>CM060699.1:84970947-87668381 GCA_030686995.1 Artemisia argyi
AATTTGAAATTGTTTTTATCCAATTTGACAACATGTTATGAAGCAAAACTCAATTTTGTTTTACTCTAATATGCACTTGAATTTATTTTGAAGCATTGTTGAATAAAACTAAAAACATTCTCTTAAAACTATATTTGATTATCTCACATGTGTCATACACTTCTATAAAATGACATTCACAACTTAATCAAATCATTTCATGAGAATTTTGGTTTGCCTATATGGATCTTGTTTGTAACAAATCTTGAAGTCCATACAATCATTACTTTTATTTTGTCATTTGTAGGCACTCATTTATATGTTCTAACTAGCCCATATATTATCTTGTTGATATAGTTGAATAAATGGTTAGCATATTTCATTGCCTTCCTAAGTTGTATAACATAATTAGCCAATAAGTAGATTGCATGAAAATTGGTAATTACTTGTCTTCTTTATTTGTTATTATGACATTCCCTATATATATGTTTAGTACATCCTATATTACCTCAAGGAATTGAACTTACTTGAATCCAAACCCAAAAACAAAACCTTTCTGAAAATTTTCTGCCAAAAACCCAATTATGGGATTCTTGAATTCACCAGATGGGCGGCCCCCTTAATTATATAAGGCGGCCCCCTTAATGATTAAGGGGACCGGCCATCTGATGGTCGATGATACTATTTTCTTTATCACTTTTTGACCCATTTCAGCCTATACTTCCCAAAATTCACAAACATATTTTGTCCAATGCTATCCCTCAAAATTTGCCTTCCTTCTCAACATCTCTCATACACTATAAATACCCTTATCCCATCATTAATGCCATCACACTCAAACATGTCATCTCCCAACAACCAAAAACCTAAGGTTTCAAGAACCGCAAGGATCTCCGTCAAACCCGTTTGGAGGAGGAAACTTGATTCTTGTCATAACTCAAGTGATGTTGTTCCAAGTCAACAAATTACCAAACCTCAAACCCACAATAATGATTCATCTCACAACCTATCACCCACTCATTCCCTCATTCATGCTTCCTCTTATGATGAGCATGCTCAATCCCAAAACAATAATCCCAATTTCTCAATCAACACTTCTCATGTTGCTCATTCAACAAAAACACCATCAACTCATGAAACATCTCTTCCACCCATATCATGTTTTCATGATTACCCAAGCTCAATCATGTCTCCACCACCAAGAGTACCACCACCACATCCTACAACTTCACATGACTCTCCCATGTTGCAAGTTCAATCTTTCACCCAAGACAACTATCAAGCTCCACCAACATCACCTTCCTCCGAACACTTGAAGTTCGTTGAGGAGCTAAAAGAGGCTCATGAGCTTAGTGCTCTTTTAGCATTACATCTTGCACAACGCAATTTGGATCCACCACAATCAAGCTCACCATTATCACTACATAACAACAACCAAATTGAGAAGCATGTTAACAATTGCCCTTGTTGCATCTTCCTTCAACAACAAACCATTGCCTTGAATGAGCACTTCACTTGGATTGAGTATCTTCTTACTAGATCTCAACAAACACCATCACTTGAACAACATCAACACCCTCAACCAACAAACCCAACTTCAAATCCACCACCTACAAGTTCCACATCTCCAAGCTCACCAACATCCATGAAACCAAAAGTTTATCTCCACTAATCCACTAAGCATTTTTATATGCTTATATTTCTCATTTTCAAATAAAACCTTTCAACCATTTTGGGATTCAAGAAAGTTTGGTGACACTCCTTGTTAGCACAATAGGATGCTATACTTAATCTTAGTATTCTATAGTTATGGCTTTTGTAACAATGATTATTGGTTGACATAATCATCTTCTATCAATGAATGACTTAATATGTATTCCTTATTATCTTTTGCCATGCTTATTACTTGTTGGTATTATGATATATGAGTTTGCTTTTGCTATGCTTGTGCTTCTAATATTTTTCTTGCAAGAATTCCATAACTAGAACCCTTGGTGCCCTCAAATGAGGGGGAGCATACATCAAGGGGGAGCCTTTACCTTATCGGCTTAAACCTTTTTGATTCTACAAAAAGGGGGAGAAGTGAATATAAACTCACTAAATACTTGTCTAAAAATTAATTTTTGGATTTAATGAGTTTAGGTTTTGTAATCATCAAAAAGGGGGAGATTGTTGATATAAATAATTGACTAAAAACATTATTCATATCTTTCGATATCTCTAAGTTTTGATAATCACAAAACGAAAACTCATCAAACCAAAGGTTATGACGTAAACAAGTATTTAGTAGTAAATACTCACTTTCACCATTTAATCACTTAAGGTATGAATAAACAAAGTGATTAGTGCATTATAAGATCAAAGGAAATCTTGTCTTAAGAACATAACATTTTATAAAATGTTTTTAACATTTTATACATATTTGTAAATCATTTTTGGTATAGCTTTATTAAACCACAAAAATGTGATTTCAAATTTCCAACCAAAAAGGGCAAATTTTATCCAGAAAAACTTTTCAAACGTTCAGGAGGGCGGCCCCCTTAATTTTACTAGGCGGCCCCCTTAATCATTAAGGGGACCGGCCTATAATTAAGGGGACCGGCACGCTCCCGAACAGTATTTTCTGGCCCTATAAATATTGGATCATTCCACATATTTTTCTCACCTTTTTGCACTAGAAACTTTCTGATCTAAACATCCATTTCCTTTCTCTAAAAATCCTTTGATCTTATATACTTTGATCTTTGTTTCAAAGTGATTCAAGCCTCAACATTCAAAGTGCAAAGAGAAGAATACTTCTATTAGAAGTATTACAACTTAGTATCATCTTGCTATCTAAGTTGCTTGTTTATATTTTCTTGTAAATCTTTCATTCTTTGGTGAATAAGGTGTATGTATTAGTTAGCTAGATTTAGTTGAAGAATCTAGAATTGTTGTAAGTGTAAAGTGGAACTTGAAGTGAAGAAGAAGGGTTAGATAGTATTGGTGATAGGAGATTGTAGCAATAGGGACTTGTTGTGAAGATATTGAGGGTTCCAAGTGAAGAAGACTAGAAGACATTAGTAGATTGAAGTTGTGAAGACTTTAGTGGCTTGAAGGTGTGAAGACATTAGTGGCTTGAAGGTGTCAAGACATTAGTGGCTTAAAGGTGTGAAGACATTAGTGACTTGAAGGTGTCAAGACATTAGTGGCTTAAAGGTGTGAAGACATTAGTGACTTGAAGGTGTCAAGACATTAGTGGCTTAAAGGTGTGAAGACATTAGTGACTTGAAGGTGTCAAGACATTAGTGCCTTAAAGGTGTGAAGACATTAGTGGCTTGAAGGTGTCAAGACATTAGTGCCTTGAAGGTGTGAAGATACTTGTGGTGTGAAGAAGTATTGAAGTAGTGCAAAGGTGTGAAGAAGAAGTGGTGTGATATTTGGTGTGAGATTGGTTCTAGCTACGATTAGAACTCGACATCTTGCTTTGTGTCGTTAATTGGTGTAAGCTTTTTGGTGTGTACGGTTTTCTCCGCCATAAGGGAGGTTATTGACTTAGTGAAGAAAACTCTCGAGTTCGGTGCTCGGGGAGTGGAGTAGGGCAAGGAAGGTGTCCTTGTAGCCGAACCACTATAAATCCTTTGTCTCTCGGTTTGATCTTTCCATCTCTCACTCTTTTCTTGCTTACTTACTAGCTTTTCATATATTGTTAATATTGTGTGTTGTGCATATATTGATTTTACATAAAGATCAAACTAGGTTCCATTTAAAACATTAATTATACTTTAGTAAAATATAAGTATAAACAATTACTAAGACACATATATCTATATTAGTACAAACTTGTAATTAAGTGAGATATATGAAATTATAATTTCTATTCAACACTTTAAATAAGTAGTGTATATATGATATATGTGAATTAGTTTGTATCTATACTTTAGCTTCAAAGGTTTTTACAATTACCATCAATTCTTTGAAAAACAAATTCTTATTAAACGAAAAAGACGCAAAACTATTCAACCCCCCCTTCTAGTTTTCCACACATATGTCTTATCATCCGTTGGAACAAAACACAAGGAATCAAATTGTTACTTATATTCTATCTCTTTCAGATAACGCCAAGTTCGAAGGACCGAACGTTGTGGAATTAGTCACAAAGGTTTATTGTACCCATTTCAGTTATTCCTGATAAGGAAATCGATTCACCTTGGACTTCAAGAAATCATTTCAGGATTTCCTTCAGAAACCCATTTAGATGTGAACATCACCTATCACCCTCAGACCGATGGTCAAAGCGAGAGGACAATTCAAACATAGGAAAGTATGCTCAGAGCATGAGTGATTGACCCTAGAAATGGTTGGACTAATCATTTAACATAAATCAAGTTCATCTACAACAATAGTTATCACACCAACAGCGAGAAACCGGCAGAAGTTAGGTTGGTACATAACACACATCATCTGGATTGGGTATCCTGAACAACAAACCATCCAGATTCAAGTGGGAGAACAAATTAAGTTAAAAGCATTGCCTTGGATTGGCATGATACAAATTGAATAACAAGAGAGGTTGAACCTTTAGCAAATTGGACCATTTAAGATTCATTTTAGAATCGACCAACTAGCGTACAAACTTGAGTTCTGGCAGAATTTAACAGTATATATTACCAGTATCACATTTAAAACATTAAGAAGCGCAGACCATCTATTGATGGGCCAAACTCAGAAAAAGCTCAACTCACTAGTCTAGTAGGCATTCATGAAATAACCAGAAATTTCCTACAAGTCAAGAATCAGTTACAAGTTCAATAAGTCGTAAACCATTAAAACTTCAAGTTCTGCAGAGTTATGCAGAAAGTTCTGCCTAGGAAAGGCATGTTATCGTTTAGAAAACTTGGAAAGTTACACCAATATACACTGGACCATTTATATTCTGACAGAGAAGGCATAGTGGCCGTCAGACTTGAACATTGTCAGAGAACAACAGGATAACACGAACATATTTCACATTTTCAGATCCCCAGAAATGACTTTCAGATGAGTCACTCATGATTCCATTGGAAGGGATCCAACCCAAATGACAATCTCAGACCTTGTAAGAGAACCAACAGAAATCATGGACCGTGTGGTCAAACAGTTGAATCAGAGTCGAATTCCTATCGTTAGAGTTCGCTGGAATTCTCGAATATCATCACCTTTTCACCAATGTGTTTTCAGAAACCAACATAAACTGAACTTCGGGACGAAGTTCCTTTTAGAGGGGAAGACTGTCACAACTCACCATTTCAGGTCATTTCCCGAACTTTGGAAAAACACTATTCATCAAACACTATTCATCAGTTTACTATTCATCATATTTGGTGTCAGTTTGACATTTAGAGAAGTATTCAGAAATTTTACTATTCACTAAACACTATTCATTGCCAGAAAAGATTTCATCATTCACGTGCATTATTCATTTCATCGTAAATTTAGTTTACGGGTATTTAAATTCGTGTAACCGTATTGGTTCAGGTGCGAATTCATGCATTATCAGTAAAGACATTTCATACGGACTAGAGACAGTCTGCATATCATCAGTAGGTCATTTACATGTTATACCACTCTTAGGATTTTCAAATTATATATTTGATACATTTAACGTTTTACGTATAAGTATTTATAATAAACGTTAACACCCGGTTTATAAACACGACGAATATATCTAAATATTCCCACAATGGTCCCGACATATTTTTATATCCATTATATCATCATAAAAGTTTACATTCATTTACACAGTATTTTGGAATTTTACGTTTTCCAGTTCAGCGTTTTACGCGAATTACGCGTTTTTAACCCGCGTTTCCAGTTTTAACAACGTTCAAGCAACCCGATGGAACTTACCATTCATTTTTATTTTATTATGGAGTATGTTGACAAGTTTAGTCATTATTTCAAGTTTCATATTTTTACGATGCCCGAATTTACGTTTCGCGGTTTAAAACTTTACGTTTTGTGATTAACGGAACCAAAACCGACTCCGTGAACTAGATTACCAAGCTTCCCACACACATTTAACTAACATGTGCAGCCCCCCCCCCCCCCCCCCCCCCCTCATTAGTCTTCACATTGACCATATAATTACAAGTATGCCATTGAAATTAGATAAATATTTACATAAACCACCAAAACATAACATACATAAAATTTTGGAATCAAAAGCTCAAGATCTCATCTTCCCCATCTCATAAGCCACGACCCAACTTCAATCCTAGACCAAAATCCATTATTTTTTAAAGTACGAAGCATCAAAGTTGCTCATTTCATCATCCTAATCAAGAATCATAACCCAAAAATACAAGTAATCCAAGGTTTTTAATCATCTCACCACCTATTATTTCAAAGTGAGTATTCAAATTTATTTTCATGTTTTCATCTAATAAACATATGTATATCTTGGTATCATGCTTAATTTCATGCTCATACTAGCTATACCACTTTATTTTTGTATACTTTTTGAACATACAAACCCTAGAATTGGTTTTAGGTGTTCCCTTGTTAAATTAACTTGATTACTAGTCATTAGGAACCCATGGCACCCTAAGAAGGTGTATGGTAGGATTAGTATAGATTTGTGGAGTTTGCAAGAGATTTGGTTGAAGTAGAAACTAGTTTTGAACATGAAAAATGGGTTTGTAACAAGTATATAAACATTCTGTCCCATTTTTGTAAATCCAGGAAAATCAGTAAACATAAAGTAAACTTTGGCAAAATTTTTAGAAAATACTTTCAAAAACGAATCCGTAGGCGAAAGAACGGATTAAAAAGAGTTTATAACGAAGAAGTTATGATTTTTGCAAGTTTATTGACGAAAACTATTTTCCGGAAAAATACATGCTGTTGGACGTTTTTCATCGGACAAAAAGAGGCTTTAGACGTAACCCGGAGGAGCCGAGCTTTCCAAAATATATTACTACATACTAAGACGTAACCATGGATATAAAGAACAAGTAAAACGGACTTATAACGACAAAGATATTCACGTTTCAATATCGGCAAAAATCCTCTATAATTGGCAGCTTTTAGAAATAATAATAACACTACGTACTAAATTCTAGATTTTCTAGAAATATTAACCAAGTACCCAATTTCATAACTAATGATGTATTAGTGATTACAAGTATATTTTCATTACTACAAGGCGTTATTTCAAGGATTTCAAACCGAGGATTTCAACACAAACATTGGTACATACGATATATATATAAGTATATATATCGCAACTAGTTTTATTTTTCTAATAGCCATGTTTTTCCTAAGTCTTGGAATATATACTTTTGATAACAACAAGTGTTTTTCAAAGAGTAGAGTGGTATAGGAAACATGTGCATGGACATTCATAACATCATTTGGTGATCTAAAGTAGATCGTTCATCATTCACATTAGGTTGCGGCTAGTGTGCGCGCCTTGTCTTTCAGTTCATTACATGTTCATGGTACCATCATATCAGGTGAGTTTTCATAGCCCCGTTTTCAATTCAACATTTTTTATTGTTTTCAAATCCCACGAGGGGAATACATTGCATCAATCATTTTAGTACGAGCCCAAGTATTCAAACATATGTACATTGCTTAAGTTTCCTTACCAATCAGTTAAAGTCCCCTGTTTATTATCATGGACCGTTAATTTGCCGGTAAGCGAGAGTGAGTGGATAGATCTATCGAGGGTGACGCCTCCATCCGTGGTAGTGATTACCAACCGTAAGCGGATGCATTTCATGTCTTTTACAGTTACGAGTGTTCTGGTAAAACATTCGGGAGGGGCATACATCAGTCATAGCTTCGGTGCCATGAGCTTAAGGTCTATTGTACAATTTTCATGAGATTTTTATCTTGCACTTTTACTTGTGGTGGCCGTACATCATTACATTTTACAAACCTATGGAATTCACTAACATTCGTGTTGACGTTTTAGCAATGTATTTCAGGTTATTAAGGTAGCTCATGTGACATGCATTTGGACCTTCATGGAGTCGCGGAGTCGACGCGTCTCATGATTATTTCATGCACTTATGTAAACATTTGATCTAGTAGGACTTGTTTTCATAAACTTGCAACACATTTTGGGGACCTCATTTTGTAAACTCTGGATTATTTCAATGATCAAATGCAGTATTTTCCAAACGACACTTTAGGTCGTTCAATGTAACTGTAACTGTGGTGCTATGACAGACACCCCCAGGTATTCCATTCCGCTGCAAGTCAGGTAAATTGGGGGTGTGACAGTTTGGTATATTCATGATGAATTATTTTTGAGATATTTATTTGGCACTACATTGACTCCGGCACTAGGATAACCTAACAAAATTTTATATATTTTAAATGTTTGGTTCGGTTATTTTATATTTCTGGAATGTATCGTGAGATTTTGGATATTTGGAATGAGCTCGGTTCGGGAGAGTCGTTTTATTTTAGATGACTTTCGGGTTTGGTGCGTGTATTTTACACCTAATTACCTCACCCACTCTACCACTATTATTATTATTATTATTATTATTATTATTATTATTATTATTATTATTATTATTATTATTATTATTATTATTATTATTATTATTATTATTTTATTAGAGTTAATACAAAAATCGTCCTTGTGATAACCTGGACACACAAACACAACCATCACCCTCACCATATTCATTTCTCTCTCTCTCTCTCTTGAAATACAACACCACCGCCACCCTAAATCACCACCACAGCCGCCACCGCCCCTCTCCTAAACAAAATAACACCACCATCATCACCACCTCGTTCCGATCTATCTTTTGACATAAAGCACGCGCCCTAAAACCCATTTTATCACCACGTACGAATCACCACTACCACTTAAATACCACCGTTTTCATTTAATCTTGTTGGGTTTTTAGAGAAAACACGTTTTGAAGCCGATTGGAAGGTGAGTGGCTACGATTTTCATATCGTGTGCCTCGATTCATGATTAAATCCGTGTCTACACGGGTTGTTTTTGTTGGGGTTGAAATTTTATAAATGGGAAATGAAGTTTTGTTAATGTTTTGATGGTTTGGTATCCGCGTATCTCGATTTGGAGTCGGTCGAATGGAAACCAAGAGCTCCAAGCTCTCGGCTTGATTATTATTGAATCTTGGTGGAGTTTTGATTCTTGTTTTGTGTTTTGTTTGTTATCAGGGGTGTTTTCGACGCGCCTCTTGGTCATGACCGATCCTTGGCTAAGGATTTTGATTGATATTGATGTTGTAGTGGTGAAACCGTGACCCTATGGGTTGATTTGGTTTTGATTTTGAGCTCGGATGAGCTAGCTGAGACCTTTAGGGTCTCGGGTATGGCCTTTGTGGTTCACATGTGAGCCGAGACTCCAAGTGAGTCCCTCGACTCGGGGTATTGACTTGGTAGTCAACCCGGATGACTTGAGTAATTGGTGAATTATTTGGCGACTTAATATTATTTTTGTTTCCTTGTTGATTTTATCATTTTTGGTTGCTTTGGTATTGTTATCATTGTTGAGGCATAATACTTTGGACATTGGTTATATTATTGTCGTTGTTTGGGAATCAAGAAGAAAAAGGTAACATGATTTACTTTGTGGAGTTGTGTTGACGAAAAGTGATATGGGGACCGATTGTGAGACGGTCGAACTAGATTGACGGAGATAGATTAGTCGGGTGCCGTGCCGTAGTCGGACCCTATTGACGGAGATAGGTTATGACATGTGACCAACTCATATAACTCGATAAATAATTATAATCAAACGTTAATAATAAAACTCGTAATAATATTATTGGTAATATAACTGTTTATATAAGTATATAGACGTGAAAAACGTATATATATATATATATATATATATATATATATATATATATATATATATATTATATATATATATATATATATATATATATATATATATATATATATACGTATATTAATAATAAAACGATCACGAGTAAAACATTATAATAACGTGACGATAATTATTATACTATGTGAATAGTGTAATAAATGTCGGGAGCGTTACTATAAATAAATAACTATAAATAATGACGAAATCTATTACGTTGGGTAATTGTTAAACAAAATATGTCTTTTAATAAACGAGGAAAGCTATCGAGTTATACGAGGTTGTGGTCACTTGAGTCCAAGAAGACTATATTATTTGTATGTGACTTTCGTGTTGGTCACGGATATGTGATGATTAATATATCCATTTTCTATAACTACGTAACTTATTTAATCGACGGGTTAAATAGGGTCTATTTAGCTATATAAAATGAATATATTAATGGGCATCGTATCCTACGACGCTCATAGGTTGTGGTACGTGTATTGGAATAATGAATTACTAGATATCTCGTGTAGTTGGCTAAATTGACGAATTTGGCAAATTTGACGATATATATAGGGAATTTATTAGACTACGATATTTACCATATAGTATTCTTTGTGCTATGTGATTTAGGTTTGGGTATAATCTTAGAGTGATATATTACATAAATAAATATGGGGGATTACCAAATCGACGGATTTGATAAACTTCGATGATTTATTCAAATAATATATTGGGCTAATATTAGACATATAGATTGTTTTATTATTCTTTTTCGTTGTGGCTTCTTGGTTTGAGTTGTGTCGACCCTCCACCCGCATGGATACCAAACGTCAAACTCCAAACTAATACGAGGATAATACGAGAAATGGATTTTTGGAAAGTAAAATGGAATACGTTCGGGATTGGGAATACTTGATTTTGAGGAAATGATTCTGAACGCGTTTATATTGTTAGGAAGTGCCGAGTCTGTAGTTGCCGTTATTTGAGTTTCCTTACGTCTTTCATCTATCGATTTCTTTTGCTGATTGCTGGACTTGAGGTGAGTCATAGCCCCACTTTTACTCTTGAACTTTGTTTTCTATATTTGGGGTGAGAAACGTGCAAATTGTTTTATGTGGACTATTAACGCTTTGTTTATTTTAAAACTTGCTATGCTTATAGAACTAGGTAGGTTGAAGTGCGAGACCTAGTCTTGAACTAGGTGAACTATTGATTTGGTTATAGAGCGAAGCCTGTTCCTGAACTAGGTAAGCTATTGATTGGTTGCGAGCGAGGCCTAGTCCTGAACTAGGTAAGCTATTGGATTGGTTATAGAGCGATGCCTAGACATGAGCTAGGTAAGCTATTGATTGAATTGATTTGAGCTATAGCGTGCACCTATAGGGTTGGTTTGTTTTGGTTGAATGATTGAGGCCTAGTCTAGCTAGCAAGCGTTTTGCGTATATGTCCACTTGATTTAGTTATGAATTTAAACCTATGATCTCACCAGCGAAAGCTGACTTTTAGCTCGTTTTCTCAGGTAATTAAGTGATGCCCTTGAATGCTTAGATTGGAGGCTTGGCTATGGCACCTGATTATGGATCTATTTTCTAAAACTCTGATAAATAATTGTGGACCTATGTTATTTTCTTTTGGGCCTGACTTTGGATGAATTTGGGATAAATGTAAACTATAAAACCCCGTTTAGTTGTGTTTTTCTTATGTTTACTTTATCTTGTTCTTTTATATCTTGTGTTGGATACCAATCCCCGTAGCACCCCGAAAGCTTGTTGAGTCTTCCGCTGTACCAAATTTTGGGGGTGTTACATAAAGACTCTTGCATCTCGTAGGTTCACGCCGCCCAGCGAACTCTTGCAATTTAAAGTTTGTGAGAATAGGACAAGATGTAAGATAGGGCTGACGATTTGACCATCTGAGTCTAGTCGACTTTTACCCACTACATAGAACTAAGAAACATGAATATTATCAAACTTTAATATCTTAATGGCCTATCCCCTTAGTTATCTTTCCTTTATTTCTAACTCTTTTTTAGTTATGTTTTGTTCTTATTAAATTTATCTTATTTCATACCCCGTTTAGTATTTACCTTATTTCGCCAGAACAATAGCTCTTAGGACGACACTCGGATTTATCTAAGGCATACTACACATGACCAGGTACACTGCCCGTTGGTATGTGTTAATCCTTATAGCTCCAAGTTTATAAAATTAAAACAGGATGAATACAACGCATCATGCGTGTATGATTTGATCTATTGAAACAAGATACTATGTGTTCGTGTGTGATTTGATCGATTTATAAGAGTAAGTTTAGTTGCAAAAAATGTCCTTGTAGATTTATTTATTTATTTATTTTTATTTTTTATTTTATTTTTTTTTATTATTATTTTTTTTTTGGTCTTAGGAAGGTAGCAGGTGTAGAAATGACGAGAATAAAGGAAATAACAAAAATACACTCACGTGAAACGTACCTGAGGACTCACTAACGGGGATTCGTAATGACTGTTAGCCAAAAAGATATTATTTGCAACAAGTAGTAGAAACCACATGGATATTTTTCGCAATTTTAAGTTTTGAGGGACATTTTTCGTAAAAATAACAAACTACATGAACATTTTCTGCAGTTTACCCTAAAAAGTTTAAATTAGTTGCTAAACTAAGACTATGTACTATGGTAATCAAACCATCACTTTCACATCCGCGCCACATTATCTGGGTAAAAGGGAGCTTCCACCCTGGTAAAATATATTAACCAATAAAACGTTGAAAGTACAATGGAATATGGCTGAAGTACCACATTAACCTCAAGCAACCGCTTGAACTACCCTATATTATTTATGACAAGCCATAAATGCACCACTAGCTACCAACAACTAGAACAACCAAAAAACAACATAAGATGACATGCCAATCTTATCATTGACTACACCACCAAATTCACCATCTTTTAGGTGTCATGGTCACCCTCAAACTCATTTTTTTTAAACAATTTTAAATAAAAACTAAATTAAACTTTTTTCATAATAAAAAATGATTACATGAATAAATTAAAAGATCATAAATATTAAAAAACTTAAAGTAAACTCCACGGGAAGGGTGTTCGACCAAATAGACACGAAGGGTTTTGATGTGCGTCTGTCGATTTGATTTGTCTGATAACTTGTAGTGTTTGTTCCCGAGTTCTTACAAGTTCGTCCTCATGATGTGCTTCCTTCGGATGCCAGTCAGGAGACATTGTCTTCCCTTTGTGTTTATCATATTACATAAGGATGCGTATATACATCATATTCCTTATTTTATTAATAGACATCTCTCATGCGGGATGGGTTAATGTATCCCATTTTTTTGAAGAAAACCAAATGCTCGTTCCACATATTCCCTTGTCGTTTCATGCATTCGATTATGCCATGTTTGCTTGTGGTCATTATCGTTTGGATATGAAATCGACTTAAGAATGTCACTCATTCCGGATATATCCGTCAACAAGATAACATCCCAATCTGTAACTTACGCCGTTAGCCACAAATGGAACCTCTGGTGCTTTTCCGTCTTTGAGATCATTGAACTCTCACATTTTTGTTTATTCTTAATAAACAATGTTGGTCTTTTTAAAAATGACAAGTTCATACTATTAACTTCTTCTTTTTCGATGAGTTTGTGAACATGTATGTTTCGAAGTCCATTTGAAAAATGAGAAACGATAAATATTTTGTTTGAGTTGTGTAGATATTGAGAAATGTGACATTTGAAGTTGTGATAAAAATGCTGGGGTATGGAGGTATTTATTCATAAAATAATAAAATTTAAATAAAGTGTTATTTTTAATTTAAAGCCAGGGGTTGCCAGTCCACAAAAATTCCAGTGTTGCCAGTCCACAGAAATGTGACATTTGAAGTTGTGTTAAAAATGATGGGGTATGGGGGTATATATTCGTAAAATAATAAAATTTAAATAAATTGTTATTTTTAATTTAAAGCCAAGGGTTGCCAGTCCACAAAAATTCCAGTGTGGTTCAGTTCGGTAGTGATCATAACCAAACAACATCCAGAAACAAACCATCACATGTAGTAGTTGGTGGTCTCGATAGAGTTCGCGCCTGGTGGAGCTTCACGACTAGCCTAATTTAAAAGTGCACATGTATTAAAACCCCTTAATTCTTTTATTTCAATCCTACACATGTTTGGTCATATACCGATAGATATTTAAAGAAGTGATATTACAATTCTAATATTTAGAGAGAAAAGTAAAAATACAAGTCCCAACATAGAAAAACATTATCTCTCATCTAATCGACGAATTGGGACCATGCGTTTGACAATACTAATGGGTCTCATGTTTACACATTCGAAGATATAACCAAATCACGTCATTCTATCTACTTTGATGAAGATCCCAAGAGCATAGCACCGAGTGCAGTTTCGTACGGATTGGTGAACATCCTGTCATCTCTTTCAAAAATGAGCACGTCCTCAGCCGCAGGCTCATTAAAAAATATATCGGGTTCTGTGTGTGCGATGTCATAAAGCTGCTTACTTAACCTCTCTGTCGGTGTCATAACAAACTTCTCAATACATGATCGTCTACGCTTGGGAATGTTTTTAAAAGCTTGATCCAAGAGCCCTACAAAACCAAAAAAATTATATTCATAAATTCTAAAAGTAAAAATGAATAGTTAATAAGGATCGAATTTAAAAGATGAAAAAAGAAATATAACAATATCACAAATACGTTGCTTAATTACTTGTAAAAGTAACCCATTAACGACTACAACACTTAAATATTTTTATCCATATATTTTATGTACAAAATTTTGAAAGGTACTGTAAAGGCAAGTATTATCTCTAACCATCATAATTTACATATAAATTCTTTCTTCTAACTTGTTCATCGCTTTTAAATATGTGTATAAATAAAGGTTGTTACATGTGAATATTTTACATATCATATGCTTAAAAACTAAAATTGCATATTTTGACATATTTATATCATTGATGACTTTTGGTTCGGTATATACTTATTGTATCATCTATTATACAATAAGAAAAATCACAAATTTGAAAATGGTCAATTTAGCTTGAACAATAAGAGATCATGGTTTTAAAAAGAAGCCTTTTGATTGGCTAATATTAGTCAAAATTGAATATGATTTAGTTAACATTACAATTAAGGGTTTTTTTCTAACATGTACCATCAGATACATGTTAAGGTATAATTATTAAACGAAATCTTATCATATAAGTTTGCAACTATTACACATTAATTAAACTAAAAATTTGTTATAATTATATAAAATCTTCAATTAAATAAACTAAAAGTTGACTTCTTCACTCAAGCAAGTGCCCTCAGAGTTAGAAAAAAATCCATATAAAATATGACTTATGAGTAAAATAGGCATAAAATTTAAAATTGTATCCATTACACTTGAATTAATTAGAGTTAGGAGTTATGCTTACACAAAAAGAGATTGATTGCCCATGTGTTTTTTATAACAATATTTTTTTTTTTTCATTTACCACTATAAGACACTATGTAAAGTAGTAAATAAGTAACTTATTTTTCTATTCACTGTACTTTTATCACTAATGGTGGCGACCATCCAAATTGCTCTCAAATGGATAGGAAAAATAGAAATTACATTGAGAAAGAAAAAAGTTACTAAAGTTGATACTAAAACAAATGTTATCCTTATGTTTTGGTAGTGAGTATAGTTTCTATTGCATTTTGTTGTGAGTTTATATAACTTTATACTATTTTTATACTATTTGTACATAGCAAGTAACAGATTATGTATCTGGTTAAGTAAGTCTTTAAACCTACAATTCTTAAATAATTTATACATTGCTTTCGTAAAAAACAGAAGTTATTATTTGCTTAAAGTTGCTAAAAGATACAAAGGTATATTTAAAAGCCATATTAAATTAAGTTTTATTCTTCCTATTCAGATATGTAGTATTCTTTATTTGAAATAGGTCGTACGTTGTTGTGAGGTTTCAAAATTTGAATTTCTTTTTGTGGGAATAAATCAAAAATTGCAAATTTATCAAACCTTACGATATTGTCAAAAAAACTTTACAATTTAGTGTAATTTATTGATTGTATTTGTAGATAAATGTTGAAAAAACAATATTTTCTTAAAAAACATAAAAAAAATTAAAAAAGGAATTTAGTATTGAGCTCATTTCAAGAAATTCAAAGACCTTTCTATTGTTATAATTATAAGAAAAATGTTGAATTTATGTATTTCTAAAATTTGTATTGATATGTTGTTATTAGAATTAATCTTGTTACTATAGTTACTAAACCCAAAAAATAATATATCACAATATGAATATATCAAAAAATGTACCAATTGTTTTCCATACTTAAAATTTGTACCATTTCAAATTCAACTTTCATAAAATCATGTTGAAGCTTATATATTTTACAAATTTTTGTACTAAACCTAGAGTGGGTTTAGTTGTAGAAAATGAGGGTCATTTTCTAAGTTCTTTTACTAAATCTGACAAAATAGAAAACATGTTGATTGAGTGTTTTCTAAAAAGTATGTAATTGAATTTTTTAAGTTATAACTAAGCTTTAAAATAATGGCGCAAAATCTTTCTTACACTATTCACTTTTTCTAATTAGGTTAATTTCATGTATACCCAACATAAATTTTAAAATGTCCAACTAAAAATCAAATGCCATATATACCTAATTTAAACATTATAGTGATATCTACGTTTTTTATCATTTAAATCATTTGAAAATAGTTCTACATCACTAAAACTACCATTCTACCCTTGATATGTAACTAAGATATTTTTCATCTTTATTTACATATTTATCATTGATGCAATCCTAATTAACTAATTTCACCAGAGGTAAAACATTTCTTTGTGAAGCACAATACACCACCTCATTTCTTTGTGAAGCACAATACACCACCTGATATATGAAACATACATAACCGGGTGGTGTATTGATACCACTATATGACACTATGCTTCAAAAAGCTACCATATTTTTTGTTTATGTAAGATTCATTGAAAATTAAAACCATTAACATACTCAGTTGGTATACTCGCTACTGATTATAGCAAATAATGTAACTTTACAGTTTGGTTTCGTAGCGTTACATGACCCTAATTGTAAATAAAAATAGAGAGTAACTACTGTAATTACCTTTTGCGTGAGGCTCGTCATTTGATGATGCCAAGTTATTAGTTTCTTCGGTCTTGACATTGTTTTTCTTGTGTTTCGCAACATAGAAATCTAAAGTCTCCCTAGTCCTCCAACGTAATCCACACGCATTGCACAACACTGGCTTGGATGGTGGTCCGTTTCTCCACATTTGTGAATCTGTATGGCATGAAGATTGCCTTTAGATCTTATGATATAAAGGTACACCACATATATCAAATATTTATGTCAAGCATTTATGCATCAAATGTGTTTTAGTATGTTTCGAGAAGTTCTTGTATCAATATGGTGAACTATTAGCCTATTTTTGTTGTCATTATTATTAAAACACTTATCGTTGATTTGGTTATTTTTATAGTTTAATCAAAATTGTGCAGACTTTAAATCTAAGTTGGTAAAACATCGCAAAAACTTTCGCGTAATAAGGTGTCATAAATAACGAGACTTAAGTAAATAAACCCTGTTTACTTCAATTAAACTCAACCAAATAATATACAAATTAGATAATCAAATTGATCCACGTTATCAACTTGGTTAAAGCTTTATTTGAGAACCTTATGGGTTGTTTTTTCTACTTTTAAAATTTTATAAAACTTAATAAGCTAAGCCCCTAAACTATAAAAATAAAACCCCTAGGCCGGAGTGATCGCCCGCCACCTGCTGCTCCGGCGACCTCCGACACTTCGACTGCAGCGCCACCTTATTCTCCGGCAACTTCCTCTCCACTATTAGGTTTTCATCTATAACATATAATTCTTTGTATTGTATATATA
This sequence comes from Artemisia argyi, assembly GCA_030686995.1. NCBI lineage: Eukaryota > Viridiplantae > Streptophyta > Magnoliopsida > Asterales > Asteraceae > Artemisia > Artemisia argyi. Next base: position 84,988,713 of record CM060699.1, read on the forward strand.
ATTAATTATTTATATAAACTCATCGGAAATAAAATTGGGTGTTTATTAGGGCTATTTGTTGCGTTTTATTTATTGTTAAATAAACTTTGTTACTTAATTCGCCTTGATATTATTTTCCATTTTGGTGTATTTCGAAATAATTTTGTGCACTGTTGTGGTATAAATAATTATTTTGTTCACATTGGTCATTACTTATCAAATTAACTACTGAATTTATTGAATAGTGAAAGTGAACAAAAAAAGTTAAGAGCGTAATTCGATAACAAATATAAATCAAAGAAGTAGCTAACATTTATTGAAGAATCATATTATGTCATTCAGACTATTTATTGCTCTTTACATTCATTTATATCCATGTAAGACTTGATAAAAAAATTAATTCAACATGTTCAAGAAAGCGGCGGTATGGAATTTTGTTGAAACACATGTTGAAATTATTTTTACCGACTCACTAGCCAACGCGTGTTTATTTATTTATTTTTTTTTTCTCTAAATGTTTAAAAAGATTTTAATCAAATTACTTGATTCTGGTTAGTCGGGTTCGGGTCAACCTGAATAAGAACTATATAGCATAAAAATAACCAAAGAGGGCAAACTTCATAAAAAAAAACAAGGAAATATATGATAATAAAAAGTTAAAATCCCTTGTTTGGGTCAACCTGAAACTCGTCCCGAATAAGGCTTCAGAATGTATCAACCCGATCCGAATAAGTGTTTTTTTTTTCTTTTCTTTTGGGTTCGGGTATCTTTGACAGCCCTATTTCTGGCATAGATGTCAAAACATGTTTTTAATTTCCTGTCTAAACGTTAATGACCATATAATTTACTGTTTATTGACCGTTCTTGTGTTATATAGGTTAGATGCATGCGCACGCAGGCACACGCGAACACACACACGCGCTCACATGTATATGAAATTATGTAATTTATATACATTATTACGATTTACACACGTTATCTGGCTAAAGACATACAAGTATTCGTGAAAAGAGCGGTTCAATTATTTATATTTAATGTAAGCATCTTTAGTAGTGTATGACACAGATTCACTAATAACGGACATACGACAAGTACCAAAAAGTAAACATCATATAAATAATAATGAATCGCCTGTATGAAATAAAAAGAGCAGCCTTACGTTTGACTTTGCAATGATCACAAGGCCCCTCTTTCACCATTCCGACTCTCGACATGCTGACTCCTTGGGAAACTTGACACTATAACAATGAAGTACACACAAAAAGCTTAGTTAATCTCACCAACAAAGCTATTGAGGAAACAGAAGTAACCAAAAATGTTTTATAGATAGAACAAGGGTAAAACTTAAAAGTTCGAACTATCTTGGGTTACCTGTAAGCTTTGATGTGCTTTCTTGAAAATGTGTTTCTTTTGTCTTTGCAAGTGTTCAATTTATAGATGAAATTATAGGTATATATATAACTCTAAATGACTAATAGGATTAAATTTAGGAAAAGCCGAAAAGTATCATGAATGCTAGTTTTTGGAACAACGGTAATTTGTTTTGCAATATCTTTCATAAACTCAAGTCTTAGTCAGATACATTCACTTTCCAAGGATTTTAAATTAATATGCATTTAAAGTGTAATTATCTTTTATATCTTTGAAAAAGAATTACTCGTTTTCCTTAGGAGGATATAAAAAATAAAGTAACATTGAAGTACCTAGCCTGAAATTAATTAAATTTCTATACATGAGCGATAGACTTTGACTTACAATTTTTTTTCTATACATGAGCAATAGTTTTTGGAACAACATTAATTTGTTTTGCAATACCTAGTTTTAGTCATGGTAGATACTGATATATTTTTCATGAGATTTTTTAACAAATTATATGGGTAGTTAAGTACGAGTGTGGCTAGATTAAAGCATTATATGTTTTCCTTTCGTTAATACGTAATGTGACTACGTTATCTATTACCGTTGTTTTTGTTCAAATAATTCTACCATAGGGAAACATATTACATTGACTTTTTTATGCTACCATAGAGATAGATAACAATGCTGTTTTCAAATATTGCCCACTATCTTATATTCGTAATGACATTCTGATTCATATATTAGAAATATGAGCTAATTACATTTATAAAGTTAAAAGTAGATAGCTGTAATAAATTGATAAAATTACAAATATATTCATATGCATGTGTTATGGTCACATTTATTCTACCAGTGGAAGCATATTATGATGATTATATTACAATGACTTTCTCGAATATTACCCGCATCTTGTTTAGCTAATGACGTTTTGATTCTATAAAGGTTTTAGGCTATTAATAGCAACGAACTCTTTTCAAAGTCCCCTTGTGGTACGTGAACTATAAAATGTCTAACAAAATGTTACAAACTTTCAGAAAGTGTTCCAATATGTACATTTTGGTGACTTGTGATACCACAAATTCTGACACGTGTCACTATTTTATGTGACAACTCACAAAACTTTGCAAATGGAACACTTTTTGAAAAATTTCAAACATTTTATGGGACATTTTGTAGTTCATATACCAAAATGTTACTTTCAAAAAAGAGTCTGTTGCTATCGGCCTAAACCCATCTAAAACGTAAAAACTCAAGATTCATGATTTCAAATAACTAGAATAAACAATTTTCCAATATGGGTAACACTACTTCACAAAGGTAGAGTTTGTCATTTGAAATCGGATATATGTGTGGTAATTGACGGTGTTTTTGCGGTGGTTCAATTATAACTGCAACTATGAATTCAGGGAAAAGATAACACATAGCCACATAGGTTAAAATGAATACTATTTTAAGGTGCCTTGGATAGTCTGAATAAAGACTTAATCTAGAGTTAAAATCATTGATGTTCCTTTTGGAGCTTAAGAGAGTAGTCTGTAATATAGAAAAATTACATATCTCTCGCTCAGTTAGAAATTAATATCAAGTGATGGAGATGCCAATAAATGATACTTGAAAAGTATTAGGTCAAAAATGAAGTAAGGTTTTGAGAGTTCGTTTATGTTTTATGTCCCTTTACATCAAAATCCCAATATAATCTTTATACTTTTTTAGGGTTATTTCTTTGTATCCATCTCTGTACAACACTTTTTTTTAATAATATGAGAGATGTGAGAGTTACATTTAATTTAGCTCATCGTGAATAGAAATAATTCATACGATAAAGACTTGCGTAAACCGCATACCTAGTTTTAACTTATTTGTAATATGCATACACATTATTATTATTATTATTATTATTATTTTAACAGGTAGGTTGTAATGTGAATTTAAACTAGTGACCTCCAAGGATTACCGCGTAGGTGCATGCTGAATACTAATCAGGTTAAGACGACTTGACACTATATTAAACGCTGGTATAATTAGGAATCCTTAGTTCTTGTTTGGTTAGTCTTTGTAATGTAAACAAACTTGTTATACTTAACATTGAAATCAAAATGAATTCGGTGAGATTGTTTCTTTCTATTAATGAAACACAAGATGAAAGCTTAATTAACTTTAAACATTATGTTTAATCGAGTTTAAGAAGATAAGAACTCAACCTTATTATAGTAAGCAGTAGCACACATGTTTTATCTTGAAATCCATGAAACATCAAAATTATGTCTGGAGTAAATATATTTCTATAATTTCGGTTTATTTGGAGATGTTAACATTTCTGAAACACTGTTTTGGTGATTTGTTTTCATTAAATGTGAGTGTAAAAAAAATGAAAAGTTTGCCAAACAAGGCTTGGCTATTGTTGGTAGGTCAATTTCTAAATGTCGGGTTCACAATTAATGGGGTTGATTCATCTATAAATACAATTATTACATTTTATTTAATTGTGAGCTTCTGTCCAGATTGGGTGCTATGGCGTAGCAGGTCTACAGACCTATGTCGTAGCTAGTCCCCAATTGCCTATTTCAGTAGGCATAACCAGGAACTTCCTTGTGCGCATTCGTGAGGGGAGTTTTTCTTTTTCACTTCTATTCTATTTTTCTTGTTTTTATTTTGTATAAATGGGACTTTGCACAAACTAAGTTAAGGGATAGGAATAGAATACGAATTAAAAAAGAACTTACATTTTTTACTTGTCCTCATTTTTCTAGTTTTACAAAATATAACTTAAAAAGTGCCATTTTGAAAGAAAAAAATTTTGACACATCTTTTTACAAAACTAGAATAAATTGATTGCCGAGCACATTATAACCCTTGATTACATGGTGAGATTTAACCTTTCCGTTTCCAATACTTTTCCCCAAAATCTACCAAATATTGAGTGTGCCGGTAGTACTGTAGACTTTAGAACTTGGCTTTTACATCATTTGGAGACTATATACGAGTAATGTGTTGAGTTTTTTGATGTACGTGGGATTGCGCCCTCGCAACAGGTTTTACCTCTCAAGGGATCTTGAGAAGCTTGCAATCCCCGCCAGGTAGTTTACCCGATCGTTGTAGTATAGTATAGTGACAAGTACCGGGGGATTGATCGTTCAACCCAGGAATAGTGTCGCTAGGATTAGAAAGCCTACTAAACTAGGTCTAGAGGTGAGGAATGATTATTTTTGTATTTTTTTTTTTATATTTTATGAAAGCAGGTAAAATCTCGGGTTTGAAGGAGTGGGCGGAATTTGTTGCTAGCCTGTGGAAAACTAGAAGGGGGGGGGGGGGGTTGAATAGTTTTACGTCCTTTTAAATTTATAAACACAAGTTTGTTTTAAAAACTTCGATTCTAGTTTATGTGAACTCAATACTTGCACTATATGAGCAATAGTATGGTAACTAACTAACAAAGCTAATATAGTAAAGGTAAATGAATAAGTAATGAGAAGAGTTGGAAAGATCAAACCACAACACAAGGATTTATAGTGGTTCGGCTACAAGGACACCTTCCTTGTTCCTACTCCACTCCCCGAGTCACCTACTCGAGAGTTTTCTTCACTATGTCAACAAACTCCCTTTTGGCGGAGAAAACCTTACACACCAATTTACACACCACAACAACTTCACAACTTGATCACAACTTCTACACAACTTCTTCACACCAATATACTACACACCAATCTTCTTCACTCCTATCTTCTACACACCAATCTTCTACTTCACACCAATCTTCACAACTAACCTACTTCACTACTAATCAACTTCTACTTCCTACACAACTTCTATATCTTCTAAACAGTATATAACAAGCACAACACAATATTCACAAATGAATGTATATATACACTATGCACAACTACTCTTCAACACTTCTTGAACTTGGTTGTAGAAGGGGTGTTCTTCTTTTGCACTTTGGATGAGAATGGATGATGAGGGATTGAATCACTTGAAACAAGGATTAATATACAAATGATCAAAGGGTTTTAGAGGATGTTTAGAGAGTTATAGATCTGAAAATTTCGTGCAAAAGGTGAGGCAAAAATCCAGGTTTAAGGTGGTATTTATAGGCAAAAGATTCTGACAGAGGAGCGTGGCCGGTCCCCTTAAATCAAGGCCAGTCCCCTTAATTTTAAGGGGACCGCCCCTTATAATTAAGGGGGCCGCCCAGCTGAAACGGCCAGAATCTTTGTCTTTTAGTGGGGAAAGTTTATTTGGTGAAAAACTAACTGATTTTGGTTAAAAATTTGAATTCATATATTTAGTATGAATAAAACATTTTTCTTAATTACCAAAATTGTTTTTCAAAAATATATAATATGTTTATATAATTAAATAAACTTTGTGTTAGTTAATTAAATACCTCTTTGATCATGACATGTATTAAGCACTTGTTTATCCATACCTTAAGTGATTAAGTTGGATATAGTGATATAAACTAGCTTAATACTTGTTTACGTAGTAATTATACGATTGACGATTTTACATTTTGTGATCGTCAAAATATAGAGATATCGAAAGATATGAATAACGTTTTCACGCATTATTTATGTCAACAATCTCTCCCTTTTTGATGATTACAAAATTTAAACTCATTAATCGAAAATTAGTATATATTCAAGTATTATTGTGAGTTTATATCACTTCTCCCCCTTTTTGTTAGCATCAAAAAGGTTATCCCATGTTAATGTAAGCTCCCCCTCGAAGTATACTCCCCCTCGTTTTGAGGCCAAAAGGAATCGAGATATGGATATCTTGCAAAAATATTTAGTGGCAAGCAACATATATATGTATATAGCATGCAAGAGTAGAGACTAAACATAACCATAACATTAATAATATGAAAAAGATACATCAAGCATTACATTAACAACCATAACAAGTAATGCAACTAACAAAAGCCTTAAAGGCTTAGAATCATTACTAAAATAAAAAAAACCAAGGCTCAAACATGAGAGTCCTCTCTAGAGCTTGCCATCCAAAAAGGTTTAACACAATTTTATTTGTAAGACACCAAGCATGTTTAATTGGGAGGAATGGATGGTGAACATGGAGATGGTGATGGTGGAGGTGTGTTTGTTGTTGGTGGTTGATGCAACAAGTTTTCAATATGAGAAAACATGTATTGGATCTCATCTCTTAATCCGAACACAATTGTTCGGTTGTGAATGCAACAAAGGCAAGTGTCTCCATGAGCTTCAAGTAAGCTCCATGGGACGGGGTTATAGGTTGGTGGATTGATAGGAGATGATGAGAAATGTGCATCAAGAGGTGTTAATGGTGATAATGAGAAAGTGAGTGCAAGAGTTGTGTTTTCATTGGTAGGTTGTGATGGTTGATCAATTGTTCGAGGAGATAAGTGGGTGTTGATGTAGTCATTTATGGATGAAGTGGATGGTATGGAGGAAGTGGAGTTTCCATTTGTTGAAGGTGTTTTGGAGGGTGCATTTGGTGCACTAGGAGATAAACATTGAGGTGGTGGAGAGGGAGTGGTGTTGTCTTCATTTGTAAGATCAATGAAGAGTTGTTTGGGTGGAATGATGACAAGTTTTTGTTTCTTGGCATTGTTTGAATAGGTGGTTCTTGGTGATGACATGATGATGTTTGATGAATGTTTGAGGATGATGGAATGTGAATTAAACATGCATGGGGATTATATAGTGGGAAAACATGTTTAGAAGTGGAATTAATTTGAAATTGTAATGTTATATTACAAAATCAGTTTAGTTTTTAAGGGAAATGGTAGCTGGGACTAGCAAATGGGATCACAAGATGCAAAAGAGAACAGTGTAAAAACTGTTTCAGATGGCCAGTCTCCTTAAATGGAGGCCGGTCCCCTTAATTTTAAGGGGGCCGCCCTTATGATTTAAGGGGGCCGCCCATCTGACGACCCAGAAACCAAAATTTTTCAAAAAATTTTCTGGAAAAATGTTGTGTTCTGTTTTGTATTTGCAGCAAGCAGCAATTGGACATTTCACATTCGTTTTGGTCTATAATACAACATACATGATATATATATATATATATATATATATATATATATATATATATATATATATATATATATATATATATATATATATATATATATATATATATAAGCTAATCATGCAAGTATATACATAAATTAAGAGTTAAAGCATGCATTCATAGGCATATATTAAACATAATAAACAAGTTAACATACTAATTGAGTGCACAAAACAATTATCCAAGAAAATAACAAGTACTTCCGAATATACTTCGGACAAATAGCACACAAGACATAAAAATTAAATATTGTTCAACAAGCATAATCCAAGCATATCATCTCTTTTTCTTCCCGAAGATACTCTTCAAAGTCTTTCCGATAAATTTGTAGCCACCTCTAACTTCTTCGTGCAAGCTCTTTTGTCTTCTAAGCATCTCGGTAGTTCGTTCATGTAGCACTTCTTCATTTTGATCACTAGGAGATGGGGTAGAATACTCGGGATAGTCAAGATCCTCTAAATTGTCAACGAACTCAGAAAACGTAGGGGTACTAGCATCATGGATGTTTTCCTCCTCATCGTCATCGTCTTGCCTTGAGGATGATCCATAAAAGCTATGACGACGCGGTTTACCCTTGTCACTTCGAGTTCGTCGAGCTTGTTTTAGAGCGAGAGGACGTAGAGTGGGGTAGATGGACTCATAGATACTATTGTCAAGATCGGGGTAGTACTCGATAACATGACGATAGAGACGAGTGAGGAACATTCCATATAGAATATTGGCTTAGGGAGTTTTTCTAGCACACTCAATCCGTTTGATAAAGAAGTAGGCCAAATTGTACGGCTTTTCGACAGCTATACAATACAACATGTGAGCAAGGCACGCCGGGAGATGGTCCCGGTGACCTCCAGTACCAAACGCATTCTCACGAATGAGTTCTTCCCAACGCTTCATGTGGGGGCTTAATTCCTTGAGGAGAAGTTGGTATGGAGAGATTTGAACGTTTTTGGATTTTATTTTTCGGCTTGTGGTGGCATGTTCCACACCAAGGATTTGACGAATTTCATCGGGATGAGGAATTTCGTCGAAATAGGGACCGAAGGTTGGTTGATAGCGATTAAGAGATTTGAGGTCCCACTCGTTTGTGAAAACGGCTTGACCTCTAAAAGGAATTTGGAGGATATGACCAAATTGTTCGAGAGTTAGGGTGATAAATTCATTTTGAATCACGAAAGAGATGGTGATGAAACCAAGATCATTGGTTTGGACGGTGACTTGGCTATAGAAATCCATTATGAAGCGAGGAATGATAGGTTCATTTATTTCATAAAGACAATTGAAGTTGATGCTTGTAAACACGCGATTTATGTAGTCGGATTGAGCAAAAGCAAGATCTACTACACGTCCTTCATGAACATTTTTATCTTCAATTTGACGATATATAAGTCCAATGGAAGGAGATGTGGTAGGGAGTTGGGAAACTTTAGGAATGTAATTTTTAGTGTGAGAAAGATCTTCGGTAGTTGCTTTTGGCATTTTTCACCTAAACACAACAACAATACAAAAAAAATATATATATATAAAGAAAGATAAAAGTATATGTATATTGTTAAGGCTTATGTTGGAACGCAAACATACTTCGTTACTAATCCTAAGAAGTAGATTACCAAGTTCCTTAATATTGTTTATAACTCGTTCTAGATATACTTTACGATGTTTAATAAGTAGTTATGGACAAATCCAAACGCCCTTTTAAACATCTTAATATATCATGAAATTTACTAGATTTACATTAGATTGTAAAACTAGCTATTTTTTGCGAGTTTCTTATGCATGTGATTTGTTTTTGAAAAAGATGGTTTGTATTTTTACTTAAAAATGTCATTTTTAATAATAAACCAAAGGCTTCCTTAACTATTGACTTATACCACTAGTATGTCAATATATATATGAATTATATATCTTGACAAGTCCGATTAGCAATTTTTAGGTTTATAATTATAACAAAGTTTTATAAAAATTATAATATCTAGGTTTCGATATTATTTGGACATAATCCAAACACCCCTATATCGTGAACCAATATAATTTTTCTTGGTCGAAAAATGTAAAAGTATAATGTGATTAGTTTTAACACGTTTTCAAATCATTATTCAACAATGAGTTTGCTAAAAAATTTGAAAAGGAGTGTATGAAGTTTTTCAAAAATTTTCGACATGATAGTTTATAATTACTAGTTTCTAGTGTTGATTAATCATTCTATTCCTAGGGGAAGCATTTGGTTATGGAGTTTTAAGACTTAATTCGAAAGAAATTGTGAAATTGACGAATTTTATAAAACATGCATAATCATGAGTATGACCAAATAAGATGAAATTGGATGAAATGTGTTATGAAAAACTTACAATACGTAATGGTGATTGTGTTAGATGAATTTGCCCTTTGCGAATTAACCCGAATTATGTGATTTGGAAGTGATTTGAGATGTTTTTGGGTTTTGGTTTTCGTCACAGCAGAAGCAGGGGAAGGGGAGTATGAAAAAGTGGAGTGTTTGGCAAAAGGAACAAAGGGAAAAACGGGTTTGAGCTATCAGATGGCCGGCCCCCTTAAACATTAAGGGGGCCGCCCTTCATTTGGCTGCCGGTCCCCTTAAACATTAAGGGGGCCGCCCTCCAAAATTTGATTTTTGAGATTTTGGTTTCTGGAAAGAACAATAAAATATTTATATGTATGTATTAGATTTATATTTAATCAAAAATACGTTGGAGGGTATTCGCACGAAAGGAATTACTTGACACTTTTACTTGACATTTTGCGAATTAAATTTTCTTGATCATTTCGGATGAAATTTATCAAGTTGTCAAGTACACGAGAAAGTTGTGGAAGGCTCATAAGTATATGTGTGTATATATATATATATATATATATATATATATATATATATATATATATATATATATATATATATATATATATATATATATATATATATATATATATATATATATATATATATATGGGCTTATAAGACGAGAATAAAGGAGGGAGACGTATGCAACGGAAGCCGGGAGTTTGTTTCATCCATAGATTTTTCGACTCATCACTCTTCATCAGGATGAGTGTTGTTGAACATTAAGGTCCAATAAGGCAAATGGGGAAAAGAAAATGTTCGTAAACGAACAATTTCTAGTTCAAGAAAATCAACAAATGAATTTTCTAGGTTATAAGATCCTAGATATAGCTAAGTGTATATATATATATATATATATATATATATATATATATATATATATATATATTTAGATATAGTATAAGTAAATAAGTATATATATGTATAGAAATAAAAACTAGAGGGAATAATGAACCAATCAACATCACATAAAAACTAGATACTAAACTAAGCATGCATTTGTTGACAAGGAAATAAAAGGAAATGTGTACCTTTCGTCTTCAATGCGTTTAACTTCAAAATCTTCAAGAGAAAGTCCGAACAAGGGGTGCCATCAAAGATTTCCTTGTTTGAATAGCGAAAAGTTTTACGTTGGTCCCCATTGTCTCATTTGACCAAAGTTATTTGTCCCGAACATGTTTTGTATTTGACTTGGGTGCATATATGGTGGAAACATTCCCCATAGATTGAAGTTCCACATTTGTTGATTATTGTTAAAGTTTCGTCTATTTTGGTTTACTCTTAGTTGACGTGTTTTAGGTCTAGGGTAAGAATTATTCGGTTTCCTAGGTGGTGGAGTTTTAGATCTTGTTTTAGTTTTGGACGATCCTACTTCGGTTTTTAAAGATGGTTTATAAAACGGTTTTATTTCTTCATTACTAGCTAGAGGTATTTTCTTATCATTTATGAGTATATACTTAGGATTAGATTTTGAAGGTTTTAGTTCCTTGAGTTCGCTTTCAAATTTAACGTTTTTAACTTCACTTGTTGAGGCTTCAGTTGAGTTAAAACCTAGACCGGTTTTATCTCCAGATATTCTTTGAATACTTATAATTTTACTAAGTGAGTTACTACTATTTTCAAATTTATCAAGTTTACAAATTTCTTCCTTAAGTTTGTTGTTTTCACTTCTAAGCTCTTGACATGATTTACATTCTACAAAAGTTTCTTTACCTTTTTCAAGTCGATGTATTTTAATTTTTAGTTCAAGTACTTCATTTTCTAATTGGTTGTTTATGTATTTTAGTGATTTGTTTTTAGCCATAACTTGTTGTCCTAGTTTGCATAATCTATTGTATTCACTATCTAAATCTTTTTCATCTAATGATAGATTTTCATCACTAAAATATTCAGTTTCGGAACGTACCTCACTTGATGTTTTAGCCATGAGACACTTTTCTTCCTTTGTTGTTTCTTTCTCATCTTCATCGCTATCATTCCAAGCACCTCCAACAAACGCTCTTTGATTTTGATCTCTTGTCATCATTGGACATTTTCCAATAAGGTGATTCGGATCACCACACTTGAAACATTTTCTCTCATTCTTACTATACTTGTCATCATTATTCTTTTGAGATGTTCTCCTTTCATCGTGTGGTTGTCTAACGAATCTTCCTCGCCTTTTGAAGAATTTCTTGAAATCTCTTACGGCCATGGCATATTCTTCGTCTTCGCTTTCGGAAGATGAGCTATCTTCGTTGTTGGATTCCTTTCTAGCTTTCAAGGCGATTGACTTGCTTTGTTCACGTTTCCCTTTAACCATTTCGGAGTCCTTCTTTATTATTGCTTCGTTGACTTTTAAATTACCAATTAATTCATCAAGTTGTAGCGTTGATAAATTCTTTGATTCTTCAATAGCCGTCACTTTAGCTCCCCATTTTGGGTGAACAGCTCTAAGAAACTTCCTAAAAAAATTCTTACTAGAGAAATTCTCATCAAGTGCTTTTAAACTTGTGATTATAGTGTTAAATCTAGCAAAAGCATTATCAATTGATTCCTCTTCCGGAATCGTGAATTGCTCATATTGTTGAACAAGTAGATCTATTTTGTTATCTTTGACTTGATTATTACCTTGGTGGGTTATTAATAAAGAGTTCCAAATTTCTTTTGCGGTTTCACACATAAAGATCCTTTCGTACTCTTTACGTGGTAGCGCATTGTAAATAACCATTTTTGCTTCATTATTTTAGCAAGTTTTCTTTTTAAATCATCATTTTGTTTTTCAAAAGGTACGATTTCATCTTTCTTAGTTTCGGGGTTATTTTGAATAGGTAAAAAATCACCATTGGTAATAACATGCCAAAGATCTAGATCTTTTGATTTCACATAAGTTTCGAATCGATTTTTCCAATATAAAAATCCATCGCTTTCAAATAGTGGTGGTCTTTGAATAGATTGCCCTTCTAAATATTTTTCAGATTCCATAGATCGTTACAAGTTTTAAAATACAATATATTTTAAAAGATCTTGCTAGACGTGGCTCCTGATACCAATTGTGGAAAACTAGAAGGGGGGGTTGAATAGTTTTACGTCCTATTAAATTTATAAATACAAGTTTGTTTTAAAAACTTCGATTCTAGTTTATGTGAACTCAATACTTGCACTATATGAGCAATAGTATGGTAACTAACTAACAAAGCTAATATAGTAAAGGTAAATGAATAAGTAATGAGAAGAGTTGGAAAGATCAAACCACAACACAAGGATTTATAGTGGTTCGGCTACAAGGACACCTTCCCTGTTCCCACTCCACTCCCCGAGTCACCTACTCGAGAGTTTTCTTCACTATGTCAACAAACTCCCTTTTGGCAGAGAAAACCTTACACACCAATTTACACACCACAACAACTTCACAACTTGATCACAACTTCTACACAACTTCTTCACACCAATATACTACACACCAATCTTCTTCACTCCTATCTTCTACACACCAATCTTCTACTTCACACCAATCTTCACAACTAACCTACTTCACTACTAATCAACTTCTACTTCCTACACAACTTCTATATTTTCTAAACAATATATAACAAGCACAACACAATATTCACAAATGAATGTATATATACACTATGCACAACTACTCTTCAACACTTCTTGAACTTGGTTGTAGTAGGAGTGTTCTTCTTTTGCACTTTGGATGAGAATAGATGATGAGGGATTGAATCACTTGAAACAAGGATTAATATACAAATGATCAAAGGGTTTTAGAGGATGTTTAGAGAGTTATAGATTTGAAAATTTCGTGCAAAAGGTGAGGCAAAAATCCAGGTTTAAGGTGGTATTTATAGGCAAAAGATTCTGACAGAGGAGCGTGGCCGGTCCTCTTAAATCAAGGCCGGTCCCCTTAATTTTAAGGGGACCGCCCCTTATAATTAAGGGGGCCGCCCAGCTGAAACGGCCAGAATCTTTGTCTTTTAGTGGGGAAAGTTTATTTGGTGAAAAACTAACTGATTTTGGTTAAAAATTTGAATTCATATATTTAGTATGAATAAAACATTTTTCTTAATTACCAAAATTGTTTTTCAAAAATATATAATATGTTTATATAATTAAATAAACTTTGTGTTAGTTAATTAAATACCCCTTTGATCATGAGATGTATTAAGCACTTGTTTATCCATACCTTAAGTGATTAAGTTGGATATAGTGATATAAACTAGCTTAATACTTGTTTACGTAGTAATTATATGATTGACGATTTTACATTTTGTGATCGTCAAAATATAGAGATATCGAAAGATATGAATAACGTTTTCACACATTATTTATGTCAACAATCTCCCCCTTTTTGATGATTACAAAATTTAAACTCATTAATCGAAAATTAGTATATGTTCAAGTATTATTGTGAGTTTATATCACTTCTCCCCCTTTTTGTTAGCATCAAAAAGGTTATCCCATGTTAATGTAAGCTCCCCTTCGAAGTATACTACCCCTAGTTTTGAGGCCAAAAGGAATCGAGATATGGATATCTTGCAAAAATATTTAGTGGCAAGCAACATATATATGTATATAGCATGCAAGAGTAGAGACTAAACATAACCATAACATTAATAATATGAAAAAGATACATCAAGCATTACATTAACAACCATAACAAGTAATGCAACTAACAAAAGCCTTAAAGGCTTAGAATCATTACTAAAATAAAAAAAACCAAGGCTCAAACATGAGAGTCCTCTCTAGAGCTTGCCATCCGAAAAGGTTTAACACAATTTTATTTGTAAGACACCAAGCATGTTTAATTGGGAGGAATGGATGGTGAACATGGAGATGGTGATGGTGGAGGTGTGTTGTTGATGGTGGTGGAGGTGTTGTGTTTGTTGTTGGTGGTTGATGCAACAAGTTTTCAATATGAGAAAACATGTATTGGATCTCATCTCTTAATCCGAACACAATTGTTCGGTTGTGAATGCCACAAAGGCAAGTGTCTCCATGAGCTTCAAGTAAGCTCCATGGGACGGGGTTATAGGTTGTTGGATTGATAGGAGATGATGAGAAATGTGCATCAAGAGGTGTTAATGGTGATAATGAGAGAGTGAGTGCAAGAGTTGTGTTTTCATTGGTAGGTTGTGATGGTTGATCAATTGTTGGAGGAGATAAGTGGATGTTGATGTTGTCATTTATGGATGAAGTGGATGGTATGGAGGAAGTGGAGTTTCCATTTGTTGAAGGTGTTTTGGAGGGTGCATTTGGTGCACTAGGAGATGAACATTGAGGTGGTGGAGAGGGAGTGGTGTTGTCTTCATTTGTAAGATCAATGAAGAGTTGTTTGGGTGGAATGATGACAAGTTTTTGTTTCTTGGCATTGTTTGAATAGGTGGTTCTTGGTGATGACATGATGATGTTTGATGAATGTTTGAGGATGATGGAATGTGAATTAAAAATGCATGGGGATTATATAGTGGGAAAACATGTTTAGAAGTGGAATTAATTTGAAATTGTAATGTTATATTCCAAAATCAGTTTAGTTTTTTAAGGGAAATGGTAGCTGGGACTAGCAAAAGGGATCACAAGATGCAAAAGAGAACAATGTAAAAACTGTTTCAGATGGCCGGTCCCCTTAAATGGAGGCCGGTCCCCTTAATTTTAAGGGGGGCGCCCTTATGATTTAAGGGGGCCGCCCATCTGACGACCCAGAAACCAAAATTTTTCAAAAAAAATTTTGGAAAAATGTTGTGTTCTGTTTTGTATTTGCAGCAAGCACCATTTGGACATTTCACATTTGTTTTGGTCTATAATAAAGCATACATGATATATATATATATATATATATATATATATATATATATATATATATATATATATATATATATATATATATATATATATATATATATATATATATATATATATATATATATATATATATAAGCTAATCATGCAATATATACATAAATTAAGAGTTAAAGCATGCATTCATAGGCATATATTAAACATAATAAACAAGTTAACATACTAATTGAGTGCACAAAACAATTATCCAAGAAAATAACAAGTACTTCCGAATATACTTCGGACAAATAGCACACAAGACATAAAAATTAAATATTGTTCAACAAGCATAATCCAAGCATATCATCTCTTTTTCTTCCCGAAGATACCCTTCAAAGTCTTTCCGATAGATTTGAAGCCACCTCTAACTTCTTCGTGCAAGATCTTTTGTCTTCTAAGCATCTCGGTAGTTCGTTCATGAAGCACTTCTTCGTTTTGATCACTAGGAGATGGGGTAGAATACTCGGGATAGTCAAGATCCTCTAAATTGTCAACGAACTCAGAAAACAAAGGGGTACTAGCATCATGGATGTTTTCCTCCTCATCGTCATCGTCTTTCCTTGAGGATGATCCATGAAAGCTATGACGACGAGGTTTACCCTTGTCACTTCAAGTTCGTCGAGCTTGTTTTAGAGCGAGAGGACGTAGGAGTGGGGTAGATGGACTCATAGATACTATTGTCAAGATCGGGGTAGTACTCGATAACATGACGATAGAGACGAGTGAGGAACATTCCATATGGAAGATTGGCTTTGGGAGTTTTTCTAGCACACTCAATCCGTTTGATAAAGAAGTAGGCCAAATTGTACGGCTTTTCGACAGCTATACAATACAACATGTGAGCAAGGCACGCCGGGAGATGGTCCCGGTGACCTCCAGTACCAAACGCATTCTCACGAATGAGTTCTTCCCAACGCTTCATGTGGGGGCTTAATTCCTTGAGGAGAAGTTGGTATGGAGAGATTTGAACGTTTTTGGATTTTATTTTTCGGCTTGTGGTGGCACGTTCCACACCAAGGATTTGACGAATTTCGTCGGGATGAGGAATTTCGTCGAAATAGGGACCGAAGGTTGGTCGATAGCGATTAAGAGATTCGAGGTCCCACTCGTTTGTGAAAACGGCTTGACCTCTAAAAGGAATTTGGAGGATATGACCAAATTGTTCGAGAGTTAGGGTGATAAATTCATTTTGAATCACGAAAGAGATGGTGATGAAACCAAGATCAGAGGTTTGGACGGTGACTTGGCTATAGAAATCCATTATGAAGCGAGGAATGATAGGTTCATTTATTTCATAAAGACAATTGAAGTTGATGCTTGTCAACACGCGATTTATATAGTCGGATTGAGCAAAAGCAAGATCTACTACACGTCCTTCATGAACATTTCTATCTTCAATTTGACGATATATAAGTCCAATAGAAGGAGATGTGGTAGGGAGTTGGGAAACTTTTGGAATGTAATTTTTAGTGTGAGAAAGATCTTCGTTAGTTGCTTTTGGCATTTTTCACCTAAACACATCAACAATACAAAAAAAATATATATAAAGAAAGATAAAAGTATATGTATATTGTTAAGGCTTATGTTGGAACGCAAACATACTTCGTTACTAATCCTAAGAAGTAGATTACCAAGTTCCTTAATATTGTTTTTAACTCGTTCTAGATATACTTTACGATGTTTAATAAGTAGTTATGGACAAATCCAAACGCCCTTTTAAACATCTTAATATATCATGAAATTTACTAGATTTACATTAGATTGTAAAACTAGCTATTTCTTGCGAATTTCTTATGCATGTGATTTGTTTTTGGAAAAGATGGTTTGTATTTTTACTTAAAAATGTCATTTTTAGTAATAAACCAAACGCTTCCTTAACTATTGACTTATACCACTAGTATGTCAATATATATATGAATTATATATCTTGACAAGTTCGATTAGCAATTTTTAGGTTTATAATTATATCAAAGTTTTATAAAAATTATAATATCTAGGTTTCGATATTATTTGGACATAATCCAAACACCCCTATATCGTGAACCAATATAATTTTTCTTGGTCAAAAAATGTAAAAGTATAATGTGATTAGTTTTAACACGTTTTCAAATCATTATTCAACAATGAGTTTGCTAAAAAATTTGGAAAGGAGTGTATGAAGTTTTTCAAAAATTTTCGACATGATAGTTTATAATTACTAGTTTCTAGTGTTGATTAATCATTCTATTCCTAGGGGAAGCATTTGGTTATGGAGTTTTAAGACTTAATTCGAAAGAAATTGTGAAATTGACGAATTTTATAAAACATGCATAATCATGAGTATGACCAAATAAGATGAAATTGGATGAAATGTGTTATGAAAAACTTACAATACGTAATGGTGATTGTGTTAGATGAATATGCCCTTTGCGAATTAACCCGAATTATGTGATTTGGAAGTGATTTGAGATGTTTTTGGGTTTTGGTTTTCGTCACAGCAGAAGCAGGGGAAGGGGAGTATGAAAAAGTGGAGTGTTTGGCAAAAGGAACAAAGGGAAAAATGGGTTTGAGCTATCAGATGGCCGGCCCCCTTAAACATTAAGGGGGCTGCCCTTCATTTAGCTGCCGGTCCCCTTAAACATTAAGGGGGCCGCCCTCCAAAATTTGATTTTTGAGATTTTGGTTTCTGGAAAGAACAAGAAAATATTTATATGTATGTATTAGATTTATATTTAATCAAATATACGTTGGAGGGTATTCGCACGAAAGGAATTACTTGACACTTTTACTTGACATTTTGCGAATTAAATTTTCTTGATCATTTCGGATGAAATTTATCAAGTTGTCAAGTACACGAGAAAGTTGTGGAAGGCTCATAAGTATATGTGTATATATATATATATATATATATATATATATATATATATATATATATATATATATATATATATATATGTAGTATGGGCTTATAAGACGAGAATAAAGGAGGGAGACGTATGCAACGGAAGCCAGGAGTTTGTTTCATCCATAGATTTTTCGACTCATCACTCTTCATCAGGATGAGTGTTGTTGAACATTAAGGTCCAATAAGGCAAATGGGGAAAAGAAAAGGTTCGTAAACGAACAATTTCTAGTTCTAGAAAATCAATAAATGAATTTTCTAGGTTATAAGATCCTAGATATAGCTAAGTGTATATATATATATATATATATATATATTTAGATATAGTATAAGTAAATAAGTATATATATGTATAGAAATAAAAACTAGAGGGAATAATGAACCAATCAACATCACATAAAAACTAGATACTAAACTAAGCATGCATTTGTTGACAAGGAAATAAAAGGAAATGTGTACCTTTCGTCTTCAATGCGTTTAACTTCAAAATCTTCTAGAGAAAGTCCGAACAAGGGGTGCCATCAAAGATTTCCATGTTTGAATGTCGAAAAGTTTTACGTTGGTCCCCATTGTCTCATTTGACCAAAGTTATTTGTCCCGAACATGTTTTGTATTTGACTTGGGTGCATATATGGTGGAAACATTCCGCATGGATTGAAGTTCCACATTTGTTGATTATTGTTAAAGTTTCGTCTATTTTGGTTTACTCTTAGTTGACGTGTTTTAGGTCTAGGGTAAGAATTATTCGGTTTCCTAGGTGGTGGAGTTTTAGATCTTGTTTTAGTTTTGGACGATCCTACTTCGGTTTTTAAAGATGGTTTATAAAACGGTTTTATTTCTTCATTACTAGCTAGAGGTATTTTCTTATCATTTATGAGTATATACTTAGGATTAGATTTTGAAGGTTTTAGTTCCTTGAGTTCGCTTTCAAATTTAACGTTTTTAACTTCACTTGTTGAGGCTTCAGTTGAGTTAAAACCTAGACCGGTTTTATCTCCAGATATTCTTTGAATACTTATAATTTTACTAAGTGAGTTACTACTATTTTCAAATTTATCAAGTTTACAAATTTCTTCCTTAAGTTTGTTGTTTTCACTTCTAAGCTCTTGACATGATTTACATTCTACAAAAGTTTCTTTACCTTTTTCAAGTCGATGTATTTTAATTTTTAGTTCAAGTACTTCATTTTCTAATTGGTTGTTTATGTATTTTAGTGATTTGTTTTTAGCCATAACTTGTTGTCCTAGTTTGCATAATCTATTGTATTCACTATCTAAATCTTTTTCATCTAATGATAGATTTTCATCACTAAAATATTCGGTTTCGGAACGTACCTCACTTGATGTTTTAGCCATGAGACACTTTTCTTCCTTTGTTGTTTCTTTCTCATCTTCATCGCTATCATTCCAAGCACCTCCAACAAACGCTCTTTGATTTTGATCTCTTGTCATCATTGGACATTTTCCAATAAGGTGATTCGGATCACCACACTTGAAACATTTTCTCTCATTCTTACTATACTTGTCATCATTATTCTTTTGAGATGTTCTCCTTTCATCGTGTGGTTGTCTAACGAATCTTCCTCGCCTTTTGAAGAATTTCTTGAAATCTCTTACGGCCATGGCATATTCTTCGTCTTCGCTTTCGGAAGATGAGCTATCTTCGTTGTTGGATTCCTTTCTAGCTTTCAAGGCGATTGACTTGCTTTGTTCACGTTTCCCTTTAACCATTTCGGAGTCCTTCTTTATTATTGCTTCGTTGACTTTTAAATTACCAATTAATTCATCAAGTTGTAGCGTTGATAAATTCTTTGATTCTTCAATAGCCGTCACTTTAGCTCCCCATTTTGGGTGAAGAGCTCTAAGAAACTTCCTAAAAAAATTCTTACTAGAGAAATTCTCATCAAGTGCTTTTAAACTTGTGATTATAGTGTTAAATCTAGCAAAAGCATTATCAATTGATTCCTCTTTCGGAATCGTGAATTGCTCATATTGTTGAACAAGTAGATCTATTTTGTTATCTTTGACTTGATTATTACCTTGGTGGGTTATTAATAAAGAGTTCCAAATTTCTTTTGCGGTTTCACACATAAAGATCCTTTCGTACTCTTTACGTGGTAGCGCATTGTAAATAACCATTTTTGCTTCATTATTTTTAGCAAGTTTTCTTTTTAAATCATCATTTTGTTTTTCAAAAGGTACGATTTCATCTTTCTTAGTTTCGGGGTTATTTTGAATAGGTAAAAAATCACCATTGGTAATAACATGCCAAAGATCTAGATCTTTTGATTTCACATAAGTTTCGAATCGATTTTTCCAATATAAAAATCCATCACTTTCAAATAGTGATGGTCTTTGCATAGATTGCCCTTCTAAATATTTTTCAGATTCCATAGATCGTTACAAGTTTTAAAATACAATATATTTTAAAAGATCTTGCTAGACGTGGCTCCTGATACCAAGTGTGGAAAACTAGAAGAGGGGGTTGAATAGTTTTACGTCCTTTTAAATTTATAAACACAAGTTTGTTTTAAAAACTTCGATTCTAGTTTATGTGAACTCAATACTTGCACTATATGAGCAATAGTATGGTAACTAACTAACAAAGCTAATATAGTAAAGGTAAATGAATAAGTAATGAGAAGAGTTGGAAAGATCAAACCACAACACAAGGATTTATAGTGGTTCGGCTACAAGGACACCTTCCTTGTTCCTACTCCACTCCCCGAGTCACCTACTCGAGAGTTTTCTTCACTATGTCAACAAACTCCCTTTTGGCGGAGAAAACCTTACACACCAATTTACACACCACAACAACTTCACAACTTGATCACAACTTCTACACAACTTCTTCACACCAATATACTACACACCAATCTTCTTCACTCCTATCTTCTACACACCAATCTTCTACTTCACACCAATCTTCACAACTAACCTACTTCACTACTAATCAACTTCTACTTCCTACACAACTTCTATATCTTCTAAACAATATATAACAAGCACAACAAAATATACACAAATAAATGTATATATACACTATGCACAACTACTCTTCAACACTTCTTGAACTTGGTTGTAGAAGGAGTGTTCTTCTTTTGCACTTTGGATGAGAATAGATGATGAGGGATTGAATCACTTGAAACAAGGATTAATATACAAATGATCAAAGGGTTTTAGAGGATGTTTAGAGAGTTATAGATCTGAAAATTTCGTGCAAAAGGTGAGACAAAAATCCAGGTTTAAGGTGGTATTTATAGGCAAAAGATTCTGACAGAGGAGCGTGGTCGGTCCCCTTAAATCAAGGCCGGTCCCCTTAATTTTAAGGGGACCGCCCCTTATAATTAAGGGGGCCGCCCAGCTGAAACGGCCAGAATCTTTGTCTTTTAGTGGGGAAAGTTTATTTGGTGAAAAACTAACTGATTTTGGTTAAAAATTTGAATTCATATATTTAGTATGAATAAAACATTTTTCTTAATTACCAAAATTGTTTTTCAAAAATATATAATATGTTTATATAATTAAATAAACTTTGTGTTAGTTAATTAAATACCCCTTTGATCATGAGATGTATTAAGCACTTGTTTATCCATACCTTAAGTGATTAAGTTGGATATAGTGGTATAAACTAGCTTAATACTTCTTTACGTAGTAATTATACGATTGACGATTTTACATTTTGTGATCGTCAAAATATAGAGATATCGAAAGATATGAATAACGTTTTCAGACATTATTTATGTCAACATAGCCAACTAACCCAATTAACTAAAGATGCAATCAAAATAAAATAAAAGAAATGAAAATTAAACTAATGTGCTAATGTGGTGGAAACAATAATGAGAAAATTTGTGTTTACTTAGATTTCATTACTCCCTAGATATTTTTTACCGGTTGATTAGCTTGTTACAATTGCATGGATGACGGGTTATATTCCTTAATACTAGTCGTAGGGCCGTGTACAATATTCCCTAACTCTATAAGATCCTACTTCACTCCTATGTCGAGCCGACTAAAAGCTCCTAACATGGGATCATTAGAATTCACTTATGCATTAAATACAACCAAAAATCGTAGTACACCTCCGATCATGTTTCTTAAGGCGTTCAAGCAAGTTACCAATGGAAGTCTGCCAGTTTTCTTAAGCCTAACATCGAATACAATCATCCGTAACAATTATAAAAAAACAATCAACCAATAATCAACATCTAGGTTTCACTACATCTAAGCAAACACAATAAAAACCTAGCCTAACATGTTAAAAGAAAGACAAGCATAAGATAGAATCAAACAATACATAGACATATTGAATGATTATTGGAAGACTTATCTTTATTCAAACATGGAAGAAAGAAGGGTTTGAACCCCTTCAATATGCATGAAATTTGA
Source organism: Artemisia argyi (assembly GCA_030686995.1). Lineage (NCBI taxonomy): Eukaryota > Viridiplantae > Streptophyta > Magnoliopsida > Asterales > Asteraceae > Artemisia > Artemisia argyi. The sequence goes on from CM060699.1 coordinate 85,011,544, forward strand.
CCTAGGGTTTGTGTTTTAGTATTCCACAACTTGTTCCACACTTTACAATGAAAAATTGGAAACATATATATAGACATAGCATCCTGACGGTGTCATGTATTGGCTTCTGACGCTGTCAACTTGCCGCCAAGTTGAAATTCGTATTGCCTAGATCCAATCTTGACGCCTTCATGTGTAAATCTCCTCTGGGCCGTCACTTGTATTTTGACCCTGACGGCCTTGGTGACGCCATCAGGCCAATTACATTGAAAATGTTCTGGGCTGTCACGTTATAATTTCCACATCCACCTCTTTTGTCACTTTTGACGCCGTCATGTGTTATGGCTTGACGTCGTCAGGTACTGTTCCCAGCAAGGAATTTGAGACTTTGCCATTTTCTTCACTTTTATGCTCCAAAAACATAAAAAACGCTTCCTTTTCCAGATTTCTCCTCAAAAGTACCTAAAATGACAAAAGGAACGATTTAGGGCAATAATTGATCAAATAATCATGAATTCGGGCTTAAATGACCCCTTAAAAGCGATACACTTTTCGCCTCATCAAATACCCTTACACTTGAGATTTGCTTGTCCTCAAGCAAATGCGCTTTTATTCAAATCAAAATACAAGTTAAGGGTCATTTAACACTAATATAAAAGTAATTACAACAAATAATCATTCCACTAAAAACCAAAAATGAGCACGGAGGTCATACACTAACACCTCACAAATAGTGTTTAGTTACTCACATCTCTCGGGTGTAATAAAGTATATATCACAATATGGAAATGGAAAACATCTATCACTACCTGTCATAGCAAAAAGATTACCATAGGCTTGGGAAAGGATCAAACCTCCACCACTTGGCGTAAGCACCTAGGATAAACTATCAAAGAGGTCTTTTGAAGGGTTATAACGTTAGATGTAGGGATATGGAAAACACGGTTTTGTTGGATAAATGCAATATTTACTGGTGCTGAGTTAATCATCTTGGTTAATTACATATACAATATGGCGTTGCTAAGCCAAGACTCAACTCGACTTAAGCTAAGAAATCAAAAATAACAAAAACTTAAAACAAACATAGAATAAAACGCGATGGTAGTCCGTATGTTTTTCTCTTTCTTTTTCTATTTTTTTTTCTTTTTCTTGATTTTTTGATTTTTTTTCTTTTTTGCATACACTTTTACCCTACCATCCAAAATAATACTTCGTAGGGTATAGGACCTTAGATATCACAACTTTATCATAAATATAAGCACAATAAGAAGGAAAGATGGTGACTTGATGTAATATATGTGTGGCGTTAATATTGAAAGAGAGTATAAGATTAAGAGAGCTTTCATTAATAAAACACACACAATACACACACAAAGTACACACCTCAAATGAGACTTTGAGGTGTTTATATAGTTCTTAACATGATGCCTTAAGAGGCTTTCCATGGGCTTGGTCTTGGGCTTGGTTTCCTTTTACATATAAAGGCTTACATAACTTAACTCATGACATATTAGCTTACCAAGACCAAGGCCCATTGACTATTCTAATAACAAAAACTACGACACATTACAACGTTACAATAAATGAGAATGACCATCACTTTTTAATATAATTTTTAAAGCTAACAATCTCCCCCTAAGGGGTGGTCATTCGAATGATGCTCCACGCGATTAGGTCTTCTTTGTTCTTTGTTGTTGACCATTGTGTGTCGTAGCAGAATAGTCTTTAGTCTTTGTTACTTCATGCTTTGTGATCTTTGATGACTGACTTTTCATCGTTCTTTGTTCCTTTGTGATGTGGAGCAATCTGCCTGTCGTCTCTTATGTGTCTGTGGTGGTTGTTTGCCATTCCAACATGCTCATACATCTTCAGTCTTTATGATTCATGCATTTGTAGTTCCCGTTCTTTCACACAGATCTTTGTCACTTTACTTCTGTAGATTCTTTCACATTGCGTAGAATCTTTCTTTGAACCTTTCTTTGCTTTGATCTTTGTGAGAACTTTCCTTTGACTTCGAGATGCATGTATGAGCATGTGAAATCCTTTCGCAATGGAGATGATGTAAAGCTGCATGAAAAGAGTTAGCAATAAATCAACCGGTACTTACAGATAAGAATTAGAGATCGTCAACAGCATAGTGTGAAGACTCCTTCTAACCCTTACCAAGGCCGTTCCCATGTCAGATACTCTCGAGAGAGCTTACAAGACCTACTAAGTATCCCAATGACTGGGTGAGTCACTGGGGATTACTCCACGACTGTAGACCGTTTGAAACCACCGTGAACACTAAGCGTAACCCATAAAGAATTACCGAAGTGACCTGCTGTCAGGGCTGTTTGATGTTGACCCTGGTAGGAATTTCCATTCAATCATTGAGAATCACTTGTGTGAATTCTCTCATAAATGTTCTGGGCAGATTGCTAAGATCTGCGTAGGACTCTTAATTTACATCTGGCGTCCTTAATGTTGAACAACCAGTGTAGAAATATCATGTGTTCCTATGAGATCTTTTGATGAATCTCGGGGCTCTAGACTCAATAAGTGCACATTTGGTTTCCTATGCGAAGATTAGGGAGAGGTCTCCTACTTCAATATCAACAATCTTTAAGAGACAGGTCGATAGATTACACTAGTTCCCCGTGAGAATGAAACAAGCTCTTTTAAGAGAACTTGAGTGGTTAAGAAGGTTTAGTGCAGTGCGTCACCGGGTCCATGACGTCTTTGTCTTCAATACCGGTGTCACCAGTAGCATACGAATTGTACCCAGTGTTTGCCCTAAGGTTGAACATATGGAGGGCTATTTCTTTTCACCCTTTTTCATTTATTTTCTTTTTAATTCTTCAACCCCTTCTTTCTCCTTTCTCATTTTCTCCTTTTTTTCAATCATACCTAAGGACTTCTAATTCTACTCTATTGGATTTGTCCTTGGGTAGATCCCTCCGGCTTTGACGGATCATAGGACGGTTTTTCCTAACCTTAGTCACCTTATAACACCATGACTATCCTATAATTGCCATGAAACCATTTATTGAAAATCTCTCAAAGTGTTTAAGATAATAAAACACATTGTTGATACCACTTTGAGAGTTTTGCAAGTTTTTGAAGGACTCCCCCTTCACATGTGCTCATGTAATTTTTAAGAAATTTTGCACATGCGTGAGGAGTTTGCACTTTTTGAATTGATCCACTTTCAGTGAACATGACCGATTTGAGACACGCTTACATCACTAGTTAGACTAGCTTGAAGTTATTACCCGTCCTGGTCAAATCCAAATAAAGTCTCTCGATACGGTACATTCTACTCAGACAAGTCCTATTCGAGACACACTTACATCACTAGTTGGACTAGCTTGAAATTATTACCCGTCCAGGACAAGTCTTTTTGATTACTGACATTTTAAGCTTCGTCAATTCATTGGTACTTACTGAGTCGAGCTCTTTCAAGATTCAGTCACAAACTTTAAACATCTTTGATCACATTTTAATCATGTCTTCTCCCCCTCAAAAATAGCATATTGTGATATTTTTGATATCAACTGAGTAAAAAAGATTTTTGGAGAGAAAGACAGATTTCATTTTGCATGAATACGGAACATTTTTGTTTTTGTACTCCCCCTTAATGATAGCACATTATAAAATCAATTAAGGGTTTGAGGGAGTTATCTTGAGCACTCAATTGAAAGATTTTGAGAAATCTTTTGAACAATCTTGAAAAAGTGCTCAAGAATTGTATTTTGAAAAACAAGTTTATGTTTGAAATCCTTTTCATTTGTTTATACTCGAACTTTTGAAAGTGATTTCATCTTTGAACGTACGAGTCCTTGATTTGAAAATAATCAGAAGTCATCATTTTAGTCCGGGTTTCGTACTGAAGTATACGAAAGCCATAGTGAAGAAACATTTGAGAAACGACATGTTTTAGAAAAACATTTTAAAGAACTCCCGTTCAAGCATCTGTACATGTCCGTATCATTGTTGAATGACATTTCTAGAGACGTACAGAATATTGATTTATACGAGAGACATGTCGTGAGAAGAATATTTTTGTATTTTTTGATTTTATATTGTTTTTTAATTTTTTGAAATTTTATATTTTTGTATTTTGTTTTTGTTGGTTTTTCAAATTTTGTATTTTGTTTTTTTTCAAAAATATTTATAGCGAAGCGATTTTGAAAACATTTTTCAAGAAGATTCGAGAAGACGTTCTAGCTCCTCAGGAGTTAGGCTTCGCATGCCAATTCGTCGAACTAAATAGTCAAACCGTTATTTTGGAAGGGCTTTAGTAAATAGATTGGCGAGTTGGTAATCAGTCTTAACGAAAAATAATTCAACAGTACCCTCTTCCACATGTTCTTTGATGAAATGGTAGCGGACTTTGATATGCTTCGTCTTAGAGTGGTGTACAGGATTGCACGAGATGGCTATGGCACTTTTTGAGTCACAATACATAGGTATTCTGTCAAAAGTAAAGCCATAATCTGTGAGTTGTGTCCTCATCCAAAGAACTTGGGCACAACACGCAGATAGAGACACATACTCGGCTTCGGCGGTTGATAGCGCAGTACAATCCTGTTTCTTTGACGACCAGCTTACAAGCTTTTCACCCAAAAATTGTGCTCCACCTGATGTACTCTTTGCTGTAACTTGATCACCGGCATGGCCTGCATCTGAAAATGCTGTTAGATTAAACCCCGAATCCTTCGGATACCAAAGTCCCATGTTAATGGTGCTTCGTAGGTACCGAAAGATCCGTTTAACCTCTTTGAGGTGAAGTTCTGTAGGCTTTGCCTGAAATCGTGCTAACAAACAAACAGCAAATTGAATATCGGGTCGGTTAGCAGTTAGGTACATGAGAGAACCGATCATGCTCCGATATTTCTTTGGATCAATGGGTTTCCCAAACAAATCAGTACCTATTTTTGGTGAAGTGACCATTGGTGTACCAACAGAATCACAATTTTCCATTCCATGTTTTTTCAAAATCTCTAATGTATATTTAGCTTGATTGATAAAAATACAACGAGGGGATTGATGTATTTGTAAACCAAGAAAGAATTTTAGTTCCCACATCATGGACATTTCAAATTTACTTTTCATGAGATTTTCAAAATGTTTTGAATGGTTAGGATTGGTTGATCTAAAAATAATGTCGTCCACGTAAATTTGAACGATCAAAATGTCATATTTGAATTTTTTGATAAACAAGGTGTTATCAACCTTTACTTTTGTGAAATTGTTTTTAAGCAAGAAAGATGATAGTTCGTCATACCACGCTCTTGGAGCTTGTTTTAAACCATAAATTGCTTTCTTAAGCTTGTAGACGTAGTCTGGATGATCTTTGTCGATGAATCCCTCTGGCTGACTCACATACACTTCTTCTTTCAGAGTTCCATTTAAGAAGGCTGTCTTAATGTCCATCTGATAGACTATGATGTTTTTGTGAGCTGCATAGGCTAAGAAAATCCGGACTGCTTCAAGTCTAGCTACAGGCGCGGATGATTCTTCGAAGTCTATCCCTTCTTCTTGTGGATAACCTTTAGCCACGAGACGAGCTTTGTTACGAATTACAGTCATTTCCTCATCCAGTTTGTTCTTCCACAACCACTTGAGATCAAGAACACGTATATCAAGTGGTCGTTCAACAAGTTCCCAACTGTCATGTAAATCGTATTGAAGAATTTCATCCTGCATCGCTTCTATCCAAGGGTACTCTGCCATTGCTTCCCGAATGTTCTTTGGTTCTTTGAGGCTGATTGAGCAAATGTAAATGCACAATTCGAGATCGGTGGCAAGTTGTCTCCTTGTCTGAACTGGCTTTGAAGGTTCACCAATAACATTTCTATTGGATGGACTTTTGTCCATTGAAACATAGAAGGGTACCTTAGGTTTAACGACTGTGTGTTAGATGGTTCTTGTAACCTTGAAGAAGATTCAGCAGAGTCTGTTGCAAACGGGTTTTCAAATACTTCTTCTTCTTCTTCTTCTAACGCAACATCGTTTGACTTATTTGTTGGTTCTTCTTGAAAATTTGTGTTTTGATTTTGCTCATCAACTCTTGGTAGAACAGTTTCAAGTACTGGAGTTGCTTGAGTAGATGTAGATGATGTTGATGTAGTTGGTGCTTCAGCTTTGATTGTTGTAGATGCATCCTGTGGTGGTGGTGGTGGTTGATGGTTGTGAGCGGGTGCAGCGGAATGTTGTTGAGATGCATTAGTCGAAGTTCCACCATAGTATTCATCAAATATTAACTCAAAGAAATTTTCCAGTTCTTGTTCTGTTGGTTTGTCTGTGTTTGTTGATTGAGCTCCTTGAGACACGAGTCCTAAACTGATGTGTCCAGAAGTCTGCATGTTTGGTGCGGGTCCTAATCCGTTTTGATTATAAGCCATTGGATTAAGCGCGGGTTCTAGAGCGAGTCTCTCAGAAGCCATCTGTGAAATTTCGTCAAACTTCACATTCATCGTCTCCATTATCTTTTTCGTTCTTCTATTATACACCCTGAATGCCCTCGAGTTTTCTGAATATCCAATGAAGATTCCAATATCACCCTTAGCTTTTAATTTCCCTAGATCTTCTCTGTCATTCGTCGGATAGCACAAAGCGCCAAATACGTGAAGGTAAGAGATGTCAGGTTTACGGTTGTTCACTAGCTCATATGGGGTTTTATTGAATCTCGGATGGACTAGGGATCGGTTTTGAGTAAAGCAAGCAGTGGCTACAACATCAGCCCATAAGAATAGTGGTGCACTAGAAAAGATCAGCATTGTGCGAGCAGCTTCCACAAGAGTTCGGTTTCTTCTTTCAACTACCCCATTTTGCTGTGGAGTTCTAACAACTGATGTTTGATGTGTAATTCCAACATCTTCGAGGTAAGTTCTTAACTCCTGGTTTGTAAATTCTGTGCCATTGTCTATTCTTATAATCCTTACTGGAGCTTGAAGTAGAACTTGAATACGCTTCAAAAAGGTGATGATGATGCCTGGTGCTTCGTCTTTTGATCTCAAAAACTTTACCCAAGTATATCTTGAATAATCATCAACAATAACGAGAATATACTTCTTCCCATTAATGCTTTCAACTCTCATTGGGCCACATAAGTCCATGTGCAACATATGTAACCTTGCTTCCGAACTAGGTACGGTTTTGGGTTTATATGATGCTCTTTTACTTTTTCCTTGTTCGCATGATGGACATAGGTGTTCCTTGGTGTATTTGAACTTAGGAAGTCCGGTGACGATGTTGTCTTTGGCTAACTTGTTGATCGTGTCGAAATTGAGATGGGATAATCTTCTATGCCATAGCCAGGACTTAGTTTCGGTTGCCCTTGTCATAAGACAAATTGATGAGGTAGAAGCCATTTGGTTGATGTCGATTGCATACAAGTTTGTTCCACGATTACCAGTTAAGAGATCATCACCAACCAAATTTCTAATAAAAACCGTGTTTCTCCTGAATGCAACTTCTAAATCTGCATCACAAAACTGCCCAACTGAAAACAAATTGTGTCCCAACCCTTCGACGTAGTAAACCCGTGTGATCAAAAAATTCCCAAACTGAAGATCTCCATAACCCTGAATAGCTGCTACATGATCATTTCCAAAGCGTACAGTTCCCATGAATTTCCAGACGAAATTGATCAGCAGCTTTAAATTCCCGGTCATGTGCTTGGAGCAACCCGAGTCGACGATCCAAAGACATATTTCGATAACCTGCCAAGAACAGAAGAGTTTGTATTTGGAAACCGTTTTGAATTTGGTTCCATTTGGTTAGGGGTAAAAGCTGAATCACATTCATAGAAGGTATCTACTTGTCCATTTTGAACAACTTTCAATTTGCCATCCTGAAGAATGAATTCTCTACCCGTAGGTTTCCACATACAAAACTTAAGGTAGTTCCTAGGCATTCGACTACTAGTGGTAGACCTAAAGCGTGCAACTAATCTTTCTATAGATCTAGATCTAGCACTAGTTCCCTTTGGAACATACTTCTGTTTAGGCGTAACATTCACATTCTTAGAAACACATTCATCATGAACATCATTAATTAAACATTTCTTGCATATTAAACAAACAGAATCATTACATGCATTAGAACCAATACTTTTGACATTACATTCAGATGAATCATGTTTCTTATTACAAAGCAATAAATTTCTAGGGTGTTCTTCTACTTCTTCAACTTTATTCTTGCTACTACTAGTAGAGACAGGCGAGACTCTATTGTTCCTTGTATTGCTCCTAGGCTTTAGTCTGCTGCTCCTAGAGGTACTTTCTAATCCTGTAGAAGGTAAGGCACACGCGTTAGGATTTATGTTGTTGTCCTTTTTAGCATCACTAGACTCTTTAGAATTATCCTGTTTGCACGTATTTGTCTTAGAAGTAGAGGCAGATGCACTAGTGGGACTAATCCTAAGAAGGCCAGGTGCTATCACTTTTGGTGTTTCGACAACCGATTTTCCTTTATCAACAATCTTAACATTTTCACTTTTCTTAGGCAAGGGTGTTGGAGTGACTGGTTTTGTCAAATCCTTTTTTCTCATCGACTTTTGGAGCAAACCGTGAAATTGACATTTTTGGTTTTTGAACCGTGTTTGAAACATTTGGTTTCTCCGAAGTCAATGGTTTTGCAAACTTAGTTTCCTCACCCTTTCCTTTTTGACTTTCAAGCTGAGCCCTCAAAAGATCAGTTTGCTCTTTCATGTTCTTTAAGTCATGCTCATATGACAATTTGTCATACTTGCATTCTTCCTTTTTTCGACCAAGTTGTTTAAAATACGACACATTTTCTTTTTCAAGCTTTATAAGAGCATTTTCATATTTTGAAACAATTGCGGAGGTCTCAACTCTTAGTCGTTCATCGTCTTGAACAGAATATGTTTGTAAAATGATGGACATAATGTCAGTAGTCATAACAGCTTCAAAGAGAGAATCATTTAGGTTTTCCAAAACATTCATGTTTTCACGAGTATCATTAGCTTCGTTCACCAGGGATTTGCGGTCCTTGACAAAGTCGGCCGTTTCTTTTAAGAAAGCTTGTTCAAAATGGATTACCCTCGCACTGATGTTATTCAGTGGGATAGTAATTTCGTTTTCAAAAACTTTTTTCTGCTCAATATGAAAACTGGAATGCCAGTTGTTAATATTGATTGTAGTTTTAGAAGCAACAATATTTTGAAGTTCTTGAATTCTCTTTTTAACGTCATCCAGAATGTCTCTAGCCTCACTTGTATTAAAAGTGTTGTTAGAAGACATTTGTTCTATTTTTGAAAGAGATTTGGAAGCAATTACTTTCTTAGAAAATATTTTTGAGAATGGTCGTTTTATGGAAAACACAGATGGTTCTGTTTGTGGAACAAAAGTAATTCCCGAAAGTTTGTTCAATTTGTTGTAATCAATGGGTTTCAAATTCTTTTGTTTCATTTTATTTATGCTATCTTCGACATGGTCTATCGTTTGCACAGAATCCCGAACGACGGGAGGATCATGTTTGGTGTAAATCACATTACCATTGTACAAAACATTCTGTTCTTGTTGAGCTTTCTTGATATTACAAGGGGTGTTGTAGCCATTTTATGTTTCGTATGATAAATCGGATTAGTTTGATTTGAAATCATTTTCATTGTTTGACTTGACTGACCCGATTTAACCACTAATTCTTCTAAATGTGCAATCAAGTGTTCTGACTCAACGATTTCTTCCAAAAGTTTGTCTTCTTTCTTTGCAAAGTCCTTTTTCAACTCATCCCTTTCTTTTTCAAGATTGGTATAAGCTGTTTTTTGTTTAGAAAGTTGGTTTTGTAAATCAGAAATTTCCGCGTTTAAAGATTTTATCTTTTTGAAAGAATTAACATCAAGTGTATCAAACTTGAGTTGCAATTGTTTTTCCCTTGAAACGGAATTTTGATAACCAGTTTCTAATTCAGACAAACTTTTGTTATGAAATTCAAAAGCTTTAACGTTTTCTTTGTAACTCTCAAGCTCAGCGGTCAATTTTACATTCGCGGCCTTAACATCGCGATTGACCTTTTGCACATTCTCAATTTCAATACGACAATTATTCAATAATGATTCAAATAAAGCACGTGTTTCCTCATCATTTTCAGCATGCTGTGAAACGAAGCCTCCATTATGATTCAAATCTGGAGTTGCTGAAGGAGTATTGCTACTACTTGGCGTGTCCAGGTATGTATCATAAGTGGGTGCTAGCTTATCAGAATGCTGTTCCTCATGAGGAGACATATCAAATATATCATTATTGTGACATGTGTTGAAGTTTGATACCTCAGATGGTGCATTGGTGTCATAAACAGGAAGTGTGTCAGAATCCGTGTCATACTTAGCTTCCTGAAGATTCGCCATGAATATGCAGTTCGCATCGATATCTTCTCTATCTTCCATGTCATCCATAAGAGCCATAAAATCATTCTCCTCTGCGTTCAACTGAAACCCGGCCTGAACCTTTTGTGCCAACATCACTGCTTTCTGCAAGAACTCTAGATCTTTTTTGTTCGGCTTAGTAGGACAGTTCCTTGCCATATGACCTACACCCTGACAGTTGAAACACTTTACCGGATTACCCGGATTCTCATTTCCCAAATTCCCAACTACTGGAGCTGCAACATTTCTATTCTAATTACCCATTGCCTGATTACTAACATTCTGACCCCTCTGATTTCCAACAAACTGACCCAACTGATTCCCTGCATACTGACCATACTGATTCCCTGCATTCTGATTCCCTGTATTCAGCATATTCTGATTCCCCATGTTAATTCCAGTAGCATATCCTTGCTGATTCCCATAAACTCCAACCATTTGGCCTCCGTTGCCCATATTGAAACTCGGCTGAGCAATCTGCCTGTTGCGAGTATTCGATGAAATCCTTTGGTTGTTGTTTGTTGGTGTAGAATAGCGTCCTTGGAATGCCTTTGACAGAAAAGCAAATGCTTGTGTCAATGCTGCAGTAGCTTCATCATTTTCAGTGAATTCTGGTTCTTGGAATTGTTGGTATTACTGTTGTGGAATAACATGTTGTTGTTGCTGTGGGTAGAACTGTTGTTGGTAGACCGGTGTTGGTTGTTGAATGTATGATGTTTGCATGTAGTTGTGAGTGGAAGATGATGATGATTGTTGTGTGTTCACTGGTAGCGGTGTTAGTGTAGTAGCAATTAATGCAAGAGGATCATGATTCTTTGCCAATCTTTCTTTCCTTACTTCATTAGCCTCAGCTTGGTTTTGCTTCAAAAAGTCATAGAGTTGATCATAATTCACCTTATGTAGATCCTTTGTTTGATTGACAATTGTAACATAACGACCCCATTCTTCTGGAAGGTTATTGATGAATTTGATGTTTGTTGCAATTGTTCGAGGTGTCAACTTGTTTCTGATTAACTCATTCATCAAAGTGCAAAACCTTGTGTAGTAAGATTCAATCTGTTCACCTTTAGTGGATGTAAAGTTCTCCCATTCAGTAAGAAGTTTGTTCTCAACGTCTTGTTGTCCAATCTCTGTTCCATGACATATCCTTCTAACACGTTCCCACATAGCATACGCAGTTTCACAGCTGTCGACCGCAGCAAAGATCTCCCGTGGTAATCCAAGTTGGATTAAATGCATTGCCATATCATCAGCGGCGATCTGCTTCTTGTCTTCCTCTGTGTAATCTGCTTCTGTTTGTTCACGCACGAATGGTTGAGTAGGAGGTGTTGTATTTGGATTGCCTTCAATTTGAACTTGTCTTGGCATAAATGGACCATTTGTAATGGAGTTGATCATTAATTTACCATCAGGCTTTGTTTTGATGTAACGAAGCATGCGGCTTGTCCATGGGAGATATCCACCTTTTTCTAGCATAGGAGGTCGGTTTTCCGCACCGGCTGCATGAATATCTTGCTGAGTAGCCATTGATGAAGTGTAGATTGATAAAGTTGATACTTGGATCGATTCAACGAAGTAGGAGTTGTGTTTAGTGTAAGTTGATGCAAGTTTTTATGGTGAAAAATTTGATCTAGAACCTTAAAACCTCAATAACTTCCGTTCGGAGTGGATTTGGGCCTCGAAGCTTGGCTTGAATGATCTTCAGATGATTCACCGTGTCTTTCTTCTCGGTCTCACAGTCGTTTTGACAGCTGATTCGTCGAAAACGGAGTTACGGTTCAAAAGTTATGGCCGTTTGAAGTTTGGTTGTCAAAAGTCAAAAACTTACGCATAAACCTGAACTTATGCGTAAACAGTGAATAATCTTACGCGTAAGATGTTATGCGTAACCTTTAAGTTATGCGTAACATCTAAGGTTATGCGTAAACAATATTGTTTATGCGTAGACTTTGATTTTACGTGTAAACTTAGAGTTTATGCGTAAGAATGTTACGCGTAAGGTTTTTTCAACCAAATTGATCTCTCAAACTTATCCAAGCTTGAAAGATATCCCGTGTCGAAGTATTCCACAAACTTATCCAAGTCAGGGAAGTACTGAGTAAGCTCTGATCGTTGAAGAAAACTTATGCGTAGGATCTTTTGCGTAGAAAACTTATGCATAGGATCTTAAGCGTAGATCTTATGCGTAGGATCTAAAGCGTAGATCTTATGCGTAGAATTTCACCTTATGCGTAGGATTCCAACTTGAGCGTAGAAAAAGGGATTTAAGCCAAAACTCACGCGTAGAAAGTTGTGTTACGCATAGAAAAAGGGTTTTAGGCAAAAACTTACGCGTAGAAACAGGGTTTTAGGCAAAACTTACGCGTAAACGTGCCAAACAGCTCAAAAATACGATTTTTTCAACCAAAAACACCTTTTTCACTTGTTTCTTTTGATCAAATATTTCCCAAAACACTTAGAATCAATAAAACTTCAATAAAGCTCACAACTTTAACACTAAAAACACGTAAAAATCAAAACTTTTAAGGAAAAAGCCCACGTTTTTAAAGAAAAAATGTAAACTTTAAAGAGAAAGCTTGATGAAAACGATTTCCACACACTCCTAAATCATTGTTAGGCGATTGATACCACTTGTAGGACCTTAAATATCACAACTTTATCATAAATATAAGCACAATAAGAAGGAATGATGGTGACTTGATGTAATATATGTGTGGCATTAATATTGAAAGAGAGTATAAGATTAAGAGAGCTTTCATTAATAAAACACATACAATACACACACAAGCACACACCTCAAATGAGCCTTTGAGGTGTTTATATAGTTCTTAACATGATGCCTTAAGAGGCTTTCCATGGGCTTGGACTTGGGCTTGGTTTCCTTTTACATATAAAGGTTTATATAACTTAACTCATGACATATTAGCTTACCAAGACCAAGGCCCATTGACTATTCTAATAACAAAAACTACGACACATTACAACGTTACAATAAATGAGAATGACCATCACTTTTTAATATAATTTTTAAAGCTAACATAGGGAATTTGCATTCCCCTTACACTTGAATTTTTACATACTTTACAATAAACTACTCTAATGACTCGAATCCAGATAATCAAAACACTTGGAGTACTTTTTAAGATTAACGCACATATGGGGGTAATATATGATGTTCTTCCCCAATACTCCATAACACTAGTACTTTACCCATGAGTCCCAATCATCCCAAAACAATATGTACAAGATATGACTCGACTTATCAACCATGTAATCAATTCGATAATTAACTAAGGGTTTAAAACATGTAACAATAATGCACTAAAGATGAGTGCATACACGGAAGGCTAAGGCGATTTGGTTGCACATTTGGGTGGGTTGTAACAAATTCTTCCTTTAAGTAAAATGCTTAAAGTTAGAGACGAAAAGATAGGCTCGGAGGGGTGTACTAGGGGTTTCGTGTACTAAAAATGAGTACAACGCTAAGGTGTGGGAAAATTAATTGACTTTGTTAGTCAAGTGATATGACTTAAATGGTCAAGTAATTATGATACGGGTTAAAACACAAGGGTGATCCTAATGCCTCTTATCATGTAGTAAATCCTACTACACGAATGTAGTCTCACTAGCGGTCTCGGGATGCATCACTAACGCAAGTTCTAGAATCTAAATGCTACCGGTACACTCATAAGCACTAATAATGAATGTTTTTCCTATCAAATCTAAAGGCGAACCTCACATATTTTGGTGGAAATTTTTTTTAAGTGGTACGGTTTTGTGCTAGTCATACAACTCCTATCCATGAGACGCTTGTTAAGGCTAAAGTTTCACTCCTAAATGTTGTAAAAAATTTTAAATTTGGCGCTAAAATTACACTAACAAGTATTTCTCTTAGTTTTATTACACACCTACTATCAAACAAACAAACTCAAGTGCAATTGTATCCAATAAGGTATCATCATTTACCCTCACCTTACACTTAGGATGAAAATTGTCCCCAATGTTCAATTAAAGGATGTAAAAGTAAAATGATGAGGCGAAAAATGAACCGTTTTTAGGGGGTCATTTAAGCCCGGATTTGAATTTATTTGATCAAATATTGCCCTAAATCGTTCCTTTTGTCATTTTAGGTACTTTTCGAGTGAATTCTGGAAAACGAAGCATTTTGGACGTTTTTGGAGCATAAAAGTGAAGAAAACGGCAAAGTCTTAATTTTCCTTGCTTGGAACAGTACCTGACGGCGTCAAGAGTCTTCTTGTGACGGCGTCAAGAGTAAAACAAGAGGTGGAAGTGGTGATGGTCCAGAGAAATCGTGACGGCGTCACGTATGGCCGTCATAGCTCAAGATATGGTGACGGCCTAGAGTGATATTACACATGACGGCGTCAAATCTGGATCTAGGCAATCCGATCTCATTATGGGCGGCGAGTTGACGGCGTCAGAAATTCCTTCTTGACGCCGTCACCCTGTAAAATCTATATATAGTTTTGTAATTTTCATTCATTAAGGAAGAACAAGTAGGGTGTAACTTTGGAGAAACCCTAGCACGAATTTTACTGCTTTTTCAAGGGTTTTTACCCTTTGAAACCTTTCATGTCAATTTGAGATAAGTACTCTTTCAATTCAATCAATATGTCTATGTGTTGCTTGAATACATCTTACGCTTGTCTTGAATTCAACATGCTAGGCTAGATCTCTTGTGTGTTTGCTTAGATGTAGTGAAACCTAGATGTTAATTATGGGTTGATTGTTTGTTTATAGTTGTTACGGATGATTGTATTCGATGTTAGGCTTAAGAAAACTGGCAGACTTCCATATGGTAACATGCTTGAACGTCTTAAGAAACATGAACCAATGCGTACTAGGTTATTATGGTTGTATTTAATGCATGAGCGAATTCTAATGATCCCATGTTAGGAGCTTTTAACGGCTCGACATAGGAGTGAAGTAGGTGCTTATAAAGTTGGGGAAGTACGTACGCCACCCCACGAATGGTATTAAGGAATATAACCCGTCATCCATGCAATTGTAACAAACTATCAACCTGTAAAAGATATCTAGGGAGTAATGAAACCTAAGTAAACACAACTCTCCCCATTATTGTTCACACCACTAGTTTAATTAGATTTATTTTCATTTCTGTTATTTTATTTTGATTGAATCTCAGTTATTGGGTTAGTTGACAAGCAACTAATTCCGCCCACTCTTCCAAAAATTGAGATTTTTAATTACTTTCATAAAAATATAAAAATACAAAAAGAATCATCCCTTACCTCTAGACCTAGTTTTTAGGCTTTCTAATCCTAGCGACACTATTCCTGAGTTGAACGATCAATCCCCCGGTACTTGTCACTATACTATACTACAACGATCAGGTACATTGCCTGGTGGGGTTTGTAAGCTTCTCGAGATCCCTTGAGAGGTAAAGTCTGGTGCGATTCCCACATATCAAGTTTTTGGCGCCGCAGCCCGGGGAATAGTTATTGTCTAGGTTAGGATTTCTTTTTATTAGGTCTACTTGCTAGATTCCTTTCTAGTAAGATTTTATTTTTATTTTTAGATTTTCTTTAGTTTATCTTATTTCTTCGTGTCTTTGTTCGTAACCTTTACCATCCGACATCATGGAAGGTGGTAACATCTTTGAACCCATCAACCCACCACAACAAATCCACCCACAAAACCCACCACTAGCAAACCAACCTCTTAGGCCCCGAACCCTAGGAGAGTATTCCCGTCCTAGCCACCAACGCTATCGAAACACTATTGAGCTCACCCAAGGAGCCAATGTGTCCCCCTTGCGATCCGACACCATCCGGTTGGTGCAAAGCGGATGTGCATTCCATGGACTTCGTTCCGAAGATCCTAATCAACATGTCAAGGACTTCCTTAAAATTGTAGATTCTATAGACCTTGATGTTACAACTAGAGAGTCGACCCGATTACGCCTATTCCAATTCTCTCTACGTGATCAAGCTAGTCAATGGCTTGAACGTTTACCCGCGGGATCCATCACCTCATGGGATGATCTCACCACTCGTTTCCTTGCTCAATTTTTCCCACCGGGGAGAACTACCAAGCTTAGAAATGATATCTTGATGTTCCAACAACGTCAACGTGAAACTTTATATGAAGCA
The DNA here is from genome assembly GCA_030686995.1 of Artemisia argyi. Taxonomy (NCBI): domain Eukaryota; kingdom Viridiplantae; phylum Streptophyta; class Magnoliopsida; order Asterales; family Asteraceae; genus Artemisia; species Artemisia argyi. Next base: position 85,028,032 of record CM060699.1, read on the forward strand.
TGGACTCGTTTCAAGGACTTACTCCAAAAAGTCCCTCATCATGGCATAGATCTTTGGCTCCAACTCCAAATCTTCTATGACCATATCGATCTCTCCACATGGCGAACCATTGACCAATCAGCCGGTGGTAAGCTACATGATCTAAGTGCTGAAGAATCATGGGAACTCAAAGAAGATCTTTCTCTCTATGACAACGAAAGTTGGAATGATCCCCGTGATTTGAACAAAACGGTCAAGGCAATATCTTTGCCTTCGAACAATTCTAGCACTCCCGACCGTAGGATCATGGAACTTGAGGACCAAGTCAAGTTTCTCATGAAATCTTACGAAGCTCCTAAGCCTTCAAGCCAAGTGAACAAAATCACTTCTTCATGCGAATTATGTAGTGGTCCCCATGAAACTCGTGATTGCGTGTAACTCCCCGGAACAGCTTTTGCGGACTACGCATCCTCGCGTACCGACGAAGCAGGAGACAAGTGGTACACTTTCAAACCCGAGCCAAACCCTTACGGTGATTCCTACAACCCTTCTTGGAAAAATCACCCGAACCTTAGGTGGAAACAAAACCAAAACAATTCTTCCAATCCGCCTAATCGTTACCAACCAAACGGTCCACCCTCCAACCATACTTTCAATAACAATCCTTCCAACAACTATGGTAGTACCAATAATCTTGAAGGGTTGATGTCCAAGTTTATGGCATCTCAAGAAGCTCGCATAGCCAAGTTTGAAACCGAATTCAATCAACAACAAATGGAGATGACCAATAAGATTGACAACTTGTTGAAAGCCCTCAACAACCAAGCGCTAACTACACCAAGAAAGGACACTAGGGACGCCAATAGCGGAATCCAAATTAAGGACCCCTCGTCATCCAAACACGTCCACTTTGTCAATGTTGTCACTATTAAGCCAAAAGATAAAGATATAGAAGAAAGTGACAAGGATGAAGTTGGATTAGAAACCGAGACTAGGGATGAGATTAAGGAAGTTGAGGTTAATAAGGGAGAAAAGTTAGAGGAAGTAGAAAACGTAGAAGAGTACTTTGATAAGTTGCCCACCAAGGAAGAATGGGAATATCACAAGGATTTATTCGATGATCCCGAGACACCATATATCCTTGGTTCGCCCCTTATTAAAGTAGGTGACCCCTCTAACATCAACATACCATGAAACATTGGGCATATGCAAGTATGGAAAGCTTATATCGATCCTAGGTCTCCTATAAACATCATGACTAGGACTTATTATAATTGGGTAATGAAGAAGCAACTTGGTTATAGGATGATGCTCCGTAAGAATTTGATAAGTAATTTTGTTGGAAGAGTGAAGCGATTGCACGTAATTGTAGGAAACTTCACTTATGTAACCGACTTTGTGATAGTGGAGGATACTCGTCCGGTGATAGATGATTGCTGATTGATGCGAAACCGTCAACCAAAGTCAACCACGGATGTGGTCAAGATGGTCAAACAGCCTAGAATCAATCTCCGTGGAAGTACAGGGTTTCCCCGGGTCGTTATGTCCCGACGAGGTGTGGATGGTATTAAAACGGGTTTGTGATCGGGTGAATTTGGACGGGAAAGGGTATAAGTGAGTTGTGATGACTACACTACTGGAATATGAAAGATAATAGCTTAAATACACTATATTAACAATACTGGAAAGTCAGAAAAACCAGAAACGTTTAAAACTTAAAACGCGTACGTTCACGTTTAAATAAAACGTAAACGTACGAAATAAAAAGTGAAAACGGAATTCTGAAAACACCCAGGGGGTGAAAATGACTTTTTTACAAACCTAAGGGTAAAAGAAAATTTTCAGATTAAAATAAATTTTAACCCTAATTAATTATTTATTATTGATTAAATACTAATTATTACTAATTATTAATATTTAAAACACTTAAATATAATTTAATACTAATTAAATACTAGAAAAATGAAAATAAAATTTCTAAAATTATAAAATAACTAAAAATAAGTTTTTAAAAATAAAAATAAGTGTTTTTGTCTTTTTTTGAATTTTCTATTAATTAATTACTAATTAAACATAAATTACCTAATTAAACTATTTTAAATTAAGAAAAATACCAAATGAACAATAAAAATTCTAAGAAAATTTCTAAAAATATTTTATAACATATAAAAGCTATAAAAAATATAAAAACTTGGTTTTACTTAATAAAAACTAATTATGCTATTTAAAACTAATTATTAATTAATAATTAATAAAACTAAGATTAATTCTAATAAATACTAAATGAAAAGATAAAAATCTGAAAAAATTATTATAACTACTTTAATATATGAGGAATTTAATAAAAATATAAAAAAGCTAAGTACTTAATAAAAATATAAAAATGAAAAATAAAATTTAAATAAAATTAAATAGAAACTATCACTTAAAATTACTTTGTTTTTTTCTGGATTTTTCTTTTCCCAATCTTTTTTACAACTGAAAACAATAAACTTTTGTGAAAACAAACTTTTTAAAACTTTGAAAATAAGCTAAATGGAGAGCAAAAAGCCAACAGTTGACTTTGTTTGACCAAATGGTGAAATGAGCTAAAATGACGTCAAGTGGGACCCACAATGGTTAAGTTAGGTCCCAATAAGTTGTATGAAAAGGTATAAGCTGGAAAAAGCTGAATGAGATCACAGAATAAGCAATAAGCTAACATTAAGCACATTTAAACTTATTTGAGACTGAAAATGGGGACAGAACTTTGAGCTTAATTTAAGTGGGTCCCAGTGGACCTCAGGTCAACCCAATGGTCAATACATGTTGCCTACCAGGGGGGTTGAAAGGAACCAAGTTGGGGGTTGTGAGACCACCATGGTGGCCAGAAAACCACCACCAATGGTGGTGTTTGGGACTGCTATCTACTGCACAGGGCAGTTTGCAGCCCTGTAGCTCACTTTGGAGAGCTGTGGGGCCCACCAAAAAAAATCACAAAAATAAAAGGGATGTGGGATCTTGAATATGGGATGGTAGACTTCAAGTATGAACAAATTTCAGACCATGAAACACCATACACAATTCCACAAAATTCATGCAATATTGAGAGAAAACTAAGAGAGTGGTATTTTAACTTTTTCTAAGAACCTTAACTTTTGACTTTTATGAAATTCTAAGACATCCTACTCATTTAAGATGTTATATCAAACTAAAATGGGACTGAGATTAGCTAAATCAAAGGTTTATTCAAAGATTTGAGGGGTCATGGGTCATAAAAACTCAACAGTGAACTCACAACCAAGATTGAATAAGAAATTTTGACTTTTGCTTACAATCCTACTGTTATATGATCTAACTGAGCTATTCTAACCTTAAGTGACTTAGTGGAACAGAAATTGTGATCAAAAACTAATAAGAGTGCATAGATGTCCTCTGATCCAAACACCCCTTATGATGGGACTGTTTTGAGGATTTCAAAGCCTAAGAAGGAATAAATCCACAAGATTGATTTAGAAACATATGTTAAGATCCTATGAACTATTTTAACCATAAAACTACCAATCTAAACCTCAAACACATAAGAATGACCATAAAGCTAAAAAGACAGTTAAAATGAAAATCTTAAACAACTGTGCTATCTAAAGAACAAGCATGATTTCATTCATCATAAATCAACTTACTAACTGAAAACATACATGTAAACACTGGAATTAAGAATTATAACCAAAGATACAATAAATGGTAAGAAAATGAGAGTTGAGCTTACAAATGGCTTTCAAACTGAGATCATGGAACCAAGAACCAAAACTAATCACCTACACTCCCCATGGAGTTCTAATACCAAGGCCATCCCATATCAACCTTGCTCCATGTCTTTTTCTTGGTATCAACTGAATTTTGAATTTTGCTTTATTTATTTTGGATTTTTGAGAATTTTTTGGATATTCAATCTAAACTGCTTTTAATGCTTGGAAATCTTATGAGAACTTGTAAGTAAGCTTGGATAAGCTAGAAATATCACTGAGTATCAACTTTTTCCAAAATTTATCTTAACATGAAATTTTACACTAAGAAATGGTCAATTGTGATTTCAACTGAGAAAGTTCAATTCAATGCTTTAAATAAGTTTTTAATACACTAATAAGGATTAATACAACAATTGAAAACAAAAGATTACACTAGAAATGGAAATTCACTCAAGTCGACATAAAAGAAATAAGCTAAAAAAAACTACACACCCTTTTTCTCTAGTTCTTCTTCTTTACTTATAAGTGATCTTCAGAGGTCCTGTGGGTCCCACTAGCAAATCCCATCAATATTCTTAACCATTGGATGGATGAAATTGATCTTGGCCCTCCATTCCATTTTGGCGGGAAAAGAGTTGGAAGCAGTTTGGAGAAAGCTGTGGGTTTCTTTTGTACTTTATTGGTGGAAAGGTGGTTTAGGGTTGGTTTAGACAGAGATGGAGTGTGGCAGAGGTGTTAGAGGTGTGATGATGGCTAGCTGTGTTGTTTCAGATACAAGTGGGGGAAAGGGGAGAGATAAGGTTGACCAAGTTTGACCCGTTCTAAATAATAAAACGGGGGGGGGAAGTGGATTTGTTTTTAGTGGGCTATGATTCATGGGCCAAGGAATGGGAGGTATAAGGAGTGGGCTTTACATTGGATCAGGTTTGGTTGGTTTGTAATAAGGTCTAGGGTCCATTTGGTTTGTAGAATAAACTACAAGGACCAAATTTGTAAAACTAAAATTCCAAGGGCCTGTTTTGCCAAGCATCCAAAGTACCCATAAGGATCAAACTTGCCATTTATTAATTATACATGGATCACAAATGAAATTTTCATTTTTAAAAACACCCGAGGACCATTTTTGTAATTTTCAAAAGTTGAGTGACTTTTTTTGTCAATTGCCCAAACTTATGATCCAAGGGCTATTTGTGATAACTTATGATTTTCCAAGGACAAAAAAATGTTTTTCCTTTCAAAAATACCCCACAAGGGATCAATTCTGTCAATTTCTGAAGTTCGAGGACTATTTCTGCCAATTGTGAAACTTCAGGGACCAAACCTGTAATTTTCTCAAACTTTTCACCCAAAGTCTAAATTTGATAATTTTTTACTTTTAAAAACTTTGGGTTGACTTTTCTTTCGTTTTAAACTTCCAGGGACTAGTTTTGTCAATATTTGAAACTTGAGGGACTGAAACTGCAAATTGTGCAAACTTTGTTCGTTTTTCATTTGTTTTTAAAAATTTTGCATCTAAGACATATAAAACACACTTTTGGAATATTTTTAGTATTTTGATGCATTACTGAGTGTTTTTGGACGTTTTGGCTGTTCATATAAGACAAAAATGATGAGTATTTACACACTCATCAATCCCCCACACTAAACTATTGCTAGTCCCTAGCAATCTTTTGAGAAAAATTAATGGATTTGAAACTCTTTACCAAAAGCCATCACTTCTGGAGTAGCCAGGTGTAAGAACTGTGGCACACCTGATAACCGTGTGATTTTGAGCAAACCACCAACTGTCAACAGATTTGATTAGTCTTTACCAAGAGCCGTTTGCTCCTGGACTAGCCAACTCTTGATGGAATATTCAACATCTTGGTGAGCTGATTACCAATTATGGATTTTCCACGGCCTTTACCACAAGCCATAATCTTGCGGGCTAGACAACTCATTTGTTTTTGGGGAGTTGAGGAACCATACAATTTTGGGCAAATTGCAAGCCATAAACGGATTTGAGATGTCTTTACCAAGAGCCGTTTGCTCCTGGACTAGCCAATCCCTTTTGTCGGTTAGACAAGGCGGACTGATTACCATAAAAAATTTTTGAACTTTAGTGAAAATTTTTTTTGAAAATTTTGGTCAAAAACGGGGGTATAAGATAGTAAAATGTGATAAAATTCGCTAGAATAGCGAATACCCCCCCCCCCCCACACACACACTAAGCATGAATATTGTCCTCAATATTCAAAGTCCCGACTATTATGCCGACATTTTGAATGTAAAAGGGCAACATTACAAGCTAAGCGTGGAAAACACCATTTGTTTTTCACTTCATTTGTAACCATAGCATGGGGGACTCCCCCACACTTAGGGTGAAAACCCTATAAGCATGCTCTGTTTTTGTTTACCGAGTCGCTAGCGTGACTCGACCCCGAATTCATTTGTCCTTGGGGAAGCATGATGTGGAAGAAATAATCTCAATCGGACTTTCATTCAAAATGTTTGGACAAACATAGGAAGCTCGTGAAAGTTCCACTCCGATGAGATAAGTACCCGGCTCAAGATAATGATACATGAAAATGCCGGGATCAAAGATAGTGTCTTCATTCCCGAAGGAGTGAAGAACAAGAGAAGTCACCTTGTAGGTGAAGAAAAGGAAGAAAACCATGACGAAAATCATGATTTGATCTTCTTCCTCAAGAGGAGGCTCAATAGCCTGAGTTTGGATTTCAAAGGGTACACTCGTAAACAACCCGGGAGGGTGGGTGGGATTTTGCAAATTCTCATAATTGAGAGCATCTCCCCCCAGGCTATCAAACTCCGGAGGAGTCATGACATGATGAGTGAGTTCACCGGAGAACTCCTCATGAAGAGAATTATACACAAGATGTGAATTTGTGAACTCATGTTCCATTGTGGACTCATCACAATCCTCATCAAAGATTGGATTGTTAGAAATAATAGTGAATTCAGATTCGAATTCAAATAGAGGATTGGTGAGAGTCGTATTAAATGTTTCGGGAACAAAGAGATTATCATTCTCTATTGGACTGCTGGGATAAGAAGTGAGTGACGGATCATGATGTAGGAGACTTCCAATTTCTCCCAGATCGGCTTGGAAATCAAGGAGACCATCATCACCTTCCAGTGAAAGTGGATTGATGTGAGTAAGTTCATCAGCGAACTCCTCAAGAAGAGGATCAACATCAGACTGAGGGATTGATGCCTCAATATACTCAATGTCTCCATGAGATATACAATCATCGCTGTAATCTGAGAAAGTCTCAAATTGATCTTTAGAACACTCAAGAAGTGAAGGAATATCACATATATGATCCAAAGTTCCCTGTGACTCTCCTGGGATTGGGACAAGGATCTCAACACTAGACTTTATTAATTCGTCTGATTCCTTATCAGGAACAGTGCTAAGATGCTCATCCCCCATGATCGGAGGGTGAGTGTGAACTTCGGGTGTGATAATAGACTGAGGGAGATAAGAAAGACTAGCACACATAGATTTTATATTTTTCATGTGTTCTTCTGCTAGCAATTCTTGCATACTCTTATCTCCCTGTGCTTCCATGGAAGGAATCTCAACTGATGAACTGGATTAATCTTTGTAATATTCCTTCATTTGAATAGAATCCTCATCATCATCGTCATCATAAAGAGCAGCATAGCGAAGATTGGCACGTATTTTAGCCGCTCTTTGCTCAGCAAGTAATTCTTCCATGCTCTTTTCGTTTCTAGCTTCTCGTTCTTCAGCAAATAATTCTGCCACGGATTTTTCACGAGATTTTTGAAACGATGTAGTGGCAAACTCCTCCTTAAGTTCTTTTAAAATATCAAGAGCTTTTAGTAAAAGGTCTTGCTCGGTTTCTTGAGGAGTTGTGTGAATCATTTGGTGTTGTGGAGGTGGGTCTGAATACGAATAGTCGTAATTGTTACAAGGAAACGGATTCCCTGTTTGACAATCAGAGCTAGTGTGTGGACCTCCACAATACTCACAACAGTAAAACTGTTGAGTCTGGCTTGGTGAATTGTATGGATATTGGTCGTAACCAAAATTTTGATTATGTTGACAATCAAAACCTTGGTGAGGACCTCCACAATTTTCACACGAAAAGTTTGGTGTATTTTGATACGAACAATCATTGTGGTATGGATAATATGATTCTTTCTCGTATGAATGTGATGGGTAATTGGAAAAATTTGGGGAGTCGTTGAACGAGTTCTGATTAGGATCATAAAAGAATGAATTCCTCGAACCACAAAACAAACAACTCCCATTTTGAATATCATTACCACATTTCACACATGTACACCAACGACATGGCAAACCAAAAAGCGGCTCACCACAACCAACACAAGGAATAAAATCCGGAGGTGGGACAAGTGGTGTGCTCTTAGAGCTAGCAATTTCCACCACTTCCGTTATGGTCTCGGGTTTTGGTTCTTGATAAACGTGAAGATTGGGCAAGTCGTTCCTTTCAGTCACTGCCCTAAGCTCAGTACGTTTGCTTGACAAACTTTTAACCGTAAACCGTGAAAGGTTAGGATCAATTCTTGACGGTTTAGGAGCAATTGTGAGCTTAGAGTTTTGGAAAACCGTAGGTTGGACGTATTTAGCACTTCCATCGTCAGAGGGAAGTACAGGGTCCTTTGTCACCTCGGTTTCTTGATTCATTTCCCTCACCGGAGAGGGAATAGGAATCGAAGGTCCATCATAATCACTACGACATCTCGACATATTTGACAAGGCCACAATTTTTTCAATTTTTCTCTGAAAGGCCCATTGTTCAAAGAACTCGTCATCGAGAGATGCCATTAGAATCAGTTACGGGACAAGTGGAAGAAGTAAGAATCAAAAGGATAGAGGGTAAAGGGATGAAGAATCAAAAAGGTAGGAGGGTAAAGATGGATATTTTTTGTGTTTTTGGAAAACATTTTGTAAGAAAGAAAATCTTTTTGTATTTTGGTGTTCGTTGAAAACTAATTTTACAAAGTTTTCGGGAACAGTTTTTATGAAAATATACACAAGGATGGTAAATATACAATGGATGTATATCCAGATTCACTAATCTGTAAAACCGTTTAGAAAACGCGCACAACCTCCCCGGCAGCGGCGCCAAAAATTGATTGATGCGAAACCGTCAACCAAAGTCAACCACGGATGTGGTTAAGATGGTCAAACAGCCTAGAATCAATCTCCATGGAATTACAGGGTTTCCCCGGGTCGTTATGTCCCGACGAGGTGTGGATGGTATTAAAACGGGTTTGTGATCGGGTGAATTTGGACGGGAAAGGGTATAAGTGAGTTGTGATGACTACACTACTGGAATATGAAAGATAATAGCTTAAATACACTATATTAACAATACTGGAAAGTCAGAAAAACCAGAAACGTTTAAAACTTAAAACGCGTACGTTCACGTTTAAATAAAACGTAAACGTACGAAATAAAAAGTGAAAACGGAATTCTGAAAACAACCAGGGGGTGAAAATGACTTTTTTACAAACCTAAGGGTAAAAGAAAATTTTTAGAAAATTAAAATAAATTTTAACCCTAATTAATTATTTATTATTAATTAAATACTAATTATTACTAATTATTAATATTTAAAACACTTAAATATAATTTAATACTAATTAAATACTAGAAAAATGAAAATAAAATTTCTAAAATTATAAAATAACTAAAAATAAGTTTTTAAAAATAAAAATAAGTGTTTTTGTCTTTTTGTGAATTTTCTATTAATTAATTACTAATTAAACATAAATTACCTAATTAAACTATTTTAAATTAAGAAAAATACCAAATGAACAATAAAAATTCTAAGAAAATTTCTAAAAATATTTTATAACATATAAAAGCTATAAAAAATATAAAAACTTGGTTTTACTTAATAAAAACTAATTATGCTATTTAAAACTAATTATTAATTAATAATTAATAAAACTAAGATTAATTCTAATAAATACTAAATGAAAAGATAAAAATCTGAAAAAATTATTATAACTACTTTAATATATGAGGAATTTAATAAAAATATAAAAAAGCTAAGTACTTAATAAAAATATAAAAATGAAAAATAAAATTTAAATAAAATTAAATAGAAACTATCACTTAAAATTACTTTGTTTTTTTCTGGATTTTTCTTTTCCCAATCTTTTTTACAACTGAAAACAATAAACTTTTGTGAAAACAAACTTTTTAAAACTTTGAAAATAAGCTAAATGGAGAGCAAAAAGCCAACAGTTGACTTTGTTTGACCAAATGGTGAAATGAGCTAAAATGACGTCAAGTGGGACCCACAATGGTTAAGTTAGGTCCCAATAAGTTGTATGAAAAGGTATAAGCTGGAAAAAGCTGAATGAGATCACAGAATAAGCAATAAGCTAACATTAAGCACATTTAAACTTATTTGAGACTGAAAATGGGGACAGAATTTTGAGCTTAATTTAAGTGGGTCCCAGTGGGCCTCAGGTCAACCCAATGGTCAATACATGTTGCCTACCAGGGGGGGGGGTTGAAAGGAACCAAGTTGGGGGTTGTGAGACCACCATGGTGGCCAGAAAACCACCACCAATGGTGATGTTTGGGACTGCTATCTGCTGCACAGGGCAGTTTGCAGCCCTGCAGCTCACTTTGGAGAGCTGTGGGGCCCACCAAAAAAATCACAAAAATAAAAGGGATGTGGGATCTTGAAGATGGGATGGTAGACTTCAAGTATGAACAAATTTCAGACCATGAAACACCATACACAATTCCACAAAATTCATGCAATATTGAGAAAAAACTAAGAGAGTGGTATTTTGACTTTTTCTAAGAACCTTAACTTTTGACTTTTATGAAATTCTAAGACATCCTACTCATTTAAGATGTTATATCAAACTAAAATGGGACTTAGATTAGCTAAATCAAAGGTTTATTAAAAGATTTGAGGGGTCATGGGTCATAAAAACTCAACAGTGAACTCACAACCAAGATTGAATAAGAAATTTTGACTTTTGCTTACAATCCTACTGTTATATGATCTAACTGAGCTATTCTAACCTTAAGTGACTTAGTGGAACAGAAATTGTGATCAAAAACTAATAAGAATGCATAGATGTCCTCTGATCCAAACACCCCTTATGATGGGACTGTTTTGAGGATTTCAAAGCCTAAGAAGGAATAAATCCACAAGATTGATTTAGAAACATATGTTAAGATCCTATGAACTATTTTAACCATAAAACTACCAATCTAAACCTCAAACACATAAGAATGACCATAAAGCTAAAAAGACAGTTAAAATGAAAATCTTAAACAATTGTGCTATCTAATGAACAAGCATGATTTCATTCATCATAAATCAACTTACTAACTGAAAACATACATGTAAACACTGGAATTAAGAATTATAACCAAAGATACAATAAATGGTAAGAAAATGAGAGTTGAGCTTACAAATGGCTTTCAAACTGAGATCATGGAACCAAGAACCAAAACTAATCACCTACACTCCCCATGGAGTTCTAATACCAAGGCCATCCCATATCAACCTTGCTCCATGTCTTTTTCTTGGTATCAACTGAATTTTGAATTTTGCTTTATTTATTTTGGATTTTTGAGAATTTTTTGGATATTCAATCTAAACTGCTTTTAATGCTTGGAAATCTTATGAGAACTTGTAAGTAAGCTTAGATAAGCTAGAAATATCACTGAGTATCAACTTTTTCCAACATTTATCTTAACATGAAATTTTACACTAAGAAATGGTCAATTGTGATTTCAACTGAGAAAGTTCAATTCAATGCTTTAAATAAGTTTTTAATACACTAATAAGGATTAATACAACAATTGAAAACAAAAGATTACACTAGAAATGGAAATTCACTCAAGTCGACATAAAAGAAATAAGCTAAAAAAACTACACACCCTTTTTCTCTAGTTCTTCTTCTTTACTTATAAGTGATCTTCAGAGGTCCTGTGGGTCCCACTAGCAAATCCCATCAATATTCTTAACCATTGGATGGATGAAATTGATCTTGGCCCTCCATTCCATTTTGGCGGGAAAAGAGTTAGAAGCAGTTTGGAGAAAGCTGTGGGTTTCTTTTGTACTTTATTGGTGGAAAGGTGGTTTAGGGTTGGTTTAGACAGAGATGGAGTGTGGCAGAGGTGTTAGAGGTGTGATGATGGCTAGCTGTGTTGTTTCAGATACAAGTGGGGGAAAGGGGAGAGATAAGGTTGACCAAGTTTGACCCGTTCTAAATAATAAAACGGGGGGGGAAATGGATTTGTTTGTAGTGGGCTATGATTCATGGGCCAAGGAATGGGAGGTATAAGGAGTGGGCTTTACATTGGATCAGGTTTGGTTGGTTTGTAATAAGGTCTAGGGTCCATTTGGTTTGTAGAATAAACTACAAGGACCAAATTTGTAAAACTGAAATTCCAAGGGCCTGTTTTGCCAAGCATCCAAAGTACCCATAAGGATCAAACTTGCCATTTATTAATTATACATGGATCACAAATGAAATTTTCATTTTTAAAAACACCCGAGGACCATTTTTGTAATTTTCAAAAGTTGAGTGACTTTTTTTGTCAATTGCCCAAACTTATGATCCAAGGGCTATTTGTGATAACTTATGATTTTCCAAGGACAAAAAAATGTTTTTCCTTTCAAAAATACCCCACAAGGGATCAATTCTGTCAATTTCTGAAGTTCGGGGACTATTTCTGCCAATTGTGAAACTTCAGGGACCAAACCTGTAATTTTCTCAAACTTTTCACCCAAAGTCTAAATTTGATAATTTTTTACTTTTAAAAACTTTGGGTTGACTTTTCTTTCGTTTTAAACTTCCAGGGACTAGTTTTGTCAATATTTGAAACTTGAGGGACTGAAACTGCAAATTGTGCAAACTTTGTTCGTTTTTCATTTGTTTTTAAAAATTTTGCATCTAAGACATATAAAACACACTTTTGGAATATTTTTAGTATTTTGATGCATTACTGAGTGTTTTTGGACATTTTGGCAGTTCATATAAGACAAAAATGATGAGTATTTACACACTCATCAATTGCCTAAGTCAAGTAGTGTTCGGAAAACCGTTTGTTGAGGCCTCTAAGATGAGTTATGATCCGACTCTAGGGATAGTTAGATTCAAGGAAGAGAATGATGAGATTGCTTACCAAATGCCCTATAAGATTGAACAATACCGCCTCCTATCAAACATAGAAAAGGAACACAAACAAGCGGTTTACTATAGGAATGATGAGAATAGACGTAGAGGAGTAGAATATGTTATGAATAGAATACTTGGTTTCTACAAAGAATGCTTGCAACTAGGTCCGGAATACAAAACTAATATATGAGATGACCTAGAGAATGAGACCAACGATGAGGTCACGTAATTGCCCATGACATTGAATCTAGCTAAAAGACTCGTAAAATAAAGAAAAGCGCTTCTTGGGAGGCAACCTATGCTTTGTGTGATTTTATTTTGTTTGATTGTTATTTGCTTTTGTATGCATGCTTTATTTTTATTGTTGGTAGATCATGTTTCAAAATAAAATTGTGAGAATACTTTATTTTGTCGTTTGACTTCGTCTTAACTTCATACAAAGGTATTTCGCAAAAGATAAGTGTAAGGGGAAACCCCAAATTTGTTTCTAAGAACGAAATTGATCATGATTCTCCACAATATTAAATGGACATGTGTATTAGTATTTGTTAGAGTCAAATGCTTGTATCGAGTCATAATGATGTTTTGCAGGATTTTCCAGGAAGTAGGACATAAGTTTTTCCAGAAATTTTCCAGAAACTTAACGTAAAGATTTCTGCAGGTCACTTCTGACAGCGTCATGTGTAAAATTCTGAAAATTTTGCTAGTTTTGTTTTTCTAACGGAGTCTTGATGTTTTTGTTAATTCTTTAGTTTTATAAACTCCAGGAAATCTGTAAACATTCATTCCACAAGCATTATATCTTACAGAGTTTTCTAGGACTTGTTAGTATATATAGATTGCCGCCGACTTTATGCGAGGTTGCCTTGTTTGTTTTCTCAGGTTTAACAGGTTATGTATGACAAGAAGATGATTTATTTTTCTGGAAGGAAGCTTTGATTGTTTATTTTCTTGGAGGACGATCTAACATTGTTACCACACAATCCACACCGAACTAATCAGAGGAGTATTTGATTTCATTCTTTTACCTATTTCACTTTTACATTCTTTAATTGAACATTGGGGAAAATGTTTATCCTAAGTATAAGGGGAGGGTAAATGATGATACCTTATAGGATACACTTGCACTTGAGTTTGTTTGTTTGATGGTAGGTGTGCAATAAAACTATGAGAAATACTTGTTAGTGTAATTTTAGCGCCAAATTTAATTTTTTTTTACAACATTTAGGAGTCAAACTTTAGCCTTAGCAAGCTTCTCATGGATAGGAGTCGTATGACTAGCACAAAACCGTACCATTCAGAAAAAATTTCCACCCAAATATGTGAGGTTCGCCTTTAGATTTGATAGGAATATTATTCATTATTAGTGCTTATGAGTGTACCGGTAGCATTTAGATTCTAGAACTTGCGTTAGTGACGCATCCCGAGACCGCTAGTGAGACTACATTCGGGTAGTAGGATTTACTACATGATAAGAGGCATTAGGATCACCCTTGTGTTAAACCCATATCATAATTACTTGACCATTTAAGTCATATTACTTGGCTAGTAAAGTCAACTAATTTTTCCTACACCCTTAGAGTTGTACTCATTTTTAGTACACGAAACCCCTAGTACACCCCTCCGAGCCTATCTTTTCGTTTCTAACTTTAAGCATCTTACTTAAAGGAAGAATTTGTTACAACCCACTTAAATGTACACCCAAATCGCCTTAGCCTTCCGTGTATGCACTCATATTTAGTGCATTATTGTTATTTGTTAAACCCTTAGTTAATTATCTAAGTGATTACATGGTTGCTAAGTCGAGTCATATCTTGTACATATTGTTTTGGGACGATTGGGACTCATGGGTAAAGTACTTATGTTATGGAGTAATGGGGAAGAATAACATATTATTATCCCCATAGGTGCGTTAATCTTAAAAGTACTCCAAGTGTTTTGATTATCTTATTTCGAGTCATCAGATAAGTTTATTGTAAAGTATGTAAAAATTCAAGTGTAAGGGGAATGTTCATTCCCTATGATGTATTATTTTGGATGGTAGGGTAAGAGTGTATGAAAAAATAAAAAATAAGAAAAAAAATAAAATAAAAATAAAATAAAAAAAGAAAAGGGAAAAACATACGGACTACCATCCCGTTTCATTTTATGCTTATTTTATGTTTCTGTTATTTTAGATTTATTAGCTTAAGTCAAGTCTAGTCTTGGCTTAGCAACGCTATATTGTACATGTAATTAACCAAGATGATTAACTCGCCACCAGTAAAGATTGCCTATATCCAACAAAACCGTGTATTCCATATCCCTACACCTAATGTTATAACCCTTTAAAAGACCTCTTTGATAGTTTATCCTAGGTGCTTATGTCATGTGGTGGAGGTTTGATCCTTTCCCAAGCCAATGGTAATCTATTTTGCTATGACAGGTAGTGAGAGATGTTTTCCATTTCCATATTGTGATATATACTTTATTACACCCGAGAGATGTGAGTATCTAAACACTATTTGTGCGGTGCTAGTGTATGACCTCCGTGCTTGTCTTTGGTCTTTAGTGGAACGATTATTTGTTGTAAATACTTTTATATTAGTGTTAAATGACCCCTAACTTGTATTTTGATTAGAATAAAAGCGCATTTGCTTGAGGACAAGCAAATCTCAAGTGTAAGGGTATATGATGAGGCGAAAAATGAACCGTTTTAGGGGTCATTTAAGCCCGAATTTGAATTTATTTGATCAAATATTGCCCTAAATCGTTCCTTTTGTCATTTTATGTACTTTTGGAGTTTTGGAGTGAATTCTGGAAAACGAAGCATTTTGGACATTTTTGGAGCATAAAAGTGAACAAAATGGCAAAGTCTTAATTTTCCTTGCTGGGAACAGTACCTGACGGCGTCAAGAGTAAAACAAGAGGTGGAAGTGGTGACGGTCTAGAGAAAATGTGACGGCGTCAAGTATGGCCGTCATGGCTCAAGATATGGTGACGGTCCAGAGTGATATTACACATGACGACGTCAAATCTAGATCTAGGCAATCCGATCTCATTTTGGGCGGCGAGTTGACGGCGTCAGAAATTCCTTCTTGAAGCCGTCACCCTGTAAAATCTATATATAGTTTTGCAATTTTCATTCATTAAGGAAGAACAAGTAGGGTGTAACTTTGGAGAAACCCTAGCACGAATTTTACTGCTTTTTCAAGGGTTTTTACCCTTTGAAACCTTTCATGTCAATTTGAGATAAGTACTCTTTCAATTCAATCAATATGTCTATGTGTTGCTTGAATATATCTTAAGCTTGTCTTAAATTCAACATGCTAGGCTAGATCTCTTGTGTGTTTGCTTAGATGTAGTGAAACCTAGATGTTAATTATGGGTTGATTGTTTGTTTATAGTTGTTACAGATGATTGTATTCGATGTTAGGCTTAAGAAAACTGGCAGACTTCCATATGGTAACATGATTGAACGTCTAAAGAAACATGAACCAATGCGTACTAGGTTATTATGGTTGTATTTAATGCATGAGCGAATTCTAATGATCCCATGTTAGGAGATTTTAACGGCTCGACATAGGACTGAAGTAGGAGCTTATAGAGTTGGGGAAGTACGTACGCCACCCCACGAATGGTATTAAGGAACATAACCCATCATCCATGCAATTGTAACAAACTATCAACCTGTAAAAGATATCTAGGGAGTAATGAAACCTAAGTAAACACAACTCTCCCCATTATTGTTCACACCACTAGTTTAATTAGATTTATTTTCATTTCTGTTATTTTATTTTGATTGCATCTTAGTTATTGGGTTAGTTGACTAGCATCTAATTCCGCCCACTCTTCCAAAAATCGAGATTTTTAATTGCTTTCATAAAATATAAAAATACAAAAAGAATCATCCCTCACCTCTAGACCTAGTTTTTAGGCTTTCTAATCCTAGCGACACTATTCCTGAGTTGAACGATCAATTCCCCGATACTTGTCACTATACTATACTACAACGATCAGGTACACTGCCTGGTGGGGATTGTTAGCTTCTCGAGATCCCTCGAGAGGTTAAGCCTGGTGTGATTCCCACGTATCATAAAACATGTAAAAGAATGAAAACAAATACTCCCCTGATTCGTTCGGTGTGGATAGTGTGTCAACAAGGTTAGATCTTCCTCCAAGAAAATGAACTTTGAAAGCTTCCCTCCAGAAATATAAATCATCTTCTTGTCATATATAACCTATTAAACCTGAGAAAACAATCAAGGCAAACCTCGCATAAAATCGGCGGCAATCTTTATATACTAACAAATACTAGAAAAAATTTTAAGATATAATGCTTGTGGAATGAATGTTTGCAGATTTCCTGTAGTTTATAAAACTAAAGAAACAACAAAAACTTTAAGACTCCGGTTTAAACAAAACTCGCAAAAATTTTCAGAATTTTGGTACCTGACGCTGTCAGGTTGTAACTCCTGACGCCGTCAGAATGTTCCTGGAAAAATCTTATGTTAAGTTTCTGGAAAAACTTATGCCTTATTTCCTGGAAAATCCTGCAAAACATCATTATGACTCGATACAAGCATTTGACTCTAACAAATACTAATATACATGTCCATTTAATATTGTAGCGAATCATGATCATTTTCGTTTCTAGAAACAAATTTGGATTTCCCTTACACTTAGCTTTTGCAAAATACCTTTATATATAATTAAGACGAAGTTAAAAACAAAATAAAGCATTTTCACAATTTACTTTGAAACATGATTTACCAACAATAAAAATAAAACATGCATACGAAAACAAATAAAATCAAACAAACAAAAATCAAACAAATAAAAACACACAAAACATGGGTTGCCTCCCAAGAAGCGCTTTTCTTTATTTACGAGTCTTGTAGCTAGACTCAAGGTCATGGGCTATCGTGTGTCGCTTATGCTCACATATCCAAGTGTGAGCCATCTAATAGTCGCCTCATCTTTCTTATAGTTATCACTTAGCTCTAAACATCCGCGATAATACCTTTTATTCTTTTCATGAGGATATTTAAGCCCTTTCCTTTTATCATTCTCACTTAGCATATCAAGGGGTGAATACCTATTACATTTCTCCATAGAAATATCCTTGAACCTAGGGTGTGCACGGGGCATTTGGTAAACAAAATCTTCATCCCCATCCAAGAATGTAATTAACCCTTCTATAAGTTTTTCATCCCGATTGGTCAACCTTTTGAAGGGTTTTCCAAATACGACTTGGGTTAACTTACTATCGATAAATTCTCCTAGATTCTCCATAACCATAAACTCAACCAGATAAACAAAGCTTCCTACAAACACATGCAATGTCATTGCCCTAGCAACAATATTATCTCCTTTGTATTCTAACACATCTACCATAATTTTATTGTATTCACTACGCGAGATTATATTCATTGGTAGAGATGAGTTAAGGTAGGCATCAAAGCTCCTAAATCCAATTTTACAAGGAAACTACATATTAAATGAGCTATCATTCTCAATCCTTGTCCTAGGGTCGACGCACCTAAGAGGGTTCACCTCATCTTCCATCCTATCCTCATTAATTACATCACCATCATCTAGGTCCTCATCGGAGTCCGAATAGTAAAAAGGAATAGCCTTATGATCATTATCATGATCAGACTCTTACATCTCAGAATTATTATCAAAGTGATGGTCAGGCGAGAGGTTAGGTGGGTTCTCATTTTCCACTAAAGGGATTGGGGCGGGTAGTTGGAAAATCTTACGACGAAAAACACGAATAACAGGAATCAAACGATCAATGCTATTGTTATCCATCGAGATAGTTTACGAACAAAGGAACAAAGAAATGAGATAGACTAAAGAAAACCCAAAAATAAAAATAAAAATCTTACTAGATAGGAATCTATCAAGTAGACCTAATAAAAAGAAATTCTAACCTAGACAATAACTATTCTCCGGGCTGCGGCGCCAAAAACTTGATAT
Source organism: Artemisia argyi (assembly GCA_030686995.1). Lineage (NCBI taxonomy): Eukaryota > Viridiplantae > Streptophyta > Magnoliopsida > Asterales > Asteraceae > Artemisia > Artemisia argyi. The sequence continues at coordinate 85,046,859 of CM060699.1, forward strand.
ACGTGGGATTGCGCTCTCGCAACAGGTTTTACCTCTCAAGGGATCTTGAGAAGCTTACAATCCCCGCTATGCAGTGTACCTGATCGTTGTAGTATAGTATAGTGACAAGTACCAGGGGATTGATCGTTCAACTCAGGAATAGTGTCGCTAGGATTAGAAAGCCTACTAAACTAGGTCTAGAGGTGAGGGATGATTATTTTTGTATTTTTTTATATTTTATGAAAGCAAGTAAAATCTAATGTTTGAAGGAGTAGGCGGAATTAGTTGCTAGCCAACTAACCCAGTTAACTAAAGATTCAATCAAAATAAAATAAAAGAAATGAAAATTAAACTAATGTGGTGGAAACAATAATGAGAAAATTTGTATTTGCTTAGATTTCATTACTCCCTAGATATCTTTTACCGGTTGATTAGCTTGTTACAATTGCATGTATGACGGATTATATTCCTTAATACTAGTCGTAGGGCTGTGTACAATATTCCCTAACTCTATAAGATCCTATTTCACTCTTATGTCGAGCTGACTAAAAACTCCTAACATGGGATCATTAGAATTCACTTATGCATTAAATACAACCAAAAATCGTTGTACACCTACGATCATGTTTCTTAAGACGTTCAAGCAAGTTACCAATGGAAGTCTGCCAGTTTTCTTAAGCCTAACTGATGAGGCAAAAAATGAACCACTTTTAGGGGGTCATTTAAGCCCGAAATTGAATTTATTTGATCAAATATTGCCCTAAATCGTTCCTTTTATGATTTTAGGTACTTTGGGAGTGAAATCTGGAAAAGGAAGCAATTCGGACGTTTTTGGAGCATAAAAGTGAAGAAAACACCAAAGTCTTAATTTTCCTTGCTGGGAACAGTGTGTGACGGTGTCAAGAGTAAATTGCATGACGGCAAAGTGCAGACATGAAGGCGTCACAAGTAGAGCATCAAGAGTAAAATGTGTGACGGCCTGGAAGAACCTAATACATGACGGCGTCAGATGTAGATCAAGGCAGTCCGAGAATTATTTTGGCGGCGAGATGACGGCGTCACCTATTTGGTCTTGACGCCGTCAGCCTCAATTTCCTATATATATTTTTCTAATTTTCATTCAAAAAAAGAGAGAGAAGTTTGGAGAAACCCTAAGGCCGAACCTATTACGAATTTTACAGGTTTTTCAAGGGTTTTCAGCCCTTGAACCCTTACATGTGTAATTGAGATAAGTGTTCTTTTAATTCAATCAATATGTCTATGTGTTGGTTGTCTATATCTTGTGCTTGTCTTAATTCCACCATGCTAGGCTAGATCTATCTTGTGTTTGCTTAGATCTAATGAAGCCTAGATGTTGATTATGTGTTGATTACTTGTTGATGGTTGTATTGGATGAATGATTTCGATGTTAGGCTTAAGAAAACTGGCAGATCTCCAAATGGTAACATGCTTGAACGTTTTAGGAAACATGATCCGATGTGCACTAGGTTTTATTGCTTGTATTTAATGCATGAGTAAATTCTAATGATTCCATGTTAGGAGCTTCTTAGCCGGCTCGACATAGGAGTGAAGTAGGCACTCATAGGATTGGGGAGTTAAGTGCGCCACCCCATGAATGGTATTAAGGAATACAATCCGTCATCCACGCAACTATAACAAGTAATTAACGTGTAAAAGATATCTAGGGAGTAGTGAAATCTAAGTAAACACAATTTCTCCACTTATTGCTCACAACCTTAGTTTAATTTAGTTTTATTTTCATTTTTAGTATTTTATTTTGATTGCATCTTTAGTATTGGGTTAGTTGACTAGCAACTAATTCCGCCCAAATCCTTCAAACCCGAGATTTTTACTTGCTTTCTAAAAAATATAAAAAAATACAAATCATCCTTCATCTTTAGAACTAGTATTTAGGTTTTCTAATCCTAGCGACACTATTCCTAGCTGAACGATCAATCCCCCGGTACTTGTCACTATACTATACTACAACGATCAGGTACACTGCCTGGTGGGGGTTGTAAGCTTCTCGAGATCCCTCGAGAGGTAAAGCCTGGTGCAATCCCCACGCATCAAAGTTTTTGGCACCGCTGCTGGGGAATAGTTATTGTCTAGGTTAGAATTTCTTTTTATTAGGTCTACTTGCTAGATTCCTTTTTAGTAAGATTTCATTTTTATTTTTAGGTTCCTTTAGTCTATCTTATTTCTTTGTGTTTTTGTTTGTAACTTTCCACCACCCGACATCATGGACAATGGGAACATCTTTGAACCCGTCATCCCACCACAACAAAACCCACCACTAGAACCCCTTAGGCCCTGAACCTTAGGAAAGTATTCCTGACCTAGCCACCAAGGCTACCAAAACACCATTGAGCTCACCGGATCCAATGTGACTCCCTTGCGATCCGACACCATCCGGTTGGTGCAAAGCGGATGTGCATTCCATGGACTTCGTTCCGAAGATCCAAATCAACATCTTAAGGACTTCCTTAAAATCGTAGATTCCATAGACCTAGGTGTTGAAACTAGAGAGACAACCCGATTACGCCTATTCCAATTCTCTCTACGGGATCAAGCTAGTCAATGGCTTGAGCGTTTACCCGTGGGATCCATCACCACGTGGGATGATCTCACCACTCGTTTCCTTGCTCAATTTTTCCCACCGGGGAGAACTACTAAGCTTAGAAATGACATCTTGATGTTCCAACAACGTCAAAATGAATCTCTTTATGAAGCATGGACTCGTTTCAAGGACTTACTCCAAAAAGTCCCTAATCATGGCATAGATCTTTGGCTCCAAGTCCAAATCTTTTATGACCATATCGACCTCTCTACGAGGCGAGCCATTGACCAATCGGCCGGAACAATCATGGGAACTCATAGAAGATCTTGCTCTCTATGACAACGAAAGTTGGAATGATCCCCGTGATTTGAACAAAACAGTCAAGGCAATATCTTTGCCTTCGAATAACTCTAGCACTTCCGACCGTAGGATCATGGAACTTGAGGACCAAGTCAAGTTTCTCATGAAATCTTACCAAGCTCCTAAGCCTTCAAGCCAAGTGAATAAAATCACTTCTTCATGCGAATTATGTAGTGGTCCCCATGACACTCGTGATTGTGTGGAACTCCCCGGAACAGCTTTTGCGGACTACGCATCCACGCGTACCGATGAAGTGGGAGATAAGTGGTACACTTTCAAGCCTGAGCCAAACCCTTATGGTGATTCATACAACCCCTCTTGGAAAATTCACCCAAACCTTAGGTGGAAACAAAATCAACCCAATTCTTCCAATCCGCCTTATCGTTACCAACCAAACGGTCCACCCTCCAACCGTACTTTCAACAACAATCCTTCTAACAACTATGGTAGTACCAACAATCTTGATGGATTGATGTCGATATTCATGGCATCTCAAGAAGCTCGCATAGCTAGGTTTGAAACCGAATTCAACCAACAACAAACGGAGATGACCAACAAAATAGACAACTTGTTGAAAGCCCTCAACAACCAAGCGTTAACTACACCTAGGAAGGACACTAGGGACACCAATAACGGAATCCAAATTAAGGACCCCTCGTCATCTAAACACAACCACTTTGTCAATGTTGTCCCCATTAAGCTAATAGATGAGGAGATAGAAGAAAGTGACAAAGATGAAGTTGGAGTAGAAACCGAAACTAGGGATGAAAGTAGGGAAGTTGAGATTAATAAGGAAAAAGGGTTAGAGGGAGTAGAAACTATAGAGAAGTACTTTGATAAGTTGCCCACCGAGGAAGAACAGGAATACCATAAGGATTTATTCGATAGTCCCGAGAGACCATATATCCTTGGCACACCCTTTATCAAAATGGGAGACCCCTCTAACATCAGCATACCACGCAACATCGGGCACATGCATATATGGAAAGCTTACATCGATCCTAGATCTCCTGTTAACATCATGACTAGAACTTATTACAATTGGGTGATGAAGAAACAACTTGATTTTAGGATGATGCCCAATAAGAATCTGATAAGTAATTTTGCAGGAAGAGTGAAGGGATTACATGTGATTATAGGCAATCTCACTTATGAGATCGATTTTATGATAGTAGAAGACACTCGTCCGGTGATAGATGCTTGCCTAAGCCAAATAATATTTGGAAAACCATTTGTTGAGGCCACTAGGATGAGTTATGATCCGACTCTAGGGATAGTTAGATTCAAGGAAGAGAATGATGAGGTTGCCTACCAAATGCCCAACAAGATTGAGCAATACCGCCTCCTCTCTAATTTAGAAAAGGAACACAAGCAAGCAGCTTATTATAGGAATGATGAGGATAGACGTAGAGGAGTAGAGTATGTGAAGAATAGGATGCTTGGTTTTTACAAAGAATGCTTGCAACTAGGTCCGGAATACAAAACTGGTTTAGAAGACGACCTAGAGAGTGAAACCAATGATGAGGTCACGTAGTAACCCATGACCTTGAGTCTAGCTACAAGACTCGTAAATAAAGAAAAGCGCTTCTTGGGAGGCAACCCATGCTTTGTGTGATTTTATTTTGTTTGTTTGTTATTTGCTTCCGTATGCATGCTTTATTTTTATTGTTGGTAGATCATGTTTCTAAACTAAAAAGTGGAAATACTTTACTTTGTTGTTTGGCCTAGTCTTAACTCCACCTAAAAGTATTTTTGCAAAAGATAAGTGTAAGGGGAAACCCCAAATATGTTTTTAAGAAACAAACCAATCATGATTCTCCACAATATTAAGTGAACATGTATATTCGTATTTGTTAGAGTCAAATGCTTGTATTGAGTCATAATGAAGTTTTGCAGGATCTTCAGGGAAGTAGGACCAAGTTTTTCTAGAAATTTTCCGGAAACTTAACATAAGAATTTCTGCAGATCACTTCTGACGGCATCACGAGTTTACTCTTGACTGCGTCACGTGTAAAAAAATCTGGAAATTTTACCAGTTTTCTTTTTCTAACAGAGTTTTAAAGTTTTTGTTGAATTATTAAGTTTTATAATCTCCAGGAAATCTGCAAACTTCATTCCACAAGCATTATATCTTACTTTGTTTTCTAGGATTTAGTAACTTATATAGATTGCCGCCGATTTTATGCGAGGTTGCTTTGTTTGTTTTCTCAGGATTTACAGGTTATGTATGACAAGAAGATGATTTATATTCTGGAAGGGAAGCTTTGATTGTTCATATTCTTGGAGGAAGATCTAACTTGGCTACCTTATTATCCATACCGAGCGAATCAGGGGAGTATTTGATTTCATTCTTTTTACTTATTTCACTTTTACATTCTTTACTTGAACATTGGGGACAATGTTCATCCTAAGTGTAAGGGGAGGGTAAAATGATGATACCTTACATATACACTTTCGCTTGAGTTTGTTTTGTTTAATGGTAGATGTGCAATAAAACTATGAGAAATACTTGTTAGTGTAATTTTAGCGCCAAATTTAAATTTTTTTACAACATTTAGGAGTGAAACTTTAGCCATAGCAAGCGTCTCATGGATAGGAGATTGTATGACTAGCACATAACCGTATATTCAGAAAAATTTTCCACCCAAATATGTGAGGCTCGCCTTTAGATTTGATAGGAAAGGCATTTATTATTAGTGCTTATGAGTGTACCGGTAGCATTTAGATTCTAGAACTTGCGTTAGTGATGCGTCCCGAGACCGCCAGTGAGACTACATTCGTGGAGTAGGATTTACTACATGATAAGAGGCATTAGGATCACCCTTGTGTTAAACCCGTATTATAATTACTTGACCATTTAAGTCATATTACTTGGCTAGTTAAGTCAACTAATTTTTCCCACACCTTAGCGTTGTACTCATTTTTAGTAGACGAAACCCCTAGTATACCCCTCCGAGCCTATATTTTCGTTTCTAACTTTAAGCGTCTTACTTAAAGGAAGAATTTGTTACACCCCACTTAAATTTACACCCAAATCGCCTTAGCCTTCCGTGTATGCGCTCATTTTTAGTGCATTATTGTTATTTGTTAAACCCTAAGTTAACTATCTAATTCATTACATGGTTGCTAAGTCGAGTCATATCCTTGTACATATTGTTTTGGGACGATTGGGACTCATGGGTAAAGTACTTATTTTATGGAGTAACGGGGAAGAACATCATATATTACCCCATATGTACGTTAATCTTAAAAGTACTCCAAGTGTTTTGATTATCTTGATTCGAGTCATTAGATTAGTTTATTGTAAAGTATGTAAAAATTCAAGTGTAAGGGGAATTTCCATTCCCTATGATGTATTATTTTGGATGGTAGGGTAAGAGTGTATGTAAAAAATAAATAAATAAATAAATTAAAAAAAAAAGAAAAATCAAAAAAAATCAAAAAAATCAAGAAAAAAGAAAAAAAAATAGAAAAAGAAAAGAGAAAAAATATACGGACTACCATCCCTTTTCATTCTATGTTCATTTTATGATTTTGTTATTTTTCATTTATTAGCTTAAGTTGAGTCTAGTCTTGGCTTAGCAACGCCATATTGTACATGTAATTAACCAAGATTGTTAACTCGCCACCAGTAAAGACTGCCTATATCCAACAAAACCGTGTATTTCATATCCTTACACCTAATGTTACAACCCTTTAAAAGACCTCTTTGATAGTTTATCCTAGGTGCTTACGCCATGTGGTGGAGGTTTGATCCTTTCCCAAGCCTATGGTAATCTATTTTGCTATGACAGGTAGTGAGAGATATCTTCCGTTTCCTTATTGTAATTTATACTTTATTACACCCGAGAGATGTGAGTATCTAAACACTATTTGTGAGGTGCTTGTGTATGACCTCCGTGCTTGTCTTTGGTCTTTAGTGGAACGATTATTTGTTGTAATTACTTTTATATTAGTGTTAAATGACCCCTAACTTGTATTTTGATTAGAATAAAAGTGCATTTGCTTGAGGACAAGCAAATCTCAAGTGTAAGGGTATATGATGAGGTGAAAAATGAACCACTTTTAGGGGGTCATTTAAGCCCGGAATTGAATTTATTTGATCAAATATTTCCCTAAATCGTTCCTTTTGTGATTTTAGGTACTTTGGGAGTGAAATCTGGAAAAGGAAGCAATTCGGACGTTTTTGGAGCATAAAAGTGAAGAAAACGCCAAAGTCTTAATTTTCCTTGCTGGGAACAGTGTGTGACGGCGTCAAGAGTACCATCCTGACGGCGTCAATAGTAAATTGCATGACGGCCCAGTGCAGACATGAAGGTGTCACAAGTAGAGCGTCAAGAGTAAAATGTGTGACGGCCTGGAAGAACCTAATACATGACGGCGTCAGATGTAGATCAAGGCAGTCCGAGAATTATTTTGGCGGCGAGATGACGGCGTCACCTATTTGGTCTTGACGCCGTCAGCCTCAATTTCCTATATATAGTTTTCTAATTTTCATTCAAAAAAAAGAGAGAGAAGTTTGGAGAAACCCAAAGGCCGAACCTATTACGAATTTTACAGGTTTTTCAAGGGTTTTCAGCCCTTGAACCCTTACATGTGTAATTGAGATAAGTGTTCTTTTAATTCAATCAATATGTCTATGTGTTGGTTGTCTATATCTTGTGCTTGTCTTAATTCCACCATGCTAGGCTAGATCTATCTTGTGTTTGCTTAGATCTAATGAAACCTAGATGTTGATTATGTGTTGATTACTTGTTTATGGTTGTATTGGATGAATGATTTCGATGTTAGGCTTAAGAAAACTGGCAGATCTCCAAATGGTAACATGCTTGAACGTCTTAGGAAACATGAACCGATGTGCACTAGGTTTTATTGCTTGTATTTAATGCATGAGTAAATTCTAATGATTCCATGTTAGGAGCTTCTTAGCCGGCTCGACATAGGAGTGAAGTAGGCACTCATAGGATTGGGGAGTTAAGTGCGCCACCCCATGAATGGTATTAAGGAATACAATCCGTCATCCACGCAACTATAACAAGTAATTAACGTGTAAAAGATATCTAGGGAGTAGTGAAATCTAAGTAAACACAATTTCTCCACTTATTGCTCACAACCTTAGTTTAATTTAGTTTTATTTTCATTTTTAGTATTTTATTTTGATTGCATCTTTAGTATTGGGTTAGTTGACTAGCAACTAATTCCGCCCAAATCCTTCAAACCCGAGATTTTTACTTGCTTTCTAAAAAATATAAAAAAATACAAAAATAATCATCCTTCATCTTTAGAACTAGTATTTAGGTTTTCTAATCCTAGCGACACTATTCCTAGCTGAACGATCAATCCCCCAGTACTTGTCACTATACTATACTACAACGATCAGGTACACTGCCTGGTGGGGGTTGTAAGCTTCTCGAGATCCCTCGAGAGGTAAAGCCTGGTGCAATTCCCAACGCATCACTAACATCTAATACAATCGTCCGTAACAATTATAAACAAACAATCAACCAATAATCAACATCTAGGTTTCACTACATCTAAGCAAACACAACAAAAACCTAGCCTAACATGTTAAAAGAAACACAAGCATAAGATAGAATCAAACAATACATAGACATATTGAATGATTATTGGAAGACTTATCTTTATTCAAACATGGAAGAAAGAAGGGTTTAAAACCCCTTTAATATGCAGGAAATTCGACCTAGGGTTTGTATTTTACTATTCCACAACTTGTTCCACACTTTACAATGAAAAATTGGAAAAATATATATAGACATAGCATCCTGAAGGCGTCATGTATTGGCTTATGACGCCGTCAACTCGCCGCCAAGTTAGAACTCGTATTGCCTAGATCCAGTCTTGATGCCTTCATGTGTAAATCTACTCTGGGTCGTCACTTGTATTTTGATCCTGACGGCCTCGGTGACTAATGAGGCGAAAAATGATCCATTTTTAGGGGGTCATTTAAGCCCGGAATTGAATTTATTTGATCAAATATTACCCTAAATCGTTCCTTTTGTGATTTTAGGTACTTTTGGAGTGAATTCTGGAAAAGGAAGCATTTTGGACGTTTTTGGAGCATAAAAGTGAAGAAAACGGCAAAGTCTTAATTTTCCTTGCTAGGAACAGTACCTGACGGCGTCACAAGCTTCTTCATGACGGCGTCAAGAGGAAAACAAGAGGTAAAGTGGATAGAGTCCATGACGATCCAGAATGATTTTACACTAGGGCGTGACGGCGTCACCATAGGCCGTCATGGTCCCTTTACACGTGACGGCCCAGAGGAAATTTGCTCTTGATGGCTTCAGATCTAGATCTAGGCAATCCGATATTATTATGGGCAGCGAGTTGACGGCGTCAGAATTCTCTTCTTGACGTTGTCACATTGGAAAATCTATATATAGTTTTGTAATTTTCATTCACTGAAGGAGGACAATTTTAGGGATAACTTGGAGAAACCCTAGCATGATTTTATCAGTATTTTCAAGGGTTTTCACCCCTTGAAACCTTTCATTTTCAATTAAGATAAGTACCCATTCAATTCATTCAATATGTCTATGTGTTGTTTGAATATATCTTATGCTTGTCTTGATTTTAACATGCTAGGCTAGATCTCTTGTGTGTTTGCTTAGATGTAGTGAAACCTAGATGTTGATTATGGGTTGATTGCTTGTTTATAGTTGTTACGGATGAATGATTTCGATGTTAGGCTTAAGAAAACTGGTAGACTTCCATAGGGTAACTTGCTTGAGCGTCTTAAGAAACATGAACCAATGCGTACTAGGTTTTTATGGTTGTATATAATGCATGAGCGAATTCTAGTGATCCCATGTTAGGAGCTTCTTGCAAGCTCGACATAGGAGTGAAGTAGGAGCTTATAGAGTTGGGGAAGTACGTACGCCACCCCACGATTGGTATTAAGAAATATAACCCGTCATCCACGCAACTGTAACAAACTATCAACCTGTAAAAGATATCTAGGGAGTAATGAAATCTAAGTAAACACAATTTTCCCATTTATTGTTCACACCACATTAGTAATTTTATTTACATTTTTGTTATTTTATTTTGATTGCATCTTAGTTATTGGGTTAGTTGATTAGCAACTAATTCCGCCCACTCTTCCAAAACACGAGATTTTAATTGCTTTTATAAAAATATAAAAAATACAAAAAGAATCATCCTTCACCTCTAGACCTAGTTTTTAGGCTTTCTAATCCCAGCGACACTATTCCTGAGTTGAACGATCAATTCCCCGGTACTTGTCACTATACTATACTATACTACAACGATCAGGTACACTGCCTGTTGTGGGTTGTAAGCTTCTCGAGATCCCTCGAGAGGTAAAGCCTAGTGCAATTCCCACGCATCAAGTTTTTGGTGCCGCAGCCCGGGGAATAGTTATTGTCTAGGTTAGGACTTCTTTTTATTAGGTCTACTTGCTAGATTCCTTTCTAATAAGATTTTATTTTTATTTTTAGGTTTTCTTTAGTCTATCTATTTCTTCGTGTCTTTGTTCGTAACCTTTACCATCCGACATCATGGAAGGTGGTAACATCTTTGAACCCATCAACCCAGCATAGCAAAACCACCAACAAAACCAACCTCTTAGGCCCCGAACCCTAGGAGAGTATTCCCATCCTAGCCACCAAGGCTATCGAAACACTATTAAGCTCACCCAAGGAGCCAATGTGTCCCCCTTGCGATCCGACACCATCCGGTTGGTGCAAAGCGGATGTGCATTCCATGGACTTCATTCCGAAGATCCTAACCAACATCTCAAGGACTTCCTTAAAATCGTAGATTCTATAGACCTTGATGTTACAACTAGAGAGTCGACCCGATTACGCCTATTCCAATTCTCTCTACGTGATCAAGCTAGTCAATGGCTTGAACGTTCACCCGCGGGATCCATCACCTCATGGGATGATCTCACCACTCGTTTCCTTGCTCAATGTTTCCCACCGGGGAAAACTGTGATGCTTAAAAATGATATCTTGATGTTCCAACAACATCAGGGTGAAACTTTCTATGAATCATGGGCTCGTTTCAAGGGTCTACTCCAAAAAGTCCCTCATCATGGTATAAATCTTTGGTTATTAGTTCAAATCTTCTATGACCATGTCGACTATCACACCAAACATACCATCGATCGAGCCGCCGGAGGTAGATTGCGTGATAGGAACGCCGAGGAATCTTGGGTAATTATTGACGAACTTGCCGCCGATAATCAAGAGTTATGGGAGTTTAATCACACTATAGAAACGGCCATCAACGCAATCTTGACACCTGGAGGGACTAATCAAATCTCCGATGAACTCCTTTGCAAACTTGTGGCAAAAGTTGACTATTTCGAGGAAAGGCAAAAGAGACCTTTAAGTCCTAGAAGGGCTGCTGTCAATTCTGTCTCGAAAATGACTTTAATGCCGTTATCAGAGTCACCTTCTAGAGAGAATGTGGAGACCTTTCAAAATTATGCCCCACCTTACTCTCCTCCTGAGAAACTTAGCACGGAATTTGAAGCTAGAATGAGAGAATATATGGCAACCCATTCTGAGCGGCTTGCTAGATTCGAGGAAGCAGTTTATAAACAAAAGGAGGAGATGCAAGAGAAAATGAATGAGATGATGAGCCTAGTAAAGGAGTATGCAAACCAGAAAACTCCTGAAAGGATGTTATTGAGGAAGGAAAGCGCCACCCCCACTACCCGGTTTGTTAATTCCATCACAATTGTCCACATGGATAATGAGAAAGTAGAAACCCCTAGTGAACAAACCACAGAAGAACTGCCAAAATCCCAATCCTTAAGTTACTACCTGAAACATGATATAAACGAGAACACCATAACAAATTGGATAAAGGGCGACGGGCGTAACCAATCCTCCAAACAGGGTTCAGAGAAGGAGGAAGAGGGAAAAGATGAGTATGATACATTACCTGGGGGACCGATATTCTAGAAACTACTGGTACAAAAAGTAGCTACAAAGCAGATGGTGTGTGGGAACTTTGAGATACCAGCCAGCATCGGGAATTTGAAATGTCTAAACACTTTCGCCGACCAAGGATCGGAAGTAAATCTTATGCCCCTAACTATCTACACCCAACTAACGTCAAAAATGCCAGCCACCACTCGTGTTAGGCTATCCTTCGCTAGACACTCTTATGTGTACCCCCTGGGAATCGCAGAAGATGTGCTGGTCAATGTCTCAGGATATATGTATCCCGTTAATTTCATGATCATCGATGATAAATGAGGTGGATGCATGCCAATAATCCTTGGGGCACCATTCCTTACCACCGCAAGAGCTGTCATTAGGTATAAAAATAGGAAAATTGAGCTTAAATCAGGAAAAAGAAAGATTAGCTTTCCCATGACCCCGCGATATGCGCAAGAAAGTTTGATGAGGAGAAAGCTCAAAAACAACATTGACACATCGCCTATTCATGTTCAGGAAAAGATTCTTGCATTGGAGGCAAGAATCAAAAGTTACAAAGAAACTACACATGAAGGAAGCAAAAACAAAAGCAACAAAGCTCATGTCAATTTTGAACATAGTCAACCAACGAGGAATCACATACCATTCGCGAAAGGGGACCTAGTACTCTTAAGACACTTGGAGATAACGATACCTCCCGATAAACCAAGTCCCTGGTGGTATGGGCCTTTTACAATTGAAGGCATAAGCCAAGATGGGATAGCTAACTTGAGCAGTAAAGGAGGAGGAGAGGTGACTGCTAGTATCAATCGATTGAAACACCACCACCATGATAGTAATGATCGCAATTATATGGGGTACATCATCTCGAGAGATGAGGTCACGTAATAGCCCATGACCTTGAGTCTAGCTACAAGACTCGTAAATAAAGAAAAGCGCTACTTAGGAGGCAACCCATGCTTTGTGTGATTTTTATTTGGTTGATTGTTATTTGTTTTCGTATGCATGCTTTATTTTTATTGTTGGTAGATCATGTTTCAAAACTAAAATGGTGATAATACTTTATTTTGTCGTTTGACTTAGTCTTAACTTCATCCAAAGGTATTTCACAAAAGATAAGTGTAAGGGGAAACCCCAAATATGTTTTTAAGAAACAAAATTGATCATGATTCTCCACAATATTAAATGGACATGTATATTCGTATTTGTTAGAGTCAAATGCTTGTATCGAGTCATAATGATGTTTTGCAGGATTTTCCAGGAAGTAGGACATAAGTTTTCCAGAAATTTTCCGGAAACTTAACGTAAAGATTTCTGCAGGTCACTTCTGAGGGCGTCAGGAATTAACTTCTGACGGCGTCATGTGTAAAATTCTGGAAATTTTTCTAGTTTTGGTTTTCTAACGGAGTCTTAAAGTTTTTGTCAATTCTTTAGTTTTATAAACTCCAGGAAATCTGCAAACATTCATTCCACAAGCTTTATATCTTACATTGTTTTCTAGGATTTGTTAGTATATATAGATTGCCACCGATTTTACGCGAGTATGCCTTGTTTGTTTTCTCAAGTTTTACAAGTTATGTATGACAAGATGATTTATATTATGGAAGGGAAGCTTTAATTGTTCATTTTCTTGGAGGAAGATCTAACCATGTTACCACACTATCCACACTGAACGAATCAGGGGAGTATTTGACTTCATTCTTTTACCTATTTTACTTTTACATTCTTTAATTGAGCATTGGGGACAATGTTCATCCTAAGTGTAAGGGGAGGGTAAATGATGATACCTTATAGGATACACCTGAACTTGAGTTTGTTTGTTTGATGGTAGGTGTGTAATAAAACTAAGAGAAATACTTGTTAGTGTAATTTTAGCGCCAAATTTAAATTTTTTACAACATTTAGGAGTGAAACTTTAGCCTTAGCAAGCGTCTCATGGATAGGAGTTGTATGACTAGCACAAAACTGTATTATTCAAAAAAAAAATCCACCCAAATATGTGAGATTCGCCTTTAGATTTGATAGGAAAAGCATTTACTATTAGTGCTTATAATTGTACCGATAGCATTTAGATTCTAGAACTTGCGTTAGTGATGCATCCCGAGACCGCTAGTGAGACTACATTCGTGTAGTAGGATTTACTACATGATAAAAGGCATTAGGATCACCCTTGTGTTAAACCCGTATCATAATTACTTGACCATTTAAGTCATATTACTTGGCTAGTAATGTCAATTAATTGTTCCCACACCTTAGCGTTGTACTCATTTTTAGTACACGAAACCCCTAGTACACCCCTCCGAGCCTATCATTTCGTTTCTAACTTTAAGCATCTTACTTAAAGGAAGAATTTGTTACACCCCACTTAAATGCACACCCAAATCGCCTTAGCCTTCCGTGTATGCACTCATCTTTAGTGCATTATTGTTATTTGTTTAAACCCTTAGTTAATTATCTAATTGATTACATGGTTGCTAAGTCTAGTCATATCCTTGTACATATTGTTTTGGGACGATTGGGACTCATGGGTAAAGTACTTGTGTTATGGAGTAATGGGGAAGAACATAATATTATTACCCCCATATGTGCGTTAGTCTTTAAAGTACTCCAAGTGTTTTGATTATCTTGATTCGAGTCATTAGATTAGTTTATTGTAAAGTGTGTAAAAATTCAAGTGTAAGGTGAATATTCATTCCCTATGATGTATTATTTTGGATGGTAGGTTAAGAGTGTATGCAAAAAAAAAAAAAAAAAAAAAAAAAAAAAAAAAAAAAAATCGAAAAATTAAGAAAAAGAAAAAAATAGAAAAAAAACATACGGACTACCATCCCGTTTCTTTTTATGTTTTTGTTATTTTTGATTTATTAGCTTAAGTTGAGTCTAGTCTTGGCTTAGCAATGCCATATTGCACATGTAATTGACCAAGATGATTAACTCGCCACCAATAAAGATTGCCTTTATCCAACAAAACCGTGTATTCCATATCCCTACACCTAACGTTATAACCCTTTAAAAAACCTCTTTGATAGTTTATCCTAGGTGCTTACGCCATGTGGTGGAGGTTTGATCCTTTCCCAAGCCTATGGTAATCTATTTTGTTATGACAGGTAGTGAGAGATGTTTTCCATTTCCATATCGTGATATATACTTTATTACACCCGAGAGATGTGAGTATCTAAACACTATTTGTGAGGTGCTAGTGTTGAACTATAAGACCTTGATAGATCTTCTTGAGCACTCTAGAATCGTTAGCTATGTTACTGTAATCAATAACACACGAATAGACAATCTCTGTAACTTGTATTTTTAAAGCGGAAACAAAACACAAGTTTGATACTAAGAACTCTTGATCCTCTATGGATCTTTTTTAATAATAATAAAAGTGTTTTCTAAAAACGTTATTCAATACATAATCGTGTGTTCCTTTTATACACAAGGAACCCTAAACCGTTCCCCAAGAAACGTATATTCTAAAACTTCTAAAAGATATGCATTATCACTTCCTAAATTAACTCATGCATATCCAAACTATAATACATAAAATACGGAAATACTATATCCGCAGAAACTAATAATGCTGAAACTAGTCTTCAGCAGATACACTGCTTCAGCAGGAACCAACTCTTCAGCAGTAACCTTTAGCAGAAACAGTCAGCAGAATTCTTACTTAACAGAATTCCCAACAATCCTCCCCTAATCTTGAATTTGACCTGGTTAAGTTCAAGATTCTTGGTAGATCTTCGAAATAACATACCAAGAGGATTGTAATAAGATAGCACCAGCAAAGAATCATCTTCAACAGAATCTCTATGATCAGCAAATAATACTTGAAAGCTCCATTCTTTGCAGCAACAAATGACTAAATGTACATCAAAACAAATTAGTTTCATACTATTCTCATCACTTCCAGGTGTGTTAACTCCTGTGAGAGGTGAATCATTGAAAATAATGGATTTGATGTCTCTTTACCAATAGCCATCACTACTGGAGTAGCCAAGTGTTCTAAGGTACACTGATAACCACATGATTTTTAGCAAATGATCAGCTATAAACGGATTTGAGATGTCTTTACCTGTAGCCGTTTGCTCAGGACTAGCCAATTATTTTGATGAAAATCATCTTGGTTAACTGATTACCAAATATGGTTTACCACAAGCCATATACATGTGGGCTAGCCAATTATTTGGAATCCATAAAGGAAAAATCCATGGTCAATTGACAACCATTTCAACTACTCAGCAATAAAGCATGGGTGAGTTGAAAACCCTATGGTTTTGAGCAAACCATTACAACTATCAACAGATTTGATGTGTCTTTACCAAAGCTGTACCCTTTGGACTAGCCAACTTTGTGATGGAATAGTCAACATCAGGTAAGTTGATAACCAAACCTGCATACAATAAACACAATACTATACAACAAAATGTTTTTTTTTTACTACAAATAAAATAAGAAAAATAAATTTACAACAATATATCCTTAAACAGATGCTGCTCTAGAAGTCTTAATCCTTTGTTTGAAAACCTTCACCAAAGATTCAACAAACAACCTTGTATTCCCAACTGGATTAGGAGGAATCTCCAACTTTTGTTGTAGCATTTTCTCCATCAGAGATACTTTCAAAGGGTATCTTTTGCTAATATCCATAATAAGCCTTAAACCAGTTGTAGTTTCCAACACATGAACATAAGGCATAGGATAGAACTCCCAACTCTGAACTTTCCATCTCTGATTGTTCTTCCATATGGCATAGCTTGCACCAGTGGGAGTAGAAGAATCAAACAACACTTTTAGATCACCCAATAAATACAATCCAGACCCTTGAGGAGTATGATTTGCATAATACTTGAGAACCAACTCATATAGAGTGACCAAATCCTGATGATCCACAAGATGTAGAATCTCTTGAAGAAATGTAAAGGATATGAAAGTTTTATCCAATCTGTAAATGGT
Source organism: Artemisia argyi (assembly GCA_030686995.1). Taxonomy (NCBI): domain Eukaryota; kingdom Viridiplantae; phylum Streptophyta; class Magnoliopsida; order Asterales; family Asteraceae; genus Artemisia; species Artemisia argyi. The sequence continues at coordinate 85,063,647 of CM060699.1, forward strand.
ATTAACTTGACCATTTTTAGTTAACTCCCAGTGAACCACAACATCTCTAGTTGCCGCAGGCCAATCATCAGAGGATCCTTCTCTTATAAATGAAGCATCAGAAGCATTCACATTGATTAGGCTTTGTTTGGAATGTGAAGTTCTGACTTTAGCCATCCTCTTTGCTCTTCTTCCAGGAACATAAATAGCAGCATGAACTTCATCTTCAGTAGATTCACCTTCTACAGCATCAGTTTCCACTGATGGAGTATCCAATTGTTCATCAGTAGAATCCTGAGAAGATTCAAGTGCAGCAGATGCATATTGTTCATCCATAGCCTTCCTTATATGTTTGTTTCTAGCTGCTTGAAGTTCAACTTCTCTTACCTTAAGCTCATGAAATCTTGCAAGTTCAGCTTTTTGTTCAGCTTTTTGTTCCTCATCTAACTTCCTAGCAGTCTCTTCACCCAATCTTTCCTGCTTCAATTGTCTCCTAGTTCTCTTTCTAGATGGAGGATCTGCTGTCATCACTTTTGCTTTACCTTTATCCACATAAGATGAAGCAGCAACATGTGGTACATCAGCAGAAGTATCAGGTAAAGATACCTTTTCAGCAGCAATAGGAATATTAATAGATGAAACAGCATCAGTATTGAGGAGAGGAATATTCTTAGAAGCACCCATTCCAGCTTTGTCATTTCTAGCCTTGATTCTGTTATAAATCTCAACCAGTTTGTCAAATGGAAGTACCCACACTTGTTTCTTAGACCAAGCAGTATTAAATAATGAACTGCTTTGACTTTTCACATATGTTCTCATATAATCCCTCTGCTGTGCTTGAGTCATAGGTTTATCTCTTTTAGCTTTAGCTTTTAACTCATCTGCTACCTTCTTCCTCAACTTCAGCACTCTCACAATTTCAGAAGCCCAGTCTTGCTCCTCTACCCTTTTACCAAGAATATCTGTAGCTACATCAGGATTATCAAGCACTTGTTTTCCAATCTGCTGCCAATCTGACTCATCAAATTCTTGAACAGCTGCATCCAATTCTCTTTGTCTTTCAATAGGCAAAGTAGAAACATATCTTTGAGTGACAGACTCATATGCTGCATCAAACTTGGCTTGCTGTTCCTCAGCCATATTAGCACTCTTCTTATAATCTTCCCATTCTTGGAAGAGGTTTTCTTGTGCAGCTCTATCTTCAGCTGTGACAAGCTCATCCAAATCCACATCTGTTCCTTCAGCAATATCATCATGAGGAACATTCAAATCTTCCATAGGTTCATCATGTACTTCTTGAACCTCTCTATCAGGAGAAACTTGTTGATTCTCAGATGAATGATGAACAGGAGAATGCAAATACTCTTTTCCTGCTACAAAGAATGCTTCTCCTGATGTGTTACCTTTATCAGCAGATTTGGCAGCAGCAACCACACTTGGTGATTGTTTCTCCCGAATTATATCTATAGCTTCAGTCATGAGCACATCATCATCACCACTAGACACTTTGGAAGATTCAGCAGCTTTCCTTGCCAAATACTGTCTTGTACTTCTTCGTCTGTTGACTAGTATCTTTGGTTTAGATTGAGGTACTTCAGCAGCTTTAGGAGGAACAACGTGAGACTGTCTAGCAACTTCAGCTAGAATCTCAAGAGAATCCAAATTTGCCTCCTTAGCAACTTCAGTAGTATCTAATCCACTCTTACTTTGCTTCTGCTGACTCAGTTGTACCTCCAAATCTTGAACCTTGCTTTTCAAACTTTCAATTTCATTACCAAGAGTAGTCTTGGTATCAGCAAGCTCTTTTTGGAGATCATCAGTCATTTTCATGTACCTGCTAAGGGAATCATATACAAAAGTGAGAGTAATAGGGTCCTCTGCTCTACCAGCTGATTGCTCAGTGGTAAGTGGAGCTTCATTGAACCCAGCAGGAGAAACAGACTCATGTACAACATTAGGAAAGCCTTCATTAATTGGCTCTCTCATAGGGCTGGGTGAAGGTAGTCTAGTAATCTCAGGTTCAAGAGGCTGAAAGTTATCTTCAAACTCATGAATTTGCTCAGGTGGAGCATCCTGAGCTGGTGAAATGGTAGGACTAGGTGACATATGTACAGGGGTAGGTAGTGGTAAGTCAGTAGAAATAGGTAATGGTTCAGCAGTTGTAGCTGGCTCTTCCTCCATTACCACTGAAGGATTACCATCAGCAGCAACACCAGAAGATGATGGATTACCATCATCAGCAGCATTAGGAGCAGGCACATTACCAGCATCATCACCCTCAACTACATTATCATTGCCATGTGACAACATAGCTTCTAACATAGGGTGATGTTCCCCATTATAATTTGTTTTCATTGAGGCAAACAACTTAGACCCAAGACTTTTAATAGGCACATGGGTTCTATCTTTAGTGGTTATGTCTAAAATTATTTGTAAGAATCTAGGGTACATTAAAAACTTATGTTGTTGTTTATCAATATTTTCTAGCATATTATCAAAAATAAACTTAGAAAAGTTATAAGTTAGACCCTTAGAAAGACAAACAATACCACAACCCAATTGCAGAGAGAATTGGTTCCATCCACCACACTTGTTGCTTATACATTGCAGCAGCAAATGCACCAAATATCTCCACTTAGGACAAAATTGATTCTTGTGCCACTTAGATGTATCAGTACTTTGATATCCAACTTCCCTTAGCCCAGCAAGAATCTCTGCAGTGTTGGAATGATATACACCATTCTCATCATCCAACTGAAGCTTTGTCATAATCAACCCTTCTGTCACCACATATTCTACACCATCAATCTCAGCCACAATCTCTGTATCAGATCTCTCAGTAGCAGATGCCCAAAATTGCTTCACCAAGGATTCACAAACCAGATTGGGACTATGTGTCAAAGCATAATGAATCTTTGACCTTTGTAGAAATTCCACCATTAAATCGAATTCTTCATGTCCCTTTTCCTTTTTCAGAATAGCATACTTGTTATGGTCGCTTCTCAATTCGAGTTGTGTCATTTGAATGAACTTGCGTGAGACGGTTATGAATTACACAGAGAATAATGGGTTTAAATGGAGTGATAAGTGAATAATGTTGTTTAGGAAGAGATATGCAAAGTGGGTTAAATTTGGAAGTTCCCCAATCGTGGTCAAAATTATCGGAACTAATTATTGATCGAGTCTGACGTGTAGTTCAAAAACTTCCAATTTTAAAATTTACCCTTCAGCAGAAATGAAAGTCAAATCTGCTAAAGAATGGTCAACATCAGCAGAAACCAACCAAAAGTAAAAATATCTTCGGTCAATATCTTGGTTTTACTGTGCCACCCAACTCGCATTAATTATCGTAACGCCTAAACTTGACTTATTTAATCACCCCCAAATCACATCTCAGTCACCAATTTACCCCAAATCATCTTTCAAACCCTAATTTCCCAATTAAACCCAATTCTCCACCAAAACCATGTCATCAAACCCAGAAACCTCAGATCACAATTCCTCTTATTCATTTTCAGAAGAAGATTTACCACCATATCCATGGGATCTTGATGATTCCGACTATGAAATAGAACTGGAGAAACGATGGGATGCACAAGAAAGACAATGGAATGCTCATAGGAAGGGTGAACCAAGCCATGTACCCATTCCTGCTGAGAGAGAGCTTGTCTCTCCCTTCATCTATACCTCTGATGAAGACTCCTTAGAGGAAGAAACTGAAGATCCAACCTTTCTTCCTCCTTCCACACCAGAGAGATCCCAACCAAGATCAAGTAAGAGGGATCCATCTCTTCCAACATCACAAAATTTGGTGTTGGATCTTCCTGCTCCAGGACCTGGTCTTCCTCATCAAGAACATATTGGACAGAGCAAGAAGGCTGAGATCATACGTAAGGGAAAGGAGAAGCTGAAGTAGATTATTGAGGAATGTTGCCATGGACCAAAGTTCTTGAGTATTTTCTTGACTTTGGTACTTGAGCATCTTCACAATCTTCCTTCTCTTCTTTTTCCATTTTCATCTTCAGCTTCATCATTTTACTTGTCATAGCCTCAAGTATTTTGTAATAAGTGATAGAAGCTAGTAGTACCTAATTAGCCAAATGTTTAGGAATGGTCATTGTATTTCAGTTGGAACTTTGAATGTAAGCTGTAACTTGTTTCTTTTAATGAATGAAAAGATCTTCTTAATTAATCAATTGTGTAAGACCTTCAGCATAATCAACTCATCAGTAGAAACCATGTTCAGCACTTTTGACCACATTCCTTTGACTTCAGCTCTCGGTGACTTTAACATACAACTTACAATCTCAGAACATCTGCAAAACAGACATAAGTGTCACAAATTTGTGATACAGAGAATAGATTAAAATGCTCCAGTTCCTTCACATAATAAACATTTTCAAAATCTAACAAGGGTGTCTTAATAGTTCCTTTCCCTGTAATTTTGCCATCTCCTTCTATGGGCATAAAGTCATGCATCTTGTCCTTGTTCCCTGACATACTTCTAGAACAACCACTATCAACTATACCTACTTCAGTACTTTTCAAAGGATGATCCTACAACAACAACAAAAAATTTACAAAAGTTAGTACACATTGGAGACTCAAGTCATTGCTGACTTGAGCCTGCCTTGTGGATCATTAGTGATAGGCCATGTAGATGTTTTAGATCCACCATTTGTTCTTGGGCCTGTAATGCATATTAGGTCCCTTCTTTGTCCAAGAACAACCTGCTGAGGGCTTCACAGCAGTATTCCAATACCCACCACCATAATACATTGAGTCAAAGTGATTAGGCCAATAACCATTAGAAAGGAAAGAACTAGTGGGTCGAACATATGGTCTAGTACTGGTTCTTCTCCATGAAGAATGAGGTTCAGCAGAATTGGATTTCTGCTGATGTGGAACAAAAGAGGGTATTTCACTAACATTCTTCCACATTTGCCTAGGTTTCCTTTGACTAACACATTCACCCATTCTTTGCTCATGAAATGTACAATCCTTAATCAAATGAGATTTACTTCCACACACAAAACATTTCTTCTTCTTAGAAGATTTATTCAAACCAAAGGAAGTTCCATAACATGAAAAAGTATTCAAACCACCATGATAAACAGAATTGTTTTTAACATAACCAAAAGTATTATTTTGCAAAGAATTTAAAAACAAGTCTTCAGTAGAAACTGTCTTGTTATCAGCAGTAACTCTAGAAGGCTTGTGGGGAGTCTTGGGTGATATCTTTGGTGTGGTCTTGGGAGTGGTCTTGGGCAGGTCCGACTTCTCACTTGAATCACAGCTGGCAAATGAGGTAGACCCTTCATCAGAAGACTTGTCACTGTCACAACAAGAGACAAAGTCAGTAGATTTCATAATAGGGTCTGGCAAGTCAGTTGACTTTTTGCCATAGAGATGGTGTGATCCATCAAAGTCACTAGGTATGGATAGGTCAATAGGCATATGTTCCCCTCTTATAGGTCCAGGGACAGCATGTAAGTTACCTTCTTTGACAAAGTTAGCTAACCCTGCTGGTGTGGATTTACCTAGGTCATTCCTAGCTTCTAAACCAACATATTTTTTAAATCCTAAACCTATTTTAGAGTTCATAGCCTGACTACCATAGATTTCACTAGCTAGATTATCACCTGATATTTACCATTGCTTATTTCTAGCTATCTCTTTGTCTAACTTAACTTGTAATTCTTGTTTTTCCTTTTCTACATCAGACTTCTCTTTTTCAGTACGTTTTAAGTCTATCTTAGCAACTTCTAAATCACTTTCTAGAACTCTTATTTTTTCATCATATTTGACTTGATTCTTTTGAAACCAGACTTTTTGTTTCTCTAAAGTTTTTAAAGCCATTTTATAAGACTCTACCTCTATATAACACTCATTGTACTTTGGTTTCAATTCATCAAATTCTTGTTTAAGCTCATTGTATCTTACACTACATCCAAACACATAGTTGTGTACCTGAGAGATTCCCATCAAGGAGACTTGCTCCTTCTTGTCCTCTGAAGGTGAGTATGCCAGCAGATTCACTTGTGAAGAAGTAGAAGCTTCCTCTCCAGCAGGTTCATGTTCAGCCCAATCAATTTGGCGATCCAAAGTTACCATAGCCTTTGAAGGTGCAGTCTTAGTAGTCCCTGCTTCCACTGGATAAGAGCCATATCTAACTTCATCTACAGACTTTCTCTCCTTGCATTCTCTTGAAAAATGTCTCACTTGACCACAAGTGTAGCATTTAACCTTCCTTCTATCAAACCTTGCTGCCTCTCTTCCATTAAAACCAAACTTCCTTCCAGACTTGGTTTCAAACCTCTTAATATTCATGGAGATCATTGCAAGCTGCCATTTTAAGTGCATCTCCTCCATCTCCAATGGATCCACCTGTTCAAAATCCTCATAAGCATGAAACTGTTGATGTTCATATTCAGCCACAAATGAATGAACAATATCATCCAACACACTACTAGATTTTGACTTAGGAGCAGATTGAGTATGGGTTTAAGAAGATGCTCCTGATGAATAAGAGCTTGAGGCTTGACGCACAGGTTTTGTAGAGGCGCCAACAAATTCAGAATGAGTGGATGGACGAATGGGACTTCTAACATCAGGCTCAAGTGATTTAAGCCTGTTGTAGAGGTCATCAAAGGACATCATGTCCAACCCACCCTTGGTCTTGAGAGCAATACAGACTTGTAACCAAGAAGGCGGCAAAGATCTCAGAAACTTAGCATTGCAGTCCTCATTGTCAGGTCTAGCCTTCAACTGATTAAGTTGACTTAAGATCCGATGAAACCTGTCATAGCCTTTATGAATTCCCTCTTCTTTAGATATCTAAAACTGTTGGAACTTTTGCTTCAGCATAGACTTCTGCAACCTTCTTGATTCATCATTCCCACCAAATCTAGCTTTTATAGCCATCCAAATGTCCTTGGCATCCTCCATGAAGTGGAAGTCACCCATGTGGTCATCTGGTATAGCTTGGAGTAGAATTGTTCTTACTTTACTCTCCCTTTGCATAGCCAGAATCTCTTCAGCAGTTCTGGGACCTACAATTGTAACAACCCCATAAGCATCTGTAACATGCTTCTTCAGGCTATTCCCCTTTTTGACAACCTCCCACAGATTCCAGTCTATGTTTGTGATCCAGTTCTGCATCTTCATGGACCACAGATGATATTCTTCAGCATTCTTCAAGTATGGAAACTTAGCATTACTGTTGGAGAGGTTGAGTTGTTGAAGAGAAGTGGTGTTAAGGTTTTGGGTTGTATCAACTTCATCATCAGATCCAGGCATGTTTGTTGATTTGTTTGGATTCTTAAGGTGTAAGATTTGTGTTTCTTAGTATGACAGAGACTCTCTCGAGGCTCTGATACCACTTGTTGAACTATAAGACCTTGATAGATCTTCTTGAGCACTCTAGAATCGTTAGCTATGTTACTGTAATCAATAACACACTAATAGACAGTCTTTGTAACTTGTATTTTTAAAGCGGAAACAAAACACAAGTGTGATACTAAGAACTCTTGATCCTCTATGGATCTTTTTTAATAATAATAAAAGTGTTTTCTAAAAACGTTATTCAATACATAATCGTGTGTTCCTTTTATACACAAGGAACCCTAAACCGTTTCCCAAGAAACGTATATTCTAAAACTTCTAAAAGATATGCATTATCACTTCCTAAATAAACTCATGCATATCCAAACTACAATACATAAAATACGGAAATACTATATCCGCAAAAACTAATAATGCTGAAACTAGTCTTCAGCAGATACACTGCTTTAGCAGGAACCAACTCTTCAGCAGTAACCTTCAGCAGAAACAGTCAGCAGAATTCTTACTTAACAGAATTCCCAACAGCTAGTGTATGACCTCCGTGCTTGTCTTTGGTCTTTAGTGGAACGATTATTTGTTGTAATTACTTTTATATTAGTGTTAAATGATCCCTAACTTGTATTTTGATTAGAATAAAAGCGCATTTGCTTGAAGACAAGCAAATCTCAAGTGTATGGGTATATGATGAGACGAAAAATGATCCGTTTTTAGGGGGTCATTTAAGCCCGGAATTGAATTTATTTGATCAAATATTGCCCTAAATCGTTCCTTTTGTGATTTTAGGTACTTTTGGAGTGAATTCTGGAAAAGGAAGCATTTTGGACGTTTTTGGAGCATAAAAGTGAAGAAAACGGCAAAGTCTTAATTTTCCTTGCTGGGAACAGTACCTGACGGCGTCACAAGCTTCTTCATGACGGCGTCAAGAGGAAAACACGAGGTGAAGTGGATAGAGTCCATGACGATCCAGAATGATTTTACACTAGGGCATGACTGCGTCACCATAGGCCGTCATGGTCCCTTTACACGTGACGGCCCAGAGGAAATTTGCTCTTGACGGCGTCAGATCTGGATCTAGGCAATCCGATATTATTATGGGCGGCGAGTTGACGGCATCATAATTCTCTTCTTGACGACGTCACATTGGAAAATCTATATATAGTTTTGTAATTTTCATTCATTAAAGGAGGACAATTTTAGGGATAACTTGGAGAAACCCTAGCACGATTTTATCAGTATTTTCAAGGGTTTTCACCCCTTGAAACCTTTCATGTTCAATTAAGATAAGTACCATTTCAATTCATTCAATATGTCTATGTGTTGTTTGAATATATCTTATGCTTGTCTTGATTTTAACATGCTAGGCTAGATCTCTTGTGTGTTTGCTTAGATGTAGTGAAACCTAGATGTTGATAATGGGTTGATTGCTTGTTTATAGTTGTTACGGATGAATGATTTCGATGTTAGGCTTAAGAAAACTGGCAGACTTCCATAGGGTAACTTGCTTGAACGTCTTAAGAAACATGAACCAATGCGTACTAGGTTTTTATGGTTGTATTTAATGCATGAGCGAATTCTAGTGATCCCATGTTAGGAGCTTCTTGCAGGCTCGACATAGGAGTGAAGTAGGAGCTTATAGAGTTGGGGAAGCACGTACGCCACCCCATGATTGGTATCTATAAACTCTAATAAACGAGAATAGGTTACAAGCACTGTGAAGCACGCCCTTCATTCAATTCCCTGACGTGTCTTGATTCCTATTGGCTATGTATTAATTGCGTACAACACCTCTTCTGCAGCAATCATCCACGGATCTTCCTTTGGTAAGTAATGAATTCGCAAGCCCTGATTTGGTAAGTATTCAATTTGATTAATTTTGTAAGTAATGAATTCGCAAGTTATAATAGGGTAAGTAATCAATTTGATTAATTCAGGGGTGTATGTAACCGAAAAACACGAATTTCCATTCAAAAGAAAATCAAATGTCAAACGAAAAAATCACACACAGCAATCCTAATTTTGGGTACGATTGTAAGTTTTTTTTATGGTTTTGATTTTGTTATATTTATTTGATTTATTATGCAATTTGATACAATTTTTTACAATTTTTTACAGTTTCATACAATTTGATTTTGTTATATTTATTTGATTTATTGGAATCAATGATTATTTAGGGCTAATAATTCAGTTAGTTTTGTGAATATATTGGGACAATTGATTACTTACATACAGATAACTATTTAGGGCTAATAAGTCATGAGAGGTGTTATGATTATATTGGAATCAATGATTGATTCACATGAAATAGATAACTATTTAGGGCTAATAAGTGATGAGAATAATTGTGATTATATTGGAACAATTTATTGAGATGAAACAGATAACTATTTTTGGTAGACTAATTTTTTGCATTATTAGGGGGAAACTTATTTAAGGAAATGCGTGTTGTTCTTTACCTGTATTTGTATGTATTATGTATTATGGCTTATGATTTTGCGATATTTGCCACCAATATAATCACAATATTGAAAACCTTCTATAATTTGTTTTGCCCTGATTTTAGAATTTTGCCTATATAATGGCTACGAAGTTTACCTTTAATTCACACAGTCCTCTTCCTAAACAAATAATCACATATACAAAAAATGGCTCAAATCGTTAATGGGTTCATCAATGATCGCTCAGCTGTTAGAGATAACATCAAACTTCGCGTTCGAGTTCTAAGAACTTGGATGCAGCCTATGTTTGCCAAACCAAATGTCAGTAATATGGAGCTTATAGTTATGGATGAACAGGCAAGTCATACTCTTTTGTTTGGCACATTTAAATTTAGGCACTTAATGCTATCATATAGATTATGCACTGATATCTGTGTTTTAAACAGGGTACGAGAGTTCAAGTTCAAATCCTACAGAAATTGGTTGACCAATTCAAACATCAGTTTGAAGAGGGAAACGCTATCATGCTTCAGCATTACTCTCTTGGGGAGATTCAGCCAAATTTTAGGATTATTAAGAAAGGCCTACGCATATCATTCTTATCAAACACGATTGTTGAAAAGTGTTGACTTTTCTGGCTCTATGTATGGTTTCGACTTCCGTCATTTTAAAACCATAACTAATGTGACACTTGTAGAGGACGGTCAGTTTGGTGAGTGGTTACATGTCTTATAAATCAATTTTTATTTCTGTATCACACATGGTCTCTGATTGGTAACATTTTGTATATTTATTTTCACGTGTACAGACGTCATAGGCCAAGTTGTCGCTTGCGATGATATGGACTGTTATGATAAAAATGGCAAATCTGGCAAGAAGAAGCCTCTAACTCTTCTTGATGCGGAGTAAGTTAAAAGAAACAATTTCCATTTTCAAATAAATAAGCAATTGATTAGATCATTCATAACCGTTTTCCGGTTGCATCGGCTGAGGCAACGAACTTAGGTGCACTCTCTGGGGAGTTTTTGCACATGTCTTGCTCATACTTGCTGCCACTGCAACATGGCTTACTCATGCTTTCTGTCGCAGCTTGCTGCTCTTGCTTTCAGTTGCAACTTTTGATGTCCAATAGTTTTTTTAAATAATTGTGTCACTGGTGTCTGTAGTGTGGAAGTTGCTGTTGGTTTTATTACAGAAAGTGCGTCGATACTTCTGAATGTATCTGCCAAAGGTTTGCATGGTGAGTGAATATACTGAATTTTTTACGCTTCTTTTTTTGCTAAGAGTATAAATTCATCGCACATATATTCATTCTTATTATTGACCAAAAGGTGGTCTTTGGTTATTTATGACTCATCTATGTACATTGTTGGACGTGGTGATGTTATGTTTTTCTGTTTCATATAGTAGTAGACTACATTGGTAGGATACGCTATTAGTTGTAACTCATAGCCATTAGTTTAAAAGTACTTGGAACTTCTGTTTGGTTATTTGATTCTGTGTATGTCCATATTCAGTTATTAACTCTAGAGAATATGTCAGCATATAGCTATATCTTAAGGGTTAGACACAATGAAAATCAATACATAACCTGTATAAAGACAATCAGGTGGGAAAAAAGTTTTTTTTTTTTTTTTTTTTTTTTTTTTTTTGGCAAACATGAACAATTTAAGATAACTAACCTTTAGAATTTTGGTATGAAGTTCTATGGTTAGGTTCATACCCAGTGTACTTTATGTCGGCACGTCTCCTTTTATATCCACTCCTAATTTCTACTAGAACGATTAGGCTCATCAGGTATCTGGTATACGCTTAAGGAACCTTATCATTAGGTTTTAAAAGTCTGATACACTAGATAAAAGATAGTGTTAAGTGTTTGGATAAAAGCAAGTATAATATGATTATCTCTTACGGGTGAAATTATAATTTTGAAGGTTGCATGTTCTTGAGGGTGTTTAAGGTTCACTTATTTAAACAGGTTATTGCGGTTTGATATGATGAACGCTTTTATGCATTTTGGTAGAACCAAACAGCTTGACATCAGGTGATAAGCCGAACCAGACAATGTTTTAGATACCACATAAGCTGTTTAAATAAGCTTTTTGGGTGCTCACATAAGTTGTTTCTGATAATCTTTGTCGGGTCGACACTTTTTCCCCATTATAATCAGAATGTGCCAAACACTTGGGAACATATTGCAACTTATTGCATTTTAGTGTAGCATAAACACTCTCTCCAGCATTGTGTAATGTAATCCCAGACAACCATTATTTGAGTATCGTGTTTCTTATCGAATACCCCAATAATCAATGTTATAGACCCGTGGTAACCCAAGCAGACCCTTTTGACCCGTTATGGTTTAGAACTTTATATTATTATTGTCATTTACTGCAAAATTCTTTTTTATATTTCATTTGTTGACAATTGTTGACCTTCCCTTCACATTCGTGTTTGCAGAAACCAGAAGACTTTTCGTCCAAAAAAGGCCCCATCTAAAAGTAAGGTTAGTTAGCTACCACTTTAACGAACGTTGACGGATTCACTCATTCTTCACCATGCCTATTCCCCTCTGGTCAAATTCATCTTACGTGATCTATTAGATATCTTTGAGAAGCTTTACAATAAATGTGACACATGTTTTATAAGATTTTGTTACGAAGCAAAGTATATATACAAGATTGAATCACATACTTGGTATGTTTTACAAGCTTTTGTTCTACATCTGACTCCACAGCTTTACTAACTTATATGGAGTAACCCATTAGCCTGAACATGTTTGTATACTGCCTTACATCAAATTACATGGCTTTGGGTTTTTCCCAGTGGGACTTGCATCTTAGGGGGGGCATGTATATGTGAGCATTCCTTTAGCTGTCTGGATAGTTGTAGTAGGTGTAGACGTGCAGTATGTATGTTAGATATCAATCAACTTATAGGGCCATTAAGCAAAAAGGAATAACTAGAAAAATTAGCATTCATTGATAATTAGAACTAAACTGGAGGAAGATAGCGATGTTTACAAGGTATGGTAGCTTTTTTTTGACACATGTTTGCTTAAGGCACCATACACAAACTCGAATGGGTATTTTCTGAATGTTAATTTTATGTTCCTAATTGTACACTAAAAAGGTTATGAAAATATTGTGTCTATAGGAAATATTTTACTGATGTGTCGTGGATTAAGAAAACAACACAACAGAGTATTTGTAATTCCTTTGAAACTCGGGAGGGCGAAAAGTAAATGTCACAAATTAAGTATACGCACGGGTTGGTAAGAGATCGTGACTAGAAGGAACACCTTGGGTCTGTTTTTTTAATCCCAATTGTGGTTTGGTCTTCTTTTTAACGAGCGATGGGCCAATACATTTGAGTTCAAACTATATTATTTAAGTGATCAATGCACATCAAGTTTGGTCGGAAGAAATAGCCTAGTCCTTGGTGGCACTACTGAGAGTATCTTGCATACAAGATACATATATTAAAGGGTGTTTGGGTTAGCTTATTTGAGGAACTTAATAACTTTGTATGCTTTTTCAAAACTATTAAGTTATTTGAAAATGTTTGTATAAGCTTTAATTTAATATGTCATTCACAGTAGAAATAAGCTATTAATTATAACCTATGCTAATTAAGCTTCTATTATGTATATGGTGGTGCTCTATGGGATATCTTCTGTAGGGAGGATGTATCCAAGTTGACAGAATGCCTTAACAATATCAAAAAGAATTTCGTGGCATCAACAACGCTCATGTGAGCTTGAGCTCTGTATTCTTATATACATACTCCCTCCCCTGTTATGTATGCTACTTTCGCATATCTTGATATATTTATGCTTCTTTATTGTTTGACAAGTATTAATGTCTTCAGTGCTCAACTTCCCTACAACAATTAGTTTTACTCCAGTGAAGCACCTAAAACGATATGGCGGTGTCAACCTTTTGGAACTTTCTTTTCATTACCTAATTTGAGATATGGCAAAATGGGCGGGATTAATAATGGGTCAAAAAGTCTTATGGATTGGTTGACTTATTATTGTTAATTGTTAGTGTTTCAAACATGACTACATGTATTATACCAGTTCAATGATATATGACACGTATATTAACTTCAGTAGGGTATCCAACTGTATTATATAAAAACTAGATTAAATTGTTTTTAGCACAAGACTTTACTACCAAGCCGCGTTATATACTCATCACCAATAAATCACAGGATTCATCATGACAGGAGCTTTTGCTCATGGAGCTATATTTTTTTACCAAGGATAATGTATTGGCAAGAATGTTGTAAGACACTAAGACGTGGGTAGTGGGGAAAGTTTAGCGTCTATAAACTTTGTCATGCAATGTACTTATTGATGATTTACCCTTTATTTAGATTTTTTTGATTGGCTCTAAGTGTTGTTTTTATCTATGATATTCCAGTTTTTCATAGTTCACTAAATTCGATGAAATTTATGAGTACATTATATTTTCTGTTTTAGACGGGTGATTCACACTTTGAAGTTCGTGAGCGTGTTCGTTATACCAGAGACCAACTAATAGTACTTAGGAAGGTTTGTTATTCTGATCAGTGCTTTTTCTTTCACATGCTTAGTTTTTATTCTCCATCACAACAACAAATTGATATAGTGACCATTTTTTTTTTTGAGTAGGTTGTACATATCTCTTAGGAGATTCTTAAAGTGAAAAAGGAAGTTGGCATTGATACTCACCACAGCTGCCTATTTTGGGTCAGCCACGTTACTCAGAGCCTGATAGTCGTGACTAGCGTGTACATCAGGATGCTGGCCGAGATAACATGCAACATGAACAAATGAACTTGCAGTTTAGCATAACACATCTCTTCTGACCAAGGGGTCAGTTCTTTACTAAGATTATGTCATTTATACAGATTTTTCACAAGTTCTTAGTGCACATTCATCTTCAAAATATTGCCTATAAGTTTATTATTTTCTGCTATTGTAACAGAATGTCCCCTACTCCTGCACTCTACCTGAGGTGCCATGATCAACTTAGAAGGGGACTATTTGTGACAGGGATCGTGTCTTGAAGACAGTGAAATGGTAAATCATAATGAAGCTCTATATTGCGGTACATGGAAAAGAGAGAAAATTTGTAGTAACTGCAAGAGGGCAAGTTAGTGTTCCAATAAGCATCAGGTGTTAAATGTTATTATGTACTTCCAAGATTACCAATTTTTATGTTATCATTTGTTTATTCAGATATCTTTTCTCATTGTGTGTGCTATGCACCGGAGCTCAGGTCATAAAACCAAATGTAGTGAAGGCGAGATAAAGTGCTTATTTGTTGTTTAAAGTCCATATTATCAGTTTTAATTAGCAATCCCAAATGTTCCATTAATATATAAATATTTCTTTCATTTGACGTCAATTACTTTCTTTCACCTCACTTTTGAATTTTAACAGTGTTTGAATAATATACATTAGGTTGAAACAACCTCTCCGTAAGCTCCTTGGAGGCCCTTGACAATCAACAAAACTCTAGACAATCACTCGGGCAAGTCGGTTTCTATTTGACATGACGTATTTTAATACATGGCCACCTATATGTAGCCATCTCTCACGTTAGGAGTAAAAAAGGATTGAAGATGGTTATTTGTGACGAAGACGGCAATCTCACTAATACCACCACCAACGTTAGGAATAAATGAGTCATCCTGTTTACTTTGTGGTTTTTCCTTACTTTGTTTGCACACACTAATTTTCGTTCTGAAGACAAACATATTGTAGATCAAGATACAATCAACGTTAATTACACAGATTTTATAACCATTGTATTTTATGCTTTTACTCACTTAAAACTTTATTGTTCCGCTAAAAGAAAATTTCACATTGTTTACGTTCTTTATTCTTTTTTATATTATTCATGTACATATGTTTTCTTATTCAAAAACCCTCTAAAATCCCGTGAATTTCACGGGTCTATAAGCTAGTTAAGGAATATAACCCGTCATCCACGCAACTGTAACAAACTATCAACCAGTAAAAGATATCTAGGGAGTAATGAAATCTAAGTAAACACAATTTTCCCATTTATTGTTCACACCACATTAGTAATTTTATTTACATTTTTGTTATTTTATTTTGATTGCATCTTAGTTATTGGGTTAGTTGATTAGCAACTAATTCCGCCCACTCTTCCAAAACCCGAGATTTTAATTGCTTTTATAAAAATATAAAAAATACAAAAAGAATCATCCCTCACCTCTAGACCTAGTTTTTAGGCTTTCTAATCCTAGCAACACTATTCCTGAGTTGAACGATCAATCCCCGGTACTTGTCACTATACTATACTACAAAGATCAGGTACACTGCCTGGTGGGGGTTGTAAGCTTCTCGAGATCCCTCGAGAGGTAAAGCCTGGTGCAATTCCCAAGCATCAGTGACGCCGTCAGGCCAATTACATTAAAAATGTTCTGGGTTGTCACGTTATAGTTTCCACATCCACCTCTTTTGTCACTCTTGACGTCGTCATGTGTTATGGCTTGACGTCGTCAGGTACTGTTCCCAGCAAGGAATTTGCAACTTTGTCGTTTTCTTCACTTTTATGCACCAAAAACGTCCAAAACGCTTCCTTTTCCATATTTCTCCTCAAGAGTACCTATAATGACAAAAGGAACGATTTAGGGCAATAATTGATCAAATAATCACGAATTCGGGCTTAAATGACCCCTTAAAAGCGGTATACTTTTCGCCTCATCATTTTTCTTAATACATTTGGAAGAAATTTTTGGAGAAAACGACATTTTAGGATTACCACCATTAAAACCTTTACATATGAATCTGTCGATTAGTCATGCTCACTTTTCAACCACCATACTTAACCCTTTTTTGCGCTCATTTTTAGTGCAAGATACCCCTAGATGCACCCTTTTGAGCCTATCCTTACACCTTAGCCTAGCGATTAATCTTATGTTTTTAATCAAGTAACCACTTATTGCCTAAAGTTTAAGAATCAAGAAAACAAGTTGTTATGATCGAAGAACCCCCCAAGTACTCATCACCTAGTTCATCTCAAGTGGGGGGGATGAAGTTAAGTTTAAAAGAAAAGAAAAAAAATGTGAATTTCAGTATGTAAATAGTAGCAATAAATTGTGCGGAATAATGGCACAATAATGGAGCTTATCAAGAAAACCCAACTCTTTGTGTTTAGAATCTATCATGGAATATTAGAAGAGGAAGTGTGTAGCATAGCACACTATATGCGAATCTACATTCGTAGCTTGGGAATTCAAACGAATTTGAGCAAAAGGCGATTGGTGACTACTCGATTGAAAGCTAAGATTATTTTTCTTCCTTTTCACCATTTCAGTTATCCATTATCATATCCTACCCTTTAGTTGTGAATCATACTTAGGTGAGGGATTCGAGCAGTCATTGGGGTCTTGCCCAACGTTCCGGTCATGTATCATTGCCTTTGTCGCCCTTGCCGTAGTATGTTAGTAACAACATCACTCCTTTAACCTTACAATCATCCACCCAATGTCGTTTTTAAAAATTATTTTGACCTTAGCTCTAGTGGTCAAGTTTTGTGTAAATTCCAAGCTTATTATAGAATATATTCTATGACTATGCGTATATGAGAGCACCCCAAAATTGAACACTTAGAATAGGGAGAGTATGAGTGAATTTCTATCCTTCTTTTCGTGAGGTGTTCGGCTTAATTTTGTTCTAGCAATTGTAGTAATCTTAATTTGTATCTTGTACGTGATTAGGAAGATACCATTTTACAATTAATATAGTCTACTTGAGGACAAGTAGAGTTTAAGTGAGGGGATATTTGATAACATCAAATAGTTTCGATCTTCTTAGTGTCAATTTCCTTCGTTATGTCATCATTCTGTGTTTAATTACCTTCATTTATGCTCTTATTTCTTTATATTTTATTTCAGGACAAGAAAGGAGCAAATGAACGTTTTTGATGACTATTTTATAATGATTGAAGTCCACTCATATGATCATTCTGAAGATGAAGACTACGGCTTAGTTGAATAATTGAACCACACCGTAGCAAATTATTATTTTATGAAGAACTTCTATTCTAGGAAAGTTACGTCGTAGCATGCATTGAGCTACGGCATCAGCTAATATTCTATGCCGTAGTTAGTCATAAACTACGGCGTAAGTTTGACAACAAATGTTTTACACTCGTAACAAGTTATCAATTTACGGCGTAGATGAGATTATGTGAAGACTACGACCTAGCAACTCAAAACGCTACGCCGTAGTGCCAAAGAACAAAGACTATGGCGTAGTATGTCCTAATAACTACGCCGTAGCCCAGACGGGCATTATAAATACCAGAAGAATTTCGTTTATTTGATATCTCCCCTTTCCCAAACCTTGACTAGGGTTTGGGGAGAACGACCCAGAAGAAGAATGAAGATCCAAGAAGACCGAAGGAATAGCATCTGATTAGCTAGGACCATCCTAGTCTAGTTCAAGTTTGAATTCTATTATGTTTTACTATTAATCATTCTATGAATTCTCTTTATTAATTAAGATTTGGTTTAGTTTATCATTTGTGTTTATCTATGTAGAAGTTTTCTTTGCTTGTTTGCAATCCTTTTGTTTTGGTAGTATTGAAGCTCGGTAGTACCTATTAGTCGAGAGAAATGACCATAGGACCTTAGACGAGTAGGTAGCGAGGATTGGTAAGAATTGGCCATAATATTACCTTTTCCTGTGTGCGAATTGACCATAGGATCACCTACCGATTGGATATACTTAAGAAGTTAGAGGAAACCTAAGTTTTGACCATGCCGGGTTTCATTTATAAACAAGTCTATTAAACATGGCACTTAAAGACTCTTGCATCTCGTAGGTTCACGCCGCCCAGCTAACTCTTGCAATTTAAAGTTTGTGAGAATAGGACAAGATGTAAGACAGGGCTGACGATTTGACCATCTGAGTCTAGTCAACTTTTACCCACTACATAGAACTAAGAAACATGAATATTATTAAACTTTAATATCTTAATAGCCTATCCCCTTAGTTATCTTTCCTTTATTTTTAACTCTTTTTTAGTTATGGTTTTTCTTATTAAATTTATCTTATATCGTACCCCGTTTAGTATTTACCTTATTTCACCATAACAACAGCTCTTAGGACGACACTCGGATTTATCTAAGGCATACTACACATGACAAGGTACACTGCCCGTTAGTATGTGTTAATCCTTATAGCTCCAAGTTTATAAATTTAAAACAGGATGAATACAACGCATCATGCGTGTATGATTTGATCAATTGAAACAAGATATAATGTGTTTGTGTGTGATTTGATCGATTTATAAGAGTAAGTTTAGTTACAAAAATGTCCTTGTGGATTTTTTTTGTCTTGGGAAGGTAGCAGGTGTAGAAAGGACGGGAATAATGGAAATAACAAAAATACACTCACATGAAACGTACCTGAGGACTCACTAACGGGGATCTGTAACGATTGTTAGCCAAAAAGTTATTTGCAACAAGTAGTAGAAACCACAAGGATATTTTTCGCAATTTTAAGTTTTGAGGGACATTTTTCGTAAAAATAGCAAACTACATGGACATCTTTTGCAGTTTACCCTAAAAAGTTTAAATTAGTTGCTAAACTAAGACTATTTACTATGGTAATCTAACCATCACTTTCACATCAGCGCCACATTATCATTGACTACACCACCAAATTCACCATCTTTTAGGTGTTATGGTCACCACGAAACCCATATTTTTAACAATTTTAAATAAAAACTAAATTAAACTTTTTTTCATAATAAAAAATGATTACATGAATAAATTAAAAGATCATAAATATTAAAAAACTTAAAGTAAACTCCACGGGAAGGGTGTTCGACCAAATCGACACGAAGGGTTTTGATGTGCGTCTGTCGATTTGATTTTTTTGATAACTTGTAGTGTTTGTTCCCGAGTTCGTACAAGTTCGTCCTCCTGATGTGCTTCCTTCGGATGCCAGTCAGGAGATATTGTCTTCCCTTTATGTTTATCATATTACATAAGGATGCGTATAATTCAATGCTGCAAAAATCGTGAATCGGTCCTGAGGCAGTCGAGGGCCGAGTTGCATTTTTTAGCCGATTAATCGGCCCAAAACCTTGTAATCGCCGATTAATCAGCCGACTTCCTTGTAAATGTCTCCAAGTTCCAGGGCCTTGTAGCTTGGAATCGGCGATTACAAGGCCTTGTAGGCCGTTTTTTGCAACATTGGCGTATATACATCATATTCCTTATTTTATTAATAGACATCTCTCATGCGGGATGGATTAATGTATCCCATTTTTTTGAAGAAAACCAAATGCTCGTTCCACATATTTCCTTGTCGTTTCATGCATTCGCTTATGCCGTGTTCACTTGTGGTCATTATCGTTTGGATGTGAAATCGACTTAAGAAGAATCACTCATTCCGGATATATCCGTCAACAAGATAACATCCCCATCTGTAACTTACGCCGTTAGCCACAAATGGAACCTCTGGTGCTTTTCCGTCTTTGAGATCGTTGAACTCTCAGATTTTTGTTTATTCTTAATAAACAATGTCGGTCTTTTTAAAAATGACAAGTTCATACTATTAACTTCTTCTTTTTCGATGAGGTTGTGAACATGTATGTTTCGAAGTCCATTTGAAAAATGAGAAACGATAAATATTTTGTTTGAGTTGTGTAGATATTGAGAAATGTGACATTTGAAAGTGATAAAAATAATGGGGTATGGGGATATTTATTCGTAAAATAATAAAATTTTAATAAAGTGTTATTTTTAATTTAGAGCCAGGGGTTGCCAGTCTACAAAAATTCCAGTGTGGTTCAGTTCGGTAGTGATCACAACCAAACAACGTCCAAAAACAAACCATCGCACGTAGTGGTTGGTGGTCTCGATAGAGTTCGCGCGTGGTGGAGGCCACCACCTGGTGGTGCTTCACGACTAGCCTAATTTAAAAGTGCACATGTATTAAAACCCCTTAATTCTTTTGTTTCAATCCTACACATGTTTGGTCATATACCGATAGATATTTCAAGAAGTGATATTACAATTCTAATATTTAGAGAAAAAGGTAAAAAAAAAACAAGTCCCAACATAGAAAAACATTATCTCTTATGTAATCGACAAATTGGGAGCATGCGTTTGACAATACTAATGGGTCTCATGTTTACACATACGAAGATATAACCAAATCACGTCATTCTGTCTACTTTGATGAAGATCCCAAGAGCACAGCACCGAGTGCAGTTTCGCAAGGATTGGTGAACATCCTGTCATCTCTTTCAAAAATGAGCACGTCCTCAGCCGCAGGCTCATTAAAAAATATATCAGGTTCTGTGTGTGCGATGTCATAAAGCTGCTTACTTAACCTCTCTGTAGGTGTCATAACAAACTTCTCAAGACATGATCGTCTACGTTTGGGAATGTTTTTAAAAGTTTGATCCAAGAGCCCTACAAAACCAAAAAAATTATATTCATAAATTCTAAAAGTAAAAATGAATAATTAATAAGGATTGAATTTAAAATATGAAAAAAAATATAACAATATCACAAATACGTTGCTTAATTACTTGTAAAAGTAACCCATTAACGATGACAACACTTAAATATTTTTATCCATATATTTAATGTATAAAATTTTGAAAGGTGCTGTAAAGGCAAGTATTATCTCTAACCATCATAATTTACATATAAATTCTTCCTTCTAACTTGTTCATCACTTTTAAATATGTGTATAAATAAAGGTTGTTACATGTGAATATTTTATATATCATATGCTAAAAAACTAAAATTGCATACTTTGACATATTTATATCATTGATGACTTTTCGTTCGGTATATACTTATTGTATCATCTATTATACAATAAGAGAAATCACAAATTTGAAAATGGTCACTTTAGCTTGAACAATAAGAGATCATGGTTTTAAAATGAAGCCTTTTGATTGGCTAATATTAGTCAAAATTGAATATGATTTAGTTAACATTACAATTAAGGGTTTTTTCTAACATGTACCATCAGATACATGTTAAGGTATAATTATTAAACGAAATCTTATTATATAAGTTTGCAACTATTACACATTAATTAAACTAAAAATTTGTTATAATTATATAAAATCTTCACTTAAATAAACTAAAACTTGACTTCTTCTCTCAAGCACGTGCCCTCAGAGTTAGAAAAAAATCCATATAAAATATGACTTATGAGTAAAATAGGAATAAATTTTAAGATTGTATCCATTACACTTTAATTAATTAGAGTTAGGAGTTATGCTTACACAAAAAGAGATTGATTGCCCATATGTTTTTTATAACAATATTTTTTTTTTCATTTACCACTATAAGACACTATGTAAAGTAGTAAATAAGTAACTTATTTGTATTTCTATTCATTGTACTATTATCACTAATGGTGGCGACCATCCAAATTGCTCTCAAATTGATAGGAAAAATAGAAATTATATTGAGAAAGAAAAAAGTTACTAAAGTTGATAGTGAGCATAGTTTCTATTGCATTTTGTTGTCAGTTTATATAACTTTATACTATTTGTATACTATTTGTACATAGCAAGTAACAGATTATGTATCTGGTTAAGTAAGTCTTTAAACCTACAATTCTTAAATAATCTATACATTGCTTTCTTAAAAAACAGAAGTTATTATTTGCTTAAAGTTGCTAAAAGATACAAAGGTATATTTAAAAGCCATATTAAATTAAGTTTTATTCTTCCTATTCAGATATGTAGTATTCTTTATTCAGATATGTAGTATTCTTTATTAAATTAAGTGTTTTCCATACTTAAAATTTGTACCATTTCAAATTCAACTTTAATAAAATCGTGTTTAAGCTTACATATTTTACAAATTTTTGTACTAAACCTAGAGTGGGTTTAGTTGTAGAAAATGAGGGTCATTTTTTAAATTCTTTTATTAAATTTGACAAAATAGAAAACATGTTGATTGAGTGTTTTCTAAAAAGTATGTAACTGAATTTTTTAAGTTATAACTAAGCTTTAAAATAATGGAGTTTATATAATTCGCAAAATCTCTAATTGGGTTAATTTCATATATACCTGATATAAATTTTAAAATGTCCAACTAAAAATCAAAATGCTATATATACCTAATTTAAACATTATAGTGATATCTACATTTTTTTTTTATCATTTAAATCATTTGAAAATAGTTCTACATCACTAACACTACCATTCTACCCTTGATATGTAACTAAGATATTTTTCATCTTTCTTTATTTACATATGTATCATTGATGCAATCCTAATTAACTAATTTCATCAGAGGTAAAACATTTGTTTGTGAAGCATAATACACCACGTGATATATGAAACATACATAACCGGGTGGTCTATTGATATCACTATAAGACACTATGCTTCAAAAAGGTACCATATTTTTTGTTTATGTAAGATTCATTGAAAATTATAACCATTAACATACTCAGTTGGTATACTCGCTACTGATTATAGCAAATAATGTAACTTTATAGTTTGGTTTCGTAGTGTTACATGACCCTAATTGTAAATAAAAATAGAGAGTAACTACTGTAATTACCTTTTGCGTGAGGCTCGTCATTTGATGATGCCAAGTTATCAGTTTCTTCGGTCTTGACATTGTTTTGCTTGTGTTTCGCAACATAGAAATCTAAAGTCTCCCTAGTCCTCCAACGTAATCCACACGCATTGCACAACACTAGCTTGGATGGTGGTCCGTTTCTCCACATTTGTGAATCTGTATGGCATGAAGATTGCCTTTAGATCTAATGATATAAAGGTACACCACATATATCAAATATTTATGTCAAGTATTTATGCATCAAATGTGTTTTAGTATGTTTCGAGAAGTTCTTGTATCAATATGGTGAACTATTAGCCTATTTTTGTTGTCATTATTATTAAAACACTTATCGTTGATTTGGTTATTTTTATGGTTTAATCAAAATTGTGCAGACTTTAAATCTAAGTTGGTAAAACGTCGCAAAAACTTTCGCGTAATAAGGTGTGATAAAATAACGAGACTTAAGTAAATAAACCTTGTTTACTTCAATTATAACTCAACCAAATAATAAATTAGATAATCAAATTGATCCACGTCATCAACTTGGTTAAAGCTTTATTTAAGAACCTTATGGATTATTTTTTCTACTTTTAAAATTTTTAAAAACTTAATAAGCTAAGCCCCTAAAATATAAAAATAAAACCCCTAGACCGGAGTGATCGCCCACCACATGCTGCTCCGGCAATCTCCGACACTTCGACTACAGCGCCACCTTCTTCTCCGGCGACCTCCTCTCCACTATTAGGTTTTCATCTTTGACTCATAATTCTATGTAATGTATATATAATTAATTATTTATATAAACTCATCTAAAATGAAATTAGGTGTTTATTAGGGCTATTTGTTGCTTTTTATTTATTGTTGAATGAACTTTGTTACTTAATTCGCCCTGATATTATTTTCCATTTTGGTGTATTTCGAAATAATTTTGTGCACTGCTGTGGTATAAATAATTATTTTGTTTTGGTCATTACTTATCAAATTAACTACTTAAATTATTGAATAGTGAAAGTAAACAAAAAAAAGTTAAGAGCGTAATTCGATAACAAATATAAATCAAAGAAGTAGCTAACATTTATTGAAGAATCATATTATGTCATTCAGACTATTTATTGCTCTTTACAGTCATTTATATCCATGTAAGACTTGATAAAAAATTAAATCAACATGTTCAGGATAGCGGCGGTATGGAATTTTGTTGAAACACACGTTCAAATTATATTTACCGACTCACTAGCCAATGCGTGTTTATTTATTTATTTATTTATTCTCTAAATGTTTAAAAAGACTTTAATCAAATTACTTGATTCTGGTTAGTCGGGTTCGGGTCAACCCGAATAAGAACTATATAGCATAAAAATAACCAAAGAGGGCAAATTTCATAAAACAAAACAAGGGAATATATGATAATAAAAATTTAAAATCCCTTTTTTGGGTCAACCTGAAACTCGTCCCGAATAAGGCTTCAGAATGTACCAACCTGACCCGAATAAGTTTTTTTTTTCATTTCTTTTGGGTTCGGGTATCTTTGACAGCCCTATTTCTGGCATAGATGTCAAAACATGTTTTGAATTTCCTGTCTAAACGTTAATGACCATATAGTTTAGTGTTTATTGATCATTCTTGTGTTATATAGGTTAGATGCATTCGCACGCAGGCACACATGCACACACACGCGCTCATATGTATACGAATTTATGTAATTTATATACATTATTACGATTTACACACGTTATCTGGTTAAAGACATACAAGTATTCGTGAAAAAAGCGGTTCAATTATTTACATTTAATGTAAACATCTTTGGTAGTGTATGACACAGATTCGCTAATAACGGACATACGACAAGTACCAAAAAGTAAACATCATATAAATAATAATGAATCGCCTGTAAGAAATAAAAAGAGCAACCTTACGTTTGACTTTGCAATGATCACAAGGCCCCTTTTTCACCATTCCGACTCTCGACATGCTGACTCCTTGGGAAAATTGACACTATAACAATGAAGTACACACAAAAAGCTTAGTTAATCTCTCCAACATAACTATTGAGGAAAACAGAAGTAACTAAAAAAAATTTACAGAAAGAACAAGGGTAAAACTTAAAAGTTCGGACTATCTTGGGTTACCTGTAAGCTTTGATATGCTTTCTTAAAAATGTGTTTCTTTTGTCTTTGCAAGTGTTCAATTTATAGATGAAATGATAGGTATATATATAACTCTAAATGACTAATAGGATTAAATTTAGGAA
The DNA here is from genome assembly GCA_030686995.1 of Artemisia argyi. Taxonomy (NCBI): domain Eukaryota; kingdom Viridiplantae; phylum Streptophyta; class Magnoliopsida; order Asterales; family Asteraceae; genus Artemisia; species Artemisia argyi. The sequence continues at coordinate 85,089,234 of CM060699.1, forward strand.
AAGACGAAAAGTATCATGAATGCTTGTTTTTGGAACAACGGTAATTTGTTTTGCAATATCTTTCATAAACTCATGTCTTAGTCACATACATTCACTTTTCAAGGATTTTAAATGAATATGCATTTAAAGTGTAATTATCTTTTATATCTTTGAACAAAATTTACTCGTTTTCCTTAGGAGGGTATAAAAAATAAAGTAACATGGAAGTACCTAGCCTGAAATTAATTAAATTTCTATACATGAGTTATAGACTTTGACTTACAATTTTTTTTCTATACATGAGCAATAGTTTTTGGAACAACATCAATTTGTTTTGCAATACCTAGTTTTAGTCATGGTAGATACTGATATATTTTTCGTGAGATTTTTTAACAAATTATATGGGTAGTTAAGTACGAGCGTGGCTAGATTAAAGCATTATTTGTTTTCCTTTCGTTAATCTGTAATGTGACTGCGTTATCTATTACCGTTGTTCCTGTTCAAATAATTCTACCATAGGGAAACATATTACATTGACTTTTTTATTCTACTATAGGGATAGATAACAATGTTGTTTTCAAATATTGTCCACTATCTTGTATTCGTAATGACATTCTGATTCATATATTAGAAATATGAACTAATTACATTTATAAATTTAAAAGTAGATAGCTGTTGTAAATTGATAAAATTACAAATATATTCATATGCATGTGTTATGTTCACATTTATTCTACCAGTGGAAGCATATTATGATGATTATATTACAATGGCTTTCTCGAATATTACCCGCATCTTGTTTAGCTAATGACGTTTTGATTCTATAAAGGTTTTAGGCTATTAATAGCAACGAACTCTTTTCAAAGTCCCCTTGTGGTACGTGAACTATAAAATGTCTAACAAAATGTTACAAACTTTCAGAAAGTGTTCCAATATGCACATTTTGGTGACTTGTGATGCCACAAATTCTGACACGTGTCATATTTTATGTGACAACTCACAAAACTTTGAAAATGGAACACTTTTTGAAAAATTTCAAACATTTTATGGGACATTTTGTAGTTCACATACCAAAATGTTACTTTCAAAAAAGAGTTCGTTGCTATCGGCCTAAACCCATCTAAAAGGTAAAAACTCAAGATTCATGATTTCAAATAACTAGAATAAATTATTTTCCAATATGGGTAACACTACTTCACAAAGGTAGAGTTTGTCATTTGAAATCGGATATCCAATTATGTGTGGTAAATGATGGCGTTTTTGCAGTGGTTCAATTATAACTGAAAATTTGAATTCAGGGAAAAGATAACACATAGCCACATAGGTTAAAATGAATACTATCTTAATATGCCTTGGATTGTCTGAGTAAAGACTTAATCTAGAGTTAAAATCATTGTTGTTCCTTTTGGAGCTTAAGAGAGTAGTCCGTAATATAGAAAAATTACATATCTCTCGCTCAGTTAGAAATGAATATCAAGTGATGGACATGCCAATAAATGATACTTGAAAAGTATTAGGTCAAAAATGAAGGTTTTGACAGTTCATTTCTGTTTTACGTCCCTTTACATCAAAATCCCAATATAATCTTTATACTTTTTTGGGGTTATTTCTTTGTATCCATCTTTGTACAGCACTTTTTTTTTAATAATATGAGAGATGTGAGAGTTACATTTAATTTAGCTCATCATGAATAGAAATAATTCATACAGTAAAGACTTGCGTAAACCGCATACCTAGTTTTACCTAATTTGTAATATGCAGACACATTATTATTATTATTATTATTATTATTATTATTATTATTATTATTATTATTATTATTATTATTATTATTATTATTATTATTATTATTATTATTATTTAACTGGTAGGTTGTAATGTGGATTTATACTAGTGATCTCCAAGGATTACCGCGTAGGTGCATGCTGAATACTAATCAGGTTAAGACGACTTGACACTATATTATACGCTGGTATAATTAGGAATCCTTAGTTCTTCTTGTTTGGTTAGTCTTTGTAATGTAAACAAACTTGTTATACTTAACATTGAAATCAAAATGAATTCAGTGAGATTGTTTCTTTCTATTAATGAAACACATGATGAAAGCTTAATTAACTTTAAACGTTATGTTTAATCGAGTTTAAGAAGAAAAGAACTCAACCTCATTATAGTAAGCAGTAGCACACATGTTTTATCCTGAAAACCATGAAACATCAAAGTTATGTCTGGAGTATATATTTCTATAATTTCGGTTTATTTGGAGATGTTAACATTTCTGAAACACTGTTTTGGTGATTTGTTTTCATTAAATGTAAGCGTAAAAAAATGAAAAGTTTGCCAAACAAGGCTTGACTGTTGTTGGTAGGTCAACTTCTAAATGTCGGGTTCACAATTAATGGGGTTGATTCATCTATAAATACAATTATTACATTTTATTAAATTGTTAGTAAGCATGATTCTAACATTCCTAGATGATTACTATGTGTTTTTTAAGCAGTTACATGTTCTCTGGTGAGAAATCTTATAATTTGCTAAAGATATTGGGCAGTCGATAAATGTTTTAGAATGTAGATGTCATGTAAAACATGTGCTTTCTTGCTCACACTTTTGAAGCTGTAAATCTATAATTGCAATTGTGTGCTATTGGAATAAAGTTGTGCAAGTTTTCAATTTACTAACACTTGCTACCACAAAACTAAACGAATACATAAGTTCCATCACAAGTATATGTTAGGGTAGAACACATCTAAAATAAAGTACAGTCGTTACATTCAACACATTCGTATATATTATAAGCTAATGCATAATTTATCTAATTTATAAATTGCTACTAACCTGTTTATTAGTGGATGTTTCTCAGTTATATTGATCAATCGGAAGGATTGAAGATGGAGAGAATGGCTTCCATGAGAAGGCAGCCTAAGGATGTTTTCATGGCTTTTGGGACGAAAGGTGTATCCGATAGCTGTAATTCTCTCTGTCTTCTGCATATTTTATCACCTCCATTCCAAATTTGAGACCAATTTAATTTCTCCTTTTATTCCTAATTGAATGAATGAATGAATGTTTTAGCAAAAGAAAACATTCTAGAAAACGTGACTTTTTAATACTATTATTCTAGCTAAACTACACTATTTTTCCAATTATAGCAAATGACTCTCGAAACATTCCTAGAAAGATACCTACTATTCTCTGCAATTAAAGTTAAGGGAAACCAGTTTAAGTTATCTGAATTCTGACAATCAATGCTTTTTAGAGAAGATGAAATTTATTATGTTCCAGTACGATCTGGTTTGTTATGATGAATGTATCAGGATATTATATTGGTTAAAGTACCATATACTTGATATTTATGTCTACCTCTGCAGTTCAACTTCGATATAGAAGTGGAACATATGATGAAAATCTGCTAGAAAGAGTTATTAACAAATTGGTTGAAGAGGTAACTGACAAAATAGCATAACAATATAAAATAACAATTATTTACTAATAAAATGTATCAATATCACGTGTAAAAGAAACAATGGCCTCTAGTAGAGTGATCAGGTATTGGAGCTAAGTGATTTTCCTTCACAATATCGGGTATGACATAAATATGCTGTAAGGAAATCATGTTGACATTTGTTAGCATGCCATTGATGGTGTATTATGTCATATTGATTTAGTGTTTCTTTAGGCTAATAGAATGCTCATTGTTGGACCTCTAGGGGATGTTTGGTATGATGGAATGGAAAGGGGAGAAACGGAATGGGGTGTTTTCCCATTTGTCTCATATCCGGAATAGAATTAGAAAATAAAAATGGCATTCTCTTTCCATCATATCGATTCTTTAAAAAAGGAGGAGAATGGTAAGAATGGGTTTTCCAAAGCTAACGCATTCACGATGCCATTCCATGCAAGAATCATAAGGCCATCAACAAAATGTAGGAGTTTAAAACTAAAAAACATGTGCGTGGCACATGTTGTGTATTTTTTTGAGTTCATGCATAAACCCTAGACAATATCTTTTTTCTCACGACCACATCTTCTCCAACTAATCTTCAACAATAAAATTCTTGTTGCTTTCGTGAATTAAAGAGAGTGTCAAATTCTGATTGCTTTGGGGCACATTGGAACCACCGTATCAATCTATCCTTGAGATTACTACATGCATTCGATGTGTATGAGATTAATAGTTGTATTTCAGTTTCATATTGATTCTGTGTATGTGCTAATATTTTAGGTTTGTACCTCTATTAAATTGTAATGCTGGGAAATAATTTAGAATAACTGTGGTTTCGCAACTTTGGTTATTATAAAGGTTTTAATCAAACGCAATGTGTATAGTTACATTTTGATTCTGCTACAAATTCATTCCGTGATTGTGCCAAACAATAAAATCACAAAAATAACATACTTCTCTATTTGATTATTTATTAGTACCAAACACTAGAATTGAGTTGCATTCTTTAGATCTATTCTCATTCTATTTAATTCCATTCCATTATGCAATTCCGTTCTGCGTGATTCATTCGATCCAAACATCCTCTGGGTTTTCACCATAAAATTAACATGACTAGTATGTGATTTTGCTTAGTTAATGTTGCTTAGTGATTTCCTATTTTACTTTTATTTTCTTTATTTTCTTTGCTCTATTTTCTATTGATTACTTCTGATTGTTACATATATGTGTTAACATTCATCTGTAGGCAATTGATGCAGCTTTTGCTTGTGACCAGGTGCAGTACCATGTGGATTTTATATCTCATTCTGCACATTAGGTTTGTTCAATACTTTCTCACAGTAGCAGTACTTCTTTTTCATAGATTGTCCTTAATATAGCTAATTAATGTCCGTCTGTTTTGTACCTGGTTATTGAAGTGGTATAGTAATGCATATGTTCAACTTATGTCACCTAGTTTAAGGCATTTCCAATTCTTCCTAAATGTTATACAAATGAGCTGTTTTAAACCAACTTAACTATCAAAAGGTTAAACAGAAAGAATATAATTAAAAAAGAAAAGAAAATAATCTGAAATGTTTAAGAACACACTAATATAAAGGTTTGTGTAAGGAGAAATATTAGCATGATAACCATTATCAAATTTGTGTAAGGAAATATAACGGACAAAATAGAAATCAAGACATTTATGGAAGGAGTTTTAGTTCTCAACTTCTCATACTAGGACATGCATGGTGTATACTATTTCTACTTCTGTCCTAAAAGAGTCTAAAGATATATACTTACAAATGGGAAATGAAACATACAATTGACGCTCTTCTTGGCGGGTGTTCGGGGATTGCTTATTTTCTCTGCTTATCTGGAGTTTTATTGGGCAGAAAAGCAAGCAGTTTTTCATAAGTAGGTGTTGCTTATTTCATATTAGTTCTTTGGAATTTAATTAAATTTATTATTTACTCTCATATATAACCTAGGGATTTTTTAAATGGATTTGATTGAAAATTTCTATTTTTATTATTAATTTAATAAGTATTATTGCATAAGCGCAAATCCAAACACTATCTTCAGAAATACATATTAATTTAAGCAGCTTATAAGTACGTATTTTAAACAGACGCATTAGCCGAGAAAATAAGCCCAAACACCCACTTTGTAGGAAATAACTGAAGTCAAGAATTCTCCAGTGAACAATAATGTCTGTAAATGAGTCATAATTCTAGCTAAGAGCCTGAGACTGTTGATCAAGGAAAGTTTAAAGACCCCCACTAAAATAAGAAACAAATCTAATGGATGCTTAAGTTCTATAGCACTCAGCATTTCCAAAACCATACTAGGTTACACAATTGTAAAGTCAAGTACACAACCTAAGCTATACATGTAAATATACCTGGCTAAACTATTACACAAAAACCATTAATACTAGCTGGATATCTCCTGTTTCGGTGTTGTTATATAAGCTTGGCATACCATTTTATCTATTCAAAACTTCATACAAGTTAAACTCCCACGCTAATCATAAAATGATGGTTACAAATACAAATTGTATAACAACCATACGTTTTCAAATAACTTAAACTCTCTTATTCGTATCCGGTGTGACACAGTGCATTAGTTTTCACAACTATTGATAATGTTTCTTCAACAGTACCAGCAGAATCGTCGTCAAACAACATCAAGTAATACACATCTTTCTTATTTGTGTGACAACAAACGTTTGACCCAATTACAAACCAAATTATATAAAAATAATTATAAAAAATATATATGAACCATTATTACATTCGTCAAAAATAATTATAAACCAAAATTGAGAAACACAATTAAAACAAAATTAAACTATTTGTTTTTTAATAAATAGAAATATATTATTAAAAAAATTAGAAAAAACCTCGTGCGTACACAGGGATTATAACTAGTTGTATTTAAACTAAGATTATCAAGTTGTTATTTGATCGGCACAAAACAATGCATAGTAATATAATTGTTTGCTAATTGTACAAACATTTTAAACTTCACAGTTAAAGGGTACCTCTATTTTGAAATTGTGGCACAACATCTTTTATATATCCGCGAACTTTGATCTGCTGGTTGAAGCTTATAATATAACTAATGTCTACCAAAAACTTTTATTAGAACCAAGCAAACATATGTAACCTACAATGATCAATTTAAATGGGTATTCAACTGCAGAAATACTGTATAATTCTGTTCTATATGAAATCATGAATGATTCAACTTTTCAAATTGAAGTTCTTGACTAGCTTCGTACCCCTTAAAACATGGGGTTTCCACCTTCTTTATTCCAAGCCGGCCTGAAACTGAATCAAACTATCTTGCGATATAGTGTGATGGGCATGACAACAATGCTTTCTACTTCCTTGTTTCGCCGTATGCAGATCTGAATCCGAATCTGAATCTGAAAATGATGAGTATACTGCAAAAACTCTTTTATTCGTCCCACAACAAGACTTGTACTTTCCCTTTCTTACCAAGCACCGTCCAATGCGAAATGGGACTTTCACACACCACCATAACGCGATAATTGGACAACATACACATAAACACGCACTACATGCGAATTCTATAGCTTTATGACTACACTTTTGTTTTTCGCCGAAAGATGAGGGAAAATTAGAAGAAGATGAAGGAGAAGAACAAGAATAAGAATGCTTTGAATTCATCTCTTCATGCTTTGTGTTATCTTTTAGTGCTTTCATGTCTTGAGGCATTGTCTTTACCTTTCTTTATCTTGTTTGCATTTCACCTTTTAAGTTACTTGGTTATGAAGTTGGAATGTGATGCTGCATTGTAACCAAATCACGTGTATTAGGACCACTTGACATCCACTAAGCTACCCGGTTTTGAATAATAAAAGCATACATAACATATCCAATTCCGTAATCCTTTCTCTTTTTTTTTTTTTTTTTTTTTTTTGGGGGGGGGGGGGACTTAACTATAGGTCTTTTTGAACATAAAGATTGGATCAAGTATATAAGAGACTGAAATTTGACGTTGACTTAGACCAACTATCTGCAACTCTTGTTGTTTAATATATATCCGGCCTTTTAACAGCATATCTATTTTTCTTTTTGAAAGACATTGGTGCAACTCAATTAACAGTATAAGACGAGTACGTCATTCTTTCACATAAGCACCACCTCAAATATTTTCCATTCACACTATAATATGAAAATCACACATAACAGATAAATCTCTACTTTTGAAACCTTAAGGATGATCTTAGCTGCAAGGAGAATTAAAGAATGTTTGATACCATGGTGCACATAACGTTGGACCAACAACACAGGCACTTTATATAGAATAAAGTGCCAACTACAAGAAAACGAATAACTTTAAAGCCATGATATAGCTATCTAATACAACCATGTAGGTAGGTATGCAGAATCTTATTCTCCTGGGTATCAAACCCATTGCTTCATACTCATACCTATAAAACAAAAATATTTTAACACCAATAAACTAATAGATACCCCTCAAAAGCAAACACGCCTTCTAGAAGTCGACAAATTTTGTTCAGACGTCAAATTTTTATGTCAACTATCTAAAAAGTTAGTATAGACTAGTACCTGAAACATGATAAAAATAACTTTTAACAATTATGTAAACGTGCAGGAGGATAAAGGCGCCTGAACACCTCAATGGGCAAGCACCCTGCAAGGGTTTGAAGAAAAATTAGCATTACACGGCCGACCTTGCCCCCTTTGATGAAGTTAGTTATACCCGTGTCTATCAAAATACAAGAGAAAAGTGATTTCTTATTTGGTTCCAATTTTACTACTTTTTTTTTTTTTTTTTTTTTTTTTTTTTTATTATTATTATTATTATTATTTAATCCTAAAATAGCACTTCACATGAGAACCATCACTAAGCCAACCCAAAATGCTACAACAGTTCGGTGAAGAACAGAAACGGACAACAGAGTAAAATCAATAACAACATCCCTAATCCAATACTACTAAAATCATGATTCACTTTTGCCTGACCTAACACAGATTTACAGAAGCAAGGAGAACTCAATTAAAAATAACAGCCCCAAAATGATACATATTAAAGAAAGTCTACCCTTAATCTGCTAATAGAACTGCAGAAACAATAAAAATTACACTCCAGATAGTAACCGGAAATCACAAAAGAGAAAATAGAACACAAATATCACTGAAAAAGGTGAGACAGTGAAGAGAACTTAAAGTGGGGTGAAACAGAAAAGGACCTTTGGTAATACCAATCGATTCAGTAGCGGTCCAGCAGAGACTAGAAATAATAACATGGCCTACTAATGATTATCTTTTGAAATTAAACTGTCCAATGACCCCCTTGGGCATATAGGTGAGATCCACCTTTAAGAGAGTACCAAAACATTGATCAATTAACACAAATCTACCAATTGTACACTAGCATCCAACTTTTAAAACCTTATACGCTTACATTAGATATCTTCACTCCTTCCTAATACATAGTAGTAAGCTAACCAAAATATTAGTTGTTTGCTAACAGCTTTACATACCATTTCCTTCAGCTCTTAATCAGAATCAGAATCAGTTTCTGAATCTAAGTCTTTATCATTAACTTCTGGTTGGTCGACTCGAAATTCATTCATCAACTCATCATCTGAATTTTCATGCTTCCCTGATAACTTCCTTTTCAATATTGATTCAAATATGTTTGGTATTGCTTCGATATCACCCTCCTTATAAAACTTGTCTATTTGTGCTTTAAGCTCTGCCAATACAAGATCACACAGATTAGACATGAAATTACATTAACTAAGAAATTTACATCCATGTGTACGGTAGAAACTCTATCAATTAATACTCATGGGACCACTTAAATTTATAGTAATTAAAAGAGTAATCGATATTAATTTATCTATAAATTAATGAATCAGGACCTGCAAAAAATATTATTTTAGGGAGTTTATTATTGAGTATATGCGTATATACATGGGGGGAAACAGTATTTGACTTGAGGGCTGAGGCATTCAATACGACAGGTGTGGTTAAAAGAGGACATCTCCATACACAAGTGCATTGCAGATCTACATGGTTAGTGAATTATTTAAGTATTTTTCAATATATCAGGGAACTTAAACATTGCTACATCATATCTAAAAAGATAGTGAAAAATTCGAAGTAGATAATTTAGTAATTAACATGTTAAAAGTTAGTGTTTGGATAACCTTATACAGTTATTATTGCCGCATTTCCTTTCTTGTGAAACAATTCGTGTTGATATAGGGTCAATTCACACAAAATAAGTATTACCTATTTACCTACCAACTTAAACTTATTTCACAAAACCTTGCATGTGAAAATTTTTGATCCAATTTGGGTTCAGCATTATATCTAACAGATCAAACAGGTGTAACTAAAAAAATCGTCAAAAGGGTTGAAAGTCACCCATAGTGTTTTTATACGACATTTAAACTTCCTATATCATTTTATTACTAAAATCATATCTTTGTTTTCAGAAGATAGTTTAAGTAATGATAATTGCCACTTTAGTAATTGATAAATAATCTAAAAAATGAGTGAAAAAGAGGTGGCTGTAGTTTGGCCCGACCTTACCCATCCCATACTCACATCCTAAAAAGTTACCAATTTTGACCCGCACAACTCGCTCATTTAGCCACCTCTACAAAACCTGAACCATAACTTAAGAACAAACACTATCCATGTGATGGGCAACACCTTGAACTTAATCACAAAATATGCAAGTATACACATATGAGATGCACCACGGAGGTATTCAAAAGGATAGTCGCCCTGGGATTAGTCGGCTCGCAATGTCGAGTCGGTAACCCAAGTAACCCCAAAAAAAAATAGTCTACACATATGAGATGCACCACGGAGGTTCACCTGTGCCGATTCCGGGCTATCCAAAAGGATAGTCGCCCTGGGATAAGTCGGCTCGCAATGTCGAGTCCCAGGTAACCCCCAAAAAAATAGTCTTGACATATGTGATCGTCAAAAAATCCTCTCTATGTACACCATGAGTACTAACACCAAATTTGTAAGTATAAATACTTCAAATTGAAGTATTTTTTTAAACTCGTTGATTTGAAATTCCACAAACACAACAATTATTAGGATGAGATAAGTACGGAGTTACTTGTTTGTGTAGAAATCTAGCCCTATTGATGTTCTTCTTAGTTTTAGTGTTCAAAAGTTGTCTAGATTATATGTTTTCATGCTATGATTTGCTTCATTTCCACGATCAACTTGATAGCTACATCATCATGGATGTATCATGTATGGGACTGAGATCTCAAAGTGTTTCAGAAGAAGCTTGTGAAGGTAAAATAGCATGTGAAAGACTATTAAACAGGAGCTTTACTGACAATGACCAATTTGAAGAATCAGTTTCAGTTTTCACAATATACATGACTGTATAGTCACATATGCAAAGAGGTGTCATGTCTAAGATTAAAATGATCATATCATAAACAACTTACAAAATACGACGAGTCATATTAAGAACAAATGAAAATGTAAATCTCCTATGTCTGTTATGGACCGGCAATAGGAAGTCATTGCAACAAGTGAAATCTGTGTTAAACCTGTTTTTTTCCCTGATTAGGCTGTGTACATCTACTCACGCTAAAAGGAAAATGTAGCATGAACATGGAAAACTTTATCCATTTACCCGTATATGACACTTTAACAAACTTATATTTTCACCAGTCTCATTGCTCTTTCTTTTAAAATAACTCAATAAGCAACTCCAAACACTATTTCTTGAACCGCTTTTTTTCTTTTTCTTTTTTTTTGCTTATATGGACCCCCCTTTTTTTGGGCTTATTTATGAGCTTAGTTTCCTATGAACCTATCTGCAATTCAACATAAGCTTCGTATGTATTTCCACTAAAAAAAGCGATCAATCCCAAAAACCCTTTATGTAACACACAACAATAAATTAAAAACCAAAACATTCCCAACAACAAATGTACTACAGTAGTAATTTACCTGCACTGCTGACGTCATTCGTGTCACCAGCATTCTGATTCTTGATTTCGTGTTGAGAAATGGGGTTCTCAGATTTTGATGTATAAAAATGAATGGAGAGTAAAGATGGTGTTTTGTAATTGCTAGCAGATTTGAAGAAATTCATACCGCGGGGCATCAACAAACTTTTTTGCATCATTTTAAACATCATCATGATTTGATTGAGCTACAAAAGGACAAGGGTTTTGTAAAGGGTTTTTGCTATCGGGTCGGGTAATCGGATCTAGCTGCACATTTTATATAGACAAAAATACACCCTTGGTCCCTAAACTTTCCACGAAACATCTCCGTGCATCCCTCCTCAAGTTTTTGAGGCCGATTGCGTCCTTTGACCCGTTTTCCGTCGGTCAACGTCGTTTTCTGCCGTTACATTTTGTTTTTAGCACAAGGGTAATATCGTCATTATGTAAAACCGTGTGCTAAGGCACACCACTCATCCCTAAACTCTCCTCTCTCTCTCTCATCAAATCTCTTATACTAAAATATTTCTGATCAAATCTTAACAATGGCGTGATGTGGATGTGGCAGGTGGTCGGTCCTAAAGACCTGTTGGAACAATGTCAACGCCGGAAGGCGTTATTATGATTGTCCGGTGGAGGTGCGTTTATGGTTGGGTTGCTTTAAGTTAAAATGTCACGTTTAGTTTAATCAATGTTTTAGTCTAATGGTTGTTTTTGATTACATGTTTATGTTCAAGTTACGAGTTTAAGCGTCAAAGTCTTGATTTTAGATTATTAATTTTTAGGGATCCACATGTCCCTTCAATGGGTGGTACGATCCACCAATGCCACCAAGAGCAAAGGAGGTGGTCCTCTACTTGAGGAGGCACATTCACCGTAATGAGGCGGCATTACACGAATGCCAAGCAGGTCTCATGGCTGAGACATTGGAGGCCGTCAACACCCAAGACAGTGCAATCGAGCTATAGGCTGTTCACCAAGCAGCTGTAGCTGAGCTCCATCTGGAGAAGGAGAAAGTTTGCCGCTTGAGGAACTTGTGTGTTGTCTCGTGGATACCCATCGTTTTAGTTTGCATATGGTGTATGTAGTGTCTTTAGAAAGACATGTTTTTTGTGTTTTGCAAAGCTTCCTAGAATGTAGAATGCATGTACAGTAGTTTGGTTTGTGTTTTATGGAATCGTTATTCTAGGTATAGGTTGTTTAGTGTTATATGGAAGCGTCATTGTAGGTTGACTAGTAGAAAGCTTTAACTTCATCAAATTTTGGTAATTGGCTATGACTAATACAAAGCTTTGACTTATTTGCTCTCTGTCAAATTACAAAAAACATCGGTCAAGTAAGAACTCAAGCATGATATGATTTCTTACATAATAAAAAAATGGATATATTTCCAAATGCATAAAATTTAGTAGTCTACATAGTTCAGAAACACACATTCTTAAAACATAGTTCAGAAACACACATTCTTACAACATATAAAATATTGTCTAGGAATTAAATATTAGATGAAAACCATTTTCTTAGGAATTACATACTCAAACAGCATTCACTTGACTTCCAGTAACAGACTGGTCGACACTTGCTTGTTCAGTTACTTCGAAGTTGTTACCTTTACCCTTTCTCTTCTTCTGTGATGAAACTTTTGGCTGGGATGAACCTGTTTTTTGAGACTGTTGTGTATTGGCTTGACTTCCAGTAACACCTCCTTGCCCAATACATGTTTTCTTGTTATGCCCAACATTGCCACAAATTCCACAAACTACACTCCTACTAGACTGTGACAACTTACTTTCTTTATCAGTATCATCATTTTCTGTAAAAGCCCTAGTTCTCTTCTTTCGTGGCCTACCCAATGGTTTATGATGCTTAGGTGGAAGAATGGTTGTAGGATATCCCCTGATGGGCTGGATGTGGTGTTTGTATGTTTCCGCCCATGTCTTAAGCAAGTAACATGGATAAACCCATGATTCTACAGATCCTACTTCGATTCTATTGAACCTCATATACCGGTTGGCTACAATAGCATGTTTGCATGGCATACCTGTAAGCTCCCATCTTCTACAACTACAAGACCTGGCTTTAACATTTACCAACCGCTTTTCTCCCCATTCACTAACCTGATAGTTATCTCCTTTAATCCCTAAAACGGTGTATTTATAAGCCTCTTTCTTATTGAAGTCTAACATGCGCGTTACCTTTGGTATAAACGGTCCCGGACACTTGTCAATTGTATGCATAACATTCATTATTCTCTGCGTACAATATGCTCTAACGTATTCTAAAGCAGTAATGATGGGTTAGTGCCTACCTCCCACAAGTTTCCCATTAAACACTTCATACATGTTATTAAGTAACACGTCAGAATGAGCTTTCCCTACATATGTATAGTACATGTTTTAGTAATACATAAAAAAATGTTGAACATTGTTGATAAACACATAATTGTTTACTACCTAAAAAATGCGACCTTGGCCAATAGGCTGGTGGTATCTTACTTAACCAAGCATGTGCAAGTTCGCTAAAACTCTTGAATGCAAGCATTGATGCCTCAAATTGTTCGACGGTTGTTGTTGCAACACATCTCCACAAATGTGACTTGTATTCTGCAGAATTCCACTAAAATTTCATATTCTCATGGATGTGCCTCAAACAGAATATGTGTTCCGCGCTAGGAAATACTGTTGCTAAAGCTGGAATTATACCCTGCAGAAAGGAACATTAATCCATTACTAATAAACCAATCATTTATGAATTATATAACCGAATATAATCAATTATAAATTAACATCACCTTTTGTCTGTCGCTGATAAATGTGTAGTGTGAATTTGGTTGCAAGTCAAGATCATCTGCTAGACAATCAAGAAACCAAATCCATGAATCTTTTTTTTTTCAGCCTCAACAACATCATAGGCGAAAGGGTATATTCCATTGTTACTATCAATACCAACAGCTATAAGAAGCTGACCAGGAAATGGACCCCTCATAAAAGCATCATCTAATCCCAACAACTCTCTTTGACAAGCTTTGTATCCTTCCTTCAAAGCACCTAAGCAAACGTACATCCCCTTGAAAACTCTCTTTGGACTTGATGGATCTAACGCAGTTTGCACACTTATCCTAACTGTTGTATTAGGATTTTTTTTCTGCAACTCTTCAACATAGTCCCGCAAAATGGTATATTGTTGCTTATAATCATCCATGATCTCAATTTCTGACTTGTTTTTTGCCCTTAATGTCTTTTGCATAGACACTTAGACTTCAAACTGTTTAGTGAGTTGATCTTGAACAGCCCTGATTGGAATATCTGGATTGACTTGAACTTGGTCAAGTATTTGCTTTGAGAGAAACTTGTAGTCACAAGCTTTGATCTCTCTTGATTGCAAACATTTGTCTACATCCTGGAAAGTTCTAACACTCCATACATCTTTATATGTATCTTTTGCTACATACAACAACCATAGGCAATGTGTTGGTTCCTCCTTTTCTGATCGCAAATATACATCCCTTCCGCGACCTCTAGTTAACGCACCAGTTTTCCTCTTTGGTATTGTTCCAAGTCCAATACCTCCTCTTGTACCAAACGTTGGTATTGTTCTGATACACCTAGCCCTAATTCTTTGTTTGTCATTCTTAATGAGTTGCAATTTCCTCCGAGTTTGAATTGAATGCAGGTTGATCTTATCTTTCACTTCTTTTGCAGTTACAAAGGTTTGACCACAAAAAAAAAAAAAAAAAAAAAAAAAAAAAAAAAAAAAAAAAAACTTCTTCGTCTTCTTGTTGTGCCTCAATTAACTTTTGTTTCTTGTATGCCCTCATCTTTTTCTTCCGAATTACATACTCAACCTCATTCTCAGAACCACTTGCAAAGTCATCATCAGTCAAGAGTTCTTGTATCTCATTTTTCTTGAAAAAATCATCTGGTATTTGGCTAGAACTACCTATAGTGTCTATCAGTGGAGTGTCAATCAATTTGAATATAGCAACCTCAACATCATGCTCGTCAAAAATATTCTCTTCATCAACAACTATGTTTCCATCTTGATTGTTCTCAATATCATCGACATCAGTCTCACAATTATCTATTTCACTCACATTTTCATTACCTAACTCTTCATCAGTCTCACATAAGTTTATAGATTTACCTTTTTGCATACGATCGACAGGTGTATGTATTTCCTCGTCTAAATGACCAAACTCTTGTTCAGTTTCACATACCCTACAAGACTACCTTTTTGGCTATAGTCAACCGTAACCGGACTATCTTTTTGGCTAGGTCAATACTAACTGGACTATCTTTTTGGCTATGGTCAACAGAAACAGGACTACCTTTGTGGCTATGGTTAACACTAACCGGACTATCTGTTTAGCTATGCTTAACACTAACAGGACTATCTGTTTGCATATGATCAACATGTGTATCAATGATCAGCAAGGGTTCAATTTCTAGCACCTCAGTAGATTCTACGAAAGCATTGACTTCTAAAGGTGGTTGCCTGACTTCACTTAAACCCTCTACCACAGGTTTTTTAACAATGTTTTCTAAGAATAATTTTTTTGAGTAATATGACACAATAGCAAGGGATGCATTCTTCTTTGATGCATCCACCTGAGAAATAACTGTCCTAATTGACTTTGGTGACATATCATCAACATCCAAACTTGTCTTACCGTTTTCAACATAAACTTCTATCATCTTATGTTCTTCAACAACATCTTCCAATATTTTTAAATTTGCATCCTCACTTAAGCTATACAAACCATCGTCTAAATTACCACCAGGCTTAACAAAGTAATAGTAATTTTTTGACCTAGGTCGTAACCCAATTCATACATAAGAACATCCAACTCTTCAACTGACACACTATCAACGTCAACCAAATCAACTAAACTTTCCATACCTCCATTGTATATTCTACCAGGCCAGTATTTAAAAATACCATTGTGATGAACCCTCATGCTAAACATATTAGATCTACCACCTGAAACATATCAACAGACCAAAGGACATTATCAAACCTTAATAACAAATTGAAATATACCCTAATTAGAAATTCCAACGATTACAGCAACAAAACGTACCATATTTTTTCTTAGCCGAGTTGCACAGAACGGTATCAGCAACTCGATAACCTGTATCTCTTCTTACTTTCCATAGAGTAAAATCCATGTTTTGAAATTACCAAAAATTTCACAATAACATGCAATGAGGGTTTGTGAATTGTGATAATTATTGTAACGAAAGTTTTGGGACGAATAAAAGAGGCCGTTTATGTGTTTATGGGGCCGGAAGAGCGATATGACATGTGGAAGTAATATGGAGTTGCTATACCGTAATTACATAATGACGATATTACCCTTGTGCTAAAAACAAAATGTAACGGCAGAAAACGGCGTTAATCGACGGAAAACGGGTCAAAGGACGCAATTGGCCTCAAAAAACTTGAGGAGAGACGCACGGATACGTTTTTCAAAAGTTAAGGTGCATGGCGATGTTTCGTGGAAAGTTTAGGGACCAACGGTGTATTTTTGTCTTTTATATATATATATATATATATATATATATATATATATATATATATATATATATATATATATATTGAATAAAATACACGGATGGTGTGGTGGTTTCAACTTTCAAAATATTGAAGTTGGTACATCAACTTTAACAATCGGAATGTATTTTAATTACTTCCTCGCTTCAAAAATAATTATAATATTTTGACTTTTTGAAGTATTTTTTTTAACATTAATTTGAAATATTTTTGTATATCTTATATAATATTTGATAAAATTATATCAATGAAATATATTTAAAATTTAATTCATTAATATATTTTGCATCAAGTATTATTATGTAAACACAAAAGAAAATAGTTAAGATCAATGTCGAAAAAAGAATACTTCAAAAAGTTAAAACCAGACAATTATTTTGGAGCGGAAAGGCTAACATTTTATTGAGTGTTGTGTTGCTCTTTTTTTATTTTTTATTTTTTTTACTATTGTTTATTTATATTTTTGAATTTCAAATTTTGTATGTATTTTGTACGTATACAATAACCATTTTGTTCATCGGTGTTGATGTGCTGGATTGTAGTCTACACAAAAGTTTTACTTCTCAAGGGATCTTGAGAAACTTACAATCCCCATCAGGCAGTGTACCTGACCGATGTATAAGAGTGAAGTAGCAAGTACCGGGGGATTGATCATTCTCCACAAGGAATAGTGTTCGATAGGATTGAAATTAATCTAACTAGGTCTAGAGGTGAGGGATGATTCTTTTTGTATTTTTATATTTTATGGAAAGGAAGTAAAATCTCGGGTATTTGGAAGAGTGGGCGGAATTAGTTGCTATTCAACTAACCCAAATAACTACTTAACAATTAAAATAAAATAAGCAAGAAAATAAAATGTGAGAAAAACTTATATATGGAGAAAACGTGTTTACTTAGACTTCATTACTCCCTATTTATATTTTGTTGATTGATAAGCTTATTACAATTGCGTGGGTGACGGGTTGCATTCCTTAATACCATTCATTGGGCCGTGTACGATCTTCCCCAACTCTATAAGCTTCTATCTCTTCCTATGGCGACACGTTTAGTATCCTAACCATGGCCTCCTTAATAGTCACTTATGTATTAAATACAACCATTAAAATCGTAGTACACATCCGATTCATGTTTCTTAAGAAGTTCAAGCAAGTTACCGTATAGGAGATTAGCCAGTTTTCTTAAGCCTAACATCGATTATCAATCACCCAACAACAACTAATAACAAACCATCAATCAATAATCAATAACTATGTTTCATTACATCTAAGCAAACACAAATAAACCTAGCCTATCATGTTAAAAAAATATAAGCATAAGATATAATCAAACAACACATAGACATATTGAATGATTGATTGATTGATAGATTACTTATCTTTAATTGAACATGGAAGAAACAAGGGTATGAAACCCTTAAAAAGTTCTGAAATTCGTACTAGGGTTTGTATGTGTGTTCCACCCAAAAAGTTCCTCTCCTAATGAATGACAAATCAAAAACTATATATAGATTTACATGAGTGACGGCGTCACCTTTTGATGGTTGACGACGCCATCTCGCCGCGTCTAGGGTTTCTTGTCGCCCAATCCAACTTCTTGATGTCGTCACTCTTTATTACTTCTGGGTCGTCACGCTTTAGTGTTATACGTGACGGCCTACTCTTGGTAGAACGTGACGCCGTCATGTGTAAAACCTTAAATTGTCTTCTGGCGCGTCAAGTGTAAATGTAATATCCACCTCTTGTCACAAAGGCTGACGCCGTCCCCTTGAATATCTTGACGCCGTCAGGTGTAAATTCCAGCATGGATTCTTGACTTTGTCGTTTTCTTCACTTTTTGCTCCAAAATGCATCCTTTTCCATAATTTTCTTCAAAAGTACCTAAAATGACAAAAGGCACAATTTAGGGTAATAATTGATCACATTATCACGACTTAGAGCTTAAATGACCCCTTAAAAGCGTAACAAATTTCGCCTCATCATGTGTTAATAAGGTGGTTAGAAAATACAAGGGTAAAATGGTTACAAAAATATACACAATAAGTCAAAATTCGAAAAGGTATACAATAACAAAAAAAGTTGGTTGCACAACATTCGAAAAAATGACAAGTTAGATACATCGTTGGATAATTTATCCTTTTTTAAAAGAGTGATTATCTATCTCACAAGTCACAATACATATATCACAAATCGTTTTAGGTTTTTAAATAGTACTTGAACCGACGACTATTTAGTCAGAAAGAACCATTAAAAACAAGCTCTTAAGAGCTTACATTAATAATCCTTAATTAAGATATCATGCACACGAACAGAAGGACATTAAGGGTGCGCTTGGTTCAAAATAGGGAGTAGGAAAGAGAAAGGAAAAGGAAAAGGAAAAGCAAATGAATGGAATAGAGATTATCATTATCTTTGATAGTGCATGGTTTAAGAGAAACACATTAACCTCCAAAGTGGTGGTGATGGTGGTGGTTGATGAGGCAAAATTTGTTACTCTTTTAAGGGGTCGTTTAAGCCCTAAGTCGTGATAATGTGATCAAATATTACCCTAAATCGTTTCTTTCGTCATTTTAGGTACTTTTCAAAAGAATTCTGGAAAATGAAGCATTTTGGACGTTTTTTGAGCAAAAAGTGAAGAAAACGACAAAGTCAAGAATCCATGCTGGAATTTAAACCTGACGGCATCAAGAAATTCAAGGGGACGACGTCAGCCTTTGTGACAAGAGATGGATATTGCATTTACACTTGATGCGCCAGAAGAAAATTTGAGGATTTACAAGTGACGGCGTCATGTTCTACCAGGGGTAGGCCGTCACGTATCACAGTAAAGCGTGACGGCCCTGAAGACATAGAGAGAGACGGCGTCAAGAAGTTGGATTGGGCGACAAGAAACCCTAGCCGTGGCGAGATGATGACATCAACCATCAAAAGGTGACGCCGTCGCCCATGTAAATCTATATATGGTTTTTGATTTTTCATTCATTAAGGGAGGAACTTTTAGGTGGAACACACACACAAACCCTAGTACGAATTTCAGAACTTTTTAAGGGTTTCATACCCTTGTTTCTTCCATGTACAATTAAAGATAAGTAATCCATCAATCATTCAATATGTCTATGTGTTGTTTGATTATATCTTACGCTTGTCTTTCTTTTAACATGCTAGGCTAAGTTTATTTGTGTTTGCTTAGATCTAATGAAACCTAGTTATTGATTATTAATTGATGGTTTGTTATTAGTTGTTGTTGGGTGATTGATAATCGATGTTAGACTTAAGAAAACTAGCTAATGTCCTATACGGTAACTTGGTTGAACGTCTTAAGAAACATGAATCGGATGTGTACTACGATTTTAATAGTTGTATTTAATGCATAAGTAACTATTAAGGAGGCCATGGTTAGGATACTAAATGTGTCGCCATAGGAAGAGATAGAAGCTTATAGAGTTGGGGAAGATCGTACACGGCCCCACGAATGGTATTAAGGAATGCAACCCGTCACCCACGCAATCGTAACAAGATTATCAATCAATAAAAGATAACAAAGAAGCAATGAAGTCTAAGTAAACACATTTTCTCCATATATAAGTTTTCTCATTTTATTTTCTTGTCATTTTTATTTTTTATTGCATTAGTAGTTATTTGGGTTGGTTGACTAGCAACAAATTCCGCCCACTTTTCCAAATACCCGAGATTTTACTTGCTTTCCATAAAATATAAAAAATTACAAAAAGAATCATCCCTCACCTCTAGACCTAGTTAGATTAATTTCAATCCCAGCGAACACTATTCCCTGTGGAGAACGATCAATCCCCCGGTACTTGCCACTTCACTATACTACATCGGTCAGGTACACTGCCTGGTAGGGATTGTAAGCTTCTCAAGATCCCTTGAGAAGTAAAACTTTTGTGTAGACTACAATCCAGCAAACATCAAAGTTTTTGGCGCCGCTGCTGGGGAATAATTATTGTTTAGGTTGAATTTTATCTTTATTAGGTCTACTCACTAGATTCCTTTCTAGTGAGAATTTTATTTTTATTTTATAGGTCTTCTTTAGTCCATCTTATTTCTTCGTTTCTTTGTTCGTAACCATTACCATCCGCCATCATGGACGGTGGTAATATCTTTGATCCCATCAACCCACCACAACCAAACCAACCTCCTAGAGCCCGTACTTTAGGAGAATACTCCCGACCTTTGCCACCAAGGCTATCAAAACACCATGGAGGTCACTCAAGGAGCCAATGTGTCTCCCTTGCAATCCGACACCATCCGGTTGGTGCAAAGCGGATGTGCACTCCATGGACTTCATTCCGAAGATCCAAACCAACATCTCAAGGATTTCCTTAAAATCGTAGATTCCATAGACCTTGATGTTGGCACTCGAGAGACAACCCGATTGCGTCTCTTCCAATTCTCTCTACGTGACCAAGCTAGTCAATTGCTTGAGCGTTTACCCACGGGATCCCTCACATCTTGGGATGATCTCACTTCTCATTTCCTTGATCAATCGAGCCGCCGGGGGCAGATTACGTGACAAAGACGCTAAGGAATCATGGGAAATTATCGATGAGCTTGCATTCTATAATGATGAATTGTGGGAAACTGGTCATGTGGTAACCTCGGCAGTCAAAGCAATTTCGTCACTAGAAAAGACTACTCAACTCTCCGAAGAAAGCCTTTGTGAACTTGAAAAAAGGGTTGACTATCTGACTGAAAAACAAAAGAGACCCTTAAGCCCACAACGAGCAATGGTTAACTCTATCTCGAACATAAAACCCACACTGTTGTCCGAATCACCTCTTAGGGAGAACGCCGAAACCTTCCAAAAGTATGGTCGACGCTATTCACCTCTTCACAACCTCAACCCAAAATTCGAGGCTCGAATGAGAGAATATATGTCAACCCATTCTGAAAGGTTGGCGAAATTCGAGGAGGCCGTCTATAAACAGAAGGAGGAAATGCAAGTGAAGATGGCAGAGATGATGAGCCTGTTAAAGGAGTACACGAATACAAAAACTCCTGAAAAGGTGCTAGTGAGGAAAGAAAGCGACACACCCACCACCAAGTTTGTTAACTCTATCTCTATTGTTCATATGGACTATAGAGAAAAGGAAGAGAAACCAATAGTCAAAGACGACCTCACTATTGTCAAAGAAACTGACGGTAGTATACTATTCACCGATGGGGTTAGGCGGGTAATCTTTCATGATGGTAATGAAGAGGTACACGAATATCGCCCGTGATTGACCAATAATACTATGGGTATGGATGCAAGAAGGCCTTGTAGGATAAACCGACGTGACCCTAATAACTTGAAAATACCTTGTATGATTGGGCACAAGCATTTTTATAATGTATACATGAATGTTATGTCTCTATTTCATTATAATAATATCTGTAGATGGGGGTTAGTCTATAAAGGAAAGGATGTGATTGGTCAAGATGATGACGTGCCGGTATTTGTTGGTAATATGATGTTCACGATGGGCTTCACAATTGTTGACAACATAGAAGATTACATAGACCCTAGGTTATCACAAGTAGTTTTCGGTGCCTCTTTTTGCAAAATCACTGCTCTGGCGATAGATAGTGAGAATGGGATAATGACCTTCACCGACGGGGTTAAGGAAGTCTTGTTTCAAACCCCTCATAAATCTTGGGAGTTGATACGTGGGAATCGCACCAGGCTTTACCTCTCAAAGGATCTTGAGAAGCTTACAACCCCCACCAGGCAATGTACCTGATCGTTGTAGTATAGTATAGTGACAAGTACCGGGGGATTGATCGTTCAGCTAGGAATAGTGTCGCTAGGATTAGAAAACCTAAATACTAGTTCTAGAGATGAAGGATGATTATTTTTGTATTTTTACATTTTTTAGAAAGCAAGTAAAAATCTCGGATTTTAAGGATTTGGGCGGAATTAGTTGCTAGTCAACTAACCCAATACTAAAAATGCAATAAAAATAAAATACTAGAAATGAAAATAAACTAAATTAACTAAGGTTGTGAGCAATAAGTGGAGAAATTGTGTTTACTTAGATTTCACTACTCCCTAGATATCTTTTACACATTAATTACTTGTTATAGTTGCGTGGATGACGGATTGTATTCCTTAATACCATTCATGGGGTGGCGCACTTAATTCCCCAATCCTATGAGTGCCTACTTCACTCCTATGTCGAGCCGGCTAAGAAGCTCCTAACATGGGATCATTATAATTTACTCATGCATTAAATACAACCAATAAAACCTAGTGCACGTCAGTTCATGTTTCCTAAGACGTTCAAGCATGTTACCAATTGGAGATCTGCCAGTTTTCTTAATCCTAACATCGAAATCATTCATCCAATACAACCATAAACAAGTAATCAACACATAATTAACATCTAGGTTTCATTATATCTGAGCAAACACAAGGTAGATCTAGACTAGCATGATGGAATTAAGACAAGAACAAGATATAGACAACCAACACATAGACATATTGATTGAATTAAAAGAATACTTATCTCAATTACACATGAAAGGGTTCAAGGGCTGAAAACCCTTTAAAAACCTGTAAAGTTCGTACTAAGTTCGGCCTTAGGGTTTCTCCAAAACTTCTTCTCTTTTTTTATGAATGAAAATTAGAAAACTATATATAGGAAACTGAGGCTGACGGCGCCAAGACCAAATTGGTGACGCCGTCATCTCGCCGCCAAAATACTTCTCGGACTACCTTGATCTACTTCTGACGCCATCACGTTATAACATTTTCCAGGCCGTCACGTATTTTACTCTTGACGCTCTACCTTGTGACGCCTTCATTTCTCTACTGGGCCGTCATGAAAATTATTCTTGACGCCGTCAAGATTTTCTTCTTGACGCCGTCACCTACTGTTCTCAGCAAGGAAAATTAAGACTTTGGCGTTTTCTTCACTTTTATGCTCCAAAAACGTCCGAATTGCTTCCTTTTCCAGATTTCTCTCCCAAAGTACCTAAAATCACAAAAGGAACAATTTAGGGAAATATTTGATCAAATAAATTCAATTCCGGGCTTAAATGACCCCCTAAAAACGGTTCATTTTTCGCCTCATCATATACCCTTACACTTGAGATTTGCTTGTCCTCAAGCAAATGCGCTTTTATTCTACTCAAAATACAAGTTAGGGGTCATTTAACACTAATATAAAAGTAATTACAATAAATAATCGTTCCACTAAAGACCAATAGACAAGCACGGAGGTCATACACTAGCACCTCACAAATAGTGTTTGGATACTCACATCTCTCGGGTGTAATAAAGTATAAATTACAATATGGAAACGGAAGATATCTCTCACTACCTGTCATAGCAAAATAGATTACCATAGGCTTGAGAAAGGATCAAACCTCCACCACATGGCGTAAGCACCTAGGATAAACTATCAAAGAGGTCTTTTAAAGGGTTGTAACGTTAGGTGTAGGGATATGAAATACACAGTTTTGTTGGATAAAGGAAGTTTTACTGGTGGCGAGTTAACAATCTTGGTCAATTACATCTACAATATGGCGTTGCTAAGCCAAGACTAGACTCGACTTAAGCTAATAAATGAAAAATAACAAAAACATAAAATGAACATAGAATGAAAAGGGATGGTAGTCCGCATGTTTTTTCTCTTTTTTTTTTTTTTTTTTTTACACTTGAATTTTTACATACTTTACAATAAACTAAACTAATGATTCGAATTAAGATAATCAAAACACTTGGAGTACTTTTAAGATTAACGCACATACGGGGGTAATATATGATGTTCTTCTCCATTAGTCCATAAATAAGTATTTTACCCATGAGTCTCAATCGTCCCAAAACCATATGTACAAGGATATGACTCGACTTAGCAACCATGTAATCAATTAGATAGTTAACTTAGGGTTTAACAAATAACAATAATGCACTAAAAATGAGCGCATACACGGAAGGCTAAGGCGATTTGGGTGTACATTTAAGTGGGGTGTAACAAATTCTTCCTTTAAGTAAAATGCTTAAAGTTAGAAACGAAAAGATAGGCTCGGAGGGGTGTACTAGGGGTTTTGTGTACTAAAAATGAGTACAACGCTAAGGGTATGGGAAAAATTAGTTGACTTAACTAGCCAAGTAATATGACTTAAATGGTCAAGTAATTATAATACGGGTTTAACACAAGGGTGATCCTAATGCCTCTTATCATGTAGTAAATCCTACTACACGAATGTAGTCTCACTAGCGGTCTCGGGATGCATCACTAACGCAAGTTCTAGAATCTAAATGCTACCGGTACACTCATAAGCACTAATAACAAATGCTTTTCCTATCAAATCTAAAGGCGAACCTCACATATTTGGGTAGAAAATTTTTCTGAATATACGGTTATGTGCTAGTCATACAATCTCCTATCCATGAGACGCTTGCTATGGCTAAAGTTTCACTCCTAAATGTTGTAAAAAAATTTCAATTTGGCGCTAAAATTGCACTAACAAGTATTTCTCATAGTTTTATTACACATCTACCATCAAACAAAACAAACTCAAGCGAAAGTGCATATGTAAGGTATCATCTTTTTACCCTCCCCTTACACTTAAGATGAACATTGTCCCCAATGTTCAAGTAAAGAATGTAAAAGTGAAAAAGTAAAAAGAATGAAATCAAATACTCCCCTGATTCGCTCGGTATGGATAATAAGGTGACCAGGTTAAATCTTCCTCCAAGAAAATGAACAATCAAAGCTTCCCTTCCAGAATATAAATCATCTTCTTGTCATACATAACCTGTGAATCCTGAGAAAATAGACAAAGCAACCTCGCATAAAATCGGCGGTAACCTACATAAGTTACTAAATCCTAGAAAACAAAATAAGATATAATGCTTGTGGAATGAAGTTTGCAGATTTTCTGGAGATTATAAAACTTAATAATTCACAAAAACTATAAGACTCCGTTAGAAAAACAAAACTGGTGAAATCTCCAGGTTTTTACACGTGACGCCGTCAAGAGTTAACTCGTGACGCCGTCAAAAGTGACCTGCAGAAATTCTTATGTTAAGTTTTCGGAAAATTTCTGGAAAAACTTGGTCCTACTTCCTGGAAAATCCTGCAAAACTTCATTATGACTCAATACAAGCATTTGACTCTAACAAATACGAATATACATGTTCATTTAATATTGTGGAGAATCATGATCGGTTTGTTTCTTGAAAACATATTTGGGGTTTCCCCTTACACTTATCTTTTGCAAAAATACTTTTAGGTGAAGTTAAGACTAGGCCAAAACAACAAAGTAAAGTATTTCCATTTTTTAATTGAGAAACATGATCTACCAACAATAAAAATAAAGCATGCATACAGAAGCAAATAACAAACAAACAAACAAAATAAAAATCACACAAAGCATGGGTTGCCTCCCAAGAAGCGCTTTTCTTTATTTACGAGTCTTGTAGCTAGACTCAAGGTCATGGGTTACTACGTGATACGGGTGAGTTCCTCATTGAGGACGTCTTTGGGATCAAACTTAGGTTTCAACTTCCTATCGGTTTCCTTAGTATGGTATGACCTTTCAAACTTTTCTCCATCCGGATCATACAAAGTCATCCTCATATGCCATGATCCGTCACCTTCTTTAGGTGGCTTGTCCCACCTCCATTTACACTTGTCTCCCTCTCTTTTCCACTTATTCATCTCTATATTAATAGGCATTACGCTTAAGAACTCAATCATCTTCCTAAAGACTAAGGGGTCCTCAAAGGGATCTAGCTCTTGATCTCTAGCTATGAGTTGTTCTACCGAATGTGTCTTTTCAACGAAATCTTTTTCTAGAAAAAATGGGCATTGAGGTCCTATGAAGTTCCTTTCTATCCAAGGTCCATATCTAGATGGTCTCCTATTCATCTCTACCCAATGCGGTGTCGGTTCATCATCACAATCATAACTATGCTTCTTTACATCGTACACCGACCAAGTATCGCCTTCACCTACCGCTATCTTAGACTCCTTACAATCTATCATGGCGCTAGCGGTTGCTAAAAATCCTCTTCCTACCAATAATGGGCATGTAGTGTCACTAACCATGTCTAGGACGTGAAAATCCGCTAATATAGCTAACCTTCCTACGTGAACAACTACATCCTTAATCATTCCAACCGGGTGGGCAATACTCCCATCCGCTAGCCCTATCAATACCTCCGTTTCCTCTAACTTTCCTAGCTTAAGAGCGGTGAATAAGGATAAGGGAATCAAGTTGAGGCTTGACCCTAAATCGGCTAGTGTGTCGAAAGCTTCGGATCTTCCTATCTTACAAGGCAAAACAAATATACCCGGATCATCAAGCTTTTTAGGCAACTTGTTTTGAACGAAGGCGGTCCACTTTTTACCTAGTTTAAACTTCTCATATTTTTCTAGGAGGGCACTATAGTAAGGAGCACGCGCTAAGACATCAATGACGGGGCGTTCAAGGTGAAGTTCCTTGAATTCATCGTCAAGGTCTTACGTAAGAGGTGTTTCAACTATACTTTTGACCGGTTCTATATCGGGTGTTTTACTTGATTGGTCCTTTTGAAGAATTTGGTTTTGTTTGAAACACGTGCTCGTTGATTTAACCGAGTAGTATTGTGGACACGAAATGGGTGACGAAACTGAAGATATGGAATTAACGTTTAGTTTCGGATTCTTGACCGTGTCGCTTGGGAGTGCTCCCATTTCTCGGTCATTGAGAACTTTCAACAATGCGTCAATTTTGGTGGTCATCTCGCTTTGCTTTTGTCTGAAATCGGCTTCAAACTTAGATATGCGAGCTTCTTGAGATGCCATGAACTTAGACATCAATCCTTCAAGATTGTTGGTACAACCATAGTTGTTAGAAGGATTGTTGTTGAAAGTACGGTTGGAGGGTGGACCGCTTGGTTGGTAACGATTAGGCGGGTTGGAAGAATTGGGTTGATTTTGTTTCCACCTAAGGTTTGGGTGATTTTTCCAAGAGGGGTTGTATGAATCACCGTAGGGGTTTGGCTCGGGATTGAAAGTGTACCACTTATCTCCCGCTTCGTCGGTACGCGTGGATGCGTAGTCCGCAAAAGCTGTTCCGGGGAGTTCCACACAATCACGAGTGTCATGGGGACCACCACATAATTCGCATGAAGAAGTGATTTTGTTCACTTGGCTCGAAGGCTTAGGAGCTTTGTAGGATTTCATGAGAAACTTGACTTGGTCCTCAAGTTCCATGATCCTACGGTCGGGAGTGCTAGAGTTGTTCGAAGGCAAAGATATTGCCTTGACCGTTTTGTTCAAATCACGGGGATCATTCCAACTTTCGTTGTCATAGAGAGCAAGATCTTCTATGAGTTCCCATGATTGTTCCGCACTTAGATCACGTAGCTTACCACCGGCCGATTGGTCAATGGCTTGCCTCGTGGAGAGATCGATATGGTCATAAAAGATTTGGAATTGGAGCCAAATATCTATGCCATGATGAGGGACTTTTTGGAGTAAGTCCTTGAAACGAGTCCATGCTTCATAAAGAGATTCGTTTTGACGTTGTTGGAACATCAATATGTCATTTCTAAGCTTAGTAGTTCTCCCCGGTGGGAAAAATTGAGCAAGGAAACGAGTGGTGAGATCATCCCATGTGGTGATAGATCCCGCGGGTAAACGCTCAAGCCATTGACTAGCTTGATCCCGTAGAGAGAATTGGAATAGGCGTAATCGGTTTGTCTCTCTAGTTTCAACATCTAGGTCTATGGAATCTACGATTTTAAGGAAGTCCTTTAGATGTTGGTTTGGATCTTCAGAACGAAGTCCATGGAATGCACATCCGCTTTGCACCAACCGGATGGTGTCGGATCGTAAGGGGGTCACATTGGCTCCGGTGAGCTCAATGGTGTTTCGGTAGCCTTGGTGGCTAGGGCGGGAATACTCTCCTAAGGTTCGGGGCCTAAAAGGTTCTAGTGGTGGGTTTTGTTGTGGTGGGATGACGGGTTCAAAGATGTTCCCATCGTCCATGATGTCGGATGGTGAAGAGTTACGAACAAAAACACAAAGAAATAAGATAGACTAAAGAAAACCTAAAAATTAAAATAAAATCTTACTAGAAAGGAATCTAGCAAGTAGACCTAATAAAAAGATATTCTAACCTAGACAATAACTATTTCCCCGGCAGCGGCGCCAAAAACTTGATACGTGGGAATCGCACCAGGCTTTACCTCTCAAGGGATCTTGAGAAGCTTACAACCCCCACCAGGTACACACCTGATCGTTGTAGTATAGTATAGTGACAAGTACCGGGGGATTGATCGTTCAGCTAGGAATAGTGTCGCTAGGATTAGAAAACCTAAATACTAGTTCTAGAGATGAAGGATGATTATTTTTGTATTTTTATATTTTTTAGAAAGCAAGTAAAAATCTCGGGTTTTAAGGATTTGGGCGGAATTAGTTACTAGTCAACTAACCCAATACTAAAAATGCAATCAAAATAAAATACTAGAAATGAAAATAAACTAAATTAACTAAGGTTGTGAGCAATAAGTGGAGAAATTGTGTTTACTTAGATTTCACTACTCCCTAGATATCTTTTACACGTTAATTACTTGTTATAGTTGCGTGGATGACGGATTGTATTCCTTAATACCATTCATGGGGTGGCGCACTTAATTCCCCAATCCTATGAGTGCCTACTTCACTCCTATGTCGAGCCGGCTAAGAAGCTCCTAACATGGGATCATTAGAATTTTCTCATGCATTAAATACAACCAATAAAACCTAGTGCACGTCAGTTAATGTTTCCTAAGACGTTCAAGCATGTTACCAATTGGAGATTTGCCAGTTTTCTTAAGCCTGACATCGAAATCATTCATCCAATACAACCATAAACAAGTAATCAACACATAATTAACATCTAGGTTTCATTAGATCTGAGCAAACACAAGGTAGATCTAGCCTAGCATGATGGAATTAAGACAAGAACAAGATATAGACAACCAAGACATAGACATATTGATTGAATTAAAAGAATACTTATCTCAATTACACATGAAAGGGTTCAAGGGCTGAAAACCCTTGAAAAACCTGTAAAGTTCGTACTAAGTTCGGCCTTAGGGTTTCTCCAAAACTTCTCCTCTTTTTTTTATGAATGAAAATTAGAAAACTATATATAGGAAATTGAGGCTGACGGCGTCAAGACCAAATTGGTGACGCCGTCATCTCGCCGCCAAAATACTTCTCGGACTGCCTTGATCTACTTCTGACGCCGTCACGTTATAACATTTTCCAGGCCGTCACGTATTTTACTCTTAACGCTCTACCTTGTGACGCCTTCATTTCTCTACTGGGCCGTCATGAAAATTACTCTTGACGCCGTCAGGATTTTCTTCTTGACGCCGTCACCTACTGTTCCCAGCAAGGAAAATTAAGACTTTGGCGTTTTCTTCACTTTTATGCTTCAAAAACGTCCGAATTGCTTCCTTTTCTATATTTCTCTCCCAAAGTACCTAAAATCACAAAAGGAACGATTTAGGGCAATATTTGATCAAATAAATTCAATTCCGGGCTTAAATGACCCCCTTAAAAACGGTTCATTTTTTGCCTCATCAGGATTATAGAGAATTGGGTCGCGATGGACTAGACGTACTTGATAAACACGGATCTCAAGTAGTATTAAGTGACGATGACGTTAGGAGAGGATGTAAGAGTCCTTTCGATTTGGAGCGTGGGTTCTTCAAGGGAGTTAATGAACTTAGTTCTAAATATACAGTAGGACAGAAATGTGGAGTTTTAAGGATCCCAAATACTTACACTATCAAAGCGATTCTGACAATGATAACAAGGATGACCTAGAAAATTTGACTAACGACGGAGTCACGTAATAGGGCATGACATTGAGTCTAGCTACAAGACTCGTTAATAAAGAAAAGCGCTTCTTAGGAGGCAACCCAAGCTTTATTTGTTTGTTTGTTTGTTTGTTTGTTTTTATTTGCTTCCGTATGTATGTTTTGTTTTTATTGCTTATTGTTCATGTATCAAACATTTTGTGAAAATACTTTATTTTGTTTTTAACTTCGTCTTGATTGCATATAAAGGTATTTTGCAAAAGATAAGTGTAAGGGAAATCTAAATTTGTTTTTAAGAACAAATTGAACATGAACAATAACAATGAGGTATAAACATACATATTAGTATTTGTTTGAGTCAAATGCTTGTATCAATTCATAATGATTGTTTTGCAGGATTCCAGGAATCAGAACATAGGTTTTTCTAGAAATTTTTAGAAACAAAATAAAAGAATTTTGTCAGGTCAATTCTGACGGCGTCAGGCATCACCTGACGACGTCAAGTATAATTTTCTGGAAATTTTGCAGGTTCTGTTTTTCTGCCGGAATTGTAAAGTTTCGTAAAATTTGTATTTTATAAAATCCAATAATCTGCAAACATTCATTACACAAGCATTATATCTTTACTTGCTTTCTAGGATTTGATTTTATGTAGATTTACCGCCAATTTTACGCGAGGTTTTTTTATTTGTTTTCTCAGCTAATTAACAGGTTATATTGGACAAGAAGATGTACGTCGATAATCAAGATTTTGGCGCTGCTTTAATTTTGAAGTTTTCACATTTTCTTGGAGGAGGATTTAACCATGCCACTACATTATCCACATCGAACGAATCAGGGGAGTATTTGTTTCATTATTTCATTTTCCTTACTTTTACTCTCTTTCAATTGAACATTGTGGACAATGTTCAACTTAAGTGTAAGGGAAGGGGGTAAATGAAGATTCCTTAGATATTACAATTGCACTTGATTTTTGTCTTGTCTAATAGTAGATGTGTAATAAAACTGAGGGAAATATTTGTTAGGGTAATTTTAGCACCAAATTTAAAATTTTTTGCGACATGTAGGAGTAAAACTTTAGTCTTAATAAGCGTCTCATGGATAGGAGTTAAATGACTAGCACAAAAAACCGTACCACTCAAAAATTTTCACCCCAAATATGTGAGTTTCACCCCTAGATTTGTTAGGAAAAGCCTTAGTGCTTATGTGTGTACCGGTAGCATTTAGATTCTAGAACTTGCGTTAGTGATTCATTCCAAGATCACATGTGAGACTACATTCGTGTAGTTGGAATTACCACATGATAAGAGGTATTAGGATAACCCATGTTTTTAAGCCTGTTTATATAATTACATTGACTTCATTGGTCAAGTAATTTTCCCACACCTTTGCGATGTACTCATTTTTAGTACACGATACCCCTAGTGATTTAGTCCAAACGGTCAACTAAATCAACCAAGTGAATGGTAAACTAAGTCAAACGTCTCAGACCAAATCTCCATGGAGTATATAGTGTTTCCCCCGGTCGTTATGTCCCGACGAGGTGTGAATGGTTATCAAACGGGTTTGTGATCGGGTGAATTTGGACGAAAAAAGGGTTTTGAAATTGATTACACTACTGATTTGTACAAGGAAATAACTTAAACAAACTATATGAATAAGACTGTGAAATCAGAAAAACCAGAAACGTTTAAAACCTAAAAACGTGTACGTTCAGATTAAATTTACGCGAACGTACAAAATAAAACGTGAAAACTGAAATCTGAAAACCCACAGGGGGTGAAAATGACTTTGTTTACAAACTAAAAGATAAAAGAAAAATTTTAGAAAAAGAAATAATTTTTTACATTAATTAATTATTTAATATTAATTAATTACTAATTATTAATTACTTAACTAATTTTAATTAATTTAAATTATTAAAAATGACAAACTAACTTAGAAAATTAAGAAAATTTTTACAAATCTAATTAACCATAACAGGAATCCTAAAAAAATTATAAAAAGTTTGTTTTATAAGTTTTTACACTATTTTACTAATTATTATATTAAATATTATTTAATTACTAATTAAACTATTTAAATTATAAAAAATAGAAAATGAACAGTAAAAATTCTAGAAAAATTCCTAAAATTATATTATATTATATAAAATCTAGGAAAAATATAAAAACTAGGGTTTACTTTTTAAAAAACTAATTTTGCTATTTAATACTTAATTATTAATTAATTATTAATTAAACTAATATTAAATCTAATAAATAGTAAATGACAAAATAAAAATCTGAGAAAATTATTAAAATTACTTTAACATAAAAGGAAATTAATAAAAATATAAAAATGTAGGTTACTTAATAAAAATCTAAAAATTAAAATTAAAAAGATAAATCAAATTAAATAGAAACTATCACTTATTTTAAATTTAGATTTTCTAGATTTTTCTTTTAGAAAACTATTTTACAACTAAACACATGAAACTTTTATAAAAACAACTTTTTTGGAATTCAATAATAAGCACTGTGGATGCTTATTTGCACCACAGTTGACTTTGGTTGACTAAGTGAGGAAATAAGCTCAAACTAGCTTGTGTGGGGTCCACTAGGGTGAATTCTGGTTTAACTGAGTTGAATGGGCTTAAAGAAGCTAGAAGCAACAAAATAATCACCCTGATAATCTAAGTAACGCAAGAATAAGCACTTGAAGTGCTTATTTAAACTCAGGACTGGGACAAAGATTTGGGCTGAATTCAGATGGGGTCCACAGGGTCTGAGGTCAAAACTTTGGTCAAATCTTAAAGAGTGCCAGAAGGGGGGTTGGAGCTACCCAAAACTAGGGTGTGGGACCCACTGTGGTGGCCACAATGAACCACCAAAGGTGGTGGTGTGGGGGACTGATCTGCTGCACAGGGGAGTATACTCTCCCTGCAGCTTACTTTGGAGGGCTGTGGGTCCCAGTGAAAAAATCACAAAAATAAAAGGATGCAAGGACTTTGAAGATGAGGTGTAATACTACTACTCCTAAAAATTTAAAGGCATGAATCAAAACACAAAATTCAAATAAATTCCCACAAGAAATGCGTTTCCAACTGATTTTGACATTTGACTTTTTAACAAAAACTTAGAACTTTGACCTTTTTGAACTTTCACTGATTCCTAGATGCTGAAAATGGTATATTATGCTAGAATGACACTACATGAAGCTACATTAACTACTTATGAATGGGGATGATGTGATTTGGGAACCTAAAACATAACAGATGACAGATAATGGGATTTAAGAGGCCATCTTGACTTTTTATTGACATAAACTGAAATCTTATGACTTAGTTGGACTCTAATAACCTGGTATAAGTTATTAAGACAATGAACCATAACCAAGGTACCCTTGGTTACCCTGAGACAGTTTAAGCCAAACACCCCTACACTTAACTGTGTTGAAGATTTTCAAGGCAAAAGAACAATCTAAGCTCTAAAACTAACAAATAGGCTTACACTAAGCAAATATAAACATGATTAAGCTTGCTTGAACAAAGATTGACCATAGCTACAGTAAGTACAAGAATTTGAGATAATGAGCTTACAACTGATATAATGAGATTTAAACCAAGAACTGGGTACTCCACTTTCCTAACACCTCCCTTGAGGTACTAACACCCTGCAAATCCACAATCTTCCTTGTTCACTGCTTCAATATTTCTTATGCACTATTTTTCATTTTTGTACTATTTTTTTTCTTGGATTTTTTTATTTTTGCATTTTAAAAGTAACATTGATTCTATCTTTCAAGAAGCTGAAAAAAAAAACTGGTTATTAACTTAAATAAGCTTAAACAATCAACAACCAACACCTTTTAACAATATTACAAATCAAAACAAGATTTTCACTTAAAATGGTAATTTCACTTGAAAATTCAAATTGGGACTTTAATAAAGATAACTTGGAATTAAGGGTACATAAAGTTTATATTACACTAAATGAACTAAATACAAGCTTCTTAAACTGAATTTAACAACTGGAAATTAAAAATACATTAATTCGACCTAAAAATTACACTAAGAACTATTCTAAATTAACTACTTCTTCATTCTTCATTTTTGTTGACTTAAATAAGCCTTGGGATGTCCCTCTGTCTTTCCCACTTTGATTCACAGCCATTGGATATCTCAAATCAATCCCAGCCATCAAATGACATTTTGGCGGGAAATATATTTTTGGCAGGATTGGTGGAGTTGGTGAGGTGGGTGAGGTATATTTATGAGGAGGGGACATGAGAGGGTGAGGTTGAGTGTTTGGTGGAAAAATGGAGGAGGGGGTGGACAAAATTACAAGTTATTAGGGGTGTTAATGGTGGAGGGAAAAGCGGGTTAGGGGTGAACAGTGGTCGGTTTTGAAGTTTGACAGGGTTTGACCCCAGGTTTATTACTAAAGGGTGGAAGTGGGCCGGTGGTGTGTTGGGCTTGTGGTATATGTGGGATGGGGTGGTTTTTTAATGGATCAGGGGTGTTTGTTTGACTTTGGATTTGGATAAAAATAACAAAAGGGCCCATTTGGTTATTAGTAATACTACAAGGACCACAAGTGTAATTCTTGAAAAGTGAAGGGCTGAAATTGTCAATCTTCCAAAGTTAAACCAAGGGTGTAATTTGCCAAGAACCAAATTTGCATTTTTCCATTTTTCAAATTCCTGGGGACCAAATGTGTCAATTTTCAAAACTGTGGGGACTAAACATGTAATTTTCTCAAAATTTTCATCCAGGGATTAAAAGTGACACATGTGAATTCCCAAGGACCATTTTTGACTTTTTTCACAAAAATTGGACTCCAGGGGCCAAAACTGCCAATTGTTGAAACTTGAGGGACCAAAATGTAAATTCTCAAAACTTTTAGAATTTTTCACCAAAGGCCTGAATATGACAACTTATGATTTCAAAAGGACCTTTGGTGACTTTTCTTTTAAAATATGTGCTCAGGGACTATTTTTGCCAATTTTTGAAAGTTGAGGGACTGAAACTGCCAATTATGCAAACTTTGTACATTTTTCATTTGTTTTTACTCATTTTGCATCTAAAACATATAAAACACAATTTTGAAATATTTTTAGTATTTTGATGCATTACTGAGTGTTTTTGTATGTTTTGCAGTTCAGATTTGACCAAAAATGATGAGTGTTTGAGCACTCATCACCTAGTATACCCCTCAGAGCCTATCTTTTTCATTTCTAACTTTAAGCATTTTACTTAAAGGAAGAATTTGTTTACAATCCTCCCCCAAATGTACACCCAAATCACCTTAGCCTTCCTTGTATGCACTCATTTTTAGTGCATTATTGTTACAACATTTGTTTTTAACCCTTTGTTAATTGTCTAATTGATTACAGGTTGTTAAGTCAAGTCATATCTTGTACATATTGTTTTGGGACGATTGGGACTCATGGGTAAAGTACTATTGTTATGGAGTAATGGGGAAGAACATCAATTATTACCTCCAAATGTGCGCTAATATTTTAAAGTACTCCAAGTGTTTTGATTATCTTAATTCGAGTCATTAGATTAGTTATATGTAAAGTATGTAAAAGTTCAAGTGTAAGGGGAGAACCGAGCCTCATTGATGTATTATTTTGGACGGTAGGGCAAGAGTGTATGAAAAAAATCGAAAAAATCAAGAAAAATAAAAAAATAGAAAAAGAGAAAAAAAACATACGGACTACCATCCCGTTTCCTTTTATGTTTGTTTAAGTTTATGTTTTTTTTTATTATTAGCTTAAGTTGAGTCGAGTCTTGGCTTAGCAACGCCGTATTGTACATGTAATTAACTAAGATAATTAACTTGCCACCAGTAAAATATCCCTTTATCCAACAACCAGTGTTTTCCAAATCCCCTACACCTAACATTATAACCCTTTAAAAAGACCTCTTTGATAGTTTTCCTAGGTGCTTATGCCAAGTGGTAGAGGTTTATGATCTTTTCCCAAGCCTATGGTAATCTATTTGCTATGGCAGGTAGTGAGTGATATTTTTCCATTTCCATTAGTTATATTTAGGTTTATAACACCCGAGATATGAAAGTATCCAAACACTATTTGTGAGGTGCTAGTATATAAACTCCGTGCTTGTTTTGATTAAGGTGGAACGATCATGTGTTGTAATTACTTTTATATTAATGTTAAATGACCCCTAGCTTGTATTTTGATTAGAATAAAATCTCATTTGCTTGAGGACAAGAAAATCCCAAGTGTAAGGGTATTTGATGAGGCGAAATTTGTTACGCTTTTAAGGGGTCATTTAAGCTCTAAGTCGTGATAATGTGATCAATTATTACCCTAAATCTTTCATTTTGTCATTTTAGGTACTTTTGAAGAGAATTCTGGAAAACGAAGCATTTTGGACGTTTTTTTGAGCAAAAAGTGAAGAAAATGACAAATTCAAGAATCCATGCTAGAATTTACATCTGACGGCTTCAAGAAGTTCAAGGGGACGGCGTCAGCCTTTGTGACAAGAGATGGATATTGCATTTACACTTGATGCGCCAGAAGACAATTTGAGGATTTACAAGTGACGGCGTCACGTTCTACCATGGGTAGGCCGTCACGTATCACACTAAAGTGTGACGGCCCAGAAGACATAGAGAGAGACGGCGTCAATAAGTTGGATTGGCGACAAGAAACCCTAGCCGTGGCGAGATGACGGCGTCAACCATCAAAAGGTGACGCCGTCACTCATGTAAATCTATATATAGTTTTTGATTTTTCATTCATTAAGGGAGGAACTTTTTGGTGGAACACACACACAAACCCTAGTACGAATTTCAGAACTTTTTAAGGGTTTCATACCCTTGTTTCTTCCATGTTCAATTAAAGATAAGTAATCCATCAATCACTCAATATGTCTATGTGTTGTTTGATTATATCTTACGCTTGTCTTTCTTTTAACATGCTAGGCTAGGTTTATTTGTGTTTGCTTATATCTAATGAAACGTAGTTATTGATTATTGATTGATGGTTTGTTATTAGTTGTTGTTGGGTGATTGATAATCGATGTTAGACTTAAGAAAACTGGCTAATCTCCTATACGGTAACTTGCTTGATCGTCTTAAGAAACAAGAATCGGATGTGTAATACGATTTTAATGGTTGTATTTAATGCATAAGTGACTATTAAGGAGGCCATGGTTAGGATACTAAACGTGTCGCCATAGGAAGAGATAGAAGCTTATAGAGTTGGGGAAGATCGTACACGGCCTCACGAATGGTATTGAGGAATGCAACCCATCACCTATGCAATTGTAACTAGCTTATCAATCAATAAAAGAGAACTAGGGAGTAATGAAGTCTAAGTAAACACGTTTTCTCCATATATAAGTTTTCTCATTTTATTTTCTTGTCATTTTTATTTTTATTGCATTAGTAGTTATTTGGGTTAGTTGACTAGCAACTAATTCCGCCCAATTTTCCAAATACCCGATATTTTACTTGCTTTTCATAAAATATAAAAAATTACAAAAAGAATCATCCCTCACCTCTAGACCTAGTTAGATTAATTTCAATCCTAGCGAACACTATTTCCTGTGGAGAACGATCAATCCCCCGGTACTTGCCACTTCACTATACTACATCGGTCAAGTACACTACCTGGTGGGGATTGTAAGTTTC
Organism: Artemisia argyi; assembly: GCA_030686995.1. Lineage (NCBI taxonomy): Eukaryota > Viridiplantae > Streptophyta > Magnoliopsida > Asterales > Asteraceae > Artemisia > Artemisia argyi. The sequence continues at coordinate 85,127,641 of CM060699.1, forward strand.
TCAAGATCCCTTGAGAAGTAAACTTTTGTGTACACTACAATCCAACACATCAGTGGTGATTACTGGTGGTAGTGGCGGTGGTTGGTGGTGGTGGTGGCTGCTACTACTGGTGGTGGTGGGTGGTGGTGGTGGTGGGTTGTGGTGATTGTTGGTGGTGGTGGCGGTGGCGGTGGCTGGTGGCTGGTGGTGGTGGCTACTGGTGGTGGTGGCGGTGGCTGCTGGTGGTTGTGGCTGGTGGTAGAGTGAAGGCGGAAAAAAGGGATGTAGGTAATGGATTCTCATTCCTCCCAATTTTGTTGGTAATGGACTATTACCTAAAACCAAGGAATGGAGGATTGCATTGCATCAAACCAAGCATCATGTATCATTACATTTACCATTCCTTAGGTCTCATAACCCCCTACCAAGCACCCCCAAAATCATGTATGTGAAAGTCAAGCGTTCTCTCACTCTCATTATTAGTATGAATTTGGTATGTTTTTTAAATGGTTGGAAAAGAATAATGTGCAACTAGTTAAGGTTGTGACTTATTGATGCACAAGCACGGTAGAAACTCATGAAGGAATAACCATCGATGTGTATGTGTTTTTATGAATGACCGAGTCAACAAATAAAAGAAGTAAATATGCTAAGGTTGTGTTTGATAAAAGTAACAATAGAAATGAGCAGTGGTAGTAAGCAGTAGCAGTAGCAGTAGCAGTGAGTAGCAGTTGTAAGTAGTGTGAGTAGTTGTAGGTTTTTTCTATAAAAATGTTTGATAACGTAGTTGTAAGTGTAATCATAATGTGTAAAAGAAGTAATAAATACTCAACGCTCCTAAATGCTACTTCATCGATAGTTGGAAAATGAGTACTTCGAAAAAATAGATAAAGCTACTTGTTGCTTGAAAATTGTGCATTAAAGATTACAACGCTCACCGCTCCTAAATACTCCTAAATGTTCCGCGTCAAACACACCCTTGATCTTAAAGGCATTAATCAGCTGCAACCATCTTCATAAGACCCTATTTTATTTTTTTGATTTATTTACTTATCTACACAAATACATGTACATGTTCAAGTGATCAAAAATAGAAACTTACACATCCTACTCAAAATAGAGGCTTTACCATGTGTGTTTTTCATCTTGTCATTCGATTTTCTACTTCGCCTTTTGCATTTGTTTTGCAGTTATTCCTAATGATACGCAACACATGTCTATATCAATCTTGCCGTTACTAACGGCTAGGACTTGTAGTGAATCAAACATATAAGGTGTTGTTTGTTTATTAAGAGGCTCTGAATCTGAATCTGATTCGCACATCTGAATCTGAATATGCGATAGAAAAGTCTGAATCTGATTTCAATCTTAATCTGAATAAGTGGTTGCGAAATTTGAATCTGACTCGAATAAAATTGTTTGTTTTTGTAAAATATCTTGTGTTAAACTGTCAGTTTTTATAATATAAATATAAAATCATTACATTTTGCAAAATAAATAAGATTTATTAAATATAAGAAAACAAATTCTATAATATAATAATCAATTTAAAGTTAAAAGTATTTTAAACAAAACATGCAATTTCATGTTTATTTGACAAAATAAATGTGTCGGAGTTTAAATTAAACTTTTTAAAACGATTAACTATATGTCTCGCGTTAGAGTTGAGAAATATGAGTCTGAAACCGAATCCTTCAACTTGAAAAAATATGAATTGTCACATATCATTTTATACATTATTTATCTAACAAAACATATGCAATGATTTTATTTAATACTTTTAATACGAAAAACAAAGGTGAAACAAGACAAAATAATAATAATAATAATAATAATAATAATAATAATAATAATAATAATAATAATAATCCAACTTGTGTCTAGACTCCCATCCAACTTTATGTAAATTTTCTATAAATCAATAAAAAAATAAAAATAAATATAATAATAATAATAATAATAATAATAATAATAACATTAAGAGGTGTTAAAACACCCCTACACATCTAGTTCAATAAGAGGTTTACGCCTCTTATTGTATCTTAATGGTGAGAAAAAAATAAACACTCTTGACATAGATTGCATCTTACCATATCTGGAAAAAAAAAAAAAAAAAAAAAAAAAAAAAAAAAAAAAAAAAAAAGTCTTAATAACTCAAATATCTGACCGCATCTGAATAAGTCAGTTTAAAATGCTGTTAAGAGACAATTTTCAAAAAACAAACACCACCTTACTTGAAGTAAGGCATCTATGTGCTAAACTCTTAATGGGTGTTTTGTCCGTGTCTAACAGAAAAACAACATGCTAATAAATGTTAGTTGTATATTTGCATGGTTCGATTATAGTTTGTATGGGCTAAAGCCCGAGTATTACTTGTAGTTAAGTTCTTCGGCCGTTAGGCCATACAAACTATAATCGGGCCATGCAACTATACGACTAACAATAAATAGATTTTAGTGATTCACAATCATTGTAGTTATCATTGGTGCAAGTGTGCTTATCTGAAATTGTCGATGTTGGAGGCATTTGTAAGTAAATAAACAACGATCAAATGTTATAAACAAATTGTAACATAAGTGTTTCAAAAGGCGCGCCTTGGTGCCGCAAAGGCCTCGCATAGGCGCGAGGCGTCACCTCCACGCCACGCAATAGATCAAGGCGTCATCTTAAGGCTTGACATGAGATGAGTGCGATAAAGCGCGATAAGGTGTACTGGTATTTGAGGCGTTTAGGGGATTTACTAGTAATTGGAATTTCGGCATCGTAATTGAGGTTTACTGGTATTTGACGTTTAGGGGTTTACTAGTCTTTGAAGAAGATTACAAATGTAAAAACAGTTTCTTCACTTTATTGCTTATGTATACCACTTTTTGTAAACTCGATGTATACGAAATATGATATACTAATAAAATATAATATAATTCTATAAATCTCTAAATACTTTTTGCCGCCTTAATTCACGTCTTAAAAACGTCATACCGCCACGCCTCATGCTAATACTTGAGGCTTGACCATGCTGTCATGTCACGCCTTACGCTATTTATAACCTTGATATTAACAAATGTAAAGAGATTAACTTGTAAGTGTATGTGTTCATTTTGAAATTGTTTTCTGTTTCTAGTTAAAAACTATTCTTGGATAGTTTATATTATCCCTTGATAATTAAAATTGTTTAAATGTATGTCGATACTAATTTGATTTGTTAGAATATATTATTCAAAGTCATTTGAGATATGAGTAGCTTTTAATTTTGATTTAAGATTATTTGAGGATTAAACTTTTTTTCAAGGTTGCAATCGCTAGGTGGTAACGTGGTGGCCGGGTACCGCCTTGCGATTAATCGGTTAGGTGGATTAATCGGTTAGGCGGGGATTAATCGAGGATTAATCGGATTGGATTTTTTTATATATAAACTTAAAAAATTTTGAAACTATATGCGCGATTTGGCCGATTTGGCTGATCTAGCCGAGTTTTTCTCGATTTGGGCGATTTATCCCTGATTTGACCGATTTCTATTTGTAAACGATTTGGCCGATTTATCCGATATTTATACGGTTTGGCCGATTTATGCCCGATTTGGCCGATTTTTATCCGATTAATCATTATGTTGACCCATTTTTGACCAAACCGATTATTAAGACCGATTAGTGAAAATCGTGGCTGTTAATCCCCGCCTAGCGATTAATCGCTGATTAATCGGCCGCCAAGACCGATTTTTGCAACACTGCGTTTTTTACATAGAGACTAATCTCAACCATTCATCTTTATTTGATATAATGGATGTGATTAATCTCAACAATTTAAAAAACCATTTTCATCCTTTTTTTTCTTCAAACATTAATATCTTTCAAACCGTTAATCGTTAAGCGAAAAAAAATATACCGTTACGACGAGCATTTAATTTTCTTTCTATAGATAGGCATTTTGATATATTTTCGACAATTTTTTTTTTCGTTCTTTCACATTTTTTTCGTAGCCGAAAAAATCACATGTGATATTAGACTTATATCACATGTGATTTTTTCGGCCATGAAAAAAAAAAAGTCAAAAATACGATTTTTTTTTTGTCAAAAGTATATCAAAGTGTCCGTCTATAGAAAGATAATTAAATACTTGTCGCGATGGTATAACTATTTTCGCTTAACGATTAACGGTTTAAGGGATATTTAAATTATAAAAAATGGGTGAAATATTAAAATGTTTTTAATCTTAACTATTCATTTATTTTTAGCTAGATGGTGGGGATGAGTCCCTTGGTATGTAAAAAAAGTTTGGTATGTAAAATAACTCTCCTCTACTATGTTTACTATGTTTAGATTTTATTTCATATTTTGCTATAATCTATAATACTATAAGATTCAGTCCCTAAATTTAATGTGGAGTTATGATGATAGAGTTTGTAGAGTTAGAAACAAGTTGGAGTCGTTTAGTAGTTGCATAGAGTACAAGATAGCTAATACTCGGAATTCAATGCAGCCTCATAATAACTATACAATCATGAAAGGAGATGAAGTGCAAGGGTTGCCCAAATTGATCACATAGCATTTAGTTTAGAATTAAAAGTCGGTTAGATGAAGTGCAAGGGTTGCGAAATGTTGCAAGAATAATTAATGATTTAACATAATTCATGCCTATATAAACCGGCCAAAATGACATTTAGTATGTACATTTGTAGTTGATTCACACATCTTTTAGATCTTTGATTGTTGGTAGCGGTATGTAAATTCTCTTTTGTAACATTTTGGAGATGATTCACACATCTTTTAGATCTTTGTAATTAACTTGGTCTTCTTTTTTTCTTAATTTAGTTATTATACGCAGGTACCATGAAAATCAAACAAGATCATGCATGCTTAGATAAATGGAACCAAAGATTGTGGTACCAACCATTTTCATATACAAGTAATTTATGTGCATTTTCTATTGATGTAGCTCACATGTGCGAATTGATTCAAGAAAATGTGCACGAGCATGTATGTAAAGCAATATTTAAATGATTAAATGATACTTTTTAGCGTGATCATGTAAGTAGTTGCTTTCGAATGCTCTTTGAGAAATATTAGAAAAAATTTATCGTGTGCAATTGAATTATTATTGAAAAGAAGAAGGTCGCGTATCGCAAAGTGTTTTCTTTTCTATATGTAGAATCACTAGTGAGAAACCAATATTTACGCCAATTAAATGAGTTTGCCATAATAGCAAAATATGACATATTAAAAATATCATATTGAGTAATGAATAGAAAGGCAAAAATACATAATTTTGACTTAAATTCGTTTGTAAATTATAATATCAAATAAAAAAGTTGAGTTTTAAACATAAGCAAAAGTTCAAATTTTTATCAAAAAACAAAACCTGTGCATTTAATGTGAAGTATATACAACATCAAGATGGAAGTGCAAGGCTTGCCGGAATTTATCATATGATATTTAGTAATAATTATACAATTAAAAGTCGGATATAGATTGAGATAAAGTTGAAAAGGTTGCAAGAATAATTGATGATTTAACCTAATGCAATATATATAGATATATGTATTATGTTAATGTATTTTCATATATACAAGTTATTTATGTGTGTTTTCTATTGTTGTAGCTCACATGTGCGAATTGATTAAAGAAAATGTGCACGAGCATGTATGTAAATCAACATTTAAATGGTTAAATGATACTTTTTAGCATGATTAGTTTATGTAAGCATGTAACTTGAATAATGAATATAAAAGAAAAAGTATATAATTTTTGCTCAAACCCATTTGTAAATTAAAAAAATTAAGTTTAAGACATAATAGTGGAGTCTAAAGGTTTTAGGAATTATTAATAGTGTTTTAATTAATATTCATTTAGTTAGCTATTTAGAATTGAATTTATTGATAAAATTTATTAATATTAGTTAGACTTCAATGTTAATTTTCAATAAAATTAATTGTACAATAAAAAGAGATGAAGCTAAAAAGGTTTGTAATGATTTTTATACATTTTATGTGGCATTATTATATATACATTATTACATAAAATTTAACTTACAAACTTAATAAATAAAATATTTAACGCACATTAAACTATAATCAATTAGATAAACCCCATGTGCTTCATATTACCATGTAAAAACCATCTAATAGACAAGTATTGTAGGGCTAAGTAATAGACCAAAAGAAACAAAACCATTTTTTTATCATGCAAATAAGTAATATGCCAAAAGAAACAAAGCCATTACAACTTAATAAACAAAAGACCATATATAGAATACAACACCACAAAATCAAAACAACATCAAACACTTTTAAATTTTTATACAAAAAAGTTAAAACATTTCATACAACATACTAAATAATAATTAAGTATACACTCGCCAATATACAGAAAGAATACACGATTAACAATTAGATTTTTAGCCCGTGCGTAGCACGGGTTTTGCCTGCCTCGTATATTGTAATTTTATCTTAAATATACATTGAATTGTGCGATTATCAGTGACGATTTTTTGTTTATTAATATTCAATGGATATCTAATAATCTGTTTTAATGAATGTATATGGAATAGATAAAGTCATAAAACAACTTTTACTAAGGTTGTGTGTGTATGTAAATGATGAAAAAATAAATGAATATGAAAGTGTACATGTCTTTATGTCTTTAAGTAATTCATATTTGATTCATTTACGTCCTTAAACAAAGAAAAAGATAAAAGATGGAGTATGTATTAGGCTAGCGACAGTAATGGTTGTGGATCGACTTAGTCGATCGATGATCGATCCCAATCGGTCGTTGCTTTTGTGGCTACTCGATCGAGGCAAGACAAAACCTCAAATGAATCGCCTGGTGGATCGACATTTTCAAAACTTTTATTTGTGTCCTTTTTGATTAATTTAGCAGTTAGGCAAAAATAAATAAATAAATAAATAAAATTCTTTTAAATACTTTATTATAAATACACAACATAAAACACACTCTAATTCACAAACCTCATTAAAAGGGCGGGCGATATCTCCCGATTTTTTTTTTTTTGTTAGTTGTTATTTTTTGGCTGTTCATGTGATTTTTTTTTTTTTTTTTTTTAAGATATTATTTGTAAAAAAAAAAAAAAAAAAAAAAAAAAAAAAAAAAAAAAAAAAACAAAAAACTGAACTTGGTCGCCCTTACTGGGGCACTGAATCGCCTGCAGATCGCTGGAGAGAGAAAGCTGACGTGGCAGGGAAAAGTAAGGGGATTGAATCCCCTTACTGTGGGTAGCCTTATTGTACTCTTTTCCTTCCATAACAAACAAAATTATAATGCCTTTTATTTTAACAGGAAAAGGCAAAAACATTATATTTAAAAATTGATTTGGGAAAGTAGTTTATACTTTATAGAGCAGGAGTATTTTCAGGCAGCTACTAGGTGCAAGTGTAGTTTGTTGACTTTAGACCACCATCAACAAAGTAATGTTGTGCCCCACCATGACATAATGCGTAAAAGACAAGAGCAGTTACTATTATTATTAATCCAAAAGAATCTATTATATTATATCTATATAACATTTCTCTCCGGACCGTGGTTCGATGCATTTAAAATAATGTTTTCTAACATATAACAACCGAATAGAAAACAATATTCCCTTCTATCTCGAGCGACGACAACCAATTGTTTAATCGAATATTAAAAAAAAATTACAAGATACACCCTGAACTTTTTAGTATTTACGACATTTTTATATAACAAACTTTATTTGTCAAATATCTAATAGATACCTACCAATTTCTTGAATAAAAAAAATACTGGCAAAAAGGCCTCTCGATAACGAATAAAACAAGCCCAATAGTGATATACTTTTAACTTACGTACAGTTTTATAAAAAATGTTGAAGTTTAATATATATATATATAGTTTCTAAGTAAAAAACTTTCAAAATGCACCCTTAACCTAACTTTAAAATTTTCATAAATTTCTTTAAAACTATAATCGTCAAAATTAGCCGTGCTGCAACATACTGGTGCCCGACACAACATTCATTCCAAAAAGGACATCGTACGATAACTACAAATATAGCTTCACACAACATTTGTTTCAAAGAAATACAACACGTGTCGGCAAAAAACATACGACGATCTTACAACGATAAACCCCACACAAACATTATTCGTAAATAATTATCGCAAAAATTCCCGCTGCAACGCAGCGGGTACCTTCCCACTCGTCTATATAACATTTCCCTCCGGACCGGCGTTCGAGGAACTTAAAATAATATTTTCTAGCCAATAACGATTCGGTAAGTTATTAAACAAATAATTTTTAATAAACAATAGCAGAAATAATAAAGAAACCAGCCAATGGAATTAAACAAACCATAAAATATTCAGTTGCACAACAAGTAAAAAAAATTATTTACAAATTACACCCTCAACTTCTTATTATTTACAACTTTTTTATACAACAAACTTTATCTACCAAATATCTAATAGATATCTCGCAATTTTTTGAACCAAAAAAATACCGTCAAAACGGTCTCTCGATAACGTACAAAACAAGCCCAATGTTGATATGTTTTTGACATACATACAATTTTATAAAAAGTGTTTTAGTTTAATATATATATATATATATATATATATATATATATATATATATATTTTCTAAATAAAATAACTTTCAAAATGCACCCTTAACCTATCAAAAAAATTTAAAATTACTCAGAATTTCTTTAAAAACATAACGGTCAAAATTAGCCCGTCGCGACACACTGTTGCCCGACACAACATTCATTCCAAAAAGGATATCGTATGACAACTACAAATATAGCTTCACACAACATTTGTTTCAAAGAAATACAACACGTGTCAGCAAAAAATATACGACGATCTTACAACGATAAACCTCACCCAAACATTATTCGTAAATAATTATCGCATAAATTTATCGAAAATTCCCGCTGCAACGCAGCGGGTACCTTCCCACTTGTTAAAAACACAATACAATACTAAAGTATTTGATACTTGAATAAAGAAACACTCATATTATATTCACGGGAGAACTTTGGAATATTATAAAATTTAGTTGGCAAAACCTATGGGTCATTGTTTTACGAGTGCTGCTAAATTATACGAGTAATGTATATGTCTCCAAGTAGGAGCTGCGGAAACATAGACTTGTCGTTGTTACTATCTTAGGCCCGTTTGATATAATGTATGAGAAGGTATGGATTAAAAAAACTTCATAGAAGTTATTTGGTATATTATTTTTATTTGGGCCCACAGGTATTGAATAAAAAATTCATACCATGCTATATTACTCTTTGGTTAAGAGTGAGGGGTATGACGGCGCCATTGACGGTGTCATCACCACAGCCCAATTTTAGTCATGGCGCACCACACCGGAAGTGGCGTCGTCACCACCAGCCCACGCCGTGTTCTTTTCTTTTCTTTTTTTTTTCCTTTTCTTTAATTGAATGTTAACGTTGGAATAGTGCTAGTTTTTCAAATATAATGGCTAGTAGGGTTTAAAAATCTTATAAATACCCTTTATTATTTCAAACCAAAACTAGTTAATTTTATGTAACTTTATACTGTAACTTTTTATGTCATATTCTTCGTTTAAATTTCGTCTTGTAATTTTTTTTCAATGAAATTCAAATTCAAATTCATAATTCATTATTTAATACAACCGAAGCAATACAGAAAACATAAACACGGTACGAGAAAACAAAACATAAAACACCGTTAAACATTGCCTCTATTCCATGGGGTGTTTCTCAAAACGCACCACACGTGAAAATATGGGAAGGCTCTCCTACGAAAGCGTTCTTTATAAATGTTGTGTGCGGTCTCGAGACGATCATTATCATGGCTTGTACGCAGCAAATGCTTATAAATATCATCGAATTTTTTACATTCACAGCTAAGTCTTGCCCACTTACTTGTGATCATATTTTTGCTACGATGATCACCGTCAGACTGAAGGTTGAACCTTTGTTCAACCTCATTCCAAAAAGAGCGTTCATTGGCGATGTCTCTGTCCTGAGAAACTTCAAGCCACATGTCAGCTAGCAAGTTTTCTTCTTTATATAGGAGTGTTTAGAAATTCAAATTTCAAAAAATGTTTTACAAAGTGAAGTGTGTGCAAAATAGTATGGTATGGTATGCTTTATATAGCATTGTTTAGAAATTCAAATTTCAAAAATGAGCGGGATAAACTTAAAATTCAAATTCAAATTGGAAGGGCGGGATATGCGGAATAAACTTAAAATTCAAATTCAAATTTTAAATTTAAACATTTACCTATATATAGGCTTATCCCCTGGCTTGTTTATACACACACAAACACACATAAAATTTATCAACTCTCTCCACAACAATGTCTCGCAAAGACTTCTACCAACAATTCCCAACTCACCGTGACTTCTCCCAACAATTTCCAACTCACCGTGACTTCTCTCAGCAATACCCAAGTCACCATGACTTTTTTCAGCAATTTCCAAGCTCCAGCATGATTCCAAATGCACCAGTAAACACTCCACCGGAAGACATCTTTCCGGTATTCACACCGGAATATGAACCGGTGCCCAATCCACCGGTTGTCCAACAACAACCCGATCAACCGGTGAACAATCCACCGATGGAAAACCAACCCATTTGGAGAGGGTTGACTGATGAAAAACTCTTCAAGCAAGATATGCAAGTCTTGCGAGAGGTTGAAGAAGCCAATGAATGCGAGGCACGTGCTCGTAGGGATGAGGAAAATGCTCGTAAGGAGCGGCTAAACAGAGAAGCACCATACTGCTGGGCCTTGGGGTTAGGCCCTGTTCTATCAGAGTCTGAGGCTTCGAGTGACGAGGGCTATGTCTCGCAAGATTCATTTTTTTAATTTGTAGTTTAATATTTTAAAGCATAGTTTCTATTAATGTAATGTGTTTATTTTAATTAATAAATTTTTTTTAGTTTATATTGTGTATATTTTATTTTGTGTAAAAAAAATAATAAATAAATAAATAAAATTGGCCGACGACACCAGAATTTCTGGTGCCAACGGTTACGGGCAAAATGTGGTGTCGTGGGTTTCTGATACCGTAAAGATTTTTGCTAACGTGACAACACTTTTTGTGCCACGGCTTGAAGCCATGGCACCACCACACCTAATGCTCTAAATCCCACCAATAAGAGTTTAGTTTTTTATTTTTTATTTTCCTCAACCACATATTTACTTATTTTATATTTTATCTTTTAATTTTTAATTTTTAAAATAATATATAATATCTCGATTTACATATAAACAATTATATAATTTAAACATTTTTTAATTTTCTTTCTTCTTATTTTATTTCAATCCTTTCTCAAATCCGAATCAAATTCCAATCCCACTTATAAACCAAAAGCACCCTAATATTTGGAAAAAAACCTACAAACACATTATCCATCACATAAATGGCAATTGGCATCGAAAAAAATCATCTGTGTCTGACGTGAGCCAAATTATATATATATAATATATAATAGTATGAAAACCCGACCAATTAGCCAATTTTCTCTTTAACCAAGAGTGAATATACCAAAAGGTCAAAGAAAGTCAAACCACATATATTTTCGGAAGTATTGGATATTCCCGAGTCTTTTATATCCCAACGAAGTGTGAATGAAAATCGGGTTCGGTTCGTGATCGGGTGATTGAATAATTGAGATATTTTTTTATTTATGACTAAAAATAGAGAACATTAACTAAAAAGTAACTAATAAGCATAAACAAAACACAATAAAATAAAAACTAAAAACAAGCACTTAACGGGAACACAACGGGCCTAAAACATAAATTATCAAAAATTAACCCTAGAAACGCAATTTATTTTTTAAAAGTCTTAAATAACTAAAAATAATTTTGGAAAAAAAGAATTATATTTTTTTGTTTTTTATTTTATTTATTACTTCCTCCGTCTCAAATTATAAGTCCACTTTCACTTTGTAAAAAATTCTAGAAATTCCCACTAACTACTCTATTAACCAATCAAATAGCATATCTCTCCACTAACGTCTCTTTTGATTGGCTGGAATATAAAATGGACAAGTATTTTGGGACAACAATAAATAACAATATGGACTTATAATTTGAAACGGAAGCAGTATAATTAAAAACACTTTTAATCTAAAAATATTATAAAAAATATTAAACTAATTTGATAAAATCTGGAATTTTTAGGAAAAGTACTTAAAGTTAATTAGAATATAAGAAAAATAAAAAGAAACCACCAGCTTATTTGAATAAGCTGGTATTAAGCTAAAAAGGCTGAATAGCTTAAATGGAAAAAATGGCTTAAATGAATTATTATTGCATACTAATAACGAAAAAGACCCAAGGGTAGTTGGTATTGGTGTATGATGTTAAAGTGGTTGAGAGGGTTGAGGTCCAGGGTTCGAACCTTGGACTTCCCCTTTCCCACTTTTTATTTTTTATTTTTGCAAAAAACTTATTATGAAACCTTTTACTCTCCCTGTCCCAAGCAAATGCGTTTTTATTCTAGTCAAAATACAAGTTAGGGGTCATTTAACACTAATATAAAAGTAATTACAACAAATAATCGTTCCACTAAAGACCAAAGACAAGTACGGAGGTCATATACTAGCACCTCACAAATAGTGTTTAGATACTCACATCTCTCGGGGGTAATAAAGTAATATCACAATATGGAAACGGAAAACATCTCTCACTACCTGTCATAGCAAAATAGATTACCATAGGCTTGGGAAAGGATCAAACCTCCACCAAATGGCGTAAGCACCTAGGATAAACTATCAAAGAGGTCTTTTAAAGGGTTGTAACGTTAGGTGTAGGGATATGGAATACACGGTTTTGTTGGATATAGGCAGTCTTTACTGGTGGCGAGTTAATAATCTTGGTTAATCACATGTACAATATGGCGTTGCTAAGCCAAGACTAGACTCGACTTAAGCTAATAAATGGAAAATAACAAAAACATAAAATGAACATAGAATGAAACGGGATGGTAGTCCGTATGTTTTTTTCTTTTCTTTTTCTTTTTTTTTTCTTTTTTCTTGATTTTTTCGATTTATTATTTTTTTTGCATACACTTTTACCCTACCATCCAAAATAATACATCATAGGGAATGAAAATTCCCATTACACTTGAATTTTTACATACTTTACAATAAACTAATCTAATGACTCGAATTAAGAAAATCAAAACACTTGGAGTACTTTTAAGATTAACGCACATACGGGGGTAATAATTGATGTTCTTCCCCATTACTCCATAAAATAAGTACTTTACCCATGAGTCCCAATCGTCCCAAAACAATATGTACAAGGATATGACTCGACTTAGCAACCATGTAATCAATTAGATAATTAACTTATGGTTTAACAAATAACAATAATGCACTAAAGATGAGTGCATACACGGAAGGCTAAGGCGATTTGGGTGTACATTTAAGTGGGGTGTAACAAATTCTTCCTTTAAGTAAGATGCTTAAAGTTAGAAACGAAAAGATAGGCTCGGAGGGGTGTACTAGGGGTTTCGTGTACTAAAAATGAGTACAACGCTAAGGTGTGGGAAAAATTAGTTGACTTAACTAGCCAAGTAATATGACTTAAATGGTCAAGTAATTATGATACGGGTTTAACACAAGGGTGATCCTAATGCCTCTTATCATGTAGGAAATCCTACTACACGAATGTAGTCTCACTAGCGGTCTCGGGATGCATCACTAACGCAAGTTCTAGAATCTAAATGCTACCGGTACACTCATAAGCACTAATAGTAAATGCTTTTCCTATCAAATCTAAAGGCGAACCTCACATATTTGGGTGGAAAATTTTCCTGAATGGTACGGTTTTGTGCTAGTCATACAATCTCCTATCCATGAGACGCTTGCTATGGCTAAAATTTCACTCCTAAATGTTGTAAAAAATTTTAAATTTGGCGCTAAAATTACACTAACAAATATTTCTCATAGTTTTATTACACATCTACTATCAAACAAACAAACTCAAGCGAAAGTGTATCTGTAAGGTATCATCATTTCCCTTCCCTTACACTTAGGATGAACATTGTCCCCAATGTTCAAGTAAAGAATGTAAAAGTGAAATAAGTAAAACAAATGAAATCAAATACTCCCCTGATTCGCTCGGTATGGATAATAAGGTGGCCAGGTTAGATCTTCCTCCAAGAAAATCAACAATCAAAGCTTCCCTTCCAGAAAAATAATCATCTTCTTGTCATACATAACTTGTAAAACCTGAGAAAACAGACAAGGCAACCACGCATAAAATCGGCGGCAATCTACATATGCTAATAAATCCTAGAAAACAAAATAAGATATAATGCTTGTGGAATGATGTTTGCAGATTTCCTGAAGATTCTAAAACTAATAATTCAACAAAAACTTTAAGACTCCGTTAGAAAAACAAAACTGGTAAAATTTCCAGATTTTTACACGTGACGCCGTCAAGAGTAAACTCGTGACGCCGTCAGAAGTGACCTGCATAATTCTTATGTTAAGTTTTCAGAAAATTTCTGGAAAAACTTCGTCCTACTTCCTGGAAAATCCTGCAAAACTTCATTATGACTCGATACAAGCATTTGACTCTAACAATACGAATATACATGTTCACTTAATATTGTGGAGAATCATGATCGGTTTTGTTTCTTAAAAACATATTTGGGGTTTCCCCTTACACTTATCTTTTGCAAAAATACCTTTGGATGAAGTTAAGACTAGGCCAAACAACAAAATAAAGTATTTCCACTATTTAGTTTTGAAACGTGATCTACCAACAATAAAAAAAAGCATGCATACGGAAGAAAATAACAAACAAACAAAATAAAAATCACAAAAAACATGGGTTGCCTCCCAAGAAGCGCTTTTCTTTATTTACGAGTCTTGTAGCTAGACTCAAGGTCATGGGTTACTACGTGATACGGGTGAGTTCCTCATTTAGGACATCTTTGGGATCAAACTTAGGTTTTAACTTCCTATCGGTTTTCTTAGTATGGTATGACCTTTCAAACTTTTTTCCATCCGGATCGTACAAAGTCATCTTCATATGCCATGATCCGTCACCATCTTTAGGTGGCTTGTCCCACCTCTATTTACACTTATCTCCCTCTCTTTTCCACTTATTCATCTCTGTATTAATAGGCATTACGCTTAAGAACTCAATCATCTTCCTAAAGACTAAGGGGTCCTCAAAAGGATCTAGCTCTTCATCTCTAGCTATGAGTTGTTCCACCGAATGTGTCTTTTCGATGAAATCTTTTTCTAGATAGAATGGGCGTTGAGGTCCTATAAAGTTCCTTTCTATCCAAGGTCCATATCTAGATGGTCTCCTATTCATCTTAACCCAATGTGGTGTCGGTTCATCCTCACAATCATAGCTATGTTTCTTAACATCGTATACCGACTAAGTGTCGCCCTCGCCTACCGCTATCTTAGACTCCTTACAATCTATCATGGCGCTAGCGGTTGCTAAAAATCCTCTTCCTACCAACAATGGGCATGTAGTGTCACTAACCATGTCTAGGACGTGAAAATCCGCTAAGATAGTTAACTTCCCTACGTGAACAACCACATCCTTAATCATTCCAACCGGGTGGGCAATACTTCCATCCGCTAGACCTATCAATACCTCCGTCTCCTCTAACTTTCCTAGCTTGAGAGTGGTGAAAACGGATAGGGGAATCAAGTTGAGGCTTGACCCTAAATCGGATAGTGTGTCGAAAGCTTCGGATCTTCCTATCTTACAAGGTAAAACAAATATACCCGGATCATCAAGCTTTTTAGGCAACTTATTTTGAACGAAGGCGGTCCCATTTTTACCTAGTTTAAACTTCTCATACTTTTCTAGGAGGGCACTATAGTAGGGAGCACGAGCTAAGACATCAATGACGGGGCGTTCAAGGTGAAGCTCCTTGAATTCATCGTCAAGGTCTTGCGTAGGAGGTGTTTCAACTATGCTTTTGACCGATTTTATATCGGGTGTTTTATTCGATTGGTCCTTTTGAAGAATTTGGTTTTGCTTGAAACACGTGCTCGTTGATTTAACCGAGTAGTATTGCAGACAAGAAGTGGGTGACGAAACCGATGATATGGAATTAACGTTTAGTTTCGGGTTCTTGACTGTGTCGCTTGGGAGTGCTCCCATTTCTCGGTCATTAAGAACTTTCAACAATGTGTCAATTTTGGTGGTCATCTCGCTTTGCTTTTGTTTGAAATCGGCTTCAAACTTAGATATGCGAGCTTCTTGAGATACCATGAACTTAGACATCAATCCTTCAAGATTGTTGGTACTACCATAGTTGTTAGAAGGATTGTTGTTGAAAGTACGGTTGGAGGGTGGACCGTTTGGTTGATAACGATTAGGCGGATTGGAAGAATTGGCTTGATTTTGTTTCCACCTAGGTTTGGGTGATTTTTCCAAGAGGGGTTATAGGAATCACCATACGGGTTTGGCTCGGGTTTGAAAGTGTACCACTTATCTCCCGCTTTGTCGGTACGCGTGGATGCGTAGTCCGCAAAAGCTGTTCCGGGGAGTTCCACACAATCACGAGTGTCATGGGGACCACTACATAATTCTCATGAAGAAGTGATTTTGTTCACTTGGCTTGAAGGCTTAGAAGCTTCGTAAGATTTCATGAGAAACTTGACTTGCTCCTCAAGTTCCATGATCCTACGGTCGGGAGTGCTAGAGTTGTTCGAAGGCAAAAATATTGCCTTGACCGTTTTGTTCAAATCACGGGGATCATTCCAGCTTTCGTTGTCATAGAGAGCAAGATCTTCTATGAGTTCCCATGATTGTTCCGCACTTAGATCACGTAGCTTACCACTGGCCGATTGGTCAATGGCTCGCCTTGTGGAGAGATCGATATGGTCATAGAAGATTTGGACTTGGAGCCAAAGATCTATGCCATGATGAGGGACTTTTTGGAGTAAGTCCTTGAAACGAGTCCATGCTTCATAAAGAGTTTCATTTTGACGTTGTTGGAACATCAAGATGTCATTTCTAAGCTTGGTAGTTCTCCCCGGTGGGAAAAATTGAGCAAGGAAACGAGTGGTGAGATCATCCCATGAGGTGATGGATCCCACTGGTAAACGTTCAAGCCATTGGCTAGCTTGATCACGTAGAGAGAATTGGAATAGGCATAATCGGGTTGACTCTCTAGTTGTAACATCAAGGTCTATAGAATCTACGATTTTAAGGAAGTCCTTGAGATGTTGGTTTGGATCTTCGGAACGAAGTCCATGGAATGCACATCCGCTTTGCATCAACCGGATGGTGTCGGATCGCAAGGGGGTCACATTGGCTCCGGTGAGCTCAATAGTGTTTCGATAGCCTTGGTGGCTAGGTCGGGAGTACTCTCCTAAGGTTCGGGGCCTAAGAGGTTGGTTATCTAGTGGTGGGTTTTGTTGTGGTGTGATGACGGGTTCAAAGATGTTACCATCGTCCATGATGTCGGATGGCAAAGAGTTATGAACAAAAACACGAAGAAATAAGATAGACTAAAGAGAACCTAAAAATAAAAATAAAATCATACTAGAAAGGAATCTAACAAGTAGACCTAATAAAAAGAGATTCTAACCTAGACAATAACTATTCCCCGGGCTGCGGCGCCAAAAACTTGATGCGTGGGGATCGCACCAAGCTTTACCTCTCGAGGGATCTCGAGAAGCTTACAACCCCCACCAGGCAGTGTACCTGATCGATGTAGTATAATATAATGACAAGTACCGGGGGATTGATCCTTCAACTAGGAATAGTGTCGCTAGGATTAGAAAACCTAAAGACTAGGTCTAGAGATGAGGGATGCTTCTTTTTGTATTTTTATATTTATGAAAAGCAAGTAAAATTCTCGGGTTTGAAGGAGTTGGGCGGAATTAGTTGCTAGTCAACTAACCCAATACTAAAGATGCAATTAAAATAAAATACTAAAAATGAAAATAAACTATATTATACTAGAGTTGTGAGCAATATGTGGGAGAATTGTGTTTACTTAGATTTCACTACTCCCTATATATCTTTTACACGTTAATTACTTGTTATAGTTGCGTGGATGACGGATTGTATTCCTTAATACCATTCATGGGGTGGCGTACTTACTTCCCCAATCCTATGAGCGCCTACTTCACTCCTATGTCGAGCCGGCTAAGAAGCTCCTAACATGGGATCACTAGAATTTGCTCATGCATTAAATACAACCAATAAAACCTAGTACACATCTGTTCATGTTTCCTAAGACGTTCAAGCATGTTACACAATGGAGATCTGCCAGTTTTCTTAAGCCTAACATTGAAATCATTCATCCAATACAACCATAAACAAGTAATCAACACATAATCAATATCTAGGTTTCATTACATCTAAGCAAACACAAGATAGATCTAGCCTAGCATGTTGAAATCAAGACAAGCATAAGATATATTCAAACAATACATAGACATATTGAATGAATTGAAAGAAGACTTATCTCAATTGAACATGAAAGGATTCAAGGGGTGAAAACCCTTGAAAACACTGTAAAATATGACCTAGGGTTTACAAAGTTCGGCCCTAGTTTTCTCCACACAAGTTCCTCTTTTATGAATGAAAAATAGAAAACTATATATAGATTTTGATGGGTGACGGCGTCAAGAACAAAAGTCTGACGCCGTCATCTAGCCGCCAAATAGTTTCTCGGATTGCCTAGATCTGGGTTTGACGCCGTCATGTATACTCCTTATGCAGGCTGTCACCAAAAATTGCCTTGACGCCCTTGTTGTGACGCCGTCAGGTTTTCACTGGGTCGTCATGGTTTTTACTCTTGACGCCGTCATGATCTTCCTCTTGACGCCGTCAGGTACTGTTCTCAGCATGGAAAATTAAGTCTTTGCCATTTTATTCACTTTTATGCTCCAAAAACGTCCGAATTTCTTCCTTTTCCAGAATTCACTCCCAAAGTACCTAAAATCACAAAAGGAACGATTTAGGGCAAGATTTGATCAAATAAATTCAATTCCAAGCTTAAATGACCCCCTAAAAGTGGTTCATTTTTCGCCTCATCAGATCCTTAGACAAAAACTTGCAGACTCAATATATAACCTTAAAAACTTATGACACTTAGATAGAAGTTAAAACATGCATTCTAGGCTAACTTGAACTACAAAAACAACACTTAAAAGACCTTTTGCTAATAACTTCAAAATAAGCTGTTTAAATTAATTTTAAACCATGAATTTTGAAAACTGGCTCCAAAGATATTAAACTATGTAAAAACACTTTAAACTAATAAAAAATTACTACTTAGACTTGATTCAAGCATAATCAAATTGGACTATTAACCAAAAATAACTAAACAGACTTGACCCAAACACCTCTTTAAAACTCAATTTTGCTTTTTAACACAGAATTAAGACATAAAACTTAGAAAATTTTGATAAAAACTGATAATTAAGACTTAATGACTGAATAAAATCAGAATGACTAAAAAATAAGCACTCAATACTAAGCTATAACTAATAGACATATTTTTGGATTTTTATGAATTTTTATGAAAAACTAAAGCTAATGAGATATAAACTACAAATAAGCAATTAAAAGCAATATAAGACAATAAAAGCATATTAAAGCAAGTAATAAGCAAATAAGCACAAAAATTAAGCAATAAGCAGTTTAAAAGAAAATAAGCATATGAAATGAAAAATAGAACTTACTTGGTCCTTTGCTCAAAACAAGAAATATTATGCTCTTTAGAGCTTATCTACAAGCTCCAGCTTATCAAATGATAAGCTGGTAAACCCATAAGCCCTTCCATTATTGGCTTATCATCCAATTGAGCTTATTTTTTACTTATCACTAAATTTTCAATCACAAGCTTAAACAAACTCAAACCAACTATTGAGGAGCTGGCATGAGCTTATGTGCAATAGAAATAAGAGCTTTTCAAACAGCTTATTAACCAAAAGAAATCATTATGAAAGCATTAAAGAGAAATAGACAATTACTTAAAATAAAATGAATTTTATTAAAAATTTAAGAAAATTTACATTACTGAAAAAGGAAATACAATGATTACTAAAAGACAGTAAAAGAAAGCTAAAATAAGCACTAAATAAGCTGAAATTCTATGAACTACTACACGAGCTTGTGTGTGTGAGAGAGGTCCTTTTTATAGGCCTTGAACGAATCCTTCTAGGCTTTGGGAAGGTGCCTTGATCTTTAATCTCAGTCCTTGATTCATTTTTTCACCTAGAAGTGCAATCCACAACCCTTGGATTAAATGCCACATCTCGTTAACCAATCAAAGGCCTTCAATTTGCCAGCATGTACCCGTTTTGATATCGTTCCCTTGTAAGACGTGTCAGAGATTCTAGAAGGGTTACTTAAGGTGGGGTAATTTAGGTGAAGGTAAGTCGGGGTAAGATTGGAGGAAAAACATGTATAGTAAAAGGGTTTTGGCGCCTATTTTAGTTTTGACTGAGAGAGTAATAAAGTTTTACCCAGGTTTTATTAATAGTTTGACTTCGGGTTAAGGGTGGGTTGGATCCAGGATTTGGTTTATTGGATTGGGCTTGGTAAGTGAATTGGATTGGATTTGTTTTATTAGTAGAAACTTAACATCCGTTATTCATAAGGACTAATTTTGCAATTTTTGGACTAACGGTGCAAAGGTTTTTAGGGACTTATGATGAAAGTGATTTAAGATTTGGGTTATGTTTTGAAGTTTAGGGTTTAAGGTTGATAACAATGTAGAATTACATCCCCGGCCTCAGCTTTTCACGCTCTTTCCAATCTTGTGCTCGGTTTTATCCTTATTGTTTTTCTTTTTGTCCTTTTCTCATATCCGTTACCTGCACATGCACAAACACAAAAACAAACATATATTTGGAATTTATGGTTAGTTTTTGGTCTTTTAAGTCCGTTTTTGATAAAGAAAATGTATCTGATTTAACACATACCAGTGGCCGCAACCATTATACCACAAAACACATCAAACAAATGCGGGTAGCTCAAAAAATAGAAAAAGAAGAAGGACGACTTTTGAAAGTGAAGATATTGTTATGAATGATAAGTTGTCTAAGTCTTAGAAGAGTGTAAAGTGAGGTGTTTGTGGCATTGCTGGACACAACAAAAAAACATGTCTTGGGCAAGGTGGTGTTTATGAAACTTAAAGTGAGCTTAAAAAAAATTAAAGTGCTAAAGGAAAAGGTAATAAAGTGCTTTAAAAAGTTACAACAAAGAAAGCAAAACCTAAAGGTAATGAAGTTGCATCAAAGAAACAAGTTGAAGGTCAAGGTGTTGTTGAAAGTCAAGATGTTGCAGTTAAAGGAAGTTGTATTCAATCTGAAACTCAAGGTCAAGCTACTGATGATCAATCCCAATCTCAATCTCAGTTTCATCCCAACATACTCCACCGATGTCTAGTGATAACATCAAATAGTACCCATATTTTAGTGTTAATTTCCCCCTAGATTGTTCATCTTTTATGTTAATATGTTAAGATATATACTCTTATTTGTTTATATTCTGTTTTCATGGCAAAGATGAGCAAATGAACGAAAAGGGGCGGATTTGGAAGGTTTTATATGAAAATCATTAAAGTATGCGGATTCTGCACTAACAATGGCGTAGATCCTCCATCTATCTACGCCGTAGCACACATTTATGAAGACTACGGCGTAGCCGCAACCTCAACTACGGTGTAGTAACACATCAAAGGGTTCTACGAAGTAACCTCCCTCCACCTACGACGTAGACCTCAAAATCAAGCAGTAGAGAAATTTTGAGGCCAATGAAGAAACTACGGCATAGTTCTTTACAAAACTACGCCTTAGAAGTGACAGCTAATGAAATTACGACCGTAGCACTTGATCAAGCTACGACGTAGTTGGTATTAACAAAGGCTAGGGCGTAGCCGACCATAGAGCTACGCCGTAGCAATGTCGAGCCTATAAATACCAGCCATAATTCCGAGTTTTATCATTCACTATTGTTGATATAAATAATGTTTAAAAAGGTTATTAATATCTCTCAATAAACCTATGTTTTGATAATCACAAAACTCAAATCAAATTAAGTCAAGATTAAGATGTAAACAAGTATTTGGTAACAAATATTTACCTCTACATCTAATATCACTTAAGGTATGCATAAAATAAGCATCTTATGCATTACATGATCAAAGGAAATTTTGTCTTAAGACATAACATCTTATAAAATGATATAAACATTTTATATATATATTTGTAAATCATTTTTGGCAATGCTATATTAAACCACAAAGATATGATTTCAAATTTCCAACCAAAAAGGGCAAATTTTATACAGAAAAACTTTTCCAACGTTCAGGAGGGCAGCCCCCTTAATTTTACTAGGCGGCCCCCTTAATGATTAAGGGGACCGACCCCTAATTAAGGGGACCTGCACACTCCAGAACAGTTAATTCTGGCCCTATAAATATTGGATCATTTCACACATTTTTCTCACATTTTTGCACTATAAACTTTCTGATCCAACCTCCATTTCTAGATCTAAAATCCTTTGATCATATAATTCATAAGTCTTTGTTTCCAAGTGATCCAAAGCTTCATCCATTCAAGTGCAAGAAGAAGAACACTCCTCTACATCCATCTAATTGTAGTAGTGTTGTGAATAGCTAGTTTCATATTGTAGTTGTGGTAGATATTTGTAAAAGTGTTGTGTAAATTTGTTGATTGTAGAAATTAGGTGTGTTGTAAAGTAGTTTAGTAGTTGTGAATTAGTTGTGCATAGAAGAAGGTGTGAAGTTGTGAAGGTGTGAAGCCTTGAAGAAGTTGTGAAGTTGTGAAGAAGGTGTGAAGCCTTGAAGAAGTCGTGAGATTGGTTCTAGCTACGATTAGAACTCGACATTTAGCTTAGTGTCGTTAACTCGTGTAAGCCAAGGTGTGTAAGGTTTCTCCACCATAAGGAGTTTGTTGACATAGTGAAGAAAACTCTCGAGTGTGGTACTCGGGGAGTGGAGTAGGGCAAGGAAGGTGTCCTTGTAGCCGAACCACTATAAATTCGCGTGTTGTGGTTTGATCTTTCTAACTCTATATTTTCTTCATTACATTTCAATACTTTCATTACTTGATTAGAATTGCTTATATTGGTTGTCATTTGAATTCACTTGAGATCGAATCGAAAGTTTTTAATAACCTACAAAATATTTTGGTAATAAACTTTTAAAAGGACGTAAAACTATTCAACCCCCCCCCCCCCCCCTTCTAGTTTTCCACACACTTTTCAACACACACAAGCTTGGAGGAATTCAGCGAGCAAGAGGAACGAAGTTCTATCAGTATACAAGTCCATACCAAGGGAGAGTTCACGCCATAACCATAAGTTTATTCATTCATTCGATTTGTATTAATTCAATGTTTACATTTGTGATGTCAAACACTTGTTTTCCTGTATTATTGAACATGAGTGGCTAGACACCTCTTGGTGTTAGCATTATTATGAAATTGTTATTGATATGATTTAGTTTTCCCGCATCTTTAGTCATTTTATTTGTATACTTTCTTAATTTATCTTAGGACACTTTAGCTTTAAGGGTTTTGATATTAGGTAGTCCTTTAAGGGGAATGTATGTTGCGACCGTGCCCGCATTTCATTAGAAGAATGTGACTTGGTGGTAGGAATATCATCATACATGATAAGACAATTTATATATATGTGTAATTATCCAAAAGATTTGCAAGAAATACAAATCCCGAGTTCGTTTCCCGTTTGAAGGAGTGAATGGAATCGTGATATTTGATTCGTGAAATCGTGTTGTGAAAAAATGGAAAAGTGAAAATTGTAATTTTAGAACTAAAATTATGATAAGAAATAAGAAAATAAGCAGAAGGTACAAGCTACTTATGTACAAGTGTTTAAAAACTAAAGATGATTAATCAAACGCGAATTTAAAAACGTAACGTACAAATTAAAAAGTGAGTTTAATGAAAAATGGTCCTAAAAGTGTAAAATAAATTTCTAAAATCTTAAACAACTAAAAATAATTTTGAGAAAAAGAAAAATATTTTTTTGACTTTTTATTTATTTTCTATGAATTATTTTCTATTTTTGAAATATTAAAATGAATTAAAAATAAGAGAAAATGTAAAAATAATTTGGAAAAATACAAAATAAGTTCTGAAAAATCTAAAACAACTAAAAAGAATTTTCTAAAATAATTTTTTTGGAATTTTTCAAGCGTTTTCTGATTTTTATTTATTAAAAAGTATTTAAAATTGATTAAAAACTGAAATAAAATAAGAAAAATAGCAAAACAACTCAGAAAAATATTAAATTTTAATGAAAATTCTAAAATAATAATTGAAATCTAGGAAAAATTTAAAAAGTGAAAAATAAGCTAGAAAAAGTGCTTAATGAGCAAACAGCTTATTTCAAGTGCTTACTAATAAGCACTTGCAACAAAACTGTGTGAAACTGATACAGAAGGTGTCTTATACTCAAATAAGCTCAAGTAAACTCAATTTAGATCATAAGAATCACAGAAACACAACTAAAGAGCAATAAGCAGTTTCAAATAAGCTAAGTAATAAGTGAACTCAATCAGAATAAGCCAGATGATAAGAGACAGAGTAAAACACTTGAATACACTTAAAACAACTCTAATGTTGCAAAGATACTCAGATTACAAGTCAATAGCTCAATTGCAGGCCTATGTGTGAATCAGCAGAACCTATATCAAATTTCTTACTTTGCAGACCCAAATAAGCAGTATCAATAAGCACTAAACTCTAAACTAATGGGGGCAAAAGCTTGTCTACACTACTGAGATACTAAAATAACTAAAAGCCCTATCACAAAACACCAATTGGTATCCTAATTAGAGCCAAGTTTAGCAGCCTGTTGAGCCTATAATCCTGACACAGTTGACTATTTGTATGCTTAAGCTATTTGACTAAATCCAATTTCCAACAATCTAATCCTAACAATTATGTTGTAATAAGCTATGATTACACTAAATTAAGCTATCTAATACTAATATGCAACTACTACTACAACTATGCTAACTGTTATCAACTAATTTAATCAGTTAACTAAAGTTTAAATCTACTTTTGACTTTTTAGTTTTGTAACTACTGATTTTATTTATTTACTAACCTATTTATACCTAATATGAACTATCTAGACTATAACAACCACACAGAAGCTACTAATACCTACTAAACAGTCTAAATCCAAACACCACTTTATTAATTGTTTTAAAATATTATTGAAGCTACTGTGAAATTTAAACCATGAATTCACCATATCCTCTCATAAAATGATCCAATATACTGCACTAAGCTCAAAACCACAGAGATAAACAACACAAATCACAGAATCTCAATTATGCAATTATATCACAGATTTAGATGTAAATTTAATGAACTATGAGCCTACTAACAATAAGATGATAAGATTCAATCACATAAACTCAGATATGATCAAACATAACTAAAATCAAAGAAACTAACAATGATAACAAATCTATACTAAACTAATCTAACAATGCAATGAATAGCTTTAAAATTGAAATAAAAGATCTTACAAATCAAGCTCTCAGCTGAACAGAGAGTACATTTGAATCATAGCCTATCTTTGGATAGGCTAAACTCTTCCCAATCTTAGCTTAGCATATCATATTACACGAGGAATCATAACTTCTTCTCAATTTGACTTTTGTTGATTGATTTGTGCTTATGAATGCAATGATCTTATTTGAACTTTAAACAATCTCACAGAAGCTATACAGCTAATATGAGATGTATCTATCTACAAACAAGCTTGATTGCAAGTTGTTTTCATCATTTTTCAAAATATTTTTATTTTTTTATTATTTTTTGATTTTTTATATATTTTCAATTAAAATTGATGAAAAAGTGAAAAGTAATTATGGAAAACTAAATTGAGATTAATAAGACTTCAATGTAAAAGTAAGCTATAAGAAATTAATATGACTAAAACAAAATAAAAAACTGATAAGAAATTGGATATAGAAAAGCAAGCTAAATTCGAAATTTATTAAAACTAAGAAAGGTTTACATTTCAGAAATTGAAGTTACAATAAGAGAAGTACATTCAGTAAAAAATTTAGCATTATAACACTACTCTAATCCTACTTACAGAAATGAAGAAATCTAGCCCTATTTATTGGAAATAAGAGAGTGAGGGGGTTGAGGTAACCAGAAGCTCCCAGAAGCTCTAATATCAACCATCAGATCAACTTGTGCTTCTTTTCATCATCCGGAACCCTTGGATCAATTTTTGTGACGTGTAAAAACCAATGAGAGTTCTCTATTTAGACAGCTTGGCAATCCGTGTGCTTCTTCTCTCTCTGACATGTGCGCACCTAATTCCAAGTCATGGGTAGTGTAGTTCTTCTCGTGCTTCTTGAGCTGTTGGGAAGCATAAGCTATCACCTTCTCTCGTTGCATTAAAACAGCTCCCAATCCTTTATGAGAAGCGTCACAGTAAACAAAAAAATCCTCACTGCCTTTTGGCAATGCCAAGATAGGAGCACTACACAACTTCTCCTTAAGTAATTTGAACGCTTCCTCTTCCTTATCCCCCCATTCGTATTTAACATTCTTCTGAGTCAATTTGGTCAACAGCTTTGCTATTTTCGAATATCCCTCAATGAATCTTCGATAGTAACCGGCTAATCCCAAAAATTGACGAACTTCAGTTGGGGTCGTCGGAGCGGCCCATTCTTTAATGGCTTCAATCTTAGCGGGATCTACATGAACTCTTTGACTATCAATCACATAACCTAAGAATTGTACCGTTGGGATCCAAAACTCGCATTTGGAAAACTTAGCATACAGCTTTTCCTGCCTGAGCAATTCCAAGATGAGTCTTAGATGCTCCTCATGTTCTTCTTATTCTTCGAATAAATCAGAATATCGTCTATAAATACGATTACAAACTTGTCCGAGTAAGGATTACACACCTGATTCATGAGATCCATGAATATCGCCGGTGCGTTAGTCAACCCAAACGGCATCACTTGGAACTCGTAATGCCCGTAACAGGTTCTGAAAGCCGTTTTCGGAATGTCTCCTTCGCGAACTCTGAGTTGATGATACCCCGATCTCAAATCGATCTTCGAATAAACGCTTGATCCTTGAAGTTGATCGAACAAGTCATCGATCCTCGGTAGCGGATATCTATTCTTCACGGTTAACTTATTCAGCTCTCAGTAATCGATGCACATGCGAAAAGATCCATCATTCTTCTTCACGAATAAAACTGGGGCTCCCCAAGGTGACGAACTTGGCCGTATAAACCTCTTTTCTTCTAACTCTGCCAATTCTGTTGACAACTCTTCTAGTTCAATCGGTGCGAGTCGATAGGGTGCCCGTGCTACAGGTGCAACACCAGGTACCAACTCAATTTGAAATTCCACTTGTCTAGCGGGCGGGATTCCCGGTAAGTCGTCTGGGAATACATCTGGAAAATCATGAACTATAGGCATATCTCCTATGAACCTTTATTTCTTCTCCTTCCTTCCTTTCATAGAAATTTGAGCTAAGAAAAGGTAGCATCCTTTTTCCATTAGCTTTGGTAGCTTAGTGCAAGAGATGACTGCTAACCTGGATGGGCTCTTCAAACCATTTCGATCGCCTTGTATATCTAAAATCTCCTTGCCATAGGGCACACGCACTATTTTCTCATCGCAAAGAATGTGAGCACGATACTTAGATAACCAATCCATACCAATAATGATGCCGAAACTTCCTAACGTGACGGGTAGAAGATCTATATTGAAAGGATGATTCAAGAAATTTAACGTGCAGCCGTGGATAATGGTTTTAATCCTTTATATGTTTCCGTTAACTAACTCTACATCATAACCAATCCCTAAGGCCATCGGGGGTTTTTCTAGTAGGGGCGCAAATGTAGTGGACATAAAACTCCTATTAGCACCAGTATCAAATAGTATGAAAGAATAACGATTATTGAGAAGGAACGTACCAATAACGATGTTCGGGTCTTCTCCTCTCTCATTCCCAATTGCATACACTCTCCCATGAGTTGTTCCTGCTTCCACTCGTTGGTTCTCATTGTCATGTCGTCCACGGTTTCCTCCAGTTCCTCGGTTTCCTTGATTGTACCCATTACCACTTGTTCCTTGGTTACCTTGATTCCATGATTCCCTGCACTCATTCCTATAGTGTCCTTTCTTCCCACATCTAAAACAAGTGACATTCGCCTTACTCATAGTTTCAGGAGTAGCTTGGACCATAGCAAGTGGCCGAGCTCTACAATCCTTAGCTATGTGCCCAACCCTTGAGCAGTTCTTACATACCACAGCACATCGTCCAAAGTGATTTCGATAACAACGGCCACACTTGGGCAACTCTCCATTGTGATTTTTCTTATCTCCATCCCTAATAGCATAAACCTTGGCAACTGCTTGTTGTTTGTTTCGGTAATCATTACCCTTAGAGTGATTGTCTCTCTTCCTGTTTCCATTCTTTTCCTTTTAAGCATTTTCCAGTTCCAACGAATCCATCAATTGTTGAGCGATCGTGATAGCCTCATGAACGTTAGTAGGCCTAGCAGCAATCACGTCGTTCCTTGTAGCCACGGGTAACCCATCGGTATACCACTCGATCTTCTGAGTCTCAGTCTTAACCATATCTGGGCAAAGCAAGGCTAACTCTTGGTAACGACGATTGTAAGTCACCATGTCAGTACCCTTCACTTTGTGATTCCAAAACTCAATCTCCAGTTTCTTAACTTTATTCCTTGGGCAGTAAGTCTGGATCATCAAGGACTTGAACTGCTCCCAAGTCATGGCATAAGCGACTTCACTCCCAATTGAATTACGATAATTGTTCCACCAAGTTAATGCTTCATCCTTAAAAGTAAAAGAAGCAAACTTTACCTTCGCATTCTCAGCACAATTACTGACAGTAAACACTGACCCAGTTTTCTCTATCCACTTGACCAAGTAGACCACTCTTTTAGTTCCACCAAACTCAATAGGTCCACAAATTCGGGACTCCTTGTAGTTACATCCAGTAGTACGAACAGGTGGAAAAGTTCCAGCTGAGTTGTTGGAGTGATTTGACTCAACTAGTAATTCAGCAACACGTTGTTCCACAAGTTGATTGATCATAACTTGATCCACAGTAGGTGCATTAGGTGGGATATGACCATTGTCTCCCTGAGCATCAACATTTTGATTCCTGTCATTGCAGTTGGTGGTGTCCAGGTTGTCGGGAGTGGGGGTCTCAACATTTCGTGAAGGACGGCATCCTCGGCGACCAGGGGTAGCCACCGCAGGACCAGTTCGGGTAGCTCTGACAGGGTTTCGTCGTGGGGCCATTGATCTGAAACACAATACAAGGTTTATAAGTCTCCGATAGTATTTATCATACGTTCATCAAGAATTGAATAGATGGACCCAAGACGTCGGTAGAATATCAACAATACACCTCAAGATATCAATCAAACAAATAGGAACGCAATTTCCATAAACATCCAAAGTCACACAACATCATGCAAAATAACCGTCATCCATACAAGTAGCGATCAATACATCATTCCAACTACCACAAGACATAAAGGATACTAATCGTTCTAAACGAGACGAACATACAACCAAAATACACAAAAGATAGGATAACTAGCTTTTCTAACCAAGCACTCCCTGGTTTAAAAAGCAACATGACAACATAATCCAAAACTATCTAGCCACTATGTTGGCGTAGACTCCTCAACTCCGATCTCAAACCATCCAACTCCCTCCATAACGATCCCAGATCAACACTGTGAGTATCACTGTCCCTCTTGAGATCTTCAACCTCCTTATCCAACTTCGTATTCCTCTGCCACAGCTTGCGATCTGCCTCGCGAGCCGTGATGAACCCTCTCTGCAAACTCTCCATCTACTCATGCACCTTCATCATACCTCTCCTGATAGCCGTAGTCCTGCCCACAATTGTAGCCATATCAACCCTCAGCTCACCAATAAACTCAACAATAACCATCTCAAGTCAATCAGCCAACTGCGAGATCTTCTCGCCTTGTGCAGTAAGTCGAGCCCAAATCCTACCAGTCTCACCAAGATCCGGAGGATCAGAAAATATATCAGATGGCATGTCCGACGCCATGGGACTGCCAGGTGGAGAATCGAATAAAAACGAATGATCAGGTGAAACTGGCTCCAGCTGATGTATCGGAGAATCGGGCTCTGCAGAATGAGCTGAATGTGACGGGCTGTGAGCTGGCAAACCATCATCATCAGGCATCTCCTCCTCCTGAGGATCATCCTCCTCCTCACCCTCCTGTGGGTCATCATCCCTCTGCTCACTTTCCTGAAGGTCATCAGCCTCCTGCTCACCCTCGTACTCCTCATCCTCATTAGAGGGGTACTCCATCAATCGTCGCCTCCGAACAGGTGAACCATAAGGTGATAGGGTAGATGATCTAGGACGGAGATGGAATGATGTGGGTGGTGCATCTGACAGAAGAGCGTAAGCATCAAAGTGCATGGGTGGTGATGAAGGGCGCACAGACATACGTGCCGTAGCTTGGTAGGCGAAACGTGGAGCCATACGAGCTAAAGCCTGGTGAAGTGTGAGCTGTCTCGAAGTATCAGGAAGCCCCAAAGAATATGAGGGTCCCTATGAAGTAGGTGAAGCTAGTGGTGCGGGAGAAACTGATGTCGGTGATGAAGTAGCTGAACGCATGGCCATCCTGTAAGGATCATCAGGAGCCATTGTGATCTGTGTTGGGCGGTGCGTGCCAGCAAGAAGATCCTCAGTAACATCGAACGAATAGGAGGTCATGGTCTGTGACAATGGCGTAGGGTAGGTGTAAGTGTTTCACAACAACTAAACCGCGAAACTCAAATATCATACTAAAATCATCATATAACTTCAATCATATCATTTCAAGAAAGATTTTTCAAATACCGCATTACTAAAACATTTCTAAAACGAGTAAATCATATAAGTTTCCAAACGCCATCATATCATAAAATCAACATATTCATAATTCCTAAATCATCTCAAAATCTCATATCATATCATCATCTCATAATATCTCAATCATAGTCTAAGATGCTTCGGCTTGGCGGGCTAGCTGGCATTGGTCGAGGATCGTTTTCTATAAAAATCGGTTATAGTTTAGGTTTTTATTACCTATTTCTCTGTAACCTTGGCTCTGATACCAATCTGTAACACCCCCAAAATTTGGTACAGCGGAAGACTAATCAAGCTTTCGGAGTGCTATGGGGATTGGTATCCGTCACAAGTCATAAAGAAACGAGATAAAGTAAACATAAGTAAAAACAAAACCAACCAGGGTTTTAAAGTTTACATTCATCCCAAATAATCCAAAGTAAGGCCCAAAATAAGTTTAAACATAGGTCCACAATATAATATCAGAGTTCGAAAATAGATCCTTTAACTAGATTGCCATGCCAAGCCTTCCAAACAGAAGCATCCCAAGCCATCACTTAATTACCTGAGAAAACGCGCTAAAAGTCAGATTTCACTGGTGAGATCATAGGTTTAAATTCTTAATTCAATCAAGTGGACATATACGCAAAACTCTTTCTAGATAGAATAGGCCTCGTTCCACTAAACCAAACATATAGGTGCACACTATAGTCCAAAACCAATCAAATCAATATGCATTCGCAAGGATGCGACATGCCCAACATTCGTAAGGGTACGCCATATTATTGCATTCGTAAGGATACGACATGCGCTACAACTTACCTAGTTCTATAAGCATAGCAAGTTTTGAATCAAACAGCAATAATAGTCCACATAAAATAATTTGCACGTTTCTCACCCCAAGAATTGAAAACAATATTCAAAAGTAAAAGTGGGGCTATGACTCACCTCAAGTCCATATATTAGCTCAAAAACCGGTAGAAACAAGAAGTATCGTAACTCAAATGATGGCAACTACGGACTCGACACTTCCTAGCAATATAAACTCTTCTCAGAATCACTTTCTCAAAAATCAAATATTCACAATCCCGAACGTATTCCTTTTTACTTTCCAAAATCCGTTTCTCATATTTGGTTTGGCGTTTCGTATCTGTGTGGGTGGAAGGTCGACTCAACACAATCCATAAAACACGTCAAAAGAAATAATAACGATCTATAGGTCTAGTGTTGGCTGAATATATTCTTTAAATAAGTCGTTGAAGTTTGTCAAGTTCGTCGACTCGCTAATCCTCCACAACCTATTTACTTAATATATTATTCCAAAACCATACCAAGTCCTAAATCACATAGCAAGTAGATTACTATATGGCAAGTTTTAAAGTCTAATAAGTTTCCTAAATATATCGTCAAACTTATCGAATTCGTCAATTCGATAAACTTCACAAAATATTTAATAGATTATTATCCCGCACTCCTTCCACAACCTAAAGGCGTCATAGGATACAATACTCGATAATAAACCCTTTTTATATAACTAAATAGGTCCTATTTAATCCGTCGATTAAATAAGTTAAATAGTTATATTAAACGAGTATATTAACGTTATACATCCGTGACAAGCACAAAAAGTCAACAATTAATAAAATGGCCAACTTGGATTTAAGTGCCCTCAAATCTCTTATAACTCATAAGTTATTATTTTATTTCCCAAAAGCTCGCTTTATTTTGTAAAACAATTCGCGTTATATTTATATTTCTAATTATAATAATTTAGTTTTAATAAGGTTTCCTACAATATTTTACTATTTTCATAGACCAATATATATTGTTAACGTTATTATTTTTTATTACTCGTGATCTCCTATTTATTATATACGCATTTATATAAATATATATACGTTTACACATTTATATAAATGTTTATATCGATATATAAGTTATTACGAGTTTTTATTTGTTTGCTTAATTATTAATTGTTTCGAGTTATAAAAGATGAGTCACATGTCCGAGTCATCACTCTCGGCTCATTGTCCAAATTCAAAGTGTTAAGGCGTTTGCCGAAGTCAACCGTTGAAAGTCAAAGTGACTCCAACTCGCACAACCACAAGTCCAAAGTAACAAGTCAAGTATCACAAATCCGTCATCCATCCCATTTCACAAGCTACAACAATAGGGTCCGACTACGGCACCCGACTAACCTATCTCCGTCATACTAATTTGACCGTCTCACAATCGGTCCCCGTTTACTCACATCCTTGTCAACACTTCACAAATATCAAAATGTCCCATTACCAAGACCACAAAGGGTCTCTGCTCAACAATACTTCTCGGCCAAACAAATAAACACAACAACAACATGGAAATAATAACAAGCAAAACATCAAGAATATATATAAGTTTCGGGTTGATTTACCAAGTCAAACCCGTGCCATGAGACCCACTTGGGTCTCGGCAATACCACGAATCAAGGTGACTCAAACCCAAGACCACTTTGGTCTCGGTTTAGGCTCATCCGAGCACACCAAAGCTGCCAAACAGACCCTTTGGGTCGCGGCACACAAGAACAACAACAAGCATCAAATTGCAAATCAAACTCAAGCCAAATCCAAACTCCATAACATCAACACCCTCGCTACTATGATTACTAGGTCAAAACCATCAAAAGAAAACCACATGGCTCGAAATAACATCAAGCCGTGAGCCATGGCTCACGGTTTCAAACTCGACACTCACGAGAGGCACCAAACCCGGATACCAAACCAATTTTTTTATAACAAAAACATCATTTCCCCATCATTTTTAATCAAGATTTCATCAAAACCCATTAAATCAATCCATGCTTCCATGGTTTTAAACCCACTTCGAGGCACACGAGGTGCAAAAACGATGTTACCTACCTTTTGACAGCTCCAAACTCAAGTATCTTTACAAAACAAGTGGTGGTGATGGTGTATAAAGAAGCGATGATTAATCAAATGGGGTGTTAGGGGTGTTTGGGTCGCGCGTGATGTATACCAAAAGAAAGAGAATGAAGTAAGGGTTAAGATGGTGGTGGTGGTGTGCTCGTGGGAGTGGCAGTGTGGTGGTGGCTGGAAAAAAGGGGCGGCGGCTAGGGTGTGTTTAAGAGAGAGAGATGGGAGGAAAGTGATGATGGATGTGTTTGGTGTGTGTGTGTGTGAACCGGTCAACAAGGACCTTTTGTATACTCTTTTTATGTTATTTTATTTTTAAAATGATAATAATAATAATATTAGTAAGGGGAGGGTGACTAGTCAATAAACACAAGGACCATTTCCGTAACCTTTTCAAAGTATTCTGACACCCTCAACCCGAGCTCGTTCCCATTATTTTTAAAACTCCACGATACGTTCGTTAAATATATAAATCAAACCGTAAATCAAGATTTTTAAATGTGTTAGGTTGTCCTAGTGCCGGAGTCAACGTAGTGCCTAAAAGACGTCTCAATCAATAAATCACGACATATATTCCATGTCAATTCAATAATTCAAATTTAATTCCACATAAACTTCATAATTCAAAACCACGTGTTTACCTTTTAGAAATCCATTACGAATAAACTCCAAACATTTAATTATCATTTAACGTAATGCGGGTTTCAAAATAACTCCCTAAATTGCCAGTTGTCACAATTGGATTTTTGGACTAGGCTTAATATATTTTTCAGCTTTTATGTATGAAATATACAAGGACCAATTGTGTAGAATCTGAATAATGAAGGACCAAAGCTGATATTTCCAAAACTTGTGAACCAAGGGCCTTAGTTGTACATATCTGAATCTTTAAGGACCAATATTGTTACTTCTCCAAAAATATCATCAAAGGACCACTTCTGACAATTTCTAAAACTTCAGGGACTGAAATTGAACATTTCTTCAAAGTTCATCCAAGGACTATTTTTGAAACTTTAAGCTTTCCCAAGGACTTTTATTGACTTTCTGAGCTTAGATTTGACTTTTCTGACTTCATTCCAATCTCGTGCTCGTTTTTGCACGTTTTTCGTTTGTTTTTCGTCCTTTTATGAAATATCCGTACCTGCACATTCACAATCACAAAAACACACTTTCTTTGGCAATTTGAGTTAGTTTTTAGATTATTTAGTCTAAATTTGGACAAGAAAAGGTGAGTGAATAAGCACTCACCAATACACGTGCGAATTGACCATAGGATCACCTACCTAATAGATTTACTTAAGAAGTTAGAGGGGAGGTGTAAGTGACAAGACTTCCCGTTAGACCAGTCTAAGTTAGTAGAGGCACTTAATGACTCAACATAGTCAGCCGGCGACCTCTGTTCATCACCAAGGTTAAAATCCTTAGATATTGGAGTAGGGGATTATGGGAAATAGGATAGGCGATTTGACCATCTGAGCCTATTGAATTGAACCCCCAGATGAAACGATAGGATGCATATCTAGAAAACTTGTCATGTTAATAACAAGAGTAGTAATTAGGTTAACACTGCTTTCTCCATATGATTTCCTTTTACTTGTTATTTGCTTTGTTTATTTGTTTCGTTATTTATTTCTTAAGTTAAATTAAGTCAATTAAAACACCCCTTTTATTTAGTGACATTTAAACTTAGATATTATCCGCACCTTAGCTCTTGGGACGACCTCGGTTTTACCATCTAGCTATACCTCACACGACCAGGTACACTGCCCGTTAGTGTATTAGGTAGACCTTAGGTAGACGAGACTATTATAAATTATAAAACATGGTCGGTAAATCCTGCATCAGAATAGACTGCATTGGAAAGAATGTTGGCCTCACCATAGGTCAATTATGTTATGCTTTTGAACTAGACAATGTTTCATCTATTATGTTTGCTATGGACAATTTATGTACTCTAAAAACAAATGTGTATGTCAAACTCTAATTATTATGTTGAAAAGTATGAAATTTTATGCATTTGTAATTATATCCATTTTGCATTGTCTATGAAACCATGTTATGTTTGTGTATTTTTAGAGATATTTCTTGTTAATTGGTTTTGTATATTTGTTGTGTTGTTGTACTGGTACAAAGGTAGCAAATGCCTAAACATGTTCAACTAAGAAATGTAAATTGACAACTACATTAACTTACAAGTGACCAAGCTTCTTCTGTGCATAATTTGCATCTTGTATGGCATATGTCTTCTTGCATTGTGTATGACTGCATCACCTTCAACTTGAAATTTTGACTGGGATGATGTAAAAGAAGTTATCTCTTCTTTAATAACCATGTGCATAAAGCTAACACTAACCAAAGTTAATACTAATAAAATTCATAACAATGTTGACAATTAAAAGTCCTTAACCAAATTCATAAGCAGATGCATAAACATAAAGTAAACTCAACTATTATAAGAACAAAATTCATAAACAAATATGAGACTCAATTACTGCCATTTTCAATATAGGAAAACATGAAACATTCCATTAAAGAGAACGTAAAGTTAGTAAATACTATATCATTGTTTGATCAAGGTTGTTACACTAAGATAGTGGCCTAACAAGTATTTATATTTCCACAAAACACTTCAAAATGCCACCACTATCATACATAAAAGCTAAAGAGTTAAACAAGTGCACAAACAATCAAGAACAATGTCCAACTGAGCACCAGGAGAACCTTTCACTTCCATACATCGGCTTGAGCATCCTGTAATCTTTCCTCAAGCTCATCCCCCCCCCCCCCCCCGCCCGCCTCAAAGTATGATCATTCTTGAATGAGCACATACTTATGGATCATACCATCCTATGAACCGGCAAAAAAGACCCATAATCATGAAAATGGCAAGTCATTAAATAATCACCATTGTTACTATGTACTTTTCTAATAACGAAAAAACAAAAATAATTTTAACATGCACTTACTTAATTAGGACAACCATAGAATCGATGCCCTGGATTGATCGCTGTCCACGATGTGCAAAATATAGCTTGCTTACCACACCAACAATAGACCATTTTGACATGTTTAAGGTGTCGGAGAAGAAAGGTTTTAGGGAAATTTAGGGATGATAAGTGATGATGAAAATTGTGGTAGAAGAGTAATATAGGAAAATGGAAAACTGTACAACAACTTTAACTAAGTACATAAGAGTAAAAAGATGATTTTGCCCTAACCTATTTAGTTGACCGAGAAATAATAGTCAAATGGACTTAGCATGATTACAAAACATGGAATGGGAACCTTTACTGAAAAAAAGGTACAACCCAGCATGAAGTTTTTTGGACAATTTAGGGACGAACGGTGTATTTTACTCTATCTCTTATTTTTATTATTAATTTTTTTTGTAATTTTGTTTTTATATAAAACTGTGAAACATAAATTACGGAACAACAAATATAAAGTTTGACAAGTCAAAAAAAGTAAAACAAAAAAAATATTGAGCAAAAATTATAAAAAAAAAAACTGTCTTGTTCTGTTAATAAAATGGGTAAAAATGCCAAACAAAGTGCAAAACATAAAATATAAAGTTGACAAGTCAAAGTAGTAAAAAACAAAAGATACGGAACAAAAAAACATACTCCCTTCATCCCAATTTATTTGTCAACTTTTGATTTTTAAAGTCTTTCTGTATCGACTTTGACCTTAAATATGTTTGTTTGTGTTATTTAATATTTGATGCAAAATATATGAATAGATTGAGTTTTAAGTGTATTTTTAATTTGTATAATTTTCATCAAGTATTATATAATACAAATAAGAATATTTACGGTTAAAGTTGACAAAGAAAGAGTCAAAAAGTCAAAACTAAACAAATAAATTGGGACGAAGAGAGTAAAATATAATAAAAACTGTCTTGTCATGTTAATAAAGTGAGTAAAAGAGGGGGTTAAGAGGGGTAACAACTACCAATAGTACAACTCGAATTATTTTTATTTTCATTTTTTTAACCAATAAAGCAATCAGATGAGAGTGTATAATACTATGAAGGGATTGGTTATTAGCACACTTCCTAAATTGATTTGAAACTGTCTTGTCATGTTAATAAAGTGAGTAAAAGAGGGGGTTAAGAGGGGTAACAACTACCAATAGTACAACTCGAATTATTATTTTATTTTTATTTTTTTTTTCATTTTTTAACCAATAAAGCAATCAGATGAGAGTGTATAATACTATGAAGGGATTGGTTATTAGCACACTTCCTAAATTGATTGTATTATTATTATTATTATTATTATTATTATTATTATTATTATTATTATTATTATTATTTATCTTTTTGGTAATTTTGTTTTTATTATAAAACTGCGAAACAGAAAGTATGGAACAAAAAATATAAAGTTTACCATGTCAAAAGTAGTAAAACGCAACAAATACGGAGCAAAAAATTATAAAAAGATGTCTTGTCATGTATATAAAGTGGATAAAACTGTTAAAAAAATACGAAATATAAAATATAAAGTTTGATAAGTGAAAAATAATAAAACAAAACAAAAACTATCAAAAACTACCCCGTACTGTCAATAAAATAGTTTAAAAAATTTTAAAAAGGTAAAGGGGTAGTAATATTATTAAACTATTGTTAGATAGGATGGTTGATGAGTTGATGTATTGACTAACTTCCTTTCACTTATCCAAAGTTTTGTGAACATTTTCATTAAAATGAAATAAAGGTTTGAGCATTATTAAGTGGAAAAAAACACCTTTTAAATAAATACTTGTATCTCTCCGCCTTAAAATAATTACTATTATTTAATTAATTGATCGTTTTTTAAAGTTTGTAATACTACTTCCGTCTCATATTAATTATTTAGTTTTGACTTTTAAAGTATTTTTTTTTCAATTTTGACTATAGATATTTTTATTTGTATTATATAATATTTAATAAAAATTATAACATTAAAAATACATTTTAAATACAATCTATTTATATATTTTGCATCAAATATTATATAACATAAACAAAAATATATAAGGTAAAAGTTAATAAAAAAATACTTATAAAAATCAAAATAAACAGCTAATATGAGACGGAAAGAGTATTAATTTTAATAAAATATAATATTATAAATTCGACTAAATATTTTTATCTATTTTTAATATCTAAAAAAACATAAACTATTAGTAGCAATTAAGATGGAAGGAGTAAATAAATAAACATAGGTTATATATTAGTCATAATAAATGCTCCAACGAATCTAAATCTAGTAAAATGAAAAAGTAAACATAAATAGGGATGCGTGCATTTACAACAACCATTCTCTCTTTTTCTTTCTTAAAAAGTCCACCATTTCTCCTATATTCTTTTACTCTCTCTCACACACATCAAAACACACACACACAACATTGTACTACAAACTCAAACTAAAACTAAACTACCCAACAAAACACACAAAAAGCACCCAAAAAACAGACAGACATCAAATGGAACAACAAGAACAAAGACATACCAGAAAATCCAACAAAAAACCCCACTTTTTTACATTTAAAGGATTGGGTTGTACGGCGCCGGCGCAAGTGTCGGTTCCGACAATGATTCGGTCGTCGGCTAGTTGGGAAGGAAAGAAAGCCAGAGAAAAGAAAGTAGTTACTACTCCGGTGAGAGATGTCTGGTGTGGGCCCGGTAGTGGGTTGTCAACTGATGTTGACTGTGTTGTCTCATCAAGAAGAAATAACAATAATAATAGTAATAATGTTGCTGTTGTTTCTGGTAGAGCTAAAATTGATGTTGAAAAGATTAATAATGTAAGAGAGGTAATTAATACCTTTTTTTTTTTTTTTTTTTTTTTTTTTTTTTTTTTTTTTTAATTTAATTTGTGGATTTTTTGGGATTGGAGATAAGAATGTGGGGGTTGATAATTTATTTTTTATTTATAAATTTTGTATTTTGATAAGTGGGTTAGGTTTGAGTGGTTATAATAATAAAGATAAGATTACTAGTAGTATGAGTTTTGATTATTTCATGTAAATATGATTGGAAATGGAAAAAAAAGGGACTTATAATTCAGATAAGACTATCTAATTATCATTATGATTAAAAAGTTTCTGATTATAGAAAGATTTCGAGAAGCATGTGTGGATTTGCACTAATATTATGAATTTGATTTTCTGAATTATTTGGTGAAAATAGTCTTGTTTTGATAAAAAGTATTGTGGGATATATTTATTGAGAAATGTGTAACTTTAAGAATTGTTTTTGGAGTAAGTAATGCTTTTCTTGTTTGTTTGTCTTTAATAAAAGAATTGAATTGCTGTTTTACTAGTTAATTAAAGATTTTCCCAATAATTTATCTTATAAAAAAAGTATGGTTTTAATG
Source organism: Artemisia argyi (assembly GCA_030686995.1). NCBI lineage: Eukaryota > Viridiplantae > Streptophyta > Magnoliopsida > Asterales > Asteraceae > Artemisia > Artemisia argyi. The sequence goes on from CM060699.1 coordinate 85,167,774, forward strand.
ATAGCAGCGAGGTTCATGTAGCGGAAGGAGAATGGTGCATCCTGAAGAAGACCTTCCATTTTTCGATACTGATACGAGAATACCACACGACCATCGATTACATGTATTTGGTGGTTCGAGACTTCATCGTCATCTTAGACATCGTACTCCCCATGGCCTTTCCGAGGTTTGCACACATTTTTACTTTTATCCTCTTTCATTATCATTAGTTTAATGTTCAAAAATGTTTACTTAATTCAAATTTACTTGCACTTATCTAGTTATCTGTATAAGTGGGCTTGTAAATAAAAAAAAAATGGGCTATTCATTTCTAAAAGATCGGTTTATATAATGACTGCCTCATTTTCATAATACAAATGGACGGTTTTAAACCCTAGAAATTGAAGCAACAATTCCAGACTGCTCCCCCCTCAGTTCTTAGGTTGTTCATCTTCATCTTACGCTACATTTCTGTTGATTGTGTAGTTTTTATTGTGCATGACAAAGTTCTCAGCCGAAATATTCGTTTATAGAAAATGTTAGTGTTTTGAGTTAATTGTTTGAGTGTGTTTTTGTCATTAATATGAGGATCAATGGTTAAAAGATTTGATCATCTTTGATGTTTCTTGTGGTTTGATTTTATCATCTACATTTTGTATTATATATATTTTTTACCAATTTGGTATGTTAAAGCATTTTCAAGATTAAAATGTGATAAAAATTGTTTTGATTGCCGCCTTTTCACGAAACTTGGCGATTAACATAGTTTTTTTAGGTCTGTTTTGCGTTAAAGGTCAAAAGAAATCAAGATGTGGATCTTTTACTACATTCACATGTTGCATTTCTATAAAAATGCCAGATGGTCTTGGAAAGTGATAAGTCAAAATCCAGAATCTATTTTTGGCCTTTTGGGCATTGACAACTTACATGTCATTGTAATTTTTGTGGTTGGGAAAATTACATTAAACTAGACTCATATATACCTTCTCATTGAGTATCCAATGCAAATGGTTATTTTTTTGTCAAAAGAAATTGTCCCCACTAATTTAATGTTGATCTTTATAACCCTGTTACCGTTTCTTATATATGTGATGTATTCTGAGTTGTTGGTACTTTTTACATATATTATTCTGATATACTCATAACCATATGTGCTGTTAGAAGTTGTAAATTTGAACAAAATAGTTTTTGAAATGGGATACTCAAGACTCTAAATTATATTGCATATGTTAACTTGAAGAATCAATATAAATGCATAGGTGCCCGTTCATTTAATCTAATTTGGACGCTTCACTTTATCGATACAATGTCAAACAGAAATGTTTATTTCACTTTTGTTCGTATGAATGACTTTACTATGAGAGGACTTGCAACAATTGACTATGTTTTACTTTGTACATGATTTCTCATCTGAAGTTACTCACTTGGGTGCAGATTGTTACGCTCCAAGGTAATTTACTTATGGGGGGAAGACTAGATCACGATCAATACAGGGACTGGAGGCTTGATGTCGATAATATGTCTTATGAGGTTTGTTTATTATGACTTTTGAATTTATTTTTCAGGGTTTTTTGTTTACTTTTAAGTATTTGGCAAAAAAAAAATTTTTGACAAAAATATTTGCCTAATATTAAGTTTTTTCATTGGTGGCATCATGTGCGGGTCTGGCATACTTGGTAATGGGTCAAAATGACCCAAAACAGCTTTTTGTCATTGAAAATGTACTTTTCTAAAAACTTACGTATTAATGTATTAAAAATGTTTTCATAACATTATCTAGGAGTCATAGCATAAAAAATACACTTTATGGTGATTTTTAACCCATTTGACCCATCGCATTCCTAGCTAAAAACGTATTTTACCCATTTGATAACATAACCCAAACTGACACATTCTTAGTAAATGGGCTGAAATTGTCATCAGTAATACTTTATAAGATATTAATTATGCACCCCTGTTAAAATAGGAATTACTGGATCTTGGTGACAAAATTGGGTACGTGTGTACTGGTTTAAGAGAAGATGAGATACATCGATGTGTCAGGAAAGCCAAGCCCCCTGTAGTATCTGAGGACAAGTCATCGTCTCGCATCCCAACGGAGATGCAGTGGAAATGTACCGTTTGTCAGGTTTGGTTTCTTAGAAAATACACAATGGGTTGATTTGAAACACACACATAGTGAGTCTTTATAACTGCAACTGTCGTAAATGCCCTTTAGTAATAACAAGATTCTAATTATAAATGATTGACTCTTGGTCAAATACCCTTTGGTTTAGTATCATAAAGGCGCTTTAATGATGAGAGTAGGCAAATAGGCAAACTGAGTCTGAGAATTGTCGGTAACCATCTTGATAGCAAGCTATCATCTAAATGTCTAAAAGGGTGTTTGGATGTGTGTTTCCAAAGTGATTAATATGATTTAAAGAACCAGAATGAATATAATTCTACGATGCACATTCAAACACCCTCAGACCACTTGCCGATAACAAAGCAAGAAGTCTATGAATATCACTTGCAACAGCAATGGGTAAAGAGGTAGTTTTTTTAGCTTTAAGATTGCCAATAGAAAATGTTGAAATTTAACTGGCATTGTACATGTTTAAAATTATGACAGGAGGAATATGAAGAAGAGGAAGAGATTGGTAAGCTGGATTGTGGTCATTTCTATCATATGTATTGCATTAAGCAATGGCTGGCTCAGAAGAAAACCTGCCCCATCTGCAAAACGGAAGCGGCGGTCAAGTCTCAACAACAGGCTGGCTAACTGTGTCTTCAGTAGCGGAATCCATGTGCATAAAACTTCTATCTCCGTGAAAGGAAAGTAAAGAATCATTCTTCAGTTTTAAATTTGTGTTCCATTATGGGTGCTTAACATGATTTTTCCGGGCTTTTGGGCATTTCTTGAATTTAAATGATGGTTATGGCTAGTGATTTGCTTCTTTCATTGACTTGGAATTTGTGTGGTACGTGTTGTTGTTCTACGTGGTTTTGTTGGTGAGTATATCTTGTTGATTGCCTTGAAATGGTTGGCAGCATTTTCGGCAAGCTTGTGAAATTCTACTGGTGAGATTGTGAGAGATATACACCGGAAGTGACTTTGACTATGTTTGGCACAAAGCTTTTTGGAGCTTTTTTGGGTAGTGAGCGGTGAAAAATGAGCTTTTTTATTTTTAGGTTCGTTTGGCATAAGAGCTGTGGGCTTTGCTATTTTTTAGGAAAACTCATTTTCCCAATGCTTCTTTATGAAGCTGTGATCTTTTTTTGCTACTGTTCACAGCTACTGCTCACAGCCCACTGCTACTGCTCACTGCTACTTTTGCCAAACATAACCTTTGTCTCATGTTTCATCCAGTTAGATACCAAGTTATGGATCAAAATCAAATACTAGGGTGTTCGTCGGTTCGGTTTATTTGGTTTGGGTTAAAAATTTTTTGAGGCAAAACTGAAAATCGAACCCAACCAAATTTAAATTCGGTTTGGTTTTGGGTTAAAATATTTTTGAGGTAAAACTGAAAACCGAACCTAACCAAATTTAAATTCGGTTCGGTTTCAGGTTTACCCGAAAAATACGAATTACATAATTAGATTTTTTTTTTCTTTAACAAAACAACTTTCAAAATGAACTTATAAAGTAAAAACAACTCTGCAAATAGTTCAACTTTGAAAAAAAAAATGAGACTTCATTTTTTTTCTAAATATTTATTCAATCCATGTGATTTATAAAGTAAAAGATAAACAAGGTTCACGGTACTACGAAGTCTACAACATTGAAAGTTTATCAAAAGTTTTATAAAAGGTTAATTTATTGGGAAAATTGTCTAAATATATATTCAACTTGTCACTTTTTACTATTGTATGCACTGAACTTTTTTTTTCCCTATTATATACACAAACTTTACTAATCACCCTTATTGTATCAATAAAACGCCTTTTTGATGACGTGGCAAGTTGATACAATAAAGATTATTAGTCATCAAAAAGGCGTTTTATTGATACAATAAGGGTGATTAGTAAAGTTTGTGTATATAATAGGGGAAAAAAAAGTTCAGTGCATACAATAGTAAAAGGTGACAAGTTGAATGTATATTTAAACAATTTTCCCTAATTTATTTGTGAATTGAGACCTCGTAGTAAAGTGTTTATAATAAAATGACATCAAATATATACAAGTTTTTGTATTAACATGACATCAAATCTTGTTAGGAATACAATTATTCGTGTGAAAGACTCGGTCACCCCGAGTATTTAATAGCATTAAGTTAGCTCGTAATCATTACAATATTTAGTTAGTATTAGTTTAGTTTAAGTAACATCGTGGAGGAAGGACGGGTCTTTACCCACTGTATACCCGATCCACAGCCCGAAAGAGGGCGTTTTGTAATAAGTATAAATAGCCCTTCCCACACAAGGGAAGGGTTGGACCTTCTCATTTTACAAGCTAATATATCACAAGTTTCTCTCAAGGCTGCCATCACTTTCTCTCTCTAACTTCTCTCTAGAACATATACATCATTCGATCCATCTAACCTCAATACCATACTTGTTTATACATTTGAGTTACTTACAATTGGTATCAAGAGCCATGGTTACATCTTAGGGATTGTTTGTACCAATGTTCTAAAAGGCTCAAGGCGCACTAAGGCGCAAAGGGGGTCAAAGAGCCTCGAGTCGAGGCGCAAACCAAGGCGCGGGATTCATAAATATGAGGCGCACTATATATTTAGGTTTTTTTTATAACATATGTGACAACTTATGCAACTTAAATAACACAAAAATATCAATATTCAATGCATAATGCCACTTAATAGTTATTACATCTAACAAACGTTGCATTTAAACCCAAAATATTAAGCAAGCAGTATATCAGAATCCATGAACTACCCTAAATTCTTGAATATACATTACAATATATGAGTTTTTGACTTATAAAATTTAACAAATTACCATGTATCAAACTATAAACTATCAACAACAAAAAATCTATAGTTATTTGGTAACACTTAACACTAAAGAAACAACATTTATATCTATTAATAAGCTACTATTCTTAGACATTAGATTACAAAAAAAACATAGTTCTTTGTTGATTGTGTGTTTTAGTTATTTTCTAAAATACTAGGGTTATTAGATACTTTATAACTTAAAGGACCAAATGTATATAACATGTAAGCCCAAAATGTATCTTACTATTAAGAAAAAAATGCCAAAACCCCGTTACATCTTCTAGGCGCACAAATCCCCAAGGCGCTAAAGCGCAAAAATCCCCAAGGCGCTGCGATTTTTATGGGATTCATGCATGTCGTGAGCCTCGATCTAAAAAAATCCCAAAGGCTAGAGCCTCGTGGGATTTAGGGAGTAGGCGCGCCTTAGGCGCGATTTTTAAAACATTGGTTTGTACTCATATTTGTGATTGGTTTTGTGTTTTGTACTTGGCTCGAATGGTTTTAGGTGAAAATACACTCGTTCGACTCCATTTGTGATTTGTAGTGTGTTATTCTTGTACTTTCGTGATTAGTAGTGTTGTAGGTACTTAGTTTTTCAGTTGGGTAGGTTGTATCTCTCGTTTGTGTTTGATGAATTTTAGTACTTATTGCATCTTAGCGAGTTGCCTCTCGGTGTTGAATTCTTCTTAGCGAGTTGGCATTTGTTGGTAGCGAGTTGGTCAAGTTCTGATTAGCGAGTTGCTTGATTACTATATTGGGATATAAGGACAATTCGCTAGAGTGTGACAGGTTTGTCTCATTAGTTAGCGAGTTGTCAGTCTTTGGACATATGTGAATCCAGCGAGTTGATGTTAGCGAGTTGCGTGTAACCAACGAGTTGATATCCAGCGACTCCTTAACTAGCGAGTTGAGTTCTAGCGTTTTGGCATCCTACGAATTGCTCAGACTAGCGAGTTGCCTACCTGGTAATTTGCCAATTGTAGAGATTTGTATTTCAGTGAGTTGCTGTGCTTTTGCAATTTACTCAACCAGCGAGTTGTTAAACTTGCGATTTGAGATCTGGCGAGTTGCTCATTTAAGAGTCTAGCGAGTTGCTTTATTGTATTTCTAGCGAGTTGCTCAAGTGTGATTCCAGGGAGTTGATAACTTGTAATTCTAGCGAGTTTCTCAATTTCAAGTTAACTTTATCTTTCGGTTTCTCTAGTTGACTTTAGTAAAATCCCGGGAAAGAGTTGATTTCTCGGTTTAAGTCACAACAGTTGTAAAATCCCGTCAAACATTACTTCATGGCAAATACGGCTTCAACTGATGACATTCAATCTGCCGGTTCCGATACCCGACCTCTTATGCTCGATAGGACTGACTATGAGTCGTGGGCACAAAGAATTCGACTTTATTGTCGTGGTAAGGAGAATGGTGAAAACATTCTACGATCAATTGACGAAGGACCATTCCAAATGGGTACCACAAGAGATGTTCTCTCCACTGCTGAAGATGGAAATGTCACCTTTGGAATTGACAGGCCACGTACTTACAATGATCTCAGCGAAGTTGAAAAGAAGCGCTATGATGCAGATATTCGAGCCTCCAACATTGTGATACAAGGACTACCCAAGGATGTTTACAAGCTGATTAACTTCAACACAGATGCCAAAGCTGTTTGGGATAATGTCAAAATGCTTCTAGCTGGCTCAGAACTTACCAAAGAAGATCGTGAGTCCCATTTGTATGACGAGTTTGAATATTTCAAGATGAACTCCGGTGAAAACATCACTGATTACTATGTCAGATTCCATAAGCTTGTTAATGACATGAAGATGATCCGAATGACAATGCCTAACATCCAACTCAACTCAAAGTTTGTTAACAACATGTCACCAGAATATGATCGGTTTGTCACAGCTGTAAAGCTCAACAAGGGACTTAGAAACACCAACTATGAACAACTCTATGCTTACTTACAACAACATGAAAAGCATGTTGTGTATGACCGTCAATTGAGGGACAAGCTTAATCCAACCACTACAACTGGTCCTCTTGCATTCATCTCCAATGTTCAAACACTCAACCAACCCTCACATGATCAAGTCTTTCACCATCCTGCACCACCAACACAGAATCAATCATCCACTGGTCAATCATCCGTGCAATCACCAAATGTCATGAACACTCAACTGGATTCAGGATACTCTCATACTGATAAGATGATTGATAACCTATCCAACCAAGTGTCACTACTTGTTCAACAATTCAGAGCAACACTTCCTCAAACTAACAACCAACTTAGAACATCATCTAACCCACGTAATCTTGTTGTTGTGGAAGATGGACGTGTTGTGGTTCAAGGAAGACAAAATGTCAATCAAAGGAATGGAGTCCGGGGGTATGCTCATAATAGAGTTGGTAATGTTAATCAGGGACAAGGAAGACAACCCAAGTGCTACAACTGTGGTGGGCTAGGTCATATCGCAAGGAACTGCACTCAACCTAAACGTCCCCAGAACTCCGACTACTTCAAGGATAAGATGTTGTTGATGCAAGCACAGGAAAGCGGAGTGGCATTGGATGAGGAGTAGTTGTTATTCCTAGCTGGTGATGAAGGGAACTCTTTTGATGCCGATGTAGATGATCAACCAGTTCAAGTCTTAGCTCTTAATGACCCAAACATCTTCCAGGCAGAGGATTGTGATGCTTTTGATTCAAACGTTGATGATGAACCCACAACACAAACCATCTTCATGGCCAATTTGTCATATGCAGCCTCATCACCTCAACAATCCAGTCCCTCCAAGTAATCCATCATATCTGAGGTACTAAAGTTATATGATGCATGCAAAAGAAATGATGAACCGAAGATTCTCAATGAAATACGTCAGATTAATGTTGATGAATCAGATGAGGTTAAATTGGAAAACAAAAATGTTTTCCCAATTGAGCAACATGTGGATCACAACAAAGAATCTGATGTATCTAGTGGAGCATCGTCAATTGTATGTGATGATAATGTGATGTATGAACAAAGGCTTCCTAACGAAGTACAGCAAACAAACGTGGTGAGATTAGATATTGCTAATATGGGAAATAGCAATGTTGTCCCATATGAACAATATGTAAAACACAACGTCGAGTCTGTTGTACCAAGTGATGCATCCTCTGTTGATAATAATGTGTGTGAGTTGGATGATTACACTGCCGTTGTACCTGATGACACCCTGACCACTAGACTTAATATTCTTAAAGATCAGGTGACCTTTTATGAACAACGTGCAAAATTTGAGCTAACTGAACGTGAACAGAAAATGGATTGGCAGATGCGTACATATATAATTGAATGTAACTTAAAGGAAGAATCATTGAAAATGGAGTTAAAATCTTTGCAAAATCAACTTGATCAAACTGTTAAACAAAAACAGGAGATACAGAAAAATGTAATTGCGCTAAAACTTGATTTTCAGGATAAAGAAACTAAACTCTTAAATGATTTCTCCAATCTTAAGACGTTAAAGAACAAACTTGAAAATAAATTGTACACTCAAGGCCAGACTATACAAACGGCTCAAATGATACAAAAGCACATTAAATTGCGGGATAAGCATAGCAATAAGGATTTAGGAGTCCCTAAAACTAACTTCCTTAGAAGCGTTAATGCCACTCAACCTGCTTTATATGATGCTAATGTTATGCTCAAACCTGATCATGCCCCCCCTGATGTGTCATCTACTGAGGAGATTGAGGAGATAGAATCGGTCAATAGGGAGAAATTAGATAATAAAATGAAGGATCCAAAGTGCATTAAAAAACGTGTCAATATCAAACCTCATAACTACTATGAAAAGAATCGATTGACTGTTTTTGCACCCAAACTAAGTTAACACCAGAGCAAGTATTTTGGCCTTTAGACATGGAAAAAATTGAAAGCTGAAGAACTTAAGGCCAAAACCCCTCAAAAGTTTGATGCTCCAACGGTGTATCCCCCCAATACACCAATGCACTTAGTTAAGTTATCACTTCCCACTCAATGTAAAACTCTTATTAGCATATATGTTCTTTGTCAAATGTTCGCTGATTTTGATAAAACTTGTAAAAAGAGAATTACACCAACGGAAATTACTGAGGGTGAAAGGGGATTTGAACTTACGAAAGTGTGTTACTTAACAGAAGTCATTCCATTTTTTAAACTTGTCAAAGAACACTTTGAGGGCTTGCAAAAATCCCTTGAAATTGAAGTGAAATAAATGAAAGAAGAGTTTAAAAATATGGAAAATGAGGGAAAACAAGTTGCAATAGATCTTTAATATAGTGAAATTGCGAGAAAAAAATGCTCTTATCATGAATGACACTTTGATTGCTAAATGTATTGCACAAGATATATTCTATACTGCTACTGATTCTTCATTAACTGCTTGTCAATTTCATGAAATGTCTGTTGCTTTAAATGTTCTCCAAAATCATGTTGTTGAGCTTGAGGGGGAGAATTTAAAATTGCATGAAAAAAATTCAAAACGATGATCATGATAACATGGTCAGGCATTTTTATAAACTTGAAGTTGATAATCTTAACCTACAACTAAAATATCAACATTTAGAAGAAAGAGTTAAAATCTCAAATGCCAAGACATCTTCGGATGCTCCTGAATTTGATGCATATTTTGAATTAGTCAAACGTGATGAAAAAAATTCAAGCTCACACCAACACGATTCAGAAATTGAGGGCCCAAATTGCCCAATTGAAGTCTAACAAGAGTGATGTGATCGGCTCCCATAAACCACAGTCTGCAGATTCTCAGGATTTTCAATTTCGAGACACCAATAATAAACTGAAATATGAAAATGATTGTTTTCAAGCTGAAAATTCAAAAGTCAAACAACATTACAAAGAGTTATATGATTCAATTAAGATCACATGTGAACAAACCAATGAAAAATAACCTCTTTGCTAAATGAAATTGAGAATCTAATGACCAAGGTGAAAGGGAAAATGCCGGTTACTGCATGTAATAATGTCACTTCAAAGGTCTGTAAATGTAAGAAATATGCATGTGAGGCCGTGAATATCCTGCTTCCCCTTAGGAATAATGAGTTAGTCCATAGTGATTACCTTAGACATCTTAAGGTTTGCCTTAACATGCTTCGTGAGACCATTGAAGAAGATAGAACAGTGAGATCACATGATAACACCTTCATAGATGTTAGTTTTCTCACCAATCGATCGCAAAAACTCTTAAAATATGCCATAGGTACATGTCCTAAGATCATCAACATGCAAGATAGAATTACGTCATCTTCATCTAAGATTACGAACAAGAATGTAACCTTTCACGTACCTTTGACAAGATCTGAACGTAACACATCACTTCCTAGAAAACAAACAGCAGTCCAACTATCTAATGTTCCCGTCATTAATTCTACAGGAGTAAGCAATGACACTAAAGCTAGCGGGTCAAAGCCTAGTTGCAATACAAGGAATGATAGGACTTCGCCAGCTAAGAGTGCTCAAGGGAAGAAAGTAGAAGACCACCTTAGGAACAATAAGATTGATTTGAATGAAAGGAATCGTGTTGATTCTAGTATTAGCTATAAGCATATTGTAATTAATTCGAATTCTAATGCTACTTGTAAGACATGTAATGACTGTCTATTTTCTGGTAATCATGATGATTGTGTTGTGTCATTTTTTAAGTCTTCTTACTCATCCTCAGTTAAAGCTTCTAAGACACATAAACTGGAAAAACATAGTTGGAATGCTACAGGAAAAATATTCACCAGTGTAGGATATCAGTGGAGACCTACGGGAAGAAAGTTCACTCTAGGAAGTCAGTGCCCCTTAACTAAAATGACCAATCCTAAGCTTGTAAATGTTAAGGAATGGAAGGAAACTGATAGAAAATTCCCTTTAGTGACACAATGCCTTAACGATAGGTCCTCTGCACCCACTAGTGTTGTTTTCTCTGAGGAAATCATTGCATACACTAATCCTGTTTCTCCTAAATATGTTTGTGCTAACCAACTGGATCCCAATTACTCTTGGGGATCCATGTCTTTCAGTTATCCATATTTTTCTGGTTTCAAATGCAGGTCGTACAAATCATCCTGTGGTATTTTGAATCAGGCTGCTCAAAACATATGACTGGGGATCGCTCTCGGCACATAAATTTCATGAAAAAGTTTATCGGGACTGTTAGATTCGGGAACGACCATTTTGGAGCCATTATAGGCTATGGTGACTATGTGTTTGGTGACAGTGTGATTTCTAGAGTTTACTATGTGAAAGGACTTGGGCACAATCTATTCTCTATTGGTAAATTTTGTGACTCCGATCTAGAATCACCTTCAGAAAGCACACATGCTTTGTTAGAGAATTGGATGGAATTGATCTTCTAAAAGGAAGTCGTGGTACAAACCTTTACACCATCTCTATAGAAGATATGATGCGGTCCTCTCCCATTTGTTTGCTTTCCAAGGCCTCGAAGAACAAGTCATGGTTATGGCATCGTCAGTTGAACCACTTGAACTTCGGCACCATTAACGAACTTACTCCCAAGGATCTTGTTTGAGGCATGCCCAGGTTGAAATATGAAAAAGATCATCTTTGTTCTACGTGTCAACTGGGAAAAAGCAAGAAACACACTCACAAGCCCAAACCAGCCAACTACATTATAGAAGTTCTCCATACCCTTCACATGGATCTGTGTGGACCTATGAGAGTACAGAGTTTTAATGGGAAAAGGTACATTCTCGTAATTGTTGACGATTACTCACGATTTACATAGGTAAAGTTTTTGAGATCCAAGGATGAAACTCCGGAGATCATCATTAAACTTATCAAGCAACTACAAGTAAGACTCAACAAAAATGTCAGAACCATTCACACAGACAATGGAACAGAGTTTGTTAATAAACAACTCACTCTATTTTATGAAAGTATTGGCATCAGTCATCAAACGAGTATTCCTCGCACTCCTCATCAAAATGGAGTCGTTGAAAGATGGAATCGCACTCTCATTGAAGCTGCTCGCACTATGCTGATATTTTCTAGAACTCCAATGTTTCTTTGGGCTGAGGCTATTGCTACTGATTGCTATACTCAAAATCGATCGTTGATACTTCCTCTCCACAAAGAAACACCTTATGAGCTAGTGCATCTTAGAAAACCTGATCTCTCTTTTCTTCATGTGTTTGGAGCACTCTGCTATCCAACAAACGATAGTGAAGACTTGGGTAAACTTAAGGCTAAGGCAGATATTGGTGTATTTGTTGGATATGCACCAGATCGAAAGGGATACCGAATCTACAACAAGAGAACCCGAAAAATATGGAAACAATCCATGTCATGTTTGATGAGCTGACCGAGCATATGGTTTCAGGTCACACCAGTTCTGGACCCGCATCTAATCCTTTGTCTCCTGGACCGATCAGTTCAGGCATTGTACAGAATCCCACTCCTGCCATTCCTTATGTACCGCCCACTAGTGAGGAATTGAAGAAGTTGTTTGATCCTATGTTTGACGAATATTTTGAGCCACAACAGATTCACGAACCTGTACAATCAGCTGCAGATCCTAATGTTTCGGCTGCAAATGCTCCACATGATACTAATTGTCCATCTGTTTCCATCTCCCTTGGTCAGGATGCTCCACTATCTAGTCACACTCAACATGCGTCAAATGTACAATCATCTTCTGAACATCAAGGGACGGCAGTAGATCAGTAAAATCAAACTCAGCTAGATCAGTTCACTACCCTCAACCACACGAACATCTCAGAAAATGGACCAATGATCACCCTATTGACAACATCATAGGGAACCCCTCTCGACCAGTGTTTACAAGAAAGCAACTTGCCACTGATGCCTTGTGGTGCTTCTTTAACTCCATTCTATCCAAGGCCGAACCAAAAGATTTCAAAGATGCTTTCTCTAAAGAATGCTGGTTCATAGCAATGCAAGAAGAGATATATGAATTTGATCATCTTGATGTATGGGAATTGGTGCCTCCTCCGGAATGTGCAATGATCATTGCTCTTAAGTGGATCTTTAAAGTAAAACTTGATGAGCATGGTGATGTTTTGAAAACTAAGGCACGGTTAGTTGCTAAAGGATATAGTCAACAAGAGGGAATTAACTTTGAAGAATCGTTTGCACCTGTTGCTCGTATTGAGGCCATTAGAATATTTCTCGCCAATGCTGCTAGCAGTAACATGATTGTCTACCAAATGGATGTTAAGACTGCCTTCCTTAATGGAGACTTGAAGGAAGTGGTCTACGTTACTCGGCTTGAAGGATTCATGAATCCTGAACGGCCTAATCATGTCTATCCTTTGAAGAAAGTCTCTATGGCCTAAAACAAGCACCCAGGGCTTGGTACGACACTTTGTCCAAGTTTCTTCTAGAAAACCAATTCACCAAGGGTGTCGTTGATCCTACCTTGTTCACTAGGAAGATTGGAAATCATCTGCTTCACGTTCAGATTTATGTAGATGATATCATATTTGCATCTTCTGATCCCACCGAGTGTGATCGATTCTCAAAGGAAATGAGTTCCAAGTTCCAAATGTCGATGATGGGACATATGTCATTTTTCTTGGGGATGCAAATCTCACAAAATCCAAGCGACATCTTCATTAATCAAGCCAAATATGCTAATGACATCCTAAAGAAATTTGGTTTTGATTCAAGTGACTCAGTTGACACTCCAATGGTTGAAAGATCCAAACTTGATGACGATTCAGCAGGTGTACCAGTTGATCAAATCAAATACAGAAGTATGATTGGATCTCTCATGTACCTCACTGCGAGCAGGCCAGATCTTCTATTTGCGGTATGTATGTGTGCTCGGTATCAATCCAAGCCTGCCAAAAAGCACTTAGAAGCAGTTAAGAGGATATTTAGGTATCTCCAAGGGACTATTCACATGGGTCTCTTGTACCCTAAAGACACTGCTATGGCTCTCACGGCCTACTCAGATGCTGACCATGCGGGGTGTCAAGATACTCGACGAAGTACGTCAGGAGGTGCTTAATTTCTGGGTGAGAAACTTGTAAGCTAGTCATCAAAGAAGCAAATGTGTACATCAATATCGTCCACAGAGGCAGAATACATTGATATGTCTTCATGCTGTGCTCAAATTTTGTGGATGAGATCTCAACTATCGGATTATGGCTTTGTCTTTAACAAAGTTCCGATGTATTGTGATAATAGAAGTGCCATTGCTCTATGTTGTAACAATGTCCAGCATTCCAGATCCAAGCATATCGACATCCGTCATCACTTCATCAGGGAACAAGTAGAGAAAGGGGTAGTGGAACTTTACTTCGTGAGGACGGAGTTTCAGCTGGCTGACATCTTTACAAAGGCTCTTTCACGAGAAAGGTTTCATTTCATTCTTCCGCGACTTGGGATGAAGAGCCTGATGTGTGTCAAAAGCTTTAAATTTATAATGCTAGAAATACCGATTAATCGACTAAAGACACAACACGGGCAGTGTACCCTTTCGAGTGTAATATAGTCTAGGAAAGTTCAGGTCGTCCCAAGGTTGTTGTGCGCTTTCAGATTCAAAAAGTAGTTTAAAAGGGAAGTCCAATTGATTGTCACTATCATAGGACTCTTATTTGTATTAATGGCTAACTTACTATGAATGCTATAATTGATTAAGATTGTTACCATGATTATTAAAAGTATGTTTGTTTAGGCTAGAGAGACATGAGTCTAGAAATGAATATATAAATATGTACCACAAACAAACCATACAAGTGGTGAATAACGGGTAATTACCAACACAAGTATATCTACCGAATATGCAAAGAAACCCTTTCGGCCTATAATTCTAAGCATATCAAGTGCATTAAGATTGGTTTATGATCAATGTTTATACACATATACTTCTCCTAATCAAGTTCGTAAGACATGAGATTAGGCCTTAAACATATAATCATTCGGGCTGTCTAGCAATTTACTATCCAATTCTCACAAGTCTAGTATTGATTCGCTTGGCCAAAACGACTCAAAATCAACCACACCTTTCGGCCTATTATGATCAACCAAAGGATAGACAATGATCCGAATAATCACATATCAAGTATACAAGCATAAACAATGAAAAGCATATTAATACGTACAAGACTATATCATATTCCTCAATACGCCCAAACAAACATAAACGACTACTCCATAATTAAACAAGTAACAAGCATTGTAAACTTAATAAACTCAGAAACTTTCATATTAATAAAGTAATAGAAATGTACCGAATCCACAAGAGTATGTATACTTAGAACAATTGCTTATGCCAAACACAAGCTTAATAACCCAAAGTATGAATTACAAGTCTTAACCACTACTCCTCTACAAGCCACGAATTCACAGAGGTACTTCACAACTTCTGGGACTTGGACAAGGTAAGGGATAGTTGTTGGGGTTTGGGAATGGCTATGGTGGAACCAAGGGTGATTTTGGTGTAAGAATCACCCTTTCTACTAGATAATTTTGTTGTGATGAAAAGTGTGTGTTATCCTCTGGTTTAGGGTCCTCTTTATAGGCTGCATAATACTTAGGGACCAAGGCAAGGGTATAGGATCGGATTGGTAATGAATGAGATTCATAAATATGCATTTAAACTGATCTAATAGATAAGTACGCCGGTTTTCCTAGAAAGTGCGGCGGTTATGAGGGTGACACCAGACCAAAGTTGTAGATAATTCTCTTAGCTTTCCGTGGCCACAAACGGGAGGTAAAACGGAGCCCGTATGCTCCAGATATGGCCAAAACAGTGGAGGTGTGTCGGGAGATCTTTCACTTGAGTTGTTTCTTCGTTTAAGCTTCATAACTTTTTCTTCCATAATATCGGCGTACATTGTTCTTAACACCGGCGGGCTTCACACTGAATACCGGCGATCTGGGAGATAAACAACGGCGACCTTCAGATGATTTCTTGGAGCCAAAAGGTCATTAATAGAGCTTGAAGATCGGCGGACTTCAGATATAAGATCGCCGCACTTTACTTGATTTGACTTAGATTGTGTAGGACTATATTCGTCCCCGTAACCGGCGTACTTTGATACAAAGAGCGGCGTGTTTTTCTTCTTTGACAGGAAATATATTGCTCTAGCATCCAAATAGCTTAGATGTGTACACTTTATCTTGATTCTTGAAGTTCTTTGTCGATTGGACCTGAAATGTAATTTCATGCAATTAAGTATCGAAAGTCCTTATAATCCATCAATATATAAGCATAAAAGCATAGATAACGCATATAGAAATATGTATAAATGGAGCGTTATCAAATACCCCCACACTTAAATATTTGCTTGCCCTCAAGCAAATCTAAGAAAAGAAAAATTAAAAAGAAGTTCCTAAATAACAAATGGAAAGAAAAAATTTTAAATGCTATGAAATTATCAAAAAATATTTTTGGTTTTTATAAAAAAGTCGCAAGAAGCGCAAGCACTCCCACACTTAAAGGTTTGCTTGTCCTCAAGCAAATATAAAAATAAGCTTTACAAAAAGAACATTTTTGAAAAATATTTTTGGATTTTTAATATGCGAAAACAGAGACGTTTGACAATACCCGATAATTCTCAAGCTGCGTTCACATGACTAAGCACCTCATGAATAAGGAAAAGTATAATTCACTCACACTCATTATTTATATGATGGAGAATATAAGGAAATCACACTCTATTACTCAGACATAATTCATTAAATTACCATATTCTTGTACAAGAAACAAAACTGCACTGACACGGCGTAAGCACCAGGTACAAATATCAAAAGAGGGTTTTTATTCGGGTTATAATGTTAGGCTAAGGGTTAATAAGGGATGTATAAGGCATGGGAAATATTTACTGGAATTGGTTTAAAAGAAAAATGAAATGTCGAAAAGTCCAAGAACCAAATGTTGCTAGTTACGACATACTACAAACCCATGAATTATTCAACATCCAAACCTCTACACTCACTCTAGTTGACAAACAAACAACACGCCAACTCTTATTCATACTTCATCACTTTATTTTTCTTTTTTTTCTTTTTTTTTTCTCTCTTTTTTTTTCCGACTCACCCTTTTTTTCACATTTTTTTTAATATATATCCATTCTCCACATCAACAATTCCCCCACACTTAATATAAGCATACACCACAAAAATACAAATATGAAGCGGGCCCTCTTCATCTTCGTTGAAATGACACAATACTCATAACAAAGTGCAAACGAACTATTAACCAAAAATCATCCGAACAACCAAGCAACTAGCAACCAACCGAATAGACTTTTGACAAGGGGTAAGGTTTAGGCTAAAGGTTATATATTTTTGTATTTTTATAGTGGATGTAAGAAATGAAAGAGATAGGCTATGAATGTTAAACTAGGGGTATCTAGCACTAAAAGTAAGTGCTACAGAAGGGTTTTATTGAGGTGGTTTAGCTAATCAGTGTAACTAGCTAAAAGAATAAATAATATGTTAAAATGGAATGGCTATTTGGGTTAAATCCTAAGTTGCCTCTTTATCACATATAAATACCTATATCACACGAATGTGATCTCACTGCGGTTTCGTAATGACTTCAAGCACAAGTTCTAGAATCGAATAAATCACCGGCACACTCATAAACAAAGAAATCAAGCATAAAAGACATATGCCGATATAGGCTCGAAATCCTCACATTTTCAGTGGTAATGGTTATAAATGCGCAAGTAATGTCATCGATCCCGAGTCGGATCTGCTCTATTAATCGGGACACATCTCTGATTTCAAAAATTTATTTATTTACTAAGTTTTATTTTAATATATTAACCTAAGTGACAAAATTTTAAAATAGATAAGCTAAAAGGGCAAACCAAAATTTTCAATCAATTTTACGAATGAGTCTCATGTATCAAATTTATTTCCCTCCCTCACTTAAGTTAAGCAATATGCGTAATTAGAAAATAACTTAAAAGTAGGATAAACGGGAAAGATAAATATAAGAGAAACAAAACTTCTCGGGGCTCTTAAGTGATTGGTTGAATTCTGAAAGATATAATGTTGAGCAGAACACCAACATATGCATGTGAACTCAACCAACAAATATAATATAACGATCCAATAATATCAGCTCCCCAAGTGTTAAGCAAACAATCCGATCAACCTCCACTTATTTATTAAACCTGCAAAATAAACAAAACTACGAAAAAGCATAAAATACTAAAGCGCACTTTCGTAGGCAACACGGTTGCATTTAGCATATGCAACAAGCCTTTAAACCCCTCGGTGTCCCGAGTGGACGAGTTATAGTCTCGTGAGGGTTTACAGCGAACACACCCACAAAGTTCAAAACACTTTTTTTTTCTTTTAAAAATTTTATTTATTCACAATTTATTAAAAACAAGCATACTCAAAACACCACGAAATGAAAAATAAAGGCGAAAAAAAAATCTTTTTTTGTTTTCAAAATTTTAAGATAAACACATATCAAACCCACAGAAATAAATAATTTACAAAATTATTTTTTAGAACTGATGAAGAAAGCTTGTCGCGCTTGGGTGTAAGTGCGGCGCACTTCGGTTTATATTTTATAGCAAAACACACATAGTCAAACACACAAAACAGAACTAATAAAAGCAAAAACATATTAACTAATCATGAGAAAATAAATAATAAAGAAAATCTAACACGAAAAGAAAATAAAGTATTTTTGGGTTTTTTAAATATTTCTTAGGTAGACTAATTACGAATAAATGAAAGTTTGAGGCACCAATTAAGTTAAGATATTATTTCAATAATGAACAGTACCCAAACAATCAAAGAAAATATTTTTGCTGACCAAAAAGTGCGTTGCGCTTGAAAGAAAGTGCGGCGGTAATCGGGCCAAATTTTTTATTATTTTTCAAAAATTCAAAAGATTATCGCGGCAAAAGTTGACAAAAGCGCGCCGCACACAAACATGAGTGCGGCGTTTTTATTATGCAGAACATATTTTTAATTTTTCATATTTTTATTTAAACAAACAATCACACGTAGAAAAACTAAAACAAAAAAAAATCAAGATTTTTTTTTTAGATTTTATTTATTTATTCAAACATAAGTAATTTAGTGTCATCTAAGCCAAACACTGACTTATATTCTAATAGTCTCAGAAAACATTCATAAGTTAACAAACGAGCTTGTTTTATCATTGTGAAAAAGATTTGAGTTTTATGTGATTGAACAGGCCAAAAAGTGCGGCGCACTTGGTTAAAAGTACAGAGTACTCGAGGTTTTAATTTGACCGTTTGATTTGAAAAATACAAGATGTCCGGCGGTTTCGTTTCCAAAACCGGCGTTCTTTCAGGTTTTGCAGGTTTAATTTTAAACAGATTAGAAAATATCACAAAATCTAGCAATAACTCAAATAACAATATTATAAGATAAACAAACATATCTTGATCAGAACAAGTTATAAAGCAACTAAAGTCCAAAAAAGCATAAAATAAATAAGAATAAAAATCTTTTCGAATTTTCCATTTAATAGGCAAATTATACAAGTACAATAATTTGAGCAGCAAATTCACAAAAAACAGAAGTCTCATGCTCTCAGAGCCTAAATAAATCATTACAATTCATTTAGTGGTTTTCTTGAGAAACAATTCACAAAAACTTTTTGTTTCAGACACAAAGTGCGGCATACCACATAATAAGTAGGGCGTACTTCTCATTTTTTCAATTTTATTTTGAAGATTTTGGTAGATAATCAATGGATATAACTTTTTTATCCCACAGATTAGTCTATAGCAAGCAATTATCAGTTTAAATAGGATAACAAGACTAAATTCATAGTAATTTATCATTTTAACTTTAGTCTGATTTTTGTAGTTTTTAATTCTTAAATGTTCATGTAACTCATACAAGCAGATAACAAGCGTTCCAGTAAAGCACAAAGCATTCAAAAGCATCTCATATAGCAAATTGCAAAATATCCTAGATAACAAATATTTTTTGGTTTTTGTTTGATCGGATTTTTATAAATAGAAAATGTGGATAAGCATTCATGAAATAATAAGCAGAAAACAATCATGTCAATATCATAAAAAAGGAACAAAGCATCAAATAAATAAGAAAGCAAATATTTTTGTATTTTTGATTTAATATACGATATGAAGAAATGCAAGAGTTTAAGCACCACAAGGAGAAAGAAGGGGTTGAAGAATTAAAAAGAAATGAAATGAGAAAGGGTGAAAAGAAATAGCTCTCCAATTATTCAACTTTAGGGCAGAAACCGGGTTCAATTCATATGCTATTGGTTGTTGCTAAGGCGACACCGATATTGAAGAATAAGACGTCATGGACCCAGTGACGCACTGCAATAAACCTCCTAACCACTCAAATTCTCTTAAAAGAGCTTGTTTCATTCTAACAGGGAACCCTGCATAATCTATCAACCGCTCATTATGAGGCATGTTGATATTGAAACAGGAGACACCGCTCTAGTCTTCGACTACCAAATATTGCACTTATCGAGTCTAGAGCTGCGAGATATATCATAAGATCTTAATAGGAACACTTGATACTTTGGCACTGGTGATTCATAATCTACCAGAACATTCATGAGAGAAATTACTAATGTAATTATCAATGATTGAATGGAAATTCCTGCCAAGGTTAACATCAAACAGCCCTGAAAGCAGGTCACTTCGGTAATCTCTTGTGGATTACGCTTAGTGATTGTGGCGGTTTCACAACGGTCTATAGTCATGGAGTGATCTCCAGCGACTCACCTAATCGTTGATCTACTTAGGTAGATCTTGTAAGCCCTCTCGGGGGTATCCGATTCAGGAACAACCTTGGCAAGGATTAGAGAAAGTTCTCACACTATGCTGATTACTGTAACAATTCGCATTTTTCAGGATAATTACTACTCCCGAAAAATTTCACTATTCATTTTTACTATTCACTTTTCACTATTCATCTCAGATATTTTTATTTCATATTCTCGTAAGTTAAACTATTTTAACGATAATCCAAGAGTTTGACGCTCGTCGGATCATTTCTGCAAAAATCACAAAGCCGTGTCCGAGATTTACTTTTAGGTTTAAACGTCCTTCCAGCATCCCGATATATCCATAAAACGTCATAAACAATAGAAATATGATTTTCTATCATTTTATGACAATTCCAAAAGTTTTGGAATTTTACGTTTTCCAGTTCAGCGTTTTACGCGAATTACGCGTTTTAGACCCGTGTTTCCAGTTTTTAGCAGGGTTTTAGCACCCGATAGAACCTACCACTCATTTTATATTTTATTATGGACTATATGGACATGTTTAACAATACTTTCAAATTCCATAATTTTACGACACCCGGTTTTACGTTTTGAGGCTTAATCATTTACGATTGGCATTTCCCGGAGTCAAAACTCATCCAATACTTGGATAATATCATCCAAGACCAACTCATCCCTTCCTATCCACTCATGAACCGCCCTAGGAGGGGGGAGTCACACCCATGTGGCTTCATCTCATGAATTTACCCATAGATCACCATTAAATTACAACTTGGTCACCAAGTTTTGGTAATTTCCTAGTAGTTTCCTAACCTCCTCATTTGGACTATAAATAGCCCCTCTCCCCCCCCCCTTCCTTGTGCCGTGCATCCCCAACCCCAAAACCACTTCACACTTAGCTTATTTCCTTCCAATTTCTTGCAAGGTTCAAGTGATTCTTCAAGGTTGAAACCCTAGTTTCTTTTAGATAATCAAAACACTTCCATAACCTCATATACTTGGTGATTTCTCTTGAGTTTGAATCCACTCAAGTCACCTAAACCTTCATCATCCATCTTTCAAGAATACCAAGGGTAGAAAGATTGCATGAAGTGAAAAAGGGTTTAAGCAAGTCTATCAAAGTCCTATCCTTACTAGTTACTTTCCTTTCTTTGTTGAAAGCCAAAAGTTGTAAGCCAAACCCTAACTTAATTCTTGTTAAATAATCATGTTCATGTTATTTACATATTATTTGTGCTATATTATGTCTTGTATTAATGTCCATGATGTATAAAAAATGAATAAAACAAGTTATTGTATTGATTGTTAATATAAGTTCATAAAACAAGTAAACTAGTGACTTTGTTGGTATAACCTGATCAAAATGGTAAAAATATGATATTGGATTATTACATAATATAGTAGAGGACTTAACAAGGAAACCATAGCAATTTGAACCACCTAAAACGAGTATACGAGTCAAAAGTTATTGCGATTTGAAGTTACCAAAACTTTCCGGCAAAACTGCCAAAATGTTTCTGTGACAGAATAGAAAACACGCAAAAAGAGGCCTTTCTGCTCCGTTTCATGAAAAAGTTAAAACACGAAAGTTGTCCGGAATCACGTTTTCCTTCAGGAACAAAGAGGCTCGAGCCTTGAAAACACTTTCTGAGTGAAATATTTCTAAATTTCTTAACAGCTATTTACATATATATAAGTCACTAGATTATGGTTATACTTTAAAATGAACAAGAGGTCTTATGACCTATAAACAAGACCACCACCATGGATAGAGCCAAGGTTGAGTCTCATGACCTTGGAACAAGGACCAAAGGTCATGGCTAGGCCATGAGGAAATGACCATACCAACTTACATAGGCGTAAACATGAAACAATGAATTAGGCGATAACATGAACAAGCAATTTGGATCTACTTCACCTAAAAGGAAACCATGAGATATTACCAAGAGAAAATGGTCATTCAAGACTTATGAAACTACCCCTAATAACAATCTTCATGTACTAATAAACTTTCCTAAGTTTATTCAAAATATCGGACATGTAACTTTTCGAATCAAAACTTATATCTATATATTTTATCAACTACTACAATAGTAGGGAGCCTCATGTGAGGAGTTCATTATGTAAGCCGTCGAGATGAGTTGTGGATTTACGAGTTAAAGTGTCCTGGCTCCTCGAACGCTTACTAACATGACTTCTGAAATATGTCAGCCCGAACGGTAGTAAACGATATACAAAACATACATGTTCATGAATCTTTTCTTTCAAAGACATACAATATACATCATACCACATCATTGACTAAATGCAAGATATATATATAGGCACTCCGTTATGTTCTTTACACAAATCCTAAGTCGCAACATTCTATTATAGGTTGCTCGTAGAAACCTTCACGATTCAACCGTTACATTCATTACTTGCTATCTTACTTAAGGTGAGTTCATAGCCCCACTTTCCATTACTTAATTGTTTTACAAACCCTTGGGGGGAATACATGCTATTTTAACCGAGCACAATGTTTTTAAATTGTATGCTTGCCTGATTGTTTTATTATCACTAAGTACCTGCCTTGCTAAACCGAGATCCTTTATTATGAACCATTTAATCACTAGTAATAGTGAGCGCGAATATTGTGAATAGGCCTATTGGGATTGACGAATCCCATTTGTATTGACTAAGTTCAAACAAATGCATTAATATTTGAGATTTAGGTATGTTAGCAAAGTACCTACCGGGATAAATCTGCCGATCGATATTGGTACACGTTAACGTTATGGTGTCATAAGCTTAGTGTATAATAACTGTTCCGGGCGTATAATAACGTAGCCTACCTGTTTTGTTTTCCAAACATTGGTGTGAGCCTATAACTCACACTACCAACATATTGTGTTCAAACGATTTAACAAACTCTATGAATATCACTCAACCTTTGTGTTGACCTCTCAAGCATGTATTTCAGGTTCATGACGATCAAGGATGGCACGGAAGGACACGGATACTCAAAAGGGCTATAAATTTACTTATCATTCAAAAACTCACTTAATGTGATTTGTAAACATGGAACCAATTGGGACCTCATTTTGTAATCTCTGATATTTATATAATTTGAATGATAAATCTTTTAAAACGACTCAATTGGAGTTCGTTTTCTATTATTGTGACTATAGTGCCGTCAAGTAACACCCAGTTCGAATTCCGCTGCATCCATGAATTGGGGGTGTTACAGATTGGTACCAGAGCCATGGTTATAGAGAAACGGGTCTAATTGAGACCTAAACTATAACCGCAATTACAAACAAAAACATTTTATAGCCTTCCGCTCTCCGTGTCTTCCATCCTCCAGACGATTATGGACTTAGTAAGCCTGTTATGTTACACAAACATATTAGTATATTCATATATACCCATTTTGAGCATTTCCCGTAGACATTTTTATGATACACACTTCTCACATTTTGAGCACTTCCCATAAACATTGAATTGTTCTAACATAGAAATTCTTTTCATAGAAATCATGTGCATACCCACTTCTCCCGATTATGTGCCCACTCTACCTAATAACTTCCAAGTCTTACCACCCCCACCCGAGTTCGGATTTGACTTCGTAAATGCCTTCGCTTCTGATGACGAAGAAGAACCTTTCGAAGATCCAACCGATGAAGAAGAGGATGAACCGATGCCAACTAATTTTGCGATGAATATTTCTAAT
Organism: Artemisia argyi; assembly: GCA_030686995.1. Taxonomy (NCBI): domain Eukaryota; kingdom Viridiplantae; phylum Streptophyta; class Magnoliopsida; order Asterales; family Asteraceae; genus Artemisia; species Artemisia argyi. The sequence goes on from CM060699.1 coordinate 85,192,139, forward strand.
TATTTTGAACAAAATTATGTTGAGGCAGACTCCGAGGAGGATAATGAGTACGAATATGTACTAGAACCATTACCACCACCACTATCTCTTCCCTTTGTTATCCCTACATGTGATGATTTGGATCATTCATTATGGATCGTACCTCGACCACCATTGATCCAACAAGAAAGTCAACATGAAAACTATAGCCTCTCAAACTTCATCGACTCGTACCTCTATGACACACTAAACCAAGAAGTTGCCGATCAATCAGAGCTGCTCGGACCTTCTAATCCACAATAGACTAGTGTGATGATACTAGTTAACTTTCGTACTACTAAACTGATTAGACTCAGTTAGTAAATGTTACGAAATCTATGTAATAACTAGTGATAGTAAAAACGTTGTAATTACTAAACTGAAAGTATCGGTTAGTAAATTTTGAAGAAGCTTGTAATAGGTTTCGATTTTGTAAATCAACCAACGTTGTACGAATAAAACTCTTGTTTTATATACTATCATGTGTTATGCTTTTAAGTTTCAAACATTATTATCCTATCATTCTTATAAAAAATTGTGCTCATCTCACAACTCTCTAAATTACAAAGGTATCTTTTGAACAATAGAATCATGGCGCCAAAGAAAAAGACACCACCAACGATGACGCAAGCTGCCATCCGCAAACTGGTAAAGGATAGTATCAATGCAGCACTTATTACGGAATGAGCAGCCATAGCTACACAGGTCGCAACAGCCTCTAAAGCTACTAGAACTGCTGAAGCTGCTAGAACTGCTGAAACTACTAGAACTGCTGAAGCTGTTCGAATTGCTGCAACTACCATCAATACTAGGGGACCGAACCCATCCGGTCCTCCAGTAATAAATATTGATCCGGTGTATAAGAGCTGCACATTCAACGGTTATTTAAATTGCCAACCCACCAATTACAAAGGTATTAATGGAGCTGTGAATTTTAACCCCTGGTTTGAAAAAGCGGAGTTAGTTGTATTGATCAACAAATGCACCGAGAATGAGAAAGTTCAATATGCCACCGGTCTACTATTGGATGAAGCATTATCATGGTGGAATTTAGTATCTCAACCAATGGACATCGAAAATGATTATAAGCTTTCTGGGGATAACATGAAGAAAGAGTATTACCCTCACAGTGAAATGCCGTTAAAGGAACCATGTTGTCATCCAGAAGTAGAATTCTGGAACCATGTTGTTAAAGGAACCGACATCCTGAGTTACAACCGCCGATTCCATGAATTGAGAATACTATGCCCAACGATGGTTTCGACAAATGAGAAACTGTTGCAAGAATATATCTGGGGACTCCCACCAAGCATACAAGGGAACATGATTACGTCTAGTCCCAAAACACTTGATGAGGCTATGCGGATGTCTCGCAGCCTCATGGATCAGGTGGTTCAGACAGCAGAAACCCAAAGACAAAATTTCAACAACTCCAACAACAATAACAATAGAACCAACAACAACAAGCGACCATGGGATGGTAACCATGGAAGTAACAACAACAACGACAACAACCATCATAACCAGCAAAACAAAAGACAAGGGGCTGCAACGACTTATGTTGCTGCACCAACCAAAGGTGGATATTCTGGGACTCAACCACAGTGTACTAAGTGCAATTTCCATCACTCTGGTCCTTGCCCGGCTAAGTGTAGCAACTGTCAAAACACTGGACATCTCGCCCAGAATTGTAGAGCCAAGACTGTAGCTACCGGTAGCAACGCACAACCAAGAGTTATATGCTTCGGGTGTGGAGAAAGTGGTCATTACAGGAACAGATGTCCCCAACAGCCAAGGCCAACAAGTTGAAGACATCCAATGGAAAGCATATATGATAAGAGGAGAAGGAGCTTATCAGAATCTCAACAACACTGCAGAACAATGAAATTTAGAACTTAGCAGTCATATTTATTTATGCACTCTGTTGTACTACGTGTATGTCATCCCTAGTAATGGGAGTTTTATGACTTAAGAATATTTGATGTTCAATAAACAACTCTTTGTGATAATTCTCATCTATTGTCCTTTCTATCTCCAAACCAATTTGATTGTTTAGCAGACTATTACCATTCTATAAGATTTACTCAGTTATCTTATAAACCATCCAACAAATTTTACTTCAAGCTATTTTGTTAACACTTTATTGTTTCACATCATGTTACTCCAAGATATTCTACCACCATCTTAGAAAAATCACTTCGTTGATATCACCCTATAAATCAATATCATGCCTTCATTTCCAACTTTCATCACAAACCACTAAATCTCAACATACCAAAATGAAGAACACAAACCTTCTTAACCTTCTCACCATCATCATCTTCACAACCCTTAATCCCACAAGCTCACTTTCTGATCTTGATGCACTTTTAAAACTCAAATCATCCTTAGTTACACCATAAGCAACCTCATCAGCTTTACAAGATTGAATACCATCTAAAACTTTTAAGAAACACATTACTACGTGACTAAACCGAACATCACATTATCGGTCCTAAATTATACATAGCCTGATCACCTATGTCTAATTCAGGAGGGATCATGTTATGCTGGGAGCAGTCACCCGTATGTTTTCTTAGGAACAAACTTCTCATAAGTAACCACACCTCTTCATCGACACCACTCCAACATATAACACACACAGAACTTCGGGACGAAGTTCCCCGTAAGGGGTAGAGACTGTAACAATTCGCATTTTTCAGGATAATTACTACTCCCGAAAAATTTCACTATTCACTTTTACTATTCACTTTTCACTATTCATCTCAGATATTTTTATTTCATATTCTCGTAAGTTAAACTATTTTAACGATAATCCAAGAGTTTGACGCTCGTCGGATCATTTCTGCAAAAATCACAAAGCCGTGTCCGAGATTTACTTTTAGGTTTAAACGTCCTTCCAGCATCCCGATATATCCATAAAACGTCATAAACAATAGAAATATGATTTTCTATCATTTTATGACAATTCCAAAAGTTTTGGAATTTTATGTTTTCCAGTTCAGCGTTTTACGCGAATTACGCGTTTTAGACCCGTGTTTCCAGTTTTTAGCAGGGTTTTAGCACCCGATAGAACCTACCACTCATTTTATATTTTATTATGGACTATATGGACATGTTTAACAATACTTTCAAATTCCATAATTTTACGACACCCGGTTTTACGTTTTGAGGCTTAATCATTTACGATTGGCATTTCCCGGAGTCAAAACTCATCCAATACTTGGATAATATCATCCAAGACCAACTCATCCCTTCCTATCCACTCATGAACCGCCCTAGGAGGGGGGAGTCACACCCATGTGGCTTCATCTCATGAATTTACCCCTAGATCACCATTAAATTACAACTTGGTCACCAAGTTTTGGTAATTTCCTAGTAGTTTCCTAACCTCCTCATTTGGACTATAAATAGCCCCTCTCCCCCCCCCCTTCCTTGTGCCGTGCATCCCCAACCCCAAAACCACTTCACACTTAGCTTATTTCCTTCCAATTTCTTGCAAGGTTCAAGTGATTCTTCAAGGTTGAAACCCTAGTTTCTTTTAGATAATCAAAACACTTCCATAACCTCATATACTTGGTGATTTCTCTTGAGTTTGAATCCACTCAAGTCACCTAAACCTTCATCATCCATCTTTCAAGAATACCAAGGGTAGAAAGATTGCATGAAGTGAAAAAGGGTTGAAGCAAGTCTATCAAAGTCCTATCCTTACTAGTTACTTTCCTTTCTTTGTTGAAAGCCAAAAGTTGTAAGCCAAACCCTAACTTGATTCTTGTTAAATAATCATGTTCATGTTATTTACATATTATTTGTGCTATATTATGTCTTGTATTAATGTCCATGATGTATAAAAAATGAATAAAACAAGTTATTGTATTGATTGTTAATATAAGTTCATAAAACAAGTAAACTAGTGACTTTGTTGGTATAACCTGATCAAAATGGTAAAAATATGATATTGGATTATTACATAATACAGTAGAGGACTTAACAAGGAAACCATAGCAATTTGAACCACCTAAAACGAGTATACGAGTCAAAAGTTATGGCGATTTGAAGTTACCAAAACTTTCCGGCAAAACTGCCAAAATGTTTCTGTGACAGAATAGAAAACACGCAAAAAGAGGCCTTTCTGGTCCGTTTCATGAAATAGTTAAAACACGAAAGTTGTCCGGAATCACGTTTTCCTTTAGGAATAAAGAGGCTCGAGCCTTGAAAACACTTTCTGAGTGAAATATTTCTAAATTTCTTAACAGCTATTTACATATATATAAGTCACTAGATTATGGTTATACTTTAAAATGAACAAGAGGTCTTATGACCTATAAACAAGACCACCACCATGGATAGAGCCAAGGTTGAGTCTCATGACCTTGGAACAAGGACCAAAGGTCATGGCTAGGCCATGAGGAAATGACCATACCAACTTACATAGGCGTAAACATGAAACAATGAATTAGGCGATAACATGAACAAGCAATTTGGATCTACTTCACCTAAAAGGAAACCATGAGATATTACCAAGAGAAAATGGTCATTCAAGACTTATGAAACTACCCCTAATAACAATCTTCATGTACTAATAAACTTTCCTAAGTTTATTCAAAATATCGGACATGTAACTTTTCGAATCAAAACTTATATCTATATATTTTATCAACTACTACAATAGTAGGGAGCCTCATGTGAGGAGTTCATTATGTAAGCCGTCAAGATGAGTTGTGGATTTACGAGTTAAAGTGTCCTGGCTCCTCGAACGCTTACTAACATGACTTCTGAAATATGTCAGCCCGAACGGTAGTAAACGATATACAAAACATACATGTTCATGAATCTTTTCTTTCAAAGACATACAATATACATCATACCACATCATGGACTAAATGCAAGATATATATATAGGCACTCCGTTATGTTCTTTACACAAATCCTAAGTCGCAACATTCTATTATAGGTTGCTCGTAGAAACCTTCACGATTCAACCGTTACATTCATTACTTGCTATCTTACTTAAGGTGAGTTCATAGCCCCACTTTCCATTACTTAATTGTTTTACAAACCCTTGGGGGGAATACATGCTATTTTAACCGAGCACAATGTTTTTAAATTGTATGCTTGCCTGATTGTTTTATTATCACTAAGTACCTGCCTTGCTAAACCGAGATCCTTTATTATGAACCATTTAATCACTAGTAATAGTGAGCGCGAATATTGTGAATAGGCCTATTGGGATTGACGAATCCCATTTGTATTGACTAAGTTCAAACAAATGCATTAATATTTGAGATTTAGGTATGTTAGCAAAGTACCTACCGGGATAAATCTGCCGATCGATATTGGTACACGTTAACGTTATGGTGTCATAAGCTTAGTGTATAATAACTGTTCCGGGCGTATAATAACGTAGCCTACCTGTTTTGTTTTCCAAACATTAGTGTGAGCCTATAACTCACACTACCAACATATTGTGTTCAAACGATTTAACAAACTCTATGAATATCACTCAACCTTTGTGTTGACCTCTCAAGCATGTATTTCAGGTTCATGACGATCAAGGATGGCACGGAAGGACACGGATACTCAAAAGGGCTATAAATTTACTTATCATTCAAAAACTCACTTAATGTGATTTGTAAACATGGAACCAATTGGGACCTCATTTTGTAATCTCTGATATTTATATAATTTGAATGATAAATCTTTTAAAACGACTCAATTGGAGTTCGTTTTCTATTATTGTGACTATAGTGCCGTCAAGTAACACCCAGTTCGAATTCCGCTGCATCCATGAATTGGGGGTGTTACAATTACAATCTCTACATCCAAACCCATAAGTGCCTGATGATTTGTTGTTAACTGTTTACTTGCATGAATATTTGGCGGTTGCTGCTGATTGCTAAATAGATGCCGATCCATCACACCGTGCTCAATCTTAATCATCCATGTCAAAGAAATCATTAGAACTCAAATGCCCTCAACCAAAGCTTCTGCTACTCTGATGTTGAAAACATGATTCAAGATAAGTGTGAGCACGCCAGTTCAACAACCACAACTTCACATGGGGACGATGATGCTAAAGATGGCTTGAAGATGAAAGCTAGATGATAACCTCAATGAATTCTCGAAGATCATCCTTGATATGCAACAAGTCATCTAAAGTCCACTGCTTGAAGTACAAAGATCTATGACTGTGAAGAATCAAATACAACGAGCTACGAAGTTAACTTTAAAGATTAGAATGCTAAAATTCAAGTTGTAAATTCCGGGGTGACCTCCCTTAGGGGGAGATTGTTAGGAATACAATTATTCATATAAAAGACTTGGTCACCCCGAGTATCTAATAGCATTAAGTTAGCTCGTAATCATTACAATATTTAGTTAGTATTAGTTTAGTTTAAGTAACATCATGGAGGAAGGACGGGTTTTTACCCACTGTATACCCGATCCACAGCCCGAGAGAGGGCGTTTTGTAATAAGTATTAATAGCCCTTCCCACACAAGGGAAGGGTTGGACCTTCTCATTTTACAAGCTAATATATCACAAGTTTCTCTCAATGCTCCCATCACTTTCTCTCTCTAACTTCTCTCTATAACATATACATCATTCGATCCATCTAACCTCAATACCATACTTGTTTATACATTTTAGTTACTTACAAATCTCTTATATAATACTAGTAAGAGAGATACAAACGGTACAAATGGATATTTTTTATGAGAAAGCTTAATTGTAAAATCCAGTCATTCTATTGGTTAATAAAAGTCAAAATTGAATTAATTTTGTCAAACTTTTGAGAAATTTGATGGAGAAAAAAATCAAAATAAGCATTAAGCATGGCCTTGTAAGTTTGTTATTATTTATTATTATTATTATTATTATTATTATTATTATTATTATTATTCTTTTAATTTCGTACTTAACTGTAAATAAACGTTATATTTTGATTAGTTAATAGAATTTACAATCAAATCCTAAACTTTTAATAAGAGGCTAATATTAAATTAATTATATATTTATATGAATTTAAGCGTAAAATCTTCAATTTTTATAATTTTCAAAAATTTATACATTTAACAAAGACTAATGATCAAATGAGAAGAATCCTTAAAATAAGAAGAATGAGAAATAACTATAACTAAAGATTAAAGATGCATAGATTTGAATTAGATGCATCCCTAATCTTTTAGACGCATTATAATATATTTCCTAGATAAAAATTAGATACATATACATAGATTAGATGTATTTCATCAAGTTAGATGAATCCTACGTATTTTTCGTCCTCTGCGAGTCAAATTTGTTGCTAATACCACTTTGCATCATTTTCACTTCAAAATCACTTTCGAGTCGATGCATCTCAAATATGCGGTTATAGTTTTTCTCATTCTTCTCATTTTAATTTTTCTTCATACTGAATCTTTTCCCTTTAACAAAAACCCCATATACTTGAAACTTTTTTTTAAACTACTACTAATACTACTACTACTACGACAACTACTACCACCACTACTACTACTACCACGACTACCACCGCCGCCGCCACCGCCGCCACCGTTGCCGCCACCGCCACCAACACCACCACCACTACTACTATTATTATTATTGTAATTAGTATTATAATTATAATAATTATTATTAAATTAATCGTAATACTAAAACATCACCAACATTCGTCTACATGTTATCAAATATATGAACGAGATTAAACATAACATATAACATTTATATTCAATAAATCTGAATTGTTAAAATATCAAATTAAACTATTCAAATAATAAGATTATTAAAAAAAATTGATCATATTTTCAAACCCGAGCAAATATACTTGAAATATTATTACTATAGTCAATGTCCAAATCTAATCTGCGTTTAATAACCCGTGCGTACACGGGTTAAAAACTAGAATATGGATAAAGATAAATAATTTAATTGTAAAAAATATGTGGATGCACGAGATTATAAGTATCAAATTGAAAGCACGAATTATAAGAAATATAATTATTAGTTGTACTTATTGTTTGAACCTTGTGCATGTAATATCACAAGCACAAAACATTAAATAGTGTCAAATTCTTATATGCCCGTATATTATACTAAAATTTTAAAATGAATTTGATTAATGTGTAAATTCCGGGTGCATTGTAACGAGTATATACATGACTATAAAACTTTTCATCACAATAAAATATGACCAACTTAGAGTCTATCACATCAAAGGCTGTAAAAAATATATTCATGTGATAGAAAGCTTACAGGTCTATTGCTCATAAACTAGCAGGGTACTCGCGCGATGTAGCGGCGGCTACCCTACAATTTAATTTATGGCGAGCAAAATATTTTCAGTTATACGTTTTCTTTGAAAATAACTTTATGAATGACGATAGTTTTACGTTATACTATATGTAATAAAAAGGTATATTATTAAAAAATAATAATTCATGAACTGTCTTACAAATTTTAAGAAAAGAGTGTTTAGCATCTTGTTTTGTTAGTACATTATGGTTTATAAATGATACTTTTTATTAAAGGAGTGTTTTAAATATTATATATACTACATATAAAGCATGGATGACTATCTCTTTTTAGTCTAAGACGCACAATTTTTAAAGCATAGGGTACAACATTTTACAACGCAAAAACACTATTTTTTAGTTTTAAATTAGCAATTAATGTGGTCCATATTAAATGAATACAAATACTAAAGCAAAAGGTTATTAAAACACTTTTTATATAAGAAATACAAATTATTAAGCATACTATACAACCAACTTAAACACAATTCCTATATTAACTGTCACTAATACAAATAATAAAACACATTATACAAATATTCAAGCCCGAACGGGCAAGGGGCCAAATGGGCTCAAGCCCGAATGGGCATGGGCCAAACGGGCATAGGCTAAACGGGCAGGGGCTAAACGGGCACAGGCCAAACGGGCTCATGTTATACGAATCGTTTTAAAAAAGACCCAAAAAGACGAAATAAATTCTTTAGTTAAGGAGTTGATCACATGAAATTCTTAATATCCGTAAATTTATTGCCAAAAAGAACAGAATAAACTAAAATACATGATTCACCGAATAATTTTATATCAGGGCACGGGTACCATGCTAGTATTAATTACAGGTGTTGACCAATCAATATGTGTAAGAGTTGATGCATAAATTAATTGTACATATAGCTTAATTAGTTGTATTTGCTTAAAATATATATTATTAAATCTTAAAAATTTAATAGGAGAGAAGGTATAATCTCTATTACAGTGGTAGTATAGATATTGTGTGGCATGTCAATTCGATCCCGTTTTAAAAAGCTTAAGAATATAGGTACTTTAAGAGCATCCACTATCGTAGTTTATAAATAGGTTTATAATGGGATGAAGAGGTTTATACTTTTGTTAACCATAGTGGAAACATATTTCATGCTTTCTTGGCATGAAAAGGTCTAATATCTTGAACCTCTTCATAATTTAATGCATTTGAGGTGTGTATGATGTTTTTAAAGCTTTAGGAAGTTTATGTATAATGGAAATAGGTTTATACAATCAAAAGGTTTAAGAATTAATGACATGAATCAATTATAAACCTTTATAAAGGTCTATCATAATGGATGTCCTAAGATCAACCAATTCTAACCAACCCGTTTCTAATTATTTATTAAAGTTTCTAATTATTTATTAAAGTCTCAAACCACTCATTAAAATTGGCTATCGAAAGCACATCAATGGACAAAGCGAAGGTTTTGTATCCATATACCTTGTAACTGGTATAATTATCTGAGTGTATCTTTTTAAAGAAAAGGTATTAAAGTAATCAAATAAGTCCGTGTGTTTTAATAAAAAGATCAAAGGCGGGTTTCACGATCTGCAGTGTATGTTGATGATTTAAATATCATCGGTGTTGGATATTGTAGCTTTATAAATCACTCTCATGGTTTATAAGTACAGGGACTATTCCTGTACTTATTTCTCACAGTTTGGTGTTTTTAGCTTTGTTTAGCAGGTTTCTAAACATGAAGGGCTGAAGTGTAAATTGATGCTATATAAGCTCAAGTCCCAGCCTCTTTCTCTCATAACTTCATCTCACAAAATACGATTAGGGTTTACTCTCTCATTGCTATTCAGTCTTATTGTTTTGTTGTAATTGTGATCATCTTGATCATCTGGTTTTGGTATTAGTATAGGATTGAGAGTGTGTAGTGAGGTTCTATTGTATTCTTGGTTCTTGTAGTGTGATAAACTGAATCCTTCTGAAGGGGGCAGTTTCCTTTCTTTTGTATTTGTTTGGTGAGCACACAGTTGTGGACTCATCTTCTTGACTTTATTAGTAATAAAAATATTCACCAAGGGGTGGTTGACTTTATTAGTAATAAAAATATCGCTTTACTTGTTTATGTGGATGATATGGTCATTACTGGGAATAATAAACTTGAAATTGAAAATTTTAAACAGTTTTTAAATTCTAAATTCATGATTAAAGATCTTGGTGTTCTTAAGTACTTTCTGGGTATTGAAGTTCTTGAGAATGATAATGGTGTTTGTTTAACTCAAAGAAAATATTGTCTTGAGCTTCTTAGTGAATATGGTTTGTTGGCTTGTAAGCATGCTGCTACACCTTTACAGCAGAATGTGGTTTTGAATCATGTTGAATCTAATGGTGATAAGTGATGAGGCGAAAAATGAACCACTTTTAGGGGGTCATTTAAGCCCGGAATTGAATTTATTTGATCAAATATTACCCTAAATCGTTCCTTTTGTGATTTTAGGTACTTTGGGAGTGAAATCTGGAAAAGGAAGCAATTCGGACGTTTTTGGAGCATAAAAGTGAAGAAAACGCCAAAGACTTAATTTTCCATGCTGAGAACTGTGTTTGACGGCGTCAAGAGTAAAGTCCATGACGACCCAGTACAAACATGAAGGCGTCACATGAAGAGCGTCAAGAGTTAAAGTCATGACGGCCTGCATAAGGAGTACACATGACGGCGTCAGACCCAGATCTAGGCAGTCCGAGGAACTATTTGGCGGCGAGATGACGGCGTCACACATTTGTTCTTGACGCCGTCACCTTCCAAAATCTATATATAGTTTTCTAATTTTCATTCATTAGGGGGAAGAAGTTTGGAGAAACCCTAGGCCGAACCTTGTACGAATTTTACAGGGTATTCAAGGGTTTTCAGCCCTTGAACCCTTACATGTGCTATTGAGATAAGTATTCTCTTAATTCAATCAATATGTCTATGTGTTGGTTGTCTATATCTTGTGCTTGTCTTGATTCCACCATGTTAGGCAAGATCTATCTTGTGTTTGCTTAGATCTAATGAAACCTAGATGTTAATTATGTGTTGATTACTTGTTTATGGTTGTATTGGATGAATGATTTCAATGTTAGGCTTAAGAAAACTGACAGATCTCCAATTGGTAACATGCTTGAACGTCTTAGGAAACATGAACCGATGTGTACTAGGTTTTATTGGTTGTATTTAATGCATGAGTAAATTCTAATGATCCCATGTTAGGAGCTTCTTAGCCGGCTCGACATAGGAGTGAAGTAGGCACTCATAGGATTGGGGAGTTAAGTACGCCACCCCATGAATGGTATTAAGGAATACAATCCGTCATCCACGCAACTATAACAAGTAATTAACGTGTAAAAGATATCTATGGAGTAGTGAAATCTAAGTAAACACATTTCTCCACATATTGCTCACAACCTTAGTATAATTAGTTTATTTTCATTTTTAGTATTTTTATTTTGATTGCATCTTAGTATTGGGTTAGTTGACTAGCAACTAATTCCGCCCAAATCCTTCAAACCCGAGATTTTAATTTGCTTTCTAAAAAAATATAAAAATACAAAAAGAATCATCCCTCATCTCTAGACTTAATCTTTAGGTTTTCTAATCCTAGCGACACTATTCCTAGCTGAACGATCAATCCCCCGGTACTTGTCATTATACTATACTACATCGATCAGGTACACTGCCTGGTGGGGGTTGTAAGCTTCTCAAGATCCCTTGAGAGGTAAAGCCTGGTGCAATCCCCACGCATCAATAAGTTTATCACTAATTTGACTGAGTATCTGGTAGGCAAGTTGATATATCTTTCTGTTACTAGGCCTGACATTGCTTATGTTGTGCATTGTTTGAGTCAACATATGCATGCTCCTTTGCAGTCTCATTTTAATACAGGTTTAAGAGTGTTGAGGTATCTTAAACAAGGTCTAGGTACTGGTATTCAGTTTAATAAAGGAAAAAGGTTTAGTTTGCATGCTTTTTCAGATGCAGATTGGGCTAAGTGTTTAAAAACTAGAAAGTCAGTTTCAGGTTATTGTGTTTATTTCTGCAATAATCTTGTTTCATGGAAAAGTAAAAAACAAGCAACTATATCTAGATCTTCTGCTGAAGCAGAGTACATATGTCTTGCATCTGCTACTTGTGAAATTATTTGGATAAACAAAATATTGAAGGATCTAGATATTGAGGGCTTGTTACCAGTAAACTTGTTTTGTGATAGTAGTTCAGCTATTCAGATAGCTGCTAATCCAGTTTTTCATGAAAAAACTAAACACTTTGAAATTGATCTTCATTTAGTAAGAGAGAAAGTATCTTCTAGTGTGATTAAAACTGTGAAGGTTGGTTCTGCATACAACATTGCAGATGGTTTTACAAAGGGGTTGAGTATAACTCAACATAAGTGGTTTTGTGAGAAACTTGGTCTTGTGGACATGTTTAAGCCATGAGACTGAGAGGGGGTGTTGGATATTGTAGCTTTATAAATCACTCTCATGGTTTATAAGTACAGGGACTATTCCTGTACTTATTTCTCACAGTTTGGTGTTTTTAGCTTTGTTTAGCAGGTTTCTAAACATGAAGGGCTGAAGTGTAAATTGATGCTATATAAGCTCAAGTCCCAGCCTCTTTCTCTCATAACTTCATCTCACAAAATACGATTAGGGTTTACTCTCTCATTGCTATTCAGTCTTATTGTCTTGTTGTTATTGTGATCATCTTGATCATCTGGTTTTGGTATTAGTATAGGATTGAGAGTGTGTAGTGAGGTTCTATTGTATTCTTGGTTTTTGTAGTGTGATAAACTGAATCCTTCTGAAGGGGGCAGTTTCCTTTCTTTTGTATTTGTTTGGTGAGCACACAGTTGTGGACTCATTTTCTTGACTTTATTAGTAATAAAATATTCACCAAGGGGTGGTTGGCTTGGTGAGATCTTGTGTTGTGGTTAGGGATGGCACCCGTGGGCAATGGGCACGGGTACCACTAACCCGTCACCCGCCCACCTAGTTTTTTTCTCACCCATCACCCACCCGTCACCCACCAATGGGTACAAATTTCTACCCATGCCCTTGCCCGCGGGTATTTGTTGCCCATGGGTTAGTGTTATGCAACAAAATTACAAAACGATGATATGAAAACTAACTATGAAACTGCGTAATAAGACACCAATCAATTTGCCAAACACAACTTCGATTATTTGATATTTCATACTCTCTTTTTAGTCTTAAAACTCAAACAAACTTTTAGGTTAATGTGTTTTTTTTAGACTTGGTAGTAAGTGTTAAATGTATACATGTAACATCATAAATATTTTAATTAGTATAATTAATTTTAACATGGGTTTATGGGTAGACCTATGAGTATTTTGATGTATATACCCGTGGGTATTTTAAATGGGTGTCATGGGTTTACCCGCGATGGGTATGCCTTACCCGTCACCCACCCGCCACCCACTGATGGGTAAAGATTTTCACCCACGACCTACCCGTGGGTGAAAATTGACGCGTTTACCCACCCATTTATGGCGGGTACCCACGGGCTGTGGGTTTTTTCTCGCCCATTGCCATCCCTAGTTGTGGTTGTGGTTTTAGAGCTTATCTATAGTTTTTACAATCGGAAATCTTGATGAGATCGAACATACTGTAACTATCTTTCTCTCTTCTCCCTATTGTCCATCATTACTTTTCACAATAGTAACTATCTTTCTAGCTTCGACAGCCCCGACTCTAGCACGTCTACTTTAAGACGGATGGAAATAAATTATTCTATCATAATAACCAACATGTATGCTATACAGTTAAGGGGTGTTTGTTTTAGCTTATTTAATGAGATTATGAGCTTATTCGAAGTTTGCAAAACAAGTGAACCCGGTCTCGATAGCTTACGTGCTTTACCAGATTGAGCTTGTAACTTATTTAAGTTCATAAGCACAAGCTGGTAAGTGGTAACCCATAAAAAGGAGCTTATTGGCTCTATCAAATTTTTCAATAAGTTCATAAGCCCATCAAATAATCCAAACAAACACCCCCATGCACTCAACATCTTTATACTGTGCGACACCATTCCTTGATATATCTAAGCAGATGGAAAATGAGCACAAGTCCATGAAATAAAGCGATTACTTTGACAGATATAATGAAGGTACACCGAGATGAATGAAGTGTTATACCATTCAATATAAATGGTCAAATGATAAAAGGTTGACCATGCAATCGAACACTTTTACACAATTTGGGTATGTAATATCATCACATATTTCTAATTGTAAAAGTTACAAATAATGTTTTAGGATACCGTAAACCCCCTTCTAGATCTGCATCTGCCCTTGGGTGTATAGATATGCTAAAAATAATACAACAGTATATGTTTCAAGTTACATTCCTGGCATCGTTTTCATGCTGGTCATAGGTAGCAGTTGAGGATGTCACTTGTTGCCTGACCAATCAATGAGGTTGCTTCTGTATTTAGCTAAAGAATGTAGGTATGTAAAGTATCTTCAATGGTATGGGATGTAAATATTAATTTGAGGTTAGGTTGAGTCGTGAATTGTCAGAAAGTCGATTACGTATGGATATAACTGTTCTGGTGCCTGCAAGTTTACAGTAGTTAAAACATCACTGGTTAGGTCCAAATTTGTTTCGGATTGACAGCTTCCAACTATTGGTCTGAGAAGCAACATATATTTTAAATAGGACCCATTAGGTATGCCGTGACTTGCAAAAAGAAAGGGACATTAATCCAGAATGGGTCGAATAGGTAATACGGGTCAATTTGGATTATATCACATTGATAATGGACAAAACACGTAAAATTACAAAAGTTGGCTTGAAAGGAAGTGAATAATATAGATTAAAAATCGCTAAAGTATATTTCAATGTTTAAAATATACTACAATATGTTACCAAAAATAATCATATCTTTGTTATAATAAATAATTTTTGTGTATGTATTTGTTATACTAATATTGTAGATGGACAAAAAAGTGTTGGAAGGTAGACCCAATTCAACTCGAAGTGAAACATAATGAAATCAACCCATTAACAAGTATATAGGTCCAAATTACCACTTAAAACACTAAATAACAATTGCTCAAAGAAAAGAAAAAAAGTAAAAGATAACTACATACCAAACGACCTCCAACAAGATCATAGTGAGCATAGTGTGGCCCGCCCGGCTCACCAAAAACTTTGTACATGGCTAGATGTTTTGGAACTAGTTTGATTGTTTCTGTTTTCATCAACCCCAAAAAGAAAATGGACTCACATTTATTAACACGATACTATGTATATAGAATGAAACAAGAAAATGAAATTAAAGTTTTGGTAATAATACCGTATACAGCTTCAGGTGGACAAATGATATCTAGGTCACCTGCAATCGCTAAGACAGGAACATCAATTTTGCTGATATGATCTTTGTAAAAGAAAGTCCCACTTCTGTCACGTAATCCACCTTCTTGAAAGGCTGTTGTTAGCTGCAAAAGTAGCTTGGCAGGCACGGTACCTGCTCAAGAAAAGAATAAGAGTTTTAGGAGGTTATTTTTACTAGAAATACAATTTAGTTACTTTAAAGTTTAAAGCCGTTTAGCCCATTCTCATTATCTTTTCTAGTTACATTTTTTTTATTTGGCCATTGAGAGAGAAACCGTAAAGCACTGCTTATAAGAAAATGGGCAGAAACTGTCATGATTGACTGGTAGTCCTATGTATCAATCTCTCAGAAAAGTGAGAAAACTCCATTTCCGTTTACTATGCCATATTTCTTCTTATACTGAAACTGAGTTTCAAACAAATCCTTGTGGAACGTCAGATGAACACTGTAATGAAGAGCGTTTGTGGCGCTGTCTTTACGCAACATATTCTAACTTTGGGGCCATTCTTCAGAACACTAGTCACAGAACTTGGTTATTTCACTTGATTGATGAATAAAGGTGTCTAATATCTTTGCCCAGATTATATGGTAAGGTTTTCCAGGTGATTCTTAATCTCAAGATATCCTATTAGTGTTGAGACCAAGTGCCACTCCAACTTTCCTAATTTAATTTACTGAGATTTTAAAGGGGTCATCAAAGTATTTATCTAATAAGATCGGAAAGTACCAATAAAATGGAAAGCAACGACGAAACCCCACCACACACACAAACACACAAACACACACACACACACACACACACACACACACACCACTCTAAATACCTCAATAGCCTCAATCCATCCCCACTATAGTCAACCTTTTCTCAGTTACTTGTGTTAAGCATTGGAAGTTTGGAACAATGGTTACTTCGATAGTCATGACTGTGTCGCATAATTGTGAGTCCATTCTATCATTATATGATAGGTGATAGTATGCAATTTGCTGAGCCCCTTATACTTAAGGAGAAGCAGTTGTTACAGTAACCCATGTCTCATACATCAAAACAAAGCCGCTTCACAGTAATCCATTAGTGCTACATGTGTCACCTACAGAGAACTCAAGCTAATCATATGCATATCCAGTTCAGCATGTGCGACATTATGCTTCACCTTGAAGAAGAGTGTCAATCATCAAGGATATATCGTATTCACTGTGATTTTAGGGCTTATGTCCTGGCCCATTTGGTCATCTGTAACCTATCATCTATAAATCACAGAATATAGGATTCAAACTTTCCAAGTAAAACTCTTGCATGCTATAAATTGTGCTGTGGTTACTTATTCCATTTGAGAAAATGGCAGCTATAGTAAGGTACCCTCATCTGAACAATACCAAGTATGTGTCTTATACTGTTATCCACTATCAATCAATCTTACAAACTAAACAAGCAAGTTGAAAAATGCAGTGACAAAAAATGATGGAGAAAGAAGATTATTCATATACACACAAAATAAAAGGCAGATAGGTGATTTACACATACAAAGAAAGTTGTGAACTTACAAAAGTTGGTCATAACAAACTTCTCCATCAGCTCCGGATGCACCATATCCTGTGCAGTAATGAGACGATTTAACCAGGACATTACGTATGGAGGACGGGAAGCAAGAGGATAAGCCGCTGCAAGCAATGCACCTAACGGAACAGCTGGAACACTCAAGGCCTGGGCCGGATCTGCCTGTGACACACACAAAACATAACTCAATCATAACTCTGACGAGCATAATAGTAAAATACACAAAACAAACAAAAATACTGCATGAAATCAAGGCAAATATGTCACGTTACCAGGGGTAAGAGTAATTTGAGGGTTGAATTTGATGTAGTGTAATCAAGTGAAGACCCCAAAGTAACGATCGCAGCCAACTTAGAGTCTCTTCCCTCACAAACTTGTAAAAAAAACAAGATTTAAGTACACTAATGTTGATCAAGAAACTGGTATTTCTGCTTTTTATTTTTATTATTATTTATTTTTTTATTGAAAAAGAAAGAAACTGGTATTTCTACAACTTCAGTATTCCAACTGCGCAGACCAATGACTATTCATAGTCTCATGATCCTCAAAAGAAACGCTGTGTATGACAACTGATGCACCCACTGAAGCAGAGTTTTACACAAATGATACAAAGATAAACTCTTTTTGCTTCAGAACATCAAAAATTCCGATGAATAAAATAGCACATTTAGTGGCAGATCTGATTATAGGTGGAGATGAAAATAACAAATAAGACAAACATAATAATACAAATATCACCCTCAAAACATTAATAAACGGAACTGTATGTATTTATAATTGTATACTACAGTAATTTCTAAGAAAAAAAATGGTAGAATAACGCCATTAATGTAAACAGCCAGAATATCAGAAGAGAAGTATACATCTCATACCATTTCGAGCAAGCATGGAGTAGAGCAAGATACCACCCATGGAATGGCCAATCGCAAGCAACTTGCCGTCTTTCGGGTTGCACTGTTTCCGTATGTATTCCATCTGTTTTACAGACACCAATAACAAATATAAGATGTCTTGAGCAGATAAAATATAATTGGTTTCAAAACTAAAACAATTTGTTCATTTGATTTGTGACATCACCGCTGTAGGGACGTCCTCTTCTAGGTAGTGGTCAAAGTCCCAGTTATATTTCCCAAGGAGGTCAATTTGAGTTTGGAGGTTTTCAATTGTAGAAGAAAAGCGATCAAGCAAATCAGTGAACGGTGGAGACACTGATCTTTGACCTTCTTCGATAATATCTACAAGCCTTTGACTTAAATCTCTTATTTGGGTAGCAATAGTGGAATTCTGTAGAGCTTCGGGAGAACCTGAAAGTTATACAAAGACATGGTGTAAGAATCAACAAAAAGGAAGCCGTAACCTGTAAACAGAGGTGACAAGACGGGCCAGTAGGGCAGGTTTTGAAACACATTTTCTTTAAGTATAAGTCAAAACCGACCGGATTGGGCTAAATGCCGCCTATCTTTTGCGCACGCTCAAACATATTAAATAACTAATTTCTAAGTAAAACGATTAAGGAGGATGTACATATTTAGAGTAATCGTGACTTTCAACTATTTTGACCAGTTCCCCTTTTAGCTAAATTATTTGGCTCGACTCGTTTGAGATAAAACATGACCCAAATCGACCCATTCATAAGCAAACGGGTTGAAATTGCCACCTCTAACAGTAACACATCAATTGCAACATAATAAACAATCCCTTATTGACCTTCCTTTATTAATACTGATAATCTCTCAGAAAAACGCTTAAAAGTTTCAGTAAATGTCATCAACAACTGCGATTGATCAGATTCAGCCAACTCTTTCTTTTCTTCAGCTGAGGAAATTTTACTTTGTGCAGACGAATCAGAACTGAGACCTGGCGGGTTTTGGGAAGAAACTCCATCCATCCGCTCAGAAGGAAGGGTGATTGGCTGTTTGACTTCTTTAGAGGCAACCTCTGAACTCAATCCAGCTCCTCGAAATTCAAGGATCCATGTATCAAACCCTTGACTGGACATGTGACGTGCAAATGAAGACTGTAAAACTTACCAAAGGTCAACACAAATAGAAACTAAATACTACATGTGAAAAAACTATAAATAAAAATAATAGAACAAGAGTCTAATAAGCAACACAGATATTAAATAGTAACTAAACAATTATTAAAGATGCAACGATAACCTTCCTTTCTATATAACTAATTTGCCATAATGACTAACATAACTTTCTGGTGTGTGGTTGATGTTTTGATGTTTTTTCCTTCCAATTATTCAAGATAAAGTCATCCCCAAATTCTACTTCTTGTACACAAACAAAATACCCCTGCTCTTTCTTTCAAATCAAACCTTAATGACCCACAACCAAAAGCAAACCCATTAACCTAACTGAAAAATCTGTTTTTTCCTACAGATTTAGATTTGGTGAATAATCTAACGGCAGATTCTGTTGAGGAATATTGGGATGAAAGTGAAACCGATATTTACAGACGATACTTTTGTGTAGGTTTTTACCATATTTATTCCTATAATGAGAGAGAACAAGGCAGTCAGGATTGGAAAGAGCATAGTGGATTTACCGTTGACAGCAATGAAGCAAACCAATATAGGTTCTTCAGTTAACATCTTATTTATGAGCCTGTTGGTGGCAAGAAAGCAGGTGTACACACACATAGCTTCTCTCATGGGTCCTCAAATATATTTGATTGTGTTATATAACTTACTTCTTTAGTTCTTAATTGCTTATCATTTTCTGGGAAGAAAAAAGGCATCAACTCACTTATTCCCGTGGATATAAGCTTGATGCAACACAATAAAGAGTTTGGTTGGCAGGGCATGTTGACAAAGGAGTAGTTTACAAGGTTGCATATAAAATTCATTGTCAGTACCTTCCACAACTTGAAGCAGTTCTTCCTTATTTCACAGGTCAGTTACTCACATATCTTGTGTGTGTACTTTTAGGGTTACACCCTTATAGGTCATATATACATCGCGGACTACTTCAACGGATAGAGACTAATGGAGACAAAGTGATGACATTGTTAAGCGGTTCCCAATGAAAAATCTTAGCCCATAATTTTAGTTTACATCTATTAGTAAACCTCGAATGGGAACAGGTAACAAAGAAACAGTGAAGCGTATTCTAATGATAAATCAATGAGTCTTCTCCAAAGGATTGAAAGGCAATTAGTTTGCAAAGGATCCTAGCCTACCTAAATGGACAATGAACACGTAGGAAGCATGCTGAAAGTGGGTTATGTAACGAATGTACATATATGTTAAATTAGTCGGAATGTCTCAACCGTCATCTCTTTGGCTATCACCTAGGAATCTAGAATACTCCTCTCAGAACTACAATGAATTTGGTGGGAACCAAAAGCAGTAGGAATAGAATAGCACCAAAAGAGTGTTAAAAAATTCAACTTCTTCTGTTCTGTGCCCCACTTTTTTAGTTTACTAGTGCATGCTGAAAACGCAGAATCTAACCTAAAAAGGGCTAATCAGGATGACAGGCCTTTGTGTGATTTCATTGAAAAAGTATTCACTTCCTAACACTATGTAAAGTATGATGAAGCACAAACAGAAACATAAGTTTGAACTCACCCCAGGATGCAGATCATATCCAATTGCATTAGTTCCAACTCCACTCAAAAGCAGTAGTGGATGATTCCTTGGAGGTGCCTACAAGTAATTGACAAATATAATGAATCAGAAAACTCAATCCATCATCTCCTTTTTTTGTTGCAGCATCACTATTACTTTCATGTAAAGCAACATCAACTCTAATCCCCATTTCAGTTTAGAATTTGCAATCATTTTCAAAATCCCCCATCTTTTATGCACATATCCTTAGGAGTAATGGCATATTTTGAATATATTAAAATCGATGTGTTTAGTTGTACTTACTGCAGAATGTGAAGAATACAATTAAGCCAAATTATCTATGAAAAAGACACAAATTTCTAAGTTACTGCAGTTGACTATATCCCAACATATCTCCATACAAACACCCATAGTAAGTTCTTTAAGATGCAAAAAGTAGTGCAGATTGAATACAGCGCCTACTGGTCTCTGTAAGAGTCATCTTGATAGTAATAAAGCATATATTAGTGATTTAGTGCTTCAAAATTTATACATGGGAGATAATTGGTTCTTCTTAGTGTGGTGAATACACATAGATTCATTGCCTAGGGAGTTAGGACTTAGGCAATGCCTCCCAACATGAGGTAAATCTTCTTTTATTTGTGCATCTACTCTTGTAATTTGAAAAGAAAACTTTAAATTAAATATTTAACGACTACTTGGGTAGTAAGAATTGTAACTTACTACTTCAAGACTTCTCATTTACTCTTGTAAAGTAACACCTAGCTTTTCTTTTCATTCCCTCTCAAAACTTCAAAATTTCCCATTAATCTAACTCCAAAGAAATAAATTCTCCCAACAAGTAATTATTTCATTCCCCTATTTGATTTTCAATCATCAAGCAAACTATATTACTTTCCCTAATGCCTACAAAAATTTCCTTCTCCATACAGCAACCATTCCTACCCCCGCAAAAATTTGAATAAAAAGAACATACGAGTAGAGAATCAAGAAGATTGATAGTGTGGGAGTCGGCATGAATTTATGAGTTTTACATTATTGGCGTAACTTGATCCATCAAAATCTCACACCATATCCAGTAAATGACATGTATTTAGGGGATTTGGGTTTCATATTAGTAAAGGAGCTAGTTAAAAACTTGGCTCTTATGAACTATAATCCTTTGTTGCATGGTAACAATTTGATGTCACGCATTTAACTATAAAAACCTAAGCAGCTGATAGATTGGTGGATAAATATCACAATTTGACGACCCATAGGAATATCATGATTCATGAGAATGTCATTCTCACACCAATGACATGAAACCTACCCTCAGAGTTGTACACAACATTTCCAACTACTTTATTAATTTACTACAAACCTGTCATTCATACCTTAGTGTTCTGTGTGACATATATCCAGTGTCTAATTTGTCATAATTTATGATAGTGGAAGGTGTCTTTGATATGTTCTACTGTAATGAATAATCATGGGCGTGCGCACGCACACATACAATCACATAAAATAAACAAATTAATACGGCCGTTAAAAACACACACATACATATGTTGTATATTAGGCTCACATATACAACTACACACTCTTGCTGGAGGTCTTTCTTGACAGTCCCTTACCTTGGGGTAGGGGTGTGACCGTCAACATCCTATCCTATTCCAGCGGGATTGGGTAGTGTTGTTGTTGTAATACGGCCGTTAAAAAATTGACCAAATTGTTCTTCATCCGCATAACCAGTTAGCATCTTACTATATTTTAGCAATGCAGTCTCTTCATAACAGCAAAACCACCTCCAATCCAACCACATATCAATATAGTCACTACTCACTATCATATCAGTTAATTACATAAGCCCTTTAGAGTATTTGCATAAAACGAACTATTTCTAGTTATCTTACTTAAGGGTGAAATAATCTGTTTCGATAAAAAGGTTGGCAAATGGGACCCGCTTAGTTAGCATATATAACAGAAATTACCTTTTTTTAAAATCATATGTATCCCAAAACCTTGGAATAAATACGGAGTCAACCAACATTTTCTACCTGATTACTCTCTTCTCATTTCCAAACAATATCTCCTACTCATTTCCGCTTATGTCACTATCTAATACCATTTCATTTTAGAGAAATAACTTATTCAACCTCCAACTAAAATTTACACAAACACATAACTAATATCTCCAGTCACTTAAAAACTTTCCGCATTCATTTCTTATCAAACACATAGCGCAAACTTGAATGAAAAACTTCAAAAAATAAAAAATAAAAATGCTTCAACTTATCTCCTTAGTTTTCGTTCAACTTGGAAGCCGCTTAGAAAAACTAAAACTACATTTCTACCTGTCATATCTGTTATCCAACCTACACATCTATAACTAAAAACGGATTCCGCTCGCACTTTCAAACGATTATTCCTTTTTCGCGTCTAATAACATAAACAAATCCAAACACTATTACCACAGTTTCGCAACTATAATTATTTGCCGCATTAGTCATTAATTTATTACTAAACAGATGGCATAAAAATTGAATTAAAAATATAAAAATATATATACTTGTTTAGGGGGTTTATAACGCCAGAGAGCTAATCGCCAATCGGAATTATGAATGGAAACATAATGAAGCTCATCAGCCGTACAAATCGGAGGCTTATCGGCTAATCTTTCCACAGCGGATGAAGAAGCATGTAACGGTTTCAGCCTTGACAGTGTTGTTGTACGGATGTTAACCGGTGGTTTTGATTCGTAGCGTTTGGGATTGATTGAGTAATAAGTTGCTGCTATTTGTATTGCTGATCGAATATCTGATTGGAGGATGAACATTTTTTATTTTTTTTTATAAAAGTTTTGTTGTAATCAAAGCGCAATGCAATTTTTGTATAAATCAATCAATAAAGTTGTTGTTGAATTAAATCTTGTATTGGCTACAACGCCTACTTCTATCTGTTTCTCGATGAAATTAATTTCTTTCTATTTTATATGTCAGATCAGATAGGATTCCAAAAGCAAGTAGTATTCATCTAGGGCCAAGCATACCCGACTGTCGTCCCGATTCCGACGAGTCCCGCCATCCCGATTCCGATTCCGACCAGTCTCGGTTCGGGACTCTGTTTGCATTTTCCGGCCAATCGGTTTCGGGATGGGTCGGTTTCGAGCCGGTTCGGGATGGAAACCGAAAAACAACAAAGAAAACCGACAAATCCGACCGAACCCGACCTTTCCGACCAGTCCTGATATCGAACCGACTGTTTTCGAGTCGGGAGTCGTTTGGTTTTCCGGCGAACTCTGGAGTCTGCCTTTGTCGGTGTCGTGACGGGACAGGACCAGCCCGATGCTCACCCTATTCATCTAGGATAAAAATGAGACATAAAAACTTGGAGGACTAACTCATGGACATAAAGATAAACGTGATTTGTTAGGCTAGTGCCAGTGGTGACCCATATTGCATCATTTTTCCGACTGTCACCTCATCTCTCTCTCTCCTCAACCCATATTCACCCCTCTCATTATAGTGACAACCCATATTGCATCATTTTTTTTAAACATTTTAATTAATTTATTTATTTCTTTATTATTTATTTCACCCATGCATGCATGCCATCTGTTTACCATGCAAAGTAATTCAAACATTGTAGACACTTGCATGCCATCTATTTACTAGTATACTACTAGTTCGTGACCATTTTAGAACTTTGCATTTGACATTCAAGAACTTGCAGACCAGTTAGTAGTGCTATTTGACATTCAAGAGAAAAATGGTAAGTTCCATCTAACTTAAAATGTTTCATTGTTGTATCTATATACTCTCAGTATACCCAACTTTGCTCCATCAACTTTGCATACCACCTTGCAAGTTCTATGTATTCAAACTCTTCAAAGTAAGCTCGTAAACCATGCAGAGATCAAACGGTAACAATTTAAAAGTTTTTGGAATTTTGTTTGATCAAATATACTACATTTTGGCATTTGTGTTTGTGAAATGTGTGTTAAATATCGGTCACATTTCCAACCGATTTTGTGAAAACAATGGCCGGCGACCGATCTTTGTTCTTCCCACAATGGCACGACCGATCTTCCAAATCGGTCGACCGATGCTTGCAACCGATATTTCCCGACCCACTGTCACTAGCCTTAGAAATGAAAACTTGATTGGTGGATAATGATGAAAGAGAATGTGTTGTCAAAATATGAATGTATTAGGCCTACTTGTAGGTCTTTTTATTAGGCTTATTTATTACTACTCTTTTATTTTAATGTTTAATAAATTATAAAATTAGAAAAATACGATGTCGGGAGGATCTATCTGAGTAATGATAGAGATTGTTTTTGAGTTGATTTATAGGTTTTGATATGTAATGTGTTTATTTTAATGTTTAATAAATTAAAATTTTGAAAAAAAAATGCGAATAATGTTTTCGAGTTGAGTTAGAGCTCTCGGTATCAATACCATAATGCAAGGGCTGCGTTATGGCCTACGTGGCATGGTAAGTTATGGCGTTATGATCAAGTTATGATACTGGGGGTGTTTTTTGCGATACTGTGTTACCCCATGCGTTGCCATGATAACGCTTATTACTAGTTGCACATGTGTGTGTGTGTGTGTGTGTGTGTATATATATATATATATATATATATATATATATATATATATATATATATATATAGGGAAGGGATCAAGTAAGAAAAATAGTTAAAATAAGAAGGGTAAAAAGTAATTCTAGCCACATATTTCAAATTAGGAGGGAAATTTTGAAGGAAGATGCATCCACTTTTGTAGATGTTTCTGAAATGTGTGGTTGTGGTTACTTCTTATCATTCCTATTTTAATTATTCTTCTTATTTGATCCTAACTCTATATATATATGTATATGTGTGTGTGTGTGTGTGTGTGTATATATATATATATATATATATATATATATATATATATATATATATATATTAAGGCCCTTATAATGCCTATATTTTCAAACGGTAAAAAAACCCAAAATATATAAATCCAACAAAGATCAATTCAAATAACACTAACTTTTTTAAAGCTTATCCAGATTCTCATATTTTCTTTCCTTCTCAAACACAAACATCACCTCCTCTCTAATAAACATTAGTCACCCACCACCTCACACCCCAACCATCACATGTCACAACCGCCTTAAGATTCGTCGGGGACAACGATGATTGTGTCTTACATATAAGATATAAGATAGCATGGTTGTGTTTGGTGGTGTATGTGTCCGGTGGTAGGTTGCGACCGGTGGGGTCACCGGCGGCGATTGACAATGACGGTTGCCTTCATTTTGATTTGTTTGAACCTTAGAGTTGTGAGGGATTACGTTTTTGATCTTTTAATTATGGGCTGGTGGTGGCCGGGTTTTTTTTGTTGTTGTGATTTATGATGCTCACCGATGGTGGCTGGAAGAAAAATGACAGTTGTTGTGAATCTTGTGATGTTATGTGGGTTGTTTGAAATTTAATGAGCTTTTTTAGAGAGAAAGAAGAAATAATATAAGCAATAATTATTTGTACATATAAAAGTACTTTTTGTTTAATCAATGTTTGCTTTATCCAATAAAATTATTCATGTTTCAGTTTCCAATACATTTTACTTGGTCAAATCTCGGTGCATATAGCAGGACCCATTTGTAAACCTGCTTTCATTGAGTAGATTCGTAGATAGCATATGATATGTGTCTAAATACACATATATTTTACATTGTTAAACCCACAAAAACGACCAAAAGCACACAAATAAACCATATAATGTTACAAATATCTTTGAAATGTGTTTTTGGGTATTTCAGATGCAAAAGGATTGAAAATAAATGAAAAACAACAAAGTTTACATAATTGGCAGTTTCAGTCCCTAAACTTTTATAAATTGGCAGAAATAGTCCCTGGAATTCAAAATATGGAAAATTATCATTTAAGGTCCCTGTACTATTCAACTTTGACAAGATTGGCCCTTTTTGATAACTTTGGTAAAATTTCACTTTTAACCCCTCAACTTTGAATTTTGGCAAGTTTAGTCCTCGGGATTTTCAAAAGTGGAAAATTACATTTATGGTCCTTGTATTATTTACATTTGGCAAGAGTGGTCCTTTGAATTAATTTGGAACAATACAAATTCACCCCCTCCACTTTGCTTAAATTACACAATTGGTCCTTGTTTAAATAACAAACCAACCGGACCCTTATGTTATTTCCCCTAAATCCAAAACAACATCCAGCCCATCCCACCTTATAACACCTTGGCCCAATCCCCAGCCCACCAAAACAACCCAAACCGTTTAATAATAAAAATGGTCAACCCATTGGTTTGACCCTCATCCTCCACCTCACCCCTGCTCCTCAGCTACTCTCCCTGCCACATCCAACACCATCATCACTCACCTGAACACACTCAACCCCCCTCCATCATATCCCCACTCCAAACAAACACACCAGTCCAAAACCCCCCTATGGCATCCATCAGGTCCCAAGTGGTCAAATACCCATTTCCCGCCAATACCAATTTGACGGCTAGGATTATTTTTGCTCATCCAACGATCCTTAATTAAAGTGGGAAATGCCCAATATGGCTCAGGAACCCTAAAAAGGTCAATATAAAAGGAAGAAAAAGAAGCCAGGACCAAGAGTGAGTTAGTTTAGAATAGATTTTAGTAGTAATAGAGCAGAAATTAGTAGTGGTAAAATTTATGTTGAAATGTAATCTCTCAAGCTCAGTTAATTTAAGTGTTCAATTATTTCAAGTTTATTGTACTCAAATTCTCAGTTTGTTTTCTAGAATTCAAATTTAATGAAAAGTTCAAGTTTCCTATGCAAATCTCATTCATGTTCAAAGTCTATTTAAAAGTAGTCAAGATAGTTTGAAAAGTTCAGATAAGCTTACTCAGAGCTTATTGTGAGTCTTTTTAGCCATTGGGTTCCACAGTAAAGGTGTTCAGCTCGAAATTTAAAAAAGTCAGCAAAAGTCAAACAGGTGGAATAAGCAGTTTGAATAAGCTCATTGAGCTTATTTAAGCTTTGTCAACTTTGACTAAGGATCATTGGTGCTCCCAATCCTGTTGAGTTCCTAATCCCTAGTCATTTTCATTTTTCTTACCTAGTTTAGCTTATTTGATATACTGCTTATTTGTATATGCTTAGTGTATGCATAAATTAGTACTTGTTCAGTGTTTTTATGCTTAATTTGCTTAATTGAGTTTGGTTATTGCTTGTTTACTAGTTTTCAGCTGTTGTTGTTCATTATTGCTCATTACTGCCTTTTATAGTCATCCTTAGCATAATCTAGTTATGGCTTCAATAGTACTTATCTCCTGATAATTGTTGCTCAAATCTAGTTGTTTGAATCATTTCTTCTCAGTTCCTAGATTCAGCATGGTTATGGTTTCATAAAAGCTCAAATAGTTGGCAGTAGGGGATGTTTGGATTTGCTGATTTAACTTAGAAAAAGGGTGTGGTTGTTGTTGTTTTTTACTGATATATGTTGCATTAGGTCAACATAGCTCTGATAAGCATAAAAATCAGAGTTCATAGGCCATATAGTCAAAATCCATTTCAATCTTCTACTTACATTCACTGCTTAGGATATAGGCTGCATAATCGTAGATACAAGTGCATTAGTTGTTAGAATAGGTTAACTTAGTCTCCATTTAGCTTTTAAACACCTTTTAAGTTGATTAGAACCAATCAAACCTCAATAAAGTCAAAGTTAGTGTTTATTTCAAATAGTCAAAATTGCATACTGAAAAAAATAGACAGATTTCTAAATGCTTCTGTAGGGTTTAATTCTAGTTAGAACTAGTTAAAAATTGTTGTTTTGTAATCATGGGCTGCTTATGTATCAAAATCAAAAAGAAATTTGGATTTTAATGCTTATTTGCTTATTGAAAAGCTTGTCCAAAGTTGCCTGTTTTTGACAAAGCATGCCCTGCACCAGGGGTGATTTGGTCATAAGCCAGGTTTCATAAGCCTTTTCTGAGCCTCTTAGTGGGTCTCACTGCAAGATCTTTGTTTTTTTGGATACCCTAGTTGCCTAGCTTGTAGATTTTAAGCTTATTTTAGTCTGTTGAGCTTATTTGGATACTTAAATGAGGGGCTACAACTTGTTGCATTTGGCATGCACACTGAATCATCAAAATCCCCCATCTTTTATGCACATATCCTTAGGAGTAATGGCATATTTTGAATATATTCAAATCGATGTGTTTAGTTGTACTTACTGCAGAATGTGAAGAATACAATTAAGCCAAATTATCTATGAAAAAGACACAAAATTCTAAGTTACTGCAGTTGACTATATCCCAACATATCTCCATACAAACACCCATAGTAAGTACTTTAAGATGCAAAAAATAGTGCAGATTGAATACAGCGCCTATTGGTCTCTGTAAGAGTCATCTTGATAGTTGATAGTAATAAAGCATATATTAGTTATTTAGTGCTTCAAAACATAGATCTTTTATACACGGGAGATAACTGGTTCTTCTTAGTGTGGTGAATACACATAGATTCATTGCCTAGGGAGTTAGGACTTAGGCAATGCCTCCCAATATGAGGTAAATCTTCTTTTATTTGTGCATCTACTCTTGTAATTTGAAAAGAAAACTTTAAATTAAATATTTAACGACTACTTGGGTAGTAAGAATTGTAACTTACTACTTCAAGACTTCTCATTTACTCTTGTAAAGTAACACCTAGCTTTTCTTTTCATTCCCTCTCAAAACTTCAAAATTTCCCATTAATCTAACTCCAAAGAAATAAATTTTCCCAACAAGTAATTATTTCATTCTCCTATTTGATTTTCAATCATCAAGCAAACTATATTACTTTCCCTAATGCCTACAAAAATTTCCTTCTCCATACAGCAACCATTCCTACCCCCGCAAAAATTTGAATAAAAAAGAACATACGAGTAGAGAATCAAGAAGATTGATAGTGTGGGCGTCGGCATGAATTTATGAGTTTTACATTATTGGCGTAACTTGATCCATCAAAATCTCACACCATATCCAGTTCATAACTTGAGAAATTGATTTCTACAATTGTGCATAAATGACATGTATTTAGGGGATTTGGGTTTCATATTAGTAAAGGAGCTAGTTAAAAACTTGGCTCTTATGAACTATAATCCTTTGTTGCATGGTAACAATTTGATGTCACGCATTTAACTATAAAAACCTAAGCAGCTGATAGATTGGTGGATAAATATCACAATTTGACGACCCATGGGAATATCATGATTCATGAGCATGTCATTCTCACACCAATGACATGAAACCTACCCTAAGAGTTGTACACAACATTTCCAACTACTTTATTAATTTACTACAAACCAGTCATTCATACCTTAGTGTTCTGTGTGACATATATCCAGTGTCTAATTTGTCATAATTTATGATAGTGGAAGGTGTCTTTGATATGTTCTACTGTAATGAATAATCATGGGCGTGCGCACGGACACATACAATCACACGAAATAAACAAATTAATACGGCCGTTAAAAACACACACATACATATGTTATATATTAGGCTCACATATACAACTACACACACTCTTGCTGGAGGTCTTTCTTGACCGTCAACATCCTATCCTATTTCAGCGGGATTGGGTAGTGTTGTTGTTGTTGTTGTAATAAGGCCGTTAAAAAATTGACCAAATTGTTCTTCATCCGCATAACCAGTTAGCATCTTACTATATTTTAACAATGCAGTCTCTTCATAACAGCAAAACCACCTCCAATCCAACCACATATCAATATAGTCACTATCATATCGGTTTATTACATAAGCCCTTTAGAGTATTTGCATAAAACGAACTATTTCTAGTTATCTTACTTAAGGTTAAAATAATTGTTTTCAATAAAAAAGGTTGGCAAATGGGACCCGCTTAGTTAGCATATATAACAGAAATTACCTTTTTTTTAAATCATATGTATCCCAAAACCTTGGAATAAATACGGAGTCAACCAACATTTTCTACCTGATTACTCTCTTCTCATTTCCAAACAATATCTCCTACTCATTTCCGCTTATGTCACTATCTAATACCATTTCATTTTAGAGAAATAACTTATTCAACCTCCAACTAAAATTTACACAAACACATAACTAATATCTCCAGTCACTTAAAAACTTTCCGCATTCATTTCTTATCAAACACATAGCGCAAACTTGAATTAAAAACTTCAAAAAATAAAAAATATAAATGCTTCAACTTATCTCCTTAGTTTTCGTTCAACTTGGAAGCCGCTTAGAAAAACTAAAATTACATTTCTACCTGTCATATCTGTTATCCAACCTACACATCTATAACTAAAAACGGATTCCGCTCGATTATTCCTTTTTCGCGTCTAATAACATAAACAAATCCAAACACTATTACCTAGTTTACTTTACTTAAACTCATGGTCAGCTGAAACTATAAATTATCTTATTCCGGTTAATCTCTATATCTTCCGGATATAATACTTTCCTTAAATGAGTAGTTATAAGTTGAAAGTTTGACCAAATAAATAATTCATACACTTAACCACAGTTTCGCAACTATAATTATTTGCCGCATTAGTCATCGATTTATTACTAAACAGATAGCATAAATTGAATTAAAAATATACTTGTTTAGGGGGTTTATAGCGCCAAAGAGCTAATCGCCAATCGGAATTATGAATGGAGACATAGTGAAGCTCATCCGCCGTACAAATCGGAGGCTTATCGGCTAATCTTTCCACAGCGGATGAAGCATGTAACGGTTTCAGCCTTGTTGTTGTACGGATGTTAATTGGTGGTTTTGATTCGTACCTTTTGGGGTTAATGGAGTAATAAGTTGCTGCTATTTGTATTGCTGATCGAATATCTGATTGGAGGATGAACATTTTTTATTTTTTTTTTTATAAAAGTTTTGTTCTAATCAAAGCGCAATGCAATTTTTGTATAAATCAATCAATAAAGTTGTTGTTGAATTAAATCTTGTATTGGCTATAACGCCTACTTCTATCTGTTTGTTTCTAGATGAAAATTAATTTCTTTCTATTTTATATGTCACATGAGATAGGATTCCAAAAGCAAGTATTGAGCAAGGATAAAAATGACAAATAAAATAAGGTTTTCTAACTTGGGCCAAGGCGCAAATTAAACACATTTTGGACTTACAAAGCCACTTTCGTCTTTACACTTCATGTGTTTGGCATATACACACCATCATGAGTTCTCAATCATTTGTGCATGAGTTCTCAATCATTGGTGCAATAATTAGACAAGAGACAAGGGTAAAAAAACAATAACAACAATCATTTCCATCACTCTCACTTCAAGGATCATGGAGGGAAAAAATTGAGGGAAAAAAAATGCGAATCATGGAGGGACCATCTGAATTATTGTCAGTATATCTACAAGTATTGTTTGTCTATGTCCTATATGGTGCCAAGGGTTTAGAATGGGTGGGAAAAATGAGTTCTAATGGGCGGTAAATGAGTAGGGTTGAAAGTTTTAGGCTATTCACAACAATGAACATGTGCTTCCTTTTCTATGTTTGAACAAGTGATGAATCATGATTTACTAGTTAATTGAAGTAAATGGTACTCTCTTTTACTTTCTTTTATTTACATTCTTATGGATATGGTGGATTTAAACAATATAGTCTCTTATGAAAGTACTGAAGATTTAAGGCTGTTTTTGGATAGTGCCATTGATTGCGGTACTGAAATGTTGCTTGTAAAAGATGAGGACTAGGTGGCTACAATAGAGGTTCAATACTTTTAGGTCCTGTTTTGTTGTTGTCGTAGATTCGTAGTCATAGAGTGATCAAGTTTCTGATTCTCGCTATCTGATGCTGCTCAACTTACTTCTTTTGTGTGAATCGTGGTTGATGGTTACTGGGACCTTTTAAGAACATAAAAATATACGTCATAAGATGTCGCTTTGATCGTGGTTATGGTAATTCTTTGAGATATTGTATGGGAGATGTCCTTAATGGTTTGAAGGTTGGAATTCGACCAAGAGTGCTTGCTACTACGTAAATGTTTTCTTTACAAGTCTAACTTCTGGCTTGCTTTATGTAACTTCTGACATTTACATTGAGTCAGTCGATCAAGAAATAGTATTTGTATGCTTAAGTTCAGATCTTGATGACGAAATCACTATTTCATTTGGTTCAAGTTCACCTATTAGTTCTCACTCTTTTGGTAGCCATGGGGATATGGAGGAAATTTCAAACACCCCATCATCATCGTACACTTTACCCGAAGATCAAGAAGCCGTTGACAATGCAGGTAGGAAGGGACTAATAGGTGCAGTTGACCCCTTTCAAATTTTTTTTGTTTTTAGAGATGCTTAATACATCATACATAAAAAAAACACATAGTGATCCAGCACAAAGATGAGGAAAAAGATTTGGAATTATAATAAAATGATAGGTTTTTAGGACCAAAGTTTGATAAAGAAGTAGGTTTGGAACCCAAAGGCTTTATATCATGATAACACTCTTCGGCACTTTCCAATTCTTATCACCATGTGGATAAATAAGAAACACCAAAGCGCTTAATACTCAAGAATGGGCGGCAATTTTGGGAGGGAAAGAAAAAGGAAGGAAAAAATACAGGGCAAAGAATGGGCAACAATTATTGTATGAAAATTAATTATTTGTATGATGGGCGGCAATATTGATGTATTGCAATCTTAGAATGGACGGCAAATATACGGCAAAGATAACGTAACATTTATTAAGTATTAAGTAGCACTTATGTTTGAAATTATTGAACAAAGATAACGTAATTGTAACACCCCAACCCAAAAAGGGTAAAAATGTCACAATAATATGGTGTTACATCAGAACAAACAGAACAGATCAAAAGCGGAAGTCTTAAATAAATAACTTACTTCAAATAACTATGGTCAAAAATATTCAATTCAACTATACTCTCAATCCCAGAAACCATCCCAAAGCTAGCTTGAATACCTGTCGCGGTGAAAGAAAATGCGGTTGAGCTTAAAAAGCCCATTGAACAGATATATATAAAATGAAACGAAATATAAATACTGAAGTACAAGAGATATCTTTTGGGAAAAACATATTTAAATATAACTGAAAATATAGAAATAAAATGTGTAGGTTAGGTAAGGAATTCATATAGTCACCTGTATAAACAGAGTCAGAACCATAATCATACCACAAGCTCATAAACAGATCATATCATAAACACATATCATAATCACATAAGTGGAGTAGCTATCTCCCAGAATTGTGAAGGACGTGTATTGCACACACAGCCACATTCACCAGACAAATCATATCATATCATATCAGAAACAGAAACAGATCTAGGATGCATCCATACGCCCCTTCCCAACACATAAACATTTGCAGCCAAACCAAGGGACGTGGCAGAACATCACTCTACTGCCCTAAAGTCATGTCAGAAGTGCATCTGTGACACGGACATGGAACCCCCATGCCTAGTGAAACTCATGTAATCAAATGGTTCATATTTAAGGGTTCAAAACATAATTTTCATATCAGAAGGTTCAGAAAACAAAGGTTCATGTTAAAGGTTCATAACAGAAAGTTTATAGTAAAGGTTTATCATAGTAAAGGTTCAAACAGAAGGTTCAAAACAGAAATTTCATAACAGAGGTTGTAATCATGAAGGAAACCTTAAAAGTAAGGTCAGAATATCCGTACCTCAAAAGCAAAGTTGATAGAGATCAAAGAAAGATTCGCGAAGGGAAGAGTTCACTTCTTCTCTAATGTATTCACCTGATTTGGTGATCATTAAATAGTTAATAATTTTATCTTAAATCATATTACTTTTCTTAATCGACTTCTCTTTTAAAATAACTTCCACTTTTAACAGATTCCCAAATTAGTAAGTTTCCTTATTTAGAAAGTTTCCATAAATATTAACTTTACATATTCGGTAAGATTTATTAGGTTAATTGTTAAATAAATTATTAAAATACTATTAGGGTTTAATTTATACACTTATTTATATTCTAGGGTATAAAGTGTAATTTTATTAATTTACAGGTTTTAAATATAATTAACACAAGTTCACCTTTATTTCAATTTTAACCCTTAACTTCCATAACTTACAAATTACTCTCTATATTATAAGATTTTACAAAATAAACCTTTTAGTTGTAACAGTTACAATTTAAACCTTTAAGTTATAATATTTCCAAACTAAACCTTTAATTATATAATGATATTAATTCACCCTTTAAATATCAAACCTTACACTTTACACCCTACACTTTATGTTATACAATTTATTCCTTACTTATATTAGTTTACAATTCAAATCCTAAGGTTTCACAAATTACAAAACATCCCTAAACTTCCTAGTATTCCACTCGATCCAAATTTTATTCTATAAACCTTAACCCTAACTACACTATCCTCATTAACAACCAATCATTACTCAATTATTACTTGTTAATTACAATATCTAATGTACCAAAACCCTAACCCTAGTTTCTTGTTTCCTTCTCTAGTTCATTTGACCTAAACAATTACAAGTATAATGTTTTCTTTTCTTGATCTCGACCTAAATCTAACCCCAAAGGTAACCTTAATGTTTTCCTTTTTCTTTTATTCGACCCAAGATAAACCACAAAACCATAAGGTTTTCCATTCCATTATTTCTGTCGAGCCACAACTAAACCACCCTCTTGTTTTCCCTCCATTCGAGACATCCCAAAACCCTCACCTTGTTGTTAATCGACCTAAACTCTCTACCCCTATTTACTTCTACTTACAACACAAACAAACGCGACCCTTATTCATATATTTACAGCTCGACCTGTACTTAGAATAACCTTAACCAAAGCTCAACTATATTCGACCCATATATATACATGTACAGCTCGACATACTTAAACCTTTATACC
This sequence comes from Artemisia argyi, assembly GCA_030686995.1. NCBI lineage: Eukaryota > Viridiplantae > Streptophyta > Magnoliopsida > Asterales > Asteraceae > Artemisia > Artemisia argyi. The sequence goes on from CM060699.1 coordinate 85,227,834, forward strand.
TAGTTTACATGGCTCAAACAAGATTACTTAGTTTATAATTTTATGTGTTTTATCTTAGTTTATACATACATATGCATATCCATACTAAATCAAGTGACTTAATTTCTTTCAATCATGCGTATAAGAGAACAAAAGAACAAGAGAACATGGAAAAGAATACCAGGATTGTTGAAAACTTCGAATGTATGCAGAAAAGAGGAATGTCGATTCCCTTGAGACTTAGGGTTTCCTGGCTTTTGTTTTGTTGCGTATAAATGGGAATAAACATAAACAAGCCGATCCTTTTATTGGGATTACTTGGGTCGATCATGGGCCAAAATCCAAGAAATTATGTGAACTAAAATTTACTTGGGCTCACTCTATATTTATTGTTTGTAAATTAGAAAGAAAACGGCCCAATATAATTATTCGTATATCATTAAAATAGTTTTCGTATTTTATTTTTATTTCCTAAATATTTTAGATTATATATAATTAATTACAAGCTTGTTAGGGATTAAGTGATATTGTATAGGTATTTATTAGTGATTTTTAGATATAGGGGCATTTTGGTCTTTTCACACGTTTAAGATTTTTAGGTATTACAACTTCTTCCCCTTTAAAAAGAAATTTCCGTCCGTGAAAATTGAATAAGCAGAATAGACAGAAACGAATCGGATTTCAGAAAATTGTCGGAACGGAATGAACACAGAATCTTTTAGTTACAGAATAACCTTTCTAACAGATTCTAACAGACAGACAGATCTTCCTTATCAGAATTCATAACTTCATATCTTATTCAAAACAGATCATAATTCAATTCAACGAATGGTAGTAGTAACAGATAACTAATATCAGAAAACAGATTGAGTGCGAAAATTCAGACGATAGGAAACTCTATAATGAGTTTTAAATTTCTTAACGGATGAACAACGATCAACAAACGTACGATGAGAATTCGAACTTATTCAGATATCCAACGATGAAAACAGAGCACAGATGAATAGAATAAATCATGAAGTCTCACTTATCGCGAATAATTCAACTAGCAGAAATCTAATGCTCCTCAATCACTTCCCAAGATATCATATGCTCACAATGAGAGTACTTTATATGATGGAAATATTATCACGTTGGCCAGGCGTCATAATATTTGCATTATACAAATATACCTTCATGGCAACCATACTTTATCTCAAATCGTGAATAGCAACCATACTTTATCTCAAATCGTGAATAAACAACCTAATGGCAACCTAAAAATTCTTCTCTTCTTCCCAAGATTTAGCAGAATCTATTATCATCTATAAGGTTGAACGGAAAATGAAACGTATTAGAAAATAACCTAAATCTAACAGATCTATCTTAATAGAGCACCAATACTTTCAAATTCACCAAAATGCTCATAGCCATAAACTTAACGAACATACGCAGAATTGTCATGATACGAAACTTCCAAAGAAAAAACTCAATAGTCTAAGGATTCAATCACACCATTGTCAATCTTCCTTATTATCATGTGATGTCCTAATCATTATTAACAGAAATAACTTAGGGAAATCAACCTATACCCGGATTATTGCCAAAATTATAACCTTCCAAAGGAACCTTAGTAAACATAGTTTCATTATCATAATGGAGTGAACAATTTCCTATATTTGTGACTAATAACCTCCAGATCTCTCTTAGGAATAGCAAAGGTTCATGAAAGTATCAAATAGTGTCAAAACTTAATATGTCTAACATAAGCAGAAAAATTTCACATAATATATCAAACACTTATGGTTGTAATAATCTTCCAAATGGTCAAACTGATTATCAGAGATGGGAATCAGAATCAGAAAATGAAATTTAAATGGTGTGATCTTAGGTGTCGTTTGTTTTTTCAGAGCTTTTACCTCTTCATCTGCAAACCATGTCTGCAGAAGAAGAGGTACATTTAAGCTCTTCTCCTGCAAGAAAAAGACCGTTTTTTTTTTTTACTATTGAAGTACTTTTTTTCCTTTCTATTGTCACTGCTATCTTTTGTGCCATTAAAGTTTGTTTTTTTGTTATTTTTTTCAAAACTATTTTTTATGCTATTAAACTATTTTTTTCTTTTCCTTTTTCTTTTTCAAAAGTTTTTTTTTTTTATTTTTTTGTCTGTTTTAGTATTTTTTTTACGTTTTCGACCGTTTTTCTACGTTTCGTCTGTTTTTTACGTTTTGTCCGTTTTTTACGTTTTCATCTGTTTTTTACGTTTTCATCCGTTTTTTATGTTTTCGTCAATTTTTTTACGTTTTAGTCGTTTTTTTTAGGTTTTCATCCGTTTTTTTTTAAACTTTTTCGCTTTTTTTTTGGTTTTCTTTCTATTTTTTTTCCTTTTTCTTTCCTTTTTTTTTTTTTTACGTTTTCATCTGTTTTTTCTAGGTTTTCGTCTGTTTTTTACGTTTTCGCCAATTTTTTTACGTTTTCACCCCTTTTTTTACGTTTCCGTCCCTTAATTTACGTTTTCGGCTATTTTTTACATTTTCGTCCAATTTTTTATATATTCGTCCATTTTTTTATGTTTTTGTCTGTTATTTTACCTTTTCGTCTATTTTTTAACGTTTTGATTCGTATTTTTACGTTTTCGACATTTTTTTATTTCCATTTTTTTTGTTTTTGTCTTTTTTTTTTTCATTTTCGTTTTACGTTTTCGACCACTTTTTTACATTTTCGTTTATTTTTTACGTTTTAATCTGTTTTGTTACGTATTCGTCCGCTTTTTAAGTTTTTTTTTACGTTTTCAATCGTTTCTATCTGTTTTTTAGGTTTTCTTCTGTATTTTTACATTTTAGTCTGTTTTTTGCGCTTTCGTCTATTTTCATATGATTTCCTAAGTTTTTGTACATTATTGTACATTTTCTTGAATTATCTTAAGTAAGAAAACGTAAGAAAAAAGACAAAAATTTAATAAAACGGATAAAAACGTAAGAAAAATAAAAAACATAAAAAAAACAATCAAAAACGTAAAAAAAAAAGACGAAAACGTTTAAAAAAAGACGAAAACGTAAAAAAACAGGCGAAAACGTAAAAAGATGGAAGAAAACGTAAAAACCGAGCGAAAACGTAAAAAACGGACGAAAACGTAAAAAACAGACGAACACGTAAAAAAGGTGAAAGAACGGGTAAAATCGTAAAAAAACGGCTAAAACGTGAAAAAATGGACGAAAACGTAAAAAATGGGTGAAACGTAAAAAAACAGACGAAAGCGTAAAAAACGGACGAAAACTTAAAAAAGCAGGCGAAAACGTAAAAAAAGGGGCGAAAACGTACAAAAACAGACAAAAAAGTAAAAAAACGGGCGAAAACATAAAAAACTAGATGAAAACGTAAAAAAGCGGATGAAAACGTAAAAAAACGTGCGTAAACGTAAAAAACAGACGAAAACGTAAAGAAAATGGGGAAAACGTAATAAAACAAGCGAAAACATGAAAAAATGGACGAAAAGGTAAAAAAACAGACGAAAACGTAAAAAAATGTGAAAACGTAAAAAAACGAAATCATAAAAATGAACGAAAACGTAAAAAACGGGCAGAAACGGAAAAAAATGGACGAAAACTTAAGAAAACGGCGAAAACATAAAAAACAGACGAAAACGTAAAAAAACTGACGAAAACCTAATAAAACGGGCGAAAACGTAAAAAAACTGACGAAAATGTAAAAAAAAACGGGCGTAAACGTAAAAAAACTGGCGAAAACGTAAAAAACAGACGAAAACTTAAAAAATGGACGAATACATAAAAAAAAAACCGACGAAAACGTAAAAAAACGGATGAAAACGTCATAAAACGGGCGAAAACGTAAAAAGATTGACGAAAACGTAAAAAAAGGGCAAAAACGTAAAAAAACGGACGAAAACGTAAAAAATTATCGAAAACGTAAAAAAAAAACGTGTGAAAACGTAAAAAAAAGACGGAAACGTATAAAAACGGATATTGAGAAAGAGATGTAGGGTTTGCAAAAGAAGATACAAGAAGTGAAAGAAGAGGTAATAATTGAAGGATAATGTTTGAAATTTAGAAGAGGAAAGAAGTGAAGAGAAACTCTTATGTCTGCAAAAAAACAAACAGAAACCTCTGCCCTCCTGCAAACAAAAGAAGTGAAAAGAGGAAAAAAGTGCTAATTGTGAAAAAACAAACGACACCTTAATCATGTAGTTATCAAAGACATTCTAAACTTACTAGGTTACTGAACTTTAGATCATGCTTAACTTTCTAACCTCGTAAAGAATAATCTTATCGGCTTAACTAAAGGCAAAGGCACGAATCAGAGTGATGCGGAATCAATTCTACTTAAGCAAATATCTTAGTCTACCCAATCCTCACCAGTCATAACTCAGGTTTCATACAAGGAAATCCTAAAGCAAATCCTCAAAGATTGTTTCATAATTCCCATGGTGCAAAACCTAAAGGCATAATACTCACAGGTCATAGCCTAAGCTCTACGGATTATTAATCCGCCGATCAAACCTGGCTCTGATACCATAAATTGTAACACCCCAACCCGACAAGGGTAAAAGTGTCACAATAATATGGTGTTACATCAGAACAAACAGAACAGATCAAAAGCGGAAGTCTTAAATAAATAACTTACTTCAAATAACTATGGTCAAAAATCTTCAGTTCAACTATACTCTCAATCCTAAAAACCATCCCAAAGCTAGCTTGAATACCTGCCGCTGTGAAAGAAAATGCGGCTGAGCTTAAAAAGCCCAGTAAACAGATATATATAAAATGAAACGAAATATAAATACTGAAGTACAAGAGATATCTTTTGGGAAAAACATATTTAAATATAACTGATAATATGGAAATAAAATGTGTAGGTTAGGTAAGGAATTCATACAGTCACCTGTATAAACAGAGTCAGAACCATAATCATACCACAAGCTCAGAAACAGATCATATCATAATCACATAAGTGGAGTAGCTATCTCCCAGAATTGTGAAGGATGTGTATTGCACACACAGCCACATTCACCAGACAAATCATATCATATCATATCATATCAAAAACAGAAACGGATCTAGGATGCATCCATACGCCCCTTCCCAACATATAAACATTTGCAGCTAAACCAAGTGACGTGGCAGAACATCACTCTACTGCCTTAAAGTCATGTCAGAGGTGCATCCCTAACACGGACATGGAACCCCCATGCCTAGTGAAACTCATGTAATCAAATGGTTCATATATAAAGGTTCAAAACATAATTTTCATATCAGAAGGTTCAGAAAACAAAGGTTCATGTTAAAGGTTCATAACAGAAAGTTCATAGTAAAGGTTTATCATAGTAAGGTTCAAACAGAAGGTTCAAAACAGAAATTTCATAACAGAGGTTGTAATCATGAAAGAAATCTTAAAAGTAAGGTCAGAATATCCGTACCTCAAAAGCAAAGCTGACAGAGATCAAAGAAAGATTCACGAAGGGAAGAGTTCACTTCTTCTCTAATATATTCACCTGATTTAGTGATCATTAAATAGTTAATAATTTTATCTTAAATCATATTACTTTTCTTAATCGACTTCAATTCTCTTTTAAAATAACTTCCACTTTTAACAGATTCCCAAATTAGTAAGTTTCTTTATTTAGAAAGTTTCCATAAATATTAACTTTACATATTCGGTAAGATTTATTAGGTTAATTGTTAAATAAATTATTAAAATACTATTAGCGTTTAATCCATACACTTATTTATATTCTAGGGTACAAAGTGTAATTTTATTAATTTACAGGTTTTAAATATAATTAACACAAGTTCACCTTTATTTTAATTTTAACCCTTAACTTCCATAACTTAAAATTACTCTCTATATTATAAGATTTTACAAAATAAACCTTTTAGCTATAACAGTTACAATTCAAACCCTTAAGTTATAATATTTCCAAACTAAACCTTTAATTATATAATGATATTAATTCACCCTTTAAATATCAAACCTTACACTTTACACCCTACACTTTATGTTATACAATTTACTCCTTACTTATATTAGTTTACAATTCAAATCCTCACAAATTACAAAACATCCCTAAACTTCCTAGTATTCCACTCAATCCAAATTTTATTCTATAAACATTAACCCTAACTACACTATCCTCATTAACAACCAATCATCACTTAATTATTACTTATTAATTACAATATCTAATGTACCAAAACCCTAACCCTAGTTTCTTGTTTCCTTCTCTTGTTCATTTGACCTAAACAATTACAAGTATAATGTTTTCTTTTCTTGATCTCGACCTAAATCTAACCCAAAGGTAAACTTAATGTTTTCCTTTTTCTTTTATTCGACCAAGATAAACCACAAAACCATAAGGTTTTCCATTCCATTATTTCTGTCGAGCCACAACCAAACCACCCTCTTGTTTTCCCTCCATTCGAGACATCCCAAAACCCTCACCTTGTTGTTAATCGACCTAAACTATCTACCCCTATTTTCTTCCACTTACAACACAAACAAACGCGACCCTTATTCATATATTTACAGCTCGACCTGTACATAGAATTACCTTAACCAAAGCTCAACTATATTCAACCCATATATATACATGTACAGCTCGATGTACTTGAACCTTTATACCTAGTTTACATGGCTCAAACAAGATTACTTAGTTTATAATTTTATGTGTTCTAACTTAGTTTATACATACATATGCATATCCATACTAAATCAAGTGACTTAATTTACTTTCAATCATGCGTATAAGAGAACATGGAAAAGAATACCAAGATTGTTGAAAACTTCGAATGTATGCAGAAAAGAGGAATGTCAATTCCCTTGAGACTTAGGGTTTCCTGGCTTTTGTTTTGTTGCGTACGAATGGAAATAAACAGAAACAAGCTGATCCTTTTATTGGGATTACTTGGGTTGATCATGGGCCAAAATGTCACAACTCGTAAATTCTGGTCTTTTCCCGAACTTTCAACATTTACTATTCATCAGTTACTATTCATCAATCACTATTCATCATTTTACTATTCATCTTTTTCGGAGTCAGTTTGTGATTCTGAGAAGCGTTCAAAAATTTTACTATTCATAAAACACTATTCACCTCCGGAGAAAATTTGTCATTTATACGTGAGTTGCGTCATTTCTGTACACGTACGATTATCAACCTAATAAACGTTATCTTATGAGCTATTATTTTAAATAATTGATCCGACAATCTCAACTATGGTCCTAACATATTTTTATACTCATAATAATGATATAAAAATTATATTATTAAATTTCCCGGTGTTTTCAAATCAACTGTTACGTTTTCCGGTCGAAGCTTATAACTCCGTCGGTTTGCGATATTTCAACCCGATCATTATTTTAACTTCCGATTCTCATCAGGAATATTATTTTACAATTTTTACAACTTCATTATATTTTATTTTATCTCGTTACAATTTATTTTTAGTTAACTCGGTACCCGGTATCACCTAAAACTAATAATATCTACACATTATACCAACTATCTTACTAAAGTCACATGTTTTCTTCTTTTTTTTTCACCAAATTCAGCCCCCCCCCCCCCCCCCCCCCCCCTTGATTTCCTTAAATGGTGGATCTTGTCCATGCATTATTTGACAAATTAGTTACTTATACAATTTTTCTTATAATATATAACACAAAAACTCACTTTTTCATCTTATTTCACCAAATCAAAAGCAAGTAAACTCATCTCTTTTCTCTCTTCTCATCATGATCGGCCAAGAACACAACAACAAGAAGAAACCATCACTTTTCCAAGATCAAGTGTTAATCTTGTTCCTTTTGTTGTTCTTGTTTGAGTTTTGTAATAAAAACTCAAGGTTTCTTAGGTTTTGCTCATCTAAGCTCTATAATCTCTCTATGTAAGTTGTCAAACTTTTGTTCATAATTTCTTCATGTTATTTTGATGATCATATGATTTCCATTCAAGATCTACATGCATATGTTAGTATATACCACTCATTTATATATACATCTAACTTTTGAACTCTAGAAATAGATTATTGTTAGATCCACTTAATTTATGATGTTTAGGAACCCATGACACCCTAAGAAGGTGTATGGTAAGATTAGACTAGATTTGTGGTGATTGAAAGTGGTTTGGTTGAAGTTGAAACAAGTTTGGAACTAGGAAAATGATTTTTGAAACTATATTTATACCTACTGTCCTTATTTTGAAATCGTGGGAAAATCAGTAGGTGGTGGGTAATTTTTGACCAAAGATTTAGAAAATACTTTCAAAAACGAAACTTTTGGCGAAAGAACAGATTAAAACGAGTTAATAACGAAGGAGATATGATTTTCCGAATTTAACGACGAAAACTAGTTTTCTGAAAAACTGCTTGCTGATGAACAGTACTCACGGACAAATTTGAGCATAAAACTTGATCTAGCCATCCCAACTTATCAAAAATAGGTTAGTATGTTGTCCCACGATTCCGGGGATATAAAGAACGTAGAAAATGAGCTTAAAACGACCAAGATATACACTTTTGAAACTAGGCGAACTATATATATATTTGACAACCTCTAATAGCACATATTCTCTTAAGTTATGGAAACACTATAAATCAACGCCAACACTTATTTTCAAACTACGAGTGGTATAGGCTTCATGTGCATGTACATTCATCGCATCCCCTCATAATTTAAGTAGATCGTATCATTCGTTCATTATAGGTCGCGGTTAGGGACCGAGCCTCATTTCCATCCTAACCACTTTTGTCTTCGTAACTATCGTACCAGGTGAGTCATAGCCCCTACTCTTTTAAATTGTTTTGTCAACTTTTGGGGGAGAATACATGCTCGTTTTTACTTGAACTATTACTTGACTCTTTAAACATGGTTTTGACTTGAACTTTATTATGAACTTATGACTTGTCTTGACTTTTTGAACTTGACTTAAACTTTTGAACTTATGTACCGTACGTACTTTGACTTAAAGTCTCCCTTGTTCGGAGCAACACTATGAAGTCTCCCTTGTTCGGAGCAGCATTATAAAGTCTCCCCTGTCGACGGAGCAGCATCCTAATACGACGGTATTGGAAGGCCATTAATTTGGATACATCCTAATACTACGGTATTGGAAGGCCATTAATTTGGATGCATCCCAACCGTAAGTTGTTGGAAGACCCTAGAGGTGTGTTGTGCATCCTGACTGTATGTCGGAAGACCCTTGTGGTGACGTTTACACTTTTAACTATTATGATACACGTACATATGATTGACAATTTGACATATTATATTGACCACTTGTGCTTGACAACTAGACATAAACTATATTTTAGCAGTGGGTTGTGAACACACAGGTTACAAGTCTCTTATGGCGGGACTTGTAACTGAGTGGATTTACGATGCCTTTGTTGTGTGATCACTTTTCTATATACTTTATTTGTTAAACAACTCTATGAACTCACCAACCTCGTGTTGACACTTTAGCATGTATTTTCAGGTTTTAACCTATGGCACACTACTGGAGGTTTTGGCAGGGCATGGCATGGTCATAGAAGACTCTGATTATTTATATGGGGACCGTTTTAAACTACTTTTAAGGGCCTACTTCCGCACTACTTTTAACGATGTAAATTCAATATTTTTGATTAAACAATTTTATTCTAAATGATTAAAGTGAAAACCATTTTTGTACTTGTGTTGTAATACCAATTGAGTTACACCCCAGCTACATGTATGCTTCCGCTGGACCCGATTTTGGGGGTGTGACACAAAATCCAAGAAATTATATTAACTAAAATTTACTTGGGGTCACTCTATATTTATTGTTTGTAAATTAGAAAGAAAACGGCCCAATATAATTATTCGTATATCATTAAAATAGTTTTCGTATTTTATTTTTATTTCCTAAATATTTTAGATTATATATAAATAATTACAAGCTTGTTAGGGATTAATTGATATTGTATAGGTATTTATTAGTGATTTTTAGATATAGGGACATTTTGGTCTTTTCACACGTTTAAGATTTTTAGGTATTACAATAATATTAATGAGTATGAATAATATTTGATTGGTGGATGTACTATATAAAAAACAAACAAATATACAAACATAAACTAAATGATTTTCATTAACTTTTTCAATCACGAAAGTGTCATAAAATTACATTAAGTTAGATCATAATGTTCAGGTTTATGACGATAATACTCGCGAAAATTATCCTGACGACTCGCATATTTCTTTCCCCATCCAGATGCAACATTATTTCTGTATGTGATCCAAAGTGGATGAGTTATCGGTAAAGGAAAACCTTCCCGTAATGCAACTCTGATATAATGATTGCCATGCACGTGGGCAACCACAATGATCTCATTTGAGTCTGATTGTGGTGGACTGGACCAAAGAGGAAAACTCGTAGCGGAACCTCCATTGTTGGATAGACCTATAACAACTTTGTTATACGTTGAAGCAATTACCAATCCTGTGTTTGGCATTTCCATCCATGCTCCAGCAGAGCTCACAGTTCTATAGATTTGGTTATAACCTCTAGTTCCAAATACCCACATGTGAGACCAAGACTGAGAGCGACGGATCTAAACCCACAGTTTCCATGTGGTTCGACATCTTGTAGACTTGTGTTCGAGATACAAGGATGGAAAACTTTTGGAATTTTTTAACTAGATTTTTAAGCTGATCTTCGGAAGCTGGCGGTTCTTCATTTAGGTCTGGGATTAAGTTATGCGCCCGGCCTCCTTGAGAGTTTGAAAATGAACCATGTCTTCTAGACCTGAAAATGAACTTGTATCAAATAATGTTTTTGACTTATAAAGCTTATATTACCAACAGAAAGGGATTATGAAAAATAAGCTGCATCAAATAAGCTTATAAGACCTGAGATAGGGTGTTTGGATTTGCTTATTTTGTAAAAAAAATGCATTAGACCAAAAAAGGGTTGTTTTTGTTTTTTTATATAGAAATAAGTATATATGGGTCTGCTAATTGGAATTTGTTTGTTTTGTTTTAAGATAAGCATATAAGAGTAAGCAGTTTGGATGAACCACAAACTCAAATAAGCAGATAAGATTAGGCAAAAAAATTAAGCAAATAGTCTTTGGTTTGCCTAACGTGTAAAAATTGCGATAAGACTGGCAAAAACTATAATTTGTAATCAAGTCTGTTTTAAAAAACGGTTTAACGTTAGATAAGGGAGTAGAAAAATAGTTTTCATTTGAGTTTTTGACAAGCATGTACTAAACAGTCCATTTTAGCAGTTTCTTTATCTGCTTAAAATTAATCGGATAGGTAGAAACTATAAGGAACTCAGACCAACTGTTGTGAGAATGTTTAATCTTTGACTCCATGTGCAATTTCACATAGTGGCAAACCACATGGAGTCAAAGACGATTACTAATAACAACTATAGTACATGTTTTTAACTTATAGTTGAGATAAGTCAACGAGCAAATGGTATCTAAACTCTATCAATTGCTAAACAAATCAAATAAAGTTTGTCAAGATCCAAGTAGAAAATAGTTTTCAGGTGCAGTCAACTGCAATTTTTTCCAAGAAGTATGTTAAAACTATGTTTTTAATACAAGTAAAACTATTATATATCAGAGACGAAATCACAACACAAAGTTATCATATGCATATAAAGAAAATACAAAAAGATGTTACCTGATAAGTGCAAAAGTTAATTTCAAGTATGTTGAAACACGTATTTTAATCAAAGTTAACCCCACTTGATGAATTTGCTAAGTTTATATTGTTTGTAAGTTATTTGATTGTGATTGATTTGAGTTGTAAATCATACTCATATATATAGAGAATTATTCAAAATGGTTAGATATACGTCACATCAAATATTTATTGCAAAATAGACTAAACATTGTCAAATATTTATTGTATAAAAGGTGAAAACATAATGGTAAGAAAGCTCAAAATTACTATACCACTTATATCCACATTCGGAACTATAGTTGTTACTTGTCAGTTTGTTAGCTTTTCAAGGTTAAAAGACATTTTAATACAAAATATAAATCATGAATGTTCATACTACAATTGTTCTCATAATTAATTGGCAACAACCAATAAGACATTTTGGCGATAGAGTAACTTCAACCAACAAGACATCTTGAATACTTTACATATCAAAGGATTGGTTTTAGTGTTAAATGTGATTACTGCAAAATTTTGAACAAATTAAATGATCATGCTATGTCGCTGTCAGAGGATTGGTTTTAGTGTCTATCATTGACTTTGGACCATCCGTATATGTCGATTGTCTTTACATGTGAATTTGTTTTACTAGGGTGATAGAGTACATAAAATAATATTAAAAAAATTAAAAGGTGTGTAAGGGTGGTGTGTAAAGGATAGGACTCTAAGAACTCCAGTACTCGCATAAAAGTACAAAAAAAAAGGACTCCGGCGTCTAAAAAAAAGGTACACATTTTATGTGGATCTCTAAGGCTGCATAGTGTCATGATCGAGTATGACCCTGCAACATGAGCTTTTTCTCTCCGATTATCAAACACGATCAAATTATTACAGTCAGTGACCAAATTAATATTTATTACTAAAACTATAAAGAGGGTGTTGTAAAAATCGGTCAAAAAATAGATTGATTAAGGGATTGAAGCCTTGCTCGACCGACTGTGACCAAACACCCACATTGGTGATGACCGATATTCATATCGGTCGACCTATGATTTTGACCGACTTTTTCAAGTCCACTACGAGTAGCCTAAGTTTTTTTGTTTTTTTGTTTTTTTGTTTTTTTTTTTTTGTTGAATACCTGAATCTTTTTAATGTACTTAACTTGTACTATAAGGTACAAGTTAGAAAAAAGGGGACTTTATAAGGACCTCACACAGGGGGTTTTCGTGAAGCCCTGTGCATTGCGAGTTTGTACAGTGTGCATCGCGATTTGTACACTTTGACAAAAACCTCCTATTATCACATCATAAGGGGTCTTAATAACATAACCCTTAGAAAAATTCATAAAATAATTTAAGTTGTTACTTTATTTAGTTTTAAATAAATTACAATTTGGTTTAAATAGAGTGTTTTGTTTTATTTAAATGAGTAAATTGCATAAATCATCCCTGAGTTTTAGCCAAATTGCAACTTTTGTCTCAACAATTTCGAAAGTGCAGATACCATCCCCTGTAGGAAACCTTAGGATAAGTTTTGGTCCTTGGTTTCAAACGACGTTAAGTAGATTTCATTAGCATTTACATGTTAGCCCTTTAGGCCAACGACCGTTGCAGCGTCATCCGTTAAACTAATTGCCGTTTATAATTTAAAAAAAAATCAGTTTATTTAAAGTTTTTTGATTTTTTATATAAGCTTTTATATACGTATTTATAAAAACATATACGTCTTTATATAAAAACATATAAAAGTATACAAGAACATATATAAAAACGTATAAAAATTATATAAGAACGTATACAAAAATGTATATAACAATGTATATTAAAATGTATATAAAAACATATATGTTTTCATAAATACGTATATAAAAACATATAAAAACGTATATGCTTTTATAAAAATGTATATAAAAAATCGAAAACTTTAAATAAACCATTTTTTTTTAATTATAAACGGCTGTTAATTTAAAGGATGGATGTTGCAACGATCATTGGCCTAAAGGGCTAATGTGTCGTTTGAAACCAGGGACCAAAACTTACACAAGGTTTTTCAAAGGACGGGATCCGCACTTTCAAAATGGTTGGGACAAAAGTTGCAATATGATCAAAGATTAGGGACAATTTATGCAATTTACTCTATTTAAATTATGTAATGTATTTATTTTATTCTTTAATAAATTAAAAAAAAAATTAAATCCAGGGCTCGAAGATCTTATAACTTGTGATGAGAGATGATGTTTTTTTGTCAAGTTATAAATTACAGATTAAGTTATAAGGTGAAAATCTAACGTAAAAACATTTTTTGTTATAACATGACCATAGACATTGCACCCAGTTAAATAAACATGATCATAGACATTGCACCCGCACCCAGTTAAATATGGATGACTTTACAATTATAAAGTAAATTTACGAATAGCCCTTGGTCAAAAATATTTCTAAGGGGCAATTGCCCTTATGTCTAGAAAGTAGAAGTGATGTGTAATGTTTATATATTTTCTCACTTCTTAGAGCAGTGGGTTTAACTTTATGTCACGTTATCGTCATATCAGATTTAACATTTCAATCTTAATTAAAAAAAAAACACCTTTTATCATAACTAAAATAATAATAATAAAATAAAAAATAAAAAAAATAAAAACCCCTCAAATGAAGCTTAACGCTGCGTTACCACCATAACTCAAGCTTAACTCACATACACAACTTAACGCTTTGAGTTAAGGTATAATTTGTGAGTTATGATACCATTTGCTCTTATATGCTTTTTTTTACTGCCGGTCGTTTTAATATTGTTTTTAGATATGTAATTAGAGTATTAGACTAACAAATTATTCATTTCAATCTATTTTCCTTTACGAAACTTTTATTCAATATAACATAGCTTCAATTCATCCCTTGATTCTCTTTTTTCTTAACCTTCAGTCATTTTTTACAAAGTGTATAATAGAAAACTATACAGAAAGATTATAAATATACTCATTTGGCCTCAAAATAATTATTGGTCTACAAAAAGTACACAGTTTAAGAAAAAAATAATCACTTATTTTTTTCTTACATTTTGTATAATGACTCTTTTACTATTAACTAATTAATTAATAATTTTTTGTTAAAGTTTATACACTACTAATTAGTTCAAGTAAAGAAATATAGTAAACTTATGAATACACTAATATTTTAACTAAAATTGTTTTGTGCGAAATGATACTGTTCATGTTTTGTTTTCAAGCATCTCTAATGTAATGCAAATTAGATGAATGACTTTTTTATTCAATAGTTTTTACCAATCGAGAACAAAGTTTTTTTTCTTTAGACTTAGCTGCTAGTTTTCTCATATCATATAAATATGTTAACACAAAATGTACCAAAAATGCATTACAGTAACTTTTTCATTTGAAAACTATTTGATGAATAATTTATTTATGCCAATGAGCCTACAAATAATAACTTGATGCATTAGAGATACTAATCTCGAATTAAAATAATTTTAAAGAAAATAATCGATTGCACCATTGTTTCCGGTGCCTCGAAAAATAACTTCAACTAAGCCATTGGAACCGTAGCAACCTATTTATATCACAGGTTTGAAGTGTTAAAGGTGTAGCGCAATTTCAATCAAAATTAATTTCAAGCAAATGAGTCTAAATTTAACAAAACTGTTTAATAAACAGACATTGGCTACAACAAATCTTCCGATGATAACAAGGCATTTCTATTTAACTGTGTAAAATTCAAAAGTTTTGAGTAAACATTTGAATCTGTACTTTAAATATCATCCAGCAACTTATCTTTCTTTTTGGTGTTTTATAGATGCAACTGATAATGCTGCAAGTCTACAACAACCATCCATTGGGCAAACAGCCCCAATCTAGTGAGTAGTGACGAATACAATCGAGAAGCTCAACAGTGTGGTTGGTAAAGAGTCGCTGGGTACAAGAAATAGCCCTTATAGATTGCAAAGTAGACAGGTGTGATATTGTGAAAGGCACAAGTTTCATCAACACATGGAGCATCAACTAGGACTCAGATCTTTGGTATGGGTATAGTTGTAAATATGAAAATCGATTGAAAAATATAAACTCGCATAAACGTTTATACCTCTAAACCCCAAAAAACTGGCTTATTTTTCCAAGATCTTTCAATAAAAATATCCGAGAAAGATGAAACAAAGGTGGCTATGGAGTAACTATGTTTGCCAGGGTAATACTCAGATATTCCATCTGTATTAAAAAAACAATATGAGTTGTTCATATAAATCAAAACATCGGGTGTAAATATTATTAGCAATTTTTCGTTTTTGTTCAATTTGTGAATGTTTAAACATCAGAACTTTTGTGAAAAATATTCCAAAGTGACTCGAGTTCATCTTACTAAGACCAATTGTTTACAGATATGATAAACTAACAGAAACTTTTACGTTGCAGCTTGAAAACTTGCAATACCTTACATATTTTCTTTCATTATACCTCGAGAGAGATACCAGATGACTTGGTATCGAACTCACCATAACTTTGCAGAGCTCGATCTCAACAATGGTGTGTGCCAGAGGTGGCGTGTTTTTGGAGTCTGGAGAAAATAAGAGCAAACATTATCCATTAAGCTAGCAAGTTAGAATCACAAGACTGCAAGACCCATTTACTTTACTAATAGGTTGATTTGGGTTAAATGTTATCGCTAATGGGTAAAAAAAAGAAAAGAAAATAGGGAGTACCTAATAAGGGACTGGGATGAAAGTTGGCCGAAGTGAATATTTAGTGCATAAAGCCATAAAGCATCCTAAATCATTTTAAACAAGTATCGATACAAGTTGACTTATATAGTAAATCCTCAGAAGTCAAATTTGACACGGTAAATTTTGACGGAAGTTTTGTGGCAAGCCAACCCATTCCCACCGATAGTTTTGCCACCTATAAAGATTTACTATAGGTTTTCCCTATGATCCAACAACAATGACATGTAATGCAAGAGATGTTTCATAAGAATGTAAATTTTCATGACTCTAGTAATATATACTCAAACCGATGTTGGGTACTGAGCCAAGCATCAAAACAAGATCCAGATTACATTAATAGAGGGCAGATTAACCAGCTAGCAGGAGTTTGTATTTTAGAAAATTTGCTAAGACACTCATATTTCTGGAAGTTAGTAATTATATGAGGAACCGAACCTTTCGTCATGTTTATGCATCATGAATTATGTAATCCTCTATCCAAAGCATTGTAGACAGTCTCTAGTGACATCCCTTCAACTATCAGAACCTTGTCCCTTGATTTTGAGCCAGCTCCCAATGACACCTGTCTCTTTTTAACCCCTAAAACCTATTTATGGGAACAAAATACAAAGAAACTAAGTACTGAGAAATGGATGAGAAGAAAACTAAAACCATATAAAAGTTCCATCAATGTTAATTCAAGTGTGATGTGTGCACAAAGCATGAGTCAACATGCCGCCTAGTAAATGCAAATTCGAATGTACCGTAGTACAGATATTCAGAATCAGAAGAAAAGCAGTATGCACTCATGCATAATTTGTCTGTACAACACAACGCATATCGCAAAGCATGCCGAAATGTTACAAAGAATGACACTGATAATGCATCAAGTCCATTCTTTATTACCTAAACTATCTAATTTTATATTTAAATCAAAGTCAAAAATATGTTGAAAATGGATTTGCATTGACTGTGTTGAGTATCATTTTTCATCCATACAAATCTGCTTAATGCAACATGAGCTGTGCCTTAACCTGCTTAAGCCAGATGTGTTTGCATGCACTGTCTTGAGCATCATTAAGAGCGGTCACACTAGAACGCTATAAGCTATATTTATTTATATTGTATTCTCACTTTGCATAAAGCTTTTACAAGGTTTCAGTTTTAATCAACCTAGTTGTTTGCGATAGAATGCTTATTGTGTTAAATCTAATTACTCATTTTCTCCTATTTTTGAAAACCGTATACAAACTTTACAGGTGAAACATAATGTTTTGTTAGTTTAGCTCATCTCTTCAGTATTCAAATTTCGTGTACATCGAATTTCACTTATACACTTAAAGCACTCAGATTCTTAGGCTACTAACTCTTCTTATTGCCATATAAGTCTTAAAAAAGTTTTTGTTTAGCAACCAAAATGTACATGCATACAGAAAAATGAGTGTATAGTTGGAACACTAGAACCTCAATAAGTTCAAGAACCAAACGCTAAAATCAATATTTAACAAGAAACAAGACCCCATCAAAAAACTTTAAGCACACTAATAATAATAATATTCAATTAAAGTTTCACCATTAATCTGCAAATGTATAAATGTTAGTCTTAGCTTGAATAAAAATGTTGATATCATGACATAACACTCTTGCATCAAATATCTACGCTCTTCAAATATAACACGTCCCCTAACACATTCATGGATTTGCTTATTAATAAACAAACACATACTCAACAAGGTATAGCAGTGATGCCAAAACTGTACAACGTCAAGAAAAAGGGCTCACCGAACTTATGTAATCAAGGAGTGCGGCATTAGCTTCGCCATCCTTTGCTGGAGCATCAATCTGTACTCCTAAAGCATCATCGTCGAAATCTGAATTTGAAACTAGATTTAAAAGACCTCAAAGAGAAATAGTAGTTCACATGAAAATAAATAACCATTTGCTAAATCTAGAAATAAGAGACCTGTGATGGAGGCCACTTTCGAGCCAGGCTTCGCATGTATGGTAACAGCAACAGATGAAGGGGGAATGAACCGCATACATGCAGGGAATTTGGTACTAGATGGTGCTGCAGGTATTACCTCTGCTGACTTAGCTTTAGTTTTGCCCTTTTTAGCCGGGGCCATTTTGTTTATAGGTGTCTGACACCCCCACGTGCACCACTGGATCTTGATGAATTGCAAACAAATGGTTCACCTATATTGATTTTCAAAGTAAAACGTTATTCACCGCCATCTTACTATATTTGCAGGAAAAAGGAGCGAATTTGTTCACTCTTTCAATAGTAATTTCTTAAATTATGTCCGCTTTTATTGTTTCGTGCCAAAAAAAGTCATTTTAAATTTTGACATTAACACAAACGTGAATCAGCATAACCTACAAGAACTTGCATCTGAGTTCCTTCTAGATTGTGAGGTGTGCTATTTGGGGTCGGTAAGGGAGTAGTGTCTATGTCCAGTAAAATTGTGAATTTGAGGTGGCCTTCAAATGAACTGTAAGTATAAGAGACTAGCACTAGTGCACTATAATCATTTAAGTGCAAATGCCATACAGATTACTAAACAGAGAATTCGAGCGGTAACTTAGTTCCTCCTATTTTAATGCACAGCAGTTTGTATTGCAAATACTAATGGAGACTTGTTCCATCAAAAGATGCATTAAAATCTTAAAATCTTTCCAAAAATTGTCAGTCAAACTTTTTTCCAAAAACTGTGCGTCCTAAGGATTGCAAGTAAGTGATTACCTCTTACAGTCCTTTAACAGAATCTCGAAGACCATAGTGGATCCAAGAACAAAGAGAGAATGTAACCCTTACTAATGGACTTGAACACACTTAAGAGAGTGGCAAGATATGAGTCATTCCAAACAGTGTTTTTGTGAAATCCGGTTGCTTGTTAAAATACAAATTTTACTTAAGCACTGAATTGCCCATAGAACAACCACCTTTTTTTTTTCCAATCCTCCAGGTGCTTCAATAGTTCAATGCTTACAACCCAAATGCTCATAAAGATATTCACAAAAGATATGTCGTCATTTTCTTTGATATATACTAGTTATGAGATAGAAATTCATCATGAACGACATGCTAATCTAGACGTCATAGACTGCATTTTTCCTCGCTCTTGCAAACGTTCTCCCAACCCCCAAAACCAAGATCAAAGACTAACTAGGTTATGTACCAAAAGTGTTGACATAGATATTAACAACATAAAGAGATTTCAACAATGACACACCAAAACTAAAACTAAGATGAGCAGTGATTGATTCTAATCTAGCCTATCATTCCGAGCAGTTCAATATCAACGTGTCTAGGCAAATACTATAAGGGTACAAAAAGCCAAAAACGGAATACACTTAGGCTATGTTTGGCAAAAGTAGCTGTGAGCAGCGGTGCAGTGAGTAGTAGTGTTATAAATTTATAGAAGCATTAGAAAAATGAGCTTTCCTAAAAAATACTAAAATAGCAAAGCTCAACGCTCTTTTGCCAAACGAATACTAAAAATCAAAAAGCTCATTGTTCACCGCTCATCGCCCAAAAAGCTCTGCGCCAAACATATATTTGGCAAAAGTAACAGCTCATTGCTCACCGCTCATAGCTTCTTAAAGAAGCATACAGCTCACCGCTCACAGCTTCTTAAAGAAGCATTGGAAAAATGAGCTTTCCTAAAAATAGCAAAGCTCACCGCTCTTTTGCCAAACGAACACAAAAAATCAAAAAGCTCATAACTCATCGATCATCGCCCCAAAAAGCTCTAAAAAGCTCTGCGCCAAACATAGCCTTAAGCTCAAGATGGGATATATAGTCCTGAAGATTGTAGGTAGCAGCGGTGTTACATATTGGGGCAACCTATTTTAAAAGGTTTTCTTAATATTATCGCCTGCGTTTTTTGGTCTTTGAAAGAGCCGAAAACAGCTCAAACAAGACCGCAGACAGCCTATAAGAGCAGAACAGTGGAAAAATGCATTTAAGAGGCAGAACTGAAGTCTAATTCTTGCAGATTCTAATAGCGTGCAATGCCAGATGATTGTATATATATGTGAACTTCAAAGTAGTTTATGAATATATTGTTTGCATGACTTTTTAACAAACCTGACTAATAGTTGAAAACCAGTGAAAATTAAGCCAATGGAGCAATAAGACACAGGTGCGTATCCTTTGAAGATGAATATTTTGTCGAATTAACAAATCCAAGTGACCCTTTTACGTGATGACTTTCGAGCATTTAACATAGAGCAAAAGTTTCATTCCTGGCATGTAGCATTATGCGTAAATTAAACATACGACATGAGCTAAAACTAGTTCTGTTTATAAATTCAGCACTAATAATCAAATAGAAACACTCAACCAACAATTATTTAAAACTTACAAAGTGCATCTATAATTTACAACACGAGCACTATCTTCCTTTATACAGGTTTACACAATACAGCAATACATATGCTGTCAAAACAATCTATTGACCTGAAAATATACCTTTGAATTAAGGCCAATGACATAAAAAACAAGGAGAGTTAATAAGTTTTCGGGGATGAATTAGGTTTTCATGAAGTTTCATTTTGTGACGAGTCAGACAGAAATTGTATTGGATCACTGTTATTAATCAGATAAGTAAATCAATTGAAATCACCTTCGGAAACCACAATATGAACTGTAACTACATTTTATCATACAAAGACTTCACGCATCAAACTAGTCTATACAAAAAACATTGAAAGCGAGCCTCCGGTTTGTGTGATAAAGTCATTGAAATCCATAGTATTCTGGGTCAAGTTGCAAAATATTGTTAATGTAACCATGGTTTCGGACATTTTGGCCGACTAATCCTACAAACTCAAACGAGGTAAAGCCCTCCCTTTTCAGGAATTGAACTTAAGACCTAACACATGTTTGTTGAATTGTTGGTATGACAAATTTATATTCTAACAATTATGATAATGAAACCTAAAACAAAATATTAACAGAATCAGAAGAATAAACAAGAAAGCAAAAAGATTGTATAATAGGATTAAAAAACGAACAGTGGTGTTATAAATTTTGGTAGAAAATACAACAAAAAGGTTAAAGAAGATAGTCACCTTTACTGTCGATCTGCTTGGGTGTACCTTCGTTTATGCAGGAATTCTCTGAATCAGACTAACGGAGTGTTTGATTGCCCTTATTTTGTCGACACTTTTTAATGGTGTGTTTGGGCCTTTGGGAAACAATACTTTAGTGGGTGTTTGGCATTAGACAAATCATACATCAGTACGACAACTAAAAACATCAGTAAAACGACAACTAAACACACTTGGGGGTGTTTGGTTGTTAAAAGGAATCGCTATGGTAATGGTAATGGTAATGGGAATGGGAGTAAGTTTTGATACCCAGCATGCTTGATAGGTTTAGAAGATACCTATCTTTGCGGGTTTGATATCCACTTTTTAGGCCCAGTTTGGTTTCTGGGTTTTAAGAATCATTTACTTCTGAAATTAATTGTTTGGTTCATAAATTTAGGTGTCAAGTAATCTTTTCATACCAAAAAGTCATTCCACACTTATTCGGTGTCTTTTGCAGAAAAGTTGTCAGGTAATGCATTAGTTTATTTTACAAAATTTGTATATCATATGTTTTTCAACCCAATTTTTTTTTCTTTTCTTTTTATACTTTTTATATTTAAATAGTACATTTTATTATAATTTTTGAATAAAATAAATATATTTTAAAGGGGCAAAAATCTAATAAATAATTTTCTCATTCGTCATTTCTTTTGAACCAAATCCAATTTCCAATACGATTCTAATCCCACTTACGAACCAAACGGACCCTTAGTAATAAACACATTAACCAAACATTATGTATTGAGAATGATAGTCATTCCTAAATTTCAAACCCTTAAACCAAACGCACCCTTAGACTTAACCACACGAAATATAATGAGCACTTGAGAGACGACACATCAATGAATAAACACAAACACTTCACCTCTTAGATGTGATTTCTCAAGTGCTTGTGAAAGTACTAGTTTCACTATCGTATCCTTGTTCTAATATGGATTTGCCTAAAGGGAGAACGAGTTGTTGGAACAACATTGGTTAATTTTCTTTATACAAACTCGTATATCAAGTTTATGGGGATGGCGTTGTACGTGGATTGGTCGTGGTTAGCCCTGTGTACGTTTTAACATGCATCGTGACATTGTCAAAGAGTGTACACAACGATCGAAACACACCTCTACATATACGTATTTACATAAATTCAAATGAATGACTTGATATATTGAAGCACACCAGCGACAAATCCAATAATTTAGAGTAGGGTATGCACGATTTTTAGCAGAGTTATTAACAATTCGGTTTCCGGGTTACATTTTACAGGTAAAACTCTCTTTTCAAGAGGTATCGTCAATGCATGTCCACTTCAAAGTTGTTTACACCAAGAAGAAATTAATTTCAAGAAATTGTACGATAGAAAAATGATAGTAGTACTATATAATAGTAAACTGAATTAATATTTTATTTCAATAAGTGCATGTTCCACTTAATAATACAAATATACATTGCAATGTATATTGTTGATACATTTGTTAAGTATAATTTAGCAACATGAGATTATCTATACTATCTATAAAGCAAAAATTGTCAAAGGTGAAAGTGGAAAAGTCAAGAAAAGTGAAATGTGAAATGTTGAGAAATGTATATAAGGAAATTATGAAATGTAATTAATACTCTTATTAAAACACCCCATTACTTAAAAGTACAATGATTTATACACATTGTAAAACCAATTAAAACAATTAATACAAATCACAAACCGGGTTGACCCGGGACGCTTCAAACCCAACGGGTTGAACCGGTTTAATTTGACCCGTTTTCGACCCAACCTAGCAAGTTGACCCGGTTTAAATCGACCAAATTTTTGACCGGAACGGTTTAACCGGTTGAACCACCCTGGTCGAACCGGGTTTCAAAACATATCTAGCAAATTAAATACAACCAATTAAAACAATTAATACCAATCACAAACAGGGTTGACCCGGGACGCTTCAAACCCGACGGGTTGGATTGGTTTAATTTGACCCATTTTTGTTAGGAATACGATTATTCAGTTAAAGACTCGGTCACCCCAAGTATTGCTAAGCGTTACGTAACTCGTAGAATTATCCTTATTATAGTTAGTACGTAGTTTATTAGTAGTTAAATATGTAAATAGTATTCGTAGAGTGGGTCGGGTCTTTACCCTCTGTTAGCTCACTCTATAGCTCGTTTCATGGAGCACCAAGTAGTTGTAGTATATATACCCTCTCCCACCCAAGGGAGAGGGTTGGACCTTTCTTCACAAGCTAATACATTTCTAGTTTCTCTCAAGGCTCCCATCTCTTTCTCTCTCTAATCTCTCTCTCTAAAAACTACACTAGTTGATCCATACATGCAACACCATACGAGCTTATGATTATGTATATTCTACAATTGGTATCAAGAGACAAGGTTTCATCTTAGGGCCTTGTAGAATCGGATTTGGTGTGGTTTTGTGTAGTTTTTGTGAGTTAGAAGAGTTTTCTTTGAAAACATCATGGTTTGATCTTTCTTGTGTTATTTGACATGTTAGTGATGTATTTTTATGATCATAGGTGTTAGTTGAACATTGTGTTTCAGTTGGCTATACCATATCTTTAATCTATTTGAAGTTTGGACTTGATTTTGGGCGTATTTCATAGTTGCGGTTAAGTCTACTGTTGCATTGCTTGTCTGCGTTTAGTTCCTGATCTCTGCGGTTAGTTTGCTGCGATTACTATTTTGGGAATACAAACAAATCGCAAGGAAAGTGACAGATTTGGATTTTTGTGTACTGCGATTAGCTCTTGCGGTTAAGTGGTTTGCGGTTAGTTCATTGTGGTTAGTTTTCTGCGGTTAAGTGGTCTGCGGTTAGCTCATTGTGGTTAGCTTTCTGCGATTAAGTGGTTTGCGGTTAGATCTTTGTGGTTATCTCTCCTGCGGTTAACTCCCTGCGGTTAGTTGCTCCCTGCGGTTAGTTACTCCCTGCGGTTAGTTACTCCCTGCGGTTAGTCACTTCCTGCGGTTATCTCATCTTGTGGTTAACTCACCTTGTGGTTACCTTTCCTGCGGTTACCTTGCCTTGTCCTGCGGTTAACTCTGTTTGACCATAGTTGACTTTTTACGTCGAAACTTCAAACAGTCATAACTTTTGAACCGTAACTCCGTTTTCAGCGAATTAGCTGTCAAAACGTCCGGAACAGGCTGAATATTGTGAGGTTTCACCACGAAGTCGTGAAACGAATTTTTCGAGGCCCAAATCACCTCCGGAGTGAAGTTATTGAGGTTTTAAGTTTTCTGACCAAAAATTTCACCGTAACTACTTGCATCAACCTTACCAAATTACGACTAATTAACATACAATCACTGCTATGGAACCTTCGTGCTCGAATTCTAATGATAATGTGCTTCATCAGCCAATTAAATTGCCCGATAATGCAAAGAATAGTCGCATTGAATGTTTTCGATCACTCCATTCACATCTCAAGGTTCTCTTTGCAAAACCTGGATACTTGGGAGGTTTCAATCGTGCATTCGCAACACTCTTTGGTCAAAATGTTGAGACTTTCACAGTCAAAATGACTCTACACTTAGATCAACTTCAACAACAACTTCAAAAGGGTGAATGTTCTGAAGATAGATCTATGGCTGCATTCTGTGTGATCAACAACCAACTCCAAGCGTTCATTGATTCACGATTCACTGAGGAGTATGATCATGAGAGTCAAATGACGAAAAAGAGCTTTGCCACTCATACGGGAATTGAAGTTGACGTGTTCAGAGTCATACTACTCCAACTCATGGGTAATGTGAAGGAGTACATTATGGAAAGAGCAAAGCACGAGCACAAGTATGAAGACAAAGTGATGGCATGTCGGGTGCAACCATGTGATGGTAGTGTGGATTCGGGCAAAGCATCGAATGCTGGGTCAGTTATCATCGAAGGCAGAGGATCAGAGACTGAAAAGCTTGACACAACGAACAGTTCAATGACTCTTACGCGTGATGTGGATGCAGATATCAGACCGGTAAAAGAACATGTGTCATGTGCTAAGGTACTCGAACTGTGTAACATTGTTGATGAACAAAAGATTCCTAACAAAGTACAACCGACAAACAATGTCGATTCAGATGTCGTTGACATGGGAAATAGCAATGTTGACCCATGTGAACAACATATGAAACACAATGAAGTGTCTGTTGTACAATGTAGTGCATCTTCTGTTTTAAAAGATGATTGTGTCGTGCATGAGTACACTGCCTATAACCCTGATGACTCCTTGACCACTAGATTTAATATCCTTAAGGATCAAGTGGCTATGTACGAACAACGTGCTAGATTTGAACTCACTGGACGTGAGCAGAACATGGAATGGAAAATGCGTGCATATATATCTGAAAATAATCTTAAGCAAGAAACATTGAAAAAGGAGTTACAATCTTTGCAAAAACAACTGGATCAAACTGTTAAACAAAAACAAGAGATTCAAAAAGGTTTAAACACACTCAAACATGATTTCAAAGAGAAGGAAACAAAACTCCTAAATGATTTCTCTAGTCTTAAAATGCTGAAAAACAAACTTGAGGATAAGTTATACACGCAAGGCCAAACCATTCAAACTGCTCAAATGATGCATAAACATAGGAAGTTGAGTGATGATCATAGTGAGAAGGATTCTACTAAGCCAAAAACCAATTTCCTTAGAATTGGTATAGGTGCACAACCGGCATTATTTGATGCAAACATTATGCTTGAGCCTAATCATGCCCCTCCTAATGCTACATCCGATGATGAGGGCAATGAGATAGAAGATAGAACCAGAGAAAAACTAGCTGAGAAATTAAAGGATCCCGTGTGCATAGCTAATAAAATCTTGTATAATTATGATTACTCTGAAGATAATCAATTTGCTGTCTTTGTCCCACAAAAGAAATTTACTCCAGAGCAAGTCTTCTGGAACATAGACATAGAAAAAATGAAAGCTGAAAGAGTTGTAGGTAACACACGCACTATGTTTAGAATTGCTCACCCAACTGCTTACCCCCTGAACACACCTAGGCACCTTGTACCTTTCACCCTCCCCACGCAAAATAATACACTAATTGCCTTATATGTCCTTGGTCAATTATTCGTTGATTTTGATAAAACATGTAAAAAGAGAATAACACCAACGGGTATTACTGAAGGGGAAAGAGGTTTTGAGCAAACAAAACAATGTTACCTAACTGAAGTCATGCCATTTTTCAAACTTCTCAAAGAACATTTTGAGGGCCTTAAAAATACCATTAATGATGATGTGACTCAAATGAAAAAGGTTTTTAAAGATGTGGAAAATGAGGGTAAACAATTGGCAATTGATCTTAAATGCAGTGAAGTTGCGAGGAAAAATATTCTCATCATGAATGAGAATTTGATTACTAAATGTGTTGCTCAGGACGTATTTTATACTGCTACTGATTCTACGTTATCTACCTGCCAATTTCATGAGATGTCTATTGCATTGACCGCTCTCCAGAATCGTGTTGTTGAGCTTGAGGGGGAGAATCTAAAATTGCGTGAGAAAATTCAAAACGATGAACATAATAACATGATCAGACATTTGTCAAAACTAGAGGTTGATAATCTTAATTTGCAATTAAAGTGTCAACATTTAGAAGAAAGTACTAAAATCTCAAATGCCAAGACATCTTCGGATGCTCCTGAATTTGATGCATATTTTGAATTAGCCAAACGTGATGAAAAGATTCAAGCTCACACTAACACGATTCGGAACCTGAGGGTCCAAATTGCCCAATTGAAGTCAAACAAGTGTGATGTGATTGGCACCCAAAAACCACAGTCTATAGATTCTCAGAATTTTCAATTTCAAGATACCATCAATAAATTGCAACATGTAAATGATTGGTTTCGTGCTGAAAATTCAAAAGTCAAACAACATTACAAAGAGTTATACGATTCAATTAAGATCACACGTGATATAAACAATGAAAAGATAACTTCTTTGCTTAAAGAGATTGAGAATCTAAAGACTCTGGCAAAAGGGAAAATGCCAATCATCAATTGTGATAATATTGTTCAAAAGGTTTCTGCTTGTAAGAAGTATACTTGTGATGTTGTGTATATTCCTCTTCCCCTTAGGAATAATAAGTTGGTTCATAGTGACTATCTTAAACATCTTAAGGAGTGCCTTGATTTGCTTCGTGAAACCATTGAAGAGGATAGGATAGCAAAACCACTTGATGATGCTATTGTAGGTGCCTGCTTTCTCACTAATAGATCTCAGGAACTCTTAGAATATGTTATTGGTACATGTCCTAAAATTGATAGCAAGCAAGATAGGTCTACTGCATCATCATCTATGACTAAGAACAAGCATGTTACCTTTGAGGTACCCTTGGAAACTTCAGATCCCAACACATCAAAACATGTTCAGCAACCGGAAGTGAAAAAGACTAAAATTCCCATTAGTCCGTCTACAGGAGTAAATAGTAACACTAAAGCTAGAGAGTCTAAACCAAAGAGAAATAGAAGGAATTATAGGACTTCACCTGCTAAAAGTGTTCCTAAAAAGAAAGTAGACGACCACATGAGGAACATTAAGTCCAACTTGAGCAAAATGAGTCATAATTCAAAACCTAATTCACGTTGCAAAACATGTAATGAATGCATAATTTCGAGTAATCATGATAAATGTGTTGAGAAATTTCTGAAGTCGTTTAACAAAACCCCAGTTAAGAAAGTTTGGAGAGCTAAACAAAGTAAGCAAATTTGGAAAGCAACAGGTAAACTGTTTGCCAATGTTGGTTATCAATGGAAGCCCACCGGAAGGAAATTCACTTTAGGAGAACAGTGCCCTTTAACTAGGATAACTAATTCTAAAGTAGTGCCTATTAAGGAATGGAAGCCAACTGGTAGAACCTTCCCTTTGGAGACCCAATGTCCTTTAACTAGGCCCATTGCATCTACTAGTGAAATTTCCACCATTGAAACGAATGCACCTAAGGTCTCAGTGGCTCCAGAACTTGTTTGCACTAACCAATTGGAACCCAACTCAAATTGGGGATCCGACACTCCAAATTTTCTGCTCTCGTCTGTTTCCAAATGCAGGTCGTACTTTTCGTCCTTTGATATTTGGACTCAGGCTGCTCTAAACATATGATTGGGGATCGCTCGGGGCTCGAGAATTTCGTGAATAAGTTTATCGGGACAGTTAGATTCGGGAACTACCATTTTGGGTTAATTATGTGTTATGGAGATTATGTTTCTGGTGACAGCTAATTTCCTGGGTATACTACGTGGAAGGAATTGAGTATAATTTGTTCTCTGTTGGTCAATATCTTGAGTCCGATCTTGAAGATTGCCTTCAGAAATTACACATGCGTCATCAGAGAATTGGATGGTGTTGATCTTCTTAAAGGTTTTCATAGCGCCAATTTATACACCATCTCTATTGAAGTCATGATGTGGTCCTCTTCTATTTGCTTGTTGACTAATGCCTCAATGAACAAAACATGGCTATGGCACTGATGTTTAAGTCACTTGAACTTTGGTACCATCGATGCTCTTGCTCGCAGGAATTTGGTGCGAGGTCTACCCAGATTAAAGTTCAAAAAGGAACTTCATTCGGCTTGTTAACTGGGTAAACGAAAGGAGCATACTCACAAACCTAAAATTGTCAACACCAACATGGATGTTCTTTACACCCTTCACATGGACCCAGGCAGACCAATAAGTGTGAAGAGTATAAATGGGAAGTAATGTGTACTCGTTGTTTTCGACGAATACTCTCGGGTTACATGGGTAAAGTTTTTGAGAACCAAGGACGTGACTCCAGAAGTTATCATAAAACTCATCAAACAACTGCTAGTAAGACTCACATAACCGTCAGAATCATTTGGACAAACAATGGAACGAAGGTTATCAACAAACAACTCGTTCTACTTCTCCAAGGCACCGATGATCCTATGGGCGGAAGCAATATGGTACAGCTTGTTACACCAAAAACCGATACTTGATACATACTCTTCACAACAAAACTCCATATGAGCTGATATATGGCAAGAAACCGGATCTCTCCTTTCTATTTGTGTAGTGCTTTGTGCTTCCCTACAAAATGACAGTCAAGATCTGGGAAAGTTAAAAGCTAAAGCTGGTTTTGGACTCTTCGTTGGTTATGCTCCAGATAGTAAGGGATACCGAATCTACAACAAATGAACCCGATAAATCCTGGAAACCATTCACGTCACATTCATTGAACTGTCTGAGCAAATGGCTCCTGTACACATCAGTGCAGGACCCGCGTCTAAACTTTTGTCCCCTGAACCAATTCGTTCAAGCCTTGTACAGTATTCCACGCCTGCTGTACTTTATGTACCTCTTAGAAGTGAGCATTTGAAGATCTTGAACCGATGTTTGATGAATACTTTGAGACACCTACTGATGATACACCAACACCACCAGCTATCGCTGCTCCTGTTCTGTACAACTCAAATGTTCCGTCAGTGTCTACTTGAATTGATCAAGATGCTCAATCTGCAAGTTACTCACCATCATCGTCAAACCTTCAATCTCCTTCAGTACATCAAGGCACTGCAGTCGACTATTCGTTTGAAGTGAATTCATTTGCTCCTCTTGAAGATGCTCTGTTCTAAAACTTGTTTGCTCATGAATCTTCTTCTGAGACATCCTCTTCAAGGAATACAAACGCGGCTTCTTCATGCTCCTACCTACATCCACATGAACATCTCAGAAAACGAATATAGGATCATCCGATTGACTACATTATTGGATATCCTTCTCAATCGGTGTTCACACGAAGGAAACTTACCACCCATGCCTTGTGGAGTTGTTATAATTCCATACTATCCAAATTCAAACCCAAAGATTCCAAGACTGCTATCTCTAAAGATTGTTGGGTTAATGCGATGCAAGATGAAGCTCACACTTTCGATCAACTTGAAGTATGGGAATTGTTACTACCTCCAGACTGTGCAATGATTATAGCTCTAAGTGGATCCTCAAAGTGAAACTTGATGAGCGTTATGTCATTCTGAAAACAAGGCAAGGCTTGCTGCTAAGGGATATCGTTTACAGGAAGGCATTAATTTAGAGGAATGTTTCGCTCTGGTTGTTCGTATTGAAGCTATCAGAATGTTTCTCGCCAATGCTGCAAGTCAGAACATGACGGTTTATCAAATGGATATGAAAATTGCATTTCTAAATGGCGAGCTGAATAAAGTTCTTTATTTCAGTCAACCGAAAAGATTTGTATATTTTGATCGTCCTAATCATGTCTATCGTCTGAAAAGGGCTCTCTTTGGCCTAAAACAGACGCCTAGGGCATGGTTTGATACACTGTCAAAGTTTCTCCTGGGACGGATTCTCCTAAGGTGTGGTAAAATAAGATGAGAATGGGGTAGTGGAACTTTACTTCGTGAGGACAGAATTTCGGCTGGCAGATTTCTTCACTAAGGCTCTCTCAAGAGAACGATTTCAATTTGTTCTCCAGCGCTTTGGAATTAAGAGTCCTTCGCCAGTATCTCTCAAACGTCTTCAGGAAGAAAATGAGGAGAAATGGTTTTGCTTCACATATCCTTGTATATATCTTATACCATATAGAAAACAGAAAAATATAAAACCTATAAAACCCATAAAAATCAGAAAAATCATAAAAATCCAAAAATATTCTTCTCACGACATGTCTCTTGTGTAATCAATATTATGTACGTTTCTAGAAATGTTATTCAATAATGACACGGAAACATACATATGCTTGAGCAAGAGTTTTCATTTTATCTTCAAATAATGTTTCTTTTCTAAAACATGTCGTTTCTCAAAATATTCTTTCAAGATGGCTTGCAGTCATTTCAGGCTGTAACCCGGACTTCAAAACTTTGGTTTGCTATTACTTCAGATAGCAACCCGTTTTTCAAAATGGGAAAACACGTCGCCAAAAAGACGGTTGTTCCTTTTACCGGGTGAAGTTCACCTGGGCATGGATTACTTTATATCCATGTTTCCTCGATCTAATGTACGTTTCAGTGCATTATTTCTTGTTTAAGAAGAGAAGTCTTCTTTTTATCAAAACAAATAATTTTCTTTTATGATTCTTCGGAAAATTATTTGAGTGATACATGGTGGTAACGTGTTGTTTGTAAATCAATCAGTATTAGATACTTCATAAAATTTGTCACTCAATTTATGACAATGGGTCATCAATTGAGGGGGAGAGTGATTTCCAATTTTATATCATCAAACGGATTTCTTGGCTGTCTCATAATTGTTAGAAAAGGTTTTGTGGTTAATGGGGTATTAGTTGAAGAGGAACTTACTAAGCTTTATCTTAAATGGCCAAATGTGTTAGTTGTTAGAAAGTTTAGGGCATTATGTGTTATTTGCGTATAGTTTCCTAGCTTTATGTAACTAAAAGGTCCATTTGTCTCACGTTGGTTTCCTCGCTTAATCCCCTAAATACGTTTTAATCCAAAATCTTAATGATGTTAGAAAAACCATTGTGTTTGATGCTCTTGTTCTCTCCTCTGGCATTCGTATAATCTGATTGATTGTGTTTCGTTTGTTGTTTGCTGATAATTGTTTGATTGTTGTTGATTATGTGTTCGTGTTCTCAGGACTTGCTTAGGTATGTAGTTACCGGGTTAGAATCTTTTCCTAAGCTCCTGATTTGAACGTTGAAAATATGGGTGAATTGCCATGTTAGTGATTGTTGTTTATGTCTGATAGAAACTTGCAATGAATGTTCATGATTGCCAGTTTCTCTTCATGCTAGATAGCATTTTGATGAGTTGCTTGAATGTTCTTTGATCATGTTATGAATATGGTATTATGAGTAGGCTAGCTGCAACGAGGTAGCAGTTAGTTAAGAGTGAACCTGTATGTATGCCTATCTTTGTTGATACTCTTATGCAGATTCCATGGCTGATGTGAATGTGCCTGCTCCTGCTCTAACCATTTGATCAGATGTTCAAACTTCATTGACTAGCTTTGATTTCACCACAACAACAACATCGGTAGCAACAACGACGACAAATCTTTCACCACCACCACCAGTTATCTTGTGCGTCATAAGTAGTGTGGTTTCAAATGTTATGTGTCAGTACATGATTTTTTATTTCATGAGTTTCTCGTTAAACTTTAAATCATTTATAAACTCATCATTTCTGACACATAACATGCTCCCTCAAGGATTGAGGGGGAGCAAATGTATCGTCTCAAAATCAGTCATTCTTAAATCGGACCACATTTTTCTCCCAAAATCTTTAAACGTATTTAAATCACTTGGGATCACAAATCTCAAATGGTTTGAAATTTTTGATAAGGGGAGAAAATGTGATTTAAATATGAAATCTGATATAAAATGTGATTGCTTTGGACTTTAACAAACGCTCCCCTATATGTGCTAAACTCTTTTGTATATCAATGCACATATTGAGGGGGAGCAAATGGTTTGTGAGCAAATGATTTGTGATAAAGGATCCTTGCATCTTATGAGATCGAGTCTCAGACTTAACCAATGAATTGACGAAACAAAAACCGTCATCAATCGAAAGGACTAGTCCTGGCCGGGTAATAACTTCAAGCTGGGTTAACCAGTGATGTAAGCGTGTCTCGAAGAGGACTTGTCTGAGTAGAGTGTACCGTTTCGAGAAACCTTTGTGGACTTGACCAGGCCGGGTAATAATTTCAAGCTAGTTTAACTAGTGATGTAAGCGTGTCTCGAATGCCTGTTCATGTTTACTAAAGGTGGATCAATTCTAAAGTGCAACTCTTCCCGACATGTGTAAATTTTCTAATCAAAACTTATGAGCACATGTTAAGGGGGATCATTTGAAAATGACAAAACTCTCAATGTGTTAACAAAAATGTGTTTCTCAATCATAAACACATTGAGAGAATTTTCAATGATTTGGTGTATGGCAACATAGGATAGTCATGATGTTATAAGGTGGCTAAGGTTAGGAAAACCGTCCTATGATCCGCCAAAGCCGGAGGGATCTACCCATGGACAATACCAAATAGATAGTATTAGAAAGTCCGTAGGTATGATTATGAAAAAAAGGAGAAATGTGAGAATGGGGAAAGAAGGGGTTGAAGAATTAAAAAGAAATGAAATGAGAAAGGGTGAAAAGAAATAGCCCTCCAATTATTCAACCTTAGGGCAGAAACCGGGTTCAATTCATAAT
This sequence comes from Artemisia argyi, assembly GCA_030686995.1. Taxonomy (NCBI): domain Eukaryota; kingdom Viridiplantae; phylum Streptophyta; class Magnoliopsida; order Asterales; family Asteraceae; genus Artemisia; species Artemisia argyi. Next base: position 85,261,377 of record CM060699.1, read on the forward strand.
CTACTGATGGTTGCTAAGGCGACATCGGTATTGAAGACAAGACGTCATGGACCCAGTGACGCAATGCACTAAACCTTCTTGCCACTCAAGTTCTCTTAAAAGAACTTGTTTCATTCTCACGGGGAACCAATGTAATCTATCAACATATCTCTTAGAGATGGTTGATATTGAAGCAGGAGACCTCTCCCTAATCTCCACATAGGAAAACCAAATGCACTTATTGAGTCTAGAGCCTCGAGATGCATACCAAGATCTCATAGGAACACGTGCTACTTCTACCCTGGTTGTTCAACATTAAGGACACCAGTGGTAAACTTATGAGTCCTACGCAGATCTTAGCAATCTGCCAGAACATTTATGAGGGAAGTTACTATTGTAACTCCCAGTGATTGAATGGAAATTCCTGCCAGGGTCAACATCAAGCAGCCCTGAAAGTAGGTCACTTAGGTAATTCCTTGTGGATTACGCTTAGTGGTCACGATGGTTACAAACGGTCAACAGTCGTGGAGTGATCTCCAGCGACTCACCCAATCGTTGATCTACTTAGGTAGATCGTGTGAATCCTTCCAGGGTTTGCCGATTGGGAACGGTCTTGGTAAGGGTTAGAAGGAGTCTTCACACTATGCTGTTGACAATCTCTAATTCCAAACCTATAAGCACCGGACGATTTATTGCTAACTGTCTGCTTGCAGGAAATTTTGACGATTGCAGTCGATTGCAGAAAAGATGCTGATCCATCACCACATGCTCGCACTTCAACATCACTATCTAAGAAATCATGATCATTGATTGGGCCTCATCTATGCTTTCACAACTCTGATGCAAAAGATCATGATCCAGAAAAGTGTGAGCATGCCAACACTAAGATGTTCATATCACATGGAGACGTTACTGCTCAAAGATGACCCTCAGACATTCTTTTGGATGATGAAGTTGAGGCAATTTCCAAGGATCATCCATCACATTGAAGGTGTTATCTAGAGTCTTCCACTTATAAGCACAAAGATCAAAACTTTGAAGAATCAAAGTCTACGAGCTACAAGATTTCAAGGATGAAAGAATTCAGTACTTATCTTCTGGGGTGACCTCCCTTAGGGGGAGATTGTTAGGAATACGATTATTCAGTTAAAGACTCGGTCACCCCAAGTATTGCTAAGCGTTACGTAACTCGTAGAATTATCCTTATTATAGTTAGTACGTAGTTTATTAGTAGTTAAATATGTAAATAGTATTCGTAGAGTGGGTCGGGTCTTTACCCTCTGTCAGCTCACTCTATAGCTCGTTTCATGGAGCACCAAGTAGTTGTAGTATATATACCCTCTCCCACCCAAGGGAGAGGGTTGGACCTTTCTTCACAAGCTAATACATTTCTAGTTTCTCTCAAGGCTCCCATCTCTTTCTTTCTCTAATCTCTCTCTCTAAAAACTACACTAGTTGATCCATACATGCAACACCATACGAGCTTATGATTATGTATATTCTACAATTTTCGACCCAACCTAGCAAATTGACCCGGTTTAAATCAACCAATTTTTCAACCGGAACGGTTCAACCGGTTGAACCACCCGGGTCGAACCGGGTTTCAAAACATATCTACCAAATTAAATATAACAAATTAAAACAATTAATACATATCACAAACCGGGTTGACCCGGGACGCTTCAAACCCGAAGGGTTGAACCGGTTTAATTTGACCCGTTTTCGACCCAACCTAGCAAGTTGACCCGGTTTAAATTGACCAATTTTTCGACCAGAACGGTTCAACCGGTTGAACCACCCGGGTCGAACCGGGTTTCAAAACATTATATTTAATTCCCAAATCTTCAAACTTTTATTATTTTTCATTTATAACCTATAAACTTATTTTTATCAATAAACTATTTGTCGCTATAATATCCCGTTGCTATGCACGGGTACTCGTCTATCTAATTATATGTACAGTTAAGGATTATTTTTTCTTTTTGCAATTATGGTTTAGCTATTTTATTGACTAGACGAGTACCCGTGCATAGCAACGGGATTTTATAGCCACATATCGTTTAGTGATAAAAAAAAGTTTATGGGTTATAAACGGAAAATAATAAAAGTTTGAAGATTTAGAAATTAAACATAATGTTTTGAAACCCGGTTCGACCCATTCTAGACGAAAAATGGGTCGATTTAAATCAAGTGAACCTGACGGGTTTGGTCGAAAACGGGTCAACCCGCCGGGTTTGAAGCGTCCCAGATCAACCCGGTTTTCGATGTGTATTAATAGTTTCATTTTGAAATATATGTTTTCGTATGGCTTTTATTAGTTAGACGAACCGGTGGCGACACCGGTTCCCGGTTGAACCCGTTGGTCCGGTCCAATTTTTAAAACTATATGTACCATCAACTTGTTAGCTTATATGAAGCTTTGTGTATTTTATTAATTTGTATAATGTGTAAAATAACATTAGTTAGTGTGTTAATTATTTTATATTTAGATTATGTTGAAGCTTGTTTAAATTGTACATTGTGAAAATTTTATTATACTTTTTAATACGGGGTGTTTTAATTGGTTGTTTTTAATTTGATATACTACGAATATACTTTTAATTGGTTGTAAAATGTGAATAAATTATTGTACTTTAAAGTTATGGGGTATTTTAATAAGAGTATTAATTATACTATGCATTTCTCTCACCTTTAACTTTCAAGATGTCACTTTTCAAGATTTGACCATACATTCTTTATAGCGACAAATAGTTTATTCGACAAATAGTTTATTTATCAAAAAAAGTTTATAGGTTATAAATGAAAAATAATAAAAGTTTGAATATTTAGGAATTAAACATAATGTCTTGAAACCCGGTTCGACCCGGGTGGTTCAACCGGGTGAACCGTTCCGGTCGAAAAATTGGTCGATTTAAACCGGGTCAACTTGCTAGGTTGGGTCAAAAACGGGTAAAATTAAAAACCCGTCTGGTTTGAAGCGTCCCGGGTCAACCCTGTTTGTGATTTGTATTAATTTGTTGTATTTAATTTGGTAGATATGTTTTTAATTGGTTGTACAAGGTTATTGTACAAAGATGTTACTAAAGTTTGCGTTTGTGTTGTCCTAAGGTAATAAAGTTTCAAAGTTGTTATCCAGGTTACTTAACTTAATTTGACCGGTTAAATTTGTTACTGTGTTTTGGGTAACCTAGAGTTACCGGTGAAAATCCTACGTGGCATGCATTTTTTGTCATCCAGGTTACCAACTTCTTGCGACTTGTCATATTTGTCATCCAAGTTATATTTATGTTAATTTGACAGCTTTTATATATTTTCACACGTTTTAATCCGCTTTTATACATTTTCATACGTTTTTATCCGTTGTAGTCCGTTTTCATAGATTTTCATATGTTTACATCTGTTTTTATCTAATTTTATACATTTTTGTCTTCTTTTATATATTTTTGTCTGTTTCTGTATCGATTTTAAATCACTATTTTGACTCCTTTTTTGTCTGAATCATCAAAAGTGTAAAACACGAAGTGGTCCGAAATGATGTTTTACATTAAGACTCGCAATATTTTAATAGATGAAAACAATAAAATATAAGAAAATGGATGAATCGATTTTAAATCACGATTTTAAATCCAAAATGATGTATCGATATTAAATCACGATTTTTATCCGTTTTCATACATATTATATGTATAAAAATGGATGAAAACGGATAAAATATAAGAAAAACAGATGAAACATGTAATAATGGATGAAAACGAATAAAAGTGTATGAACACGGATAAAAACATATGAAAACGTGAGAAAAACGGATAAAACATGAGAAAATAGATGAAAACGTATAAAAACGGACGAAAACTGATAAAAACCTATGAAAACATGAGAAAAATTGACGAAAAAGGATAAAACCGTAAGAATACTCAATGAGGACTGACGATGCAAATATTTTAACTCAATGATGACTAACTTAGATGACAGTTTTGAAACTTTAGTAACTTAGATGAACTTTTTCTCAAACTTTAGTAACTTCTTTGAGGTAAAATATGTTTCAGGTTGAGATACCGGTTATCAACCGGTTGCCCACCTTGGGAGTAACCTTAGTGTAACATCTTTGAAACTTTAGTAACCCAGTTGACAAACCCGTGAACTTGAGTAACCTGGATGACAACTTTGAAACTTTATTACCTTAGGACAACACAAACGCAAACTTTAGTAACATCTTTGTCTAATAACCCGGTTGTACAATGTGAATAAATCATTGTACTTTTAAGTAATGAAGTGTTTTAATAAGAGTATTAATTACTCCCTCTGTCCCTAAATAAATGTCCAATTTGACTTTTCAAAGTTAAACTGGTTCAACTTTGACCATAAATATTTTTTATGTGTTATATAATACATGATAAAAAATTATACCATTGAAAACTACACTTAAAACTCAATCCATTCATGTATTGTGCATCAAATATTATATAACACACACAAAAATAGTTAAGGTCAAAGTTGAACCAGTTTGACTTTGAAAAGTCAAACTGGACATTTATTTAGGGACGGAGGTAGTATATTTCATAATTTCCTTTAATAAGATTTTTCAAGATTTCCACTTTTCAAGATTGACCATTTTTCAAGATTGACCATTTTTTCTTTATATGTAATATAGATTTTAACGGTTCTTATATAATTTGAGCGGCGTTTAGTGCATTTTGTATCAAGTGTTTGGTTATTTGCCATGAAGAGTAATTTTGTCATAAAATATTCAAAAACATTATGAACCTTAATTACCAAGTTGTTTTTATATGGACACCAACAAATTTTATTTCCCAAAAGGTTTTGGTGTAAATCGGTAGGAACACCCCGATCTCATGCATTTTTTGATGTCAACCGGACATTCTTTTAGGACCCGGTCCCAAGCATTGAGCTTCTGTCCTAGTGATCTAATTAGCCAAGAGTTGAGTTTAAAACCGAGCCAGTTTTCAAAAAACCCTATATGACTGGTCAACTGAGTGTTTGCGAAAGAGGAATGGTACCACCGGAGCAAGCCCTGGTTGGTATCAACGAGTTTTATTTAGTGTTGATGTTTTAGATTATTTTTTACTTAATAAACAAACCGACCCGGCTTATTTTAAGCTAAACCGAACCCAAGCCGACTTGTTTTAAATTAAACCGAACCCGGCCCCTTATGGCTCGTCCCTACGTAGTGTTAAAGTTTCTGGCTCCGCCACTAAATGTGATGGTCAGAAAAAATATTGTATCATCTTGTTATCGTTGAAGTTGAGAAAATACATGTTCAACAAATAAGGTCAAAATACTCTTATCTAACAGCTACCAATATCTCATCAGTTTTTCGAATATTATCACCAGCTACCAACGTGATCTTCCTCTTTTTGCCGCTGCATATCGCTGATATTTGGCGAGAAACTACAGAGAAAACCATACTAGAATAGAAAAAAACTATATAACATGTGCATGCATGATATAAACTCTATGAAACAACATATGCTGATTCTTATGAAAGCTTTAGAACACCGTTATGTCCCGAGGTGCTGTACAACAAATCATAAAGTACGAAAATAAATTATATATTATTCTTAAGTTTAAATATTAGTATGTTTTACAAATCATATAAGATACAACTCGAATAGTAACTTCCTTTCTTAGACTTGATTCCATGCACTCCCATTGATTTACTCCGAGTACTGTTTAGCATTTTCTGGAGCTGCAACTTGCTGAGCTGAAGAAAGTTGTGCCAGCAACATTGCTGATGCAGGAGTCATGCTTTGATACTGTGAAGGCAATGGTGCAGCCACCTGGTGGTGTTGAGAATAATAAGCATTGTCTTGAGTCGGGTGAGCATACTCATAACCATACTTTCCGCTATTAGAAGTAGGCAAATGTGTAGGAGGATGATGTTGCATTTGAGAAACATTCATATATTGTTGTGGAAATTGATTGCTAGGAACTTGGATCATGCCTCCAGGTGTTGCAGTTGTGTATAAAGAATTTGGGACCATATCGGGTTTAGTACTCATTGGGATGGCGTTTTTGGTGGGGTAAAGTGGTGGGGTGGTTGCTGATGATGGAATAGTTGTGGGATTTGGGGCGGTGTCAGTTGGGTTGGGCTGCATTTGCATACCATATGGATGGTTTTGCGAGATGGGTAGAAAGTAGAGTGGGTATTGTTGTTGGTCCATTTGTTGTGATGGTGGTGCGTAAACTTGATAGTATGATGAGACGGGTTGTGGTGGTTGGTTTGTTGTAGGGTGGTGGATGTATTGTGGTCGGGGTTGATAGAATTGTTGTTGTTGCTGCTGCTGCTGTTGCTGTTGCTGTTGCTGTTGTTGTTGTTGTTGTTGTTGTTGTTGATCTTGATTAAATTGTGCTTGTTGTGGTGGTGGTGTATCCGCGTTATCATGGATTTGTTGGATTGGGATTTGGTAATTCATGGTAGAGATGTTGGTAGTGTTCGGGTGGATTTGGGTCGTTGCCGGTGGAGTTGGGGTGTCTCGGTTTAATGAGGGGTTTTGATCTTGGGTAAATGTGGGCTTCGAGTGACAATTTGCAGATGCAATGCTGCTATCACTGTAAATGTTTGATCAAACAATGAGATTAGGACCACCTATCTCACAATATTTCACTTCATTTCTTATACAAATATTAGCTATAAAATGTTGTTTTACAAAAACATATATGGTCATGTGCATTAATATGATTTTATATATATATGGTGTGCACATACATAATCTAACGATAGAAGATTGTTACAGAAAGACAATTTACATGTATTTCTCCCTAAAGTTCCTCACAAAAGGCTTCATACTTTCTTGGTTAACATGCACTATACAACCTATTTGATTGAGAATACCAAAGATAATTAAGTTGAAAAAAAGTACAATGAATCTAGTAATCACTTTGAAAATAAGTAAGAAAATGATTTTAATATCTCATAAAAATATATTGTTATTGATTACTGTGTAGTTTAGCCTGATTCACACACTAAATCTAGAAAAGTACACACTGAATTTAGTGATTACTATTAAACTAATAACCAAATGAATAATCAAATGTTAAAAGTACAGTACAATGAATTTAGTAATCACTTTCAAGGTAAGCAAACTAGCTTAGATTAAAGATGAATTATAAGCATGTTGTTATTTACTGTCATTTAACATTAATTAATATACTAAATATGCCAATAATTTGCTTTAACCTATGAAATAAATCAATTTACTAAGATACCTTGCTATGGAATCAGGTGAATGTAAACCATAAGCGCCACCATGTTTCGACTCCGGCGAGGGCAAACTATAAGCATCATGTCCAAATTTCCTTTGCACAGGCTGGAGCGGGAGTGGTGGCTTTCTCAAGCCGCCACTCACTGCTGCTCCAGCATGCTCCAATCTCTCTTCATCCCCACCCCAACCCCCACCACCACCAGCAACATTACTCACAACAACAGATTGCTGAGCACCACTAGTATTCACATTCAGCTGGCCCAACTGCTCGTCCAAACCCGCCATTTGATTCATATGCTGATCCACTCCCACCTTAATAGGAGGCAAGTTCGACATGGAAGGAGATGAAGAACTCGACCCAAAAGACGAATTTGTTTCAACTAAAGGAGAATCTGGCAAGTTAAGATGCACGTCTAGGCGACGTCTTTGTGTCTCCAGTTCCATGTAGCTAGTACTATTTTCCCTATCTTCTGAAACTGTCCCATCTTTATGCTCTAGTAAGTTATCTATAGTAGCCGAATCAGATAGCCCTCTAGGAAGCAGTCCCGCCCCATTTAACGCGTCTACAAACCACGTTTCTGATTTAGCATCGTCAAGCAAGGATCCCATTGAGGCTACAGTGTCAGGTTTTGACAAAAATAGAAATAAACGCAATCTTAAAGGTTTAGCTGAAGGATTAGACGCGTTTAACCTATCGTATTCTTCGATCATGTTATCTAGATCCTCGTCCGTGGTTACAGACACGAGCGAGTCTAGATCTTCACTAGGGAGCTGGTACTTGAGACTAAAGTGGCGTCCATGGAGTAAGGTTGTGGAAAGACGTGAGCATAGATCCGCTAGGGATGTGTGGCGATCAGCAACTACAATGCGCGTTTCACCACCCATGTAACAAAGGGATTTGTCGTGGGGACGGGGGATAATATGTCCCCCGTAACTACACATCATCCTGAGTTTGGGTGGTGGAAGCGTGTCGTCCCACTGACGGCTTGTAGGGGACGACACGGAGGATGATTCTAGTGAATCTTGGTAGTTTTGGTTGTAAACTACGGTGGTGGCCGCGGTGGTGGACATTGGGGGTGGATCCATTTTTGAGATTGGTGTGAATTGTTTTTGGTGTGGTTATTTGTTGCTTTAAGAAGAATGTATTGATGGCATGTGCATGTATGAGTAATGAACTCGAGATTGTGAATTTAAATTTTGCTAGTGAAAATATCGAGTAAAGGTTAAGTAAGGTTTCCTCCTAGTACGTTGTACTTGATTGATGGTGTGATTCCAATTCACTTTCTACCTTTTATCAATCGAAGCATGATCGAGTGTGCAGCACAAAACTTCTATGTAAAGTTGACTCGATATCCTATATAAGTCTATATTCTATAACTATCTTTTAAGGTAGCACTATTTATAAATATCTTACAAATATCTTTCAAGTGTAAAAGAGATATTCAATTCAACCATGTACCCGATAACGGTATTTAATTCAAGCAGAAATATTCAACATCTTTTAACAGTATTTAATTGTGTCGACCCGTTTTTATCACTCAAACAACTAAACGTACACGATAAATGTACATTATTAGAAGGTCAGGTTCAAGACATTTTGAATTTTATGCAATAATATTTGGGCATGATATATAAACACTGTGTACTACTTTAGTACTTTAAGACGACGAACGAAGGAATTAGCACACAAATAGGGGTGCAAACGAGCCAAGTCGAGCAGAGTACTGTCAAGCTTGAGCCCGACTTGATTACAAAAACTCGAGCTCGGTCGAGCTTTAGATTTCATGCTTGAGCTCGAATGGTCATCTAAAACGCGAGCTCGAAACTTCACTTGAGCCGGATTATGTTCATGTTTCAAGCTCGAGCTCAATGAAGAATCGGTATATCAAACTTGACTCGATTCGATTTTTACGAAATTTTAAGTAATTATATGACTAAGAAAAGGTAAAAGTGTAATTAAATCAAAAGTCGATAAGGCTCACGAGTCGACTATTTTGGAGCTAAAACTCGACTTCAAAGTATACTCAAGTAGCTCGAGCTTGACTCGTTTAAACCGGGCTCGTTTTGTTTCTGTTGTTCCTTTCATTGTGGTGTTACTGTGGTCTTTTTGTTATATTTTTGTTTGTACGGGTACAACTCTTCAAGTAGTGCTCAGGTTGCCGCGTTGTAGTTGCTTGCTTCTTCGAATCAGTTGTGGTTTGGTCCTTGGTTGTTGTGGTGTTTTGGTACGGTTTATGCTCCGTTGTTATGGCGATAGTGTGGTTTCATTGCCCTTTGTGGGTCATAGTGGTTGTCATGATGGTGGTGGAAAAGGGCTTACTAAAGCATCGTTGATCACTCATCTTCGTGATCGTCATTTCAATGGGGATGCGCTAATTATCACAAAACATTCCTTGGCTACTAGTCTTGTTGTTTTTGAAGCGACTAAAGTTAGGCTTAAACGTATGGGTCTTTGGTTATATAGGGTTTGTTTTAAGACGCATACTTGATGCGTGGGAATTGCACCAGGCTTTACCTCTCAAGGGATCTCGAGAAGCTTACAACCCCCACCAGGCAGTGTACCTGATCGATGTAGTATAGTATAATGACAAGTACCGGGGGATTGATCGTTCAGCTAGAAATAGTGTCGCTAGGATTAGAAAACCTAAAGACTAGGTCTAGAGATGAGGGATGATTCTTTTTGTATTTTTATATTTTTTAGAAAGCAAGTAAAAATCTCGGGTTTGAAAGATTTGGGCGGAATTAGTTGCTAGTCAACTAACCCAATACTAAAGATGCAATCAAAATAAAATACTAGAAATGAAAATAAACTAATTTAAACTAAGGTTGTGAGCAATATGTGGGAGAAATGTGTTTACTTAAATTTCACTACTCCCTAGACATCTTTTACACGTTAATTACTTGTTATAGTTGCGTGGATGACGGATTGTATTCCTTAATACCATTCATGGGGTGGCGTACTTACTTCCCCAATCCTATGAGTGCCTACTTCACTCCAATGTCGAGCCTGCTAAGAAGCTCCTAACATGGGATCATTAGAATTTACTCATGCATTAAATACAACCAATAAAACCTAGTACACATCGGTTCATGTTTCCTAAGACGTTCAAGCATGTTACACAATGGAGATCTGCCAGTTTTCTTAAGCCTAACATTGAAATCATTCATCCAATACAACCATAAACAAATAATCAACACATAATTAACATCTAGGTTTCATTAGATCTAAGCAAACACAAGATAGATCTAGCCTAGCATGTTGAAATCAAGACAAGCACAAGATATAGACAACCAACACATAGACATATTGATTGAATTAAGAGAAGACTTATCTCAATAGCACATGAAAGGATTCAAGGGTTGAAAACCCTTGAAAAAGCTGTAAAATACGTACAAGGTTCGGCCCTAGGGTTTCTCCACACAAGTTCCTCTTAATGAATGAAAATTAGAAAACTATATATAGATTTTAGAAGGTGACGGCGTCAAGAACAAATGTCTGACGCCGTCATCTCACCACCAAATAGTTCCTCGGACTGCCTAGATCTGGATCTGACGCCGTCATGTAGTCCCCTTATGCAGGCCGTCACGAATTTAACTCTTGACGCTCTTCTTGTGACGCCTTCATGTTTGTACTGGGTCGTCATGGACTTTACTCTTGACGCCGTCAGGAATTGCCTCTTGACGCCGTCATACACTGTTCTCAGCATGGAAAATTAAGTCTTTGGCGTTTTCTTCACTTTTATGCCCAAAAAACGTCCGAATTGCTTCCTTTTCCAGATTTCTCTCCCAAAGTACCTAAAATCACAAAAGGAACGATTTAGGGTAATATTTGATCAAATAAATTCAATTTCGGGCTTAAATGACCCCCTAAAAGTAGTTCATTTTTCGCCTCATCGTATACCCTTACACTTGAGATTTGCTTGTCCTCAAGCAAATGCGCTTTTATTCTAATCAAAATACAAGTTAGGGGTCATTTAACACTAATATAAAAGTAATTACAACAAATAATCGTTCCACTAAAGACCAAAGACAAGCACGGAGGTCATATACTAGCACCTCACAAATAGTGTTTAGATACTCACATCTCTCGGGTGTAATAAAGTATAAATTACAATATGGAAACGGAAGATATCTCTCACTACCTGTCATAGCAAAATAGATTACCATAGGCTTGGGAAAGGATCAAACCTCCACCACATGGCGTAAGCATCTAGGATAAACTATCAAAGAGGTCTTTTAAAGGGTTGTAACATTAGGTGTAGGAAAATGAAATACACGGTTTTGTTGGATATAGGCAGTCTTTACTGGTGGCGAGTTAACAATCTTGGTTAATTACATGTACAATTTGGCGTTGCTAAGCCAAGACTAGACTCGACTTAAGGAAATAAATGAAAAATAACAAAAACATAAAATGAACATAGAATAAACAGGGATGGTAGTCCGTATATTTTTTCTCTTTTTCTTTTTCTTGATTTTTCGATTTTTTTTTTTTTTTTTTTTTTTTTTTTTTTTTTTTTTTTTTTTTTTTTGCATACACTCTTACCCTACGATCCAAAATAATACATCATAGGGGATGGAAATTCCCCTTACACTTGAATTTTTACATACTTTACAATAACTAATCTAATGACTCGAATCAAGATAATCAAAACACTTGGAGTACTTTTAAGATTAACGCACATACGGGGTAATATATGATGTTTTTCCCCATTACTCCATAAAATAAGTACTTTACCCATGAGTCCCAATCGTCCCAAAACAATATGTACAAGGATATGACTCGACTTAGCAACCATGTAATCAATTAGATAATTAACTTAGGGTTTAACAAATAACAATAATGCACTAAAGATGAGTGCATACACGGAAGGCTAAGGCGATTTGGGTGTACATTTAAGTGGGGTGTAACAAATTCTTCCTTTAAGTAAGACGCTTAAAGTTAGAAACGAAAAGATAGGCTCGGAGGGGTGTACTAGGGGTTTCGTGTACTAAAAATGAGTACAACGCTAAGGTGTGGGAAAAATTAGTTGACTTAACTAGCCAAGTAATATGACTTAAATGGTCAAGTAATTATGATACGGGTTTAACACAAGGATGATCCTAATGCCTCTTATCATGTAGTAAATCCTACTACACGAATGTAGTCTCACTAGCGGTCTCGGGATGCATCACTAACGCAAGTTCTAGAATCTAAATGCTACCGGTACACTCATAAGCACTAATAGTAAATGTTTTTCCTATCAAATCTAAAGGCGAACCTCACATATTTGGGTGGAAAATTTTTCTGAATGATACGGTTATGTGCTAGTCATACAATCTCCTATCCATGAGACGCTTGCTATGGCTAAAGTTTCACTCCTAAATATTGTAAAAAAAATTAAATTTGGCGCTAAAATTGCACTAACAAGTATTTCTCATAGTTTTATTACACATCTACCATTAAACAATCAAACTCAAGCGAAAGTGTATCTGTAAGGTATCATCATTTTACCCTCCCTTTACACTTAGGATGGACATTGTCCCCAATGTTCAAGTAAAGAATGTAAAAGTGAAATAAGTAAAACAAATGAAATCAAATACTCCCCTGATTTGCTCGGTATGGATAATAAGGTGGCCAGGTTAAATCTTCCTCCAAGAAAATGAACAATCAAAGCTTCCCTTCCAGAAAAATAATCATCTTCTTGTCATACATAACCTGTAAATCCTGAGAAAACAGACAAGGCAACCTCGCATAAAATCGGCGGCAATCTACATATGTTACTAAATCCTAGAAAACAAAGTAAGATATAATGCTTGTGGAATGATGTTTGCAGATTTCCTGAAGATTATAAAACTGATAATTCAACAAAAACTTTAAGACTCCGTTAGAAAAACAAAACCGGTAAAATTTCCAGATTTTTTTACACGTGACGCCGTCAAGAGTAAACTCATGACGCCGTCAGAAGTGACCTGCAGAAATTCTTATGTTAAGTTTCCGGAAAATTTCTGGAAAAACTTGGTTCTACTTCCTGGAAAATCCTGCAAAACTTCATTATGACTCGATACAAGCATTTGACTCTAACAAATACGAATATACATGTTCATTTAATATTGTGGAGAATCATGATCGGTTTGTTTCTTAAAAACATATTTGGGGTTTCCCCTTACACTTATATTTTGCAAAAATACCTTTGGGTGAAGTTAAGACTAGGCCAAACAACAAAGTAAAGTATTTCCACTATTTAGTTTAGAAACATGATCTACCAACAATAAAAAAAGTAAAGCATGCATACGGAAGCAAATAACAAACAAACAAACAAAATAAAAATCACACAAAGCATGGGTTGCCTCCCAAGAAGCGCTTTTCTTTATTTACGAGTCTTGTAGCTAGACTCAAGGTCATGGGTTACTACGTGATACGGGTGAGTTCCTCATTGAGGACATCTTTGGAATCAAACTTAGGTTTCAACTTCCTATCGGTTTTCTTACTACGGTATAACCTTTCAAACTTTTCTCCATCCGGATCATACAAAGTCATCTTCATATGCCATGATCCGTCACCTTCTTTAGGTGGCTTATCCCACCTCCATTTACACTTATCTCCCTCTCTTTTCCACTTATTCATCTCTATATTAATAGGCATTACGCTCAAGAACTCAATCATCTTCCTAAAAACTAAGGGGTCCTCAAAAGGATCTAGCTCTTCATCTCTAGCTATGAGTTGTTCCACCAAATGTGTCTTATCGATGAAATCTTTTTCTAGATAGAATGGGCGTTGAGGTCCTATAAAGTTCCTTTCTGTCCAAGGTCCATATCTAGATGGTCTCCTATTCATCTCTACCCAATGTGGTGTCAGTTCATCATCACAATCATAACTATGCTTCTTAACATCGTATACCGACCAAGTGTCGCCCTCACCTACCGCTATCTTAGACTCCTTACAATCTATCATGGCACTAGCGGTTGCTAAAAATCCTCTTCCTACCAACAATGGGCATGTAGTGTCACTAACCATGTCTAGGACGAGAAAATCCGCTAAGATAGTTAACTTCCCTACGTGAACAACTACATCCTTAATCATTCCAACCGGATGGGCGATACTTCCGTCCGCTATACCTATCAATACCTCCGTCTCCTCTAACTTTCCTAGCTTAAGAGTGGTGAATAGTGATAAGGGAATCAAGTTGAGGCTTGACCCTAAATCGGCTAGTGTGTCGAAAGCTTCGGATCTTCCTATCTTACAAGGCAAAACAAATATACCCGGATCATCAAGCTTTTTAGGCAACTTGTTTTGAACGAAGGCGGTCCCATTTTTACCTAGCTTAAACTTCTCATACTTTTCTAGGAGGGCACTATAGTAGGGAGCACGGGCTAAGACATCAATGACGGGGCGTTCAAGGTGAAGTTCCTTGAATTCATCGTCAAGGTCTTGCGTAGGAGGTGTTTCAACTATGCTTTTGACCGGTTTTATATCGGGTGTTTTATTCGATTGGTCCTTTTGAAGAATTTGGTTTTGTTTGAAACATGTGCTCGTTGATTTGACCGAGTAGTATTGCGGACAAGAAGTGGGTGACGAAACTGATGATATGGAATTAAGTTTAGTTTCGGATTCTTGACCGTGTCGCTTGGGAGTGCTCCCATTTCTCGGTCATTGAGAACTTTCAACAATGCGTCAATTTTGGTGGTCATCTCGCTTTGCTTTTGTTTGAAATCGGCTTCAAACTTAGATATGCGAGCTTCTTGAGATGCCATGAACTTAGACATCAACCCTTCAAGATTGTTGGTACTACCATAGTTGTTAGAAGGATTGTTGTTGAAAGTACGGTTGGAGGGTGGACCGTTTGGTTGATAACGATTAGGCGAATTGGAAGAATTGGCTTGATTTTGTTTCCACCTAAGGTTTGGGTGATTTTTCCAAGAGGGGTTGTATGAATCACCGTAAGGGTTTGGCTCGGGTTTGAAAGTGTACCACTTATCTCCCGCTTTGTCGGTACGCGAGGATGCGTAGTCCGCAAAAGCTGTTCCGGGGAGTTCCACACAATCACGAGTGTCATGTGGACCACTACATAATTCGCATGAAGAAGTGATTTTGTTCACTTGGCTTGAAGGCTTAGGAGCTTCGTAAGATTTCATGAGAAACTTGACTTGGTCCTCAAGTTCCATGATCCTACGGTCGGGAGTGCTAGAGTTGTTCAAAGGCAAAGATATTGCCTTGATCGTTTTGTTCAAATCACGGGGATCATTCCAACTTTCGTTGTCATAGAGAGCAAGATCTTCTATGAGTTCCCATGATTGTTCCGCACTTAGATCACGTAGCTTACCACCGGCCGATTGGTCAATGGCTCGCCTCGTGGAGAGATCGATATGGTCATAAAAGATTTGGACTTTGAGCCAAAGATCTATGCCATGATGAGGGACTTTTTGGAGTAAGTCCTTGAAACGAGTCCATGCTTCATAGAGAGTTTCATTTTGACGTTGTTGGAACATCAAGATGTCATTTCTAAGTTTAGTAGTTCTCCCCGGTGGGAAAAATTGAGCAAGAAAACGAGTGGTGAGATCATCCCATGTGGTGATGGATCCCGCGGGTAAACGCTCAAGCCATTGACTAGCTTGATCACGTAGAGAGAATTGGAATAGGCGTAATCGGGTTGTCTCTCTAGTTGCAACATCTAGGTCTATGGAATCTACGATTTTGAGGAAGCCCTTGAGATGTTGATTTGGATCTTCGGAACGAAGTCCATGGAATGCACATCTGCTTTGCACCAACCGGATGGTGTCGGATCGCAAGGGGGTCACATTGGCTCCGGTGAGCTCAATGGTGTTTCGGTAGCCTTGGTGGCTAGGTCGGGAATACTCTCCTAAGGTTCGGGGCCTAAGAGGTTCTAGTGGTGGGTTTTGTTGTGGTGGGATGACGGGTTCAAAGATGTTCCCATCGTCCATGATGTCGGGTGGTGAAAAGTTACGAACAAAAACACAAAGAAATAAGATAGACTAAAGAGAACCTAAAAATAAAAATAAAATTTTACTAGAAAGGAATCTAGCAAGTAGACCTAATAAAAAGATATTCTAACCTAGACAATAACTATTCCCCGGGCTGCGGCGCCAAAAACTTGATGCGTGGGAATTGCACCAGGCTTTACCTCTCAAGGGATCTCGAGAAGCTTACAACCCCCACCAGGCAGTGTACCTGATCGATGTAGTATAGTATAATGACAAGTACCGGGGGATTGATCGTTCAGCTAGGAATAGTGTCGCTAGGATTAGAAAACTGTTGACATAAATAATGCCTTAAAAACATTATTAAGTTTTTATCAATATCTCTATGTTTTGATCATTACAAAATATAACCTCAAAGAACTAAAACTTATGACATAAACAAGTATTTGGTGATTAATATTTCTCTTTACATCCAAATCACTTAAGGTATGAATAAACAAAGTGTTTAGTGCAATGTATGATCAAAGGGGTATTTAATTAACTAATACAAAGTTTATTTAATTATATAATCTTATTATATATTTTTGAAAAACACTTTTGGTAATAAGGAAAAATGTTTTAATCATACTAAATATATGATTTCAAATATTTAACCAAAATCAGTTAGTTTTTCACCAAATAAACTTTCCCCACTAAAAAACAAAGTTTTTGGCCGTTACAGTTGGGCGGCCCCCTTAATTTTAAGGAGGCCGGCCATGCTTTAAGGGGACCGGCCACGCTCCTCTGTCAGAAACTTTTGCCTATAAATACCACCTTAAACCTGGATTTTTTCCCACCTTTTGCACTTCAGAACTTTCTGTTCTAGATCTCCATTTCCAATCTATAAATCCTTTGATCATACATTCTTAAATCTTTGTTTCAAAGTGATCCATACATAATCCATTCAAGTGCAAGAGAAGAATACTTCTATCCCTCAAGACAAGAAGTATTACAACTAGTTGTGATCTCCACATCTAAGTTGTTTGAGCATCATCATTAATTATTATTTCATAGTGTGATTAGTTGTGAATATTTGTTAGAGAATAGTTGTGTAGATAGTAGAAGTTGATTAGTTGTGAAATAGGTTAGTTGTGAAGATTGGTGTGTAGAAGAAGGTGTGTAGAAGATTGGTGTGTAAAAGCTAGGTGTGAAGAAGATTGGCGTGTAGATAGGTGTGAAGAAGATTGGCGTGTATATTGGTGTGAAGATTGGTGTGAAGATTGGTGTGTAAATTGGTGTGTAAATTGGTGTGTATATTGGTGTGTAAGGTTTTCTCCGCCATAAGGGAGCTTGTTGATATAGTGAAGAAAACTCTCGAGTTAGGTGCTCGGGGAGTGGAGTAGGGCAAGGAAGGTGCCTTGTAGCCGAACCACTATAAATCGCTTGTCTCTCGGTTTGATCTTTCCATCCTTTACTTATTTCATTACTTACATAATTATTGCTTCATAGTAGATATATACTTAGTGTTGTTCATATTGTGTATAACTAGATTTCATATATCATCGAATCTATATTTTATAAATCAACGAAAACTTTTAAACAATTTGTTTTATAAAAATTAAAAAGACGTAAAACTATTCAACCCCCCCTTCTAGTTTTCCACAATTGGTATCAAGAGCCACGTCTAGCAAGAATTTTAAAATATATTGTATTTTAAAACTTGTAACGATCTATGGAATCTTTAAAATATTTAGAAGGGCAATCTATGCAAAGACCACCACTATTTGAAAGTGATGGATTTTTATATTGGAAAAATAGATTCGAAACGTATGTGAAATCAAAAGATCTTGATCTTTGGCATATTATTACCTTTGGTGATTTTCCCCCTATTCAATATAATGTTGAAACCAAGATGGATGAAATTGTAGCTTTTGAATAACAAAATGATGATTTGAAAAAGAAACTAGCAAAAAATAATGAGGCTAAAATGGTTATTTATAATGCGTTACCACGCAAAGAATATGAAAGAATTTTTATGTGTAAAACCGCAAAAGAAATTTGGGATTCTTTACTAATCACTCACCAAGGTAATAGCCAAGTCAAAGAAAATAAAATAGATCTTCTTGTACAACAATATGAACAATTTACGATTCCGGAAGAGGAATCAATTGATAATGCTTTTGCTAAGTTTAACACTATCATCACAAGTTTAAAAGCACTTGATGAGACATTTTCTAGTAAAAATTGTGTTAGGAAATTTCTTAGGGCATTGCATCCAAAATGGCGAGCTAAGGTCACGGCAATTGAAGAATCAAAGAACTTGATGACGTTATCACTAGATGAACTAATTGGCAACTTGAAGGTTCATGAAGAAATCATAAGAAGAGATTCGGAAACGGTCAAAGTCAAGAAAGAACAAATCAAATCCATTGCTCTAAAAGCCAAAAAGGAACCTAGTGATAATGATGATTCAAGTGACGAAAGTGAAGACGAAGAATATGCAATAGCCGTAAGAGAATTCAAGAAATTCTTCAAGAGACGAGGAAGATTCACTAGGTCATCACATGATGATAGAAAATCGTTCCAAAGAAATAGAAGTGATAATTACGTGAAAAGAAAGTGCTTTAGATGTGGAAGTCCAAATCATCTCGTTGGAGAATGTTTAAAGCCGCCGGGTTATGAAAATCAAAGCGCATTTGTTAGTGGAACATGGAGTGATAGTGATAACGAAGAAGTGGAAAAACCAAAAGAAGAAAAGTGTTTTGTGGCAAATGCAACCGACGAAATATGCCTTGGAATTGACTTGGAACCTAACGAATGGATCAAGGATAGTGGATGTTCGAGGCACATGACGGGGAATCGCAAGCTATTCTCTACATACAAGGCATATAATGGAGGTAACGTTATTTTCGGTAGTGACTTGCGTGAAAAAATTATTGGCAAAGGTACGATTTCTCAAGACTCACTTACTATTGAAAATGTTGAACATGTTAATAATTTAACATATAACTTACTTAGTGTAGGCCAAATATGCGATAATAAATGTAAAGTTATATTTTCTGAAGAAGATAGCGAAATAGTTAAGAATGAAAAAATTATAGGTAGAGGTATTAGGAAAGGAGGTGTATATGTTATGAAACTAGGAAACAAACCTGAAGATAGGATATGCCTAACGACCCTAGACGAAAATTCCACTTTGTGGCATAGGAGATTAGGACATGCTAACATGCAACAAATACAATCTTTGGCCTCTAAGGAATTAGTTAGAAACTTGCCTAATCTAAAATATGACAAACATTTTTGTGATGCATGTAAAGTTGGAAAACAAGCTCATGCTAGCCACAAAGCTAAGAATATAGTATCCACCACTAGGTGCCTAGAATTATTACATATGGATCTTTTTGGTCCATCCGCTGTGCGGAGCTATGGAGGAAACACGTATACCTTAGTAATAGTAGATGACTACTCACGATACACGTGGACTAGGTTTTTAAGTGACAAAACCCAAGCATTTGAAAAATTCGAAATATTTAGCAAAATGATTCAAAATAAGTTAGGATGCTCAATAGTTGCCATTAGGACGGACCATGGAAGGGAATTTGATAACGAAGTACAATTCGGAAAATATTGTGAGTTAAATGGAATATCTCATAATTTCTCCGCTCCTCGTACTCCTCAATCAAATGGGGTAGTAGAAAGAAAAAATAGGTCACTACAAGAAATGAGTAGAACTATGTTAAATGAACAATCAATTCCACAAAAATTTGGTGTCACGCCGTAGATACATCGACTTATATTCTAAATAGGGTATCAATTAGAAGAATTCTAGGAAAAACTCCTTATGAGTTATTAAGAAATAGAAAACCTAACTTAAGCTACTTTAGGGTATTTGGAAGTAAATGCTATATCTTAAACACTAAGGACTACCTCACTAAGTTTGATCCAAAATCATATGAAGGAATATTTTTAGGATACTCACAAAATAGTAAAGCATATATAATACTTAACAAACACTCCATGAAGGTAGAGGAATCACTAAATGTAACATTTGATGAAACACCACCACCTCCTAAAACGCTACCTTTAGAAGATGATAACTTAGTCGAAGAAGAAGCTATTGAGGTTAGTAAAACAAAACCCATAGGAAATGACAATGAAGAAACTCACTTAGAAAATAACGAAATCGTTAATATTAAAGAATCTAGATCACATCCTTTAGATAATATAATAGGACATCTTAACCAAAGAACCCTTAGGTCACAAGCCCAAGATAAAAACAACTTCTTTTGTTTCCTCTCAGCAATAGAACCTAAGAATATTAGTGAGGCTTTAAAAGATGAAAGTTGGATTATAGCTATGCAAGAAGAATTAAATCAATTTAAGGCAAATGATGTTTGGGAACTAGTCCCAAATCCAAAGGATATGACCATCATAGGAACCAAATGGGTATATAGAAATAAGTTAGATGAGAATGGAATAGTTACTAGGAATAAAGCTAGGTTAGTTGCCCAAGGTTATAATCAACAAGAAGGAATTGATTATGATGAAACTTATGCCCCCGTAGCTAGACTAGAATCAATTAGGATATTACTTGCCTATGCTTGCGCCCTAGATTTTAAGTTATTCCAAATGGATGTGAAAAGTGCATTCCTTAACGGTTTTATCAATGAGGAGGTATATGTGGCACAACCTCCAGGATTCATTGACTTCGCAAAACCTGATTATGTTTATAAGTTAAAGAAAGCTTTGTATGGACTCAAACAAGCTCCCAAAGCTTGGTATGATCGATTAAAAGCTTTTCTTATTAAACATGATTATTCCATGGGAATGGTAGATAACACTCTTTTCACTAAAAGGAAAGACCCTAATCTCATCATTGTTCAAATATATGTTGATGACATTATATTTGGATCGACTTGTCAAGACATGTGTGATGAATTTGCCAAAATCATGCATGATGAGTTTGAGATGAGTATGATGGGTGAACTTAACTTCTTCCTAGGATTACAAATAAAACAATTAGAAGATGGAATATTCTTTAACCAATCTAAGTACATTAAGGAAATGCTTAAGAAATTTGGCCTAGAAGACTCAAAACCCATAAAAACACCCATGTCTACGGAGGTAAAGCTCACAAAGGACGATGAAGGTGAGTCCGTAGATAACTCCAAGTATAGAGGAATGATAGGTAGTTTACTATACTTGACGGCAAGTAGACCCGATATCATGTTTAGTGTCTGCCTTTGTGCCCGTTTTCAAGAGGATCCCAAAACCTCTCACCTAGAAGCGGTTAAGCATATCTTCCGATACATTAAAGGCACTATACACTTAGGATTATGGTATCCTAAGGAATCCGGCATAGAAACCATTGTCTATGCGAATTCGGATCATGCGGGAGACTACGTAGATAGAAAGAGCACTAGCGGTATTTGCACGTTTATGGGATGTTGTCTAACGTCTTGGTTTTCGAAGAAGCAAACCGCTCTTGCTATTTCTACCACCGAAGCCGAATATGTAAGCACCGGAAAGGCATGTCAACAAGCACTATGGATGAAACAAGCTCTCATAGATTATGGCATTAGGTTAGAAAATGTCCCCATTATGTGCGATAACAAAGGTGCGATAGATTTAAGTAAAAATCCGGTGCAACACTCTAGGACTAAACACATAGAAATACGTCACCATTTTCTTAGGGATAATGTACAAAAAGGAAATATATCTATAGAAAAGGTTGCATCGGAAGATAACATTGCGGATATATTCACAAAACCCCTTAAGCGTGAATTATTCAACCACTTGCGTTTAGGATTAGGAATGATGGAACAAGTTGACTAAATTATATTGAAATATTTCGAATTAATACTTGCATGAAATTTATTTTTCTTCCATTTCATCTTTTCTGAGTCTAGGAATCTATTTCGCACAAAACTAAAGATTGGGAAAATTTATTTTTGTTGCATAAATTTTTTTTTTTTAAAACTCAATCAATTTTCTCTAAAAATTATTCTCACAATCTAGGAACCTCATGAAAACCATTTTCCTTGCATTGTTGACTAATTCTAAAAACATTATATTTCAAAATCATGCATAAACTCTCACATAAATTGTCAAGGTATATAATCCAATATATGTCTTTGACATTCATGATCGAGTAAAAATTGAATCAAGGAGATCATTTGGATTGTTTCTTAGGATCGTTATTTCTTTTTGCTTCTAGGTGTCGAAACAATCACAACTCCACATTTGTTGCATATAGACACTCACTAAGACAAGTTCACTAGTAATGGTGTCATCTTGATCCATCATTAGTCTTTCACTCACTAATTGCCCTTGCCTTTAATTCAAGATAGATGTCTTAGGAAGCTTAAGTGTGCTTGCATTTACTTACCTCCTATTGCTTATTATGTGTTGATTATTTGCTCTAGTGCCTATGTGTTTTTGCATGATATCTAATGTTAGATTAGATGCTATATTGCCTAAAGGAATTGAACTTGTTTGAATCCAAGTCCTAAAACACAACCTTTCTGCAAATTTTCTGCCAAAAACCCAATTCTGGCAATCTGGAAATCACCAGATGGGCGGCCCCCTTAATTATGTAAGGCGGCCCCCTTAATTTTAAGGGGACCGCCCCCTAATTAAGGGGACCGGCCATCTGATGGTCGGGTTTACAGAATCTTTTCTGCTTTTTAGCTCATTTCAACCTACATTTCCCATTTTTCACCAACATATTTTGTCCTAATCCTCCAAACAAACTTTATCCATCCTTAAACACACAAATCTTACACTATAAATATCCCCAATCCTCAAAGCTCTCCATTCATCCCATCATGAACTCTCCAAACAAACCAAAATCAAAAGCCTCAAGGCTAGCAAGGATGACGGAAAAACCCGTTTGGCGACGAAAAAGTCCTAGAAACAAATCCATCATCACAAATGTAGTTGGAAATCATTCCTCCCCACCAACTTCTTATTTCCCAAACTTTGCATCAAACCAACAAAGGCATTCATTTGATCCACTTTACAAACCATACAACATTGGCCAAACATCTTCCTTCAAGCCAAACTACACCCCTCAACCTCCAACAACTTATAATGATCCATGCAAGTTTGATGAACCATCAAACTACAATTCCAACTACTCTAACCCAACTCATCCATACCAAACCTATGATCCCCTCCACATTGCCACGGAAAAACAAAAGTTCCGTGATGAAATAAACCAAATCCATGATCTTAGTGATCTCCTTGCTATGCATCTTGCACAACGCAACAAAGGGCTACCTCCATCATCACCCTATGCAAATTGCCTTCCCCACTCTCTTAACTTGGATCAAGTTACAAATCACATTCACTTTTGCCCTTGTTGCATATTCCTTCAAAAACAAATCCTCTACTTGAGTGAAGATATTTCTTGGATTGAATATCTTCTCACTCGTGATCATCCAATACCACCCTTAACACGATACAACATCGTGAGATCCACCTCTTCCGCTCCATACAACACCCCATATCCACCTCAATCAAACATCTAAGCTCCATGCTTTTGTTTTCCTTCAAGCAAATAAAACAAATCAACCATGGGTTGCAAGCAAGTCCAAGTGCTCTCTTAGGCAATATAGGACTATATCTTTTATTTTGTTTTATTGTAATCAATATGCTACAAGCATATTGAATGTTGTCATGCTAGTTATTTCTATCATGCTTGAATGAATCTATTTTTATTTGCATAATTGTTGTTTTTGCATATATATGTGTGTTGTTCTCTTCAAAATATTTTTGTAGCCAAGATTCCAATTGCTTGTTCCCTTTATGCTCTCAAACAAGGGGGAGCATACATCAAGGGGGAGTTCTCTACCCGTTTAAACTTCTTTCACGAAGATTATTCGGCCTAACCTTTTTGATTTTACAAAAAGGGGGAGAAGAGAAATGGTAAACTCTATAATACTTGTCTAATAACAAGTTTTAAATCTTTTGAGTTTAAGGTTTTGTAATAATCAAAAAGGGGGAGATTGTTGACATAAATAATGCCTTAAAAACATTATTAAGTTTTTATCAATATCTCTATGTTTTGATCATTACAAAATATAACCTCAAAGAACTAAAACTTATGACATAAACAAGTATTTGGTGATTAATATTTCTCTTTACATCCAAATCACTTAAGGTATGAATAAACAAAGTGTTTAGTGCAATGTATGATCAAAGGGGTATTTAATTAACTAATACAAAGTTTATTTAATTATATAATCTTATTATATATTTTTGAAAAACACTTTTGGTAATAAGGAAAAATGTTTTAATCATACTAAATATATGATTTCAAATATTTAACCAAAATCAGTTAGTTTTTCACCAAATAAACTTTCCCCACTAAAAAACAAAGTTTCTGGCCGTTACAGTTGGGCGGCCCCCTTAATTTTAAGGGGGCCGGCCATGCTTTAAGGGGACCGGCCACGCTCCTCTGTCAGAAACTTTTGCCTATAAATACCACCTTAAACCTGGATTTTTTCCCACCTTTTGCACTTCAGAACTTTCTGTTCTAGATCTCCATTTCCAATCTATAAATCCTTTGATCATACATTCTTAAATCTTTGTTTCAAAGTGATCCATACATAATCCATTCAAGTGCAAGAGAAGAATACTTCTATCCCTCAAGACAAGAAGTATTACAACTAGTTGTGATCTCCACATCTAAGTTGTTTGAGCATCATCATTAATTATTATTTCATAGTGTGATTAGTTGTGAATATTTGTTAGAGAATAGTTGTGTAGATAGTAGAAGTTGATTAGTTGTGAAATAGGTTAGTTGTGAAGATTGGTGTGTAGAAGAAGGTGTGTAGAAGATTGGTGTGTAAAAGCTAGGTGTGAAGAAGATTGGCGTGTAGATAGGTGTGAAGAAGATTGGCGTGTATATTGGTGTGAAGATTGGTGTGTAAATTGGTGTGTAAATTGGTGTGTATATTGGTGTGTAAGGTTTTCTCCGCCATAAGGGAGCTTGTTGATATAGTGAAGAAAACTCTCGAGTTAGGTGCTCGGGGAGTGGAGTAGGGCAAGGAAGGTGCCTTGTAGCCGAACCACTATAAATCGCTTGTCTCTCGGTTTGATCTTTCCATCCTTTACTTATTTCATTACTTACATAATTATTGCTTCATAGTAGATATATACTTAGTGTTGTTCATATTGTGTATAACTAGATTTCATATATCATCGAATCTATATTTTATAAATCAACGAAAACTTTTAAACAATTTGTTTTATAAAAATTAAAAAGACGTAAAACTATTCAACCCCCCCTTCTAGTTTTCCACAAAAACCTAAAGACTAGGTCTAGAGATGAGGGATGATTCTTTTTGTATTTTTATATTTTTTAGAAAGCAAGTAAAAATCTCGGGTTTGAAGGATTTGGGCGGAATTAGTTGCTAGTCAACTAACCCAATACTAAAGATGCAATCAAAATAAAATACTAGAAATGAAAATAAACTAATTTAAACTAAGGTTGTGAGCAATATGTGGGAGAAATGTGTTTACTTAAATTTCACTACTCCCTAGACATCTTTTACACGTTAATTACTTGTTATAGTTGCGTGGATGACGGATTGTATTCCTTAATACCATTCATGGGGTGGCGTACTTACTTCCCCAATCCTATGAGTGCCTACTTCACTCCTATGTCGAGCCTGCTAAGAAGCTCCTAACATGGGATCATTAGAATTTACTCATGCATTAAATACAACCAATAAAACCTAGTACACATCGGTTCATGTTTCCTAAGACGTTCAAGCATGTTACACAATGGAGATCTGCCAGTTTTCTTAAGCCTAACATTGAAATCATTCATCCAATACAACCATAAACAAGTAATCAACACATAATTAACATCTAGGTTTCATTAGATCTAAGCAAACACAAGATAGATCTAGCCTAGCATGTTGAAATCAAGACAAGCACAAGATATAGACAACCAACACATAGACATATTGATTGAATTAAGAGAATACTTATCTCAATAGCACATGAAAGGATTCAAGGGTTGAAAACCCTTGAAAAAGCTGTAAAATACGTACAAGGTTCGGCCCTAGGGTTTCTCCACACAAGTTCCTCTTAATGAATGAAAATTAGAAAACTATATATAGATTTTAGAAGGTGACGGTGTCAAGAACAAATGTCTGACGCCATCATCTCGCCGCCAAATAGTTCCTCGGACTGCCTATATCTGGATCTGACGCCGTCATGTAGTCATTCTTGTGACGCCTTCATGTTTGTACTGGGTCGTCATGGACTTTACTCTTGACGCCGTCAGGAATTGCCTCTTGACGCCGTCATACACTGTTCTCAGCATGGAAAATTAAGTCTTTGGCGTTTTCTTCACTTTTATGCCCCAAAAACGTCCAAATTGCTTCCTTTTCCAAATTTCTCTCCCAAAGTACCTAAAATCACAAAAGGAACGATTTAGGGTAATATTTGATCAAATAAATTCAATTTCGGGCTTAAATGACCCCCTAAAAGTGGTTCATTTTTCGCCTCATCAATACTCTTCGTAAGAAGAGTCGACATGGCAATGGTTCTGATTTTGTGTCACCCCCTGACTGTGTTGATGGTGTGTGTTAGGTTCGTGTTGTATGATCTCACCAAACCACTTGTTCCTTCTTTTTTTCAACTTTCCCTTGTTTAAGATTTGGTTTTAGACGAGCATAGTGGTTTCGATTTGCCTCTCCTGGACACTTTGCTTTCTAAAGGGTTGCGTACTGTCAAATCTATCCCTCAAGTGTCGCTTGGGGTTTTCTCAGGTATTGAACAGTGTTGTAAAAAGCGGCCTAGGCGGCCACCTAGGCGCTAGTCGGCCACCCACCGCCGCGATTTGCAGCAAATCGGCCAAACTAGGCGTTTTGGTCAAAAGGCGGTCAACGAACCGCCTAGGCGGGCCAAATCGGCCTAGGCGGCGGGTCGGTCAACGCCGATCAGCGACGGTCAACTTCGGTCAACGCCAGTTTAACTTCAGATTTTGGAGAAGGGAGACAAGATGAAGAGAGATGAGTGCATGTGGGGGCTGAGTATTAAATTATAACCTAGGGGGAGTATCGTCCAAGGGGGAGCAAGTGCTTACTTCCGCTTCGCTACTCTTCTTTTTGTTTCGACAAAAAGGGGGAGAATTTTAGATATAAACTTGTTTCAAAAATTCTTTTTATATATCACATCATTTTAGCAAAAACAAGTTTTTATACCTAACTTTATAAGACTTAACACTAAATCTAGTGACTTACTTATAAATAAAGTTTATGTTTTGTCATCAACAAAAAGGGAGAGATTGTTAATACAAATATCGCCTAAAAACGTTATTTATATTTTACGATCTTTGCTAAGTTTTGTTAATGACAAAGTATGAAGTTTAGCTATAAGTAAATCATCACTTTAAGTGTTTAAGTCTTGTTTAACCAAGGTTTGAATTTCCTTTTAAACAAAACATTGTTTTTATTTCTTAAACTAGCAAGTGTCTTGTCACATCACATTTATTTCTTAATATAGTAAGGTCACATCACATTTAGGGCAAGCTTTGTCAATATACATTTATGGTAAGAAATGTGTTTGACTTACTTAGATGTTGCTTGCAAGTTTAGTGTTTAACTTGATATTATGTGATGTGACATTGTTTGGTTTGCAAGAGTAATGAGATGTGACTTTGTTTGGTTTGCAAGATTTATTGCAAAACCAACTGCAGCCCTGGCGGTACCATGGGGATACACGGGCGGAACCCTTCTGAGGGGTCCGCCGTATCCGCCAGACCTGCAGAATGGTTTGCTATAAATACCAAACCATTTGTTAGTTTTGAGTCACCCCTTTAGGACATATTTTCACATACTCTCTCAACTAACTCAGTAACCTTTTGATTTATGTGATTCTCTTATGTAGCAAGGGACTTCACAAGATCATTCAAGAAGTTACAAGCTTCAACTCTAAAGTTGCAAGTCTTGGTAGCTTGGTCATGTATAAGCTTTGGAAGTTTATACTTCATGTGTGTCATGTATATAGAAGTAAGTGGTTAGTAATTTAGGCCTCAAAATACGTAGTGTGTAGGGAGTTGTTGTACCCTTGTAAAAGAACTAACGGGAGTGGTTGTACCCTTGGTAAAGAACTCGACATCTAGCTTAGTGTCGGTAAAAGTGTAAGCGACGATGGGAGTGGTTGTACCCGTGTAAAAGAACTCGACATCTAGCTTAGTGTCGGTAAAAGTGTAAGCGACATTGTAAAGGTTTTCTCCACCGGTGAAAGGAGCTTGTTGATTAGTGCTTATAACTCTCGAGTTGGAAACTCGGGGCGTGGATGTAGGGCAAGGAAAAAGAGTCCTTGTAGCCGAACCACGATAAACAATCGTGTTGTGGTTTGATCGTTTCTTTCTTTATCTTTGTTTATTACATGTTGTTCTTGAGTTAGAATTGCTAGTTACATATAAAGCTTTTCAAAGAACTAAACAAGTAAAGATGTGTTTGTATCTTCAAACAAAAGTAAAGCTTTTCAAATAACTAAACAAGCAAAGTTAGGATCATCACAAGCAAAGCTTTTCAATGTATGAAACTAGTAAAGTTAGAATTGTTATTTACATAAAAAGCTTTTCAAAGAATCAAACATATAACATTGTGTTTATATCTTTAAGCAAACGTAAAAGATATTCAAGTTAAATATGATAGTAAAAAGCGGTAAACTATTCAACCCCCCTTCTAGTTTTCCACAATTGGCATCAGGAGCTACATTACTCAAGATCTTTAAAATAGAATGTATTTTAAAACTTGGATCGATCCATGGATTTTGAAAATCTCAAAGAAGGGCAACCTATTCAAAACCCACCGCTATTTGAAAAAGAAAACTTACTTGAATGGAAAAGTAATTTTGAAAACTATGTGAAATCAATTGATCAAGATCTTTGGCATGTTATTTCTTTTGGTGATTTCAAACCAAAGAAAACAAGTTTTTGAAAACCAATATAACTATCTTAAACTTAATAAAAATACTAAAGCTAAAACAATGATTTATAAAGCTTTAGTACCGAATATGAAAGAATGTATTTTAGTCAAACGGCTAATGACATTTGGAAAAATATGTTAAACTTTCATCAAGAAATATGTCAAGTCAAAGAAGATCAATTTGATCTCACATATGAATTAGAAGTCTTAGAAATATTAATAGATAGACATTTAGTTGAGATAAACATGTACTACTAGTTTAAATGTTTTAAATGAAGGTGTAAGTGAAGATGATTACTCATGTCGAGCTCTTAGTGGACTTGCTTACGATTCATGGAATAACACGGATGAAGATGAAGCCAACCATCAGGTTTGTAATTCTCAACTAGATAAAACATCAAGCAAGGTACATTTTGAAACCAAACACTTTTGCTTTGACAAATTTATCCTAGAGTTTTCTAAACTAGAAAATGAGTCTAAACGTTTATGCAACATGGACCTAAAAACTATCTTCAAGAACGAGTCTTCAAAATCTTTTAAGAATATCTTTGAAAAGGAAATCTTGTTAGTAGATAAAATATCTAGAATTGAGAGTAATGTTGAAATTGATCTAGAATGTAAATTGTGTCTAGATTACAAACATAAGATTAAAAAGCAAAATGAGAAAGGAAAAATATTAGTTAAATTTGATGAAAGCTCAAAATCTCTTGAAAGATTGTTGAGGAGTCAAAGGTTGTTTAAAGATAAAACCGGATTAGGATTTAACTCAAAAGCACCATTAACTAATAAAACAAAGCAAGTAAAATTTGTCAAACCTAGAAGAGAGATTTAGAGATAATTCAATCTCTAATAGAAACTCATGGTAAAAGAATTAAGATTATCATGATCTATGCTTTTATATGATTGTCTAACCTTCTTGGATATATGAGTAATTGAGTTTCAAAGCGTGTCGTCAAACCAAGATTTTACGCGTTGTGTTTATCCTCTTGATAGCATCTCTATGCAATTTAAAAGGTACGCATTACTTCAACTTGACTTTGATTGTCTCTTGTTTCTAGCATTATGTGTTCAAATATAAGTTATTTGTAACACTCTAGAGTGTTTACCTGCTATTTGTAAATAACTAAGATTAGATTCTATGCAACAAGGAATTTAGTCTTTAGTACTAGTAAGAGATATAAGGTGTTTTGTTTCTTTAACCATCAAGAGATAAACACGAAAAACTCTTGAGTAAGTCTCACTCAACTCTTGCTTACAAGTGAGCTAACTAAGAATTTCCTAAGTGTAAAAATGTCTAACACTTTTGTGATGCTTGCAAAACAAACCTTTGTTAAACAATTTTCTCAAACACCATACTTTGAGTCTTTAATTGTGTTTTTCTTCAATCACTCCTTTATGATAATCTCACATAAAACACACAAGGTGAAATAAATCACATTAGCATATATTAGGATGTGTGAATGAAAATGAGTTTTCAACATCTAGGATTTACACATTAAATGTGACACATAGTCTCATGATGTTGTACCTCTTGGACTTTTTCTAAACAAATAGAGTTCATAGTGTCTTAAGTAAGAAAACCCAAAGAGTCGAGGAGTCGTTGAATATAACATTTAACGAGTGATCTCCTCCTTCTAAGATATTATCTTTGGTAGATGATAACTTAGTCGAAAGTCCAATGATGGCAAGACAAGTATAAGGATAAAGGTACAAAATAACATCTTCTCACCTTGAGTCAAACATTAAATCAAGTAAAATTGACATATGTTATAAAACTTGATTTATAGATCATAGTTGTGTCTAAACAAATTCAACAAAAACAGTTTTTGGAATTTAGAGTAAAACAACTAGTGAAACAAAATAGATTTTACAAAAGTAATCAAGTGATTATAGTGTCAATATTTGAAAGACCTTTTGATAATAAAAGCAAGCCCCAAAAGCAAGGGATTTTAACTTAAAGACATTCCTAGTTACTCTCTCGTTTTCAATAGTTAAGTTATTGATGACTTACCAAGAATGAGATTAGCAAATCCGTAGGTAAAACTAAACGTAGAGAAATGTTCGGAAGACTACTTGTTATCATAACAATTAGATCCAACATTATGTTTAGCATTTGTCTATGTGCTCGTGTTAAAGAAGATCCTCGAACAACTCTTTAGTTGAGCCTATTTGGATACATCATACGGTACTACACAACTAGGATTATGGTATCCCAAAAGAACGGGAATAGAAACCATAGTGTTTGACAAATGGAATTATGTCGGTAATAAGTTGATAAGAAAAGCACAAGTGGTACTTGCACTTTTATACTTACTTATCCAATGATCAACAAGCTCCACTTGAGTAAGCTAACTCATATCGACAATGGAATTCATCTCATATACATTGTTATCCCTTCAACAAAGGAAGCTTCGACTTCGGCGACAATTCTATCCATTATGTTTCTTAATAGACATATTGTGATCCATCATCATCACCTTGGTAAGATTGTTCATTGAGGAACGTCTTAACTAAGAAAGTGTTCCACGTTAAATATTCCATCAACGCGTTCACAAAATCTCTTGAATGAGAAGCATTCATAATTCCTAGGCTTAGTCAAAGACTCATAAGACCTAAAACCTTAGTTTTGAACATTAGGATAAAACCACAAAAATCAAGACAATTCCTTTTGAGTTTTTCCCTGCAGATTCCACGGCACCCTCAGACCATACGGGCGGAACCCATTTTTTGGTTCCGCCTGGTCCGCCAAAATCTCAGATTGTTTTATTTTTAATTTCAAAGCCAAACATCCTCTTAACTTAATCATCCACTTTCAAATAGCCATCACCCTCTCAAAAACACATATCCTCACGCTTTTTAGGGCTTGTTATCCAATCTCTTCAAATCCAACTAACTTTGTAAGTATTCTAATCACAATTGCATTTTTGATTCAATTATAACATTCTTGCTTACAATCATTAACTAGAATCTTAGGGTTTTTGCATAAAACTTCTTGATTCATGAAAAACTTGGTGGCTAGTCAATTATGTATTTCATTAGTTAAAAATTGTATCTTTTTGATTTGCCAAACACACCAAGTGCATTGTCTTTCAAAAATCACATCCAAGACTAGTACATGATTCATCACCACATTGTTAAAACAAATGAAAAACATCATTTAAACATCACTTGCATACTATCTCTTGAATGCTAAAGGGGATACATAACTAATATGTATTTTCGGGTACATTCAATCGAAGACACATTCAATTAGGAGAGTGTTGGTTATCTTTTGTTTTTAAGACAAACTTTGCTTAACAAAACAATTTGGGAATCAAAATGAGTCAAGATAACCAAGTATTCACATTGTTTTGCATATAGGAACACATTAGAACATCCACATTGTTAAAAGTCACTAACATATAACTTTATGTTTTCTAGGAATCAACATGCCTCCCGCAAACAAATCCGATCACAAGGAAACCCTTAAGTACATGCCCAAACACCATATGACCAAAGGTCTCAACCCGATTCAAGTAGAAACCTTTAAGGCATTAGAAAAACGCTATGTTCACGAAGGTAGAAACATTGATCCATCCTTTCTAGAAGGAACATCTATTCGCCAAAACTTTGCCGCAATTTACTTTGATTGTCTCCTTGATATAGATGAGCCAATTTGTCCTAGGTTCATCTTGGAATTTTATGCAACCGTAAACCTTTCCTCATGTGCTGGTGGTAGGATATCATTAAACCTCGCAACCAATCAAATACCACATGACATAGATTTAAAAAACTTAGCTATAATTCTTGGTGTACCAAATGAGGGAACTTGCCTCTACACGGATAAGTGGCCCATTTCAAGTCTTGATTCTATTGATCGTTTTTATCCATACGATACACCTCTTGCTAGTAAGGAAACTATTAAGGAACACCACTTTGTTAGAACCTCTACCACTAGGGTGAATCGTTCGGGGAATATTGTATATAAGGATCATTTTGGTATGGAGCTCAATGAGCTTAAACCACAATTTAAGAAGTGGGAAGAAATTCTTAGGGCTAACGTCATAAGTACCATAGGAAATAGAGATCACATCAACACATGCCTATGCTACATGCTTTATAGCATTTCCACCGGTCAACCCTTCAACTTAGCCTACTACCTAGCCAAAAGAATGGCCGACATATCCTTGGTCGGAACAACCGCTCTTCCCTATGGAATGCTTCTTACCCGCCTCTTTAGAGCAATCTCGCCCATTTCTCCTAACGAAAATGGAATGCGCCTTGACTACTCTCTCGTTCCTCACATCTTCGTTCCTTTAAGTGATAAACGAGTTTTCAAAAATAAAGGCAAACGTACTCGATCACCTACACCATCATCATCATCATCCGGCATGAGCGAGGATGATAAACTTCCTAACTCTAAGTTACCTCCTTTAGAATACCTTCAAGCTCTCCCCATCATTGAAAATGCTTCCGAAGAGTTCAAGCAAACCAAAGGAATGTTCAAGTGCTTTGGAAGGTACCTAAACAAGCTCAACAAGAAGATAGACCGGTTGTGAGAAGATTAAGGAGTGTTTGGCTTATGAATACTTTAGAATCGTCTTTGTGTTAAAACTACGTGAATTATTTGTTTTTTCACTTTCATGGTTTATTACGATTGTTGGATTACATTTGTATGAACTATTATGCACAATGACAATATTTGAGATGTTTGTCAATTTTTATGCTTATGATTAATTTCATTAAGTTTAGTGAAAATCGCTAGCCCCCGGTCAAAGTCATATGATTTGAGTGTTTACATGTTCAATTTTTACTTTTCCTAACCAGATATGCACTATATTTTTGATTTTAAGAGTTTTCGAAAATTTTGAAAATTGTCTCGCGGGTCAAAAACGCGGACTGCCACTTTCTGAAGCACTGGCGGATCTGGCGGTACCCAAAATTGGGTTCCGCCAGTGCAATTTCTGGGAATTCTAGAAATTGCCCAACGGACCAGGCGGCACCCTCATATGG
This sequence comes from Artemisia argyi, assembly GCA_030686995.1. Classification (NCBI taxonomy): domain Eukaryota; kingdom Viridiplantae; phylum Streptophyta; class Magnoliopsida; order Asterales; family Asteraceae; genus Artemisia; species Artemisia argyi. The sequence goes on from CM060699.1 coordinate 85,295,422, forward strand.
GTTCCGCCTGTGTATTCTGAAGGTGCCGCCAACAGCCTGCAGATTTTTTTTTTTTTTTTTTGTTTAGGTCCAATACTTGTAAAGTGTCAAACCATTATCCTAAGTGAGAAAAATCTTCCATTAACTCCAATAACCATATTAGAACAACTTTCACTCACTAAAACAATTAGGAAACCACTTCCCTCCAAAAATTCAAATTCAAACATAACCAACCCAAGGAACCCTTTTAAAGGATCCTTCAAAACCATTGAAACATTTTCAACCAAATCACATCCCATGATCACAAAGCATTGAGTGCATTTGTTGGTCTTTCACTCCACCTTATTCTATTGGAATGACATGCATTGATTTGACATATTCATGAAAATTTTGTTAATCATTTGAAACCTCAATCTTTGAATGGTAGAACATTAAATCCAAACACCCTATTCAACATCTTCTTCATCCTATAAATTTGAAAGCTTTGCAACAATTCAAATCACACCATCACCATTAAAACTTCTTCTCTCAAAACATCAAAACCACACCTTTGAAATGACCAAATCCAACACATCATCCGAGTCATCAAAATCCCTTTCAAAAATCACTAGGATTAGTGTTAAACCTTGTTGCTTTAACAAAACCGTCAAATCAAGCTCATCTTCTTCAAGTGATGCTTCGCTTAACATTTCTTCACCCATCCAAGATTTCCTAAATCTCACTACCTCAACACAATCCCTAACACATTGTAATACCAATGTAATTACCTTTCAAGAATTGCTTAATCTTGATACTCCAACACCCTCTCCAACACATTGCTACACAAACATGGCAACCATTCCTCCAACAACTAGACCTTCAAGTGACTCATCATCACCTTCTCAACAAGCTCAACCATCAAAAACTCCATCACCTCAATCACCAACACCTACACCAATAGAACTTTTCCATACACCTCCAACATCACCACTACCCTATTTGGAAACCTTAGAAGACCTATCACCCAAATCATCAAGTCAACCATCCTTGTCACTCTTTGACACCATTGCTCAAATGGAAACCCAACAACAACCTAGTGAGCAACTAGATGATGAACCCCATCAACCATCATTAGTAGAACGGTTGGCTTACCGTTATGCTAGACCATCCATTTTTCCAAATGATCAAGGTCATACCCACTCACAATCATTTGTGTTTCACCCAATTTACAAAGACCTTCATGGCAATCCTTCCGGCGAACCAAGCTTTCGCCATTTTGTTCAAAACCAACAACCACCACCACAACAACAACCATCACCACAAGAACCTTCCCAACATTTTGAATCTCTACTTTCTTCTTATAAGAAAATAGAAGCATCCATATGGGAAAAACCTCCAAACCTTCATAATGAGATTGACACTCATTTAAACCACCTTCATGCCTTCAAACGTATGGTTGACTCTCAAATCAACCATATCATGGTTTTACAAACAACACTTCAATCAACAAATGAAGGAAGCAAAAACACTAATCAACCTTCCACCTTTGCTCCTTCAAGTTCAAACCATCCACCACCAACATATCAAACCACCCTTCCACCAAACTTTCCCCGCCATGATTGCAATCATTGCGAAAGAACCGCTCACATTAGTGAAGGGTGTCGAAGGGAAATTCGTGAGCTATACTAAACCACATTTTGGATCTTCTACAATCCTCGTCTCACACACCTCAACCCTAGAGTCTCCAAAATGAAACAAAACCGTTTCTTTTGGAAAATGTTTCCCATGTAAACCAACAAACCAAAACCGTGTCATCCTTTCAACCTTCAAAATAAAGCCCGCTACAATCACAACCCACATTTTCATCCTTAAACAACCTTAGCCTTGTTTTTGGAAAATGTTTCTCACAAAGGAAAATGATGATTTCCTTGTAGCTTTTTATGGTCTTAGCTTATTTGTAGTTTTTCTCTATTTTTAGAAGTAGGATGGTGTAATCCAAATTTCTTGTCTTTGACTTTTTAAGAGTCAAAGTTTTACATGAAATGAATTTCATTACACTACAAGGTTTTCATTGTTTGTTGACCATTTAGGTATAATAAGTGAAATATACCTTGCTATGGTACCATACATATTCTTGTGTTGTTTAAACTAACCTTTCTTTTTGTAGGACCATTTTTTCATATTTTCCTTCCTTGATACTCCATTTACGGGAGTAATATTCAAGGGGGAGCATGAGTGTTGTACTATTTCACTTCACAACTCTTAGTTGTGTTTAAACATGAAATACTTTCATGCCTTATCTTGTGCAACAACTAACCTTTTTCTTGTAGGTTCAAAATCCATGTCTCCTCTCTTGGCACTCCATTTAGGGGGAGTATTGTCCAAGGGGGAGCACTTGGATCATTATGTCATCAACAAAAAGGGGGAGATTGTTAATACAAATATCACCTAAAAACGTTATTTATATTTTACGATCTTTGCTAAGTTTTGTTAATGACAAAGTATGAAGTTTAGCTATAAGTAAATCATCACTTTAAGTGTTTAAGTCTTGTTTAACCAAGGTTTGAATTTCCTTTTAAACAAAACATTGTTTTTATTTCTTAAACTAGCAAGTGTCTTGTCACATCACATTTATTTCTTAATATAGTAAGGTCACATCACATTTAGGGCAAGCTTTGTCAATATACATTTATGGTAAGAAATGTGTTTGACTTACTTAGATGTTGCTTGCAAGTTTAGTGTTTGACTTGATATTATGTGATGTGACATTGTTTGGTTTGCAAGAGTAATGAGATGTGACTTTGTTTGGTTTGCAAGATTTATTGCAAAACCAACTGCAGCCCTGGCGGTACCCTGGGGATACACGGGCGAAACCCTTCTGAGGGGTCCGCCGTATCCGCCAGACCTGCAGAATGGTTTGCTATAAATACCAAACCATTTGTTAGTTTTGAGTCACCCCTTTAGGACATATTTTCACATACTCTCTCAACTAACTCAGTAACCTTTTGATTTATGTGATTCTCTTATGTAGCAAGGGACTTCACAAGATCATTCAAGAAGTTACAAGCTTCAACTCTAAAGTTGCAAGTCTTGGTAGCTTGGTCATGTATAAGCTTTGGAAGTTTATACTTCATGTGTGTCATGTATATAGAAGTAAGTGGTTAGTATTTTAGGCCTCAAAATACGTAGTGTGTAAGGAGTTGTTGTACCCTTGTAAAAGAACTAATGGGAGTGGTTGTACCCTTGGTAAAGAACTCGACATCTAGCTTAGTGTCGGTAAAAGTGTAAGCGACGATGGGAGTGGTTGTACCCGTGTAAAAGAACTCGACATCTAGCTTAGTGTCGGTAAAAGTGTAAGCGACGTTGTAAAGGTTTTCTCCACCGGTGAAAGGAGCTTGTTGATTAGTGCTTATAACTCTCGAGTTGGAAACTCGGGGCGTGGATGTAGGGCAAGGAAAAAGAGTCCTTGTAGCCGAACTACGATAAACAATCGTGTTGTGGTTTGATCGTTTCTTTCTTTATCTTTGTTTATTACATGTTGTTCTTGAGTTAGAATTGCTAGTTACATATAAAGCTTTTCAAAGAACTAAACAAGTAAAGATGTGTTTGTATCTTCAAACAAAAGTAAAGCTTTTCAAATAACTAAACAAGCAAAGTTAGGATCATCACAAGCAAAGCTTTTCAATGTATGAAACTAGTAAAGTTAGAATTGTTATTTACATAAAAAGCTTTTCAAAGAATCAAACATATAACATTGTGTTTATATCTTTAAGCAAACGTAAAATATATTCAAGTTAAATATGATAGTAAAAAGCGGTAAACTATTCAACCCCCCCCCCCCTTCTAGTTTTCCATAGGTTAGTTTGCTAGTCTTGCCTATTTGTCTTCTTAAAACCTTTTGTCCAAGGAGCAATCTCAAGTGTAGGTCTACTGTTAAGCGTCAATGCCAGGAAGAGTGTATTGCTAATGCTATTCGATCTTAGGGTATTCCTAGCGGTGATTTGCAGCTTGTGAGAGAGACTTTAGCCGAACCCTCCCCATCATGGTCTAATATTGATGAGGAAAACTTGGACATGGGTGAGCGTAATGTCAAGCAGTGTAAGAGGAAGATTTGTGATGGCCACTATACTGCGGCTGTCAGAGTTCTTTCTTCTTCTGGTGTTGCTCCTTATAATGATGCTACTCTTCCTCTTTTGCCTCATATACCTGTTGATCATCATCACCTCATTGCATCTCCTGTTGTGGTTCTTGATATGATTAATAGTTTCCCTCGTGGTACTTCTTGCAGTCGGGATGGTTTACGTGCCCAACACCTTTTGGATTGTTTAAGTGGTGTTGAAGTGGCTATTTCTGATGAGTTAGTCACTTCTATCACCCAAGTGGTGAATCTTTTTCTTGATGGTAAATGCCCCAAGGCGTTGGGTGAGTATATTGCTAGTGCTCTTCTCACACCGCTGGTTAAGCCAGGAGGTGGTATTCGTCCTATTGTTGTGGGGACTGTTTGGAGGTGTTTGGTTTCCAATGTTAATGCTACTATGATTGGCCATTCTTTGGATGGCCATTTAAATGATTTACAGTTTGGTGTCGGGGTATCTGGAGGAGGAGAGGCTATTCTTCATGCCGTGAATCGGTTGATTGAAGATCGTGGAGATGATGTGGGTCTTTCGATGTTGTTGGTGGATTTCAAAAATGCCTTCAACTTAGTGGATCGTGAGGTTATGCTACATGAGGTTCGCCTTCGTTGTCCAGCTATTTAACATTGGGTGAAATTTTGTTACTCCAGCCCAGCTAGATTATATTATGGGGAACACACTTTATGGTCGCATCAAGGTGTGCAACAAGGTGATCCACTTGGACCTTTGCTTTTTTTCTTTAGTGTTACATCCTTGGGTATGCAAGATTAGAGACTCTTTTAGCCTTTCACTTCAAGCTTGATATATAGATGACAACATTATTATTGGAGATACTTTAGTTGTGGAGAAGGTTTTAGAGCTTATCATGGTGGATGGACCTCGTTGTGGTTTGCACCTCAATGTTGATAAAACTGAGGTTTTTTGGCCTAGGGAAGATCCCAGAAGCAGGCTTATGGGTGTTTTCCCACCTAATATTGCCATACATTTGCACGGTGTTAAATTACTAGGTGGGCCAACTAGTGTGGACTTTGATTTTAGTGGTGAGCTTGTTATAAAAAGGGTTGCCAAACCATTGAACTTATGGGTGTTGTTGCTAAGATTAATGATCCTCAGTGTAAGTTGTTGCTCCTTCATGCTTGTGCGGGTATTTTCAAATTATATTTTGTTATGCGCACTTGCTCTCCCCGGGTCTTTGAGCGTGCTCAGATTTCATTTGATGCTGCTTTTCGTTCTACTCTAGAGTGTATTGTCACTACTTCTAGACCTGGTTTTGGCGATTGGCAATGGAGGCTTGTTACCTTACCATTTGCATACGAGGGGGGGGCTTAGTGTGTACTCTGCATGTGACGTCTTGAACTATGCATTTCTTGCGTCTAGACTTCAATCTGCTAGCATGCAGACTAAGCTACTTCGACATTCGGGTATCGTAACTTCTGGCCCTTCATTTGATGATGTCTTGTGTGCTTTTAATGTGAAAATGGAGATTGACCTTTTGAGTAATCCAGGTGAGATCGCTGCCCCAAAACTCATGAAGAAACTGGCAGATATATATATTTCACACGTGTTACCCAAACAGCTGAATCTACATTTTCTTTATTTACTCGACAGATGGCATTATGGAAATCGCAAATGGAGGATTACACTTCGGACTGGCTTAGGGTGGTTCCGATATCTGGGTTGGGACAGATAATGTATGCTAGGACCTATCGGTGTGTGTTATGTTATCAGCTAGGTGTTCCCTTATTCTCTGCTCAAATGTCGTGCTCAGCTTGTTCCAGGGTCTTTACTGGGGATATTTATGGGGATCATGCTGTATCTTGCGCTGGTATTATTGGTATTAAACATCGGCATAACGTGGTGCATGATGTTTTTGTTGACATGTGTTCTAGGTCAGGGATTTCGGCTCGTAAAGAGTTAATATTAGGATTTGTGGGGACAGGGACAAACCCTTACGTCCAGCTTATATGTTGCTCTGCTCGTGGGACGGAGGGCTTGATGTATGTGTCGATTTGACTGGGTCATCGCCCTTGACGCAAACTGGTATGGTTGATTTTGTGCCAGGTCATGCGATGACTGAGGCTGCTCAACGTAAACACATCAAGTATGCGGCTAAGTGCGTGAATATTGGATATGGGTTCATCCCCTTCTCTTTCTCTTCTTTTGAAGAACTTCAGAAGTATGCAGTGATCTTACTGAAGCGAATCCGAAAGTTCTTGGTGTCCCAAGACACTGGAGCACGTGCTGCTTCTCATATCTTTAGTAGGATTAGCTTTTCTATAGCTAGAGGAGTAGGAGCCCAGTTAATATCTCGGCTTCCCATTAACTTCTTGTAAATCATATGAGTTTCTAATAAAGTGATAATAATAATAATAATAATAATAATAATAATAATAATAATAATAATAATAATAATAATAATAATAATAATAATAATAATAATTATTATTATTATTATTATTATTATTATTATTATTATTATTATAAATAAATAAATAAATAAATAAATAAATAAGGAATCAATGTTCTGAAAGGCTCAAGGCGCACTAAGGCGCAAAGGGGGTCAAAGAGCCTTGAGTCGAGGCGCAAACCAAGGCGTGGGATTCATAAATATGAGGCGCACTATACATTTAAGTTTTTTTTTATAACATATGTGACAACTTATGCAGCTTAAATAACACAAAAATATCAATATTCAATGCATAATGACACTTAATAGTTATTACATCTAACAAAGGTTGCAGTTAGACCCAAAATATTAAGCAAACAACATATCAAAATCCATGAACTACCCTAAATTCCTGAATATACATTACAATGTATGAGTTTATGACTTATAAAATTTAACAAATTACCATGTATCAAACTATCAACTATCAACAACAAAAAATCTATACTTGTTTGGTAACACTTAACACTAAAGAAACAACATTTGTATCTGTTAATAAGCTACTATTCTTAGACAATAGATTACAAAAAATACATAGTTCTGTTGATTGTGTGTTTTAGTTATTTTCTAAAGTATTAGGGTTATTAGATACTTTATAACTTAAAAGGCCCAATGTATATAACATGTAAGCCCAAAATGTATCTTACTATTAAGCAAAAAAGGCCAAAACCCCATTACATCTTCTAGGCGCACAAATCCCCAAGGCGCAAAAGCGCAAAAATCCTCAAGGCGCTGCGATTTTTACGGGATTCATGCATGTCGTGAGCCTCGATCTAAAAAAATCCCAAAGGCTAGAGCCTCGTGGGATTTAGGGAGTAGGCGCGCCTAAGGCGCGATTTTTAAAACATTGTAAGGAATAACATATGGCTTAATTTGAACTTCTTTTCTTTTTTCTTTAGTTTGAACGGATTAGAAAGATAAAAAGGTATAAACGGATTAGTCATGTCAATGCGTTTACGATCTCTCCATATAAATTTAATTTTAACCCGTATATTTTCGTGTTAATCGCTTTGGAATCCTATCCGTGTTAATAATGTTAATGTTTCTATACGTTTTGAAATTATACTATTCTTTTGAAGATTTACATGATTTCCAATGAGGTTGTTCGACTATATCCTCCAAGAGACCACGACCAGCAGTAAGTGAAATAACACGTAAAGAAGTAAAATTAATGATAAGAGCAGAAACCATTGCCCATGTAAACACGTTGTTTCTAAACCCTGACCATGATATGGGGTAACGATGCAAATGAGTGTGAGCCAAGAGATTATAGAAGGTGTGTCAAAGGCGACAAAGAAACAAAACTTGTATCTCCTGGTGTATGTATTCAACAAGGGAAGTGATTGGCACACTCAAAAATTTTATTGGGACACTCACTGCTTCTTAAAAGTACAATTGACTATTGCATACAGTGGAGTGTCCCAATAAATTTTTAGACTTTGCCAATCATGTCCCATTCGACAATCCTACAATTCTTCTCTTTTACAACCTCGATTTGGCGCTCAGTTGATTCTACACAGACTTTAGGTAATGTTAAGAGGAGTGGGTATGGCAAAGAGTTTTTTTTACTCATTTGGGGTCCACGGGTGTCACATCACCCCAACACCTCTTCACAACTAACCATCCTCCTCACTCATAACTAACCTCAACTTACTCATTTGGGGTCAACCACTTACACCTTTATTTTTTTATTTATTTCACTAAATAAATTAAATTCATTTCACAAAAATTAAAAATACCACACCAAACTAAATTTATTTCTTCAAATTAAAAAAGTTACAATACGGGAAAAGTTACAATACAGGTCAGTAACCAAGCCGGGATCTAGAATGAACATATGCATTTCCTGCATTTCCAAGGCCCTTTCTTCCCTCCTCCTCCTCGCCTCGTAACAAGCCGTTTGAGCGTCTTTGGCTTGCATATACTTTTCGGATAATTGTCCCAAAAAAGTACTCGTTTGACTCCCACCGGAGCTCGCAGCACTCGATGTATCCGTCGACTTTTGTTTCTTTCCAGCTCGTTTGTTGGCTCTTTCGGGACGAGGTCGTGCGTCCAGCCCGAATATATCCTCGAGACAAGAAATGTCAAACGGCTCCTCAGCATTCCATTTCGGGTAATTTCTCAAAAACTCCCAAACATGCTCGTACGTGAAACCCCTCGCACCAAAGCGTTCTGCGAAACTCTCCTTGGCATTGTTGATTTGATCATGCTCATTCTCACCACTTCGACGCCCCAAATGCTTATATATAGCGTTGAACTTTTGGCAGTCGCCGTTCATCCTCGTCCATTTACCGGTAAGCATATTCTTGCCTCTAGGGTCATCCACAGTTTGCTGGTTGAACGTTTCTGTAATTTCGTTCCAAAAGAATTCGTCGGATTTGTCGTTCCCCATTTCTTTGTCTTGCGAAAATTCTATCCAAGTTTCCGCAAGAAGCTTTTCTTCGGCCTTGGACCATTTTCGATTCACACGCATTTGACCTGCAAGTTCCAAGTCGTCGTCATTGTCGGCATCTAAATTTACGACTTTTTTTCCTTTGACGGCCTTGGTTTTCTTGCCTCTACCTTTGGCCGGTGACCGTGCTTTTGGAACTTTAAACTGAGGTTCGACCTGAGGTTGTGGTTCGACTTGCGGTTGTGATTGATGAGCTGGGGACGAGGATGGTTGAGACGGGTTAAAAAATTGTGGTGGCAACATTCGTTGAGAATGAGTTACGAACCCCGCTTGTTGCAACGCAATTTGTTGATTAGTATAAACGTCCATCGGATTGAAAGGTTGTGAACCATATGGCAATGAAGGTTGTGGGGAATTTTGCGACGAGGGAGTAGAAGTGTTTGACGATCCCCGTATCGTTGGTTTGATGTTAGGAGGGTTGTGAAATAACCGGGCTCGTTCGGGTTTTGAGACATAGTGATGAAAGTTATATATTTGTTGAGTTGAGAAGATATATATTGTTGAGTTGTAGTGATGAAAGTATGTGAAATTGGTTTGGTATTTATAGGGGTTGTAAAAGTTTTTAAAAACAAAAGAAGCGAAAAGAAAAAAAAAATGGACCGTTTGGTTTTTAAACGGTAATATTACTGTTTATAAAATTAATATTCATGCTACTTTGTATCTTTTTCAGGCTCCTAGTCAGTGTGTTTATTTCGTCATCTGCACGAGGAGGGAGGCTCCAACGAGCCACGACGAGGCTCAGCTGGTATCGTGGCGAGCTCCAACGAGCTCCACATCGGATGACGAGGCTCCTTGGCGAGACCACACCCACTCCTCTAATGCCTAGTTGCCTACTATCTACATGAGCATGCATTGTCGTAATTTGAGAAGTCAATATATGCACGTGCAGTACATGCTTACTCATATGCTCAGATATAACTGTTTGAATTTAAGAAACCATTTTTTGCAAAATATAAGATCTGCTCCACAGAGTTGGATTCCTTTTGCCTAATAAAATGTTATATTTGTCAAAACACATAGGTATGTTAGGCAAAAGTAACAGTAGCTGTGAGCAGTGCAGGTTCCTTTTATAAAACGTTTGGTAGCGTTAAATGACTAAAGTAGTTTTGTAGGGAGGAGAAAACCGATTAGCAGAAACCATATCATTATATCAACCACTTAGTCATGAAGAAAGCTTCCTGAATGGTATTGATCAGACTTCGAAGCAACGTTGAATGACTAGATTGATAAAGTAATCCAACCGTCGATCCGAATAAAGAGTAAATTACGTGAATGGTCCGCCTGTTTATGTCAAAATTCCACTCGTGATCTAGAAAGCTAATTTGATGCATAAACACTTATTGTGATTGAAGATATGCACGTTAACAAGTCCATTTAAGGTTAAAGCTGATAAAAAAAAGTAAATGATTGAACATGTTGGATGAAAGAGAAAAAGGAAACAAACTTATAGATTCTTACCTTGCAGAAACAGCTAGGAATTTATAGCTATGTTAGCACAATATATAGTCAAAATATTATAAATAATTTTGAGATGAAAATTTTGACACTTTTATTTATGAGTATATAGTCGAAATATTATAATTAATTTTGAGATAGAAAATTTTGACACATTGATTTATGAGTAGGTCAATTATTTAAGTATTTGACGTTGCTAAACTAACTACAATAACATAAAATAAAAACATCAGCATCAATAGTATTTCTCACTACTAACTTTTTTAGCATTATGAACATGAAATCGAGTATCCATTTTCCATTGACACTTCTTTTCATCTGTTTGCCAAAACTTGAGCTGCCGATGCAGTAAAACTGGAACTTACCTTTTGGTTGTAGTGTTAGTCACTAACAACCAAACCTCAAATAAAATCCTAGAACTTGACCATTTTATTTTATATCATCATGAAAGCATTCTACACGAATGATACTTGAGTCGATTATTCATGGATATCAGTTAACTTCTCCATGTTATTTGTACCCTTACCCTAGTTATTTCATTATTCATTACCCTCGTTACTTTAGAGTTATAAACACAACAAATTACGGAGTACAATACTAAATGTCACAATTTATGCAATTGCATTTCCTCGTGCTCTTTGTTTCTAAGCATTTTTTGTTATGTACAATCAACACCCTTAACCAACAAATGATTTCTTGATAAGCTAATTTAATACAAAATGTCAATTAACTTAGAATTGAGATAGAATGAACTGCTACAATGATCTATGGACAACGCACTACAAACTAGAAATCTGGTCTGAACCGACATCTGCCTGAAGTGACGCACTCTCAACATTAAAAGCAAAGGACTCAGCCAACCTAGCAGCATCTTGAACCCTGAGCCGTGTTCCCTGCTGCGCAACCACTGTGGCTGCAACTCGGGCTGCCAATGATCCCATTCCCTTTAAATCTGATGCACCCCTCAATAACCCATATAATATCCCAGAAGCATATGCATCCCCAGCCCCACAAGTGTCGACTGGCATGCAGGGTGAAGGAGGAATATACAAAGCTTCTCCCTTCACACCAATGTATGACCCTCTTGGCCCATCTGTGACGGAAACTAGAGGAACAAAATGGCTTAGATATTGTGTAGAAGACACGGGGCTTTCCTCCGAAGAGAAATGACAAAAGGCTCGGGCTTCGTCACTATTTGCAAACACAATGTCGGCATAGTTCTCCATGATTTCCCTGGACAAAGATGCATCTAATGTTAACAAAACCATAACAATAGCTTCTAATCAAAATTCTAGCATACCGACACAGCCAATCAGACATAGCTATTGTGAGTTAGCTAATTTAGTAGATAGTGAATTTTCTTCTGACAAATCTTTACCTATCCATCTAATTCTTGTTATTTTGGCCTTAAAAAGCATAGCAATTATGGCAAACAATCAAACACTACAAAACTTATTACTATGATTTCAAATCGTAACTTAGCAGCATATCCAAACACCCCTTAACTTCAAAAATCAGGTTCTCAAGAAAGTTGATTATTATTTTCTGTGTGTTGGTCAATCATTTAATAATGTTTCTTCAAGAAAGGCACTGAAACACTAACTTATTCAAAATCTAGAAGATAAGGTGGCATCAGGTCAAAGGCCACCCTTAACTTTTGTTAAAATGCTTAAAACCTTTTGAATCGCGTTAGTAAAGAAAATTGGGTAAATGTTTTAGCAATATAGATTTTATGTCCATATCTAATACTAAATATTTATTAACTTAGGAAGAAATGAACAAAACTGTTGACAGGCCTGTTCAAGGCAGTCCATACAATGCCAACTTAAAAGATGACCCGTCTTAAGCCAAACCCATTTGACCAATTACCCGCTTGACCCATTTTTGCACCTCAGCATCATAGAGTAAACCAACAAATTGGGAGACCTACCAGAAATCATCATAATGCCTCTCTATGCATGTCACGTCTGAGGCCGTAACAGCAACCAAAGCGCCACTATCACGAGCAACTTGACAAATTTTCTTAATTGTCTTGATCGTATCAGGAAATTCAAACAAATATCCTTCAACAACTAGAATATTCGTCTTGGAAATTATGCTCTCCATACTCAAGTCATAGCTGATATAAGAAGATGTGCCCTGCCCAAGTATGTAAAACATATTAGAAATGTGATTCGTTATATATAACCAAACATGTACCCAATGTTCACAAAAAAACTGTGTGAAGCCATGCGGTAGATATTTGTGACACGAAATACAAAATAGGTGATGAAATTACAGCTCAACCAAAAAAAGAAAGCTTTGTCGTAGGGACTTCATTAATCACTAAGGCATAAGTGTGAGGGTGAAAAATGATGACCATATTACAGAAAATGTTACATATAGAGAAATATGAAGGAGATAGGTACATGCACGGTCTTTCTTTACACAAGTTTCGTCTAATCTTGCAATCTAATCAAGATTCTTAGGAAAATGTTTAACAACGAGGGTTTGACACAATGAATTTATCCTTTCATCCTCAGCAAATTATATGTTTCACAATTTTTGATTATGTTCCTAACTGGAAAAGAATTTAATCATTAACCCGGGCACCCGGCACTATAGGCAAGATGGAGAGGTCAAGCAGGTCAGGCAACGGAATCGGGTTGGAACAGATCATGGTTATAGTATGGGATAGAAACAGAGCAAGTGGATTGGATTGGCCTATTTTCCAATTGTTATAAACATTTAAATGAGTTATATATGATTTGAATAAATTAATGTAGAAGGTTTCATGTGTTAAAATTAGGCTTTGGATGATTTCAACACTCTTGCACGATCTCTTTTTAGCTAAAAATGAAATATATAATTCAACCAAACAGTTTGAAATGAAATGCAACCCAAAACGACCCATTTAAAAGGAAATTTGTTTGGACCGACTCTGCAGTACCAAAAACACAAGGAGCCCTATCAGAATTCAGAAATAAACCGCAAAGTGAAAGCATTTTGAAATTACAACAATCTAGTATGCAGATATGAAGTTACCTGATATGCAAGCATCGTACGTTGAGCATCTGAGGTTGTCAGTACTATAACTGTCCCTGTTGTCCCGTCCTTGACAGGTGCAGATAGAAAACTAACATTGGCCCTTCGGAGTTTAGTTCTATAGAACAGATCAAATAACATTATATAAGATTACAGTTACTTGTTAGAAATGAAAACGTAAAAGAAAAAGCGTTATATTCATTAGATGAGACCAGATAGCCGATTGAAAGGGTGTTTGGATGTGCATTTGAAAGTGCTCATAAGTCAAAATAAACAGTTCCCACTGTTTGGTAAATTACTTCTGCTTATGACTATCTGTTTCTTTACAGATCAGATAATCAGTTCAATACCCTTTAAAAACCAACATCTGCTCTTAAGACAGTGACTACTACAGTAGATATGATATTTGCTCTTTTCCTTAACTAGTATCATAACTGACTATACAGCATTGCATATCCCCAAAATTCATCCCATTTGCTCCTAACTGAATATCCATACTAACCATAACAAAAAAATATGTAGCAAATAAGTTGTCAAAGAAGAGGGCGTACCTGTAGAAACCACCCAATGGATCACTGCCGATGCTACCAGCCATAGCTACATTTAAGGCAGGACCGCCAGTGGGATGACCACCAAGCCTAGCCAACGCCACTAGGGTATTAGATAGAGATCCTCCAGCTGCAGCCTTGTAGCTGCATCCATCCATTGCTTGCAAAACTCTACCCCTCTCCTCATGATTCACAACCTTTCTTGTACCCTTGTCTAATCCCAATCTCGTTAGAAAGTCGTCATTGACTATCCCAGAAAAGTCTACCTATTACAGAGAAAGCCAATATTAACTAAAAAGGTAAAAAGAACAACGGTATACGCAACAAAAACGGGTGACGAACAAAAAGAAGAAAAGGTTTTGAATTTCTTAGATTCTAGTGCTTGTGTAGCCAGTCTACTTCTACTCTTGCTAATCTGAATATATATGGGTAAATTAACTTAATTTGGATAACCAATTATTTAAGGATAGTATATTACTTTGGTGGTGTACTGACGTTGACCTCTAGTAAATTCTTTACTTCCATAAACAAACAATCAGAATTTGATCAACTATATGAGATATGTAGTTAGTGCTCATTATCCGCTATCCAAACAACACATCTTAGATCTTCGTTCTTTCTTTGTTTTATAAAATTGAACCTATTAATTAAATTTTACTGAAAATATATTTCAAGCATGTAACAGTTAGCAATTGAATATTCCATAAACCTTCTCAAAATAGGACACATATCCCTCATGTGAGGTTCTTAAAAGCTAAAAAAAGATTATAGTTATTGGTAAGTATATAGGTACCACCAATTAACAAACAAGTAATTTGCAGCTAGAGCAAAGATGTCAGTACGAATGTTAGATTACAAGGTGCTTGGACGTGTGTTTTGGAAATGTCTCTAAAGCTTGAGGCTTATGAGCTTATTTGATTTCGGCTTATATTTCATATAAGCCTCAATTTTTCGGCTTATTTAGAAACTTATGGGGTTATATAAGTTTTTTTATGACGTCACGAGCTTATATAAGCCGAAATCAAATAAGCTTAAACAAACACCCCCTTAATTAAAGTTTAGTCTCCGTCATTAGAAACTTGTAAAGAAAACGCCATCTACTCAAGTCGTAAACATATAATATTATTAGATACAAGTCCTAAATCATTTCTCTAGGAAATTAATTCAACATAGGTGCGTAAATTAGAATTGTAGTTAAAATTACTGTCTACCTTTCTATTTAAATGGTAAAAGACATTCGGGTAAAAAGAAAGAGTGGTAAGTACCATAGCTTGGCCAAGGCCTAAAACATCCCAACGGTCAGGCAGCATATCAGATACTTCTTCTTCTACCTTATCCGAAATAATGACGTCATCATCATCGTCATCCTCATCTTCTTGTTGTTGTTGTTGTGGTTGAATTGATGATGAATTATGAATGTCATTGGTGCTATTAATTTTGGTAGAGTAAACGAATTTCTTAGTTTTGTAATTAAAAGGATAATTAACACTAATGTTGTTGTTGTTGTTAAAGGAACAAGATAAGATAAAAAGACGGTGAGAACGGGGTGAGGTAGAAAATGAAGAAGAAAAAGTGGAAAGTGGAGGAGGTACCACAGATAAAGCCATTTATGTATCAGATTCAGGAGGGAAGAAGGATTTAAAAGGGCGATGTTTCATCCAATCCAAGTAAACAAAATTGTTGTTTACGTTGATACTGGAATCACCACAATACTTGACGACTCGGCTGGAATTGGAAATGTGGTGGATATCGCTACGTTTCTTTCTTTCTTTATCTATCTCTCCCTCCCCCACTTGCTTATTCTACTTTTCCACGAGTTTTACCTTGTTTTCTTAAGTAACAAAAATTAAATATTTTGAGCTATTTAAAATCATTATTCTTTTCATTCCACGTGTGTATAATTCGGGTTTCGCCCACAAAAATCAACAACTAAAATATTGCTAAAACCAAACTGAACCGAATTAAATATTCAATTTTCGATTTACATATGGTTTTAACAAAATAAAAAGCTTATAGAATCAAAAAACAAATTCACATAAATATATATATATATATATATATATATATATATTTTATATATATTAAATAAAAACATTAAATCTCTTTCATGGTATAAATATAATAATTTTTAAGTTTGATTTTTTTTTTTCTTCTAAAAATCTATATAAATAATTAAAATTAAGTAATTCGGGTTATTCAGTTCGGTTTTAGGTCTAATTCAAAAAAAATTAACCGAATAAACCAAACAACCCGATAACAAAACCGATGAACACACTACATTATCTCTTTTTCTTTCCTCAATCCCACTACCTTTATTTATTTATTTATTTATTTTTATTTATTTTTTTAACACTATTTTCATGTTGTTTACATGTCCAAAATAAACGTCTACCATTTTATTTTGTGATTTTTAAAATAGATGTTTAGTTTTCATTTCAATTATTTCAAAAGAGTTTAACGTGTGAAGATTATATTTGATTGTTGAAAAGTGTAGTTAGTAAGATTTTTAAATAACTTTGCATATTTACAAAGTGAACTATTTTTTTGTATCGTCCTTCGTTGTGTGTTTTATTATTTTAGTTTGTCAAATAACTGTCCACTTAAAATAATAATTATAATATAACTATTTTACCTATGCATTTAATTGGTATATTAAATACATTGTAAAATTGATAATTTGCTAACTCGAATTTATATTTAGCAGACATATCATAAATTGCAGAAAATGTTTTTGTCGAAAAATCGGCATGGAGGGAGTATTTTCAAATTCCAACCCATCAAAACACTTTTAAGACCTGTTTGATTCGCGAAATCTTCATGATTCAATTCTTTGAAACTGTGCGTCACATAAACAACAAATACGTAAAGGGGAGGAGTATATCTTTGTTTACCTTAGCATCAACTGTGATATACGATATGTAGAGGCGTTTTATTTTGCATACCAAAAAACTGCCACATACCAATGGACCAATCAGGATCGTCGGATCAGAAAAACAGTTTTTAATAATAAAAAACACAGAGAGACCAAAATTGTCAATTCCCCAAACTTACCCCATCAACCTACCCCCTGACCCGTCACTTTCCACACAATTAAAATCACAAAAAGTTCCATTTTCTCTCTCTAACCGCAATTACTAGTTGCCACGAAAACTCAAAATTAACCTATTTTAACCGTTCAAATCATCAATAAAACACAAAAATGGAAGAATCATCGAGTGCACAAGCAGATACAGGAAAAAAACCGGTTCAAAATGAACCTAATGAGTCTCGGGATGAAGGTACGATGCTTCCGACTAATTATTTACTAGTTTTATTAGTATCTCTAGTGATTTTGTACTTATTTATGAATATTATTGATACTTATGAATATTTTTGTGAATTTTATGTTGATTTTTGATGTGGTACTGTGATGCATGTGATGAATATGAATTTATTTGACTTTTATAAGATACTATTTAATTAGATTTTACAGTTTTTTTCTGAATTTGTAGAGAGATTGTTATAATAATGTGATGAATATAGTGATTTTCTTTAGTTTTTTGTTGAATATCACTTGTGATACAACATATGTGATGATGATGGAGTGGCTTACTTCAAAATATAGTAATATATCATCAGTGATAAAACAGTTGTAGTTGGTTTGTTCAATTTTTGGTAGTATATCAGAAGTGATAAAACAGTTGTAGTGGTTTTATTCATATGTTAGCAGTAGAACATATGTCATGATGATGAATAGATGTAGATGCTTACTTAAGTTTATGGTAGTATATCACCAGTGATAAAACAGTTGTAATGGCTTACATAAGTTTTTGGTAGAATAAAATCTGTGATGAAAAATATTTGAAGGTAAATTTGTAGTGTATCACCTGTGATAATCATCACTTGTACTGATAACTAGTATATATGATGAGAAACTAAATTTGTGCTTTTTGAAAAAAATGTAGAGAATGAAATCTTTGGAGATCTGGACACGATACAAGCTTTAAACGGTTAGTTTATCTTAAAAAAGCTTTACAAAAAAAATGCATAAATTGTATTAAATATCTAAAAAAAAAAAAAATGCAGTTCTGAAGACAAGTGAGTTGTTGCAAGTATCACCAGAGATTGACAAAAGTAAAGGTATATTGTAAGATATAAAAACCTGAATGTATGTGTTGTACTTTATTTTGACATTTATCTCTGTATATCACCTGTGATACATACACATTTGGCAAAATGTGTGTGTATAATTGCAGTAGAATGTCATAAATAATATGACGCACACACATTCAGAGTTTATATATCACATTTATCGTATTCAAAAAACTTATTTGGAATTTGTTTTATGCAGGTATAACAAAGAAACAAACCTCTAAAAAGAAAATTCGAATCACTAAAAAAAAAAAAAAAAAAAAAAAAAAAAAAAAAAAAAAAAAACGGAAACAACTAAAACAACAACATCATCACAACTATTAGCAACAAAAACAACAGCACCAACCACATCAACAACCACGTCATCACCAGCGACAAGGTCAACGGCAAGAAAATCAACAAGCACACCAACAAAAACAAAACCAAAGCCAGCAATACTCGTTACACCAATAAGTCAAAGGTCACCTGCAAAAACACCAACACCTGAAACAACACCAACACAAACACCACCAACCAATAAAGGTTCAACTCAGTTATCACCAATGATATCACTAGTGATATCACCAACACCTGAAGGAACACCTAACATATCACCAGTGATACAACAAACAACAACAGCAATTGTTGTTGCAAACATGGGAGATGAAGAAGAAGAAGAGACAGAGACTTCAAAAAACAAGAAAAAAGGGTCGGTGCACAAGGTTGAAAAGACAATGAAAACAATTGCCAAGAAAAAATCAATAGCAAAAAGGAAAACAACAGAAACAGAATCCCCAATTGCAACAACAAGAAGCAAAACAAAGAAACAACGATTAGAAGAAGAAGAGGGAAAGAAAAAAGTGGCCGGAAAAAGAAAAAGGGCCGAAAAAGATAAAAGAAAAGGAAAAAAAAACAGTGGAAGATGAGGATGATGATGAATTTGTTGCTGAGAAAAATAAGGGTAAGGATAAAGGAAAGAAAGAATTGCAAGAGCAAGATACAGATGATGAAGATTTTGAGGTCGAGGTGAAAAAGGATAAGAAAAATGGTAAACAGAAAATGGAAGAGGAAGAAGATGATAAAGCAATATGGTTCAAGTCGTTAAGAGCAAAGACGACTGTAAAACCCTTTTATGAAGCTACACATAAATTGAGCCCAGAGAGAAAACAACGGGTGAGAGAAATGGGCTTTGGCTCATTACTTGGGTTCCCATATAACAGGTTTCCCGCAAAACTACCATACTTCCTATTAAAAAACTTGGATGAGGATAAAATGCAGATAAACTTGCCAAAATGTGGGGTTATCAAAATAACTCCAAGGAAGATTAGAGAAGTACTGGAATACCAATGGGACCAATACCATTCTATGCTAAGACAAAAAGGTTGCCAAAGGACTCAGTCTACTGCCAATTCATGGCACAGTTGCCACGCAACCCAAGGCAAAGAAAAACAACACTTTTATCAAACATAATTCAAAAATCAGAAGGAACAGACTTCATTTTTTATTTGAATTACTTGATGCTCTTTGCAAACTGCCTTGTGTCTTGCAAAAATTCAGCAATGTTGAAGTATGATGTGCTGGAAAACATAAAATCATCATAAGACATACACAAGATAGATTGGTGCACATACATATGGAATTGCATGAAAAATAGCAAAGAAAAGTGGGATGATAAAACGTTTGAAAATTGGTACTACGGACCCCATGTGACATTCATAGTAAGTAAAAGTTAACTTTAAAAAATAAGCTTTATATGCAGTATCACCAGTGATAATTTCAAAGTTTTGTCTTTTTATAAAGTAGATTTAATTTAGAATTGATTTCAATAACTAATTGTAATTTAATGAAATTTTTGTTTCATTGAAAAACAGCTTATTTACTTGCATTACACGCAATTCGAAGAAATGGATGTTCCACGGAAATGGCCAGCCATTAAGAATTGGAGACAAGATTTTATAGAGGAAAGGCAAGAGAAGGAGATGGATGCACAACAGTTTGGCTTGGTGATGGTCATTGAAGAAGATGAAAACAATCAAGAAAATGAAAATCAAAAGCTGAGACAGGTAAGATATCACTAGTGATAAATTAGCTTATTAAAAGATATAACTAGTGATGAATACTTATGTTTATTTATTTACAAACAGGACGTATACGACACAATAAAAGAAAACTTTGAAAGAGTTTTAAAAGAGAAAAAAGAATTGGAAACTTCCATCAAAGTAAGCATGGAGATGTACCAATGGGATGAAACGATAGGGAGGTTTTTAGAAAGGTTCAATGCAGAATTCAAAATAGGAATAAGAACTGATGAATTTGGAAGATTGATAGAAGATGAGGCAGGCCCTAGCAGAAGAGAAGATGAAAATACTGGAGAAGAAGATGGGAGTAGTGATAATGATGAAGATGGCAATGATAATAATGGAGGAGGTGATGAAGATGGAGAAGATTATGACATAGAAGATAATGAAAATGAAGGAGAAAATTTGGATGAAAATTTAAACGATGCTGCCATAGAAGATTTAGCGAAAGAAAAGGACGACGCAGAAAAGGTAAGACATATTCAGTAGTTATGTAAATGCAGTATCACAAGTGATACTTATGTGTATATTGATAATATGCAACCTGTTTCATATGACTTTATTAACAAATAAAAGTAATGTATAGTATCACCTGTGATATATTGAATAGTTTTGTTTATGCAGTATTACAAGTGATAAAATACCTAAATATACTTAACTTTTTGTTTCAAATTAACATACAGGCTGAAAAAGAAGCTGCAGAGAAAGAAGCTGCAGAAAAAGAACATCAGAAAAAACAGGAAGAAGAAAAGGTTAGATTAATTCAATACTTATGTGTATATTGATAATATGCAACCTGTTTCATATGACTTTATTAACAAATAAAAGTAATGTATAATATCACCTGTGATATATTAAATAGTTTTGTTTATGCAGTATCACAAGTGATAAAATACATATATATACTTAAATTTTTGTTTTTAATTGACATATAGGCCGTAAAAGAAGCTGCAGAGAAAGAAGCTGCAGAGAAAGAACATGCCAAAAAACAGGAAGAAGAAAAGGTTAGATTAATTCAATACTTATGTGAACATTGTAAATATTCAACGTAATATGGTCTTTATTAACAAATGAAAATAATGGATAGTATCACCTGTGATATATTAAATACTTTTGTTCATGCAGTATCACAAGTGATAAAATACCTATATATACTTAAATTTTTGTTTTAAATTGACATACAGGCCTTAAAAGAAGCTGCAGAGAAAGAACATGCCAAAAAACAAGAAGAACAAAAGGTTGGATTAATTGTATAGATTTGTTTATGAAGTATCACAAATTATAACATACAAATATATACTTAATTTTTTGTTTTAATTTTAAAAACAGGCGAAAAAAGAAGCTGCAGCAAAAGAAGCAGAAGCTAAAAAAGAGAAAGAAGAAAAACTTAAAAGATCAAAAGAAAAAATGCTTAAAAAACAAAAGGAAGACACTGAGAAAAAAAGACAACAAGAAATACAAAAGGTAAATAAAATAAAAAACGGTAAAAAAAAATCTCAAGTGATACAATATAATAGTCTTTTATTTTTTAATAAAATAGGCTGCAAAAGAAGAAGCAAAGAAAAAGCAAGAAGAAATAAAAGCTGAAAAAGAAAAAGCTCGGATAGAGGCTGAAAAGGAAGCAGCTGAGAAAAGGAAAGAAGCCGCAAAGAAGCTTAACGAAAAAAGAGCAAAGAAAAAGGTTAGACACTTTTTAGTTTAAATAGTTATCTTTAAGCAACATAAAAAATCATAAGGATATAATTCGTGAGTGGTATGTTTTTATTTCTCTTTACGTTGTTGACATATAGTTTGGTTTAGCTTATTTTAAAAATGGAAACATTGAACAGGCTGAAAGAGAAGCTGCAATTCAAGAATATGAAAGCCCATCAATTCAAGTAAAACCATTCGGAACTGGAAAGGACATTGGTGAAGCAAGCATCAAAGAAAATGAAATAAAAGAACGAAAAAGGAAAGTAAAACCGTCAATGTACTTAAAGTCACCGTATAATAACAAAATGGCTAATGTGATGGAGCCATTGACAGAAGATGAAACACTGTTAGCATACAGCGTGTTTTCAATGGAAGGATACATCCTGTAAGATTCTTATATTTTGCTATTTATATTTTAATTTATGTTTTTTTTATCACCAGTGATATTTATATATATAACAAAGAAACTGACATTTATCACATGTGATACAAAAAATACAGAGACGAGTTGTTTGATGATGAAAAGGGAACAGTAGTACCAAGAATAACATTACAGACGCTTTCGCCAAGGATACAAATTGAAAGCCTTATAATTGACGCATTCATTGCGGTGATGAATGAAGAAGAGAGAAGGAAACTAAAGAAAGAAAAAGAGAAGATACTACTTACCATTGGCTGCAACGGTAAATATATTTAAAATAACAAAAATAAATGTATATCTAAATTTTCTATGTTCTTAATAAAAAAAAATCATTTTAAATAAACTTTTCGTATATTGTGATAAAACAGCATCTGGAGATTGAAAAGGAGGATAAAGACCTGGAAAAACAGATTGAGCAGTTTATGGATATACTAAACAAGGATGAAACAAGTAACAAATTGAGAGATGTAAACTTGGTATTCTTCCCCATCATCGCTCATGCACATTACTATGTCATAGTATTCAACCTTGAGAAAGGTCATGCAATAATACTGGACAACAGTATATCTGATGGAGATTACGACGGAAAATACAAAGCAATTTTTGTTTTTGTGGTAAGTTACATCTGGACTGATCTATAATTGTTTTTTGTTTTATTTGGATTAATATCACTAGAGATAGATTTTATTTTGTTTTTTTTCTATTTGGATAAATATCACTAGAGATACATTTTATTTTAATAGAAGAATTTTAATTTTATTTGCAGAAAGAGATGCTTGTTCATTACATGATGAGAACTAAACACCCAGCATTGAAACAACTAATCAAAGAAGCGAAACCGAAGATACCAAGTATGAAATGGAAAACAAAAGAAAACAAGATAGATTGTGGCCTGTATATGATGATGCATATGGAGATGTTTCATGGTGAACTTGGACTAAAATGGAAGACAAACATCTTGGACGAAAGAAACCGACAATATGTTGAACAGATTAAAAAGATGAGGATGAGGTATGCTGCCAAGATTCTCTTGCACGATGTGAACAAGAATAGCAAGATGACGTCAGATTTCGCTATTAAGTTTGCTGAAGAACACAGTGATAAAGAAAATATGAAGATGATGGTTGAAGAAGCTATGAAGAAAAAGGCAGCAGAAGAAAGCATTAGTTGAATTTAATGCTTTTCCAAAGACAATTTATTATTCTGTTTTATGTATTTTAGATTTCTAAACTAGGATTAAGTATTCGATAAGCAAAAATCCATTGAAGCACTGCCGAGCCACGGAATGTGACGGAAAACTGTCCAAGTTTGGGGTTACCTAAGAATGACGGGGGCGCTCTATTAGGTCCTGAACCACATTCTCTGGTGGTGGAGATTGTGTTATATTCTGTTATGGATATTGCAAAATCTGAATGCATCTAGGATTAGATGATAGCTATGCAAAAAAACTATGGAATCTTTGTATTTTCTTTGTTCTGCATTTTGGGAAATAAAGACAGTTGAAGTATTATATTTGAGGTTTTAAATGCCTTTGAATTATATAACCAATGTATGATTTTAAATGTATCACTGGTGATATCTCTTACTTTGTATATATGTATCACAGGTGATACCTCATATTTTGTATATAGAAAATCTAAAAATTCTTTGGGCAAGTCTCTAAGCACAAACTATTTGGCCCAGTTAGTAAGCCCAAACTATATTTAATTATTGGACTATTAAAGAAATTCTTACTAATATTTTCAAAACAAAAACTAAAGCCCAAAAAATTTTAAACATTTATATAACTATTAAAAAATAATCATATCTCCAATGATAAAAAAAAAATATTATAAATAAATTAGAAAAAATAAAAATACAAGGACCAAAAGTGTAAAATTGAAAAAAAAAACCAAATACCCAAATAAAAAATTACTGGATCGACAGCTTTGACCTAGATCTGCAACATAAACCATCAGACAAAACACACACACCAACCATACATCTAAAAAATCAAATTGAGTAAAAGATGAATGAATTGGGAGCTGAAAAACAAGATAAGGGGAAAAACATTGAACAAAATGTAGATAACGGTATGACAAATCATTTCAATCAAATTTAAATATCTTTTGTTGTTGTTTCATTTGCTTATTTTCTGTTTAAACTTGATTTTTTGGTCTTTAATATGTTAGTTAAACTTCTGTCAATCAAAATCCTAGCTTATTATGAACTATTTTAGCTTAAAAAACAAAATAGTCTACTTTAAGGGGTGTTTGGTACAAGTTAATTATAAATCTTATAGATGGTTTATTGGCTTATTGTTAACTTATCTATCTGTGTTATCAGTCTTAGGTTTTTAATTTAGATTTTGAGTAGCTTCTGATTAGCTTAAATTTGGTTCATAAGATTTGGTGTTAAAAATGCAGACAATAAAACAGAAGAAAAAAAAACAAAAAAGAAGAAAACAGTTGCCAAGATTAGACTGTAAAAAAAACGTTATGGAAGAGGATTAGAAGAACAACAAAAAAAAATAGAAGAAAAAAATAAAAAGAAAATGCTGATGAAGGAAGAAAGGACACAAGCGGCAAATTTTGAAAGAAAGGATGAAAAGGAAGAAGCAGAAAAGAAATAAGGAGAAGAACAATCTAATAAAAAGGTTAGTATCACTGGAGATACTTTGAATATCACTGGTGTTAAACAAAATACTAATTTAATAAAACATACTTTACATTATGCCACAGGTTGAAAATGAAGAAGCTGAAGAAACTAATAAAGAAGATGCAGCAAAAAGAGAAGAAAAAGCAAATGGGAAAAGAAAAATAGATGAAACTGAGGTGGATGATGATGGAAATGCAAAAAAGAAATGAAAGTGGTATACATTGTTGAGGGCAAGGGCAACAATTAAGCCCTATTTGAAACAACGCATGGACTAAGCGTTGAAAGAAAAAGATTAATTAGACATATGGGGTTTGGAGACTTGATTGATTTTCCAATTGATGAATTACCAATAAGGCTAGCATTTTTTATAGTAGACAGCCTCGATGTAGAAACAATGAATCTTAGGCTTCCAACGGGAAACTTACAAATTTCTCCACAAACAGTGAAGGTAGCTCTTGGGTTACCAAAGGGAACAAGGAGGTTGGAAAGAAATAAAGGACAAACAGAAAAGAATGATACATTTGA
The DNA here is from genome assembly GCA_030686995.1 of Artemisia argyi. Taxonomy (NCBI): domain Eukaryota; kingdom Viridiplantae; phylum Streptophyta; class Magnoliopsida; order Asterales; family Asteraceae; genus Artemisia; species Artemisia argyi. The sequence goes on from CM060699.1 coordinate 85,320,901, forward strand.
GGAAGAATGGAAGGAACAATACAAAGATGAAAACAAGTTGACAATAAATGCAATATCAAAGCAGATAAGAAAGACAAGAAACACATATTTCATCTTCATAATGAACTTTTTGATGCTAGTTGCAAATACATTGGGAGAATGTGATAACAACTCTGTCGTAAAAACAACAGTATTGGAAAACGTACTTGAAGAAGATGACGTGATAAATATAGACTGGTGCACATACGTGTATGAATGTGCAAGATTATCAAAAAAAGATTGGGTAACAAGAAAGAAGGATAGGACAGAAGTCGTCTATTACGGACCAATAACATTCTTGACGGTAACTCCTAAATATATTTTTGATTTTTCTTTTAAGATACTAATACATTAATTTTATTTGTTAAAAAATAATATGAGGTATCACCTGTGATACCTCATAAAGAATGTTTTTTATTTATGTTTCATCTGTTAAATGGTTGATGAAACAACTTGCATATTTACAATATACAAAGTTTGATGCAATGAATGTACCAAGAAGATTACCGGCTTTCAAAAGCTGGAATGCAAACCTGCTGAAAAGCAGGGAGACTCTAGAAATGGATGTAACAAAATACTTTGGGATGGTTAAGATAATAGGAGATCTAGGAGGTCTAAATAAAAAAGAAATAACTGCTCAAAAAGAGGTAAGTGTATGATATCTCTTGTGATACTAGATTATAATATGTAGAATAATATTCTATGACTTTATACTAGATTATAATATCTCTTGTGATATTATTTTATGATATCTCTTATGATACTAGATAATAATATGCAGAATATTATTTTATATTATCTCTTGTGATATTATTATTTTAAATTGATTTACAGGAAATTTATCAGATGTTAGAAGATAAAATAGAAAGCATTTTGAATGAGAAAGAATTGTTTGAAGAAACAATAATAGATACTATATTCAAGTTTGGGAATAACAGAAGGCTTAATGAATATAGAGAGAGATTCAATCAAATTTTCAGAAACATAAATTGTAAATCATCATCAACAGAATCAAGTGGTATCAAATTTGAAACAAGTGATGATGAAGATGACAACAATGGAGATCAAAACGCAGAATGTGCAGATGATAATGGAGAATCTATGATAGTTGATAATAATGAAGGTGACCCAAATGTCGAAAAATCATAATCAAACTTTGAAAAAGATGAAGGGATTGGAAATGATAAAGATGACGGAAGTAATAATATAAGGGATGAAGCTGCAGGAAACAAAGAAGAAAAAAGGATGTAGCTTCAGAAAACAACGAAGCCAGCAGTATAAACAAAGATGAAGCTCCAGGAAACAATGAAGGAAAAAAAGATGAAACAAACAAGGTAACAAGTCAAAAAAATGAGAATGGCGAAAAAATTCAAGATGAAATTTTTTTTTTGGGATGATGCATCAATTTTTGACGAATTGCTGAATAAAAGTGATGAACAAAATAAAAATGAATTCAGAGAAATGAAAGAGAAAGAAGCCAAATTGGCTTCAAAGAAGCTTGAAGACTTAACTGATGAAGAATTCTTTGAAGCTTTCAAAGATAGTGAATGTCAGACATTTGGAAATGAGAAAAACGTCGAAGAAAAACAAACGGAACAAGCGGGTGAATCTTCACAAAAAGTAAAAGAAAAGGAACAAGCATGCCCATCTAGTTGTCAAAGTACGGAGCACATTTTTGAGTTCACACCAGGAGGATCTCAGCCATCATTTAATATAGGATTTGATACCCCAGAAGAACAGTTGAAAACATTCAAGAAAACAGAATCAAATGATGAAGAAACCCAATATCGGTGCTTGCAATCACCCTATATAAACGAAAAGGTCAGCACGACAGAAGAGCTAACAGAGGATGAACTACTATTGGCAAGAAGCATCTTCTCTATGCAAGGAAATGAAGCGTAAGATTAACTTTAAATATTTATGAACTTGAACTTATCACAGGTGATACATAGTATCACCTGTGATACATAGTATCACCTGTGATACATGAAAATTGAGTAACATATGTAGTTTCTTATATTTATCACCTGTGATATTGTCAAAACAGAGGACAAGTTTTCAAGGACCAAGGAGTAGAATTAATGAGAATGAATGTACAATCACTAGCACCAGGATTGAAAATTGAAACTCCTGTGATCGACACATTTGCTTCAATCCTAAATTACGAGGAATGGCTATCAGATAAAGAGATAAAAAGGCATTACTTTTATACATCAATGATGGTAAGATAAATATAATTTAAAAATAATTTATTATACTTGAATGTATCTTATCTATAAACTTAATTAAATTTGTTTTTAATTTTCAAGCAGCTCCCGGGAATAATACAGGATGAGCCAGAATGCTTGCTTACAAAGATAGATAAACAATACGATGAGTTTGCAAAGATGATTGCAATTCAGATGGAAGACGATATAAGAAAGCTACAATTTGAAGACGTTGACCTGGTATATAATATGAATTTATAAACTAATCAATGTACTTAGTCGATTATTTTTAAAACTTACATCATTTTATATAAATTAAACAGGTTTTCTTTCCAATCATATCACATGAGCATTACTACCTAATAGTTTTCAACATCATCAAAGGGACATCCGTGATAATAGATAACAGTGATTCAGATGGAACATACGAAGGAAAATACAAAGAAAACTATGAGTTTGTGGTAAGAAAACACTATAATGAATGCTTCATATATAATTTCTTTGTGCCAAATAAATTAAGCATATCACTTGTGATACTAGTATAAAAATAACACTTTGTATCTTAATTTTCAGAGGGGTGTTTTTGCAAAACATTTGTCGACATATCAACATCCAAAAGGAGATGAATTAATGAATCAAAAAAGAAAACCAACAATCTTAAACATGAGTTGAAGGACAAAGAAAGAAAAGATAGATTGCGGTTTGTACATGATGCTGCATATGGAACATTATCAGGGAAAGAGTGCAACAAAATGGGAAACAGGCATGCTAAAAGAAAAAGACAAAAATCACAGAATGCAGATAAACAACTTGAGAGAAAAATATGCAGCAAAGATAATGCTTCATGAAGTAAATGATAACCAAAAAATGATGTCAGACTACGCTTTAAAGTTTGCAGCTGAAAACTCAGACGAAGAAGAAGCAAAAAAATTGGTCGATGAGGCAATAAAGAGAAAGATTGCTCAAGAAAATGAACAGAGACAAAGAGAAAATGAAAAGAAGTAGTTAACAATTTGAGATTTAGTTTTGGAATAGAATCTTGTAATTGGCAATGAAAAGATGTAAAACATTAGTTTTGGGTAACTTGAAGTTGTAAGACAATGGTCCCTTTATTATGGTTTATCACAAGTGATTTATCACATGTTCATAATGTTTATATTATGCTTTTCATAATTCTATATCACAGGTGATAAAACTAAAACAAAACTTGACATGATATAAACTAATAAATAGAAAAAAAAAAAAAAAAAGTATCATAAGGGATACACAGAAATTCAATCATTCTAAAAATAACAAAAATAAATGTCACAAAAAATTAAACACTTTAATCTGTTTATGTTATGCTTTTCATCATTTAAATTCTTTATCATAGGTGATAAAACTAAAATAACACTTGAGATCATATAAACAAAATAAATCCAAAAAAAAGTATCACAAGGGATAAACAGAAATTCAATTATTCTAAAAAATAACAAAAAAAAATGTCACAAATATTTAAACACTTTAATGCTTTATCACAAGTGATAAATGTCACAAATATTTCATAAAGTCACAAAAATAAAAAAAATAAACCAATCACTAAAAATCATACTTCAATTGCTCAATCACCTCCGCTTCCACCTGCTCCATCACCACCACTTCCGCCTGCTCCATCAACTCCATTTCCGCTTGCTCCACTCCTCTGTGGAAAAGTACGCCTGTTGTGATCAGTCAACCCACAAATACCACATCCCTTCTCCTTCTTATTATTTTCCTCAAGTGCTATCTCACGCCCACTCTTAATACGATCCTTCATATATCCCTTATTACTAGCTCTTGAAGGATTTCTAACATTATTTTTAGTAGGCTTCTTAACACCCATAAACTGATGAACCATTTGAGCAACTGTGCGAGGAGGAACTTTTGGCAACTCAGACTCAAATTCTGACTTTAACTTTCTGAGCTTGCCTATAAAAGAAGTCAGCTTTGGTTGATTCTCAATCATCAAACTCACACACGCCTCAACTAAACTAGACGCCTCAATAGCAAGCTTTTCTATCTCTTCATTCTGTTGACCATAACGTGCCTTTTGCCTCCTCAAATCAAGTGGAATCAAATCCCTTGTCCAACGCTTGAGTATATACTGATTTGGGACCTTAAGCACATTACAATTCTTGAATACACAGAAAATATGATGACATAAAATCCCGCAGCGGATAAAAAGCTGACAACAGCAAGCAACTGAACCATCTAATTTGTTATAGACCACCTTCATAAAAAAAAATAAAAAAATAAAAAAATGATACACATAATAAAACAGGTGATACCTAATATCACCAGTGATACCTCATATAACATGTGATACTTAAAACAAAAAATACATGTAAAAACACAAAAATAAAATGTACCTTGTACCGTCCAACGTCTTTCTGATACAAGATAAGCTCTTCTTCAACATTCTCTGAAGTACTTTCTTCTTCATCAACAACTTCTCGAATAGTACCAGGAACCAATTTTTGCTCAGAAATAACAGACACATCAGATACCTCATCACAAGTTTTCGACTCAATAGAACATAACCATGACCCAGCAATTATCTCCTTTTGCACAAGCACAAACAACTTGCGAGTGTAAACCCTTGCTGCATGCACTTCAATTTCCAATGGCGTCAACAAAGCAGGGAATGAGTCAAATGAGTTATGATCTAGTCTTTCTTGTACATATCTTTGTTTCTCCATTGCAGACTCATATAAAACCATAAACTTAACAAGTGTGGAAGTAGGATTCGTGAAATGCGAAAAGAAAGAATTCTCACTCTCCGACCTCGATGTAGTCCTCATCAATCCACAAAGTGGAGAATCAACAAAGAATGCGGGAATTCATGAAGATCTAATCATATACATCTTGTTCAACCACTTGTGATTTAGAAGATTAAACTCTACCATCAACTCATTCCATCTGAACTCAAACTCCTCAGGACCAATGTACATATTCCAAACAATCTTGCTAAATTTAGTCTTGAAATCAGTATCATCATATATTCTGGAAACAATCTGAAAAACAACAAAGTATCACAAGTGATACAAAAAAAGAATCACTATACAGAAAAATGCAAAAGACAATAAAGTATCACTAGTGATACAAAACAGAACTGTGCATAAAAAAAAATCAAAAGTGATAAAGCAAATAATTTTATAGACAAAAATGCAATATCAAAGGAGATAAACAACTTCTAAAAATTTATAAGAATAATTAAAAATGCAAATATCACAGGAGATATGATGCGTGGGAATTGCACCAGGCTTTACCTCTCGAGGGATCTCGAGAAGTTTACAACCCCCACCAGGCAGTGTACCTGATCGTTGTAGTATAGTATAGTGACAAGTACCGGGGGATTGATCGTTCAGCTTAGGAATAGTGTCGCTAGGATTAGAAAACCTAAATACTAGTTCTAAAGGTGAGGGATGATTATTTTTGTATTTTATATTTTTTAGAAAGCAAGTAAAAATCTCGGGTTTGAAGGATTTGGGCGGAATTAGTTGCTAATCAACTAACCCAATACTAAAGATGCAATCAAAATAAAATACTAGAAATGAAAATAAACTAAATTATACTAAAGTTGTGAGCAATAAGTGGAGAAAATGTGTTTACTTAGATTTCACTACTCCCTATACATCTTTTACACGTTAATTACTTGTTATAATTGCATGGATGACGGATCGTATTCCTTAATACCATTCATGGGGTGGCACACTTAACTCCCCAATTCTATGATCTCTTATCTCCTCCTATACCATGCCCAGCACAACCATAGGGATTATAAACAGTGGCTCATGCATTAAATACAACCAATAAAGACCTAGTGCACGTCGGTTCATGTTTCTTAAGACGTTCAAGCATGTTACCAATTAGAGATCTGCCAGTTTTCTTAAGCCTAACATATAAATCATTCATCCAAGACAAGTATAAACAAGTAATCAACACATAATTAACATCTAGGTTTCATTAGATCCAAGCAAACACAAGATAGATCTAGCCTAGCATGATGGAATTAAGACAAGAACAAGATATAGACAACCAACACATAGACATATCGATTGAATTAAAAGAACACTTATCTCAATTACACATGAAAGGTATCAAGGGCTTGGAACCCTTGAAAAACCTGTAAAATTCGCACCAAGTTCGTACTTAGGGTTTCTCCAAAACTTCTCTCTTTTTAAGGTGAAAATTAGAAAACTATATATAGGAAAAGGGGTTTGACGGCGTCAAGAATAAACTTGTGACGCCGTCACCTCGCCGCCAAAACTCTTCTCGGACTGCCTTGATCTACATTTGACGCCGTCATGTGATAATCATTTCCACGCCGTCATGACTTTTACTCTTGACGCCCTACTTCGTGACGCCGTCAAATCTGTACTGGGTCGTCATGGAAAATTGCTCTTGACGCCGTCAGGAAGTTACTCTTGACGCCGTCACCTATTGTTCCCAGCATGAAAAATTAAGACTTTGGCGTTTTCTTCACTTTTATGCTCCAAAAACGCCCGAATTGCTTCCTTTTCCAGATTTCACTCCCAAAGTACCTAAAATCACAAAAGGAACGATTTAGGGCAATATTTGATCAAATAAATTCAATTCCGGGCTTAAATGACCCCCTAAAAACGGATCATTTTTTGCCTCATCATATACCCTTACACTTGAGATTTGCTTGTCCTCAAGCAATGCGCTTGTATTCTAGTCAAAATACAAGTTAGGGGTCATTTAACACTAATATAAAAGTAAATACAACAAATAATCGTTCCACTAAAGACCAATAGACAAGCACGGAGGTCATACACGAGCACCTCACAAATAGTGTTTAGATACTCACATCTCTCGGGTGTAATAAAATGTAAATTACAATATGGAAACGGAAGATATCTCTCACTACCTGTCATAGCAAAATAGATTACCATAGGCTTGGGAAAGGATCAAACCTCCACCACATGGCGTAAGCACCTAGGATAAACTATCAAAGAGGTCTTTTAAAGGGTTGTAACGTTAGGTGTAGGGATATGAAATACACGGTTTTGTTGGATAAAGGAAGTTTTTACTGGTGGCGAGTTAACAATCTTGGTTAATTACATGTACAATATGGCGTTGCTAAGCCAAGACTAGACTCGACTTAAGCTAATAAATGAAAAATAACAAAAATATAAAATGAACATAGAATGAAACGAGATGGTAGTCCGTATGTTTTTTCTCTTTTTCCTTTTTCTATTTTTTTTTTTTTTTTTTTTTTTTTTTTTTTTGCATACACTCTTACCCTACCATCCAAAATAATACATCATAGGAAATGAACATTTCCCTTACACTTGAATCTTTACATACTTTACATTAAACTAATCTAATGACTCGAATTAAGAAAATCAAAACACTTGGAGCACTTTTAAGATTAACGTACATATGGGGGTAATAAATGATGTTCTTCCCCATTACTCCATAAAATAAGTACTTACCCATGAGTCCCAATCGTCCCAAAACAATATGTACAAGGATATGACTCGACTTAGCAACCATGTAATCAATTAAAAGTTAACTTAGGGTTTAACAAATAACAATAATGCACTAAAAATGAGCGCATACACGAAAGGCTAAGGCGATTTGGGTGTACATTTAAGTGGGGTGTAACAAATTATTCCTTTAAGTAAAATGCTTAAAGTTAGAAACGAAAAGATAGGCTCGGAGGGGTGTACTAGGGGTTTCATGTACTAAAAATGAGTACAACGCTAAGGGTGTGGGAAAAATTAGTTGACTTAACTAGCCAAGTAATATGACTTAAATGGTCAAGTAATTATAATACGGGTTTAACACAAGGGTGAACCTAATGCCTCTTATCATGTAGTAAATCCTACTACACGAATGTAGTCTCACTAGCGGTCTCGGGATGCATCACTAACGCAAGTTCTAGAATCTAAATGCTACCGGTACACTCATAAGCACTAATAGTAAATGCTTTTCCTATCAAATATAAAGGCGAACCTCACATATTTGGGTGGAAAATTTTTCTGAATATACGGTTATGTGCTAGTCATACAATCTCCTATCCATGAGACGCTTGCTATGGCTAAAGTTTCACTCCTAAATGTTGTAAAAAAAATTAAATTTGGCGCTAAAATTGCACTAACAAGTATTTCTCATAGTTTTATTACACATCTACCATTGAACAAAACAAACTCAAGCGAAAGTGCATATGTAAGGTATCATCTTTTTACCCTCCCCTTACACTTAGGATGAACATTGTCCCCAATGTTCAAGTAAAGAATGTAAAAGTGAAAAAGTAAAGAGTATGAAATCAAATACTCCCCTGATTCGCTCGGTATGGATAATGAGGTGGCCAGGTTAAATCTTCCTCCAAGAAAATGAACAATGAAAGCTTCCCTTCCAGAATATAAATCATCTTCTTGTCATACATAACCTGTAAAACCTGATAAAATAGACAAGACAACCTCGCGTAAAATCGGCGGCATCCTATATAACTTACTAAATCCTAGAAAACAAGATAAGATATAATGCTTGTGGAATGAAGTTTGCAGATTTCCTGGAGATTATAAAACTTAATAATTCACAAAAACCATAAGACTCCGTTAGAAAAACAAAACTGGTAAAATTTCCAGATTTTTACACTTGACGCCGTCAAGAGTAAACTCCTGACGCCGTCAGAAGTGACTTGCAGAAATTCTTATGTTAATTTTTCGGAAAATTTCTGGAAAAACTTGGTCCTACTTCCTGGAAAATCCTGCAAAACTTCATTATGACTCAATACAAGCATTCGACTCTAACAAATACGAATATACATGTTCATTTAATATTGTGGAGAATCATGATCGGTTTGTTTCTTGAAAACATATTTGGGGTTTCCCCTTACACTTACCTTTTGCAAAAATACCTTTAGGTGGAGTTAAGACTAGGCCAAAACAACAAAGTAAAGTATTTCCACTATTTAGTTTAGAAACATGATCTACCAACAATAAAAATTAAGCATGCATACGAAAGCAAATAACAAACAAACAAAAATAAAATCACACAAAGCATGGGTTGCCTCCCAAGAAGCGTTTTTCTTTATTTACGATTCTTGTAGCTAGACTCAAGGTCATGGGTTACTACGTGACCTCATCATTGGTTCCACTCTCTGGGTCGTCTTCTAAACTAGTATCGCTTTCATAGTGTAAGTACTTCGGGTCTTCGAACTCGAAGATATCTTTTCGATACTTAGAACCAAGCTTACTAACATCCTTAAAGAATCCACATGATAAATCAGAAGTGTTCTTACACCCTCTCTGAACATCCTCATCGCACAAAATAAGTTGGGAACTTATCTTATCAAGCCCGTCACAATCGATTTCCTTAAGGTCTCTTCTCTTGTATGGCGTTTGGTATGAAACCCTCCTAATCCCATCAGCGAAGGTCATAATACCGTTCCGATCATCAATTATCAGATTAGTAATCTCGCAAAAGGGTGCCCCAAAAATAATTTGTGATAATCTAGGGTCGACATAATCTTCGATGTTGTCCACGATCGTAAACTCCATAGTAAATGCCATATTTCCTACAAACACTTGAATTTCATGATCCTTACCTACCACTTTCTCTCCCTTGTAAATCATTCCCCATCTGCAGATATTGTTATAATGGAATAAGGACATAAAATTCTTTGGCAGGAATACGTTAATGTAGATGTTATCGAAGTACTTATGGCCGATCATGCAGGGAATCTTGAGATTATTCGGATCACGCTGTCTTATCTTCCTCCACTCTCCATCCTTTGACCCATATAGATTCCCTTCAAGAGAAGGACGATACTCGTACACCTCCTCATTACCCTTACGAAAAATTACCTTCTTAACACCATTGGTGAATAATGCACTACCATCTTTCTCATCAAGGATCACTCCCGATTCATTGATAAATGGTTTTCCAAGAACAAGGGTGGTTAATGTTTGATTGGTGAAAAGGTCCACGTCATTGACCACGGTGAGGTCAGTATTGTAAACAAGCTCTCCAATCCTGATTGACAAATTTTTCATCACTCTTTCGCACGCAATGTGTCCTGGGAAGGCTTCGTGGTATAAGGAAAGGGGGACCATATTGACTGGGAAGCTAAGATCTATTTGACTATCGGTTAAGAGCTTTTCCTTAATGGTGCAGGATATCTTGAAAACCTTAGGATTACTTTCCTTAGTCCTATCGCTATTCCCACTAGTAATATCCTCCATTTTTCTCTCGGGTTCTTCTATAATAGATTTACCCCAAATGGTTGGATTCCTCTCATGCTCTTCCGATCTCTCTTTCCCATCATTCGATTCACCATATTCTCGCGCGGTGTACTGCTCGGATGAGTTGGTAGGTTTTCTGGCCGAATCGTGGTCTACCCTTAAGGTCTCATCTTTAGTTGTCTGACTGAATTTGTTAGTTTGTTGTTGGGTTGGGTTGGGTTGGGTGTAGAAGCAGACATCGTGGTGATGGTGTTTACGAAATGGATTGGTCCTAGGGGGTTGACAGGTTCTTTTCCTTTAGGGGATAGATGTTTGAATAACTTGCTAGGACTTTTTATTTTCACAGGGGAGGTTAGTGGATTCATGACGGTAATAGATTTAACCTCATCAACGTGAATGGGCTTATTAACAACATGTTCTTTGATAGCCGTTAACAGATTACAAATCTTGTTGTTCACATCAGCCTGCTGTTGTCTAAATTTAGCCTCGAGCGTAGAGAGCTGTAATTCTTGAGATAGAATGAATTTTTTTAGGGCATCTTCACAGCTTTGCCTGGGAATGCCTTGTGACGGAAAATGCTCGGACCAAGTGAGTGGTGAGGAGTCATTGAAAGATACGCTCCGCGTTTGGTACCCTTTGAAATTAGGTTTATCCTTTCATGCCTCATAGGCCTCGCCAGAAGTTCGAGGGCCTTGACCCACGTGTGATGATGTGAATTCGTTATAAGCACGTTTTGGAAGCTCCATGCAGTTATGAGTCTCGTGAGGGCCACTACATAATTTACATGTAGAAGCGATTCTGCTTACTTGGCTTAAGGATTTTGGAGCTTCGTAGGATTTCATGAGAGACTTGACTCGACCTTCAAGTTCCATGATCCTACGGTCGGGAGTGCTAGAATTGTTCGAAGGCAAAGATATTGCCTTGACCGTTTTGTTCAAGTCACGGGGATCATTCCAACTTTCGTTGTCATAGAGAGCAAGATCTTCTATGAGTTCCCATGATTGTTCCGCATTTAGATCACGTAGCTTACCACCGGCCGATTGGTCAATGGCTCGCCTCGTGGAGATGTCGATATGGTCATAAAAGATTTGGACTTGGAGCCAAAGATCTATGCCATGATGAGGGACTTTTTGGAGTAAGTCCTTGAAACGAGTCCATGCTTCATAAAGAGATTCATTTTGACGTTGTTGGAACATCAAGATGTCATTTCTAAGCTTAGTAGTTCTCCCCGGTGGGAAAAATTGAGCAAGGAAACGAGTGGTGAGATCATCCCATGTGGTGATGGATCCCGCGGGTAAACGCTCAAGCCATTGACTAGCTTGATCCCGTAGAGAGAATTGGAAAAGGCGTAATCGGGTTGTCTCTCTAGTTGCAACATCTAGGTCTATGGAATCTACGATTTTGAGGAAGTCCTTAATATGTTGGTTTGGATCTTCGGAACGAAGTCCATGGAATGCACATCCGCTTTGCACCAACCGGATGGTGTCGGATCGCAAGGGGGTCACATTGGCTCCGGTGAACTCAATGGTGTTTCGGTAGCCTTGGTGGCTAGGTCGGGAATACTCTCCTAAGGTTCGGGGCCTAAGGGGTTCTAATGGAGGGTTTTGTTGTGGTGGGATGACGGGTTCAAAGATGTTCTCGTTGTCCATGATGTCGGGTGGTGAAAAGTTACGAACAAAAACACAAAGAAATAAGATAGATTTAAAGAGAACCTAAAAATAAAAATAAAATCTTACTAGAAAGGAATCTAGCAAGTAGACCTAATAAAAAGAGATTCTAACCTAGAAAATAACTATTCCCCGGGCTGCGGCGCCAAAAACTTGATGCGTGGGAATTGCACCAGGCTTTACCTCTCGAGGGATCTCGAGAAGCTTACAACCCCCACCAGGCAGTGTACCTGATCGTTGTAGTATAGTATAGTGACAAGTACCGGGGGATTGATCGTTCAGCTTAGGAATAGTGTCGCTAGGATTAGAAAACCTAAATACTAGTTCTAAAGGTGAGGGATGATTATTTTTGTATTTTATATTTTTTAGAAAGCAAGTAAAAATCTCGGGTTTGAAGGATTTGGGCGGAATTAGTTGCTAATCAACTAACCCAATACTAAAGATGCAATCAAAATAAAATACTAGAAATGAAAATAAACTAAATTATACTAAAGTTGTGAGCAATAAGTGGAGAAAATGTGTTTACTTAGATTTCACTACTCCCTAGACATCTTTTACACGTTAATTACTTGTTATAATTGCAAGGATGACGGATCGTATTCCTTAATACCATTCATGGGGTGGCACACTTAACTCCCCAATTCTATGAGCTCTTATCTCCTCCTATACCATGCCCAGCACAACCATAGGGATTATAAACAGTGGCTCATGCATTAAATACAACCAATAAAGACCTAGTGCGTGTCGGTTCATGTTTCTTAAGACGTTCAAGCATGTTACCAATTGGAGATCAGCCAGTTTTCTTAAGCCTAACATATAAATCATTCATCCAAGACAAGTATAAACAAGTAATCAACACATAATTAACATCTAGGTTTCATTAGATCCAAGCAAACACAAGATAGATCTAGCCTAGCATGATGGAATTAAGACAAGAACAAGATATAGACAACCAACACATAGACATATCGATTGAATTAAAAGAACACTTATCTCAATTACACATGAAAGGTATCAAGGGCTTGGAACCCTTGAAAAACCTGTAAAATTTGCACCAAGTTCGTACTTAGGGTTTCTCTAAAACTTCTCTCTTTTTAATGTGAAAATTAGAAAACTATATATAGGAAAAGGGGTCTGATGGTGATGCGTGGAATCGCAACAGGCTTTACCTCTCGAGGGATCTCGAGAAGCTTACAACCCCCACCAGGCAGTGTACCTGATCGTTGTAGTATAGTATAGTGACAAGTACCGGGGGATTGATCGTTCAGCTTAGGAATAGTGTCGCTAGGATTAGAAAGCCTAAATACTAGTTCTAAAGGTGAGGGATGATTATTTTTGTGTTTTTATATTTTTTAGAAAGCAATTAAAATTCTCGGGTTTTAAGGATTTTGGCGGAATTAGTTGCTAATCAACTAACCCAATACTAAAGATGCAATCAAAATAAAATACTAAAAATGAAAATAAACTAAATTATGCTAAAGTTGTGAGCAATAAGTGGAGAAAATGTGTTTACTTAGATTTCACTACTCCCTAGACATCTTTTACACGTTAATTACTTGTTATAAATGCATGGATGACGGATCGTATTCCTTAATACCATTCATGGGGTGGCACACTTAACTCCCCAATTCTATGAGCTCTTATCTCCTCCTACACCATGCCCAGCACAACTATAGGGATTGTAAACAGTGGCTCATGCATTAAATACAACCAATAAAGACCTAGTGCGCGTCGGTTCATGTTTCTTAAGACGTTCAAGCATGTTACCAATTAGAGATCTGTCAGTTTTCTTAAGCCTAACATATAAATCATTCATCCAAGACAAGTATAAACAAGTAATCAACACATAATTAACATCTAGGTTTCATTAGATCCAAGCAAACACAAGATAGATCTAGCCTAGCATGATGGAATTAAGACAAGAACAAGATATAGACAACCAACACATAGACATATCGATTGAATTAAAAGAACACTTATCTCAATTACACATGAAAGGTATCAAGGGCTTGGAACCCTTGAAAAACCTGTAAAATTTGCACCAAGTTCTTACTTAGGGTTTCTCCAAAACTTCTCTCTTTTTAATGTGAAAATTAGAAAACTATATATAGGAAAAGGGGTTTGACGGCGTCAAGAATAAACTTGTGACGCCGTCACCTCGCCGCCAAAACTCTTCTCGGACTGCCTTGATCTACATTTGACGCCGTCATGTGATAATCATTTCCAGGCCGTCATGACTTTTACTCTTGACGCCCTACCTTCATGACGCCGTCAAATCTGTACTGGGTCGTCATGGAATTTTGCTCTTGACGCCGTCAGGGAGTTACTCTTGACGTCGTCACCTACTGTTCCCAGCATGGAAAATTAAGATTTTGGCGTTTTCTTCACTTTTATGCTCTAAAAACGTCCGAATTGCTTCCTTTTCCAGATTTCTCTCCCAAAGTACCTAAAATCACAAAAGGAACGATTTAGGGCAATATTTGATCAAATAAATTCGAATTCGGGCTTAAATGACCCCCTAAAAACGGATCATTTTTCGCCTCATCATATACCCTTACACTTGAGATTTGCTTGTCCTCAAGCAAATGCGCTTTTATTCTATTCAAAAGACAAGTTAGGGGTCATTTAACGCTAATATAAAAGTAATTACAACAAATAATCGTTCCACTAAAGACCAATAGACAAGCACGGAGGTCATACACAAGCACCTCACAAATAGTGTTTAGATACTCACATCTCTCGGGTATAATAAAGTGTAAATTACAATATGGAAACGGAAGATATCTCTCGCTACCTGTCATAGCAAAATAGATTACCATAGGCTTGGGAAAGGATCAAACCTCCACCACATGGCGTAAGCACCTAGGATAAACTATCAAAGAGGTCTTTTAAAGGGTTGTAACGTTAGGTGTAGGGATATGAAATACACGGTTTTGTTGGATAAAGGAAGTTTTACTGGTGGCGAGTTAACAATCTTGGTTAATTACATGTACAAGATGGCGTTGCTAAGCCAAGACTAGACTCGACTTAAGCTAATAAATGAAAAATAACAAAAACATAAAATGAACATACAATAAAAAGGGATGGTAGTCTGTATGTTTTTTCTCTTTTCCTTTTTCTATTTTGTTTTCTTTTTCTTGATTTTTTCGATTTTTTTTTTTTTTTTTTTTTTTTTTTTGCATACACTCTTACCCTACCATCCAAAATAATACATCATAGGAAATGAACATTTCCCTTACACTTGAATCTTTACATACTTTACATTAAACTAATCTAACGACTCGAATTAAGAAAATCAAAACACTTGGAGCACTTTTAAGATTAACGTATATATGGGGGTAATAAGTGATGTTCTTCCCCATTACTCCATAAAATAAGTACTTACCCATGAGTCCCAATCGTCCCAAAACAATATGTACAAGGATATGACTCGACTTAGCAACCATGTAATCAATTAGAAAGTTAACTTAGGGTTTAACAAATAACAATAATGCACTAAAAATGAGCGCATACACGGAAGGCTAAGGCGATTTGGTTGTACATTTAAGTGGGCTGTAACAAATTCTTCCTTCAAGTAAAATGCTTAAAGTTAGAAACGAAAAGATAGGCTCGGAGGGGTGTACTAGGGGTTTCGTGTACTAAAAATGAGTACAACGCTAAGGTGTGGGAAAAATTAGTTGACTTAACTAGCCAAGTAATATGACTTAAATGGTCAAGTAATTATAATACGGGTTTAACACAAGGGTGATCCTAATGCCTCTTATCATGTAGTAAATCCTACTACACGAATGTAGTCTCACTAGCGGTCTCGGGATGCATCACTAACGCAAGTTCTAGAAATCTAAATGCTACCGGTACACTCATAAACACTAATAATGAATGCTTTTCCTATCAAATCTAAAGGCGAACCTCACATTTTTGGGTGGAAAATTTTTCTGAATATACGGTTATGTGCTAGTCATACAATCTTCTATCCATGAGACGCTTGCTATGGCTAAAGTTTCACTCCTAAATGTTGTAAAGAAATTTAAATTTGGCGCTAAAATTGCACTAACAAGTATTTCTCATAGTTTTATTACACATCTACCATTAGACAAAACAAACTCAAGCAAAAGTGCATATGTAAGGTATCATCTTTTTACCCTCCCCTTACACTTAAGATGAACATTGTCCCCAATGTTCAAGTAAAGAATGTAAAAGTGAAAAAGTAAAGAGAATGAAATCAAATACTCCCCTGATTCGCTCGGTATGGATAATAAGATGGCCAGGTTAAATCTTCCTCCAAGAAAATGAACAATGAAAGCTTCCATTCCAGAATATAAATCATCTTCTTGTCATACATAACCTGTAAAACCTGATAAAATAGACAAGACAACCTCGCGTAAAATCGGCGGCATCCTATATAACTTACTAAATCCTAGAAAACAAGATAAGATATAATGCTTGTGGAATGAAGTTTGCAGATTTCCTGAAGATTATAAAACTTAATAATTCACAAAAACCATAAGACTCCGTTAGAAAAACAAAACTGGTAAAATTTCCAGATTTTTACACTTGACGCCGTCAAGAGTAAACTCCTGACGCCGTCAGAAGTGACCTGCAGAAATTCTTATGTTAATTTTCCGGAAAATTTCTGGAAAAACTTGGTCCTACTTCCTGGAAAATCCTGCAAAACTTCATTATGACTCAATACAAGCATTCGACTCTAACAAATACGAATATACATGTTCATTTAATATTGTGGAGAATCATGATCGGTTTGTTTCTTGAAAACATATTTGGGGTTTCCCCTTACACTTACCTTTTGCAAAAATACCTTTAGGTGGAGTTAAGACTAGGCCAAAACAACAAAGTAAAGTATTTCCACTATTTAGTTTAGAAACATGATCTACCAACAATAAAAATAAAGCATGCATACGGAAGCAAATAACAAACAAACAAATAAAATCACACAAAACATGGGTTGCCTCCCAAGAAGCGCTTTTCTTTATTTACGAGTCTTGTAGCTAGACTCAAGGTCATGGGTTACTACGTGACCTCATCATTGGTTCCACTCTCTAGGTCGTCTTCTAAACCAGTTTTGTATTCCGGACCTAGTTGCAAGCATTCTTTGTAGAAACCAAGCATTCTATTCTTTACATACTCTACTCCTCTACGTCTATCCTCCTCATTCCTATAATAAGCCGCTTGCTTGTGTTCCTTTTCGAAATTAGAGAGAAGGCGGTATTGCTCAATTTTGTAGGGCATTTGATAGGCAACCTCATCATTTTCTCCCTTGAATCTAACTATCCCTAAAGTCGGATCATAACTCATCCTAGTGCCCTCAACAAATGGTTTTCCAAATATTATTTGGCTTAGGCAAGCATCTATCACCGGACGAGTGTCCTCAACTATCATAAAATCGATCTCATAGGTGAGATTTCTTATAATCACATGCAGTCCCTTCACCCTTCCTGCAAAATTACTTATCAGATTCTTATCGGGCATCATCCTAAAATCAAGTTGCTTCTTCATCACCCAATTGTAATAAGTCCTAGTCATGATGTTCACGGGGGATCTAAGGTCGATGTAAGCTTTCCATATATGCATGTGCCCGATATTGCATAGGATGTTAATGTTAGAGGGGTCTCCCATTTTGATAAGGGGGGTGCCAAGGATATATGGTCTCTCGGGACTATCGAATAAATCCTTATGGTATTCCTGTTCTTCCTTGGTGGGCAACTTATCAAAGTATTCTTCTATAGGCTCTACCTCAACTTCCCTACTCTCATCCTTAGTCTCGGCTTCTATTCTAACTTCATCCTTGTCACTCTCCTCAATCTCCTTATCTATTGGCTTGATGGTGACAACATTGACAAAGTGGACATGTTTGGATGATGAGGGGTCCTTAATTTGGCTTCCGTTATTGGTGTCCCTAGTGTCTTTCCTAGGTGTGACTAGTGCTTGGTTGTTTAGGGCCTTCAACAAGTTGTCAATCTTGTTGGTTATCTCTGTTTGTTGTTGGTTGAATTCGGTTTCAAACCTAGCTATGCGAGCCTCTTGAGATGCCATGAACTTAGACATCAACCCTTCAAGGTTGTTGGTACCACCAAAGTTGTTAGAAGGATTGTTGTTGAAAGTACGGTTGGAGGGTGGACCGGTTGGTTGGTAACGATTAGGTGGGTTGGAAGAATTGGGTTGATTTTGTTTCCACCTAAGGTTTGGGTGATTTTTCCATGAGGGGTTGTATGAATCACCGTAAGTGTTTGGCTCGGGCTTGAAAGTGTACCACTTATCTCCCGCTTCGTCGGTACGCGTGGATGCATAGTCCGCAAAAGCTGTTCCGGGGAGTTCCACACAATCACGAGTGTCGTGGGGACCACTACATAATTCGCATGAAGAAGTGATTTTGTTCACTTGGCTTGAAGGCTTAGGAGCTTCGTAAGATTTCATGAGAAACTTGACTTGGTCCTCAAGTTCCATGATCCTACGGTCGGGAGTGCTAGAATTGTTCGAAGGCAAAGATATCGCCTTGACCATTTTGTTCAAGTCACGGGGATCATTCCAACTTTTGTTGTCATAGAGAGCAAGATCTTCTATGAGTTCCCATGATTGTTCCGCACTAAGATCACGTAGCTTACCACCGGCCGATTGGTCAATGGCTCGCCTCGTGGAGATGTCGATATGGTCATAAAAGATTTGGACTTGGAGCCAAAGATCTACGCCATGATGAGGGACTTTTTGGAGTAAGTCCTTGAAACGAGTCCATGCTTCATAAAGAGATTCATTTTGACGTTGTTGGAACATCAAGATGTCATTTCTAAGCTTAGTAGTTCTCCCCGGTGGGAAAAATTGAGCAAGGAAACGAGTGGTGATATCATCCCATGTGGTGATGGATCCCGCGGGTAAACGTTCAAGCCATTGACTAGCTTGATCCCGTAGAGAGAATTGGAATAGGCGTAATCGGGTTGTCTCTCTAGTTTCAACATCTAGGTCTATGGAATCTACGATTTTGAGGAAGTCCTTAAGATGTTGGTTTGGATCTTCGGAACGAAGTCCATGGAATGCACAGCCGCTTTGCACCAACCGGATGGTGTCGGATCGCAAGGGGGTCACATTGGCTCCGGTGAGCTCAATGGTGTTTCGGTAGCCTTGATGGCTAGGTCGGGAATACTCTCCTAAGGTTTGGGGCCTAAGGGGTTCTAATGGTGGGTTTTGTTGTGGTGGGATGACGGGTTCAAAGATGTTCCCGTTGTCTATGATGTCGGGTGGTTACGAACAAAGGCACAAAGAAGTAAGATAGACTAAAGAGAACCTAAAAATAAAAATAAAATCTTACTAGAAAGGAATCTAGCAAGTAGACCTAATAAAAAGAAATTCTAACCTAGACAATAACTATTCCCCGGGCTGCGACGCCAAAAACTTGATGCGTGGGAATCGCAACAGGCTTTACCTCTCGAGGGATCTCGAGAAGCTTACAACCCCCACCAGGCAGTGTACCTGATCGTTGTAGTATAGTATAGTGACAAGTACCGGGGGATTGATCGTTCAGCTTAGGAATAGTGTCGCTAGGATTAGAAAGCCTAAATACTAGTTCTAAAGGTGAGGGATGATTATTTTTGTGTTTTTATATTTTTTAGAAAGCAATTAAAATTCTCGGGTTTTAAGGATTTGGGCGGAATTAGTTGCTAATCAACTAACCCAATACTAAAGATGCAATCAAAATAAAATACTAAAAATGAAAATAAACTAAATTATGCTAAAGTTGTGAGCAATAAGTGGAGAAAATGTGTTTACTTAGATTTCACTACTCCCTAGACATCTTTTACACGTTAATTACTTGTTATAAATGCATGGATGACGGATCGTATTCCTTAATACCATTCATGGGGTGGCACACTTAACTCCCCAATTCTATGAGCTCTTATCTCCTCCTACACCATGCCCAGCACAACTATAGGGATTGTAAACAGTGGCTCATGCATTAAATACAACCAATAAAGACCTAGTGCGCGTCGGTTCATGTTTCTTAAGACGTTCAAGCATGTTACCAATTGGAGATCTGCCAGTTTTCTTAAGCCTAACATATAAATCATTCATCCAAAACAAGTATAAACAAGTAATCAACACATAATTAACATCTAGGTTTCATTAGATCTAAGCAAACACAAGATAGATCTAGCCTAGCATGATGGAATTAAGACAAGAACAAGATATAGACAACCAACACATAGACATATTGATTGAATTGAAAGAACACTTATCTCAATTACACATGTAAGGTATCAAGGGCTTGGAACCCTTGAAAAACCTGTAAAATTCGCACCAAGTTCGTACTTAGGGTTTCTCCAAAACTTCTCTTTTTAAATGTGAAAAATTAGAAAACTATATATAGGAAAAGAGGTCTGACGGCGTCAAGACAAAGCTTGTGACGCCGTCACCTCGCCGCCAAAACTATTCTCGGACTGCCTTGATCTACATTTGACGCCGTCAAGACTTAATCATTTCTAGGCCGTCATGACTTTTACTCTTGACGCCCTACCTTCATGACGCCGTCAAATCTGTACTGGGTCGTCATGGAATTTTGCTCTTGACGCCGTCAGGGAGTTACTCTTGACGCCGTCACCTACTGTTCCCAGCATGGAAAATTAAGATTTTGGCGTTTTCTTCACTTTTATGCTCAAAAAACATCCGAATTGCTTTCTTTTCCAGATTTCTCTCCCAAAGTACC
The DNA here is from genome assembly GCA_030686995.1 of Artemisia argyi. Taxonomy (NCBI): domain Eukaryota; kingdom Viridiplantae; phylum Streptophyta; class Magnoliopsida; order Asterales; family Asteraceae; genus Artemisia; species Artemisia argyi. Next base: position 85,341,737 of record CM060699.1, read on the forward strand.
TAAAATCACAAAAGGAACAATTTAGGGCAATATTTGATCAAATAAATTCGAATTCGGGCTTAAATGACCCCCTAAAAACGGATCATTTTTCGCCTCATCAGACGGCGTCAAGAATAAACTTGTGACGCCGTCACCTCGCCGCCAAAACTCTTCTCGGATTGCCTTGATCTACATTTGACGCCGTCATGTGATAATCATTTCCAGGCCGTCATGACTTTTACTCTTGACGCCCTACTTCGTGACGCCGTCAAATCTGTACTGGGTCGTCATGGAAAATTGCTCTTGACGCCGTCAGGAAGTTACTCTTGACGCCGTCACCTACTGTTCCCAGCATGGAAAATTAAGACTTTGGCGTTTTCTTCACTTTTATGCTCCAAAAACGTCCGAATTGTTTCCTTTTTCCAGATTTCACTCCCAAAGTACCTAAAATCACAAAAGAAACGATTTAGGGCAATATTTGATCAAATAAATTCAATTCCGGGCTTAAATGACCCCCTAAAAACGGATCATTTTCGCCTCATCAAGATACCTTAGTTGGAATCTTTTGCATGATATGCCACATGCAAAGCCTGTGCTTGGAATCAGGAAGCACCTCAGCAATCGCATTCCGCATTGCACCATCTTGATCAGTGACAATGATATTTGGAGAACGAACAAATGCTTTCTTGAACGCTTGCAATAACCATATGTACGATTCAGTAGTCTCATTCTTAAGAAGACCAGAACCAATAGTAACACACTTCCGGTGATTGTCAATAGCAGTAAAAGCACAAAAACCATACGATATCTGAGAAAAAAAATAGTATCTCAGGTGATTGTCATCATTATGCAATGAAAATATAACATGTTTAAAAAAACAAAACATACTTATTAGTCTTGTAAGTGGCATCAAATGAGACAATATCACCAAACTCTCTGTAGTTACACTTAGCAACCTCATCAGCCCAAAACAATCCACGAAGCTCAGCATCTTCAACAAAATAATCAAAAGAGAAGTTCGACGTAAACTTCATCCGATCTTCCATATGGTTAATAAGCATCTGAGCATCACTATCCCCAATGAAACAATTTATACCACGAGTAAAATTACAAAACTCGGTATGCGTACCATGAACAAACGCTGTAGATCCTTTCAACCCAGAATACAAACTATGAGCTTTAGTCGCACCAAGATTATGATTAGCTGCTTTCATAATGAACAACTGCTCATGGTATGGTAGCTTCCTCTCACTTTTTGACAAATGTTTGTACTCTAGTCTCTATACGATCTAGTGCGTGATTATGTTCAACAACAAAGCTAGTAAGCTGATATTGAGATGTTCCGGGAATCATATGGAAAACTGCACGCGCTTTGCAACCAGTTACCCTAAAATTTGAAGTCCTAACTTGCTTATCACCTTTCTTACGAGCTAAAGTATTCAAATGAATTCTCTTTGGGCAACCTTCCCTATTGCAAACTAGATACTTCTCTTTTACAAAACCATCCCTTAACCTTTTCTGACTAGACTTTCTAATACCAAATCCAGCCTCAGAAGCATATTTCGCATGCATACTAATGCATTCATCAATAGAATTATAAACACTCAACAGCTTTGGTAAAACACTGGCAGAAACTCTAGGAACCCAAAAAACCGATCCACCAGGAGTATCGATAAAATCATGATGAGCAAAAGATTGAGGAGTTTTAAGAACACCAGAAGCTGGAAAAGAATGAGGTAAAACAAAAAATCAAAAGCATAACACAAAAACAGCTTATAAAAACATATCACTGTTGATACTAAACATATATCAACAACAGGCTAAAAAAAAAGCAAACGTATCACTGGTGATATGTTTGATAAGTAGTTTAACAAATAATTAGAAACAGCTAAACAAACAACTATCATAAACAAACTAACATAAACAAGCAAACATATCACTGGTGATATGTTTCATAACATGTTTAACAAATAATTATGAACAGCTAAAACATATCACTGGTGATACTGCACAATTATCATCATGTCTAAGCTGTTAAAACTAACGGCTCAAAAACATAAAGACAAAAAATAGCTAATAAAAACATATCACTAGTGATACTAAACATATATAATCAACAGGCTAACATAAATAAGCAAACATATCACTGGTGATATGTTTCATAAGTTGTTTAACAAAATAATTATGAACAGCTAAACATATCACTGGTGATACTACACAATTATCATCATGTTTAAGCTGTTAAAACTAACGGATCAAAAGCATAAAACAAAAACAGCTAATAAAAACAAATCACTGGTGATACTACACATATATCAACAACATGCTAACCTAAATAAGCAAACATATCACTGGTGATATGTTTCATAAGTTGTTTAACAAATAATAATGAAAAATCTAAACATATCACTGGTGATACTGAACAATTATCATCATGTTTAAGATAATAAGCATAATAACACTATAATCAACAGCTTATTATCAACAAAAAACAGAAAAATAAGCTTAAAAATCAAAATAAAACTCACATGATGCATTATCATCCTGAGAATGCTTAGAAGAAGAATCACTGTAACTGCTACCAGAATTATCACAAACAGCACCAGATACATTACCAGAATTATCGTAAACAGCAAGAGCTAAACGATCGGTTGAATTAATAGAAGATTCTGAAACCGAAACAACAGGTTGATTAAGATCAAAAATCGCCATGCGCAAATCAATTGGGATAATGAGCCATCAATTCGAGCCGGAGAGCGGTGGTGTTGTGGTGGAACCGACGGAAGAGTTGCGGTGGTGTAGCGGTGGTAAATGATTATGGAGGGAAAATGTAACTGATTATCGAGGGAAGTCGGTTAAGAGAAAACACACAGTTTGTGTGTGTGAAAAAAAAAACGAATGAGAAAAAAATAAATAAAATAAAACTTTATATATGTGGGATAAAATTAGGTTAATCTAGGCCATTAGATCAAAAAGGATGGAGGGTGGGGATTTGTCCATTGGTATGCATTTGAATTTTCCTCACGATATGTATTAAAAGAGGATTTTTGAATTATCATGTGTCACAGTTACATAAACTAAAATTGGTAATAACTAGTTTGGTTTGCCTGATATTTGTATCGATAAGAAAATTTCGTAGTTGGGTTTTTATTTATTTATTTATTTATTTATTTATTTATTTTCGCTATATTCTTGATATGTAAATTGTGTATGATTTGGTTTGATTTATCTTGGTGCAATGTTTTTGAAATTTACACTCTCTCTTCAAAATAATTTTAATATTTTACAAATTCATATAGCGCATCAATAAACCTATTACCACATCACCGTTCTTAAATTGATGAGCATGCATGAGTTGATTAAAAAAATAGGAACAAACAAGCCGATATCTCATGGGCATGATTCATGCCCACGTTTCATGCTGCCACAATTCTTTAAAAAAATATATATCTTTTATATAATAAAAGAAAATTTTAGTTGGTGGTTTTGACATTTAAAAAAAAAAAAAAAAAATAATCATTCCTTATTAGGAAATAATTGAATTGTTATCATATAATAGAAAAAGGCTAAATACTTCCTAATTTGACATAAAATTTTATAAATTCATTATATATAAGAGTTGTACAAAACCCCTAAAAATAACATGTACTTAGTGGTTATTTTTCAATAATCTTGGATCCAAGTAAAAAAAGTAGTTGCAGATTTATTCAAGTGAATTATGTTGTATGGTTCAAAAATAGTTGCAGATTTTGCAACATTTGTTCCATCTCTTTTAATCTTTAAAATGTTCAAGTCGAGATTTAGAGGAAAGAAGAAAAAATAATTTTAGACTGGCAATAATTGTGCTGCATCATCACTAAGAATAACGACTAACTTTTCGGAAGGCATTACAAATGCAGAATATCAAGCATTAGCGAAGAAATAAAAATGATTGCGGTCCCGTCAAGGCTGTAACCGAGCCAAACCAGTTTAACCATGTCAAGGTCGAAACTTGAGTTGAACTTAAAACTTGCGCTAGGTCAAGCATAAATTATAAGCTGCATGTTAATTAGCAAGAAGAAATAACCAAGTTCAATATATTTCACATTCTAAAAGCAGTAAACCAATTCATAACTATACCATACTCGTTGCACCAGCTCAATATTCTTAAAACACTTCCACGAAAACACCTTTTTTTCTGCATTTTCATGATCAAAGAGAAAATATACATTCTAACGCAAAACGACAACTAATTTGAGCAACACCCAAACCTCTTAAGACCTGAGGAATCATCATTAACATCAATCGTGGCTCCTTTTGTAGGAACAGATGCAGAGGCACCCTCATCGCCAACCTCAACAGCTTTCTTGCTAACAATCTTGTAAATCTGTGTTATCACTTCACTAAAAGCACTTTCAACATTAGTTGCTTCCAATGCGGAAGTCTCCATGAAATAGAGGGACTCGGCTTCGGCCAATGTTTTGCCTTCTTCAGTTGAAACAGCGAGAAGGTGACGGAGGTCTGATTTGTTGCCAATTAGCATGACAACGATGTTGGGGTCGGTGTGGTCTCTCAGTTCCTTTAACCACCTCTCGATGTTTTCAAAAGTAGCACGGCGAGTCACATCGTATACTAGTAGTGCACCAACAGCTCCTCTGTAGTATGCACTTGTAATGGCACGATACCTGCAAGAAGAATAATTAATATAAAAAAATAAGGTTTTATTTTGGAGTCCCACTAATATGAGATATGAATTTCACAGAAGACGGAAGGTGATATGATGCTTTAATAACAGTCTGATGATATTATCATCGGCAAAGGTCGCAAAAATGGTACTGCAGTGAAATTCGTCAAAACAGACTTGTCAAAATGGGTACCTTTAGGGGTGGGTCGGGTTGGATTCCCCACAAACACTTCTTGTCCGACAAACAATATATTTTATAACTGATTACGGTATCAAATATGATAACAAAAACTATCATATATCAATAATCATCTGATTTTTAAATAAAGTTATATAAGAGGTCTTGTTTCTTAACAATGTAAGCTTTGGGCGACTTCAACCAATTTGACCCGATTCCTTTCTAGCTAATTTTGATTTACTTTAAGCCTTTGACATGTTTGATATAAACCATTACCCAAATCGACCCTTTCATAACTAAAACACTAAACGGTTGAACTACCATTAGTTTTCAGTGTTTAAAACTTTAAATAAGGCACATGAAAAGGCCAATACCACTAGGCACACAAGCTTGTTTAATTAAGGTTCCTGCTGACACATCATTTTCTTCACATTCTGTTTCTGAAAATTACAGTTGATAAATTAAGGCATGTCTTGTCATGTTTCATGAACTTATTTTCCCTAAGTGTAGTCAACTGGTCATACAGACAGAAATTTACTCATAGAGGCCTTAAAGTTGTAAAAACTTGAAATTTCTTGGGTAAATTAATTATAGAGATCCACACAAATAAGGAGCTCTACCCAACAAACAAAGAACAACTTTAGGTTCTACTACATGACGCCAGATACTAATATGCCTGTATGGCATATCCATGCTCAAATAAATCGGGCCATGACATTCTCTTCACATCTGACTCACCCATATTTATTTCGGCTACATACATTAGAATACTTGCCATGCACTGCAAACTCTATGTTTTCTAGTTTTTTTTCGAAATAGAATTGCTCCAACATTTCTAAAAATCTATGCTCCTATAGCAATGCTTGAACTAATGCATCACTTGCATAGTTGATAGTTGTGAGGTGGTGTAATTCTTGGTCCTAGTGGACTTCTGATAAGAATACCATTTCTACCATATTTACAAAAACACAGGTACTCGTTCAGTGGTGAACAACTTCTCTACAAGATAAATCATATCCAATTCTTGGATCACATAGCCACGAGAGTCGTTGTGAACAAAAAGAGAAAAAAGTCACTACCCATCATGCATATAAATCACATCACCTCCATGGTTGATTTCAGTGATCTACATCTGATCTGAGTTATTTTTAATGATCTACATCTGATCTGATGGTATTAATGATGACATGATGTTGATGATTTTGATGAAAAGATAAAATAAAATAAAATAATGATCCTAAAAAAACAAATTCCAAAAATGTAAGTTTAGCAAGATGTGAATACCCAGATCAATTTTTGTTTAACTTCGTTGGAATGTGATCACGGATTGAATATTTACCAAAAGGGTATCAAGTATGATTTAAAAAAAAAAAAAAAAAATGCATGTTCAGTAGGTTCACATCTAAACCTTTCACTACCTACTCAAATGTCATATTTCCTCTAGTTTGGTCCCTAAATATGTGACTAATCCACTTACTGCCTGCTTTATTTCCTCCACTGGTTTCTTGACATTGTATTCTTTTACGCATTTAACAACCCAATTTCCTCTAAATTAGATCGATCCATACATGTGCTACCTCAACAACAACAATGAGAAACCCGATGAAGTGTCAAGGCCACCTGAGCAAGAAGGTGAACAAAAAGTAATATGGCAAAAGAGCTAAAGCTCCTTTCATAATTCTCAAAGAAACCTAACCCTAATACCCTACCTAGCTTTTGAGCGAGTCATACGTTCTTTAAGATTAGACTGCAGAATATACACACATGTGCATGCAACAGAATCATTCATAAGAAAGCATCAAGATCTAGAGTACAAACCGGTCCCTGGAAGCCTATTATTTGTAATAATTCCATGTACAGAAGACAGTTACTAGAGGTGGCAATTTCAAGTCATTTACTTAGGAGTGGGTTGATTTGCAACTTTTAAGTTGCGTTTTATTTCAAAATTTTCTGAAGGGTCAAACACGTTGAAATTTTCTAAAGGATCACATAAAAACTTAACTAAAAGGGGAACGGGTCAACCACGTTGAAATACCCACAACTTTTATAATGCCTGCAACCTTCTGATATTCTACTTAAAGATTAGAAATATTATTATAATAGTGCTTTGTAATCATAAATTACTTGTATACAATCTGCTCATATTGTAATAATAGTGTGTTTTCTAAGAAATAAACCCGGATCTACCTGACCTGCCCTGTTTTGACCCGTAATCCAATCCGCTAATATTGCTACCTCCAATGATAGCTATTACAGCCATAGTTGTTGCACCATCGCCATGGTCTCACGGCAGTGGTGAAATTGCATGTAGTCCCCTTGCCTTGATTGGAAGAAAGAATGGTCTAAAACAAAAGATCTCATAAGAAAGATATACTAAAAGTAAAAGTCAACCACCAATTGCTAACAACCAGTCTCCCCTGAACAACCCTTTGGCTTGTTATCTAGTTCAGCAACTGTCTCTTGTTCTGGGAGAGCATTCATTAGTTCTCTTATGTTTTATGTTGTTGTATACGATGAAGGTAACTTCATTCGTTTTATCGTTTATTAACATTTAAACACTCGCTATTCTGTATAGCTTGCCATAAGCACAGCCGACAGCAGAGCGATACATCTATTTGATTTATTTATACAGATTTATCTGCTTTTAAGTTTTACTTTCTGATTTAACGGCTTTTATTTTCAATTCTTTGATAGAATACCATGGTTACTTTTTTTTGTTGCGACTTATGTTGTGCCAAACATGTTTATATGCTTCAACTGACGGTATTTGTTTATTTAACTTCACCTTATTTGATATACAAATGATAGTATCCCATGAACTTTCATGTTTTAGAGTGATTCATCATCTTATCATAAACAAGATCAAGGTGGTGTTTTTACTTTGGATACGCTTTATGCCGGTTATTGAGACTAGCGTAAAGCTACTTAACTCTACCCCTAAAATTTAGCAATTGATTGTTTGATTCTAAACTAATTCCAGAGTCACAATAGCAGACAGCTAGTTGCCGACTGCACACTGCACGTAATGGGAAAAAAATCGAACTCTATAAAAGTAACAGGGATTAGAAATAAATACATCAACTTATCAACCAGACAGGAAAGGTCAAAACTACAAAATGTCCACGAGCTTTACGCAGAATATATGGAAAACAATCCTCTGACTCATGGACTGCCTATTGAGAAAGCCTCTAGTAGTCAAAATAAAGTTATCGTTCTAGAAGCTAAGTGATAAGAAATTGAGTATGTGTGAAGCCTACTAAACAATATTAGCTGCTAGCTAGATCTTATAAAAGAATTACTACGTAGTAGTTATCAAGTTATAACAGAAAGTTCGATTTAGCAATTAGGCCTTGTAAGAACGAGCACTCCTTTCAACAGCACAGCAAATTACTAAGGTTTCCTTAAACAAATTTTATACCGAGAACTTGGATTACACGTGACTAAACGATGATACTAGAAAGATTCTAAATGATCAAGAAAACTTGTCCCTTATAGCCCTTAACTCTATAGCATGTTTTGGTGTGCCTATCATGTATCAATAATGTTATGCACGCAATTATTTTACAAAAGTCAAATTTCTAACTATAGTAAGTGGTTCTACTTTTAAAAGATGTTATTTTTGGCACCCTTTTAATACACCTTTTCCTTGGTCCCCAATTTCACACGTGATAACACTAAGTCACTAATGATCCCTTTGTTGCTAAGAAAGATCAACATATTGACAGTAAGGTCAAAGCTGGTAACATTAAACAATGATTTCCCAATAACAAACTAAAACTAATCCTAGTATTTTATATAGGAACGGGCAGACCTTCATGTCCCGAATTCTGTTTCATGGTCTTTTGTAGTAAAAAATTAGTTTCAAAAATGATATTTCATTATTCTAGTGCAACCTTTGAAAAAGTCTATTATGGTTGTGCATAGTTGCGTACCTTAAACAGACATCTTATATCCGCACTATAAAAAGGCCTTAATGTCACACGAAACAAATATTAAGCTTTCATGCCCATACACCACCACAAGTCACTCGCCGCCCAACCCCACCCGCTTCCAGCCCCACCAACAGATCATATCATTTTTTGTCCCTAACCAAAAAAGTTCCATTCATTATCTAACACGAACTACTTTACAAGCGATCACACCAAATACGTTTTCTTCGTACTTACACAACCCGCTTTATCAACATAAAGCACGATTTTGGGACAAAGCAAGCCGCTTTCTTAACTATCAAATATAACCCACACATACTATATAAAAAACCATAAACCTCATCAAGGGGATGTTTGGATTAGCTTATTTTTCGGGCTTATGAGCTTATTTGATTTTGGAAAATCTTATAAGCTCACTTATTTCGGCTTATTAAGGTGAGCTCCTAAGCCGAAAGTGAGCTAATCCAAAAACACCACCTAAGCTTCTAGATACAACAATATAAAAAAACATAAAAACAAACCCAATCATCAAAAAACCTTAAACCTTAATAACTTAACTAAAAATAAAGTACAGTAATAAATAAAAAAAGGGTAAAGAACCTTTCTTGACCAGCAGTATCCCAAATCTGAGCTTTGATAACTTTATTATCAACATCAAGGCTTCTTGTAGCAAACTCAACACCAATTGTTGATTTTGTTTCTAAATTGAATTCATTTCTAGTGAATCTTGATAAAAGATTGGATTTACCAACGCCTGAATCACCTATTAAAACCAGTTTGAATAAGTAATCATATTCATCTTCTGTTCTGTATCCAGACATGTTCCTTTTTTGTTTTTTGTTTAAAAAAAAATGCTTTTTGAAGTGTTTTTGGAACTTTTGGAAATGGTGGAGACTGTTGTCGTTTGTGGTGTGATAGTGATGAGAATATCAAGGTGGTGTGTGGAATTACGATTTTACCCCCAACATACAGGTTGCCAAATTGAAGGTAGGAGTACATTTCTGCTTTACCTATTTTTTTAGAGAGGTGATTGATACACCGATTTTTTATTTTTTTTTTCTCATCACACTTATTGCATTATAGTGTTGTACTGTTTGTTTTTTATGCATTATAATACAAAATGGTATGTTTATAAAAAAAATAGTGTGCGAATTAATAATCCTCATTTTTTTTTAACTAGACGAATACTTGTAAATAGCGATTAAATTTTGTAGGTTCTAAGTAGGGGTGAAAACGAGCCGAGCCGAGCCCGAACCTGTTAGAGCTCGAGCTCGACTCGTTATATATAAAAAGCTCGAGCTCGTTTCGAATCTAATATTTTGAGCTCGAGCTCGGCTCGGCTCAGGCTCAGGCTCAACTAATTTATATAATGTGTTAAAGAAAATAAAATTCAAACGGGGCTTGGCTCGTTAATCACATAAGGCTCAAGCTCGTTTACTACTTTTAAGCTCGTTTATACGTATAAACAATATATATACGTATATATTTCTAGGGCTCGTTTAGGCTGGCAAGCCTACTCGAGCTTTTTGTATAGAGCTCGGCTCGAGATCGATTATTAAATGAGCCCAAACTTAGGCTCGAATCGTTCGAGTTTTTTACTTATCTGATCTCAAGCTTTTCATGAGCGGCTCGGCTCGTTTCCACCCCTAGTTCTAAGGGTAGAGAGTGTTGTCGAGGGTTTTCCTTCGTCACATCAGCTTTTTCTATCTCCTAAGAGCACTGGGTACGCTCATGCCAAAGGCCTTTTGCCATTGGCAAAAAGTGATGTCACATAAGCAAAACACTATATGGCACCAGAAATCTTTTGGCATCACATTTTGTGTTGTTACCCTTTGCACCAGAAAATGTGGTGCCATATGACAATTTTTTTTTTCATTTATATAAAATAAAATAAAACACACACAATATTAACTAAAATAAACTTAATTAAATTCAAATTCAAAATTCAATTTCAAAGTGACAGTTCAAATTTAAAATTTCAAAGTACGAATTCAAATTCAAATTCAAAATTAAACAAACCCTGTCTTTTTTCCCTATATATATCCACTACATTTTCAACTAAAAAACACATCAAACTCTCTCAAGAATTTCTCAAAAAAACAATCCCAGAAACAATTCCCTAGTTGAGGAACCATTTAATACTCCATCATCAGAAAATCCGGTTCTGAGGAAGAGGAACGACTGGTTCTTCAGGATGAAAAAGCATTGAGAACTTTTGAAGAAGAATAAGCAAGAGAAGAAGCATCTCGTAAGGAGCGGGAAGCAAGGGAAGAAGAAGAGAGTAAGGAAAGTTGGTTTGACAAAGCGTATCAAGAGTGGGAAGAGGGTGCGTTTGCGGGCTATTCTGCTTACGACGAGGGTTAGTAGACATATTAACCTATGGCTGAAGAACTTATGTTTTATTTTCTGTATCGCAGTTTTATTCTCATTTCAATCTAGTACTCTTTTTTGCTTCTGTAACAAATAAAATTTCATCTTCTACATAAAATAAAATAAAATCCACACAATATTAACTAAAATCCATTAAATTAAAAGTAAAACACATTACATAGAAATAAAAAAAATACGAAAAATACATTAAAATTAAAAATACATAAAGTTAACTAGTTTTGTTTTGGATTATTTGCCATGATTCGTGCTTCTCGGGCATTCATTAAGTCCACTTTCCCGTCAACATGTCATTGGTACGAATACTGTAGTTGAGCTTCTTGGCTTCCTTGTTGTATGTGTCGAAAACTTTATCCCAAAACGTATCCCTTTGTTGATCCGCTGATGAGGCGAAAAGTGTTACGCTCTTAGGGGGTCATTTAAGCCCTAAGTCGTGATTATTTGATCAAATATTGCCTCAAATCGTTCCTTTTGTCATTTTAGGTACTTTAGAGAAGAAATCTTGAAAAGAAAGCATTTTTTACGTTTTTGAAGCGAAAAGTGAAGAAAACGACAAAGTCTCCAAATCAAGCTGGAAACAGTATCTGACGACGTCACGTTCTATAGGTGACGGCGTCACGTGTTGGCAAAGAGGTGGATATGAAGTTTACACGAGACGCGGTAGAATGTTTTTTGGATTTAAAGAGTGACGGCGTCACCCTTTGTGACGCCTAGGCCGTCACGTACAATCTATAAGGTGACGACTAGTGAAGAATATGATGACGTATAGTCCATACTCGGTTCACGAACTCGATTAAGGGACATTACTAACGCCCAAGCCCATCACGAGTGGGCTATCATAATAATGATTTGGGCTACCATGCTAACGGTTTGGGCTCACGAAAGCCCAAACCCAAATATATTATTTATGGTCTAGATAATGATCTTTTATTTATGGGATAAAGATCAATGACCGGATAAATGTGATACGCCAAAGAGTAAGGAGCACGAAATCTATAAAGATTTCGTGCCTATATAAAGAATATCACAATCCTCATTGAGGTACGATCTAAAACCCTAACTCTTCAATACACCCTAAAACCGATTATTTACTCTCACGTCGGAGGATAATAGTGGGAAACAATCCCACGATAAGCCTAACGGTGTTTGTTTGCTTTCTTAGTGCGCAGGTCTCAAGCATTAAGATCTAATTGGTACGAGAACAGGAACCCAAACAAGGAACGCCCAACTTTTGTATCAACAAGTGGCACCATCCGTGGGACCCTACACTAAGAACTAGAATGACGAAGCATAAAAACTCAAGCCAGTGGACTCCGTAGTTGGAAAAAACACATGGTGACCCCCAGGGGAGGAAACATCAAGATTCAACCTCTAGGCAGGCCTCTGGAACAACCAGTGCGCCCAGTCACCAAGAATCAGGCCCAAGTTTGATCCTCCCAACGGTAGAATTGCCCACAGGGACTACCCAAGCCACTACGGTGGCCCCTAGCGTGGAAGATCTACAGCGTACTCTCTTCACCACTCCCTACCAGACGGCACCCATCGTGGACACTACTGTGCCGCCATGCGCGCCTAATCATGACAGGGGACCTAATGTGGAAACAGATATCCTCGCGCTAGAGGAGGACGCGCCTGAGCTAACGCTAAGTAATTTTGTGTCCCAAAATTACGAAACTTTAACTACCCTCATGCAAGAGGAAGCAAGGAGAAGGTCAAGTCAAAGCCTGCAAGCCCGGCTCAACTTTGGCCCCGAGTACGAAGCATCCCCATCGCGCTATCGGAAGGAGGGGCGCGAAAAGGACAGCCGCCGACTTCCAGTGTTCGATAGAGTTGGAGGAGAGCTGTAGATGATCAAGTATCTGATTCGCAGTACTCGGATGAACATGAAGACGATGGAAGACGTACCAATGTCCACGCTAGACTTGGTAACCGCAGGATGCAGGATAGACTTGGGCGGCAACGCTCACCAAGCGAAAGCCCTTCAAGGTCTAGTAGTAGAAGAATTCATGATAGGCTTGGGAGACAGAACTCCCCAAGTGAAAGCCCCCCAAGCTCGGACTTTGAGGAAAAACGGCGCAAGCGCCGCAAAAGGGGCAACTCCTCCTCAAGTGACTCCTCGGACAACGAGGACAAAGAAACAGGACACTGGAAGTCTAGAAGAAGACATCACGATGAGGAGGACGAAGATATATCTCTTCCTTGGCGCCGCCAAAAGGTTGACGCATTCACGCGGTGCATCAGCGATTATTTAGATGATAAGAGAAGGCGCATGCCAGCCAATGTTAAAACATATGATGGGACGGGTGATCCTGATGACCACCTAAAAATTTTCGAATCAGCTGCTACTATCGAAAATTGGCCACAACCTGTGTGGTGTCACATGTTTAACTCCACGTTGGTAGGGAATGCGCGAACCTGGTTTAGCAAGCTTCTATGAAGAAGCATAAACGGGTTTGAAAAGTTGCGAAACGCATTCCGTTTAAACTTTACACAAAGAAAGAAGTGCGCCAAGAACCCTGTCGAACTTGCCAGAGTGAAACAACGCCAAGGGGAATCCACAAGCGCTTATGTGGAGAGCTATAAGGATGAATGCATACATGTCAAGGCATGCCCCGAAGTACTTAAAATCTCAGGGTTCATGAATGGGATCAATAACCCAGAACTTATCAGAAGATTAAATGATAAGGTTCCCCAAACCTTTGATGAACTGATGAAGCGCACCAGGTCCTTTATCCAAGGGGAAGCAGCTGCTGCGGATAGCAAAAAAGGTTAATCAAACTATAGGTCACAAGCACAGCCTAGGAGACAATCCAATGACCAAGGTAGCAGCCGCAGCAAGAATTACCGCAATCAGGGAAATGGACGAGATAACGACAAATACACTCCACTCACGAAGACCCCAGGGGAGATATTTGCGACTGAAGGAGCTAACTTCCCGAAACCTCCACCAATGCGCACCCCAGAGGATCGGCGCGTAGGAAGTGGATACTGTGAATACCATGGACAAAAGGGCCACACTACCAACGAATGTGTCCAATTGCGCCAACTAATTTGCAAATTAGTGAAAGAAGGCAAAATGGATCACCTCGTTAAAAACATCAAAGAGGGGAAGGACAAACAGAAGAATGGGGGCAAGAAAGAGACACCCAAAGACAAGGCTGACACCATCTACATGATACAATCATGGCAGCGAAAGACAAGGCAAAAAGTCAGCCAGAAGTTTTCCTATGGGAGTTAAATCTCTTTCCCCACTCTGACTGCGGACAACGCAATAGTGGAACCGCTCACCATTGAGATACATACGGGGGGTCACGATATCCACCGCATGTATGTCGATGGGGGAGCGTCAGCAGATATCATGTATGAATATTGCTTCTAAAGGTTGTGACCTTATATACGAAGTCAGCTAATTCCGGCCACTACGTCATTGACTGGCTTCACAGGAGAGAAGATATGGCCCATGGGGCAATTACGATTACTTGTGGTTGTTGGTAATGAGCAACACTCTACGGCAGCCTGGATGAACTTTATGGTAATCAGGTCTCCTTCGCCATACAATGGCATTATTGGAAGACCAGGAATATCAGCCATGCGCGCGGTACCATCCACAGCACATGGGATGCTCAAATTCCTAGTAGAATGAGGCATTATCACCCTCTACAATACCACCGTGTCACCTAAAGAATGCAACACAGTGACAAGTGAGACCCCGCGCACTCCAGAGCAGCACACACCTAAAGTGGCAAACTTAAAGGTCGCAATCCACCCTGGCTATCCAGATCAGGAGATATCAATTGGAGGATCGCTGTCTGACAAAGGCAGAGCAGCTGTGTGCGCACTCTTGCAAAGAAATCTAAACATCTTTGCATGGGAACCAAAGCACATGACTGGTGTACCGCGATCGATTACAGAACACAAGCTGGAAATCCGACAAGGATACTCTCCAATAAGACAGAAAAAGCGCGGCCAAGCTCCAGAACGCGCAAAAGCTATTTTAGAGGAAGTACACAAACTGGTAGACACAGGCATCATGCGGGAGGTCTATTACCATGACTGGCTTTCCAATCCAGTGATGGTAAAAAAGAGCGATGGCAGCTGGAGAATGTGCGTGGACTTCACCGATCTTAATAAAGCATGTCCACAAGACTGTTACCCGCTACCAGAGATAGATTGGAAGGTAGAATCTTTGTGCGGATACCCCTTTAAATGCTTCCTAGATGCATACAAAGGGTACCACCAAATTCAGATGGCTGAGGAAGACGAAGAGAAAACAGCCTTCCACACAAGTCAAGGGGTCTACTGTTACACAAAAATGCCTTTGGCCTAAAGAATGCTGGAGCAACATACCAGCGGTTGGTGGACAACACGTTTGAGAAGCAAGTGGGTCGCAACCTGGAGGTTTATGTTGATGACCTTGTCATAAAGAGTCATACCGAAGAAGAATTGGTGCGTGACATTGAGGAAACATTCAAAACACTGGGAAGGATCAACATGAAGTTAAATCCCAAGAAATGCACTTTTGGCGCTACAGAAGGCATGTTTCTCGGATATTTGATAGAGCCTAATGGCATTAAGCCCTGCCCAGAAAAAACAAAAGTTGTCATCCAACTCCCTTCACTATGCACATTGAAAGAGGTCCAGTCATTAAATGGAAAATTAGCTGGGCTAAATCGATTCTTGTCCAAATCAGCGAATAAGTCACTCCCTCTCTTTAAAACACTCACGAAGTGTACAAAAAAAGGAGACTTTTGATGGACTGCGAAAGTGGAAGAAGCTTTTCAACAGCTTAAACAACATATAGCAGCACCCCTTAAACTTGTCGCACCCCGACCAGGGGAAGAATTGATCATGTACTTGTCTGCAACTCATGGAGCAGTCAGCGCGGTGCTATTGACAGATAGGAACTCCGTTCAAACACCAGTATACTTTGTAAGCAAGGCACTCAAAAAGACAGAGACTAACTATACAGCTATGGAAAAGCTGGTCCTAGCTTTAGTATTCGCAGCTAAAAGACTGAGCAGATACTTTCAAGCACACCCAATAGCAGTGATTACGGACCAACCTATCAAACAAGTTATCTCTAAACCCGACGCATCGGGGCGGTTACAAAAGTGGAGTGTGTTATTGAGCGAGCATAACATCTCTTATACACCACGCACTGCGATTAAGGGGCAGATATTAGCCGACTTCATTATTGAGAAACCAGAAACTGATACTCCACCTTCAAAAAGCGAGGTAGAACTACAAGAACCATGGGTTCTATTCACAGACGGATCCTCGTGCGTGGATGGGTCAGGCGCAAGCCTTATCCTCACTAGCCCAGAAGGAATGGAATTCACTTACGCACTGCGTTTTGAATTCACATTCACAAACAATGAGGCAGAATATGAAGCCCTACTTGCTGGATTACGCATTGCAACTCAAATGGGACGCAACCTAGAAGTAAATGTCGATTCCCGATTAGACGCCAATCATGTGTTGGGCGACTATGTGTCTAAGGAGGATAACATGATCCAATACCTCGACAAGACCAAGTCCCTTAACCAGGGCTTTGACAGGTTCACCATTAAACAAGTTCCTATAGGAGAAAACAGGAAAGCAGATGCACTAAGCAAAATTGCATCTACAAGCTTTACGCACCTGTCAAAACAGGTATTGGTGGAGACCTTGAAGAACAAATCCATCTCAGAGATGGAGATATCCACGGTGATAGAAGAGCAGGATCCTACTTGGATGACACCTATCATCTAATTCATAAGCAAGGGGACATTACCCGAGGAACAGAAGGACGCTCGACGAATACGGCGCACAACGCAGAGGTTCGAACTTCGAGATGGTATCATATATCGACGTTCATTCCTACAACCATGGCTTCGGCGCATTGGATCTCTTCAGGCAGATTATGTACTCCGAGAGATCCATGCTGGTTCATGCAGTATGCACTCAGGACCACGGTCCATTGTGGCTCGAGCCTTGCGGTCAGGATACTATTGGCCTACTATGCATCGCGATGCGCGGGACATGATAAAGAAATGTAGCGACTGCCAGGTCCACAGACCTATCCCGCGCCGACCACAACAAGAGTTGACACCTATCACCTCACCATGGTCATTCTATAAATGGGGTATTGATATTGCAGGCCCTTTCCCTGTCGCAGCTGGGGGACTAAAGTTTCTCATCGTGGCTATAGACTACTTCACCAAATGGATTGAGGCAAAGGCAGTAGCAACTATCACAGGCAATTAGGTAAAACGCTTTGTATGGGAAAACATTGTATGCCGCTTTGGCCTACCTGGAGAAATTATTTCGGATAACGGAAAACAATTATATGATAACCCGTTCAAAGACTGGTGCACGCAGCTAAATATTACACAACACTTCGCGTCAGTTAAGCACCCACAAACCAATGGTTTGGTTGAGCACGTGAATGGTAGTCTAGGCGAAGGAATTAAAGCGCGTCTTGACAAACACAAAGGAAGATGGGTGGATGAATTGTCATATGTTTTATGGGCGCACCGCACGACAATCAAAGTCAGCACTAGAGATACACCATTCTTTCTTGTCTATGGGACAGAAGCTGTCATACCAGCCGAAATTGGGATGCCAACTATTCGTACGGCGGAAGTCAATGTTACAACCAATGATGACGAGCGACGTATAGATTTGGATCTATTGGAAGAAAGGCGCGAGCGTGCAGCTATATGTGAGGCAAGAGCTAAGTCAAAAATGAAGGGTTACTATGATGCTAAAGTCAGAAACACTTCATTCAGGCCAGGAGACTTTGTATATCGCATAAATGATGCAAGCCACGCAGAAGATACATGACTTGGATCAAAGTGGGAAGGACCTTATGAGGTCACAGAAGCACTAGGCAAAGGCGCATACAAGCTGCGTGATATGGATGGCCATGAGCTACCACGCACATGGAACATTTGCAATCTCAAGAGATGCTATTTTTAGGAAAGGCTACGACCCACACACAGACACCTCTGCACTTTAGTAAGTGCCTAATAAATGTCCGTGTACTTACATTATCTTTTGTTTAGGGAATTGTCTTTTATTTTCAAAAACTTGCAAGAATTAATCAAACATCGTGGTTTCTAGCTAACTCCGCGACACATTTAACTTTATTGCTTATATTTTATTTATGTCTCAATATTGTTAATTTATATTTTTGCCTACATGGCGTGCATGCATTTGTTAAGACCCACGATGGCAGAAAGGATGAGTAAACCTAATAAATAACTCGTTGAGTAAGAGGGTTGCAAACCCATCAACATTGGATCACGCATCCTTGCTAAACACCTTACTCTCAAGACGTCGAAGTAAGTTTAATGCGCATCCCACGAAGGATACGCAGCAATGCACACTGTGCACGTTAGCAATTTAGGAGCCAAGACTCTTGGTTCCTTGATATGGTATTTGCAGCACGCTGCAAGTTAATCCATATAACTTGTATAAACCCGTAGTTAATCCATATTATTATTCATCAACTACGGGTTTATACAAGTTATAGATTTAAAATATACAACAAAAAAGGTGAATCTATAGCAGTCTACATGCTGCGAGTGCGTCTATGCCCTGAACTACTAGCAGTGGACGCCACATGCCCAGCCTCTTCAATCCTTTTAATAGGCTACTATCTTCCTGCGACACTGTCGGCACACTGACAGGAATCCCATCAGACCTAGGAA
The DNA here is from genome assembly GCA_030686995.1 of Artemisia argyi. Taxonomy (NCBI): domain Eukaryota; kingdom Viridiplantae; phylum Streptophyta; class Magnoliopsida; order Asterales; family Asteraceae; genus Artemisia; species Artemisia argyi. Next base: position 85,360,568 of record CM060699.1, read on the forward strand.
GATGCGTCGCACCAACACCGCACAAGATTGCCTTCCCTTTCATGCCCTTCTTCCTTGCAAGCCTAGTAGCATGAGCTTCCAAGGACTCCTTCAGGGATACCTCTCTCTCCAAAGCGAAAGGGTTTAGCACATAACGTGGGCGCAAAAAAACGGGTACATGTAGCTGGGACTCATCTGGCTTCAAAAAGAAGTCAGGATGCGCTTCGGCATCCTCCGCTATGTGCCTCGCCAGAGTTAACCCCTGCATAATCACATTAATAAGGTAATCCTGGTCACGCTCCAGTTGGGCGATGTGGGGGAACTTGAAGATCTTCATCTTCTCCATGGCCGCAACCAGCTCTGCATAGCCATCTCCAGCATACCCTGGCACCTCTGCGGGGGATACAGTCAGCATCTTCCCCTTGTGTAGCTCTTCTATGGCTTCAGCCTTGCCATGCGCCAAGGCACACTGCACGACATTCCCAAAAGCCTCAAGGACCTCTGGGGACTCTAGCGTGCCCATAGCAGCCAAGCGAAGACCATGACTGATCAACCACCTAAGAATACAACAACACACGCATTACAAGATAATAATTTCAAGGGAATTAAATGCAAACAGCTGGTAAAGAAATCAACAATTCCTGCGCTCAGCAACAGCAGACACCAAATGAGGGTATAGCTCTTCATCGTATTCGATGCTCAGTTTGCGCAACTTACCCTCCTGCTTCTCCAAGGCAACCTCTACAGCCTTGCAGAAATCGTCCAACTAAGGAAAATGCTTGCTCTTATTCTGCTGCAAGTACTTCAACCCCCACAAGCAGTTAGCCTTATACTGCTCAGAAGGAACACGTTCCTGGCTCAAGTCAGCCAGTAGAGACAACCTCTCATCCGCAAGCTTTTTGGAGTACGCCGTCGTTGACTCTAAGGCAGCTTGTGCACTCGCCAACTGTGCCCTCAATAGCGCAATCTCCTCATCTTTATGTGCGCTGCTGCTACCCTCACCAGTGTACTACGCCTTGAGTTGATCAACCAAAGTAGCCTGGCGCGCAGCAGCCATGCCCAACTCTTATATCAGCCCTTCCACAGACTTTTCCTCACCTGCCTTGGAAGGCTCTCCAACCTGCGAGTGACTCACCTTAGGTGGCACTTGCTCCATATGCGATGCATCACCCCCTACAGCTTTGTCACTACATATAAAGAGCAACAAGTCAAGACATTATATCAATAATAAAAAAGAAAGAAAAAGAGAAGAAAAACCATGACATTATTACTTACATGGGAAAGGAGGTCTCAACAGTGTCACGCGCAGCCACAGATAGCGACGCCTCCTCATCTGTGGACTCATCCACAATAATAATGTGGTGTCTGCGCTTGGATGTGCCTTCGCCACCATTACTAGAAGCCTTGCGCTTCACTCCCTGACTCGCCTCCTTAGAGTCAGTATCGACTTTGAAGATCCCAACACCTTCAGAAGACTCAGTTTGCGCAGGCTCAGGGGCCGACACTTCCTGAGAAGGAATATTCTGCACAGTGGTGGTAACGTTAGCTGGTTCCTCTTGCGCATAAGTGCGCCCAGCTGTAGCTTCTAGAATGAGTGCCTCACCTTCCCTCAGAGGACGCACTCCCACCGTTACTTGTGTAGGCTTCGACAGCTTCACCACACTGAACAAGTCCATCTCTGCGCAACAAATAGCAAACAATAAAAAAATGGAGTTATTAAAGTTGCAATATAAAAGAACGCTTACGCTACAGATGCAAAGGAAAGGAAGGACAAGCACCCACCCCAGCCGCTCTCATCCAGAAACGTTGGCACCTTGTTCGCGCCTTGAAAAAAGTTGCGGCTTATCCCCATGTGCACCAAAAACTCCTCGGGGTAGGAGTTGATGGGGATGCGGTTAGTATTGATGGTCTCCGCATCATCCATATTGTATGTCCCCGGGTCGGGGCGCTCATCCTTTGGCAGGGTCCCCTGCATATAGAACTCAAAGAGCCAGGGGAACACCTTATCGTCAACCCAGAAGAACCACTCCCTCCAATTCCTGAGGGCGTCTAACTTCTCAGTGTAACATTGAAGGCGCCCTGCGCACTTCGAAAACGATACCCACCCGTTTGATCACGTTGTGTGGTAAAACGCGCGAAAGAAATTAAGGGCTGGGTTTATAGCAAGTAAACGACAGTTTACTTCAAAATTTGTTATCTTCGCCGCACCTATACAGTGCAGCTGAGATATATGCAAACGATAGAAATTGAGCACATCGCTAAAAAATAGGGATATGGGCACGCGCTGATTCGCAAACTCGAAAAAGCGCGTGTATACCCCTATCTTCCCCTCAGGGAAGTCGGCAATAGATGCGTCCGCCTCCGGTACTTCCGGATGCAACGCGAGGGGTATGAAATAGTCGAAGGTGAACTGACGGAGTTCATCCTCGTCCATCTCGGAGACAAAATCGTTTAATTGGCGAACCATTTTTCAAATATGCTTTGGTCAAGAAGCACACGCGCTATTACCTTAACGGATACTAGGTTTCTTGATTGGTATTAGATGATCTTGAAAATGGAGGAAATGGCGTTTTTACCGTGACAATCACAGTGAAAATGGGGAACCCTTTATATAGGGTTACCCCTAGCCTTGGATGGATGCCACGTGGATCCCACTAACTTAATTGTGCGGCTAGAATACCAACAGGTACATCACTTTTTCACGTTTTTCAAGGGATACGTGGGACTTTTTAAGCCTAGATACACCATATATTCTTTTTGGCGGGAAATACTAGAAGCTTCCCCGCCACGCTTACCGCTATAGTTATTAGTCTAGCATACGCAGCTACGCCCCGCGCATACTAGACTGGGGGGACATGATGACGTATAGTCCATACTCGGGTCACGAACCCGATTAAAGGACATTACTAACGCCCAAGCCCATCACGAGTGGGCTATCATAATAATGATTTGGGCTACCATGCTAACGGTTTGGGCTCGCGAAAGCCCAAACCCAAATATTATTTATGGTCTAGATAATGATCTTTTATTTATGGGATAAAGATCAATGATCGGATAAGCGTGATACGCCGAAGAGTAAGGAGCACGAAATCTACAAAGATTCCGTGCCTATATAAAGAATATCACAATTCTCATTGAGGTACGATCTAAAACCCTAACTCTTCAATACACCCTAAAACCAATTACTTACTCTCACGCCGGAGGATAATCGTGGGAAACAATCCCACGATAAGCCTAACGGTGTTTGTTTGCTTTCTTAGTGCGCAAGTCTCAAGCATTAAGATCTAATTGGTACGAGAACACGAACCCAAACAAGGAACGCCCAACTTTTGTATCAACAGAATATAAGGGGATGGCGTCAGATATGGATCTAGGCAATCCGAGGGAAGCACGGCGTCACATGTATAACGTGACGCCGTCAGATTGTATTCTCTATATATAGTTTTCTAAATTTCATTCATTAGGGAGAGAACTTTTGGAGGAACATCACCCTAAGCCCTAGGACGAATTTTAGCCTTTTTGTAAGGGTTTCAAACCCTTATTTCATCCATGATTAATTAAAGACAAGTCTTCCAATAATCATTCAATATGTCTATGTGTTGTTTGATTCTATCTTATGCTTGTCTTTACATTAACATGCTAGGCTAGGTTTATTTATGTTTGCTTAGATGTAATGAAACCTATCTATTGATTATTGATTGATTGTTTGTTATTAATTGTTGTTGGATGAATAATTTCGATGTTAGGGTTTATGCTCCAAAGTTGCATACCTTACAATGAAAATAATACGAATATATATATATATATATATATATATATATATATATATATATATATATATATATATATATATATATATATATATATATATATATATATATATATATATATATATATATAGGATTACATTCGTGACGGCGTCAGGTCGAGGCCGTCACCATCGCTTGAGTCGTCACTTGTAAATTCTGAAACTTCAACATCTTTGATTTCTTCAAGTGACAACATCACTTAGTGCTTGTGACGTCGTCACAGAGCCTTTTCTGTGTTTTTTTTCCCGGTTTTGTCGTATTCTTCTTTTTTCTATCTAATCGAGCCCAAAATGTCCATTTTCCAACATTTGCTTCCAAGTACAAAAAACTCAAATAGAAGTGATTTAGGGCAATAAATGATCGAATATGCATGGATTTAGAGGCTAAATGACCCATTAAAAATGTATAAATTACACCTCATCAAGTATCCCCACACTTGAGATTTGCTTATCCTCAACCCTAGTTATAGATAGAGCACTCAGTTTGTCTCTTTGACTGTGCTGCTTCGAATGATCGGTTTTAATGGCTTCCCTAGTTGTGCTAATCTATGTGGCAGTTCACTACGCGCCGAATGATTCTTTGTTATTTCCTGTCTCTCTCTCTCCTCTCAGTCTGCGTGAAAAGAGTTCCCGGGACAGTCAGAACAAGATGATGATTTTTGGTTTCATTTAACGAGATAAAGGATCAAACCTTCACTGCTTTGGCGTAAGCACCTAGGAAAAACTATCAAAAATGACTTTACAAGGGTTGTAACATTAGGTGTAAGGGTAAGGAAAAATACGGTTTTGGGGATATGGGGAATTTCCTGGTGGCAAGTTAATAATCTAAGTTAATTACATGTACAAAGTAGCATTGCTAAGCCAATACTCGACAAAGTAACTCAAACTCTTTCATTGTTTTTCTTGACTTAAACATAAGCATGATGGCAATCCGTATGTTTTTCTTTATTTTTCAAAATTTTTGTTTCTATTTTTTTATTTTTTTTATCCTATACATTTTCCCTGCCATCTTTTAATCTGCTGAAAATAAATAACATAGATAACTCGGGATTTATAACTGCATCCCTACACTTACATTTTTGCATAAATATAAACTAACTAATGACCCGAATTGCAAGAAACAAAACATGTGGAGTACTTAAGCATTAACGTACATATGGTAATTTGATTTTCTTCCTCATTACTTCATAATAAGTACTACAATAAGTCCCAATCTTCCCAAAACTGTATTTACAAGATATGACTCGACTTAGCAACCATGTAAACAACTAGATAATTAACTAAGGGTTTAACATATATGTTGTAACAATTATGCACTAAAATAAGTGCATACAAGGAAGGCTAAGGCGATTTGGGTGTAATATTTAATGGCGTGTAAACAACGCTATTCATTAATATTTCGTAATCTACCCAAATATCACGAGAACCGCGAAAATGATAGGCTCAGAGGAGTGTACTTGGGGTATCTTGTACTAAAAATGAGTAGATAGCAAGGGTGAGGGGTAATTATTTGACCAATATAGTCAATTTAATTATAATAAATAGGCTAAAAACAAGGGTTATCCTAGCACCTCTTATCATTTAGTAAATCCTAACTAAACAAATGTGATCTCACTAGCGATCTCGGAATGCATCACTAAAGCAAGTTCTATAATCTATATACTACTGATACACTCATAAACATTAAAAATGAATGTTTTATCATATATATCTAAAGGCGAGCCTCATATTTTTGGGGTAAAATTTTTGAGTGATATGATTTTTGTGTTAGCTATGTAACTCTATCCATGTAACGCTTTATTAAGTCTAAAGTTTCACTTTTAAATGCCATAAAAAAAATTAAATTTGTACTAAATTTACCTTTACAAGGATTTCTTTCGGTTTATTACACAATTACTTAAGAACAAGACAAATAGCGATGTGAGATTAGTTTATAAGGTGTCCCTTTTTACCCTCTTTGTACTTACAATAAAAATTGTTCCCAAATTTCTAAAAGTACCAAAAAAGTAAAGGAAAAATAAAATAAAATAGATGAAATAAACTAATACTCCCCTAGTTTGCTCTATATGGACGGAGAACAAACACACAGGATTAAATCTTCATCCAAGAACCGTCAAAAGACCATCCTCATCTAGTCCAATCCTGTAATGGAAGACAAAACAACAAACCAAAGCTTTAAACCAAACAAAGAAAATTTACAAAAAGATGTAATTCCAGACTTAAAAATAAAAACAAAATAAAACAATTAAAGGGTATGATACTTGTAGAATGAAATACAAATAGCATGTAGTAAAATTGGACATTTAAGAAATTCTATAATTTTTCAAAAGTTAATTTTTGACATTTAACAAAAATCTGGAAAAACTATGCTACAATAGTTGACGCCATCAAGTGCAAATTTACTTTGTTTTGTTTTCTGGAATTTTTTTTCTAGAACAACCTATTTTTTAAATCTGTTTCCTGCAAAAACTCATAAAACATATCTACAAGTATTGACACACAAAGACAAATAAAACAAACAAACATACTAAGAATTTAAACTATAAATCATCACATAATCAATTTAGGTTCTTAGTAACCACATTTGATCTTCCCTACACTTATTACATGCAAAGTACCTTTAATTACCAATGAGACGAAGTCAAAAGTAAAAGAAAGCATATTTGCATACAAATCAATCAAGCAACAATTTATAATCAAATACTAGCATGCAAATGTCCTAAAAACAAAATCAAAAAGCAAATAAAGCAAGTAAATAAAATATGCCCGGGTTGTCTCCCGAGAAGCGCCTTGTTTTTGTGTGAGTCACGAACCTGACTCTACCCTTATTTAACGGATAAAGGGGAGGTTTTCCTCACACGTAGGATTAAGTGCGGGTTGTGAAAAACTATAAGGGGGGTTGAATAGTTTTACCGATTAAAATTTAGTTTAAAAAACAATTAGATCAAGTATATGTGAAACCTTTTGGATAGTGAGGTATTGATAATGCAAGAATATAAGTAATGAAATAAATACGATAAAGTAAAGTAAATAAGATATAGAACCGTGACACAACGATTTATAGTTGTTCTGCTACAAGAACATCCCCGAGTACCCAACTCGAGAGTTCGTAAATACTGTGTCAACAAGCTCATTATCCGGTGGAGAACCCTCACAACATCGCTTACACTTTATTCGATACAAAGCTAAATACTTTACAACGGAAGAACCAACCCAACAACCCAAACTAACACGATAAGTTTATGGTACAATGCAATGAATGAAATACAAGAATCAATTCAGCGATCTTGTGATGATGATGAAGGCTAGCAAAACTTCTCTTGAAGCTTGCAAGTCTTGTATGCAAAATCGTGATCTCGTCTTTTACGAAGAACTTTGAGAATCACTAAAAGAAAAGCTACAAGAATGATTTGAGATATGAGGTTAGAGAGATATAAGAATATGAGAAGAGATGTATGAGAATAGGTGAGTTACAATGAATAAATGGCATTCTATTTCTCTGAACCGCCAGATCTGGCCAGCTTTACCCAAGGGAGTTGGCATATTAGTTCAACCAGTCAGGATTCTGGGTAACATACCAGGTTTTGGGTCATGGGTTCCGGGTTTTGGGTCACAAAAACCCAACAAATCTTACAAGATCTTCCATGTGATGTCATGCATTATGTAAGTAATATATTTACTTAATTATTAAGTTAAAAACAAATGTAAAATGTAACTAGTAAATAATGTGTAGTTTAGTAAAAATAATTATGATGACTAGTTTAAAAACATGTGAACTTAGATTTCTTACTTGAGATAATTTTACAATTGTTATCGACAACATATATAGAGATCGAGATATATAAATAAACATTTTTACGGTTTATTTGTATTAACAATCTCCCCATTTTTGTTAATGACAAAATGTAAAATTATTGTAAGTAAAACTTAAGTTCAAGATGTTTTTATTAGTTGAAAATTTTGAATGTTTTGTTTTACTCTCTTCTTCCCCTTTTTGTCGAAACAAAGAAAGTGTCGAAGAGACATTATTGTGGAATAGATATTCCAAATGCAATACTCCCCCTTGATGATAACTCCCCCTTAATGAGGACGTCACATGCAAACTCAATACCACCAACAACACACATACCCAGGCGGCCCTACTCACCCTATGCCTAGATCTCAACACGCTCAGGTAGCCATATCACTAATGTCCACCCATGTACAAAGCTCGCAACAACAAACCTCATCCATAGACCTGTTTAACACACTAATGACCAAGGTTCTAGACTTAACAAAACATTGTAACTATAAGATGGTTGGTGATGACGTGCCTGAGCATCTTCGTGCCCTGGAAATAGAGAGGCACCAGTTCGTGAAATGGATTACAGACTATCAACTCCCAGTAGGCTAAAGCTTCAGCTAAGTTACACATGCACGTCGGAGTCACATATCCCTACACATCTCGCAATTCGAATGTGTGGCGAAAACAAACACCTGAAACAACCCAATGCCTTGTCACATATTTCAACGCACCTTCGCAAGAGCGAGCAGTCGTTTGGTTTAAAGGCCTGGACAAAAATAGAATAACGGGATGAGAAGATCTCAAGGAAAAGTTCATTAAGAACTTCCAGCCTAGAAGGGAATACATAGGCGATTATGTCAACCTACAATTCATCAAGCAACTCCAGGATGAGCACTTGATCGACTTTACTAAAAGATTTAATGACGAAGCAAACAAGATACCAGGAGTCAGGGACGACCAGAAGATTTCACTATTCATAGGTTACATTATAAAGGGACAATTCTATATCAAGCTTACTCGTAAAACATCAAAGACATGGCAAAAATTGATGGATCGTTCCATGGAGTCCATAATGACAAGCAAGAGGAATAGAAAAAATTAAAGACAAAAGTAACAACAACATTGGTAAACACAACTTTTGGAAATCCTCATCAAACCTTCTATGCATGTTATATATAACTAATCACACTGATAATGAAAAATAGGTGTTAAGCATGTAACTAACCTAAAAATTTAATTGACATTTTAGTAGAAAATACACCAAAAAATATTTTTTAATCCACAAAACAAGTGTTAAGCATGCAACTAACATCCAAAATTAAGTGGCAGCTTAGTGAAAAACACACCAGCAATCACAACAAAACACATATTTTTTAATCCTTCTTAGCAGACGGCTCGGCTGTGTGTGAACAGTGCCGAATCAAGCCAATGCTCCACATTGCACCCAAGCCATCCTCATCTCTGCAGCCAACCTCCAACTCAACGACTTCGCAACAGCGCTGATTCTAAATTTCACTTTTATGAATGTTATATAATATAATAACAATATTACTAAAACAAAAAACATTGCTATGGAAAAATTAAAATCTAACACTACAAATCCTACTTTCCTACTCTTGTTGGGTCCATCTCATTTCCCAATTGTCCTTTTTCCATATCCACAATGGTAATATCCAATCATCTTATTATAGCCATTAAATTTTGGATAAAAAACTTTAATAGCGTCTCACACATTGACAAATAATGTGACGTTAACATGATTATTGTACCAAACTACCAACTACACAAGACTCTTTTTTTCCAAAAGTTGGATATGATATGACACACAGATTCATTTCTATCACCTACAAACTTCTTCTTTTTATCCTAACCCAAATTCAAGTAAAACATACTTTTCTTACCCCATTAAAACTCCCGAAAAGACATTAAAGACAATGTCATTTAAATTATATTCATTTTGATTTATCATTTCTGCACTTTAAAAAAGTATACTTAACATTTGGTGCTACTTAAAAGCCACATTTTTTTTTTATATATACTTTTAATTTTCTTGTCTAAAAAGCCAAAACTTATATCTCCTCCACTAACAGAAATGATTTCACAAAATCAAAACAAAAATATATTATTTTTTTAAAAAGATCCAACAAAATACGGTCCATATTTATATATTAATTTCCATTTATTTATTGATGAAATAACAAACCCTAATTTATCCATTTTTCCCCAAATCAAAAACACACACAAACACACACACTGAAGGTGAAATCTTTAATTGATCTTCAAAATCAAGATTTATATCATAACAGGTTATTAGTTTTATTTCATTGATTTCAAGATTACTGTTTTTTTTTTACCTTTTTTTTTGACTTTTTTTTTACATGATCTTGAATAAATTTGTACTAATTTGATTGATATATCGTGTGATCTGATTAATGGGTATGTTTTATTTGTTATGATTATTGTTAAAGATTGAGTATTTTTTAGGTTTTTGTTGGAATTAAGGTTCATTTTTAGTGTTTTTTTAGTATTTTTTTAGGTGGGTATGTTTGATTTGATCTGATTAATGTTAAAAATTGTATCTTTTTTAGGTTGTTGCTGGAACTAGGTTAAATATTAGTGTTTTCTAAGGACCCTTTTAAGGAAAGATGCAGTCGAGGTCGTATACGAATCTGTTAGAGTTAGCGTCAGGGAATTTCCCTGTAATGGGGCGAGAGCGAGAGAAGCGTAAAATGATGCCGAGGGTAATGACTGTACCTGGGAGTATAACTGAGCTTGATGATGATCAAGCGAGTAGTGTTACATCGGATAATCAGAGTTCGTTGTCGATGGATAGGATGATACTTGTGGCGAATCAGTTGCCGTTGAAGGCGAAAAGAAGGGCGGATAATAAAGGTTGGAGCTTTACGTGGGATGAGGATTCGTTGTTTTTGAGGTTGAAGGATGGGTTTCCGGATGATATGGAGGTTTTGTATGTTGGTTCGTTGAATGTTGATGTTGATCCGATTGAGCAAGACGATGTTGCTCAAGTGTTGTTGGATAGGTTTGGATGTGTGCCGACGTTTCTTCCGCCGAATTTGATGGAGAAGTATTATGATGGGTTTTGTAAGAAGCAGTTGTGGCCACTTTTTCATTATATGTTGCCGTTTTCTGCTGATCATGGTGGGAGATTTGATCGGTCTATGTGGGAGGCGTACGTTGCGGCAAATAAGTTGTTTTCACAGAAAGTTATTGAAGTGATTAATCCAGAGGATGATTTCGTTTGGATCCATGATTATCATTTGATGGTGTTGCCTACTTTCTTAAGAAGGCGTTTTAATCGTTTGAGAATGGGTTTTTTTCTTCACAGTCCATTCCCGTCTTCTGAAATTTACAGGACACTTCCTGTTAGAGAAGAAATCCTCAAAGCTTTGCTCAATTCCGACCTAATTGGTTTCCACACGTTTGACTATGCCCGGCATTTCCTTTCATGCTGCAGCCGGATGTTTGGTTTGGAGTATCAGTCAAAAAGAGGATACATTGGGTTGGATTATTATGGAAGAACAGTTGGAATCAAGATAATGCCCGTTGGAATTTATATGAGTCAAATTGAGTCGGTGATGAAACTTGCTGACAAGGAGTGGAGAGTCGGGGAATTGAAACAGCAATTCGAAGGGAAAACTGTGTTGCTGGGAGTTGATGACATGGATGTTTTTAAAGGTATCAATTTAAAGCTTTTAGCAATGGAACAAATGCTTAAAGTTCATCCATCATGGCAAGGAAGGGCAGTTCTTGTACAAATTGCAAATCCAGCTAGAGGCAAAGGCGGGATAGATTTGGAAGAAATACAAATCGAGATACAAGAAAGCTGCAAACGCATAAATGAGCAATTTGGTAAGCCTGGGTATCAACCAATAGTTTACATTGACACCCCTTTGGGTATCAATGAACGAGTTGCATACTACACCATAGCAGAGTGTGTTGTTGTTTCAGCTGTACGAGACGGGATGAATTTAACTCCTTATGAATATATTGTGTGCCGGGAGGGAATTTCTGGGTCAGAAACGGGTTCGGATTTAAGCGGGCCTAAGAAGAGCATGTTGGTAGTATCAGAGTTTATCGGGTGTTCTCCTTCTCTAAGTGGTGCAATTAGGGTCAACCCTTGGAACGTTGAAGCAACTGCTGAGGCTATGAACGAGGCTATATCTATGAGTGATTCTGAAAAGCAATTTAGGCATGAAAAGCATTACCGTTATGTTAGCACACACAATGTCGGTTATTGGTCTAGAAGCTTCTTGCAAGATATGGAGAGAACATGTGCAGATCATTTTAGGAAAAGGTGTTGGGGAATCGGTTTGGGTTTTGGCTTCAGGGTTGTGTCTTTAGACCCTAATTTCAGGAAGCTTTCAATTGATGATATTGTAACGGCTTACATAAGGGCTAAAAACAGGGCGATATTGTTGGATTATGATGGGACAGTAATGCCTCAAAATTCGATTATTAAGACACCAAGTAGAGAAGTTATATCAATCTTGAATAGACTGTCGGGAGATCCAAATAATAAAGTCTTTATTGTTAGTGGAAGAGGTAGACAGAGCTTAAGCAAAGCGCTTGCTCCTTGCAAAAAGCTTGGAATTGCAGCCGAACATGGTTACTACATGAGGTGCGTTTCCTAGCTATCTGTCATTTGTGTTTATATTTTTTGTAATTATACTTCTAGAATGTGGTAGGTTACATTAGGCCAGCACAGAAAATGTGGCAAATTCAACCTTTTACTTATGAATGGGTCAGTTTAGGCTGTCTCTGATCTCAAACAGGTCAATATCATTTTTAAGCTAAATTGGAACATGTCAAATGGGTTGAACGTGTTGAATGCCACCCAAAGTCTAAAAATACATACAACCTCCTGGATTGTTTATATTCAGAAATTTAGATTGTTATTGTAATAATACTGTTTTCTTAATCATAATTGACATATTATTTATTTATGAAAAGCTTTCGGAAATGCACAAACAGTAGTTTTTGCAGGTCAGCCTGGACCGTTTGAGCCCGAAACCAAAAACTGGCCTTGTCAGCCCGGGCCTCTTTTTTAACCGTTTGCCTAATGGACCCATATTTCCACTTTTACTACATAACTTTGTTTTCACTTTTTTGCACTATCTTTTGCAGTTCATTTCTGGTTCACCCCAAGTAGTTTTGGATAAACTATTGTTCTTTTTTTGCTATTTTCCAACTCTTTTGTCTGATCATTGAGCTCATCAAGAAATAAGTGATTGTGTGATTTCTAATAACTGAAGTACGATACATTTTTGAACACAAACCTAGAGATGCAGGTTATTAAAAAGATGCAAGTTATTAATATACGTGGTCTTGTCTTTTTAGTGTACTTATAGCTTCTGGGGTACAAGAAAAAAAGTATGTCAAATAGTAGCCACTGTTATGAAAAATGCTAATAGAACCTCTATATTCTAGACAACTTACTGTTTTCAGATATCTGTATTTTGAAATGTGTGTGAACTGTATGAAACATATGATAATGCGTCACTTCCTTATGGGTTGTTGCAAGACTTCTATATAAAGTGGTGGATCTTTGCTGTGGACATAGTTGGCATAGATTTAGTTTTTAATTTGATAGGTCTATTTGATTGCATAGTAAAAGAAGACATCCCTTCAATTTAGTGTGGGTAGTGTTGAATATATTCCGTCAGTCAACAAATACTATTTAACATTGAAGTGTTTCAATAATTGATAGATTTATAAACTGATTAGTGCCAGAGTTTATTTCAACCTTTTTTTACTTGTTTTCAAAATTTTTTTGTGGGAGAAGAGTTTAGTATACTATCCAAAACTGTAATAATGAGATAATTAATTGTTTGAGTGTGATAAATGCTGATTTTTTAAGAACTTCGTTTTCATTAATTAAATGACTCTAAAGGTAACACATATAGTGATAATGGGAGTAAAGATGTCTCAAGTTAGGTTAGAAGGAGAGGTAATTAGGCAGTCACTTGTACGTTTTGGTAATTAGTTCTGACTGTTCTGTTGCATTGCAACTACTTTGCAGCTGATTATCAGAAACTTCTTATTTGACTTTCAGATAATAAGATATTTGCAGTAAACCTTGTTATACTCAAACATTAAGAACTGATGTCCTGCTGTCAATTTTTGTTCATGTACTTCATGTAATGACATTGTATTTTATGTATTTTAGGTGGTCTGGAGATTTGGAATGGGAAACATGTGGCCAGAGTAGTGATTTTGGATGGATGCAGATGGCTGAGCCTGTAATGAAACTGTATACAGAGTCAACTGATGGCTCTTCCATTGAAACCAAGGAAAGTGCGTTAGTATGGCAGTATCGGGATGCAGATCCAGGCTTTGGATTTGCTCAGGCAAAGGAGATGTTAGATCACCTAGAGAGTGTCTTGGCAAACGAACCTGTTGCTGTCAAAAGTGGGCAATATATCGTTGAAGTCAAACCTCAGGTATGCCATTTTCTTGGTCCTGCTTTTCTCTAATCAAATAATTTGATCCATTTTCTTGGTGGTGATTCTGATCCTTTTAGCAAAAATTTTAAACTAATCAAGCATATTAAAAGTCTCGAGGTTCAACCTTCTAACTTTGCTTTGTGCAAAAAAATTGGAAGTTTATAATAAAAAACAATACTGTGATAAATACTTTCTATATATGAAAAAAAAATTAGACAACTACGTGTTTGTTGGTCATGTCAACCCGAACCATATCCTGTTTAGACACATTACCCAACCTATCTGCCTGTCTATATTTTCAATACGTTGGAAGATGTGATTTAAGAACCCCCTCCTAGTTGCTGGTCAAACAACGAGTTTCTGTTCCACCGTCAAACGACGAGTCATGTGCAATTCTGGTCTGATTCGGCCTAGTTTGTCAGAAAAATCTGAACGAATCTGATTGGTGTAGCTCGTTTATCTATATGAGTTGATGGGTTGACCCGTTTAATTCACTTCAACCGCGACCTGTTAACAGAATGGGTTAGATGGGTTAAACCAGACCACGACTTGAATCCTGTTATAGACCCAATCCGAACCTGTTTAATTTCTTGTCGGTTTCTGGCAATGTCACGATTTGCCAACGCTGTATGCAACTGTTACTGTTAGTTATTTAGGTTTGGAAACAAGGATTTTAGTCACACAACCTCTTCCTTTTGTAGAATGGATTTTATAACTTGATAACGTTATTCTGCACTAAATGTTTCAGGAAGCAAGTAAAGGTCAAGTAGCAGAAAAGATCTTCACATCCATGGCTGAGAATGGGAAGCAGGCTGATTTCGTTCTTTGCATTGGTGATGACAGATCTGATGAGGATATGTTTGAAATTATTGGCAATGCAATTTCAAGAAACATGCTTTCGGTCAATACAAACGTGTTTGCCTGCACTGTTGGACAGAAGCCCAGCAAAGCCAAATATTACCTGGATGATACCTCGGAAGTTATTTTGATGCTCGAAAACCTTGCTGAAGCTACCGACTCTCCGGTCACATCTGATGATGACTCTGAATAGGTCCCGTTAGTCATTTTTTCTCATAAATTTATCCTTTTGAATGAACCTTGTTGAAAAACATTGTTTCTACTCGAGTCAGGTTTTTAGGTTTTAAGGGTGAAAGGCTTGCAGTACCTATTAAGGTTATTTTGACTTTTTGGTTGGAAGGTCATAGGTTCGAGTCAACTAAGGCTACGCGTGTTAACCATCTTTGCTTGTGGTGTTCATTCTTCTCTTCATAAAAATGAAAATATTTGTCTTGTTTTTTCTTGAAAAGAAATTTTACATTGAAGGACGGCAAGTTTGAGCATCTTATAAACTATTGGGTGTGGTGACAACCATACCTTCTAGTTTATCGGAAATTTATTGGGTTAGTTTGTTGCTTCATAAGGTGTTACAGAACATACATGGGGTGGGGTGGGTCGGGGTTGATTGTTCTTTGCGGGCTATCTGCGGAACTTTACTTGTTTATGGGGTGGCTGAATTATGGTTTTGCAGCATCAAAATAAGCTGGGTGGGTGTGGTGAGGGGAAGTAAATTGGTAGGGAAGATGAGACTGGCATGGCCTTTTCGTCTTGTTTGATGTGCTCTTATTATTATTTTTTTTCTGTTGTCCTTTGAACATAATATGTAAATTCATTTGTTTGGAGACTGGGATTAGTTTTGTAGATCGTTGTAACGTTTAATACATATTTCGTTTGTTGAGATCCAATTGTACACTAGCATATTTCGTCTAGTTTGATGTGCGTCGCAGGTTATTTGTACCTAAATTTGTTGGCATTGATCACACACATAGGGGGCCAACTAATATGTATCTGGCTAAAACTTATTAAACTTGCCCATTTCGTTCTTATTTTAATTTTAACTTCAATCTAAATTTTGATTTTAATTTTTAAGTAAGAACATTTGTTGGAAAACAAATGTCTGGGCAGAGGGGCAAAGAAACTTCCCAATCAAATCTATCTGTCTTAGAGGGTGCCACACGATCATTTCGTGAAAATTCAGTGCCAGCCGTTGGTGAAAGACCTGCATGGAGCCGAGCCCTTCTCACCTACCTGCTTTGGGGAGAGTTTGATCCGGACAAAACGAGTGGGTGTCTTGGCAAATGAACAGTATTTTTTATTTTATTATTTAATGAAATTTTATGAGAAAGGTTATATATATTTGTAAAGGCAAATAAATAAAAAAATGATGTGTTTGGTGTATTTTTATACACCTCTTTTACCTAAGGCATAATGAGATACATACGAGCGGCTTCAGAATTTGGTACGTGCCTAACGCCGAACATCGTGGTAGAAAAGATTAATGGATACTGCTATAGCAGAAACACAGCCAGAAGTAGTTTGTGCCTTGGCTCTAGCTTCATCATTTTCATGGGTGTCAAAAACACATTAGTTCAATAGAATTGTTATCCAAAGGGGCAGTATTTGTGTCCCAAACAACTGCGTGTGTCGAAGGAGTTTGGCTTCAAAGATTGCTGCAAGATATGGATAAAACATATTGGAGCGATGTGTTTAATGACAATTTGTCCACTCTCAGAGTGATTATTTTTTTATGATGTATGCGAGAACAAAACATATAAATAAAACACACCGATATGTTCACAAAACAGTACTGCCAATATCAATGTTTGAAGAACTTCATGCAGGGAGTCTACTGCATACGTGTCACTAAGTTTATATCTAATCTACCTTTTTACGTTAGTTTCTCAGCTACGGTATTTCTCTTTGGTCTACCTCCTTCTGCGCTATGATATTTCTCTCGTAGGTGCTGATTATATAGATCTTATTTAAAGAGCAATACCCAAAGGACTAACTGAAATATTTGGTTACCAATTTCAATTAGTTCATTTTGGATAGAATAATAGCTTTTTTTACTCGATTGTTTGTCTTGCAGCCTATGTTGACCTGTGTTCCAATGTATGAGACATGGTATAAAATCATAGAAAATGACATGAATGATTTCCTTTAAGAAAGACATTATAAATTATCAATATGTGTCTTTTCAGGCTTGTACTAAATTAGTAAACAACATTATTTTGCCGGATAATTATTTGGATTCAGGATTGACCTTGACTTGCAGAGTTTCATAATAAAAACTGAAAGCTACCTTGAAACATAAATATGTCCCTTTAAACCAAACTCCCGTTTCCTCTTAACCGATGATGGCTCGATTATCATTTTTGTATATCTCTTATGCTTACTTTTACTTACTTTTCGGAGCGGCCTTGTTTCATTTATGCTTATCCAATCAAAACTTGGATAATATATTATGCATGGAAGATGAGAGGCGAGCCCTTCTTGAGTTCAAGCATGGACTCGTAGATGAAGGAGATCGGCTTGCTTCTTGGGTTGGTGTGGAGAGCGACTGCTGCAGATGGGCGGGGATTGTTTGTGATAACATTACTCGTCATGTCCATCAGATTCATCTTCCTGGATGTGACAGTCGGTTTAAAGGGAATCTGAGTTCCTCCTTGTTGCATCTGACACAACTTAGGCATCTAGACATAAGCTGCAATGATTTTGAAGGGATTCAAGTTCCAAGTTTTATTGGTTCTATTAGAAACTTGAGGTATCTTAACCTCTCGAATTCCAGATTTGGCGGAAATATCCCTCCTCAATTGGGGAATCTTTCAGAATTGCAAGTCCTTTGTCTTGGAAACTTTCATGAAAGTAGCTATATAGAGTCAACCAGCGTATCGAGCATGCATTGGTTGTCTAGTCTCCGTATGTTGCAATATGTGGATATGAGTAACATGGATCTTAGCAAAGCACTTGATTGGCTTCATGTAATTAACACCCTGCCTTCTTTGGTCCAACTACATTTCTCTCGTAGTAAACTTACGCATATACATTCTAATGTTCTTAGTCTTAATATCACATCCCTTAACTTGCTCGACCTTTCCGGAAACTATTTTAGAAGTTTCATGCCACCATGGATATTCAGTATAACTAGTCTAGTTTCACTGGATTTACATAACTGTGGTATTCATAGCCTTACTCCTGGTAGTAAAGATGGCTTCCATAACTTGACTCCTCTCGAGTTCCTTTCTGTTTATAGAAATGGTTTCATGAATTCTTCTTTTGTATTAAAAGGGCTGTCTAGTAGTCTCATTTCTTTAGATGTTAGTTCTTGTGGAATTTCTAGCCCAGTTCTTGATTCGCTGCACAACTTGACCTCTCTTCTAAGCCTCGACTTGTCAGATAATCAACTTACCAAGACAATACCTACATCATTGGGCAGCCTGTGTAATTTAAGAGATCTTGATATGTCATATATGACATCTCTTAATATTAGCTTAATAGATATTCTTGATGGTTTTTTTGAGTGCAAATCACCTGCCTTGGAGTCATTATTTTTGAAGTCTTTGGGGTTTTCTGGTCATCTACCGGATCAGCTTGGACGAATGATACACTTACGGCACCTGGAAGTCGGATTTAACATGATATATGGTATAATTCCAGTTTCTATAGGCTATTTAACTTCTTTGAGGACGTTATCTCTTATTTCGAATCAAATTTCGGGTCCTATTCCATTCTCAATTGGAGAATTATCTTCGTTGGAGGCGTTGAATGTTGAAGGAAATAGATTGCATGGCATTCTTCCCGAGTCGATTGGACGATTATCATCGTTGGAGACGTTGGATATCTCAAATAACCGACTGAGTGGCAGCATTCCTGATAGCCTTGGTCAACTTTCAAAGTTGCATTCTTTAGATTTGTCTTACAATAATCTGACTGGTCCTATCCCACACTCAATAGGAAGACTTTCATCATTGGAGCAGTTACACCTTTCAAAAAACCAATTCGATGGAATTCTTCCTTACTCGATTGGACAACTATCATCACTGCAGGTGTTGGATCTTTCAGATAACCGACTGAGCGGAAGCATTCCAGATAGCCTTGGTCCACTTTCAAAGTTGCAGAATTTATTTTTGTATAACAATTCTCTGACTGGTCCAATCCCAAACTCAATTGGAAGACTTTCATCATTGGAGCAGTTAGACCTTTCAGAAAACCAATTCGATAGAAGCCTACCTTACTCGATTGGACAACTATCATCACTGTGGTGGTTAGATCTTTCATATAACCGACTGGATGGAAGCCTTCCTGATTCGATTGGGCGATTATCATCATTGGAAAGATTGTATCTTGCGAACAACCGACTGAATGGCAGTGTTCCAGATAGCATTGGTCAGCTTTCGAGGTTGGAACATTTGCATCTTCAATATAATTTTTTGACTGGTCCAATCCCAAACTCAGTAGGAAGGCTTTCATCATTAGAGTTGTTGGACCTTTCAAACAACCGCTTCACCAATAGTCTTCCTATTGGCTTACGACACCTTCAAGATTTGTATGTTTTGAATATACATAACAATCTGTTGAATGATTCAGTCACCGAACACCACTTTTCAAATCTCCGAACACTGACAGCTTTTAGGGCAGAGAACAACAAATTAACACTGCATCTAAGTACTGACAACTGGGTTCCGATTTTTCAATTATACGTGCTGAGAATAGGTAATTGGCAATTAGGCCCTCGCTTTCCTTCATGGCTACTGTCACAAAGAAATCTGAGAGACTTGGACATATCTAACACAGGTATTTCAGATATCATGCCTAGTTCGTTTTGGAGCACATTTTCTGCTATTGCTTTTTTGAATATATCCCACAATGATATTAAAGGGATGTTGACCCAAGATCTTAGTTTACTTGCAGCGAGGGCAGCTGTAGATCTAAGCAACAACCATTTTGAAGGTCCATTACCTCGGAAATTTAATGAAGTTGACTTACTGTTTCTGGATGTATCAAACAATCAGATTTCAGGATCTCTTGACCAATTCTTGTGTCCAAGAATAAAAAGATACAGATCTCTCCAGGTTCTTGATCTAGCCAATAACAATCTTTCAGGTGCCATTCCAGATTGTTGGAGGAATTGGGGCGCTTTATTAGCACTAAACTTAGAGAACAATGGACTCTCTGGTGGAATTTCACAATCTGTCGGGAACTTATCTTACCTTGAATCATTCAACATTCGCAACAACAAGCTCTCTGGAAAGATACCCACGTCTCTTCTGAATTTGAAAAGCATACAAATTCTTGAGCTCTCCGAGAATGAATTCACTGGAAGCATACAAATATTGATAGGGAGAGAAGAGACAAAGTTAAAACTTCTCAGCCTAAGGTCAAACAAGCTAGAAGGTGAAATTCCGTATGAACTATGTGGTCTCACTCGTATCCAGATCTTGGATCTAGCTCAGAACAATCTTTCAGGAACACTACCAAGATGCTTCCACAAGTTCATAACCATGTCTGAAAAACAAAACATGAGTGTAATTGTGCAATCTTATGGCAGTGCATTTGTGGGTCCTAAGCCAAGAGGGTTTGGATATTTCGAATATCGGTTTACTATAAGGTACAAAATGTATTGTTGGTGACTAAAGGAAGTGAGTATGAATACAGCAACAATCTTTTTTTGGTTACAGCACTAGATCTTTCAGGTAACCAGTTCTCAGGCCCCATCCCCAAGGAACTTATGTCCCTCGTTGGCTTGCGTTATATGAATTTGTCAGGAAATCATTTAACAGGAATAATTCCAGAGGAGATAGGTAAAATGACATCACTTGAATCTCTTGATATTTCTCTTAACAAACTCAATGGGAGGATTCCTTGGAGCATCTCAGGGTTGAGCTCACTAAGTTCCTTGAACGTGAGTTGACAGGAGAAATTCCAAACAGGTACTCAGCTCCAGAGCTTAAACGAGACTAGCTTCATGGGGAACACACTCTGTGGGCCTCCACTTCCAGAACAATGCAATAAGAAAAGGGCTCCCCCTGGTGCTGAAAGTACACAAGATGTATCATCAGATGGACAGAACTGGGGATTAATCATCAGCATTGTGCTTGGATTTACAATTGGATTTTGGGCTGTGATTGCTCCTCTCATAGCAAGCAAATTATGAAGTGTTTACTTCTATTTTCTCTACAAAGCATGGTTGAAGATTCGTGTTGTGTTGCAACCATCGTCATGGTTGACGTGATAAGATTTGAATTTGTGTATTTCTAATTACGCTTAAGTCAACTTGTAGCCGTCTGATCATGGTTAATGTCATAAGATTAGAAGTTCCAGTTTGTGTATTTCGACATTCCAATTATTCAACAATTTCGCTTATTTGCTTGTGTGTTAATATCAATATTAATATGTGTGTGTGTGTAGATGTTTTGATGTGTACATGCATAGATGGATGTATTTTCTTTATGTCTACCATGAATAACAGCTTTAAAACCTGACAATTCATGGTGATGATTGTTACTGCACGACTTCCTACTCTTTGTGTATTGAGTATTGACACATTATAGAATTGTGTGTTGAGCTTTTATCGAGTTATTTGAGCTCAGGCATAGAAAAAAGAGTTTGAAACATATAACAAACCTAACTCGAGCTTATAAAAGACTGACTCGATTTATTTCTGAACCTTCTTGTAATACACTTTTTCGAGCAATCAAGGCATACTCTTTAGAAAAAAGAGTTGGAAACAAGTGTTGTTATCATAATTTTCAAGCTACTTAAGCCAATTTGAACATGCTTGAGACAAACTTGAGAGTCTGCATTCCAAAGGCTCACTGAGCTATTGAGCTGAACTTTAGCTTCAACCTCATGCATTCAAGCAGAGTTCAAGCTTATCTAAAGGTGATTGAGCTTGGCAGCTCTCTTGGAGTCCTAGACTCAGAGTCCACAGTCAGGATTCCCATCATCGCTTACCTCAACTTAAAAGAGTCTACCCACCATTTCCATTTCAATGAATTCTAAAGAGTGGTATTATGATAAACCGATTGTTGAGAATTCAGACGAATGCATACCGTATAAAACATAAAAGCATATCACGATAAGCACACAATGCGCTATAACATTAGGAAGAAGCAGTAGCCATTTTTCTATGTATGAACATCAGTAGTAGAAATATTACAGATTACTAAAAAGTAACAAATCAAAAACTGTGATCAACAATTATATTACATGTCACAGTGTAATTTAACTATATTTTCATACACTTACTGGACTTGGGGTAGCAGGAACCACCCGGTTTTCAACAGGAATTTCAGTAAATTCAGAAAGAATTGCCCGAAACTCGTCACCACTCATCGTTTCTTTCTCAATAAGAACCTCGACGATCTTATCCATAGCTTCACGGTTGTTTCTGATATGACTCAATGCAATTTCATATGCACTGTCTGAAAGCTTCTTAATGGCTGTATCAATGTCTTCCGCTAGCTTCTCAGACATCGAGTTTCTGGCCATCATTCTCATGATTACATCTTGGCTTTGACCAGATCCGTCCATCAGTGACCATGGTCCAATTTCCGACATGCCAAATGCTACTACCATCTACACAGAATTAGGCAATTAGCCAACCCCATCACATTTCAGTTTGGTAAAAACAAATAAATTAAATCAATGTGCATGTTTAGAAAACCAGTTAAATTGGGTTATACTTTTTGGCTGTTGCCAGCACCCAGCAGTATTATTCAAAGTCACATATGGCATACTCAAGTATCAAAATCGACAATTAGATAATGAAGGTAAAGATAGTTATGTGATTTTACTTTTATCTCAACAACCAGTTTTCTTAAAACATAGATTATCAGAGAATTCTTATATGATCACTAGAAACCTTGATTAAGGAGTTTTTTCTTGAAAATATTATGATATACAAGGCATGATAAAACTTCTTTTACAAAAGAGAAATCGTGGGAAAAATGTAAATAATTACCTGTTTGGCCAGACCCGTGATCTGCTGTAAATCACCAGCTGCACCTGTAGTTACCTCAGTATCACCAAAGATTATTTCTTCAGCAGCCCGTCCACCAAGTCCACCAACAATTCGTGCAAATAGTTGTTGCTTGGAGATCAAAGTAGGGTCGTCTGCTGGAATGAACCAGGTCAATCCTCTTGCTTGACCACGTGGGACTAAGGTCACCTTTTGGACCGCATCATGCCCTGGTGTTAGAGTTCTGCATCACAAGCACCAAATACACTATATTACTCAAATTCACAAGATGATGATATACCCATGCCATACTACAGTCTACAGGCAAGTTACCAAACTGATGTGGTAGGATAAACTGATAAACATTATCTATAATAAAATATTGGAAAGGGAATTTTTGCCCAATTGTATAATACTGGGTCAGGTTAGGCTTTTTTGTTATCGTTTGGGTTTGAGTAAAACAATATATCCAAATGGGTCAAAACTAGAAGCCCTTCAAAAATTTACATGTGGCATCGGGTGGCTTTGACCCAATAACACTTCTCTTATCCTCGTTCATTACAGTTTACAACTAATTAAAGGATAGAATATGACAAACTAAAGAAGTAAAATCATAATGTAAGTTTCTGGAACAAAACGACTTGGGAGACATTAAGCAATTCGTAGTTTCGACCGATCACAGCACCGTGGTAGTTAGATTAATACTTTTTAAGCTATATATAATTGATTTTAGTAATTGAAATCTAAACAATGGAAAGATTATATTGGTTGGCAATTGATATACAAATGAAAACAGAAACATTAGCGGGTCAACCCAACCCAGGC
Organism: Artemisia argyi; assembly: GCA_030686995.1. Lineage (NCBI taxonomy): Eukaryota > Viridiplantae > Streptophyta > Magnoliopsida > Asterales > Asteraceae > Artemisia > Artemisia argyi. Next base: position 85,384,225 of record CM060699.1, read on the forward strand.
ACGTTTTCTAAAATATGACCCGCTGTGCCCTGTTAGGCTGTTACCCAACCCGACTATTTCGGCACCTATAGAAATGATCAAGACGTAAAATCCAATAGAAACCATTCAAGAAAATTAAAACTGTAGATAAAAAACGTCATAAAAGAAATAAGAATTAATACTTACCCACAAATGGCATGTCCAACCTCATGATATGCTACAAGACTTTTGCTTTTCCCATCTGTCATTACTGTTCCTTCCATTCCAGCTACAATTCTGTCAATGGAATCATCAATTTCTTTGGATGCTATTGCGGTTTTGCCACGGCGACCAGCCAATATAGCTGCTTCATTCAAAAGATTTGCAAGATCAGCTCCACTAAATCCAGGTGTTCTCATGGCAATAATCTCAAGAGAGACATCCTTGTCAAACTTCTTGTTGCCAGCGTGAACCTTTAGGATCTCTGTTCTTCCTCGAACATCTGGAACATCAACGGACACCTGACACCATAATATTTAACTTTAGTAAATGCCACATGCGATCAAAATACAGTTTATAATCTGACGACTTAGATAAATAGCAATACACTTTCACTTCATCTCTTATTGATTTAATAGACTTAAAAAAGTCGTTAATTTTGTAAGTACCTGTCTGTCAAATCTTCCAGGTCTCAATAAAGCAGAGTCAAGAATATCTGCACGGTTAGTAGCTGCAACAACAATAACACCAGTGTTTCCTTCAAACCCATCCATTTCAGTCAAAAGCTGGTTAAGTGTTTGTTCCCTTTCATCATTACCTCCTCCAATACCGGTCCCTCTTTGTCTACCAACCGCATCAATTTCATCAACAAATACAATACACGGTGCATTCTCTTTCGCCTTTTTGAAAAGATCACGAACTCTTGAGGCACCAACACCAACAAACATTTCAACAAATTCTGAACCCGAAATCGAGAAAAATGGAACACCGGCTTCACCAGCAATAGCCTTAGCCAGCAATGTTTTTCCGGTTCCTGGTGGACCCACGAGAAGAACACCCTTTGGAATACGAGCACCAACAGCAGTAAACCTCTCGGGTTTCTTCAAAAACTCCACCACTTCCATAAAGTCCTGCTTAGCTTCATCAACACCCGCAACATCATCAAATGTCACACCCGTGTTAGGTTCCATTTGGAACTTTGCTTTTGATTGACCGAAAGCAAGAGGATTCCCAGGACCACCAGGACCTCCCATTCCACCCCCGGAACGTCTTGACAATAGAAACAAACCACCAATCAAAACCAGAGGAAATGCAAGATTTCCGATCAAATTGAACAAAAAGGAACCGGAATCTTCTTGAGCATTGTGTGCTGCAAAGTCGATGTTTTTCTCACGGAATTTTTGAAGGAGTTCTTGGCTGAGACCCGGGAGTTGGACTCGGACTCTCTGAACACGGTTTCCCAATTCAGGAGAAACAGCTTCAACAATTGCTATAGTTCCATTTTCAAATAAATCGACTTTGTTGACTCTGTCTTTATCCAAATACTCCAAGAATCTAGAATAAGACATTCTTGAGTTAGAAACTCCTTGTTCGTCATCGGCGGCAAGAGCTTTTCCATTACTTAGCAAAGCAGGAGCTGCAAGTCCCGCATTTCCGAGCAATAATTTCAGGAACCCTCTTCTTCCTTCATTCGGTTTTTGGTCTAGAGATGCTTTTACAGCTGTTTTTCTAGCCTTAAGAAGAGATGGAAAGCTCGGAGAAAGGTTTAACTGCTTGCCATGAATTTCCTTGCGCACATTACTTTTAGTGGATAGACCATTGCTGATAATAAATGCTGACGAAGCAGCCATTGTGTATAACTGCTGAAGAAATTTTATTATTGTTAACAAATTAAATTTTAATAAAACTATAGACCACACATATAACAAAGCCTACATAAGAAAATGCATTACAATTTCAACCATTTAGTACATTCAAAGACACTAACAGAAATAGGCCTCACTGTTGAAAAAATTAGTATGACTTTATTGTACGCATTATGATTTCTGACTCTAAATGTCAAAATAAAACCCATTTTCACATACATGTGTTAAAATCACCACTTTTATAGAACATCAAAAGTGATTTGTCGGAACGATTATCATGAATAAAACACAAACGCATTACAATTTGCAACAATGTATGATATAACTAACCACTTATTGTCCTATGTTTCATGCTAACAAGCTTTGATTAGTAATTTATCAACTCATTTGACGAGAGTGGGTCAAATAACCAGTTATCTCTCACCTTTAACTACTAAAACTACGAAAAGAATTAGTTCAAGTAGTCTAAACTGCGCATAAATTTGCTTTATCAGAGTCTAACTGACAAGAAATAAAAATAAAATACTGCTAAATGCTGCAAATGAGCTTCAGAACAAACACAAGAAATGAATTCACATCCTTCTTTCAAACATTCCCAATTTAAACATCTCAAATGGAAAGAAATAAACAATGCGATATATCCCATAATAAAGACAGGTAAATTAAAAAAATTACTACTCATCGATTTTAATTCAACCCAAATGTTCAAAACCAAATTGACACGAATACTGATACATTGTTTTTTGAGTAAAGAAATAGGAAGCAAACATTTTGAGCCCAATTTGGGACGAAACATTTTACTTCAAAATCAGCCAAATCACCCTTCTTTTTCACTCACTTTCCTTTTCTTTTTCTCCTAAGTGATACTCGAGAACACAGTGGTATTTATGGATTCCTAGAAAGGTACATGTAGACACTGTTTTGGAAGAAATACCATAAGTAAACAACTAAACAAATACAATGACCTCTAAATCCCTAACAATTATGTCTAACATACTATCCAATTATGACCAAAAGAAAAACAATAGTAAAAAAAAAAAGGCCATTTGCAAAAAAGAATGAATCCAGGAAACATATGTAGAACGTTTAAGAGAAAAACATATGTACACCAATAACTAATCTAACTAAACATAAAGAGAATTAAAGTAAGGAAAACATAGTACCTTGGTTTGTGTTGTTTGAAGTATGACAGAGTGCTGATTTGAGAAGCAAGAAGGAAGATATGAAGTGATTATATAATAATAGGAAAAATGAAGGAATGGATGTGGTTTGTTAGCTGAGACGTGTTCTTTTGTCGATGTTTAAATTTTATCTACACTTCCTTCCTATTTGTTCACTTCCACACCTCTTGTTTTTCCTCTTTTTCTATTTTGGAAGAAAATAATTATGGTTTTCATATTGGACTTTACTTCTTTTCTTATACTAGTGATTGTGATTTTTTCTTAAAAGATCTTATGGAAATGTTTGTAAAAAAACTTTTGTTGTCAACTTGAATGGAAATTCGTTGACCACGTTTCATGGGATGTCGGTTGGCATCTTCAAATCAAAACTCACTACTACATCAAATCTTTTACATAAAAAATTATTTACTTAATTTCGGAATAATTTTGTCAAACAATATTATTATTAAAAAAGAATTAGACGAATCATGTTACTTTATTTTGATATTTGACAAAATCAAGTAAGTAGTGTAATTGACCAATAAAAGTCAAAATTGAAAATCAATTTGGTTAAACTATTAAATTTCCGTTTAATTTATAAAATGTGCTAAAAACGAATGTATCAATTTTGTTAAAAAAACTTAAAAAGGAGAGTTAACTAATACTCTCTCCGTCCCAAAATTATAGTCCCCTATTGATTTTTTCGGTCTTTCTTTATCAACTTTGACTATAAATATTTTTGATTGTGTTATGCAATTTTTGATAAAAATTATACCAAATGAAAGTACATTTAAAACTCAATTCGTTCATATATTTTGTATCAAGTATTATGTAATATAAACAAAAATACTTAAGGTCAAAGTTGAAAGGTAAAGACCGAAAAAGTCAATAGGGGACAATAATTTTGGGACGGAGGTAGTAATATTTAATTGTTAAATTTTAAATAAAATCAGTTTTTATGTTTCTTAATAACTTTATAAATATAACAAATATATTTTATATTTTACAAAAAAATCCAACATTATGTTAAATTAATGTATTTGCATTCAATTATTATCATCATCATTATTATTATTATTATTATTATTATTATTATTATTATTATATATTAAACTAATGTATTTGCATTCAATTATAAATATAAAGAGAAAAACACGAGTTACTATGACATGTAAATGAATGCACAAGATTATAAATATACGAACGACTCATGTTATTCCCCTGTATGAGATTAAAGTAAGGATATCCAGACAAATTTTTTCTTTTTATTTTTATTTTTATCAATATTTAGTAACGATTCGTGTTATTATTTTTTATGAGTTTAACCTACGCACGGGTTTAAAAGTCGGCTTAAATTATTATTAACAGGGATATAAATATCAAAATGAAGTCAAACTTTACATGTTAATATGAGATGAAAATAAATAGATGAGAATTCTGCATGTAACAACAACACATATTTTTTCAAGGTCATTATGTGCTACCAAACAGTAGGGCTGAGCAAAATCACCCGAAAATTGACCCGAACCGACAAAACAACCGAAACCGGGCCGAACCGAACCGAACCGACCTTATTCGATTCGGTTTTTGGTTTTGTATAAATATTTTGGTTTTACTCGGTTCGGGTCAAAACACGCCTTTTAGGTTCAAAATAGCTTTGTCTCGGTTTAGCTTTGATTTCAGTTTTGATAGTTTTTTCTCGGTTCGGTTCTCGGTTCACATTGGGGGCGTCCATGGTTCTGGAACCGTATCGAACCGGAACCGAAAGAACCGAGAACCGAAAATAAGGAAAAAGTGGAACTAAGAACCGTCCCAAGTTTTTCAGTTCGGTTCTGGTACGGGAATTTTTGGTAATTCCCATGAGTACCAAAGTGTTAAAAAAATATGTTTGGATGGAGGTGAAATTACGGTGCTCGGTTCGTAGAACTTCGAAATAAGTTGACAACCTTAATAGTTACATATATCCGGTAATAACAAACTCATTATCCACGAAAAATAATTGCAAACTCATTGAGAATATTATATATCAATCATGGTGACTAGCTTACGATAACTTACATGGTGACAATGTATCATGCAGTGACGCCATAATCGTTAATTGTTTCTCGACTTTTATCATTAAATTAAATAAACAATAAATACCAATAGTTAGTTACAACTTCTTGTTAGACATACACAAAATTGTTCAATATGCGCCTATGCACAGTTTAGAAAAAAGAACGATGTTTGAATCTTTGAATGGAATCAATGGATTATTATTATTATTAATATTTTTTTCAACGCAGCATACTTGCATGTACATAATGTCCCAAACAAAACCTATAAAATTACATATTTTCATAAAATTCAGTTCTTTCGGAAAGTACCGGAACCGGACGGTTTGGACTCGAACCTTCCCGAGAACCAAAATTTTGGAATTTTAGGAACCAAGAACCGTACCATGGTTCTAATACACGGTCCCGTTCCCGGTCAGTACCACTAGGCTAGGCAACCATTTGTTATTGCGGTGATGGAAAGGTAGGAGGGAAACACAGGCCGCTCACAGCTTTTTCAAGCGATAAGCGTACCACTAGGCTAGGCAACCATTTGTTATTGCGGTGATAAGTCTAAATAAAACGACTGGAACCACAAACTTTGTTGTTCAAACTAAAACAAAACATGTTTATATAAACAGAAGCAATGAAAACCTTGTATAATAATCTGAACTTTGCCATAGTTTATGAAACACAGCTACACAAGTAACAACAGCACAACAGAGCCTGAGCCAAACACTTATGTCCCAAAAACTGAAAATAACAGTATAAATCCAATGACCTATCTATTTTGTCGTGTTTGGTTTCCTAGAAACAACATTATTTCCTGATATCGCCGAACCAATACTTACCATAAGGGGATAAACAGGACTAAATTCCTTATCCCCTCTTGCTCTTACCTGAACTGCGTAATCATCAAGAGTTGCTTTAATCCCTCTCCAAATCTGGTCCTCCCCATGTTCATCAAGCCATAACGAATACTGTTTTGGGGTAAGTTTATTCCTCTGCATTGGCGACTGTAGCTCATCTGGGCCTCGAGAATAAAGATGGTGAAGTAGGACACTTGGTGGCAAGTCCTGGAGAAGAGGCGATGCACCAAGTTGTGAAGTTTCAAGAAATATAATGGGTCGTAGGGCTCTTAGGGCTCGATATGGTGCACCAAGCTGTTCAACTGGAAACAAGTTTTGACCCACTGCTAGTTCTAATTCAGCCATATCTCGAGCCATTCTGAGCTTGCCTGATTCGGATAGTGGCCTGACTAAAGAGGCGTGTCTAATGAATAACATTAAAACCCGTGAAGCCATGCTTCTAACTAGCCTTGTGCAAATGGTTTCGGTCCCGATGGATATCACTTTAGCTGATGAAGGTAATAGTTTTGATAGAAACTCCTTACGAAAATGTGAAATGTGTCTTTGTAATTCTTCCATGTAAGGTGATGAGTTGTTGTCCATTGCGGAATCTGAACCGATTGGTGAGAAATTTTGATTGTGGATTTGGAGGATGCATGACTCGAGACATTCAAGCATGGACTGGAATAAAGATGTGACAGAATCACAGGCAACTTGATATATGGTCTTGAGTGAGGACAGGAACTTGTCAGTTGTGGGTAATCCGTTTGTCATAGCGGATACGCTTCCATGGATGTCTTGTAAATGCTGGCAGAGTGTGAAGTTTTTTACTTGGGCCGGAGTGGCAGGGCCAGATATTTGACGTGCCTCGGGTCCTGTTGATATCTACAAGCAAATGTTCAATATGACCAGTTAGAACCAAAATCAACTAGAAAGAAATCATAATGGCATTGAAGTTCTAACTATTTAACTTCTGTTTAATTATTTTGTGTTAAAAAGTTAATTGCTCATAAACTCAAATTCCAGACTCAAAATTCAATGGTAGTATTTGGTTTTTTGTGTACAACTTTTTTCTGTTCTAATATTGCTATATGATTTATTAACCTTACAGGTGGCATAATGGGCGGGTTGGATGAACTGGATAATCCGTAATGGGTAACTATCAAGTGTTGGACTAAACAGGTTAGGTAGAATCATAATCAAGAAAGAGCATAGTCATGATGCGTTTTAAGCCAAATCAAAACACCTTTTTATCTTTCTATTCTTTAAAAAATGATTAATGTGGTAAATGTAATTACACATACTATGTTATAAGAAAACTTTACTTAACGGGAGGCTTTTATAGATTCAAATACACTTAAGATGACTTTTAACACATTTAGCTTGACACAATTGACTGATTAAGAAGGAAGCATAACCCAAATCATTCCGCTTATAGGTAATAAATGGCTAAGGATTGCAACATCTGAATGTGATAATTAAGAAAATTATATCATAAACAATAACAAACCAATGTCAATTTTGAAGTTAAAGAGGTATACATATAACAATAACAAGTCAAACATGGACTCTTTTTGGGATATGGGAGTCGGTTATTTTATACTAAACAAAGAATGGCTAACATACAACAACTTATGCATCCACAATTAACAATGAACATCAAACAGAAGTATCAGAACCCCAATAAAACAAAAATCATTAGTAGTCCACGCTTTGTATGTGATATGTTTTTACCATCACGATCTTTATCCCATATTCCCATGCAACTTTGCAGGTGGACAATATCAAATAATAATGTGATGTCTTTTCCACCAGAAAAAAAAATGTACTTCATATAATGGATGATCATAAATTCATATTTCCCTGATGTTTCTTGTTCCAAAACAATTCTATCAAAATTCTCTGAAGTCATGGTTAGTTAAATTGAATGACAAGAGTAAGTAACCATTTCTGATCTACTGTTGCAAATATGGCACTATGTAGTATATACAAGCTTATAAATTGTTAGTAATTTTCCATACGTATCAGCACCTATAACAAGTAAACAAAGCCCGTTCCAGAATGATATTTCAAAAGCTTAATTAAACCCATAACTTTACCCCATAGCATGTAATTAAACTATCATGTAGCTACCCATATCATCATGGTTTCCAACTTGAGATGACAGCAGCTCAGGACATGTGAAACATCCTCTTTAGGGTGTGGATGTTCTGAAAAGCACATTCTTTAAGCATTTTGAATTAAAAGCAAAATCTAAAAGGAAAAAATAATATTCATAGAAGTTGTCCCCTTCATGTTTAGATTTTATGATTTGGAAGAAACGGTACACATTTATTTTTGCCAGTTCCTCTCTCCCTGTGCCCGACATTGTTCTACGACGATGTCCCCTGGGTGAAAGGGGACACTGTTCTCTTTTTTTCTTCAATCGTTCCGATCAGGACAAGTATGTACTAGAATGTATTGATGGCAAAGGTTCTAAAACATATGCTACTGTTTCTTCCTCTTCATCATAACATGGATAACCCTTTTAACAACTTACTGATCCATATAGATGTATAATAAAAAAACCTAAATCATTGGAGTCTACATATCAGATTCTTCAGAGCAAATCTAAGGAGTGGAAAGTAGATAAGCATAACTTCAACATCATACCCCTGTAACCCCTCTAAATTTACATACTTCCTATACTATGTCATATCAGAGTCAAAACAATAGCAACTAAAAAAAATCAAAAAGCCAGATATCTTTAATCAAAACATGCTAGACTGAAATCAAGATGATATTAAAAATTTGCAAGGCAGCACTTAGACATTCTGTTTCACCTATTTATAAATTGTGGTTCAATTGTATAATGATATACATAGCGTAGACTGCATACAAACCATGTATATATAATATATCTGATGAACTAAAAAAGTCTCTTTGACATGTTCTGTTCAATACATCCAGGACTACTATATTAACTTATATTATCTCGTTTGAATCATGATAACTAGGAGTGGAAAGCACAGGGCTTCAAATAAGTAATTATACTAATAGTGTCAACATGAATGTACCTGGTACTCAGCTCGTTCCGCAAGCAAAATTAGAACTTTGCTGATCTCATGTAGTACAAGAAGTGTCAACCGTGCATCTAACTGAACAGCTTCGATCTCTTCCTGGATACGTGATATAATTCTCGAGATATGTTCTTTGGAGGGAACACTACCACGGTTTGACATAGAGAATACACTGTTAACAAGATCTGATAGGCGACTCAAACATAGACCCAAGAAAGCTGTCTGAAACACTTCAATGGCAGCAACCATTTGATGTCTACCTTCTACAGTTATAGCAGGTAAAACCCCTTTAACATCTGTGTCGCGTGAAATCCTTTCAAGAAGATTTTCAATCACAGAGAAGAGCTTTGGATAACCAACAGTAAAAACCTCCTTAACAAAGCTTGATGCTGTGAAAGCAGATTTCATATGGTTGGCAAACGATTTAACAATTGCATCCCAAACACGAGCAGTTAAAATAGGGTCACCATCCTACAAAAGATAAGCAGACATGAGCACACAACTTTCCAGGAGATGCATTGCTAAATCATTTAGAGCAATAATATTGCAAAGGAATACACTAGCAAGTCAATCCATAAGATACATCACAATCCCTAAATATAACGGCTAAAGGCAGTTCAGTCAGTGTTCTACAAAAGGGCCTAGGGAGTTGACTAAACACCTAGCATTCAAAACAAGAACACGATATTATATCTGATTATTTTCGTTTCTTTCCAAATATTTCCCTTCTCCATTTTTTTCCTTGTGAACACTGTAAAGACAAAGAAACAAAAGGTGCTGGGCTGAGCTAAAGGTGGAACTACAAAAAAACACCAAATCAGTTGAGAACTTGAGATGTATAGCATACAACTTCATGTCTAGTAAGTTGCTTAGCCTTTCCGGTCATTTGCTAGAAATGAACAAACTTTAACTTTATTTGTAAGCTTTAGAACAATGTACTTCCAAACAACTTTATCTTACATAAAATTTCACATTAGAAACTTTGCGGTGCTGGTTGAAATTTTAAACATGATCCATAATAGATACATATTAACAAAAGATATGGCTGGAGGAAATACATACATATTTTTTCTCCATGATACCAGTATAAAAAAAATGTCATTATAAACGATTACTAATATCAAACCTATTCTAAAACATTAGTCCTGGATGGGATAGAAGAACAATGTGTGTATGTAAGTTATTTAAAAAGATAGTTAACCTCTTAACATAACGGATCACCAGGTTATTTTGGGATGAAACAATAAGCTTCCTTTAATCAGGATTGACACTAGCAGTAACATAACGGATCATCATGAACATATATCTTACATATGATTGTTAACTATTGTACCAACATGTTTCATACATCTTATCAAGCAACAATCCATTTTCTAACTCAGCGCTACGAGTATATACAATCTAGGTGCATTCAAACAAATAATACTAAATCAACATACAAATACTTTAAGATAAACAAAACCAAAACAGCAGATTGTATACCTGCATAACCTCATCAAGCAACAAAACATGAGTAAACGGATCCCTTTTCTTCGACAACACCCTCTGCAAATGCCAAACACCAACCACAACCGAATGCAACTGATCCATACAAACACCCAACCTCGCCCACAACGCCTCCTTCGCCTTCCCCCCACTCCCAATCTGCGGCGTCCCACTTCTCTGTATCCCACCGGGACCTCCAAACCCCCCTCCACCAGACGAAACCGCCTTCATATCCAACGCAACACCAACACTCTTCACACCTACACTCTTATACTTACTAACCAACCCGTCAACCGTACTCCTCAACTCACCCAAATTATAAAACACCTGCAAACCCTTCCCAACTTCCGCTTGATTAAACCCTTCCAAACCCCTCTCCAAAACCTTCATCCCTTCAAACCTTAACCTCTCGCCAACCTCAACCACCATCTTCATTTCCTCATCAACGCAAACAACCCCACTCAAATCATTCTCATTAACTAAACTAATAATCTCGGTATACAATTGCGCGCATTTAGTAACATCAAGCGTCGTCTCATTTTCATTAGCCATAGAGAATAGTTTCTTAGTAAGACGTAATAGTCTCACCGTTGATTGAATTAAATCAACGGTGAGATGTAAATTAGACAACTGGGTTGTCTTTAATTTAATCTGACGGGTGGGGTCAGATATCTCTGATCTCACCCGTCTGATTAAATTTTGTAATGTAGCTACATTTGTACGGATGGATGAGAGTGATGACTCAGCATCCGTTACGGATGAGAGAGAATGTAGTAAATGAGTGTGACGTGTCATGACTTCGGATCGGAGCTGTTTTTCGAGAATTTGGATGCCGTCTTGGATTTTCTCAGCGCGAGCCGCTGCGGTGCCCGAAGCGAGTGCTTCGGACGAGAAGGAAGTTGAGTTGAAATCTGGGGACAGGAATTTGGAGAAGATGGGATCTGATGCCATGGTTTCGAGGAGTGTGGTGGTGGAGAGTGGTTGTTGGGTGGTGGTTGTGACGGTGGTTGGTGGGTGTTTGAAGGTGGTGGAACGGTGGATCGTCGGAGATGCCATTGTTTGTTTGTTTTCCGGTGAGGGTTTGGGAGATTAACCACCGATATGTGAAAATGAATGAATCTAAACAGGGATGGAAATGAGAACTAACAAGAATAGTCCTTGTAATTTGTAAATAAATACTCTACTACTGACTTGGCAAGAGGCGGTAAGATGTTAGACTGTTTTTCTTTTTCAGTAACAGCGTCCATAGTGATAAATGGCCGAACATTAGAACCCACACCAACATAAAAAGTTTCATATTATAGCTTTATATTCACTCGTCGACCTAAACTTGTATGGCCTCTCAGTCCATTTTCTCAATGATATTATCGTTTCTTTGATCTTATGCAAATATAGTCCAAAGGACCTTAACTAAATTTCGTGGAAAACTCTCGTAGCAACGTCATATTTACCCTTAAACATTCTTGCATTTACGTTTTTCGTAAATAAAATAAGCCATAACCCACAAAACCGCTTGCCATGGCTCTTTTGCATCACAAGCAACTAAAAATCTACCTCTATACTTAAGATTTTATAAAGCTATTAAATAGGCAATCACCCAGCAAAAGAAGACAAACTCCCAAATCTAAAGAGCATATTATAAAACCCTAATGATGTACCGACTCGGTTTTATCATCGCAATTGGGACATAAAACTTAGTCAAGATAAATCCATTTGCTGTCAAGTTCTACCCTAACTGGTACTTTTAAGTTTCAATGCTTTTCGGATAGAAACGTTGAGTTTTCTAGAAATCAAATTAGACCACTTTATTTGAGTTGACTATAATTATAATTTTTAAGTTTAGCTTGTATTAAACTAAAATGAGATTTTCTTGTACAATATTGCATTTTCGTACAAAAATATGTATTTCATAGGTACAGGATAAAGTTCTCAATTATTTAGTGTATAGTGAAAAAAGAAAAATCATAGCTTACGAGGATGGCTACGAACCGCCGCGATGTGGCGGGGCAGTTGATATGTACTTGAAAACGTGCTGTCTTTTGGTAGCACTTTGGTTTTTTGGGTGGTGTATTTATGTAGTGAAGTGTGTATGGGTATTAGAGTGTTTGTAGCGGTCATCTAGTGTTACATTACGTTTGTCAACATTTTTAGACATGTGTGGCTATACAGGTGTCCGAAAGGATTAGTTTATTAGTTCTACCAACAATGCGAAATGGAGTCATTTGTTAGTATACCTGCGTAGGTCGTTTTTATTAAACGATTTGCCTAGGCTGTAGAGAAATCCGGTAATGTTTCATTCGCCAGAAGCACCATACCTAGCCGATCAAAGAAAACCAACCGCCAGAGAAATCAAACGTCGGAAACTGTGTGACCAAAATACATATCCACAATGTATTAACGTAACGAAATCCAAAAAAAAAAAAAAGAAAAATAAAAAAGGAGACGGACCAATATAATTTGGAATGGGCTAGTAGGCTACCAAACGGGCCATGAACTTGGGCTCCCAAATGCTGGCGTAAGCTAACGTAACGGAAACGTACGCAAATGGAGGCCGGCCAATAAGAAGGGACCGAAAACATGACATTTAAGTATATATAGTACCCGGAGTAATTACATATGTACGATAATAAATACTAGAGAACATGATATAGATAACACTAAGGGCCTGTTTGGTTTGTAGATGGGTTTATGATTAGGATTTGAATTTGGATTTGAATTTGGTTTAGGATTTTGATTTGGATTTAATGTAAGAGAGAAAAAATATTATTTAAAGAATATTATTTGTTATAATAGCTAATTTAATATTTAAATATCGAATTTATTGATATAAAAGAATATAAATAAAAGGAATAAGTGGTTGAGGTATGATGATGGCCCACATATTTATGAAAAGATACGAAACGATTTGTAATCCTGGACATCTTGCCTAGGTTGATACAAAGCAAATTTTGAGTATTCAATCCAATATTGATTGCCCACTGCATGTACCAAACAATAAACTTTTACAATGATGCCTTAAATCCATGGAAAAGAACCAAACGCGCCCTAACATTTTTTTGTTGTTGTACTACAAAATTATTATTATTATGATTATTATTATTCCAGTATTATTTTATAAAGAGATCACTTTATTAGGAAATTATAAAATATACAAGAAATTAGTAGAAAGCCGAGATACTAACGAGCCCCGCTCCTCTAGCTATAGCAAAGCTATTATTATTATTATTGTTGTTGTTGTTGTTGTTGTTGTTGTTGTTGTTGTTGTTGTTGTTGTTATAAACATCACTTTATTGAAAAACAAATAGGGTTTTACAAGAAATTAGTGGGGAGCCGAGATACTAACTGAGCCCCCACACCTCTAGCTATAGCAAAACCTATCCTACTAAAAATATGTGGAGCAGCATGTGCTCCAATGTCTTGGGTCATCGAGAATCGTCTAATGCGCTTTAATAACGTCACTGCATCCTTTTCAAGTTCTCCAAAAGAGGAGAATGAAAAGGGGAGGAACCCATATCCAATATCAGCGCATTTAGCTGCGTACTTGACACGTTTACGTTGTGCCATACACGAACGCGTCAAAGGTGACGATCTTGTAAGATCAACACAAACATCAAGGCCACCATCCCAAGAGTGAAGTAACATATCAGCTGGATGTAAGGTTTTGTCCCTCTCTCCACGAAGCCCAATATCCAACTCCTTACAAACCGAAACTCCAGACCGAGAACATATATCAACAAGAACATCACGCACAACATTATGCCGATGTTTAATACCAACTATGCCTGCGCACGATACAGCATGATCTTCGAAAATATCTCCCGGAAAAACCTTAGAACAAGCTGAACATGGCATCTGGACAGTAAAAAGAGGAACCCCCAACCGATAACACAACACACATCGGTAAGTCCTGGCATTCATAGTTTGTCCCAATCCGGATATAGGTGCCACCCTAAGCCAATCTGACGTGTAATCCTCTTTTAATGAGTTCCATAAAGCCATCTGTCTAGAGGATAATTGGAAGGTGGATTCAACCGTTTGGGCAACACGTGCGAAATGTATGTCCGCCAATTTCTTCATAAGTTTGGGGGCAGCGATCTCACTAGGGTTACTCAAAAGGTCAATATCCATATTCACATTAAAAGTACACGATGCATCATCAAAAGAGGGACCAGTAGACACAATACCAGAACTACGGAGAAGCTTAGTCTGTAAGCTGGCAGATTGAAGTCTAGAAGCAAGGAAGGCATAGTTCAAGACATCACCTGCAGAATACACACCAAGTCCCCCAAGAGCAAAAGGTAGGGTGGCAAGTCTCCATTGCCAATCGCCAAACCCAAGTCCAGAGGCAGTAACAATACGTTCCAAAGAAGAGCGAAGTGCTGCATCAAAAGAAACCTAAGCACTCTCAAAGACCCGAGGAGGACATGTGCGCATAAAAAAATACAACTTGGAAATACCGGCACATGCACGCAATAGCAACAACTCACACTGAGGATCATTAAGCTTAACAACAGCATCCATAAGCTCAATAGTTTTAGCAACCCTTTTCATAACAAGCTTACTACTAAACTCAAAATCCACACTGGCGGGGCCCCCTAATAATTTAACACCATGCAAAGGTCGAGAAATATTAGGGGGAAAAACACCAACATACCTTCTCCTGGGGTCTTCCTTCGGCAAAAAAACCTCAGTTTTATCAACATTGAGGTGTAAACCACAACTAGGTCCATCCATCATAATCAACTCCAAAACCTTCCCCACAACCAAATTATCCCCAATAATAGTACCATCATCAAGATATCAAGCTTGAAGAGAAAGAGTGAAGGAGTCTAGAATCTTACATGCCAATGGATGTAACACTAAAGCAAAAAGAAGAGTCCCAAGTGGATCACCCTGCTGCACCCCTTGGTGCGACCATAAAGTATGCTCACCATAATATAATCTAGTAGGATTGGAGTAACAGAATTCCACCCAACGTGAAATAGCCGGAACACGAAGGCGAACTTCTCGTAACATAACCGCACGATCCACCATATTGAAAGCGTTTTTAAAGTCCACCAACAACATTGATAAACCCACATCACCCCCACGGTCTTCAATCAACCAATTCATAGCATGAAGGATTGCCTCCCCACCTCCCGAAACACCCACACCAAATTGCAAATCGTCAAAAAAACCATCCAAAGAATGACCAATCATAGAAGCATAAACCTTGGAGACTAAACGCCTCCAAACAGTCCCAACAGCGATAGGACGGATCCCCCCTCCTGGTTTAACCAAGGGCATGAGAGGAGCACTAGCAACATACTCACCCAACACCCTTGGGCATTTACCCTCAAGAAAAAGGTTAACCACCTGGGTGATAGAAGCGACTAACTCATCAGAGATGGCAACAGCAGCACCGTTTAAACAATCCAAAAGGTGTTGAGCACGCAAACCATCCCTTCCACAAGAAGTACCACGAGGGAAACTCTTAATCATATCAAGAACCATAGCAGGAGATGCCAAAAGGTGATGGTGATCAATAGGTATATCTGGAAAAAGGGGGCAGATTGAAAAAGGGTGCTTAGCTTTTAGATCCGCGAGAGTAGTATCATCATAAGCCGCAATACCCGAAGAAGAAAGAACTCTAACAGCAGCAGTATAATGGCCATCACAAATCTTCCTCTTACACTGCTTGATATTACGGTCACCCAAGTCCAGGTTTTCCTCATCAATATTAGACCATAAAGGAGGGGGTTCGGCTAAAACCTCACGCACAACTTGTAAACTACCACCAAGTGCGCCCCAAGATGAAATGGCATTAACAATATACTCTTCCTGTCGTTGACGCTTGGTAACAGACCTACACTCTTGATTACTCCTCGGGCAAAAGGTTTTAAGCAAACAAAGAGGCAAGACTAACAAACCAACCCAACAAGAAATGTCATCAGGCGAACAAACAACCTTATCAAGGGCTCCTTTCAAAACCCGAGAAAACCCTAAACGACATTTAGGAGGGATGGATTTGACAGTACGCAACCCCTTAGAAAGTAGAGTATCAAGGAGATGTAAATCAAAACCACCAAACTCATCAGAAACCAAATCCTCAACAAGAGCAACATGAGAAGGGACCTGAGGCTTGATGAGATCATGCAACACGAACTGAACAACACCATCACCACAATCAGGAGGTGACACAAAATCAGACCCCCCACCATGTCGACATTTAGCCCGGAAAGTATGCGTTTTGAAACAACCACCACATAACCACAATCTCATACGCTTAAGAGTAACCTCAGTCCTTTCAAAAACAACCAAATCCGACACAATTGCATGTCTAGTGATAGCCCGCGCCTCCCCATTGAAGTGTCGATCGCGAAGATGTGTGATCAAATAAGTCTTGGTAAGCCAATTTCCACCCCCATCACGACACCCACTAAGACCCGCGAAAGGACAATGGAATCTCACAATAGGCATAGGAAAATAGCACCAACTAAACACCAAAAGTAAAGGCAAAATAAACTCCAAATGAAAATACAAAACAGAAACTAGCTTCACAAAAACTGTATGGCGGATGTAGTAGCAGCACTGTAGCAAATTAGCAGCCCTAGAAGCAAACAAAAGCAGTTCATACCACACTAAAAGTTACTGTAGCAGGAACCAACTCGCAAACCCCAAGCACCAAAGCTGTTCACAACAGTGCCTGAATACCACACAACCTGAATAACCTAGCACTGTTACTGTAGCAGATAACCTAGCACTAAATAATCAATCACGCTGTTAAAGAATAATCATGCACAAACCACCACATCCAAACTGCACGCAGAAACCATACAGATGACAACGAAGCAAGATAACCAAAATCCCTAACCAAACCTGTCCACCATTGTGATCAAACTACTCATATAAACAAGCCCATAAAGCAATCACAAACCAAACCCCAGAACTGAAACGCAGGTACCATTCAACACCAATAACTGACGTTAAGGAGAATGATAAAAGGGAACCCACAACAGTAACGATGGAGCAAGCACGATCGCCAAAACTACGGTGCAAATATGGTTTCAAGAACGAAACCCTAAAAAAAACCAATGACTGAAAGACGAACAAAAAAGAAACCCTAAAATGTATATGAAAACCCCGATCACCAAATCAGGATGTTGAAGGACGAAGGAAACAAAAACCTTAATCAACTGAGGATGTTGAGAAGGACGATGATGAATGCCGCGAGATCAAGGAGATCCCTGTTAATCGCCAAAATCGCCCCTACAAAGTGAGAGAACCGTTTTGTATTTACAAGAAATTATTATTATTATTATTATTATTATTATTATTATTATTATTATTATTATTATTATTATTATTATTATTATTATTATTATTATTATTATTATTATTATTATTATTATTATTATTATTATTATTATTATTATTATGATTTTTCATTGAAACCATGAAAATTACATGAAATTGGAGGGGAGTCTTGACACTATCTGTGCTCCCACTCCTTTTTGAATACAGAAACTAACACGATGAAAAATAAAAGCACCGCTCTTAACATTGTTAGAGTGGCTGCTGGCAATAGTCCCAACACGCGAAAGTGTATTCAGAGCTTCCACCTCAAGTTCCCCAAACGTGGAAAAGGCGAAAGGGACGAACTTGTATCCATTGTCTTCACACTTGGATGCATACTTCTTCCTTTTCTTTTCCACAGCATTACTCAGGGCAGCCCCAGGAGCCCATGACGTTGCCCCAATCCCAGCAAATGGAGAGACCCCAGTCACATCCAGACATGCGTCCTTACCTTGGAACCAGTTGAACAAAAGCACATCTGCAGGGCGTAATAGGATTTTACATCATCACTTTATTGAACAACAAATAGGATTTTACAAGAAATTAGTGGGGAGCTGAGATACTAACTGAGCCCCCACACCTCCAGCTACAGCAAAACCAATCCTACTAAAAATATGTGGAGCCACACGTGCTCCAATGTCTTGGGTCATAGAGAATCATCTAATGCGCTTTAATAAGGTCACTGCATCCTTCTCAAGTTCTCCAAAAGAAGAGAATGAAAAGGGGAGGAACCCATATCCGATATCAGCGCATTTAGCTACATACTTGACACGTTTACGTTGTGCGGCTTCAATAACCGCCCGACCGGGCATAAAATCAACCATACACGAACGTGTCAAAGGTGACGATCCTGTAAGATCAACACACAAACATCACGGCTACCATCCCAAGAGTAAAGTAACATATCGGCCGGACGTAAGGTTTTGTCCCTCTCTCCACGAAGCCCAATATCCACCTCCTTACGAACTGAAACTCCAGACCGAGAACATATATCAACAAGAACATCACGCACAACATTGTGCCGATGTTTAATACCAACTAAGCCTGCGCACGATACAACATGATCTCCAAAAATATCTCCAGGAAAAACCTTAGAACAAGCTGAACATGGCATCTGGACAGTAAAAAGAGGAACACCCAACCGGTAACACAAAACACATCGGTAAGTCCTGGCATTCATAGTTTGTCCCAATCCGGATATCGGTGCCACCCTAAGCCAATCTGACGTATAATCCTCTTTTAATGAGTTCCATAAGGCCATCTGTCTAGAAGATAAATGGAAAGTGGATTCAACCGTTTGGGCAACACGTGCGAAATGTATATCTGCCAATTTCTTCATAAGTTTGGGGGCAACAATCTCACTAGGGTTATTATTATTATTATTATTATTATTATTATTATTATTATTATTATTATTATTATTATTATTATTATTATTATTATTATTATTATTATTATTATTATTATTATTATTATTATTATTATTATTATTATTATTATTTTCAAATAAAAAATGTTAACCATAATAAGAATATTACGTGAAAGGAGTTCAAAAATAGAGTTTGAGTGGTTAATGAGCTAAATTGTTATTCTAATATGCTTAGAGCGCTAGGTATAGTGTGGAGCAATTGGGTGGTGACATTAGAAAAGTGATGCAACCTTAACACTTTTTGTCCATAACACCAGTTTTGTTTATGGCATCAAAACACCCCTTCTTGGCATAACATCGGCTTTCTTGTGTCATGATGCATAATTTTTTTTCCCATTTATTTAAATAAAACAATATATTTAACTAAAATTAAATTTCATTAATAAAAAACACATTAAATAAAAAAAGTATGTAAACTAAAAGTTAGATGTAAAAATAAAAGTAAACTAGTTTTGGGGATAATAACAGAGAAGGTATACGAAAGACCTCTTTCCACAAACAACCCAAACCATTTACAAAACCTGAAAATCGCATAATCAAATGACTAAACATTAATATGCGTATCATATGAAATAAGATGCAAAATAACACGTAAGGTAAAAAACTAACTACCCAAAATTTATGTCCAAACCTCACCAACAAAAATCATATAAAACCTGAAAATCACAAAAACAAAGATGTAAACATTAATACATAGTAGTGCTCATAAAAGGGTTCCTTGTATATGTCTAAAATAACTTACATGCAAAATCAAGAAAAGTAAACATGATAACTTGAACTCAAAACAAAAAACACGAACGGTAATAAAAAACCCTAACACCTCGTTCAACTCTTTTAGCTAACTCTAAAAATATAGTAAGCATAATCATCTGTTCCACTCATCATTCCATCCAAAACCCCCTAAACAATTTAAGCTACTACCAAGTAAATCTACAAAACCTAAATAACAACAACATTAAATAAATTTTGTGCCTAATTGTATTACCTGAACCACTTGTGTGTGTGCCTGATTTTGGTACAAAAACCCAAACAAATGAGAACTCAGATATGATTTGAGGTGTAAAACCATCTACAACCAATAATGAAAAACATGTGTACAACATCCAACAAATCTAATCGACACCTAATTACGTACCCACTAAGAAACTCATTAACCATTATTTAAATCCATTTAAGCTGATGGCTGGACGTGTGAACATTGCCGGCTCGAGCCACGGCTCCACAGTTAACCCAAGCCGCCCCACTCCCTCAAGCCGATCCCCAAGCCAGTGGCTTCAAAAAAATGTCGGCTACAAAAACACTTCAATGAATAAAATTAACTTGTTAATTTAATAATCTCGGCCCCTTTAATATTTATTAACTGCGTAATAAATATTTTCTTCCATTTGTGATGCACTGGTGTGACCATTTAGTGTCTTAATTATTGGATATGATTTCTCATATATATAATTAAATATATATTATGTATATATAAGTTGTGCACATTATTCCTTCAGACTTCCACTTGTGCAAGATAAGTATATACCCCTTAAATCACGGTCTTACTGAGGTCTCTAGCATGACTATTATAAGGTTACCGGTTCTTAAGAACTCTCACGCCTTGTATTGTACTTCCTCGATCCTCATCAGTCTTTAGGACTCAATCCTTGTCAGCCTTTAGGACTAAACTGGTGTTACATAGAGGTGATGTGATAATGGTACATATTCCGACCGAGGACAATCCTACTGATCCCTTAACAAAACCAGTCGGAATCTGTACCAATAATTACTACTCTAATAATTTAAGTTTGTTATTTCTTTGTTTCTATGTTCCTTCCATGGATTTAAGAGAAATCAAAATTCTTAAGTGCTTGTAAGTCATAAGCATAAGCTGCAAATATATATTCCTTCACCTAAGTCTTAATTATGAGTTACTAATAACTTGTAACATGGTTTTATATAAATTTGTGACAATTTGCTATTGTAAGTTTAATAATTGTTAGGTAACTGGTAAAATATAAAACTAATTGTGCTATTTGTTTTTGCTAACCGAATTATTATTGCTTTATTTTTCGGTGTCTAGTAGTT
This sequence comes from Artemisia argyi, assembly GCA_030686995.1. Classification (NCBI taxonomy): domain Eukaryota; kingdom Viridiplantae; phylum Streptophyta; class Magnoliopsida; order Asterales; family Asteraceae; genus Artemisia; species Artemisia argyi. The sequence continues at coordinate 85,405,464 of CM060699.1, forward strand.
ACACCAATGATAAATTTATGTGAAAATATTTAGTAGTAAAAAATTTCATAAAAGCTAGATTACATAGCCTAATGGGAAAACCAAATTTACCCCCTGAATTTACCTTCAAGAATAGTGAATTTCCACGTCAATGTATGCGCTTACGTGTCTTTTTGCCATTGGTAGTATCAAAGACATTTTACGTCGAAATGTGAATATATTTAGTTTTTTTATAGAACCAACATTCATTGTGCACTATATAAGTGGAGCTAGGCTAAACTATTAAAGTTTTATCTGAATTTTTTTTTTGAGAATTCTGATTGGGATCAACTGAATGAACCAAGCAACAAAGAGAGGACTACACTAAGTAAGTTGCATTTCTTAGCTTCTTTTATTTGATAAATTGAAAGAACGTTTAGGAATTTGCTATTTCGGGCTTGATATGAGATGTAAATTAAGAATTTTCAATTTCGTGTCGATTATTGTTCCTAACCCATAATTTCTCAAAAGTAATAAGTGCTCAAATCGATGAATGATTGTTTTGTTAAGTCTTTGCGCAATTGATATTTTTTTAGAACTACCAAAAAGTCGATAAAAGTTTCATAGACATCTAATTAAACAAAGCTAATTGTCAGATTTAGTTCTAACCTCGATGACAACCATATATATTTACTCTCAATGATATTTCTATAAAGTTGAACTATTTCTGATGAACTTATACTAATTGCAAGCCTAACATATAGAGGAAAAGGTTAAGGAGGCGTTTGGTATGCTAGCAGGAATCACTCTATGTATTGGTTTAATAGAGGGGTGGAATGTGAATGGGTATAAGTTTTGGAATGATTTCCAATTATGTTGTTTGGTTTAATTATATAATGGATATCATCTTATCATTTATGAAGCATGTGATACTGAAAGACAAAAGCAAATTGTTATTTATTACTGTTGCTATTTAAGAAAATGTACAAAGTAATAAATAATAGGAGGAAATTATTATTTTATAAATAATAGGAATGGTTTAAGGAAACTCACTGACTCACACTCCTATGAAGAAACCTACGTTTTCTGTCTTTTGGTGGCACTCAAAATCTATATCTTCAATCCAAACTTATGTATTGATTCCTATACCCATTCTTTATTGCAAAAAGTGTCAACCAAACGCCTCCTAAGTGTTTATTGACAATGATAATCGGCATATTTAGTAGTTGTTTACATTTGATGACCGTATGTGTGTCTATAGTTTAATATTTAGTGGACACTTATGTTTTTATGGTGACCGATTTTAAGCCAGTTTCTTCACATCATAGTACATAGTTCGAGGTCTTATAGTATTGATCTAATGGACTACTTGTCTTTATCATTATAATTTGTTTTTCTTTTTCTTTCCATCTTACTTCTATGGTTTACACGAAATGCAAATACTTTGCTAATTTTATAAATGCTAAATTTATATTCACTTTCATGGATCTAAGTCTTATATTAACTCAGTTACTTAGATACTTATTTAAGCATTATTACAGTAAATTTCTTGGAAAGTGGATAGTTATACTACCTTACCTTTATACATCATGAATTTCCGAGTTGATGTAATGGTTTCCTTAGATGGGTTCCATTTTACTACATATAATAATACAGATATATGCGCGTCTTTGTGAAACTGGTTACATTGAAGACCTGTTACGTCATCTCGTTGAAATGTGAAATGAATTAGTATGGGAATTTAATCACTGCTCTAACTATACACTATAGGTGGAGCTCTTGAGGTTATATATTTATCTATCTTGCACCCATAGGATTTATATAAAAGTTTACTGTGCTTTCGCTTTACAACTTCTGATTGTGATCAACTGAAACAAGCGAAAGCCGACTGCACTATGTAGTAGCAATGTTTCACTTTACTCGAATCTATCAATTATTTTAGTCGAATAGTTTGTTTTCATTAAGTTTTGCAGATATTTTTCTTTCTTTTTTTTCCCTTAAAAGCATGATTACATCTCTTAGGCAGATTACATTGGAAAAGAATTTATAAGGGAATTTTGCTGTTGCTAAATAAATGTTACTGCAAATTTTGTAACTTTCCAATTTTTATTAAAGAAATTGTACTGAATGACATTTTTATCACGTGATTGCCATTCCGATAGCAAAGAAAATAGCGGAAATAACTTGCCTATTGACATCTTGACTTTGATCATGGTCATTGTAGGAACATCTTCCATTTTTTTTAGTTATTTCTTAGTTAGTTTATCAATAAGTGAGAAGCGAACTTACGTTTTACTAAACTCAATTACTTTATGAAAAATGGTACTTTTCCTTATTTTCTCCCCCTTATTTACAGTTAAAAAAATTTGTGACCCCGGTCACTTTTAGCACTGGTTCCATCCCGATTATCTGTGACGTAAATCACTTCTTACTTTTTTTTTTCCTTTTTTTTTTTTTTTTTTTTTTTTCCCATAATACTAGATGAATTGCCTAGATCTCTCATTTCATTTCAAACTTTATGTAGTTGCAAGGAGTTTAAGAAGCTCGCTAAACAAGCAAGTGTGTTGAAGCAAGTAAATTTTCTAGGTTCTGCTTGTACCCTTGATTACACGTATCGTTGTCATTCCAAAGACTTCCTTTTTGTGGGTGCCAAATACGGAAATCAGGATGCTGAGTCTAGTTTTGGTAAGGTAACCGTGTTTGCATATAACAATTAAGGGAAAATTATTTTACATACCAAACTTTTCTCATATACCAAGGAATAAATCTCAGCCATTTATTTTTCTGTTGAGAAAAAAGAGGTATTATTAAATATTTAAATTAAACATTTAACTACATCTATTTTTTTTTTTTATAATTTAAATATGTCATTAACCGTTTATTGTTAGACAAAACAAATTATACCGTTATAACGAGCATTTAATTATCTTTTTTTAACAATTTTTTTTGTCATTTTAGCAGTTTAAAAGATATTATTATTATTATTATTAAAAAAAGGGTGAAAGTATGTTTGTTATGCATATACGTTTGGGTTTGTTGTAGAGGTTGCAATTTCATCCTTTTTACCTATCAATGGGTCGATATAGATTATTATTGTAATACAGAAATAATCATTTTGGGTCAATCTTTCTCTGACCGATTTTGACTGTATTAAAAGTCGACCCACTTCAAACCGAGTCAGTTTGATCTTTTACCCTACCCGTCGTACCCGCTCTATTGGTTGAGAAAACATGAGTACAAGTTTTGTAACTTTTATATTGTTCGATTCCTTGAGCTGTTTTCTTTTTTTGCTAATTTTTGTTTTGTTTTACAAATTACAAGTTTGATTTTTTACTTCGGAGTACTAAATTATACAGCAAACTAACACATAGTAACATAAAAGGAATGAATTTTCCCATGCAGCATTATGCATCAGTAAAACTTTGCTTAACCAGTTGACTAATAATAATCTTATTGTGTTTGGTGAGTTTTTAACAGGGTCTTTTGGATGGCGATACCTGTTGTTGGACGACATTGATTTTCTTAAACAGTAATCCTGCAAGTCCGTGATGAAAATGGATGCACAAATATTAACCACCACATGAACATGCATAATGCTTCGAGAAGGTGTTAAACAAGAGGTATGTTGGTTAACTGGAGTAGTTTAATTTGTTACCAGACTGAACCATATGAGAGGTTGCAGTTTCTACAACCATAATCAAGAATATGTGTGACTATTGTCAATCGTCATGAGTTGAACCAATGTGGTTGCTTGAAACTTGACCATTTGTCTAGAAAAGTGAACCAGAAACTCCTCATTTATCAGAACCAACCCAAAATTGACTAAGATTAATCTCTTTTGAAGCTATCTTTAAAAAATATATATTTTTCTATAAAACTACTGCCGGTTAATTATCAGGAGGAACCAACAGTGATATGAAATTCACTAATGTAGATCAAACAATACTCTAGGGACAATATCACGTATGTTCCAAAATCTTTATTCAACACCACCGTGGGACTTATGAAAATTTCTCATTTAGTTAACCAACCAATACAAACCTTAAAAGTACATATGTTCAATCTCTCTCTGTTAGTGGTGCATTGAACTATAGATCGATTATTTATAAGTTTCGACTGCTGTACATGTTATGATAGGAAAAAGCGGAAAATATAGGAACTAATATTATGTTTAGATTGCCCCATCTTTGGACTTAGATTCTAAATCTGTATGCATCTCTTAAGTGAAGTCAAAGTTTGTTACTTTAATAGTGATTAAACATAAAAATAGAGATACTATTTTCTTTACAAAAGTTAGTTACTTCAATTAATAGTCTAAAAAGTACCACTTCAAACATAGATTAAAAGCAACTAAAAGGTAGAGAAAGAAATGGTAGCTGTGCATATGATCCACTTCCAACTAGCTTATTTGAAGACAACACATCTGGTTAACCCACTTTTAGTTAGATGTGTTGGTTGAACATTGAAGCAAGCTGTCACAAATAGAAATTGATTATTTAATAGCAGGTAATAGCATAACTTCTCGTACAAGTAGATACCAAAAACTAACCTCGTCAGGCATTGAGTGATCATAATCCAGCGAAACTTCTCCTTCCATACCATTCAGAATAGGGAAGAAATCATCATATGTATGTCCTACTGGAAAGGTATCATGATGACCAGAAACTTCTTCTGGATTATTAACATACTCTGCAGCAAGGGGCATACGGCCACACATTCGTAAATCAACTAGATCTTGAGAGTGATTACTTGTGAGTGTCTTGCTGTTTGATGAACTTGCTGTTCCTCGCTTTCGGAGAGACTGCCATCCACGACGAAATTTATATCACAATAATTAACTAAAAATATAACTATCTGAACAACAAGAAATAATAATTGTGTTGGAAAGCTAGATACTGATATCTTCTAAAAATTGAATGTCCTCTCCATTTCGTCAATGGTCCCTAATAAATGTTACTATTATTAAAGAGCAGAGCTGAAGTGAGGTTCGTCAGTAGTTATTTTTAACATCAAAGAATGTTCAAATTTCAATATTTAACCTAGTTTCTGAGAGATGATATAGTACTACGTCGCTATGTCCTGGGTACCATGAAATTCTTTATTGTTCATTTGTTTTCATAAGCTGTTGGTGGATTGAGATATCCCTCATATCAAAAGCAAGTAATCATATTGTGACAGTGTTAAGAGTGGTATGCCCTTCGCTTTTGACTCTTAAGAGTGGTGTGCCCTTCGCTTTTGACTCCCTTTATAATATCTGATTTTAGTTCTTCTTAAAACTAATTTAACATGACTATTCATGTTAGGTTCAACTTTATATGATCTCAATACCATATCTATATATGAGGGTGTGTGAGGTGATTAACACACTTGGCTCAAAGTATTGAGGTCCTCAAATATGTCAAAGTTAATATATATTTTTGGCCTTAAGGTCTTACAAAATAAGCGATATAATTAACCCTATAATATACTCAAAATTTTAATCTAGGTATACACACAATGAAAACTAAAAAGCCAAGTAACAAGATTTGATTGCCCCTGTATATTTTATGTAAGCCCACTTTGTATTTTGGGTTCTAGAATAATCCTCAAAGGATTATATTTTAATCGTGAGTTAATTAATGGACAAATCAAATTATACTTCCAATACTAAGATGATTAAGGGTGCGTTTGGTTCGCAAGTGGGATTGGAATTGGATTTGGATTTGGGAAAGGTTTGAAAGATTTGGGAAAAGTTTGAGGAAAAAGTATGAGAGAGAAAATTAAGAGAGATAAAATATTTTTTATTTGATATAATAATTAAATGACATTTAAATATAATATTTTAATAAAAAAAATGTTGTAAGAGATTTATAGTAGGTCCCACGGGTTTTGTATAAAACCAACCTTATTAGTGTGGAATGAAAAAGTGGTGGGTCCCACGGGTTTAAAAGGATTACTTGATTAACCAAACATCATTTATTGTGTGTCATACCCGAATCCAAATCCGACACCCCCAACCAAACGGCCCCTTATTCTTTTTAATCTTGACTACTAGCCTCATTCAATATTTGCAAAGGTCTCCCCAAAACTTAGAGACGCCGCCATATATGCTAAAAAAACGATAACGGTCATACAAAAACAACTTAATCACCAAGGATTTTGGTCATAAAAATAAACCATAGCTTTCTAGAAAGGGCTTGATTTATTAGAATTGATTATATAGTTTTCAACAGGAAGAAATACAGGATCAAAACTTAACCTGGAGATGACTCGCAACTTGCATTCTTGTAAGGCCGGGTACTCCCATAGCATTAAGTATAGTTTTGGGGAAACAATCTGATAACATAAAAAAAACGCATTCAGTGCTCAACTAGAACCCTAGCTTGTTCTATAGATTAAATAAATTGAAGTTAAAGATAAAAAAGAAAATGGAGTCATACTTCCATCTCCAAGCTTTTGGACAACACTGACGAATTTGGAATGAAGTTCTTTTGTCCATTCAACACAAGACCTTTTCCCGGCAGAAACACTTTTCATGGCCGAAACACTTTTCTTTGCAGAAACATTTTCATTTTCAAGCAAATGAACATCTGGATTTTCTTTAGCATAACATGTTCTGTCTCTCTTCCTTGCTTCACTAATATCCATTTCTTTGGGACTTGCACTTTCCACCTCTTTTTTTTTTCAATTTTAGAAGATACTCTAAACTGTCCAGACTTATGAATCCGCTCTCTAAACACATGTTGTCTTACATGGATTATGGTGTCAGTTGTGAGTTTCTTTTGTACTACAAGAAACGCTCCGTTTTCAAGTGCTTCTAACAGAAAAGCATCATCTGCCTCCTCCTTCATTACTTTAGTTAGTAAAAAAAAAAAAACATTTTAATATATAATTAATTGAGACAAAGAGTATATATATATATATATATATATATATATATATATATATATATATATATATATATATATATATATATATATATATATATATATATATATATATATATAAGACTTATCTAAACATTACCAATTTTGAGTATGTTCATGTCCTTTGTTGATCGTAGGACTGGGATCATCTCTACATCTCTCAAGTCACTATCTAGTAATAGGATATCGAAATCGGCCTTATCGTCATTTAGCATATTTAATGCAGTGCCAGCTTTATCAACACATGTCACTAATTCAATCACAAACATAAGAGCAAGGTAAATAAACAAAATGTAAAAACTTTATGAATTGAAAATCTAGGATGTGTAACAATGACTTACTATGCATATATGAAATCATTAGTACTTTATCATGCCACAATATATATTTAAACTGGTTTTATATGAACATTACAATACACCTAGGGGATTAATTATCCACAAAATCATGAGAAAGGAAAGAAAGCTTTTTAGGCAAATAAAACGAAATCAATAAAAATAATATATAATTTAAGCTACAAAGTTCGATCATCACTGTTCATGACCAAGATTTATTACTTTTCTACTTGCTCTCCTAAATTATACATCATTTGTAAGCAAATATTAGGCCACATATGGCACAAATATATGGATTTAATAAGACAATAATCCAACTCACACGACAATTTTTGTTCCAAGCTTCACTAATCATATAGTGTACTTATAGCTTCTTTTTTCTTTGGGTTACCTGGGTTTCGACTCGACATTGCGAGCCGATTAATCCTAGGGGGACTACCCTTTTGGATCGCCCGAAGTTGGCGCAGGTGAACCTCTGTGGCAACAAGGGGACTAATTTTATCCCCGTTGGATTTGAACCATTTCCACTTTGGAAAACTGGTATTCTTACCGTTGGTTCACCCTTTGTGGTTTACTTACAGCTTTTTTGGATACGAAGTGATTTCATGAAGATTGTTAATACCATGTAAGCAAATCCAATCATTCTTGCTTGTAGGTTATCGAAACCGGTTATCATAGTGTAAAACTATCTTCCATTATGATAACCGAGCAAATTCAAGGCGACATTCATATGTTATGTTTAGAATCACTAGCTCTGGTTCATGCATTAAGATTCTGTTATAGTGTTTAACATTTGCAGAATACTCATTTATGAGAATTTCTTATAATTAAGTTAGAATCACTAGCTCTGGTAGATGACTATTCTCATCTTTGGAACATCTGCAGCATAAAATTACGAGAATTTCTTATAATTTTTTGCATTATTTTGGTACATGAAATCTTTTTTTGTGATATTAAAGTGGTTAAGCCATGGGGAAATTACTATTTTATCATTATTTGGTACAATAATGTTTGTTGTTATTTTACCATCTTCTTATGTAGATAAAAGATTTGAAAATTGAGATGTTATAAGTTCTTTGGGTTAGTGTTTTAGTATGCCACAGATTTCACTTGAAGATGCCAAGAACACTGGGTGCGTTTTGTTAGAGAAAAAATTTCTTAATTTTCTATTTTCATATATATATATTTTTTTTAAAAAGAACGGAGTCAATTTTTCACAAAATACAGAGAACGCATTCATATGATATTGTTTACTATTCTTAAAAAAGAAAAATAGGAATTACAAGGGAAACAAGGAAAACAAAAAGAAATATGTTTTATATATAGTTTTTCTTGTTAAGTTAAATGCATGTTTTCTGTTTGGTAGAGAATTTGATGGAAAATAGTTAATTTGAACGCAATATCTATTTTCCTTGTTTTGTACCTATTAATCCTCCTACCTATATATGTATATGACGTGTAACTTATTTATTCATTTTCTTCATGCAACTCAATTATTTTTTCAAGTGCTCCAGTCATATGTCTAGGAGGATAAATATAATAATTTTGTAAAGAGATATAGGAATGTTGAATCCAACATAGGTGAAAGATTTTTTTTCTTTATTTTTTTTAAAGTAATTTGACTTTATGTTTAGATCGATATAATTATATAAAGATAACAGAAAATTAAACCCAATACTAATAAGTCAAACAATAAATAGTAAAATTGAATACACATTAATTATTTTTTGGCCTTTCTTAAATTAAGGTTCTCATTTCTCCAAAAATTATTCGGCACTCTTGTAATTTTGACACAAGTTCATCAATTTTCATTGATGCAACTTTAGATGCTTGTTATTATCAAAATATCTATCACACCACATATATTTATAAACTTGCTTATACTGCTGTATTTTTACGAGCTACTCAAAATGCTTTTTGATATTGTTTGATACTTGTTTTAAATATAACTTGTAATAATTGCAATGTTTTAATTAATTAAATGATAAACATCTTTTCAAAAAACAACTAAATAATAAACTTACACACTTCTTTTAGATTTTTTTTTTCTATTTTTTGAACATGTTTTATATGCTTAGGGAAAAATAACTTGTTGTATAATTTAATCCTCTAATTTAAGTATCATATAAAAGTAATTTTATTTATTGTAAAAACATATTTCTATATTAAACATGCAACTAAGAATTAATTTACTTTTAAAATCTAAAATCAAAATATTATTTTACGTAAAGTTATTATTGTTATGACAACAAATGAGAAAACAAATACAAAATCATATTATTTGGATAAAAGTAAAGTTTAAAACTTGATGCGTGAAATAAAATCTAAAAGAAAAAAAATGTTCAAAATACTAAATTTATGATCATTTAAATCCACTATATAAAACATCAAGGATTTCCTTTAGTGATGTCAACAGAGCTTATAAAATTGTGCTTCGTTATATAAAAAGTTAAAGATAAAAATAAAATAACATCGATAACCAAAATCATAAATCTCTCCACTAATAAAAAGATATAACAATAAACTAAATATTTACAAACTATTATAATAAATTTAATATTATTGTGGTAATCATTGAAGTTTTAAGTCATTTTTGCACAAAAAAAACATTTAATTTTAGTTTGTAGTACACAATTTGTGAGTCGTAAATATATAGTTGACGCAACTACATATTTATAAATAAAAACTAAAAATACACGAACTTGAAATTTGATTTTGAAACTATTGACTTGCTTATAACACAAATCAGATGAAATCTACATCAGTACAAATGAAAAATAGTTACCTTCAAATAAATGTAAAGAAAGAAATTCACCAACATGAGCAAGAATTTCCTTCTTGTTATCGACAACCATTACTTTAAGCGGAGTGCTCAAAATTGATTGTTTATCTAAATTCCTAGAGCCAATTTTCGACATTGTAACTCGATATAGATAGAAGAAATACTTAAAAGGTGAGGAGGTAATGGTGTGGTCTATGTTGCTACTCAATACACCTAAAAGCAAAATAACTACTTAGCAATGTTGGTATACATGATGCATGATTTTATATATAGGTGAAATTTGTTGTTATGTAATTTAATTTTTATAGATAGGACATGTATAATAATGTTCTTTTTGTCATTGCATAAAACTAGTCTTCAAAATGTAGTAAACATGTATTGGAATAAAAGAGAAAAGATGGAACGAAAGCGGTACCAAGAGGAAACTTTTAATAATTTGTCATTGTAATATGTGCCTAGTTTTTATTAGGGGCAATTTTGTTTTTGCCTCATGGATTTCACTATGCTCAAAGCCTAGCCCAATGTTAATCTCCATAGGAGGTTTTGCCCCAATGCGACTTTTGCATTCTATGCCTTTTATGCAAATTGTATTTTTTTGCCCAAAATCAAGTACAGGTGTGTAAGTGTGTGTAAGACACAAGTACACTTGCATAATAGTATACTTTGAAATGGTACAGGTTGCATGAAAAAGTACACTTACACAAGTGTACTTGTGTGTTACACACACTTACACAGGTGTACTTGGTACAAGGACATGTGTCAACATGCTATTAGTTTGTAAAAGTCGCTTAAGTTGCGTAAGTCGAAAAAGGGCAAATGCACAACGTAAAAAAAGTTGAGGCTAGGCTTTGAGCATGTTGACCTAGTTGGGGCAAAAACAAAATTGCCCCTTTTTATTATGTGATATTGTATAATAGTGTCATATATCATATCATGTTTGTACTTTCACGCATGGATGTCTCTAATTTTCCGCAATTTTCACAGTAACTATGAGGAATGATTTTGAAACTTTATTTCAACTATGTATTTACGACTTACAAATTGTGAACTACAAACTAAAACTATATGTTTTTCTTGTGCAAAAGCGACTTAGAACTTCAATGATTACCACAATAATACTAAATTTCTTATAATAGTTTGTAAGTATTTAGTTTATTGTCATATATACTTATTTACAGGAGAGATTTATGATTTTGGTTATCAATGTAATTTTATTTTTATCCTTAACTTTTTATATAACGAATTGAAGCAAAATTTTATAAGTTCTGGTGACATCACTAAAGGAAATCCTTGATGTTTTTTGTAGTGTATTTAAATCATCATAACCTTAATATTTTAAACATTTTTTTTTCTTTTAGCTTTTATTTCACGCATCAAGTTTAAACTTTAATTTTATCCAAATAATATGATTTTTTATTCGTTTTCTCATTTGTTGTCATAACAATAATAACTTTATCTAAAATAATATTTTGATTGTAGATTTTAAAAGTAAATTAATTCCTAGTTACATGTTTAATATAGGAATATGTTTTTACGATAAATAAAATTACTTTTATATGATACTTAAATTATAGGATTAAATTATACAAGTTAATTTCCCTAAACATATAAAACATGTTTAGAAAAAAAAAACATAAATTCTAAAAGGAGTGTGTAAGTTTATTATTTAGTTGTTTTTTGAAAAGATGTTTATTAGTCAATTAATTTAAACATCGCAATTATTACAAGTTATATTTAAAACAAGTATCAAATAATATCAAAAAACATTTTCAATAGCTCGTAAAAATACAGTAGTATAAGCGAGTTTATAAATATATGTGGTGTCATAGATATTTTGATAATAACAAGTATCTAAAGTTGCATCAATAAAAACTGATGAACTTGTGTAAAAATTACAAGTGTCAAATAACTTTTGGAGAAATAAATTGAGAACCTTAATTTAAGAAAGACAACAAAATAATTAATGGGCATTTAATGATTTAAGTTTCTACTATTTATTGTTGACTTTTAGTATTGGGTTGAATTTTTCGGTTGTATTTATATAATTATCTTGATCAAAACATAAAGTCAAATGACTTTAAAACAACAATAAATTCTTTCACTATATTGGATTGAACATTCCTATATCTCTTTACAAAATTCTTCTATTTATCCTCCTAGACATGTGACTGGAATACTTGAAAAAATCATTGAATTGCATGAAGAAAAAGAATAAATAAGTTACACATGTCATATACATATATAGGTAGGAGGGTTAATAGGCACATAAAGTACGAATTTATCATTTTTCATGTTGGATTGTTAAAAATGATAGCTTAGTTACGACATCGTTGCTTACACGAAAATCCTAAGAGTAGTTGCAACGTTTTTTTTTTATAAATCAAAGAAATTATTTATTATAAGAGTCTCCGTAAAAATGATGAGAATCTTAATACAATATGAAAGTGATAATGACTATAGAATTAATTACGAATTACAAATAAGATAAACAAGCTTTCTAATAACAACCAAAATAGTGATTTAATCACAACCCATGATCATTAGTGGCTTGTTGTAAACCTAAAACTTTAACCCAATGGCAAATTACTAATCATCCTTCTTATTATAGTATTATAATTTACTCATAAAAGGTTTTTTTTAGATATAGTCTTTTAAAATTTAACAATATTTAAGAAAATTAAGAGAAGTAAGAAAGAAATTTATGTTTGTGAAGATGGTCAATTCTTATACTTTTGCACAAAAGATTAAGGGTTCAAATCACGACCGACACAATAATTTTTTCATATAGCTTTAGAATTACATTTTTTTTACTATATTAGTTAAAACTTTTAAATTTATTCAAGAATCAAGATGCTTTAATAATTTTTTTATTCAAATAATTTCTTGATTTATATAATATACTATTATAATTTTAAGTTATAAAATTAACTACTTCTTCCGTCCCTTATTAAGTGTCAAAACTACTATTTTATTTGTCCCCAAAATATTGTTCAAAGTTTAAATTAATGGTTATAATTGACTATTTTGACAATTTTACCCTCAAGAAATCTTTCAAAATAGAAAAAAGGTTTTGCTAAACAATGCCCAAAAAGGGTTTTGCTAATAGAAAAGAAGTTGATTACTACATTTGTTTCATTTAAGGTTAAACATGACATTTAGTTGTGAAATTAATGCAACTATTTAAAAATGAAGTTTTTAGTTTTTGGACATTTAAAGTGGGATGAGGGGAGCACATGATTATATGTTTGTTCAAAGTATAAATATCGTGTATATCTATAGTTGTATCTATATTATCTATAATGCATTTTAAGATTTTTACAAATAGAAACATTAAGTTTTTTAAGTTTACATATCTTACTACATTTAATAATTTTTAAAACAAAACTTAAAAAAAAACACTATTTACACATTACTTAATAACATTAAATTGGATGTTATAGTGATAAAACATAACTAGGGATAGCAAAAAAACCCGAACCCGACGTGGAAACCCAAAACCCGAACTTTTTGGGGCGGGGTGGAGCGTGCTTATCGGGTTTTGGGGCGGGTTTTGAGGCTTTAACATAGATTCTTATGGGGTTTGGGGCGGGGACGGGGTCACCATGCCCACCCCGAAATATATTTATACATAAAATATTGTGTTAGTATTTAGGTACTAAAAATATAATTCTCTAATTTTGTTAGTTTTTATCTTTGTAATATTTCAATATATGATGATGGAAGCTTGTTTTGTGTGATAATATTTAAATAGTTGTGAATTATTCGCATACTTAATTTATTATTCATGGTTCTCGATTTTTTAAGTTATTCCATAAAATCATATTGTTAATATTGTAAAAATAAGAGTAAACGGGGAACGACACAAGTATGATAGAGCATCACGCTAAAAAAATAACCCAATAAGACCCCAATGGGGAATGCGGCGGGTTTGGGGGAGCATCTCGCCCCAACAGGGCATCCCGATAAGATCCTCAATGGGGATTGGGCGGGTTTGGGGCTGACTTTTGTAATCGGGTTTGGGGATGGTGATAGCTGCCCCGCCCCATTGCCATTCCTAAACATAACTACTATAATAAACCCGTTTGTTTAATTTTTTCATTAAGTCGTGTTAATTAAAATTACTTTTCGGGGGAAGATAGTTTTAGCTTCCTTTGCATCAAATTGACTTCTTTAAAGAAAATTTTGATTAAGCTCTTTAAAAGGTGGTTAAGGCATTTTAGAAAGGTGGTTAGGGAATCTCGTTTAGATTATGACTAACAGACTCAACTCACCACATATTTTCACCTAAGTCAATCCGTCATTCTAATGCTACGGATGCTATGGTTGCATGAGTAGTGATACACTCACAAAAATATTCCACAAACACATCTACAAAACTACTTGGCATTGTTTGATTGGTTTTTATTTGTTATGTTCTCTCTCTTCTTTTGTATTCAACCAATCAAACAATGCCAATTAGTTTTGTGGACGTGTTTTGTGGATTATTTTTTGTAAGTGTAACACTACTCATGGTTGTGTTTAGTTAGAGAAAAACAATAAAAATAAAGATTGCATTCAAATCAAATGTTTCCCATCAAATTCTCTACAAAACACAAAACATGCATTTCCCAACCTAACAAGGGAAACTATAAAACATATTTTTTTGTTCTCCTTGTTTCTCTCGTAACTCCCCTTGTTTTCTCTAGAATAGAGAACAATATCATATGAACGTGTTTTCTAGGTTTTGTGGAAAATTGACCCCTTCCTTTCTTTACAAATATGAAAATAGAAAAGTAATAATTTTTTTTTTCTCTAACTAAACGTGCCCTATAGTTTTTGTGGCATCTTCAAGTGAAATCTCTGGCATACTAAGGGGGTGTTTATTTTTTTCCTTAGCTAAGGGACTATGTAGGTCATACGTGGGCCCATGTCTGTTAATGCCTCTATATGGGAAGAGTGACGTATTTTATGGCTTGTGTATACAGAGGGATTAGTAGAAATTTGTGAGCTCCACATAAAAAAGAAATATTATTAAATGCTTGTGTGGACCCATGTGGTTTTTATCGCTTAGCTAAGAGAAAAAAGAAATACACCCTAAAACACTGACCCAAAGAACTTATAACATCTCAATTTTCAAATCTTTTATCTACATAAGAAGATGATAAAACAACAACAAACATTCATTGTACCAAATAATGATAAAATATTAATTTCCCCATGGCTTAACCACACTAATATCACAAAAAATATTTCATGTACAAAAAGAATGCAAAAAATTATAAGAAATTCTCGTAATGTTATGCTGCAGATGTTTCAAAAATAATAGTCATCTACCAATTTATTACTCAAGATCATAATATTATGCTTTTAGAAGTCTAATTTAATTATAAGAAATTCTTGTAAATGAGTATTCTCAAATGTGAAACACTATAACAAAATCTAAATGCATAAAGCAGACCTAGTCATTCTAAACATAACATAGGAATGTTGCCTTAAAATTGTTCGGTTATCATAATGGAAGATAGTTTTACACTTTGATAACCGGTTTCGATAACCTACAAGTAAGAAAGATTGGATTTGCTTACATGATATTAACATTCTTGATGAGATCACTTCGTATCCAAAGAAGCTGTATGTCAACCACAGGGGTGTCCATCGGTAAGAATACCAGCTTTGGTTCGAATCCAACGGGGAGAAAATTAATCCCCTTGTGGCAACAAGGTTCACCTACACCGACTTGAGGCTATCCAAAAAGGTAGTCGCCTTGGGATTAGTTAGCTCGCGATGTCAAGTAAGAAACCAAAAAATAAAAGAAGCTATAAGTACACTATATGATTAAAATTGTCGTGTGAGTTGGATTATTGTCTTATTAAATCCATATATTTGTGCCATATGTCGCCTAGGGTTTTGCTAACCTCTGCCCAGTGGGCATGGGTTAATTTGTTTATAAAAGGAATATTTTAATTCATTTGAGTGAAAATCATGTTCAAATATAGTAATTTACAAGTTCATTTAATGTGTATTGAATACATTTTTTGCTTAATTAAGAAGTTTGTGTTTATTAACTACACCTTAACCTTTGCCCAGTGGGCATTGGTTAGCAAGATCCATGTGGCCTAATATTTGCTTACGAATGTTGTATAATTTAGGAAAACAAGTAGAAAAGCAATAAATCTTGGTCACAAACAGTGATGATCAAACTTAATTTGTAGCTTAAATTATATATTATTTTCATTGATTTCGTTTTATTTGCCTAAAAAGCTTTCTTTCCTTTCTCATGATTCTGTGGATAATTAATCCCCTTGGTGTATTGTAAGGTCCATATAAAACTAGTTTAAATATTTATTGTGGCATGATAAAGTACTAATGATTCCATATATACATAGTAAATCATTGCTACACATCATAGATTTTGATATTCATAAAGTCTTTGCATTTTGTTTATTTACCTTGCTCTTATGTTTGTGATCGAATTAGTGACATGTGTTGATAAAGCTGTTACTGCACTAAATATGCTAACTGACAAGAAGGCCGATTTCGATATCCTATTACTAGATAGTGACTTGAGATATGTAGAGATGATCCCAGTCCTACGATCAACAAAGGACATGAACATACTCAAAATTGGTAATGTTTAGATACGTCTTATATATATGGTAACATTAAAATATATACTCTTTGCTTCGGTTAATTATATATTATTATTATTTTTTTACTAACTGAAGTAATGAAGGATGAGGCAGATGATGCTTTTCTACTAGAAGCACTTGAAAATGGAGCGTTTCTTGTAGTACAAAAGAAACTCACAAATGACACCGTAATCCATGTAAGACAACATGTAATTAGAGAACGGATTCATAAGTCCCAAAGAGATGGATATTAGTCCAGCAAGGAAGAGAGAGAGAGAGAGAACATGTTATGCTCAAGAAAATCCAGATGTTCATTTGCTTGAAAATGAAAATGTTTCTGCAAAGAAAAGTGTTTCGGCCATGAAAAGTGTTTTTGCCGGGAAAAGGTCTTGTGTTGAATGGACAAAAGAACTTCATTCCAAATTCGTCAGTGTTGTCCAAAAGCTTGGAGATGGAAGTATGACTCCATTTTCTCTTTTATCTTTAACTTCAATTTATTTAATCTATAGAACAAGCTAGGGTTCTAGTTGAGCACTGAATGCGTTTTTATTATATTATCAGATTGTTTCCCCAAAACTATACTTAATGCTAATTGCTATGGGAGTACCTGTATTTCTTCCTGTTGAAAACTATATAATCAGTTCTAATAAATCATGCCCTTTCTAGAAAGCTATGGTTTATTTTTATGACCAAAATCTTTAGTGATTAAGCTGTTTTTGTATGACCGTTATCATTTTTTCAGCATATATGGCGGCGTCTCTGAGTTTTGGGGAGACCTGTGCAAATATTGAATGAGGCTGGTAGTGGAGATTAAAAAGAATTTTAATCATCTTAGTATTGGAAGTTTAATTTGACTTGTCCATTAATTAACTCATGATTAAAATATAATCTTTTGAGGATTATTCTAGAACTCAAAATACAAAGTGGGCTTACATAAAATATACGTATAACACTTAGAGCATGGGGAGTGGTAACTCAAGTTATCACATAACTCAGCGCCACGTTAGCACCACATCATCTCAACACCAAATAACATAACACCAAAAAACACCATGAAATCATAACAACAAATAACACCACTTCTTGGGACCAACCTTTTTTTAAAATTACAATTTATAAATTAACCCCTTAACTAATATTTCATTCATTAAAAACCATTAACTAATATTTCATTCATTAAACCAATACACAAATAACATTTTTATAAAAAAAAATAAAAATAAAATAAAATACATAACTATTAACTATTAACCAAACTATCTAAGTGTTAACCAAAAAAATTACAATGTGTGTTGGTCCAATAGTATCTAGCCCAACCCATACCCACACTATTAGTAATAAACTGATAACCAAAGGAAAAAACCCCCTACTCTATTCCTACGCAGGTAACGCAGCCATAGTGTGATAAGCAAAAAAAAAGTTCATTTTCTCTACCAAAGCTTGCACACACACAAACGCAAACCAGCTGTTGGACATCAATTGAGGGGTATGTTTTGCAAAATAGTCGTGCGTTACAATGCAAGTTGTTTCAACAGCGTGGAGAGCAACGCACAACCAACGCAAAGGACATGGAAGTGGTCTTAACACCGAAA
Organism: Artemisia argyi; assembly: GCA_030686995.1. Lineage (NCBI taxonomy): Eukaryota > Viridiplantae > Streptophyta > Magnoliopsida > Asterales > Asteraceae > Artemisia > Artemisia argyi. The sequence goes on from CM060699.1 coordinate 85,423,644, forward strand.
TGACGTTGTTTTCGTGCCAGATACACAATAACACCCCATTTATGTTATTACTCCCCATGCTCTTAGAGGGACAATCAAAACTTGTTACTTGGCTTTTTAGTTTTGGGATAATTACCAAAATAGACTGGGCAACCAAGGGCAATTCGGTTCCTAAACCGGGATTCAATAATGTCTTTTTTAGACAAGGGCAACTCATACAATTGGGGAGTTGATGAAGCGTCACTTTTCTGCAAGTGACAAGTATCGCTTGTCTGTCAGTTATTTGGGCAACTTGTGTATTTTTTGGGTATCAGCCGCCATTTTTTGAGAAACTAGAGACACTTGTCATCATATGGGTCGAGTTGCCCAGTTGCTTGGTCTAAAAAAGACATTTTTGGATCCTGGGTTAGGAACCGAATTTCCCTTGGTTTCCCGGTCTATTTTGGTAATTATCCCTTTAGTTTTCATTGTGTGCATACCTAGATTAAAAACTTGAGTATATTATAGGATTAGTTATATCGCTTATTTTGTAAGACCTTAAGGCCAAAAATATATATTAACTTTCACATATTTGAGGACCTCAATACTTTGAGCCAAGTGTATTAATCACCTCACACACCCTCGTATATGGATATGGTATTGAGATCATATAAAGTTGAACCTAACATGAAAAGTCATGTTAAATTTGTTTTAAGAAGAACTAGTATTTGATATTGGGGATAATTTGGCTACAATTTTTGTAGCCAACTAGCTACAATTCTTCATAAAAAATACACATGCAATGAATCAGGGACCCACAGGGGACCCACAAAAAAGAATCAGGACCCATATTTATAGCATAATATTGTAGCCAATTAGCTACAATAAATTGTAGCTTATATATTCCCGTAGATATTATAAAGGGAGTCAAAAGCAAAGGGCACACCACTCTTAACACTGTCACAATGTGACTACTTGCTTTTGATATGAGGGATATCTCAATCCACCAACAACTTAAGAAAACACATGAACAATAAAGAACTTCATGGTACCCGAGGCAGAGCGACATAGTACTATCATCTCTCAGAAACTAGGTTAAATATTGAAATTTGAACATTCTTTGACGTTAAAAAATAACTACTGATGAACCTTACTTCGGCTCTGCTCTTTAATAGTAGTAACATTTATTATGAACCATTGATGAAGTGGAGGGGACATTCAATTTGCAGAAGATATGAGTATCTAGCTTTCCAACACAATTATTATTTCTTGTTGTTCAGATACTTATATTTTTAGTTAATTATTGTGATATAAATTTCGTCGTGGATGGCAATCTCTCCAAAAGTGAGGAACAGCGAGTTCATCAAACAGCAAGACAATCTCAAGTAATCACTCTCAAGATCTAGTTGATTTACGAATGTGTGGTCGTATGCCCCTTGCTGCAGTGTATGTTAATAATCCAAAAGAAGTTTTTGGTCATCATGATACCTTTCCAGCAGGACATATATATGATGATTTCTTCCCTATTCTGAATGGAATAGAAGGAGAAGTTTCGCTAGATTATGATCACACAATACCTGACCAGGTTAGTTTTTGGTATCTACTTGTACGAGGAGTCATGCTATTACCGGCTATTAATTAATAATCAACTTCTATTCGTGACATCTTATTTCAATATTCAACCAACACATCTAACTAGAAGTGGGTTAACAAGATGTGTCGTCTTCAAATAAGCTAGTTGGAAGTGGATCATATTCACAGCTAGCATTTCTTTCTCTACCTTTTAGTTGCTTTTAATCTCATATTTTTCAACCAATAGAGCGGGTAGGATGGGAAGAGTAAAAGATCAAACTGACCTGGTTTGAAGTGGCTCGACTTTTAATACAGTCAAAATCGGTCAGAGCAAGGTTGACCCAAAAAGATTATTATTACAATAATAAGATATATCGACCCATTCTTAGGTAAAAGGGATGAAATTGCTACCTCTACAGCTATGTTTGGCAGGGGCTTAAACGGGTCAGGGATTAGACTTTTAAAATAAGCCGGCTAATAAAATAAGTCTCGTTTGTCATGGAGCTTATGTAAGGGCTTATAAATTAAAGTAAGTCGGCTAAAAACTTTAGCCCCATAAAAGGGGCTAAAACTTTAGCCCGGGGCTTTTGAAGAATAAATTACTTATTTACTCACAAAAATATCAAACATATATAAAAAACTCATTTAATCATGTCCTTTTTAGTAATTTTGTAATAATAAGCCTGAGCTCCGGCCCATTTGCCAAACAAGTTTATAAAAATATAAAAAATGTAATTTCGGCTTATAATATAAGCCCAAGCCCATTTCGCCAAACATATCCACAACCAACAAAAACTTATCATAAAAAAAGTTAATTGTTATATGCAAACACGGTTACCTTTCCGAAACTGGACTCAGCAACCTGATTTCTCTATCTGGCACCCGCAAAAGATACCCTAAAAAAGGAAGTCTTTGATATTTGTAAATTTGTCGAGGGTACAATTTGAACCCTGAAATTTTGATATCTTCAACACACTTACTTGTTTAGCGAGCTTCTTAAACTCCTTGCATCTGCATAAAGTTTGAAATGAAATAAGAGATAAACAATTCATGTAGTACTATGAAACAAAATTATAAGAAAAAAACTTAAGATGTGATTTACGTCGCAAATATCCTGTTGGGTTATGATAGTTAGATTAGTCATTATACGACTAGAAATGTGTGAGCCTATTGGGGGCACACACGTTAATACACGAAGAGTACGTTTATTAAATAATCAATATATATACTTGTTATATTTATGGGTAAACTGCAAATTTAGTCCTTAACCTATCGCGAAAGTGAAAAAAAGCCACCCACGTTACGAATAAGTGTAAAACGGCCACCGAGAGCTAACTCCCGTTAGTTTCCTCGTTAACTGCCTACTCATTGAGGGTAGTATCATCTTTTTAGTGTTCGTTTTCCCTCCCGCCAATTATAATTCAAGGACTATTTTTGTCAACAAAGTTAAACACTTAAAGCAACAAGATTACTACTAGAGTTGCTTTTTCAGAACATTAACTCCCCAAAACCACCCACTTATCCAACTTAAAGATAACCAACCGTCAAACCCTAGCTTTAAAAAAAATCCTACATCAGAAAAACGAAAACCAGCTATGGCGAATAATGATAATCGAAAATCTTTGATGATTGGGGAGGAGAAATCATCAGAAAAGTTATGGGGGAAGGTTTTATTAAATGATGAAGTCTTTCATGAAGTTTTGGAGGCATTTGGTGATGAAGTAATTGCCAAGTATGGTTAGCATGCCAACATAGCGAAGGAGATGATAGAAGAAATTCTTCAATGGATGTGGAACAAAACCTTCAACAGACCAAATATGGGTGGCAGTGGTGCGATATCTAATCCTATTCTTGGAAGTGCTAGTGGTTGCTCCAAAGATGTAGTTGCAGAGACAAAAAGAGGGTGGGGGAGGCCCAGGAAAAAAGTTACATTTTCTGTACCAATCAATAATCAGAGTACAATGTCACCAAAAACGAAGAGGGGAAGGCCTGTTGGGAGTGGGAGGAAGAGTAAGCGGAAGGAGGAGCATACAAATATTAGTATGTTAATGGAGTAGTATATTTCATTTACGTGTCATTTTTAATTTGCTTATGTTGGATGTTATGTTAATTTTGATAGAATTTTATATGCATCCCCTTCGAGTGGCATGATTCAGTGCCCTGATTGGTAGGTTTAGGTAAACATAATATTATGGGTTATGTTAATTTTGATAGACTTTCATATCAATAAGTCTTCATATCAATATCTGAACAGAAAAATGATTAAAAACCATACTTAAAACACTGTTTTTAAATATAATTATTGTAATTAAGTATTCACCTTGGTTATAAGCAAGTCTTCACATTGGTTATGGGTGCTGGTTGAGTAGTCATGGTGAGAAGGTTAGCCTGAAATGTAGGTAGATGGTTAAGTGCAGTAAAAGGTTAATTGGAGTTATATAATTGTCAAGGTGGGTCAACTCGATCTTTAAAATGTCAATTAAGAGTTTTACCCGCCAAACAGAAGTATTCTAAGTAAGTATTCACATTGGTCATCAGTCATATCTTCTAATTACTCTCACCATATTAAATGTCTTGTTAGTTGCTATACAATGTTGCAAATTAGCTTACTTATTGTAATGTAGTGATAGCTTATCAGTTGTAGTAGCTTATAGCAATAGTCAAGGTGGGTCAACTCTTTCAAATGTCAATTAAGAGTTTTACCCTCCAAGTTCTTGCCTTTATATGCAGATGTAATAGCTTCATTTAACTCAATCAATGAAAAAATATTTTTTTCAATCACTCTGTTCTCTCTCTATTTTCTCATTATATTTTATGATATTTTTTCTTACTAAAGGAACAACAAAAGATTGTTTTATATATCAAATTTTCTTACTGATTATAATGTAGTGATAGCTTATCAGTTGTAGTATTGACTTTCGAATTTAAAATGTGGCAGATTTACTTGGTTATGGGGCGAAGTTGTGTTCAACATGTACAATAATGGAGTCTTTGAATTTGGTCCATTAAGGTGTGTACAAGGGAATGTTTCTACACTTTGTGGCTTTGTCTATCATAGAGATGTCTTTAGCCTAGGTCTGGATGATATGTTATCACGCATTAGGGGAGAAAAATGGGCTGTGTTATTTTGTTTGCCTGGAAAATCATTAGAAGAAGGTTTGAATCTGGTTCACACAGACAATGATGTGCATATAATGATTGAGCTAGGTTGTCGTGCCAATTTTGTAGACTTGTTTGTTGCTCACACAAAACAGGTGTTATCTTCCTACTATTTAAAGAACATTGATGCAGAGGGTGATGGTGGGGAGGTTGTCAGATGGGTTGAAGAAGATGCTAGCTTGCAGTGCTCTATTACTTCAACTCCTTTTAGGACTACCACTTCAAAATCTTATAGAGTTGTGGCTAATGTTGATGATTCAAAGCCTGAATTCGGGAAGCATAAAAAGAGTGTGAAGAGGTCTTTGGATAGAGATGGTGGTTCTATGAAGAAGACAGCAAGTGCAAGTGGTTTAGTGAATGTAGGAGCTACGGGTGCGGGTCTTGTGAGGCCAAAAAGTGATGTAAAAATCACTAATTGCGTGCTGGCTCTAAGGGCACCAAGATCAATGGGAAACAATGTGGTTTTATTTTGACTAAGTGAGTCTAATGAATTGATTAGCAAATTTTTTGTGGATACCTTGCATTGCCTATTATAGTAACCTCATTTTATTACATACTTTGATTGTTCAGGTATAGTGGCACACCTATCCGGTAGAAGCTTTTGAAGATTGACATATGGGTTTAATCTTTTAGGATTATGTAATGTGTAGAGAACAATATCAGTTTTAATTTGGTTGTATTTACTAATGTAACTTGAACTATTTTACCTCCCTTTCGAATACACCAAAGGGTGTGTGGCGGCATTGTGATGGTGTAACACCCCCAAATTTGGGATACGCAGCGGAATTAAAGCTGGGTGTTACTCGACGGCACAACAGTTATAATAATAGAAAAACAATCTATAATTGAATTGTTAAAATGATTTTATTATTCAAATATCAGAGTTTACAAAATGAGGTCCCAGTAGTGTTACAATTTGTCCAATAATTTATCAAAAAATAATAAAATCTTAGCCTTCCTTCCGTATCCATGCCCTTCCATGCCATCCTTGCTTGTTATGGACCTGAGATAAACATGCTAAAAAGTCAACACAACGGTTGAGTGAATTCACAGCGTTTATAAATAAGTAATAGTTTGAACACAAGTCATATAGTTATAAAACAATGTATTGCATCGTAGCATATTGCACTAAGTCTCATGACACGCAAACCTTAACAACGTGTGGACATTATAGTAATGAGCTATAATGTAAAGTTACCGACATTATAATAATAATGTAGGTAATAATGCCCTCGAGCAGGAGCTTGCCAACTTCCCGGTTTTACTTCAAATATAGTACATTTGGTTACCTATTCGGCTAACACAAATGGGGATGTCAATTCCAATAGATCTATTCACTATATTCGCGTTCACTCGCAAGTGATTAATGGCTCATGATATGAGGGTCTTTTAGTGGCAACACAGCTAACTTAGGCAATACCAGATCAGGATAGCATACAGAAAAATACTTGTGTTCAGTTTGTAGCATGTATCTCCCCACAAGTTTGAAAAACAATATAAAAGTGGGACTGTGAACTCACCTGGGCAGTCTGGATGGAAAACAAAGTTAAATGAAGTTGATAAACGTCTCCGGCTTGAAACCTGAGTTATTAGGTTAAGTTCTCAGTAATTGTTTCTGATTATATAAGTTTTTCAATGTTCGTTTCGTTTTGGTTTAATGGTTAAATATTTTATTGAACCAATATGTAGTTTCAAAAGTATTATTTTATTATATTTTCTTATCTGTAAGATTTGGTTCTGTCCGTTCGTTAAATGGATACTTCGTTTGTTAGTTACGGTACAAAACATGTTTTAGGTTTACTTTCCAAACTCTAATAATAATAATAATAATAATAATAATAATAATAATAATAATAATAATAATAATATTAATAATAATATTAAATATTTAATTAGGGTTTACAATATTTTCATTTTAGACCCTCATGTTTCTAAAGTTGGCAACTTTTACCCTTGAACTATATAAAAATGACAACTTTTACCCCTGAACTTTGGTTAAATGACACTTTCTACGCTTAAGTTTCAAAATGGACAGTTTTTACCCCTTAGGGATTTCCCGATTACACAACAAGTCCAACAATAGAAATATTTTAGAGTTTTGGCATAATTGATCCTTGTGTTTAACCCCCGATCCCACTCGAAATCCTTTTAATCAAAAACAATTCATGTCTTGCGTTTTACCTCGAAACTTTTTACGAATCCTTTTCTAAAATGTTTATAAGTGTTATAGAAGTATTCTTGTGAAATATTATGGTCTGATTTGATCCCACGATCTCAGAATAAATAACAGAAACTTGCGATCCAATATATACTCGACACAGAAAAACACCAATTTTAAACGCCCCGTTCTCCCTCGTTTCTCAATGAAATTGGCTGATTCTTTTTCCTATGTTTAGACCTTCAAGTGTACTTTAACCATGTCGAAAACTAGAGTTTTAGAACCATGTTTGATACACGAAATTTGGGTCTAAAATTCCATATCTGCTGCTGCCTTTGTTTTTAAATCTGTTCTGAAATTAATTAAAAGCACCATTTATTATGCGTTTTCATGACTCGAAGTCTAAAGAAGTTTTGAAGAAAATGTCGTTCCGGAGAACTTTCATGTTTTAAGTTTTTGATGAAACGGACCAGAAAGGCCTCGTTTTGCGTTATTTAGCCTGCTGTAACAGTAGGCATGTTTTAGTTTTTATATAACTTCAAATCGACATAACTTTTGACTCGTTTGTCCGTTTTAGGTGATTCAAAAGCCTAGATTCTCGTTTTTATTTCTCCTAACTGATTTTTAAGTTTACAATAGTGATTGAAAAGAGATTGGAACACTTACTTGAGAGAGAACTCGACTTAAAGCAGAAACTTGACACAATCTTTAGGAACTAGGCTCTAAGCTTCCTTCCACCTTCTAAACCTTATAGTACCCTTCCTTAACTTCTAATAGAACCTCTGGATCAGTAGCTTAGTGGGTGTGAGTGTGTTTGGGTTGAATTCGAATTGGTGTGAAGAAAATGGAGGAATAGGTGGTGCTATTTATAGAAGGGAGATTTCTAAGACTTCAAGTGTGCTATGTCATCTTGTCTAGGTTGTAGAGACAAGGTGATGTGTATCTTAGAAGGTTGTGTGGTACCAAATGAAGGTGGTGATGAGGGTGTATGTTGGTTCGATTCTTGGCCAAGAAAACTTCCCACCATTTTTGACCAAAGTTGAAGATGGAGGGAGCAAGGTGATGTGGTAGTTTATGAGACCTTAAGGTGTCTTGTGATTAGGGAGTTTCCATGTAGTAACTTAGGTTTTAGCTAGGTTGGTCTTAGTTAAGTTCGAACTAGATATGTAACTAGGGGACCGAATTGGCTTAAGAATGTTGTATATAGAGTTTAGTGAATGGTACTTAGGCTTAACTAGATGAGATCACTTAGCGTAGGGCTAGGTTGTTTAGGTCTTTTAGATTAAAAATCAATTTAGAAATTACATATTAATGTTTAGGTCGACATAGGGTATAAATAAAAGAAATTCGTTTTGTGTTTCTAAGGGTTGTACATTATATTTGTAAATGTAGAGAATGTATGTTAAATATTTAGTAAATTTATAATAAGTATAAGTTAGTTTTATGATATGTAAATATAATAAAAATGTAATTTTGTGCATTAGATACTTGTACCATATGGTTATTAGGTTTGTACTAGAGTTCATGAATTTTAGAAAATATGTTTTTAATATTTGATTAGGTTTGGAACAAATATAAACTAGTTTAAGTATAATTAGATTAGTATAAATATAGTTTTTAGGTTTCATGCATCAAGTTCTTGTACACTAGGTTTAGGGACTTGTACTTGGGCTTATTAAATATAAGAAAATATATTTTGAAAGCTTGTTCATAAAAGAGTTGTACAATGTGCTTTGAAAATAAATACATTGAGGTTTATACTGAGTTTTATACATAATTAGTTTTCATGTATTATTGACTTGTACCTGAGCTTGATAAACTTGTACTCTTATATTTCTTAAAAATAAATATCATTAATTTGAGTTTTATTATAGTTTTAATAATTTAGGGTTTTTATGAACATGTTAATAAATATAAAATGTTATATTCAAATGTTGAATACCAAATGACGTAAAGTGGTAAATAAGAAATTGAAAACTTTGATACTTGACGTAAATAAAATATTTATTCAAAATGAACCTAGGTGAATATGAGTTACGTCATATAAATTAATTATTATGGATAGTTTAACTGATAACATTTAATAAAAATAAAAAAAATTGGCGTGATAAATGAATAAATATAAGTTTAATTTATGTGGAATTTTACCGGTGGTTACAGATGGGTTCATCTGTTTTTGTACATGCCGACCAATATTATGTACTTGAACAATATTTCAGATGGGTTAAATTTTTAGTCAATATTGACTACTATCAATACTCTGTTTTGTGTTTCTGCTATATAATATGTTTGTCTTTGTTTCTTTGTTTGTGTTTGTTTCTTTTGTGTTTGTGTTATATGTTTGCGTCTTATGGTTAGAATTCATTGTTTGTGATACGAATAGAAGAGTATAAATTATAAACAAAGAAAATCGGGATCAAATGACCCCTTCCATTCATAACCATACATTTACAACCATAACATAGGGGAAACCACAACCCCTATCTACACCTACAACCTTATGACAAGGGCACCAAAATCAACAAAAGAAACCACAAATGCCCGACCACCTACCACTTACTACCTACATTCATCATACACAACAAAACAACCCATCACAGCCTCCAACACCCAACCCCTTCATATGTACGTTTGCCTCACAGCAAACTCAATCTTGGAAACAATACTATCGTTTGTTTGCCTAAGCATCCTCATCAACTATAACAACCCACAAACACCCATTACTATCATTCCCATTACAAATACCTATAGTAGGTATTTCACATGTAAATTTTTGCTTTTTATATACATAATTACTTGCATGACTCGCTAGACCTGCTCACGTATCTACACAAGCCAAATAACTCAACACTCACATCCTATTAACCCCAGGTATGTCAAGCATAAACTCATAACAACACCATAATAAGTAATACACCAATCTAAAACACTAAACATAACATAAAACCCTAATAAACCCTAAACTAAAACTTAAGTAGGATTATGTGCTTATCTGAACCTATATGCTTAGTTAAACTAGTAAGAATGTGTTCAAGGCTTAAGTAAAAGTATCTTTAGGTATATTAGGACTATTAGGTTATAGAATAGAACCCTTAGAACTTAGATATAAACCCCCTAAGCCCTAAACCATAACTAGGTCATAGATAACTAGAATTAGGTCTAAACTCACCCAAAACTTACCCATAGGTCACTACCACTTAGTATAAGCCTTTAGGAACTTAGGAATAGTTATTAGATACCCTTAGGACACTAACTTAGGCACAAAACCATAGGATAAACCCTAGTCTCTCACTAAACCCACTTAGGTCATTTAGGTTACAAAACTAGGTCAAACTTTCCCAAAACTTCCCCATAGGTTACCCACACTTAGTATAAACCCTTTAGGTCTTAGAATTAATCACTAGATATAATTAGGAACTTAGTTTAGGCACTAAACCTTAGGTAAAACCTTAAACACATAGTAAGTAGAAACTAGGTCTAAACATAACTAAAACTTAGTAAAACCTAAACATAAGCACCTTAAACACCTCAACCTAGAACCCTAACACCTTAGTCATACCCAAGCACACACCATAACACCTCTAAGCACACACACAAGTAGGTGCATCAACTACTTGGCTAATCTATCACTAATCACCACTAATCCACCCTAAACCTTCCATAATCCACCACTAAACCACCCCTAATCACCCCTAATCACCCTAAACCACCCTTAAACACCCTAAGCTGCTTACAAGCACCTCCAAGCACCCAAGCAAGGAGGTGCATCACCTCCATGTAAGCTGCTACCCTTGAACCGCCTCCCACGGCTGATTTCCACCACAACCGGCCTACTCCAACCCCTAGCTACTCCCTAGCTCTTCCTTGTCACCAAGTAGCCTCACCACATCGCTCCTAGCCTTTCTTGCTAAGCCCTCCCCCTCCGTGACACCTATGAAGCATTTTTCACCCAAACCGCCTATGTCGAGCCTATAAATACCCCCTCCCCTGTCATTTCTTCTCCACACATGATACGTGGGAATCACACCAGGCTTTACCTCTTGAGGGATCTCAAGAAGCTTACAACCTCCACTAAGCAGTGTACCTGATCGTTGTAGTATAGTATAGTGACAAGTACCGGGGGATTGATCATTCAACTCAGGAATAGTGTCGCTAGGATTAGAAAACCTAAAAACTAGGTCTAGAGGTGAGAGATGATCCTTTTTGTATTTTTATATTTTATAAAAGCAAGTAAAATCTCGGGTTTTAGAAGAGTGGGCGGAATTAGTTGCTAGCCAACTAACCCAAATTAACTAAGATTCAATCAAAATAAAATGACAGTAATGAAAATAAATCTAATTAAACTAGTGGTGTAAACAATGATGGGAAAAGTTGTGTTTACTTAGGTTTCATTACTCCCTAGATATGTTTTACAGGTTGATAGTTTGTTACAATTGCATGGATGACGGGTCTTATTCGTTAATACTAGTCGTAGGGCCGTGTACAATATTCCCTAACTCTATAGGATCCTACTTCACTCCTATGTCGAGCAGTTAGAAGCTCCTAACATGGGATCATTATGATTCTCCTACGCATTAAATACAACCAAAAATCATAGTACACCTCTGATCATGTTTCTTAAGACGTTCAAGCATGTTACCAATGGAAGTCTGCCAGTTTTCTTAAGCCTAACATTGAATACAATCATCCGTAACAACTATAAACAAACAATCTACCCATAATTAACATCTAGGTTTCACTACATCTAAGCAAACACAAAAGAGATCTAGCCGGGCATGTTAAATTGAAGACAAGTGTAAGATATATTCAAGCAACACATAGACATATTGATTGAATTGGAAGAATACTTATCTCAAATTGACATGAAAAGTTCAAAGGGTTGAAACCCTTGAAAAAGCTGGAAAAATTCATCCTAGGGTTTCTCCCTCAAAGTTGCACACTAATGAATGAAATTTGGAAAACTATATATAGATTTTACAGGGTGACGGCGTCAAGAAGGAAATTCTGACGCCGTCAACTCGCCGCCCATAATGAAATCGGATTGCCTAGATCCACTTTTGATGCCGTCATGTGTAATTTTGTTCTGGGCCGTCACTAACATTTGGACCATGATGTGTTGGGATCAAAGTTTTACTATTTTATCAAGTCTCGGTCATTTGTAATAATAGGTTGCTTAAGTTATTATTTACTTTCATTAATGTTATGTTTACAAGTTTACTAGACTTAAGTTACATAGTCCATGGGCCTTAAGCCCATACGAATTGTAAGAAGGGAAGGAGTAGGAGTGTTGCCCTAGCTCCTTACCTATAAATACTAGTCTTGGGTCTCTTGTAAACTTGGTTGGTTATTTGATATCTTAAGGAAACTCTTGCACTTATATTTCTCTCATTCTTATAATCACCCAAATCCTTATATCTATCTCATTCTTGCTTGTGTGAAATCAATATGGTGACCTAACAAGTGGTATCATTCGCCGGAAGAAGGTGTAGTTCTTGTTTTTAAGTTGAATCCGATCCAAAACCTCTTTTTCTACTCATTTTTTGTGAAATTTTTGTACTTTCTTGTTTGTTTCTTGGTTTTTATCACATCTTTGCTTACAAACTTGTGCTACAAATCATAACAAACAAAAAAGTGTCAAACTTTCTTTAAAAAAAAAGTGATTTGAGCTTGTGTGTTTCGAATTTTTTAAGCTCCTACACGTTTTATAAGAAAAAATCCTTACTTTTCTTGTTTTTCTTGGGTTTTAACATTTTTTTGATTACAAACTAGTGTTATAAACCTTTCCCAACAAGAAAGTTTCAATCTTTTGAAAGTTTCAAGCTTAAAAAATTCGATTTTGGTTATTGTACTTGTTTTCTAGAACACAAAAAATTTTCATAAAAATCATCAAGTTTGCAACTTTCTTCAAGTTTTGGTGTTTTTATAACTAGAAGTACAAGAATCTTGGAATACAAACTTCATTTGGGTGAGCTTTTAGCAAATTCAAAATTTTGGCAAACTTTCTAGAACACAAAAAATTTTCATAAAAATCATCAAGTTTGCAACTTTCTTCAAGTTTTGGTGTTTTTATAACTAGAAGTACAAGAATCTTGAAATACAAACTTCATTTGGATGAGCTTTTTGCAAAATCAAAATTCTAGCAATCTTTCTAAATCACAAAGTTTCGAGAACACACTTGCTCCCGTTGCTTACTCGGTGTTTCCCTTGCTTGTATAAGTGAGAAAACACTTCGACTCGTGGTATACTCTCTAAATTGTATAATTTAGAAAGTTTTGGTGCTAAGTTTCTAGAACACTGAAAAGTTTCTAAAACACTGAAAAGTTTCTAGAACACTGAAAAGTTTCTAAAACACAAAATGTTTCTAGAACACTGAAAAGTTTCTAGAACACTGAAAAGTTTCTAGAACACTGAAAAGTTTCTAAAACACTGAAAAATTTCTAGAACACTGAAAAGTTTCTAAAACACTGAAAAGTTTCTAAAACACAAAAGATTCGAAAACACTCATTTTTCGAGAATTGGCATTACATCTATACCTTCTATAAGATCCATCTATCACACAAGTTTCTTTCTAACATCTTCTTACTATCTTCTTTCTATTTCTTTAAAAAAAAAAAAATCAATCAATTTTTAGGACAAAATTCAAATTTTTTCGGTAAAATTTGGCGGCAAAATTTTTTAAACTAAAATTTTTCGTGTGACCTTAGAATAGCATTTTACAGTAATTTTCAAAATTTTGGAACAGAAAATTTTTCAAATCATTTTGGAGGGAAAATCTGAAATCACTATTTCAACCTTGGTTTTACATTTTTGTTTGATTATTTCGATTACATCGCAACAATCAAGGGGGAGAGAAATGTCGTTTACAATGTCTCAAGTACCTTCTGCCAACTACCTTCCTCACCAATATTCTCATCAGCAACAGTATCATCAACAACAAAGTCACAGCTCCCTTATTCGTCAAGTTCTGCTATTTGGCAATGAATCAAGGCCTCCAATGTTGCTACCAGGAACATATACTGATTGGAAATGGAGATTTCTACAATGGCTCATAGATCGTCCTGCTGCAGATCTTATGCTTAAATCCATTCAAGATGGTCCATACAAAATGATATTTCTTGCCGACTCAACAGGAATTATAAGACTACAAACTTATGAAGATTTGAATGCTATTGAACTTGGTCAATACTGTACTGACAAACAAGCTTCATGTTTCATGACAATAGCCCTTCCCAATTCAATTTACATGAATATGGACTTTCAAGCCAGCGCTTATGAAATGTGGAAATATCTTGAAGCTATGCATCGTACAGAAGAACTTCATCACATCAGAATGAAGCAAATTCTTGAATCCTGTTTAAGCATGAATCCTCTAAAGAACATTCTCCCTGCTCCACCATCTCCAGCTGTTGACCATGGATCATTAATTTACACTCTGAATGGTCTCTTCTTCAATCCTCCAAATTCATCTGAACCTATCTTCATCCCACAGTACTCTACTGCAACACTATATAATCATATGCAATCACTTCTGCAAAATCTTGTGAAGCTTGGAAAAGTATATATTGATAAAGGCAAATGCATGATGGAAGATACTGACGATGAAGAAGATCTTATCGAACCAAGCATGGCATTCTTGGCATATACGGAAAATATTGCAGATGTGGAAGCTCAAGATTATGATTCAACTTCACTCTCTGACGATAATGTTGAATACAATGCCACACTTAGTCAAATGGAAGTTGAAGGGGGTAATCTCAATGCAGTTTTGCAAAGTGTCATGGGAGATATTCCATCTGATGATGAATATGCAGATTTGGAATCCAATACAGCAGATTTCGAAGCCGATACAACAGATGTGATGTTAATGGCAAACATACAGGAATTTCACATGAAGTATACAGGCCCAGAGTATCATTTTGATGATTCCGAAGATCCATTTGTGAAATTACACAAAGAGAAACGCATGAAATCTTTAAGATTACTTTATCACACCTTAAGTTTCTCTCAAACAAAGACTTAGCAGAAACTCGTTCCGAGATTGGATTCAGATGGGAATTTCCAAAACTGTTTGGAGAAAAAATTGATATTTTCACTACTTCGATGTTCGACAACGTGAATCAACTTGAAAAGCAACTTGCAACTGAAGAATTTCACGAGAGTGAATCCAATGCTGCCTTTAGAGTGCTCAAGAAATAGTTTCAACATTTCATCTATTATGATTGTGAATATGGAAGCGATTATTTTTTAGAATACACTCGAATTGAGGCTCAAACCTTCAAAGATATATTGCTCCAACACCTGGATGCTATTGAAAAGTCAATTATTGAAAGAGTACTTCACAGACTAGAGCATGACAAAAGGGTTAATAAAAGGAAGTCGCAGATTCAGGAAGAGCAAGTTCATAAAGTTGATGTGTTGGAAGCTAATTTGGTATTCATGGATAGCAATGGGACAGAATCAGAAGTGCAGGATGACAACAACAGATTGGGGAATGATACAGATGCAGATTGTGCAGAGATCAGACCCTTCTATGACTCAGAGCCCAACTTTGACAAAGAACAGATGGTTGAAAAAGATGTCATACCCATCTATGACACAGAACCTAATTTTGACAAAGAGCAAATGGTTGAGGTACAATCTACTGTTGATCATATTATGCCTGCAAATGAGAAACAACAATCTGTGCAACCTAACTTCAGTAATGAAGGAGAGGTTGACCAGAATGTTGTACAATGTCTTAACAAACATTCTGAGTCTGAGTCCTTACCTGATAATCCAATAACTAAAACATCATACCAAACTCTTGAGTCTGAAAACATTCTTCTCAAAAAGACCATCGCCCAGTTTCATAAAGATTTTTCAAAACTAGAGGCACATTGCATCTCGCTTGAACTTAAATTGAAAAACGAATCTTTAACTTTGGGCAACAATGGTCAAGTTTCGAATGAACTAAGTAAACGTTCATTAGTAAAAGAAAATGAGCTTTTAAAAGGTCAAATTCAAGCAAAGGTGTTTGCACATGCTGCATTGCAAAACAAATTAAGAAGACTGACTGGCAAGAGTGTGGATACAAAGTTTGCAAAACCATCAATCTTGGGGAAACTGCCTTCTCAAACAAACAAAAAACAATCAGTGGTTAGATAACCAACTGCATTTAAATCTGAACGACCTAAATTTTCAAAACCTCGGTTTGCCTCCCAAGTTGTTGAGAAAAACAATTTGACAAAACCAGTCACTCCACATTCTTGGCCTAAGGAAAATGCATCTGTGTCTGCTAAATCTCAACACGTGATTATACCTGGCTCATCTAGGATTAGTTCAACCACAGTGTCTAAAACGAGCATTAAAAGTAAAAAGTCTTATGATGTAACAACCGTGGTTTTAGCAGGTCAGTTTGACTGATAGTCTTGACTCGGTTGACGGTTGTTTGGTGTGTATTAGGTATGTGAAGTGATATATGAGTGATATAGGCGAGTTTTAGCACTAAATCCCTTTGCGTAAATGGTTTTATTGTGATTTGGAAAGTTTGGAATTTGGAAAAGTTCATTTTGATCACCTTTGTGGTGTAGAAATGACTTGTGTAGTTTTGGTGTTTTTGTGTTTTTGCGTAACGAGGTTTCGTTCAAGTAATTGAGTGTTAGTAAGTTACGTGAGATTTGTTTTTATGAGTTATATTTCAAAAAGAGTGTGAAATTCTATTTTTGGAAACTTTGTTTTGAAAATGATATTTTTCCGGTTTATCGTAAAATTAAGGTTTATCGCGTAAGACGTTAGGTTTCGATTTTCGATATGGGAATATATAAAATATGAAAAGTATGAGGTTTTGAGTGTAATAAATAAATTTAATAATATATATATATATATATATATATATATATATATATATATATATATATATATATATATATATATATATATATATATATATATATATATATATATATTTTATATATGCAAAATTCGGATTTAAGGGATAAGGGGGAAAAAGGAAACCCAATTTGAGTCCAAATATGACTCTTAGGCCCAAAGATTATCCCTAATTAATATATATACCAAACCAAACACCCCTAAAACATTTTTTATGCAATTATGGGTCGACACATGGAGAATCAAGAGGGAAAAAATTAGGGTTTCATAATTGTCTAGCATAATCAAGAATCAAGGTAAAATCTTTAAATCCTATGTTCAATTAATTGATTAATTAATATAATTCATGTAATAATTATATGATGGATTAGGGTTTGTGTTAACTTCTATAAATTAATGTTATAAAACATGTTGGGATCAATAATTAGTAATATTATGATGATTGGTGAAGAGAATTGAGCGTAAAACATGTTAGTTATTGGGTTAGGGTTTGGAAAGATTTGTAAGGCTGTAAAGATGTGAGTGTACATAACAGATGGTGATGAGTTAGATCACGAATTTTAAGTCTAAATTGTAGTATAATGAAAGAGCTTTCCAAAAAGTCCAGCCACGATCAATTTTGAGGTCGGGAAGTCGGTCTTTTGATTTTTCTTTGTTAAGGTGTCAAAACTGTCAAACCGGGACAGATTTTGGGTAAAAGTTTGAGGTTGACATGTGATTGTAAAAGTGGTATTTTGACTTGGTCTTCTGGAATAGTTAAGTTTTAGGTTATATTAGACTACCACGAAGAGGATTCGCGATAAAAACTTGTGGAAGTAATTATTAAAAATCAAAACTCTTTGGTGTGCGTTCAGATCCGAAATTGAGTAGTTGTCAAATTTGAATTTCTTGTGAGTACTTGTGTGTGTTATTGGTCCATGGCCTTATGGGATTAGCTTCTATGCTTATGAGAGACCATGGTAAATTTTTGGTGTGAGTTGTTGAGCTTTATTTGTCATAATTTCATGTGAGTGAATGTACTCAAAAATTCTGCGTTTTCTGAGTTTTAGAGTGCAAGGGATTTAGTGAGTGTTAGGTTATGGTGGTGGTTAGTATGGTGTCTAGGAGATCCATGGTGGGTCATATGAGTCTTAGACATCCATCATATGTGTATTACATGGGTTGTAGCTTTTAGCTTGACCTTGTGTAATGTGGATTATTTTTATGTGCTATAGATTGTGAGTTGTTTTTGTGGAAGCTGCGGAGTTTAAGGTGAGTTCATAGTCCCATATTTTTACTTTGTTTTAAACTTGGGATGGGAATGATGCTTGTTTTAAATGATTTGATTTACTGTGATTATGTGTGTGATATTAAAGAGCTTGGACTTATAATGTTATTGTATGTATGCTATGTGTGATTATTTGCTTGCGTGGATGTTTTGGGATTCAATTAGGATAGCGACCTAATTGATGATATATTTTTGGGATTCAATTGGGAGGGTGCTTACCCTGTTGCTCGCGCATGCGACCTAATTGATGATATATTGATGGGTACTACTTTGGATCGGTGGGCACGTTCCGCCCAATGGTTGCCTTATGAGTGTTGTTGCCTTTATGTGTGGATATTAACTTGCAAATGCATGTAGTAATATGATAACTATAATTTATTTGTCCAGCTATATTTTGTAATCACAGTAAATTCGGTTGCCTTGTGTGTTGAGTCTTAAACCTATGAATCTCACCAACATTATGTTGACGTTTTAAGCATCATTTTCAGGTGAGCTTTCTAAGGATAAGATAGAAGGATGTGGATAGATGAGACCTTAGTTGCATTGGAAGTGGTTTATCATCTATGTTTGGATTTATGTTTTGTTTTGGATATTTTATTTTGGGGTATTGTTACAACACTTTGTGTTTTTACATTGCTCTATTTATGTGCATGTAGTTGTTCTCTATGTAGACACCAGGTGTTGTGATGATATCCATGAAGTTACACCCGCGCGTTTCCGCCTTGGCAGGGTGTGACAGATTGGTATCAGGACCTTGGTTATAGAGAATTAGGTGGTTTAACCTAGACTATAGCCTAGGAGTCCTTCATATAGTTGCATTTAGGATCTATGTGTAAGTATAGTATTTTATATGTCTATTTTTCCTATATTTATGAGATATTTTATTGAGTTCGGACGTCTATTCTATCCCCTATACGTAGTATTATATATATCGACTTTATTATATCGTCTTCCGAGCGTATGATGCTTCGTTGGACTGTCGTTGTTGCTATCGGATGCGAGAGAAGTGGTAGGATGAAACGGATTAACTGCAGAATCCGAGTTCCCGATAGCATGTATCTATGTTCGGACAAGGAGAGGATGTTTATGGGAAACATTGGTGGAGAAGAAGTGGAGAGGTTTGGAGCCACGGTGACTTCTGGAGATGGAGCCATTACCAAATACCCTTGGTAGTATCCTCACCTCACATAGGAAGGAGGTGTGGTTTAGTCTAAACCTCGTGATTTGTATGTGCTTGTGAATTATGTAGAATTGGAAGAAAAGAATAGAGATGGTTTTGCATGTTGTCGACTACCTCAACATGTAGGAAACATGAGTGGGTGGTTGAGTAAAGATGAAAGGGAGTTAGGATGGAATGGTGTGGATTCGGATCTAGAGTCCACAGAGAGTAGTAGGTTGAATTGATCTGAGTGGGGAGATACGTGCAAGAGTGGAGTTGAGCCATTATGCGACGTCTTTTGTTTTGTGTTATGTTTTGGAATTCGTATATTGTCTTTTGCCGTCTGGAGCCATGTTGGAGCGTGATTACTCTTGGATATTGGACCGACCTTATCCAAGTGATGTTGATGATAGAGTTTACGTGATCGTTGGAATTGTTCCATATGAGATGATTGTTGTGACGCCTTTTGTTTTTGTTTGCATGATGGTTTGCATGATGTGTTGTCATTGGGGGGAGTACATTTGTGAAAGGGGGCATAGATAATTATGGTGGCCAACATAATTATACATGCGTCACGACACAAGTGGACTTGCAAGTATGATGGCATGAATTGCATGGTGTATTAGGTGCTATGTGGTATATGTGCGTTATCATTGAGATGTGTGGTTTTGGAAGTAGGTATGCGTGTGGAATAGGCTTATAACTATGGTCGCGAAACATAATTATAAGGGTATCACACACGTGGACTTGTGACCATTATTGCATTGATTGATGTTTGTTGTTATATGTTGTGGTAGATGGTATGTGATATCATGTTGGTGATGGCTGTATGGTTAGAGAAGTATTCTCTTAACCGTTAGCACAGTCATTATATGTTGGGGTGTGTAGGTGGTAAGATTCCATCCTACCTATCATATGTTGATACCTCAATTATCGATGGGTACTTATGCTGTGGTATTTAAGTTGATTCGTTCGCTAGACGCTCCGTTTGTATACATAATTCTTTAGTTGGCATTCCTATTCGTACCATGATGGTACATATGCCATATTCTTGCTATTTGACATCGTGATAGGTGTTGGATAATCGAATTCGTTCTGTTGGATACTGGTTCGTTTCTTTGGTTATTCCTTGCATTCATTCCGCGAATGAATGTTATATTGTTCTTCGAGTATTGTTGGTTCGTGACGAGTTGGTGTGGATATTTAATCCCTCATTTACACACACCAATTAAATTTTGCGACATGTTTTTTGGCCCGTTAGTATCGGTGTTTTTCTATGATTTTGGTTTGATCGTTGTACGAATGAGTCTTTGCGTTCTTCATTTGGTTTGCAATGCATTTGCGTGAGTGTTCACTGGTATGAGTTCGTTTGAGGATTATTTTGGTTACGGAATTCTTCAATGTCTTCCGTGTTCGATTACAAGGTTGTGTTAGAGTCTTTATGGTATTTTACAAATTCGTTTTGGGTATTTCAAGGTCATTTGTTGGAAACTATTATTTCTAAGGTGAAAAGGAAGGGTGGAAAGAAAATGGTTATGTTGATGTCTTACATAAAATGATTTATATATATTTTATAAAAAATGTGTATAACTTTAAGGTATGTCTTGTGAAAAACGGTGTTCATTTGTTTTTGGGAAGGTCGAGTACGGGAATAGGAACTGTCTATGGTTCTCATTTACCAAACTTGTTATGTTTTTTTGGTTCATCGAGTGTTTCTTTCGTTGTGGTGCGCTTGTGGATGTTTTATTGGTACGTGTATTTTATATTTTATTTGTATGAGTTTTCGTGAACATTTTATCCCTGTCTACTTTTATTGGGGGAAAATTTCTCATTGTGTTTTCTAGTTTTGATTTTGATGTTCGTTACTTCGCTAGTCGGTAATTCGTACCCCTTTTGAGTTCGTTGATATACGTTTTAGTTCGAGCGGTTTCATGGTTCGCGTCGTTTACTTAGGATAGATTGTCGTTTTGATTATCGATTTGTTCGTCGAAGAGGAAGAGGGTGTTTCCCAAGTTGTTCAAGTAAGAGGTTTAGCTTCAAGATGTACGTTCTTCAGATTGCGTGGGCATCGCGGAGGTGGAAGATCCATGAGAAGAACTATGTAATACATGATTTAAAGTTGGGGAGTAGAACTTGGAGATGATATTTTATGGAGCAAAGAGTGTGGTCTACCCAGATCATAAGAATCTTTAGCATATATTTGACAAGAGGTTAATATATGTTGAAGGGAAGTTGGGTGTGGAATTTCTCGGTGATTACGGTTGTCTGATTCGCTATCGTCAAGGAAGGGAGGACATCATGGTAAGAGCGCTGAGCGGGAGTGAACGAGTGAAACTTGGATGTTTGTGAGCGATGATTATGATAATTCAGTTCAGAGTTAAGGGGATGATGTTGACAGCCTAGAGAGAGGCTCAAGGTTAAGAACATGTAAGAAGAATGATTACTTGGTTTAGACTAGTAAATGGAGAAGAATGAGAATGGACGATTGTACTTTGCGGACCCGCTAATGATTTCATGGAGAGGAAGCTTGAGGACATCGATCATGCAAGGTATAAGATACATCCGAGAATGGATAAGACGTATTATTACCTTAGCAAGAAATGTATTGAGAAGCAAGTGTGAAGAGGAATACAGATACCGTAGCAAGTGTTTTATACGCTTGAAGGTAAATGTTAATGTCAATGATTATTGGGGTGATGCAACAGCCATAGGTACCTGGAGATTGTATTAAGGAAGAGTTGGTAAAGAACCATAGGGTGTCGCGTTGATCATCAAGAAACATGATGAAATACTTACTTTGCGATAGTGGTAAACGTGTTATACAGTTTTGAGAACGCGTATGAAGATGAGTACGACTTATCATTCTTAAATGAATGGACTAAATGAGCGTACAAATCAATCGTTGGATGGTATGATGAGAGCATGGATGTATTTGAGTTTGGGGGAAGCTGGGGTATGCATTTATCTTTAGCTGAGTTCTCCTATAACAACAATTATCATTCTAGTATGGAGTATGTGTCGTTTGAAAAGTTGTGTGGAGGGTAATGTAGGTCACCTGTTCTGTGGGCAAAGGTTGGAACAAGCCAACTAATTTGTCCTGAACTAGAACTAGAGACTACGAATAAGGTTTTCTGGCTAAGGAAAAGACTTAAGGCAGCAAAAGATCGCCAAAAAGAGTTATGCGAATAATTGCTGTAAGCCTTAGAGTTTGGTGTTGGTGATATTGTGGGGTTAAAGTATCTCCTTGGAAGGGTGTTGTGCGTTTCGGTAAGAAAGCCAAGCTAGCACCGAGATACGTAGGACCATTTGAGATTTACGGAAAGGATTGGATTTAAAACATATCGGTTGAATTTGTCTGAGGAGTGAAGTAAAGTGCATGATATGTTTCACGTATCTAATTGAAAGAAGTGTTTGGTGGATGCTAGTCTGCATGTGCCATTAGATGAGAGCAAGGTTGACAAGACTTTTCGTTTTGTCGAGAAACCTGTTGAGATTATGGAAATGAGATGTTAAGAGTTGAAGTGTGGTGAGATAGCGTTGGTAAAGGTATGGTGGGATTCTAAGCGTGGTCCTGAGTTTACTTGGGAGCGTGAGGAATCAGAGGTAATTAATGTTTGTTTTATGAGTAATTATTATTTGTGAGTGCGTCTTGCGGTTACCATTCGGGTTTTCATTTGGTTCGAGGGTATCGTACCTACCTGTGAGAAGTCGGTTTGATCATTGGTGTTGTTGATCGGGGAGTGTATCTATTTGCGTGTATCGTTGGAGTGACGGAATGTTTTTCTATCATGTGAATTCTAGTATTTAGTCGGTTCACATTTTTGCGATTCTTTCTCTGTGAGTTTATGGGGTGGTATTTGTCCGCTTAAAAATCCATAAATTTTCTTTTGCTGTTGTGAGTGGTGACTATAGTAGTTGAAATCTCAGGACGCGATTTCCCTAAGTGGGGGATGATGTAACAACCGTGGTTTTAGCAGGTCAGTTTGACTGATAGTCTTGACTCGGTTGACGGTTGTTTGGTGTGTATTAGGTATGTGAAGTGATATATGAGTGATATAGGTGAGTTTTAGCACTAAATCCCTTTGCGTAAATGGTTTTATTGTGATTTGGAAAGTTTGGAATTTGGAAAAGTTTATTTTGATCACCTTTGTGGTGTAGAAATGACTTGTGTAGTTTTGGTGTTTTTGTGTTTTTGCGTAACGAGGTTTCGTTCAAGTAATTGAGCGTTAGTAAGTTACGTGGGATTTGTTTTTATGAGTTATATTTCAAAAAGAGTGTGAAATTCTATTTTTGGAAACTTTGTTTTGAAAATGATATTTTTCCGGTTTATCGTAAAATTAAGGTTTATCGCGTAAGACGTTAGGTTTCGATATGGGAATATATAAAATATGAAAAGTATGAGGTTTTGAGTGTAATAAATAAATTTAATAAAATATATATATATATATATATATATATATATATATATATATATATATATATATATATATATGCAAAATTCGGATTTAAGGGATAAGGGGGAAAAAGGAAACCCAATTTGAGTCCAAATATGACTCTTAGGCCCAAGGATTATCCCTAATTAATATATATACCAAACCAAACACCCCTAAAACATTTTTTCTGCAATTATGGGTCGACACATGGAGAATCAAGAGGGGAAAAATTAGGGTTTCATAATTGTCTAGCATAATCAAGAATCAAGGTAAAATCTTTAAATCTTATGTTCAATTAATTGATTAATTAATATAATTCATGTAATAATTATATGATGGATTAGGGTTTGTGTTAACTTCTGTAAATTAATGTTATAAAACATGTTGGGATCAATAATTAGTAATATTATGATGATTGGTGAAGAGAATTGAGCGTAAAACATGTTAGTTATTGGGTTAGGGTTTGGATAGATTTGTAAGGCTGTAAAGATGTGAGTGTACATAACAGATGGTGATGAGTTAGATCACGAATTTTAAGTCTAAATTGAATTATAATGAAAGAGCTTTCCAAAAAGTCCAGCCACGATCAATTTTGAGGTCGGGAAGTCGGTCTTTTGATTTTTCTTTGTTAAGGTGTCAAAGCTGTCAAACCGGGACAGATTTTGGGTAAAAGTTTGAGGTTGACATGTGGTTGTAAAAGTGGTATTTTGACTTGGTATTCTGGAATATTTAAGTTTTAGGTTATATTAGACTACCACGAAGAGGATTCGCGATAAAAACTTGTGGAAGTAATTATTAAAAATCAAAACTTTTTGGTGTGCGTTCAGATCCGAAATTGAGTAGTTGTCAAATTTGAATTTCTTGTGAGTACTTGTGTGTGTTATTGGTCTATGGCCTTCTGGGATTAGCTTCTATGCTTATGAGAGACCATGGTAAATTTTTGGTGTGAGTTGTTGAGCTTTATTTGTCATAATTTCATGTGAGTGAATGTACTAAAAAATTCTGTGTTTTCTGAGTTTTAGAGTGCAAGGGATTTAGTGAGTGTTAGGTTATGGTGGTGGTTAGTATGGTGTCTAGGAGATCCATGGTGGGTCATATGAGTCTTAGACATCCATCATATGTGTATTACATGGGTTGTAGCTTTTAGCTTGACCTTGTGTAATGTGGATTATTTTTATGTGCTATAGATTGTGAGTTGTTTTTGTGGAAGCTGCGGAGTTTAAGGTGAGTTCATAGTCCCATATTTTTACTTTGTTTTAAACTTGGGATGGGAATGATGCTTGTTTTAAATGATTTGATTTACTGTGATTATGTGTGTGGTATTAAAGAGCTTGGACTTATAATGTTATTGTATGTATGCTATGTGTGATTATTTGCTTGCGTGGATGTTTTGGGATTCAATTAGGATAGCGACCTAATTGATGATATATTTTTGGGATTCAATTGGGAGGGTGCTTACCCTGTTGCTCGCGCATGCGACCTAATTGATGATATATTGATGGGTACTACTTTGGATCGGTGGGCACGTTCCGCCCAATGGTTGCCTTATGAGTGTTGTTGCCTTTATGTGTGGATATTAACTTGCAAATGCATGTAGCAATATGATAACTATAATTTATTTGTCCAGCTATATTTTGTAATCACAGTAAATTCGGTTGCCTTGTGTGTTGAGTCTTAAACCTATGAATCTCACCAACATTATGTTGACGTTTTAAGCATCATTTTCAGGTGAGCTTTCTAAGGATAAGATAGAAGGATGTGGATATATGAGACCTTAGTTGCATTGGAAGTGGTTTATCATCTATGTTTGGATTTATGTTTTGTTTTGGATATTTTATTTTGGGGTATTGTTACAACACTTTGTGTTTGTACATTGCTCTATTTATGTGCATGTAGTTGTTCTCTATGTAGACACCAGGTGTTGTGATGATATCCATGAAGTTACACCCGCGCGTTTCCGCCTTGGCGGGATGTGACATATGACACATATGACATGTACAAGAACTAATGATCTAGAAAAGGCTAAGAAAAAGGCGCTACTTCAAAAGGATGGAATTCTAGGTTCAAAACCTCATGTGATGCCTTCCACTATAGTACAGAACACTGCTTGTAGTAGCACACCAAAACCTAAGAGTAATCAACAAACTAATAGGAATTGGATAGCTTCTAAGAGTAGTTGCGTAAATAATCATGTTGCTTGTGCTTTAAAATATCTTCAAAAGGGAAATTCACTTGAAAAGGCTCAATCGACTAAGACAAACAAACCCGTTGAACCAAAAGTCATAAGTCAGAAACCTAAGAAGTGGATCAATATAGGACGTAGGTTTTCTCAACGAAGTGATGCTCCCATATTTCATTCAACTGCATCTAAAAAGAAAACATCTCCTAGATCTAACACTAGGTGGGTACCCACGGGTAGAATTTTCAAATCAATTGGTCTTAAGTGGATTCCTACATGAAAGATTTTAGATATTTGCACCAAAACTAATGTAAAATCCACAACATCTATCCCTGAGGCGAGAAAGGAAATCATTGATATAGTGTGTCCGAGTGTCAAGAAGATAATTGACACTACATCTTTATGCTTCTAACATCCAAAACCCAATTACACTTGGGGATCCATGTTCTCTGTTTTGTCTATTCTTTCTTCTTTTCAGATATAACAGGAATGGCTTCGGAACAAATCAGTTTCGGACCCGAGCTTAATGGAATGGCTTCTGAGCACAACAGCTTAGGACCCGCAGCCAACCATTTTAAAAGCACTTCAGCAATGGCTTCTGAGCACAACAGCTTAGGACCCGTAATCAACCGTTTTAAAGATACTTCAGCTATGGCTTCTAAGCACAACAGCGTAGGACCCGCATCCAACCGTCTAAACTTTCTGGATTCTTCGGCTGAACTATTGTCACTCTCCCGTAAAGAATTGGAAACCCTGTTTGCTCAACTATTTGATGATTCAATTGAAAACCGTCCTCAAGAGGTCTTACCAATTTCCGCTGCACACCCTGAGAATATTCAACAACCACTGTTGAGAAAGACGGTCCTCCAAGTGAATCTCCAACAACAGCAAGACAAACCGCTTCCAACTCTAGACAATGAGCTGAAGATCCATAACTACAATCAGTACCACAACCTGCAGATTATGACGGAAATGCTTTCTTCAATCCATTTGCACCGACTCCAACCGTTCTTGATATAATAGAGTCATCTTCTCACAATTTGGATCCGTCTAATATGCATACATTCTACCAACATCACCCTTCGACACATCATCGGAATTAAATGGATTTGGAAAACAAGTTGGACGCACTTGTTTAGTTACAAAGGATACAGTCAATGAAGCAGGATTGTACATCACTGTCATCAACAAAAGCTTAGTATGTAGCCAAGTCTGCTTTCTGTGCTCAAGTCATTTGGATGAGAACTTAGCTCATGGACTACGGCTATGTATTCGACTAGATCTCAATGTACGGCGACTCAAAGTGTGCTTTTGCAATCTCATGCAAAACCATTCATCATTCCAAAGCCCAACAAATTGCTCTCCGCTACCATTTCATCTAAGAGCATGTCAAGAAGGGTACAATTGAACTAGAGTTTGTGGGTATTGAATACCAATTGGTGGACTTGTTTACAAAGGCATTACCTCCATCAAGGTATGTTGATTTAGTTCACCATATTGGTATGTAGTGTTTGACTCTAGATGATTTGCAAAACTTTCTTAAAAACTAAGAGAGTCAAACATCAAACTCTTTTATAAATATTCTATCATAAAGAAAATACAAAAACTACAAAAAGAATCTTCTTTCTCTGTGTACAAACTTCTAATCTTCAAAACTATGTTCCTACATTAAAACAAAAGACACATCATCGGAATTAAATGGATTTGGAAAACAAGTTGGACGCACTTGTTTAGTTACAAAGGATACAGTCAATGAAGCAGGATTGTACATCACTGTCATCAACAAAAGCTTAGTATGTAGCCAAGTCTGCTTTCTGTGCTCAAGTCATTTGGATGAGAACTTAGCTCACGGACTACGGCTATGTATTCGACTAGATCTCAATGTACGGCGACTTAAAGTGTGCTTTTGCAATCTCATGCAAAACCATTCATCATTCCAAAGCCCAACAAATTGCTCTCCGCTACCATTTCATCTAAGAGCATGTCAAGAAGGGTACAATTGAACTAGAGTTTGTGGGTATTGAATACCAATTGGTGGACTTGTTTACAAAGGCATTACCTCCATCAAGGTTTGTTGATTTAGTTCACCATATTGGTATGTAGTGTTTGACTCTAGATGATTTGCAAAACTTTCTTAAAAACTAAGAGAGTCAAACATCAAACTCTTTTATAAATATTCTATCATAAAGAAAATACAAAAACTACAAAAAGAATCTTCTTTCTCTGTGTACAAACTTCTAATCTTCAAAACTATGTTCCTACATTAAAACAAATTTTGCTTCACATTGTCAAAATGGAACATGTTTTGAGGGGGGGGGGGGAAATTTTTCACAAAATCATGAAGTTTGTACGCCTAATCATTATTCTTCAAGGATAAAATGTTTCTTCATCATTCGGATTAAAAACTCATTTTCAAAAGGTTCTATGATCTCTCGAATTAAAATGTGCAAAAAATGTTCCACAAAATAAATGCTAATTCGAGGGGGAGAAAAGGAATTTTTTCTGCAACGATTCCAATTTAATCTAGTTTGGACTTCAAATGGAAAAGTAATTAACCTTTAATGAGTATAAAGTTCACAAAAGTCTTAAACTTAGGTAAAAGGACATTGCATGAAAAAGTAAATCAGGCTCGAATCAATGTTTTCACAAATGTTCTCAAAAGTTTCACACATAATTAAAAACCTCAACGAATCAGACTAACGATTTTTTGTTTCCTCGATTCTTTTGGATTGTGAGTTTCTAATTTCTTCATTGTTGTTGTCTAATCGTTCCCTAAATGTTTCAAATGTTTCCAACAGTCAAAAAGGCATAATTAGAAACTAGGGTTCATGTAATTATCGATCAGGGCATTTTCTTTTATGTGTTTAGTCTAATTAATTATTTCATATAGCTTTAGAGAACACTAAAGAATGCTCGATTGGTGTGTTTGCTCGATTAGAAATAACATAGGTTTGTAATCATGTGATTTAGGGTTTAAGATGTCGATGTCTTTGCTGCTACTACTAGGGCGATTGTTTGTACAATATTCTTGCATTTTGATGCTAACATGCGTGCAAAGTCTCAATTTATAAACCCAAACCATGACAATAATTGGAAAATTCTGAGTGAAAGAATGAATTAATCTGTGATGTTGTGTGTTAATCTGAGAATTCTGAGCACTTAGGAAGATTTAGAATGAGTTTTTGATTCATCCGCATACTTGTTTATGCCTGATGCATTTTCTCTGTGTGCAAGTACATGTCATCCCATTGAAAGTCAAAACTTCAACAATTGTCAAAATGTTTCTCACAGAACATATTTTGAGGGCAAATGGTTAAATGTGTTAAAAGGCTAAAACTGGTAAAAGGATTCAAAATGGCGAGAAACAAATTTTTTCCAAACTCTACACTCTCGTTTTACTCCGGTAAAGCAAGTGTGGAGACCAAAGCAAAGTCATTTAAAACCTTTTAAAATGTGGAATGCTTTGGCTACAATAAAAGAATGTCTCTGATTTGAATATCCCAAATACCGGAAGTTTTCCAGCCATAACAAAAACAAATCTTCAAAAAGAACCCATGAGGTTCAACTTTAGATGGAAATCTTCTTCTTCAGATTTTAAAACTCAAAAGAGAGACTTCGGGTCTCAAACAACTTTCAAAAGTAAAAGAGTTTTAAATTTCCATTGATTCAACGAGTGTTATTTCAAAATGATACAAAGATTTTTCAATCCTCGTTGGAATTCTACATCTTTTAATCGGATTGACACAACCTACAAATGGATTTCAAATTTTGGTAAACAAAGGTTTTCAGTCCTCAAGGTTGTTGTCTAATCTGATATTCAAACATTCTTTGTTGTATAATACTTGATTGTGTTTTCTAAAACCTTGAGAAGAATCATCTCACGAATTTTCAAAAAGTATTTCTTTAATACGATTCAATATTCTGCTCAAGAAAACTATCTCTCGAATAAACTTCATTATTTGAGGGGGAGTATTTTGTTAAAAGAAAACAAATTTTGTATTCAAACGACGACTTGTGCACTCATTTCAGTGTACAACTCGGTTTTCAAAGAAAGGAAAGTGCCTTTCTAAACCATTTCTTAAAACCATACGTGCACTTATCCTAAAAACAAGAAGCAAGTTCTCACGCTAAGTTTATCTAAAGCTTCTTAATCTTGAGCAAAATTTATTTAAATTTTTTTCAAAAGGTTTTTTCAAAACTTTTCAAAATTTTGCTTAAGATTTTTCTAACCTTTACTCCCCAATTCGCTTCGAAAGTTTAAAATTCTCAAAACATATGCGAGTTTTTGAGGGGGAGTATTACCAAAACAAAATGTTTTGTCAAAATCATGCTCAATGGCTTGTGCACACATAACCGTGTACAACCCGCTCTTGTAAAGAAAGGACCCTGAGGTACGCATCAGTGCCTCAATCCTTATATAAGGAGTGAAGGCTTCTTACTTTTGAGTAGAGTTAATCAAACATTTTATGATTTTCATAACTCTGCTCAAAAGACAAGTATTTCACCTCAATGAGTATTCACTTGTTGAGGGGGAGCACTTGAAAAACTCATCGTTTGAAATACAAAAAGTTCTTGTTGATATCTCCCCATAAGACTCAAAAAGCATATTTTAATCAAAAGTTTAACAAAAACAACATCTCATATGCTATTTTTGAGGGGGAGAAAAAGTGAATGTGATTAAAATATGAATGTTCAAAGTTGTTTAATGTCAAATCTCATGCGAGCTAGACTCAGAATTGACCCAAGAATTGACGAAACATAAAAGTTAGTAATCTCAAAAAGACTTATTCTCGACGGGTAATAACATCAAGTTAGTTACTAGAGCTAGTTGTCACCTAAAAGCTGACAATGGAACTCTTTAACTAGCCACGTAAGCGTGTCTCAAAAAGGATTTGTCTTAGTAGAAATGTACCGTTTCGAGAAACTTTCTGTGGATTTGACCAGGCCGGGTAATAACTTCAAGCTAGTCTAACTAGTGATGTAAGCGTGTCTCGAATCGGTCAGGTTCACTGAAAGTGGATCAATTCAAAAAGTGCTTGCTCCTCCCACATGTGCAAATTTATTTAAACATTTATGAGCACATGTGAAGGGGGAGCCCTTCAAAAGTAAACACAAAACTCTCAAAGTGTTAAACAAAATGTTTGATATTCACAAACACTTTGAGAGATTTTCAATCAAAGGTTTCTTGGCTATTGTCGGATAATTTTGGAGTTATAAGGTGATTAAGATAGGAAATACAGTCCTATGATCCTCCAGAGCCGGAGGGATCTACCCAAGGACATCACCAATAGTTAGACTTAGAAGTCCTTAGGTATGATACGATAAATGGAGAAAAGAATGAAAAGGGAAAGAAGGAGTTGAAGAATTAAAAAGAAAAGTAAAGAAAAGGGTGAAAAGAAATAGCCCTCCATATGTTCAACCTTAGGGCAGACACCGGGTTCAACTCATATGCTACTGGTTGTTACTAAGGTGACACCGGTATTGAAGACAAAGACGTCATGGACCCAGTGACGCACTACACTAAACCTTCTTAACCACTCAAGTTCTCTTAAAAGAGTTTGTTTCATTCTCACAGGGAACCGATATAATCTATCGACTTATCTCTTAGAGATGGTTGATATTGAAGCAGGAGACCCCTCCCAAGTCTCCGCATAGGAAACCTAAGTGTGCACTTTTCGAGTCTAGAGTCATGAGATACATCAAAGATCTCTTAGGAACACTTAGTATTTCTACAACTGGTGTTCTACATCAATGGACATCAGCTGTAAATTATCGAGTCCTTCGCAGATCTTAGCAATCTGCCGAGAACGTTTATGAGAGAATATATATAAGTATTTCTCAATGATTGAACGAAAATCCTGCCAGGGTCAACATCAAACAGCCCTAACAGCAGGTCACTTCGGTAACTCCTTGTGGGTTACGCTTAGTGTTTACGGTGGTTTCTTAGCGGTCTACAGTCGTGGAGTGATCCCCAGCGACTCACCCAGTCATTGAGCTACTTAGTAGGTCTTGTAAGCTCCTTCGGGAGTATCTGACATGGGAATGGCCTTGATAAGGGTTAGAAGGAGTCTTCACAATATGCTGTTGACGATATCTAATTCCTTATTTGTAAGTACCAGATGTTTTATTGCTAACTGTTTACATGCATGGTTACATCATCTCCATGGCAACGGATTCCACATGCTCATACATGCATCTTGAAGTCATCAAAAGCTCCCTCAAAGATCAAAGCAACACAAAGTTCAAAGAAAGATTCTACACCAAAAAAAAGAATCTACAAAGTATAAAGACTAAAGATCTTAAGAGAAAGAAAGGGACTACGTGCATATATAAGTCAGAATTCAAAGATGTATGAGCATGTTGGAATGGCGGACTACCACCACAGACGCGGAAGTGACGAAAGGCAGACAACTTCATTATTTGATCACTATCACAACAACAATGAACAAGGCACAAAGAACGATGAATGATTATTATCTCATGATTATTGAAAGACGTCTAAAGTTATGAAAGTCAAATATGAAGAAATGACAAAGACGTCAAGCAACCGTGATGACCGTCCCTTAGGGGGAGATTGTTGGTATCAAAGTTTACTATTTTATCAAGTCTCGGTCATTTGTAATAATAGGTTGCTTAAGTTATTATTTACTTTCATTAATGTTATGTTTACAAGTTTACTAGACTTAAGTTACATAGTCCATGGGCCTTAAGCCCATACGAATTGTAAGAAGGGAAGGAGTAGGAGTGTTGCCCTAGCTCCTTACCTATAAATACTAGTCTTGGGTCTCTTGTAAACTTGGTTGGTTATTTGATATCTTAAGGAAACTCTTGCACTTATATTTCTCTCATTCTTATAATCACCCAAATCCTTATATCTATCTCATTCTTGCTTGTGTGAAATCAATATGGTGACCTATCATGATGGCCTATGGTGACGCCGTCATCTCCTTAGTAAAAAACTTTCTGGATCGTCACGTGTATCATCCACTTCCACCTCTTGTATTGCTCTTGACGCCGTCATGTAGAATCTTGTGACGCCGTCAGGTACTGTTCCCAGCAAGGAAAATTAAGACTTTGCCTTTTTCTTCACTTTTATGCTCCAAAAATGTCCAAAATACTTCCTTTTCTAGATTTCACTCCAAAAGTACCTAAAATGACAAAAGGAATGATTTAGGGCAATATTTGATCAAATAAATTCGAATTCGGGCTTAAATGACCCCCTAAAAACGGTTCATTTTTCGCCTCATCAACACCTCTTCCCCTCCTCTCTACCTCACATTTATGTATTACTAAGCCCTTAGGAGCTGTTAGGAATGACTAGCTAGGCCTTGGTTGAGTTTTGTTGTGGTTTGAAGTCGTACGAGGCATAAGAAACCCTAGAAAACCCTAAACCCTAGTTCTAACCCACGTAAACCCCCCCAGCCAAGTAAGTCTTACTTTTAGTTAGTATAGATTTAATATAGTCTTACGATAGATTTAGGATGCCTTAGATAGCTTAGATAACCTTGCATGAGCCTAGAACCATTCTACTTGCTAGTTTACATTTTAAAACCCTAGATTGAGTCATATACTTGCATGCATGCTATAAGTATTTAAATTAGGTCATACACTAGTTAAATATAACTTAGATAACTTAAAATAAGTAAAACATAGGCTAGAAAACTTAAATACTAGATAAAATACAAGTTACATGCATATTAGGACTAGTTTTGCAATAGTTTACATGCATAGGGGTATATATCATAAATTCCTGAAATTATAAAGTCTAGGGACTCTTTTTGACCTTTCTTAGAAGTTATAAGTAGTAAGGATTAGTTTTGCATAATATTAAAACCCTAGGATAGATAATAACATAAGTATAAACTAAAAAGGACTAAAAACATAAATAGTATAAATTTAAAGGTCTAAAATGGTAAATATAGAAAACTTAGGAGTCTTAGGTTAATATAGAAGTCTAGGGACTAGTTGTGTCAAGTATAGATAATTATTAGTATAAGTAATATAAAACTTAAGGTAGAAAACATAAATATATAAACTATAAGGGTAAAAAGTGAAAATATCATATAAGTATAAAACCTAAATAAATTTAGAAGCATAACACAATACTAGGGAGCTTCATGCGAGGAGTACTATGTGGATATTTCATTTTTGACGAGTTTGTTGGGTTTACGAATTAAAGTGCCCTGACTCCTCGAACGATTATTGCATATACTTCTGAGATATGATGGCCCGAACGGTGATATGATTATAACTAAACCCTAATAACAACATAACTCAATAATAGGGAGCTTTGTGTGAGGAGTATTAACTTCTGAATTATGATGGCCCGAACGGTATTATGTTGATAACATAATACAATAGTAGGGAGCTTCATGTGAGGAGTCATATACTTCTGAATTACAATGGCCTGAACGGTGTTATGTTATATCTAAAACATTAACAAACCTAAAAACAATAACTTAAGAAACATAAACATGATAACTAAAAGCTTGACATACATACAAAACCAACAACAACACACTAGGATACGTGAGTAAGGCGGTCTAGTTCCCGAGTTACTATTTGCATTACTTAGATTACTCTACACCCAGGTGAGTCTTCATAGCCTTACATCTTTTTAAACTTTCAAACTAAATGCTTTTACAAACCCTGTAAGGGGGATACATGCTAAATGCTTTACTTAAAACCGAATACAAGTCTTTTTCTTTGGTTGTTTGCACGAGTAAACTAATAGCCACCACTACATAAACAAAATTCATGAATCTAATCATTTGGAAGGTTTTATCCAATTGAACGTGAATATAGTTGATAGATCTATTGGAGTTTGACAAC
This sequence comes from Artemisia argyi, assembly GCA_030686995.1. Lineage (NCBI taxonomy): Eukaryota > Viridiplantae > Streptophyta > Magnoliopsida > Asterales > Asteraceae > Artemisia > Artemisia argyi. The sequence goes on from CM060699.1 coordinate 85,458,228, forward strand.
TCCCGTTGGTATTAACACCCCATTAGGTGGTACCAATAAGTACTATATTTGAATCCACTCAAGGTATAACTTTGGCAAGTTATCCTTCTATCCCCTCATGTTGGGTCTGTAGCCCACATGACCCGGATCATTAAGGTGTGATTCATGAGCTTAGTGCAACCTACTAAACTCCTGATAATTGTGCATGCATCACAATTATCACAAAAACTTGCATTTTCCCAGATGGGTGTAACAAATGAACCTAGGGAACTTGTATTCACTAACCCCTAAACCAATGATTCTCACTCAACACCTAGTGTTGACTTTTTAAGCATGTATTCTAGGTTTATTACTTCTATGGACCTATGGCGGAAGGAGGTACTGAACTCAGAGGACTTCTCATGGTTATCATTCAAACACCACCAACCTAACTCTTAGATTTTTGGGACCTCAACAAAATAAAAGTATATCTTTTATAATTAAAACTCTGATAATTATGAATGATAACTAATTTTTTTCAAAACGTCTCTTTTCAAGTCGTTTTCTATTACTGTATCTGTGATTCTATGAAGTAATACCCCAAACACTTTATCCGCTGCGATCAGTGAAAAATGGGGGTGTTACATCAACCCCCTCAACTTTCTAATATCAGCTGTCTGAATCCTCCTAAGCTTGTTCACAATGGCCCTTGCAGCTCTCGAGCCCCTTAAGAGTTGGAGCTCCGCAATCAGGTCCCCCCTAATAGCCAACATATTGACAGCTTTTGGCACCTACTCGTCAACTCTTGTTCATGATGCATGTATTCCTCAACCTCTCGGTGGTAATGGGATAGCATCATTTCCGATATGACAAACAAGTTACAGGCAATCACGAGATCAAGACAGCGAGACATGTTACTAGAAAAGGGAGTGATAATTTTTTGGTTATGGGTGTGTGTGTGTTTCTGCTTGTGTGTCTGTGAAGTAGTAAGGCGTTGACAATTTAATATGGAAACTTATAAACAAGCTTTGCAAATTTAGCCATTGAGGTCATGTCACATTTATACCAAAAAGGTCGGGAGGGGAAACGAACACTGAAAAGACGATAATACCCTCAATGAGTAGGCAATTAACGAGGAAACTAACGGGAGTTAGCTCTCGGTGGCCGTTTTACACTTATTCGTAACGTGGGTGGATTTTACACTTATTCGTAATGGGAATTAGCACTCGTAAATGTGTTACTTTAATCACTATTTGTTTCTTTTGCGGATGACTACGAGGGTTAGTTTTTTATTTATTATTTATGTGTTTTCCTTTTATACTAATTTGTTTATTATTTGTGTGTTAATCATAATTGCTAAACTAGATCTATTATCCGCTGCGTACTCATAGTTAATTCGTTAACTTGGTATGTAAATTCCAACAGTGGCATCACGAGTCAACTCGTTTAGTGATTATGAGTTACACGATTTAATAAACAGCGAAAAGGCTGCATGAAATCTAACTTAATTATTTATTTTATTTTTTGTTTTGACAGCTATCATGCAATACTTGTCATTAATTAATAAAAAATGACTAGATGTAAATCAATTAAAATTAATGGTTAATTAAACACATTTAATAGCATATTAAAAGTTAATTAGTTTGCCATGATTATTTTATGTGTGAATTCCAGCTATAAGACCTACGCAATCAATTTTTTGATGCATGTGGCGATCTAGGCACTTGATGAAAACCTAGTGAGGGTCTTATGGTTCTCCATTTGGGGAAGACTCCTAGTGGACTCGGATTTTATATGTTTGATTAATGTCTTTGTTTATGTACTTGATTCATTATTTTCTAATTGTTACATGTTTTACACACCTAATTGAATGCAATATGGAATAATACATATATCATGACATTAAAGTGGTCTTAATTTACACGCCTAATTACCATGCTCAATTGTGACCTGCTATTTGGTTCGTGGAAAAATTGTTTTGGTAAAATGAAGAGACCTAAATTATTGAAACAAGTTTTTCATGAAATAAAAAACTGGATGCTATGGACACTTGGGAAGTACGGCTCACCTACTAGAACAAACTATAAGGGGGTTTAAGACGGTGCACACAGTCACACCTAAAGGATTTTCGGTCATAGCTTCGCGCTGACCTGGTCCTCCGCCACCTTGTGAGTTCGATTGGAGCTACCATGAACCATGATGATCAGTCTAGTGTCATTACTAAAGTTTTTAAAATAGAGTGTTACAAAGTTGTTTCGCATGCTTCTTTGTACACGAATTTTACCACATTTATGTGTATACCCCAGATGAAAATTTTAAGTCTATGCCAGCCAACCAAGAACATGTGCATTTGAATTGACCTCTTTGGTAAGTCCTTAGGGCCATTCCAACCCATGGCGAATTTTGCTCATTGGTCAGACCTTTGGCGATTTTTGCAAGTTCTTACTTGGTCAACTTAATTTGAGTATGCTTGGTCAGACCTTGGACCTGAGGCATAAGTCTAAGAGTTGCATTTTAGGCAAGCAACGCTCATCGCTTACCTCTTGCCCTACTTGTTTACACACTGTTCAGACCTCCGGTAATAAGTGGGAGGTCAAGATGGATCTTAGTCTTAATTAGTGATTAATTGGGTAGTTAATTCTTTTAAGAATTTAATTATCGAAAATACTAAAATTGAACTTTCTATGTTCTGATTAAAATTTTGTTGTTGCAACATAATTCGTAAACAAAAGTTTTTGTTCCTTAAAAATACAAACTTAGTCTCTTTTCCTGGTAAGAAGAGTGAGACTTATTCATTTTTTTTTCTCCTTAGTTGACAAACTAATATAGGATTACAATTGTTAAACTCACTTATGATCTTTCATTACCCTTTCAGGTCTTGAAATAACTGAAAGATAAAATATATTGTGTAACTAGAAAACATTTTGTCTATAGCTACCAAAACAAATGACATCTTACACTTGTCACGATGTATGAGTTTAAATCGCAAAGAGTAAAGAAATTACTAGCATATTCGCTAAGTTTTTTTCTTGGACTCTCATTATTCCTTAAAGTGGTAAATACCCTTGTGGCTATGTAGACGATAAAGGCGGAATTGCATGCTAAATATTCAAGTTAAATGAAAGCATGAATGGCTAGTGCCTCCTCTACATAAGTAAAAAATTCATATACTCTTCAATACCTAAGTACATTGCTACTTCTAGGCATTCGAAGAGAATAGGAAAGTGTATTAAACGTTACCAATTTCAGTGGGAGCTAGGAGATTTATTTCCTTGTTACTCACCTATATCATTTCAAACTTGCTTTGAAATAATTCACTACTTTCCGAATATGAATGACCATTACTTAAAATAAAATTGCATTTTATTTTATTTGATAACACGTTACTTTCTAAAATGTTATCTATAGAATAATAATCCATAGTTCCTTATTAAACGTTATGGTTCTAAATCTACTTGTAATATCTATGACATTATCATATTGTTTACACAATCAAGCATATGTTGTTTGTTTTCATAATATGATGTTGTGCCTTACACAAGTGGGAGAAATCTCAAAGTGTGTGCAAGGAACAACATATTATTGGTTTCTCTTGACCACAAGGTAATAAAACTAATAATTCTACTAGGACTTAAATACACAAGATGTTTGTGGTCCTACTACATTCAAATGTCATGATATAGTGTAAAGATATTTCAATATCTCGACTACATGTTTTAGTCGATATAATTATGGTTAAATTATAATAATCATAATTCTGAAGTATAAAATTAACTTGAAATTACTACAGAACTCAAGAGTTTGCGTTCATGATTACTTATGTTAGTATAATTATATTTACATGTTAAAACATAATTATAAAGTCCTTGAATTAATCAATGACTTATAACATAAATTATATAGTAAAATTTTTATGTCTTCTAGTTAACACATAAACATGAGGTCTTTGAATTATTCAAAGACTTATAATGTATTATTGACATGTTCTGTTTTCTTGTAAACACATGAACATATAATTCTTGAGTAGTTCTGTCTTCTTGTGAACACGTGAAAATAAGGTTCTTATATTAGAAGTTGAAGATGAGTCTAAGTTGAAGACTCCGGAATAAAGAAAAGTGCTCACCGGGAGACAACCCGGATTTATCTTTTACTGTTCTTGTTATCGAGTCTTTCAGACCTGCACATTGATGCGGCACATCTCCTCCCATGGGATGCAGCGTATCAATTGTACGGGTCATATCTATCTTTTATTTTTCCACATTTTATTTTTCTACACTTTGAACTTCCTGTCAGTTTCTTTATAGCTGCGTATCCCTGGTTAAGGATACATTGCATCTGATTTTTCTAACTTGTATTTATTCTAGGCTCGATATGGTGCATCCCTTTCCATGGGTGCGGTGTATTGACTGACCTGATGAATTTCCAGATATTTAATTTTTAATTTTTAGTTTTTAGGTTTATTTTTCACTAACCACTAATGAAGAATGCACTAGTTTTGATTTTTTTAACACATGTGTTTACAAAGAATGGTGGTATACATATGTTATGTATTTTCTGTATAGTCATCATTCATGGAGGCCTGAACACCTTTTACTCACAGAAAATAGAAAGTTGCTTACAACACATAATGGAGGATCATACCGAGCAAATCTCAGGGGAGTTTTCCGTTCTAATTCTTTATATTTCTTATTTTTAATTTCAATTTCAAACAACGAGGATGTTGTTTATCTTAAATGGGGGGGGGGGGGGGGGGATGGAGAATTAGAACGATACTTGTCCTTATTTTTTCCAAAAATATGCATTAATCTGTGCTTAATATGTTAAATTTAAAATTTTTCTAGCATGTTTTTGTTAAATCTAAATTACATAGCCGCACACATAACTACCATTTTAAAAAAGTTGTGAGAATTGAGCGTATCCGTTTCCCAAAATTTACCCCAAATTCCACAAATATATGAGTGTGCCGGTGACTTGTAAACTTTGGAACTTGGCTTGTATACTATTCGAGACCACAATAATGAGTATTATTGATATAATTGGAGTGACTTGTCTAACTTGGTAAATTGGTTTCACAAATGTTTTTAAAAATTGTTTTGTTACACCCGTAAACCATAGCCTACCCTATAGATTTAAGTTCGTGGTTAGTTGCTTTTGGTAAAAGTGTGTTTCCCCACATTTCCTGTGTTCATGTGCTTATTTCATTATCTATGGTTAGGTCGGAAAATTGCACAATGCAATGGAGTAAAAGTAGATATTGTATTTTTGATTGTCGTGTGTTTGCTACTTTCACTATTACCTTTATGTCTAAAGTTATGAGAAGTATAGATAAATTATCCAGAATTATCGTGATAGTGATGTGGTGAAATTTTACACCATTATGTTTATTTGGTTAAAAACAATCAAAAAATTTTAAAAAATGAGAAAAGAAAAAGAAATAAGAAGTTGGAAGTTCGGAATACCAATAATGTGAAGTTATGTACTAGTAGAGATATCACTACCACTGTTGTATCATATTTATGGATTGAATATGAGTTGGCCGTTATGGGAACGCCAACTAAGGTTTATTCTTTGATTAAGATGTTATTGAGTCTGATTCATGTCTACTTAAAGCGTGAGTTTCCGTGTTAAAGCGTGTGTTAGTCTATAATTTGTGTCTTATTCATGGGATGGTTGGGAAAGTGATTAAACACACTAGGACTTAATCTATTTGTTTTGTTTAAATGTTTTTTTATTTTAAACCAAATTTTGTTTCCATGTTATTATCCATACCCATTACCAAATAATTATATTCGTTGTTAGCGTTCGAGCATCCGAGTATGATAATGGCCTAGTGAGAATGTCAAATGTATGAATTAGGTAATGACCATTTGAGTTTTAGACTAATCAAATAATGCACCAGCGATCTGGTGTGCGACTTGATGACCATTCGAGTTTAAGATTAATCAAACGATGTGCTAGCGATCTGGTGTGTAACTTGGTGACCATCCATTATGAAAATAACGCGCCAGCGATCCAAGAAACGCATTAGCGACCATCCATTATTTAAAAGATCGAGAACTTGCGCCAGCGATCCAAGAAATACATTAGTAACCATCCGTTGTTTGAGGAATTGAGGACTCGCGCCAGCGATCTGCTAAGTTTGTGCAAGAGATGTTTAAACAAAGTCAGGTATCACCGAAAACCTTTTCATGACCGATTTACCGCTTTAGACTTGTTACTCTTTGGCTTTAGTGGTGGAGATGTGTATCCTTGATAAGCTTATGATAGAATATTCGTCACGATTGAGCAATTGAACAAATTAGATTAGTTGAGAGATTGAGAGATTTTATTTTATTTTCTATTTTGTTAAGTTTGATGAATTGGTTATGATTGATGATAAGAGATGAGATCTGAGGAGATTAGATGGGAGTTATCTAGTGGGAGAGAAAACGTTATGTGGGAGGCGGAGTAAAATATGTGTTTAGGGTTAAGGTAATATGAGTGTATTTAGGGTAACAATCTCATAACCGGTTCTTATCATATGCACTCATATTTCGATTGGGTTTATTGGTTATGGGCCGAAACAAAAGTCATGGAATGGGCTGTTGGCATTTGAATTGCACTTCAATATGTTGGACTAAACATGGGCTGTAAGTTAAAAATGTTGACAACATTTTTTAAACTTAGAAAAGTGGTTATCCGAAATGTATTTTTGGGTACACATTTTTACAACAGTTGGTTTGAAGAATGGTATTTTGGATTATAAATTTTCACGGGGATACATTGTTCACGGCTAAAATTGCTATGTTAAACAAAAATGACTACGGGGTTTTTGTACGATATTATTGATTTGACTTTGAAGTGATATTTCATAAAGTGTACTTATTTATCTCAAAGTCTAGGGGTGGTTGGATGCACGACTGTTGAAGATAACTTGTCTGTGCATATAGAAATTCAGTCTTGAAAATCTAGTTATTACTGATGTAATTAGTTATGTTGTAGTGCTCACGGTATAGCTATCACTTAAAGGAGTTACGTTGTAGTACTTAGTGTCACACGAAGTGGTGGATTGTTCAAGTGGCGAATATTTCATGCAACCTCATACTTAAAGGAGTTACGTTGTAGTGCTCAGTATAGGTATTAAGTCACATCTATCGTACAAGCATTAAGTCACAAGATGGGATGTTTACTTCGTTTTCAAGTTGGTCATATCAGGTTGTCTCCATATGTGGTCATTACTAGTAGCCGGTGAATTCAAAGGAGGCTCGATTACAGGTTGATTTGAGAGAAAAGTATTGAGAGTATATTTTTGTGACATATACTCACAGAATATGCTTCAACGAGCTGTTATGGCTTCTAAATTGCATCAAGTACAAGGTGCTTATACGGCATGTACACAACATTATGATGATTCCGATAACTCGCAACCATCAGGAGGGAGAAGAACATGCCGAAAGAAGTAGTGTTTCGTCTTCAGTGATTGGATTTACTGAGAGAATTGTGCTTAACATCATGAATGGAGAAGTAGTGTGTGTACATCAGGGCTTATTACCAACTTGGATGCAATGTTATGTGAGTTATGTCGATAATATGTTGCTCCCCGAACAACAACCACAATGCTACAGTCAAGTGTCTACTTTCTCCGCTGCGTGTTAGAAGACTTAAGAGATTTAATGAAAGAAGAAAGGTTGTTGGTTCAGGAGGGAGCAGGAAAAAGAAAGTAAAGGCTCACTAGTTAGGAGGGAGTAATAACCTAACTAGACCGTTACAGTTGAAGTTCAGAGCTACAAAGATCTGTGCCGTCAGTGCCAAAGATTAAATGCCGAGATCGTCGGAAGAGAAGAACTTCAAGTCTGCCTTAGTATCTAGACTACAGAGACTCCGCGCTTCAACAACGTCAACATTGTTTATTATTATTTTAATTTACTTTGTTTATAGGTCTCATTGTAACCATTCACGTGTGACGATATCTTGGAGGGAGATTGTTAGCCTCGCTTTTTTATAAAGATAACGTCACACATGTGAATTGGACTAGATTAGTAACAAGTAGTACCCGCAGGGACTACTAGCGTACACTAGGCAAAGTAATATTGTAATAAGCTTATAAATACCCCTCATAACTCTCCATGAGGGGTGTGGGAAATCATTGTGTAACCTTCATTTATTCAAGCTAATAAACATTGTGTTTCTTATCCAGCCTCTCTCTACTTTCTCTCACTAAAAAGATGAATACTTTCATCTTCTTTGATCAACCTAGATGTAACAATTCGCATTTTCAGGATAATTACTGTTCCCGGAAAATTTTACTATTCACTTTTACTATTCATTTTTCCCGAAATTTTCCCGAAATTTGATTTTTTTTTCTTGGCCTCGAGTGATAAATCATTTCCATGACAAATTAAAAGTTTGACATCCATAAGCTCATTTTCGTGAAAGTTAATAAGGAATTACACGTTTTAGGGTAAAACGTCATTCAAAAATTCTACGCACAATGAACCTCGACCGCGTTAAGTGACCCCGCATCAGAAAAATGTTTGACACACTCATGATTTATTTGAGAATTAATCATGACTATGAAAAACATGACCAAAATAAGCCTCGGTCGTGAAAAACTGGAATTTTAAGTTTTTAAGCGTTTTTACTCAGCCGTAACCTTAGCCTATACCTGCACCGCATTTCTAAGATGATTTAAGTTTTCAACTTATTAGAAAAAGTCAACATATTTTTCCCTCCTCCTTTGACCAAAAATCATTCCTTGATTTTATAAGTCATTCCTTGATTTTTAGGCTTACGGTTTGATGTCTAAAAGACATTTAATACCAACCGACACTAGACTGAGCCCAGTCTAGACATTATAAGTCATTTTTATCCTATTAGAAAAGTAACATTTTACTTTTCTCAATTTTACGCAATATTCGTACGTTTTACGTATTACGCGTTTTAGACCTGTGTTTCCAGTTTTAGCAGGGTTTTACCACCCCAATGGAACCTACCACTCATTTTATATTTTATTATGGAGTATTATGACATGTTTAACCATTCTTCCAAGTTTCGTATTTTTGCGATACCCGGTTTTACGTTTTGTGACGTAACAACTTACGGTTAGCATTTTACGGAGTCAAAACATACTAGATATCTTGGATAATATCTTCCAAAGTCCAACCCTTCCTCCCCAAGCATGCAAACCGCCATAGGGGGGGGGGAGTCATGCCATATGTGGCTTAATCTTGTGCTTAAGGCCTTAAGATGGTTACAAGTGTAAAACTTGCCATGGAAGTGTTGACAAGTCAATGCTTTCTAACCTCCTTAAACTCATATAAATACCCTCCCCTCCCTCTTGTGGCCGTGGGATATACCACACACCAACACCATCTCCTTTGCTCATTTTCTTCCAAGTTTCATGCAAGATTCAAGAGCATAACAACACATAAACTCTAGTTTGGTTTTGATTCATCAAACTACTTCCAAACCCTAGATACTTTGGTGATTTCTCTTGAGTTTGAATCCACTCAAGTCACATCAACTTTCATCATCTATCTTTCAAGATTACAAGAGTAGAAAGATTGCATGAAGTGAAGTGGGTTGAAGCTAAAGTCTATCAAAGTCCTATCCTTACATGTTAACTTCCTTTCTTGTAGAAAGCCAAAAGTTGTAAGCCAAACCCTAACATGCTTCTTGTTAAATAATCATGTTCATGTTATTTACATATTATTCTTGCTATATTATGTCTTGTAGTTATGTCAATGATGTATAAAAGTGAGTAAAACAAGTTATTGTTATTGATTGTTAAGACAAGTTATTAAAACAAGTAAACTAGTGACTTTCTTGGAAATACCTGATCAAAATGCTAAAAATATGATATTGGATCATTACATATTGTAGTATAGGACTTAACAAGGAAACCGTAGCAATTTGAACCACCTAAAACGAGTATACGAGTCAAAAGTTATGACCATTTGAAGTTACCAAAACTTTGCGGCAAAGCTGCCAAAAACATTCTGTTACAGAAACTTAAAACACGCAAAAAGAGGCATTTCTGGTCCGTTTCATGAAAAAGTTAAAGCACGAAAGTTGTCCGAAATCACGTTTTCTTCAAAAACTCAGGGTTACGTCTCCAGAAAATCAATAACAAATGAGATATTTCTCAGTTTCTTAACAGCTATTTACTTATATATAAGTCACTATATTATGGTTATACTTTACAAGGAACAAGAGGTCTTATGATCTATAATCAAGATCACAACCATGGCTAGAGCCAAGGTTGAGTCTCATGACCATGGACCAATGACCAAAGGTCATGCCAAGACCATGACTAAATGACCATAGAAGCTTACTTAGACGAAAACATGAAACAAAGAATTGGCGATAACTTGAACAAGCAATTTGGATCTACTTCACTTAAAAGAACCATGAGATATTACAAAGAAAAATGGTCATACAAGTTATAAGAAACTTCCCCTAATAACAATCTTCACGTAATAATAAGCTTTCCTAAGTTTATTCAAATATTGGACATGTAACTTTTCGGATCAAAACTTATATATATATATATATATATATATATATATATATATATATATATATATATATATATATATTTTATCAACTACTACAATAGTAGGGAGCCTCATGTGAGGAGTTCATTATGTAAGCCGTCGAGATGAGTTGTGGATTTACGAATTAAAGTATCCTGGCTCCTCGAACGCTTACTAACATGACTTCTGAATTATGTCGGCCCGAACGGTAGTAAACGATATATAAACATACATGTTTCATGAATCATTGCTTTCAAAGACTTACACTATACATCATACCACATCATGGACTAAGTGCAAGACATACATATATTGGCATGTTTATGTTCCTTAGACATTATTCCAAACCTAAGTTGCAACGATTATTCTAGGTTGCTCGTAGAAGTTCTTACGGCATATCCATCATTCTCATTATACATCATCCAACTCAAGGTGAGTTCATAGCCCCACTTTCTATTGTTTAACTATTTTACAAACCCATGGGGGGGATACATGCTATTATTTTTCTACTCGAACACAATGCCTTCTACTGTATGCTATTCGACTATGTTTTATTATCACTAAGTAACATCCTTGCCAAACCAAGATCCCTTATTATGAACCATTTAATCACTTGCGAGGGTTACTGATGAGTGCTCAAACACTCATCGTTTTTTACGTATTTAAACTGCCAAAACATACAAAAACAATCAAGAAGATATCAAAATACTTAAATTATCCCAGGGATTGTGTTTTATGTGTTTTAAATGCAAAATGTGCAAAAACAAAGGAAAATCTATCAAAGTTTGCAATATTGGCAGTTTCAGTCCCCCAAGTTTCAAAACTCGTCAAATTTAGTCCCTATGCATTTATTTTGAAAGGTGATGCGTGGGAATCGCAACAGGCTTTACCTCTCGAGGGATCTCGAGAAGCTTACAACCCCCACCAGGCAGTGTACCTGATCGTTGTAGTATAGTATAGTGACAAGTACCGGGGGATTGATCGTTCAGCTTAGGAATAGTGTCGCTAGGATTAGAAAGCCTAAATACTAGTTCTAAAGGTGAGGGATGATTATTTTTGTGTTTTTATATTTTATGGAAAGCAATTAAAAATCTCGGGTTTGAAGGATTTGGGCGGAATTAGTTGCTAATCAACTAACCCAATACTAAGATGCAATCAAAATAAAATACTAGAAATGAAAATAAACTAATTTATACTAAGGTTGTGAGCAGTAATTGGAGAAAATGTGTTTACTTAGATTTCACTACTCCCTAGATATCTTTTACACGTTAATTACTTGTTATAATTGCATGGATGACGGATCGTATTCCTTAATACCATTCATGCGGTGGCACACATAACTCCCCAATTCTATGAGCTCTTATCTCCTCCTACACCATGCCCAGCACAACTATAGGGATTGTAAACAGTGGCTCATGCATTAAATACAACCAATAAAGACCTAGTGCGCGTTGGTTCATGTTTCTTAAGACGTTCAAGCATGTTACCAATTGGAGATCTGCCAGTTTTCTTAAGCCTAACATATAAATCATTCATCCACAACAAGAATAAGCAAGTAATCAACACATAATCAATATCTAGGTTTCATTAGATCTAAGCAAACACAAGATAGATCTAGCCTAGCATGATGGAATTAAGACAAGAACATGATATAGACAACCAACACATAGACATATTGATTGAATTAGAAGAACACTTATCTTGATTAAACATGCAAGGTATCAAGGGGTTGGAACCCTTGAAAAACCTGTAAAGTTACACCAAAATCGTACTTAGGATTTCTCCCAAAACTTCTCTCTTTAAATGTGAAAAATTAGAAAACTATATATAGGAAAAGGGGTCTGACGGCGTCAAGACCAAATAGGTGACGCCGTCACCTCGCCGCCAAAACAATCCTCGGACTGCCAAGATCTACATTTGACGCCGTCAAGTACAAATCATTTCCAGGCCGTCATGACTTTTACTCTTGACGCCCTACCTTCATGACGCCGTCAAATCTCTTCTGGATCGTCATGGAATTTTACTCTTGACGCCGTCAGGGAACTACTCTTGACGCCGTCACCTACTGTTCCCAGCAAGGAAAATTAAGACTTTGGCGTTTTCTTCACTTTTATGCTCCAAAAACGTCCGAATTGCTTCCTTTTCCAGATTTCACTCCCAAAGTACCTAAAATCACAAAAGGAACGATTTAGGGCAATATTTGATCAAATAAATTCGGATTCGGGCTTAAATGACCCCCTAAAAACGGATCATTTTTCGCCTCATCATATACCCTTACACTTGAGATTTGCTTGTCCTCAAGCAAATGTGCTTTTATTCTAGTCAAAATACAAGTTAGGGGTCATTTAACACTAATATAAAAGTAATTACAACAAATAATCGTTCCACTAAATACCAATAAACAAGCACGGAGGTCATACACAAGCACCTCACAAATAGTGTTTAGATACTCACATCTCTCGGGTGTAATAAAGTGTAAATTACAATATGGAAACGGAAGATATCTCTCACTACCTGTCATAGCAAAATAGATTACCATAGGCTTGGGAAAGGATCAAACCTCCACCACATGGCGTAAGCACCTAGGATAAACTATCAAAGAGGTCTTTTAAAGGGTTGTAACGTTAGGTGTAGGGATATGAAATACACGGTTTTGTTGGATAAAGGAAGTTTTACTGGTGGCGAGTTAACAATCTTGGTTAATTACATGTACAATATGGCGTTGCTTAGCCAAGACTAGACTCGACTTAAGCTAATAAATCAAAAATAACAAAAACATAAAATAAACATAGAATGAAACGGGATGGTAGTCCGTATTTTTTTTTTTTTTTTTTTTTTTTTTTTTTTTTTTTGCATACACTCTTACCCTACCATCCAAAATAATACATCATAGGGAATGAACATTCCCCTTACACTTGAATCTTTACATACTTTACATTAAACTAATCTAATGACTCGAATTAAGAAAATTAAAACACTTGGAGCACTTTTAAGATTAACGTACATATGGGGGTAATAAATGATGTTCTTCCCCATTACTCCATAAAATAAGTACTTACCCATGAGTCTCAATCGTCCCAAAACAATATGTACAAGGATATGACTCGACTTAGCAACCATGTAATCAATTAGAAAGTTAACTTAGGGTTTAACAAATAACAATAATGCACTAAAAATGAGCGCATACACGGAAGGCTAAGGCGATTTGGTTGTACATTTAAGTGGGGTGTAACAAATTCTTCCTTTAAGTAAAATGCTTAAAGTTAGAAACGAAAAGATAGGCTCGGAGGGGTGTACTAGGGGTATCGTGTACTAAAAATGAGTACAATGCTAAGGGTGTGAGAAAAATTAGTTGACTTAACTAGCCAAGTAATATGACTTAAATGGTCAAGTAATTATAATACGGGTTTAACACAAGGGTGATCCTAATGCCTCTTATCATGTAGTAAATCCTACCACACGAATGTAGTCTCACTAGCGGTCTCGGGATGCATCACTAACGCAAGTTCTAGAATCTAAATGCTACCGGTACACTCATAAGCACTAATAGTAAATGCTTTTCCTATCAAATCTAAAGGTGAACCTCACATATTTGGGTGGAAAATTTTTCTGAATATACGGTTATGTGCTAGTCGTACAATCTCCTATCCATGAGACGCTTGCTATGGCTAAAGTTTCACTCCTAAATGTTGTAAAAAATTTTAAATTTGGTGCTAAAATTGCACTAACAAGTATTTCTCATAGTTTTATTACACATCTACCATTAAACAAAACAAACTCAAGCGAAAGTGCATATGTAAGGTATCATCTTTTTACCCTCCCCTTACACTTAAGATGAACATTGTCCCCAATGTTCAAGTAAAGAATGTAAAAGTGAAAAAGTAAAGAGAATGAAATCAAATACTCCCCTGATTCGCTCGGTATGGATAATAGGATGACCAGGTTAAATCTTCCTCCAAGAAAATGAACAATCAAAGCTTCCCTTTCAGAATATAAATCATCTTCTTATCATACATAACCTGTAAAACCTGACAAAATAGACAAGACAACCTCGCTTAAAATCGGCGGCATCCTATATAAGTTACTAAATCCTAGAAAACAAGATAAGATATAATGCTTGTGGAATGAAGTTTGCAGATTTCCTGGAGATTATAAAACTTAATAATTCACAAAAACCATAAGACTCCGTTAGAAAAACAAAACCGGTAAAATTTCCAGATTTTTACACCTGACGCCGTCAAGAGTAAACTCCTGACGCCGTCAGAATTGACCTGCAGAAATTCTTATGTTAAGTTTCCGGAAAATTTCTGGAAAAACTTGGTCCTACTTCCTGGAAAATCCTGCAAAACTTCATTATGACTCAATACAAGCATTTGACTCTAATAAATACGAATATACATGTTCATTTAATATTGTGGAGAATCATGATCGGTTTGTTTCTTAAAAACATATTTGGGGTTTCCCCTTACACTTATCTTTTGCAAAAATACTTTTAGGTGGAGTTAAGACTAGGCTAAACAACAAAGTAAAGTATTTCCACTTTTTAGTTTAGAAACATGATCTACCAACAATAAAAATTAAACATGCATACGGAAGCAAATAACAAACAAACAAAGATAACATCACACAAAACATGGGTTGCCTCCCAAGAAGCGCTTTTCTTTATTTACGAGTCTTGTAGCTAGACTCAAGGTCATGGGTTACTACGTGATACGGGTGAGTTCCTCGTTGAGGACATCTTTGGGATCAAACTTAGGTTTCAACTTCCTATCGGTTTCCTTAGTATGGTATGACCTTTCAAACTTTTCTCCATCCGGATCATACAAAGTCATTCTAATATGCCATGACCCGTCACCTTCTTTAGGTGGCTTGTCCCACCTCCATTTACACTTGTCTCCCTCTCTTTTCCATTTATTCCTTTCTATGTTGATGGGCATTACGCTTAATAACTCAATCATCTTCCTAAAGACTAAGGGGTCCTCAAAGGGGTCTAGCTCTTCATCTCTAGCTATGAGTTGTTCTACCGAATGTGTCTTTTCAACAAAATCTTTTTCTAGATAGAATGGGCATTGAGGTCCTATAAAGTTCCTTTCTATCCAAGGTCCATATCTAGACGGTCTCCTATTCATCTCTACCTAATGCGGTGTCGGTTCATCATCACAATCATAACTATGCTTCTTTACATCGTACACCGACCAAGTATCGCCTTCACCTACCGTTATCTTGGATTCCTTGCAATCTATCATGGCACTAGCGGTTGCTAAAAATCCTCTCCCTACCAATAATGGGCATGTAGTGTCACTAACCATGTCTAGGACGTGAAAATCCGCTAATATAGTTAACTTTCCTGTGTGAACAACTACATCCTTAATCATTCCAACCGGGTGGGCAATACTCCCATCCACTAGCCCTATCAATACCTCCGTTTCCTCTAACTTTCCTAGCTTAAGAGCGGTGAATAAGGATAAGGGAATCAAGTTGAGGCTTGACCCTAAATTGGCTAGTGTGTCGAAAGCTTTGGATCTTCCTATCTTACAAGGCAAAACAAATATACCCGGATCATCAAGCTTTTTAGGCAACTTGTTTTAAATGAAGGCGGTCCCATTTTTACCTAGCTTATACTTCTCATATTTTTCTAGTAGGGCACTATAGTAAGGAGCACGCGCTAAGACATCAATGACGGGGCGTTCAAGGTGAAGTTCTTTGAATTCATCGTCAAGGTCTTGTGTAAGAGGTGTTTCAACTATGCTTTTGACCAGCTCTATAGTGGGTGTTTTATTTGATTGGTCCTTTTGGAGAACTTGGTTTTGTTTGAAACACGTGCTCGTTGATTTAACCGAGTAGTATTGTGGACACGAAGTGGGTGACGAAACTGAGGATATGGAATTAACGGTTAGTTTCGGATTCTTGACCGTGTCGCTTGGGAGTGCTCCCATTTCTCGGTCATTGAGAACTTTCAACAATGCATCAATTCTAGTGGTCATCTCGCTTTGCTTTTGTTTGAAATCGGCTTCAAACTTAGATATGCGAGCTTCTTGAGATGCCATGAACTTTGACATCAATCCTTCAAGATTGTTGGTACTACCATAGTTGTTAGAAGGATTGTTGTTGAAAGTGCGGTTGGATGGTGGACCGTTTGGTTGGTAACGATTAGGCGGATTGGAAGAATTGGGTTGATTTTGTTTCCACCTAAGGTTTGGGTGATTTTTCCATGAGGGGTTGTATGAATCACCGTAAGTGTTTGGCTCGGGCTTAAAAGTGTACCACTTATCTCCCGCTTCGTCGGTACGCGTGGATGCGTAGTCCGCAAAAGCTGTTCCGGGGAGTTCCACACAATCACGAGTGTCATGGGGACCACTACATAATTCACATGAAGAAGTGATTTTGTTCACTTGGCTTGAAGGCTTAGGAGCTTCGTAAGATTTCATGAGAAACTTGACTTGGTCCTCAAGTTCCATGATCCTACGGTCGGGAGTGCTAGAATTGTTAGAAGGCAAAGATATTGCCTTGACCGTTTTGTTCAAATCACGGGGATCATTCCAACTTTCGTTGTCATAGAGAGCAAGATCTTCTATGAGTTCCCATGATTGTTCCGCACTAAGATCACGTAGCTTACCATCGACCGATTGGTCAATGGCTCGCCTCGTGGAGATGTCGATATGGTCATAAAAGATTTGGACTTGGAGCCAAAGATCTATGCCATGATGAGGGACTTTTTGGAGTAAGTCCTTGAAACGAGTCCATGCTTCATAAAGAGATTCATTTTGACGTTGTTGGAACATCAAGATGTCATTTCTAAGCTTAGTAGTTCTCCCCGGTGGGAAAAATTGAGCAAGGAAACGAGTGGTGAGATCATCCCATGTGGTGATGGATCCCGCGGGTAAACGCTCAAGCCATTGACTAGCTTGATCTCGTAGAGAGAATTGGAATAGGCGTAAACGGGTAGTCTCTCTAGTTTCAACACCTAGGTCTATGGAATCTACGATTTTGAGAAAGTCCTTAAGATGTTGGTTTGGATCTTCGGAACGAAGTCCATGGAATGCATATCCGCTTTGCACCAACCGGATGGTGTCGGATCGCAAGGGGGTCACATTGGCTTCGGTGAGCTCAACGGTGTTTTGGTAGCCTTGGTGGCTAGGTTGGGAATACTCTCCTAAGGTTCGGGGCCTAAGGGGTTCTAATGGTGGGTTTTGTTGTGGTGGGATGACGGGTTCAAAGATGTTACCACCTTCCATGATGTCAGATGGTAAAGAGTTACGAACAAAAGCACAAAGAAATACGATAGACTAAAGAAGACCTAAAAAAATAAAAATAAAATCTTACTAGAAAGGAATCTAGCAAGTAGACCTAATACAAAGAAATTCTAACCTAGACAATAACTATTTCCCCGGGCTGTGGTGCCAAAAACTTGATGCGTGGGAATCACAACAGGCTTTACCTCTCGAGGGATCTCGAGAAGCTTACAACCCCCACCAGGCAGTGTACCTGATCGTTGTAGTATAGTATAGTGACAAGTACCGGGGGATTGATCGTTCAGCTTAGGAATAGTGTCGCTAGGATTAGAAAGCCTAAATACTAGTTCTAAAGGTGAAGGATGATTATTTTTGTGTTTTTATATTTTATGGAAAGCAATTAAAAATCTCGGGTTTGAAGGATTTGGGCGGAATTAGTTGCTAATCAACTAACCCAATACTAAGATGCAATCAAAATAAAATACTAGAAATGAAAATAAACTAATTTATACTAAGGCTGTGAGCAGTAATTGGAGAAAATGTGTTTACTTAGATTTCACTACTCCCTAGATATCTTTTACACGTTAATTACTTGTTATAATTGCATGGATGACGGATCGTATTCCTTAATACCATTCATGGGGTGTCACACATAACTCCCCAATTCTATGAGCTCTTATCTCCTCCTACACCATGCCCAGCATAACTATAGGGATTGTAAACAGTGGCTCATGCATTAAATACAACCAATAAAGACCTAGTACGCGTTGGTTCATGTTTCTTAAGACGTTCAAGCATGTTACCAATTGGAGATCTGCCAGTTTTCTTAAGCCTAACATATAAATCATTCATCCACAACAAGAATAAGCAAGTAATCAACACATAATCAATATCTAGGTTTCATTAGATCTAAGCAAACACAAGATAGATCTAGCCTAGCATGATGGAATTAAGACAAGAACATGATATAGACAACCAACACATAGACATATTGATTGAATTAGAAGAACACTTATCTTGATTAAACATGCAAGGTATCAAGGGGTTGGAACCCTTGAAAAACCTGTAAAGTTACACCAAAATCGTACTTAGGGTTTCTCCCAAAACTTCTCTCTTTAAATGTGAAAAATTAGAAAACTATATATAGGAAAAGGGGTCTGACGGCGTCAAGACCAAATAGGTGACGCCGTCACCTCGCCGCCAAAACAATCCTCGGACTGCCTAGATCTACATTTGACGCCGTCAAGTACAAATCATTTCCAGGCCGTCATAACTTTTACTCTTGACGCCCTACCTTCATGACGCCGTCAAATCTCTTCTGGATCGTCATGGAATTTTACTCTTGATGCCGTCAGGGAACTACTCTTGACGCCGTCACCTACTGTTCCCAGCAAGGAAAATTAAGACTTTGGCGTTTTCTTCACTTTTATGCTCCAAAAACGTCTGAATTGCTTCCTTTTCCAGATTTCACTCCCAAAGTACCTAAAATCACAAAAGGAACGATTTAGGGCAATATTTGATCAAATAAATTCGGATTCGGGCTTAAATGACCCCCTAAAAACGGATCATTTTTCGCCTCATCAAAAGGAAAAGTCAACCCAAGGTTTTAAAAGTCAAATTTCACAAAATATTACACTTGGGTAACAAGTTTTCCAAAATTACAAGTTTGGTCCCTGAAAATCCAAAAATGGCAAAATAGGTCCCTGGGAAATTTTGAAATTTGAAAAAAATGGAAAAATGGTTTTGGAACTTCGGAATTATGGCAATATTGATCCTTGGAAGCAAATTGGGGAAAGTACATTTTCAGTCCTCCAAGTTTGGAAAAGTTACAAGAAAGGTCCTTGTGTTCATAAATTTAACAAACCAAACGGACCCTTTAAATTCTATAAACCCAACAACAAAACCAAGCCTACCCAATTCCAATCCAAATCTGCCCCTGATCCATGAACCCCCCAGGCCCAAAATCCCTAAGCCCATCTCCCATTTTGCTAATAAACCCCCTCGGTCAAACACCCCGCTGACCCTCCTTCTTCCCCAACATCCCCGCGCAAAACCAGGGAAACCTTTCTCCCCCCTCCTCGCCTTTTTCACCCACTAGCCCCCCACAATTAATACCCACACCAACTTAACCCACCACAATAAATTACCTCACCAAACCCCCACCAGTACCACTAAGTTTTGCCCCGTATCCATTTTGGCGCCAAAAAGGCAATCAAAGGCTAGAAATGATCTCAAAGCAATTGAATGGTGAGGATTTGGTCAAGAAGTCAAAACTAAGCTATTGGAACTCTCAGATTTCAAAAAGGTGCCATGTGGGAAGTCCTAGGGTGAATTTTTACTTCGTTATATATATTAAGCTCATGTGAGCTTTAGAAGTGTGTAATATCTTAGTTTTAAATGTTTTTTAAGTTTATTGTAATGTATTGTAACTCTTTTTTATTAATGAAAGTTCTGTTTTAAGTTTTCTCTCATTTTTCAAATTCAAGTTTCATTTACAATTCTCAAGTAATGGTTTAAGTTTAACAGTGGTCTATGGTTGATTGTATACTCATGTAAGTTCAAACAAAAGACTTTTAGAAGCTTGATAAGCTTCTATTGCAATCAGTTACTCAGTTTCTATAAATATCAAAAATAATTAATAAAAATCAAAAATAAGTAAAAAAAGGGTGTTACATAGTGAAGAAAGCATGGAGCACAGTTGATTAAGGATGGCTGTGGGTTAGGGACCTCATGGGAGGTCATTAGGTTGGATAATTTGGTCATTGGTACTTGGCAGCCAAGCTTGGAAGGCTTTGTAAGCTAAAAAATCTCATCTCTTTAGTAATAAGTAGTTCTAACTGTTTCTTTGTGCTTACTTTGGTTAATTATGAGTAACTAGATCAGTGGTAATCATTTGTTTGTGTTTTATGTTTGTCTAAATCAAAATCTCATAAATAATTGTTTTTATAGGAGTGTTTGGTTGTAATCTGTTTAAGCTATTCTACTTGTTCATTTGTGCAAGTCTGTGTTTCTATAAGTTGTTTGGTTGAATACAAGGTCAGGGGAACCATAGTTTTGTTCCAAAACATTGCAAAAGTCAAAATCATTTGAAATTGATCACCACAGTTAAGTTAACTGTGGTGATTTTTTAAGTCCAAATTCTATCATACTCTTTCATAAGTTGGAGTTTTTGCTTAAGTTAGCTTTCATACAGCTTATCATAATACTTTAAGTCATTAAATCAGCAATACAAGTTCATAAAAGTCAAATCTCAAAGTTTCTCAAAAAGTCAAAAACACCAAATTCAGATTTTTGCCAAAATGGCATGAATCAAAATTGATTTTTGTGTTTAGATTCAAGGTCTGAAATTTTTTGTGAGTAGACTCTATCAGCTGATCTATTGAATTTCATACTTGGTTGATTTTTGTGAATTTTTCTTAATGACTAAAATGCCCTTGGAACTGACCTGCAGGGCAAAGTAGTTGCCCTGTCTCAGCAGACCCTAGTTCACCACCCAACTTTGGTGGTGATTTGTGGTTTACCCAGTGGGTCCCAAACCTTCATTTTGGTTCCATACAACCCCCCTCC
This sequence comes from Artemisia argyi, assembly GCA_030686995.1. Taxonomy (NCBI): domain Eukaryota; kingdom Viridiplantae; phylum Streptophyta; class Magnoliopsida; order Asterales; family Asteraceae; genus Artemisia; species Artemisia argyi. The sequence continues at coordinate 85,479,499 of CM060699.1, forward strand.
TACTAGGGAGTAAGGGTTGACCATTTATTTGACCTTAGGACCAGTGGACCCCACCTTGGTTTGACCCCCTAAGTCTGTCCCCAGACTGCCTCAGAACCAAATAAGCAAACAGCTTATTTTGGTGTTCTAGCTTATTGAATCAGCTTAATTGTGTGTTACTTGTTTAGACTTGTTCATTATACTTGCTTTCATCTGTTTTCACCAAAGTGGATTCCACACAAGCTGATTTTGGCTTATTCCCACCTTTGGTCAAAGAAAGTCAACTGTCATAGGAATAAGCACTTGAAGTGCTTATTTCCTTGACCACAGTCAAAGTCACTTCACAAAAGTTGCCTAAAAACTTATAATAAGCAGTTTGGAAAAGGAAAATCTCAAATAAGCCCAACTTAATAGAAGTGATAGCTTCTATTTAAGCCAATTGGCTTATTCATCAGCTTATTATTAAGCAAATTCCATTTTTATAATTTTCCTAAGTTCCTGTAGTTGTAAAATAATTTCTGTAATTTTTTCATATTTTTCTCTTTTCATTTAGTATTTTTAATAATTAATATTAGTTTTTATTAATTAATAATTAGTTAATAATTAGTAATAATTATTTAAAAAGTCATAAAAATATATTTTCTGTTTTAAAATTAGTTTTATATTATTTTAGACTTTTCTAAGTTTTAATTTTATTTTTCCAAGCTTATTTTACATTTTCCTATTAATTAGTGTAATTTTAATTAGTTTAAATTAGTTTTTAATTAATAGTAATTATATAAAATGTAGGAAAAATATATTTTAAGTTTGAAAATTAGTTTTATAATATTTTAGATTTTTCCAAATTTACTTTTCATATTTTTAGTGTAATTTCATAATTAGTTATAATTTAGTTTAATTTAAATAATTAATAAGTAATTAATAAATAGTATTTAATTAATAATAATTAATTAAATAGTGTAAAAATTAATTTTAATTTCCTCAAAAGTTTCTTTTATTATTAGGATTGTAAAAATGTGATTTTCACTTTTGTAAGTATTTTATTTTACCAAAACTCGCGTTTTATTTTGTATGTTTACGTTTTATTTAAACGTAACGTACGCGTTTTTAGGTTTTAAACGTTTCTGTTTTTTCTGACTTTCCTGTCTTATTCATATATCTTGATTAAGCTATTTCTTCGTATATTCCTTAGTTTAACCAATCTCAAACCCCTTTTCATCCAAATTCACCCGATCGCGAAACCGTTTTGATTACCATTCACACCTCGTCGGGACATAACGACCCGGGGAAACACTATATTCCGCGGAGCATTGACTCTAGGCTGTTTGACCCTGTTGACCATCACCTGGTCAATTAGGTTGACCGTTTGGAGCCAATCAATTTTTGGCAACATTGCCGGGGAGGTGTGCGCGTTTCTGCAGCGTCTTTTGAGATTAGTGTTATCTCACCTCACTCACTGTACAAATACCATCACTTGTGAATATTTTCAAAATCAAAATACATAAAAAAGTCATTGACACAAAGTGTTAAAACACCAAAAAAAGTAAAAAACAACAAAACATATCGTAACGTTTTCTGATTCGGTTTTCTTTTGAGGCGATTCTTAAAGAGAAACGATTCTGGATTACGGGGCGATAACAAAAATATTGTCCAAAAAGTTTTTATCCCTAGTGCATGCGCACTCGTTCTTCAAGATCCACTAGCCCATTACGTGAGCTTGTCCGGAAACCTCGAAGACCTCGTAGACGTTCTGCACCAATAGTCGGATCTGAGATCCGAGCTGTTCCACCTTCAGCTGTCATCATGGCGGATGAACCCACTATGAATGAGCTTCTCCAAGCACCCGTCGAGGGTTATGGAGATGCTATCGTTGTTCCGGCAATCATGGCCGAAAATTTTGAGCTTAAAACAGGGTTGATAAACCTGGCCACATCACGTCAATTCTATGGTTTTGAGAGGGACGATCCTCAATATCACATTCGATGGTTCAATAAAATCACATCCACCATCAAATGTAAAAATGTCCCTTGTGAAGCAATCAAACTTCTTCTCTTCCCATTCTCCCTGGAGGGACAAGCCCGGATTTGGCTTGAAAAACAACCTCCATGATCTATTGAGACATGGGAAGATCTTGTGAAAAAGTTCGTAAATGAATTCTTTCCTCCTTCCAAAACCACGAGTCTCAAGAATGAGATCATGAAATTCACGCAGAAATTTGATGAATCCTTTAGTGAGGCATGGGATCGTTACAAGGAATTGCTCCGAAAATGCCCTCACCACGGTTTCTCCGATCTCATGCAACTTGATACTTTCTACAATGGTGTAAGCCAATCCGATCAAGACTCTCTAAATGCCTCCGCTGGAGGTAACTTCTTGAATCGTACCACAAAGGATGCTTTAGCGATCATTGAGAATAAATCTAAGGTCCGCATTCCCCGAAGCAAACCGATTGTTTCCCAAGGGAATGTTGTTCCTTCTACCTCATCGCCCATGGCTCAGTCTAGCACCGATGCTAGACTTGACAAACTCACGAAAGCAATTCATGCATTGGTTATCACCAAAAGCCAGAAAATTTCTTCTCCTCATTCTTCTCCACAAGCTGAAGTCAAAAAGATAGAAGTTTGTGTCACTTGTGGTGGTCCACACTCATATTATAATTGCACTGCCACCGAAGGCAATCCATTCGAAGTAAATGCAATAGCCGGCAATTCCAACCAAGGAGGTAACCAATACCGTCCTCAAGTGGAACCACATCACCGGGCTAGCAATCAGGGTGGACCACCCGGGTTTCCTCAAAATCCAAATAGGTTTAATCCTAATCCTCCAAGGGGGCCTAATATGCAAAATCAAAATCCTGCCCCTGTCAATCAGTACCCACCCCAAAGGGGTAATCAAGGGTATTCAGCTCCGAATTATCAAGATCCCCTCCCAAACGAGCTCAATAACTACATCAAAGTTAATGAGACCAAAATGAGGGCAATGCAAAATCAAATCTCAAATTTGAAGAATGATTTCCAATCATCAATAGCCAAACAGGGTCATGAGCTGAAGAGTGAGTTGATGGCAACAAACAACAAAATTGATCAATCTCAAAGCAAGATTGAGAATATGTTTGCCAGTCTTATGAGTCATCTCACTCCACCCTCTACATCAGGAGGTCTCCCGGCTAATACAGTTGTCAACCCAAAGGGTGAACTCAAAGCTATTACTACACGCAGTGGTAAAGCTTATGAAGAGCCACCAGTTCCTCCTATTCCTCCTCCTCTTTATTCTGAGGAAGTGGAAATTGAGCCTGAGGCAACCACGGACAAGGTGCAATCTACTAGCCCACGATGTACCGCACACGTCCACCCTCAGGTTATACCATAAATTGTACCAAAACCAGGACTTGTACCAAAACCGGGAGTTGTGTTTGAACCATCAACAACTCCTGGAGAGAACCCTAAATCCAAACCTTCACTACCATATCCATCGAGGTTACAAGACCAGAAGCTCCGCGAAAAAGCAAACCATCAAATGGAAAAGTTTTTTCAAATCTTCCGTGATATTCATTTTGATATCAGTTTCGCGGATGCTCTCCTGTTGATGCCTAAATTCGCATCGACAATCAAAAATCTGTTGAACAATAAAGAGAAAATATTCGAGATGGCTCGAACTCCGCTCAATGAAAACTGCTCTGCAGTTCTTCTGAAAAAGCTTCCCAAGAAGCTAGGAGATCCGGGAAAATTTCTCATTCCATGTGTTTTTCCCGGAATGGTTGAGTGCTTCGCCCTGGCCGATCTAGGTGCGAGCATCAACTTGATGCCTTATTCAATATGGAAAAAGCTCTCTCTTCCAGATCTCACAACCACCTGCATGACTCTCGAGCTGGCAGACCGCTCAACATCTCGTCCCCTCGGCATTGCCGAGGATGTATTTGTGAAAGTGGGAAATTTCCACTTTCCGGCAGATTTTGTGGTTGTGGATTTCGATGCTGACCCACGAGTTCCTCTCATTCTTGGGAGAGGATTCTTAAGGACGGGTCGTGCGTTAATTGATGTGCACGAAGAGGAAATAACTCTTCGTGTTGGTAATGAAGCTGTAACCTTTAACCTCGATCAAACTTCGAGGTACTCCTCTAATTATGACGCCGAAACGGTTAACCGAATTGATGTCATTGATGTTGCGTCTGAGGAGTACGCTCAAGAGGTTCTAGGTTTTGTCGATGATTCTCCGAGTGAAAACTTCACTCCATCTTCTCACCTCATTATTGCCAATTCTTCTCCTTCCCTCACTCCGTTTGAGGGAAGTTACTTCATCTTAGAAGAAATTGAGGCCTTTCTCGAAAGTGATTCGATTCCCGATGGAATCGATAACCAAGAGATTGACCTCGAGGGGGATATTCTCATGCTTGAAAAGTTATTAAACGAAGATCCCTCTCCTCTTCCTGTTCTACTACAAACACTTCATAAGGAGGAAGTAAAAAATGTTGAGAAAACTGATGACTTTCCCGCGGTTGAACTTAAGGACTTGCCGCCTCATCTTGAATATGCATTTCTGGAGGGTGATGATAAATTACCCGTCATAATTGCTAAAGACTTAAGTGTTGAGGAAAAGGCTGCTCTTATAAAGGTTTTGAAGTCTCATAAGCGAGCAATTGCTTGGCGTCTCTCCGACATCAAGGGCATCGACCCTGAGTTTTGTACTCACAAGATATTAATGGAGGATGACTTCAAACCTGCGGTCCAACATCAAAGAAGGGTGAATCCAAAAATTTACGAGGTTATCAAACAAGAGGTTTTAAAACTTCTTGATGCCGGATTGATTTACCCTATCTCGGACAGTCCTTGGGTCAGCCCAGTTCATTGTGTTCCAAAAAAGGGTGGCATTACTGTTGTCACAAACGAGGAAAATGAGTTAATTCCAACTCGTTTGGTTACGGGTTGGCGCGTCTGCATTGATTATCGTAAATTGAATGACGCCACCCGTAAGGATCATTTTCCTCTGCCCTTTATGGATCAGATGCTCGAGAGATTAGCGGGGAATGAGTACTATTGCTTCCTCGATGGTTTCTCGGGTTACTTTCAGATTCCCATTGACCCGCAAGACCAAGAAAAGACCACTTTTACGTGCCCCTATGGAACTTTCGCATATAAACGTATGCCATTTGGCCTATGTAATGCTCCGGGCACGTTTCAAAGATGTATGATGGCCATTTTTTCCAACATGATCGGGAAAAGTATGGAGGTCTTTATGGACGATTTCTCGGTCATTGGGGATTCGTTTAAATCATGTCTCTCCCATTTAGGCAGCATGCTAAAACATTGTGAAGACACAAAGTTATGTCTAAATTGGGAGAAGAGTCACTTTATGGTCAAAAAGGGCATTGTCCTCGGCCATAAAATTTCAAAAAACGGGATTGAGGTTGACAGAGCCAAAGTGGACGTCATTGCAAAATTGCCTCATCCCACAACTGTGAAAGGTGTTAGGAGCTTTCTGGGTCACGCCGGTTTCTACCGTAGGTTTATTCAAGATTTTTCTAAAATCGTCCGGCCTATGACCCATCTCCTCGAAAAGGATGCTCCTTTTATCTTCTCCCCTGAGTGCATCGAAGCCTTTGAAACATTGAAGAAAAGGCTTACCGAGGCACCGATTCTTGTTGCCCCCGATTGGGACTTGCCCTTCGAGCTCATGTGTGATGCTAGTGATTATGCGATAGGGGCAGTCTTGGGGCAACGCAAAACAAAACATTTTCAGCCTATACACTATGCCAGCAAGACTATGACCGAGGCTCAAAGTCATTACACCACCACTGAAAAAGAATTATTAGCTGTGGTGTATGCTTTTGAAAAATTCCGGCCATACTTGATTCTGACCAAAAGCATAGTGTATACGGATCACTCGGATTTGAAGTATCTATTTTCAAAACAAGATGCAAAGCCGAGACTCCTCCGTTGGGTTCTCCTCCTTCAGGAATTTGATATCATTATTCGTGATAAAAAAGGAGCTGAGAACCTAGCTGCTGATCATCTCTCCCGTCTTGAAAACCCTCACCAAAATGCTTTCGAGAAAAAGGAAATAAATGAAACATTTCCTCTCGAAACCCTCAATGTGGTTTCATTTCGTGGAGACTCGATTACCCCATGGTTTGCCGACTTTGGAAACTATCTTGCGGGTAACTTCATTGTGAAAGGGATGTCGTCCCAACAAAAAAATAAATTTTTCAAAGATGTAAAACATTACTTTTGGGACGACCCCTACTTGTTCAAGATATGCGCGGATCAAGTCATCCGGCGGTGTGCGTATGGTCAGGAAGCCGCTGAAATTTTAAAGGCTTGCCATGCTGGTCCCACGGGGGCCCACCACAATCCCAACTACACCGCCAAAAAGGTGTTTGATTCCGGCTTCTATTGGCCCTCGATCAACAAGGATGCCCAAGATTTGGTCAAGACCTGTGACGCTTGTCAACGTCACGGGAATATTTCACAAAAGAATGAAATGCCTCAGAATGCAATTCAAGTTTGTGAAATTTTTGATATCTGGGGCATTGACTTTATGGGGCCATTTCCATCCTCTCATGGAAACAAATACATACTCGTGGCAGTTGACTACTTGTCAAAATGGGTTGAAGCGAAAGCTTTACCCACAAATGATGCCCGAGTAGTTGTGAAATTTTTAAAAGCTCTTTTTGCCCTATTCGGAACTCCACGTGCTATTATTAGTGATCGTGGTACGCACTTCTGTAGTGATAAATTCGACAAAGTCATGCAAAAGTACGGTGTAACTCACCGTCTTTCCACTGCGTACCACCCTCAAACGAGTGGACAAGTCGAAGTTTCCAATCGGGGCATTAAAAGAATATTGGAAAGAACTATAGGTGAGAATCGTGCATCGTGGTCGGATAAATTAGATGATGCACTTTGGGCTTTCTGTATGGCTTACAAAACACCCATTGGGTGTACGCCTTATAAACTTGTGTACGGGAAAGCGTGCCATCTTCCGATCGAGCTTGAGCACAAAGCCTATTGGGCTCTCAAGCATGCCAATTTCCACCTCAAAACGGCGGGTGATCATAGAAAAGTTCAATTAAATGAATTAAACGAACTTCGTGATCAAGCTTACGAGAACTCTTTGATATATAAAGAAAAGACAAAGAAGATTCATGACTTAAAAATCAAAAACCGCGTTTTCAACGTTGGTGATCGAGTCCTTATTTTCAATTCGAGACTCAAGATCTTCTCGGGAAAGCTCAAAACCCGATGGACTGGTCCATTCACTATCACAAAAGTTTATCCTTATGGTACCGTCGAATTATCTCAAAATGACGGTCCTAACTTCTGTAACAATTCGCATTTTCAGGTTAATTAATTTTTCCCGGAAAAATTTCACTATTCACTTTTACTATTCATTTTTCCCGAAACTTTCCCGAAAGTTGATTTTATTTGATATTCTCAAGTGATAAATCATTTCCATGGCAAATTAAAAGTTTGACATTCATAAGCTCATTTTCGTGAAAGTTATTAAGGAATTACATGGAATTACACGTTTTAGGGTAAAACGTCATTCAGAAATTCTACGCACAACGAAATTCGACCCCGTCAGGTGACCCCACATCGGAAAAATGTTTGACACACTCATGATTTATTTGAGAATAAATCATGACTGAGAAAAACATGACCAAAATAAGCCGCGGCCGTGAAAAACTGGAATTTTCAGTTTTTCAGCGTTTTTACTCAGCCGTAACCTTAGCCTATACCTGCACCGCGTTTCTAAGACAATTTGAGTTTTCAACTTATTAGAAAAAAAAGTCAACATATTTTTCCCTCCTCCATTGACCAATAATCATCCCTTGATGTTATAAGTCATTCCTTGATTTTTAGGCTTACGGTTTGATGTCTAAAAGACATTTAATACCAACCGACACTAGACTGAGCCCAGTCTAGACATTATAAGTCATTTTAAATCATTTTTATCACATTAGAAAAGTAACATTTTACTTTTCTCAATTTTACGCAATATTCGTACGTTTTACGTATTACGCGTTTTAGACCCGTGTTTCCAGTTTTTAGCAGGGTTTTACCACCCAAATGGAACCTACCACTCATTTTATATTTTATTATGGGACATATGGACATGTCTAACAATACTTTAAAGTTCCATAATTTTACGACACCCGGTTTTACGTTTTGAGGCTTAATCATTTACGATTGGCATTTCCCGGAGTCAAGTTTCATCCTAATACTTAGGATAATACCAAGCAAAGTCCACACCTTGTCCCCCAAGTTTAGGAACTGACCTAGGGAGGGGAATTCAGCCTTGTGTGTCTTGATCTCATGCTAGGAGCCTTAAGATGTGAACATGTGTTCAACTTGGCCTCCAAGTGTTGACTAGTCAACAATGTAACCTCCTCATTTGCATATAAATGCCTCTCCTCCCACTCCTTGACCATATGAACGACCCACACACACAACACACTTCATTTTACTAGTTTACTTCAAGTTCCATCCAAGAAATCAAGTGCAATATCCATACATAAACCCTAGTTTAGTTTTGATTCATCAAAACTACTTCAAATCCTTAGAAACTTTGGTGATTTCTCTTGAGTTTGAATCCACTCAAGTCACCTCAATTTTCATCATCTCTCTTTCAAGATTACAAGAGTAGAAAGATTGCATGAAGTGAAGTGGGTTGAAGCAAGTCTATCAAAGTCCTATCCTTACATGTTAACTTCCTTTCATCTTTGAAAGCCAAAAGTTGTGAGCCAAACCCTAACTTGATTCTTGTTAAATAATCATGTTCATATTATTTACATGTTATTCTTGCTATATTATGTCTTGTAGTTATGTCCATGATGTATAAAAATGATTAAAACAAGTTATTGTTATTGATTGTTACAACAAGTTACTAAAACAAGTAAACTAGTGACTTTCTTGGTAAGACCTGATCAAAATGGTAAGAATATGATATTTGATCATCACATATTACAGTAGAGGACTTAACAAGGAAACCGTAGCAATTTGAACCACCCAAAACGAGTATACGAGTCAAAAGTTACGCCCATTTGAAGTTACCAAAACTTTGCGGCAAACTGCCAAATACCATTCTGATCAAATTTGGGTTTTGAAAGTCCCACTTCTGGTCCGATTCATCAAAAAGTTAAAACACGAAAGTTGTCCGGAACGCCGTTTTCGTTCAGGAACAAAGAAGCTCGAGACCTAAAAACACTTTCCGAGTGATAAAATTCTTCAAATTCTAAACAGCCAATTTTTAGGCGAAAGTCACAAGATTATGGTTATACTTTGAAAGGAACAAGAGGTCTTATGACCTATAATCAAGACCACAACCATGGCTAGAGCCAAGGTTGTGTCTCATGACCTTGAAACAAGGACCAAAGGTCATGGCTAGACCATGACGAAATAACCATACCAACTTTCATAGGCGTAAACATGAAACAAAGAGTTGACGAGAACTTGAACAAGCAATTTGGATCTACTTCACTTAAAAGGGAACCATGAGATATTACCAAGAGAAAATGGTCATACAAAACTTATGAAACATACCCTAATAACAATCTTCATGTACTAATAAACTTTCCTAAGTTTATTCAAATATCGGACATGTAACCTTTCAGATCAAAACTTATATCTATATATTTCATCAACTACTACAATAGTAGGGAGCCTCATGTGAGGAGTTCATTATGTAAGCCGTCGAGTTGAGTTGTGGATTTACGAGTTAAAGTGTCCTGGCTCCTCGAACACTTACTAACATGACTTCTGAATTATGTCGGCCCGAACGGTAGTAAACGATATACAAAACATACATGTTTCATGAATCTTTTCTTTCAAGGACTTACAATATACATCATACCACATCATGGACTATAATGCAAGATATATATATAGGCACTACTTCATATTCTTTACTCCAATCCTAAGTCGTGACATTCTATTATAGGTTGCTCATAGAACCTTCACGATTCAACCGTTACATTCATTACTTGCTATCTTACTTAAGGTGAGTTCATAGCCCCACTTTACATTACTTCAATGTTTTACAAACCCTTGGGGGGAATACATGCTATTTATAACCGAGCACAATGTTTTTAAATTGTATGCTTACCTGATTATTTTATTATCACTAAGTACCATCCTTGCTAAACCGAGATCCTTTATTATGAACCATTTAATCACTAGTAATAGTGAGCGCAAATATTATTAATAGGCCTATTGGGATTGACGAATCCCATTTGTATTGACTAAGTTCAAACAAATGCAATAATATTTGAGATTTAGGTATGTTAGCAAAGTACCTACCGGGATAAATCTGCCGATCGATATTGGTACACGTTAACGTTATGGTGTCATAAGCTTAGTGTATAATACATGTTCCGGGCGTATAATAACGTAGCCTACCTGTTTTGTTTTCCAAACATTGGTGTGAGCCTATAACTCACACTACCAACATATTGTGTTCAATCGATTTAACAAACTCTATGAATATCACTCAACCTTTGTGTTGACCTCTCAAGCATGTATTTCAGGTTCATGACGATCAAGGATGGCACGGAAGGACACGGATACTCAAGAGGGCTATAAATTTACTTATCATTCAAAAACTCACTTAATGTGATTTGTAAACATGGAACCAATTGGGACCTCATTTTGAAATCTCTGATATTTATATAATTTGAATGATAAATCTTTTAAAATGACTCAATTGGAGTTCGTTTTCTATCATTGTGACTATTGTGCCGTCGAGTAACACCCAGTTTGAATTCCGCTGCATCCATGAATTGGGGGTGTTACAGATTGGTATCAGAGCCATGGTTATAGAGAAATGGGTCTAACTGAGACCTAAACTATAACTACAACTACAAGCAAAACCATTTTTATATCCTTCCGCTCTCCGTGTCTTCCATCCTCCAGACGATTATGGACTTAGTAAGCATGTTATGCTACACAAACATATTAGTATATTCATATATACCCATTTTGAGCATTTCCCCGTAGACATTTTGTGCTACACAAACATAATTGCATATTGATATATGTGCCCTAAACATAATTGAGCATTTCCCCGTAAGCATTAGTATATTGATATATAAACTCGGTTTATTTTCAATCATTTATCTAAACAATGGACTAAACATATCTGTGTATGCCTATTCTAAGGCATTTCGGCACAGCCACACTCTCCCAATCATGTTCCTACTCCAACATTATATGTCCAAGACATTGTAACTAATTACAATGGTCTCATTCATTTTCCAAGACATTGTGAGATACAATGGTCTCATTCATTTTCCAAGACATTGTGAGATACAATGGTCTCATTCACTTTTCAAGACATTGTGAGATACAATGGTCTCATTCATTTTCCAAGACATTGTGAGATACAATGGTCTCATTCATTTTCCAAGACATTGTGAGATACAATGGTCTCATTCATTTTCCAAGACATTGTGAGATACAATGGTCTCATTCACTTTTCAAAACATTGTGAGATACAATGGCCTCATTCATTTTCCAAGACATTGTGAGATACAATGGTCTCATTCATTTTCCAAGACATTGTATGATACAATGGTCTTAATCATTTCTCAAATGTTTTGAGTCACACAATGGCCTAACCTACTTCCCAGACATTGTGAATTGCACAATGGTCTAACCTACTTCCGAGACATTGTGTTTTGTGCAAATGGTCTCTAGAATTATTCCATCACATCATTAATATCATTTCTTATGATATCAAAAACCCGTCACAATCTATCGATTTCAAAACAAGAAATATGAGATTTCTAAAGGACAAACTAATCCATCATCGACAAAAGCTGAACTTTCTCTACATTCATCAAAGTTTTCTTATGAAACCTTCATTATTAAAAGTTCGTGATCCTGGCCAAGTATGTTCTATTTTAGAACTACTTAAAACTTCCTTTCCATACGTATCTACCCTTACTACCTTCTATGCAATGGAATATGAAAACATACGTTACAAGTCTTGTATGGACGGGACTTGCAACTTAAGGGTTTGACATCGCCTTTGTTTAGTGAACAGTTTCCCGAAAGCAACGGACATATCAAAAGTATACCTAGTTTAGGTATTTGAAAATTTTATCGAACCTTGGCTAAATATAGACTAGTCACCTATATTTAACCTAGGGACAGTGGAATATAGTCTGACTAACTATATTCGACTTAGAATTTTCAAATACTGAGAGTAGTTGTACTAGGGTTATGTTTAGATTGATTTCCTACATGAACTCGATAAACCACCAGAATACATTAAAACAATCTAGAGACACGATAATGTCTTACCACTCAGCGAAATCTTAACACCTTATTTGTGTTACCTAATTTCATTCTTGAAATTTTTCATTTATGAGATAATCCGAACGACTATCTTGGGATAGTTATCAATTCTTCTCTTCATCCCGTGGAAGTACCATCCTGTTTAGGATACCATTCCGTCATAAACTTTTAAAAATCTCTTAAGATTTTTAAAGCAAACTCAACATCGATACCTAAGAGTATTAATGTTAAGCATACACTACACACTTTTGTTCATCAACATATCATAACATTATCTTCACAACCGTTGGAACCACAAGCTCATTAACAGATCTTGATACACTTTTAAAGCTCAAATCATCCTTAGTTACACCACAAGTACCCTCATCAGCTTTACAAGTTTGAATATTCATCTTGTACTTTTGGAACACCAGTATCATCTCGTAATACACTACCTTGTAACTCACCGGCTAAGTATGAATGTTGTGTCGGGAATTCTTGAGTAGGATGATTTATAATGTCCTTATTTGAATGGATTGGGATGCCTTTTCATTTAAATAAAGAAATTATAAATCATCGAACCATAAGTTTATGTTCCTTTAGTTACATTGTTTGGGATGCCTCTCTATGTAAATAAAGAATTATAAACAAGTGGGCTTATTTATATCCGAAATAACATAAGTATGAAGTCAACCTACATTACATTGCTCGGGTATGGCATGATACCTACATTACATTGCTCGGGTATGGCATGATACCTACATTATATCCGCCACAAGAAATCCTATCTTTTCACCGACATCGCTTCAAACCATGACATAAACACTAGGTACAACAACCGATTACCTACTAGGCTATGATTGCAACAACTATCCCAATTTCCATTAGTACGAGGTTTACATTTTGGTTTTCATAATGATAGTGCAATAACAAACAAACTCATTGCGAGGCCATGTAACCATATGCATGTGCAGTCGTAACAAACTCATTGCGAGGCCATGTAGCCATATGCATGGGCAGCCGTACAATTCAAACAGGACTTGGTCCAACCACATGTTCAACGCTTATTCCATGATTCGATTCTTATATCAATTGCTATTGATACTTGACAACTATATCAATTTCCATTTTGATATTTAACTATATCAATTTCTGTACAACTACTATATCAATTTCTATTAATAATCGACTGCTATATCAATTTTCTTTGATATTCGACTATTATATGGATCTCTACTGATATTCAACCATGTTATCAATCTCTATTGACACACCATATTCTGAGACAAATCAAACTACATCACTAGTAATTCCAGACTTTGGTCCTCATAAGTAACCACACATCTTTATCGACACCACTCCAACATATGACACACAAAGAACTTCGGGACGAAGTTCCCCGTAAGGGGTAGAGACTGTAACAATTCGCATTTTCAGGTTAATTAATTTTTCCCGGAAAAATTTCACTATTCACTTTTACTATTCATTTTTCCCGAAACTTTTCCGAAAGTTGATTTTATTTGATATTCTCAAGTGATAAATCATTTCCATGGCAAATTAAAAGTTTGACATTCATAAGCTCATTTTCGTGAAAGTTATTAAGGAATTACATGGAATTACACGTTTTAGGGTAAAACGTCATTCAGAAATTCTACGCACAACGAAATTCGACCCCGTCAGGTGACCCCACATCGGAAAAATGTTTGACACACTCATGATTTATTTGAGAATAAATCATGACTGAGAAAAACATGACCAAAATAAGCCGCGGCCGTGAAAAACTGGAATTTTCAGTTTTTCAGCGTTTTTACTCAGCCGTAACCTTAGCCTATACCTGCACCGCGTTTCTAAGAAAATTTGAGTTTTCAACTTATTAGAAAAAAAAGTCAACATATTTTTCCCTCCTCCATTGACCAATAATCATCCCTTGATGTTATAAGTCATTCCTTGATTTTTAGGCTTACGGTTTGATGTCTAAAAGACATTTAATACCAACCGACACTAGACTGAGCCCAGTCTAGACATTAGAAGTCATTTTAAATCATTTTTATCACATTAGAAAAGTAACATTTTACTTTTCTCAATTTTACGCAATATTCGTACGTTTTACGTATTACGCGTTTTAGACCCGTGTTTCCAGTTTTTAGCAGGGTTTTACCACCCAAATGGAACCTACCACTCATTTTATATTTTATTATGGGACATATGGACATGTCTAACAATACTTTAAAGTTCCATAATTTTACGACACCCGGTTTTACGTTTTGAGGCTTAATCATTTACGATTGGCATTTCCCGGAGTCAAGTTTCATCCTAATACTTAGGATAATACCAAGCAAAGTCCACACCTTGTCCCCCAAGTTTAGGAACTGACCTAGGGAGGGGAATTCAGCCTTGTGTGTCTTGATCTCATGCTAGGAGCCTTAAGATGTGAACATGTGTTCAACTTGGCCTCCAAGTGTTGACTAGTCAACAATGTAACCTCCTCATTTGCATATAAATGCCTCTCCTCCCACTCCTTGACCATATGAACGACCCACACACACAACACACTTCATTTTACTAGTTTACTTCAAGTTCCATCCAAGAAATCAAGTGCAATATCCATACATAAACCCTAGTTTAGTTTTGATTCATCAAAACTACTTCAAATCCTTAGAAACTTTGGTGATTTCTCTTGAGTTTGAATCCACTCAAGTCACCTCAATTTTCATCATCTCTCTTTCAAGATTACAAGAGTAGAAAGATTGCATGAAGTGAAGTGGGTTGAAGCAAGTCTATCAAAGTCCTATCCTTACATGTTAACTTCCTTTCATCTTTGAAAGCCAAAAGTTGTGAGCCAAACCCTAACTTGATTCTTGTTAAATAATCATGTTCATATTATTTACATGTTATTCTTGCTATATTATGTCTTGTAGTTATGTCCATGATGTATAAAAATGATTAAAACAAGTTATTGTTATTGATTGTTACAACAAGTTACTAAAACAAGTAAACTAGTGACTTTCTTGGTAAGACCTGATCAAAATGGTAAGAATATGATATTTGATCATTACATATTACAGTATAGGACTTAACAAGGAAACCGTAGCAATTTGAACCACCCAAAACGAGTATACGAGTCAAAAGTTACGCCCATTTGAAGTTACCAAAACTTTGCGGCAAACTGCCAAATACCATTCTGATCAAATTTGGGTTTTGAAAGTCCCACTTCTGGTCCGATTCATCAAAAAGTTAAAACACGAAAGTTTTCCGGAACGCCGTTTTCGTTCAGGAACAAAGAAGCTCGAGACCTAAAAACACTTTCCGAGTGATAAAATTCTTCAAATTCTAAACAGCCCATTTTTAGGCGAAAGTCACAAGATTATGGTTATACTTTGAAAGGAACAAGAGGTCTTATGACCTATAATCAAGACCACAACCATGGCTAGAGCCAAGGTTGTGTCTCATGACCTTGAAACAAGGACCAAAGGTCATGGCTAGACCATGACGAAATAACCATACCAACTTTCATAGGCTTAAACATGAAACAAAGAGTTGACGAGAACTTGAACAAGCAATTTGGATCTACTTCACTTAAAAGGGAACCATGAGATATTACCAAGAGAAAATGGTCATACAAAACTTATGAAACATACCCTAATAACAATCTTCATGTACTAATAAACTTTCCTAAGTTTATTCAAATATCGGACATGTAACCTTTCAGATCAAAACTTATATCTATATATTTCATCAACTACTACAATAGTAGGGAGCCTCATGTGAGGAGTTCATTATGTAAGCCGTCGAGTTGAGTTGTGGATTTACGAGTTAAAGTGTCCTGGCTCCTCGAACGCTTACTAACATGACTTCTGAATTATGTCGGCCCGAACGGTAGTAAACGATATACAAAACATACATGTTTCATGAATCTTTTCTTTCAAGGACTTACAATATACATCATACCACATCATGGACTATAATGCAAGATATATATATAGGCACTACTTCATATTCTTTACTCCAATCCTAAGTCGTGACATTCTATTATAGGTTGCTCATAGAACCTTCACGATTCAACCGTTACATTCATTACTTGCTATCTTACTTAAGGTGAGTTCATAGCCCCACTTTACATTACTTCAATGTTTTACAAACCCTTGGGGGGAATACATGCTATTTATAACCGAGCACAATGTTTTTAAATTGTATGCTTACCTGATTGTTTTATTATCACTAAGTACCATCCTTGCTAAACCGAGATCCTTTATTATGAACCATTTAATCACTAGTAATAGTGAGCGCGAATATTATTAATAGGCCTATTGGGATTGATGAATCCCATTTGTATTGACTAAGTTCAAACAAATGCAATAATATTTGAGATTTAGGTATGTTAGCAAAGTACCTACCGGGATAAATCTGCCGATCGATATTGGTACACGTTAACGTTATGGTGTCATAAGCTTAGTGTATAATACATGTTCCGGGCGTATAATAACGTAGCCTACCTGTTTTGTTTTCCAAACATTGGTGTGAGCCT
Source organism: Artemisia argyi (assembly GCA_030686995.1). Classification (NCBI taxonomy): domain Eukaryota; kingdom Viridiplantae; phylum Streptophyta; class Magnoliopsida; order Asterales; family Asteraceae; genus Artemisia; species Artemisia argyi. The sequence continues at coordinate 85,496,275 of CM060699.1, forward strand.
ATAACTCACACTACCAACATATTGTGTTCAATCGATTTAACAAACTCTATGAATATCACTCAACCTTTGTGTTGACCTCTCAAGCATGTATTTCAGGTTCATGACGATCAAGGATGGCACGGAAGGACACAGATACTCAAGAGGGCTATAAATTTACTTATCATTCAAAAACTCACTTAATGTGATTTGTAAACATGGAACCAATTGGGACCTCATTTTGAAATCTCTGATATTTATATAATTTGAATGATAAATCTTTTAAAACGACTCAATTGGAGTTCGTTTTCTATCATTGTGACTATTGTGCCGTCGAGTAACACCCAGTTTGAATTCCGCTGCATCCATGAATTGGGGGTGTTACAACTTCAAAGTGAATGGACATCGTTTAAAGCACTACTTTGGAGAGGACATACCATCCATGGTTGTCCCGGATCTCCAAACTTTCCCCAAGGACAATTGAATTCGGGGATCGAGTCAAGCTAGCGACTCAATGAACAAAAACAATAGCACAATACGGGTTTTCACCCGTATCTCTGATTCTTTCTATTTTCTACCACCTAGTGTGGGGGAATGGCCAACCCCCCGCTGTTTGAAAAAAATGTATATATGTAAAAAAAAAAAAAAAAAGAAAAAAAAAGGTTGTATATATATAGAAATAAAGTGAAATTTGGTATTTCCGCATTTAGATTAGAATCTTGGATTTTTACGTTCAAAGAATCGGCATAATAGCCGGGACTTTGAATATTGAGGACAATATTCATTTCTAAGTGTGGGGGGGAAATTCTAGCAAATTTTATCAAAATATCTTTCAAGTACCCCCGTTTTTTGCCAAAATTTTCAAAAATTTTTCACTTTATTTCAAAATTTTTGTGGTAATCAGTCCGCCAAGTCTAACCGACAAAGGGATTGGCTAATCCAGGAGCAAATGGCTCTTCGTAAAGATAAATCAAATCCGTTTACGGCTTGCAATTTGCCCAAAATTGTATGGTTCCTCAACTCCTCATCATCCTCAAAAGCTAATGAGTTGGCTAGCTCGCAAGATTATGGCTTGTGGTAAAGGCTGTGGAAAATCCATAATTGGTAATCAGCTCACCAAGATGTTAACTAGGTCCATCAAGATGCTGGCTAGTCCAGGAGCAAACGGCTCTTGGTAAAGACTAAACAAATCCGTTGAAAGCTGGTGGTTTGCTCAAAATCACACGGTTATCAGGTGTGCCACAGTTCTTACACCTGGCTACTCCAGAGGTGATGGCCTTTGGTAAAGAGTTTAAAATCCATCAAGTTTTCTAAAAAGATTGCTAGGGACTAGCAATAGTTCAGTGTGGGGGATTGATGAGTGCTCAAACACTCATCGTTTTTGACGTATTTAAACTGCCAAAACATACAAAAACAATCAAGAAGATATCAAAATACTTAAATTATCCCAGGGATTGTGTTTTATGTGTTTTAAATGCAAAATGTGCAAAAACAAAGGAAAATCTATCAAAGTTTGCAATATTGGCAGTTTTAGTCCCCCAAGTTTCAAAACTCGTCAAATTTAGTCCCTATGCATTTCTTTTGAAAGGAAAAGTCAACCCAAGGTTTTAAAAGTCAAATTTCACAAAATATTACACTTGGGTAACAAGTTTTCCAAAATTACAAGTTTGGTCCCTGAAAATCCAAAAATGGCTAGGTCCCTGGGAAATTTTGAAATTTGAAAAAATGGAAAAATGGTTTTGGAACATTGGAATTATGGCAATATTGATCCTTGGAAGCAAATTGGGGAAAGTACATTTTCAGTCCTCCAAGTTTGGAAAAGTTACAAGAAAGGTCCTTGTGTTCATAAATTTAACAAACCAAACGGACCCTTTAAATTATTTAAACCCAACAACAAAACCAAGCCCACCCAATTCCAATCCAAATCTGCCCCTGATCCATGAACCCCCCAGGCCCAAAATCCCTAAGCCCATCTCCCATTTTGCTAATAAACCCCCTCGGTCAAACACCCCGCTGACTCTCTTTCTTCCCCAACATCCCCGCGCAAAACCAGGGAAACCTTTCTCCCCCCTCATCGCCTTTTTCACCCACTAGCCCCCCACAATTAATACCTACACCAACTTAACCCACCACAATAAATTACCTCACCAAACCCCCACCAGTACCACTAAGTTTTACCCCGTATCCATTTTGGCGCCAAAAAGGCAATCAAAGGCTAGAAATGATCTCAAAGCAATTGAATGGTGAGGATTTGGTCAAGAAGTCAAAACTAAGCTATTGGAACTCTCAGATTTCAAAAAGGTGCCATGTGGGAAGTGTTAGGGTGAATTTTTACTTCGTTATATATATTAAGCTCATGTGAGCTTTAGAAGTGTGTAATATCTTAGTTTTAAATATTTTTTAAGTTTATTGTAATGTATTGTAACTCTTTTTTATTAATGAAAGTTCTGTTTTAAGTTTATCTCTCATTTTTCAAATTCAAGTTTCATTTACAATTCTCAAGTAATGGTTTAAGTTTAACAGTGGTCTATGGTTGATTGTATACTCATGTAAGTTCAAACAAAAGACTTTTAGAAGCTTGATAAGCTTCTATTGCAATTAGTTACTCAGTTTCTATAAATATCAAAAATAATTAAGAAAAATCAAAAATAAATAAAAAAAGGGTGTTACATAGTGAAGAAAGAATGGAGCACAGTTGATTAAGGATGGCTGTGGGTTAGGGACCTCATGGGAGGTCATTAGGTTGGATAATTTGGTCATTGGTACTTGGCAGCCAAGCTTGGAAGGCTTTGTAAGCTAAAAAATCTCATCTCTTTAGTAATAAGTAGTTCTAACTGTTTCTTTGTGCTTACTTTGGTTAATTATTAGTAACTAGATCAGTGGTAATCATTTGTTTGTGTTTTATGTTTGTCTAAATCAAAATCTCATAAATAATTGCTTTTATAGGAGTGTTTGGTTGTAATCTGTTTAAGCTATTCTACTTGTTCATTTGTGCAAGTCTGTGTTTCTATAAGTTGTTTGGTTGAATACAAGGTCAGGGGAACCATAGTTTTGTTCCAAAACATTGCAAAAGTCAAAATCATTTGAAATTGATCACCACAGTTAACTTTGGTGATTTTTTAAGTCCAAATTCTATCATACTCTTTCATAAGTTGGATTTTTTGCTTAAGTTAGCTTTCATACAGCTTATCATAACACTTTAAGTCATTAAATCAGCAATACAAGTTCATAAAAGTCAAATCTCAAAGTTTCTCAAAAAGTCAAAAACACCATATTTAGATTTTTGCCAAAATGGCATGAATTAAATTGATTTTTGTGTTTGGATTCAAGGTCTGAAATTTTTTGTGAGTAGACTCTATCAGTTGATCTATTGAACATACTTGGTTGATTTTTGTGAATTTTTCTTAATGACTAAAATGCCCTTGGAACTGACCTGCAGGGCAAAGTAGTTGCCCTGTCTCAGCAGACCCTAGTTCACCACCCAACTTTGGTGGTGATTTGTGGTTTACCCAGTGGGTCCCAAACCTTCATTTTGGTTCCATACAACCCCCTCCTACTAGGGAGTAAGGGATGACCATTTATTTGACCTTAGGACCAGTAGACCCCACCTTGTTTGACCCCCCAAGTCTGTCCCCAGACTGCCTCAGAACCAAATAAGCAAACAGCTTATTTTGGTGTTCTAGCTTATTGAATCAGCTTAATTGTGTGTTACTTGTTTAGACTTGTTCATTATACTTGCTTTCATCTGTTTTCACCAAAGTGGATTCCACACAAGCTGATTTTGGCTTATTCCCACTTTGGTCAAAGAAAGTCAACTGTCATAGGAATAAGCACTTGAAGTGCTTATTTCCTTTACCACAGTCAAAGTCACTTCATAAAAGTTGCCTAAAAATTTATAATAAGCAGTTTGGAAAAGGAAAATCTCAAATAAACCCAACTTAATAGAAGTGATAGCTTCTATTTAAGCCAATTGGCTTATTCATCAGCTTATTATTAAGCAAATTCTATTTTTATAATTTTCCTAAGTTCCTGTAGTTGTAAAATAATTTCTGTAATTTTTTCATATTTTTCTCTTTTCATTTAGTATTTTTAATAATTAATATTAGTTTTTATTAATTAATAATTAGTTAATAATTAGTAATAATTATTTAAAATGTCCTAAAAATATATTTTCTGTTTTAAAATTAGTTTTATATTATTTTAGACTTTTCTAAGTTTTAATTTTATTTTTCCAAGCTTATTTTACATTTTCCTATTAATTAGTGTAATTTTAATTAGTTTAAATTAGTTTTTAATTAATAGTAATTATATAAAAAGTAGGAAAAATATATTTTAAGTTTGAAAATTAGTTTTATAATATTTTAGATTTTTCCAAATTTACTTTTCATATTTTTAGTGTAATTTCATAATTAGTTATAATTTAGTTTAATTTAAATAATTAATAAGTAATTAATAAATAGTATTTAATTAATAATAATTAATTAAATAGTGTAAAAATTAATTTTAATTTCCTCAAAAGTTTCTTTTATTATTAGGATTGTAAAAATGTGATTTTCACTTTTGTAAGTATTTTATTTTACCAAAACTCGCGTTTTATTTTGTATGTTTACGTTTTATTTAAACGTAACGTACGCGTTTTTAGGTTTTAAACGTTTCTGTTTTTTCTGACTTTCCTATCTTATTCATATATCTTGATTAAGCTATTTCTTCGTATATTCCTTAGTTTAACCAATCTCAAACCCCTTTTCATCCAAATTCACCCGATCACGAAACCGTTTTGATTACCATTCACACCTCGTCGGGACATAACGACCCGGGGAAACACTATATTCCGCGGAGCATTGACTCTAGGCTGTTTGACCCTGTTGACCATCACCTGGTCAATTAGGTTGACCGTTTGGAGCCAATCAGTTACTTGCGAGTGAGCGCGAATATTGTGAATAGGCCTATTGGGATTGACGAATCCCATTTGTTTTGACTAAGTTCAAACAAATGCATTAATATTTGAGACATTAGGTATGACGGCAAAGTACCTACCGGGATAAATCTGCCGATCGATATTGGTACACGTTAACGTTTCGGTGTCATAAGCTTAGTGAATTAATAACCTTTCCGGGCATATAACAACGTAGCCCATCTTTGTTTTCTAACTATGAGTGTGAGTCTATAGCTCACACTACGATTATTTTGTTCAAACGATTTAACTAAACTCTATGAATATCACTCAACCTTTGTGTTGACCTCTCAAGCATGCATTTCAGGTTCATGACGATCAAGGATGGCACGGAAGGACACGGATACTCAAGAGGGCTATAAATTTTATTATCATTCAAAAACTCATTTAATGTGATTTGTAAACATGGAATCATTTGGGACCTCATTTTTGTAATCTCTGATATTTATACAATTTGAATGATAAATCTTTTAAAACGACTCAATTGGAGTTCGTTTTCTATTATTGTGACTATTGTGCCGTCGAGTAACACCCAGTTCGAATTCCGCTGCATCCATGATTTGGGGGTGTTACAGATTGGTACCAGAGCCATGGTTATAGAGAAACGGGTCTAATTGAGACCTAAACTATAACCACACATACAAGCAAAAACATTTTTATATATACATTCGAGTTATTTTCAATCATTTTATCTAAACATATCTGCGTATGCCTATTCTAGGGCATTTCGGCACAACTACATTGTCCCAATCATGTTTCTACTCCAACATTTTATGTCCAAGATATTGTAACTAATTACAATGCTCTTTTCTATTTACCGGACATTGTATGATACAATGGTCTTAATCATTTCTCAAATGTTTTGAGTCACACAATGGTCTAATCTACTTCCGAGACATTGTGATTTGTTCAATGGTCTTTGGAATTATTCCACCACCTCATCAATATCATTTCTTATGATATCAAAAACCCATCACAATCTATCGATTTCAAAATAGAAATATGTGATTTCTAAAGGGATAAACTAATCCATCACCTACAAAAGCGGAAGTTCAACTCTACATTCATCAAAGTTTTCTTCTGAAACCTTCATTGTTAAAAGCTCGTGATCCTGGCCAAGTATGGACTGTTACTTAAAACTTCCTTTCCACACACATACCTACCCGTACTATCTTCTATGCGATGGAATGTGAAAACATGGGTTACAAGTCTTGTATGGGCGGGACTTGCAACTGAAGGGTTTGACATCGCCTTTGTTTAGTGGACAATTTTCCGAAAGCAACAGACATATCACAAGTATACCTAATTTAGGTATTTGAAAATTTTATCGAACCTTGGCTAAATATAGACTAGCCACCTATATTTAACCTAGGGACAGTGGAATATAGTCTGACTAACTATATTCGACTTAAAATTTTCAAATACTGAGAATAGTTGTACTAGGGTTATGTTTAGATTGATTTCCTACATGAACTCGATAACCCACCAGAATTCATTAAAACGATCTAGAGACACGATAGTGTTTTACCACTCGGCGAAATCTTAACACCTTATTTGTACTACCTAATTTCATTCTTGAAAGTTTTCATTTATGAGATAATCCGAACTACTATCTTGGGATAGTTATCAATTCTTCTCTTCATCCTGTAGAAGTGCTATCCTGTTTAGGTCCTAAGGATACCATTCCATCATAAACCTTTAAAATCTCTTAAGATTTTCAAAACAAACTCAAACATCTATACCTAAGAGTATTAATGTTAAGCATACACTACACACTTCTGTTCATCAACATATCACAACATTATCTTCACAACCGTGGCAAACACAAGCTCATTAACAGATCTTGAGGCACTTTTAAAAGCTCAAATCATCCATAGTTACACCATAAGTACCCTCATCAACTTTACAAGATTGAATATTCATTTTGTACTTTTGGAACACCAATATCATCTCGTAATACACTACCTTGTAACTCACCGGCTAATTGTGAATGTTGTGTTGGGAATTCTTAAGTAGGATGATTTGTAATTATTTGAATGGATTGGGATGCCTTTTCATTTAAATAAAGAAATTGTAAATCACCGAACCATAAGTTTATATTCCCCTATTTACATTGTTTGGGATGCCTCTCTATGTAAATAAAGAATTATAAACAAGTGGGCTTATTTGTATCCGAAATAACATAAGTATGAAGTCAATAAACACTAGGTACAACAACCGATTACCTACTAGGCTATGATTGCAATTACTATCTCAATTCCTATTAATATTCGACTGCTATATCAATTTCCTTTGATATTCGACTATTACCATACCTTTCCTACATAAAAGTAAGCCTCATCCTACACCATACACTGAAATGACAAATCAAACTGCATAACTAGTAATCCCAGACTTTAGTCCTCATAAGTAACCACACCTCTTCATCAGCACCACTCCAACATATGACACACATAGAACTTCGGGACGAAGTTCCCCGTAAGGGGTAAAGACTGTAACAATTCGCATTTTCAGGATAATTACTATTCCCGGAAAATTTTACTATTCACTTTTACTATTCATTTTCCCGAAATTTTCCTGAAATTTGATTTTTGTTTCTTGGCCTCGAGTGATAAATCATTTCCATGACAAATTAAAAGTTTGACATTCATAAGCTCATTTTCGTGAAAGTTAATAAGGAATTACACGTTTTAGGGTAAAACGTCATTCAAAAATTCTACGCACAACGAAACTCGACCGCGTTAAGTGACCCCGCATCAGAAAAATGTTTGACACACTCATGATTTATTTGAGAATTAATCATGACTATGAAAAACATGACCAAAATAAGCCTCGGCCGTGAAAAACTGGAATTTTCAGTTTTTAAGCGTTTTTACTCAGCCGTAACCTTAGCCTATACCTGCACCGCATTTCTAAGACGATTTAAGTTTTCAACTTATTAGAAAAAGTCAACATATTTTCCCTCCTCCTTTGACCAAAAATCATTCCTTGATTTTATAAGTCATTCCTTGATTTTTAGGCATACGGTTTGATGTCTAAAAGACATTTAATACCAACCGACACTAGACTGAGCCCAGTCTAGACATTATAAGTCATTTTAAATTATTTTTATCCTATTAGAAAAGTAACATTTTACTTTTCTCAATTTTACGCAATATTCGTACGTTTTACGTATTACGCGTTTTAGACCCGTGTTTCCAGTTTTAGCAGGGTTTTACCACCCCAATGGAACCTACCACTCATTTTATATTTTACTATGGAGTATTATGACATGTTTAACCATTCTTTCAAGTTTCGTATTGTTACGATACCCGGTTTTACGTTTTGTGACGTAACAACTTACGGTTAGCATTTTACGGAGTCAAAACATACTAGATATCTTGGATAATATCTTCCAAAGTCCAACCCTTCCTCCCCAAGCATGCAAACCGCCATAGGGGGGGGGGAGTCATCCCATATGTGGCTTAATCTTGTGCTTAAGGCCTTAAGATGGTTACAAGTGTAAAACTTGCCATGGAAGTGTTGACAAGTCAATGCTTTCTAACCTCCTTAAACTCATATAAATACCCTCCCCTCCCTCTTGTTGCCGTGGGATATACCACACACCAACACCATCTCCTTTGCTCATTTTCTTCCAAGTTTCATGCAAGATTCAAGAGCATAACAACACATAAACTCTAGTTTGGTTTTGATTCATCAAACTACTTCCAAACCCTAGATACTTTGGTGATTTCTCTTGAGTTTGAATCCACTCAAGTCACCTCAACTTTCATCATCTATCTTTCAAGATTACAAGAGTAGAAAGATTGCATGAAGTGAAGTGGGTTGAAGCTAAAGTCTATCAAAGTCCTAGCCTTACATGTTAACTTCCTTTCTTGTAGAAAGCCAAAAGTTGTAAGCCAAACCCTAACATGCTTCTTGTTAAATAATCATGTTCATGTTATTTACATATTATTCTTGCTATATTATGTCTTGTAGTTATGTCCATGATGTATAAAAGTGAGTAAAACAAGTTAGACAAGTTATTAAAACAAGTAAACTAGTGACTTTCTTGAAAAGACCTGATCAAAATGGTAAAAATATGATATTGGATCATTACATATTGTAGTAGAGGACCTAACAAGGAAACCGTAGCAATTTGAACCACCTAAAACGAGTATACGAGTAAAAAGTTATGACCATTTGAAGTTACCAAAACTTTGCGGCAAAGCTGCCAAAAACATTCTGTTACAGAAACTTAAAACACGCAAAAAGAGGCATTTCTGGTCCGTTTCATGAAAAAGTTAAAGCACGAAAGTTTTCCGGAATCACGTTTTCTTCAAAAACTCAGGGGCACGTCTCCAGAAAATCAATAACGAATGAGATATTTCTCAGTTTCTTAACAGCTATTTACATATATATAAGTCACTATATTATGGTTATACTTTACAAGGAACAAGAGGTCTTATGACCTATAATCAAGATCACAACCATGGCTAGAGCCAAGGTTGAGTCTCATGACCATGGACCAATGACCAAAGGTCATGGCAAGACCATGACTAAATGACCATAGAAGCTTACTTAGACGAAAACATGAAACAAAGAATTGGCGATAACTTGAACAAGCAATTTGGATCTACTTCACTTAAAAGAACCATGAGATATTACAAAGAAAAATGGTCATACAAGTTATAAGAAACTTCCCCTAATAACAATCTTCATGTAATAATAAGCTTTCCTAAGTTTATTCAAATATTGGACATGTAACTTTTCGGATCAAAACTTATATATATATATTTTATCAACTACTACAATAGTAGGGAGCCTCATGTGAGGAGTTCACTATGTAAGCCGTCGAGATGAGTTGTGGATTTACGAATTAAAGTGTCCTGGCTCCTCGAACGCTTACTATCATGATTTCTGAATTATGTCGGCCTGAACGGTAGTAAACGATATATAAACATACATGTTTCATGAATCATTTCTTTCAAAGACTTACACTATACATCATACCACATCATGGACTAAGTGCAAGACATACATATATTGGCATGTTTATGTTCCTTAGACATTATTCCAAACCTAAGTTGCAACGATTATTCTAGGTTGCTCGTAGAAGTTCTTACGGCATATCCATCATTCTCATTATACATCATCCAACTCAAAGTGAGTTCATAGCCCCACTTTCTATTGTTTAACTATTTTACAAACCCATGGGGGGGATACATGCTATTATTTTTCTACTCGAACACAATGCTTTCTACTGTATGCTATTCGACTATGTTTTATTATCACTAAGTAACATCCTTGCCAAACCAAGATCCCTTATTATGAACCATTTAATCACTTGCGAGGTTTACTTGCGAGTGAGCGCGAATATTGTGAATAGGCCTATTGGGATTGACGAATCCCATTTGTTTTGACTAAGTTCAAACAAATGCATTAATATTTGAGACATTAGGTATGACGGCAAAGTACCTACCTGGATAAATCTGCCGATCGATATTGGTACACGTTAACGTTTCGGTGTCATAAGCTTAGTGAATTAATAACCTTTCCGGGCATATAACAACGTAGCCCATCTTTGTTTTCTAACTATGAGTGTGAGTCTATAGCTCACACTACGATTATTTTGTTCAAACGATTTAACTAAACTCTATGAATATCACTCAACCTTTGTGTTGACCCTCAAGCATGTATTTCAGGTTCATGACGATCAAGGATGGCACGGAAGGACACGGATACTCAAGAGGGCTATAAATTTTATTATCATTCAAAAACTCATTTAATGTGATTTGTAAACATGGAACCATTTGGGACCTCATTTTTGTAATCTCTGATATTTATACAATTTGAATGATAAATCTTTTAAAACGACTCAATTGGAGTTCGTTTTCTATTATTGTGACTATTGTGCCGTCGAGTAACACCCAGTTCGAATTCCGCTGCATCCATGAATTGGGGGTGTTACACTAGACCTCCCGAACCACATGATTCATAGTATTTTCGGTCCTACAGTTTGGTTATGCAATTATGATGAAAATGAATAAGTGCTTAACTATAAAAATAAATCCTAAACTTTATTTAGGGTACATTTTATAAGTTTGAATCTAGAGTTTACTTGAAGACAAGTAAAGTTCAAGTGGAGGGATATTTGATGACATCAAATAAGTACATATTATTGCCATCATTTATCCTATGTATTTGACTTGTTTAATATTATTATATATGAGAATTGATACTTAATCGTTTACTTTTGTAATTCTCAGTTATAAACAAGCATTTGGTGAAAATTAGCTATTTTGGACGTAAAATGGAGCAGATCAAGTTGGAAAAGTTTACTGAACTGAAGGAAGATACGCCATATCATTTTAGACAGATACGCCATACGACCATACTTAGAAGAATTTGAAGACCATTGCCTGACTTTGAAGAATGTGCCACATATGAAACCTTGGTCAATGAAGAAGATCTGACTTGTCTACTCCAGATACTCCGTATTGCTTTCCTGACATACGGCGTATCAATCTCAAGATTTCACCAAAAATATCCAAGACATAAAAGAACATGCGCTGCATTGGAGTTTGAAGTTACGCCGCATCTAAAGGCGGTGTCCGAATATTTGTGGATATTTTATTCTTGGACCCCACGCAAAGTTTTCGAGATATGCCGCATCAGTTTAGTTGATGCACCGCATCGTGCCCTCAGAAAGAAACTATAAATACCCCATTCGACAGCCGAATTTTGTATGCAACAAAACCCTAAGGAGAAGAATACAGACGATTTGGCAACACAAGACACCACCCGAACGAAGACCTCAGAGCAGTAAGAAGGTCCTGCTAGCGTTTAATTCATTAAGTGGTTTTGTTTTATTATATTTGTACACTTTAATCCATCAGGATTGCTTGGCTTGTCTACACCATAGGACTCCCTCTTATATTTTTTTCCCATCGATTAAAGTTTATTTGGTTCTTTATGTATGTACTTTGATTACTTCTGTGTCTAGCCGTGGCTTGTTTGCGCTGTCATATGCCTCCCACAATTACTTCATTAGCATTATAAGTTGATGTAAGCGCTTAAAAAGTTAAATAATATAGACATAAATAATCATTAAGTGTTTACTCGCCTGTAACTAAGATACCAATAAGAGAAAATAGGTTTTAGTACTCATCCTATAAAACTAGCAATAAAACAAGTGACAAGCTACTTAATCATCGGCCAAGTCTCTTATATTTATCTGTTATCTATCTATGTACATGTTCGCCATTCGTATATTTGACTCATTAGTTTTATTACTTTTATAATCAACTCAATTGTAACAATTCACATTTTCAGGTTAATTATTATTCCCGGAAAATTCACTATTCACTTTTACTATTCATGTTACTATTCATTTTTACTATTCATTCTTTCCGAAATTTTCCCGAAAGTTGATTTTTATTTGATATTCTCGAGTGATAAATCATTTCCATGGTAAATTAAATGTTTGACATCCGTCAGATCATTTTCGTGAAAGTTATTAAGGAATTACATGGAATTACACGTTTTAGGGTAAAACGTCAATCAGAAATTCTACGCACAACGAAATTCGATCCCGTCAGGTGACCCCACATCGGAAAAATGTTTGACACGCTCATGATTTATTTGAGAATTAATCGTGACTGAGAAAAACATGACCAAAGACTTCCCGGCAGGTCACCCAAGCCAGTACTACTCTCGCATGAGCACGCTTAACCGTATGGGCGATTAACCGTTAGACCACAAAACGCGTTTCTAAGACAATTTGAGTTTTCAACTTATTAGAAAAAGTCAACATATTTTTCCCTCCTCCATTGACCAAAAATCATCCCTTGATGTTATAAGTCATTCCTTGATTTTTAGGCTTACGGTTTGATGTCTAAAAGACATTTAATACCAACCGACACTAGACTGAGCCCAGTCTAGACATTATAAGTCATTTTAAATCATTTTTATCACATTAGAAAAGTAACATTTTACTTTTCTCAATTTTACGCAATATTCGTACGTTTTACGTATTACGCGTTTTAGACCCGTGTTTCCAGTTTTTAGCAGGGTTTTACCACCCAAATGGAACCTACCGCTCATTTTATATTTTATTATGGAACATATGGATATGTTTATCAATACTTTCAAGTTCCATAATTTTACGACACCCGGTTTTACGTTTTGAGGCTTAATCATTTACGGTTAGCATTATACGGAGCCAAAACTAACTCAATATCTTGGATAATACCAAGAAAGGTCCACACCCTTGCTCTCCAAGCTCTTGAAACCGCCCTAGGAGGGGGGAGTCACACCCATGTGGCTTCATCTCATGAATTTACCCCTAAATCAACACTTATTTACAACTTGGTCACCAAGTTTTAGTAATTTCCTAACACTTTACTAACCTCCTCATTTTGGGACTATAAATACTCCCTTCCTCCCCTTCCCTTTGCCGTGGATATCACACACACAAACCACACCATCCTTTGCTTAATTCCTTCTAATTTCTAGCAAGGTTCAAGTGATTCTTCAAGGTAGAAACCCTAGTTAGAATATCATTCACCAAAACTCTTCCAATCCCTAATATACTTGGTGATTTCTCTTGAGTTTAAATCCACTCAATTCACCTCAACCTTCATCATCCATCTTTCAAGAATACCAAGGGTAGAAAGGTTGCATGAAGTGAAAAGGGTTGAAGCAAGTCTATCAAAGTCCATTTCCTTACATGTTAACTTACCTTTCTTTGTAGAAAGCCAAAGTTGTAAGCAAAACCCTAACTTGATTCTTGTTAAATAATCATATTCATGTTATTTACATATTATTTGTGCTATATTATGTCTTGTATTAATGTCCATGATGTATAAAAGTGAGTAAAACAAGTTATTGTACATGATTGATAAGACGAGTTCATAAAACAAGTAAACTAGTGACTTTGTTGGTATAACCTGATCAAAATGGTAAAAATATGATATTGGATTATTACATATTGTAGTAGAGGACTTAACAAGGAAACCGTAGCAATTTGAACCACCTAAAAAGAGTATACGAGTCAAAAGTTACGCCCATTTGAAGTTACCAAAACTTTGCGGCAAACTGCCAAATACCATTCTGATCAAATTTGGGTTTTGAAAGTCATACTTCTGGTCCGATTCATCAAAAAGTTAAAACACGAAAGTTGTCCGGAACGACGTTTTCGTTCAGGAAAAAAGAAGCTCGAGACCTAAAAACACTTTCCGAGTGATAAAATTCTTCAAATTCTAAACAGCCCATTTTAGGCGAAAGTTACAAGATTATGGTTATACTTTGAAAGGAACAAGAGGTCTTATGACCTATAATCAAGACCACAACCATGGCTAGAGCCAAGGTTGTGTCTCATGACCTTGGAACAAGGACCAAAGGTCATGGCTAGGCCATGTCGAAATGACCATAACAACTTACATAGGCGTAAACATGAAACAATGAATTAGGCGATAACATGAACAAGCAATTTGGATCTACTTCACTTAAAAAGGAACCATGAGATATTACCAAGAGAAAATGGTCATACAAGACTTATGAAACTACCCCTAATAACAATCTTCATGTACTAATAAACTTTCCTAAGTTTATTCAAAATATCGGACATGTAACTTTTCGGATCAAAACTGATATCTATATATTTTATCAACTACTACAATAGTAGGGAGCCTCATGTGAGGAGTTCATTATGTAAGCCGTCGAGATGAGTTGTGGATTTACGAGTTAAAGTGTCCTGGCTCCTCGAACGCTTACTAACATGACTTCTGAATTATGTCGGCCCGAACGGTAGTAAACGATATACAAAACATACATGTTTCATGAATCATTTCTTTCAAAGACTTACAATATACATCATACCACATCATGGACTATAAATGCAAGATATATATATATAGGCACTCCATTATATTCTTTACTTCGATCCTAAGTCGCGACATTCTATTATAGGTTGCTCATAGAAACCTTCACGATCCAACCGTTACCTTCATTAATTGCTATCTTACTTAAGGTGAGTTCATAGCCCCACTTTCGATTACTTAATTGTTTTACAAACCCTTGGGGGGAATACATGCTATTTATAACCGAGCACAATGTTTTTAAATTGTATGCTTACCTGATTGTTTTATTATCACTAAGTACCAACCTTGCTAAACCGAGATCCTTTATTATGAACCATTTAGTCACTAGCAATAGTGAGCGCGAATATTATTAATAGGCCTATTGGGATTGACGAATCCCATTTGTATTGACTAAGTTCAAACAAATGCAATAATATTTGAGATTTAGGTATGTTAGCAAAGTACCTACCGGGATAAATCTGCCGATCGATATTGGTACACGTTAACGTTATGGTGTCATAAGCTTAGTGTATAATACATGTTCCGGGCGTATAATAACGTAGCCTACCTGTTTTGTTTTCCAAACATTGGTGTGAGCCTATAACTCACACTACCAACATATTGTGTTCAAACGATTAAACAAACTCTATGAATATCACTCAACCTTTGTGTTGACCTCTCAAGCATGTATTTCAGGTTCATGACGATCAAGGATGGCACGGAAGGACACGGATACTCAAGAGGGCTATAAATTTTATTATCATTCAAAACTCATTTATTATACATTGTAAACATGGAACCAATTGGGACCTCATTTTGAAATCTCTGATATTTATATAATTTGAATGATACATCTTTTAAAACGACTCAATTGGAGTTCGTTTTCTATTATTGTGACTATTGTGCCGTCGAGTAACACCCAGTTTGAATTCCGCTGCATCAATGAATTGGGGGTGTTACAGATTGGTACCAGAGCCATGGTTATAGAGAAACGGGTCTAATTGAGACCTAAACTATAACCACACATACAAGCAAAAACATTTTTATAGCCTTCCGCTCTCCGTGTCTTCCATCCTCCAGACGATTATGGATTTAGTAAGCATGTTATGATACACAAACATGTTAGTATATTCATATATACCCATTTTGAGCATTTCCCCGTAAGCATTAGTATATTGATATATAAACTCGGTTTATTTTCAATCATTTATCTAAACAATGGACTAAACATATCTGTGTATGCCTATTCTAGGGCATTTCGACACAATCACATTCTCCCAATCATGTTCCTACTCCAACATTATATGTCCAAGACATTGTAACTAATTACAATGGTCTCATTCACTTTTCAAGACATTGTATGTTACAATGGTCTCATTCACTTTTCAAGACATTGTATGTTGCAATGGTCTTTCCTATTTTCCAAGACATTGTATTATACAATGGTCTTAACCATTTCTCAAATGTTTTGAGTCACACAATGGTTTAACCTACTTCCCAGACATTGTGAATTGCACAATGGTCTAACCTACTTCCGAGACATTGTGTTTTGCGCAATGGTCTCTAGAATTATTCCATCACATCATCAATATCATTTCATATGATATCAAAAATCCGTCACAACCTATCGATTTCTAAATAAGAAATATGAGATTTCTAAAGGACAAACAAATCCATTACCTACAAAAGCTGAAGTTCAGCTCTACATTCATCAAAGTTTTCTTCTGAAACCTCATTATTAAAAGTTCGTGATCCTGGCCAAGTATGTTCTATTTTAGAACTACTTAAAACTTCCTTTCCATACGTACCTACCCTTACTATCTTCTATGCAATGGAATATGAAAACATACGTTACAAGTCTTTTATGGACGGGACTTGCAACTTAAGGGTTTGACATCGCCTTTGTTTAGTGGACAGTTTCCCGAAAGCAACGGACGTATCACAAGTATACCTAATTTAGGTATTTGAAAATTTTATCGAACCTCGGCTAAATATAGACTAGTCACCTATATTTAACCTAGGGACAGTGGAATATAGTCTGACTAACTATATTCGACTTAAAATTTTCCAATACTGAGAATAGTTGTACTAGGGTTATGTTTAGGTTGATTTCCTACATGAACACGATAAACCACCAGAATACATTAAAATGATCTAGAGACACGATAGTGCCTTACCACTCAGCAAAATCTTAACACCTTATTTGTATGATCTAAATTCATTCTTGAAATTTTTCATTTATGAGATAATCCGAATTACTATCTTGGGATAGTTACCAATTCTTCTCTTTATCCTGTAGAAGTACTATCCTGTTTAGGTCCTGATTCGCCTCAAACAGTCAGATAATATTAACCAAGTTATGGTCAACAAGTCAAACAGCTGAGGCAAATGCTTCCGAGGAATACAGTGTTTTCCCGGGTCGTAAGTCCCAACGAGGTGTGCGATGTGATATTATAAACGAATCTGTGATCGAGTGAATCTGAACAGGGAATGGTATAAAAGTGTGTGTGTGTGTTTAACTAGGGTTTTATAACTTAAAAATAACTATTAAAACGATTACGTGAGACCTAGGTTGTTAAAACGTATAAACGTACACCAATTTAAAATCAGACGCGACTGCGTACTGAGAAAAAGGTGAGTTTTAAGAAAAATAAACTACAGGGGTTAAAATTAACAATCCTATAAACTTAAACTTAAAATAAAGTTAAATTAAAAAGAAAACTATTTTTTAGATTATTATATTATTTATTATTAATTATTTAATTAAAAACTTATTTAACTATTTAATTAGAAAATTATAAATACTACAAATTAAACTAAAAACTTATAAAAATATTTTCTAAACCTAAAATAGAACTTGAAGAAAGTATAAAAAATAAAAATAAATATTTTTGTCTTTTTATGAATTTCTTATTAATTAAAAACTATTTATATTATTTATACTAATTAAACTATTTTAAATTACAAATAATATTAAACTAACTTAGAAAATTATGAAAATTTTTATATAACTAATTAACCATCATAGGAATCCTAAAAAATTATAAAAACTTTATTTTATGTATTTTAAACTTGTTTACTATTTATTATTCTATTTATTATTTAATTACTATTTAAACTATTTAAATTATAAAAACTATTAAATGAACAGTATAAATCACAAGAAAATTTATAAAATTATCTTATGACTTATAGAAGCTAGGAAAAATATAAAATATAGGTGTTACTATGTAAAAACTAATTATGCTAATTAAAACTTATTTATTGATTAATTACTAATAAAACTATTTTTAATTCTAATTAATACTAAAAGACAAAATTAAAATCTGAGAAAATTATTATAATTACTTTAACCTAAAATGAAATTAATAAAAATATAAAAATACAACTTTCTTAATAAAAATGTAAAAATGAAAATTAAAATTAAATTGTATTAAATAGAAACTATCACTTAATTTTATATTGTTTTTTTCTGGATTTTTATTTTACAAAACTTTATTATACATAAAAATAAGTAACTTTAATAAAAACAATAGATTTAGAACTTAAAAATAAGCTAGTTATAAGCTATAATCTCTAACAGTTGACTTATGTTGACTTTGATGAGAAATAAGCTCAAATGAGCTTATGTGGGACCCACCTTGGACTTTTCTGGTTCTAATAGGTCTTATGGATTTGTCAAAGCTTAACTTAACTTAATAAGCTCAGTAGATAAGCTAAAAAGCCAAAATAAGCTAATCCAAAAACCTAAAATCTACACAGACTGGGGACAAGGTTCAATGGTTAATCTAGGTGGGGTCCACAGTGACTCAGGTCAAACTATTGGTCAAACTAGGATCTATGGTAGGAGGGGGGTTGGAAAAACCTAACTAGAGGGTGTGGGGCCCACTGTGGTGGCCACAAACCACCACCAAAGTGTGGTGGTTTGCTGTGGTGCTGCTGAGACAGAACAGACAAACAGCCCTGCAGCCCTCTTTGGGGGGCTGTGGGGCCCACTAAAAAATTCCTAAAAATCAAGTATAAGCTGATTCCTATAGTCCTAGTGGTATACTACAATACCTTAAAAGCTCAAATCCTAAAACACTACCCTAAATTCCCTAAAATTCTTGGAAGATTTGAGATTTTCTGAAAACTAAATAATTTGACTTTTTACTTAAACTACCTATTTTGACTTTGGTGAATTTCTAATGAATCTAAATGACTGAACATGTTGTAATAAGATGTAATAAAGCTAATTTATGTAATCTAAACAACTAATGAACTGAAATCTATGATTATGATACCTATGAACCTAACAGTGTCCTAAATCCTAGAATTATGAGATGATTTTGACTATTGGTCACATGACCACAGGTTTTAAGACATAACTAATCTACAACACCCTAAAGGAACATGAGTGAATCTGAAACAATGACTAATTTCCACTGGAACTCAGTGGGAGATCTAAATCCAAACACCCTTAATTCCTAGGTTTACAATACAACTATGCAATCCATAACTATAAACACTAGATTTAGGCTATGAACAGATAGAAAACATTTATTAGAGTCTAAATTAACACTAAAATTCCAAGAACAACAACAAGGAAAGGATTATGCAAAAATCTAATTAATGACTTACAAGTGGTATGTGACTGAGAACAATGAACCATAGAACCAAGATCATAACCTATTGCCTCCCAAAAGGCTCTAAACCATGGCCTTCCTGAATGCACCATGCTCCATTGCTGTCTTCTTCATATAAACTAATTTTTGATTTTTTTTTACTATTTATTTGATTTTTTCTGTTTTTTAAGTAAGACTGATTATAGGTCCACTAAATGATACAAAAGCTTCTCAAAGCTTATAATAACTGAATTGAGACTTAAAGAACAATGAAATAGTAACAAATAACAATATTCAAGCACAATTGTCAATTATGCTTGAAATTGTTAATTATAAATTAAAACTAATAATAGAAACTGAGTAACTAGAACTTTAAACTTCTATTAACATTAAAAACGTGATACAACTTGAATTAAAGACTGAATTTAAAGTTTGACATGAAATTTAAATGTTTACACTACGAATGGCCTAAAAACTAGTGGCTCTTGTAAACTACTGCTTCTCTTCATCTTTATAGAACATATTTGAGGTCCTTGCAGTTTTCCTTGACTATCCCACCAATCCTTAGCCCTTGATGTGGTTGAATTCATCCTAGCCGTTCAAAACCACTTTTGGCGCCAAAATAGTCCAAGGGTCAGTTGGGGTTGCGTGTGAGTAATTCAAGGGTTTAAATGGTTTTGGAGGGTTGTGTGAGGTGGAATGAGTGGGGAGCAAGGGTAGACAGGTGGAGATGGAGTGTGGAGATTTGTAGTGAGGTGGAGGGGTGAGGTGTTAGGGATGAAGGCGGTTTAGAGTTGGGTTGACCGTTTGACCCCCGTTTTATTAATAAACGGGGTGGATTGGTTATGAGGTTGGGCCAAGGTGAAAGTGTTTGGGCCATGGAGTGATAAGGTGGGCTGAGGAGTGTTGGGTTGGTTTGTGTAAGGTTTGGATTGGGTAGGAATAAGAATTTGGTGGATTTATAAATAAAAGGGTCCGTTTGGTTTTTAACTTACACAAGGACCAAAAATGTAATTTAAGCAAAGTTTGGGGGGGCTGATGTGTAACTTCCCATATGTAATCACAAGGACCTAACTTGACAAGTGTGAATAGTAAAAGGGTATATTTGATTTTTTTCTTTATTTAAAATACCCGGGGACTATACTTGTCAATTTTTAAACTTCAGGGACCTTTATTGTAATTTTCTTACAATTTCCACCCAAGGACCAATTGTGACACTTTGTGAATTCCCAAGGACCCTTAATGATAATTTTCCCATTTTTTTACACTCGGGGACCAAAACTGTCAGGTTTGAAAGTTCAGGGATCAAAACTGACAAACTGCCAAACTTGAGGGACCAATTATGTAATTTCACCAAACTTCATACCAAAGACCATTCCTGCAAAAGATTATTAGTACAAGGACCTGGATTGCTTTTCTCAAAGTTTTTAACATCCCAGGGACCATTTCTGTCAATTTCCAAAGTACAGGGACTAAACTTGTAATTTTATGAAACTTTGCACCAAAGGACTAAATATGTAACTTTATGATTAAAAAGGACCTTTGGTGACATTTTCAAGTTTTTAGAATAACCAGGGACTAGTTTTGCCAATTTATGAAACTTGAGGGACTGAAACTGCCATTTATGCAAACTTTGTACGTTTTTCATTTGTTTTTGCATATTTTGCATTTGAAACATATAAAACACACTTTTAAGATATTTTAAGTATTTTGATACATATTTGAGTGTTTTTGTATGTTTTGGCAGCTCAGATTGGTATAAAATGATGAGTATTTAGACACTCATCAATCCCCCACACTAAACTATTGCTAGTCCCTAGCAATCTTTTGAGAAAAACTTAATGGGTTTGAAAAACTCTTTACCAAAAGCCATCACTTCTGGAGTAGCCAGGTGTAAGAACTGTGGCACACCTGATAACCGTGTGATTTTGAGCAAACCACCAGCTGTCAACGGATTTGATTAGTCTTTACCAAAAGCCGTTTGCTTCTGGACTAGCCAACTCTTGATGGAATAGTCAACATCTTGGTGAGCTGATTACCAATTATGGTTTTTCCACGGCCTTTACCACAAGCCATAATCTTGCGGGCTAGCCAACTCATTAGCTTTTGAGGATAATGGGGAGTTGATGAACCATACAATTTTTTGGCAAATTGCAAGCCATAAACGGGTTTGAGTTATCTTTACCAAGAACCGTTTGCTCCTGGATTAGCCAATCCTGTTGTGGGTTAGACATGGAGGATTGATACCATTTGTTGTATTTAGTGCAAAACACTAATACCAAATGAAAAAATTTTAAATTTTTGGCCATTTTTGGGAAAAAGGGCATAAGTGATCAAATTCGCCAGAATTCCCCCCCACACTTAGAAATGAATATTGTCCTCAATATTCAAAATCCCGGCTATTATGCCGAATCCTTGAACGTAAAAAGATAAGATTTAAAACTAAGTGGGGTAACACAACAATTATTTTATTTTTCTGTATTTACAAATTTCAAATTTTTTTTTTTTTTTTTTTTTTTCAGATCTATATACGAAATGTGGGGCACACCCCCACACTTAGGTGGTAGAAAGGGGTAAGAAATAAGAAACGGTTAAAAATGAAACCTAAATGAGATTTTCAATACATGAACTGGATAAACCTAATCTATATCTTTCCAGGAATTATACTAAGCACAGTAAACCCTTTTTTAGTGTAAACATGGTGTTTAATCACATTTAGACCTAGGAATATCAAGATTAGAAAAATTGACAGTCAAGTGTAAATCAAAGCACATATAGATTTCAACCATAAAATCTTTTTGTATTTTATATTTTATAATGTTTTTGTATTTTTTTTTTTTTTTTTTATTTTTTTTTTTTTTTATATATATACAGAGAAAAGAAAAATCCTAACAACCGCCCCTCGAAAGGGAATCTGGGCTTGACAAAGCTCAGCAACTGGAATCCGACAACTGAACGATCAAACGTTCTCAATAGAGGAGTTAACAAACTGCGCGTTTCCGCCCCTTAAAAGGGAATCTAGGTTTGTAACGTCTACCAAATTGTTTTCAAAACAGCCAACAACCAAATGTTGTAACTGAGGGGTATATCAAACTGGGCAAGTTGTATGCTACAAAAAGGAAAATATTTTTTTTTTTGGTTTTTTTGTGTTCGTTGAAAACTAATTTTAAAATGTTTTCGGGAACTGTTTTTGTTTTTATATTATAATAATATGAATAAGGATGGGTAAATATACAAGATAAACAACATTTAAACTAATATGCAAGATTCTAGGGTCTAACAACATCATAGTGCTCATATTGAGATAATCAAATGTCAAGTTGACTTTCTAACATGCCACACCACTTAATTGAAGCTATCACTGTGTCAAAATAATCATATATGGCATATATCAAACAAGAATAACACCCTACACAACCTCTAACACAGTTAAACCATTAGATCCAAACAACCTTTAAATGAAACCTAATTAAGTTACAAGAACATGAAACTAACAAATAATAACAACAATTTAACATTTATGCAAGGTTATTTAGATCACACAATCTCACAGTACTCATAATGAGATCATCAATGTGTCAAATTGATTTTCTACCATGCTATACCCTTTGATTAACATTTCACTGAGTTATTTAGATCACGTATGCAGTATATCAAACAAGAACAACTACAAAAACAATCCTTAACTCAGTGTAACTATCCAATCTAAACAACCCTTTAATGAAATTAAAATGAGTTTTTCAAAGCATAGAACTGTATAAACTAATTTCATCCAATCCAGAGATCATAATTTGTCAAGATTCAAATCTTTTTAAGCATAAACATGTTGTCAAGCAGCTTAAGCCTAGGATTATCAAAAATTATGTATATTGACAGTTAAAATACTATTTCAAACCATAGTCAAATTCCAAAACATAAACGCCAAAAATATTGCTAAATTATCATTAAGAAACAACAAATAACTAAGAAAGGTAAAAGATGGTAAATATAAAATGGGTGTATATCCATAATCACAAATACGCAAAAACGTTTAAAATAAGCGCACAACCTCCCCGGCAGCGGCGCCAAATTTTGATTCGCCTCAAACAGTCAGATAATATTAACCAAGTTATGGTCAACAAGTCAAACAGCTGAGGCAAATGCTTCCGAGGAATACAGTGTTTTCCCGGGTCGTAAGTCCCAACGAGGTGTGCGATGTGATATTATAAACGAATCTGTGATCGAGTGAATCTGAACAGGGAATGGTATAAAAGTGTGTGTGTGTGTTTAACTAGGGTTTTATAACTTAAAAATAACTATTAAAACGATTACGTGAGACCTAGGTTGTTAAAACGTATAAACGTACACCAATTTAAAATCAGACGCGACTGCGTACTGAGAAAAAGGTGAGTTTTAAGAAAAATAAACTACAGGGGTTAAAATTAACAATCCTATAAACTTAAACTTAAAATAAAGTTAAATTAAAAAGAAAACTATTTTTTAGATTATTATATTATTTATTATTAATTATTTAATTAAAAACTTATTTAACTATTTAATTAGAAAATTATAAATACTACAAATTAAACTAAAAACTTATAAAAATATTTTCTAAACCTAAAATAGAACTTGAAGAAAGTATAAAAAATAAAAATAAATATTTTTGTCTTTTTATGAATTTCTTATTAATTAAAAACTATTTATATTATTTATACTAATTAAACTATTTTAAATTACAAATAATATTAAACTAACTTAGAAAATTATGAAAATTTTTATATAACTAATTAACCATCATAGGAATCCTAAAAAATTATAAAAACTTTATTTTATGTATTTTAAACTAGTTTACTATTTATTATTCTATTTATTATTTAATTACTATTTAAACTATTTAAATTATAAAAACTATTAAATGAACAGTATAAATCACAAGAAAATTTATAAAATTATCTTATGACTTATAGAAGCTAGGAAAAATATAAAATATAGGTGTTACTATGTAAAAACTAATTATGCTAATTAAAACTTATTTATTGATTAATTACTAATAAAACTATTTTTAATTCTAATTAATACTAAAAGACAAAATTAAAATCTGAGAAAATTATTATAATTACTTTAACCTAAAATGAAATTAATAAAAATATAAAAATACAACTTTCTTAATAAAAATGTAAAAATGAAAATTAAAATTAAATTGTATTAAATAGAAACTATCACTTAATTTTATATTGTTTTTTTCTGGATTTTTATTTTACAAAACTTTATTATACATAAAAATAAGTAACTTTAATAAAAACAATAGATTTAGAACTTAAAAATAAGCTAGTTATAAGCTATAATCTCTAACAGTTGACTTATGTTGACTTTGATGAGAAATAAGCTCAAATGAGCTTATGTGGGACCCACCTTGGACTTTTCTGGTTCTAATAGGTCTTATGGATTTGTCAAAGCTTAACTTAACTTAATAAGCTCAGTAGATAAGCTAAAAAGCCAAAATAAGCTAATCCAAAAACCTAAAATCTACACAGACTGGGGACAAGGTTCAATGGTTAATCTAGGTGGGGTCCACAGTGACTCAGGTCAAACTATTGGTCAAACTAGGATCTATGGTAGGAGGGGGGTTGGAAAAACCTAACTAGAGGGTGTGGGGCCCACTGTGGTGGCCACAAACCACCACCAAAGTGTGGTGGTTTGCTGTGGTGCTGCTGAGACAGAACAGACAAACAGCCCTGCAGCCCTCTTTGGGGGGCTGTGGGGCCCACTAAAAAATTCCTAAAAATCAAGTATAAGCTGATTCCTATAGTCCTAGTGGTATACTACAATACCTTAAAAGCTCAAATCCTAAAACACTACCCTAAATTCCCTAAAATTCTTGGAAGATTTGAGATTTTCTGAAAACTAAATAATTTGACTTTTTACTTAAACTACCTATTTTGACTTTGGTGAATTTCTAATGAATCTAAATGACTGAACATGTTGTAATAAGATGTAATAAAGCTAATTTATGTAATCTAAACAACTAATGAACTGAAATCTATGATTATGATACCTATGAACCTAACAGTGTCCTAAATCCTAGAATTATGAGATGATTTTGACTATTGGTCACATGACCACAGGTTTTAAGACATAACTAATCTACAACACCCTAAAGGAACATGAGTGAATCTGAAACAATGACTAATTTCCACTGGAACTCAGTGGGAGATCTAAATCCAAACACCCTTAATTCCTAGGTTTACAATACAACTATGCAATCCATAACTATAAACACTAGATTTAGGCTATGAACAGATAGAAAACATTTATTAGAGTCTAAATTAACACTAAAATTCCAAGAACAACAACAAGGAAAGGATTATGCAAAAATCTAATTAATGACTTACAAGTGGTATGTGACTGAGAACAATGAACCATAGAACCAAGATCATAACCTATTGCCTCCCAAAAGGCTCTAAACCATGGCCTTCCTGAATGCACCATGCTCCATTGCTGTCTTCTTCATATAAACTAATTTTTGATTTTTTTTTACTATTTATTTGATTTTTTCTGTTTTTTAAGTAAGACTGATTATAGGTCCACTAAATGATACAAAAGCTTCTCAAAGCTTATAATAACTGAATTGAGACTTAAAGAACAATGAAATAGTAACAAATAACAATATTCAAGCACAATTGTCAATTATGCTTGAAATTGTTAATTATAAATTAAAACTAATAATAGAAACTGAGTAACTAGAACTTTAAACTTCTATTAACATTAAAAACGTGATACAACTTGAATTAAAGACTGAATTTAAAGTTTGACATGAAATTTAAATGTTTACACTACGAATGGCCTAAAAACTAGTGGCTCTTGTAAACTACTGCTTCTCTTCATCTTTATAGAACATATTTGAGGTCCTTGCAGTTTTCCTTGACTATCCCACCAATCCTTAGCCCTTGATGTGGTTGAATTCATCCTAGCCGTTCAAAACCACTTTTGGCGCCAAAATAGTCCAAGGGTCAGTTGGGGTTGCGTGTGAGTAATTCAAGGGTTTAAATGGTTTTGGAGGGTTGTGTGAGGTGGAATGAGTGGGGAGCAAGGGTAGACAGGTGGAGATGGAGTGTGGAGATTTGCAGTGAGGTGGAGGGGTGAGGTGTTAGGGATGAAGGCGGTTTGGAGTTGGGTTGACCGTTTGACCCCCGTTTTATTAATAAACGGGGTGGATTGGTTATGAGGTTGGGCCAAGGTGAAAGTGTTTGGGCCATGGAGTGATAAGGTGGGCTGAGGAGTGTTGGGTTGGTTTGTGTAAGGTTTGGATTGGGTAGGAATAAGAATTTGGTGGATTTATAAATAAAAGGGTCCGTTTGGTTTTTAACTTACACAAGGACCAAAAATGTAATTTAAGCAAAGTTTGGGGGGGCTGATGTGTAACTTCCCATATGTAATCACAAGGACCTAACTTGACAAGTGTGAATAGTAAAAGGGTATATTTGATTTTTTTCTTTATTTAAAATACCCGGGGACTATACTTGTCAATTTTTAAACTTCAGGGACCTTTATTGTAATTTTCTTACAATTTCCACCCAAGGACCAATTGTGACACTTTGTGAATTCCCAAGGACCCTTAATGATAATTTTCCCATTTTTTTACACTCGGGGACCAAAACTGTCAGGTTTGAAAGTTCAGGGATCAAAACTGACAAACTGCCAAACTTGAGGGACCAATTATGTAATTTCACCAAACTTCATACCAAAGACCATTCCTGCAAAAGATTATTAGTACAAGGACCTGGATTGCTTTTCTCAAAGTTTTTAACATCCCAGGGACCATTTCTGTCAATTTCCAAAGTACAGGGACTAAACTTGTAATTTTATGAAACTTTGCACCAAAGGACTAAATATGTAACTTTATGATTAAAAAGGACCTTTGGTGACATTTTCAAGTTTTTAGAATAACCAGGGACTAGTTTTGCCAATTTATGAAACTTGAGGGACTGAAACTGCCATTTATGCAAACTTTGTACGTTTTTCATTTGTTTTTGCATATTTTGCATTTGAAACATATAAAACACACTTTTAAGATATTTTAAGTATTTTGATACATATTTGAGTGTTTTTGTATGTTTTGGCAGCTCAGATTGGTATAAAATGATGAGTATTTAGACACTCATCAGGTCCTAAGGATACCATTCCATCATAAACTTTTAAAATCTCTTAATATTTTTAAAGCAAACTCAACATCTATTCCTAAGAGTATTAATGTTAAGCATACACTAAGCACTTTTGTTCATCAACATATCACAACATTACCTTCACAACCGTGGCAAACACAAGCTCATTAACAGATCTTGATGCACTTTTAAAGCTCAAATCATCCTTAGTTACACCACAAGCACCCTCATCAGCTTTACAAGATTGAATATTTATCTTGTACTTTTGGAACACCAGTATCATCTCGTAATACCCTACCTTGTAACTCACCGACTAAGTATGAATGTTGTGTAGGATGATTTGTAATTATTTGAATGGATTGGGATGCCTTTTCATTTAAATAAAGACATTGTAAATCACCAAACCATAAGTTTATATTTCCTTATTTACATTGTTTGGGATGCCTCTCTATGTAAATAAAGAATTATAAACAAGTGGGCTTATTTGTATCCGAAATAACATAAGTATGAAGTCAACAACCGATTACCTACTAGGCTATGATTGCAATTACTATCTCAATTCCTATTAATATTCGACTGCTATATCAATTTCCTTTGATATTCGACTATTACCATACCTTTCCTACATAAAAGTAAGCCTCATCCTACACCATACACTGAAATGACAAATCAAATTACATCACCGGTAATCCCAGACTTTATTCCTCATAAGTAACCACACCTGTTCATCGACACACGACGCAGACCCCTAGAATTCCATGTCGGAGACAGGGTTATGCTAAAGTTATCACCTTGGAAAGGCTTGATACGATTCGGTAAACGAGGAAAACTAAACCCAAGATACATCGGACCATTCAAAATCCTAGCCAGGGTTGGCCCTGTGGCGTACAGACTTGAGCTTCCATCAGAACTCAGTAGTGTACACCCCACTTTCCATGTATCTAACCTAAAGAAATGCTTGTCGGATGAATCACTTGTGATTCCACTCGATGAAATTCAACTCAATGACGATCTTCAATTTATTGAGGAACCCGTAGAAATCATGGACCGAGAGGTCAAACAACTCAAGCAAAGCCGTATTCCAATTGTCAAAGTTCGTTGGAACTCCCGACGTGGTCCTGAATACACATGGGAACGAGAGGACCAGATACGTAAGACATACCCACATCTTTTTACCAACAAAGTTTCTACTCCCAACGAAATTGATCTCCGGGACGGAGCTCTCATATGGGGTGGAGACTGTAACAATTCACATTTTCAGGTTAATTATTATTCCCGGAAAATTCACTATTCACTTTTACTATTCATGTTACTATTCATTTTTACTATTCATTTCTTTCCGAAATTTTCCCGAAAGTTGATTTTTATTTGATATTCTCGAGTGATAAATCATTTCCATGGCAAATTAAATGTTTGACATCCGTCAGATCATTTTCGTGAAAGTTATTAAGGAATTACATGGAATTACACGTTTTAGGGTAAAACGTCAATCAGAAATTCTACGCACAACGAAATTCGATCCCGTCAGGTGACCCCACATCGGAAAAATGTTTGACACGCTCATGATTTATTTGAGAATTAATCGTGACTGAGAAAAACATGACCAAAGACTTCCCGGCAGGTCACCCAAGCTAGTACTACTCTCGCATGAGCACGCTTAACCGTATGGGCGATTAACCGTTAGACCACAAAACGCGTTTCTAAGACAATTTGAGTTTTCAACTTATTAGAAAAAGTCAACATATTTTTCCCTCCTCCATTGACCAAAAATAATCCCTTGATGTTATAAGTCATTCCTTGATTTTTAGACTTACGGTTTGATGTCTAAAAGACATTTAATACCAACCGACACTAGACTGAGCCCAGTCTAAACATTATAAGTCATTTTAAATCATTTTTATCACATTAGAAAAGTAACATTTTACTTTTCTCAATTTTACGCAATATTCGTACGTTTTACGTATTACGCGTTTTAGACCCGTGTTTCCAGTTTTTAGCAGGGTTTTACCACCCAAATGGAACCTACCGCTCATTTTATATTTTATTATGGAACATATGGATATGTTTATCAATACTTTCAAGTTCCATAATTTTACGACACCCGGTTTTACGTTTTGAGGCTTAATCATTTACGGTTAGCATTATACGGAGCCAAAACTAACTCAATATCTTGGATAATACCAAGAAAAGTCCACACCCTTGTTCTCCAAGCTCTTGAAACCGCCCTAGGAGGGGGGAGTCACACCCATGTGGCTTCATCTCATGAATTTACCCCTAAATCAACACTTATTTACAACTTGGTCACCAAGTTTTAGTAATTTCCTAACACTTTCCTAACCTCCTCATTTTGGGACTATAAATACTCCCTTCCTCCCCTTCCCTTTGCCGTGGATATCACACACACAAACCACACCATCCTTTGCTTAATTCCTTCTAATTTCTAGCAAGGTTCAAGTGATTCTTCAAGGTAGAAACCCTAGTTAGAATATCATTCACCAAAACTCTTCCAATCCCTAATATACTTGGTGATTTCTCTTGAGTTTAAATCCACTCAATTCACCTCAACCTTCATCATCCATCTTTCAAGAATACCAAGGGTAGAAAGGTTGCATGAAGTGAAAAGGGTTGAAGCAAGTCTATCAAAGTCCATTTCCTTACATGTTAACTTACCTTTCTTTGTAGAAAGCCAAAGTTGTAAGCAAAACCCTAACTTGATTCTTGTTAAATAATCATATTCATGTTATTTACATATTATTTGTGCTATATTATGTCTTGTATTAATGTCCATGATGTATAAAAGTGAGTAAAACAAGTTATTGTACATGATTGATAAGACGAGTTCATAAAACAAGTAAACTAGTGACTTTGTTGGTATAACCTGATCAAAATGGTAAAAATATGATATTGGATTGTTACATATTGTAGTAGAGGACTTAACAAGGAAACCGTAGCAATTTGAACCACCTAAAAAGAGTATACGAGTCAAAAGTTACGCCCATTTGAAGTTACCAAAACTTTGCGGCAAACTGCCAAATACCATTCTGATCAAATTTGGGTTTTGAAAGTCATACTTCTGGTCCGATTCATCAAAAAGTTAAAACACGAAAGTTGTCCGAAACGATGTTTTCATTTAGGAAGAAAGAAGCTCGAGACCTAAAAACACTTTCCGAGTGATAAAATTCTTCAAATTCTAAACAGCCCATTTTAGGCGAAAGTAACAAGATTATGGTTATACTTTGAAAGGAACAAGAGGTCTTATGACCTATAATCAAGACCACAACCATGGCTAGAGCCAAGGTTGTGTCTCATGACCTTGGAACAAGGACCAAAGGTCATGGCTAGGCCATGACGAAATGACCATAACAACTTACATAGGCGTAAACATGAAACAATGAATTAGGCGATAACATGAACAAGCAATTTGGATCTACTTCACTTAAAAAGGAACCATGAGATATTACCAAGAGAAAATGGTCATACAAGACTTATGAAACTACCCCTAATAACAATCTTCATGTACTAATAAACTTTCCTAAGTTTATTCAAAATATCGGACATGTAACTTTTCGGATCAAAACTTATATCTATATATTTTATCAACTACTACAATAGTAGGGAGCCTCATGTGAGGAGTTCATTATGTAAGCCGTCGAGATGAGTTGTGGATTTACGAGTTAAAGTGTCCTGGCTCCTCGAACGCTTACTAACATGACTTCTGAATTATGTCGGCCCGAACGGTAGTAAACGATATACAAAACATACATGTTTCATGAATCATTTCTTTCAAAGACTTACAATATACATCATACCACATCATGGACTATAAATGCAAGATATATATATAGGCACTCCATTATATTCTTTACTCCGATCCTAAGTCGCGACATTCTATTATAGGTTGCTCATAGAAACCTTCACGATCCAACCGTTACCTTCATTAATTGCTATCTTACTTAAGGTGAGTTCATAGCCCCACTTTCGATTACTTAATTGTTTTACAAACCCTTGGGGGGAATACATGCTATTTATAACCGAGCACAATGTTTTTAAATTGTATGCTTACCTGATTGTTTTATTATCACTAAGTACCAACCTTGCTAAACCGAGATCCTTTATTATGAACCATTTAGTCACTAGCAATAGTGAGCGCGAATATTATTAATAGGCCTATTGGGATTGACGAATCCCATTTGTATTGACTAAGTTCAAACAAATGCAATAATATTTGAGATTTAGGTATGTTAGCAAAGTACCTACCGGGATAAATCTGCCGATCGATATTGGTACACGTTAACGTTATGGTGTCATAAGCTTAGTGTATAATACATGTTCCGGGCGTATAATAACGTAGCCTACCTGTTTTGTTTTCCAAACATTGGTGTGAGCCTATAACTCACACTACCAACATATTGTGTTCAAACGATTAAACAAACTCTATGAATATCACTCAACCTTTGTGTTGACCTCTCAAGCATGTATTTCAGGTTCATGACGATCAAGGATGGCACGGAAGGACACGGATACTCAAGAGGGCTATAAATTTTATTATCATTCAAAACTCATTTATTATACATTGTAAACATGGAACCAATTGGGACCTCATTTTGAAATCTCTGATATTTATATAATTTGAATGATACATCTTTTAAAACGACTCAATTGGAGTTCGTTTTCTATTATTGTGACTATTGTGCCGTCGAGTAACACCCAGTTTGAATTCCGCTGCATCAATGAATTGGGGGTGTTACATCAATCGTGCCAGTCTCTCATGCTGAAAACCCCCTTGTGTTAGATTAGATTTTAGAACTAACTCAGGAATTAAAATACTGATACACATTCTACGTATTAACGTTCTACTCTTAGTAATCGACACTCTACTTACCAACTAGCTACATTGATTGGGTACACTGCTCGTTAGTGTGTGTTATAGGTTAAGTCGGCTAAATATAAATTTAAAACTTGATAAGAATAATCTATACCTACAATGATACGCACGCATCAATATACAAACTTACAAATGCATAAGTCATTTATTATGCGACTACAAAAGAAATTAAATGTAATGTTGCTGTAATATTTCATTAATTGGTCCAAGTATTATAGCTCCAACTCAAGTATGCCATCATCTATTTCTTTTTTTTTTTCAATCTTTTTTTACAAATATATATGTATAACATTTTCAAGACTAGTTTATGCAATGATTAAAAAAACCATTTCAATAACCGCATTTTATAACATCATTCTAATGTTTATCTACATGATAATATGATGGTAATACAGAACACCCCTTTTAAGTTTGATGGAATGATAAGCGAGCCCCTAAAGACATTTAGCTCTATACATTACCACCTCTCAAGTTTAGTCAAAAACCGAATTAATCGCTACAACATTAAATTTTGTATCTCACATCCAATTAATTCAATAGCAGTTTGTATCCATCAAATATAATACGGGAATTATGTAGGTCATTTTTATTTTTTGATTTATTTTAATAATAAAAATTATTTATATACTTATTTTCTTATTACTAATAAACAAAATTGAATAAATCATACTGATAAAAGCTATAATCTTAACTTTAAATTATAATGTTTGTTTAAATCCGTTGTAATGTGCGAGGTATTAAAACTCATTACTATATGTAACATCACCAACCATAGTAATTGTGTGAAACTTATTGATACACCATGTTTTGATGTTTATACTATAAACATGGCTACGTAAGATCGCTCATAAAACTGTCCATGAGGTAATATGTTGCAAACTTTTAATCCTTTAAGTTTAAGATTGTTGTACTGATAATTATATAAATATTTAGTTACAAGATTGAATTTTAACTATTGAATGATCATTATACATATGTGTTGTTAAGAGCTTAATGATCATTATTATAGACTTGTGTATTTATAAATGTGCATTATACTGTTTTAACTTAAGTTTTAATGTTCAAATTAATGTGTACAATTAAAAAATATTGATAGTTATAGTGAATAGTTGAATATATATTGTTTTTTGAAAAAATAACTTCTTGTAATAGCAAGTGTGTATGCTCAAGAATGTTAAGACTCTTAAAACAAAAAGTCTTAAATGCATTAGTAGAGAATGATTTATTCTTAAAGACTCATGAATTAAGATATGATATTATATTAAATTCATATTTTGAATGTTAGATGACAAAAACAAAAAAAAAAAAAAAAAAAAAAAAAAAAAAAAAAAAAAAAAACCTTTCTTTTGTCAGAAGTAGCAAAACAAATTTGGTGTAACATAATTTTGTACTTGCACAAATGTCAAATTGTTATCAAGTTATATTATTTATTATACCCTTTATGCTTAATATTTTTATGTACTTCGTTTAGTGAAATTCTATTATTTTTTGTAACTGTCCATACATTAAAACATGTGGTGCTGCACAATGATGGAGAAAGTCTACCGAAAATTTTCCTTTATTTTAGATGATAATATTTACATAAATTTATGTTATTTTATTTGCTAGACTATTAATTGGCTTTGAATTATGAACATACAACATCTACATCACATTTAGCTTTTATTATATTATCCATATGACATACAAAATTGAGTTTAATATTCACCAATACTTTCTTTCTAAACATGAACATATCAAAACATTAATATACTAACTTTAAAAGACATAAGTCATTTATTATGCGACTACAAAATAAATTAAATGTAACATTGTATTAAGCATATTTCAT
This sequence comes from Artemisia argyi, assembly GCA_030686995.1. Taxonomy (NCBI): domain Eukaryota; kingdom Viridiplantae; phylum Streptophyta; class Magnoliopsida; order Asterales; family Asteraceae; genus Artemisia; species Artemisia argyi. The sequence goes on from CM060699.1 coordinate 85,530,508, forward strand.
TAATTGGTCCAAATATTATACCTCCAATTCAATTGTGCTATCATCTATTTCTTTCATTTTTTCATTTTTTAATCTTTTATACAAATATATGCTTCTAACATTTTCGAGACTAGTTTTGTGCAATGATTGCAAAAACCATTTAAATAATATCATTTTAAAACATAATTTCTAATGTTCATCTACAGGAGAATATGATGATAATACATAACACCCCCTTTAAGTTTGATGGAATGATAAACGAGCCCCTAAACACATTTAGATTTATGCATTACCACCACTCAAGTTTACTCCAAAACCAAATCAATCCCTGCAACATTAAATTTTATATTCTCACGTCCAATTAACTCAATAGCAGTTTGTATCCATCAAATATAATACAGGAATTATATGAGTCAGGGTGTTCCAATTAACTCAATAGCAGTTTGTATCCATCAAATATAATAAGGAATTTATATTCATCCAATTGACTCAATATAACTTTTTTTCGTCTAATTTGATCAAGTTTTGAATAATACGAACACTATTCAACTTCAGGGTGTTCATTTTTTTAATCAACAGTCGAATTTTGATAAAGTTTTACATAACACATGATTTTGGTCGAGTTTTGCATAGTATCAAAGCACACGGTCGAGTTTTGTATAGTGCATACCGCAACACACACTTAGTCGAGTTTTGATCATGTTTCAAAACACTTAGTCGAGTTTTGCATAGTAAAATACTAACACAAAAATTTTCTTGTCGAGTTTTGATAAAACCAATCACACTTAGTCGAGTTTTGTACAATGCACATATTCAACAATCGTGTTTTGCATATTATCATACTTTATAAATCGAGTTTTGAATAGTTCCAGGATAATTTGTCGAGTTTTGAATGAAGAACAAGTACTATAGTCTAGTTTTGTAACTATGAAACTTTTTGGTTAAGTTTTGTGATATATTGATGAGAGTCAAAATCATTGAAAGTCATAGTCGAGTTTCAAAACTCCATTACTTTTAAAATTTAATTAACCATCTGCTTTGATACCAATTGTTAGTCCCAGTTAGATGGAGAAACAATTGGTAGAGAAAGGTCTACATTATGTCAAATTTACCACAGATGAAGAATATGAAAAGAATTGTCATTGTCATCTAATGGTTGGGGGTATTTATACTCTTTTAATCATCGGTGACAATAGGTTTATTAAACTTTTAGTCCTTAGTACATAAACCATTACAATGATAACAAAACTAATTCATATATAATTCCTAACAATTATAAATCACCTTTTAATAAGCATGTAGGTTGGTGCTTAAGTGCTTGTAAGTCATAACCATAAGCTGCAAATATATAATCCTTCTCCTAAGTCTTAAATTCACAGTTACTAATAACTTGTAGCATGGTTTTTCATATAAATCTATGACAATTGTAAGGCTCTTTCTATTCAGAGTTGGGGTTTTGTTATCTAAACTTGTTTGTGTCTTTGTGACAAGACATTGGGTCAAGTACGTTGCATTTTAACAATGACAGATTAAAAAAAGGAGTTACATGTAGTTGTCCATGTTTTCACTAGATATTGAAAAGAGACCACTTTGCAAACATGGGGCGCACTGTGTTATCAAAATTGGGTAAAAAAAATTGTGAAATCATATGGTACTGATCTCAATAATTACTAGTCTAATCGTTTAAGTTTGTTATTTCTTTGTTTCTATGTTCCTTCCATTAATTTAAGAGAAATCAAAGTTTGCTTGTAAGTTATAAGCATAAGCTGCAAATATATATTCCTTCACCTAAGTCTTAAGTTATGAGTTACTAATAACTTGGAACATTGTTTATATAAATTTGTGACATTGCTATTGTAAATTGAATAATTGTTAGGTAACTGATAAAATATAAAACTAATTGTGCTATTTTTTTCGTTAACCCCGAATTATTATTGCTTTATTTTCGATGTCTAGTAGCTACACCAGTGATAAATTTATGTGAAAATATTTTGTTCTAAAAAATTCCGTAAAAGCTAGATTACACTAGCCTAATGGGAAAACCAAATTTACCCAACTAAATTTACCTCTAAGAATAGTGAATTGCCATGTCAATGTATAATCTTACGTGTCTTTGTGTCATTGGTGGTATCTCAGATCTGTTACGTCGAAATGTCAATCTATTTATTTTTTTTTATAGTATCAACATTCATTGTGCACTATATAAGTGGAGCTAGGCTAAACTATTAAAGTTTTATCTGAATCCCAGAGCAAAAGTCGGTCGAATCGGTCGGTATTTTTTTGAGAATTCCGATTGGGATCAACTAAATGAACCAAGTAGCATAGAGAGGACTACACTAAGTAAGTTGCATTTCTTAGCTTCTTTTATTTAATAAATTGAAAGAACGATTAGCAATTTGCTATTTCGGGCTTGATATGAGATGTAAATTAAGAATTTTCTGTTTCATGCCGATTATTGTTCCTAACCCCTAATTTCTTAAAAGTAAAAAGTTCTCAAATCGACGAATGATTGTTTTCTTTGGGGATGTTTGGTACGAGTGAATGACAGAGAATGGAAACACAATAAAGAATAAGAATGCTAGAGAATGGTCATGAATAAATAAAACTTATTCCAATGTTTGGTACGATGGGAGAATAAACATAAGGAATGTGTTTAGTTATAAATTATCATGTTGGATTTGTAGCAAATTAAGTGTGCTACTCACGTGACTCTTTATGTGATATTTTTATTTTTAGGCCTTTCTTCAAGGGAATGGGATGTGAATGGAGGTACGTTGTAATCTTCCATTCTCCGCTTTCTTTACAATTTGAGGAGAATGCAAAGAATGGAAATGATTCCAACTTAGACCCCCCTTGTTTCCATTCTTACGTCAAAGCAAACAAAGGAAATAATTCCCTTTCTCTTTCTCACCTTTCCATTCCACTGTACTAAACATCCCCTTAAGTCTTTGCGCAATTGATATTTTTTTAGAACTACCAAAAAGTCAATAAAAACTTTCATAGACATCTAATTAAACAAAGCTAACTGTCAGATTTAGTTCTAACCTCGATGACAATTAAATATATTTACTCCAAATGACATTTCTGTTTAGTTGAATTATTTCTGATTAACTTATACTACGATTAACGAATAGAGAAAAAGATTATGTGCTTATTTACAATGATAGCGGGCATATTTAGAGGCGTATTTAGTAGTTACATTTGTTGACCCTATGTGTTTCTATATTGTAATATTCAGTGGACATTTTTGTTTTTATGGTGACCGATTTTAAGCCAGATTCTTCACATCATAGTACAAAGTTCGAGTTCCTATAGTATTGATCTAAAGGACTACTTGTCTTTATCATTATAATTTGTTTTTCTTTTTCTTTCCATCTTACTTCTATGGTTTACACAAAATGAAAATGCTCTGCTAATTTTACAAATGCTAAATTGATATACACTTTCATGGATATAAGTCTTATATTTAAGCATTATTACAGTAAATTTCTTGGAAAGTGGATAGATATACTACCTTACCTTTATACATCCTGAATTTCCGAGTTTATGTAATGGTTGCCTGAGATGGGTTCCATTTTACTGCGTATGAAGAATACAGATATATGTGCATCTTTGTGAAACTGGTTGTATTGAAGACCTGTTACGTCAACTCATTGAAATGTCAAATGAATTAGTATTGGTATTTAATCACCGCTCAAAATATACACTATAATCTGGAGGCTATATATTTATCTATCTTACACCTATAGGATTTATATAAAAGTTTTCTATGCTTTCGATTTAAAATTTCTAATTGTGATCAACTCAAACAAGCGAATGCGTACTGCATTATGTAGTAGTAATGCTTCACTTTCCTCGAATCTATCAATTATTTGAGTCGAATAGTTTGTTTTTCATTAGGTTTTTGGCAGATTTTTTTATAAAAGCATGATTAGATCTCTTAGGTAGATTACTTTGGAAAATGGGTAGAGAAATTTTTGTGGTCGTAAACTCGTTGTAACTTTCTAAAACTTTATGCAGTTGCAAGGAGTTTAAGAAGCTCGCTAAACAAGCAAATGTGTTGAAGCTAGTAAATTTTCCAGGTTCTACTTGCACCCTTGATTACACGTATCATCGTCATTCAAAAGACTTCCTTTTTGTGGGTGCCAGATACGGAAATCAGGTTGTTGAGTCTAGTTTACGAAAGGTAACCATGTTTGCGTATAACAATTAACTGTTTTTTTTTCTAACGTTAAGTATGGGTTTGTTGTAGAGGTTGTAATTTCATCCCTTTTACCCATGAATGGGTCGATATAGATTATTATTGTAAATAAATAATCTTTTTGGGTCAACCATGCTCTGACCGATTTTGAATGTACTAAAAGTCGACCCACTTTAAACCAACTCAGATTGATCTTTTACCCTACCCATCCTACCCGCTCTATTGGTTGTAAAAAAGTGAGTACAATTTTAACAACTTTTATATTGTTCGACTCCTTTGAGCTGTTTTCTTTTAAGCTATTTTTGTTTTGTTTTACACGTTTGACTTTTTACTATGGAGTAATAAATAAATTATGCAGCAGACTAACATATATGAACATGAAAGGAATGAATATTCCCATGCTGCATTATGCATCATCTAAACTTTGCTTAACCAATTGACTAATGATAATCTTATTGTGTTTGATGAGTTTTTAACAGGGTCTTTAGGATGGTGATACCTGTTGTACGTTGGGAATATGATTTTCTTACACATTAAACCTGACCTCGATGAAAATGGAGGCACAAATATTAACCAAAAGATGAACATGCGTAATGCAACAAGAAGTTGTTAAACGAGAGGTATGTTGGTTAATTGGAGTAGTTTAATTTGTTACCAGACTAAACTATATGAGAGTTTGCAGTTTCTACAACCATAATCAAGAATATGTGTGACTATCGTGAATAGTCACGAGCTGAATCGACGTGGTTGCTCGAAACTTAACAATTTGTCTAGAAAAGTGACTAGAAATACCTTCTAATTAACAAACAACCCAAAATTGACTTAGATGAATCTCTTTTGAAGCTATCTTTAAAATATATATATTTATCTTTAAAATTATCGCCAGTTAATTATCAGGAGGTGCCAATAGTGATATAAGATTCACTTATGTACATCAAACAATACTCTAGCAGGGACAAAATCATGTATTTTCCAAAATCCTTATTCAACACCCCGGGGACGTGTGTTAATTTCTCATCTAGTTAACAAACCAAACCATCACACAAACCTTAAAACTGCATATATTCTATCTCTCTGTTTGTGGTGAATTGAACTATAGATTGATTATTAAGTTTCAACTGCGGTACATGTTATTTCGACTACAATACATCTTTGGACTTATATTCTATATCTGTATGCATCTCTTAAGTGAAGTCAAAGTTAGTTACTTCATTAGTGATTAACATAACAGTAGAGATAACATATTCTTTATAAAAGTTAGTTACTTTAATAGTCTATGAAGTACCACTTTAAACATAGATTGAAAGCAACTAAAAGGTTCCAACTCTCATGGACATTATTAAGGTAGAGATAGAAATGCTAGCTAAGAATATGATCCACTTCCAACAAGTTTATTTGGAAAACGACACAGCCAGGAAGACTTGTTCGTCATATCTTTGATCAAATTTCTCGTCATTAATCCACTTCTAGTTAGATGTGTTGGTTGAACATTGAAGTAAGCTGTCACAAATAGAAGTTGGATTATTTAATAGCAGGTAGATAGCATAGCTACACATACAGGTAAATACCAAAAACTAACCTGGTTAGGCTTTGCGTGACCATAATCCAGAGAAACTTGTTCTGATCTGTAGTTGCAGTACTGTCCTGATGGATAGAGTCCAATGCCTGCAAATGTTTCTTCTCCTTCCATTCTATTCGGAATATGGAAGAAGTCATCATATGTATGTCCTGCTGGAAAGGTATGATGACCAGATGCTTGTTCAGTACTATGTAGAGAATTTATTTGCTCAATGTTATTAGTTACAAACTCGTTCATCACTGAAGAATCACTCACAAATTCATTATTCATGAAAAATATATCCATTTGTCCTCCATTCTTTGAAAGGGTGACATCAGCTGAAGTCATTGTTTCTTCTGGATTATCAACATGCATTGCAGATATAGCCAAACATTTGTAAATAAACTAGATCTTGAAGTCATCAGTTCAAGTCATTATATTGTTTCTTCTGAATCTTAAGATCTAGTTGATTTAAGAAAGTTTGGTCGTATGCCTCTTGCTGCAACGTATGTTGATAATCTAGAAGAAACAGTAATGACTTCAACTGGTGTCACCCTTTCAAGGAATGAAGGACAAATGGATATGTTTTTCATGAATAGTGAATCTTTAGGTGATTCTTCGGTGATCAACGGTTTTGGAACTAATAACATTGAGCAAATGAATTCTATACATAGTACATACAAAGGTTCTGGTCATCATACCTTTCCAGCAAGACATGCATATGATGATTTCTTCCATTTTCCAAATGGAACGGAAGGAGAAGAAAAATTTTCAGGCATTGGACTCTATCTATCAGGACAATACTGCAACTACAGATCAGACCAGGTTTCTCTGGACTATGGTCAAGCAATGCCTAACTAGGTTAGTCTTTGGTATTTACTTGTACGTGGAGCTATGCTATCTATCTGCTATTAAATAATCCAACTTCTATTTGTGACAGCTTACTTCAATGTTCAACCAACACATCTAGCTAGAAGTGGATTAATAAAGAGAAATTTGATCATATATGTGATGAACAAGTCTTCCTGTCTGTGTCGTTTTCCAAATAAACTAGTTGGAAGTGGATCATATTCACAGCTAGCATTTCTATCTCTACCTTCATAATGTCCATGAGACTTAGAACCTTTTAGTTTCTTTCAATCTATGTTTAAAGTGGTACTTAGTAGACTATTACAGTAACTAGCTTTTATAAAGAATATGTTATCTCTATTGTTATGGATAAAAGGTCAAGGGTTCGAGTCTCGGCTCTTGCTCGCTCCAGTTGGTGCCCCACTGGGCCAAGAGAGTTGCCGGAGCTATTTTTTATGAGGTGGACAATGGGCTGGTGCCAAAAGGCACCCGGGTACGTGTTCCCGCTAATTCACACCTTTTGTGGAAAGTAACCAACTTTGATTTCACTTAAGAGATGCATACAGATATACAATATAAGTCCAAAAATGGGGGATATCTAAACATGCTTTAGCCTGTAATAACATGTACCGCATTCGAGACTTGATAATCAATCTATTGATCAATACACCACTAATAGATCTGAGAGAGAGTGAGAATATATGTAGTTTTAAGGTTTGTGTGATAATTTGGTTAGTAACTAAATGAGAAATTTACACATGTCCGATGGTGGTGTCAAATAAAGATTTTGGAATTAACCGGTAAGTTACAATTTTATAGATAAATATTTAAATTTAAGAAATGTTCGAAAGAGATTGATCTTAGGTGGTGTTTATTTATTTATTTTTTATTTTTTTTAAAAGTGTCTCTTAACATCCTTTTAATCTGACTCGTTCAAGTACGGTCAAATATTTTGGTCATTAAGTGCGTTTTTTTTTCTTCGGTCAGAGGCAATTAGAGTCTCAAACCTCTTAACCATCAAGATGTGTAGGGGATGTCTTGTTGCCTCTTAATGTCTTTTAATGTTATGTGTCGTAAGAATAAATTTTTTTACAAAAAAACAAACAATATTATTTCATTCAGATTCAGACATTTACGCATCAGATTCAGATTCAGATGTGCGAATCAGATTTAGATTCAAAGCCTCTTAATAAACAACAGCACATTAGTCAATTTTGGGTTAGGAGGTATTTTTGGTTCACTTTGCTAGACAATTTTGGGTAAGGAGGAATTTTTGATAAGCTTATAATCAAGGTGTTATACAATGGTGCACCATCAATACAACTAATTACAAACAGAAATTCATATTTTTTTAAATCATAACTAACATACAAACATATTTACATCCCCCCACTTTAGATGAACCATAATTGAGAGTTTGGAGGGTCTTCTAATGATCTTCAATAATTTGTCTTCGACGTAGGTATGATTCCCGAATTTCTTCACTTAGACCTTGAACTTGGGCATACAATGACTTCCTAATCATAAACTGAGACTATATGATAGGATAAGGTGTAAGGGTGTATCGAAACAATTATATAGGGGTATGAAATGAAAGGATAGGCTTAAAAGGGTGTATCTAGGGGTATCTTGCACTAAAGGTGAGTACAACAAAAGGTTTACACGGGGGTCGAGAAGTCAATGTGACTAATCGATAAACACACACATATAAGGCTTTTTGGGTGATAATACTAAAATATTGCCTCCTTAAATTATTTCTCCCAAATGCATCGAGATAACTCAACACACTACTGGTCTATGGTCTCGCAATGATGTAAAGGCGAAGTTATAAAGTTTACAAACTACTGGCACACTCAATATTTGGTAGATTTGGGGTAAATCAGTGGAAATGGATAGGCTAAATCTCACCATGGAAATTCAAGGGTTAAATGTGCTCGGCTAAGGTCTATTCTAGTTAGGTTAAGAAAAACATGTAAATTTTTTAAAAATGGCATAATTTTTCAAAATAAACTAGAAAAACGAGGGCAAACAAGTTCAAGTAATAATTCTACTCCTATCCCCACACTTGAATTGTACAAAGTCCCTTTTATACTAGGAATTAAATATGTGTGAAGAGAAAGTAGAATTAGAGCGAGAACTTCCCTGAAATTTGCTTCTAAAATGAAAGAAGGATCACGTGAGAATGCGTGCCTTCGACTTGCCTCCATGAGCAACCTTCAAACCCTGGAATCACGATACAACCACAAGCATAAACCTAAAAAAATAAAAGGAAAAAGGAAAACAAACGAATCCTAACTCACTTTCGTAGGAATCACGGTTGCATTTAGCGTATGCAACAAGCCTTTTAAACCACTTGCTGTCCCAAGTGGACGAGTGTAGTCTCGTGAGGGTTTATAGTGAATATACCCACAAAATTCATTTAGCTTCTAATACAAGGTTATGGTATGAAAGTTTTAATGTTTTGAAAAATAGATGTCAAGAATGTGTTACGGCGTAACCTTATTTCAGAGTTGCGCCGTAGTTAATGAAAAACCTGGAGCCATATAAATAAAAGGAGGATGTTACGGCGTAACACCATACACCAGCTATGCCGTAATGAGCAGTCCGAGAGCCTCAGTTCCAGCCATAAAGAGGTCTTATTAATCCTCCATGCTCCAATTACTGCAAAACATAAAACAAAAATACCAAACCAACAAAAACAAAAATAAAGAAATGAAAGGGATAATATGGGTTGTCTCCCGTAAGAGCACTTTTGTTTATTATCGAGTCTTTAAGTTAGACTCACTCCCACGGGTCATCACGTGGGTGGGAGATGAACTTGCTAAACCTCGTCCATTTCTTTCATTAAATTTTCCCGTATCCAAGCGACATTCGTGGAAGTACGTAGGAATTCCTTCTTATCTCGACTCACGACCTTAGTGAACTTCTCATCCGGCCCAATCGAATATCTAGTGATCTCGAATGTTTCAGCATGAATAAGAGGTGGTTTCTTGTACGGTATTCCATGTAATTTACACCTACGTTGCTCGTAGGCTTCATCATCCATGTCTATAAACCCATCGTATCCTTGTATATCAAGGTAGTCCATCATCATTGGATTCCGTACCCTTATACCAATCGTCATGGAGTTTGTCTTCCATTAGGTCAAGGATTTGCCGATTTCTATCCTCGTTTGGACTTATCGTGTAATCTTCCGTTTCATCGTTATGCAAATCCTTGCATTCCTCATCGTTCATACTCTTCATGTAGTCCTTCCATATTTTCTCCTTAGTCGAGTAGTCTACTCTACCATACCTTATCTTCACCCAATTGTCAAAACCCAATCTATCGACCCATGGAAGCTCGCACCTTCCACTATCATTGGTGGACTTCTAGTGGTACGACATATCTCCAACTCTTTCTTTACTACTTCCACCATTACATTCATCATCATAAGGGTTACAAGATGCCCAAAATGATTCTACGTTATTATTATGAATTCTAATCTTCTAACACCAATTCTCATTGCCAATTTCATCCATTCCTTTGCCACTCGTGTCATGATCCATATTATCCTCATTTCTCTTGAGGTCTTTAGTGTGATCATTGGCGAATGAGTCGTCATCATCATCGATGCGTTTCACTTCTTCCTAAATTTCCATTTTCTTGTCCCTATCAGCCTTACCATAGACAATTTGTATCCATTCGTCGAAAGCTATCGTCCCTTTCCACTTCAAATTCCTTCTAAATTAATCGACAGTAGAAGTCCATAGATGCTTATTACCTCACAATCTTTCTTCATCACCTCCCCCATCACAAAGCTCCTTACTAGGGTTGCATAATGGCCAAAGATCATAAGATCTCTTATTCTCTACTGGGATGGCAACACACCAATGGTATTTAGTTTCAAGGTTAATTGGAACTTTAGAAGGGTTCTTATGTTGTCCGGTCTCAACTTGAGGATGACTTGCGACAATCTTGAGGTCTTCATTTCTTGTTGCATCCTCCTTAACATTGGGGATAATCATTACCTCTGGATCATTGTTACGCCGTAATTCATTAATCGTGTTACGGCGTAATTCAGTTCTGTCATGTAAAAACACTTTTGATACAGCGTCAAGAGGTTCGTCGTTCATGGGTATAGCCACACAAACCTTAGCTTTCTCGATTACCATATTTTCCTTCACGTCTTTGGATAAAAATCCGATCTTTGCTTCAAGTTTTTTGAGAGTCTCGTCATGAGTCTTAAGATTAGCCTCAGTCCCTTCTTGAAAACTCTTAAGCCATTGTTCCCTTTTTTTATTTCTTTTAACAGATTCTTCTAGGAACTTGTTGATAGATTCCTCAAGAGTGGGCCTTCTTTCCCCATAATGAGGTCGGTTATTAAATCGGGAATTGAATCCTTGTGTTCCCATATGATATCCATTACCCTGAAAAGGTCTTCCGTCTCCATATTTAACTTCTTCAATCATTTTCTTTTCCTCATTCAATGGGCAATCTTTTGCGAGGTAAGCTCCTTCACAAATTTCTCATCCGACTTGGATAGCATGCATGCTTTCTTTGAGTTTCTTCATTTCCCTGCCAAGATTCATAGTTTATTTGTTAGAGCGTTCATACCTTCTACACTTCCACCTGTACTCCTTGTGCTTCCTCCATCATGCCACCTCTGTGAGTGGTCAGCCATATCTTGAATAACATCAAGGGCTTGAGCAGGTGTCATTCCCGGGATAGGTCCCTGGGAATCGATCATTTTCCTTGTTGCGATATTAATTCCCTTGTAAAATATGTTTACCTTCTATTGGTTGTTCAAGTCATGTGTAGGGCACCTGTATAAGAGGTCATTGTACCTATACCATGCCTTGTACAAGAGCTGGAGTTAATATTCATGTTATATACAAGAGGAGACAAGAGTTTAACACTCAGATTTACAATGCCTAAAATTTTTGTTGGCTACTTCTTTTCAGCAACCTTCTTCTTGACTTAAAGCAAATTTTCTGAATGGTTAATCACGTTTCTCCTTCTGTTTCTAGTACATTTAACTGCAATGAACCAAATTTGATAAATTAAACGACTACATAGTTTTTGTAGTATAACTAGAAAATATCAAAGAGAGAGTACATATCACTACTTACACATTCAACACGAAATACTTTCTTTGCTTTAACAATTTCCTTTGCTTTTGCTAGATAGACTTCATCAAAATATGTCCTGACTGGTTCTCTTTTTATCTCAGTACCATATAGGTCAAGAAGCTCATTATGAATGTTACCTTTGGTGACGGCTATTAGCTGATACAACATCAATTTGATGAACAAGTAGTATTCAGGGATTAAAAGCTATTAAAAAGAGAGATAAAAATGATAATGTTACCTTCTCACTGAGATTGTCAAGCAGTTTTTCAACAGAAAAGATAATGCCCGACCAATGGCCAAATATTTTGTAGCACTCATATTCATGTAAATCTTTAAAATCCCCAGAAAGAAATTGGCGGAGTAGTCTCAAGAATCTGCAACAGAAATGGAAAAAAACAAATAGATTTAATTTGCAAAATTGAGCAGTGACCACAAAGAAGCAGTGAAAAACTAAGCATACTTGACATATTCATTAAGGGATGTTGCAGTTTCTTTGGCCTTCTGGATTCTAGTGTAGACGGCCTGTTAATTTGAAAAAAATGATCAAGTAAAGATGATAGCCATTTGATTTGAAAAGAAGAGAGTTAAATTCTGTAGCTTAACACAAATTATTTAGTTGCCTTACTCGATGCAGTCTGAAAAAGAGGTAGAAGGTATCATTTCCATAAACACTCGGGATTCTGAAGATTTATTCACACTATCGACAAAACATGCTGAAAAACCACCTATATCAAGATCCACAATGGGAGCTAATTCAATATCATATGTGGCGTATATAAGATAAAAGTCAGTTTTCAAATTTACTCCCCAAAATGATCTTCACTGCGAGAAGATTCTACTATAACTGACACAACTACTATTACCAATTATATCAATGTAATGTTGGTTTTCATCATTGCGTGCTGCAGGCTGTGGAAGCAGACCAAAAAATGGTTCCAGAAATGAAGTCCAGAGCATCATAGATTTATCAAATTGCTCAGATAAACAAATATCTGCACTAACAAGTCGTATGAACTGATATACGTCTTTATGGATGTCCATATCAGAGTAAATGAATTCCATCTTTGGAACATGTTTCCTTTTACGGTCAGAAACTTGCTGAAGAAGCTCATCTTTTTCAGACCTTTGTTTGCTGATGCTTTCGATTTCTTTGAATAAACCTACAACATGGAAAGAGAACTAAGCATCATTAATTACCAATCATTGCATTCATGGTAAATAGATGATATGATGAGAGTGTCAATTGGTTTACCTTCATCAGAATATATGTTCGAGTAAAGCTCCTCGAGATAGGCAACTTTATGATCTAGTGACTTGTGACGCTTTGCAATCAAAATTTGTTTCTAGTGTTGATTGAAGTCATTGAACTGAGAACCGTGTGCATCCCACTGCTCTTGTTTTTGCTTCAAACGAATTAATATTGTTGGGAGATAACAAGACAAAATCATCTTTAAACTATTGACCACATAAAGCCCTTGATCGTCATAAAGCTCTTTTATGAAACTCAAACTTGAGTTTCGAAAGTACACTTCTAGAGGAAATTCACCATCTGTCTCGTCAACATATTCCTAAATCTCACCATTAGCTCCTCTGTTTTTTGGATAGTAGCATTTGCTTCTATCCAACAAGCAGAGGAGCTAATGGTGAGATTTAATGAGCAATCTGTTGACGAGACAGATGACGAATTTCCTCTAGAAGTGTACATTCGAAACTCAAGTTTGAGTTTCATAAAAGAGCTTTACGGCGATCAAGGGCTTCATGTGGTCAATAGTTTAAGGACGGTTTTGTCTCGTTATCGTCTCCCAACAATATTAATTCGTTTGAAGCAACAACAAGAGCAGTGGGATGCACACCATTTTCAGATCAATGACTTCAATCAACACCGGAAACAAATTTTGATCACAAAGCATCACAAGTCGCTAGATCATAAAGCTGGCTATCTTGAGGAGCTTGACTAGAACATATATTCTGATGAAGGTAAACCAATCGAAACTCTCATCATATAATCTTTTTACCATGAATGCAATGATTGGTAATTAATCATGCTTAGTTCTCTTTCCATGTTGTAGGTTTATTCAAAAAAATCGATAGCATCAGCAAACAAAGGTCTGAAAAAGATGAGCTTCTTTAGCAAGTTGTTGACCGTAAAAGGGAACATGATCCCCAAATGGAATTCATTTACTCTGATATGGACATCCATAAAGATGTATATCAGTTCATACGACTTGTTAGTGCAGATATTTGTTCATCTAAACAATTTGATAAATCTATGAAGCTCTGGACTTCATTCGTCGAACCCTTTTTTGGTCTGCTTCCACAGCCTGCAGCACGCAATGATGAAAACCAACATTACGTTGATACAACTGGTAATAGTAGTTATGTCAGTTATAGTAGATGGTTCTCGCAGTCAAGATCATTTTGGTGAGTAAAATTGAAAACTGAATTTTATCTTATATACGCCACAGATGATATTGAATTAGCCCCCATTGTAGATCTTGATATAGGTGGTTTTTCAGCATGTTTTGTCGATAGTGTGAATAAATCTTCAAAATCTCGAGTGTTTTATGGAAATAATACCTTCTACCTCTTTTTGAGAATACATCAAGTAAGGCGGCTAAATAATTTGTGTTGAGCTACAGAATTTAACTCTCTTCTTTTCAAATCTGATGGCTATCATCTTTACTTGATCATTTTTTTTCAAATTAACAGGCAGTCTACACTAGAATCAAGAAGGCCAAAGAAACTGCAACATCCCTTAATGAATAAGTCAAGTACGCTTAGTTTTTTGCTGCTTCTTTGTGGTCACTACTCAATGTTGCAAATTACATCTATTTATTTTTTTCCATTTCTGTTGCAGATTCTTGAGACTACTCCGCCAATTTCTTTCTGGGGATTTTAAAGATTTACATGAATATGAGTGCTACAACATATTTGGCCATTGGTCGGGCATTATCTTTTCTGTTGAAAAACTGCTTGACAATCTCAGTGAGAATGTAACATTATCATTTTTATCTCTCTTTTTAATAGATTTTAATCCCTGAATACTATTTGTTCATCAAATTGATGTTGTATCAGCTAATAGCCGTCACCAAAGGTAACATTCATAATGAGCTTCTTGACCTATATGGTACTGAGATAAAAAGAGAACCAGAAAGGACATTTTGATGAAGTCTATCTAGCAAAAGCAAAGGAATTTGTTAAAGCAAAGAAAGTATTTCGTGTTGAATGTGTAAGTAGTGATATGTACTCTCTCTTTGGTATTTTCTAGTTATACTACAAAATTTATGTAGTCGTTTAATTTATCAAATTTGGTTCACTGCAGTTAAATGTACTAGAAACCGAAGGAGAAACGCGATTAACCATTCAGAAAATTGGCTTTAAGTCAAGAACAAGGTTGCTGAAAAGAAGTAGCCAACAAAAATTTTAGGCGTTGTAAATCTGAGTGTTAAACTCTTGTCTCCCCTTGTATATAACATGAATATTAACTCCAGCTCTTTTCGTTTCCATAAACATCATAAAGTTTGTAACATTTCTCTCTTTTGGAAAGTTTAGATTCAATTATATATTTCGCTCCACAAGGTTCCTAATGTATGCTACAATATGATTCTAAAAAAGATGCAGAAATGGTAAGGACCATATATATCGGTTTTACACTTACAATTTACGAATGATGTTCAATACAAAAATGAATGGTATTTCATATGGTATCTTATTTATATTACAAGAATGATCTTCAATACAAATATCATCAATACACATGGAATCATGAAGTATTGTGAACATTCAGATATTATCTCATCGTTTTAATATTGTCTTAACTATTATTATATTGCTGCTCATTCTCTACACAAATGTAAGCTGATCTGTAGGCTAGAAAATATTAAAGAAGCTGTAACAAATAGAAATTGATTATTTGCTTCTGATTCCCCTACTTCTAGTTAGATGTGCTGGTTGAACATTGACGTAAGCTGTCACAAATAGAAATTGATTATTAAACAGCAGATAGATAGCATAACTCCTCGTACAAGTAAATACTAAAAACTAACCTAGTAAGGCATTGATTGATCATAATCCAGCGAAACTTCTCCTTCCATTCCATTCGGAATATGGAAGAAATCATCATATGTATATCCTGCTGGAAAGGTATCATGATGACCAGAACCTTCTTCTAGGTTATTAACATACACTGCAGCAAGGGGCATACGGCTACACATTTGTAAATCTATTGTGTTAATCCCAATCCGCTGCACCAAATAGCAGTTAGGAGTTAGTTACTAAGCTAGTTACAAAAACAGTTATTTAATAGTTATAGTCGAAGGGTCATGCCTGTTGGATTCGAACCAACACAACCTTTCATTTTTACCCATTCGACATGTATATATAGATAGCTATTGTATTCAAACAAGAATGATGACAGATTTATAAAACTTTTATTTCAAGTAAAGATTAAATCCCGTGTTTGTGTCTTGGTATATTTTGACCACATTATAGACCATAGATCCATCGATTAAGGCCAAAAATTGGTATCAGAGAAGGTTTGGTAATTTCTAACCAAATCATCATATACCAAGGCCTTACAAACTCTGTTCTTGAATCGTTAAACGTTCGAGTATCTCGGCAAACTTTTTTTTTGCAAAAACCTTTCGAACCACAATAATCAAAATTCATTTTATTGTGTTTTACATCAAAGAGAATCCATTCTTTTTGTCACCAAGGTAACAATCACAATAGTGACTATTTACCAGAATCAAAAAAAGGTTCCTCTTCTAATTTTGTTTTTGCAAAAAATCCAGTAAAAAATTCATACCGAACTGTAACACCCCCAAAATTAGGTACAGCGGAAGACTAATCAAGCTTTCGAGGTGCTACGTGGATTGGTATCCATCACAAGTCATAAAAGAATGAGATAAAGTAAATGTAATTAAAACAAAACCATATGGGGTTTTTAAAGTTTACATTCATCCAAAATTGTTCAAAGTAAGGCCCAAATAGATTAAACGTAGGTCCACAAATACATATCAAAGTTTGAGAAAATAGATCCTTAAACCGGGTTACCAAAGCGAAGCCTTCCAAACCATGCATCCAAAGTCATCACTTAATTACATGAGAAAACGCGCTAAAAGTCAACTTTCACTGGTGAGATCATAAGTTTAAATTCTTAATTCAATCAAGTGGACATATACGCAAAACGCTTGCTAGTTAGACTAGGCCTCAAATCACTAAACCAATCCTATAGATGCACACTATAGTCCAAAACCAAATCAAATCACTATGCATTCGCAAGGATGCGACATGCCCAAAATTCGTAAGGATACGACATGTTCATGCATTCGTAAGGATACGACATGCACAATAACCTACCTAGTTCTATAAGCATAACAAGTTTTAAATAAATAGCAATAATAGTCCACATAAAACAATTTGCACGTTTCTCACCCCAAGTATTGAAAACAAAGTTCAAAAGTAAAAGTGGGGCTATGACTCACCTCAAGTCTAGATATCAGCACAAAGAAACCGGTAGAATCAAGAAGTATAGCAACTCAAAAGACAGCAACTACGGACTCGGCACTTCCTAACAATATAAGCCCTTTTCATAAATATTTCCTCAAAATCAAATATTCCCAATCCCGAACGTATTCCATTTTACTTTCCAAAAATCAATTTCTCGTATTAGTTTGGCGTTTGGTATCCATGCGGGTGGAAGGTCGACTCAACACAAACCAAGAAGATATATCAAAAGAAACAATAAAGAAAACTCTACAGGTCTAATATTGGCCCAATATATTATTTAAATAAATCATCGAAGTTTATCAAATCCGTCGACTTGGTAATCCTCTACAACTTATTTACCTAATATATTATTCCAAGATCATACCAAAACCTAAGTCACATAGCACGTAGAATACTATATGGTAAGTATTTAAGTTAATAAGTTTCCTAAATATATCGTTAAACTTACCAAATTCGTCAATTTGGTAAACCTCACGAGATATTTAGTAGCTCATTATCCCACACTCCTACCACAACCTATGGGCGTCGTAGGATACAATACCCGTTAATAGACCTTTTGTATATAACCAAGTAGGTCCTATTTAATCCGTCAATCAAATACGTTACGTAGTTATATAAAATGAATTTATTAACGTCACACATCCGTGACAACCACAAAAGTCATTAAATAAATTAGATGGCCCTCTTGGACTCAAGTGCCCTTGATCTCGTATAACTCGTAAGTTCCTCATTTTATTTTCCAAAAGTGCATTTCATTTCGGAAAGCATTCAACGTTATATTTATATAATTTTTTATAATAGTTTATTTGTAATAACGTTCCCGACATTTATTATACTATTCTCATAGTATAATATGTATCGTTACATTATTATTTTTATTACTCGTGATCACTTTATTTTTAATATACACACTTATATATATATATATATATATATATATATATATATATATATATATATATATATATATATATATATATATATATATATGTATATATATATATATATATATATATATATATATATATATATATATATATATATAGGTTATAACGAGTCTTTATTATTAAGTTTAACTATAATTAATATCGAGTTATAAAAGATGAGTCAAATGTCCGAGTCATCACTCTCGGCTCATTATCCAAATCCAAGTGCTAAGGCTTTTTCCCGAAATCAATCGTTGACTAGAAAGTCAACGTGACTCTGACTCGCACAACCATGAGTCCAAAGTAATACCGTCCAAACCATAATTCCGTCATTTGTCCCATTTCACATGCTACAACAATAAGGTCCGACTACGGCACCTTTCTAACCTATCTCCGTCAATCTAATAACCGTTACACAATCGGTTTCCGATATCACACTTTGTCAACACAACTTCAAAATACAAGTCCATTGCCGAGACCACAAGGTCTCGGCCTTGCATTGCTCTCGGCCCAAAAGTAACAACAACAACGACAAGGACAATGACACAACAACAAGAGAAACATCACAATATCAATCAAAATGGGTCAAAATCAAGTAAACTTAGAACCGGAAGACCCGTTGGGTCTCGGTCCACCATTCGAGCCAAAATAAAACAAACACGAGACCATGAAGGTCTCAGTTGGCTCTAACCCATAAACGGCTCAAACCAAACGGACCAAGGGTCACGTTAAGCTCATACGAGCTCCAATACCACAACCAAACGGACCAAGGGGTCACGTTAAGCTCCCAAGAGCTACAATATCAAAACCAAACGGACCAAGGGGTCACGATAAGCTCCTAACGAGCCAAAGATTACCACACCGTAGTCGGACCACATGCATCGAGCCACAAACTCAACCAAAACGCATCCAAATCTCAAATCCGAGCACCAAATCAAGAGATAGTCGACACCCATGGATACCATTTCAAGTTTTATATTAAAACCCATTTTCATCTTAAATTTTAACACCCAATATCAAGATTAAATCCGGGTTTGACTCGAATTAGTCAAACTCGACGCGTAACCCGCGATTTTCTCACCTTCTAATCAAATGAAAACCAAGAAATTAATGGTGTGGTGAAGTGTGTGGTGTTTATGTGCGGCGGTAATCAAGTAAACGGAGGGGAGAGGTGTTTGTTTTGGGCGCGTGTTTCACACCAAAGTCTGTATCGTTCTCTTACTCTGACCGTTGGTTTGGGGATGATATGCAGTACTCATATCAAGTCTCGTCCCCAAAGCGGTTAGGAGTGATCGCCACAAAGCTGACGTGAAACGACTGTCGCGATCCGAAATTATCGATATTGGAACACCATGACGAGAAATAATTTCTTTCACATACAACCTCGCAAGTTTGTCGATACTATCATCTTCACTAATTGCTAGGAAATGAGAAGACTTAGTCAATCGATCCAAAATTACCCAGATAACGTCACAACTGCTAGCTGTCTTCGGTAATTTGGTAATGAAGTCCATCGTAATCCGCTCCCATTTCCAAACTGGGAGTTCTGGCTGCATCAATAACCCTAACGGTTTCTGGTGTTATGCCTTAACCTTTGAACATGTCAAACACATGCTAACGTACAATGCTATATCTGCCTTCATGTTTGGCCACCAATACAATTTCTTCAGATCTTGGTACATCTTGTCAGACCCATGATGAATAGAATACCTTGACTTATGCGACTCATGCATAATCAACTCACGAATTCCTCCATACAATGGTACCCAACTTTGGTCTCCAAAACATAATATTCCATCAGAACGCTTAACAAATCCCTTCTCATTTTTTGCCATCCCAAAGATATTTTCAGCAGGTATAACATCCCGTAAAAATTTTCATACGATTAACATGTTATTACAACATAAATTAACCATTTTTACCAACGACAAATTTTTTTTGTCAAGCACAACGTTATTCGCTATATACCTTGGAACGATAGTTACACATAAATCTTAAAATTTAAATATCACAAGTAACTTAAAACGTTTATAAATAATAAATTTACATTTTGTCAAATAACTCAACAAGTCCAGTATAAGCCCAAATGCACTCTTTTATTTAATTTATACATGTCACATTTAGCGTTTACTTTAACCATATATTTCACAATTTCTTTTAACAACCCAATAATATTTTTGCTCGACACCATTATCCTCCCAACTAAGAGTTAAGGGTGACAAACCACTTTCATTTTTACAAACATTGGATAGCTCAAATATCATCACAGTTTGACTCGATATCCTGATTTTCAACTTGACTCAAAATTTAGTTTTTCTTAAAAACTTATTCGTTTGACTCACAAAACTACTCTAAACAATCCGCATTTCAATTGTAGTCACATAGGCTCCTAATATCCCACGTATGTACCACATCTTCAGCCCACTAAAAAACTAAATTGCTTCTCTTGTTGGTGTTATACGAGCAGACTAGGAAAACCAAATGGACTCCTTATTTTCTTTGTTCCTTTTTCCTTTGGACCTGATCCATCAGCAGACTCATAAGTCCAAACTAATTAAACTCACTATAAAGATTCAGGAATGACAAGGCTTATACCCTATACAATCATAAGATGGAAACTGATCAAGAGCAAGAGCTTAACCTATTCAATATTTCGAAATATTCTTATAATGTGTCAACAAACAAAACCCTTAGACATCTCTCTAGTCGATCTATCTATATTTCTTGTGTTCTGTTTTCTCATCAACAAAACGACATGCCAACTTGAATAAATTATCTCTATATACTCTCCTATATACATGTCGACATATACATGAAAACCCATCACAGTGTTTACCTTCAGCCAAAACCTTATAACGTTCCACCTCAAATACAACTAAGCCATTTTTCTTTCTTGTTCCCTTCTCCTGGTCGACGAGGCAAGAGCACAAGAACCATGTCACTTTCTTTACTTACACATACAAGCTATGACACACTCGAACTCACTGACACACTCCACCTTAAGTCACATGGAACTTGATAAGCTAACCAAACCGTGTGAATTCAAAACCACCTCCAATGTTACCCAATCCAAGAACACCACACGCAAGCTCCTCAAAAATTTAGTTGCCTCGCGACATTTGTTTCATTTGATGAACCTTCATATGCCACCTCCAACAATCTCCAATCCAAATACATGCATCATCATAGAAGGCCACGTGTGGGTACAATCTAGCATATATAAACTCTCTTTCCCTTCATCTTATACGTACAAACACAAACTACTTCCATTTCTTTTTTTTGTTGTTCCTGTTGTACAAGAAGAAGAGAAGAAGAACATGAAGGCGTGAGTTATTATTGGCAAGTTCTAAGTCATTTCGTTGTCTGCTACGTGACGGGTTCAAAAGCTTGGAAGCCTTGAGATTGTTTTGGCTTTGTTTCTCGCTCGTCCCTTGCTCGTCTTCCACACCGTTTCCCACCACCACAGTTGGTGTTGTAAGTCTCCAAACCCATTCCATCGTATTACTTTCCTTCATGCATATATAAAATCATTAAGGTGGTATCGTCAAGACTTGCGTGGCAAATCTTTAAACTCGTTAACACTTATAAACATCTCAAAGTATAAACTAATACTTATGTGTTCCTAATCGACATGCACATATATAGGCCGGATTGTTTAAAGTTTCCAAACTCAAAATGACTAAAGAAAACATGAAAAGAAACTGATCAAAATATATACGAGTCAAACTAACACGTTTTAGTTTTGTTTTAAATGGATTGAGTACCAAGTTCTTGTGTTTCGTTGAGTGGCGAGGAAACACTAAACAAGTGAAACTTAACGAGAGAAAAACTACTTGAACATGAATAATCACAAGCTCAGTTTTGGTTTAAGAATAAGAAACACAAACGATTTTACAAACTTACAAAACCCACGACTATATATACATGCTGGGTAGAATTTACACCAGATAGAAATACTGTAACAAGGCCTTAAATAGAGTTTAATATAAAGGATAATCAAAAACCACCCTAGCTCAGTTGGTTGCAACGAATGGTGTGTTGAGCGAGAGGTACTGAGTTCGAACCTTGCCCTGGCATACTTACTCTTTTATTTTTGCCACATTTGTAACCTGACAAGAATAGCCCCTCCACTATAAAATAGTTATCACTTTACTAGAAAACTTTTATAAACTTTATAACTTATACGAATAATTACGTTTTCCACCCTTCAACTTTAAACCACTTTAACATTTTCATCCTAAAACTTTTGTACGATAATAAACTCACATTTTATTTTTACCATTTCTTTCTAAATAAAGTTGTCTAACACTTATTTATTTGGTAACAATATCAGCATAAAATATTATATAAACTTGTACACGAATTTTGATATATATATATATATATATATATATATATATATATATATATATATATATATATATATATAATTCATATATCCAACGGTCTAATAAATAAAAGTTAACAAGTAATATTTTACGAGGTCATTATGAATAACTATATGTTTATGAATATATATAATATATAACATGAATTATATAATCTAAAGTTATTATCAATACCCTGAATACGCATTAAGAAATGATAATTCCTAAAATAAAACTCATCGGTTCACTTAACCTGACGTAAACTTGCAATTACTATAATTTATCATTTATCAACTTTTGATACATATCATTGATTTATGACGAGAAATATAAATAATAAACGATGCTTATACATAAAGACAAGTTATATTGTATATAACTTGCTCTTGAACTAATAAGCGTTTTGCCACGCAAGCCCCCTCTGCCACAAATCATTCTGTCATCAAATCACGATTCTTGATAAGTCAAACTTATCTCGGGCTTCCATAACATTCAGGTTATCCTTGAAGTCATTTCCATTCTACATCTGACTTTACGTTATCTAAGCCTATCATAACTCTCAGGTGAGTCATAACCCCTACTCTTACTTGTTTTTACAATGGTTTATAAATGTTTTTGGGGGAGATACATGCTTAACTACTATTTTTACATTTACAAGTATTCATTAACTAAATACATGACTGTATTTCATATAAACTTTACTGGTTTACACATTTTTATATCTCATAAGGAAATACCTGCTATAGACATGATTACAAGTGATTTTTCAATGATATGCTATATTTGATCTCTATTGCCTAAGTACCTATTACCAAAAGTCCCTCGATCATGCGCCTTAATAACTTGCAGGGTGAACGTAAATAATTGTGAATAGATCTATTAGAGATTGACAATCCCCATTTGGTCGCTAGAGGAAAGCCACCAAATGCACTTTATTTGATTTCATAGGTTACTGGTAAATACCTATCTTGAGGGCCACTGTTTTACATCATTATTATGGATAATTTTGATGCCTGTTAATCATTGAGTATCATGAGCTTAGGGCAATAGAATGGAAATAATGTAGCACTACAATAACTAATGTTTGTGGTGTACAATGCTGTAGCCCACTGTTTTATTAAACTATGAGATTGTGCTCACTATATAGCAGGAAAACTATTAATAATTGGCAAATGAACTACTATTTTGATATTGACCCGGTTAGGTCAAACAAACTAATATTTTGGTGTTGTCCCAGTTAGGACAAACGAACTACTATTTTGGTGTTGACCCGGTGAAGGGCAAACCAACGGATTATTTTTGAATTAATAAGGAAATCACTCACTTTTTGATTTTGATAAATCAACGATTTAAGCTATGAATATTATGGATTTACTCACACTTTAATTTGATAATCAACTGTTATTATAACTTCTATGGAATCATAAACTCTTTGATTTTGGAAATCGATATTCGAAACTATAAACTCTATGAACTCACAGACCTTTGTGTTGACACTTTTAGCATGTGTGTATCTCAGGTCCATAATGAGCAAGGATGGCACGGATACTCATAAAGGCTATAAATTTTCCTATCATTCGAAAACTGATTTAACAAACTTTGGGACAAACAAGGACCTCTTTTATAACTCTGGTGTTTATATTCGAATGATAGATCTTTAAAATGACTAAAATGACAAATCATTTTCTACTAAACTGTGCGCTATGAAGTAACACCCAATCTAATTTCCGCTGCATGTTTTCAAAAACTGGGGGTGTTACAGCAGGTCGGTTTTCTGCTTTCAACGCTTCCGTTTGAGCTTCTAATATCTAAGATGGTGAAGGCGATACGATAGTCATTCCCAATGACCTAACTCGTAACGGTGGTATTCTCTCCTTCCAAATAAGAGCATCAGCAACGACGTTTGCTTTACCTGGATGATAGCGGAGTTCGCAATCATAATCGCTTAGCAGCTCAATCCAAAATCGCTGTCTCATGTTGAGCTCTTTTTGATTCAAGATGTGTTGTAGACTTTTGAGATTAGTGTATAAAACACACTCGGTTCCATACAAATAATGTCTCCATATCCTTAGGGCAAAAACCACAGCACCTAACTCCAAATCATGGGTGGTGTAGTTCTTCTCATGCTTCTTGAGCTGTCGGGAAGCATAAGCTATCACCTTCTCTCGTTGCATTAACACAACTCCCAAACCTTTATCAGAAGTGTCACAGTAAACAACAAAATCTTCATTACCTTTAAGCAATGCCAAGATAGGAGCGCTACACAACATCTCCTTAAGTACTTGAAATGCTTCCTCTTCCTTATCTCCCCATTCGTATTTAACGTTCTTTTGAGTCAATTTGGTCAACGGCTTCGCTATTTTTGAAAATCCCTCAATGAATCTTCGATAGTAACCGGATAAACGCAAAAATTGACGAACTTCAGTTGGGGTCGTCGGTGCAGCCCAATCTTTAATAGCTTTAATCTTAACGGGATCTATATGAACTCCTTGACTATCAAACACATGACCTAAGAATTGTACCGTCGGAATCCAAAACTCACATTTGGAGAACTTGGCATACAGCTTCTCCTGCCTGAGCAATTATAAGATAAGCCTTAGATGCTCCTCATGCTCCTTCTTACTCTTCGAATAGATTAGACTATCGTCGATAAACACGATCATAAACTTGTCTAAGTAAGGCTTACACACCCTATTCATGAGATCCATAAATACTGCTGGTGCGTTAGTCAACCCGAACGACATCACTTGAAACTCATAATGCCCGTAACGGTTTCTGAAAGCCGTTTTCAGAATATCTTCCTCGCGTACTCTAAGTTGATGATACCCCCATCTCAGATCGATCTTCGAATACACACTCGATCTATGAAGCTGATCGAACAAGTCATCGATCCTCGGTAGCGGGTATCTATTCTTCACAGTTAACTTGTTCAGCTCTCGGTAGTCAATACATATACGAAACGATCCATCCTTCTTCTTCACGAATATAACTAGGGCTCTCCAAGGTGAAGAACTTGGTCGTATAAACCCCTTCTCTGCTAACTCCGCCAATTGTTTTGACAACTCTTCTAGTTCAGTCGGTGCGATTCGATAAGGTGCCCGTGCCACGGGTGCAGCACCGGGTATCAACTCAATCTGAAACTCCACTTGTCTAGTGGACGGGATTCCTGGAAAATCATCAGGGAATACATCCGGAAAGTCACGAACTATCGACACGTCTCCAATGCATCTTTCTTTCTTCTCCTTCCCTCCTTTCTCAGAAATTTGGGCTAAGAAAAGTCAACATCCTTTTCCATTAGCTTCGGTAACTTAGTGCAAGAAATGACTGCTAATCTGGATGGGCTCCTCAAACCTTTTCGATCTCCTTTTATATTTAAAATCTCCTTGCCATACGGCACACGTACGATTTTCTCATCGCAAAGTATATGAGCACAACACTTCGATAACCAATCCATACCAATAATGACATCGAAACTTCCTAACGTGATGGGTAGAAGATCTATGTTGAAAGGGTGACTCAAGAAATTTAACGTGAAACCACGGATGATAGTTTTAAGCCTTTCTATGTTTCCGTTAGCTAACTCTACATCATAACCAATTTCTAAGGCCATCGGGGATTTTCTAGTAAGGGCGCAAAAGTAGTGGACAAAAAACTTCTATTGGAACCAGTATCAAATAGTATGGAAGCATAACGATTATTGAGAAGGAACGTACCAGTAACGACGTTCGAGTCTTCTCCTCTCTCGTTCCCAATTGTATACACTCTCCCATAAGCAACTCCTGCTTCCACACGCTGGTTCGCATTGTCATGTCGTCCACGGTTTCCTCCAGCTCCACGGTTTCCATGATTGTACCCATTACCATCCGATCCATGATTTCCTCGGTTCCACGATTCCTGCATTCATTCCTATAGTGTCTCTTCTTCCTACATCCAAAACAAGTAACATTCGCCTTACTCATAGTTTCAGGAGTAGCTTGAACCATAGCAAGTGGCCGTGCTCAACAATCCTTAGCTCTGTGCCCCATCTTTGAGCAGTTCTTGCACATCACAGTACATCATCCAGAATGATTCTTGTAACAGCAACCACACTTGGGTACATCTCCATTGTGGTTCCGCTTATCTCCATCCCCAATAGCATAAACCTTGGCAACAGCTTGTCGCTTGTTTCAGTGATCATTACCCTTAGAGTGATGGTCTCTCTTCCTCTTTTCATTGTTATCCTTATCAGCCTCTTCCAGTTCCAATGAATCCATCAATTGTTGAGCGATCATGATAGTCTCATGAACATTTGCAGGCCTATCAGCAATCACATCGTTCCTTGTAGCCACAGGCAACCCATCGGTATACCGCTCAATCATTTGAGTCTTAGTTTTCACCATATCTGGGCAAAGCAAGGCTAACTCCTGGTAACGACGATTGTAAGTCGTCATGTCAGTACCCTTCACTTTGTGATTCCAAAACTCAATCTCCAATTTCTTAACCTCATTCCTTGGGCAGTAAGTCTGAATCAGCAAGGACTTGAACCGCTCCCAAGTCATGGCATAGGCTACTTCACTCCCAACCGAATTTCGGTAATTGTTCCACCAAGTTAGTGCATCATCCTTAAAAGTAAAAGAAGCAAACTTTACCTTTGGATTCTCTGTAACCTCCCGTAATTTTCCCATACGATTAGTAAATATCAATATTTGAATAAAAGGATATTACGTGAATTAAATACCATTTTTACGGGGAACAATTTTTTTTATTATACATTACATATTATGTGAATCACTACGACAATTATGATTGACTATTTGCCTAGGAACGATGCTTACACACGAACCCTGATAGTCTATTAATATCGCGAATAATAAATTTAAAACGTTTATATTTTATGAATATACGTTTCGTATATTTACCGTACAATATTTATATATTTCCGGAGCCTACGAAAATTCCCGAGATTGCTCACTAATATTTTTAGACCTCGACACGATACTTTGAACCAGCTCATCAAGCTCGACAGCCCAAGCACACCTCTAACTATTATATTTACAAGTCACAAGTACATGTTTGCTTTAGCTCAGTTGATTTTAACTTTTACACACGACGTATCCCTTTTATTTAACAACTCTAGTTTCCATGCTTCTAAGAACCATGAACGACAATTGTTATCAACTTTTAAATATAACTACTATACTAGAATATTGATCAAGTTAAGGCACCTTACACGTTTCATCTCAAATTAACACAAATAGTAATGACACTTCGTATAAATTCTAATAAACCACCAACTTTCTGTAACGAATTTAAATCCTAATTTTAAGGCTCTTCTGCTCCGAACCAGGAAAAGTGTAAAACACGAAAGTTGTCAGAAATAATGTTTTACGTCTAGAATCGCGAGATTTTGAACCAAAAATGCAATTCGTGGCTGTTATCTATAAAATACGATCTGGACTCAAACTTGGGTACTACTACATGTGCAAAACTCTTACACCACCTCCCTCACTTGATTACTCCCTCAAATGTAACCTAGAAAACATGTGCATCACCTCCCTTGCTCCCCAATCAACACAAACCCAATACTAAACGTTATGTCACTTGTCAGAAACTAATTCACACTTCTCGTTGTCCATTTACACTTGTAACTTCTCGATTTGATACTAGGAGAGGCAACATGCAAACCTTTCGATCCAACACTCCATCTCACAAGAACCTACCTTGTATACATCTCCAAAAGCTCACTATATAAGTCTTCACATGCAAGCTCAGTAGTTACATACACTTATACATACCACTCTACACGAAATAATAACGAAAGAAGAAGTATCGAAGGACGAACGGATTGCCCAAGAGTACCACGACTCAAAGAAGCCTAAGACTCCAAGCTTGACGTCTTTTGAACCCTTGGTGGAACGTGAAGTGAACCACAAGGCTCTCGTACCCTCACACGATACCCGAAGCACGCAACGTGGGCCCACAACACTCAATGGGCTACTTAAACCCAAACACTAAACCAAACGGACCCTTAATTATTTTTGTTCTTTGTTTTCTGCTGGGCGGAACACAAACACAAGCCCACCAGGCTTATTAGCCCAAAACGCACCCTTAGGTTTTGTTTCTGCTTGCCGCGACACACACCAAAACCACCCCATTTTCTTGCAATTTCGACAAACACCATCCCAATATTATTACCCAACCTATTTCCCCTTGTTACTGAGAATTGGGAATGATAAATTT
The DNA here is from genome assembly GCA_030686995.1 of Artemisia argyi. Taxonomy (NCBI): domain Eukaryota; kingdom Viridiplantae; phylum Streptophyta; class Magnoliopsida; order Asterales; family Asteraceae; genus Artemisia; species Artemisia argyi. Next base: position 85,559,229 of record CM060699.1, read on the forward strand.
CATGACCCTCCTCACTTGTTTACTACCTTAGATACGACCAAAGCAAACCATGAAACTCACCCTTTGGAAATTTCACCCAACGTGTCACAAACATTCTTACAAGCTACCCAAGCCTCCCAATCACATCAAATCATCCATACACGTATAGGAATGTCAGAGAATGTCAGAAACATTCAGAGGTAAAGCCTTACACACATACGATTTGTAATATCTTGATTGGTTACAAAAGAAGGTGGACATGCATACTTGTGATCAAACACTCAATCTCGTGTGAACACTACCTTGCTTCCACACTCATATATTGCCTATATAGTCACCCCTTGTGAGCTCAGTTATAAACACACACAAAAACACATCAATATTACAAACTTTATTAATGTTATACGAGAAGGTGGGACATAAAGATTGCCAAGTTCTCGAAGGGTTAGAAACAAGTTCAAGGTTCAAGTTTTGTTCGTCTTGCATCCTTGGTGTGTTGTGAACCAAGTTACATAGCCCTCTTGCCCCAGCTCGACCTCTACGTCCAATTTTACCCCACCCTTTTGAGGTGAGGTGAGAATACTTGAACCTTTATCATATTTTTCATTTCGTTAATATTGAATTTTTGAACGTTCACTTTGTCATAATCTCTTGTAAATCAAGAATGTAACATATACTTTTTATTCGACCTCCTAAATGTTTAATGTACTAATAATCGAGATATACAAAGCTTGAAACTAGATAATAACATATACTTAATAAAAATCACACGTTCCTAAGATAGTTGGACCTATACGATTTTGTCTAAAAAGACTTAGAATATTTTTGAGTAAAACTATTTTCAGAATTGATTTTGGTCATTTACTTTGGCCTCGTAGAAAATTATTTCGACACATGACTTATTATTTTTATGGCTCGACCTCATTATTGACTTGGTATACAATCAGGAAATACAATTTATTCGAATTTATAAAAAGTTTACTCGACCATTTTTGAATCAACCAAAACTGTTTTGAAAACTCTTTATAAATAATAAGTTGGGCTTATTAGCCCGTTAAGCTGTTTTTAAGCTTATTCGATAAGCTGGTCCTATAAGATCTACTCTAACATTTTTATAACATAAAAATGATCCCAAAGCCAGGCCCAAACCTTTCGTATGCCCAACAGATCTAAAACTGTTAACGGGCCTTAGATTTAAGCTCGTTAAGCCTATTTTATGAAAATAAGAGATTTTGAGCTATTAAGCTATTCAAATAAGCTAACCTGAATACTCTGAGCTTATGTAGAAAATGAAAATGTCAAACTTCTAATTTGGTGAAATTTGGACTAAATTTGCAAATTTTATTAACCGAGAGACTAAAAGTGTAAATTCTGAAAACTTAGGGTAGAAACTGTCAAATCTGAATTTATGAGTTATAAACTGTAATTATTAAAACTTAGAAGTAATAAATGTAAATATCGATACTTTTGAACCTAAAATGTAAATATATATAACTTTGGACTAACGGTGTAAAGTTTATATCGTTAAGGTTAAAATTGTAACTTTTGTGAAACTTAAGGGGATTTTCTATAATATCATTTTATATAAATTATATAAATGTTGAATATATATATATATATATATATATATATATATATATATATATATATATATATATATATATATATATATATATATATATATATATATATATATATATATATGTACATACATTTGACGTAAAAACTTAATAAATTCAACTTATATCTATACTATCTATAATGGAAAAATGGTCAAACTTGAAAAGTTGAGTCTTGAAAGTTGAGTATTGAAAATCAAATGTGAAAATTAATGTAATTAATATTCTAATTAAAACACCCCATTACTTAAAAGTACAATAATTTATTCACATTGTACAACCAATTAAAAACATATCTATTAAATTAAATACAACAAATTAAAACACAAACCGGGTTGACCCGGTAATTTGACCCGTTTTCGACCCAACCTAGCAAGTTGACCCGGTTTAAATCGACCCATTTTTCGACCGGAGCGGTTCAACCGGTTGAACTACCCGGGTCGAACCGCGTTTCAAAACATTATCCATTACTTAAAAGTACAATGATTTATTCACATTGTATAATCAATTAAAAACATATCTACCAAACTAAATACAACCAATTAAAACACAAACCGGGTTGACCCGGGATGCTTCAAACCCGGCGGATTGACCCTGTTTAATTTGACCTGTTTTCGACCCAACCTAGCAAGTTGACCCAGTTTAAATCGACCTATTTTTCGACCGGAACGGTTCAACCGGTTGAACCACCCGGGTCGAACCAGGTTTCAAAACATTATTTTTCGTTTATAACCTATAAACTTTTTTTTATCAATAAACTATTTGTCGGTATAAAATCCCGTTGCTATGCACGGGTACTCGTCTAGTATATATATATATATATATATATATATATATATATATATGATATAAATATTCACGTAACTATAATTAATATTTAACGACATAACGATACAATATTCTTTTAAAATAACATCATAACACATCGTCTACACACTTCGACTTATTCTTGATGATTTTCCATCGCACATCGATCATCGATCATTACACTCACAAGTTATATGTATATATAACTTTGTTCTTGAACTTCAAGCATTTAAACGAACACGAGTTTTAATCACAACTGAATGACTAATATTCGCGATAAAACTAGATTTAGACTATCAACTAAAACATACCATATCTTTTAGGTTGTGTGTGAAGCCGTTGCCTTGCATCGTTGAGATTATGTTACTACCACTACTACTGTACTACTAAGGTGAGTCATAGCCCCTACTTTTACTTGTTTTACAATGGTTTATAAACGTTTTTAGGGGAGATGCATGCTTAACTACTGTTTTTACTTTTACAAGTATTCATTAACTAAATACATGACTGTATTTCATATAAACTTTACTGGTTTACACATTTTTATATCTCATAAGGAAATACCTGCTATAGGCATGATTACAAGTGATTTTTCAATGGTACGCTATATTTGATCTCTATTGCCTAAGTACCTATTACTAAAAGTCCCTCGATCATGCGCCTTAATCACTTGCAGGGTGAACGTAAATAATTGTGAATAGATCTATTAGGGATTGACAATCCCCATTTGGTCGCTAGAGGAAAGACACCAAATGCACTTTATTTGATTTCATAGGTTACTCGTAAATACCTATCTTGAGGGCCACTGTTTTACATCATTATTATGGATAATTTTGATGCCTGTTAATCGTTGAGTGTCATGAGCTTAGGGCAATAGAACGGTAATAATGTAGCACTACAATGACTAATGTTAAGGGCGTACAATACTGTAGCGCACTGTTTTATTAAAACTATGAGACTGTGCTCACTATATAGCAGGAAAAACTACTAATAATTGGCAAACGAACTACTATTTTGGTGTTGACCCGATGAAGGGCAAACCAACAGACTATTTTTAAATTATTAAGGAAATCACTCATTTTTTTGATTTTCATAAATCAACGATTTAAGCTATGAATATTATGGATTTACTCACACTTTAATTTGATAATCAACTGTTTTTATAACTTCTATGGAACCATAAACTCTTTGATTTTGGAAATCGATATTCGAAACTATAAACTCTATGAACTCACCAACCTTTGTGTTGACACTTTTAGCATGTGTTTATCTCAGGTAACTGAACAAGAAGGAACTTGAAGGCACGGAGTGGGCTTGTAACCCGACATGGGCTTAAATAAACGTTTTCACACATTTCAAATAAACTTGTTGTTTTAACTATGAAACTTCTTGATGTCTCGAATATTTGGTATTTTGAATGAAATAAACTTTAAAGCGTCACTTTTGTGTCGTTTTCTATGATTGTGACAAAGATCCTCGAAGTAACACCCAAAAAGTCTTCCGCTGACATTTTTAAGTCTTCCGCTGACGTGATGATTTTGGGGGTGTTACATTCTCCGCACAATTGCTAACAGTGAACACTGACTCAGTTTTCCCTATCTACCTGACCAAGTAGACCACTCCTTCAGTTCCACCAAACTCAATGGGTCCATAGATTCAGAACTCCTTGTAGTTACATCCAGTAGTACGACCAGGTGGAAAAGTTCCAGCTGAGTTGTTGGAGTGATTCGACTCAGCTAGGAGTTCAGCAACACGTTGTTCCACAAGTTGATTGATCATAGCTTGATCCACGGTAGGTGCATTCGGTGGAATATGATCATTGTCTCCCTGAACATCAACATTTTGAGTCCTGTTGTTGCGATTGGTGGTGTCCAGGTTGTCGGGAGTAGGGGTTTCAACATTTCGTGTAGGACGGCTTCCTCGGCGACCAGGGGTAGTCACTGCAGGACCAATTCGGGTAGCTCTGACAGGGTTTCGTCGTGGGGCCATTGATCTGAAACACAATACAAGGTTCATAAGTCTCCGATAGTATTTATCATACGCTCAACAAGAATTGGATAGATGAAGCCAAGACATCGGTTGAATATCAACAATACACCCCAAGACATCAATCAAACAAATAGGAACACAATTTCCATAACATCAAAAACCACATAACATCATACAAAATAACCATCATCCATACAAATAGCGATCAAGACATTGTTCCAACTACCAAAGACATAAAGGATACTAATCGTTCAAAACGAGACGACCATACAACCGAAATACATCAAAGATAAGATAACTAGCTTTTCTAATCAAGCACTCCTTGGTTCAGAAAGCAACATAATAACATAATCCAACCATCTAGCCACTATGCTGGCGTAGACTCCTTAGCTCCGATCTCAAACCATCCAACTCTCTCCATAACGATCCCAACTCGACACTGTGAGTATCACTATCCCTCTTGAGGTCTGCTACCTCCTTCTCTAGCTCCGTGTTCCTCTACCACAGCTTGCGATCTGCCTCGCGAGCCGTGATGAAACCTCTCTGCAGACTCTCTATCTGTTCATGTATCTCCATCATACCTCTCCTAATCTCTGTAATCCTCCTCTCAGCAGTAACTAAATCAACCCTCAACTCGCCAATAAACTCAAAAGTCACTCTATCAATCCGATCTGCCATCTGCGAGATCCTCTCACCCTGTGTGGTAAGCCGAGCCTAAATCTTACCAGTCTCACCCAAATCTGCAAGCTCAGCAGAAATCTCAGATGGCGCGTCCGACGCCACGGGACTGCCAGGTGGTGAATCAAACAAAAATGGGTGATCAGGTGAAACCGGCTCTAACGGATGTATCGGAGAATCAGACTCTGTAGAATGAGCTGAATGTTCTGGCGAACCATCATCATCAGGCATCTCCTCCTCCTGAGGATCATCCTCCTCCTCACCCTCCTGTGGGTCATCATCCCTCTGCTCAACCTCCTGAGGGTCATCAGGCTCCTCCTCACCCTCATACTCCTCCTCCTCATCTGAGGGGTACTCCATCAATCGTCGTCTCCGAACACGTGAACCATGAGGTGATAGGGTATGCGATCTAGGACGATGATGGAATGATGTGGGTGGTGCATTTGACAGAAGAGCGTGAGCATCAAAGTGCATGGGTGGTGACAAAGGGCGCATAGACATGCGTGCTGTAGCTCGGTGGGCAAAACGTGGAGCCACACGAGCCAAAGCCTGATGAAGTGTGAGCTGTGTCGACGTACCAGGAAGCCCCAAAGAAGATGAGGGTCCCTGAGAAGTAGATGAAGCAGGTGGTGCAGAAGTAACTGTTGTCAGTGATGAAGTAGCTGAGTGCATGGCAATCCTGTAAGGATCATCAGGAGCCACGGTGATATGTGCTGGGCGGTATGGATCAGCAAGAAGATCCTCAGAAACAGTGAACGTATGGGAGGCGATGGTCTGTGACAACGGCGTAGGGTAGGTGTAATTGTTTCAAAACAACTAAACCACGAAACTCAAAATACCGTATCAAAATCATCATAAAATCCCAATCATATAATTCCAAGAAAGATTTTTCAAATACCGCATTACTAAAACATTTCTAAAACAAATAATCCATATAATCCCCCAAAACGCCATCGTATCACATAATCAACATATCCAAAATTCTCAAATTATCTCAAAATCTCATATCTAATCATAATCTCATAATACCTCAATATAATCAAAGATGCTTCGGCTTGGCGGGCTGGCGGGCTTTGGTCGAGGATCGTTTTCTATAAAAATCGGTTATAGTTTAGGTGTTTATTACCTAGTTCTCTATAACCTTGGCTCTGATACCTATCTGTAACACCCCCAAAATTTGGTACAGCGGAAGACTAATCAAGCTTTCGAGGTGCTACGTGGATTGGTATCCATCACAAGTCATAAAAGAACGAGATAAAGTAAACATAATTAAAACAAAACCATATGGGGTTTTTAAATTTTACATTCATCCCAAATTGTTCAAAGTAAGGCCCAAATAGATTAAACGTAGGTCCACAAATACATATCAGAATTTGAGAAAATAGATCCTTAAACCGGGTTACCAAAGCCAAGCCTTCCAAACCATGCATCCAAAGTCATCACTTAATTACCTGAGAAAACGCGCTAAAAGTCAGCTTTCGCTGGTGAGATAATAGGTTTAAATTCTTAATTCAATCAAGTGGACATATACGCAAAACGCTTGCTAGCTAGACTAGCTAGGCCTCAAATCACTAAACCAATCCTATAGGTGCACACTATAGTCCAAAACCAAATCAAATCACTATGAATTCGCAAGGATGCAACATGCCCAACATTCGTAAGGATACAAATTGTTCATGAATTCGTAAGGATACGACATGCGCAATAACCTACCTAGTTCTATAAGCATAGCAAGTTTTAAATAAATAGCAATAATGGTCCACATAAAACAATTTGCACCTTTCTCACCCCAAATATTGAAAACAAAGTTCAAAAGTAAAAGTGGGGCTATGACTCACCTCAAGTCCAGATATCAGCACAAAGAAACCGGTAGAATCAAGAAGTATAGCAACTCAAAAGACAACAACTACGGACTCGGCACTTCCTAACAATATAAGCTCTTTTCAGAAATATTTCCTCAAAATCAAATATTCCCAATCCCGAACGTATTCCATTTTAATTTCCAAAAATCAATTTCTCGTATTAGTTTGGCGTTTGGTATCCATGCGGGTGGAAGGTCGACTCAACACAAACCAAGAAGATATATCAAAAGAAACAATAAAGAATACTCTACATGTCTAATATTGGCCCAATATATTATTTAAATAAATCATCGAAGCTTATCAAATCCGTCGACTTGGTAATCCTCTAAAACTTATTTACCTAATATATTATTCCAAGATCATACCAAAACCTAAGTCACATAGCACGTAGAATACTATATGGTAAGTATTTAAGTAAATAAGTTTCCTAAATATATCGTTAAACTTGCCAAATTCTTCAATTTGGTAAACCTCACGAGATATTTAGTAGCTCATTATCCCGTACTCCTACCACAACCTATAGGCGTCGTAGGATACAATACCCGTTAATAGACCCTTTTTATATAACCAAGAAGGTCCTATTTAATCCGTCGATCAAATAAGTTACGTAGTTATATCAAATGAATATTAACGTCACACATCTGTGACAAGCACAAAAGTCATTAAATAAATAAGATGGCCCACTTGGACTCAAGTGCCCTTGATCTCGTATAACTCGTACATTCCTCGTTTTATTTTCCAAAAGTGCATTTCATTTCGTAAATCATTCAACGTTATATTTATATAATTTTTTATAATAGTTTATTTGTAATAACATTCGCAACATTTATTATACTATTCTCATAGTATAATATATATCGTTACATTATTATTTTTATTACTCGTGATCACTTTATTTTTAATATACGCACTTATATAAATATATATACGTTTTCACATTTATATATTTATATAAATGTTTGTATCGTTAATATAAGTTATAACGAGTCTTTATTATTAAGTTTAATTATAATTAATATCGAGTTATAAAAGATGAGTCAAATGTCCGAGTCATCACTCTCGGCTCATTGTCCAAATCCAAGTGCTAAGGCGTTTTGCCAAAATCAATCGTTGACTAGAAAGTCAACGTGACTCTGACTCGCACAACCATGAGTCCAAAGTAATACCGTCCAAACCACAATTCCGTCATTTGTCCCATTTCACATGCTACAACAATAAGGTCCGACTATGGCACCTTTCTAACCTATCTCCGTCAATCTTATAACCGTCACACAATCGGTTTCCGATATTACACTTCGTCAACACAACTTCAAAATACAAGTCCATTGCCGAGACCACAAGGTCTCGGCCTTGCATTGCTCTCAGCCCAAAAGTAGCAACAACAACGACAAGGACAATGACACAACAACAACAGAAACATCACAATATCAATCAAAATGGGTCAAAATAAAGTAAACTTAGAACCAGAAGACCCGTTTGGGTCTCGGTCCACTATTCGAGCCAAAAGAAAACAAACACAAGACCATGAGGGTCTCGGTTGGCTCTAACCCATAAACGACTCAAACCAAACGGACCAAGGGTCATGTTATGCTCATACGAGCTCCAATTCCACAACCAAACGGACCAAGGGGTCACGTTAAGCTCCTAACGAGCCAAAGATTACCAAACCGAGACCACAAGGGCTCGGTTAAGCTCCATCGAGCCACAAACTCAACCAAAACGCATCCAAATCTCAAATCCGAGCACCAAATCAAGAGAGAGTCGACACCCATGGATACCATTTTAAGTTTTATATTAAAACCCATTTTCATCTTAAATTTTAACACCCAATATCAAGATTAAATCCGGGTTTGATTCGAATTATTCAAACCCGACGCGTAACCCGCGATTTTCTCACCTTCTAATCAAATGAAAACCAAGAAATTAATGGTGTGGTGAGGTGTGTGGTGTTTATGTGCGGCGGTAATCAAGAAAACGGAGGGGAGAGGTGTTTGTTTTGGGCGCGTGTTTCACACTACACGAACAAGAAAATGATGGTGAGTATTTTGGTGGTGGTGGTGTTGCTTGGAAAACGGCGGTGGTGGTGTTATGGTGGGTGGCAGCCGGCGGTGACAAGAGGAGAGAGGAGAGGGGGGAAAGTGTTGGTGATATTATGAGGGTTAGGGTTAGGGGTAAGGGTAATATACCCAAAAATTGCAAATAGGTCCCTTAAGTTTCATTTTTCCAACTTAAGCCACAATAACTTTAATGTTTAGGTAAAAGTATAATTAATCGGTTTTCCCGTAACACGATTATTTATTTTCAAAATTATTAGATGTCGCCAAAATATATTTTTATAAGCCACCATAAATTCCCAAAGACATTTCCCGAATTATATAAGAGATAAAAACGTTTATTTAACGTATAAACGCGACCGTTATTCAAAAGATTTAAACTCGTTAGGTTTTTCTAGTGCCGGAGTCAATGTAGTGCAACTAAAACGTCTCATCAATAATTCACAACATATATATCTCATAATAAATCAATAACTCGAATTCAATATCTCATAAACTTCAAAATTTAAAACATCAGTTTAAATGTCACAAATCAGTTACGAATAACATTTCAATTATTTAGTAAAACTTCAAACTTTTAATGTAATGCGGGTTTTAAAGTCTCCCTAATTTTCCAGTTGTCACATCCTCCCAGCCTCAGACGAAACCCATCCCGGGTTTCTCTCGGAACATTCCATCTACGAAGTGAAAAGCTTAGGATATCTCTTCTTGAACTCATCCTCAAGTTCCCACAAAAATTCCGGTCCATGACGGGAATTCCAATGAACCTTGATGAGTGGAATACGACTGCGCTTGAGTCGCTTAATCTCTCGATCCAATATCTCAATCGGCTCTTCCACGAAGTTCAAACTCTCATCAACGCGGATATTTTTCATCGGTATAACCGGTGTCTCATCACAAAGGCATTTCTTCAAATTACTCACATGAAATACATCGTGAACCTTATTCAATTCATGTGGTAGCTCTAACCGATAAGCTACGGGCCGAATTCTCTCCAGAATTAGAAATGGTCTAATGTAGCGGGGGTTGAGTTTCCCACGTTTCCTGAAATGTCACTCCTTTCCAAGGCTAGACTTTCAACATCACTTTGTCTCCAACCTGGAACTCAAGAGGTTTACGTCTCTGATCGGCGTAACTTTTCTGCCTATCTCGAGCTGCTTGTAACCGATCACGAATTTGAGTCACTTTCTCATTAGTCTCCAAAATAAGCTCGGGGTCTGTGAGGTGGCTATCTCCAACCTCAGCCCAACCAATCGGTGAATGGCATTTACGACCATATAAAGCTTCGAATGATGCAGCTTTAAGACTTGTATGGTAGCTTTTGTTATAGGAGAATTCCGCAAGGGGTAGATACTTCTCCCAGCCTTTACCAAAATCTATTATACTGGCACGAAGCATATCCCCCAAAGTCTGTATCGTTCTCTCACTCTGACCGTCAGTTTGGGGATGATATGCAGTACTCATATCAAGTCTCATCCCCAAAGTGGTTTGGAGTGATCGCCACAAAGCTGACGTGAAACGACTGTCGCGATCCAAAATTATCGATATTGGAACACCATGACGAGAAATGATTTCTTTCACATACAACCTCGCAAGTTTGTCGATACTATCATCTTCGCTAAATGCTAGGGAATGAGCAGACTTAGTCAATCAATCCACAATTACCCAGATAGCGTCACAACCGCTAGCTGTCTTCGGTAATTTGGTAATGAAGTCCATCGTAATCCCTTCCCATTTCCACACTGGGAGTTCTGGCTGCGTCAATAATGCGCCAGCGATCCAAGAAACGCATTAGCGACCATCCATTATTTGAAATATCAAGAACTCGCGCCAGCGATCCGAGAAATACATTAGTAACCATCCGTTGTTTGAGGAATTGAGGACTCGCGCCAGCGATCTACTAAGTTTGTGTAGGAGATGTTTAAACAAATTCAGGTATCACCCAAAACCTTTTTATGACCGATTTACCGCTTTAGACCTGTTACTCCTTGGCTTTAGTGGTGGAGATGTGTATCCATGCTAAGCTTATGATAGAATATTCGTCACGATTTAGCAATTGAACAAATTAGATTAGTTGAGAGATTGAGAGATTTTATTTTATTTTCTATTTCGTTAAGTTTGATGAATTGGTTATGATTTATGATAAGAGATGAGATCTGAGGAGATTAGATGGGAGTTATCTAATGGGAGAGAAAACGTTATGTGGGAGGCGGAGTAAAATATGTGTTTAGGGTTAAGGTAATATGAGTGTATTTAGGGTAACAATCTCATAACCGGTTCTTATCATGTGCACTCATATTTCGATTGGGTTTATTGGTTATGGGCCAAAACAAAAGTCATGGATTGGGCTGTTGGCATTTGAATTGGACTTCAATATGTTGGACTAAACATGGGATGTAAGTTAAAAATGTTGACAACATTTTCTAAACTTACAAAAGTGGTTATCCGAAATGTATTTTTGGGTACACGTTTTTACAACAGTTGGTTTGAAGAATGGTATTTTGGATTATAAATTTTCATGAGGATACATTGTTCACGACTAAAATTGCTATGTTAAACAAAAATGACTACGGGGTTTTTGTACGATATTACTGATTTGACTTTGAAGTGATATTTCATAAAGTGTACTTATTTATCTAAAAGTCTAGGGGTGGTTGGATGCACGACTGTTGAAGATAACTTGTCTGTGCATATAAAAATTCAGTCTTGACAATCTAGTTAATACTGATGTAAGGAGTTACATTGTAGTGCTCACGGTATAGCTATCACTTAAAGGAGTTACGTTGTAGTACTTAGTGTCACACGAAGTGGTGGATTGTTCAAGTGGCGAATATTTCGTGCAACCTCATACTTAAAGGAGTTACGTTGTAGTGCTCAGTATAGGTATTAAGTCACATCTATCGTACAAGCATTAAGTCACAAGATGGGATGTTTACTTCATTTTCAAGTTGGTCATATCGGGTTATCTCCATATGTGGTCATTACTAGTAGCCAGTGAATTCAAAGGAGGTTCGATTACAGGTTGATTTGAGAGAAAAGTATTGAGAGTATATTTTTGCGACACATACTCACATAATATGCTTCAACGAGCTGTTATGACTTCTAAATTGCATCAAGTACAAGGTGATTATACGGCATGTACACAACATTATGATGATTCCAATAACTCGCAACCATCAGGAGGGAAAAGAACATGCCGAAAGAAGTAGTGTTTCGTCTTCAGTGATTGGATTTACTGAGAGAATTGTGCTTAACATCATGAATGGAGAAGTAGTGTGTGTACATCAGGGCTTATTACCAACTTGGATGCAATGTTATGTGAGTTATGTCGATATGTTGCTCCCCGAACAACAACCACAGTGCTACAGTCAAGTGTCTACTTTCTCCACTGCGTGTTAGAAGACTTAAGAGATTTGATGAAAGAAGAAAGGTTGTCGGTTCAGGAGGGAGCAAGAAAAAGAAAGTAAAGGCTCACTAGTTAGGAGGGAGTAATAACCTAACTAGACCGTTACAGTTGAAGTTCAGAGCCACAAAGATCTGTGCCGTCAGTGCCAAAGATCAAATGCCAAGATCTTCGGAAGAGAAGAACTTCAAGTCTGCCTCAGTATCTAGACTACAGAGACTCTGCGCTTCAACAACGTCAACATTGTTTATTATTATTGTAATTTACTTTGTTTATAGGTCTCATTGTAACCATTCATGTGTAACGATATCTTGGAGGGAGATTGTTAGCCTCGCTTTTTTATAAAGATAACGTCACACATGTGAATTGTACTAGAGTAGTAACAAGTAGTACCCGCAGGGACTACTGTCGTACACTAGGCAAAGTAATATTGTAATGAGCCTATAAATACCCCTCATGACTCTCCATGAGGGGTGTGGGAAATCATTGTGTAACCTTCATTTGTTCAAGCTAATAAACATTGTGTTTCTTATCCACCCTCTCTCTACTTTCTCTCACTAAAAAGATGAATACTTTCATCTTCTTTGATCAACCTAAACCTCCTGAACCACAAGAATCATAGTACTTTCGGTCCGACAGTTTGGTTGTGCAATTATGATGAAAATGAATAAGTGCTTAACTATAAAAATAAATCCTAAACTTTATTTAGGATACATTTTTATAAGTTTGAAGCTAGAATTTACTTGAAGACAAGTAAAGTTCAAGTGGGGGGATATTTGATGACATCAAATAAGTACATATTATTGCCATCATTTATCCTATGTATTTGACTTGTTTAATATTATTATATATGAGAATTGATACTTAATCGTTTACTTTTGTAATTCTCAGTTATAAACAAGCGTTTGGTGAAAGTTAGCTATTTTGGACGTAAAATGGAGCAGATCAAGTTGGAAAAGTTTATTGAACTAAAGGAAGATACGCCATATCATTCTAGAATGATACGCCATACGACCATACTTAGAAGAATTTGAAGACCATTACCTGACTTTGAAGACTGCGCCGCATATGAAACCTTGGTCAACGAAGAAGATCTGACTTGTCTACTCCAGATACTCCATATTGCTTTCCTGACATACGGTGTATCAATCTCAAGATTTCACCAAAAATATCCAAGACATAAAAGAACATGCGCTGCATTGGAGTTTGAAGTTACGCCGCATCTAAAGGCGGTGTACGAATATTTATGGATATTTTATTCTTGGACCCCACGCAAAGTTTTCGAGATATGCCGCATCAATTTAGTTGATGCACCACATCGTGCCCTCAGAAAAAAACTATAAATACCCCATTCGACAGCCGTATTTGTATGCAACAAAACCCTAAGGAGAAGAATACAGACGATTTGGCAACACAAGACACCACCCGAACGAAGACCTCAGAGCAATAAGAAGGTCCTGCTAGCGTTTAATTCATTAAATGGTTTTGTTATATTGTATTTGTATGCTTTAATCCATCAGGATTGCTTGGCTTGTCTAAACCATAGGACCCCCTCTTATATTTTTTTCCCATCGATTAAAGTTTATTTGGTTCTTTATGTATGTACTTTGATTACTTCTGTGTCTAGTCGTGGCTTGTTTGCGCTGTCATATGCCTCCCACAATTACTTCATTAGCATTATAAGTTGATGTAAGCGCTTAAAAAAGTTAAATAATATAGACATAAATAATCATTAAGAGTCTACTCGCCTGTAACTAAGATACCAATAAGAGAAAATAGGTTTTAGTACTCATCCTATAAAACTACCAATAAAACAAGTGACAAGCTAATTAATCATTGGCCAAGTCTCTTATATTTATCTGTTATCTATCTATGTACGTGTTCGCCATTCGTATATTCGACTCATTAGTTTTATTACTTTTATAATCAACTCGATCGTGCCAGTCTCTCATGCTGAAAACCCCCTTGTGTTAGATTAGGTTTTAGAACTAACTCAGGAATTAAAATACTGATACACATTCTAGGTGTTAACGTTCTACTCTTAGTAATCGACACTCTACTTATCAACTAGCTACATTGATTGGGTACACTGCTCGTTAGTGTGTGTTATAGGTTAAGTCGGCTAAATATAAATTTAAAACTTGATAAGAATAATCTATACCTACAACGATATACGCACGCATCAATATAAAAACTTACAAATGCATAAGTCATTTATTATGCGACTACAAAAGAAATTAAATGTAATGTTGCTGTAATATTTCATTAATTGGTCCAAGTATTATAGCTCCAACTCAAGTATGCCATCATCTATTTCTTTTGTTTTTTTTTACAATTTTTTTTACAAATATATATGTATAACATTTTCAAGACTATTTTATGCAATGGTTAAAAAAACCATTTCAATAACCGCATTTTATAACATCATTCTAATGTTTATCTACATGACAATATGATGGTAATACAGAACACCCCTTTTAAGTTTGATGGAATGATAAGCGAGCCCCTAAAGACATTTAGCTTTATACATTACCACCTCTCAAGTTTAGTCAAAAACCGAATTAATCCCTACAACATTAAATTTTGTATCTCACATCCAATTAACTCAATAGTAGTTTGTATCCATCAAATATAATACGGGAATTATGTTGGTCATTTTTTTTTTGATTTATTTTAATAATAAAAATTATTTATATACTTATTTTCTTATTACTAATAAACAAAATCGAATAAATCATACTGATAAAAGCTATAATCTTAACTTTAAATTATAATGTTTGTTTAAATCTGTTGTAATGTGCGAGGTATTAAAACTCATTACTATATGTAACATCACCAACCATAGTAATTGTGTGAAACTTATTGATACACCATGTTTTGATGTTTATACTATAAACATGGCTACGTAAGATCGCTCATAAAACTGTCCATGAGGTAATATGTTGGTCATTTTTTTTTTGATTTATTTTAATAATAAAAATTATTTATATACTTATTTTCTTATTACTAATAAACAAAATCGAATAAATCATACTGATAAAAGCTATAATCTTAACTTTAAATTATAATGTTTGTTTAAATCTGTTGTAATGTGCGAGGTATTAAAACTCATTACTATATGTAACATCACCAACCATAGTAATTGTGTGAAACTTATTGATACACCATGTTTTGATGTTTATACTATAAACATGGCTACGTAAGATCGCTCATAAAACTGTCCATGAGGTAATATGTTGCAAACTTTTAATCCTTTAAGTTTAAAATTGTTGTACTGATAATTATATAAATATTTAGTTACAAGATTGAATTTTAACTATTGAATGATCATTATACATATGTGTTGTTAAGAGCTTAATGATCATTACTATAGACTTGTGTATTTATAAATGTGCATTATATTGTTTTAACTTAAGTTTTAATGTTAAAATTAATGTGTACAATTAAAAAATATTGATAGTTATAGTGAATAATTATTACTCGTATTAAATTGAATATATATTGTTTTTTAAAAAATTAACTTCTTGTAATAGCAAGTGTGTAAGCTCAAGAATGTTAAGACTCTTAAAACTAAAAGTCTTAAATGCATTAGTAGAGAATGATTTATTCTTAAAGACTCATGAATTAAGATATTATATTACATTAAATTCATATTTTGAATGTTAGATGACAAAAAAAAAAAAAAAAAAAAAAAAAAAAAAAAAAAAACTTTCTTTTGTCAGCAGTAGCAAAACAAATTTGGTGTAACATAATTTTGTACTTGCACAAATGTCAAATTGTTATCAAGTTATATTATTTATTATACCCTTTATGCTTAATATTTTTATGTACTTCGTTTAGTAAAATTCTATTATTTTTTGTAACTGTTCATACATTAAAACATGTGGTGCTGAACAATGATGGAGAAAGTCTAGCGAAAATTTTCCCTTATTTTAGATGATAATATTTACATAAATTTATGTTATTTTATTTGCTAGACTATTAATTGGCTTTGAATTATGAACATACAACATCTACATCACATTTAGCTTTTATTATATTATCTATATGACATACAAAATTGAGTTTAATATTCACCAATACTTTCTTTCTAAACATGAACATATCAAAACGTTAATATACTAACTTTAAAAGACATAAGTCATTTATTATGCGACTACAAAATAAATTAAATGTAACATTGTATTTAGCATATTTCATTAATTGGTCCAAATATTATAGCTCCAACTCAACTGTGCTATCATCTATTTCTTTCATTTTTCATTTTTTAATCTTTTATACAAATATATGTTTCTAACATTTTCGAGACTTGTTTTGTGCAATGATTACAAAAACCATTTAAATAATATCATTTTAAAACATAATTTCTAATGTTCATCTACAGGAGAATATGATGATAATACATAACACCCCCTTTAAGTTTGATGGAATGATAAACGAGCCCCTAAACACATTTAGATTTATACATTACCACCACTCAAGTTTAATCCAAAACCAAATCAATCCCTACAACATTAAATTTTATATTCTCACGTCCAATTAACTCAATAGCAGTTTGTATCCATCAAATATAATACGGGAATTATGTGAGTCAGGGTGTTCCAATTAACTCAATAGCACTTTGTATCCGTCAAATATAATAAGTAATTTATATTCATCCAAGTGACTCAATATAACTTTTTTTCGTCTAATTTGATCAAGTTTTGAATTATACAAACACTATTCAACTTCAGGGTGTTCATTTTTTTAATCAACAGTCGAATTTTGATAAAGTTTTACATAACACATGATTTTGGTCGAGTTTTGCATAGTGCATACAGCAACACACACTTAGTCGAGTTTTGATCATGTTTCAAAACACTTAGTCGAGTTTTACATAGTAAAATACTAACACAAAAATTTTCTTGTCGAGTTTTGATATAACCAATCACACTTAGTAGAGTTTTGTACAATGCACACATTCAACAATCGTGTTTTGGATAGTATCATACTTTATAAATTGAGTTTTGAATAGTTCCAGGATAATCTGGTCGAGTTTTGAATGAAGAACAAGTACTATAGTCTAGTTTTGTAATTATGAAACTTTTTGGTTAAGTTTTGGGATATATTGATGAGAGTCAAAATCATTGAAAGTCATAGTCGAGTTTTAAAACTCCATTACTTTTAAAATTCAATTAAGCATCTGCTCTGATACCAATTGTTAGTCCCAGTTAGAAGGAGAAACAATTGGTAGAGAAAGGTCTACATTATGTGAAATTTACCACAGATGAAGAATATGAAAAGAATTGTCATTGTCATCCAATGGATGGGGGTATTTATACTCTTTTAATCATCGGTGACAATAGGTTTATTAAACTTTAGTCCTTAGTACATAAACCATTACAATGATAACAAAACTAACCATATACTTATAATAGACTATTGTTACATTCATATATAATTCCTAACAATTATAAATCACCTTTTAATAAGCATGTAGGTTGGTGCTTAAGTGCTTGTAAGTCATAACCATAAGCTGCAAATATATAATCCTTCTCCTAAGTCTTAAATTCACAGTTACTAATAACTTGTAGCATGGTTTTTCATATAAATCTATGACAATTGTAAGGCTCTTTCTATTCAGAGTTGAGGTTTTGTTATCTAAACTTGTTTGTGTCTTTGTGACAAGACATTGGGTCAAGCACGTTGCATTTTAACAATGACAGATTAAAAAAAGGAGTTACATGTAGTTGCCCATGTTTTCACTAGATAATGAAAAGACCACTTTGCAAACATGGAGCACATCATGTTATCAAAATTGGGTAGAAAAATAATTGTGAAATTATATGGTACTGATCTCAAAAATTACTAGTCTAATCATTTAAGTTTGTTATTTCTTTGTTTCTATGTTCCTTCCATTAATTTAAGAGAAATCAAAGTTTGCTTGTAAGTTATAAGCATAAGCTGCAAATATATAGTCCTTCACCTAAGTCTTAAGTTATGAGTTACTAATAACTTGGAACATTGTTTATATAAATTTGTGACATTGCTATTGTAAATTGAATAATTGTTAGGTAACTGATAAAATATAAAACTAATTGTGCTATTTTTTTCGCTAACCCCGAATTATTATTGCTTTATTTATTATGTCTAGTAGCTACACCAGTGATAAATTTATGTGAAAATATTTTGTTGTAAAAAATTCCGTAAAAGCTAGATTACACTAGCCTAATGGGAAAACCAAATTTACCCAACTAAATTTACCTTCAAGAATAGTGAATTGCCATGTCAATGTATAATCTTACGTGTCTTTGTGTCATTGGTGGTATCTCAGATCTGTTACGTCGAAATTTCAATCTATTTATTGTTTTTATAGTATCAACATTCATTGTGCACTATATAAGTGGTGCTAGGCTAAACTATTAAAGTTTTATTTGAATCGAAAAGCAAAAGTCAGTCGAATCGGTCGGTATTTTTTTTATAATTCTGATTGGGATCAACTAAATGAACCAAGTAGCATAAAGAGGACTACACTAAGTAAGTTGCATTTCTTAGCTTCTTTTATTTAATAAATTGAAAGAACGATTAGCAATTTGCTATTTCGGGCTTGATATGAGATGTAAATTAAGAATTTTCTGTTTCGTGCCGATTATTGTTCCTATCCCCTAATTTCTTAAAAGTAAAAAGTTCTCAAATCGACGAATGATTGTTTTCTTTGGGGATGTTTGGTACGAGTGAATGACAGAGAATGGAAACACAATAAAGAATAAGAATGCCAAGAAAGAGAATGGTCATGAATAAATAAAAATTATTCCAATGTTTGGTACGATGGGAGAATAAACATAAGGAATGTGTTTAGTTATAAATCATCATGCTGGATTTGTAGCAAATTAAGTGTGCTACTCACGTGACTCTTTATGTGATATTTTTAATTTTAGGCCTTTCTTCAAGGGAATGGGATGTGAATGGAGGTACGTTGTAATCTTCCATTCTCCGCTTTCTTTACAATTTGAGGAGAATGCAAAGAATGGAAATGATTCCAACTTAGACCCCCCCCCTTGTTTCCATTCTTACGTCAAAGCAAACAAAGGAAATAATTCCCTTTCTCTTTCTCATCTTTCCATTCCACTGTACCAAACATCCCCTTAAGTCTTTGCGCAATTGATATTTTTTTAGAACTACCAAAAAGTCAATAACAACTTTCATAGACATCTAATTAAACAAAGCTAACTATCAGATTTAGTTCTAACCTCGATGACAACTAAATATATTTACTCCAAATGACATTTCTGTTTAGTTGAATTATTTCTGATTAACTTATACTAAGATTAACGAATAGAGAAAAAGGTTATGTGCTTATTTACAATGATAGTGGGCATATTTAGAGGCGTATTTAGTAGTTACATTTGTTGACCCTATGTGTGTCTACAGTGTAATATTCAGTGGACACTTTTGTTTTTATGGTGACCGATTTTAAGCCATATTCTTCACATCATAGTACAAAGTTCGAGTTCCTATAGTATTGATCTAAAGGACTACTTGTCTTTATCATTATAATTTGTTTTTCTTTTTCTTTCCATCTTACTTCTATGGTTTACATGAAATGCAAATGCTCTGCTAATTTTACAAATGCTAAATTGATATACACCATGTTTGCGTATAACAATTAACTGTTTTTTTTTCTAACGTTAAGTATGGGTTTGTTGAAGAGGTTGCAATTTCATCCCTTTTACCCATGAATGGGTCGATATAGATTATTATTGTAAATAAATAATCTTTTTGGGTCAACCATGCTCTGACCGATTTTGAATGTACTAAAAGTCGACCCACTTTAAACCAACTCAGATTGATCTTTTACCCTACCCATCCTACCCGCTCTATTGGTTGTAAAAAAGTGAGTACAATTTTAACAACTTTTATATTGTTCGACTCCTTTGAGCGGTTTTCTTTTAAGCTATTTTTGTTTTGTTTTACACGTTTGACTTTTTACTACGGAGTAATAAATAAATTATGCAGCAGACTAAGATATATTAACATGAAAGGAATGAATATTCCCATGCTACATTATGCATCATCTAAACTTTGCTTAACCAATTGACTAAGGATAATCTTATTGTGTTTGATGAGTTATTAACAGGGTCTTTAGGATGGCAATACGTGTTGTACGTTGGAATATGATTTTCTTACACATTAATCCTGACCTCGATGAAAATGGATGCACAAATATTAACCAAAAGATGAACATGCGTAATGCAACAAGAAGTTGTTAAACGAGAGGTATGTTGGT
The DNA here is from genome assembly GCA_030686995.1 of Artemisia argyi. Classification (NCBI taxonomy): domain Eukaryota; kingdom Viridiplantae; phylum Streptophyta; class Magnoliopsida; order Asterales; family Asteraceae; genus Artemisia; species Artemisia argyi. Next base: position 85,579,886 of record CM060699.1, read on the forward strand.
TAATTGGAGTAGTTTAATTTGTTACCAGACTGTACTATATGAGAGTTTGCAGTTTTTACAACCATAATCAAGAATATGTGTGACTATCGTGAATAGTCACGAGCTGAACCGATGTGGTTGCTCGAAACTTAACCATTTGTCTAGAAAAGTGACTAGAAATACCTTCTAATTAACAAACAACGCAAAATTGACTAAGATGAATCTCTTTTGAAGCTATCTTTAATATTTATATATTTATCTTTAAAATTGCCGCCAGTTAATTATCAGGAGGTGCCAATAGTGATATAAGATTCACTTATGTACATCAAACAATACTCTAGCAGGGACAAAATCATGTATTTTCCAAAATCCTTATTCAACACCCCGGGGAGGTGTGTTAATTTCTCATCTAGTTAACAAACCAAACCATAACACAAACCTTAAAACTGCATATATTCTACCTCTCTATTTGTGGTGAATTGAACTATAGATTGATTATTAAGTTTCAACTGCGGTACATGTTATTTCGACTACAGTACATCTTTGGACTTATATTCTATATCTGTATGCATCTCTTAAGTGAAGTCACAGTTAGTTACTTCAATAGTGATTAACATAACAGTAGAGATAACATATTCTTTATAAAAGTTAGTTACTTTAATAGTCTATGAAGTACCACTTTAAACATAGATTGAAAGCAACTAAAAGGTTCCAACTCTTATGGACATTATTAAGGTAGAGATAGAAATGCTAGCTAAGAATATGATCCACTTCCAACAAGTTTATTTGGAAAACGAAACAGACAGGAAGACTTGTTCGTCATATCTTTGATCAAATTTCTCTTCATTAATCCACTTCTAGTTAGATGTGTTGGTTGAACATTGAAGTAAGCTGTCACAAATAGAAGTTGGATTATTTAATAGCAGGTAGATTGTAACACCCCCAAAATACCGCAGCGGAAGACTGTGTCATAGGGGAGCTACTTCATAATACAAAGTACAAGTTATAGAAAACGAACTCTAAATGAGACGTTTTGAAAAGTTACCATTCGATTAAAGAATTCAAAGTTACAAACATGAGATTCCAAAGTATGATACATAAATGTATACAAAGTTTTGAATGGTAAATGATAAAAGCGTAAGTCTTCAGAATATGCAGCTTGACTCTAAGTTCCACGCACTAGCTATCGCCTTACTAACCTGAGATAAACATGCTAAAGTGTCAACACAATGGTTGGTGAGTTCATAGAGTTTGTCTTAAAACAGTTGAAAAGCCTCAAAAGAATGTTCACATAGCAAAGGCATTGAGAATCCACTCAGTTGCAAGTCCCGCCATAAGAGACTTGCAACCTGTGTGTTCACAACCCACTGCTAACATATAGTATGAATAAGACATGTATAAGTTCATCAAAATAATTAAGCAATTAGTAGTGAGTCTCTACTTCATCTCCGAAGACCTCACTTTTATGATGTATCCAAACATTCGCAAATGTTAGGATGTATCAAAGACAACTGGGAGCCACTTCCCAAAGATTACTGGGAGCCACTTCCCAAAGAAAACTGGGAGCCACTTCCCAAAGATAAAAGATTACTGGGAGCCACTTCCCAAAGATAAGACAGTCATGTATGTATGAAATCAAGTATAATGCAATCAAGTATAAGACAATCAAGTATGAAACAATCAAGTATAAATGTTTTGAGTATTTGTACAAGTAAGCAAGTAGTTGTGCATGTATCCCCCTAAAAAAGTTAAAACAAGTACGAAAAGAGTAGGGGCTATGACTCACCTTAAGTCTATGTAATAAGAAATGAAAGTGGTAGTCGAATCGCGAAAGTCTCTAAGAGCAGCCTATAATAGAACGTTGCGACTTAGGTTTGGAGTAACGTCTAAGAATACGAAGAATTGCCAATATATGTCTTGCATAATGTTCATGATGGAGTACTTAGTATATAGTGTAAGTCTTTGAATATAAGTGGTCTATGAAACATGTATAGGTTGTATATCTCTTACTACCGTTCGGGCCGACATAATTCAGAAGTCATGGAGTAAACGTTCGAGGAGCCAGGACACTTTAATTCGTAAATCCACAACTCATCTCGACGGCTTACTTAATGAACTCCTCACATGAGGCTCCCTACTATTGTAGTATTCGATAACGTATATATAAGTTTTGATCCGAAAGTTACATGAAGATTGTTATTAGGGTAAGTTTATATGGTCTTTGGTCATAGCTTCGCCGTGACCTTGGTCATTGTACCATGGTCTTGAGACTCAATCTTGGCTTTAGCCATGGTTGTGGTCTTGGCTTTAGGTCATTAGACCTCTTGGTCTTAGTAAATCATGACTATAATATAGTGACTTTGGTCTAAAATGGGCTGTTAAGAATTTGAAGAAAATTATCACTCGGAAAGCGTTTTCAGGGTTCGAGCTTCTTTGTTCCTGAACGAAAACGTCGTTCCGGACAACTTTCGTGTTTTAACATTTTGATGAATCGGACCAGAAGTGGGACTTTCAAAATCAAAATTTGATCAGAATGCTATTTAGGCAGTCTTGCCGTTTTGGTTTCGCTAACTTTAAATGGTCATAACTTTTGACTCGTGTACTCATTTTGGGTGATTCAAATTGCTATGTTTTCCTTGTTAAGTCCTCTTTAACAGTAAGTAAGTGTCAAATATCAAAGTTATACTATTGTGGTCGTGGTTTTCCATAAAAATCACTAGTTTGCTTGTTTGCTTGTCATAAGTTAACATATGTATACCAATACTCGTTTTATCCATTTTTAAACATCATGAACACAATAACAAGAACATATATAGCATGAAAAGAACACAAAGAGCATGAAAATGATATTGAGCAAGAAAGTGTATAAGAGTTTCTTACAACTTTTGGCTTTCTAAAGAAAGGAAGTCAAGTATAGAACTAGGACACTAAACCTATGCTTGTAAACCCTTCACCACAACTCTTGTAACCCTTTCTAGCCTTGATCTAACCCTTGTGAAAACCATTTAACTTCAGCCCTAGTAACCTTGTGTAGCTCCTAAATCAACCATGAAATCACCAAACAAACTTGAGAACTAGGTAGAGAATACTAAGACATTGAACTTTGTAGTGTAACTTGTATATTGAAGATCAAAGAATCATGGTGCTAGGTATAATAGATGTGGCGTTTTTATTGATGAGAAAGGAAGAAGAATGAGCTTGTATTTATACTAAGAATGAGGAGGTTAGGAAGGTTACTAGGAAAGTGCTAAAACTTGGAGACAAAGTTGTAAATAAATATGATCCAATGGCTAAAGTCATGAGATGATGCCACAAGTGTGAATGCCCCCCCCTAGTGGCGGTTCAAGAACTTGGAGAACAAGGTGTGGACTTTTGATGGTATTATCCTACTTATGTGACTAGTTTTGGACCCGTAAATTGCTAACCGTAAGTTATTAAGCCACGAAACGTAAAACCGGGTATCCTAAAAATATGAAACTTGAAAGTATGGTTAAACATGTCAATATAGTCCATAATAAAATATAAAATGAGTGGTAGGTTCTATCGGGTGCTAAAACCCTGCTAAAAACTGGAAACACGGGTCTAAAACGCGTAATTCGCGTAAAACGCTGAACTGGAAAACGTAAAATTCCGAAACTTTTGGAATTGTCCTAAAATGAGAGAAAATCATATTTCTATTGTTTATAATGTTTTATGGACATATCGGGATGCTAGAATGACGTTTAAACCTAAAAGTAAATCTCGGACACGGCTTTGTGATTTTTGCAGAAATGATCCGACGAGCGTCAAACTCTCGGATTATCGTTAAAATAGTTTAACTTACGAGAATATGAAATAAAAATTTCTGAGATGAATAGTGAAAAGTGAATAGTAAAAAGTGAATAGTAAAAAGTGAATAGTGAAATTTTCGGAAATAAAAGTTAACCTGAAATTGCGAATTGTTACAGTCTCTACCCCTTAAGGAGAACTTCGACCCGAAGTTCTGTTGATGTTAACTACTTACGGTGTGTCTAAGAGAATTCGGGATCTCTAATATAGTGGTGTTCACTCTGATTCGTCTAAGGTTCTGGTTAAGGAGTTGTATCGGCTACAATTAAGCCCACTTATTTATAACACATTACTTACATAAAGAAGCGTCCAAATTTATGTAAGTAAGGTCTCATAAACTTATGGTTCGGTGATTTACAATTTCTTTATTTAAATGAAGAGGCGTCCCAATCCATTTAAATAAGGAGATTCTAAATCATCCTACTTAAGAATTTCCGACACAAAAATCCGCCTTCTGAGGCCGATAGTAAGATAATCAAGCTACCAAATCCCTAAAGCTAAGCAATAATATTATTTAACTCAAATCTTGTGTCTCATCAAACAAGAACTGTCACAAGATCAAGTTAACTAATTAGTTATTACTGAGCTCCATGTTTTTAATGACTCGACGAATCTCTGGGGCTCCTTATAATACTAAAGTCACATCATCTAACAGCGTGGAACTAAGCAAACCTCTAACCAAAAAGCACATGTGTATGTAGTGTGTGTAAGGCAAATAAAGAGGAAGGTCTCAACGTATATAGCAGTTATAGTCTAGGCACTAAATGCAACCTAGTTCTCTATAACCAAGGATCTGGTACCAATCTGTAACACCCCCAAAATACCGCAGCGGAAGACTGTGTCATAGGGGAGCTACTTCATAATACAAAGTACAAGTTATAGAAAACGAACTCTAAATGAGACGTTTTGAAAAGTTACCATTCGATTAAAGAATTCAAAGTTACAAACATGAGATTCCAAAGTATGATACATAAATGTATACAAAGTTTTGAATGGTAAATGATAAAAGCGTAAGTCTTCAGAATATGCAGCTTGACTCTAAGTTCCACGCACTAGCTATCGCCTTACTAACCTGAGATAAACATGCTAAAGTGTCAACACAATGGTTGGTGAGTTCATAGAGTTTGTCTTAAAACAGTTGAAAAGCCTCAAAAGAATGTTCACATAGCAAAGGCATTGAGAATCCACTCAGTTGCAAGTCCCGCCATAAGAGACTTGCAACCTGTGTGTTCACAACCCACTGCTAACATATAGTATGAATAAGACATGTATAAGTTCATCAAAACAATTAAGCAATTAGTAGTGAGTCTCTACTTCATCTCCGAAGACCTCACTTTTATGATGTATCCAAACATTCGCAAATGTTAGGATGTATCAAAGACAACTGGGAGCCACTTCCCAAAGATTACTGGGAGCCACTTCCCAAAGAAAACTGGGAGCCACTTCCCAAAGATAAAAGATTACTGGGAGCCACTTCCCAAAGATAAGACAGTCATGTATGTATGAAATCAAGTATAATGCAATCAAGTATAAGACAATCAAGTATGAAACAATCAAGTATAAATGTTTTGAGTATTTGTACAAGTAAGCAAGTAGTTGTGCATGTATCCCCCCCAAAAAGTTAAAACAAGTACGAAAAGAGTAGGGGCTATGACTCACCTTAAGTCTATGTAATGAGAAATGAAAGTGGTAGTCGAATCGCGAAAGTCTCTAAGAGCAGCCTATAATAGAACGTTGCGACTTAGGTTTGGAGTAACGTCTAAGAATACGAAGAATTGCCAATATATGTCTTGCATAATGTTCATGATGTAGTACTTAGTATATAGTGTAAGTCTTTGAATATAAGTGGTCTATGAAACATGTATAGGTTGTATATCTCTTACTACCGTTCGGGCCGACATAATTCAGAAGTCATGGAGTAAACGTTCGAGGAGCCAGGACACTTTAATTCGTAAATCCACAACTCATCTCGACGGCTTACTTAATGAACTCCTCACATGAGGCTCCCTACTATTGTAGTATTCGATAACATATATATAAGTTTTGATCCGAAAGTTACATGAAGATTGTTATTAGGGTAAGTTTATATGGTCTTTGGTCATAGCTTCGCCGTGACCTTGGTCATTGTACCATGGTCTTGAGACTCAACCTTGGCTTTAGCCATGGTTGTGGTCTTGGCTTTAGGTCATTAGACCTCTTGGTCTTAGTAAATCATGACTATAATATAGTGACTTTGGTCTAAAATGGGCTGTTAAGAATTTGAAGAAAATTATCACTCGGAAAGCGTTTTCAGGGTTCGAGCTTCTTTGGTCCTGAACGAAAACGTCATTCCGGACAACTTTCGTGTTTTAACATTTTGATGAATCGGACCAGAAGTGGGACTTTCAAAATCAAAATTTGATCAGAATGCTATTTAGGCAGTCTTGCCGTTTTGGTTTCGCTAACTTTAAATGGTCATAACTTTTGACTCGTGTACTCGTTTTGGGTGATTCAAATTGCTATGTTTTCCTTGTTAAGTCCTCTTTAACAGTAAGTAAGTGTCAAATATCAAAGTTATACTATTGTGGTCGTGGTTTTCCATAAAAATCACTAGTTTGCTTGTTTGCTTGTCATAAGTTAACATATGTATACCAATACTCGTTTTATCCATTTTTAAACATCATGAACACAATAACAAGAACATATATAGCATGAAAAGAACACAAAGAGCATGAAAATGATATTGAGCAAGAAAGTGTATAAGGGTTTCTTACAACTTTTGGCTTTCTAAAGAAAGGAAGTCAAGTATAGAACTAGGACACTAAACCTATGCTTGTAAACCCTTCACCACAACTCTTGTAACCCTTGCTAGCCTTGATCTAACCCTTGTGAAAACCATTTAACTTCAGCCCTAGTAACCTTGTGTAGTTCCTAAATCAACCATGAAATCACCAAACAAACTTGAGAACTAGGTAGAGAATACTAAGACATTGAACTTTGTAGTGTAACTTGTATATTGAAGATCAAAGAATCATGGTGCTAGGTATAATAGATGTGGCATTTTTATTGATGAGAAAGGAAGAAGAATGAGCTTGTATTTATACTAAGAATGAGGAGGTTAGGAAGGTTACTAGGAAAGTGCTAAAACTTGGAGACAAAGTTGTAAATAAATATGATCCAATGGCTAAAGTCATGAGATGATGCCACAAGTGTGAATGCCCCCCCCCCAGTGGCGGTTCAAGAACTTGGAGAACAAGGTGTGGACTTTTGATGGTATTATCCTACTTATGTGACTAGTTTTGGACCCGTAAATTGCTAACCGTAAGTTATTAAGCCACGAAACGTAAAACCGGGTATCCTAAAAATATGAAACTTGAAAGTATGGTTAAACATGTCAATATAGTCCATAATAAAATATAAAATGAGTGGTAGGTTCTATCGGGTGCTAAAACCCTGCTAAAAACTGGAAACACGGGTCTAAAACGCGTAATTCGCGTAAAACGCTGAACTGGAAAACGTAAAATTCCGAAACTTTTGGAATTGTCCTAAAATGAGAGAAAATCATATTTCTATTGTTTATAATGTTTTATGGACATATCGGGATGCTAGAATGACGTTTAAACCTAAAAGTAAATCTCGGACACGGCTTTGTGATTTTTGCAGAAATGATCCGACGAGCGTGAAACTCTCGGATTATCGTTAAAATAGTTTAACTTATGAGAATATGAAATAAAAATTTCTGAGATGAATAGTGAAAAGTGAATAGTAAAAAGTGAATAGTGAAATTTTCGGGAATAAAAGTTAACCTGAAATTGCGAATTGTTACATAGATAGCATAGCTACACGTACAGGTAAATACCAAAAACTAACCTGGTTAGGCTTTGCGTGACCATAATCCAGAGAAACTTGTTCCGATCTGTAGTTGCAGTACTGTCCTGATGGATAGAGTCCAATGCCTGCAAATGTTTCTTCTCCTTCCATTTTATTCGGAATATGGAAAAAATCATCATATGTATGTCCTGCTAGAAAGGTATGATGACCTGGAAGAAATCATCATATTCGGAATATGGAAGAAATCAATATAAGTCCAAAAATGAGGGATATCTAAACATGCTTTAGCCTGTAATAACATGTACCGCATTCGAGACTTGATAATCAATCTATTGATCAATACACCACTAATAGATCTGAGAGAGAGTGAGAATATATGTAGTTTTAAGGTTTGTGTGATAATTTGGTTAGTTACTAAATGAGAAATTTACACATGTCCGACGGTGGTGTCAAATAAAGATTTTGGAATTAACCGGTAAGTTACAATTTTATAGATAAATATTTAAATTTAAGAAATGTTCGAAAGAGATTGATCTTAGGTGTTTTTTTTAAAAGTGTCTCTTAACATCCTTTTAATCTGGCTCGTTCAAATACAGTCAGATATTTTGGTCATTAAGTGCATTTTTTTTTCTTCGGTCAGAGGCAATTAGAGTCTCAAACCTCTTAACCATCAAGATGTGTAGGGGATGTTTTGCTGTCTCTTAATGTCTTTTAATGTTTATGTGTCGTAAGAATAAAATTTTTTACAAAAAAAAAAACAATATTATTTCATTCAGATTCAGATGTGCGAATCAGATTCAGATTCAAAGCCTCTTAATAAACAAATAGCACATTAGTCAATTTTGGGTTAGGAGGTATTTTTGGTTCACTTTGCTAGTCAATTTTGGGTTAGAAGGTATTTTTGGTTCACTTTGCTAGACAATTTTGGGTTAGGAGGTATTTTTGATAAGCTTATAATCAAGGTACTACACATTGGTGCACCATCAATACAACTAATTACAAATAGAAATTCACATTTTTTTAAATCATAACTAACATACAACATATTTACATCCCCCACTTTAGATGAACCATAATTGAGAGTTTGGAGGGTCTTCTAATGATCTTCAATAATTTTCCTTCGACATAGGTGTGATTCTCGAATTTCATCACTTAGACCTTGAACTTGGGCATACAATGACTTCCTAATCATAAACTGAGATTATACGATAGGATAAGGTGTAAGGGTGTATCAAAACAATTATATAGGGGCATGAAATGAAAGGATAGGCTTAAAAGGGTGTATTTAGGGGTATGTTGCACTAAAGGTGAGTGCAACAAAAGGTTTACATGGGGGTCGAGAAACGAGGGCAAACAAGTTCAAGTAGTAATTCTACTCCCATCCCCCCACTTGAATTGTACACAGTCCCTTTTATACTAGGAATTAAATATGTGTGAAGAGAAAGTAGAATTAGAGCGAGAACTTCCCTGAAATTTTCTCCAAAAATGAAAGAAGGATCACGTGAGAATGCGTGCCTTCGACTTGCCTCCATGAGCAAACTTCAAACCCTGAAATCACGATACAACCACAAGCATAAACCTAAAAAAATAAAAAGAAAAAGGAAAACAAACGAATCCTAACTCACTTTCGTAGGAATCGTGGTTGCATTTAGCGTATGCAACAAGCCTTTTAAACCACTTGCTGTCCCAAGTGGACGAGTGTAGTCTCGTGAGGGTTTATAGTGAATATACCCACAAAATTCATTTAGCTTCTAATACATGGTTATGGTATGAAAGTTTTAATGTTTTGAAAAATAGATGTCAAGAATGTGTTACGGCGTAACCTTATTTCAGAGTTACGCCGTAGTTAATGAAATACCTAGAGCCATATAAATAAAAGGAGGATGTTACGGCGTAACACCATACACCAGCTACGCCGTAATGAGCAGTCCGAGAGCCTCAATTCCAGCCATAAAGAGGTCTTCTTAATCCTCCATGCTCCAATTCCTACAAAACATAAAACAAAAATACCAAATCAACAAAAACAAAAATAAAGAAATGAAAGGGATAATATGGGTTGTCTCCCGTAAGAGCACTTTTGTTTATTATCGAGTCTTTAAGTTAGACTCACTCCCACGGGTCATCATGTGAGTGGGAGATGAACTTGCCAAACCTCGTCCATTTCTTTCATTAAATTTTCCCGTATCCAAGCGACATTCGTGGAAGTACGTAGGAATTCCTTCTTATCTCGACTCATGACCTTAGTGAACTTCTCATCCGGCCCAATCGAATATCTAGTGATCTCGAATGTTTTAGCATGAATAAGAGGTGGCTTCTTGTATGGTATTCCAAGTAATTTACACCTACGTTGCTCGTAGGCTTCATCATCCATGTCTATAAACCCATCGTATCCTTATATGTCAAGGTAGTCCATCATCATTGGATTCCGTACCCTTATACCAATCATCATGGAGTTTGTCTTCAATTAGGTCAAGGATTTGCCGATTCCTATCCTCGTTTGGACTTATCGTGTAATCTTTTGTTTCATCGTTATGCAAATCCTTGCATTCCTCATCGTCCATACTCTTGATGTAGTCCTTCCATATTTTCTCCTTAGTCGAGTAGTCTACTCTATGATACCTTATCTTCACCCAATTGTCAAAACCCAATCTATCGACCCATGGAAGCTCGCACCTTCCACTATCATTGGTGGACTTCCAGTGGTACGACATATCTCTAACTCTTTCTTTACTACTTCCACCATTACATTCATAATCATAAGGGTTACAAGATGCCCAAAATGATTCTCCGTTATTATTACGAATTCTAATCTTCTAACACCAATTCTCATTTGCCAATTTCATCCCTTCCTTTTCCACTCGTGTCATGATCCATATTATCCTCATTTCTCTTGAGGTCTTTAGTGTGCTCATTGGCGAATGAGTCGTCATCATCATGATGCGTTTCACTTCTTCCTAAATTTCCATTTTCTTGTCCCTATCAACCTTACCATAGACAATTTGTATCCATTCGTCGAAAGCTATCATCCCTTTCCACTTCAAACCTTCTAAATTAATCGAGAGTAGAAGTCCACAAATGCTTATTACCTCACGATCTTTCTTCATCACCTCCCCCATCACAAAGCTCCTTACTAGGGTTGCATAATGGCCAAAGATCGTAAGATCTCCTATTCTCTACTAGGATGGCAACACACCAATGGTATTTAGTTTCAAGGTTAATTGGAACTTTAGAAGGGTTCTTATGTTGTCCGGTCTCAACTTGAGGATGACTTGCGACAATCTTGAGTTCTTCGTTTCTTGTTGCATCCTCCTTAACATTTGGGATAATCATTACCTCTGGATCATTGTTATGCCGTAATTCATTAATCGTGTTACGGCGTAACTCAGTTCTGTCATGTAAAAACACTTTTGATACAGCGTCAAGAGGTTCGTCGTTCATGGGTATAGCCACACAAACCTTAGCTTTCTCAATTACCATATTTTCCTTCACGTCTTTGGATAACAATCCGATCTTTGCTTCAAGGTTTTTGAGAGTCTCGTCATGAGTCTTAAGATTAGCCTCATTCCCTTCTTGAAAACTCTTAAGCCATTGTTCCCTTTCTTTTTTTCTTTTAGCAGATTCTTCTAGGAACTTGTCGATAGATTCCTCAATAGTGGGCCTTCTTTCCCCATAAGGAGGTCGGTTATTAAATCGGGAATTGAATCCTTGCGTTCCCATACGATATCCATTACCCTGAAAAGGTGTTCTGTCTCCATATTTAACTTCTTCAATCATTTTCTCTTCCTCATTCAATGGGTAATCTTTTGCAAGGTAAGCTCCTTCACAAATTTCGCATCCGACTTGGATAGCATGCACGCTTTCTTTGAGTTTCTTCATTTCCCTGCCAAGATTCATAGTTTATTTGTTAGAGCGTTTATATCTTCTTCACTTCCACCTGTACTCCTAGTGCTTCCTCCATCATGCCACCTCTGTGAGTGGTCAGCCATATCTTGAATAACATCAAAGGCTTGAGCAGGTGTCATTCCCGGGATAGGTCCCTGGGAATCGATCATTTTCCTTGTTGCGATATTAATGCCCTTGTAAAATATGTTTACCTTCCATTGGTTGTTCACGTCATGTGTAGGGCACCTGTATAAGAGGTCATTGTACCTATCCCATGCCTGGTACAAGAGCTGGAGTTAATATTCATGTTATATACAAGAGGAGACAAGAGTTTAACACTCAGATTTACAATGCCTAAAATTTTTGTTGGCTACTTCTTTTCAGCAACCTTCTTCTTGACTTAAAGCAAATTTCTGAATGGTTAATCGCGTTTCTCCTTCTGTTTCTAGTACATTTAATTGCAATGAACCAAATTTGATAAATTAAACGACTACATAATTTTTGTAGTATAACTAGAAAATATCAAAGAGAGAGTACATATCACTACTTACACATTAACACGAAATACTTTCTTTGCTTTAACAATTTCCTTTGCTTTTGCTAGATAGACTTCATCAAAATATGTCCTGACTGGTTCTCTTTTTATCTCAGTACCATATAGGTCAAGAAGCTCATTATGAATGTTACCTTTGGTGATGGCTATTAGCTGATACAACATCAATTTGATGAACAAGTAGTATTCAGGGATTAAAAGCTATTAGAAAGAGAGATAAAAATGATAATGTTACCTTCTCACTGAGATTGTCAAACAGTTTTTCAACAAAAAAGATAATGCCCGACCAATGGCCAAATATTTTGTAGCACTCATATTCATGTAAATCTTTAAAATCCCCAGAAAGAAATTGGCGGAGTAGTCTCAAGAATCTGCAACAGAAATGGAAAAAAATAAATAGATATAATTTGCAAAATTGAGCAGTGACAAGAAAGAAGCAGCGAAAAACTAAGCATACATGACATATTCATTAGGGGATGTTGCAGTTTCTTTGGCCTTTTGGATTCTAGTGTAGACTGCCTGTTAATTTGAAAAAAATGATCAAGTAAAGATGATAGCCATTAGAGTTGAAAAGAAGAGAGTTAAATTCTGTAGCTCAACACAAATTATTTAGCCGCCTTACTTTATGCAGTTTGAAAAAGAGGTAGAAGGTATCATTTCCATTAACACTCGGGATTCTGAAGATTTATTCACACTATCGACAAAACATGCTGAAAAACCACCTATATCAAGATCCACAATGGGAGCTAATTCAATATCATATGTGGCGTATATAAGATAAAAGTCAGTTTTCAATTTTACTCCCCAAAATGATCTTCACTGCGAGAAGAATCTACTATAACTGACACAACTACTATTACCAGTTATATCAATGTAATGTTGGTTTTCATCATTGCGTGCTGCAGGCTGTAGAAGCAGACTAAAAAATGGTTCCACAAATGAAGTCTAGAGCTTCATAGATTTATCAAATTGCTCAGATAAACAAATATCTGCACTAACAAGTCGTATGAACTGATATACGTCTTTATGGATGTCCATATCAGAGTAAATGAATTCCATCTTTGGAACATGTTTCCTTTTACGGTCAGAAACTTGCTGAAGAAGCTCATCTTTTTCAGACCTTTGTTTGCTGATGCTTTCGATTTCTTTGAATAAACCTACAACATGCAAAGAGAACTAAGCATGATTAATTACCAATCATTGCATTCATGGTAATTAGATGATATGATGAGAGTGTCAATTGGTTTACCTTCATCAGAATATATGTTCGAGTAAAGCTCCTCGAGATAGGCAGCTTTATGATCTAGTGACTTGTGATGCTTTGTGATCAAAATTTATTTCCAGTGTTGCTTGAAGTCATTGAACTGAGAACGGTGTGCATCCCACTGCTCTTGTTTTTGCTTCAAACGAATTAATATTGTTGGGAGATAACAAGACAAAACCGTCCTTAAACTATTGACCACATAAAGCCCTTGATCGCCGTATAGCTCTTTTATGAAACTCAAACTTGAGTTTGGAAAGTACACTTCTAGAGGAAATTCACCATCTGTCTCGTCAACAGATTGCTAAATCTCACCATTAGCTCCTCTATTTTTTGGATAGTAGCATTTGCTTCTATCCAACAAGCAGAGGAGCTAATGGTGAGATTTAATGAGCAATCTGTTGACGAGACGGATGGCAAATTTCCTCTGTAAGTGTACATTCCAAACTTAAGTTTGAGTTTCATAAAAGAGCTTTACGGCGATCAAGGGCTTCATGTGGTCAATAGTTTAAGGACGGTTTTGTTTCGTTATCTCTCAACAATATTAATTTGTTTGAAGAAACAACAAGAGCAGTGGGATGCACACCATTCTCAGTTCAATGACTTCAATCAACACCGGAAACAAATTTTGATCACAAAGCATCACAAGTCACTAGATCATAAAGCTGGCTATCTTGAGGAGCTTGACTCGAACATATATTCTGATGAAGGTAAACCAATCGAAACTCTCATCATATAATCTATTTACCATGAATGCAATGATTGGTAATTAATCATGCTTAGTTCTCTTTCCATGTTGTAGGTTTATTCAAAGAAATCGATAGCATCAGCAAACAAAGGTCTGAAAAAGATGAGCTTCTTTAGCAAGTTGTTGACCGTAAAAGGGAACATGATCCCCAAATGGAATTCATTTACTTTGATATGGACATCCATAAAGACGTATATCAGTTCATACGACTTGTTAGTGCAGATATTTTTTCATTTAAGCAATTTGATAAATCTATGAAACTCTGGACTTCATTTGTGAAACCCTTTTTTGGTCAGCTTCCACAGCCTGCAGCACGCAATGATGAAAACCAACATTACGTTGATATAACTGGTAATAGTAGTTATGTCAGTTATAGTAGATGGTTCTCGCAGTAAAGATCATTTTGGTGAGTAAAATTGAAACTGACTTTTTATCTTATATACGCCACAGATGATATTGAATTAGCTCCCATTGTAGATCTTGATATAGGTGGTTTTTCAGCATGTTTTGTCGATAGTGTGAATAAATCTTCAAAATCCCGAGTGTTTTATGGAAATAATACCTTCTACCTCTTTTTCAGAATACATCAAGTAAGGCGGCTAAATAATTTGTGTTGAGCTACAGAATTTAACTCTCTTCTTTTCAAATCTGATGGCTATCATCTTTACTTGATCATTTTTTTCAAATTAACAGGTAGTCTACACTAGAATCGAGAAGGCAAAAGAAACTACAACATCCCTTAATGAATAAGTCAAGTACGCTTAGTTTTTCGCTGCTTCTTTGTGGTCACTACTCAATGTTGCAAATTATATCTATTTATTTTTTTCCATTTCTGTTGCAGATTCTTGAGACTACTCCGCCAATTTCTTTCTGGGGATTTTAAAGATTTACATGAATATGAGTGCTACAAAATATTTGGCCATTGTTCGGGCATTATCTTTTCTGTTGACAAACTGCTTGACAATCTCAGTGAGAAGGTAACATTATCATTTTTATCTCTCTTTTTAATAGATTTTAATCCCTAAATACTACTTGTTCATCAAATTGATGTTGTATCAGCTAATAGCCGTCACCAAAGGTAACATTCATAATGAGCTTCTTGACCTATATGGTATTGAGATAAAAAGAGAACTAGAAAGGACATATTTTGATGAAGTCTATCTAGCAAAAGCAAAGGAATTTGTTAAAGCAAAGAAAGTATTTCGTGTTGAATGTGTAAGTAGTGATATGTACTCTCTCTTTGGTATTTTCTAGTAATACTACAAAATTTATGTAGTCGTTTAATTTATCAAATTTGGTTCATTGCAGTTAAATGTACTAGAAACAGAAGGAGAAACGCGATTAACCATTCAGAAAATTGGCTTTAAGTCAAGAACAAGGTTGCTGAAAAGCAGTAGCCAACAAAAATTTTAGGCGTTGTAAATCTGAGTGTTAAACTCTTGTCTCCCCTTGTATATAACATGAATATTAACTCCAGCTCTTTTCGTTTCCATAAACATCATAAAGTTTGTAACACTTCCTCTTTTGGAAAGTTTAGATTCAATTATATATTTCGCTCCACAAGGTTCCTAATATATGCTACAATATGATTCTAAAAAAGATGCAGAAATGGTAAGGACCATATATATCGGTGTCACACTTACAATTTACGAACGATGTTCAATACAAAGATGAATGGTATTTCATATGGTATCTTATTTATATTACAAGAATGATCTTCAATACAAACATCATCAATACTCAAGGAATCATGAAGTATTGTGAACATTCAGATATTATCCCATCGTTTTAATATTGTTTTATCTAATTTTATATTGCTGTTGATTCTCTATACAAATGTAAGCTGATCTGTGGGCTAGAAAATATTAAAGAAGCTGTAACAAATAGAAATTGATTATTTGTTGCTGATTCCCCTATTTCTAGTTAGATGTGTTGGTTGAACATTGACGTAAGCTGTCACAAATAGAAATTGATTATTAAACAGCAGATAGATAGCATAACTCCTCGTACAAGTAAATACCAAAAACTAACTTAGTAAGGCATTGATTGATCATAATCCAGCAAAACTTCTCCTTCCATTCCATTCGGAATATGGAAGAAATCATCATATGTATATCCTGCTGGAAAGGTATCATGATGACCAGAACCTTCTTCTGGGTTATTAACATACACTGCAGCAAGGGGCATACGGCCACACATTTGTAAATCTATTGTGTTAATCCCAATCCGCTGCACCAAATGGCACTTAGGAGTTAGTTACCAAGTTAGTTACAAAAACAGTTATTTAACAGTTATAGTCGAAGGTTCATGCCTGTTGGATTCGAACCAACACAACCTTTCATTGGTACCCATTCGACATGTATATATAGATAGCTATTGTATTCGAACAAGAATGATGACAGATTTATAAAACTTTTTTTCAAATAAAGATTAAATCCCGTGTTTGTGTCTCGGTATATTTTGACCACATTATAGACCATAGATCCATCGATTAAGGCCAACAACTGGTATCAGAGAAGGTTTGGTAATTTCTAACCATATCATCATATACCAAGGCCTTACAAAATCTATTCTTGAATCGTTACACGTTCCAGTGTCTCGGTAATTTTTTTTTTTTTTTTTTTTTTTTTTTTTTTTTTTTTTTTTTTTTTACAAAAACCTTTCGAACCACAATAATCAAAATTCATTTTATTGTGTTTTACATCAAAGAGAATCCATTCTTTTTGTCACCAAGGTAACAATCACAATAGTGACTATTTACCAGAATAAAAAAAAGGTTCCTCTTCTAATTTTGTTTTTGCAAAAAATCTAGTAAAAAATTCATACCGAACTGTAACACCCCCAAAATTTGGTACAGCGGAAGACTAATCAAGCTTTGGAGGTGCTACGTGGATTGGTATTCATCACAAGTCATAAAATAATGAGATAAAGTAAATATAATTAAAACAAAACCATATGGGGTTTTTAAAGTTTACATTCATCCCAAATTGTTTAAAGTAAGGCCTAAATAGATTAAACGTAGGTCCACAAATACATATCAGAGTTTGAGAAAATAGATCCTTAAACCGGGTTACCAAAGCCAAGCCTTCCAAACCATGCATCCAAGGTCATCACTTAATTACCTGAGAAAACGCGCTAAAAGTCAGCTTTCGCTAGAGAGATCATAGGTTTAAATTCTTAATTCAATCAAGTGGACATATATGCAAAATGCTTGCTAGCTAGACTAGGTCTCAAATCACTAAACCAATCCTATAGGTGCACACTATAGTCCAAAACCAAATCAAATCACTATGCATTCGCAAGGATGCGACATGCCCAACATTCGTAAGGATACGACATGTTCATGCATTCGTAAGGATACGACATGCGCAATCACCTACCTAGTTCTATAAGCATAGCAAGTTTTAAATAAATAGCAATAATAGTCCACATAAAACAATTTGCACGTTTCTCACCCCAAGTATTGAAAACAAAGTTCAAAAGTAAAAGTGGGGCTATGACTCACCTCAAGTCCAGATATCAGCACAAAGAAACTTGTAGAATCAAGAAGTATAGCAACTCAAACGACAACAACTACGGACTCGGCACTTCCTAACAATATAAGCTCTTTTCAGAAATATTTCCTCAAAATCAAATATTCCCAATCCCGAACGTATTCCATTTTAATTTCCAAAAATCAATTTCTCGTATTAGTTTGGTGTTTGGTATCCATGCGGGTGGAAGGTCGACTCAACACAAACCAAGAAGATATATCAAAAGAAACAATAAAGAACACTCTACAGGTCTAATATTGACCCTATATATTATTTAAATGAATCATCGAAGTTTATCAAATCCGTCGACTTGGTAATCCTCTACAACTTATTTACCTAATATATTATTCCATGATCATACCAAAACCTAAGTCACATAGCACGTAGAATACTATATGGTAAGCATTTAAGTTAATAAGTTTCCTAAACATATCGTTAAACTTACCAAATTCGTCAATTTGGTAAACCTCACGAGATATTTAGTAGCTCATTATCCCGCACTCCTACCACAACCTATGGGCGTCGTAGGATACAATACCCGTTAATAGACCTTTTGTATATAACCAAGTAGGTCCTATTTAATCCGTCGATCAAATAAGTAACGTAGTTATATAAAATGAATATATTAACGTCACACATCCGTGACAACCACAAAAGTCGTTAAATAAATAAGATGGCCCACTTAGACTCAAGTGCCCTTGATCTCGTATAACTAGTAAGTTCCTCATTTTATTTTCCAAAAGTGCATTTCATTTCGTAAAGCATTCAACGTTATATTTATATAAGTTTTTATAATAGTTTATTTGTAATAACGTTCCCGACATTTATTATACTATTCTCATAGTATAATATATATCGTTACATTATTATTTTTATTATTCGTGATCACTTTATTTTTAATATACTCACTTATATAAATATATATACGTTTTCACATTTATATATTTATATAAATGTTTATATCGTTAATATAAGTTATAACGAGTCTTTATTATTAAGTTTAATTATAATAAATATCGAGTTATAAAAGTTGAGTCACATGTCCGAGTCATCACTCTCGGCTCATTATCCAAATCTAAGTGCTAAGGCGTTTTCCCGAAATCAATCGTTGACTAGAAAGTCAACGTGACTCTGACTCGCACAACCATGAGTCCAAAGTAATACCGTCCAAACCACAATTCCGTCATTTGTCCCATTTTACATGCTACAACAATAAGGTCCGACTACGGCACCTTTCTAACCTATCTCCGTCAATCTAATAACCGTCACACAATCGGTTTCCGATATCACACTTCGTCAACACAACTTCAAAATACAAGTCCATTGCCGAGACCACAAGGTCTCGGCCTTGCATTGCTCTCGGCCCAAAAGTAACAACAACAACGACAAGGACAATGACACAACAACAAGAGAAACATCACAATATCAATCAAAATGGGTCAAAATCAAGTAAACTTAGAACCAGAAGAACCGTTTGGGTCTCGGTCCGCCATTCGAGCCAAAAGAAAACAAATACGAGACCATGAAGGTCTCGGTTGGCTCTAACCCATAAATGACTCAAACCAAATGGAACAAGGGTCACGTTAAGCTCATACGAGCTCCAATACCACAACCAAACGGACCAAGGGGTCACGTTAAGCTCCCAAGAGCTACAATATCAAAACCAAACGGACCAAGGGGTCACGTTAAGCTCCCAACGAGCCAAAGATTACCACACCGAGACCACATGGTCTCGGTTGAGCAGCATCGAGCCACAAACTCAACCAAAATGCATCAAATCTCAAATCCGAGCACCAAATCAAGAGAGAGTCAACACCCATTGATACCATTTCAAGTTTTATATTAAAACCCATTTTCATCTTAAATTTTAACACCTAATATCAAGATTAAATCCGGGTTTAACTCGAATTAGTCAAACCCGACGCGTAACCCGCGATTTTCTCACCTTCTAATCAAATGAAAACCAAGAAATTAATGGTGTGGTGAGGTGTGTGGTGTTTATGTGCGGTGGTAATCAAGAAAACGGAGGGGAGAGGTGTTTGTTTTGGGCACGCGTTTCACACCACACGAACAAAAAAAATGATGGTGTGTATATTGGTGGTGGTGGTGTTGCTTGGAAAACGGCGGTGGTGGTTTTATGGTGGGTGGCAGCCGGCGGCGACAAGAGGAAAGGGGGGAAAGTGTTGGTTATATTATGAGGGTTAGGGTTAGGGTTAGGAGTAAGGGTAATATACCTAAAAATTACAAATAGGTCCCTTAAGTTTCATTTTTCCAACTTAAGCCACAATAACTTTAATGTTTAGGTAAAAGTATAATTAATCGGTTTTCCCGTAACACGATTATTTATTTTCAAAATTATTATATGTCGCCAAAATATATTTTTATAAGCCACCACAAACTCCCAAAGACATTTCCCGAATTATATAAGAGATAAAATGTCTATTTAACGTATAAACGCGACCGTTATTCTAAAGATTTAAACTCATTAGGTTTTTCTAGTGCCGGAGTCAATGTAGTGCAACTAAAACATCTCATCAATAATTCACAACATATATATCTCATAATAAATCAATAACTCGAATTCAATATCTCATAAACTTCAAAATTTAAAACATCAGTTTAAATTTCACAAATCAGTTACGAATAACATTTCAATTATTTAATAAAACTTCAAACTTCTAATGTAATGCGGGTTTTAAAGTCTCCCTAATTTTCCAGTTGTCACATCCTCCCAGCCTCAGAAGAAACCCATCCCGGGTTTCTCTCGAAACATTCCATCTACGAAGTGAAAAGCTTAGGATATCTCTTCTTGAACTCATCCTCACGTTCCCACGTAACTTTTGGTCCATGACAGGAATTCCAACGAACCTTGATGAGTGGAATACGACTACGCTTGAGTCACTAAATCTCTCGATCAAATATCTCAATCGGCTCTTCCACGAAGTTCAAACTCTCATCAACGCGGATATCCTTCATCGGTATAACCGGTGTCTCATCAGAAAGGCATTTCTTCAAATTACTCACATGAAACACATCGTGAACCTTATTCAATTCTTGTGGTAGCTTCAACCGACAAGGTATAGGCCCAATTCTCTCCAGAATTAGAAATGATCCAATGTAGCGGGGGTTGAGTTTCCCACGTTTCCCGAAATGTATCACTCCTTTCCAAGGCGAGACTTTCAACATCACTCTGTCTCTAACCTGGAACTCAAGAGGTTTACGTCTCTAATCGGCATAACTTTTCTGCCTATCTCGAGCTTCTTGTAACCGATTAGGAATTTGAGTCACTTTCTCAGTAGTCTCCAAAATAAGCTCGGGGCCTGTGAGTTGGCTATCTTCAACCTTAGCCCAACCAATCGGCGAACGACATTTACAACCATATAAAGCTTCGAATGGTGCAGCTTTAAGACTTGTATGGTAGCTGTTGTTATAGGAGAATTCCGCAAGGGGTAGATACTTCTCCCAGCCTTTACTAAAATCTATTATACAGGCATGAAGCATATCCTCCAAAGTTTGTATCATTCTCTCACTCTAACCGTCGGTTTGGGGATGATATGCAGTACTCATATCAAGTCTCGTCCCCAAAGCGGTTTGGAGTGATCTCCACAAAGCTGACGTGAAACGACTGTCGCGATCTGAAATTATCGATATTGGAACACCATGACGAGAAATGATTTCTTTCACATACAACCTCGCAAGTTTGTCGATACTATCATCTTCACTAATTGCTAGGAAATGAGCAGACTTAGTCAATCGATCCACAATTACCCAGATAGCGTCACAACCGCTAGCTGTGTTTGGTAATTTGGTAATGAAGTCCATCGTAATCCGCTCCTATTTCCAAACTGGGAGTTCTGGCTGCGTCAATAACCCTGACAGTTTCTGGTGTTATGCCTTAACCTTTGAACATGTCAAACACTTACTAACGTACAATGCTATATCTGCCTTCATGTTTGGCCACCAATACAATTTCTTCAGATCCTGGTACATCTTGTCAGACCCATGATGAATAGAATACCTTGACTTATGCGACTCATGCATAATCAACTCATGAATTCCTCCATACAATGGTACCCAACTTCGGTCTCCAAAACATAATATTCCATCAGAACGCTTAACAAATCCCTTCTCATTTTCTGCCATCCCAAAGACATTTTTAGCAGGTCGGTTTTCTACTTTCAACGCTTCACTTTGAGCTTCTAATATCTGAGATGGTAACGGCGATACGATAGTCATTCCCAATGACCTAACGCGTAACGGTGGTATTCTCTCCTTCCGACTAAGAGCATCAGCAATGACGTTTGCTTTACCTGGATGATAGCGGAGTTCGCAATCATAATCGCTTAGCAGCTCAATCCAACATCACTGTCTCATGTTGAGCTCTTTTTGATTCAAGATGTGTTGTAGACTTTTGTGATCAGTGTATAAAACACACTTGGTTCCATACAAATAATGTCTCCATATCCTTAGGGCAAAAACCACAGCACCTAACTCCAAATCATGGGTGGTGTAGTTCTTCTCATGCTTCTTGAGCTGTCGGGAAGCATAAGCTATCACCTTCTCTCGTTGCATTAACACAACTCCCAAACCTTTATCAGAAGCGTCACAGTAAACAACAAAATCTTCACTACCTTCAAGCAATGCCAAGATAGGAGCGCTACACAACATATCTTTAAGTACTTGAAATGCTTCCTCTTCCTTATCGCCCCATTCGTATTTAACATTCTTTTGAGTCAATTTGGTCAACGGCTTCGCTATTTTCGAAAATCCCTCAATGAATCTTCGATAGTAACCGGTTAAACCCAAAAATTGACGAACTTCAGTTGGGGTCGTCGGTGCGGCCCAATCTTTAATAGATTCAATCTTAACAGGATCTACATGAATTCCTTGACTATCAATCACATGACCTATGAATTGTACCGTCAGAATCCAAAACTCACATTTAGAGAACTTGGCATACAGTTTCTCCTGCCTGAGCAATTATAAGATAAGTCTTAGATGCTCCTCATGCTCTTTCTTACTCTTCGAATAGATTAGAATATTGTCGATAAACACGATCACAAACTTGTCTAAGTAAGGCTTACACACCCAATTCATGAGATCCATGAATACTACCGGTGCGTTAGTCAACCCGAGTGACATCACTTGAAACTCATAATGCCCGTAACGGGTTCTGAAAGCCGTTTTCGGAATATCTTCCTCGCGCACTATAAGTTGATGATACCCCAATCTCAGATCGATCTTCAAATACACACTCGATCGATGAAGCTGATCGAACAAGTTATCGATCCTCGGTAGCGGGTATCTATTCTTCACAGTTAACTTGTTCAGCTCTCGGTAGTCAATACACATACGAAACGATCCATCCTTCTTCTTCACGAATAAAACTGGGGCTCCCCAAGGTGAAGAACTTGGTTGTATAAACCCCTTCTCTGCTAACTCCGCCAATTGTTTCAACAACTCTTCTAGTTCAGTCGGTGCGAGTCGATAAGGTGCCCGTGCCACGGGTGCAGCACCAGGTATCAACTCAATCTAAAACTCCACTTGTCTAGTGGGTGGGATTCCCGGCAAATTTTCAGGGAATACATCTGGAAAGTCACGAACTATCGACATGTCTCCAATGCATCTTTCTTTCTTCTCCTTCCCTCATTTCTCAAAAATTTGTGCTAAGAAAAGTCAACATCCTTTTTCCATTAGCTTCGGTAACTTAGTGTAAGAAATGACTGCTAATCTGGATGGGCTCCTCAAACCTTTTCGATCTCCTTGTATATTTAAAATCTCCTTGCCATATGGCGCACGCACGATTTTCTCATCGCAAAGTATATGAGCACGATACTTCGATAACCAATCCATACAAATAATGACATCAAAACTTCCTAACGTGACGGGTAGAAGATCTATGTTGAAAGGGTGATTCAAGAAATTTAACATGCAACCACGGATGATAGTTTTAATCCTTTCTATGTTTCTTGCACATCACATTACATCATCCAGAATGATTCTTGTAACAACGACCACACTTGGGTACATCTCCATTGTGGTTCCTCTTATCTCTATCCCAAATAGCATAAACCTTGGCAACAGCTTGTCACTTGTTTCAGTGATCATTACCCTTAGTGTGATGGTCTCTCTTCCTCTTTCCATTCTTATCCTTCTCAGCCTCTTCCAGTTCCAACGAATCTATCAATTGTTGAGTGATCATGATAGCCTCATGAACATTTGCAGACCTAGCAGCAATCACATCGTTCCTTGTAGCCACAGGCAACCCATCAGTATACCGCTCAATCATTTGAGTCTTAGTTTGCACCATATCTGGGCAAAACAAGGCTAACTCCTGGTAACGACGATTGTAAGTCGTCATGTCGGTACCCTTCACTTTGTGATTCCAAAACTCAATCTCCAATTTCTTAACCTCATTCCTTGGGTAGTAAGTCTGAATCAACAAGGACTTGAACCGCTCCCAAGTCATGGCATAGGCTACTTTACTCCCAACCGAATTTTGGTAATTGTTCCACCAAGTTAGTGCATCATCCTTAAAAGTAAAAGAAGCAAAATTTACCTTTGGATTCTCCAATCTCCACCTGACCAAGTAGACCACTCCTTCAGTTCCACCAAACTCAGTGGGTCCACAGATTCGGAACTCCTTGTAGTTACATCCAGTAGTACGAACAGGTGGAAAAGTTCCAGCTGAGTTGTTGGAGTGATTCGACTCAGCTAGGAGTTTAGCAACACATTGTTCCACAAGCTGATTGATCATAGCTTGATCCACGATGGGTGTATTCGGTGGAATATGATCATTGTCTCCCTGAACATCAACATTTTGATTCCTGTTTTTGCGATTGGTGGTGTCCATGTTGTCGGGAGTAGGGGTTTCAACATTTCGTGTAGGACGCGTCCTCGGCGACCAGGGGTAGTCATTGCAGGACCAGTTCGGGTAGCTCTGACAGGGTTTTGTCGTGGGGCCATTGATCTGAAACACAATACAAGGTTCATAAGTCTCCGATAGTATTTATCATACGCTCAACAAGAATTGGATAGATGAAGCCAAGACATCGGTAGAATATCAACAATACACCCCAAGACATCAATCAAACAAATAGGAACGCAATTTCCATAACATCCAAAACCACATAACATTATACAAAATAACCATCATCCATACAAATAGCGATCAAGACATCGTTCCAACTACCAAAGACATAAAGGATACTAATCGTTCCAAACGAGACGACCATACAACCGAAATACATCAAAGATAAGATAACTAGCTTTTTAAATCAAGCACTCCTTGGTTCAGAAAGCAACATAATAACATAATCCAACCATCTAGCCACTATGCTGGCGTAGACTCCTCAGCTCCGATCTCAAACCATCCAACTCTCTCCATAACGATCCCAACTCGACACTGTGAGTATCACTATCCCTCTTGAGGTCTGCTACCTCCTTCTCTAGCTCCGTGTTCCTCTGCCACAGCTTGCGATCTGCCTCACGAGCCGTGATGAAAGCTCTCTGTAGACTCTCTATCGGCTCATGTATCTCCATCATACCTCTCCTAATCTCTGTAATCCTCTTCTCAACAATAACCAAATCAACCCTCAACTCGCCAACAAACTCAAAAGTTACTCTATCAATCCGATCTGCCATCTGCGAGATCCTCTCGCCCTGTATGGTAAGCTGAGCCCAAATCCTACCAGTCTCACCCAAATCTGCAGGCTCGGCAGAAATCTCAGATGGCGCGTCCGCGGCTACGGGACTGCCAGGTGGTGAATCAAACAAAAATGGGTGATCAGGTGAAACCGGCTCTAACGGATGTATCGGAGAATCAGACTCTGCAGAATGAGCTGAATGTTCTGGCGAACCATCATCATCAGGCATCTCCTCCTCCTGAGGATCATCCTCCTCCTCACCCTCGTGTGGGTCATCATCCCTCTGCTCAACCTCCTGAGGGTCATCAGGCTCCTCCTCACCCTCGTACTCCTCCTCATCTGAGGGGTACTCCATCAATCGTCGTCTCCGAACAGGTGAACCATGAGGTGATAGGGTAGGCGATCTAGGACGACGACGGAATGATGTGGGTGGTGCATCTGACAGAAGAGCGTGAGCATCAAAGTGCATGCGTGGTGACGAAGGGCACATAGACATGCGTGCTGTAGCTCGGTGGGAAAAACGTAGAGCCACACGAGCCAAAGCCTGATGAAGTGTGAGTTGTCTCGACGTACCAGGAAGCCCCAAAGAAGATGAGGATCCCTGAGAAGTAAATGAAGCATGTGGTGCAGAAGTAACTGTTGTCGATGATGAAGTAGCTGAATGCATGGCAATCCTGTAAGGATCATCAGGAGCCACGGTGATCTGTGCTGGGGGCGGTATGGATCAGCAAGAAGATCCTCAGAAACATCGAACGTATGGGAGGCCATGGTATGTGACAACGGCGTAGGGTAGGTGTAAGTTTTTCAAAACAACTAAACCAAGAAAATCAAAATACCGTATCAAAATCATCATAAAATCCCAATCATATAATTCCAAGAAAGATTTTTCAAATACCGCATTACTAAAACATTTCTAAACCAAATAATCCATATAATCCCCCAAAACGCCATCATATCACATAATCAACATATCCAAAATTCTCAAATCATCTCAAAATCTCGGCTTGGCGGGTTGGCGGGCATTGGTCAAGGATCGTTTTCTATAAAAATCGGTTATAGTTTAGGTGTTTATTACCTAGTTCTTTATAACCTTGGCTCTGATACCAATCTGTAACACCCCCAAAATTTGGTACAGCGGAAGACTAATCAAGCTTTCGGGGTGCTACGTGGATTGGTATCCATCACAAGTCATAAAAGAACGAGATAAAGTAAACATAATTAAAACAAAACCATATGGGGTTTTTAAAGTTTACATTCATCCGAAATTGTTTAAAGTAAGGCCCAAATAGATTAATCGTAGGTCCACAAATACATATCAGAGTTTGAGAAAATAGATCCTTAAACCAGGTTACCAAATCCAAGCTTTCCAAACCATGCATCCAAATTCATCACTTAATTACCTGAGAAAACGCGCTAAAAGTCAGCTTTTGCTGGTGAGATCATAGGTTTAAATTCTTAATTCAATCAAGTGGACATATACGCAAAACGCTTGCTAGCTAGACTAGCTAGGCCTCAAATCACTAAGGATACGAAATGTTCATGAATTCGTAAGGATGCGACATGCCCAACATTCGTAAGGATACGAAATGTTCATGAATTCGTAAGGATACTGATGCGTGAGAATCGCACCAGGCTTTACCTCTCGAGGGATCTCGAGAAGCTTACAACCCTCACCAGGCAGTGTACCTGATTGTTGTAATATAGTATAGTGACAAGTACCGGGGGATTGATTGTTCAACTCAGGAATAGTGTCGCTAGGATTAGAAAGCCTAAAAATTAGGTCTAGAGGTGAGGGATGATTCTTTTTGTATTTTTATATTTTTTATAAAAACAAGTAAAATCTCGGGTTTTGGAAGAGTGGGCGGAATTAGTTGCTAGTCAACTAACCCAATAACTAAGATGCAATCAAAATAAAATAACATAAATGTAAATAAAGCTAATTAAACTAGTGGTGTGAACAGTAAATGGGAGAATTGTGTTTACTTAGATTTCACTACTCCCTAGATATCTTTTACAGGTTAATTGTCTGTTACAGTTCCGTGGATGATGGGATACATTCCTTAATATCAATCGTGGGGTGGCGTACGTACTTCCCCATCTCTATAAGCTCCTACTTCACTCCTATGTCGAGCCTGCAAGAAGCTCCTAACATGGGATCACTAGAATTCGCTCATGCATTAAATACAACCATAAAAACCTAGTACGCATTGGTTCATGTTTCTTAAGACGTTCAAGCAAGTTAAACAATCGAGATCTGCCAGTTTTCTTAAGCCTAACATCGAAATCATTCATCCATTACAACTATAAACAAGCAATCAACCTCTAATCAACATCTAGGTTTCATTACATCTAAGCAAACACACAAAAGATCTAGCCTAACATGTTAAAATCAAGACAAGCGTAAGATATATTCAAACAACACATAGACATATTGAATGAATTGAAAGGATACTTATCTCAATTGAACAAGAAAGGTTTCAAGGGGTGAAAACCCTTGAAAATACAGTAAAAGTCGTGCTAGGGTTTATTAAATTCGACCCTAAAATTCTCCTCTCTTTAGAATGAAAATAACAAAGAGTATATATAGATTTCCTAAGGTGACGGCGTCAAGAAGAAACTTATGACGCCGTCAACCCGCCGCCCATAATATTCTCGGACTGCCTAGATCCAGATCTGACGCCGTCATGTGTAATGTTGTTCTGGGCTGTCACCACTTTTACTCTCGACGGCCATGCTTTGACGTCGTCACGTTTTCACTGGGTCGTCACCTCTTTTGCTCTTGACGCCATCATCAAAATTCTCTTGACGCCGTCAGGTACTGTTCCCAGCAAGGAAAATTAAGACTTTGCCGTTTTCTTCACTTTTATGCTCCAAAATCGTCCAAAATGCTTCCTTTTCCATAATTCAGTACAAAAGTTCCTAAAATCACAAAAGGAACGATTTAGGGAAATATTTGATCAAATAAATTCCAATTCCGGCTTAAATGACCCCCTAAAAACGGATCATTTTTCACCTCATCATATACCCTTACACTTGAGATTTGTTTGTCCTCAAGCAAATGCGCTTTTATTCTAGTCAAAATACAAGTTAGGGATCATTTAACACTAATATAAAAGTAATTACAACAAATAATCGTTCCACTAAAGACCAAAGACAAGCACGGAGGTCATACACTAGCACCTCATAAATAGTGTTTAGATACCCATATCTCTCGGGTGTAATAAAGTATATATCACAATATAGAAATGGAAAACATCTCTCACTACCTGTCATAGCAGAATAGATTACCATAGGCTTGGGAAAGGATCAAACCTCCACCACATGGCGTAAGCACCTAGGATAAACTATCAAAGAGGTCTTTTTAAAGGGTTATAACGTTAGGTGTAAGGATATGGAATACACAGTTTTGTTGGATATAGGCAGTCTTTACTAGTGGCGAGTTAATAATCTTGGTTAATTACATGCACAATATGGCGTTGCTAATCCAAGACTAGACTCGACTTAAGCTAATAAATGAAAAATAACAAAAACATAAAACAAACATAAAATGAAACGGGATGGTAGTCCGTATGTTTTTCTCTCTTTTCTTTTTTTTTTTCTATTTTTTTCTTTTCTTTTTCTTAATTTTTTCGATTCTTTTATTATTATTATTATTATTATTATTATTATTATTATTATTATTATTATTATTATTATTATTATTATTATTATTATTATTATTATTATTATTATTATTATTATTTATTTTTTGCATACACTCTTACCCTACCATCCAAAATAATAAATCATAGGGAATGAACATTTCCTTTACACTTGAATTTTTACATACTTTACAATAAACTAATCTAATGACTCGAATCAAGATAATCAAAACACTTGGAGTACTTTTAAGATTAATGCACATATGAGGGTAATAAAATGGTGTTCTTCCCCATTACTCCATAACATTAGTACTTTAACCATGAGTCCCAATCGCCCCAAAACAATATGTACAAGGATATGACTCGACTTAGCAACCATGTAATCAATTAGATAATTAACTAAGGGTTTAAACAAATAACAATAATGCACTAAAGATGAGTGCATACACGGAAGGCTAAGGCGATTTGGGTGTACATTTAAGTAGGTTGTAACAAATTCTTCCTTTAAGTAAGATGCTTAAAGTTAGAAACGAAAAGATAGGCTCGGAGGGGTGTACTAGGGGTTTCGTGTACTAAAAATGAGTACAACGCTAATGGTATGGAAAAATTAATTGACTTAACTAGCCAAGTAATATGACTTAAATGGTCAAGTAATTATGATACAGGTTTAACACAAGGGTGATCCAAATGCCTCTTATCATGTAGTAAATCCTACTACACGAATGTAGTCTCACTAGCGGTCTCGGGATGCATCACTAACGCAAGTTCTAGAATCTAAATGCTACCGGTACACTCATAAGCACTAATAGTAAATGTTTTTCCTATCAAATCTAAAGGCGAACCTCACATATTTGGGTGGAAAATTTTTCTGAATGATACGGTTTTGTGCTAGTCATACAATCTCCTATCCATGAGACGCTTGCTATGGCTAAAGTTTCACTCCTAAATGTTGTAAAAAATTTTAAATTTGGCGCTAAAATTACACTAACAAGTATTTCTCTTAGTTTTATTACAGACCTACCATCAAACAAACAAACTGAAGTGCAAGTTTATCCTATAAGGTATCATCATTTACCCTCCCCTTACACTTAGGATGAACATTGTCCCCAATGTTCAATTAAAGAATGTAAAAGTAAAACAGGTAAAAGAATGAAATCAAATACTCCCCTGATTCGCTCGGTATGGATAGTGTGGTAACAAGGTTAGATCTTCCTCCAAGAAAATGAACAATCAAAGCCTCCTTTCAGAATATAAATCATCTTCTTGTCATACATAACCTGTTAAACCTGAGAAAATAAACAAGGCAACCTCGCGTAAAATCGGCGGCAATCTATATATGAAAATAAATCCTAGAAAGCAAAGTAAGATATAATGCTTGTGGAATGAATGTTTGCAGATTCCCTGAAGTTTATAAAACTAAAGAATTAACAAAACTTTAAGACTCCGTTAGAAAAACAAAACTAGCAAAATTTCCAGAATTTTACACATGACGCCGTCAGGAATTTCTTCCTGACGCCGTCAGCAGTGACCTTCAGAAATCTTTATGTTAAGTTTCCGGAAAATTTCTGGAGAAACTTTGTCCTACTTCCTGGAAAATCTGGCAAAACATCATTATGACTCGATACAAGCATTTGACTCTAACAAATACGAATATACATATTCATTTAATATTGTGGAGAATCATGATCAATTTTGTTTCTTAAAACCATATTTGGGATTTCCCCTTACACTTATCTTTTGCGAAATACCTTTGGATGAAGTTAAGACAAAGCCAAACGACAAAATAAAGTATTTTCACTATTTTAGTTTTGAAACATGATCTACCAACAATAAAAATAAAGCATGCATACGGAAACAAATAACAATCAAACAAATAAAAATCACACAAAGCATGGGTTGCCTCCCAAGAAGCGCTTTTCTTTATTTACGAGTCTTGTAGCTAGACTCAAGGTCATGGGCTACCGTGTGTCGCTTATGCTCACATAACCAAGGGTGAGCCATCTAATAGTCGCCTCATCTTTCTTATAATCATCACTTAACTCTAAACATCCACGATAATACCTTTTATCTTTTTCATGAGGATATTTAGGCCCTTTTCTTTTATCATTCTCGCTTAGCATTTCTAGGGGCGGATACCTACTACACTTCTCCATGGAGAAATCCTTGAACCTAGGGTGTGCACGGGGCATTTGGTAAACAAAATCTTCATCCCCATCCGAGAATGTAATTAACCCTTCCATAAGCTTTTCATCAAGGTTGGTCAACCTTTTGAAAGGTTTCCCAAACACAACTTGGATTAACTTACAATTGATAAATACTCCTAGATTCTCCATAACCATGAACTCAACAAGATAAACAAAGCTTCCTACAAACACATGCAATGACATTGCCCTAGAAATAATATTATCTCCTTTGTATTCTAACTCGTCTACCATAATTTTATTATATTCCCTACGCGAGATTATGTTCATTGGGAGAGATGAGTTAAGGTAGGCATCAAAGCTCCTAAATCCAATCTTACAAGGAAATTGCATATTGAATGAGCTATCACTCTCAATCCTTGTTCTAGGGTCGACATACCTAATAGGGTCCACTTCATCTTCCATCCTATCCTCATTAATCACATCCCCATCATCTAGATCCTCATCGGAGTCTAAATAGTAAAAAGGACTAGCCCTATGGTCATCATCATGGTTAGACTCCTCCATTTCAGAATTATTGTTAAAGTGGTGGTCAGGCAAGAGGTTAGGTGGGTTCTCATTTTCCACTAAAGGGATTGGGGCGGGCATTTGGAAAATCCTGCGATGAAAAACACGAATAATATGGATCAAACGATCAATGTTATTGTTATCCATCGAGATAGTTTACGAACAAAGGAAACAAAGAAATAAGATAGACTAAAGAAAACCTAAAAATAAAAATAAAATCTTACTAGAAAGGAATCTAGCAAGTAGACCTAATAAAAAGAAATTCTAACCTAGACAATAACTATTCCCCGGGCTACGGCGCCAAAAACTTGATAGCGCCGCACTCTTTTGCGAAAGTTTAGGAATAAATGTAAAGATAGACAATCCCCGGCAGCAGCGCCAAAAATTTGATGCGTGGGAATCGCACCAGGCTTTACCTCTCGAGGGATCTCGAGAAGCTTACAACTTCCACCAGGCAGTGTACCTGATCGTTGTAGTATAGTATAGTGACAAGTCCCAGGGGATTGATCGTTCAACTCAAGAATAGTGTCACTAGGATTAGAAAGCCTAAAAAATAGGTCTAGAGGTGAGGGATGATTCTTTTTGTATTTTTATATTTTTTATAAAAACAAGTAAAATCTTGGGTTTTGGAAGAGTGGGCGGAATTAGTTACTAGTCAACTAACCCAATAACTAAGATGCAATCAAAATAAAATAACAGAAATGTAAATAAAGCTAATTAAACTAGTGGTGTGAACAGTAAATGGGAGAATTGTGTTTACTTTGATTTCACTACTCCTTAGATATCTTTTACAGGTTAATTGTTTGTTACAATTGCGTGGATGACGGGTTATATTCCTTAATACCAATCGTGGGGTGGCGTACATACTTCCCCATCTCTATAAGCTCCTACTTCACTCCTATGTCAAGCCTGCAAGAAGCTCCTAACATGGGATCATTAGAATTCGCTCATGCATTAAATACAACCATAAAAACCTAGTACGCATTGGTTAATGTTTCTTAAGACGTTCAAGCAAGTTACACAATGGAGATCTGCCTGTTTTCTTAAGCCTAACATCGAAATCATTCATCCATTACAACTATAAACAAGCAATCAACCTATAATCAAAATCTAGGTTTCATTACATCTAAGCAAACACACAAAAGATCTAGCCTAACATGTTAAAATCAAGACAAGCGTAAGATATATTCAAACAACACATAGACATATTGAATGAATTGAAAGGATACTTATCTCAATTGAACATGAAAGGTTTCAAGGGGTGAAAACCCTTGAAAATACTGTAAAAGTCGTGCTAGGGTTTATTAAATTCGACCCTAAAATTCTCCTCTCTTTAGAATGAAAATAACAAAGAGTATATATAGATTTCCTAAGGTGATGGCATCAAGATGAAACTTCTGACGCCGTCAACCCGCCGCCCATAATATTCTCGGACTGCCAAGATCCAGATCTGACGCCGTCATGTGTAATGTTGTTCTGGGCCGTCACCACTTTTACTCTTGACGGCCATGCTTTGACGCCGTCACGTTTTCACTGGGCCGTCACCTCTTTTGCTCTTGACTCCATCATCAGAATTCACTCCAAAAGTACCTAAAATCACAAAAGGAACAATTTAGGGAAATATTTGATCAAATAAATTCCAATTCCGGCTTAAATGACCCCCTAAAAATGGATAATTTTTCGCCACGTGGGAATTGCACCAGGCTTTACCTCTCGAGGGATCTCGAGAAGCTTACAACCCCTACCAGGCAGTG
This sequence comes from Artemisia argyi, assembly GCA_030686995.1. Lineage (NCBI taxonomy): Eukaryota > Viridiplantae > Streptophyta > Magnoliopsida > Asterales > Asteraceae > Artemisia > Artemisia argyi. The sequence continues at coordinate 85,613,229 of CM060699.1, forward strand.
TACCTGATCGTTATAGTATAGTATAGTGACAAGTACCAGGGGATTGATCGTTCAACTCAGGAATAGTGTCACTAGGATTAGAAAGCCTAAAAACTAGGTCTAGAGGTGAGGGATGATTCTTTTGTATTTTTATATTTTTATAAAAGCAAGTAAAATCTCGGGTTTTAGAAGAATGGGCGGAATTAGTTGCTAATCAACTAACCCAATAACTAAGATGTAATCAAAATAAAATAACAGAAATGTAAATAAGCTAATTAAACTAATGTGATGTGAACAATAGATAGGAGAATTGTGTTTACTTAGATTTCACTATTCCCTAGATATCTTTTACAGGTTAATTGTTTGTTATAGTTGAGTGGATGACGTGTTATATTCCTTAATACCAATCGTGGGGTGGCGTACGTACTTCCCCAACTCTATAAGCTCCTACTTCACTCCTATGTCGAGCCTGCAAGAAGCTCCTAACATGGGATCACTAGAATTCACTCATGCATTAAATATAACCATAAAAACCTAGTACGCATTGGTTCATGTTTCTTAAGACCTTCAACCCGCCGCCCAGAATATTCTCGGACTGCCTTGATCCAGATCTGACGCCGTTATGTGTAATATTGTTCTGGGCCGTCACCACTTTTACTCTTGACGGCCATGCTTTGACGCCGTCACGTTTTCACTGGGCCGTCACCTCTTTTGCTCTTGACGCCGTCATCAAAATGCTCTTGACGCCGTCAGGTACAGTTCCCAGCAAGGAAAATTAAGACTTTGTCGTTTTCTTCACTTTTATGCTCCAAAAATTTCCAAAATGCTTCCTTTTCTAGAATTCACTCCAAAAGTACCTAAAATCACAAAAAGAACGATTTAGGGAAATATTTGACCAAATAAAATCCAATTCCGGCTTAAATGACCCCCTAAAAACGGATCATTTTTCGCCATATCATATAGACATGCGCAGTAACCTACCTAGTTCTATAAGCATAGCAAGTTTTAAATAAATAGCAATAATAGTCCACATAAAACAATTTGCACGTTTCTCACCCCATGTATTGAAAACAAAGTTCAAAAGTAAAAGTGAGGCTATGACTCACCTCAAGTCCAGATATCAGCACAAAGAAACCGGTAGAATCAAGAAGTATAGCAACTCAAAAGACAACAACTACGGACTTGGCACTTCCTAACAGTATAAGCTCTTTTCAGAAATACTTCCTCAAAATCAAATATTCCCAATCCCAAACGTATTCCATTTACTTTCCAAAAATCAATTTCTCGTATTAGTTTGGCGTTTGGTATCCATGCGGGTGGAAGGTCAACTCAACACAAACCAAGAAGATATATCAAAAGAAACAATAAATAACACTCTATAGGTCTAATATTGCCCCAATATATTATTTAAATAAATCATCGAAGCTTATCAAATCCGTCGACTTGGTAATCCTCTAAAACTTATTTACCTAATATATTATTTCAAGATCATACCAAAACCTAAGTCACATAGCACGTAGAATACTATATGGTAAGTATTGAAGTTAATAAGTTTCCTAAATATATCGTTAAACTTACCAAATACTTCAATTTGGTAAACCTCACGAGATATTTAGTTGCTCATTATCGCGCACTCCTACCACAACCTATGGGCGTCGTAGGATACAATACCCGTTAATTGACCCTTTTTATATAACGAAGTAGGTCCTATTTAATCCGTCGATCAAATAAGTTACGTAGTTATATAAAATGAATATTAACGTCACACATCCGTGACAAGCACAAAAGTCATTAAATAAATAAGATGGCCCACTTGGACTCAAGTGCCCTTGATCTCGTATAACTCGTAAGTTCCTCGTTTTATTTTCCAAAAGTGCATTTCATTTTGTAAAGCATTCAACGTTATATTTATATAATTTTTTATAATAGTTTATTTGTAATAACGTTCCCGACATTTATTATACTATTCTCATAGTATAAAATATATCGTTACATTATTATTTTTACTACTCGTGATCACTTTATTTTTAATATACGCACTTATATAAATATATATACGTTATTCTGAGGATCTTTTGAAAGATAACAAAGGTTGTTGTTGAAGATTAGATGTTTTGGTGAAGATGAAAGTTCGTTCTCGGTTGATCTGATTGATTTCGTAATTTCCCGCCAAAAATTGAGTATGAAAATTTTCTTTCTCAAAATTTGAAAATCACTATAAAATCCAATTCTAAGGTTACTAGAAAAATTTGAGTTTTAAAAATTTTGACGCCAAATTTTACCGAAAAAATTTGAATTTTGGCCTAAAAATTTGAATTTTCGGCCGAAATTTTCAACGTTATACCAAAATTTAAATCTCGCGTAAAAATTGAACGTCAAGTCTCGTGTGAAAAATATATATATATATATATATATATATATATATATATATATATATATATATATATATATATATATATATATATATATATTTTTTTTTTTTTTTTTTTTTTTTGCTAACTCGATAGGATTCTTGGTACTCTAACTCTATAAGCTTTTGAAACTCGGTAACCTCAGAAAACTTGTAACTCGGTATGTTCTGAAAATGGTTCAAACTCGGTAACACAATCAAACTCGGTAAGTCTTGACAATGTTTCAAACTCGGAAGTTCTTGATAATGTATCAAACTCGATAAGATTTGAGATGTTCCAAACTCGATAAGTTTTGAGATGTTCCAAACTCGATAAGTTCTGAGAAGAAGTCTAACTCGATAAGTAGATGAAATTTTAGCAGAGTTTCCCCTAGAAGGTTGCCACACAAAACCTAACTCGATAAACGATTAGGTAAGAAAGGCTAACTCGCCAACTTAATTCCAAACTCGGTAAGAAACAAAATCCTAACTCGACAGAATACTCTAACTCGATAGAATACTCTAACTCGCTAAACTTTAAGTCCTAACTCGATAAGACTTCAATCCCAAACTCGGTAACACTTAATCCCAAACTCGAAAACTTTTTCTAACTCGATAACAGTTTTCTCCAAACTCGAAAAAAATTTTCTAACTCGAAAATTTTCTTCCTAACTCGAAAAAAACTGATGAACAGTAACGAGATACTAAATTTTCACTTTTAAACCAAGTTTTTTCAACCAAATCAAACCTAAAACAACCTATATTATCCCTAGGCTCTGATACCACTTGTAGGATCGTAGAACAACCTAAATCACTATTGAATCAAGCCTAAACCTAGAGAGAGAAAGTAAGTAGAGAGAGAGAGAGAGAGTGGGAACTCTAGTGTGTGGAATAATAACTTTGTTATGACTAAATGAATCACTAAGAGAACCAACCTCGCAAATGAGGTTTACAAGAGTATTTATACTCATAGTCTAGGGCTTCTCTAATTTTTTACATTATTACACTAATGGCCCTTAGACTTTTACAAAACATGAATAATACACATAAACTTCATCATAATGATATTCTAAAGCAACCTATAACAATACGTTAATGACCGACACTTTTTGTAAATAAAATACGATGCTAACAAATATCGAGTTATAAAAGATGAGTCACATGTCCGAGTGATCACTCTCGGCTCATTGTCCAAATCCAAGTGCTAAGGCGTTTTGCTGAAATCAATCGTTGACTAGAAATTCAACGTGACTCCGACTCGCACAACCGTGAGTCCAAAGTAACACTGTCCAAACCACAATTCCGTCATTTGTCCCATTTCACATGCTACAACAATAAGGTCCGACTACGGCACCTTTTTAACCTATCTCCGTCAATCTAATAACCGTCACACAATCGGTTTCAGATATTACACTTCGTCAACACAACTTCAAAATACAAGTCCGTTGCCGAGACCACAAGGTCTCGGCCTTGCATTGCTCTTGGCCCAAAAGTAACACAACAATGGCAAGGACAACGACACAACAACAAGAGAAACATCACAATATCAATCAAAATGGGTCAAAATCAAGTAAACTTAGAACCGGAAGACCCGTTTGGGTCTCGGTCCACTATTCGAGCCAAAAGAAAACAAATAAGAGACCATGAGGGTCTCGGTTAACTCTAACCCATAAACAACTCAAACCAAATGGACCAAGGGTCACGTTAAGCTCATACGAGCTCCAATACCACAACCAAACAGACCAAGAGTTCACGTTAAGCTCCCAAGAGCTACAATATCAAAACCAAACAGACGAAGGGGTCACGTTAAGCTCCCAACAAGCCAAAGATTACCACACCAAGACCACAAGGTCTCGGTTGAGCTCCATCGAGCCACAAACTCAACCAAAATGCATCCAAATCTCTAATCCGAGCACCAAATCAAGAGAGAGTCGACACCCAGATATACCATTTCAAGTTTTATATTAAAACCCATTTTCATTTTAAATTTTAACACCCAATATCAAGATTAAATCCGGGTTTGACTCGAATTAGTCAAACCCGACATGTAACCCATGATTTTCTCACCTTCTAATCAAATGAAAACCAAGAAATTAATGGTGTATTGAGGTGTGCGGTGTTTATGTGCGGCGGTAATCAAGAAAACAGAGGGGAGAGGTGTTTGTTTTGGGCGCGTGTTTCACACCACAAGAATAAGAAAATAATGGTGAGTATTTTGGTGGTGGTGGTGTTGCTTGGAAAACGGCGGTGGTGGTGTTATGGTGGGTGGCAGCCGGCGGTGACAAGAGGATAGAAGAGAGGGGGGAAAGTGTTGGTGATATTATGAGGGTTTGGGTTAGGGGTAAGGGTAATATACCCAAAAATTGCAAATAGGTCCCTTGAGTTTCATTTTTCCAACTTAAGCCACAATAACTTTAATGTTTAGGTAAAAGTATAATTAATCGGTTTTCCCGTAACACGATTATTTATTTTCAAAATTATTAGATGTCGCCAAAATATATTTTTATAAGCCACCATAAATTCCCAAAGACATTTCCCGAATTATGTAAGAGATAAAAACGTTTATTTAACGTATAAACGCGACCGTTATTCAAAAGATTTAAACTCGTTAGGTTTTTCTAGTGCCGGAGTCAATGTAGTGCAACTAAAATGTCTCATCAATAATTCACAACATATATATCTCATAATAAATCAATAACTCGAATTCAATATCTCATAAACTTCAAATTTTTAAACATCAGTTTAAATTTCACAAATCAGTTACGAATAACATTTCAATTATTTAATAAAACTTCAATCTTTTAATGTAATGCGGGTTTTAAAGTCTCCCTAATTTGCCAGTTGTCACATCCTCCCAGCCTCATAAGAAACCCGTCCGGGTTTCTCTCGGAACATTCCATCTACGAAGTGAAAAGCTTAGGATATCTCTTCTTGAACTCATCCTCACGTTCCAACATAAATTCTGGTCCATGACGGGAATTCCAACGAACCTTGATGAGTGGAATACGACTGCGCTTGAGTCGCTTAATCTCTCGATCCAATATCTCAATCGGCTCTTCCACGAAGTTCAAACTCTCATTCATCGGTATAACCGGTGTCTCATGAGAAAGGCATTTCTTCAAATTACTCACATGAAACACATCGTGAACCTTGTTATATTCCTGTGGTAGCTCCAACCGATAAGCTACGGGCCCAATTCTATCCAGAATTAGAAATGGTCCAATGTAGCGGGGGTTGAGTTTCCCACGTTTCCCGAAACGTATCACTCCTTTCCAAGGCTAGACTTTCAGCATCACTTTGTCTCCAACCTGGAACTCAAGAGGTTTAAGTCTCTGATCGCCGTTACTTTTCTGCCTATCTCGAGCTGCTTGTAACCGATCACGAATTTGAGTCACTTTCTCATTAGTCTCCAAAATAAGCTCGGGGCCTGTGAGTTGGCTATCTCCAACCTCAGCCCAACCAATCGGTGAATGGCATTTACGACCATATAAAGCTTCGAATGGTGCAGCTTTAAGACTTCTATGGTAGCTGTTGTTATAGGAGAATTCCGCAAGGGGTAGATACTTCTCCCAGCCTTTACCAAAATCTATTATACAGGCACGAAGCATATCCCCCAAAGTCTATATCGTTCTCTCACTCTGACCGTCGGTTTGGGGATGATATGCAGTACTCATATCAAGTCTCGTCCCCAAAGTGGTTTGGAGTGATCGCCACAAAGCTAACGTGAAACGACTGTCGCGATCCGAAATTATCGATATTGGAACACCATGACGAGAAATGATTTCTTTCGCATACAACCTCGTGAGTTTGTCGATACTATCATCTTCGCTAATTGCTAGGAAATGAGCAGACTTAGTCAATCGATCAACAATTACCCAGATAGCGTCACAACCGCTAGCTGTCTTCGGTAATTTGGTAATGAAGTCCACGTAATCCTCTCCCATTTCCAAACTGGGAGTTCTGGCTGCATTAATAACGTGCCAGCGATCCAAGAAACGCATTAGCAAGCATCCATTATTTGAAATATCGAGAACTCGCGCCAGCGATCCAAGAAATACATTAGTAACCATCCGTTGTTTGAGGAATTGAGGACTCGTGCCAGCGATCTACTAAGTTTGTATAGGAGATGTTTAAACAAATTCAGGTATCACCCAAAACCTTTTCCTGACCGATTTACCACTTTAGACTTGTTACTCCTTGGCTTTAGTGGTGGAGATGTGTATCCTTGCTAAGCTTATGATAGAATATTTGTCACGATTGAGCAATTGAACAAATTAGATTAGTTGAGAGATTGAGAGATTTTATTTTATTTTCTATTTCGTTAAGTTTGATGAATTGGTTATGATTGATGATAAGAGATGAGATCTGAGGAGATTAGATGGGAGTTATCTAATGGGAGAGAAAATATTATGTCGGAGGCGGAGTAAAATATGTGTTTAGGGTTAAGGTAATATGAGTGTATTTAGGGTAACAATCTCATAACCGGTTCTTATCATGTGCACTCATATTTCGATTGGGTTTATTGGTTATGGGCCGAAACAAAAGTCATGGAATGGGCTGTTGGCATTTGAATTGGACTTCAATATGTTGGACTAAACATGGGCTGTAAGTTAAAAATGTTGACAACATTTATTAAACTTACAAAAGTGGTTATCCGAAATGTATTTTTGGGTACGCATTTTTACAACAGTTGGTTTGAAGAATGGTATTTTGGATTATAATTTTTCACGGGGATACATTGTTCACGGCTAAAATTGCTATGTTAAACAAAAATGACTACGGGGTTTTTCTACGATATTATTGATTTAACTTTGAAGTGATATTTCATAAAGTGTACTTATTTATCTAAAGTCTAGGGGTGGTTGGATGCACGACTATTGAAGATAACTTGTCTGCGCATATAGAAATTCAGTCTTGACAATCTAGTTATTACTGATGTAAGGAGTTACGTTGTAGTTCTCACGGTATAGCTATCACTTAAAGGAGTTACGTTGTAGTACTTAGTGTCACACGAAGTGGTGGATTGTTCAAGTGGCGAATATTTCGTGCAACCTCATACTTAAAGGATTTACGTTGTAGTGCTCATTATAGGTATTAAGTTGATTGGCCCCAAACGGTCAACCTAAATTGACCAGGTGAATGGTCAACTAAGTCAAACGTCTCAGACCAAATCTCCGTGGAAGTACAGGGTTTCCCCGGGTCGTTATGTCCCAGCGAGGTGTGATGGTAATTAAAACGGGTTTGTGATCGGGTGAAATTGTACAGGAATAGGGTTTGAGTGATTTGTATAATTACACTAAGATACGAGGAATGAAAATAACTTAAAAACTATATAAACAATTACTGACGATTAGAAAACCTAAAAACGTGAGCTAAGTCGAAAAACGCGTACGTTTGATTTAAATCTACATAGACGTACGAAATAAAACGCGAGTTTTTGTGAAATAAAATACATACGAATATGAAAATTACATTTTTACGATCCTAATGATAAAAGAAAATTTTTAGAAAAAGAAAAATAATTTTTACACTATTTAATTAATTAGTATTAATTAATTACTAATTGATAACTAATTAATAATATTTAAAATACACTAATTTTGAATTTAAGCTAGAAAAATGAAATTTTAATTCTAAAAATTCTAAAATAATATAAAAGTAATTTTAAAACTAAAAATATATTTTTCCTTCTTTTTCTCTATTTATTATTAATTAATTACTATTTATTAATTACTTAAAACTAAATTGAATTAAGAAAAATAGAAAATCAACAGTGAAAATTATGAAAAATTTCCTAAAATTGTTTTATGATATATAAAACCTGGGAAAAATATAAAAAAGTACTGTTGTTAAATAAAAATTAACAAACCTATTTAATTAACTAATATTACTTAATTATTATTAAGCTAATACTAATTATAATTAATACTAAATGAAAGGATAAAAATCTAAAAAAATTCCTACAGTTACTTTAATATACTAGGAATTTAAGAAAAATATAAAAATAGATAAGTACTTGACAAAAATTTAAAAAAGAAAAATTAAAAGGCTAAGTTATATTAAATGGAAGCTATCACTAGAAATTAAATTTGTCTTTTTCTTGTTTTTCTCTTACACACTACTTTAAATACTCAAAATAACAATCTTTTTATGAAAACACTTTGGTAGAAGCTAAAAAATATGCAACTTGAAAGCTCAAATGCTTAACAGGTTGTGTAAAAAGCTTATTAAGATTTTGTGGAAATTGAAAAAGCTAACCAACAAGCTGTAAGGACAGAGCCAGAAGTGAACAAAGTTACTAAAGACTTAATTGCACAGGAAAGAAGCTAAAGCAGCAAGTGATTACCCTGAATAAGCTGTATAAGCTAAGATAAGCAATACCAAAATCACCTCAGACCAAATAGGCCACTAGCAGGCTCATTGAGGGCTTAGATAAGCTTATCAAATAAGCTTATAAGTTCAAATTGAGCTTGGAACCTAAAAGTCCACCAATTGGGCTTTCCAAAAGCACCACAAACTCAAGATAATCTTGTGAGATGAGCTCACAAAGAGCTCATAAATACCCCCTGAATGCACAGATATGGGGTTCACACCAAAGTGAGTATAAAAGAGTAGCAGCTATCACCATTTGAGCACAAGAACTAAAGACAAGTTAAACAACAACCACAAACTATAAAAACAGGCTTAACAACAACAATTGCAAAGTTAAAAACAAGCTGAGATCAAGAATCATGCAAGCTTAGTCCAATCTGAAACACCAGGAACAACAGGCTGCTAAGGGCAATATGGGGTACGAAATTAAGCTAGCAAACAACTCATGAAATACTAACAAAGGGTACACAGGTTGAGACAGCCCATTGGGGTATTCAAAACACCAAAGTTTAACAAGAATGACCAAGAGGTGAGCATGGTATGATCAAATGGAAAAACGGGTAAAAAAAGAAAACTGGGTGCAGGGCAGCTGAAAGCTCAACAGGGCAACTTTAAGGCCAAATTTCAATGATCAAATGGTTTTCAAAATGCAAAATTCTTTTTGATTCAGGTACACAAGCCACCAAACAACATAAATCAACAAGATTTAACTAATTCAAATTTGTTTTAAACTCTGTGCATGATCTTGAATATCTGTCCATTTTGTCAGTCATGACATTTTGACTTTTTGAATTTGTTTAAAACTTTGACTAATTTGAATGCAAATCTGTTCTAAATGATCTAATATGATGTATTAAGTCACTATGCACCAAAATAAAACTAAAAGTGATGGAATAAAGAGGATTATGACTTTTAATGAACAGCTACTGAGTTTTATGATTATATTAGCCTAAATGCAACTAAGTGATACTACCTTAACTAATATTAACTTCTGAAACCTTAATAAGACCAGCAAACAATCATATCCTAAACACCCCTTTAAATGGTTGACTGTCTAAGTTTTTAAGGGGAGCTAGTGGAATTTTGAAGTGATTTTTGGCCAAGCCAGATTAATACAACTTTGAAAACACAAAATTAGCATTTAACAATCAGTAATGAGCATTGCATACTAAATGGTCACAGAAAACACCATAAGGAAAATTACACATTACCTACTCAACATCATTGAAACTAAGCATAACTATGCACATTGGGCTGAGGATTAAACAATAAGCAATTATAATCTATACTAAGCAGAGATGAGCAATTGAATAAGCCAAATAGCATTGCTACAGTACTATGCACAAGAAACTTGAAAAATAAGACTTACAAAGAAAGGCCCATGTATGACACTCCAAATCACATTCTAAACCACCCTATTGCTTCCCAAGAAGCTCTAAACCACTGAATTCCTCTTCTTCTTCTCTTCCTCTTGCATTTTTCATCAATTTTTATTTTCTATGTATTTAATTGGGTTTTTCCAATTTTTTGTTATTGAAATAAAAGAAAGAACAATAAGGGATTAAGGTTTAAATAAGCTTGGTGAACTGAAACTAAGCTAATGAGACATTGGTGACAACTAACAACTTATAACAATTTTTTGCTGAAACTTAAGAATTTGCAGGGAGCTAAGAATGGTAAATAAAATTTGAACTCATGAATTAAAGACTTGATATTAAACTGAAAGCAACAATTTACAACTAATGTTTCTGAAAAGTAAAAATTACAACAATTCTGAATTAAGCTAAAATTTAAGCTAAAACTACTCTAAAGACTAAAATTAACTAATTGTTTTCTTCATGGCTTCATTATTGATTATATAGCCTTAAAATTGGTTCTTGGACACTTCCCAAGTTGGTTCTGAATCGTTGGATGAATACATTTAATACTGGCCTTCAATTCACTTTTGGCGGGAAACTTTGGTTTAATCCATTTTGGCAGTTAGCTTGTTGGAAGAGGGTGAGGGTTTGTAATTTTGTGGTGGAAAGGTGAGTAGGGTTTGAGTGTGGTAGAGGGGTAGCAGGGTGGAGGTGATGATGATGTTGGCTGTGGTGTTGCAGGGTCACGGGTAGGAGATGGGAGTTGGTTAGTTTGACTAGGGGTGGTGAGGGTTTGACTGTGGTTGTGTTTGACCACAGGTTTTAGTAAAAGGGGGTGGGTTTTTATTTTGAGTGGGCTGTTTGGTGTTGGGCTTGGGTGAGGGTTGGTTTTGGATTGGATATAAAAGGGTAGGAAATAATAAAAGGGTCCAAATGGTTTCAGCTAATGAAATACTACAAGGACCAAAGATGTAATAAGCTGAAAATGAGGGGTGTAAACTGCCAATATTCCAAAATAATCATAATGACTAAAATTGCCACATATCCATAATCCAAATATCCTTAATAATTATTTTTCCAAAATGAATTTCCCGAGGACCAATTTTGCCAAATTCCAAACTACAAGGGTCAAACATGTAATTTTCTCAAACTTTTTACCCAAGGACTTGTTTTGACAATTTTTGAATTCCAAAGAACTTGGGTTGACTTTTCTTTTATTTTAAACCTTCAGGAACTAGTTTTGTAATTTTATGAAACTTGAGGGACTGAAACTGCCAATTATGCAAACTTTGTACGTTTTTCATTTGTTTTTAAACATTTTGCATCTAAAACATATAAAACACACTTTTGGGATAATTTCTGTATTTTGATGCATTTCTGAGTGTTTTTGGATGTTTTGGCAGTTCAGATACGATAAAAATGATAAGTATTTACACACTCATCAATTCTCCACACTAAACTATTACTAGTCCCTAGCAATCTTTTGAGAAAAACTTAATGGATTTTAAACTCTTTACCAAAAGCCATCACTTCTGGAGTAGCCAGATGTATCGATTCAAGTAAGAACTATGGTCCACCAGATAACCTTGTGATTTTGAGCAAACCACCAGTTGTCAACGGATTTGATTAGTCTTTACCAAAAGCCATTTGCTTCTAGACTAGCCAACTCTTGATGGAATAGTCAACATCTTGGTGAGCTGATTACCAATTATGGTTTTTCCACTGCCTTTACCACAAGCCATAATCTTGCGGGCTAGCCAACTCATTCGCGTTTTAGGATATGGCGAGTTGAGGTACCATACAATTTTGGGCAAATTGCAAGCCATAAACGGATTTGATATATCTTTACCAAGAGCCGTTTGCTCCTGGATTAGCCAATCCTTTTGTCATTTAGACATGGCGGACTGATAACCACAAAAATTTTGAACTTGAGTGAAAAAAAAATTTAAAATTTTTGGTCAAAAATGGGGGTACTAGATGGTAAAATGTGATAAAATTCGCTAGAATAGTGAAATACCCCCCCCCCCCCCCACACACACACTTAGAATGAATATTGTCCTTAATATTCAAAGTCCTGGCTATTATGCCGACTCTTAGAACGTAAAAGGGCAACATTACAAGCTAAATGTGGAAAACACCATTTTTTCACTTTATTTGTAACCACAGTAGGGGCACTCCCCCACACTTAGGGTGAAAACCCTAAGTAAATGCTACTGTTTTTGTTTACCGAGTCGCTGGCTTGACTCGACCCCGAATTCATTTGTCCTTGGGGAAGCATGATGTAGAAGAGACAATCTCCATCGGACTTTCATTCAAGATGTTTGGACAAACATTTGAAGCACGTGAAAGTTCCACACCAATGAGATAAGTACCCGGCTCAAGATAATGGTAAATGAAAATGCTGAGATCAAAGATGGTATCCTCATTCCCGAAGGAGTGAAGAACAAGAGAAGTCACCTTAAAGGTGAAGAAAAGGAAGAAAACCATGATGAAAATCATGATAAGATCTTCTTCCTCGAGAGCAGGCTCATTAGCCTGAATTTGGATTTCAAGGGTTAAGCTCAAAAACATCCCGGGAGGGTGGGTGGGAATTTGCAAATTCTCATGATTGAGTGCATCTCCCCCCGGGTCATCATACTCCGGAGGAGTCATGATATGAGTGAGTTCACCGGCGAACTCCTCATGAAGAGAGTCATTCACATGATGTGAATCTGTGAACTCTTGTTCTGTTGTGGACTCATCACAATCCTCATTCTGAATATCAAAGAGTGGATTATCATAAATCAAAGTGATTCGGATTCGAATTCATATAGAGGATTGATGAGTGTAGTCTTGAATGCTTCGGGAACAAAGTGATTATCATTCTCTTCTTCTAAGCTAACTAGCTCAGAAGGTAATCCTTCTACATGACTGATGTCTCCAGAGGATAAAGAATTTTCATCAGCATGTGAAGTACTAAGCTCGATGTTGGGATTAGAGTTTAAAAGATTTTCAGTTTCTCCCATATCGGCTTCAAGGTCAAACTGATCATCATCACTTCCCAATGGAAGTGGATTGATGTGAGTAAGTTCATCTGTGAACTCCTCAATAAGAGGGTCAACATCAGAATGAGGCAGTGGTGCCTCTTCATACTCAACTTCTCCATAAGATGTGCAATCATCATTAAAATCGGAGAAAGTCTCAAAATGATCTTTTGGATTTTTAGGGGAAGAAGGTAGGTCACACACATGATCAAAAGTCCCCTGTGACTCTCTTGGGATTGGGACAAGGTTCTCAGCACTAGACTTTATAAATTTGTCCGATTCCATTTCAGGAACAGTGCTAAGATGCTCATCCCCCATATTCGGAGAGTGAGTGTGAACTTCGGGTGTGATATCAATAGACTGAGGGAGTTTAGAAGTACTAGCAGTTATGGAATTTTCAAGTTCCATTTGATCAACGACTAGTGACTTCGTCACATTATTTTCTCCCTGATTCTCCATGGAAGGAATCACAACAGATAAATCTGATGAATCTTTTTGAATAATAACAATGTTATTTTCATCATCATCACTGTCATCATCATCATCATATAGAGCAGCATAGCGAAGATTGGCACGTATTTTAGCCGCTCTTTGCTCAGCAAGTAATTCTTCCATGCTCAATTCGTTTCTGGCATCTCACTCTTTAGCAAGTAATTCTGCCATGGATTTCTCACGAGAATCTTGAAACGATGTAGTAGCCAACCCCTCCTTAAATTTTTTAAATGCTTCAAGAACCTCATGACAAAGGTCTTGCTCGAATTGAGGAGTTGCTTGGGTCAATTGGTACTGTGGAGGTTGGTCTTGAGATGAATAATCATAATTGTTACAAGGAAAGAGATTCCTTGTTTGACAATCAGAACTGCAATGAGGACCTCCACAGTATTCACAACAGTAAAACTGATGTGGCTGTGAGTCGTATGTGCTAGAGTCATAATTGCTATCAAGAAACTGCTCATAGACAAGCGTGTTGCCCGATTGACAATCAGAACTGTAGTGTGGGCCACTACAGTACTCACAACAGTTAAACTGTTGAGTCTGGTTTGGTGAATTGTATGGATATTGGTCATAACCAAAATTTTGAGTATTTTGACAATCAAAACCTTGGTAAGGACCTCCACAGTATTCACACGAAAAGTTTGGTGTATTTTGATACGAACAATCATTGTGGTTTGGATAATATGATTCTTGCTCGTATGAATGTGATGGGTAGTTTGAAAAATTTGGAGAGTTGTAGAATGAGTTCTGATTAGGATCATAAGCAAATGAATTCCTCGAACCACAAAACAAACAACTTCCATATCGAATATCATTACCACATTTTTCACATGTACACCAACGACATGGTAAACCAAAAAGCAGCTCACCACAACCAACACAAGGAATAAAATCCGGAGGTGGGACAAGTGGTATGCTCTTAGAGCTAGGAATTTCCACCACTTCCGTTATGGTCTCGGGTTTTTGTTCTTGATAAACGTGAAGATTAGTAAGTCGTTCTTTTCAGTCACTGCCCTAACCTCTGTACGTTTGCTTGACAAACTTTTAACCATAAACCGTGAAAGGTTAGGATCAATTCTTGACGATTTGTCATTAATAGCACGTATCTCGGGCTGTGAAGGGTAGTTGGAAGAGTTTGGTGAATCATTGAGAGAATTTGGACTTATGAACAGATTGCACATAGTACAAAATCTGTTACTACAATTATTGCCACATTTCTCACAAATACACCAGAGACAACGAAAGCCATTCTCAATCGGCCTTTTACAGTGAAAACACGTGTAGCCGAGAGACGCCATAAGAATTATACATGAGAGGGGTATAAGAAGGTAGAATCAAATGGATAGAGGGTAAAGGTGAATATTTTTGGATTTTTGGAAAGACATTTTATATACAAATAAGAAGGGAAATCTTTTTGGGTTTTTGTGTTCGTTGAAAACTGATTTTAAAAAGTTTTCGTGAACCATTTTAGTTTTTATACAAGAAAATATGAACAAAGGATGGTAAATATACAATGAGCGTATATCCAGATTCACTAATCTGTAAAACCGTTTAGAATACGCGCACAACCTCCCCGGCAGCGGCGCCAAAATTTGGTTGGCCCCAAATGGTCAACCTAAATTGACCATGTGAATGGTCAACTAAGTCAAACGTCTCAGACCAAATCTCCGTGGAAGTACAGGGTTTCCCCGGGTCGTTATGTCCCAGCGAGGTGTGATGGTAATTAAAACGGGTTTGTGATCGGGTGAAATTGGACAGGAATAGGGTTTGAGTGATTTGTATGATTACACTAGGATACGAGGAATGAAAATAACTTAGAAACTATATATAAACAATTACTGACGATTAGAAAACCTAAAAATGTGAGCTAAGTCGAAAAACGCGTACGTTTGATTTAAATCTACGTAGACGTACGAAATAAAATGCGATTTTTTGTGAAATAAAATACCTACGGATATGAAAATTACATTTTTACAATCCTAATGATAAAAGAAAATTTTTAGAAAAAGAAAAATAATTTTTACACTATTTAATTAATTACTATTAATTAATTACTAATTAATAATATTTAAAATACACTAATTTTGAATTTAAGCTAGAAAAATGAAATTTTAATTCTAAAAATTCTAAAATAATATAAAAGTAATTTTAAAACTAATAATATATTTTTCCTACTTTTTCTCTATTTATTATTAATTAATTACTATTTATTAATTACTTAAAACTAAATTAAATTAAGAAAAATAGAAAATGAACAGTGAAAATTATGAAAAATTTCCTAAAATTATTTTATGATATATAAAACATAGGAAAAATATAATAAAGTACTGTTGTTAAATAAAAATTAATAAACCTATTTAATTAACTAATATTACTTAATTATTATTAAGCTAATACTAATTATAATTAATACTAAATGAAAGGATAAAAATCTGAAAAAATTCCTACAGTTACTTTAATATACTAGGAATTTAAGAAAAATATAAAAATAGATAAGTACTTGACAAAAATTTAAAAAGAAAAATTAAAAAGCTAAGTTATATTAAATGGAAGCTATCACTAGAAATTAAATTTGTCTTTTTCTTGTTTTTCTTTTACACACTACTTTAAATACTCAAAAAAACAATCTTTTATGAAAACACTTTGGTAGAAGCTCAAAAATAAGCAACTTGAAAGCTCAAATGCTTAACAGGTTGTGTAAAAAGCTTATTAAGATTTTATGGAAATTGAAAAAGCCGACCAACAAGCTGTAAGGACAGAGCCAGAAGTGAACAAAGTTACTAAAGACTTAATTGCACAGGAAAGAAGCTAAAGCAATAAGTGATTACCCTGAATAAGCTGTATAAGCTAAGATAAGCAATACCAAAATCACCTCAGACCAAATAGGCCACTAGCAGGCTCATTGAGGGCTTATATAAGCTTATCAAATAAGCTTATAAGCTCAAATTGAGCTTGGAACCTAAAAGTCCACCAATTGGGCTTTCTAAAAGCACCACAAGCTCAAGTTAATCTTGTGAGATGAGCTCATAAATACCCCCTGAATGCACAGATATGGGGTTCACACCAAAGTGAGTATAAAAGAGTAGCAGCTATCACCATTTGAGCACAAGAACTAAAGGCAAGTTAAACAACAACCACAAACTACAAAAACAGGCTTAACAACAACAATTGCAAAGTTAAAAACAAGCTGAGATCAAGAATCATGCAAGCTTAGTCCAATCTGAAACACCAGCAACAACAGGCTGCTAAGGGCAATATGGGGTACGAAATTAAGCTAGCAAACAACTCATGAAATACTAACAAAGGGTACACAGGTTGAGACAGCCCTTTGGGGTATTCAAAACACCAAAGTTTAACAAGAATGACCAAGAGGTGAGCATGGTATGATCAAATGGAAAAACATGTAAAAATGAAAACTGGGTGCAGGGCAGCTGAAAGCTCAACAGGGCAACTTTAAGGCCAACTTTCAATGAACAAATGGTTTTCAAAATGCAAAATTCTTTTTGATTCAGGTACACAAGCCACCAAACAACATAAATCAACATGATTTAACTAATTCCAATTTGTTTTAAACTCTGTGCATGACCTTGAATATCTGTCCATTTTGTCAGTCATGACATTTTGACTTTTTGAATTTGTTTAAAACTTTGACTAATTTGAATGCAAATCTGTTCTAAATGATCTAATATGATGTATTAAGTCACTATGCACCTAAATAAAACTAAATTAGATAATTATGAAACTCTCTTAATGATTGTGCAATCTAATTGATTAACTGTTATGCAAAAGTGATGGAATAAAGAGGATTATGACTTTTAATGAATAGCTACTGAGTTTTATGATTATATTAGCCTAAATGCAACTAAGTGATACTACCTTAACTAATATTAACTTCTGAAACCTTAATAAGACCAGCAAACAATCATATCCCAAACACCCCTTTAAATGGTTGACTGTCTAAGATTTTAAGAGGAGCTAGTGGAATTTTGAAGTGATTTTTGCCCAAGCATGATTAATACAACTTTGAAAACACAAAATTAGCATTTAACAATCACTAATGAGCATTGCATACTAAATGGTCACAGAAAACACCATATTGTAAATTACACATTACCTACTCAACATCATTGAAACTAAGCATAACTATGCACATTGGCTGAGGATTAAACAATAAGCAATTATAATCTATACTAAGCAGAGATGAGCAATTGAATAAGCCAAATAGCACTGCTACAGTACTATGCACAAGAAACTTGAAAAATAAGACTTACAAAGAAAGGCCCATATATGACACTCCAAATCACATTCTAAACCACCCTATTGCTTCCCAAGAAGCTCTAAACCGCTGCATTCCTCTTCTTCTCCTCTTCCTCTTGCATTTTTCATCAATTTTTATTTTCCATGTATTTAATTGGATTTTTCCATTTTTTGTTATTGAAATAAAAGAAAGAACAATGAGAGATTAAGTTTTAAATAAGCTTGGTGAACTGAAACATTCTAATGAGACATTGGTGACAACTAACAACTTATAACAATTTTTTGCTGAAACTTAAGAATTTCCAGGGAGCTAAGAATGGTAAATAAAACTTGAACTCATGAATTAAAGACTTGATATTAAACTGAAAGCAACAATTTACAACTAATGTTTCTGAAAAGTGAAAATTACAACAATTCTGAATTAAGCTAAAATTTAAGCTAAAACTACTCTAAAGACTAAAATTAACTAACTGTTTTCTTCATGGCTTCATTCTTCATTATATAGCCTTAAAATTGGTTCTTGGACACTTCCCAAGTTGGTTATGAATCGTTGGATGAATACATTTAATCCTGGCCTTCAATTCACTTTTGGCGGGAAACTTTGGTTTAATCCATTTTGGCAGTTAGTTTGTTGGAAGAGGGTGAGGGTTTGTAATTTTGTGGTGGAAAGGTGAGTAGGGTTTGAGTGTGGCAGAGGGGTAGCAGGGTGGAGGTGATGATGATGTTGGCTGTGGTGTTGCAGGGTCACGGGTAGGAGATGGGAGTTGGTTAGTTTGACTGGGGGTGGTGAGGGTTTGACGGTGGTTGTGTTTGAACATAGGTTTTAGTAAAAGGGGGTGGGTTTTTATTTTGAGTGGGCTGTTTGGTGTTGGGCTTGGGTGAGGGTTGGTTTTGGATTGGATATAAAAGGGTAGGAAATAATAAAAGGGTCCAAATGGTTTTAGCTAATGAAATACTACAAGGACCAAAGATGTAATAAGCTGAAAATGAGGGGTGTAAACTGCCAATATTCCAAAATAATCATAAGGACTAAAATTGCCACATATCCATAATCCAAATATCCTTAATAATTATTTTTCCAAAATGAATTTCCCGAGGACCAATTTTGCCAAATTCCAAACTACAAGGGTCAAACATGAAATTTTCTCAAACTTTTTACCCAAGGACTTGTTTTGACAATTTTGTCAAACTTTTCTTTTATTTTAAACCTTCATGGACTAGTTTTGCAATTTTATGAAACTTGAGGGACTGAAACTGCCAATTATGCAAACTTTGTTCGTTTTTCATTTGTTTTTAAACATTTTGCATCTAAAACATATAAAACACACTTTTGGGATAATTTCTGTATTTTGATGCATTTCTGAGTGTTTTTTGATGTTTTGGCAGTTCAGATACGATAAAAATGATGAGTATTTACACACTCATCATAAGTCACATCTATCGTACAAGCATTAAGTCACAAGATGGGATGTTTACTTTGTTTTCAAGTTGGTCATATTGGGTTGTCTCCATATGTGGTCATTACTAGTAGCCGGTGAATTCAAAGGAGGTTCGATTATAGGTTGATTTGAGAGAAAAGTATTGAGAGTATATTTTTGCGACATATACTCACAGAATATGCTTCAACGAGCTGTTATGGCTTCTAAATTGCATCAAGTACAAGGTGATTATACGGCATGTACACAACATTATGATGATTCCGATAACTCGCAACCATCAGGAGGGAGAAGAACATGCCGAAAGAAGTAGTGTTTCGTCTTTAGTGATTGGATTTACTGAGAGAATTGTGCTTAACATCGTAAATGGAGAAGTAGTGTGTGTACATCAGGGCTTATTACCAACTTGGATGCAATGTTATGTGAGTTATGTCGATATGTTGCTCCCCGAACAACAACCACAGTGCTACAGTCAAGTGTCTACTTTCTCCGCTGCGTGTTAGAAGACTTAAGAGATTTGATGAAAGAAGAAAGGTTGTCGGTTCAGGAGGGAGCAAGAAAAAGAAAGTAAAGGCTCACTAGTTAGGAGGGAGTAATAATCTAACTAGACCGTTACAGTTGAAGTTCAGAGCTATAAAGATCTGTGCTGTCAGTGCCAAAGATCAAATGCCAAGATCTTCGAAAGAGAAGAACTTCAAGTCTGCCTCAGTATCTAGACTACAGAGACTCTGCACTTCAACAACGTCAACATTGTTTATTATTATTGTAATTTACTTTTTTTATAGGTCTCATTGTAACCATTCACGTGTAACGATATCTTGAAGGGAGATTGTTAGCCTGGCCTTTTTATAAAGATAACGTCACACATGTGAATTGGACTAGATTAGTAACAAGTAGTACCCGCAGGGACTACTATCGTACATTAGGCAAAGTAATATTGTAATGAGCCTATAAATACCCTTCATGACTCTCCATGAGGGGTGTGGGAAATCATTATGTAACCTTCATTTGTTCAAGCTAATAAACATTGTGTTTCTTATCCACCCTCTCTCAACTTTCTCTCACTAAAAAGATGAATACTTTCATCTTCTTTGATCAACCTAGACCTCCCGAACCACATGAATCATAGTATTTTCGGTCCTACAGTTTGGTTGTGCAATTATGATGAAAATGAATAAGTGCTTAACTATAAAAATAAATCCTAAACTTTATTTAGGATACATTTTAATAAGTTTGAATCTAGAGTTTACTTGAAGACAAGTAAAGTTCAAGTGGGGGATATTTGATGACATCAAATAAGTACATATTATTGCCATCATTTATCCTTTGTATTTGACTTGTTTAATATTATTATGTATGAGAATTGATACTTAATCATTTAGTTTTGTAATTCTCAGTTATAAACAAGCATTTGGTGAAAGTTAGCTATTTTGGACGTAAAATGGAGCAGATCAAGTTGGAAAAGTTTACTGAACTGAAGGAAGATACGCCATATCATTCTAGACAGATACGCCATACGACCATACTTAGAAGAATTTGAAGACCATTGCCTGACTTTGAAGAATGCGCCGCATATGAAACCTTGGTCAACGAAGAAGATCTGACTTTTCTACTCCAGATACTCCGTATTGCTTTCCTGACATACGGCGTATCAATCTCAAGATTTCACCAAAAATATCCAAGACATAAAAGAACATGCGCTGCATTAGAGTTTGAAGTTACGCCGCATCTAAAGGCGGTGTACGAATATTTGTGGATATTTTATTCTTGGACCCCACGCAAAGTTTTCAAGATATGCCGCATCAATTTAGTTGATGCACTGCATCGTGCCCTCAGAAAGAAACTATAAATACCCCATTCGACAGCCGAATTTCGTATGCAACAAAACCCTAAGGAGAAGAATACAGACGATTTGGCAACACAAGACACCACCCGAACGAAGACCTCAGAGCAATAAGAAGGTCCTGCTAGCGTTTAATTCATTAAGTGGTTTTGTTTTATTGTATTTGTACGCTTTAATCCATCAGGATTGCTTGGCTTGTCTACACCATAGGACTCCCTCTTATATTTTTTTCCCATCGATTAAAGTTTATATATGTGTCTAGCCGTGGCTTGTTTGCGCTGTCATATGCCTCCCACAATTACTTCATTAGCATTATAAGTTGATGTAAGCGCTTAAAAAGGTTAAATAATGTAGACATAAATAATCATTAAGAGTTTACTCGCCTGTAACTAAGATACCAACGAGAGAAAATAGGTTTTAGTACTCATCCTATAAAACTAGCAATAAAACAAGTGACAAGCTACTTAATCATCGGCCAAGTCTCTTATATTTATCTGTTATCTATCTATGTACGTGTTTGCCATTCGTATATTCGACTCATTAGTTTTATTACTTTTATAATCAACTCAATCGTGTCAGTCTCTCATGCTGAAAACCCCCTTGTGTTAGATTAGGTTTTAGAACTAACTCAGGAATTAAAATACTGATACACATTCTAGGTGTTAACGTTCTACTCTTAGTAATCGACACTCTACTTACCAACTAGCTACATTGATTGGGTACACTGCTCGTTAGTGTGTGTTATAGGTTAAGTCGGCTAAATATAAATTTAAAACTTGATAAGAATAATCTATACCTACAACGATATATGCACGCATCAATATACAAACTTACAAATGCACAAGTCATTTATTATGCGACTACAAAAGAAATTAAATGTAATGTTGCTGTAATATTTCATTAATTGGTCCAAGTATTATAGCTCCAACTCAAGTATGCCATCATCTATTTCTTTTATTTTTTTTCAATCTTTTTTACAAATATATATATGTATAACATTTTCAAGACTAGTTTATGCAATGATTAAAAAAACCATTTCAATAACCGCATTTTATAACATCATTCTAATGTTTATCTACATGATAATATGATGGTAATACAGAACACCCCTTTTAAGTTTGATGGAATGATAAGCGAGCCCCTAAAGACATTTAGCTTTATACATTTCCACCTCTCAAGTTTAGTCAAAAACCGAATTAATCCCTACAACATTAAATTTTGTATCTCACATCCAATTAACTCAATAGCAGTTTGTATCCATCAAATATAATACGGGAATTATGTGGGTCATTTTTATTTTTTGATTTATTTTAATAATAAAAATTATTTATATACTTATTTTCTTATTACTAATAAACAAAATCGAATAAACCATACTGATAAAAGCTATAATCTTAACTTTAAATTATAATGTTTGTTTAAATCCGTTGTAATGTGCGAGGTATTAAAACTCATTACTATATGTAACATCACCAACCATAGTAATTGTGTGAAACTTATTGATACACCATGTTTTGATGTTTATACTATAAACATGGCTACGTAAGATCGCTCATAAAATTGTCCATGAGGTAATATGTTGCAAACTTTTAATCCTTTAAGTTTAAGATTGTTGTACTGATAATTATATAAATATTTAGTTACAAGATTGAATTCTAACTATCGAATGATCATTATACATATGTGTTGTTAAGAGCTTAATGATCATTACTATAGACTTGTGTATTTATAAATGTGCATTATATTGCTTTAACTTAAGTTTTAATGTTCAAACTAATGTGTACAATTAAAAAATATTGATAGTTATAGTGAATAATTATTACTCGTATTAAATTGAATATATATTGGTTTTTTGAAAAAATAACTTCTTGTAATAGCAAAAATAACTTTTTGAAAAAAATAACTTCTTTTGTCAGCAGTAGCAAAACAAATTTGGCGTAACATAATTTTGTACTTGCACAAATGTCAAATTGTTATCAAGTTATATTATTTATTATACCCTTTATGCTTAATATTTTTATGTACTTCGTTTAGTGAAATTCTATTATTTTTTGTAACTGTCCATACATTAAAACATGTGGTGCTGAACAATGATGGAGAAAGT
Source organism: Artemisia argyi (assembly GCA_030686995.1). Taxonomy (NCBI): domain Eukaryota; kingdom Viridiplantae; phylum Streptophyta; class Magnoliopsida; order Asterales; family Asteraceae; genus Artemisia; species Artemisia argyi. The sequence continues at coordinate 85,636,485 of CM060699.1, forward strand.
CTAGCAAAAATTTTCCTTTATTTTAGATGATAATATTTACATAAATTTATGTTATTTTATTTGCTAGACTATTAATTGGCTTTGAATTATGAACATACAACATCTACATTACATTTAGCTTTTATTATATTATCTATATGACATACAAAATTGAGTTTAATATTCACCAATACTTTCTTTCTAAACATGAACATATCAAAACGTTAATATACTAACCTTAAAAGACATAAGTCATTTATTATGCGACTACAAAATAAATTAAATATAACATTGTATTAAGCATATTTCATTTATTGGTCCAAAAATTATAGCTCCAACTCAATTATGCTATCATCTATTTCTTTCATTTTTTCATTTTTTAATCTTTTATACAAATATATGTTTCTAACATTTTCGAGACTAGTTTTGTGCAGTGATTACAAAAACTATTTAAATAATATCATTTTAAAACATAATTTCTAATGTTTATCTACAGGAGGAGAATATGATGATAATACATAACACCCCCTTTAAGTTTGATGGAATGATAAACGAGCCTCTAAACACATTTAGATTTATACATTACCACCACTCAAGTTTACTCCAAAACTAAATCAATCCCTGCAACATTAAATTTTATATTCTCACGTCCAATTAACTCAATAGCAATTTGTATCCATCAAATATAATACGGAAATTATGTGAGTCAGGGTGTTCCAATTAACTCAATATTAGTTTGTATCTGTCAAATATAATAAGGAATTTATATTCATCCAATTGACTCAATATAACTTTTTTTCGTCTAATTTGATCAAGTTTTGAATAATACAAAAACTATTCAACTTCAGGGTGTTCATTTTTTTAATCAACAGTCGAATTTTGATAAAGTTTTACATAACACATGATTTTGGTCGAGTTTTACATAGTATCAAAGCACACGGTCGAGTTTTGTATAGTGCATACAACAAAACACACTTAGTCGAGTTTTGATCATGTTTCAAAACACTTAGTCGAGTTTTGCATAGTAAAATACTAACACAAAAATTATCTTGTCGAGTTTTGATATAACTAATCACACTTAGTAGAGTTTTGTAAAATGCACATATACAACAATCGTGTTTTGGATAGTATCATACTTTATAAATCGAGTTTTGAATAGTTCCAGGATAATCTGGTCGAGTTTTGAATGAAGAACAAGTACTATAGTCTAGTTTTGTAATTATGAAACTTTTTGGTTAAGTTTTGTGATATATTGATGAGAGTCAAAATCATTGAAAGTCATAGTCGAGTTTTAAAACTCCATTACTTTTAAAATTCAATTAACCATCTGCTCTGATACCAATTGTTAGTCCCAGTTAGAAGGAGAAACAATTGGTAGAGAAAGGTCTACATTATGTCAAATTTACCACAGATGAAGAATATGAAAAGAATTGTCATTGTCATCCAATGGTTGGGGGTATTTATACTCTTTTAATCATCGGTGACAATAGGTTTATTAAACTTTTAGTCCTTAGTACATAAACCATTACAATGATAACAAAACTAACCATATACTTATAATAGATTATTGTTACATTCATATAAAATTCCTAACAATTATAAATCACCTTTTAATAAGCATGTAGGTTGGTGCTTAAGTGCTTGTAAGTCATAAGCATAAGCTGCAAATATATAATCCTTCTCCTAAGTCTTAAATTCACAGTTACTAATAACTTGTAGCATGGTTTTTCATATAAATCCTTGACAATTGTAAGGCTCTTTCTATTCAGAGTTGAGGTTTTGTTATCTAAACTTGTTTGTGTCTTTGTGACATGACATTGGGTCAAGTACGTTGCATTTTAACAATGACAGATTAAAAAAAGGAGTTACATGTAGTTGCCCATGTTTTCACTAGATATTGAAAAGAGACCACTTTGCAAATATGGGGCGCACCATGTTATCAAAATTGGGTAAAAAAAATTGTGAAATCATATGGTACTGATCTCAATAATTACTAGTCTAATCATTTAAGTTTGTTATTTCTTTGTTTCTATGTTCCTTCCATTAATTTAAGATAAATCAAAGTTTGCTTGTAAGTTATAAGCATAAGCTGCAAATATATATTCCTTCACCTAAGTCTTAAGTTATGAGTTACTAATAACTTGGAACATTGTTTATATAAATTTGTGACATTGCTATTGTAAATTGAATAATTGTTAGGTAACTGATAAAATATAAAACTAATTGTGCTATTTTTTTCACTAACCCCGAATTATTATTGCTTTATTTTCGATGTCTAGTAGCTACACCAATGATAAATTTATGTGAAAATATTTTGTTGTAAAAAATTCCGTAAAAGCTAGATTACACTAGCCTAATGGGAAAACGAAATTTACCCAACTAAATTTACCTTCAAGTATAGTGAATTGCCATGTCAATGTATAATCTTACGTGTCTTTGTGTCATTGGTGGTATCTCAGATCTGTTACGTCGAAATGTCAATCTATTTATTTTTTTTATAGTATCAACATTCATTGTGCACCATATAAGTGGAGCTAGGCTAAACTATTAAAGTTTTATCTGAATCCAAAAGCAAAAGTCGGTCGAATCGGTCGGTATTTTTTTGAGAATTCCGATTGGGATAAACTAAATGAACCAAGCAGCATAGAGAGGACTACACTAAGTAAGTTGCATTTCTTAGCTTCTTTTATTTAATAAATTGAAAGAACGATTAGCAATTTGCTATTTCGGGCTTGATATGAGATGTAAATTAAGAATTTTCTGTTTCGTGCCGATTATTGTTCCTAACCCCTAATTTCTTAAAAGTAAAAAGTTCTCAAATCGACGAATGATTGTTTTCTTTGGGGATGTTTGGTACGAGTGAATGACAGAGAATGGAAACACAATAAAGAATAAGAATGTCAAGGAAGAGAATGGTCATGAATAAATAAAACTTATTCCAATGTTTGGTACGATGGGAGAATAAACATAAGGAATGTGTTTAGTTATAAATTATCATGTTGGATTTGTAGCAAATTAAGTGTGCTACTCACGTGACTCTTTATGTGATATTTTTATTTTTAGGCCTTTCTTCAAGGGAATGGGATGTGAATGGAGGTACGTTGTAATCTTCCATTCTCCGCTTTCTTTACAATTTGAGGAGAATGCAAAGAATGGAAATGATTCCAACTTAGACCCCCCCCCCCTTGTTTCCATTCTTACATCAAAGCAAAAAAAGGAAATAATTCCCTTTCTCTTTCTCATCTTTCCATTCCACTGTACCAAACATCCCCTTAAGTCTTTGCGCAATTGATATTTTTTTAGAACTACCAAAAAGTTAATAAAAACTTTCATACACATCTAATTAAACAAAGCTAACTGTCAGATTTAGTTCTAACCTCGATGACAACTAAATATATTTACTCCAAATGACATTTCCGTTTAGTTGAATTATTTCTGATTAACTTATACTAAGATTAATGAATAGAGAAAAAGGTTATGTGCTTATTTACAATGATAGTGGGCATATTTAGAGGCGTATTTAGTAGTTACATTTGTTGACCCTATGTGTGTCTACAGTGTAATATTCAGTGGACACTTTTGTTTTTATGGTGACCGATTTTAAGCCAGATTCTTCACATCATAGTACAAAGTTCGAGTTCCTATAGTATTGATCTAAAGGACTACTTGTCTTTATCATTATAATTTGTTTTTCTTTTTCTTTCCATCTTACTTCTATGGTTTACACGAAATGCAAATGCTCTGCTAATTATACAAATGCTAAATTGATATACACTTTCGTGGATCTAAGTCTTATATTTAAGCATTATTACAGTAAATTTCTTGGAAAGTGGATAGATATACTACCTTACCTTTATACATCCTGAATTTCCGAGTTTATGTAATGGTTGCCTTAGATGGGTTCCATTTTACTGCGTATGAAGAATACTGATATATGTGCGTCTTTGTGAAACTGGTTGTATTGAAGAGCTGTTACGTCAACTCATTGAAATGTCAAATGAATTAGTATTAGTATTTAATCACCGCTCAAACTATACACTATAATCTGTAGGCTATATATTTATCTATCTTACACCTGTAGGATTTATATAAAAGTTTTATGTGCTTTCGCTTTAAAATTTCTGATTGTGATCAACTCAAACAAGCGAATGCGTACTGCATTATGTAGTAGTAATGCTTCACTTTCCTCGAATCTATCAATTATTTGAGTCGAATAGTTTGTTTTTCATTAGGTTTTTGTAGATTTTTTTATAAAAGCATGATTAGATCTCTTAGGTAGATTACTTTGGAAAATAGGTAGAGAAATTTTTGTGGTCGTAAACTCGTTGTAACTTTCTAAAACTTTATGCAGTTGCAAGGAGTTTAAGAAGCTCGCTAAACAAGCAAGTGTGTTGAAGCTAGTAAATTTTCCAGGTTCTACTTGCACCCTTGATTACACGTATCATCGTCATTCAAAAGACTTCCTTTTTGTGGGTGCCAGATACGGAAATCAGGTTGTTGAGTCCAGTTTATGAAAGGTAACCATGTTTGCGTATAACAATTAACTGTTTTTTTTTTCTAACATTAAGTATGGGTTTGTTGTAGAGGTTGCAATTTCATCCCTTTTACCCATGAATGGGTCGATATAGATTATTATTGTAAATAAATAATCTTTTTGGGTCAACCATGCTCTGACCGATTTTGAATGTACTAAAAGTCGAGCCACTTTAAACCAACTCAGATTGATCTTTTACCCTACCCATCCTACCCGCTCTATTGGTTGTAAAAAAGTGAGTACAATTTTAACAACTTTTATATTGTTCGACTCCTTTGAGCTGTTTTCTTTTAAGCTATTTTTGTTTTGTTTTACACGTTTGACTTTTCACTACGGAGTAATAAATAAATTATGCAGCAGACTAACATATATTAACATGAAAGGAATGAATATTCCCATGCTGCATTATGCATCATCTAAACTTTGCTTAACCAATTGACTAATGATAATCTTATTGTGTTTGATGAGTTTTTAACAAGGTCTTTAGGATGGCGATACGTGTTGTACGTTGGAATATGATTTTCTTACACATTAATCCTGACCTCGATGAAAATGGATGCACAAATATTAACCAAAAGATGAACATGCGTAATGCAACAAGAAGTTGTTAAACGAGAGGTATGTTGGTTAATTGGAGTAGTTTAATTTGTTACCAGACTGAACTATATGAGAGTTTGCAGTTTCTACAACCATAATCAAGAATATGTGTGACTATCGTGAATAGTCACGAGCTAAACCGATGTGGTTGCTCGAAACTTAACCATTCGTCTAGAAAAGTGACTAGAAATACCTTCTATTTAACAAACAATCCAAAATTGACTAAGATGAATCTCTTTTGAAGCTATCTTTAAAATATATATATTTATCTTTAAAATTACCGCCAGTTAATTATCAGGAGGTGCCAATAGTGATATAAGATTCACTTATGTACATCAACACCCCGGGGACGTGTGTTAATTTCTCATCTAGTTAACAAACCAAACCATCACACAAACCTTAAAACTGCATATATTCTATATCTCTATTTGTGGAGAATTGAACTATAGATTGATTATTAAGTTTCAACAGCGGTACATGTTATTTCGGCTATAGTACATCTTTGGACTTATATTCTATATCTGTATGCATCTCTTAAGTGAAGTCACAGTTAGTTACTTCAATAGTGATTAACATAACAGTACAGATAACATATTCTTTATAAAAGTTAGTTACTTTAATAGTCTATGAAGTACCACTTTAAACATAGATTGAAAGCAACTAAAAGGTTCCAACTCTCATGGACATTATTAAGGTAGAGATAGAAATGCTAGCTAAGAATATGATCCACTTCCAACAAGTTTATTTGGAAAACGACATAGACAGGAAGACTTGTTCGTCATATCTTTGATCAAATTTCTCTTCATTAATCCACTTCTAGTTAGATATGTTGGTTGAACATTGAAGTAAGCTGTCACAAATAGAAGTTGGATTATTTAATAGCAGGTAGATAGCATAGCTACACGTACAGGTAAATACCAAGAACTAACCTGGTTAGGCTTTGCGTGACCATAATCCAGAGAAACTTGTTCTGATCTGTAGTTGTAGTACTGTCCTGATGGATAGAGTCCAATGCCTGCAAATGTTTCTTCTCCTTCCATTCTATTCGGAATATGGAAGAAATCATCATATGTATGTCCTGCTGGAAAGGTATGATGACCAGATGCTTGTTCAGTACTATGTAGAGAATTTATTTGCTCAATGTTATTAGTTCCAAACTCGTTCATCACTGAAGAATCACCAAAAAATTCATTATTCACGAAAAATATATCCATTTGCCCTCCATTCTTTGAAAGGGTGACATCAGCTGAAGTCATTGTTTCTTCTGGATTATCAACATGCATTGCAGATACAGCCAAACATTTGTAAATAAACTAGATCTTGAAGTCATCAGTTCAAGTCATTATATTTTTTCTTCTGAATCTCAAGATCTAGTTGATTTAAGAAAGCTTGTTCGTATGCCTCTTGCTGCAAGGTATGTTGATAATCTAGAAGAAACAGTAATGACTTCAACTGGTGTCACCCTTTCAAGGAATGGAGGACAAATGGATATGTTTTTCATGAATAGTGAATCTTTGGGTGATTCTTCGTTGATCAACGGTTTTGGAACTAATAACATTGAGCAAATGAATTCTATACATAGTACATACAAAGGTTCTGGTCATCATACCTTTCTAGAAAGACATGCATATGATGATTTCTTCCATTTTCCAAATGGAATGGAAGGAGAAGAAAAATTTTCAGGCATTGGACTCTATCTATCAGGACAATACTGCAACTACAGATCAGACCAGATTTCTCTGGACTATGGTCAAGCAATGCCTAACCAGGTTAGTCTTTGGTATTTACTTGTACGTGGAGCTATGCTATCTATCTGCTATTAAATAATCCAACTTCTATTTGTGATAGCTTACTTCAATGTTCAACCAACACATCTAACTAGAAGTGGATTAATAAAGAGAAATTTGATCATATATGTGATGAACAAGTCTTCCTGTCTGTGTCATTTTCCAAATAAACTAGTCGGAAGTGGATCATATTCACAGCTAGCATTTCTATCTCTACCTTAATAATGTCCATGAGACTTGGAACCTTTTAGTTGCTTTCAATCTATGTTTAAAGTGGTACTTAGTAGACTATTACAGTAACTAGCTTTTATAAAGAATATGTTATCTTTATTGTTATGGATAAAAGGTCAAGGGTTCGAGTCTCGGCTCTTGCTCACTCCAGTTGGTGCCCCACTGGGCCAAGAGTGTTGCTGGAGCTATTTTTTGTGAGGTGGACAATGGGCTGGTGCCAAAAGGCACCCGGGTATGTGTTCCCGCTAATTCACACCTTTTGTGGAAAGTAACCAACTTTGATTTCACTTAATAGATACAATATAAGTCCAAAAATGGGGGATATCTAAACATGCTTTAGCCTGTAATAACATGTACCGCATTCGAGACTTGATAATCAATCTATTGATCAATACACCACTAATAGATCTGAGAGAGAGTGAGAATATATGTAGTTTTAAGGTTTGTGTGATAATTTGGTTAGTAACTAAATGAGAAATTTACACATGTCCGATGGTGGTGTCAAATAAAGATTTTGGAATTAACGGTAAGTTACAATTTTATAGATAAATATTTAAATTTAAGAAATGTTCGAAAGAGATTGATCTTAGGTGATGTTTTTTTTTTTTCTAAAAGTGTCTCTTAACATCCTTTTAATCTGACTCGTTCAAATACGGTCAGATATTTTGGTCATTAAGTGCGTTTTTTTTATTCGGTCAGAGGCAATTAGAGTCTCAAACCTCTTAACCATCAAGATGTGTAGGGGATGTCTTGTTGTCTCTTAATGCCTTTTAATGTTTATGTGTCGTAAGAATAAAATTTTTTACAAAAAAACAAACAATATTATTTCATTCCGATTCAGACATTTACGGATCAGATTCAGATTCAAATGTGCGAATCAGATTCAGATTCAAAGCCTCTTAATAAACAAACAGCACATTAGTCAATTTTGGGTTAGGAGGTATTTTTGGTTCACTTTGCTAGTCAATTTTGGGTTACGAGGTATTTTTGGTTCACTTTGCTAGACAATTTTGGGTTAGGAGGTATTTTTTATAAGCTTATAATCAAGGTGCTATACAATGGTGCACCATCAATACAACTAATTACAAATAGAAATTTACATTTTTTTAAATCATAACTAACATACAAACATATTTACATCCCCCCACTTTAAATGAACCATAATTGAGAGTTTGGAGGGTCTTCTAATGATCTTCAATAATTTTTCTTCGACGTAGGTGTGATTCCCGAATTTCTTCAGTTAGACCTTGAACTTGGGCATACAATGACTTCCTAATCATAAACTGAGACTATACGATAGGATAAGGTGTAAGGGTGTATCGAAACAATTATATAGGGGTATGAAATGAAAGGATAGGCTTAAAAGGGTGTATCTAGGGGTATCTTGCACTAAAGGTGAGTGCAACAAAAGGTTTACACGGGGGTCGAGAAGTCAATGTGACTAATCGATAAACACACACATATAAGGCTTTTTGGGTGATAATCCTAAAATATTGCCTCCTTAAATTATTTCTCCCAAATGCATCGAGATAACTCAACACACTACTCATCTATGGTCTCGCAATGATGTAAAGGCGAAGTTATAAATTTTACAAACTACTGGCACACTGAATATTTGGCAGATTTGGGGTAAATCAGCGGAAATGGATAGGCTAAATCTCACCATGGAAATTCAAGGGTTAATGTGCTCAGCTAAGGTCTATTCTAGTTAGGTTAAGAGAAACATCTAAAAATTTTTAAAATGGCATAATTTTTCAAAATAAACTAGAAAAACAAGGGCAAACAAGTTCAAGTAATAATTCTACTCCCGTCCCCCCACTTGAATTGTACAAAGTCCCTTTTATACTAGGAATTAAATATGTGTGAAGAGAAAGTAGAATTAGAGCGAGAACTTCCCTGAAATTTGCTCCAAAAATGAAAGAAGGATCACGTGAGACTGCGTGCCTTCGACTTGCCTCCATGAGCAAACTTCAAACCCTGAAATCACGATACAACCACAAGCATAAACCTAAAAAATAAAAAGAAAAAGGAAAACAAACGAATCATAACTCACTTTCGTAGGAATCACGGTTGCATTTAGCGTATGCAACAAGCCTTTTAAACCACTTGCTATCCCAAGTGGACGAGTGTAGTCTCGTGAGGGTTTATAGTGAATATACCCACAAAATTCATTTAGCTTCTAATACAAGGTTATGGTATGAAAGTTTTAATGTTTTGAAAAATAGATGTCAAGAATGTGTTACGGCGTAACCTTATTTCAGAGTTACGCCATAGTTAATGAAAAACCTGGAGCCATATAAATAAAAGGAGGATGTTATGGCGTAACACCATACACCAGCTACGCCATACACCATACACTTTCATTAAATTTTCCCGTATCCAAGCGACATTCGTGGAAGTACGTAGGAATTCCTTCTTATCTCGACTCACGACCTTAGTGAACTTATCATCCGGCCCAATCGAATATCTAGTGATCTTGAATGTTTCAGCATGAATAAGAGGTGGCTTCTTGTACGGTATTCCAAGTAATTTACACCTACATTGCTTGTAGGCTTCATCATCCATGTCTATAAACCCATCGTATCCTTGTATATCAAGGTAGTCCATCATCATTGGATTCTGTACCTTTATACCAATCGTCATGGAGTTTGTCTTCAATTAGGTCAAGGATTTGCCGATTCCTATCCTCGTTTGGACTTATCGTGTAATCTTCTGTTTCATCGTTATGCAAATCCTTGCATTCCTCATCGTCCATACTCTTCATGTAGTCCTTCCATATTTTCTCCTTAGTCGAGTAGTCTACTCTACCATACCTTATCTTCACCTAATTGTCAAAACCCAATCTATCGACCCATGGAAGCTCGCACCTTCCACTATCATTGGTGGACTTCCAGTGGTACGACATGTCTCCAACTCTTTCTTTACTACTTCCACCATTACATTCATCATCATAAGGGTTACAAGATGCCCAAAATGATTCTCCGTTATTATTACGAATTCTAATCTTCTAACACCAATTCTCATTGCCAATTTCATCCCTTCCTTTGCCACTCGTGTCATGATCCATATTATCCTCATTTCTCTTGAGGTCTTTAGTGTGATCAATGGCGAATGAGTCGTCATCATCATGATGCGTTTCACTTCTTCCTAAATTTCCATTTTCTTGTCCCTATCAACCTTACCATAGACAATTTATATTTATTTGTCAAAAGCTATCGTCCCTTTCCACTTCAAATTCCTTCTAAATTAATCGAGATTAGAAGTCTATAGATGCTTATTACCTCACAATCTTTCTTCATCACCTCCCCCGTCACAAAGCTCCTTACTAGGGTTGCATAATGGCCAAAGATCATAAGATCTCCTATTCTCTACTAGGATGGAAACACACCAATGGTATTTAGTTTCAAGGTTAATTGGAACTTTAGAAGGGTTCTTATGTTGTCCGGTCTCAACTTGAGGATGACTTGCGACAATCTTGAGTTCTTCGTTTCTTGTTGCATCCTCCTTAACATTGGGGATAATCATTACCTCTGGATCATAATTACACCGTAATTCATTAATCGTGTTACGGCGTAACTCAGTTCTTTCATGTAAAAACACTTTTGATACAGCGTCAAAAGGTTCGTCGTTCATGGGTATAGCCACACAAACCTTAGCTTTCTCAATTACCATATTTTCCTTCACGTCTTTGGATAACAATCCGATCTTTGCTTCAAGGTTTTTGAGAGTCTCGTCATGAGTCTTAAGATTAGCCTCAGTCCCTTCTTGAAAACTCTTAAGCCATTGTTCCATTTCTTTTTTTCTTTTAGCAGATTCTTCTAGGAACTTGTTGATAGATTCCTCAAGAGTGGGCCTTCTTTCCCCATAAGGAGGTCGGTTATTAAATCGGGAATTGAATATTTGCGTTCCCATACGATATCCATTACCCTAAAAAGGTCTTCCGTCTCCATATTTAACTTCTTCAATCATTTTCTCATCCTCATTCAATGGGTAATCTTTTGCAAGGAAAGCTCCTTCACAAATTTCGCATCCGACTTGGATAGCATGCCCGCTTTCTTTGAGTTTCTTCATTTCCCTGCCAAGATTCATAGTTTATTTGTTAGAGCTTTCATATCTTCTACACTTCCACCTGTACTCCTAGCGCTTCCTTCATCATGCCACCTCTGTGAGTGGTCAGCCATATCTTGAATAACATCAAGGGCTTGAGCAGGTGTCATTCCCAGGATAAGACCCTGAGAATCGATCATTTTCCTTGTTGCGATATTAATGCCCTTGTAAAATATGTTTACCTTCTATTGGTTGTTCAAGTCATGTGTAGGGCACCTGTATAAGAGGTCATTGTACCTATCCCATGCCTGGTACAAGAGCTGGAGTTAATATTCATGTTATATACAAGAGGAGACAAGAGTTTAACACTCAGATTTACAATGCCTAAAATTTTTGTTGGCTACTTCTTTTCAGCAACCTTCTTCTTGACTTAAAGCAAATTTTTTGAATGGTTAATCGTGTTTCTCCTTCTGTTTCTAGTACATTTAACTGCAATGAACCAAATTTGATAAATTAAACGACTACATAATTTTTGTAGTATAACTAGAAAATATCAAAGAGAGAGTACATATCACTACTTACACATTCAACATGAAATACTTTCTTTGCTTTAACAATTTCTTTTGCTTTTGCTAGATAGACTTCATCAAAATATGTCCTGGCTGGTTCTCTTTTTATCTCAGTACCATATAGGTCAAGAAGCTCATTATGAAGGTTACCTTTGGTGACGGCTATTAGCTGATACAACATCAATTTGATGAACAAGTAGTATCTAGGTATTAAAAGCTATTAAAAAGAGAGATAAAAATGATAATGTTACCTTCTCACTGAGATTGTCAAGCAGTTTTTCAACAGAAAAGATAATGCCCGACCAATGGCCAAATATTTTGTAGCACTCATATTCATGTAAATCTTTAAAATCCCCAGAAAGAAATTGGCGGAGTAGTCTCAAGAATCTGCAACAGAAATGGAAAAAAATAAATAGATATAATTGGCAAAATTGAGCAGTGACCATAAAGAAGCAGTGAAAAACTAAGCATACTTGGCATATTCATTAAGGGATGTTGCAGTTTCTTTGGCCTTCTGGATTCTAGTGTAGACTGCCTGTTAATTTGAAAAAAAATGATCAAGTAAAGATGATAGCCATTAGATTTGAAAAGAAGAGAGTTAAATTCTGTAGCTCAACACAAATTATTTAGCCGCCTTACTTGATGCAGTCTGAAAAAGAGGTAGAAGGTATCATTTCCATAAACACTCGAAATTCTGAAGATTTATTCACACTATCGACAAAACATGCTGAAAAACCACCTATATCAAGATCCACAATGGGAGCTAATTCAATATCATATGTGGCGTATATAAGATCAAAGTCAGTTTTCAATTTTACTCCCCAATATGATCTTCACTGCGAGAAGAATCTACTATAACTGACACAACTACTATTACCAGTTATATCAATGTAATGTTGGTTTTCATCATTGCGTGCTGCAGGCTATGGAAGCAGACCAAAAAATGGTTCCACAAATGAAGTCCAGAGCTTCATAGATTTATCAAATTGCTTAGATAAACAAATATCTGCACTAACAAGTCGTATGAACTGATATACGTCTTTATGGATGTCCATATCAGAGTAAATGAATTCCATCTTTGGAACATGGTTCCTTTTACGGTCAGAAACTTGCTGAAGAAGCTCATCTTTTTCAGACCTTTGTTTGCTGATGCTTTCGATTTCTTTGAATAAACCTACAACATGGACAGAGAACTAAGCATGATTAATTACCAATCATTGCATTCATGGTAATTAGATGATATGATGAGAGTGTCAATTGGTTTACCTTCATCAGAATATATGTTCGAGTAAAGCTCCTCGAGATAGGCAGCTTTATGATCTAGTGACTTGTGATGCTTTGTGATCAAAATTTGTTTCCAGTGCTGATTGAAGTCATTGAACTGAGAACGGTGTGCATCCCACTGCTCTTGTTTTTGCTTAAAACGAATTAATATTGTTGGGAGATAACAAGACAAAACCGTCCTTAAACTATTGACCACATAAAGCCTTTGATCGCCGTAAAGCTCTTTTATGAAACTCAAACTTGAGTTTGGAAAGTACACTTCTAGAGGAAATTCACCATCTGTCTCGTCAACATATTGCTAAATCTCACCATTAGCTCCTCTGTTTTTTGGATAGTAGCATTTGCTTCTATCCAACAAGCAGAGGAGCTAATGGTGAGATTTAATGAGCAATCTGTTGACGAGACATATGGCGAATTTCCTCTAGAAGTGTACATTCCAAACTCAAGTTTGAGTTTCATAAAAGAGCTTTACAGCGATCAAGGGCTTCATGTGGTCAATAGTTTAAGGACGGTTTTGTCTCGTTATCTCCTAGCAATATTAATTTGTTTGAAGCAACAACAAGAGCAGTGGGATGCTCACCATTCTCAGTTCAATGACTTCAATCAACATCGGAAACAAATTTTGATCACAAAGCATCACAAGTCACTAGATCATAAAGCTGGCTATCTGGAGGAGCTTGACTCGAACATATATTCTGATGAAGGTAAACCAATCGAAACTCTCATCATATAATCTATTTACCATGAATGCAATGATTGGTAATTAATCATGCTTAGTTCTCTTTCCATGTTGTAGGTTTATTCAAAGAAATCGATAGCATCAGCAAACAAAGGTCTAAAAAAGATGAGCTACTTTAGCAAGTTGTTGACCGTAAAAGGGAACATGATCCCCAAATGGAATTCATTTACTTTGATATGGACATCCATAAAGACGTATATAAGTTCATACGACTTGTTAGTGCAGATATTTGTTCATCTAAGCAATTTGATAAATCTATGAAGCTCTGGACTTCATTTGTGGAACCCTTTTTTGGTCTGCTTCCACAGCCTACAGCACGCAATGATGAAAACCAACATTACGTTGATATAACTGGTAATAGTAGTTATGTCAGTTATAGTAGATGGTTCTCGCAGTAAAGGTCATTATGGTGAGTAAAATTGAAAACTGACTTTTATCTTATATACGCCACAAATGATATTGAATTAGCTCCCATTGTAGATCTTGATATAGGTGGTTTTTCAGCATGTTTTGTCGATAGTGTGAGTAAATCTTCAAAATCCCGAGTGTTTTATGGAAATAATACCTTCTACCTCTTTTTCAGAATACATCAAGTAAGGCGGCTAAATAATTTGTGTTGAACTACAGAATTTAACTCTCTTCTTTTCAAATCTGATGGCTATCATCTTTACTTGATCATTTTTTTCAAATTAACAGGCAGTCTACACTAGAATCCAGAAGCCCAAAGAAACTGCAACATTCCTTAATGAATATGTCAAGTATGCTTAGTTTTTCGCTGCTTCTTTGTGGTCACTGCTCAATTTTGCAAATTATATCTATTTATTTTTTTCCATTTCTGTTGCAGATTCTTGAGACTACTCTGCCAATTTCTTTCTAGGGATTTTAAAGATTTACATGAATGTGAGTGCTACAAAATATTTGGCCATTGGTCGGGCATTATCTTTTCTGTTGAAAAACTGCTTGACAATCTTAGTGAGAAGGTAAAATTATCATTTTTATCTCTCTTTTTAATAGCTTTTAATCCCTGAATACTACTTGTTCATCAAATTGATGTTGTATCAGCTAATAGCCGTCACCAAAGGTAACATTCATAATGAGCTTCTTGACCTATATGGTACTGAGATAAAAAGAGAACCAGAAAGGACATATTTTGATGAAGTCTATCTAGCAAAAGCAAAGGAATTTGTTAAAGCAAAGAAAGTATTTCGTGTTGAATGTGTAAGTAGTGATATGTACTCTCTCTTTGGTATTTTCTAGTTATACTACAAAATTTATGTCGTCGTTTAATTTACCAAATTTGGTTCACTGCAGTTAAATGTACTAGAAACAGAAGGAGAAACGTGATTAACCATTCAGAAAATTGGCTTTGAGTCAAGAACAAGGTTACTGAAAAGAAGTAGCCAACAAAAATTTTAGGCGTTGTAAATCGGAGTGTTAAACTCTTGTCTCCCCTTGTATATAACATGAATATTAACTCCAGCTCTTTTCGTTTCCATAAACATTATAAAGTTTGTAACATTTCTCTCTTTTGGAAAGTTTAGATTCAATTATATATTTCGCTCCACAAGGTTCCTAATATATGCTACAATATGATTCTAAAAAAGATGCAGAAATGGTAAGGACCATATATATCGGTGTTACACTTACAATTTACGAATGATGTTCAATACAAAGATGAATGGTATTTCATATGGTATCTTATTTATATTACAAGAATGATCTTCAATACAAATATCATCAATACTCAAGGAATCATGAAGTATTGTGAACATTCAGATATTATCTAATCGTTTTAATATTGTTTTATCTATTTTTATATTGCTGCTGATTCTCTACACAAATGTAAGCTGATCTGTGGGCTAGAAAATATTAAAGAAGCTGTAACAAATAGAAATTGATTATTTGCTACTGATTCCCCTACTTCTAGTTAGATGTGTTGGTTGAACATTGACGTAAGCTGTCACAAATAGAAATTGATTATTAAACAGCAGATAGATAGCATAACTCCTCGTACAAGTAAATACCAAAAACTAACCTAGTAAGGCATTGATTGATCATAATCCACCAAAACTTCTCCTTCCATTCCATTCGGAATATGGAAGAAATCATCATATGTATATCCTGCTGGAAAGGTATCATGATGACCAGAACCTTCTTCTGGGTTATTAACATACACTGCAGTAAGGGGCATACGGCCACACATTTGTAAATCTATTGTGTTAATCCCAATCCGCTGCACCAAATGGCAGTTAGGAGTTAGTTACTAAGTTAGTTACAAAAACAGCTATTTAACAGTTATAGTCGAAGGGTCATGCCTGTTGGATTCGAACCAACACAACCTTTCATTTGTACCCATTCTACATGTATATATAGATAGCTATTGTATTCGAACAAGAATGATGACAGATTTATAAAACTTTTATTTCAAGTAAAGATTAAATCCCGTGTTTGTGTCTTGGTATATTTTGACCACATTATAGACCATAGATCCATCGATTAAGGCCAACAATTGGTATCAGAGAAGGTTTGGTAATTTCTAACCAAATCATCATATACCAAGGCCTTACAAACTCTGTTCTTGAATCGTTACACGTTCCAGTGTCTCGGTAAATTTTTTTTTTGCAAAAACCTTTCGAACCACAATAATCAAAATTCATTTCATTGTGTTTTACATCAAAGAGAATCCATTCTTTTTGTCACCAAGGTAATAATCACAATAGTAACTATTTACCAGAATCAAAAAAAGGTTCCTCTTCTAATTTTGTTTTTGCAAAAAATCCAGTAAAAAATTCATACCGAACTGTAACACCCCCAAAATTTGGTACAGCGGAAGACTAATCAAGCTTTCGAGGTGCTACGTGGATTGGTATCCATCACAAGTCATAAAAGAATGA
This sequence comes from Artemisia argyi, assembly GCA_030686995.1. Lineage (NCBI taxonomy): Eukaryota > Viridiplantae > Streptophyta > Magnoliopsida > Asterales > Asteraceae > Artemisia > Artemisia argyi. Next base: position 85,653,146 of record CM060699.1, read on the forward strand.
GATAAAGTAAATATAATTAAAACAAAACCATATGGGGTTTTTAAAGTTTACATTCATCCCAAATTGTTCAAAGTAAGGCCCAAATAGATTAAACGTAGGTCCACAAATACATATCAGAGTTTGAGAAAATAGATCCTTAAATCGGGTTACCAAAGCCAAGCCTTCCAAACCATGCATCCAAAGTCATCACTTATTTACCTGAGAAAACGCGCTAAAGTCATCACTTATTTACCTGAGAAAACGCGCTAAAAAGTCAGCTTTCGCTGGTTAGATCATAGGTTTAAATTCTTAATTCAATCAAGTGGACATACACGCAAAATGCTTCAAGCTAGACTAGGCCTCAAATCACTAAACCAATCCTATAGGTGCACACTATAGTCCAAAACCAAATCAAATCACTATGCATTCGCAAGGATGCGACATGCCCAACATTCGTAAGGATACGACATGTTCATTCATTCGTAAGGATACGGCATGCGCAATAACCTACCTAGTTCTATAAGAATAGCAAGTTTTAAATAAATAGCAATAATAGTCCACATAAAACAATTTGCACGTTTCTCACCCCAAGTATTGAAAACAAAGTTCAAAAGTAAAAGTGGGGCTATGACTCACCTCAAGTCCAGATATCAGCACAAAAAAACCGGTAGAATCAAGAAGTATAGCAACTCAAAAGACAGCAACTACGGACTCGGCACTTCCTAACAATATAAGCTCTTTTCAGAAATATTTCCTCAAAATAAAATATTCCCAATCTCGAACGTATTCCATTTTACTTTCCAAAAATCAATTTCTCGTATTAGTTTGGCGTTTGGTATCCATGCGGGTGGAAGGTCGACTCAACACAAACCAAGAAGATATATCAAAAGAAACAATAAAGAACACTCTACAGGTCTAATATTGGCCCAATATATTATTTAAATAAATCATCGAAGTTTATCAAATCCGTCGACTTCGTAATCCTCTACAACTTATTTACCTAATACATTATTCCAAGATCATACAAAAACCTAAGTCACATAGCACGTAGAATACTATATGGTAAGTATTTAAGTTGATAAGTTTCCTAAATATATCGTTAAACTTATCAAATTCGTCAATTTGGTAAACCTCACGAGATATTTAGTAGCTCATTATCCCGCACTCCTACCACAACCTATGGGCGTCGTAGGATACAATACCCGTTAATAGACCCATTGTATATAACCAAGTAGGTCCTATTTAATCCGTCGATCAAATAAGTTACGTAGTTATATAAAATGAATATATTAACGTCACACATCCGTGACAACCACAAAAGTCATTAAATAAATAAGATGGCCCACTTGGACTCAAGTGCCCTTGATCTCGTATAACTAGTAAGTTCCTCATTTTATTTTCCAAAAGTGCATTTCATTTCGTAAAGCATTCAACGTTATATTTATATCATTTTTTATAATAGTTTATTTGTAATAACGTTTCCGACATTTATTATACTATTCTCATAGTATAATATATATCGTTACATTATTATTTTTATTACTCGTGATCACTTTGTTTTTGATATACGCACTTATATAAATATATATACGTTTTCACATTTATATATTTATATAAATGTTTATATCGTTAATATAAGTTATAACGAGTCTTTATTATTAAGTTTAATTATAATTAATATCGAGTTATAAAAGATGAGTCACATGTCCGAGTCATCACTCTCGGCTCATTGTCCAAATCCAAGTGCTAAGGCGTTTTTCCGAAATCAATCGTTGACTAGAAAGTCAATGTGACTCTGACTCGCACAACCATGAGTCCAAAGTAATACCGTCCAAACCACAATTCCGTCATTTGTCCCATTTCACATGCTACAACAATAAGGTCCGACTACGGCACCTTTCTAACCTATCTCCGTCAATCTAATAACCGTCACACAATCGGTTTCCGATATCACACTTCATCAACACAACTTCAAAATACAAGTCCATTGCCGAGACCACAAGGTCTCGGCCTTGCATTGCTCTCGGCCCAAAAGTAACAACAACAACGACAAGGACAATGACACAACAACAAGAGAAACATCACAATATCAATCAAAATGGGTCAAAATCAAGTAAACTTAGAACCGGAAGACCCGTTTGGGCCTCGGTCCACCATTCGAGCCAAAAGAAAACAAACACGAGACCATGAAGGTCTCGGTTTGCTCTAACCCATAAACGACTCAAACCAAACGGACCAAGGGTCACGTTAAGCTCATACGAGCTCCAATACCACAACCAAACGGACCAAGGGGTCACGTTAAGCTCCCAACGAGCCAAAGATTACCACACCGAGACCACATGGTCTCGGTTGAGCTCCATCGAGCCACAAACTCAACCAAAACGCATCTAAATCTCAAATTCGAGCACCAAATCAAGAGAGAGTCGACACCCATGGATACCATTTCAAGTTTTATATTAAAACCCATTTTCATCTTAAATTTTAACACCCAATATCAAGATTAAATCCAGGTTTGACTCGAATTAGTCAAACCCGACGCGTAACCCGTGATTTTCTCACCTTCTAATCAAATGAAAACCAAGAAATAATGGTGTGGTGAGGTGTCTGGTGTTTATGTGCGGCGGTAATCAAGAAAACGGAGGGGAGATGTGTTTGTTTTGGGCGCGTGTGTCACACCACACGAACAAAAAAATGATGGTGAGTATTTTGGTGGTGGTGGTGGTGTTGCTTAGAAAACGGCGGTGGTGGTGTTATGGTGGGTACGTGGCAGCCGGCGGCGACAAGAGGAGAGGGGGGAAAGTGTTGGTGATATTATGAGGGTTAGGGTTAGGGGTAAGGGTAATATACCTAAAAATTGCAAATAGGTCCCTTAAGTTTCATTTTTCCAACTTAAGCCACAATAACTTTAATGTTTAGGTAAAATTATAATTAATCGGTTTTCCCGTAACACGATTATTTATTTTCAAAATTATTAGATGTCGCCAAAATATATTTTTATAAGCCACCACAAATTCCCAAAGACATTTCCCAAATTATATAAGAGATAAAATGTTTATTTAACGTATAAACGCGATTGTTATTCAAAAGATTTAAACTTGTTAGGTTTTTCAAGTGCCGGAGTCAACGTAGTGCAACTAAAACGTCTCATCAATAATTCACAACATATATATCTCATAATAAATCAATAACTCGAATTCAATATCTCATAAACTTCAAAATTTAAAACATCAGTTTAAATTTCGCAAATCAGTTATGAATAACATTTCAATTATTTAATAAAACTTCCAACTTTTAATGTAATGCGGGTTTTAAAGTCTCCCTAATTTGCCAGTTGTCACATCCTCCTAGCCTCAGAAAAAACCCGTCCCGGGTTTCTCTCGGAACATTCCATCTACGAAGTGAAAAGCTTAGGATATCTCTTCTTGAACTCATCCTCACGTTCCCATGTAAATTTCGGTCCATGACGGGAATTCCAACGAACCTTGATGAGTGGAATACGACTACACTTGAGTTGCTTAATCTCTCGATCCAATATCTCAATCGGCTCTTCCACGAAGTTCAAACTCTCATCAACGCGGATGTCCTTCATCGGTATAACCAGTGTCTCATCAGAAAGGCATTTCTTCAAATTACTCACATGAAACACATCATGAACCTTATTCAATTCTTGTGGTAGCCCCAACCGACAAGCTACTAGCCCAATTCTCTCCAGAATTAGAAATGATCCAATATAGCGGGGGTTGAGTTTCCCACGTTTCCCGAAACGTATCACTCCTTTCCAAGGCGAGACTTTCAGCATCTCTTTGTCTCCAACCTGGAACTCAAGAGGTTTACGTCTCTGATCGGCATAACTTTTCTGCCTATCTCGAGCTGCTTGTAACAGATCATGAATTTGAGTCACTTTCTCACTAGTCTCCAAAATAAGCTCGGGGCCTGCGAGTTGGCTATCTCCAACCTTAGCCCAACCAATCGGCGAACGGCATTTACGACCATATAAAGCTTTGAATGGTGCAGCTTTAAGACTTGTATAGTAGCTGTTGTTATAGGAGAATTTCGCAAGGGTTAGATACTTCTCCCAGCCTTTACCAAAATCTATTATACAGGCATGAAGCATATCCTCCAAAGTCTGTATCATTCTCTCACTCTGACCGTCGGTTTGGGGATGATATGCAGTACTCATATCAAGTATCGTCCCCAAAGTGGTTTGGAGTGATCACCACAAAGCTGATGTGAAACGACTATCGCGATCTGAAATTATCGATATTGGAACACCATGATGAGAAATGATTTCTTTCACATACAACCTCGCAAGTTTTTCAATACTATCATCTTCACTAATTGCTAGGAAATGAGCAGACTTAGTCAATAGATCCACAATTACCCAGATAGCGTCACAACCGCTAGCTGTCTTCGGTAATTTGGTAATGAAGTTCATCGTAATCCGCTCCCATTTCCAAACTGGGAGTTCTGGCTGCGTCAATAACCCTGACGGTTTCTGGTGTTATGCCTTAACCTTTGAACATGTCAAACACTTGCTAAATGATGAGGCGAAAAATGATCCGTTTTTAGGAGGTCATTTAAGCCCGAAATTAAATTTATTTGATCAAATATTGCCCTAAATCGTTCCTTTTGTGATTTAGGTACTTTTGGAATGAATTCTGGAAAAGGAAGAATTTTGGACGTTTTTGGAGCATAAAAGTGAAGAAAACAGCAAAGTCTTAATTTTCCTTGCTGGAAACAGTACCTGACGGTGTCACAAGATTCTACATGACGGCGTCAAGAGTAATACAAGAGGTGGAAGTGGATAAAGTCCGTGACGGTCCAGAGAGTTTTGTACTAGGGACATGACGGCGTCACCCAAGACCGTCACGTGTAAAACTAAAGAGTGATGGCCTAGAAGATTTCCTGAAGGCGTCACGTAGGCCGTCACGTGTTAACTTGTCAAAACTGGTGCGCGGAGTAGCTGATATTGTTTTGGTCATAACTTTTGCATACGAACTCGGATTTAGGTGATTCAAAAGCCCACGCGAAGAGGACGAAGAAATCTTCGATTTGGTGAAAACGGAGGGCTGACACCGTCATGTGTTAAAGCTGATGCCATCAAGCCTTGCCGACAGAAAACTTGCCTATAAATATAACATCATAACTTCACTTTTTGTAAGCCCTAAACCCTAAGGTCGATTCCTGGGTTTAGGAGGTGTTTTTCAAGCAACTTAGAGGGTTTCAATCACTCCATAAACATCATGTATTGGTTTGTTGATTCTATCTTAATCATGTTTTCCATTATCATTTTTGCTTGCTCTTCCTTGATGATGTTTTGCTAATTCACCCTGTTTCTACTTATGTTTATGCGAAACTTGTATATAATTGACTAGATCTTATTGATTCCTTGTTGATGTTTGTGTCTATCTTCATCAATTAGTGTGTGACACTTCGATAGGTCTAGTTGATTTAGCTTATAATTCTTGATTCCTATTGTCTCTTGTTTGGTTGATAGTATTCGATGTTAGGCTTAAGAAAATTGGCAGACTTCCAATGGTGACATGCTTAAACGTCTTAAGAAACATGAACCAATGCGTACTAGGTTATTATGGTTGTATTTAATGCATGAGCGAATTCTAATTGTCCCATGTTAGGAGCTTCTTGCAGGCTCGACATAGGAGTGAAGTAGGAGCTTATAGAGTTGGGGAAGTACATACGCCACCCCACGAATGGTATTAAGGAATACAACCCATCAATTAAAACAAGGTGTGACAATTCAAAAGGTAGAATTGGATAGCTAGCAAGGAGTAACATATCATAGGTAGACATGCTTCACTTACCTTGTAGAACCCTAGTTTACTTTTCTTGTTAATCAGTTTAATTAGTAGCTTTTGGGTTAGTTGATTAGCAACTAATTCCGCCCCTCCTTCCAATACCCAAGAATTTTACTTGCTTTTCATAAAATATAAAAACACAAAAAGAATCATCCTTCACCTTTAGACATAGTTAGATTAATTTTCAATCCTAACGACACTATTCCTGAGTTGAACGATCAATCCCCCGGTACTTGTCACTATACTATACTACAACGATCAGGTACACTGCCTGGTGGGGGTTGTAAGCTTCTCGAGATCCCTCAAGAGGTAAAGCCTGGTGCAATTCCCACGCATCAAGTTTTTGACGCCGCAGCCCGGGAATAGTTATTGTTTAGGTTGAATTTTATTTTGATTAGGTCTACTCATTAGATTCCTTTTTAGTTAGATTTTTATTTTCTTTTTATTAGTTTTCTTGTAGTCTATCTTTTTCTTTGTGCTATTTGTTTGTAAAACCATTTTCACTTGTCACTATGGCAGATGAAATTCCATTTAGATCACTGACAATAGAGGAACTACTATATTTCTCTAATAGATTTGCTTCTTATCATTCCAATGATTTTTTGTGTGATCTTTATGACATCCAAGAGGAGTTGGGGGTAAAGTTAGATGGGTTTGATGAATTATATGCGTGTGTGATTTCTATTAGACGATCATTATCAGGATCAATTCCTTTTAGTCAGACCCGTTGGATGAATTTTGAGAAAAGCTTCCTAACCATGACCCATAAGCTCGACGAATTGGCGGATTCGTATGAGCAAGATGACCTAGTTTCTCATGCTCCTTCTTACTCTTCGAATAGATTAGAATATCATCGATAAACACGATCACAAACTTGTCTAAGTAAGGCTTACACACCCTATTCATGAGATCCATGAATACTGCCGGTGCGTTAGTCAACCCAAACGGCATCACTTGAAACTCATAATGCCCGTAACAGTTTCTGAAAGCCGTTTTCGGAATATCTTCCTCGGGCACTCTAAGTTGATGATACCCCGATCTCAGATCGATCTTCGAATACACACTCGATCCATGAAGCTGATCGAACAAGTCATTGATCCTCGGTAGCGGGTATTTATTCTTCACAGTTAACTTGTTCAGCTCTCGGTAGTCAATACACATACGAAACGATCCATCCTTCTTCTTCACGAATAAAACTGGGGCTCCCCAAGGTGAAGAACTTGGTCGTATAAACCCCTTCTCTGCTAACTCCGCCAATTGTTTCGACAACTCTTCTAGTTCATTCGGTGCGAGTCGATAAGGTGCCCGTGCCACGGGTGCAGCACCAGGTATCAACTCAATCTGAAACTCCACTTGTCTAGTGGGCGGGATTCCCGGAAAATCATCATGGAATACATCCGGAAAGTCACGAACTATCGACACGTCTCCAATGCATCTTTCTTTCTTCTCCTTCCCTCCTTTCTCAGAAATTTGGGCTAAGAAAAGTCAACATCCTTTTTCCATTAGCTTCGGTAACTTAGTGCAAGAAATGAATGCTAATCTGGATGGGCTCCTCAAACCTTTTCGATCTCTTTGTATATTTAAAATCTCCTTGCCATACGGCACACGCACAATTTTCTCATCACAAAGTATATGAGCACGATACATCGATAACCAATCCATACCAACAATGACATCGAAACTTCCTAACGTGACGGGTAGAAGATCTATGTTGAAAGGGTGATTCAAGAAATTTAACCTGTAACCGCGGATGATAGTTTTAATCCTTTCTATGTTTCCGTTAGCTAACTCTACATCATAACCAATTCCTAAGGCCGTCGGGGGTTTTCTAGTAAGGGCACAAAAGTAGTGGACAAAAAACTTCTATCGGCACCAGTATCAAATAGTATGGAAGCATAACGATTATTGAGAAGGAACGTACCAGTAACGACGTTCGGGTCTTCTCCTCTCTCGTTCCCAATTGCATACACTCTCCCATAAGCAACTCCTGCTTCCACACGCTGGTTCGCATTGTCATATCATCCACGGTTTCCTCCAGCTTCACGATTTCTATTATTGTACCTATTACCACCCGATCCATGATTTCCTCGGTTCCACGATTCCCTGCACTCATTCCTATAGTGTCCCTTCTTCCTACATCCAAAACAAGTAACATTCGCCTTACTCATAGTTTCAGGAGTAGCTTGAACCATAGCAAGTGGCCGAGCTCAACAATCCTTAGCTATGTGCCCCATCTTTGAGCAGTTCTTACACATCATAGTACATCATCCAAATTGATTCTTGTAACAGCGACCACACTTGGGTACATCACCATTGTGGTTCCTCTTATCTCCATCCCAATAGCATAAACCTTGGCAATAGCTTGTCGCTTGTTTCGGTGATCATTACCCTTAGAGTGATGGTCTCTCTTCCTCTTTCCATTTTTATCCTTCTCAGCCTCTTCCAGTTCCAATGAATCCATCAATTGTTGAGCGATTGTGATAGCCTCATGAACATTTGCAGGCCTAGTGGCAATCACATCGTTCCTTGTAGCCACAGGCAACCCATCGGTATACCGCTCAATCATTTGAGTCTTAGTTTGCACCATATTTGGGCAAAGCAAGGCTAACTCCTAGTAACGACGATTGTAAGTTGTCATGTCAGTACCCTTCACTTTGTGATTCCAAAACTCAATCTCCAATTTCTTAACCTCATTCCTTGGGCAGTAAGTCTGAATTAGCAAGGACTTAAACCGCTCCCAAGTCATGGCATAGGCTACTTCACTCCCAACCGAATTTCGGTAATTGTTCCACCAAGTTAGTGCATCATCCTTAAAAGTAAAAGAAGCAAACTTTACCTTTGGATTCTCCGCACAATTGCTAACAGTGAACACTGACTCAGTTTTCTCTATCCACCTGACCAAGTAGACCACTCCTTCAGTTCCACCAAACTCAATGGGTCCACAGATTCGGAACTCCTTGTAGTTACATCCAGTAGTACGAACAGGTGGAAAAGTTCCAGCTGAGTTGTTGGAGTGATTTGACTCAGCTAGGAGTTCAGCAACATGTTGTTCTACAAGTTGATTGATCATAGCTTGATCCACGGTAGGTGCATTTGGTGGAATATGATCATTGTCTCCATGAACATCAATATTTTGATTCCTGTTGTTGCGATTGGTGGTGTCCAGGTTGTCGAGAGTAGGGGTTTCAACATTTCGTGTAGGACGGCTTCCTCGGTGACCAGGGGTAGTCACTGCAGGACCAGTTCGGGTAGCTCTGACAGGGTTTCATCGTGGGGCCATTGATCTGAAACACAATACAAGGTTCATAAGTCTCCGACAGTATTTATCATACGCTCAACAAGAATTGGATAGATGAAGCCAAGACATCGGTAGAATATCAACAATATACCCCAAGACATCAATCAAACAAATAGGAACGCAATTTCCATAACGTCCAAAACCACATAACATCATACAAAATAATCATCATCCATACATATAGCAATCAAGACATCGTTCCAACTACCAAAGACATAAAGGATACTAATCGTTCCAAATGAGACGACCATACAACCGAAATACATCAAAGATAAGATAACTAGCTTTTCTTATCAAGCACTCCTTGGTTCAGAAAGCAACATAATAACATAATCCAACCATCTAGCCACTATGCTGTCGTAGACTCCTCAGCTCCGATCTCAAACCATCCAACTCTCTCTATAACGATCCCAACTCGACACTGTGAGTATCACTATCCCTCTTGAGGTCTGCTACCTCCTTCTCTAGCTCCGTGTTCCTCTACCACAGCTTGCGATCTACCTAGCGAGCCGTGATGAAACCTCTCTACAGACTCTCTATCTGCTCATGTATCTCCATCATACCTCTCCTAATCTCTGTAATCATCCTCTCAACAGTAACCAAATCAACCCTCAACTCGCAAATAAACTCAACAGTCACTCTATCAATCCGATCAGCCATCTGCGAGATCCTTTCGCCCTGTGTGGTAAGCCAAGCCCAAATCCTACAAGTCTCACCCAAATCTGCAGGCTCAGCAGAAATCTCAGATGGCGCGTCCAACGCCACGGGACTGCCAGGTGGTGAATCAAACAAAAATGGGTGATCAGGTGAAACCGGCTCTAACGGATGTATCGGAGAATCAGGCTCTGCAGAATTAGCTGAATGTTCTGGCGAACCATCATCATTAGGCATCTCCTCCTCTTGAGGATCATCCTCCTCCTCACCCTCCTGTGGGTCATCATCCCTCTACTCAACCTCCTGAGGGTCATCAGCCTCCTCCTCACCCACGTACTCCTCCTCCTCATTTGAGGGGTACTCCATCAATCTTCGTCTTCGAACAGGTGAACAATGAGGTGATAGGGTAGGCGATCTAGGACTACAACGGAATGATGTGGGTGGTGCATCTGACAGAAGAGCGTGAGCATCAAAGTGCATGGGTGGTGATGAAGGGCGGATAGACATGTGTGCTGTAGCTCGGTGGGCAAAACGTGGAGCCACACGAGCCAAAGCCTGATGAAGTGTGAGCTGTCTCGACGTACCAGGAAGCCCCAAAGAAGATGAGGGTCCCTGAAAAGTAGATGAAGCAGGTGGTGTAGAAGTAACTGTTGTCGGTGATGAAGTAGCTGAATGCATGGCAATCCTGTAAGGATCATCAGGAGCCACGGTGATCTGTGTTGGGCGGTGTGGATCAGCAAGAAGATCCTCCGAAACATTGAACGTATGGGAGGCATGGTCTGTGACAACGGCGTAGGGTAGGTGTAAGTGTTTCAAAACAACTAAACCGCGAAACTCAAAATACCGTATCAAAATAATCATAAAATCCCAATCATATAATTCCAAGATAGATTTTTCAAATATCGCATTACTAAAACATTTCTAAAACAAATAATCCATATAATCCCCAAAACGCCAAAATATCACATAATCAACATATCCAAAATTCTCAAATCATCTCAAAATCTCATATCTAATCATTATCTCATAATACCTCAATATAATCAAAGATGCTTCGGCTTGGCGGGCTGGCGGGCATTGGTCTAGGATCGTTTTCTATAAAAATCAGTTATAGTTTAGGTGTTTATTACCTAGTTCTCTATAACCTTGGCTCTGATACCAATCTGTAACACCCCCAAAATTTGGTATAGCGGAAGACTAATCAAGCTTTCGGGGTGCTACGTGGATTGGTATCCATCACAAGTCATAAAAGAACGAGATAAAGTAAACATAATTAAAACAAAACCATATGGGGTTTTTAAAGTTTACATTCATCCCAAATTGTTCAAAGTAAGGCCCAAATAGATTAAACATAGGTCCACAAATACATATCAGAGTTTGAGAAAATAGATCCTTAAACCGGGTTACCAAAGCCAAGCCTTCCAAACCATGCATCCAAAGTCATCACTTAATTACCTGAGAAAACGCGCTAAAAGTCAGATTACGCTGGTGAGATCATAGGTTTAAATTCTTAATTCAATGAAGTGGACATATACGCAAAACGCTTGCTAGCTAGACTAGGCCTCAAATCACTAAACCAATCCTATAGGTGCACACTATAGTCCAAAAACCAAATCAAATCACTATGCATTCGCAAGGATGCGACATGCCCAACATTCGTATGGATACGACATGTTCATGCATTCGTAAGGATACGACATGCGCAATAACCTACCTAGTTCTATAAGCATAACAAGTTTTAAATAAATAGCAATAATAGTCCACATAAAACAATTTGCACGTTTCTCACCCCAAATATTGAAAACAAAGTTCAAAAGTAAAAGTGGGGCTATGACTCACCTCAAGTCCAGATATTAGCACAAAGAAACCGGTAGAATAAAGAAGTATAGCAACTCAAAAGACAACAACTACGGACTCGGCACTTCCTAACAATATAAGCTCTTTTCAGAAATATTTCCTCAAAATCAAATATTCCCAATCCCGAACGTATTCCATTTTACTTTCCAAAAATCAATTTCTCGTATTAGTTTGGCGTTTGGTATCCATGCGGGTGGAAGGTCGACTCAACACAAACCAAGAAGATATATCGAAAGAAACAATAAAGAACACTCTACAGGTCTAATATTGGCCCAATATATTATTTAAATAAATCATCGAAGCTTATCAAATCCGTCGACTTGGTAATCCTCTACAACTTATTTACCTAATATATTATTCCAAGATCATACCAAAACCTAAGTCACATAGCACGTAGAATAATATATGGTAAGTATTTAAGTTAATAAGTTTCCTAAATATATCGTTAAACTTACCAAATTCGTCAATTTGGTAAACCTCACGAGATAGTTAGTAGCTCATTATCCCGCACTCCTACCACAACCTATAGGCGTCGTAGGATACAATACCCGTTAATAGACCCTTTCTAAATAACCAAGTAGGCCCTATTTAATCCGTCGATCAAATAAGTTATGTAGTTATATAAAATGAATATATTAACATCACACCGCCATGACAAGCACAAAAGTCATTAAATAAATAAGATGGTCCACTTGGACTCAAGTGCCCTTGATCTCGTATAACTCGTAAGTTCCTCATTTTGTTTTCTAAAAGTGCATTTCATTTCGTAAAGCATTCAACGTTATATTTATATAATTTTTTATAACAGTTTATTTGTAATAACATTCCCGACATTTATTATACTATTCTCATAGTATAATATATATCGTTACATTATTATTTTTATTACTCGTGATCACTTTATTTTTAATATACGCACTTATATAAATATATATACGTTCTATTTATATAAATGTTTATATCGTTAATATAAGTTATAACGAGTCTTTATTATTAAGTTTAATTATAATTAATATCGAGTTATAAAAGATGAGTCACATGTCCGAGTCATCACTCTCGGCTCATTGTTCAAATCCAAGTGCTAAGGCGTTTCTCCGAAATCAATCGTTGACTAGAAAGTCAACGTGACTCCGACTCGCACAACCATGAGTCCAAAGTAATACCGTCCAAACCACAATTCCGTCATTTGTCCCATTTCACATGCTACAACAATAAGGTCCGACTACGGAACCTTTCTAACCTATCTTCGTCAATCTAATAACCGTCACACAATCAGTTCTCGATATCACACTTCGTTAACACAACTTCAAAATACAAGTCCATTGCCGAGACCACAAGGTCTCGGCCTTGCATTGCTCTCGGCCCAAAAGTAACAACCACAATGATGTGAGCTTATTCACACATCCTTTTTAGCCTTAAAATCAGACGAAATACACCAAATACTAACCAAATATGCCAAGAGAATGTGTGTTTTTGTATTTGTGTATGTACAGGTACGGATATGTGAATAATGAACAAAAACAAAGTCAAAACCGACAAAAACGAGCACGAGAATGGAAAAAGGTCAAAAGCCGGAGCTGGGGAAGCTTAATGAACAAAAGAAAGCTCAAAATATCACAGGAAGTCCTTAGAGAATCAGAATGTTGCGAGATTAGTCCCTGGTCAAAGTTTGAAGAATTGACAACTTTAGTCCTCCAAGTTTCAAATAATGATAGAATTAGTTCCTGGAAGAAATTATTGAAGAAAAGTCAAAGTCAACCCTCAATTATCAGAGAAAGTCAAGAAATACCCTTGGATTAACTTTTGGAAATTTACAGAAATGGCCCTTGATTTTCAGAATATACAAGATTGGTCCTTGTTAATCAAATTTACTAATCCTAAAACTATATCACCTAACCGGATCTATTCCTATTACTTAACCCAAAATTTAATAAACCTAAAAAAAACCTTTTACATATCCAACAGTCCAACACCCTTACACCCCAGCCCAAAATATTAAAGCCCATCCACCATTACCCAATCCACCCAAAACTAATATTACCCGAGTCAAACCCACTCCCTACCCGGTCAACCCGCACCCAAAACAATAAAATCCCCAAATTAATAACTCCCGTCCCCCCCCCCCCCCCAAATTCATCCTTTTACTGTTACTATGAACACTAATCACACACGCATCAAAAAATTACCTCATCTCATAAATTATTACCCAATAATTGGGGTTTCTAGAAGCTGACAGCTGGTCAGGAGATGTCAGGGAATGAAACGTGGAACAATCAGAGAATACACGGAGGATTAGTCACATCAATCAATTAATCCAAGGGCCAATATTGATATGAAACATCTGGAAAGAGATCTAAGGGACTATATTTATTTGAAGAAGCACAAAAGCACATGGATCAGTCACCTGGACCTTCTCTCATCAGGCTATAAATACTCTCCTCACATCACATTTTGAGGGTGTTAGATTTTAGGGTTAGAATAGGAGTAGGAGTAGGGTAAAATTAGTATTAGTATTAATTTTCTGTATTGTATTTATGGTTTTCAAAAGTGTACTCCAATTTCAGTTTTAATATAATTTTAAATTTCACTTAATTTCATTGCAATTTAATCTTCAGCATTTAAATCTGTTTTTAGTTTACAGTATTACATTCCTTTTAGTTTAAACAATAGCTTGAATTTGGTTTAAAATTTGTTTCAACTTTGTTAATTGTGCTTGGTCAACTGAGATCAAACTCAGCTTATTGGATTAATCACCAGCTTATTGTGGAGTAAGAGACAGCCAAGAAGGAGCTTTTGGCCTGTCATAAAGACAGGCAAGCATAGTGAACCCCCTCTGTTAAGCTGAGGGGGCTTTGCTTTGTAAGTTCTCGTTTAAGTTTATTTGATTCTGCATCAGTAGTTCATTGTAGTTTAGCTCTATTAATTTTTGCTTATTCTGTCTTAGTTTATAATTTTAGTCTTATCTCATTTAATTTTTCATTTAGACTTTAATTTGTGTTGAATTGCTTAGTTACTGTTTCATTATCTGATCTATCTATTGGATCTGTGTTTCTATTGTGGTTTGTGATTAAGTTAGTGTTTCTAAGTAGATTTGGATCCATTTGATCATTGTGGTAACTGAATTGGTGGTTTGTGATTATATTGTGCACTCATTAGTCTCTTTTTGTTCCTATTCTGTCACATATGGGTTGTTTGGATCAGTTAGATTACCGGTGGTCTTGAAGTTTTATTATGGTTATTCCTGCATAAGTAACCTTTACTAGTGTAGTTTAGGTTAGTTAGATAATAAAATTTGTGGTTTATAGTTTGAAAGTCAAAAGTTAATTAAGTCCCCAAGTCTGACAGCATTGTTGATGAGTGTGTAAATACTCATCATTTTTATCGTATCTGAACTGCCAAAACGTCCAAAAAACACTCAGTAATGCATCAAAATACTAAAAATATTCCAAAATTGTGTTTTATATGTTTTAGATGCAAAATGTTTAAAAACAAATGAAAAACGAACAAAGTTTGCATAATTGGCAGTTTCAGTCCCTCAAGTTTCAAAATTTGGCAAAGCTAGTCCCTGGAGGTTTTAAATAAAAGAAAAGTCAACCCAAAGTTTTTAAAAGTCAAAAATTATCAAATTTAGACTTTGGGTGAAAAGTTTGAGAAAATTACATGTTTGGTCCCTAAAAATCCAAATTTACAAGTTTGATCCCTGCACTTCATAATTTTGTCAGTTTTGGTCCCTGGGAAAGGATTTTTGGATAAAAAGTCAATTTATGACCTTGGAAAGTCACAAGATATCACAAATGGTCCTTGGAATAAACTTTTGGAAATTTTACGAGAATGGTCCTTGCAGTTTGGAATTTTGCAAAACTAGTCCCCGAGAATTTCATCTTTGGAAAAATTATCAAATGGGACCTTGAATTATTTACACTTGGCATAATTGGTCCTTGTGGTTGCTTTGGGAAATTTCACTTTGCAGCCCTCAACTTTCTGTAAATTACAAGTTTAGTCCTTGTGTTATAAATTCTAAAAACCAAACCTAAATAACTAATCTCCACCCAACCTTAGCCTGATCCAACAAACTAAACCCCTTGGCCCATTGCAAAATCAGCCCACTCCCTAAAAAACTAAACACCCCGTTTTTTATTTCACCCTAGTCAACACCCCTTCGGTCAACCCTCCACCTCACCTCCTTCCCTCTGCCAAATCCTGCAACACCCCACACCTACACCATCATTACTACCTCCTACACACTCCACCCTTCCCCCCTTGCACCTCAAACAAAAACAACACTCCAAATTATACCAACTGGCATCAATAAATCAGAAGAAAGAGCCAAAGTGGTTTTGGCGGCAAAAAGTTTAAATGGCCAGGATTGATTCTCTTCATCCAAGGGTTGTAATTCAAGATGGGAAAAGTCCAAATGAAGCTCAGAAACCCTAATGTTGATATATAAAAGATGAAGAGAAGCTGTGGTGGAAGTTAGTTAGTTTTTTCTAGTGTTTTTTTTTTAGTTGTAGTAGAGTAGAAATTAGTAGTGTTTTAATTTATGTTGAAATGTAATCTGTCAAGCTCAATTAACTTAAGTGTTCAATTATTTTCCAGTTATTGTACTCAAACTCCCAGTTGGTTTTCTAGAATTCAAATTTAATGAAAAAGTTTAAGTTTCATATGCAAATCTCATTCATGTTCAAAGTTTATTTAATAGTAATCAAGGTAGTTTGGAAAGTTTAGATGAGCTTACTCACAGTCTATTCAGAGTCTCTGTAGCATTGGGTTCCACAGTTAAGATGCTCAGCTCTTATATCCAAAAGAGTGTGTGAAAAGTCTTCATATGGTGAAATAAGCATAAGCTTATTCAGGGATTGTTTGAAGACCTCTATGCACTTATTGAATTCAGTGATGAGTTGCTTGTTATGCCACTTTCATCATTACTGAAATCTCAGCTTTGAACCTATTGTGAGTTTTCAATATAATTTTTAGTTATTTTCTGCATTTGCTCAAGTTTCTGTGTGTATTAGTGTTTTTCTGAGATCTTAATGCTTATTCAGTTTACTTAAGCTTGATTGATGTTTGTTTTCCTGCTCTTGCTTTCTAAATTCTTAATCTGCTAGTTTTTTGTATTTTTGTTTAGTTTTGCAAATTTAGAATTAGCTTATTGAAGTGCTTGTTTTCAGGTCAATATAGGTTCTATACATATTATATAGTTTAGAAATTATGTTTAGATTAGTTTAGTTGCTTAGATTAGCCTTAGTCATCACATTGCTTTGAAAAAACTCAACAGTCAAGTCTTAAAGGGGTGTTTGGATTGGTGTATTCTCTTGTGACTTTGTTGTTTTGTTTTTGAGTTTTCTGCACAACTAGACTCACTTAGGTAAAACTAAGTGAACTCAGTCATAGAATTCATAAGTTGTATAGTTAAAGTCAAATCTTTTCTTTAAACCTCCATATTAGTTCACTGTTAGGGAATTAGGATAGTATAATATGTATTTTAGTTTAAACCTTGTTTACTTTACTTCCATTAGCCTCATTTTAAGATAAATCATCTTAATTAATCACCTAGGATCTGTTAATTATCATATTAGTCAAACTAGGAGTAAAACTGAAAAAGTCATAGTTGCATAGTCATTGAGTTTACCAACTTTTGGGAGATTTTTCATGCTCTCACCATTCCCTTTCAGCTTTTGGTTCTTTGAAGGTTGTAAACATTTGGAATCTCAGCTTCATGGTGCTATTTTTAGTTTATTTTTAGCATTTTTTATATAGCCTGTGCTTCGGCTCGAAGTTCTCTCACTGAGCATGTGACTGCCCTGCACCCTCAGTTGCCCACTTTGCCTGTTACAACAGTCACTTTAGATGTCAGCTTCTAATAACTAGTTTAGGACTTAGGATTGCATTTCTATGATTAGGAGTAGCTTATAAAGTAGTATTAACTTAGCTTAGCTCATTTTTAATTGTCAAACTCCTTTGGTAATTTAATTTGTGGGCTGCTGACCCACTGGTTACCCTGCATCAGCAGATACACCATCCCACACCACCACCTTGGTGGTGGTTTTCTGGCCATATCAGTGTTCCATAGCCCCCCTACCTTGGTCCTTTCCACCCTCCTCCTGGCAGGGTTCAATCTTTGACCAACCATTTGACCCTAGGCCTTGTGGACCCCACCTAAATCTAGCCATCAAATCTGTCCCATTTCCTAGTATGCAACATGGGTCAAAAGTGCTTATTTTGACCCCTTGGCTTATTCTGAGGTCTATTAGTGCTTTTTCCAGCTTATACATGTTTCATTAGCCTATTGGAACTTGATTCATCCAGAGTGGGTCCCACCTAAGCTGATTTAAGCTAATTTTCCACTTTGGTCAAACTAAGTCAACTGTTGGGCTTTTTACTCTCATATCAGCTTATTTTTGATTTCTAAAAAGTTTGTTTTTGTAAAAGTTTACTGTTTTTAGATGTAAAATAAGTTTGTAAAAGAAAAAGCAAGAAAAACCAATTTAAAATTAAGTGATAGTTTCTATTTAATTTTATTTAATTTTAATTTTCATTTTTAAATTTTAATTAAGTACTTAGCTTTTTTATATTTTTATTAAATTCCTCATATATTAAAGTAGTTATAATAATTTTTTCAGATTTTTATCTTTTCATTAAGTATTTATTAGATTTAATCTTAGTTTTATTAATTATTAATTAATATCAAGTTTAAAATAGCATTATTAGTTTTTATTAAGTAAAATCAAGTTTTTATATTTTTTATAGCTTTTATATGTTATAAAGTAATTTTAGAAATTTTCTTAGAATTTTTACTGTTCATTGAGTAATTTTCTTAATTTAATATAGTTTAATTAGTAATTAGTAATTAATTAGTAATTAATTAATAGAAAATTCACAAAAAGACAAAAACACTTATTTTTAATTTTAAAACTTATTTTTAGTTATTTTATAATTTTAGAAATTTTATTTTCATTTTTCTAGTATTTAATTAATATTATATTGTATTTAAGTATTTTAATTATTAATAATTAGTAATAATTAGTATTTAATTAATATTAAATAATTAATTAGTGTAAAAATTTATTTTCTTTTTCTAAAAATTTTCTTTTACTTTTTAGTTTGTGAAAAAGTCATTTTCACCCCCTGGGTGTTTACAGATTCCCGTTTTTACTTTTTATTTCGTACGCTTACGTTTTATTTAAACGTAATGTACGCGTTTTTAAGTTTTAAACGTTTCTGGTTTTTCCAACTTTCTCGTCTTATTCAAATAGCTTGTTTAAGCTATTTCATTGTAGATTCCTTAGTTCAATCACACTCAAACCCTTTTCCGTCCAAATTCACCCGATCACGAAACCGTTTGTTTACAATTCACACCTCGTCGGGACTTAAACGACCCGGGAAAACACTGTATTCCTCGGAGCATTGATCTTGGCTGTCTGACTTTGTTGACCATTCCCTGGTCAATATAAGTTAGGTGGTTCGGGCTCAATCAATTGTGTTGAGATTTTAATCTGCATTTTTTGTGTTTTAATGAACTTTGTGTTGGTGAATGTGATTTTCATACTTAAATAAGTTCAATTAACACCTAGCAATAGATTTAGGCAGTTAAAATTCATTTTAGTCAAATATTAGGTGAAAGCAAAAAAGTCAAAGTAGCCAAATACACTAAGTTGGACAGATTCTCATAAGCATTTCTAGGCTTCAATAGTAGGTAAAATTAAGTTTGATTTGTATATTTGTGTTGTTTGGTGGCTAGAGTCTTAGATTCAATAGAAAGGTTTCACTGTGTAGCTCAATTAAGCATTCAAAAATAAGCTTCAAACTACCTGTTTATCTTAAGTTCTCCCCTGCACATCAGATTTAGTTTAGGTTTTCAAGTAGCTTGTAGGTTAGTTAATTGGATTAGGACTCAGTTCTTTTGGTTCAATTTGACTCTCAGTAGGACAGAGTAGTGTTTGCCCCAAATAGCTCACATTCACTAGCTTATTAGTACAACTTATTTGCTGGTCTTATTGAGTGATTAAAACAAGTTTCTGATTTCAAAATTAGAGCTGCTAGTGTTGTTTTAAGTTCATAGTCTGAGATTAGTGGTCTATATAAGTTCCTTTGAGTTTCTAGTAGTTGTTCTCAGTTAGCTTGTGCCATTGGTTTGCTTAGCTTGTGCTTATTTACCAACTTCTTATTTGATAAGTGCTTATTGTTCCTGTTTGCACCAAATCTGTGTTTCTGAGTATCATTTGGTCTAAGTTCTGTTCATTTGAGCTTATTTGAGTTCTAAAATCACTTAGTCAAAGTTTGGTCAAGGATTGGTCAATTGTGCTTATCAATAAGCACTTTATTTAAGCTGTTTTTAAGCCCATAAGCACTTCCATTGCTAATTGTTCAGATTTAAAATTTTTCCTAGCTTTAGAATATTAATTTAGAATTTCTCTGAATTTTTCATATTTTTCTGACTTCATTTGCAATTTTTCTTATTTAATTTCCATTTTTAATCAATTTTTATTACTTTTTAATTACTAAAAATTCCAAATAAATCAGAAAAAGCCTAGAAAAATCCAAAAATATTTTAGAAATTTATTTTCAGTTATTTTAGAATTTTGGAAATTAATTTTACATTTTTCCCATTTTATTTGAATTTTTATTACTTTTTAATTAGAATTAATAGTTTTTAATTTACAAAAATTACATAAAAAGCCAAAAAAAATTAGTTTTCAGTTTTAAAATTACTTTTTAGTTATTTTAGAATTTTCAAAATTTATTTTGCATTTTCTTTTAGTTTTTAATTAGTTAAATTAGTTTTTAATTCATAAAAATTAAATAAAAAGTCAAAAAAATATTTTTCTTTTTCTCTAAATTTTCTTTTATCATTTTTAACTTTAGAAAATTATTTTCAAGTCCTTAGGAGTAGTGTAGCTTAAAATTCACTTTTTATTTTGTACGTTAACGTTTATTTTACGTTTTCGATTCTACGTTACGTTTTTTGTTTAAATACTTGAATTACATACTTAAGTGATTATTTGTGTTTCATTTACTTATTCCTTAGTCTAATCTCACAAAAATCACTTTTTACCACTTTCACGACACGTTTCACAAACCGGAAATTTAAAATTCCATTCACACCTTCGTTGGGACACGACCCGGGGAAATACTTTCCTAAGCATTTCTTCGAAAAAATAAACCTATACTAAAAATGACTAAATCAAATGGCGCCGCTGCCGGGGAAGGTTGAAGTGAATTTTTGATTTTCGTTTTTCGAAATTGTATTTTGAAAACCTTGTATATATTTTCTATAAAAACCAAAAAAAAAATTGAAAAATCAAAACACTTTTCCTAAAGTGTTTTCTAAAATACCAAAAAGAAGGTTACAGCCTCGACTGTCCTGTGGAAGGGAGGGCGTTGTAAACCAAATAAGCCTACCAACATAAGAACGCGTGAAATTAGTTGCTAATCGGATTACTTTAAATTCTACAACCGAATAAGCAGAAAATACGAAAAGCTTTGACATTAAATTGCAAGCTGAAGAGAGAAACACTCTTCTCTCCCGTTCCGTCGCAAGTAGTTTTGAAGGAAACGATTACGATTAACGTAACGTTTGAAAAAAGATAATAAAACTTTTAAGTTTTTGAATTTTGTTTTCCAAAAATAAAAATACAAAAAGATTTTCCTTTTCTACTTTGATTTTCTTTTTCAAATAATTAAAAACCAAAAATAATCTTCTTATCCTCTTATCGTTTGATTCTTCTTCTTTAACCCTCTAAACCAATAATTCTTATGGATCTGATTTGTTTTAAGTATGGAGAACCGTTCTTTGAAGGTTCATGTGTTTGGTGTACGTGCGAACAATGTGGTAGTGATATTCATGATGGAGTTTGTTGGATTTGTAATTCTCCCAAGTATGTTCAAAGAGCAATCCTTCAAAACGTTCCCGAATACTATCCAACACCACCGCCGTCTCCATTTACGTGCTTTAATTGGGGAAATCCATCTGACGAAGGATTACCGTGTGGGCAATATTTTTGTAATCAATGTGGATACGCGAATTGTATGTGCTACGCCCCGAATACTGAAACGTCCTATGCTTATGATTCGAGTTTTGATAATTATCCTCAAAATGATTTTAATCTTCCTTCTCAAAAATTTTATGAGCAAGTACCAAATTACAATGATAATTCGTTCCAAAATTCATCAAATTTTGAAAATTGTGGGGGATCGTTTGAAAATTTTCATTATGAGCCAAATTTGTGTTACGATTCTCATGGTTTTAACCAACCCCCACAAAATCCCGTCAATAATCAAATTCCAGATGAACTAATTGAAGAATTTTATTCCGTTATCGAAATGTTACGGAAGTGGGCGGATAATCATGATACTCATACTCCCGAGCCTCGTGAAAAGTCTATTGCAGAGTTACTTGCTGAAGAGAGAGCGTCTAATCCTTATAAAAATTTTATTTACTATGATTCCGACGACGATGATGAGAAAATTACGATCGTTCTTAATCCTCACAAAGTTTCCGATGTCTCTCCTGTAGAACCCGAGGACTCTCTAAAAATGGGGGACGAGCCTCTAAACACTATTCCGGAAATGGAATCGGACGAATTCAATAAGTCTAGTTTTGAGAACCTCGTCCCAATCCCAAGTGAGTCCGGGGAAATTTCTAACGGTGATTGTGAATTTATTGAAGATAAGCCGTCAAATCCTTTGGAGCCCGAGCTCAAGGATTCTTTACCCGATTTTGAGAAATATGTTTTTGATACGACGGAAGAATGTGACTTATCTCCGTTTGATAATTCGAATGATCCTGTTGAGATGTTCTCCGATTCTGACAATGACGATTCTATATCTTGTGGAGACATCGACTATGTGGACAAATTACCTTTTGAGCTCGTCAGCTTAGAAGAAGAGAATGATGAAGAAGTTGACACTGAAATTCAAGTTGAAGCTCTTCGTGAAAAACTATTGAATATCAATCTTCTCATCTCTAAAATTGAGGCATTGAAAGATCCTCCGATTTTCTCTCTTATCCCCGTTATGGATAGTGATTTCTTACCCGAGCTTGAAATTTTTCGATTTGAAGAGACGAGTAGTGGCAATCCCACTATTCATGCTGATATCTCTCTTCCGGATTATGAGTGTTTTGATTTTGAAATCGATTCTGAACTTATGTCCGATAATCCGACACGTGACCCTCTTTTAGAGTATGTCAATCTATTTCTTGCTGCGGATGACTCGATACCACCGAGTATTAAGAATGATGAGAATGGCCTTCGAAGAAATATTCTTATTGAAGAAATACATAATGGTGATTTACCTTCCGATGTTGATTCATCTCTCTTCAATTTACTGACTTCTCGTCCACCTGCAAAACCACCAGATGTAGATTTTGAATCAGATACGAATGAAGAAATTTTTAGAGTGGTGGACGAGATTTATAAACATGATGTTCCTGTGCTTGATATTTTACCCACCCAACCCACCCGTAATTTTGAACTTGACATTGCTTTTATCATCTGGGTGTTTCAACTATTCTTTTCTTATCCCATCATTTATTCACTTTTCCACTCCACCGGGAGTGAGGATACCGTCTTTGACCCCGACATCTCCATATTTTGTGCCGGGTTTCCGTTCCATCTGCTCTCTCCAAGGACGAATTAATTTGGGGATCGAGTCAAGCTCATGTGACTCGGTAAACAAAAACAAGCGCTTCGTGGGAGGCACCCCATGCTTATCCTTTTTCATTTTCTTTATTTTCTATTTTCTTTAGTAACGTGACGTGAGGGGGGCGACCCTTTCCAAACTCATGTTTTCGTGGTTGTTTGTGAATGTTCAGGAATTTCCTCGAAGTTTAAGGACTCTCGTGCTCGTGCTTTGTCGTTCTCTCCACTCGAGTCTCATTCTTCGCTGCTCTTTTGGAAAATCACCATATCCAAAATCTTATCGACTAACGTCTATCTCTTGGCATACCTAATAAACGGCCTTAGATTTTACGTAGGATTACCCGTACCCTTAAAACATTGAGGACAATGTTTCACTTTAGTCTGGGGGTGAATCTTCGATTCGATTTGACCTGTTACCTTCGTCTGAGCTGTTAACTTACGCAACTCTGCTTTCCACCAAAATTTAAAATTTTTGTCACCTTTTTATATGAAAAAAAATGAATGATATATGGTATAATAATAAGATTTGACACCTTGTTTTGACTTTCCTACCGGCGAGAGTAGAAATAAATGTTTCGACTTGACCGGGCGTGTTGAGCCCTAGCTCATCTCCCTTAACCAATATAATCAAAAAATAATGGCTAAGCATCCGCGGATCTCATTACTTGGGATTTTAAATTTGCGGAGTTCGAGGAATGATAGAGTTTATTTAGAAGTTTCGTGCTAAACATGGAGAAGTTGGATCTCTTTAGAGCCCACGAAAGGTACTTGTGGCCTCCTTGTTCCCACAAGATTGCACACCAATAATAATAAATCTCTAGGATTAATTAAGTGTATGGGGTTTGGGAAATACTTAGTCTTTTCTCGTTTCCAACAAAATCTCTGCATATGGGGGTTTGGTACACATAGGGGTACTGCCAGTGTTATGGTGAAATAGACTATTGCATCTTGCCAGTTCGCAGCCGATGTTGTGATCTTAGTAAAGGCCGTAGGACTCGGGGTTTGGCATATGATTATGAATACTAATAATAATAATCCAAAGCCAAAACTAAGGCAGAGGAATCCAAAGCTATAAAAAGCAGCGGATATAAATCCAAGGTCATAATAAAGCTCTTACATCTTGGCGGCTCATAAACCGTTGTTGTAAAAGAAATAAAGGACTAAGGACCAAATATTATTGAAGTTCTTATAATTATGCAAAAATGCCAAGCTTCGACTCCAGGGGTTTCTCTAATAAAAAGCTTCCGTTTCGGGTCTCAAACATGGGATGTTTCGGATGTAACTAAAAAGGGGCCCCCCACAAATCGTGTTAAATCAGAGACCTTCATTTGGACCCGATTTCTGTATGCAGGGGTTTTTGAGGGAAAGTTTGGAAACTACTTAGCGTTCAAATTTTGTGCTCTTATCGGACTAAAAAATATCAAAACGAAAAAATATGAAGAAATTCATTTCTCACAAAAATAAAATCTTGAGATACAAAACTTAGGACCTGGGAACAAGCGGTAATTACACAAGTAACTTTTGTGGGTAACTTGTGGATAAACAATGATTTCGATTTTACGCTTAGTTTGGGGGCTTGTGAAAAATCAAGGATCACGATTTTTATCCGTATGGTCTCTTCTCTGTGAGAAATGTTTCTACTCGTATAAAAATGAAAAAAAATAGTAGTAGTAGTTGTTATTCATGAAAATCAGAAAACGGAGCATTTTTTAGAATAAATGATTTTAATATCTCTTTTGAACATCATTGCTACTTTACAACGTCAGTAAAGAGAGTTTTTGAAATTATTTATCTTTTAAGCGTGAGGTGATGACATTGCGTGAGGACACGGCAATACCTTAGTCTGGGGGATTTTGATGTGTGCTTATTCACACATCCTTTTTAGCCATAAAATCAGACCAAATATACCAAATACTAACCAAATATGCCAAGAGAATGTGTGTTTTATTTGTGTATGTACATGTACAGATATGTGAATAATGAACAAAAACAACGTCAAAACCGACAAAAACGAGCACGAGAATGGAAAAAGGTCAAAAGCCGGAGTCGGGGAAGCTTAATGAACAAAAGAAAGCTCAAAATGTCATAGGAAGTCCTCAGAGAATCAGAATGTTGCGAGATTAGTCTCTGGTCAAAGTTTGAAGAATTGACAACTTTAGTCCTCCAAGTTTCAAATAATGACAGAATTAGTCCCTAGAAGAAATTATTGAAAAAAAGTCAAAGTCAACCCACAATTATCAGAGAAAGTCAAGAAATACCCTTGGATTAACTTTTGGAAATTTACAGAAATGGCCCTTGATTTTCAGAATAAACAAGATTGGTCCTCGTTAATCAAATTTACTAATCCTAAAACTATATCACCTAACCAGATCTATTCCTATTACTTAACCCAAAATTTAATAAACCCCAAAAAAAAACCTTTTACAAATCCAACGGTCCAACACCCTTACACCCTCAGCCCAAAATATTAAAGCCCATCCACCATTACCCGATCCACCCAAAACTAATATTACCCGAGTCAAACCCACTCCCTACCCGGTCAACCCACACCCAAAACAATAAAATCCCCAAATTAATAACTCCCCCCCCCCCCCCCAAATTCATCTTTTTACTGTTACTATGAACCCTAATCACACACGCATCAAAAAATTACCTCATCTCATAAATTATTACCTAATAATTGGGGTTTCTAGAAGCTGACAGCTGGTCAGGAGATGTCAGGGAATGAAACGTGGAACAGTCAGAGAATACACGGAGGATTAGTCACATCAATCAATTAATCTAAGGGCCAATATTGATGGGAAACATCTGGAAAGAGATCTAAGGGACTATATTTATTTCAAGAAGCACAAAAGCACATGGATCAGTCATCTGGACCTTCTCTCATCAGGCTATAAATACTCTCCTCACATCACATTTTGAGGGTGTTAGATTTTAGGGTTAGAATAGGAGTAGGAGTAGGGTAAAATTAGTATTAGTATTAATTTTCAGTATTGTATTTCTGGTTTTCAAAAGTGTACTCCAATTTCAGTTTTAATATAATTTTAAATTTCACTTAATTCCATTGCAATTTAATCTTCAGCATTTAAATCTGTTTTTAGTTTACAGTAATACATTCCTTTTAGTTTAAACAATAGCTTGAATTTGGTTTAAAATGTGTTTCAACTTTATTAATTGTGCTTGTTCAACTGAGGTGAAACTCAGCTTATTGGATTAATCACCAACTTATTGTGGAGTAAGAGACGGCCAAGAAGGAGCTTTTGGCCTGTCATAAAGACAGGCAAGCATAGTGAACCCCCTCTGTTAAGCTGAGGGGGCTTTACTTTGTAAGTTTGCATTTAAGTTTATTTGATTCTGCATTAGTAGTTCATTGTAGTTTAGCTCTATTAATTTTTGCTTATTCTATCTTAGTTGATAATTTTAGTCTTATCTCATTTAATTTTTCATTTAGACTTTAATTTGTGTTGAATTGCTTAGTTACTGTTTCATTGTCTGATCTATCTATTGGATCTGTGTTTCTATTGTGGTTTGTGATTAAGTCAGTGTTTCTATGTAGATTTGGATCCATTTGATCATTGTGGTAACTGAATTGGTGGTTTGTGATTATATTGTGCACTCATTAGTCTCTTTTTGTTTCTATTCTGTCACATATGGGGTGTTTGGATCAGTTAGATTACCAGTGGTCTTGAAGTTTTCTTATGGTTATTCCTTCATAAGTAACTTTTGCTAGTGTAGTTTAGGTTAGTTAGATAATAAAATTTGTGGTTTATAGTTTGAAAGTCAAAAGTTAATTAAGTCGCCAAGTCTGATAGCATAGTGTTGAGATTTTAACCTGTATTTTTTGTGTTTTGATGAACTTTGTGTTGGTGAATGTGATTTTCATACTTAAATAAGTTCAATTAACACCTAGCAATAGATTTTGGCAGTTAAAATTTATTTTAGTCAAATATTAGGTGAAAACAAAAAAGTCAAAGTAGCCAAATACAATAAGTTGGACAGATTCTCATAAGCATTTCTAGGCTTCAATAGTAGGTAAAATTAAGTTTGATTTGTAGATTTGTGTTGTTTGGTGGCTAGAGTCTTAGATTCAATGGAAAGGTTTCATTGAGTAGCTCAATTAAGCATTCAAAAATAAGCTTCAAACTACCTGTTTATCTTAAGTTCTCGGAGAGTTGCAAAAATCGGTCTACAAGGCCGATTAATCGGCGATTACAAGCTGAACGACCTTGGACCTTGGAGCGAATTACAAGGTAATCGGCCGATTAATCGGCCTTGGACCTTGGGATCGGCGATTGATCGGCCAAAAATCGCTACAAGGCCCTCGACCGCCTCGGGACCGATTCACGATTTTTGCAACATTAGTGCACATCAGATTTAGTTTAGGTTTTCAAGTAGCTTGTAGGTTAGTTAATTGGATTAGGACTCAGTTCTTTTAGTTCAATTTGACTCTCAGTAGGACAGAGTAGTGTTTGCCCCAAATAGCTCACATTCACTAGCTTATTAGTACAGCTTATATGCTGGTCTTATTGAGTGATTAAAACAAGTTTTTGATTTCAAAATTAGAGTTACTAGTGTTGTTTTGAGTTCATAGTCTGAGATTAGTGGTCTATATAAGTTCCTTTGAGTTTCTAGTAGTTGTTCTCAGTTAGCTTGTGCCATTGGTTTGCTTAGCTTGTGCTTATTTACCAACTGCTTATTTGATAAGTGCTTATTGTACCTGTTTGCACCCAAATCTGTGTTTCTGAGTATCATTTGGTCTAAGTTCTGTTCATTTGAGCTTATTTGAGTTCTAAAATCACTTAGTCAAAGTTTGGTCAAGGATTGGTCAAGTGTGCTTATCAATAAGCACTTAATTTAAGTTGTTTTTAAGCCCATAAGCACTTCTAGTGCTTATTGTTCAGATTTAAAATTTTTCCTAGCTTTATAATTTCCCTGAATTTTTCATATTTTTCTGACTTCATTTGTTATTTTTCTTATTTAATTTCCATTTTTAATCAATTTTTATTACTTTTTAATTACTTAAAATTCCAAATAAATCAGAAAAAGCCTAAAAAAATCAAAAAATATTTTAGAAATTTATTTTCAGTTATTTTAGAATTTTAGAAATTAATTTTGCATTTTTCCCATTTATTTTGAATTTTATTTGAATTTTTATTACTTTTTAATTAGAATTAATAGTTTTTAATTCACAAAAATTACATAAAAAGCGAAAAAAAAATAGTTTTCAGTTTTAAAATTACTTTTTAGTTATTTTAGAATTTTCAAAATTTATTTTGCATTTTTCTCACTTTATTTGCATTTTCTTTTAATTTTTAATTAGTAGTTTTTAATTCATAAAAATTAAATAAAAAGTCAAAAAAATATTTTTCTTTTTCTCAAAAATTTCTTTTATCATTTTTAACTTTAGAAAATTATTTTCAAGTCCGTAGGAGTAGTGTAGCTTAAAATTCACTTTTTATTTTGTACGTTAACGTTTATTTTACGTTTTAACTTACGTTTTCGATTCTACGTTACGTTTTTTGTTTAAATACTTGAATTACATACATAAGTGATTATTTGTGCTTCATTTACTTATTCCTTAGAGTAATCTCATAAAAATCACTTTTTACCACTTTCACGACACGTTTCACAAACCGGGAATGCAAAATTCCATTCACACCTTCGGGAAAATAAACCTATACTAAATACAACTAAATCAAACAACGACAAGGACAATGACACAACAACAAGAGAAACATCACAATATCAATCAAAATGGGTCAAAATCAAGTAAACTTTTAACTGGAAGACCCGTTTGGGTCTCGGTCCACCATTCGAGCCAAAAGAAAACAAACAGGAGACTATGAGGGTCTCGGTTGGCTCTAACCCATAAACGACTCAAACCAAATGGACCAAGGGTCACGTTAAGATCATATGAGCTCCAATACCACAACCAAACGGACCAATGGGTCGCGTTAAGCTCCCAACGAGCCAAAGATTACCACACCGAGACCACAAGGCCTCGGTTGAGCTCCATCGAGCCACAAACTCAACCAAAACGCATCCAAATCTCAAATCCGAGCACCAAATCAAGAGAGAGTCGACACCCATGGATACCATTTCAAGTTTTATATTAAAACCCATTTTCATCTTAAATTTTAACACTCAATATCAAGATTAAATCCGGGTTTGACTCGAATTAGTCAAACCCGACGCATAACCCGCGATTTTCTCACCTTCTATTCAAATGAAAACCAAGAAATTAATGGTGTGGTGGGGTGTGTGGTGTTTATGTGTGGCGGTAATCAAGAAAACGGAGGGGAGACGTGTTTGTTTTGGGCGCGTGTTTCACACCACACAAACAAGAAAATGATGGTGAGTATTTTGGTGGTGGTGGTGTTGCTTGGAAAACGGCGGTGGTGGTATTATGGTGGGTGGCAGCCGGCGGCGACAAGAGGAAAGGGGAGAGGGGGGAAAGTGTTGGTGATATTATGAGGGTTAGGGTTAGGGGTAAGGGTAATATACCTAAAAATTGCAAATAGGTTCCTTAAGTTTCATTTTTCCAACTTAAGCCACAATAACTTTAATGTTTAGGTAAAAGTATAATTAATCGGTTTTCCCGTAACACGATTATTTATTTTCAAAATTATTAGATGTCGCCAAAATATATTTTTATAAGCCACCATAAATTCCCAAAGACATTTCCCGAATTATATAAGAGATAAAACGTTTATTTAACGTATAAATGCGGCCGTTATTCAAAAGATTTAAACTCGTTAGGTTTTCCTAGTGCCGGAGTCAACGTAGTCCAACTAAAACGTCTCATCAATAATTCACAACGTATATATCTCATAATAAATCAATAACTCGAATTCAATATCTATAAACTTCAAAATTTAAAACATTAGTTTAAATTTCACAAATCAGTTACGAATAACATTTCAATTATTTAATAAAACTTTAAACTTTTAATGTAATGCGGGTTTTAAAGTCTCCCTAATTTGCCAGTTGTCACATCCTCCCAGCCTCAGAAGAAACCCGTCCCGGGTTTCTCTCGAAACATTCCATCTACGAAGTGAAAAGCTTATGATATCTCTTCTTGAACTCATCCTCACGTTCCCACGTAAATTCCGGTCCATGACGAGAATTCCAACGAACCTTGATGAGTGGAATACGACTGTGCTTGAGTCACTTAATCTCTCGATACAATATCTCAATCGGCTCTTCCACGAAGTTCAAACTCTCATCAACGTGGATATCCTCCATCGGTATAACCGGTGTCTCATCAGTAAGGCATTTCTTCAAATTACTCACATGAAACACATCATGAACCTTATTCAATTCCTGTGGTAGCTCCAACTGATAAGCTACGGGGGCCTAATTCTCTCCAGAATTAGAAATGGCCCAATGTAGCGTGGGTTGAGTTTCCCACGTTTCCCGAAACATATCACTCCTTTCCAAGGAGAGACTTTCAGCATCACTTTGTCTCCAACCTGGAACTCAAGAGGTTTACGTCTCTGATCGGCGTAACTTTCTGCCTATCTCGAGCTGCTTGTAACCGATCACGAATTTGAGTCACTTTCTCAGTAGTCTCCAAAATAAGCTCGGGGCCTGTGAGTTGGCTATCTCCAACCTCAGCCCAACCAATCGGCGAATGGCATTTACGACCATATAAAGCTTCGAATGGTGCAGCTTTAAGACTTCTATGGTAGCTGTTGTTACAGGAGAATTCCGCAAGGGGTAGATACTTCTCCCAGCCTTTACCAAAATCTATTATACAGGCACGAAGCATATCCTCCAAAGTCTATATCGTTCTCTGACTCTAACCGTCGGTTTGGGGATTATATGCAGTACTCATATCAAGTCTCGTCCCCAAAGCGGTTTCGATTTATCGCCACAAAGCTGACGTGAAACGACTGTCGCGATCCGAAATTATCGATTTTGGAACACCATGACGAGAAATGATTTCTTTCACATACAACCTCGCAATTTTGTCGATACTATCATCTTCGCTAATTGCTAGGAAATGAGCAGACTTAATCAATCGATCCACAATTACCTAGATAGCGTCACAACCGCTAGCTGTCTTCGGTAATTTGGTAATGAAGTCCATCGTAATCCGCTCCCATTTCCAAACTGGGAGTTCTGGCTACGTCAATAACCCTGACGGTTTCTGGTGTTATGCCTTAACCTTTGAACATGTCAAACACTTGCTAATGTAAAATGCTATATCGACCTTCATGTTTGGCCACCAATACAATTTCTTTAGATTCTGGTACATGTTGTCAGACCCAGGATGAATAGAATACCTTGACTTATGCGAATCATGCATAATCAACTCATGAATTCCTCCATACAATGGTACCCAACTTCGGTCTCCAAAACATAATATTCCATCAGAACGCTTAACAAATCCCTTCTCATTTTCTGCCATTCCAAAGATATTTTCAGCAGGTCGGTTTTATGCTTTCAACACTTCCGTTTGAGCTTCTAATATCTGAGATGGTAACGGCGATACGATAGTCATTCCCAATGACCTAACTCGTAACGGTGGTATTCTCTCCTTCCGACTAAGAGCATCAGCAACGAAGTTTGCTTAACCTGGATGATAGTGGATTTGGCAATCATAATCACTTAGCAGCTCAATCCAACGTCGTTGTCTCATGTTGAGCTCTTTTTGATTCAAGATGTGTTGTAGACTTTGGTGATCAGTGTATACAACACACTTGGTTCCATACAAATAATGTCTCCATATCCTTAGGGCAAAAACCACAGCACCTAACTCCAAATCATGGGTGGTGTAGTTCTTCTCATGCTTCTTGAGCTGTCGAGAAGCATAAGCTATCACCTTCTCTCGTTGCATTAACACAGCTCCCAAACCTTTATGAGAAGCATCACAGTAAACAACAAAATCTTCCTCTTCCTTATCTCCCCATTCGTATTTAACATTCTTTTGAGTCAATTTGGTCGACGGCTTCATTATTTTCGAAATTTCCTCAATGAATCTTTGATAGTAACCGGCTAAACCCAAAAATTGATGAACTTCAGTTGGTGTCGTCGATGCGGCCCAATCTTTAATAGCTTCAATCTTAGCAGGATCTACATGAACTCCTTGACTATCAATCACATGACCTAAGAATTGTACTGTTGGAATCCAAAACTCACATTTGGAGAACTTGGCATACAGCTTCTCCTGCCTGAGCAATTATAAGATAAGTCTTAGATGCTCCTCATGCTCCTTCTTACACTTCGAATAGATTAGAATATCGTCGATAAACACGATCACAAACTTGTCTAAGTAAGGCTTACACACCCGATTCATGAGATCCATGAATACTGCCGGTGCGTTAGTCAACCCAAACGGCATCACTTGAAACGCATAATGCCCGTAACGGGTTCTGAAAGCCGTTTTTGGAATATCTTCCTCGCGCACTCTAAGTTGATGATACCCCGATCTCAGATCGATCTTCGAATATACACTCGATCCATGAAGCTGATCGAACAAGTCATCGATCCTCGGTAGCGGGTATCTATTCTTCACAGTTAACTTGTTCAGCTCTCGGTAGTTAATACACATACGAAACGATCCATCCTTCTTCTTCACGAATAAAACTAGGGCTCCCCAAGGTGAAGAACTTGGTCGTATAAACCCCTTCTCTACTAACTCTGCCAATTGTTTCGACAACGCTTCTAGTTCAGTCGGTGCGAGTCGATAAGGTGCCTGTGCCACGGGTGCAGCACCAGGTATCAACCCAATCTGAAACTCCACTTGTCTAATGGGTGGGATTCCCAGAAAATCATCAGGGAATACATCCGGAAAGTCACGAACTATCGACACGTCTCCATGGCATCTTTCTTTCTTCTCCTTCCCTCCTTTCTCAGAAATTTGGGCTAAGAAAAGGCAACATCCTTTTTCCATTAGCTTCGGTAACTTAGTGCAAGAAATGACTCCTAATCTGGATGGGCTCCTTAAACCTTTTCGATCTCCTTGTATATTTAAAATCTCCTTGCCATACCGCACACACATGATTTTCTCATCGCAAAGTATATGAGCACGATACTTCGATAACCAATCCATACCAATAATGACATCGAAACTTCCTAACGTGACGGGTAGAAGATCTATGTTGAAAGGGTGATTCAAGAAATTTAACGTGCAACCGTGGATGATAGTTTTATCCTTTCTATGTTTCTGTTAGCTAACTCTACATCATAACCAATTCCTAAGACCATCGGAGGTTTTTCTAGTAAGGGCACAAAAGTAGCAGACACAAAACTTCTAAGGGCGTAAAAGCATAACGATTATTGAGAAGGAACGTACCAGTGACGACGTTCGGGTCTTCTCCTCTCTCGTTCCCAATTGCATACACTCTCCCATGAGCAGCTCCTCCTTCCACACGCTGGTTCGCATTGTCATGTCGTCCACGGTTTCCTCCAGCTCCACGGTTTCCATGATTGTACCCATTACCACCCGATCCTTGATTTCCTCGGTTCCACGATACCCTGCACTCATTCCTATAGTGTCCCTTCTTCCCACATCCAAAACAAGTAACATTCGCCTTACTCATAGTTTCAGGAGTAGCTTGAACCATAGCAAGTGGCCGAGCTCTATAATCCTTAGCTTTGTGCCCCATCTTTGAGCAGTTCTTGCACATCACAGTACATCGTCCAGAATGATTCTTGTAATAGCGACCACACTTGGGTACATCTCCATTGTGTTTCCTCTTATCTCCATCCCCAATAGGATAAACCTTGGCAACAGCTTGTCGCTTGTTTCGGTGATCATTACCCTTAAAGTAATGGTCTCTCTTCCTCTTTCCATTCTTATCCTTCTCAGCCTCTTCCAGTTCCAATGAATCCATCAATTACTGAGCGATCGTGATAGCCTCATGAACATTTGCATGCCTAGCAGAAATCACATTGTTCCTTGTAGCCACAGGCAACCAATTGGTATACCGCTCAATCTTTTGAGTCTCAGTTTGCACCATATCTGGGCAAAGCAAGGGTAACTCTTGGTAACGACGATTGTAAGTCGTCATGTCAGTACCCTTCACTTTGTGATTCCAAAACTCAATCTCCAATTTCTTAACCTCATTCCTTGGGCAGTAAGTCTGAATCAGCAAGGACTTGAACCTCTCCTAAGTCATGGCATAGGCCACTTCACTCCCAACCGAATTTTGGTAATTGTTCCACCAAGTTAATGCTTCATCCTTAAAAGTAAAAGCAGTAAACTTTACCTATGCATTCTCCGCACAATTGCTAGCAGTGAACTCTGACTCAGTTTTCTCTATCCACCTGACCAAGTAGACCACTCCTTCAGTTCCACCAAACTCAATGGGTCCACATATTCGGAACTCCTTGTAGTTACATCCAGTAGTACGAACAGGTGGAAAAGTTCCAGCTGAGTTGTTGGAGTGATTCGACTAGGCTAGGAGTTCAGCAACACAATGTTCCACAAGTTGATTGATCATAGCTTGATCCACGGTAGGTGCATTCGGTGGAATATGATCATTGTCTCCCTGAACATCAACATTTTGATTCTTGTTGTTGCGATTGGTAGTGTCCAGGTTGTCGGGAGTAGGGGTTTCAACATTTTGTGTAGGACGGCATCCTCGGCGACCAGGGGTAGTCACTGCAGGACCAGTTCGGGTAGCTCTGACAGGGTATCGTCGTGGGGCCATTGATCTGAAACACAATACAAGGTTCATAAGTCTCCGATAGTATTTATCATACGCTCAACAAGAATTAGATAGATGAAGCCAAGACATCGGTAGAATATCAACAATACACCACAAGACATCAATCAAACAAATAGGAACGCAATTTCCATAACATCCAAAACCACATAACATCATACAAAATAACCATCATCCATACAAATAGCGATCAAGACATCGTTCCAACTACCAAAGACATAAAGGATACTAATCGTTCCAAACGAGACGAACATACAACCGAAACACATCAAAGATAAAATAACTAGCTTTTCTAACCAAACACTCCTTGGTTTAGAAAGCAACATAATAACATAATCCAACCATCTAGCCACTATGCTGGCGTAGACTCCTCAGCTCTGATCTCAAACCATCCAACTCTCTCCATAACAATCTCAACTCGACACTATGAGTATCACTCTCCCTCTTGAGGTCTGCTACCTCCTTCTCTAGCTCCGTGTTCCTCTGCCACTGCTTGTGATCTGCCTCGCGAGCCGTGATGAAACCTCTCTGTAGACTCTCTATCTGCTCATGTATCTCCATCATACCTCTCCTAATCTCTGTAATCCTCCTCTCAACAGTAACCAAAATCAACCCTCACCTCTCCAATAAACTAAACAGACACTCTATCAATCCGATCTGCCATCTGCGAGATCCTCTCGCCCTGTGTGGTAAGCCGAGCCCAAATCCTACCAGTCTCACCCAAATCTGCAGGCTCAGCAGAAATCTTAGATGGCGCGTCCGACGCCACGAGACTGCCAGGTGGTGAATCAAACAAAAATGGGTGATCAGGTGAAACCGGCTCTAACGGATGTATGAGAGAATCGGGCTCTTCTGAATGAGCTGAATATGCTGGCAAACCATCATCATCAGGCATCTCCTCCTCCTGAGTTTCATCCTCCTCCTCACCCTCTTGTGGGTCATCGTCCCTCTACTCAACCTCCTGAGGGTCATCAGCCTCCTCCTCACCCCCGTACTCTTCCTCCTCATCTGAGGGGTACTCCATCAATCCTCGTCTTCGAACAGGTGAACCATGAGGTGATAGGGTAGGCGATCTAGGACGATGACGGAATGATGTGGGTGGTGCATCTAACAGAAGAGCGTGAGCATCAAAGTGCGTAGGTGGTGACGAAGGGCGCACAGACATGCGTGCTGTAGCTCGGTGGGCAAAACGTGGAGCCACACGAGCCAAAGCCTGATGAAGTGTGAGCTGTCTCGAGGTACCAGGAAGCCCCAAAGAAGATGAGGGTCCCTAAGAAGTAGATGAAGCAGGTGGTGCAGAAGTAACTGTTGTCGGTGATGAAGTAGCTGAATGCATGGCAATCCTGTAAGAATCATCAGGAGCCATGGTGATCTGTGCTGGGCGGTATCAATCAACAAGAAGTTCCTCAGAAACATCGAACGTATGGGAGGCCATGGTCTGTGAAGACGGCGTAGGGTAGGTGTAAGTGTTTCAAAACAACTAAACCTCAAAACTCAAAATACCGTATCAAAATCATCATAAAATCCCAATCATATAATTCCAAGAAAGATTTTTCAAATACCGCATTACTAAAACATTTCTAAAACAAATAATCCATATAATCCCCCAAAACGCCATCATATCACATAATCAACATATCCAAAATTCTCAAATCATCTAAAAATCTCATATCTAATCATTATCTCATAATACCTCAATATAATCAAAGATGCTTCGGCTTGGCGGGCTGGCGGGCATTGGTCGAGGATCGTTTTCTATAAAAATCGGTTATAGTTTAGGTGTTGAGTACCTAGTTCTCTATAACCTTGGCTCTGATACCAATCTATAACACCCCCAAAATTTGGTACAGCGGAAGACTAATCAAGCTTTCGGGGTGCTACATGGATTGGTATCCATAACAAGTCATAAAAGAACAAGATAAAGTAAACATAATTAAAACAAAACCATATGGGGTTTTTAAAGTTTACATTCATCCCAAATTGTTCAAAGTAAGGCCCAAATAGATTAAACGTAAGTAGACAAATACATATCAGAGTTTGAGAAAATAGATCCTTAAACCGGGTTACCAAAGCCAAGTCTTCCAAACCATGTATCCAAAGTCATCACTTAATTACCTGAGAAAACACGCTAAAAGTCAGCTTTCGCTGGTGAGATCATAGGTTTAAATTCTTAATTCAATCAAGTGGACATATACGCAAAACGCTTGTTAGCTAGACTAGGCCTCAAATCACTAAACCAATCCTATAGTTGCACACTATAGTCCAAAACCAAATCAAATCACTATGCATTCACAAGGATGCGACATGCCCAACATTCGTAAGGATACGACATGTTCATGCATTCGTAAGGATACGACATGTGCAATAACCTACCTAGTTCTATAAGCATAGCAAGTTTTAAATAAATAGCAATAATAGTCCACATAAAACAATTTGCATGTTTCTCACCCCAAGTATTGAAAACAAAGTTCAAAAGTAAAAGTGGGGCTATGACTCACCTCAAGTCCAGATATCAGCACAAAGAAACCGGTAGAATCAAGAAGTATAGCAACTCAAAAGACAGCAACTACGGAATCGGCACTTCCTAACAATATAAGCTCTTTTTAGAAATATTTCCTCAAAATCAAATATTACGAATCCCGAACGTATTCAATTTTACTTTCCAAAAATCCATTTCTCGTATTAGTTTGGCGTTTGGTATCCATGCGGGTGGAAGGTCGAATCAACACAAACCAAGAAGATATATCAAAAGAAACAATAAAGAACACTCTACAGGTCTAATATTGGCCCAATATATTATTTAAATAAATCATCGAAGCTTATCAAATCCTTACACGTTCCAGTGTCTCGGTAAATTTTTTTTTTTTTTTTTTTTTTGCAAAAACCTTTTGAACCACAATAATCAAAATTCATTTTATTGTGTTTTACATCAAAAATAATCCATTCTTTTTGTCACCAAGGTAACAATCACAATAGTGACTATTTACCGGAATCAAAAAAAGGTTCCTCTTCTAATTTTGATTTTGCAAAAAATCCAGCAAAAAATTCATACCGAACCAAGAACAAGACCCCAAGGGATCAAGAGAGTACACGGTTTTAAATAAACTGGTACTGAATTGATTCAGAAACAAAGAAAACCATATACCAAATTCGATAAACACAAAGTCATCAAAGGGGCAAATTTATTGATTCAAAAACAAGGAACAAACACACATGTTTTCTGAAGAATCAAACCAAGCACCCTTAATTTTCGAATCACCATTTGATTCAAAATAGATACACGACAGAAGAATCCCAACCAGGGAACAAAAAACAATTTTCGCATCAAAGGGATCATAGGCGTTCGAGAATAGAACACACCATCCGTGCAGAAGAAGATTTGTTAACCAAAAGCCAAAAATTCTCGACGGTTAACCGTCAAAGAGAAGCAGTTTCACGTCTCAACAAAAGAGATGAAGATTTTTATCTCTTCAGAGATAAACAAGAGAAAGAGGCGCAAATAAGTGCCAGGGCAAAACAGAGAACCAACATAAAGGGCTATGGGTTTATAATACCACCCCCTAGGTTCCAAAATTTGCAAAACCACCCATCTAATTCATTTTTTTTATATAGTATATATTAGTTTTACTAATATATATATTGTATAGTTTATTTAGATAAGTTACTTCAGTTATATTTTAGTATCTTGTCAAAGTTTCGAATATATAATAACCTAGTGATTACACTGCTTATTATATAGTTAAGAATAATTTTTAAGGAGTAATTAACCTTATGTTGTTCATTTTTGAAAATATAATCTCCTAGGATAGTTTCCGAATTAAAACTAATCCTATAAGGTTTTGATAGTGTTTAAGACACAAAAAAATAGAAGCGCGCTAGATATTTTTTTAACATACCTTGTGTTAGAAATTTAGGAGATTTTTTTAGTCAATATCCTTGAGATATGACGAAAGGAGGTGGAGATGATGGAAAGAAGGAAGTTAGTACAACTAGTACTACACCTCAATTCCAATACCCAATGTTAAAACCCGCGAATTAAACATTATGGGCAATTCGAATGAAAATCATGCTAGAAGCAAATGGGTTATGGGAAACAATAGAGCCGTTAGATACGACTCAACCCGATAAGAAAAAGGAGAAAACTGCTATTGCATACCTTTACTAAGCCTGACCCGAAGATCAATTGCTTCAAATAACAAAGCACAAAACCCCAAAACCATATCGGATGCTTTGAAAAATAGACACATAGGCGAAGAGAGAGTTCAACAAGCAAGACTACAAACACTCAAATCTGATTTTGAGTTGTTACACATGAAGGAAGACGAATCAATCAACACCTTTACAGGAAAACGCACAACTATTATAAACAAAGCCGCTAGTCTAGGACATACAATAGAAGATCAAACCTTAGTAAGGAAATTACTAAATGTAGTACCTGATAGGTATCTGCAAATTGTTGCATCTGTAGAACAATATTCTGACCTAAGTACAATGATAATGGAAGAAGCAATAGGGAGACTTAAGATTTATGAAGAAAGAATTAAGTTTAAGAAAGGAAAACAAGTGGATAATCAAGAGAAATTGATGTTCACACGACATGAAAGTAGAGGAAAGCATTTTAAAAGACGTGGAAGTGGAAAATACAAATTTTCACAAGATAAAAACCACGAAAATTTTAAGGGAGAAAGAAAAAGATGTAGAAACATCTCAGAACAACTTCAAGATATCGAACATTGATCTTAGCAAAGTAAAATGTTACAAATGTAATAAGATGGGACATTATGCTACTACGTGTCATTCAAATACAAACACTAGTATGCAATCTAATCTTGTCGAGGAGGACTTAGAACCAACCTTATTAATGGAAATATTAGAAGACCCACTTGTAACAAAAGTTGAAGATCAAAATGTCTAACTACACGAAGAATATGTAGGGAATAAAGAGACAAATATTGATAGTTTATGGTATTTAAACAATGGATCTAGTAACCATATGACTGGAGTGAGAGAACACTTCAAGGAGCTAGATGAGAAAGTTAGTGGAAAATTAAGATTCGGAGATGGATCACACATAGAGATCAAAGTAAAAGGTTCAATCCTAATAGAATGTGATGACGAGAAACAAAGAATTATTTCACACGTATATTACATTCCAAGCTTGAAAAGCAACTTATTGAGCCTTGGACAATTCACCGAAATTGGTTGTAAAGTAATAATGGAAGATAATGAATTATGAATTTATGACATGGACGATAAAATGTTCATGAAAGTTACAAGAAAAAGAAATCGTCTATATAAAGCAAGTCTAAGGATAGGTACACCTATTTGCTTATTAGCAAACTTAAAGGATAACACTTGGTTATGGCACGCAAGACTAGGACATCTCAACTTTGAATCACTAAAATCTATGGCTCAAAGGGAGTTAGTTCAAGGAATACTTGCCATTGAACATACAACACAAACCTGTGATGTTTGTTTAGTTGGTAAACATAGTAGAGCACCATTTCCAAAGAAAGCTAAAACTAGATCAACATCACCTTTAGACTTAGTATATGGAGATTTATGTGGACCAATCACACCACCAACACCATCTGGAAAGAAATACACAATCTGGAGCAAAGTTTAAGGAATTGGCAGAAATGGTCCCTCAACTTTCAGAAATTGGCAGAAATTGTCTCTCAAGTTTCAAAATTGACTGAATTAGTCCCTAAGCATTTATTTTTGAAGAAAAGTCAACCAAGGTCCTTGGAAATTCAGGAGCTGGCAGTATTGGTCCTTGGATGATAATTTTCAAAGTTTGGAAAGTTTAGTCCCTCAAGTTTGAAAGTTAGCAAAAATAGTCCTTGGCTATTTATTTGTGGAGAAATGACATCATGGGTCCTTGGGAAATCAAAGGTTGGAAAATTTGGCCCTTGGAATAAGTTTGGACAGTTGGCAGAATTTGTCCTTGGATTTTCAGATTTTTACAAAATTAGTCCTTGTAATATTAACAAACCACATGGACCCTTTTTATTACATAAACACAAAAATAAACAAATCCAACCCAAACACTAAACACAACCCAAACACCCTCATCCCACTCACCCCTTGGCCCAGTCCAACTCCAAATCCAACCCACACCCCTGATTAATAATACCGGGGTCAACTCCCTAGTCAAACCCATCATCTTCCACCTCTTTCGTCCGATACCACCACCTGCAAAACCACCCCCACTTGGCCACCACTTGCCCATCACCTCCACCATCTTGGCCACCTCCCATCACTTCCAAACACCACAATCCAACAGCATTTAATGCTCCTTCACCCCTCATACACAACACAGACAAATTGCAACTTCCCATTTTTAGCGCCAAAACTTATTTAATGGCTAGGATCAAAAGCAGGCCATCTAATGGCTCCAATTGAAGTGGGAAATGGTCAGAGGACTCAAGGAACCCCAATGGTCATCTATAAATAGAGGAAGAAGCAGAGAAGACTAGTATGTATATTTTTAGCTTAATTTCAATGTCATATTAGTGTAATCTAAATTTTAAAGTGTACTTTTTAGTTTCAAACTTGTACTCTCAACTTCATTAGTGTAATTCAAGCTTTATTAATCACAGAATCTAGTTCCACTTTGTTAAATTCATATTTTTTTTCAAAATTGCTCAAATCCTCATTTTGGCTTATTGCTTGTTAAGAGTTGTTGATTACTGTTCCATAAGCTCAACTGAGCTTATAGATAAGTTTTAAATAGTCTATTGGCATTATAACCTGTTTTCAATTCAAAAACCTAAAAATAAAAAAAAATAGGAAAAATAATTGAAAAAAAAAAGGTAGAGTAAGTTTCAAAAGCTTGTATAAGCTGTTTTATTCCTTGTTTAAGCTCACACTAGCATAATATAGCTTTAATATATATGATTGAACTCAAAACAGTCAAGAAAAAACAAAATTCATACCTATGCATTGGACTGTTGAAAGCTTTGGAAGTTGCTAGTAATAGAAATAGCAAGAAGGACTGTTACCTAGCTTATTCTATAAGCT
Organism: Artemisia argyi; assembly: GCA_030686995.1. NCBI lineage: Eukaryota > Viridiplantae > Streptophyta > Magnoliopsida > Asterales > Asteraceae > Artemisia > Artemisia argyi. The sequence continues at coordinate 85,695,087 of CM060699.1, forward strand.
AGAAGCTTGTAGCTGCCCATTTAGGAGCCTCTATTAAGCTGAGGTCCAAGGTCTGCTCTTTATTTTTCAATTTTGGTAATTTTCTAATTATTACTGTAGCATAGCTTATTACTGCTTATCTCTATTGCTTTTCTGAGTTTTTGTGCTTATTTAGTATAGTTGTGTTAGAATATTGCTTAGTTGATATAGTTTGATCATTGAATCTCTTTCTTGATCACTATTGAATTTTAACTGTCAAATCTCAAGTTCACTGCATAACCTTCTTTTAAAGTTTTTTTTTGCTTTATTCTAGCATTAAATCAGTTAATATAGCATAAATGATCATACTGATTAAGTAGCATAAGCCAAATTCATCAATTGCATTGAAAATCAAAAATAGTCTTATTTAAAGGGGTGTTTGGATTTGCTGATATAACTGAATTCTAGTTTGATCCAGTGGTTGCATTTGGTCTTTACATCTTGCATTAGGTAAAATTAGTATAGGTCAGTCATAAAAACAAGTGTTCTTTTGTTAAAAAGTCAAAATGCATTGTAATCTCTAATATATATTTAACTGTTAGGTTATTAGTTTGTATAATCACTCATATAGACTCACATCTAGTCTTAGTAGCTTATTTTAGTCTCACTTTAACTTATAACATCATTTTGAGTCATTAGGACCCAATCAAAGTTCAATAAAGTCAACTTAGTTCATAAATTGAAAAAGTCAAATTTGCATAGTTTGTCAAAAAATTAATTTTTTCTTACATTTTTCATGATCTCACTTTTAATCCTATTGTTTTGAAATTCTTGGAAGTGAATTATTAGCAGCTCATCTTTTCAGTCCATATTTTTGCTTAATTTTTGGAATTTTCCTAAGTGCTTATTTGTAGCTTTCTTTTGACCTATTTTGCAAAAACCTCCTCTGCACCAGGGGAGTTGGCTCACAAGCCCACCTTCACAAGCTCCTAGCTTGTTGCCCTGTCAAGCACAGCCTGAGCTTCTTGACTTTTTGTGAAGCTAGAAGTTCTGGAATTTCATTTCTGAGCTTATTTTGGGATTTAGAGCTTATTTGCTTAGCTTAGTTTGCCCCTCTTCATTACCATTTTTGGTCGGTTTCACTGACTCATCAAGGTGATAAGCCAAAGTTCAAAAGCTCTTATTAAGCATATTTGTGGGACTCACTCTGAGTTCCTTGGCTTTTGGGAAGCTCAGTGTACTAGCTTGTTAGTTCAAGGCTTATTTTGGGGTTTGAAGCTTATGCCCCTAGCTTATTTTGGCCTGCTAAATTGCCTAACCTAACCCAACACACTAACTCATCAGTGTGTAAAAGGGGAATTTCATAAGCTCTTATAGAGCTTATTTGTGAGGCTCAGCCTAAGCTTATTGGTTTTTTGAGAAGCTCACATAGCTGGCTCATTGGATCAAGGCTTGTCTTGGACTTTAGAACCCATTTGAAGTGCTTAAATTAGGCCTGCAAGTTGCCTAATTAGGACTGAGTGGGATTGCTTATTTGCTTTGCTTGTTTCTGCTTATTCTTTGTTTGTGGTTTGCTTATTAGTTCATTTTAGCTTATTTATGTTAGCTTCAGTACCATTTAGCTTATTTCCACCCATTAGGTGTAGCTTATAGCTTGTTCCTAGCTTTTGAAATCCAAAAAAGCCCTTTTAAGCTTGTTTTGTTAACTGTGAAGCTAATAAGCTAACACAGAGCTTATTAGTGATTTTTGAAAAAGTTGTTTTTGTAAAAGTTGGTTATTTTTAAAGTGTTTAATAGATTTGCAAAATAAATCAAAAATAAAATAATTTGGAAAAAGTGAGGTGTGTGGGATTCGAACCCTGGACCTCTTGGACACCACAAGCAAAACCAAACCAAGGCCAGGCACCATCTGCCATAGGGGGATTTCATGTTTTAGTTTTCCAATTTTATTTATAAAGTGATAGCTTCTATTTAAGCTTTTTAATTATCAGCTTATTTTACTGCTTATTAATAAGCTATTTGGTATTTTTTTTTTAATTTTTTCTAGGTTTCTGTCATCACATAGTATTTTTAGAAAAAGTTTTATAATTTTCACTATCCAGCTAGTATTTTTAATAATTAAAATTAGTTTAATTAGTTTTTAATTAATAATACATAAATAAAAACTAAACTGCTTATTTTTACGCACTTTGGTCTTTTTATATTTTTTCTAGCTTTCTGTAACTATAAAGTAATTTTAGAAAAAGTTTCATAATTTTTATTGTTCATTTAGTATTTTTCATAATTAAATTTAGTTTAATTAGTTTTTAATTAATAATAAATAAATAAAATCTTAAACAGCTTATTTATAAGTTGTTGGAGCTTTTAATAATTTTCTAGGATTTCTTTGATAGTTAAGAAGTTTTAGAAAAAAATTCATAATTTTCCAACTAAATTTAGTATTTTTAATAATTTAAATTATTTTAATTAGTAATGAAATAGTAATTAATTAATGATAAATAATAAAAAAATCAAAAAAATAATTTTCTTTTTTCTAAAATTTTCTTTTATCATTAGGTTTATAGAAAAGTAATTTTCATCCCCGTAGGATTTATTCTGCTTAGATTTCACTTTTTATTTTACGCGTTTACGTTATTTTTTAATTTAAACGTGCATTTTTAGTTTTAAATACGTTTTAGGATAATTTGGTTTCCAGTAATTGTTAATATTGCTTATTTGGTTTATTTCCATTGTTATTTGCTTAGTGTACTCATCCAAATCATATTCTTGTTAACTCTATTCAAATCACTTGATCACAAAACATTTCCAAAATACAATTTCAAACCTCGCTGGGACATAACGACCCGGGAACTTACTGTGCTTACACCGGATCACTTGCACTACACCTTAATGGTCTGACCTCATTGACCAACATCCTTGGTTGATTTGTGAGTGACTGTAAGGGCATGGTCAATTCTGAAAGGCAAGCAGCGGGGTCACATAGTCGGACGGGGGTAGGGTGTTACCCGGCATGAGGAGGCCACCGTTACCATACACCCCGCCTCCACCTCTAGGTATGTACACTGTGATAATATTAATTATATATTACTCATGACTCAATTTATATATTGCAATGGCTGTTTTTAAATTTTGATTATTTCGTATTTAGGTATGGCCGAGATGACTTCTGAGCTTGTTGAAGCTCAAAAGAAGATTGCTGAGGCTGAGAACAAGAGCCAGGAAGATGCTGAAGAACGTAAGGCCATGAAGGCGCAGATCGATTTGTTGACCAGTTTTGTCTCGACCAACCCGCAATGGTCCCAGTATATTAGTCAGGCGGGTTCTCAGCACGTGGATGGCCTGGGCAGTAGAGCTGGCGTTGGAGGTAGTCGCTTAGCTGGCGAGAGCGGGAGTAGGAGTGGCGACGCCGATGTGGATGTGGATATTTATAGTGATGATGAGTGACTTAGGGATGTAGAGGTACAAACTTGGGTTATTTTGTGTTGTACTTATGTTAAGTCAGAATCTTAATATGATTTACAATGTCTTAATTTGAATGGATTGGGACGCCCTTTTATTCAAATCAAGAAATTTTACATCATTAAACCATGAGTCTATATTTCCTTAGTTACATAGTTTGGGACGCTTCTCTATGTAAATAACGAAATATAGATAAGTAGGTTTAATTATATCTGAAATAACAAGCATATGAAACCAAGAACCACTAAATTTCATTAAAAACTTCATATATTAATACACAACGATACAATTAGCATTCGTCACAAATACCATTAGGTAAGGCAGGAATAACCAATTGGTTGACTTGCCAAGCCAATGAAAAATATCACTATCTCTTAACCCATAATTTATCCACACTAATAACCAAAACCAAAAATTTGCACAAGAAGTGCTATAATCAAATCCAAAAACTCCAAATCTTCTTTTGGGATGTGAGCCAAGAAAATGTCTTCAACAACATACGAAGTTATGGGAACGGTATGGGTGTTTGACATTTTAAAATCTTTGGATGAAAGAAATATGAGTGGTGAAGAGGAAAAGGTGGGATATGTAAGGTGGTAGTCGTAGACTACTATCCTACCCACAGACATTCCCTATTCACTACCCAAAGACAAAATGACTTTCATCATTCCCAAAGGCTGAAAATCCGGCAATTTTACTCTATGTCCTTATCCAAAAATTTTCTTTGTAAAAATCTGTATCAATAAAGCTCTTTGTTTAACGGGTAGGTTACCCGCACAGATTTTTATAATTCATGATAAATATCTATAAGTGACATCTAATGAGTTTTCTTCCAAATTGTGTTCACAACGCAAATATTCAAACATCATATTATTAAAAATATACTTAACATTACAAAAAATACTGAATTAAAAACACCTAACAAACATAAACCTAAGATTCAAAATAATAATAATAATAATAATAATAATAATAATAATAATAATAATAATAATAATAATAATAATAATAATAATAATAAAAATAATAAGGCTGGATAATCCCAAATCTGAGAGTTGTTGGAGTCACAACCATCATCTTAAGGATCAAGATTCGCCAACCTCTCTTCCTCTATCTGAGCCTCCCACCTACTCAGCTCCCGCTCCATGTCAGAAGTCCAATCACCATCACCAACATCCACATTTTCCTCGAAGCTAAATTGGAAGTGATCCAGATGAGGCAATTGTTGTTGTTGATCAACAAATCTTGGTGCGGATGAACTTGATGCACCATAATGGGGTTGTTGTGATGGTGGTGGATTTTGTTGTTGTTGTTGTTGTTGTTGTTGTTGTTGTTGTTGTTGTTGTTGTTGTTGTTGTTGTTCAACTCTAACAACACCAAAATTTTCTTCAAAACTCCAACGAATTTTATTGGAGATCTGGGCCTGAGTCTGACCGACACAAGCCCGCAACGATTCAATAACAGCGGCATTCTTGCGACACTCATCCTCCAAAAATTTATCAATCACCTGCCTCCTCTCTGCCGATATATATGTGCATCTCACATAGCGTTCTCTAAGTTCTTGATTAAAATATTTTGCCATCTCATACTGATTTATGGCCTCCACAATCGCATTTTGGCGATCCACATCGCTATTCTCAGTTTCTGCTTTGATGAACAATCGAAATTGTTCAGGGGTATGTGGAAGTCTGCAAGGCATCGAGTGTTTTGTGTGTGTGTGTGTGTGTGAAAAACCCAAGTATGCCAGTGGTATTTATAAGGGTTTGGAAATATTTTTTGTTTATTTTATTTTGGTGGACATAACCGTTAGTAATTACTGTTCACTAGCCGTTATTCTATTATTCGTGATCACTCTTCTCAATATTCACATCTCTTAAATACATCAGTTATTTTGTCTTGTCTAGTACAGGTAAATCTAACTGAGTCACGTATTTTAGGAATAAAAATCTCTCGACAACCTCTGTTCAAAAATTATTTACTCAAGTAATCACATTAAATTTGAATTTCGGGACGAAATTTCAGAATGACATATGGGTACTGTAAAACCTCGCGAAAATTCGTATAATTAACTTCGGTTAATTAAATAAATAATCTTTGTCATTATTGTAATCACCATTTTTACGGGGAAATTAAAAATTTTCTTTGTATATTAAAATGGTCACCATTATGATATTGCAAAATTCACCAAACAACAAAACAAGTTCTCGACACAATTAACAAAATATTAATAATTCACTAATCTTAATTAAAAATATTAATCACAAAATAAAATCGACCTTGTTCTTTCATAAGCCCAACCGGCCCAAACATAAAACCCATTTTTCCTTAATTATATTTCATATAAATCGACCAAATAAGCTTCAAAACGCCTCTTTTATTTTAAATTCGTACACACGACACCTATATATTTTTGCACCATCTCGTTCACCACCTAGCCAAATATTAGTGTGTCAAATCTCAAGTTCATTGGACGACGTTTGATACATTTTTAAGTGGCAAAGTGATCGAAAAAAAATCAATTCAATCGATTCATAAAATATTTATTTCTTAACCGTTTTGATTCCCGTTTGTTTCTAATTGTTCCTAATAATATTCCTGAGATGATTCTATGTTCAAATGTCGAAGATGATCAAGTATGTACAAGTAGTATACGATTTTGTAAATCGTATACCAAGATATATATATGGTCGACATATCTACATGAATCACCAAACATGTACCTCAAAATATGCTCTCACACTCTTTATTATAGTAATATAATTCGTCAGCTATGGATCAAGTTCTATTCAATTCTTCAAATCATGTACATGTATATATGTAGTCGACATATATATATGGAAACTCAATTTCCATTTGAATTCTATTCATGTTCACTGACACCATAGTACACTTGTTTCCCAAATCCTAAACAAATATATATACTCCCTTTGTTACACTATACGTAGTCATGCCCACATACATGCAAACCTTCCATTTTTTATTTATTTCAACATTCTCTAAAATATTTTTGGTTCTTGTTGAACGAGAAAAATGAAAGGAGGAGCAAGTCATGGGTTCTAAAATATCTCTTCATTTTCAATACGCAACGACTTTAAAAGCTTGGAAGCTATAGAGTCGTTTTGGTTTCGTTTCTCACTCATCCCTCGTTCGTCTTCCACACCGCTTTTCACCACCATTCTTGGTGTTGTAAGTTATTTCAAATCATTTCCATTTAAAATCATACGTTAAATTATTGTCATGCATCATGTTTATTTTGTTCGATCTTATATAGTTTCATATATATATTTCACGTACGTATATATTTTTAGCAACACAAACGTGACTAGCCTCTATCTCGGAAGGCCTAGGAGTCACGTAGCACACTTGTTTCACGTTTATTTTTACGTTACATGCATCACACGAACTCATTTTGAACTATATATCAAATGTATAAAAATGTTGCAAAACATAGAAATAATTCTAAGTCTTTTACTAGTAAAAATCTGTCCCAAGTCACTTATAAAACCGCCTTTTATCTCACAATTTAGTGTAACAAGCATGTCATATTTTTACACCATCTAATAGACACCATGGTTAGCTACAACTTTCGTATAAATAACATGTAAAAATAACCACGTCTCGACACTCTAAATCGACCAAAGTGAATTGCAAAACTCGTATATACCATAAACACTTGGAATATTTCTAAGTCTTTTTACCCAGAAAATAGTTTCAGATCGCGACTAAAATGACCCTTTAAAACTCAATCCGACTTAATAACCACCCAATATTTTTACACAACATATTTCTCCTTGCTACAAGCTACAAGTTTCGTGTTTATACTTTGTAATAATAAGCTCGTTTAGACCCTTTAAATTGGCCAAAGTAAACCACAAAAACTCATTTTTCAAAAACTATTTATAAAGCTTAATGGACTGAAAAGCCCAATAAGCTGAAAATAAGCTCTCCGTATAAGCTGGACTAAAAAGCTCTTTTGATATGATTTTATAACATTGAAAATGAGTCTAGGGATAAGCCCAACTTGTCTCAACGCTCACGGATCGTTAAACGCTAACGGGCCTTTAATTTAGCTCGTTAAAGCTCATTTATTGAAAAATAAGCTATTTTTGTAAATAAGCAATTGAAATAAGTTTTAATAAGCTTAAATAAGCTCCAGAAATTTTAATATAATTTTTCCCATAATTTTTTAACGTTTGGACTAAAAATGTAACGCGACGACACCTAAAATGACTAAAACTGTCAAACCTTAAAAACTTGGACTAAAACTGTCAAAACAGAAAGTTTAGGATAAAATTTGATATTATTTAATATTCCAAGCTTAGATTGTAATATCGGACATGTAGTGGACTATAATTATAAAATATATTAAAAAGGACTAACGGTGTAACGCTAATGCCGTTAGTATAAAAAGTGTAAAAACTGGAAAAGGACAAGGACCAACATATTATATTTGACATACTTATTTTATTTTCTATTTTACGTCAACCATCACGTCATATGCATTTTTATTACGTTTTATTTATATATTATTTATTTTTACGTTAATAATATATATAACGATATTTCAAAAGTTAATATTTTTACTTACGATTAATAAGGTAAAACTTCGATAAATATTTTAAATAAAGTATTTTATCATATCATGCATGGCATAATATTTACACTGTACCTCATCTATTCGTCATAACGAATAATATTCATTCGTTATTCGTTCGTATTTACCAAATAGTATTTGGTTATATTCTCTGATAAATTTATTTATCCGGTTCCGTATCAACGACGTTTCTATAATCGTTCCCATAAATCTCATCCTACTTTACTTTTCATCATTTTCAAATCAATCCAGGTGAGTCATAGCCCCATTTCCAATAATTGTTTTTAAACTCATTGGGGGAGATACATGCTTACATATACTTTGATAACTTGATAAGTATATGAAATAAAATACATGATTTAAATCAATTTCCTAATTAATATTAAAATAATATAATTTGTGATTTAAAATGTGATATATACAATACTTAATTGAAATACTGATACTCATATAATAATGCTTTCAATTTGATTATAGTGGTATGTGATATATATATATATATATATATATATATATATATATATATATATATATATATATATATATATATATATATATATAGATATATATGTATATATATATATATATATATATATATATATATATATATATATATTTTAATGATGAATTACTTGACTGAATTATTGATACTCTGATGATAATGTTTCCAATTCGATTATTGTGATATGTGATATATATATATATATATATATATATATATATATATATATATATATATATATGTTACTGGCGAAATATTTTCAAACTGAATTTCTCATACTCAAACGATAATATTTTCAAACTGAATTTCTGATATTCAAATGATAATACTTTCAAACTGAATTTCTGATACTCAAATGATACTGTTTTCAAATTGATTACTGTGATACGATACTTGATTACATGATGTTATGCTAAATGAGCCCATTAATCCTTGATATTGCCTAAGTTAGCTTATCGTCATATAGTCCCTCAATCATGAACCATTAATCACTATAATGTGAGCGCGAATATAGTGAACAGATTCGAAATCTGTTTCGGATTGACCTCCGATCCCACTAATACTTGACGGAATAGCATTATGCATATGGTTAGTCGTATTAGTCGTGATACACTATATTTGAGACAAATAGGAATTGGCAAATCACCTATGATTAGAGGGCAAAATCTGTCATTGATTTGATAGAACACCCCCTTTGTTAACGTCTTGCGTGTCATGAGGCTTGGTGCAATATCTATAAAGGAAAAATGTATGTTTTCAACATATATTTAGATACAGCTGTATAGGTTTGACCATACGTGAATTGTATATCTGATTGATTTAGTATCATGAGTTTCCAGCTCATGTTAGGATTATTGATTCCTTATTTGAATGGGATTGAATATTTATATGATTTATTTGTGAATATACTCGATACTTGTTTCATTACTGTTTGTATTTTATTAATACCAAATATTCCTGAAATCTAACAAAATAAAGGGTTTTTCATAAAACTATATGAACTCACCAACCTTTGTGTTGACACTTTTAAGCATGTGTATCTCAAGTAATTTAACGGAGCAGGACAAGACACGGAGTGGGTATTTATTACTCTGATAAATTAAAAATGGTGTAGAAATCAAATTTGTCATTTTTACAAGCCTTTATATCTTTTCATAAGATTTTAAATCAAATGGTTCATCCTTTATCAAAAGTATTATTTGAATGACAAATAACTTTCAAAACGTTTCTTTTAAACCGTTTTATGCGGTTAAAACTTCGATCCTCACCGTAATACCCAAATTTCTTTTCCGCTGCGACAAACTTAAATTTTGGGGGTGTTACAAATTGGTATCAGAGCTACAGTTATAGAGAATTAAATGTTTTCAAACATTAAAACTATAACTTCATTTTCAAAATAATGATTTTACACCATAATATTTTATGCCCTCCGTGTCTGCAGACTGCCGTGCTCCATACTTTATCTGATGAGATTATCTTACATGCTTAATAGTTACTCATATACAATTGTTATTTTATCTGTACTGTTATATCTTTAACATACAAAATACTCATAAAATATTATTCTTGGTTACTACTGTAGCATGTCTTCAGGAACGCCTGTGAATATCAAATCTACTAATACCTCATCAATCAATAAAAATTCTCCGAATAATGAAGATCCTTACGTACAAATAACAAAAATCCGTGCATAAATTACCTTGTCGATTAGTATGGATGTTAAGTCAGAATTTTAATATGATTTACAATGTCTTAATTTAAATGGATTGGGACGCCCTTTTATTCAAATCAAGAAATTTTACATCATTAAACCATGAGTCTATATTTCCTTAGTTACATAGTTTGGGACGTTTCTCTATGTAAATAACGAAATATAGATAAATAGGTTTAATTTTATCTGAAATAACAAGCATATGAAACTAAGAACCACTAAATTTCATTAAAAACTTCATATATTAATACACAACGATACAATTAGCATTCGTCACAAATACCATTAGGTAAGGCAGGAATAACCAATTGGTTAACTTGCCAAGCCAATGAAAAATATAACTATCTCTTAACCCATAATTTATCCACACTAATAACCAAAACCAAAAATTTGCACAAGAAGTGTTATAATCAAATCCAAAAACTCCAAATCTTCTTTTGGGATGTGAGCCAAGAAAATGTCTTCAACAACATACGAAATTATGGGAACGGCATGGGTGTTTGACATTTTAAAATCTTTGATTCCTTATTTGAATGGGATTGAATATTTATATGATTTATTTGTGAATATACTCGATACTTGTTTCATTACTGTTTGTATTTTATCAATACCAAATATTCCTGAAATCTAACAAAATAAAGGGTTTTTCCTAAAACCCTATGAACTCACCAACCTTTGTGTTGACACTTTTAATCATGTGTATCTCAGGTAATTTAACGGAGCAGGACAAGATACGGAGTGGGCATTTATTACTCTGATAAATTAAAAATTGTGTAAAAATCAAATTTGTCATTTTTAAAAGCGTTTATATCTTTTCATAAGATTTTAAATCAAATGGTTCATCCTTTATCAAAATCATTATTTGAATGACAAATAACTTTCAAAACATTTCTTTTAAACCGTTTTATGTGGTTAAAACTTCGATCCTCACCGTAACACCCAAATTTCTTTTCCGCTGCGACAAACTTAAATTTTGGGGGTGTTACATGTTGCTCCCTTAATAAAAGGCTCCAATACTTATTATGAGGCACATTGTACGTTTTAAGTAAAATAAACGATCCTCAAATTAAGTAGAATGCCCAAATTATTAGTTTTTTTTTTAAGTTTACCGATTAGTCCGATTTGACCAATTCGACCTATTTTTAACCGATTCGGCCGATTTTGACTGATTAATGGCTGATTTTTGCCTAGGCCGCAGATTTTAACACCGATTTTCAAAATTCTACAAGGGACAAGGCCGATTACCGATTAATCGGCGATTAATGGCCGATTTTTGCAACATTGTTATTATTTTTATTTATTTTTTGTCTAATTTGATCAAGTTTTGAATAATACAAACACTATTCAACTTTAGAGTGTTCTTTTTTTTCTTTCTTTTTTTAATCAAGAGTCGAATTTTGACAAAGTTTTACATAACACATGATTTTGGTCGTGTTTTGCATTATATCCAAGCACATGGTCGAGTTTTGTATAGTTCACACAGCCACACACACTTAGACGAGTTTTGATCATATTTCAAAACACTTAGTTGAGTTTTGCAGAGTAAAATACTAACACAAAAAATGTTCTAGTCGAGTTTTGATATAACCAATCACACTTGGTCGAGTTTTGTACAATGCACATATTCAACAATCGAGTTTTGCATAGTACCATACGTTATAAATCGAGTTTTGAATAGTTCCAGGATAATCTGGTCGAGTTTTTGGTTAAGTTTTGTGATATTTTGATGAGAGTCAAAATCATTAATATTCATAGTCGAGTTTTAAATTTGTGACATTGCTATTGTAAATTGAATAATTTCTAGGTAACTGGTAAAATATAAAACTAATTGTGCAATTTTTTTTTGCTAACCCGAATTATTACTACTTTATTTTCGGTGTCTGGTAGTGACAACAATGATAAATTTATGTGAAAATATATAGTAGTAGAAAATTCCATAAAAACTAGATTACACTAGCTAATGGGAAAACCAAATTTACCCAACTAAATTTACTTTCAAGAATAGTGAATTGCCACGTCAATTTATGCGGTTACGTGTCTTTGTGCCATTGGAGGTATCGAAGACCTATTACGTCGAAATGTGAATCTATTTATTTTTTTACAGAACCAACATTCATTGTGCACTATATAAGTGGAGCTAGGCTAAACTATTAAAGTTTTATCTGAGTTTTGTTTGAGAATTCCGATTGGATCACCTGAATGAACCAAGTAGTATAGAGAGGACTACACTAAGTAAGTTGCATTTCCTAGCTTCTTTTATTTAATAAATTGAGGGAACGATTAGGAATTTGCTATTTCGGGCTTGATATGAGATGTAAATTAAGAATTTTCTATTTCGTGCCAATTATTGTTCCTAACTCCTAATTTCTTAAAAGTAAAAAGTTCTCAAATCGATGAATGATTAAGTCTTTGCGAAATTGATATTTTTTTAGAACTACCAAAAAGTCAATAAAAACTTTCATAGACATCTAATTAAACAAAGCTAATTGTCAGATTTAGTTCTAACCTCGATGACAACTAAATATATTTACTCTAAATGACATTTCTGTATAGTTGAATTATTTATGATTAACTTATACTAAGATTACAAGCCTAACGAATAGAGAAAAAGGTTATGTGCTTATTTACAATGATAGTGGGCATATTTAGAGGCGTATTTAGTAGTTGTTTACATTTGTTGACCCTATGTGTGTCTACAGTGTAATATTCAGTGGACCCTTTTGATTTTATGGGTTTCATTTTAGTTGAATAGTTTGTTTTTCATTTGGTTTTGCAGATTTTTTTATAAAAGCATGATTAGATCTCTTAGGCAGATTACTTTGGAAAATGCGTAGAGAAATTTTTGTGGTCGTAAACTCGTTGTAACTTTTTCAAACTTTATGCAGTTGCGGAAGTAAGGTTGTTGAGCCCAGTTTTCGAAAGGTAACCGTAATTGCATATAACAATTAACTGTTTTTTTCTAACCATAAGTTGGGGTTTGTTGTAGAGGTTGCAATTTCATCCCTTTTACCCATGAATGGGTCGATATAGATTATTATTGTAATAAATAATCTTTTTAGGTCGACCCACTTTAAACCAAGTCAGATTGACCTTTTACCCTACCCGTCCTACCTGCTCAATTGGTTGTAAAAAAGTAAGTACAATTTTAAGAACTTTTATATTGTTCGACTCCTTTGAGCTGTTTTATTTTAAGCTATTTTTTGTTTTGTTTTACACGTTTGACTTTACTATGGAGTAATAAATAAATTATGCAACAGACTAACATATATTAACATGAAAGGAATGAATATTCCCATGCTGCATTATGCATTATCTAAACTTTGCTTAACCAATTGACTAATGATAATCTTATTGTGTTTGATGAGTTTTTAACAGGGTCTTTAAGATGGCGATACCTGTTGTACGTTGGAATATGATTTTCTTACACATTAATCCTGACCTCGATGAAAATGGATGCACAAATATTAACCAAAATATGAACATGCGTAATGCAACAAGAAGGTGTTAAACGAGAGGTATGTTGGTTAATTGGAGTAGTTTAATTTGTTACCAGACTGAACTATATGAGAGGTTGTAGTTTCTACAACCATAATCAAGAATATGTGTGACTATCGTGAATAGTCACGAGTAGAGGTGGCCAAAATCCGGTTCCGGTTCCAAACCGGATCCGGCTCACGGTCAAAGTCAAGGATCCGATTCGAGTTCCAAACCGGATCGGATATTTTCGGATCCGCCCTATAAAAAACCCGGACCGGTAGCACCGGTTCCGGTTCGGATCCAAACCGGATCGGATCCTAATATCCGGTCGAACCGGTCGACAATTTCTTAACAGTGGACAATTCCTTAACAGCACTTGATTGTATATTCCTTAATAGTGGACAATATCCGGTCAAACAGGCTCGTTAACAATTCCTTCGAACGAAACTTGGTCGACAATTCCTTTGAACCAAACTTGGTCGACAATCTCAATTTCTTTGTTTCATTAGAGCATTCCCAATCATAACTCAGATTAAAACTTAACACACCGCCACGTTAGAGCCACATTAGCTTTAACACTTTCACCTTAACTCGTAAAAAAACACCCCCAATCATAACTCAGCTTTAACTCACTTTAACTCAACTTTTCAAATATTTTCAAATTCAACCCTAAACTAAAACTAACACTTCATTTATTAAAAACCATAACATTCATTCTTAAATGGGATTACAATACGCACTAAAAAAAAGTTACAACGAAAAAAAATACGTTACGAAAAAAAACAATACGAAATTATAAAAAAAGAATAAACCACAACATAACACACTTATTCATTCTTGACGAGGAGGTAGCCCATATTTCTTGATGATTCGGTCCTTTTCCATATTGACCAACGCCACATAATGTGGATCTTTGCCTTGCGTTTCGAGCAACAAAAATTCAAACTCCTATAACCTCATTTGGGTGGCTTGGTTTTATGCGGTCGCTTGATACGCCCTAGCCGCATCTTCACGTTTTGCCTGAAACTATTAGTGCATAGTCTCCCCGAATTGAGCCGACGAAACACACCCTCCGGTACTCGTGCCCCCGGTGCTTGTCGTTGTCTCGGATTTTTGTTTCTTTGAAGCCCGCTTTTTTCCTATCGGACGTGCTTCTGCATCATGTCCAAACAACGCTTCGTTTGTTTCGCTTGGGACATCACCGGTTAAATCAATCGGATCCGGCGCGTCCCATTTTCTATGAGCACGCAAAACACTCCAAGCCGCCTCATTGTTAAACGGGGCCAATTTTTGCTCCGCACGATAATATTCTTTCGCTCGTGTGAGGATATCCATATTATTTTCCCCACGTTTTTTATCACGTTGAGCACGTTTGAAACACACGTTGAACTTTGTGCAATCACGGTTCAACATTCGCCACTTCCCTTGTATCATATCTTTGCCGCATTTCTGAAAATTAGTTTTATTGAACTCATTTTGAACCCATTGCCAAAACGTATCTTTCGATTGGGGAAGACCGACTTGCGAATCCTCGCTAGCGGCCACCCAACACTTTGCAAGTAATTTTTCTTCACTTGATTGCCAACGTTTATTGATGCCTTCTTCGTGTCCTTCATCATCGTCGATTGGTTCAGGTTCTTTGTTTTTTTTCAACTTTCGTTTACCACGAGATTTGAATTTCTTTGGTGGAGAGGTAGGTGTTTCGGGAACTTCATTTGTTTTCGTTTGGGAATGTTGGGATTGTTGAGTGAATTGGAGATTTTGGAAATCGGTATTTAGGGAGTTTCGTTGTTGGCTTTCTTGCCAATACCGTAACGCTTGATGTTGTTGGAAAACTTCTTCACTCGACATACCGAATTGGTTTGGGTTATCCCAATTCGGATTTGACGATGAACCCGCGTATGGGTTCCCCCACCCACCGAGGAGGTTCATTAACGAGTCGTTCTCGTTGTTGTTGCCTTGTGACATTTTTTTTGGCTATTAGATGTGTAGAAGATAATATAATGAGTAGTGAAAGTGTGGAAAAAAGAAGTATGTTGAATGGTTATTTATATTAGTTGGAAAAAGGTTTTGATTTTTTTTATTTGTATATATATTTTGATTTTTTTTATTTTTTAGGCATATACCCGTTTGTTAACATTGGGGGGTGGGGGCAAACTATTTTTTTTTTTTTTTGAGTTTAACGGCTAGTAGCCGTTGTGGAGGGTGTGGAGTGTTTTTTGTTTGTTTTTTTTATTTTTATTATTTATTTACAAACAACACATGGTAACGCAAGGTTATGCTCCTCGCGTCCCACGTTAACTCCAATTTAACGCAACTACACGCAGTGGTTAACGCCAAGTTAACGCGCATTAACAAGCCCTTAACGCAACTCCTATGTTAACGATGCTAGTGCTCTTACGAAGTTGGAGGGATAAGGGTGGTTGAAGTTGGAGGGATAAAGGTGGCTGTTATTGAAGTTCGAGGGATAAGGTTTGATGGTTGTAGATGGATTGGTTTATAATATTTTTTTTGGCTTCAACGTATAACATTTGGGCCATGAAACACAGCATATTTAGTGAAAACCAAACATATTTAGTAGCTTTAAAAAACCGGTTCAGAACCGGTTCTTTCAAACTGGATTTCGAACCGGTTCTGAAAAAACCGGTTCCAAACCGGTTTCTAGCCTCAAAATCAAGAACCGGGTAGGAACATGTGGTTCCTTCAAGAACCGAAACGGTTCTTGGAAAAACTGGGTTTGACCGGATTCGGTTTCGGTTTTTTCGGTTCCGGTTCCGGAACCTGATGGCCACCTCTAGTCACGAGCTGAACCGATGTGGTTGCTCGAAACTTAACCATTTGTCTAGAAAAGTGACTAGAAATACCTTCTAATTAACAAACAACCCAAAATTGACTAAGATGAATCTCTTTTGAAGCTATCTTTAAAATATATATATTTATCGTTAAAATTACCGCCAGTTAATTATCAGGAGGTGCCAATAGTGATATAAGATTCACTTATGTACATCAAACAATACTCTAGCAAGGACAAAATCATGTATTTTCCAAAATCCTTATTCAACACCCCCGTGGGATGTGTGTTAATTTCTCATCTAGTTAACAAACCAAACCATCACACAAACTTTCAAACTGCATATATTCTATCTCTCTATTTGTGGTGAATTGAACTATAGATTGATTATTAAGTTTCAACTGCGGTACATGTTATTTCGACTACAGTACATCTTTGGACTTATATTCTATATCTGTATGCATCTCTTAAGTGAAGTCACAGTTAGTTACTTCAATAGTGATTAACATAACAGTAGAGATAACATATTCTTTATAAAAGTTAGTTACTTTAATAGTCTATGAAGTACCACTTTAAACATAGATTGAAAGCAACTAAAAGGTTCCAACTCTCATGGACATTATTAAGATAGAGATAGAAATGCTAGCTAAGAATATGATCCACTTCCAACAAGTTTATTTGGAAAACGACACAGACAGGAAGACTTGTTCGTCATATCTTTGATCAAATTTCTCTTCATTAATCCACTTCTAGTTAGATGTGTTGGTTGAACATTGAAGTAAGCTGTCACAAATAGAAGTTGGATTATTTAATAGCAGGTAGATAGCATAGCTACACGTACAGGTAAATACCAAAAACTAACCTGGTTAGGCTTTGCGTGACCATAATCCAGAGAATTGAAACTTGTTCCGATCTGTAGTTGCAGTACTGTCCTGATGGATAGAGTCCAATGCCTGCAAATGTTTCTTCTCCTTCCATTCTATTCGGAACATGGAAGAAATCATCATATGTATGTCCTGCTGGAAAGGTATGATGACCAGATGCTTGTTCAGTACTATGTAGAGAATTTATTTGCTCAATGTTATTAGTTCCAAACTTGTTCATCACTGAAGA
Organism: Artemisia argyi; assembly: GCA_030686995.1. Taxonomy (NCBI): domain Eukaryota; kingdom Viridiplantae; phylum Streptophyta; class Magnoliopsida; order Asterales; family Asteraceae; genus Artemisia; species Artemisia argyi. The sequence continues at coordinate 85,712,692 of CM060699.1, forward strand.
ATCACCCAAAAATTCATTATTCATGAAAAATATATCCATTTGTCCTCCATTCTTTGAAAGGGTGACATCAGCTGAAGTCATTGTTTCTTCTGGATTATCAACATGCATTGCAGATATAGCCAAACATTTGTAAATAAACTAGATCTTGAAGTCATCAGTTCAAGTCATTGTTTCTTCTGAATCTCAAGATCTAGTTGATTTAAGAAAGTTTGGTCGTATGCCTCTTGCTGCAACGTATGTTGATAATCTATAAGAAACAGTAATGACTTCAACTGGTGTCACCCTTTCAAGGAATGGAGGACAAATGGATATGTTTTTCATAAATAGTGAATCTTTAGGTGATTCTTCGGTGATCAACGGTTTTGGAACTAATAACATTGAGCAAATGAATTCTCTACATAGTACATACAAAGGTTCTGGTCATCATACCTTTCCAGCAAGACATGCATATGATGATTTCTTCCATTTTCCAAATGGAACGGAAGGAGAAGAAAAATTTTCAGGCACTGGACTCTATCCATCAGGACAATACTGCAACTACAGATCAGACCAGGTTTCTCTGGACTATGGTCAAGCAATGCCTAACCAGGTTAGTCTTTGGTATTTACTTGTATGTGGAGCTATGCTATCTATCTGCTATTAAATAATCCAACTTCTATTTGTGACAGCTTACTTCAATGTTCAACCAACACATCTAACTAGAAGTGGATTAATAAAGAGAAATTTGATCATATATGTGATGAACAAGTCTTCCTGTCTGTGTCGTTTTCCAAATAAACTAGTTGGAAGTGGATCATATTCACAGCTAGCATTTCTATCTCTACCTTCATAATGTCCATGAGAGTTGGAACCTTTTAGTTGCTTTCAATCTATGTTTAAAGTGGTACTTAGTAGACTATTACAGTAACTAGCTTTTATAAAGAATATGTTATCTCTATTGTTATGGATAAAAGGTCGAGGGTTCGAGTCTCGGCTCTTGCTCACTCCAATTGGTGCCCCACTGGGCCAAGAGAGTTGCCGGAGCTATTCTTTGTGGGGTGGACAATGGCCGGTGCCAAAAGGCACCCAGGTAGGGTACGTGTTCCCGCTAATTCACACCTTTTGTGGAAAGTAACCGACTTTGATTTCACTTAAGAGATGCATACAAATATAGAATATAAGTCCAAAAATGGGGGATATCTAAACATGCTTTAGCCTGTTATAACATGTACCGCATCCGAAACTTAATAATCAATCTATTGATCAATACACCACTAATAGATCTGAGAGAGATTGAGAATATATGTAGTTTTAAGGTTTGTGTGATAATTTGGTTAGTAACTAATGAGAAATTTACACATGTCCGACGGTGGTGTTGAATAAAGATTTTGGAATTAACCGGTAGTTACAATTTTATAGATAAATATTTAAATTAAAGAAATGTTCGAAAGAGATTGATCTTAGTCAATTTTGGGTTGGTTCTTAGGAAGTATTTTTGGTTCACTTTGCTAGACAAATGGTTAAGTATTTGTGCAACCACACCGATTCACCTTGTGACTATTGCCAATATGTAGTGACACATATTATTGACTATGGTCGTAACTGCAACCTCTCTACCTCTCTTATAGTCATATGGTGCAGTCTGATAACAAAACTACCCCAACAACGTACGATTAACACCTTCTTAAAACAATATGCATGTTCATGTGGTGGTTAATTTTGTGCTTCCGTTTTCATCACGGATAGGATTACTGTTTTAAGAAAATCATAGTCCAACACCATGTATCACCATCCAAAAGACCCTTTTAAAATTCACCAAACACAATAAAGATTGTCATTTGTCAATTGGTCATATAAAGTTTAAATGATGCATAATGATGCATTTGAAAATTCATTCATTTCATGATATAGGTGTTAGTTTGTGTGGTACAATTTGTTAGTAACAAAAAGCGAATGACCCGGAACCGAGTCTATACTATACATGAACACGTACACTGTCGGAGAGTGTTGGTGAAGTCTCAATTATATTCGGTATATAAATTATTTTAGATTATTTCACACATCATTAAACAATCAGTTTTGAGCAGTTCACTTAAAGTAATGATTATCGATAACAATAAAGAGTTTTTTTTCTCATGTTGGTGAATTTCTTTCTTCGCATTCATTTGAAGGTAACTACTTTTCAAGTTTTCATTTGTTTTGATGCAGATTCTATCTGAATTTTATTATAAGCAAGTCAAAGTTTTAAGACCAAATTTCAAGTTGGCATATTTTAATTTTAATTTATAAATGTGTAATTATATCACCCATGTGTTTATGACCGGTGTTTTGAAACCCGTGTCGACCCGGCTGGGTTAACCGGTTTGACCGTTTCCGCCAAAAAAACGGGTAAAAAAATTAAACCCGGGTTTCTAAAACCGGTTAACCGGTTAGACCTGCAGGGTTTTGAGTGACCCGGGTCACCGGGTTTCGTTTTTCAAAATTTTTTTTAATAAAAAGTCGTGTTGACCCGACGGTCGAACCGGTTGATCCGGCTGTCGAACCGGTTGACCCGGCCGCCAAACCGGTTGAACCTGTCGAAAAAATTAAAAAAAATAATAAATTAAAACCCGAGTTAACCCGGCGGTCGAACCGGTTGACTCGGTTCCCGGTGACTCGTATGACTCACGAATTAACACAAGTACAAACTAAATTTAAAAAATGTTTCTTGGTACAAAAATAGTGACTAAAAACTTCAATCATTACTACAATAATATTAATTACCTTAAAATATATGGATTTTTTTACTACTAAACATTTTACATAAATATATGATTGGTGAAGCAATAAATAATTTGGCAAATCGCATAAAGAGGTATCGAACTTATATCTAATTCCAATTTAAAGTATTTATCTTTTTTTTTTCTGAATTTGAGATACTAAACTTTATTTTTGTTGCAATGTCGGAAAGATTTTACCGGTGCATACGGTTCCGGTCATTTATCCAATACATGCGTTTCTAAAAAATTTATCCAATACATGTGTCGTGAGGTGCAATATTGTATCCCAAGTTTTAATAAGAAAAATTCAAAACTTTCATTTTTTTTCTTTATCTTCTTCAAAAACACATCCAGACCCTAGATTAAAATTGGACATAACTTCGATACCTTTTTATGCGATTTAAATATTTACCACTAGTTTTATATTTTACCAATTACCCAACAATTATTCGATTTACAACAAGCACTTTTAAATTAATTGAAGGAACACAGAAAGAAAGAAATAAATAACTAAAACGAGAAGACTAGTGGTCTCATTTCAAAAACGCCACATACTTGACCCGATGTGTTGTCACAAAGACACAAGAATTATGCAGTTCACCAGAAGATAATAGTAGAGTATTTGCATTTCTTTTAAACCACAGAAGTAACATGAGAATAGAAAGGACAACAAACTAGAACAATAAAGACTAGGAGTGTTGGAGTTCAATTTGCAAAGCTTTCTAATTCTGAAATATCATTTTCAAAGTAACCATTTTTTAAATAGTCTCATTGTTTTATTAACGATTTTCAAGTCCAATGAGCAAATGAGAAATGAAGTGAGGGTGCATTTCTATTTCTTATGTTAGAGTATAAGACATAATCATTTTCTAGTCCAATGAACAAAGGTTTTTATTTTTTATTTTTATTATTATTATTATTATTATTATTATTATTATTATTATTATTAACTTTTCACTCTAAACTAATGTTATTAGAAACTAGAGTTTTGTAAATTCATGTAGATGGCAATTTCGACCCATTTACTTATGAATTGGTTAATACATATTATTGTCTCTCTCTAAAGTGTCGATGTGTTGAAAGGCGCCCGACGTGTTTTTCTTTTCGATGCATAATAAAAAATAAATAAATACGTAGTAAATAAAAACTGACAGGTGCTAATTTGTAAGCATAGTTGACACAATAACTATTTATTTAGAGAAGTGATCAAAATGTATTTTGGTACCTAACCAAATCTGACAAGTACTAAAGGTTACCCGGTTTGACCCATTAGTCAACCCGTTCGACCAGCCAATGATGCCATTTCTGGTTTTTCTCAAGTCAGTTTCTATCTACCTTGTAATGATGTCATGATCCTGCGCTGCATACTGTTGTTGACATATTCTGTATTGGATGTGGGTCGATTGTGGGGTGGAAATATGTGAGATCCTATTTGCGCTAATAATCTTTCAGTTTACATGTATGTTGTTTGTGGCTTTCATACATTTTATACAACTACCGTATTAAATATAGGCCCCGAGAAACAAGTTCCAAGCTAAAATGCTTATGAAACTTGTTTTGATTGGAGGAGCCTGCGCATGAAAATGGACAAAAGTACAAGTTTATCCTTACAGAGTTACAGGTATGCAAGCTGGCACTAAATTTTGATATAATTGCCGGTTTCGACCCATTTACTTATAAATTGACCGGTTTGTATTGTGCACAAGAATCATAATACATATATATAACATGTCCATTAACACTTTTACATAGTTACGTTTATAATCTTAAATTATAAGATTTGCATGATAGAGACACGCAAATAGATAGTAACATCGTTCATTTGGTTGACGGAGATGGAAAGGAAAGAAAAAGAACAAAAATGTAAAAGATAATACAAGAGGTGGTAGGATCTGACATGGTTTTTCCTAGGAAAATGTCGCTCGGATTATATTTTATCTTCATGCGAGATGTATAAATGGGAAGAAAAGAACTCCCTGGTGTATTCATATGCACAACAGACTCAAACAGCATATTTAAATTGTAAGATCATCTTGGTAACTATATAGTTTTGTAATCTTATTTTGCACAAACCATCTATAAAAAACTCAGAAGTATAAGAAAGTGACTAGGTCAGTTCAAATTAACCCATCCTATTTTGACCCATTTTTTATAACTTATCCAACCCGTATGACCCACCCAGTTTACCATCTCTACATGACACAACACGTCCTAGCAAGCTAGTTGAAAAGCTGATGCACCTTCATGAGCCCTACCCGTATCAATTCCTAGCTTCCATGTCTCCTATAAAAGAAAATAACTCACCCGCGAACAGATCATTGCCCAACTCCCTATTGTTGCTGACTAGAGTTCTTTCACACTCTTTATTCTCTTCACTTATCACAAACCGGCAAACTGGACACTGTCCACGGCTCTTCACCCAAGGTACAATGCAGTTCTCATGAAACATATGATTGCATGGTGTCAGTGTCACCATTTCTCTTGGTCTAAAGTCATCTAAGCAGACAGCACATCTCTTTCCATCTTCATTGTCTTGTTTCTCATGTGATTTGGGTTTAGAATCATAATCTCTGTAATATAAGCTTACATGTCGTATCATAGGCTTGTAAATTTCTCTTCTAAGCTTTTCCAACCCTTTACATTGCTGGTCTCCCATTGATATGAGATGGGAAGCCAGCGTTGACTGTCGAGTAAATCTTGGCCTCCCGAGTGTATCGCTTGGCATAGTTGTGTTGCGCGCTAGGTTTTGCACCAGAGGTGGAGATGTAACCCTGTAAAAGCCACCCCTATTCAGAAACCAGTGCTGTCAAAAACTAGTGGCAAGATGAGTGGGTTGGGTCACTTTTTTCCAATTTTTTTACTTGTAATCGTAGCATTAAAAATCTAATCTTTTCAGTAACTAGTATTCAGAAGGTTGCATTATAACAATAGGCTACGGGTAAATTTCAACATGTTTGACCCATCTGACCCATTCTATTTTTAGTTAAGTATTCTTGTTACACCATTTTGAGATAAAACACAACTCAAATCGACCCATTCAGAAGGGGTGGATATGGCCATCTATAGATAGCACTTTAGTTGCGAAGTTCAAGTAATGAACTAACATCTTACGTGAAAATATCACTAGTGTTTCAAGACTTACCTAGCTAAAGCAAAAGATGGCACATGTGCTCCAGGCCTAAACAGACCAAGTGAACCTGCTACACCCTGAAATTAGACGAACAGTTAAATGACACAAATTTTAGGAAACCCAGATTTGCTTGTGTCATGTTAGACAAGATTTTTGAAGAATGTTGGGATGTGCGTTTATAAAGTGATTACTGTGACTTCAATGATCAAGACCAGAATCAGATATGTAATGCTTAGAGTTACATATAGGTCCGTAACATAACATTTATCTTTAAAAAAATCAGTCCTCTATAGTATCTTCTTACATGCTTTTCTAACTCTGACTATTGACCCTAAACAGTCGTAAAAGCATAATCATTTATCATCTTTACCCAAACACTCAGGTCCTTATAATCAGTTTAGACACACACCCAATCGTCCTTCATTCAGTCTAAAGATATGAGAAATGAAAAGGATGGCCAATGCTTACATATGTAAAGCCAGGAGCAAGAAATGTCGAAGAGATAGGAATCCTGTCGCGTGAACCATCATCATATTGTGCATCTGTATTCTCCCAATAGTCGGGGTCCAAGGGATTGTTGTTGCGGCTGTTCATCTTAGAAAAATGCTGCAGGACGATGACAGTATGGGTAGATAGAACCACGTCTCACTTTATGGAGCATGATATTTTATATGGATTTATGTTACTTTATAGTTTTGTATAAGAATTGATTCCTTCCGTTATTCTAATAGATTAACACGGTGAAATTTGACACTACACCTGCTTTATTCTCTTATCATGGGGTTGAATTGCCACTCATGGTAGGTTCCATTAAAGGTACTTATTCTTTTTATAGTGGAAAATTAGCGATCTACATGACAAAAGAATATGGACATGTTGCTGTCATAATATCTTAATGAGCTAAAACATCAACTGCGTGACCATATTATGATGTGTATTAATCCTTTTTGGCCTAACATCATTTACTCACGGGTGGTTCAATTTCAGACTAGAAGTACATAACACAACCACTCAAGAACTGGATTTTGAAACTTAATCAAGATTTAGTGCTTCAATCTTACTAACATACCATTGTTTATAAACAAGTTCAGATAAATGTTGTTGATATAGTACTTTTATCTAGCACAAAGTTTATGCATATCAAACTTTTTTACAAACTATATCTTATTTCCTAACATTATAGCCAAGATAAACCAAAGCTGTTGATTTTCATGCTGATATCTGTTTGAGTTGCTTTTTATTAACTGTTGCAGGTTTAAAAATTCAACAGTTGTAACAAATTAGGCACATCACATCCAACAAGTGATACCGGTAACTTCAAAAACCAGACTAGATAAATGACTACATTAAGCAGGTCTAATACAAATGTTTTTGCAATGATTCAAGAAGCAACGTTAACTTTGAACAAGGTAAGTGGTATTGACCCCTTCATCGTTGTTACATTTGTCTTTCCATCGATAAACAAAGCGTGATAACTAGTATAATATAATTTCATTACTGGAAGTGAACAACATACAACATAAGAAAATAGTTTCAGCAACGATGACAAAGTAACTTAGCTAAAAATCTAAAACACAACAGCGTTAAGTCAAAGACAGATATTATTAATACTAAGAGAATTACTCGATTGTCAGGTCCATCTTTCTAACAAAGAAGGAGTCAGGAGTCACCGTCGACATATTGAACCTTTCAACAACCTTCCCTCCTTTGATAGGTAGCAAACTTCCAACGTAATTAAACACATCCGACCAATACGCAACCGCATGATCATTCCCTATATTTTTAATCTGTTGCGTATCCGAATCATACAAAACCAACTCACTATCATCCTTCTCCACCAAAACCTCACCGTTTAACCCACACCCCAACGACCTCCCAACTTGCGTTCCAATTTCAAACGACCTATACTTCATCCACGACGAAACCACCCCATACTCCTCCATAACCCAAACCTCAAACGTCTTCCCAGCACCCCTCTTAACCGAACCAATCACCCCTAACAAACCCTTCAACGCCACCACATTCCAACTAAACTTCTCACCAGCTCCAACCTCAAACTTAGGCGGCATTATATACTTAAAAACCTCCTCCCTTAAACCAAACCCAACAATCAGCTTCTTCCCATTCATTTCCTCAAACCCCAACGCAGTCCAATGAAACGCCCCATTCAGAAAAACACTAGACCCGGACTCAAACACCAAAAACTTAACACTCGTCTTAACCTCCCTCCAACTATCCGTCCCTAACGAATAAACCTCAACTTGACTCAAAGGATACCCATAATACACAATTCTCAAAACCTTATAATCCTCAACAACCTCATCATACCCAAACCCTAACACAACCTTAATCGGCCCATTCGGCGGCCTAGCTATCCGCGAAACGGGCAAATCCTTAAACACCCTAGTACAAGGATTCCACAACAACAAAATACTACAAATGGGCAAAACACCTAAACACACAATCCCATTACAGCTACCCAAAACCCGTAAAGGCTTCGATATGTTTAAAAAGGGGATGGTTAAGTCTAAAGGTATTCGTATCGGCTTTTGGGCTTCGGGTAATGAGATAAGCCCAGCGGCATTGGTCGTACTGTCTGATGGGGTGAATAGAAATGAAGGGAGTTGGGTCTGGTTAAGGGTGTGTTTGGATACGAAAGAGGGTGTTTGGAAAAGGGTGCGCCATGTTTTTGAGACTGATTTGAAGCGGAGGATGTGTTTGGTTGGGACACGTGTCAAGATGTCGATTATTACGTCTTTTGGGAGCTCTTCTTCTTCTTGTTTTGACATTGGAAATGTTTTAGGGTTTTGTTGAGAGAGGAAGATGATAGATAGTGTTTTGTGTGTGTTTGTGAGTGCTTTTTACTTTCCTTTTTTTGCTAAACACTTCTTCCGGAACTGTTTTACTTGACACGTATCCGATTCGGACGGTCCACTAAAACCTATTTATTCCCTCTTTTCCCAAATTAATAATTTTTCATTTTTTAATTTTTTTTTTTTTTTCATTGAGTAGTTTTAAAATTTTTATCCCTTTCAAACATAGTTGTAAATAATTTAGCAAGTTTTATTATATTATATGTAATAATATTAAAAGTTAAAGCATTATTCAAAGTTTTAATTAAATTATACAAAATTATTATTTGAAAAAAATATAAATAAAAAAATACATTAATAATTATATTTTTTTAAAATGTGTGTTTTTTGTTAGAAAACAATTATTTTGAGATGAATGAAGTGATAAATATGGGTTTGATGAAAGGAGGGGAGGAAGGTTCGTTTTATCAAATCATTACCTATTTCTGGAGTAATAAATAATTGTCTTTTATTATTTTGTTGTGTAATTTGAGAGGCTGGCATGAAGATCATGATAATATGATTTCGAATTCGTAATCAAACCAAACAATGTTATTAAAAATGATACAAACACTTATACACATTCACATTCACATTGCACCCCTAAATCAAGCACACGCCAATAGTGATTCTCAGTAACATCTTAAACGCCTTCTTATTTTACAAGTCTTTAAATACATGTATTTGTGTTTGGAAGGGAGTTTAAGTCTTTTCATATAAAAGAGAGTGAATTAATCTAAATTTAAATTTAAACTATTTATAATGCATCTTTGATCCTTTTTTTTTAAGATTTTTAAGAATAGTTTTAAGCATTACACATTTATCTGTTGACTTACTCTTTCAGTTAATGTTATTTTTAAAAGACCTCTTAAATGAGAAATATATGTTATTATACATATTGTATAAACTAATTAAACAAAAAAGCTTCATCATTTTCGAAGCCTATTGTACAATGGAGTTGAATTAACTTTTTCTAGAAAACGCAATAACAATAACCAACAAGCTGTTAGACACCTACGAGACTATATAATAAAATGAACCAACAAGACTATATAAAAACAACTTTTGGTTCAGGATGGCGCACACATACACGGCTCGAATTTACCTCGGAAGAGTCAAAAAAAAAAATAATAATAAAAAGGAAACTGAACCATAAAAGTTGAAAACTTAGCAATAGATGGTGCATACATAGCATGCAAGTAATTTAAGAAATTGGGGTGTCATGTTTGCCAGTCATACATTCAGGATTAAGACGTGATTGTTTTGATCGAAACGACATGAGATTAAACTGGTAAAGAGCATTAACTTTTTTGTATCTCTCTCCTTTTCTCCACGAGATTAGGATTAGAGGTGATGATTATGATAAGAAACCCTAATATAAAACATGTTTATATTCTCTTCTTTTAAAGGGCTACGACCCAATATAAACACTCAAGAAAAACATACAAATATGTTTTTAACAAAATATTTGTTTACTCGACACTTACATTATTAGTTTTTTCTATATTAATGGTCATTGAAGTAACTTGGTTGATATTTAACGGGGATTATAACTTACTTATATTTTAGATACATGAATGTAATATAAGTATGTATTTCGTAAAGCTCCATAATCAATCAGATTTCTTCTTTTTGGTACTGAAATGTTCTATAAACTATATATATTTTGGGGTTATTACACACAAATGTTACTAAAGTTTCCAAAAAATTTGCTTTAAGTTACTATAGTTTTTTTTTTGTTCAAAAAGGTTACTCATGTAAACGGGTTCGTTTAATTAGGTTACTCATGTAAACGTGTTCGTTTAATTATGTTACTCCCAAAGTTTGCTACCAGGTGTAACAGGTTTTCACTATTTTTAATTTACATTTTTGGTCCCTGTGACATGGCGGGTATAACGAATTTAGTCCTTAGGAAGTCATTAATGTTTTCAAAGTTAGTACGTTGCGGATAATGTATAGGACCCGATATAAGTTATATCTTGGATTATATCAAATACATGTATCCTTATTCCATTGTATTACATATGAACCCGGTAAATTGATTTTATATGTATACCATGCCTTATTTAATTTCTTGATAACATTGACCCAAAATCAAATAAAAAATGAATCAAAACCGTCCCAAATCTATACCGAATCAAAATGTTCCTATCTCATTCATTATATCTCTTTAATTTCTTGATAACATTCCTAATAAAAAACGTTCCTATTTATACTTGATTTGCTAAACAATTTAAGTCGCTTATCATAATTTGGGTAATATTGTTCACATAGAATCATGAGATCATAAACTCATTTGATAAACACATGTTTCACTAGTTAAGTTGTGTCACAGAATTCAGTGATGCACTTGCTGATTTAAGTAGTTTTTTTTTTTTTTTTTTTTTTTTTTTTTTTTCATCCGTCAAGTTTGTCTAATTTAATTAAGAAATTAATAACTCATATGACAAACACATACTGTATTTCATTAGCTTTTTTTTTTTGCTACACAGAGATTGCTAATGAATGAATCGAATATATTACAAAGTACATTTCGCTTGTTATACCTTTAAATAATACGTACATTAGTTAAATTGATTTTAAGAAACATTAGTTAAATTGATTTGAAGAAACATTCATTGGATCCAGTTTGTTGATTCGAAAACAGTATCTAGGGACTAACGTTGTCAAGCAAACTCAACTTATTGTTATATACGTACATTATCAAAAATAGTTAAATAAATAAACAGTATGTTGCAAAAGACTTATTGTTATATATTCATGCACCAACGTTGTCAAGCAAACTCAACTTATTATTCTAGGGACTAACAAACCATTTACAACTATTGTGCTAATTTTTGGAAAGAAATTGTTTTCATTATTCGACTCTGATCATCAAAGACTAATATTTGGGTGAATACTTAGACTTGGAACATCATGCTTATATATATATATCAACATCTTTTCAATAAATCAATTGCCATGCGAACAAAATGCATTTTAATGTTGTGCTCATCGTGTTTTAAATATTAATTTGTAACCATCGATGTCAAAATATGCAACAAGTGTGATGTCATTCAACGGATCAAAGTATAACAAAGACAACAACAAAAAATAAACTATATACTTAACAAAATGGTTACATTACATTAATAAAATTATTTCAACAATCAACAAAGATCTCCCGCGGCAGCCTTAGTTATTGATTGTCGTATATTCGGCAATTTGAACAAATATACGTGATGAACACTTAAATGCAAACTTTGTTTGTAGCACGAGTTCTGAATACCTCGTTATAATTAATAGGTCGCATTAAAATAAATGAGATGACATGTAAATAGAATGCAAGGTATTGAGTGTTTTATTGTCATTTCTATAATTAATGGGGATAGTGTAGTAATTGCACTATGATTACAATAAGGGAACATAATACAAAGACTCAAAATACAAAGAGTCATTGCAACTGATGTATGTCATTGTAACTGATGTATGTACACATACGAAGACAACATTCATGCAACAGATATTCATGCAACTGGTGTACTTTCTATTTGATAAAGAAAGGAGGGACATATATTGATCTCTCCATGAAGCTATCCATGAAGCCATACAAAGGGTAATTTCATCCTCTCCATTTCACAATTTCATTATCCTATAAATACCAACTAAGTATTTGAGGTAAGACATCAATCCAAACACAAACACATTTTATACAACACACTATGAATGCATCTGACTTAAGCATCGGAGCCTGCTCCCGGGGTTAATCCTCGGGGTAGTGCTAACGATAAGCTTTCTCTTGTTTTGAGTGATCACAGGTAACAGGTTGGAACTCAAAGAAGAATCTCGCTTCATATTCAACCTGCATATCTCGGTAGCATCAATAATCATTTTTGGTTATCAAGAGTTTTTCTCCAAAGATGTAAACTACTTTCGCTTTTCTGTACATTTTGAGGAGAAAAGAATAATTGTGCATAAGACAAAGCAAAGCAACTTTCTTTTACCAATTTTATTTTGACTTGGCAATGTTTAAAGCATTATTAATATTAATATAAAAGGAAATTAGAAATTTCTTAAATAAAAAATAACATATATTTATGTTGGGTCCCCGACCTGTCCGTTCATACAAACCATGAATGATATGAAAAAAAATTTGTATTATTTTCTTTGTAGGAATCTCTACTTAACTTAGTTACGACCTGAGTTTATATAGGAAGGGAAACAGTGTTTGCATGTGGGTTGCATCGTAAGTTGTCCACTTGCTATAGGTATGCATGTGCGTAGTAAGCTAGTTTGAATCTTACTTTCGGCTCTTCTGATTTGACAACTTAGAGTTCCAATGCCTATTTCATGTGTATCGATAAGTACTTGAACTTATCTTCTTGTGTAAGATTCCTCCTTATTGTTTTGAGGTTTAGGTTGTAATCAAAGTTAAGTTTTCAAGATCACTAAGACATTTTTGAGTTCTCAGTAACTCCGGTGTTGTCTTTCAGCTCCTTATAACTTCACTCCCTGACACCGCATCAGTTTGTGAAGTCGTTTTCTTCAGTTGGTATTCGACTTCCCTGAAGCCATTCAGGCTCTTTGGCCTTTTGAGCTTTACGTAGTATACAACACTCACTTATTTCAGTGAGTCATCTTCTGAATAATAATCAGTTAGTCATGTTCTTTGATAACTCTCAGAAAGTATATCACTTCTGATAACCATTTGATAGTTATGAAGTGACATATTCTCTTATTGTTATCAGAGATTTGATGCTCACTGATCTTCCGAAGGTGAATTAGGCTATTTTATATTTAAATACTTTTCAGAGACAATTGGGTTGATTTATCAAACCCAAAAATCTTCCCCTATTTAAATATACAAATAGACTATTTGTCAGTTAAGTGAGCATAACAGCTTCTTCTTACATTCTGATTTTACATCACAAACTAAAAATATTACAATATGCTTCTTCTGATGTTTACAATGAGGAAGAATAACTATTTTAGTTATTCTTTCTGAGTCCTCGTTGTTGTTGAACATGTCTTTGACTCTTAGGTCTTTATCTTCTTTTGTCAGAGATCCTAAGACATTTCTTTGTCCAGCTTCTTGGTTTAGTAACTGCCTATCTCGAGCTAGTATGTAATACCTCGTAAATTTCCAAATGTGTTTTAGACGGACAACCAATAATTTAATTTGATTTCGATATTAATTTCGAGATATGAGGCGTATGAATAGTCATTTTGATTGGAAATATTATTTGGAACGCAATGGCGAAATTCCCATGAGTTGAAATGATCATTATCGAGCCCTAATGAGCCTCGAGCCTCGTTTTGAGAAGAATAACAAAAATGACAACAACAGTCCTTGTGCTTTTATTATCACCACTGCCCTTTGGAGTTTCTAGGGTTTACAAGATTAGTCCCTCGTGTTAGTATAAAAGGATTAAGATAAGGGTTTCCTCCCCATTTGTTACCACAAACCCTAGCCCCTCTCTTCCCACCTCCTGCCGCTACCATGACCGGCCACCCCTTTTCTCACGCCACTGTTTGATACCACCAATAAGATAAATAAGATTGAAGGTTGTAAGAGTTGTTAAGGGTTTTGTTTTGGTCCGAAGGTCACCACAGCTACCACGACCGTCACATCTCTGCCACCATCGTTGCATTTCCCTTCTCCTCTCTCTCTCTCATTCGTCCAAGTGGTATGGTAAAACCACTCCTCGTGTTGTTTATTTTATTGCCGACTATAAATTTTGTGTTAGGTTTTCGTGGATTTTAATTTTGGTTAAAACGTGATTTAAAACGGATTAAAACAACGTTAAACACGTTTTTTATTCGTGTCGTGTGGTAAAACGTTTGGTAAAGAGTCGTTGTTCGATTTGTTATAGATACGGGTTGGGTTAACCCGAACCCTTTGGTGGTGTTATTTTGGATTTACGTTTGAATTAAGACTCCGGTTGGTTATTGTTGATGTCGTTATTGTTGTTGCTAATATAGTTTGGCCCGGTTTGGTTTCAATACCGTATAGGGTGTGTTTGTTTGTTTTAAGCTTAGATTTTGTGATTAGTTTGTAAGATTGGTTAATTATTTTAGTTATGTGTATCCTTGCGTGTGATGTTTGGTCCGGCTAAAGAACACCACAACCTGATGTTGTCTTAGTTCGGTTTGGTCAAACGACACCGCGGGGGTGTTAAAGGTGTCGGTTATAAAACAGTTAACACAAATGGTAGTATTTGGTTGTGGTAAAATATAGATGTGTAGGTGTTTGTGTTGTGTGACTCTCGACTCAAGACACCATTATGGTGACAAGGGTATGACTCGCTGGTATCCGGTTTGGTTTGATTTGGTTGTGTTTGTGTTGCGTGTGAGAGGGTGAAATGGAACAGGCCAATAGCCCAGAACTGGACAAGGATGCGTTGGGTTTATTAAATGGGCCGAAGCCCACTAAATTATTACTAAAGGTGTGTTAGGGTTGTTTAAGGTTGGGCTACAAAACCTACAAATTAATAAAGGGTGTGTTTGGTAAAATGTTGGGCTGAAGCCCAATATAAATATAAAGAGTAAAAGAGTGTGTTTGATGATGTTTTTTAAAGTAATAAGTTGCTAATATAATTTAGAGAAAAGTCCAAAATACATCCTTATGGTATGTCAAATGACCGATTTACATCCTTTTTCTTTTTTTTTTTGCTCAAAATTCATCCCTCTGGTTGAACTTTGGAACAAATACATCCCCCAGTTAGTAATATCAGTTACTATGGACTAACGATGCAAATGATTTTCCATTATCTCCTAACAAGAGTTAAAATAGTTGCATCGTTAGTCCTCATTGAGTTAAAATATTAGCATCGTTAGTCCTCTTTGACTATAGAGTTAAATATTTGCATCGTTAGTCCTTATTAAGTTAAAATATTTACATCGTTAGTCCTCATTGACTATAGAGTTAAAATATTTGTATCGTTAGTCCTCATTGAGTTAAAATATTTAAAATCGTTAGTCCTCATTGAGTTAAAATATTTGCATCGTTAGTCCTCATTGACTATTCTTACGTTTTTATCATTTTTCGTCCGTTTTTCTTACGTTTTGTCCGTTTTTATCCGTTTTTCTCATTTTTTTATCGGTTTTCATCCATTTTTCTCATGTTTTTATTCGTTTCTTCCTTTTTTTTCTCGCGTTTTTATCCGTGCTCATACACTTTTATTCGTTTTCGTCTATTTTTTTTACATTTTCATCTGTTTTTCTTATATATTATCTGGTTTCATTTATTTTTTTATATATAATATGTATGAAAACAGATAAAAATATATGAAAATAGATAAAAACGTATGAAAACTTGACATTTGATAAAAATGTTTTTAAATCATGATTTTGACCCTTTTCTAGTCCGAATCATCAAAAGTGTAAAACATAAAAGTTGTCCGGAATAATGTTTTACATCGAGACACGTGAGATTTTAACCTGAAATAGTGGCTGTTTACTACCAAAACTTAAGCGGTTATGAATTTGGTCGAAAACCGCTTAAGTTTTGATAGTAAAAAGCCACTATTTCAGGTTAAAATCACGCGCTTGTTGATGTAAAACATTATTCCGGACAACTTTCGTGTTTTACACTTTTGATGATTCGGACCAGAAAAGGGTCAAAATCGTGATTTAAAATTGATTGAGAAACATTTTTATCAAATGTCAAGGTTTCATACGTTTTTATCAATTTTCATATATTTTTATCCGTTTTTATATATTATATATATAAAAAAAAATGGATGAAACCAGATAAAATATAAGAAAAACGGATGAAAACGTAGAAAAATAGACGAAAACGAATAAAAGTGTATGAGCACGGATAAAAACGTGAGAAAATCGAAAAATGGATGAAAACTGATAAAACATGAGAAAAACGGATAAAAATGGACGAAACGTAAGAAAAACGGACGAAAAAGGATAAAAACGTAAGAATAGTCAATGAGGACTAACGATGCAAATATTTTAACTCAATGAGGACTAACGATGCAAATATTTTAACTCAATGGGGATTAACGATGCAAATATTTTAACTCTATAGTTAATGAGGACTAACGATGCAAATATTTTAACTTAATGAGGACTAACGATGCAAATATTTTAACTCTATAGTCAAAGAGGACTAACGATGCTAATATTTTAACTCAATGAGGACTAACGATGCAACTATTTTAACTCTTGTTAGCAGATAACGAAAAATCATTTGCATCACTAGTCCATAGTAACTGATATTACTAACTGGGGGATGTATTTGTTCCAAAGTTCAACCACAGAGATAAATTTTGAGCAAAAGAAAAAGAAAAAGGATGTAAATCGGTCATTTAGCATACCACAGGGATGTATTTTGGACTTTTCTCTATAATTTATTTACTTTACATTTACGTTATACCTTATCAAGTATTTGACTAACTAACATGGTTATTGGTTTCGCTTTCGTAATCATTGATACGTTTCGGATTTATTGGGATTATTACTTTGGAATATGGATACTTAACAGATGGAATACCTAGATTATGACTATTATATTTGGACATTTGGACAATTAGTGGATTGTTATCGGATTTCCGGCATTAGATAATGGACTTATTGGACATTTTGGGACTTGAGATGGCACATTAAATTAAACTCGAAAGAATTTAATATATTAGACTCGGATAGGACACAAAATATTCAATAAACCCAAAACTAATAATTACGCGAATGATACGAAACGTATAAAATATTGCAATTACAGATTTGGTTAATTAAAGTCACCCGACTTTGGAAAGTTGTATAAATGGACGCATTATGCCGAAATTTGTAAAACTTTCTATACTTATAGTTTTTGCTAGCGTGAACTTTTATTTAGCGACACACTAATTTAAATTTTATAACTTGAATTACCTGCCTAGACTTATAGACTGCTTACAAGTAATTTGGGATTGTGGGGTAAATGCTGAAACTTACGAATTAGTTTAATACTATTATTATTATATTGGGATATATATATATATATATATATATATATATATATATATATATATATATATATATATATATATATATATATATATATATATATATATATATATATATATATATATATATATATATATATTATACTTTGGTGTGAGTTGTATTTTGATTCGATGTTTTTACCACCACACGAAACGTTGATACTAAACCATTACGAGTAATGATAAGAGTAATCCACGAAAATTAAGACACGTTATCTTTTATAGACTTTATTATTGTTTCGAGGCGTAATTGTGAGATAGTTATATATGTATTAGGTTGCGCCATTTCCGTACCGTTGTATCGTCTTCTTGATGCCGTTGTCATTAGCTAGATGACAGTTGTGTCAATCGTGAATAAGTTGCACTGATGTGGCTAACGTGAGTTCATGGCCCTTAATTTACTGGTTTTATAATTGTTTTGGAGGAGAATACATGCTCGTTTTAACTAAACTTAGCGATTGTTATTTTTGGATATGTGAATTGTTTGCTCAAGATTTGACTGTTTGGCTGAAATATTTGAGTAGGTTACTTGAATGCGTTGTGTGTCTACCTGCCATATATGTACTTATTGATTTGACCTGGAATGGTGTTTGTGGTTTATGAAACTGTTACGTGAACTGACTAGGGTTATTATTATCTAGGGCTCTTGTGTCCGTTGATTTTTATCTAGGGCTCCTATGCTTGTTTTATTACTATATGGTGCACCTATAGCGGATTTATGTTATGATATGAGACACTCCTGGAGTGCGGCTCATGCCTTGGTTTATGTGACTTAGCCAGCGTAATATATAAACTTTGTGTGATACTTTGTGAGCATAGTATATGTATCATTGCCTTCGGTTTAAATTATTTGTTTATGATTGCCTTTGTAGATTTGTTTTAGAACTGTGTTTTAGGCAGTGTAGGCCTACGTTAAATTTGCGAATGATTAATTGAACACAAAAACTTTATGGTTTAACTATATTGTTTTAAGCTAAAACCTATGAACTCACCTACCTCGTGTTGACACTTTTAGCGTGTATTCTCAGGTTTAAGGCGATAGCTTACTTCTTGAGGTGTTTGGTAAGGGGCATGGTCATAGACAACTCTGATAAATATTTGGGACCGCTTTATTTATTGTATGGGCCTATTTCCGCACTACCTTTTGAATAATGTAAACTTAATGCATTTGGTAATGAAATTTATTAAAAAATGGATAAGTTAAATCTGTTTTCTATACTTGTGTTGTGATACCAATTGAGTAGCACCCCAATGACATGTATGCTTCCGCTGGACCCGATTTAGTAAAAGACTGAGGGGTTAGTTATTCCACCTTGCAATCTTTTGTGTGTGTTTGTGCTTTTTTTTTTTTTTTTTTTTTTTTTTTTTTTTTTTTTTTTTTTTTGGAGTACAAAGATAGTTAAAAACACATTTGTTGTAAGTGAGCATTCATGCTTCTTCTTACAACTTTAGTTTTACAACAAAGGATAAGAAAGGGAAAAATCTTTCTAGATTGTTCTTTTGTTGTAACTGTCTTCAGCCAAGTCCTTTGAGGAATGATAAATGCACAAGTCAGTGATCATTCCTTTCTGCAACATCTCAGCACGGACTAAAGACCTACCATTCATCCCCTGATGCTCCTCTTCTGCAACTGCCTCAAATGGTTAATTAAAACCTCCTGGTGTTCTTCTATCCCGATCTTGGTTACTACTGAGAGTAGCCATTCTTCATCTATCATACCCATTTTCTCAATTTTTGAGATAAACATACCTACATTTTCCCAAGTACCTTTGACTCAGGGAGTTCAGAATGAATAGGATGCTATGTCCTAGTGATCCTTGGTCCCTGAATGAAGGTACTTGCAAGAATGTAGTACTGAGGAGAAGATGGTTATAAGAGATGTAGACTTGGGCAGATTAAACTTCCTTTTATACAAGATCATAGTAAAACTAGTCGATCTTGTAGAAATATGGAAGGATGTTAGTGTGGAGGGTATATTTAGGTGGTGTTTGAAGGGAATGGTAGTGGATAAGTGTTATTAGCCGTCATTCAAGAACGGCTAAGTTTTATTAGCGGTCAATCAAGAACGTATCTGGATTAAGAAAACCCCACCCGCTTTGATACCACTTGTTGGGTCCCCGACCTGCCCGTTCATGCAAACCATGAATGATATGAACAAAATTTTTTGCAAGTGAGGAAAAATAATGAACATCAAAATCTTGGACGTAGGGTTTGATTAAGAACGACTCAGACACGCTAATAAAACCATTGTCATTTTCACCTATTATAAATCTATATTAATGAATAAATCAACAAGATTTACTAAGGATAGCCTACGGAAAACTACCCTGGTTTTTTGACATATAAAACTCTCCACAATCAAACAACAAAAGACTGCTAACTGCTTTGTTGTTCCTATGAGAGGAGGATTCTAACCATAATACTTTGTATTATTTTCTTTGTAAGAATCTCTACTTAACTTAGTTACGACCTGAGTTTATATATAGGAAGGTAAACAGTGTTTGCATGTGGGTTGCATCATAAGTTGTCCACTTGCTATAGGTATGCACATGCCTAGTAAGCTAGTTTTAATCTTACTTTCGGCTCTTCTGATTTGACAACTTAAAGTTCCAATGCATGTTTCACGCATATCGATAAGTACTTGAACTTATCTTCTTGTGTAAGCTTCCCCCTTCTTGTTCTGAGGTTTAGGTTGTAATCAAAGTCTTCAGGATCACTGAGACATTTGTCAGTTCTCAATGACTCTGGTGTTGTCTTTCAGCTCCTTGTAACTTCATTCCTTGACACTGGTTTGTGAAGTCGTTTTCTTCAGTTAGTCTTCGACTTCCCTGAAACCATTTAGGCTCTTTGGCCTTTTGAGCTTTATACAACACTCACTGATTTCAGTGAGTCATCTTTTGAATAATAATCTGTGAGTCATGTTCTCTGATAACTCTTATCGTTATCAGAAAGTTAATGCTCACTGGCCTTCAGAAGATGAATTAGGCTATTTTATATTTAAATACTTGTCGGAGATAATTTGGTTAACTTATCAGACCCAACAATTTAAGTTAATTTTTATGTTCATTTATTGTGCATTAAATGCATAATTACTTTAAATATGAAAAGAACAAATTATTTAATATACTTTAACCATTGCTCAGTGGGCATTGTTTAGCAACACCCTTTTATTTTATTGTAACAATAATTACATATCATTCACAAAAATATCCTAAAATTTTAATTTTTGATGTCACCTTACTTCTTTAATTCTTTATTAATCGCTACATGCCTAAAAGTCTTTTAATGACTTTTAATGTTTCATATGTACAACAAAATTCTTATTCATAAAGACTTTCAACTCTACACGATAATACTTCACAAAAAACTTTCATCTACACCTATGAATGAAAGTCAATTTTATCTTTATTTAGTTATTTGCATGTATCATGTGTTATTACATTCTTCAAGTGGTATGTACATTATGCAATATTAAATGTTTTTCGATATTTTTTTTATTTACAGTTATTATAAATCCAAAAATTCTATCACTTACATTTTTTTTAATACTTATTAGGTGTTGACAGAACGGACCTTTTCTTTAAGTTTAGAATGGTCACTACATCCATTTTACTTCTTAAGACAAACATATTGTATATCAAGAAACATTGTATTTTATACTTTCAGACACTTATAACTTATTGTTCCGTACGTTCGTTATTCATTCTTACTTTATTCACGTATTTACATTTTCTTAATCAAAAACTCTTTAAAATCTCGTGAATGCACGGGTCTATAAGCTAGTTCTTTATAAATCGCTATATGCCTAAAAGTCTTTTAATGGCTTTTAATGTTTCATATGTACAACAAAATTCTTTATTCATAAAGACTTTCAAATCTACACGATAATACTTCACAAAAAAATTTCATCTACACCTATGAATGAAAGTCAATTTTATCTTTAATTAGTTAGTTATTTGCATGTATCATGTGTTATTACATTCTTCATGCTCTATCTTTAATTATTTCACCTTTTGTTTCATTGAAAACAAAAATGGTATCAAAAGCTCAGTAACAAAATTTTACACCTACAGCTCTCAGCATTCATTTCAAAATTGCATCAAGAATCTGCTTAAGAAAATCTCTGGTTCGTCTTAAATCTTTTCATTAGTTATTTGCAAGTATCATATGTTGTACAAGTGGTTAATACCCTTACCTCTGGAGACAGAGGTCAAGGGTTCGATCCTCACCCCTTGCAAGGCCGGAGGTCTTTTTCGACCTTTGGTCTGTCTAAATCTCAACCTCCCCATACACCGTAAAAAACGGTATAACTAATAAAATTATTTTTAAGTTAATTTGAGATATTATTGGAGCACAATTTAATGATCTCACTTTTACTAAAATGTATGTTTTTAAGTGAACATTTAATTTTGAGAAAGGTTTTTAAAACCAACTCAACTGGAAATCGGTTGGTCGACCTATTCTTTTACACCGGTACTTAGACCGCCTATAAAGAACTCCATAGTTTTATTCAAACGGGTAAACCCGCGTCGAATAGAGCATGACTGAGTTAAACTAGGCGTAATAAATTTTATAAAAATACTACTTTATTGAACGAGTGTTGATGTTTTTTTAATGTTTGTCTAACAAGTGCTCTCAGATCATTGTTTTATGCGATTAAACAAGGAAACTTGATTATTAGTAAATTAAAAATCATATCCAAATAATGTAGTTTTCGAGTTCATTGAGATGTATTCAATACATTGTCTAATCGAAAAGGAAACTTTGTGTTGAATTAATGGACTTTAACCAATGACTGGGAGTACTTGTTAGACAAACATTTTTTTTCTTTATATATATATATATATATATATATATATATATATATATATATATATATATATATATATATATAGTGTATCTTTATTTTCAGAACCCTGTTAAGCGCGAGAACTGCGAGAACTCCAATTTTGCATTAAAAAACATGCATGTTCATATGAAACATATATGTTTTCTTACATACACCTTAATACACATACTTGCGTAACATACATGTTCATATAAAACCTCTTAAGTGCAACAGATCAATGCAAAATGGTTTTATATGAACATGTATGTTATGCAAGTATGAGTATTAAGGTGTACGTAAGAAAACATACATGTTTTATATGAACATGCATGTTTTCTAATGCAAAATTGGAGTTCTCGCAGTTCCCGCACTTAACAGGGTTCTGAAAATAAAGCCCCCCTATATATATATATATATATATATATATATATATATATATATATATATATATATATATATATATATATATAAGCTTTATTTTCAGAACCCTGTTAAGTGCGGGAATTACGAGAACTCCAATTTTGCATTAGAAAACATGCATGTTCATATAAAACATGTATGTTTTCTTACATACACCTTAATACAAATACTTGCGTAACATACGTGTTCATAAAAAACCATTTTGCATTGACATGTTGCACTTAACAGGGTTTTATATGAACATGTATGTTACGCAGGTATGTGTATTAAGGTGTATGTAAGAAAACATACATGTTTTATATAAACATGTATGTTTTCTAATGCAAAATTGAAGTTCTCGCAGTTCCCGCACTTAACAGGGTTCTGAAAATAAAGATACACTATATATATATATATATATATATATATATATATATATATATATATATATATATATATATATATATATATATATATGTGTGTGTGTGTGTGTGTGTGTGTGTGTGTGTGTGTGTGTGTGTGTGTGTGTGTGTGTGTGTAAACTTTAGTTATTCCTTTTTGGGTTTTGCTAACAGTAGCCTTTAGGGTTGTTGTTAACAACTAATTACCGAATTTTATGTTAAGACAATACACAATGTCCAAATAAAATCACTAAAAATCATTAACCACTTCCTAGGATTTCTCAAATACAAATACAATTCACCTTCACCATTAGTCATATTAGTGAAAAATAAGGAGTTGGTTTCTCACAATGTCTTAATATCACATAATTTTGTGAAAAGTTTGTTTTTAACCACAATTCTTAAGGCTGTCGTTAGCATCTCCCTTCGTTTTTGTGTAAACTTCTCTTTTTCTTTTTCTTTTTCATTTTTGGTTCTTCTATATGATTTTACATAAAACTAATAAAATATTTTTTCTAAGAAACAACGTTTAGATTTATAACATATAAATATCACATGTATTTTAATTTTAAAATATTCATTATCAATAAAAATTATAAGATATAATCTACCTTATTAATCAGAGAAAAACAAAGTTGTTAACAAACTCCTTATTCTACTTAGCTTCTTATTCCAATAATGTTTCAACTATAATTATTCTTATCCCTATATATTATACAAGCTGATCATGCATGCATGGTCACCACAAAACAAAAACTTAAAGACTCATGTTTAACAGCATGACGATCGAAGAAAAACCTATGAAGCCTGATGATCATGATGACAACAAAGAATCCGAAGCAGCAGCAATGGAACGTGTGTTTTCGACTCAAGAAGTTCCTTCATGGAGAAACCAAATAACTATTCGTGCCATTGTCACGAGTTGTATTCTTTCCATCGTCTTTAATTTCATTATTTGCAAGCTTAACCTCACCACTGGAATCATTCCTTCGTTAAATGTTGTTGCGGGTTTACTAGGATTTGCAATGCTAAAGTCGTGGACGAGTTTGCTTAATAAGTGTGGTCTTCTTAAGCAGCCGTTTACGCGTCAAGAGAATACTGTTATTCAGACTTGCGTTGTCGCTTCTTCCGGGATTGCTTTTAGTAGTAAGTTGCTGATTTCTTCTTCTTTTTATGTATATCACGTGATTTAATTATGTCTATTACTGGGTTGGACTAGCATTGCAAAATATAAAATATGTGAGTTATATAACCTGCAGATTTAGAATAACATCTAAGTGATAAACAGTTTTAAGGGTATTTTGGGGTTGGTTATTTTATATTTTGAATAAGTAATTTTTAGGGGTAATTATTTTAAAAATCACCATACTTCCATCTTTTTAGATGGCAACGAATAAAAAAAATTGCTTTTGTGTGCAATAAATTTGACATTTTTGTCTTTATGCGTGTAGTATCACCATTTTACCCTTCCAAATTACCTAAATGATCCCTGTGGGTTTTTGAAAATTGCATCCACCGTCCTTAGGGTAAATTACATAAATGGTCCCTGTCGTTTGGTTAAAATTTCATCCATCGTCCTTAGACTTTTTTATTATTTTTATCCATACCTTATACGCTTTCATCCGTTTTTATATGTTTTCATCCGTTTTTATACGTTTTCATCAATTTCATATGTTTTCGTCCGTTTTTATTAGTTGTCATATGTTTTAATACGTTTTCGTCCATTTTTTATATGTTTCGTCCGTTTTTATACATTTTCGTCTGTTTATATACGGTTTCGTCCACTTTTATACGTTTTTATCCATTTTTAAACGTTTCTTTATAAACTAGGAGGGGGGGGGGGGGTGAATAGTTTCATCGTTTTAATTACGTTTTTAAAATATTTTTCAAGTTTCTTTTTGAAAGACTTTTAGATTCGAAGTTTTGGTGATATCAACACAACAATATATGAACACAAAGAGTATAAATAATTATAAGAAAGTAGAAGTAAAGAAAAGAAATGATAATACCGAGGCATGAAGATTTATAGTGGTCCGGCTACGAAGCTCACTCTTCGCCTTACTCCACTCCTCAAGTATCACGAACACTATATCAATAAGCTCCCTTATGGCGGAGCAAACCGTACACCTTCGCTTACACCAATTAACGACACTAAGCGGAATGTCGAGTCCTAATCCTAGCTTGAACCAATCTACAAAATACTACACACCGCTACACACAACACAATTCGGACCAACACCAAGTCCAAATCGACACAATCGCCAAACAGACCAACACCAAGTCCGAATCAACACACAACACGATTTCGAGCTTACACACAAGTTGATCTTACACAAGAATTGAGATATAAAGAATTTAGATTGAGGAGAGAACCGTAACAAGGGTTACGAGGTGAATGCCTAATCTTCAACACTTTGTTTCTTGATAAATACGAGCCTTCTTCTCTTTCACTTTGAGGTAAGATGGATGTGATCACTTGTATACAACTTACAACATGTTAATGTGATCAAAGAAGAGAGTTTAGAATGATTTGGGAATACAGAAAGTTTTAGTGCTCAAGAGGTCAATTTTTCTATTGGAATAGTACAACATTTATAGACACCAGGAGGAGCGGGGGACGGTCCCGTATATATAAGGGACCGTCCACCTTTACGGGACTGTCCCACAAAATGCTCCAAATTTTGTCCTGATATGGTGAAATGTTTATCTAGTGAAAATTTAATTGATTTTGGGCGGGAAAAATAGCTGTTCATAGGTCCCGACAAACCCCAATTTATTGCTTCCTCTCCACCAATAATGCCTACTCCTGCAACCCGTTCTAAAAAAAAAGGGATTCCGTGTAATAAGATTTTGATATTCGACAATTCCTGTTAAAAATTAATTGCAAAAATCCAAACATTTATCTATCCAGCCATGAGGTAAATCAACATCCTCCGTTTGACTGTCGCTCGGGGATGTAGTTGTAGATACATTACTCTTAGTGGGTCGTTGGCTCCAAAAGGAATCCTTAGTATGTGTCAAAACCATTATAGTACTACTACATCGAAGTCTCGTACTCGAACTTTTCTTATTAAAACAAATCTTTATAAATATAAAAATACTTTGTAAAAATATTTTGTCACATAAAAATGTGAGGTTTAAGGAAAAATGACTTTTTTGATCACTTAACTAAGTTGGTAGATTGTTTGTTCAAACCTTAAGTGATGTTGTAGTCGAAACGAACTTCTCGATTAAAAACTTATTAAGCGTAGTTTTACGTAACATGTTTTATATTTTGTGATTATCAAAACTTATAGACATCGGAAAATGCAAATGACGTTTTTGATATTATTTGTATTAACAGTCTCCCATTTTTTGATGATTACAAAACATAAACTCATTTTAGGTAAAATTATGTTTTAATAAGTTTTTAATGAGTTTTCATTTACTTTTCCCCCTTTTTGTAAAATCAAAAAGGTTACGTCGATATGTAGAAGGGAAAGAAACCGATGATGCTAACGGTCCTATATATATGAGGGACCGCCGGGTATTTAAGGGACCGCCATCAGTGGGTTAGAAATAAATCGGTAGAATTCAATAAGTAGGCATAAACTTAAACATTCATTAAACGAGAACAAAGTCATACATAGAGAGTGACTATTGCAACATAATCCTACATAATAAAACTAATCCTAGTCTATTCTCTACGATTACCAAAAGATGGCCCGGTCTTATTCTAGAGCATGCATGATGTCTAGGGTTGCGGAGATTAGGTGGTCCGAGGGTGTTGTTAGAAGGTGGCGGGAAGCCGAAAGGCAAGAGGAGAGTTGTGATAAAGTCTAGATCATTTTTGAGTTTTTGAAATAGGTTTCGATTGTGAATGCAACACATACAATAACCTCCATGAGTATTAACTTGGTCTAGAGTTTGATGAAGATTGGTTGGAGGATGTAGTTTTTGGGCAAGAATTATGTTTGAAGATTCAAGTCAACGAAATGGGAGAATTGTTGAGCCATGATTGATTGTGGGGTGGCATGATTGTCACTTGAGGTGTATGTGGTGGTGGTAAAGGGTGGTCTTGTGGAATGAAAGTAGGTTCTTTGTGAATGGATGGAGATTTATTGATAGGTTGAGAAGCAAAGAATGAAAGGAGGAGGATGATGCTTCTTTGAACGGGGTAGGTTGTGGAGTGAAGGTTGGGTTGTGTGTATTTGAGGTGGTGGTATTTTTCATGAAGTTGCTAAGAGTTTGTTTATTCCGCCAAATAGGTTTGACGGAAATTCTAAGTTTTCTAGGGGATGACATTGAGAGGAGGAAGAAGAAGAAGTTATGCCATGAAGATGAATGAGGAAGATGAGGATTTAAATAGGAAAGGAAGGTGCTACCTATGGCAAAACATGCATTATAAGTCTTAAGAATTCAAATTATATTTAAGCATGTAAGGAAGTATAGGGAGAGCTAGAAGGTGGTTGGTCAAAGGTGCAGAAACAAGAAATCAGAAAGATGATAATGACTATAGAATTGTTGGACGGTCCTATAAATAGGTTAACGGTCTTGTATATATTAGGGACCGTCCAACAAATATGGGACCACCACCAAAAAGTTCATCCAGAAGAAGTTTATTCTAGTGTGTGTCTACATGCAACATACCTGGAGATGCGATTATCTCAACTCTAAAGAAAAGAAAACCTAATAGATAATCCAAAGTCTCCTAGTTCAATTTTGCTCGTTTTTCCATGTCAGATTATATCGACCAAGGATTTTGAGTTCATTATGCATGCATGAGAAAAGCATTTTTGAATTGTATTAACAATGCAAGATATATGATTTTCCTAAATGTAAGAAGTTTTGAGAAAATGAATTGGGGTTTTTCATGCATGTAGAGAATTTTTTAGAGTTGGTTTTAAGCATGCAGGAACTATATCTACGGGAAGTGTAATTATTCTAAAAAAAACAAAATCCCCAAATTCTGATTTTGTGCTCGATAGAATCCTAGACACGGATTAGAAGAAAGAGAATTACCATGAGTTTAAGAAGAAGAAATGTGTTCCATCATTCCTAAGCCTAGACGAAGATAATAGAAGGGTTCCCATTTGAGTGGTTTGGTGAAGATATCGGCAATGTTTTCTTCAGTTGGAACCTTTTCGATGGAGATGTTACCCTTTTGCACATTGTCCTTGAGAAAGTGGTGACTAATTCCTATGTGTTTTGTGCGAGAATGTTGCATGGGGTTCTTACTTAAGTCTATGGCTTCTTTGTTGTCACACATGATTGGGATGTCGTCAAGTGTGATGCCATAGTCTACGAGAGGTTGTTTCATCCATAGTGCTTGTTGACATGCCTTTCCAGTGCTTACATATTCGACTTCGGTTGTGGAGATAGCTAGTGTCGTTTGTTTCTTGGAGAACCAAGAAGTTAGACAACAACCCATGAAGGTACAAATTCCACTAGTACTCTTTCGATCCACATAAACTCCCACATGATTAGAGTCGTCATATACTACAGTTTCTATGCCGGTCCCTTTAGGATACCATAATCCTAAGTGCATAGTGTCTTTAATATATCGGAAGATACATTTAACCGCTTTAAGGTGAGAAGTTTTGGGATCTTCTTGGAAGCGAGCACAAAGGCAGAGACTAAACATTATATCGGGCCTACTTGCCGTTAAGTATAACAAACTACCTATCATGCCTCTATACTTAGTGCTATCAACGGATTCACCCACTTCATCTTTGGTGAGCTTTGTATCCGTAGCCATGGGTGTTTTCATAGGCTTAGTACCTTCTAGTCCAAGTTTCTTAAGCATTTCCTTAATATACTTAGATTGATTAAGACTTTTGATATTTATTGTGTTTAATGTTAGGAAATTAAGTTTTAGATATATTTAATGTTTCAAAATAATTTTAATTTATGTGTTTTGCTAAACAATGCCCACTGGGCAATGTTTAATATAAATATAAAAGAAAACTTTCACTTTGTTAAATAAAAAATGACATATATTTAAGTTAATTTTTATGTTCATTAATTGTGTATTAAATGCATAATTATTTTAAATATGGAAAGAAAAGATTGTTTAAAACGCTTTAAGCATTGCCTATTGGGAGTGTTTAGCAAAACCCTTAATTTATTTGTACATTTTGCTTGGTTAGCTGTATTGCTTAATTTTAAGACATTTAAATATACAACATCATTCACAGTATGAGAAAACTTAAACTTTAAGATGGTCATTGCAGTTCAAAATTTGGTTTTAAAACTATCGCATATTTACCTTAACTTTTATAAAAAGAAAGGATCAAAACTGTATTAGTAGCGTATTCTAGCTTATGTATAAATTCAAGTTTTCTAACGATTATTTCTTGTTGAAAAAGGTGGTACAGCAAGTTATTTGTTAGGAATGAGTTCAATGATAGCATCTCGGTTAGAAACAGGAAACACTCCCAATAATGTGAAGAAACTTGCTCCTGGATGGATGATTGCTTATCTCTTTGTTGTCAGCTTTGTTGGTCTCTTCTCAATCGTGCCCCTACGAAGGGTATATGACTCAGTCTCAAATTTTTATTACTATTACCATTACTACCATCTTCATTATTCAATATCACTCACTTGATTGTTTATATTCTTCAGATGATGATCATGAAGTTGAAGCTCACTTATCCTAGTGGAACTGCTACTGCGTACCTTATAAACAGCTTCCACACTCCAAAAGAAGCTAAGTTAGCAAAGTAAGCAATCAGGTTATATAGTATCTTCTACGCATTTCCTTCCTTCTAACCTTCATTAAATGATTGAACCTCTTGTTATAGGAAGCAAGTCTCGGTGCTATTCAAGTCCTTCTCCTTTAGCTTTGTGTGGGCATTTTTCCAGTGGTTTTTTGCGGCTGGTGATGACTGTGGATTTGCTAGTTTCCCCACCTTCGGTCTAAAGGCTTTTGCCCAAAGGTTACTCTTTTTTTCATCTCTAAAATTATTGCTTTCTTGTTTTATTGGTCCATGGGCGGACATAAATAGTCTATATTTAGTTATAGTTTTGCATCTCCTGGAAACAAAATATGTTATGAAAGATTGAAAGTGCATACCGTGGTTGAATCCATTCACACACGGGTGAGTATCTAATGTAAATTTTGTATTTGTCTTGTAGGTTCTATTTTGACTTCTCATCTATGTATGTTGGTGTCGGGATGATATGTCCTTACATGGTTAACATATCATTACTTATTGGGGCAATTATCTCATGGGGTATAATGTGGCCAATCATTGAAGCCAAGAAAGGAGCTTGGTATTCAGCCGATTTATCAGCAACCAGTCTTCATGGTATTCAAGGATACAGGGTGCGTATGACTCACAAACATTATTTTGTCTATTTTATATATCAATGTGCTACTTATTGTCACATATACTATATTTTTTCATTAATAATCTAAATATTTGCTTAAAGTCGCTTAATCTTATATATTCAAATAATAGTTAAGCATTGTATTTATTGCTTTTCTAAAATTTCTTTTCATTGTTCCACAGGTATTTCTTGCGGTTTCCACTATGCTTGGAGATGGATTATTCCATATAGTTTACATGGCAATCATAATGTTGTCTACCGTTATTAAAAACAAATCAAAAAAGGATGAATCTTCATCTGATGATGACAATAAAGCAGTTAGTTTTGATGAACAAAGACGGAATGAGTACTTCCTTAAAAATCAGATCTCTAACTGGACTGCACTAGGGGGATACGTGGCATTGGCCGTTATCTCAATAGTCATAGTCCCGCGCTTCATCTTCCCACAATTAATATGGTATCATATGGTAGTAGCCTACATCATTGCTCCGGTTCTTGCCTTTTGTAACGCATATGGTTGTGGACTAACCGACTGCTCACTACCTTCCAACTATGGAAAACTAGCCATCCTCATATTCAGCGGGTGGGCTGGGCTTCAACAAGGAGGAATCATTGCAGGTACGTGTAGAAAAATGTGTTTCAGACTGATCAATACAAATACTTTTTTTTTATGGGTTAAAACAAGTCGCAAACACTTTTCTGCATAAATTTTTTGACCTGTTCACTTTTCTGCATAAAAATGCAATTTGCACAACTTTCATCCCATTTTACTCATTCGACCCATTTCACGTATTTCCTTATAAAATTATGTCTTACTAAATTTTAACTATTTTACTTGTTAAAGATAGAGCCTAACTCATTCATCATGATTCTGCCAATTACAGGTCTTGCAGCATGTGGTGTGATGATGAATATTGTTTCTACCGCTTCTGATTTAATGCAAGATTTCAAAACGGGCTACCTTACCCTCTCGTCTCCTCGCTCCATGTTTTTTAGCCAAGTTCTTGGAACTGCAATGGGATGCATTGTGTCACCATTAGTCTTTTGGTTCTTTTATCGTGCATATTCTGTAGGTGACCCAGACGGATCTTACCCAGCCCCATATGGTGCTCTTTTTCGTGGAATTGCACTTCTTGGAGTTGAAGGATTCAGTTCCCTTCCACACAATTGTCTAAAACTTTCAATCGGATCCTTCATTAGCGCGATTCTGCTAAACCTTTTGACCGTTATCCTGAAGAAGTGTGAAAAGAAGTACAGATTATATAGGTTTATCCCGAGTCCTATGTGCATGGCTATTCCATTCTACCTTGGCGCTTACTTTGCAATCGACATGTGCATTGGGAGTTTAATCCTTTTCATATGGGAGAAGAAAAACAAGAAGTCAGCTAAAGAGCTAGCACCAGCCGTGGCATCGGGTATGATTTGTGGTGACTCGTTATGGGGCGTGCCAGCGGCTATTATGTCTATGTTTGGTGTCAAGGCTCCAATTTGCATGAAGTTTTTTTCCGCTTCTGTTAACACCAAAGTAGATGGCTTCTTGGATAGGTTAAAGTAGATGATTTTTAATAGCTTTGACACACTTGTACGTTTTTTACTTTATAAAATATTTGGTGAGGAACCGAGACGAGTGGCTTGCATTTTTGGAAAGTAGACTCGAAAATGATGAACCTAAGCTTTTGAAACCAGTGTCCTCTATAGAAAACGAGGGAGATATAGTCCAATTACAACGAAAATTTTCTGAAAAAGTGCAACAACAGGTCACAAGTTGTTTTAATTTAAACCGACACCCAAAACTTATTTTCACGAACAGGGACTTTGAAATAATGAAAATAGACACGTTCTCCTTCGTCTATAGAATTTAATGAAGAAAAACGGCTTAAATCGAATTAGATACGCTCAAATGAAGTCGGGATAAACTTAAAACTTAACAAAACTTAATTTTAGAGTTTATAAAGTGTTAAAAAAACACGTTTTGAATATTGTCTTAAACGATCGACCTACGTAACTTTGTAAAAACTCACTACATGTGTAGGATCGTATATTAGTTTGATTATTATGATTCAGGAGGTCGGGGAAGCTCGAACAAACAAATAGACATTATAGAGAGGTAGAGTAGATAGAAAATGGAAAGATAGGGTGTTATTGATGAATAATGGAAATGAACAATACAACACCCTACCGAGCTTCACCCTTCTATGAAAGCTTAGAAAGGTATTTATAGGCCAACATATGCATATCTTTACCCTGTTGGTGGTTCTAGTCCCTGGATATGTGACTTTTGATAAAACTAATGTGATTCCCGTAGTGTCGTCACATTTATGTTTTAGGAGCGATCCTAATAATTTTCCCCCAATGTGCGACATATAGGATTACTTACAACATTTCCTATGAGTACAAATACAAATAAAGAAAAGTCTTCGTAAGTTCTTCAAATGCTGAGGATGACTACAGTTGACGCTCTTTATCTTCTTCTTGTATCCCTGCATGAGAACATTTCTTCACTTGTAGGAAAATTTTGTAATATGTATCAATTGGATTAGCTTCCCCCTAATTCATACTGCATGTCTTTAGCTTCCTCATACACTTCCTTTTTGGCGAAGTTTCCGATTTGGCTTCCCCCCAAACTGACAACCGTTCTTCAACAGATTCGAAACTTTGATGCAGTAGACATATCTTCTAACTAAAACTCTATTGAGTATGCAGCGGAATATGTAGAAGAAACAGTAAACCACACACAGAGCAAGTCTAACGTCTTCATTGAGAATTATGACTCGTTCAAAGCACGTATCTAAGACATACAACCTCTTCCAGCTCGACTCAAGATAATAAGTATACTCAATGTGGAGAATCCGTTCGGGGAGATATGCAAGAAATCAGCAAGAGCTTCTCACGTATGCACATACTTCACACAAAACGAACCACGAGAGTCAAAAAATAACACCAAAGTAACAAATTGAAGCATTGATCATCTCTAAACACAAGAGGAAAGCATGTGAACTTGTTGCCCGTCCCCGATGTACACATTTCTTTCCCCTAATTGCAAATACTCATGGAAGAAAAGTGACTTCACAAAAGAAAAATGAGAAGGCAAGAATACATCCATCTTTTTTCCCCACGATGGTTTTGATGTATCAGAAACATACTTGTATCGTTACGATGCGTCGGAATCAGCGTAATACCGTATATGCCTAAACTCAAACAAGTGTGAAGTACCATAAATTTCTATTAAGCTCAAAAATATCCAGTGAGAATCAACTACTGATAATTTCTCTACTCTTTTACCCCTGTTAGCTAACTCTTTACCGACCATCCATTATCATTTTTTCGGCTATTTGTAGTGACTACTGATGGAGAAACCCAATATGACGAACTTGATACTGAAGTTGAAGAACCTGAACTTGTGAATTAAACTTGACTAATGTATGTCTAAAAATGGTGTACCCTTTAATAAGCACAATCCCTCTTGACACATCCTTAACTATGTGAGACACTAAGTACTACAATGTAACTCCTTAAAGGGATAGCTATATACAGTGAGCACTGTAGGATCTACCCTTGATAGATCTTGAGCCAATGGATCGATAGCTTACTAATGTAATCACTAGCAAAACTATATGGACAATCTCTGTGAGCTTGTATCTATTGCGGAATATAAATACAAACAATATACTAAACACTTTGATCCTCTATGGATCGTTTTATTATTCACTAAGAATGTTTTTGACACGTACAGAATACAATGACCTTGGGTTCCTTTTATTCTATAAGAAACCCTAACCTCTGTTACAAGAAACGTATATTAATTAAACTCTAGAAGATATTCTACATATCTTATCCTAAAATAACAAACTCTTATCTACGGATTAACTATATCCGTAGAAACTAATGCATCAGCAGAATCCAGATCATCAGCAGAATCCATCTAAGCTTTAGCAGAATCCTGTCAGCAGTATCCATCAGCAGTATCTATATGCTCACTTCAATAATTCCTTACAATCCTCCCCTAATCTTGAAGTTGACATGGTTAACTCCAAGATTCTTGATAGATCTTTAATTCCCAGAAGAAGAGGATTGAGCATGAACTTCAGCAGCAAAGAATTTATATTAGCAGCATCTCTATGAGCAGCAAAAAACTTGAAATCTCCATTCTTTGTAGCAACAAATGACAAAAGGTACATCAAAACATAAGTTTCATACTATTCTCATCACTTCCAGGTGTGTTAACTCCTGTGAGAGGTGAATCATTGAAAATAATGGATTTGATGTCTCTTTACCAATATCCATTACTACTGGAGTAGCCAAATGTTTCAGTTCCCAAACTATGGTACACTGATAACCATATGATTTTTAGCAAGTCATCAGCTATAAATGGATTAGAGATGTCTTTACCTGTAGCCGTTTGCTCAGGACTAGTCAATTATTTGGTTGATTAAATCACCTTGGTAAATTGAATACCAAATATGGTTTTCCACCGCCTTTACCACAATCCATACACTTGTGGGCTAACCAATTATTTGGAATCCATAAGGAAAAATCCATGGTCAATTGACAACCATCCAACTCTCAGCTGTTAAGCATGGGTGAGTTGAGAACCCAATAGTTTTTAGCAAACTATTACAGCTATCAACAGATTTGACTTGTCTTTACCAAAGTTGTACCTTTTGGACTAGCCAACTTTTTGATGGAATAGTCAACATCATGGTAAGTTGAAAACCAGGTAAGGTGTTGTGAATAACCAACACCAAAACCTGCATGCAACAAACATAAGACTATACAAATCTGTTAGTTTTTTTTTTTTTTTTTTTTTTTTTTTTTTTTTTTTTTTTTAACATAAAGAAAGAAAATAAAAATACAAAAATATACAAAAATACAAAAAAAATACAATACCATTATCCAATCACCTCAGAGAAGTCTCAAAATGAATACCATGCTGAGCCTCCAATTCCATTTTAACCAGAAGACTTCTTCTGATTGCTCTAACAAGTTGTTCAGCATGATGCATATCATTACCATATCAGGAGGAACAATTAATTTCACCTCCAGCATTTGCTTCATAACATCTATAGTGATCGGATATATCACATCTCCCCACATGTATAATGTTTTACCAGTGGTAGTGAAGATCATATGAACATCAGGGAGAGGAAAATATTTCCAATAATCTACTACCCAATCCTTTTGACCCTTCCAAGCATGAAATCCCTTGCCCACATAAGTAGAAGAATCACACAACACATATAAATCTCTAACTAGAAACATTCCAATTCCTTCAGGCTTATGAGATTTATAGTGATCTGTAACCCAGCCATACAAGGAGATGATGTCCTGTCTATCCACCATGTGTAAAATTTCACTAAGAAAAGTGAAATGCTTTGTAGAACCATCTTGTCTATGAAGCACATTGACATGTCCTTGACCCACTAAGGACTCAATAAGCTCCCATCTAACCACCTTTTCTTAAACAACAGGGTCTTATCATCAGAATCAAACTCAATGAAAATGCTATCTTCTGCTGGCTTAGCAAGACCTTTAGGAGCCTTCCTCTTCTTGGCAACACTCTTCTTCCTAGTACCAGGAGTAGAAGGAGAAGAAGTATGTGTATCAGCTTTTGTATCAGCAGAAGCCTCATCAGTAATTGGTGGATCAGTAGGAACTGATTTTGAATCATCAGTAGGAACAGGCTCTGGGTTATCAGAAGAAAGAGTCTCAGTAGTTGGAACATGAGTAGAAACAGACTATGGAACTTTTGGAACATCAGAAGAATCAGCAGTAGGGACAGAAGTAGATCCATCAGTATCCTTAGGTTCAGCAGATTCTTCATCCTTATCAGCAGAGGGTTTGTCTGAAGTATCAGTAGGATCATCTACCTGAGTTAAGACTTAGGGAGAAGGAATGTTACCCTCATCAGCAAACAAAGACTCAGTAGAATCCTTTGGAATGTCAGCAGAATCATCAAGCCTCGTTCTTTTAGCAGCAGGCTTACCCAGAAGTCTTCCATGCTTCTCCAAGGGATCTTGAACATTGATGCCTGACTTATGAAGAATAGAAATAAGCTTTTCATATTCTGTAGATAACTTAGTGTCTGAAAAACCCCAAACTTTCTTCCTGGTCCAACATGATCCATACATAGCACAACCCTGGTTCTTGACAAAAGTTCTCATGTAGTCTCTGATATGTGCTCTAGTCCATGGTTTGTCTCTCTTCTCCTTGGCTTTCCTCTCTGCCTCAGGTTTCTTCTTGAGTTTAGCAGCTTTAACCATCCTTTCAGCAAAGTCATCATCATTAAACGCATCACCAAGTACAGACTTTGCCAAATCAGGATTAGAAGAGACTTGAGTAGCAAGAGTATCCCAATGCTTAGCAGATAGATGTTTGGATATTTCATCCAATTCCTTTTGTCTTTCATCAGGTAGAGTATGAGTAATTGGATCACCCATTTTATCCAAATCAGCATGTATCTTTCTAGCAAGAGCTCAGATTCCTTCTGATACGCGGGATTGCGCCCTCGCAATAGGTTTTACCTCTCAAGGGATCTTGAGAAGCTTGCAATCCCCGCCAGGCAGTGTACCTAATCGTTGTAGTATAGTATAGTGACAAGTACCGGGGGATTGATCGTTCAAATCAGGAATAGTGTTCGCTAGGATTAGAAAGCCTACTAAAATAGGTCTATAGGTAAGGGATGATTCTTTTTGTAATTTTTTATATTTTATGAAAGCATGTAAAATCTCGGGTTTTGAAGTAGTGGGCGGAATTAGTTGCTAGTCAACTAACCCAATTAACAAAAGATGCAATCAAAATAAAATAAAAAAGAAATGAAAATAAACTAATGTAATTATGTGATGGAAACAATAATGAGAAAAGATGTGTTTACTTAGATTTCATTACTCCCTAGATATCTTTTACCGGTTGATTAGCTTGTTACAATTGCATGGATGATGGGTTATATTCCTTAATACTAGTCGTAGGGTCGTGTACAATATTCCCTAACTCTATAAGCTCCTACTTCACTCCTATGTCGAGCTGACTAAAAGCTCTTAACATGGGATCACTAGAATTCACTTATGCATTAAATACAACCAAAAATCGTAGTACACCTCCGATCATATTTCTTAAGACGTTCAAGCAAGTTACCAATGGAAGTCTGCCAGTTTTCTTAAGCCTAACATCGAATACAATCATCCACAACAACTATAAACAAACCATCAACCAATAATCAACATCTAGGTTTCATTACATCTAAGCAAACACAATAAAAACCTAGCCTAGCAAGTTAAAAGTAAGACACGCATAAGATAGAATCACACAACACATAGACATATCGTATGATTATTGGAAAACTTATCTTCAATTAAGCATGGATGGAACAAGGGTTGAAACCCTTATTTTTACAGAAAATTCGTCTAGGGTTTAAGCTCTCCAAAGTTCTCCTAATGTTCCACTCCCTTTACAATGAAAAATTGGAAAAATATATATAGAGAATACATCCTGACGGCGTCACGTTATAGTTTGTGACGCCGTCAACTCGCCGCCAAATTAAGGGTCGTATTGCCTAGATCCATTCTTGACGTTGTCATGTAGAAATTGAGCTCTGGGACGTCACTTGCAAAATGACACTAACGGCCTTGGTGACGCCGTCAGGCATTTTATACTTGAAATAGTTCTAGTCCGTCATGTGTATTCTTCATATCCACCTCTTTTGTCAAGCTTGATGCCGTCATGTGTGAGGTCTTGACGTCGTTAGGTACTGTTCCCAGCAAGGATTTTGAGACTTTGCCGTTTTCTTCATTTTTATGCTCCAAAAACGTCCAAAATGCTTCTTTTTCCAGATTTCTCCTCAAAAGTACCTAAAATGACAAAATAAACGATTTAGGGCAGTAATTGATCAAATAATCACGAATTCGGGCTTAAATGACCCCTTAAAAGTGGTACACTTTTCGCCTTATCAAATACCCTTACACTTGAGATTTGCTTATCCTCAAGCAAATGCGCTTTTATTCTAATAAAAATACAAGTTAGGGGTCATTTAACACTAATATAAAAGTAATTACAACAAATAATCGTTCCACTAAAAACCAAAAACAAGCACGGAGGTTATACACTAGCACCTCACAAATAGTGTTTAGATACTCACATCTCTCGGGTGTAATAAAGTATATATCACAATATGGAAATGGAAAACATCTCTCACTACCTGTCATAGCAAATAGATTACCATAGGCTTGGTAAAGGATCAAACATCCACCATGATTGGTTCCGAACGGTCAGATATTTATTGACCAAGGTCAACAAGTCAAAGACAGCTCAGTTCCAATGCTCCGTGGATGGTATAGTGTTTCTCCGGGTCATTATGTCCCAGCGAGATTGTAATGGTGCTTTGGAAACTGTTTCATGAATGAGTGGCACTAAGGACAGTAGCCAAGATGATTTGAGAAATGATTATGCTACTGATTATTTTGGAATTTGAACAACTTGGAATGATATTAACAGATATACAAATATAATCACAAATTCACAACTGGAAATCAGGTTACAGACAGAGACAAGTGGGATTTAACAATTTACAAACTACAGGGGGTGCAAGTGACACTTTTTCAAATTTAAAATAAAAAGAAAATTTAAAATTAAAATGAAATTATTTAATTGATTATTTTAATATTTAAATACTAATTAATTAATTAAAACTATTTAAAAAGTAATTTAAATCTAATTTAAGTTAAACTAAAAATGATAAAGATTACAAATTAAACTAAAAACTTGCAAAACTATTTTCTAAACCTTAAAATGAACTTGAAGAAAGTATTAAAAATTAAAATGAAATGTTTTTGTCTTTTTATGGATTTTTTATTAATTAAACACTAATTATAATAATTAAAATATTTTAAATTACTAATAATACCTAAATGACTTAGAAAATTATAGAAAAATTTATAAAACAAATTAACCATCACAGGAATCCTAAAAAATTATAAAAAGTTTCTAAAAATTAAATTTAGACTATTTTACTAATTATTTACTTATTAATTAATTAAAATCTAATTTAAATAATTTAAATAAAAAAATTAGAAAATGAACAGTAGAAATTATAAGAAAATTCCTAAAATTATATTATATTATATAAGAGCTAGAAAAAAATATAAAAACTAGGGTTTACTGAATAAAAACTAATTTTGCTATTTAAACTAATATTAAATCTAATTAATACTAAATGACAAAATTAAATTCTATAAAAATTACTGAAAGTACTTTAATATAAAAGAAATTTAAGAAAAATATAAAAATACAAAGTGCTTAATAAAAATCTAAAAAGGAAAATTAAAAAGTTAAATTACATTAAATAGAAACTATCACTTATTTTAAATTTAGATTTTCTGGATTTTTCTTTTATAAAACTATTTTACAACTAAAAACATGAAACTTTTATGAAAACACTTGGAATGGAGCTCAGAAAATAAGCACTTCAAGTGCTTATTGCCTTGACAATTGACTTTGGTCAAACTGTCAAGCCAAAAGCTTCAAACAAGCTTGCTGAGGACCCACAGTGTTGGATTATGGTCCAAATAAGTTAAGTGAAAGTAAATAAGCTATCACAAACCAACTAGAATCATTGAATAAGCAATTAAGCACAATTAAGCACTTATATTTCTTAGTTGAACACTGAAAATTGGACAAAGTATAGGGGTGGTTCCAGGTGGGGTCCACTGAGCTTGAGCTCAAAAGCATGCTCAAACCTTGAAGATGGCCAGGAGGGAGGTTGAAAGAAACTAAGTGGGGCCTGTGGAACCCACTGTAGTGGCCAGAAACTACCACCAAAGATGGTGGTGTGGACTGCAGTGGTGGTGTGCAGGGGAGATACCTTCCCCTGCAGGTGTGTTTGAAGGGATGTAGGTCCCACAGAAAAATTCTCAAAAATGTAATGACAGTAGGATTCAAAAGTTAAGCTGGTATATTACAACATGTGTGATGAGGCGAAAAATGAACCACTTTTAGGGGGTCATTTAAACCCGAAATTGAATTTATTTGATCAAATATTACCTTAAATCGTTCCTTTTATGATTTTAGGTATTTTGGGAGTGAAATCTGGAAAAGGAAGCAATTCGGACGTTTTTGGAGCATAAAAGTGAAGAAAACGCCAAAGACTTAATTTTCCATGCTGGGAACAGTGTATGACGGGTAGTTTAGTTTGTAAGGTTTAACTAAGCCCAGGGACCAAGAATGTAAAATCTGATTTTTCAAGGGGTTGAAATTGTAATTCATCCAAAGTTATCATAAGGACCAATCTTGCCAAGGATGAATAGTACAAGGTCTTATGTTGACTTTTCTACTTTTTGAACTTCCAGGGACTATTTCTGCCAAACCTTCAAACTCCACGGACCAAACATGTAATTTCACAAAACTTGCCACCCAAGGACCCTTCCTGCCATAAATGAGAAGTACAAGGACAAAATTTGTTTATCTCAAAGTTTTAATATCCTAGGGACCATTTTTGTCAATTTTCAAAGTTGAGGGACTAAACTTGCAATTTTGTGAAACTTTGTACCAAAGGACTAAATATGTCATTTTGTGATTTAAAAGGACCTTTGGTGACTTTTTCAAGTTTTTAGAATAACCAGGGACTAGATTTGACAACTTTTGAAAGATGAGGGACTGAAACTGCCAATTATGCAAACTTTGTTCATTTTTCATCTGTTTTTGATTATTTTGCATCTGAAACATATAAAACACATTCCTGGGATATTTTCATTATTTTGATGCAATTTTAAGTGTTTTTAGATGTTTTGGCAGCTTAGAATAGGTAAAAATGATGAGTATTTACACACTCATCAATCCCCCACACTAAAACATTGCTAGTCCCTAGCAATCTTTTGAGAAAAACTTAATGGATTTGAAACTCTTTACCAAAAGCCATCACTTCTAGAGTAGCCAGATGCATCTGTCCAAGTAAGAACTATGGTCCACCTGATAACCATGTGATTTTGAGCAAACCACCAGCTGTCAACGGATTTGATTAGTCTTTACCAAAAGCCGTTTGCTTTTAGACTAGCCAACTCTTGATGGACTAAGTCAACATCTTGGTGAGCTGATTACCAATTATGGTTTTTCCACGGCCTTTACCACAAGCCATAATCTTGCGGGCTAGCAACTCATTCACTTTTTAGGATATGGCGAGTTGAGCTACCATACAATTTTGGGCAAATTGCAAGCCATCAACGAATTTGATATATCTTTACCAAGATCCGTTTGCTCCTGGATTAGCCAATCCTTTTGTCGTTTAGACATGGCGGACTGATAACCACAAAAAATTTTGAACTTAAGTGAAAATTTTTGGGCCAAAATGGGGGTACTTAAAAAGTATTTTGTGATAAAATTCGCTAGAATTTCCCCCCCCCCCCCCCACACTTAGAATTGAATATTGTCCTCAATATTCAAAGTCCCGGCTATTATGCCGAATTTTTGAACGTAAAAGGGCAACATTACAAACTAAATGTGGAAATATCATTTTTCACTTTGTTTTATTTATTGATATATATACATGGTAACAATGGTAGGGGCACTCCTCCACACTTAGAGTGAAAACTCTAAGTACATGCTACTGTTTTTGTTTACTGAGTCGCTAGCTTGACTCGACCCCGAATTCATTTGTTCTTGGGGAAGCATGATGTGGAAGAAACAATCTCCATCGGACTTTCATTCAAGATGTTTGGATAAACATTTGAAGCACGTGAAAGTTCCACACCGATGAGATAAGTACCCGGCCTTAAATAGTATAAACTATAAGCGGTGATGCCGGGGTCAAAGATAATGTCTTCATTCCCGAAGGAGTGAAGAACAGGAGAACTCACCCTGTAGGTGAAGAAAAGAAAGAAAACCATGATGAAAATCATGATAAGATCTTCTTCCTCGAAAGCAGGCTCATTAGCCTGATTTTGGATTTCAAAGGTTAAGCTCGTTTGGTTTGAAAACATCCCGGGCGGGAGGGTGGGAATTTGTAAATTCTCATGATTGAGTGCATTTCTCCCCGGGCTATCATACTCCGGAGGAGTCATGATATGAGTGAGTTCACCGGAGAACTCCTCAAAGTTGAATGAATCATATTCGGGGAGAGAAATTTGAGAATGAGGAGTGGTACTGCCACTAATCTTCTCTCCCATATGATCAAAAGTAGAGGCTTCAAACTCCGGAATAGGATCATCGGAGAAAATGTCACTATCCTTAATGGGGATAGGAGATGAAATAGGTTTCTCTTTGAAAGCCTCGATTTTAGAAATGAGGAGATTGACATTCAATAATATTGCACGAAGTGCTTCATCCTTGATTTCAGTGTCAATCTCATCATTTTCTTCTTCTAAGCTAACTAGCTGAGAAGGTAATTCTTCCACACAACTGATGTCTCCACAAGATAACGAATCGTCATCATTAGAATCGAAGAACATCTCAACATCATCATTCGGGAAGACAAGAGGAGGAGGGATATCACACATAGGATCAAAAGTTCCTTGTGACTCTCCTGGGATTGGGACAAGGTTCTCAGTACTAGACTTTATGAATTCGTCCGATTCCTTTTTAGGAACAGTGCTAAGATGCTCATCCCCCATGATCAGAGAGTGAGTGTGAACTTCGGGTGTGATAACAGACTGAGGGAGTTGAGAAGGACTAGCAGTTATGGAATCTTCAAGTTCCATTTGATCAACGGCTAGTGACTTTGTCACATTATTTTCTCCCTGATTCTCCATGGAAGGCATCACAACTGATGAATCTGATGAATCTTTTTGAATAATAACAATGTTATCTTCATCATCACTGTCATCATTGTCATCATATAGAGCAGCATAGCGAAAATTGGCACGTATTTTAGCTGCTCTTTGCTCAGCAAGTAATTCTTCCATGCTCATTTCGTTTCTAGCATCTCGTTCTTCAGCAAGTAATTCTGCCATAGATTTCTCACGAGAGCTTTGAAACGATGTAGTAGACAACTCC
The DNA here is from genome assembly GCA_030686995.1 of Artemisia argyi. Lineage (NCBI taxonomy): Eukaryota > Viridiplantae > Streptophyta > Magnoliopsida > Asterales > Asteraceae > Artemisia > Artemisia argyi. The sequence continues at coordinate 85,756,301 of CM060699.1, forward strand.
TCCTTAAATTCTTTCAATGCTTCAAGAACCTCATGACAAAGGTCTTGCGGGTATTGAGGAGTTGCTTGGGTAATTTGGTACTGTGGAGGTGGGTCTTGAAACGAATAGTCGTAATTGTTACAAGGAAAGGGATTCCCTGTTTGACAATCCGAGCTAAAGTGAGGACCTCCACAGTACTCACAACAGTAAAACTGATGTGGCTGTGAGTCGTATGTGCTAGAGTCATAATTGTTATCAGGAAACTGCTCATAGACAAGCGTGTTTCCCGATTGACAATCAGAACTGTAGTGTGGGCCACCACAGTACTCACAACAGTAAAACTGTTGAGTCTGGCTTGGTGTATTTTGATACGAAGCATCATTGAGATTTGGATAATATGATTCTTGCTCGTATGAATGTGATGGGTAGTTGGAAAAATTTGAGGAGTCGTTGAATGAGTTTTGATTAGGATCATAAGCAAATGAATTCCTCGAACCACAAAACAAACAACTCCCATCTTGAATATCATTACCACATTGTTCACATGTACACCAACGACATGGAAAACCGAAAAGCGGCTCACCACAACCAACACAAGGAACAAAATCTGGAGGTGGGACAAGTGGTGTGCTCTGAGAGCTAGGAATTTCCACCACTTCCGTTATGGTCTCTGGTTTTTGTTTTTGATAAATGTGAAGATTAGGCAAGTCGTTCTTTTCAGTCACAGCTCTAAACTCTTGGTTTTTGCTTATAACCGTATATCGTGAAAGGTTAGGATTGATTCTTGACGGTTTAGGAGCAATTGTGAGCTTAGATTTTTGGACAACCGTAGGTTGGACGTATTTAGCACTTCCATAGTCAGAGGAAAGTACAGGGTCCTTTGTCACCCCGGTTTCTCGTTCCATTTCCCTCACCGGAGAGGGATTAGGAATCGATGGTCCATCATAATCAACACGACATCTCGACATTTTTGACAAGGCCTGAAGTTCTTCAATGTTGATCTCAAAGGCCTTTTGTTCAAAGAAATCGTCATCGAGAGATGCCATTAGAATCAATTACAGGAGAAGTGGAAGAAGTTAGAATCAAAAGGATAGAGGGTAAAGGTGAATATTTTTGGTATTTTTGAGAAACATGCTTAGTGCACATGCACTAAAAACAAAATCAATTAAAACAAGACTGAGGCAAAACAACAGGGAACTTAAACCAATAATCACAAGTGAATGGCTTCTTTAAAAAAGGTACACCAATCACAGGGATACAAAGGCAAGTTTTAGTCTTTAGTTTGGGAACTTATTATATCCACACCCCCAGTTGGTAGGTGTTCTGCCTTGGTTTGCGGTGGTAAGATTTTATGTATTTATTAACAGAAAAATTGTTTTTGGGCTTTTGGGTGTGTGTGCAAAAAACTTTGGGAAATATTTTTGGAACTGATTCGTTAACCAAAATCGTTCCTTTAAGATTACTCGCAGGCTAGCGGGAGGAAAGAATGGATCCCTCTTCAGTTCGTAATTTAATGTCAGAACTTACCTTATACCAACTGTTTCAGGTTGTAATCTTAAAGAAAACGAAGTAATTTAACTTCACAGTTTGTTTTGTTGTTTTTGATTTTTTTGGTGTTGTTAACACTTCAGGAAAAGTATTAATGAACCTTTTAATATGATTGATATTTTTACAAAAACTTTTTACAAAAGAGGTGAAATTTGTACAAGGAGGATTTTGAAAACCACAAAACTTAAAATGATTTTAAAACACGCAACAACCTCCCCGGCAGCGGCGCCAAATTTTGATTGGTTCCGAACAGTCAGATATTTATTGACCAAGGTCAACAAGTCAAAGACAGCTCAGTTCCAATGCTCCGAGGATAGTATAGTGTTTCTCCGGGTCGTTATGTCACAGCGAGATTGCAATGGTGCTTTGGAAAACGTTTCAGGAATTAGTGGCACTGAGGACAGTAGCCAAGATGATTTGAGAAATGATTATGCTACTGATTATTTTGGAATTTGAACAACTTGGAATGATATTAATAGATATACAGATATAATCACAAATTCACAACTGAAAAACAGGTTACAGACAGAGAAAAGTGGGATTTAACAATTTACAAACTACAGGGGGTGCAAGTGAAACTTTTTCAAATTTAAAATAAAAAGAAAATTTAAAATGAAAATGAAATTATTTAATTGATTATTTTAATATTTAAATACTAATTAATTAATTAAAACTATTTAAAAAGTAATTTAAATCTAATTTAAATTAAACTAAAAATGATAAAGATTACAAATTAAACTAAAAACTTGCAAAACTATTTTCCAAACCTTAAAATGAACTTGAAGAAAGTATAAAAATTAAAAAGAAATGTTTTTGTCTTTTTATGGATTTTTTATTAATTAAACACTAATTATAATAATTAAACTATTTAAAATATTTTAAATTACTAATAATACCTAAATGACTTAAACAATTATAGAAAAATTTATAAAACTAATTAACCATCACAGGAATCCTAAAAAATTATAAAAAGTTTCTAAAAATTAAATTTAGACTATTTTACTAATTATTTACTTATTAATTAATTAAAATATAATTTAACTAATTTAAATAAGAAAATTAGAAAATGAACAGTAGAAATTATAAGAAACTTCCTAAAATTATATTATATTATATAAGAGCTAGGAAAAATATAAAAACTAGGGTTTACTTAATAAAAACTAATTTTGCTATTTAATACTTAATTATTAATTAATTAATAATAAAACTAATATTAAATCTAATTAATACTAAATTACAAAATTAAATTCTAGAAAAATCACTGAAAGTACTTTAATATAAAAGAAAATTAAGAAAAATATAAAAATACAAAGTGCTTAATAAAAATCTAAAAAGGAAAATTAAAAAGTTAAATTACATTCAATAGAACTATCACTTATTTTAAATTTAGATTTTCTGGATTTTTCTTTTAGAAAACTATTTTAAAACTAAAAACATGAAACTTTTATGAAAACACTTGGAACGGAGCTCAAAAAATAAGCACTTCAAGTGCTTATTGCCTTGACAGTTGACTTTGGTCAAACTGTCAAGCCAAAAGCTTCAAACAAGCTTTCTGAGGACCCACAGTGTTGCATTATGGTCCAAATAAGTTAAGTGAAATGAAATAAGCTATCACAAACCAACTAGAATCACTGAATAAGCAATTAAGCACAATTAAGCACTTATATTTCTTAGTTGAACACTGAAAATGGGACAAAGTATAGGGGTGGTTCCAGGTGGGGTCCACTGAGCTTGAGCTCAAAAGCATGCTCAAACCTTGAAGATGGCCAGGAGGGAGGTTGAAAGAAACTAAGTGGGGCCTGTGGGACCCACTGTAGTGGCCAGAAACTACCACCAAAGATGGTGGTGTGGACTGCAGTGGTGGTGTGCAGGGGAGATACCTTCTCCTGCAGGTGTGTTTGAAGGGATGTAGGTCCCACAGAAAAATTCTCAAAAATGTAATGACAGTAGGATTCAAAAGTTAAGCTGGTATATTACAACATGTGTGATGAGGCGAAAAATGAACCACTTTTAGGGGGTCATTTAAACCCGAAATTGAATTTATTTGATCAAATATTACCTTAAATCGTTCCTTTTATGATTTTAGGTATTTTGGGAGTGAAATCTGGAAAAGGAAGCAATTCGGACATTTTTGGAGCATAAAAGTGAAGAAAACGCCAAAGACTTAATTTTCCATGCTGGGAACAGTGTATGACGGCGTCAAGAAGGCAATCCTGACGGCGTCAAGAGTAAAAACCATGACGACCCAGAAGAAACATGAAGGCGTCACAAGTAGAGCGTTAAGAGTTAATTGTGTGACGGCCTGCAAAAGGGGACTACATGACGGCGTCAGATGTAGATCTAGGCAGTCCGAGGAATTATTGGGCGGCGAGATGACGGCGTCAGACATTTGTTCTTGACGCCGTCACCTCCGAAAATCTATATATAGTTTTCTAATTTTCATTCATTAAAAGGAACTTGTGTGGAGAAACCCTAGGGCCGAACCTTGTACGAATTTTACAGTTTTTCAAGGGTTTTCAACCCTTGAATCCTTACATGTGCTTTTGAGATATGTCTTCTCTTAATTCAATCAATATGTCTATGTGTTGGTTGTCTATATCTTGTGCTTGTCTTGATTTCAACATGCTAGGCTAGATTTATCTTGTGTTTGCTTAGATCTAATGAAACCTAGATGTTGATTATGTGTTGATTACTTGTTTATGGTTGTATTGGATGAATGATTTCAATGTTAGGCTTAAGAAAACTGGCAGATCTCCATTTGGTAACATGCTTGAACGTCTTAGGAAACATGAACCGATGTGTATTAGGTTTTATTGGTTGTATTTAATGCATGAGTAAATTCTAATGATCCCATGTTAGTAGCTTCTAGCAGGCTCAACATAGGAGTGAAGTAGGCACTCATAGGATTGGGGAATTAAGTACGCCACCCCATGAATGGCACAAGTAATTAACGTGTAAAAGATATCTAGGGAGTAGTGAAATCTAAGTAAACACATTTCTTCCATATATTGCTCACAACCTTAGTTTAATATAGTTTATTTTCATTTTTAGTATTTTATTTTGATTGCATCTTTAGTATTGGGTTAGTTGACTAGCAACTAATTCCGCCCCAAATCCTTCAAACCCGAGATTTTTACTTGCTTTCCTAAAAACATAAAAATACAAAAAGAATCATCCCTCATCTCTAGATCTAGTATTTAGGTTTTCTAATCCTAGCGACACTATTCCTAGCTGAACGATCAATCCCCCGGTACTTGTCATTATACTATACTACATCGATCAGGTACACTGCCTGGTGGGGGTTGTAAGAAATGGGTTTTTCTGCACAATGCAAATTTGACTTTTTAATAAAAACTTTGAATGTTGACTTTTATGAGCTTATGATGATTCCTAGTGACTGATTTGATTGTACTATGCTAACATAAGACTAGTTTAGGCTAAATTAACAACTATTGAAACAAAGTTATGAGTGTTGAAACCAAAAACCTCAACAGTGGACTGTGAGAGGTGAATCACAAAGAGTTTTGACTTTTCAAGCTGTGACTTATGGTTTTGATGGTTTGTAAATTCTAATTAAACCTAATGTGACTAGTACCAATAGAGAACATGCACTGAAACACTCTATGTAACACAGAACTCATATGAGCCAAACACCCCTTTATGATTGACTGTAAAGAGTTTGAACAAAGCCAAGGCCAAATTAAACTTAAACTTGCTAGAACAAGTATCAATCTAACTTATGTGAGACATAAAAACAGATTGAAACCATGAACAAGCAGTTAAACATGAGCAACAAGTAAAAGCATTATAAAGCTATAAGCAAATTCTAATCAAAAGCTATCTAGGCTACCAAATAAGCATAAATGGCATACAATAACATTAATAAGCACAATTAAACTGATATAAGCAATATACAAGCAGATATTATACAGAAGCTAAAGCAAAGAAGAAAAATTAAGCAAATTGTACTAAAATAGAATTTTAATGAAAAACTCACTCCAATCATAGCTCAACTCAGGAAGTATGGATGTATACAAGTTCTAGCTTGTTAGATACAAACTAGTACAACCCATGGTCCATCCAAATCTGACCCATCACCCTCAAGTGCTAATTTGACTTTCATTGACTATTTTGAAACTTTGTAATAGAACAGTAAATATGAAACAAGAAACTCACCAATAGCTATATTAAGCTATAATGAGCATTGGTGAACCAAAATCAAGCTTGTTGAAGCTTATACAACCTATACTACCATTTTTTTTTGGAATATTCCTTAAATTTTTCCTAATTTTTTTTTCTTTTCTTATTTTCCCTGAGTTAAGACTTCTAAAAGCTTTTGAAATAGTTAATATCAATTACTAACCTGATTCAGAACATAAATAGAGAAAAACAACAATCATTGGTGGAAATTTAAATTTTGAATAAAAACTTGAAATTGCTTGAAACTGAATAATACTTTGATTAAACTTTAAGAAAGTGAATTACAATGGAAATTTAAACCTACTGAGAGAAAAATACAAGGAAATTGAGATTTCTTTTACTAAAACGACATGAAAATTTTTAATCTAAACTACATTAGACTATTTTCTTAAGTAATTACTCTAACACCTTCATTCTTCATTTTCTTTCACTTTTATAACCCCTGGCATCCTTCTTTGACTTTCCCACTTCTAATTTTAGCCATTGGATGAGAGCTTTTGATCTTGGCCCTTGATTGTGTTTTGGCGCCAAAAGATAGTGCAAATTGCACTGTTTTATTTGCAATAGGGGGTGGTGGGATGTGATGGTGAGCAGAGGTGGTGGAGTGGGCGGTGGATATGACAGGTTGCAAGTGGGAATGGGGAGTGGTGAAACCACTGGTGGTTTTGCAGTGTGGTTTTGGGGGGGAAGAAGGTGGGTTTGACCGAAGGTTTGACCCTGGAATAATAAAAGGGACGGGGTGTATTATTTTTGGGCTTAGGATTGGGCTAAGGGTATAGGGAGTAGGGTGGGTTGTTTGTTTGGTTTGGATTTGGATTTATAATATACAAAGGGTAGTTTAGTTTGTAAGGTTTAACTAAGCCCAGGGACCAAGTATGTAAAATCTGATTTTTCAAGGGGTTGAAATTGTACTTCATCCAAAGTTATCATAAGGACCAATCTTGCCAAGGATGAATAGTACAAGGTCTTATGTTGACTTTTCCACTTTTTGAACTTCCAGGGACTATTTCTGCCAAACCTTTAAACTCCAGGGACCAAACATGTAATTTCACAAAACTTGCCACCCAAGGACCATTCCTGCCATAAATGAGAAGTACAAGGACAAAATTTGTTTTTCTCAAAGTTTTAATATCCCAGGGACCATTTTTGTCAATTTTCAAAGTTGAGGGACTAAAATTGCAATTTTATGAAACTTTGTACCAAAGGACTAAATATGTCATTTTGTGGTTTAAAAGGACCTTTGGTGACTTTTTCAAGTTTTTAGAATAACCAGGGACTAGATTTGACAACTTTTGAAAGATGAGGGACTGAAACTGCCAATTATGCAAACTTTGTTCATTTTTCATCTGTTTTTGAATTTTTTGCATCTGAAACATATAAAACACATTCCTGGGATATTTTCATTATTTTGATGCAATTTTAAGTGTTTTTAGATGTTTTGGCAGCTCAGAATAGGTAAAAATGATGAGTATTTACACACTCATCACACCACTTGGCGTAAGCACCTAGGATAAACTATCAAAGAGGTCTTTTAAAGGGTTATAACGTTAGGTGTAGGGATATGGAAAACATGGTTTTGTTGGATAAAGGCAATATTTACTGGTGGTGAGTTAATCATCTTGGTTAATTATATGTACAATATGGCGTTGCTAAGCCAAGACTCGACTCGACTTAAGCTAATCAAAATCTAACAAACTATGAAACAAACATAAAATGAAACAGGATGGTAGTCCGTATGTTTTTCTCTTTTTTTTTTTTTGCATACACTATTACCCTACCATCCAAAATAATACAGCATAGGGGATTTACATTCCCCTTAACTTTTACATACTTTACAATTAACTATTCTAATGACTCGAATCAAGATAATCAAAACACTTGGAGTACTTTTTTAAATAGTAACGCACATATGGGGGTAATAAATGATGTCTTCCCCATTACTCCACAATACAAGTACTTTACCCATGAGTCCTAATCGTCCCAAAATAATATGTACAAGATATGACTCGACTTAGCAACCATGTAATCAATTAGATAATTAACTAAGGGTTTAAACATGTAACAATAATGCACTAAAGATGAGTGCATACATGGAAGGCTAAGGCGATTTGGTTGCACATTTGGGTTGATTGTAAACAAATTCTTCCTTTAAGTAAGATGCTTAAAGCTAGAAACGAAAAGATAGGCTCGGAGGGGTGTACTAGGGGTATCGTGTACTAAAAATGAGTACAACGCTAAGGTGTGGGAAAATTAATTGACTTCGCTAGTCAAGTAATATGACTTAAATGGTCAAGTAATTATGATACGGGTTTAAACACAAGGGTGATCCTAATGCCTCTTATCATGTAGTAAATCCTAACTACACGAATGTAGTCTCACTAGCGGTCTCGGGATGCATCACTAACACAAGTTCTAGAATCTAAATACTATCGGTACACTCATAAGCACTAATAATGAATGCTTTTCCTATCAAATCTAAAGCCGAACCTCACATATTTGGGTGGAATTGTTTTTGAGTGGTACGGTTTTTGTGCTAGTCATACAACTCCTATCCATGAGACGCTTGTTAAGGCTAAAGTTTCACTCCTAAATGTTGTAAAAAAATTAAATTTGGCTCTAAAATTGCCCTAGCAAGTATTTCTCTTAGTTTTATTACACACCTACTATCGAACAAACAAACTCAAATGCAATTGTATCCTATAAGGTATCATCATTTACCCTCCCCTTACACTTAGGATGAACATTGTCCCCAATGTTCAATTAAAGGATGTAAAAGTAAAGCAGGTAAAAGAATGAAAACAAATACTCCCGTGATTCATTCGGTGTGGATAGTGTGTTAACAAGGTTAGATCTTCCTCCAAGAAAATGAACTTTGAAAGCTTCCCTCCAGAAATATAAATCATCTTCTTATCATATATAACCTGTTAAACCTGAGAAAACAATCAAGGCAAACCTCGCGTAAAATCGGCGGCAATCTATATATACTAAAAAATCCTAGAAAACAAATTAAGATATAATGCTTGTAGAATGAATGTTTACAGATTTCCTAGAGTTTATAAAACTAAAGAATCAACAAAAACTTTAAGACTTCGGTTTAAACAAAACACGCAAAATTTTTCAGAATTTTAGTACCTGACGCCGTCAGGTTGTAACTCCTGACGCCGTCAGAATGTTCCAGAAAAAATCTTATGTTAAGTTTTCAGAAAATTTCTGGAAAAACTTATGTCTTATTTCCTGGAAAATCCTGCAAAACATCATTATGACTCGATACAAGCATTTGACTCACACGAATACTAATATACATGTACATTTAATATTGTTGTGGTTCATGTCCAATTCCCATTCTTGAAAACAAATTTAGGTTTCTCTTACACTTATATTTTGCGAAATACCTTTATATGAAGTTAAGACGAAGTTAAACAACAAGGTAAAGTATTTTCACAATTTATTTTGATAACATGAGCCATAAACAATAAAAATAAAATATGCATACCGAAACAAATGAAATAAAACAAACAAAACAAATAAAACATGGGTTGCCTCCCAAGAAGCGCTTGTTTTTGTTCGAGTCACGAGCCTGACTCTACCCTTATTTAACAGAAATAGGGGAGGTTTTCCCTACACTTAGGATTAAGTGCGGGTGATAGTGGCGATACACACCATCTCGGTGGAAGTATGCCTCATGAGGAAAGAGTGGTGAATGAATTATATGCTCAAACGGGTGTGCTCCTTTTATCATAACCTTACCTAGTTCAATTGGGTCAATGGGTGAGTTGAAGTTTTCTCCTAAAAAGGGATCATCTTATATCAATTTCGAGAGACTCCTAGTTGGGAATCCATCTTGACCTAATAAACCCGGTTTAAACCCATAATGTTTTTTGTGATCTATCATGAATGGGTGATGTAAGCATGTAAGGTTATGTTCCACTCCTATATTGGCTTCCTCTCTACATGGCTTAAAATCTACCACCTTTATCCTAAGACTACCCAGACTATATGGTTTGATTGGTGGATCGGGACCTTTTTCAATTCCTAAATTTTCATCCAAGGATGGAAGATTAGGTAACGGATTTGGTTGAGGCTCCAGTTCATCAAAACTAGGAACTTCCTTAGAATTAAGAGAAAGGTTGTGACTACAAGTATTCAAACCTATTTCATCTAGTTGTGTTTGGTCCAAGGGCTCTACCTCAATTGGGGTTCCTATAGTCTCTTCTACTTCTTCTAGGTATGTCACGGGAGGTGTGTATGCCTCAAATGATGGTGAGACTTGTGGAGCACTGAGTGCGCTTATATTATCAACCTCATCCTCCATTGTATCTGGATTAACTGCGTGTTCATCTTGTATTATGGTGGAATTAAACCACTCCATGTACCTAGGTATGTCATCTATAGGCCTATTATCCCCAAACAAACTTCTTGCTTGTTCCCTCAAACTTGCGATCAATTGATCTGTAACAACGCTTGTTGGGTTGTCCATTTTTTTGGCAAGTTGGGCACAATTCTCTATGGTTTCCCCTGCTTCATCAGCACTTAATCCCCAAAGGTCCCCATCTGCGGCATGGTCAATGTCCATTTTGGTATAGTGGTCGACACGATGGTAAAATATTTCAATTTGGGACCACAGATCGAAACTATGATGAGGGACTTTTCGGAGTAAATTTTTAAAACGAGTCCATGCATCATAGATAGGTTCATCTTGATGTTGTTTGAACATCAAGATGTCATTTGGAGTGGGTGAATTTCGTGGTTGGTAGTAGGGCGGATTCGCGTTCTCCATAATGTCAAACGGAATAGTCAATGAACTTAATTTACTAACAAAGGCACAAAGAAAAGATAGACTAAAGAAACCTAAAAATAAAAATAAAAATCTTACTAGAAAGGAATCTAGCAAGTAGACCTAATAAAAAGAAATTCTAACCTAGACAATAACTATTCCCCGGGCTGCGGCGCCAAAAACTTGATACGCGGGATTGCGCCCTCGCAACAGGTTTTACCTCTCAAGGGATCTTGAGAAGCTTGCAATCCCCGCCAGGCAGTGTACCTGATCGTTGTACTATAGTATAGTGACAAGTACCGGGAGATTGATCGTTCAACTCAGGAAAAGTGTTCGCTAGGATTAGAAAGCCTACTAAACTAGGTCTAGAGGTGAGGGATGATTCTTTTTGTAATTTTTTATATTTTATGAAAGCAAGTAAAATCTCGGGTTTTGAAGGAGTGGGCGGATTTAGTTGCTAGTCAACTAACCCAATTAACTAAAGATGCAATCAAAATAAAAAAAAAATGAAAATAAACTAATGTATTTATGTGGTGGAAACAATAATGAGAAAAGATGTGTTTACTTAGATTTCATTACTCCCTAGATATCTTTTACCGGTTGATTAGCTTGTTACAATTGCATGGATGACGGGTTATATTCCTTAATACTAGTCGTAGGGCCGTGTACAATATTCCCTAACTCTATAAGCTCCTACTTCACTCCTATGTCGAGCCGACTAAAAGCTCCTAACATGGGATCACTAGAATTCACTTATGCATTAAATACAACCAAAAATCGTAGTACACCTCCGATCATGTTTCTTAAGACGTTCAAGCAAGTTACCAATGGAAGTATGCCAGTTTTCTTAAGCCTAACATCGAATACAATCATCCACAACAATTATAAGCAAACCATCAACTAATAATCAACATTTAGGTTTCATTACATCTAAGCAAACACAATAAAAACTGTAGAACCGTAGAGGGGGGGGGTGAATACAGTTTCTTTGGCTTTTTAGATGTTTAAAAACTTTAGGCCAAAAAGAAAACTAAGTGGTTGTACAAACAATCCAACAACCACTACTACAACCAAAGTATATAAAGCAAGTAAAGAACACAACGATATATACTGGTTCGTGATGGGGGGTTTATACCATCCGTACGTCCAGTTGCGAATCCGCGACTCCGATACTATTCACTAGTATAATCCTTTCGGTGGACTATAAACCGTTACAATTCACTCAACCAATATTGATGCTTACAAAGAAGGAGTTACTCACCAACGGTATTCCGCCCTCGGAAACCACCCAAAAGAATCTCACGATTCGACTTTACCTAAGGATCACAAAGATCTCTACCAAGACTTCCACCCGGAAGTATCAAACCCCAACTAGATCCCCAATGATCTAGGCTTGGTCACCAAGACACAAGACTTCCCTTACAAACAATTGAATGAATGAATATATGTTTGTTCAACCAAGTCCTAACCTAGCCTAGAGACTCGATTGTAATAGAAAGGGTATAAGAAAGACGACCCTAGGGTATAAGAAAGAAGACCCTCGACACAATCACAAGAGTGGATTAGGTTCTTGTGATTCTTCCCTTGCAAAGATATGTATTCTTCCAAAGATGTTAGTGTGGAAATCAAGAACACAAGATTAGAGATAGAGAGATTGAGAGATTTGAGAATGTTTAGAGAGAAAGAATCTAGAGAGAAAGAATAATGGCAAGGGGTGAGGAATACAAGAGGCAAGGCATGGTATTTATAGGCAAAACCCAAACTTAGGAATATTTTACCGAGGCCGGCGCGTCACCCACGCGTTGACGCGTGGGAGGCGCGCTAGACACCCAGGAAAAATATTCCCAAGGCTTTGGGTGTTTGGCATTATAAATGTCTTACCTTGCTAATCCCCCAATTGTACTTCACACTAAACCTTAACATTAATCATTCTAAGGTTTACCAACTCAAATAGCCAATTTGGAAATCATTTGTGAAGTGCTTAAAGAGAAACCAAATTACCAAGGGTTTAAAATGTAGATAGGGTAATTTGGAAGGGGTAGAAGAGTATTTCCTCACATGGCATAGAAAAGAGAGAAGGAATATTCCAATGCTTGGGGGGAAGAATGTGATGGAGGGTTGAGATGAAATGGTTTGAATTGGATGGCTAGGATCAAAGGGAGCCTCCATTGGTTTTCAAATAATTTGGCATGTGGAGAAATGTGGATGGATGAGATGATCTCATTAGAGATGGATGGCTAAGATCAAGTATGCCTAGGTTAGGGTTGAAGAGGATATTCCAAGGAATATGCTTTGCTTGGGGGGAAAGGAGAAATGAAGGGTTGAGATGGTTTCATTTGAATTGGATGGATGAGATCAAAGGGAGCCTCTTTTGCTTAGAGGGAAAGGTTAGATCAATGGTTGGGATTGTTTTGGTTTGAATTCAATGGCTATGATCAAACACATGTGGTGGTATAGGGAAGAGAGATTGGATGGATGGTTGAGATGTGTTTGATTTGAATTCAATGGTTGAGATCAAGCCCATGTGGTGATATAGAGATGAGGGTTTGGATGGATGGTTGTGATGTGTTGTAATTTGAAATCAATGGCTAGGATGAGAGGAGCCATATTAGGGTTTCCAATAATTGGCATGTGTTTAATATGAAGGGTTGAGATGTGTTGTAAGGGATTGGATGGTTAGGATGTAGTGTGTAAGGGAATATGTAAGGGTGTAAGAGATTATGTAAGAGAATATTTGGTTTGGATATGATTGGTTTTGTCTTATGCATAAATGAGATTAAGAGAGGGTTAATACATAATCTAATTGTCATTAAGAAGAAAAGGTTTAGACAATTAAGATTATAAGTTGAGAAAATCATAGGTTACTTATAAGTTCAAGTAACACAATGTCGAGAATCCATAGATTCATATCTCGTGACTTTCCACGACTCGACGTTCTCAACTAATACCTTGGTTCAAACAAGTTAAGTGCTTTGCCTTGATGTAAAGCATAACCCAATTGGGAAAGGATGCGTTTGCGCAAAGTGACCTTTGACTTAGTTTGAACAATAAGGGAGTAAACCCGTTATGTAATTAGAGAAGATGTAAGCACGGGATATGAGCATATAGATGCTTCAACACGATGTTACGTGAAATATACAAGCTCCCTAAGTTTAGAAAAGCCTTGGCTAGAGGTGGTAGTTAGAAAACATGAGCTGGCGTTTTCCCGTAAATGGGTGCTTTGAAAGTAGGATCACTCAAGTCTCAAAACTCGTTTCGAGTGTTCTCAATTAAGCACATAACATATTCATACCTGTATTGAAAGATCCACATTTGTCAGGTAAGGGGAAAGCCGACTTTCAAAATTTGCCCGGAACCATACAGACTCCTGGCGTCACCCGCGCGTTGACGCGCGGGCAGCGCGCCAGGAGCAGACATTGGCTCCGGCGATTTTGAGCTAACGTTTGTTATTTTATGTGTTTCGATGGTTTATTTGTCATCATTAAAACATAAAGAGATCTTGATCATGTTGCCTCAACAAAAACCTAGCCTAGCATGTTAAAAGTAAGACAAGCATAAGATAGAATCACACAACACATAGACATATCATATGATTATTGGAAAACTTATCTTCAATTAAGCATGGATGGAACAAGGGTTGAAACCCTTATTTTTACAGAAAATTCATCTAGGGTTTAAGCTCTCCAAAGTTCTCCTAATATTCCACTCCCTTTACAATGAAAAATTGGAAAAAAAATATATAGAGAATACATCCTGACGGCGTCACGTTATAGCTTGTGACGCCGTCAACTCGCCGCCAAATTAAGGGTCGTATTGCCTAGATCCAGTCTTGACGCTGCCATGTAGAAATTGAGCTCTGGGCCGTCACTTGCAAAATGACATTGACGGCCTTGGTGACGCCGTAAGGCATTTTATACTTGAAATAGTTCCGGGCCGTCATTTGTATTCTTCATATCCACCTCTTTTGCCAAGCTTGACGCCGTCATGTGTGAGGTCTTGACGTCGTCAGGTACTGTTCCCAGCAAAGATTTTGAGACTTTGTCGTTTTCTTCACTTTTATGCTCCAAAAACGTCCAAAATGCTTCCTTTTCCAGATTTCTCCTCAAAAGTACCTAAAATGTCAAAAGGAACGATTTAGGGTAGTAATTGATCAAATAATCACGAATTCGGGCTTAAATGACCCCTTAAAAGCGGTACACTTTTTGCCTTATCACCTTCATTTCTGCAGCCCTCTTAGCCTCAGCTTCATCCTCTTTAGCTTGCAAGTGTGCTGCTACCTGCTCATTTAGCTTTTCATTGGCAAGTTCCTATTTGGTTTTCTTTCTTGAAGGAGGATCTTTTTCAACCACAACAGATTTTCCTTTATCCATTTGAGTGGAAGTAGCATCAGTAGGAATAGAAGGTTGATCAGTAGAAACCTTTTCAATAGAAGCATCAAGACCATCAGTGGGTATATATGCTGATTCATAAGTAGGAACCACCTTAGGCATTGAATCAGCAGTTGTGTCTCTATCAGAAGATTCTTGGACAGATGTCTCCTTGCTAGGTGAAGCCACATATTCTTTTCCAGCAACAAAGAATGTTTCTTCTGACTTAGTAGCACTTTCTGGGACCTTTTCAGCAGAAGCACCACTCATATCAACATCAGCAGAATAGGAAGCATCAGTCTTTCTCTGATGTTCTTCCAAATACTTTCTCCTGACATAAAGCACCTTCTTAGCCTTGGGAGAGGATGTTTCAACAGGTGGATCATTTTGTACATCCATAGCATCAACAGCATCATCCTGAGCACTCTCTAAAGTGGTGGTAGCAAGAATATGAAGTCCTTCCAAGTCAATCTTATCAGAACCCTCAGGAACTTCTTCATCTGATTCAACTACAACACCCTTCCTTCTCTTTGTCTTAAGCTGAGTTTCCAATTTCTTTACTTTCTTCACCAAGGTAACCACTGCCTTTCCAAGGGTTCTCTTAGTGTGCTTAAGATCTTTTTCCAATGTGTCCACTTTTTGCACATACCTATTCAATAAAAGAGACAAGGAAGTGAGAGTAACAGGACCTTCAGCTCCACCTGCAGGGATATCTGAGGTATTTGGAGCATCATTAGTCCTGACAGGAGAATTATAAAATCCTGCATCTAGATCCACATTTTCCTTAGAAGAAGGTCTCAGTGGACTTGGTGTGGCAAGTCTTCTTATCCGTGGAGAGTGGACAGGGTGGTCAGGACCAAAAACCTCAGGTGCCACATGCTCAGTAGGAGCATCAACACCAAGTGAGGGTAGTGGTGTGGGAGGTCTAGGTGTGGATGGCCTTGGAGATAGAGGTGGTTGGGCATCATCAGCAACTGATGCACTTGCATCAGGAGCAACTGAAGGACCCTCAGCAGAATCTACTGATGAATTAGCATCAGCAGGTTCTTGACTACTAGCAGCTGCATTGCCATCAGGCAACATACCAGGTAATAAAGGCCTATGGTCCCCATTATATTTTGTTTGCATAGAAGCAAATAGTTTGCTGGACAACTCTTAAGAGGCATATGGGTAGTGTCATTGGTCTGAATCCCTAAGATTATTTGAAGAAACCTAGGATACATTAAAAATTTAAGTTTGGTATCCTTAACATTTTGAATAATTTCATCAAATATGTACTTAGAGAAATTAAAAGTTCTACCCTGAGATAAGCACACAATGGCAAGAGCAATAGCTGTGGAGAATTGGTCCCAACCTCCATACTTAGAGCTCATACACTGAAGCAGAGTGTGTGTCAGAAATCTCCATTTAGGGCAAAATTGATTTTTGTACCAGACCTTACCATTTCTAGCATATCCAACAACCTGAAGACTCACAAGAATCTCCTCCTTAGGTACCTCATGTTCACCACCTTCATCATCAAGCTGTAATTGAGCCCTAACCAAAGACTCTGTAACAAGATATTCTTCCCCATCAATAGTAGCCACAATCTCCGTTGGTCCTTTGTCAACAAACCTCACTTGAGTTGTATCCCAAAATTGTGTAACCAAAGATTCATATATAATGTCAGGGTATTGGGTTAAAGCAAAGTGAATCTTTGACCTTTGGAGAAACTCCATCATCTGAACATAATGAGCATCCTCTTTACGTCTATCTAGGAAAGCTTGTTTGTTATGATCACCTTTGAATAACAATTCTGCCATTGAATGATAAGAGAGAGTGGGTTTGAATGCTGAGAGGTTTTGAAATGGTTTTTGAGTTTATAAGGAGAGGGAATCAGTTGTTTGTGAGTGGGATTTGCACATCTAGGTTATTTGAAGTAAAATTCCAAACGTGGAGTGTATTTGGCAAGAATTGTGGAAACAATCTTTGACCAATATTTGACTTTAATAAAATACCAAAATAAAACATGAAACTGACTCATCAGCAGAAACCAAGTCAATCAGCAGGAATCATATGGTCAATCAGCAGAAACCTACTTAATGTTGACTACGGTCAACCATTTCACCCATCAGCAGCAAAGATATGTTTCAATCAGCAGAAACACTCCATCAGAGGGAACCACTATTCAGTAAAAATCTCTTTTGTTAGTCAAACTTTCTTTCCCAAATAAATTTCAACTGCTTTGCATTAATGGCAATAACTTCTTCTAAACACGAGGCTTAATTTGGCTTATAAATAGGGGATAAAAATCCCCAAATCAGACCAATCACATTTGTAATCCAAATCCCTAATTACATAAACCTACATTTAAACGCAACCATGAACTCCAACCCAAGTGTCATCAATATTTCTTCTGACTCCTCTGATTCATCTGAATCATTGACATCTCCACCACCATTCCAAGTTCCAACCAATCCAAGAGGTCTCACAAAGGAACAAGCCAAGAAGAAGAAGCATGATGTAGGTGCATCAAGCAGATGCCCTAATCCTTCAAGGTCCTCATAATCTTCTGAGGATCCCAATCCTTGGATCCCTTATCAACCACCACCGCGTGAACTCGTGTCACCCTTCATCTGGACCTCTTTCGATGAAGATGACGATCTTTACCATCCTCCCTCAACACCGGAGAGACTCCAATCCTCCCGTCCAAGACCACCATCAAGACCAAGAAGGTCAAATCCTCCTCTGCCTTGCCCTCAATAGTATGAGACCTTCACCAGGAACAAGGTCAAGAACAAGGCTGCAGAGGTGATAGGGAAGGGAAAAGGGAAAGTAGAGTAGTGGTGTCAGGGTTGGTAGGCTAGGTGTTAGGTTTTGGGATTGTTTTGGTTATTTCGGTATCATGTAACTTCATCCTTCTTATACCTTTGTTGATCATGAATAAAACTTTGTTTCTCCTGTATTATCTCTTGATTAATCATCTGACTTGTTTGAATGAAAGTTATTTAGCTCTTTTGTACTAATGAATACACATTCTACTGATATAAACACTATTGACAGAAACAATGAGCAGGAACACATATCCCACTTCTTTTATGATCATACTTCTGATATGTTTTAAGAGTATCAGCAGAAAGTCAATAGCACTTGGTCAATCCACAAGATAACTCATCCGTAGAATCTTCTTTATGGTCAACTTGTTTAATCAGTAAATATCACAAACTCAACTACCTCCCATTAAGTTACATTAACTCTCATTAACACCAAATCAGGTCTATATAAAGAAGCCTTCAAGTCACAAGCTACCCAAATCAAATACACACTAGTTCCATACACACCAAATATCTTCTCAACAAAAGCAGTCATGAACCCCAAATCCAATGTGATTGAAATTTCTTCTGACTCATCATCCACATCTTCTGACTCTACCTATGATCTACCCCAAATCAGGAAGGCATATTACACCATTGGTGAGGGACCTTCTAAGGTCAATACATCTCCTGCTTCATCATAAGAAACTCTAAATCCAACTCCCCTAACAGTTATTCTCACAGACTTTACTCCAGTCACTGAGTTTCTTACTAGTGAGATGGAAAGAGTTGTAGCTGATATGAGCAAAATCTCAGTCCCTGTGGAGCCTCAATCTTCCCAAAGGTCTAAAGGTCCACTAAAAGTTGTCCTAGGGCTTGCTGCTCCCAAATTGTGGGACAAAGATATGCAATCCAGAGGGGTCCACAAGAGAATGCCTGACCCCAAGGACAAGGACATGGGAAAGGGAAAAAGGAAGATGAAGTAGGATGTTGGTTGTGTAGGTTGTTGGGTAGGTGTCTTTTGAGGTTGTTCAGTTGTAATGTTGTTTGTTGGTCTTGCTTGTACTCTTGAAACACTGTTGGTGGAAGTACTCCTTGTAATGAATCTGAATAAAATTTCTAGTTTCTGCTTTCTTCTTTTCTACTGATAAGTGATATAGTGATCTTTGTCCATCAGCAGAAACAGAAACCTGCAAAGCAAACACTAAAAACAGAACACAAAAGACCAACTTATACAAATAATGGTTATTCTAAATAACATTAATCCTGCAAAACAAAGGTAGCTAACATAATCATAAAAATATACATAATTTACAACATCAATATCAATCCTCCCCAAAGGCATATGCCTCCCCTCAGGCTTATGCCTCCCCTCAAACACATAATTCAAGGGTTAACCATCCCAATGTGGACAACTAAGTGGTTAAACCTAGGTCCATCAAAAACCTTTGTTAATAAATCAACCACATTATCATCAGTATGAATTTTAAGCACCTGTATTAAATGTTTCTCATTTGCATATCTGATAAAATGGTGCCTAATTTCAATATGTTTAGTTCTTTGATGAAAGACTGGATTTTTAACAATTGAAATGGTACTCTGATTGTCAATATAGATTTTAGTGTTCATGAAGTTGAACCCATAATCAAGCATTTGATTTTGAATCCAAAGTACCTGACCACAACAATAAGCAGCAGCAACATATTCTGCTCCAGTAGATGAGGTAGCCACAATGGTTTGTTTCTTGCATTGCTAAGAAATTAGCCTTCTGCCAAGGAATTGATAACCTCCTATTGTGAATTTCCTGTCCAAATTAGCTCCAGCATAATCACTGTCACTATATGCCTCCAACACAAATGGTGAGTCTCTTGGATACCAAAGACCTAGCTTAGGTTGGCCTTTTAGATACTTGAAAATCTTCTTCACTGCATTCAGGTGGGAAGTCAATGGAGTGACTTGGTGTCTTGAACAAGCACTGACAGCAAAAGTGATGTCAGGTCTTGAAGCTGTTAGGTACATGAGTGAGCCAATCATGGATCTGTATACATGAACATTGACAGCTTCATCTAGTTCATTCTAATTCTTAGGCTTTGGAGGTTCATAGGGAGTAGTTGCAGTCCTCAATAATTCAAAGTCAAACTTCTTCAAGATGTCTCTTACATATTTCTCCTGATGGATAAAGATCCCTTCAGGTTGTTGCTTGACTTGTAGCCCCAAGAAAAATGTCAGTTCCCCCATTGCACTCATTTGAAATTCACTCTTCATTAAATCTTCAAATTCCCTGCACCAGGCTTCTTTAGTGGAACCAAAGATGATATCATCCACATAGACTTGGACAAGAATGATATCCCTTGAATTCTTCTTGATGAAGAGAGTCTTATCAATAGCTCCTATTCGATAGCCATGCTCCAAAAGAAATGTTGATAACCTTGCATACCAAGCTCTTGGTGCCTGATGAAGACCATAGAGTGCTTTGACAACCTTTTACACCTTCTTTGGATTCTGTGGGTCTTCAAAACCTTTTGGCTGAGTGACATAAACTTCCTCTTCAATCTTGCCATAGAGAAAGACACTCTTCACATCCATCTGATACACCACAAAACCCATGTATGAAGCAAAGGCCAAAAATAGCCTAATGGCCTCAACTCTAGCTACAGATGCAAAAACTTCATCATAATCAATCCATTATTCTTGTCTAAAACCCTGAGCAACCAATCTTGCTTTGTTTCTGACCACAATTCCTCTTGCATCCCTCTTGCATTTTAAAATCCACTTGGTCCCAATTGCAAATTTTCCTGCAGGCACATCAACAAGTACCCATACATCTTGATTCTTGAACTATTGCATCTCTTCCTGCATAGCCTCTACCCAACTAGGATTATTCAAGGCTTGTGTAATACTGGTTGGTTCAACTTGAGATAGGAAACAAGCAAATAAACAGTGTTGTTGATCTGTATGATTGTCCCTTTTCTGATTGTAACATATGTGAGAAAAGCACATTCTCCAAACTGTGTCTTTTTCACTGCACTTCTGGTTAGAACCATAGCATTGGGATCACCAAGGATATTGGTTTGAGGATGAATGGTATTTATCCTCTTAGTGGGGTTAGGGTTAACCTCAACAGAAGTGTCAAGATTGGTCAGAGTTGGAGCAAAATCATCATCATAAGAAGCTGATTGGAAAATTCCAGCACTTTGTCTATGATTTCCAAGGTCTGAGGGGCTGGGAAACCTTGTAAAAGGTTCATCTAAGCTGGTGGATGTAGCAGTAGAAAAAGGTACAACAGCAGAAATGCCATCAGAAGAATTGGCATCAGCAGCAATAGGGGCTCCATCAGCAGAAACTATGTTTCTGCTGGCATCAAGAGCAGCTTGTCTCAAGAGTGCCTCAGTATCTTGAGCAAACTCAAGACCAAGACTCTTAGCTTCTTCATTTGCTGCATGCTCTTGCTTTTTAAGTCTGGAAAGATCTTATGCATATGTTGAGTTATCCACATCATCAGCAACTTTGTCATCAGAGGCTACTTTCTTAGTAGGACCTGCAACATGAATAGGGAGAGAAGAAACAACAATAGTGGGTTCATCACATTCTGAATCACTGTCTGAGTCATCTTCCAGGGTACCTGCAATGTTAGTAGGTGACTCTTGTGTACCTGTAGATGGGTTAGTTTTAAATCTTGTATACCCCAAGTGATCTGTCAAGTAGTCAAGGTCAAAGTACCATTCATGACCTTTTCCTTGAACATTTTCATTGTCTTCCAGAAATCTCAGGTTAAGAGTCTCGTCAATCTTCTTAGCAGCTAAATTATATACCCTGTAAGCCTTACTATGAGCTGAGTATCCAACTATGTACCCTTCAGCAGCTTTTTCTTCAAACTTTCCTAGGTGATCACTTGTATTCAGGATAGTCACTTGACATCCAAAAGGTTTAAAGTACTCAATGGTGGGTATCTTCCCAGTCAAAAGCTCATAGGGTGTTTTATTATGTGGTCTTGTAATCAACACCCTATTTAGTACATAACAAGCAGTGCCTACTGCTTCAGTCCAAAACATTGTGGGAAGTTTAGAGTCAGTAAGCATGGATCTTGCAGCCTCTATCAAGGTTCTATTCTTCCTCTCAACAACTCCATTTTTTTGTGGAGTTCTGGCATTACTATAATCCCTTTTTATACCCTTAGTCCCACAGAGTTCAATGAGATTGGCATTTTTGAACTCTGTCCCATTGTCACACCTTATCCCTTTTATCTTCTTGTTGAGTTGGTTTTCAATGAGGGCCATATAGTCTTTTAGAGTCTGAAAAGTTTGGTCTTTAGTCCCCAAAAAGAATACCCAAATAAACCTACTATAAGCATCAGTGATCACTAGACAAAAGTACTTATGGTCAATACTTCTGATGGATGTTGGACCAAAAAGATCCATATGCAGTAGCTGTAAAGGTTCTAAAATGGTGCTCACAGCAGTAATGGCTATGTAAGAAGCCTTGTGTTGCTTTCCTTTGTTGCATGCAACACAGTTGTGTTCATTAGTGAAGACCTTGGAAGGAAGTCCATGAAACAGTCCATTCTTAGCAAGCTTGTTGATAACTTGAAGTTTACATGTGCCATCCTTCTGTGCCATTTTGTAGATTCATCCAAGGATGCTTTAGCCACCAAGCATGCTAGATCACCTTCAGGCTTTACATCATTCAAGTTGAATGTGTAAAGATTATGATTTCTTGGAACCCTTAGCAATACAAGACTCTCATCAGGTATTTTGAAGTCTTTTGATAGAATAAGACAGTCCTCCTCAGTGAATAGCACATGAATCTTTTTGTCACAAATTTGTGAAACAGAGAACAAATTAAAATTTTGTAGCTCTTTCACATAGTAGACATTCTCAAAATCCACTTTTGGAGTTCTGATGGTTCCTTTTCCAGTGATCCTTCCTTCTCCACTTCCAAATTTTACTTTGCCTCCATTAAAAGGCACAAAATCATGCAGCTTCTCTTGATTCCCAGACATGCTTCTAGAGCAACCACTATCCACAATACCTAAGTCTTTATTTAAAAGAGCATGTTCCTACGACAACAAAATATACAAGAACATGAGTACCATAGAGAGACTCAAGTCATGAATGACTTGAGCCTGCCTTGTGGATCATTAGAATGAAGCCATGTAAATGAGTTAGATCCACCATTGTTCCTGGAACCCCTGTGTAAAAATGGTCTGTTAAATTTCCAAGAACAATCTGCTGAGGGCTTTACAGAATAATCCCAATATGCCCTTCCCAAAAACATTGGGTCATAATATCCAGGCCAATAACCATTTTGAAAGTAATTATTGTTATATCCATAAAATGGTCTAGCAACATGTCTGTTCCTATCAGCAGGAAAATATCTACCATCAGAAACAGACCCACCAGCAGGAACAGACCTATCAGCAGAAACTGAGTTTCTTCTGCTGGTGGTGTGGGTTGACTGTGGAATATATGAGGGTTTGGCATGAACATTGGTCCACTTTGGTCTAGGTCTATTATGAGCAACAGAAACACCCATCCTCTTTTCATAAAAATCACAATCCTTAATCAAATGCAATTTACTACCATAAACAAAACATTTCTTCTTTCTAGAAGATTTATTCAAACCAAAAGATGTCTTATCAACCACAGAATTATTCAAACAAACACTGGAAATAGAATTGTTTTGTAATGACCGAAAGGAATTGTTTTTCAAAGAAGTAAATAACAAGTCTTCAGGAGAAGCTGTCTTTGAAATAACTTCATCAGCAGCAACTCTAGAGTCAGCAGACTTGTAAGAGGACTTGACAGAGGACTTTGGTGAGGACTTGGGTGAATCTGACTTGGTCTTGGAATCACAACTGGCATAACTAGAGGTAGAGGTCTCTGAGGTCTTGTCACTAAAAGAACAAGAGAACACATTCATTAGAATCATTACTAGAGACACTACGAGAGTCAGGGGAGTCATTAGACCTAGTGCCAGTTTACATCTGTGATTCAACTAAGTCTAAATGGTAGGATGTGGGCTTAGAGGTTCCTATGATAGTGGGAGAGACAGAGTCCTTAGTTTTACAAACAGGGTTTGGCAAGTCACCTGACTTTTTGCCATACAAATGATGTGAGCCATCAAAGTCTAAGGTAGTGGTGGTGGGCATAAATACTCCTCTAATTGGTCCTGGAACAGCATGCATCTCACCTTCTTTTAAGAATTTTTTATTGCTTACAGGTTCAGGGTTATACTTACTTTTCTTATTTGAATTATGGTGTACCTCTGCACCTACATATTTCTGAAAACCTAAACCTATCTCAGATGTTACAGACTGACTACTATAGAGCAAGCTAGCTAGCTTATCATTAGAAATTAGCCATTCTTTATGCCTAGCCACTTCATTATCAAACTTATCTTGCAAAACTTGTTTCTCTAATTCAACTCTAGCCTTTTATTTTTTAGAAAATTTTAACTCATTACTAGTCATCTCTAAATCCCTTTTTAACACTCTAATTTTCTCCTCATAAGCCAATTGATTTTGTTGAAACCAAACCTTTTGTTTTTCTAATGTTTTGACAGCTTCTTTATTAGCTTGAGCCTGAATAAAATTGTTTTTATATTTTGGTTCCATATCATCGTAAGCTTCTTTAAGTGCATTATATTTTCTATCACAACCAAAAACACAATCAAATACCTGAGGAGATATGCCCATGAAGGCAAATTCTGCATCACAACTAGCCAGGCAAGAGATTTGCTCAGAAGTACTGCTTGTAGCATCATCAGTATCATGCTCATTCCAATCAATGCAAGCATCCACAGCAGTCACCAAAGCCTTTGTATCTCCATCTTCCAACTCCTTCTTCTTGTAGGCTGAATACCTTATGTTGTCTTCAGCCTTCTTAGCATTACACTCTCTTGAAAAGTGTCCTATCTCTCCACATGAATACACTTCACCTTTCTCCTGTCAAATCTAGCAGGATCTCTTCCTCTAATGTTGAGCTTTCTCCCAGCTTTCTGCTCAAACCTTCTGACCTTGATGGCAAGCTAAAGTAAAGGCTATTGAAGAATCAAAGAATTTGTCAACGTTACAACTTGATGAATTAATTGGAAACTTGAAAGTCTACGAAGTAATTATAAAGAAGGACTCTGAAATGGTCAAAGGAAAATGAGAGCAAAGCAAGTCAATCGCCTTGAAAGCTAGAAAGGAATCTAGTAATGAAGATAGCTCATCTTCCGAAAGTGATGACAAAGAATACGCCATGGCCGTAAGAGATTTCAAGAAATTCTTCAAAAGGCGAGGAAGATTCGTTAGACAACCACACGATGAAAGGAGAGCATCTCAAAAGAATAAAGATGACAAGAATAGCAAGAATGAAAGAAAGTGTTTCAAATGTGGTGATCCAAATCATCTCATTGGAAAATGTCCAATGATGTCAAGAGATCAAAATCAAAGAGCATTCGTTGGAGGAGCTTGGAGTGATAGTGATGAGGAGGAGAAAGAAACGACAAAATAAGAAAAGTGTCTTATGGCAAAAACATCAAGCGAGGTACGTTCCGAAACCGAATATTTTAGTGATGAGAATTTATCATTAGACGAAAATGATTTAGATAATGAGTATAATAGACTATGCAAATTAGGACAACAAGTAATAACTAAAAACAAATCACTAAAACATATAAACAACCAATTAGAAAATGAAATACTAGAACTTAAAATTAAAATACATAAATTAGAGAAAGGCAAAGAAATTATTGAGGAATGTAAATTATGTCAAGAGCTTAAATGTGAAAATGAAATACTTAGAGATGAAATTTGTAAATTTGACAAATTTGAAAATAGTAGTAACTCACTTAAAAAAATAATAAGTATTCAAAGAATATCCGGAGACAAAACCGGCCTAGGATTTAACCCAATTGAAGCTTCATCTAGTGAAACAAAAAATGTTAAGTTTGAAAGCGAATCTAGTAAACCAACATCCTTAGAATACCATCCAAAATACATACTCATAAATGATAAGAAAATACCTCTTGCTAGTAATGAAGAAATAAAAACGTTTTATAAACCGTCTTTAAAGACCGATGTAGGATCCTCTAAACCTAAAACAAGATCTAAAACTCCACCACCTAGGAAACCAAATAATTCTTATCCTAGATCTAAAACACCTCAACCAAGAAGAAACCAAAATAAACAAAACTACAACAACCCTAGTAATCAAATGTGGAACTATCAACCAAGTTACAACCCTTGGGGAATACTACCACCATTCATGCATCCTAGCCAAATGTTGAACATGTTTGGACCAAAAAACTTTGGACCAATGAGGCAATGGGGACCAAATAGCTAGATCAACTTTCCTTACTACTATCTTAGAGTTCTATCACCATAGACTTTTGCCAAAGTCTATTTTCAATCTTGAAGATTTAGAAGATTTTTTTTTAAGACCGCCGGGTACGCCATTCTTTCTCTACTCATTGCCATGCGTAGATAAAAAAAAATTTTGCTACTTTGCTTGCGTAGATATTATTTACTTCCTTATTTCTCTTGTTAATACATATATATACATATACTTATCCCTGTACGTATAATACTATATAAATAATACACACACATACACACACACACACACACACACACACACACACACACACATATATATATATATATATATATATATATATATATATATATATATATATGCGTGCACATAACCTAGATACGTCATTAGTTGACTTTCTAGAACTCCAGGAAATTGTTCGTTTTCGAACCTTTTCCTTCCCCATTGGCTCTTTTGAACTTTGACGTTCAACTCGAAGATCTTTTATGTCCACTATTAGAAAACTCATGATGATGAAGGGATGTGAGTTAAGTGGATCAACATAAAGGAAGAACGCCTTCGCACATGAATACTATGGATGAAACAAACTCATTTCTCCGACAAAAACTCATCTACGTCATCATTTCTCAACTCCACCTAATAACCCACCACTTATTCACACCTACACATAATCTATATTTATATATGTGTGTGTATATATATATATATATATACACACACACACACACACACATATCCACACATTCCCGAACATCTCTCAAATCCTCTATTATCTTGACACCTTGATCATTTTATCCAAAATTGTCAAAGGTATATTCTAATTAACAAAACGTTAATTAAAAATTGTCAAGTAATTCATCATCATGCCAATAAACTCTTACGTATAATTGATATATTATAAATCTAATTATATACGTATAAATATGTTTGTTCCAGAAACCAAAACCGCAAAAATTAAAAATTCAAAGGGCGGCCCCCTTAATGTTTAAGGGGACCAGCTTGTTATCGAGGGCAGTCCCTTTAATGTTTAAGGGAGCCGGCCTACTGTAATTCCCAAAATCGTTTTCCAGCTTAAATTCTTTCCCAAACACTCCATTTGTTCATTATTTCCTCCCTCACCACTGTTGTGAACGAACCAAAACCACTAAAATCCTTCACCAAATCGCCAATCTGGGGTTGTTTTGCAAGGGGCAAAAGCTAACCAAACGTATAACAACATCTTTTGTAAGTTTTTCAACATAAATTTATCACATTTCATTCAATTTAGTGTCTAATCAATAATTAGGTATTTTATTAAAATTTATTTTAATCCGAATTTTAGTAAAATTCAAGTTAGGAATTGAGTAACCAAATGCTTCCCATAGGATTAGAATGTAGAATTGCAACTCAAACTAAGTATAACACATCATATTTTAATCGCCCATAAACCCTTGTTAATGTCATTTTTCAAAAAGCACATTGTTGATATAACTCTTAAAAACTAGTTAAAACTTACTACAACGTAGTAGTTAAATGTTTTAAACAATCTAAACATACTTATCAATTCTTTGCAAAAAGTTTCATGAAGACAACATGGGCGTTTGGTTCATGATCAAATCATACTGATATAAATTTATTTAAAACTTAAAACTAGCTCTTTAAACTTACTAACATAATTCGAGTCTATAGATGTCATCAAGATATATAATCAATATATATATATATATATATATATATATATATATATATATATATATATATATATATATATATATATATATATATATATATATATATTGATGTTTTAGGCGACATTCATCTAGTTAAGGGAGCGTTTGGTTTATCTTGGAAAAGACATTTTGAAAACCAAAATTCATATTTTCACTTTTTAAACAAGTTTTATGTTAGTCAAACTCGCAAGAAAAAGCAAGATATATAATCTAATATATATCTAGCTTAATTTCGAAATGAATTATGATATCTAAAGTGATGTTTGGATAGTATTGATATTATATCGAACCTATTCCACAACTACACTTTGACATCATAAGATACATTCTAAACGAGTTTAAAATTAAAAACAAGGGACATTATGAAACTGCTTCCTAGGATAATTTTTTTTGTTGAAGTAGGCTTCCGTTCCACATGTATTGCATATATATATATATATATATATATATATATATATATATATATATATATATATATATATATATATATATATATATATATATATATATATATATATATATATATATATATATATATATATGCATGTTAATTGTTTATGTCTTAATTTTATTTTTGTTGTTATATTGTTTAGGTGAAAATGCCTAAGACCACGGTTGGTGATGTTTCAAAAACCAAACAATACATTCCTCAAGTCTCCTCTACTCCCGGCATGTCTCCCGCCGTTGCATGTTACTATCATCCCATTGAAAATAGAAACATTCACGAGGGAAGAATTGTCGATCCATCCTACTATGAATCTGATCAAATCGAACGAATGTTCACCAATATCCATCTTGATTGTCTTTTCAAAATCAACGAACCAATCATTCCTCATTTTGTCCTCGACTTCAATAGCCAAGTGACAGTGCAAACTGATCCCTATGGCCACCTCCTCATTTCTTTCATGATCCAACATCAATTCATCACTCTTACTCTTGCTCAATTTGGACAAATCCTCAGAATCCCATACAATGGCCAAGCCGTATACTCCAATGAATGGGATCTTTCCTCACTTGAACGAAATCGTCCTCAGGATGGTCCATACTATTCTGAGATTCCTAGTCCTGAAGACATTCGTCGACTGCTTGAACTAGAACGTGGTACGACTAGTCGCAAAATCAAGTCGAAGGTCGAAGAATGTCGATATTCATGAAAATCAAATTCTTCTCAAAGTGCTAAGCCCCGGCATGAAAAATTGGGAAGAACTCATTCGAGAGAATGCGTTTGGTACCGGCGGTCACCGTGATCATCTCATGGCTAGCATTACCCACATGTTGTATTGTATAGTTGCTGAAGAAAACTACAATATGGCTTATCTCTTTGTCCATCGAATCATGACTGCGAAAAACACTCCAAATGCAAATCTTCCTTATGGTATGTTCCTCACTCGACTTTATCGTCATGTCATGGAACACTACCAAGATCTTCGAAATGATTACTATGTGCAAATTCATCCCACTTTGAACCAACTCACTCTTGTTCGTACTCGCCGTTCTCGAAGTGACAAAGGAAAATCTCGTGGTCCTTTGTTTTCTATGCCTCGTGGTTCAACATCTCATCGAGGTAATGATGATGAGGAGGAGGAAAACACCTCGCGTGTTAGTACCACATCTCCCACTACCTTTGTTGATGATCTTCCTGATATTGATTATACCGATTATCAAATTCCTCTTCCTCATGAGCGTATCGATGAACTCCTCTTCACTCGTCAAACGTCCGTAATCAACCGACAACAACAAATGCATGAAGAAGTTAGAGGAGGATTCAAGTCCGTAGGAAAGATGTTTAGGAAGATGATGGGCAAGAAGAAGAAATAGAGTTGTTGATGTTAAACTACTTTACTATATTATTGAACTATTAGACATTTGTGTGGTTTGTTATTTGTCCGATGTATTCGGAAATACTTGTGTTCTTTCATGTTTATTTCTTGAATGATGCTTAGGTCTTAACTATTATCATGCTAGGATCTTGATCATAACTTAATGCTAATATTATGCTTTCTTTAAATTTGGCTTATAATATATTAGTTTGCATGCATGATTTGTTTATATATACTTATATTTCATCATTCCTAGAGTATATGCTTCAAATAGAGCTTGCTGGAAACACACATTTGAAAAACCACCCTGATTGGCTCCAAACAGTCAACCTAAATTGACCAGGGAATGGTCAACAAGATCAAACTGCCTAGAGTCAATGCTCCGCGGAATATAGTGTTTCCCCGGGTCGTTATGTCCCGACGAGGTGTGGATGGTAATCAAAACGGTTTCGTGATCGGGTGAATTTGAATGAAAAGGGTTTAAGTGAGTGATTACACTAGGGAATCTACAATGAAATAGCTTAAAGAAGCTATATGAATAAGACAGGGAAGTTGGAAAAACCATAAACGATTTAAACCTAAAAATGCGTACGTTACGTTTAAATAACGCGAACGTACAAAATAAAACGTAAAAACTGAAATCTGAAAACACCCAGGGGGTGAAAATGACACTTTTACAAACTTAAAATAAAAAGAAAATTTAAAATGAAAGTAAAGTTATTAACTTGATTATTTTAATATTTAAACACTAATTAATTAATTAAAACTATTTTAAATCTAATTTTAAAATAAACTAAAAATAATAAAGGTTACAAAATAAACTAAAAACTTACAAAAAATATTTTCTAAACCTTAAAAAGAACTTGAAGAAAGTATAATAAATAAAAATAAATATTTTTGTCTTTTTATGGATTTTCTATTAATTAAAACTAATTATCTTAATTAAACTATTTAAACTAATTTAAATTACAAATAATACTAAATTGACTTAGAAAATTATGGAAAAATTTATCAAACTATTTTATAACATTTAAAAGCTAGGAAAAATATAAAAACTAGGTACTACTTTATAAAAATTAATTATGCTATTTAAAACTTAAATATTACTTAATTACTAATAAAACTAATATTAAATCTAATAAATACCAAATGATAAAATAAAAATATGAAAAATTTCCTAAAATTACTTTACTATAAAAGGTAATTAATAAAAATATAAAAATGCCAAGTGCTTAACAAAAATTTAAAAATGAAAATGAAAATTAAATTACATTAAATAGAAACTATCACTTGATTTTAAATTGTTTTTTTCTTGATTTTTCTTTTACAAACCTGTTTTACATCTAAAAACAGCAAACTTTTGTAAAAACAAACTTAATGGACCTCAAAAATAAGCACTTGAAGTGCTTATTGGGTCAACAGTTGACTTATGTTGACCAGGATGGGAATAAAGCTCAAATCAGCTTAGGTGGGACCCACAATGGGTAAAACTGATCCAAATAAGTTGTTAGAACATGTATAAGCTGGAAAAGAGCAATAGTGACCACAAAATAAGCACTAAGATCAAAATAAGCACATTGAAACTTGAGTGAGGACTGAAAATGGGGACAGATTTGTGAGGCCAATTCAGGTGGGGTCCACAGGCCTATGGGTCAAACAAATGGTCAACTCAAGGAACCTGGTAGGGGGGAGTTGAAATGAACCAAGGTTGGGCACTGGGACCCACAAGGGTGGCCAGAAAACCACCACCAAGTGGTGGTGGTGGTGTGGATGGTGACCTGCTGATGCAGGGGAACAGATGGCCAAACAGGCCACTTTGGACTAGCTTTTCAATAAGCAAACAAGGTTCAAAATCCAAATTTCTTTTTGATTCAGATATACAAGCTACTAAAAAACAACAAACAACAAGATTTATGTATTTCCAAACTATATTGAACCCTACAGAAGATCAAGAAAATCCTTTCATTGTAACAGACATGAATATTTGACTTTTGAAATTTTGCAACACTTTGACTTTCTTGAACTTTGATCACATCTAACTGATTATGAATGAAGTTATAAACTATATTTAGACTATTTAAGACTAATTTAACAATTATTGTAACTATTGTGAATGATTTGAGAACACAAACCCCTCACAGTCAACTGTGAGGGAGATTACCTTATGATTTTGACTTTTTGCTTATTAGGTACTAGTTATTACTCCTTACATAACTTACATGACCTTAATAGAGTATAACTAAACCAGATATACCACCCACAAGCCCTTTGAACTCAGAGATGCAGCATGTGCCAAACACCCCTTAACATTTATATAAATGGGATTTTCACATCATGAGGCTAATTAGGACCATACAACTGATTCAAAAGGATTTCATTTGATATAAAAAAATCTTAAATAAGTACATAAACAGCAACAAAAACAACAAGAGCCTATGATCACCAATATTGCTAATTATGACAGTGTAAAATGGAATATAGAGAAGCTATGTATTCTACTGAACAAGTACTAGCTATGAATCCAAATTATGTCTGTATTGCAACTAAGAAACACAGAAAACCATTTATAATTAGATAATTAAGCTAATGCACAGTGATTGCAAAATTTTAGAACAATGCTTACAAGTGAGTTCCAAGCTGAGACATGAACTAGGCACCACAAATCACTCCTAAAAGCTTCCCAAGAAGCTACTAAACCAATAACAATCCATCATTCTCCATGCTTCTGATTTTTACCCTTCTTTTCTTGATTTTTTTATTTTTCTATAATTTATTGGTATTTTTGATATTTTATAACTAAACTTGGTTTAAATTCATTCTGAGCTTGTAAAAACTTATGTTCAACTTAAACTAAGCTTGTGATAAAGTTGAGAACAACAAATGAGCATAAATAAAGATTATACTAAAAAACTCAAACTTATGGTGAAACTGAAAATTGAATTAACACTTGAAATTGTGGAATGAAAACTTATATTATCTTAAAGAAAACAAGTTACAAACTAAAATTTTGATCAGAATGTGAAATTACAATAAATTTGACAAAAGCCACATTAAGCTAAATTCTACTATTAACTACCTATGCTAACTGCTTCTTTTTCTTTTTATATGGAACCTTTAGGGTTTGTGTGACCCTATGAACAAATCCCACTACACTCCTGAGCCGTTGGATGGCTCAGGGCTAATCTTGGCCTTCAAATTCTTTTGGCGGGAAAAGGGGAAGTGGGTTTGGTGTATGAATTTAATGAGGAGATGAGGGGGGTTGAATGTAGGTGAGAACATTAATGATATTTGGTGGAGTTGGTGAGGACAGTGGAGGAGGGGGGAGACAAAACACCAGGGATTAGGGGTGTGTTAATGGAGGTCTGGGAGGTTAGGGGTGAGTGGTGAGGGCGTTGACTGTGTTGACCGGGGGAATTATTAAAAGTGGGAGTGGGCCGGGTTAAGTGGTGATGGGCTGGGGGGTTTATGTTGGATCAGATTGGATTGGGTTTGGTAATTGGGTTATAATAACACAAGGGATCCGTTTGGTATATTTAGTAAACACAAGGACCAGTTTTGCATTTTCTGAAAATTGCAAGGACTGAAAATGTATGCTTTCCATAGATATCATAAGGACCAAACTTGCTAACTTTAATGACCCATGAATCCAAAATGTATTATTTTTTTATTTTTTTATTTTTAAAACACTGGGGACCAATTATGACAAATTACCAAACTTAAGGGACCAAACATGTAATTTCCTCAAAATTTCACCCAAGGACTATTTTTGACACATTTTGATTTTCCAAGGGCAAAAAATGATTTTCCTTTCAAAAATACCCCACCAGGGACCAAATCTGTCAATTACTGAAACTCCAGGGACTAAACTGCAATTTTCCAAAACTTTTGAGATTTTTCACCAAAGGACTAAATATGACATTTTATGATTTCAAAATGACCTTTGGTGATAATTTTCCAATTTTTTGAATGACCAGGGACTAGTTTTGCCAATTTTTGAAAGTTGGGGGACTGAAACTGCCAATTTTGCAAACTTTGTACGTTTTTCATTTGTTTTTGCTCATTTTGCATCTAAAACATATAAAACACAATTTTGAAATATTTTTAGTATTTTGATGCATTTCTGAGTGTTTTTGTATGTTTTGCAGTTTAGATTTGACCAAAAATGATGAGTGTTTGAGCACTCATCAATCCCCCACACTAAACTAATGCTAGTCCCTAGCAATACTGTTTTGAAAACTTGATGGATTTTAAACTCTTTACCAAAAGCCATCACTTCTGGAGTAGCCAGGTGTAAGAACTGTGGCACACCTGATAACCGTGTGATTTTGAGCAAACCACCAGCTGTCAACGGATTTGAGTAGTCTTTACCAGAAGCCGTTTGCTTCTGGACTAGCCAGCTCTTGATGGAATAGTCAACATCTTGGTGAGCTGATTACCAATTATGGATTTTCCACTGCCTTTACCACAAGCCATAATCTTGCGGGCTAGCCAACTCATTTGCTTTTGGGGAGTTGAGGAACCATACAATTTTGGGCAAATTGCAAGCCATAAACGGATTTGAGATGTCTTTACCAAGAGCCGTTTGCTCTTGGACTAGCCAATCCCTTTTGTCGGTTAGACAAGGCGGACTGATTACCACAAAAATTTTGAGGCACCAGTGAAAAATTTTTGAAATTTTGGCTAAAAACGGGGGTATTATATAGTAAAATGTGATAAAATTCGCTAGAATAGCGAAATACCCCCCCCCCCCCCCCACACACATAGGATGAATATTGTCCTCAATATTCAAAATCCCGGCTATTATGCCGACATTTTGAACGTAAAAGGGCAACATTACAAGCTAAGCGTGGAAAACACCATTTTGTTTTTCACTTCATAAGTAACCATAGCATGGGGGACTCCCCCACACTTAGGGTGAAAACCCTATAAGCATGCTACTGTTTTTGTTTACCGAGTCGCTAGCTTGACTCGACCCCGAATTCATTTGTCCTTGGGGAAGCATGATGTGGAAGTAACAATCTCAATCGGACTTTCATTCAAGATGTTTGGACAAACATTTGAAGCACGTGAAAGTTCCACACCGATGAGATAAGTATCCGGCTCAAGATAATGATACATGAAAATACCGGGATCAAATATAGTGTCTTCATTCCCGAAGGAGTGAAGAAGAGAGGAAGGAACCTCGAGAACAGGCTCATTAGCGTGAGTTTGGATTTCAAGGGTTAAGCTCAAAAACATCCCGGGAGGGTGGGTGGGAATTTGCAAATCCTCATGATTAAGGATATCTCCCCCCGGGCTATCATACTCTGGAGGAGTCATGATAAGGTGATCAATGATGGGCTCAGAAGGTATTTCATCAACATCACTGATGTCTCCATAAGATAAAGAATTTTCATCAGTGTTTGAATCACTAAGCCCGGTGTTGAGATAGGAATTGAGTGATGGATCATCATTCAATAAACTTTCAAGGAACAGAATATCCCCCTTAGAATCAAGATAGTTATCATCAACTTCATACGAAGTTGAACTATCTATAGCAAGGAATGCTTCGACTTCCTCCATATCATCTTT
The DNA here is from genome assembly GCA_030686995.1 of Artemisia argyi. Classification (NCBI taxonomy): domain Eukaryota; kingdom Viridiplantae; phylum Streptophyta; class Magnoliopsida; order Asterales; family Asteraceae; genus Artemisia; species Artemisia argyi. The sequence continues at coordinate 85,791,379 of CM060699.1, forward strand.
GAAATCAAAGAGATAATCATCACCTCCCGATGGAAGTGGATTGGTGTGAGTGAGTTCATCGGTGAACTCCTCGAGAAGAAAGTCAACATTAGAGTGGGGAAGGGATGCATCAACATACTCAATGTCTCCATAAGATAAAAAATCATCACTAGAATCAGAGACAGTCTGAATTTGTTCATTATTTCCTCCCTCACCACTGTTGTGAACGAACCAAAACCACTAAAATCCTTCACCAAATCGCCAATCTGGGGTTGTTTCGCAAGGGGCAAAAGCTAACCAAACGTATAACAACATCTTTTGTAAGTTTTTCAACATAAATTTTATCACATTTCATTCAATTTAGTGACTAATCAATAATTAGGTATTTCATTAAAATTTATTTTAATCCGAATTTTAGTAAAATTCAAGTTAGGAATTGAGTAACCAAATGTTTCCCATAGGATTAGAATGTAGAATTGCAACTCAAACTAAGTATAACACATCATATTTTAATCGCCCATAAACCCTTGTTAATGTCATTTTTCAAAAAGCACATTGTTGATATAACTCTTCAAAACTAGTTAAAACTTACTACAACGTAGTAGTTAAATGTTTTAAACAATCTAAACATACTTATCAATTCTTTGCAAAAAGTTTCATGAAGACAACATGGGCGTTTGGTTCATGATCAAATCATACTTATATAAATTTATTTAAAACTTAAAACTAGCTCTTTAAACTTACTAACATAATTCGAGTCTATAGATGTCATCAAGATATATAATCAATATATATATATATATATATATATATATATATATATATATATATATATATATTGATGTTTTAGGCGACATTCATCTAGTTAAGGGAGCGTTTGGTTTATCTTGGAAAAGACATTTTGAAAACCAAAATTCATATTTTCACTTTTTAAACAAGTTTTATGTTAGTCAAACTCGCAAGAAAAAACAAGATATATAATCTAATATATATCTAGCCTAATTTCGAAATGAATTATGATATCTAAAGTGATGTTTGGATAGTATTGATATTATATCGAACCTATTCCACAACTACACTTTGACATCATAAGATACATTCTAAACGAGTTTAAAATTAAAAACAAGGGACATTATGAAACTGCTTCCTAGGATAATTTTTTTTGTCGAAGTAGGCTTCCGTTCCACATGTATTGCATATATATATATATATATATATATATATATATATATATATATATATATATATATATATATATATATATATATATATATATATATATATATATGCATGTTAATTGTTTATGTCTTAATTTTATTTTTGTTGTTATATTGTTTAGGTGAAAATGCCTAAGACCACGGTTGGTGATGTTTCAAAAACCAAACAATACATTCCTCAAGTCTCCTCTACTCCCGTCATGTCTCCCGCCGTTGCATGTTACTATCGTCCCATTGAAAATAGAAACATTCACGAGGGAAGAATTGTCGATCCATCCTACTATGAATCTGATCAAATCGAACGAATGTTCACCAATATCCATCTTGATTGTCTTTTCAAAATCAACGAACCAATCATTCCTCGTTTTGTCCTCGACTTCTATAGCCAAGTGACAGTGCAAACTGATCCCTATGGCCACCTCCTCATTTCTTTCATGATCCAACATCAATTCATCGCTCTTACTCTTGCTCAATTTGGACAAATCCTCAGAATCCCTTACAACGGCCAAGCCGTATACTCCAATGAATGGGATCTTTCCTCACTTGAACGAAATCGTCCTCAGGATGATCCATACTATTCTGAGATTCCTAGTCCTGAAGACATTCGTCGACTGCTTGAACTAGAACGTGGTACGACTAGTCGCAAAATCAAGTCGAAGGTCGAAGAATGTCGATATTCATGTAAATCAAATTCTTCTCAAAGAGCTAAGCCCCGACATGAAAATTTGGGAAGAACTCATTCGAGAGAATGCGTTTGGTACCGGCGGTCACCGTGATCATCTCATGGCTAGCATCGCCCACATGTTGTATTGTATAGTTGCTGAAGAAAACTACAATATGGCTTATCTCTTTGTCCATCGAATCATGACTGCGAAAAACACTCCAAATGCAAATCTTCCTTATGGTATGTTCCTCACTCGACTTTATCGTCATGTCATGGAACACTACCAAGATCTTCGAAATGATTACTATGTGCAAATTCATCCCACTTTGAACCAACTCACTCTTGTTCGTACTCGCCGTTCTCGAAGTGACAAAGGAAAATCTCGTGTTCCTTTGTTTTCTATGCCTCGTGGTTCAACATCTCATCGAGGTAATGATGATGAGGAGGAGGAAAACACCTCGCGTGTTAGTACCCCATCTCCCACTACCTTTGTTGATGATCTTCCTGATATTGATTATACCGATTATCAAATTCCTCTTCCTCATGAGCGTATCGATGAACTCCTCTTCACTCGTCAAACGTCCATAATCAACCGACAACAACAAATGCATGAAGAAGTTAGAGGAGGATTCAAGTCCGTAGGAAAGATGTTTAGGAAGATGATGGGCAAGAAGAAGAAATAGAGTTGTTGATGTTAAGCTACTTTACTATATTATTGAACTATTAGACATTTGTGTGGTTTGTTATTTGTCGGATGTATTCGGAAATACTTGTGTTCTTTCATGTTTATTTCTTGAATGATGCTTAGGTCTTAACTATTATCATGCTAGGATCTTGATCATAACTTAATGCTAATATTATGCTTTATTTAAATTTGGCTTATAATATATTAGTTTGCATGCATGATTTGTTTATATATACTTATATTTCATCATTCCTAGAGTATATGCTTCAAATAGAGCTTGCTGGAAACACACATTTGAAAAACCACCCATTTCTGCAAATTTTTGGTTTCTGGTCGCCTGGGAAAACACCAGATGGGCGGCCCCCTTAATTTTCCTAGGCGGTCCCCTTAATCATTAAGGGGGCCGGCCTACAATTAAGGGGACCGGCCATCTGGAACTGGGTTTACTGTTTTCTTTTGCATCTTGTGACCTCTTTCTCTAGTTTTAGCTACCATTTCTCCTTTTAACCCAACTGATTTTAGAATCTCCTTAAACCATTTCAAAAACATACCTAAATCAACCATTTCCATACTATAAATTCCCTCCAAATCACCAATCTTCATCTCATCATTCTTCATCCCTTTCCATCTAAACCATCATGTCTCCACCAAGCACCTCCAACTCAAAGGCCTCTAAGAAACAAAAGATTGTTATCATCCCTCCAAAACAACTCTTCATTGATTTAACTAATGAAGACAATACAACTCCATCACCTCCTCCTAAATGCTCATCTCCAAGTGCACCTAATGCACCATCCAAAACACCTTCCACTCATGGAACTTCCTCATCCTCCATACCTTCAACTTCCTCAATCAATGACTACATTAACTCACACTTGTCTTCACCACAAGTGTCATCACCACATCCTACACAAGAACCTCTTTCCACCCATCTTACCATCTCACTTTCACCAATAACACCACTTGATGCTCATATCTCATCTCCACCAATTACACCACCATTCTTTGTCAATCTCGTACCTTGGAGCTTACTTGAAGCTCATGGTGATACTTGCCTTTGTTGCATCCACAACCGAACCATAATCTTTGGTCTTAGAGATGAAATTCAATATATGTTTTCATATATTGAACATTTGCTTACCAACCCACCACCACCTCCTCCTCCACCATCTTCACCCATTATTCCCCCACCACAATCTTCACCCATTTCTCCACCATCACCATCATGCTCTCCAAATTAAGCATATGATATGCTTAATAAATAAAGCCTTTACCACCCTTTTGCTTGCAAGCTCTATGAAGCCCATGTACTCTTTGCATGATGGAGTATTTTTCTAGTTGTTATCTTCTCTAGTTGTTATTCTATTTGTAATCTCTTTTGATGCTACATGTATTGTTGTGTTTTTACACAACTTTAGCTTTAATATGTATGCTTCTATTTAATGATGCTTGTTTATAATGTTGTCACTTTATATATTATTGCATGTATATACTTTTGCTTCTAATATTTTTGTTTTGCAAGCATTCCATAGCTCGTCTCCTTGGTGCCCCCAAACGAGGGGGAGTACACATCAAGGGGGAGTTTTCATCCCGTCAATATTTCACGATTGAAACTTGTCGGCAAAACCTTTTTGATTCTACAAAAAGGGGGAGAAGTACATATAAACTCACTAAAATACTTGTTTAAAAACTAATTTTTGAGTTAATGAGTTTAAGTTTTGTAATCATCAAAAAGGGGGGAGATTGTTGATATAAATAATGCTTAAAAACGTTATTAATATTTCTCAATAACTCTACGTTTTGATAATCACAAAATGTAAACTAAATTAAGTCAAGATTATGACGTAAACAAGTATTTAGTAACAAATATTTACTTCTACAACTAATATCACTTAAGGTATGCATAAACTAAGCATCTTATGCATTACATGATCAAAGGAAGCCTTTTCTTAACACATAACATTTTATAAAATGACATTAACATTTTATATATATTAGTAAATCATTTTTGGTATTGTTTTATTAAACTACAAAGATATGATTTCAAATTTCTAACCAAAAAGGGCAAATTTTATCCAGAAAAACCTTCCCACAAAAGGACAAAAGATTCCAACGTTCTGGAAGGGCGGCCCCCTTAATCATTAAGGGGACCGGCCCATAATTAAGGGGACCGGCCACGCTCCAGAACAGTAAATTTGTCCCCTATAAATACTGGTTCATTCCACAGATTTTTCTCACCTTTTTGCACTCAAAACTTTCTGATCTAATCTCCATTTCTATCCCAAAATCCTTTGATCATATAATTCATAAGTCTTTGTTTTCAAGTGATCCAAAGCTTCATCCACTCAAGTGAAAAAAGAAGAACACATCTCAACATCCATAAAATTGTAGTAGTGTTCTGATTAGTTAGTATCATCTTGTAGTCGTGCTAGATATTTGTAAAGTGTTGTGTGAATTAGTTGATTGTAGATACTAGGTGTGTTGTAAAGTAGTGTAGTAGTTGTGATTTAGTTGTGCATAGAAGAAGGTTTGAAGTAGACAAGAAGAAGAGGTTGTGAAGTCATCTTGAAGAAGTTGTGAAGGTGTGAAGAAGGAGTGAAGTTGTGAAGAAGTTGTGAGATTGGTTCTAGCTACGATTAGAACTCGACATTTAGCTTAGTATCGTTAATAGGTGTAAGCCAAGGTGTGTTAGGTTTCTCCACCATAAGGAGTTTGTTGACATAGTGAAGAAAACTCTCGAGTGTGGTACTCAGGGAGTGGAGTAGGGCAAGGAAGGTGTCCTTGTAGCCGAACCACTATAAATTCGCGTGTTGTGGTTTGATCTTTCTAACTCTATCTTTACTTCATTTCATTTCAATACTTACATTATTAGATTAGACTTGCTTGTATTTGTTGACACTTGAATTCACGTAAGATCGAATCAAAGTTTTTAGAAGCTACAAAAGATTTTGAAAATAAATTTAAAAAGACGTAAAACTATTCAACCCCCCTTCTAGTTTTCCACACTACCAATGATATTGCACCGAATCTTCCATCTTTAATATATATATAGTAATTTCAGCCCATTAAATGAATTAAAACGCTCGGGCCCAATAAAAAAATGGATCCAGTGGAAACTTAAACTTTTGGTAACACTGACCAAAGACCGAATCCTAAACCAGATCCAATCAATGAGACTCGGTAGGTCAAATAACGCAACATTTTGTGATTTTAACTGACCTAAACGTAAAACACCCTTATAAAATACACGCATGTACATCCTCATCTAACCTTAATCCGAACACAAACAATATCGTCCCTTAACCTATGTTTTCATTTGTGGCTCAATTCGAATCAAGAAGCAATTTTTAAGGCTTTAAGATCCTTTGGAGGGTCTCGGGTAGGTTTCATCATGCTATGTTTTTATGTTTTGACAACCGAAAGGAAGGAAGGATGAAAACGAGATTGTTTTTGTTCTTTCTTTGAAATTTTTGAATAATGTAATTAGGCTAAGCTTCAAAAGAGATCAGTGATGATATTTTCTTTTCGTGTATTTGATAAGATCTTTAAAGGTCTTTATAATTATTATACAACATGAAAGAGAAAGCTGAGATTTCATTGTTCCTTTTGTTTCGAGTCTTATGGTAGTTTGGAAATGAGATGGAGTATGAGATTAGGTTTAGTGTTGGATTATTGTTGTTGTTGGTTGACTGTGGGTGGTTGTGAATTTCGTATATTATTGTTTTTCTTACTCTTTTCATTTTCATTTATGTTTTGGACCAATGAAGATGTAAATCTGAGGTCAAACCTCGTTGTTGACTGAGACAAGCGAGGTAGAACCACCGAGAAAGCCTTATCGTGGTAGACTCAACGAGGTAGCCTCACCAAGGAAGAACTAGCGTGGTAGCCTCAGCGAGGGAGAACCAGTATGGTAGCCTCAGCGAGGTAGACTAGCGAGGTAGCAAGGGTTTTGTTTGCCACACTGAAAATGAGGGTTTTGACACTTTTTCTTTTCAATTTTCTTGTGTTTTTGTCTTAGTTTTGGTTTCAGATTCTTGTACTTTAACAATTTGTGACCACCAATATCAAGAACTGATAACGTACTTTAACATATGCTAAAATACATTAACAGATTCTTGTTTTGACCAAAACTTGAGACAAAACTATTTTTAACAGTTTGAACCAGAAAAAAAAGGAAAAGAATTAAAAGTAACGGATTATGACAATAACAAAAAATCAAACTAATACAAAAACCTTGGCTCGTGATACCACTTTTAGGATCGTATATTAGTTTTATTATTGTGATTCGGGTGGTAGGGGAAGCTCGAACAAATAGAGAGACATTATAGAGAGGTACTGAGCTTTACCTTTCTATGAAAGCATAGAAGGGTTATAGGACAACATATGCATATCTTTACCCTATTGGCGGTTCTAGTCCCTGCATATGTAACTTTTAATAACAACAAATATATAAGGGTGATAATATTTTATAAAAATCATATGCATATAGTACATAACATATTTTTCTTAAAACGACTTAATTAGTTTGGTCGCGGTTGAGATTCGTTATGTGTTGGATTTTGCTACTATATCGATTGTAATACTTTGTTGAGATGAGTTTTTGTAGCCCTATTTTTACTCGTATTTTCCTTGGGGGAAACTCAAATGATATTTTAAATGCTTTTACGTTGTGTTATGTTTTCGTTTATTGGGTAAGATGTGCGTTTTGATTGCAGTATGTGCCTTATAGTATGAATATAATTGTCATGTAAACGTGTACAACTGTTTAACTCCATATTGGAGTCGAATGATGGATTGATAGTACTATTTGGGTTGACACCCCCACCCTTGCATATTGTGAGTTAACATAGGGTGAATTTCATTTGGAACAATTTATGTGTGTATGCAGTCATAAGGTTCAATTGTTGCTAGCTTGTGATTTCACTAAGTGCTTATATTTGCATATCTTACTCACTATTGTTCCACAAATTTTATATGCATAGCAAACACGGTTTATATTCTAAACCTACGAACTTTATGTTGACGTTGTTGAGTATCAATTTTCAGGTGACAACGATAATCATGCATAGGGAGGATAGAGCTCCTGCCTTACCTAGAGAGACTTAAGCCATGACCACCTTGAGTTGTGTTTCCATGGAGATTTGCATTAGTGCTTTATTTTGGCCTTCGTTGTTTTATGTTGTATGTTGATCTGATTTATCCCAAGTTGTGAAATTTGTATGATTTATGACTTTGGTTGCGTGAATTTCATTTAGTGACTTCTCTATTATCTTATACCTTGTGTTTTGTATTATGAAGTCATACCCTGATTATCATTCAACTGCGATATCACTTCAGCATGCGATCAGGATCAGAATGCATGTTTATATGTCTATTAATAGTAGTGATTAATAACTAGAATAGGAATGTAGTATATGCATTATATGATCAATAGCAGGAATATCATGTCAGAATGATATGCTAGTAGTCTTAATGAATAATAGGTTGTCTTAGTTGTAACTTGGGGTATAATATGATAACAATGAGACATATTTATGTGATGCTATTATTTTGACACCTGACAAACGTGATAATTATTTACATCACATAAGGTCATCTTATCGGGGTCATAGGGTACCTCAAAAAACTTTCTAGAATAGCATAGGCAAACCAATATATAGCCAAATAGTAGAACGAAAACTATGATATAGAAGTAGAATAGACAATAGCTATACTGGTATATAGATATGATTAGTAGTTGTAGACATAGAAATTGTTAACCTTATATGTTTAAGTATTTTAACTTTCAGAATAGTAGAATGACAGAACCAAGAAGGACCTCGGATATGAATCTAGAAAAGCGCAGACCCGTGAGCCTTGAATTAGGAGAACCTAGTATAAAGAAAAAGATAGATCTAGATTATGTGCAGATAACAAATGCAAGAAAGAAATCAGATCAGACTATAGATGCAAACTAAAATCAGTTCAGGAAGTTAGTATCGGGTTAAATTGGTCAGGCACTAGAGGTATTAGTTCCATCGTTTCTTCACATGGCCTTAGATACAATACCTTAGGTTATTAGCAGCGAATATGAAAAGAGAAGAAACAAGGCCCCAATAAAAATTAGAGTAGGAGATATGGTTGGGAGTAATAGAATGCAGATAACACTGTTAATCACAAGGTGTATGAGAACAGAATCTGAAGATCAGTTACAGATGGGCTCCAGAAGAAGAAGTAAGAAAGATTAGGAGCGAGTTCATGAAGATGCATTAGATGAAGGGGACAATTAGTGAGTTTATTGAACCATTCGTGAATCTGGCACGATATTGTCCTCAATATGTTAAGGACGACAAGAAGTTAATCGAAGGATACAAAGAGATGTTACAGTAAGATATCCGAGAGTTTGTCGCTATATCAAATTATCAAAATTTTAAAGAGTTGATGAATGAAACACTAAAGCAAGAACAAGAGACTATGGGAGAGTGTTATGCAGGAAAACATGACTATTATCTTTGTGGACAGATGGATCATTTTAGCAGAGATTTCCGAGCTCCAATGCGAATTTTCAATGAGTGTTATTAGATTGGTCATGATAGCAGAAATTTTCCAAAAGAAAAACTCAAAACAGAACATAGCAAACAATTCAGAAATATAGACAGGAAGGATAAAAATGGTACAAGAACATGGGGTTGTGCGCATATGACTTTAGCAGAAGCAGCTAGGACTGAAACGAGAGAACGCTCAGGTATTAAATTATGTTTATAAGTTAAATTTCATAGAATTCAAAAATGTTAGAATTTAGTTCAAACCTTTATTAACTAGAACACAACTTAAGTGGGGGGACTTAGTTAGATAGATAGAACCCGAGTCAGTTCCCAATATAGTTCGTAAGGAGACAAACATTTCAAGTGGGAGAGAGTTGTAACACCCCTAAAATTTACAGATTAGTCCGAATAGTATTTTATTGATATTTAGAATATTAGAAAAGTCCTTTAGTTAGTTTTATTAGAATTAAGGACCTCTAGCGCAAAATAGTAAATGAAAAAGCATTAACGGTGCAAATGATTTAACGGCATAGACTAACGATAGTTAAGTACAGAAAATTACCAATATGCCCTTGAGTTATTATCCTTAAGTCAAAAGATTTATGTCACAATCACACGTGTGTTTGTGTGTGTGAGACGTGGCTATGCAAGAATAAGGAGGAAAACCTTATTTTTTGTCACTTTGTGCTTAAAACAAATTTACAGGAAAGATTCAAGGGTTTTTGTTGGTGCCTTGAGATGTTTTTACAATCCTTCAAATGATAGGATTAATCCCTATCAAAGGTTAGTATGTATTATTGGCCTAAATCAAGATTATGTTAATTTAGGGTTCATGTTAAGGTGATGTTTTATAAAACATAGCTTTGAATTCATCATTAGATATGATGTTAGAAGTTTACTATGAATGAATTATGTCTTAACCACATGTTAGAACCATGGTTTAATAGTTAGTAAAATTTATGTTAAGTTTATGTTAGAAAATACTTATAGTAGAATTATAGGTGTTTGGTACAACGCCATAGAAACCCCATATAGCCAAGTAGTTAGTTCATGAATAATTTGATTAGTTGAAATTATTAAAAATTCAGTATGTCATGATTACATGTTTAGATACTTGCGAGATGCAAGCGGAAAGCCTAAACCGAGGATAAAGGTGAGTAACGGATTTAGTTTCATGTTTTGTAGTTAAACATGATTTTAGTATGTTCATGTGTAGTTTCGGAAATAGGCGATATATTTTATGTTTATAAGGATTTGGAAATAGCCGATGATTACATGATATGTAGACTTGGCGATAGCCGAGTAATTATATTTTATCTCAAGATTTGAAAACAGCCAAGAATTAGTCAAGTTATGTTATGAATTAGGAGATAGCCGAAAATTAGTCATGTTTATGGATTAACATCCTTTGTGGATGACTTGGGAAAGGCATAATAAATGCCTTAGTATCATTTGTGGATAATGCGTTTAGGCACATAGCATCCTTGATGGATGATACAATGTTGATACCATAGCTGCTTTCTGTGACATTTTTCCCAATATTGTTGTTATCTTAATTTTTCTGTCTAATCAAGCACAAAATGTACCATTTTCCAGCATTTACTTCCCAATTACCTAAAACTCAAATTAAATGATCGAATATGTACGAATTTAGAGGCTAAATAACCCCTTAAAAAGGTATAGAATTACACCTCATCATATATACATACACTTGGAATTTTCTTGTCCTCAAGCACATATGCTTTTATCCTAATCAATTTACAAGTTCGGGGGCATTTAGCATTAGGTTAAAGATAATTTACAACATAACTCGTTCTACAATAATCATAACAAGCATGAAAATAATATTCTACCACCTCACATAAAATGTCTGGATTCTCTCATCTCTTGGATGTATAAGTGATATAACATTGTTAAAATGGAAAAATAAACACTCTCTACCTATCATAGTACATAAATTACCATAGGCTTGATGAAGGATCAAACCTCCACAGCTTTGGCATAAGCACATATGATAAACTATCAAAGATGACTTTACAAGGGTTGTAATGTTAGGTGTAAGGGTAAGGAAAACACGGTTTTGGGGATATGGAGAATTTTACTAGTGGCAAGTTAATCATCTAAGTTAATTACGTATCATTTTTAGTAGATTAAAAGATGGCAGGGCAATAGTGTATGGAAAAAAAATGAAAAAAGAGAGAGAGAGAGAGAGAGAGAGAGAGAGAGAGAGAGAGAGAGAGAGAGAGAGAGAGAGAAGAAATAGAAAAAGAAAAAGAAAGTAAAACAACAAAATCCATACACATGTATTTTGCATAAATATAAACTAACTAATGAACTGATGACACCCTAAGTATACATATTTTCGGGCATTATAATATATGTTTTATGATCATTTATTGTGAACTTTCGATACTTAATAGCATGAAATGTGTGCAGATTCACTCACGGATGCTCTGAAGCAAGAAATATCAATAACACAAGTATTTCAGCAAATGAAGCCAATAAATATGAAGTCTACAATATAAGTCCAAATATCCTAACCAAATGCGCCGGTTTTCCTCTTATGTGCGCCGCACTTGCTTGCTTGGTCAATAAAAGTCAAGAGGCAGAATTTAATAAAAGTGCGCCGATTTTGTATTTGATGTATGTCGTACTTCCTCTGCAATTATGAAACTCTGGCACCAAGAAAACAGCTAAGTGACCCACATTTACAATCGAAGTACGCCGTACTTTGCCTATCAGAAGCCTATAAATAGAGCTCATTTGCAAGCATTTGAACTCTCCACTCTATAACTAATTTTCCAACAAAGTCAGAAGAAGAAGTACGAAGTAAGATCGTGATCCAGAGCAAGAAGCAGGGGTAGAAAGAATTGAACAAGGGGATAACATACTCTTTGGTGTAGAACTCTTTATTACTTGTGACACTAGTGTAATCCATTTGATCATTCCAATACGTATGTCTCTTGTTTACTATTCCGTATGTGTCTTGTTTACTATTCTATCATCACTATTATCATGAACTCATTAGCCATGAGAGGCTAAACCTCTTGTGATTGCTTGGATATGTAAATATAATAAAGTGATGTTATGATTATGCTTTGATCTTTATCAATTTCAAGTTATGCTGTGAACTATTATACCTCTAGTCTTTTTATGTTTTTTTATCAAATCTGATTGAGTATAACATGTTGGGATAGGTCGAAAGAACCAATTTGTTATAAGCAATTTTAGGAACTTGTATGTGTTTTTAGCCTTTGGTTGGAGGAATCCGCTTAGGAGAATTGGTAATAATCTAGACTTGAAATTTAATACTATCTAGAGAGAAATCTCTTGGTAGATAAACATGAATCTTGAATTGAACCTAACAATTTATGAAATTGCTCTTTTGACGAAAATGGCTAAGTTATAAGTTGTGCACCATCTCTATTATCAAACTAAGATCTGGCATAAGCATAGTCACTGACTTATATAAGCTATCCAAGCAATCATTTGTTTTATCATTTGAATTTTCCCTGTTACACTAAATTGCTATTTGTTGAATTATTGTTTTGTTTACTAATCATTTCATACTTAAATCGAACGAACTAAGTCCCTCTGGGTACGACCTGGTCTTACCTAAAGTTATTATACTACATACGTGGGTTATACTTTACCCGTGTGTTTGGTCTATTAAAATCGGTAAAACTAGTAATATAAATTTAAAGCTTTCCTTACACATCATAAACCGAATTGCGAGGATCAAAACACGTGGAGTATCTTAAACATTAACGTACATACGGGGGTAATAATTTGACGTTCTTCCCCATTACTCCATAATAAATACTACCATAAGTCCCAATCTTCCCAAAACTGTATTTACAAGATATGACTCGACTTAGCAACAATGTAAACAACTAGATAATTAACTAATGGTTTAACATATTTATTGTAACAGTAATGCACTAAAAATGAGTGCATACACGAAAGGCTAAGGCGATTTGGGTGTAACATTTAATAGGGTGTAAACAAAACTCTTTCCTTAAGTAACCGAAATTTTCTATTCGGAAATCTTTCTTTTCGGTCTTTCTCATATTCAGAAGTTTTACTTTTCGGTCTTTCCGAGATACTTGAAGTTAGAAAAAAAAAGGTTAGGCTCAGAGGGGTTAACTAGGGGTATCTTGTACTAAAAATGAGTACAAAGCAAAGATGTCGGGTAATTACTTGACTAATGTAGCCAATGTAATTGTAATAAACAGGCTAAAAAACAAGGGTTATCCTAGTGCCTCTTATCATTTAGTAAATCCTGACCACATGAATGTAGTCTCACTAGCGATCTCGGAATGCATCACTAAAATAAGTTCTAGAATCTATATACTACCGGTACACTCATAAGCATTAAAGATGAATGTTTTTTCCTATATATCTAAATGCGAACCTCACATTTTTTTGGTGGAATTTTTTAATGGTATGTTTTTGTGCTAGCAATATAACTCCTATCCATGAGATGTTTTATTAAGACTAAAGTTCCACTCGTAAATGTCATAAAAAAAATAAATTTGTGCTAAAATTACATTTGCAAGTATTTCTTTCGGATTATTACACAATTACTAAATAACAAGACAAATAACAAATGCATGACTAATTTCTAAGGTGTCCCTTTTTACCCTCACTACACTTAAATTGAACAAATGTTTTTAGAAGTAACAAAGATAAAGGAAAAATAAAAGAGATAAAAGAAACTAGTACTCCCCCGATTAGCTCGGTATGAACGGAAAATGGAAATATGGTCAAATCCTTCTCCAAGAAGATAAAATATTTCTATAATATGCTTCTTTTCTAATATAACATGTAAATCTTTAAGAAACGAACACGAAACCTCGTATAAAATCGGCGGTAAATACTATATATATAAAAAAAAAACTAAACTAGAAAGCAAATAAGATATAATGCTTGCAAAATAAATATTTACAGGAATTTGGAAATTTAAAAATTTTGAAAATTTTCAAAAATTATGTTTTTAAAAAAAAAAAAAAAAAAAAAAAAAAAAAAAAAAAAAAAAAAAAGTTTGGAAAAGTTTTTGCTATAGAACCTGACGCCGTCACTTTGTAAAGGTGACACCGTCAATGTGACCTGTCGATTGTTTCATTTTATTTTCTGGAAAATTTCTAAAAAAATGTAACTTTTAAAACCTGTAAATTCCTGCAAAACATTTATTATGACTCAATACAAGCATTTAACTCAAATAAATACGCGAACAAGATAGAATATATGCTAATTATAAATTGTAAATTTCTCATGTTCGAATTTCGTTCTTTAAACTAAATAAGAATTTCCCTACACTTATCTTTTAATAAAATACATTTATATGCAATTAAGACGAAGTTAAAAACAAAATAATGCATTTTTACAATTTATTCGAAACATGAAAATTAAATAATTATGATTAAGCATATATGACTCAAACAAACTAAAATAAAAACATCAAAAAATTAAAACATGGGTTACCTCCCACGAAGCGGTTTTCTTTATTTATAAGTATTGTAGCTAGACTCAAAGTCATGCCCTAGGTTTTGTACAACTTAAATGCCAGTTTAAACATTTCAATCCTCCTTTCATCACACTTATATTTTGGGCCTGAATGATAAACTTTTTTTTTATAACCACTATCATTCTCTTCTTCTCCACCTTTAACCTCAAAAGCCAAGATATTATCGACATCTAAATCTGCAATATCCTTAAACGTTTCCTTGAGACATTCTATATGTTACCCCATCAGTAAAATGGACTATCCCTTCATTTCCATCATAAACCATCGTAGACTCTTCTACAAATGGTTTTTCTAACACTATCTCACATAAGTAACCATCTATAATTCCTCTAACATCCTCTAAGATCATAAAATCACACCTATATATAAAGTTTCCCATGAAGACATGTAACCCTTTCACTCTCCCAAAAAAATTGCTCAATCGATTATGGTTATAAGGATCCCTTCTAGGCTCTAGTTTCTCATTCATGATCGAGTTGTAATAAAGCCTAAACATAATATTTATAGGAGATTTTAAGTCAATGTAGGTATGCTCTCTATATAGATAACCAATCATGCATGGTCTTTTAATATTTATATGGTTACCTCTATTAATCCAAGGTCTTTTTCTTATTTTAGAAGGACAAGGTCATTTTAAAAGGCACTTGTGATAGTCTAACACGTCTCTTGTTGGAAACAAATTTCTATATGTATCACTATCATCCTATAATTCCCCTTCCGAGTTATTAGTAGTGGTGGTGATGTCAGTAAAGAATCTGCTATTTGCTCAAGTTCCTTATCAACTAACCGATTAAGCTCCCTCAGTTCATTGATTTCCTTAACAATTTGATCACACAACGTTATTGTTGTATTAAGTAACACAGATGGATTCACATCTTCCATGATGGCTAACGGAATAGTCAATGAAAAAGTTTTACGAACTAAAACACAAAGAAAAGATAGACTAAAAGAAAGCTACAAAATAAAAATTAAAATATTACTTGATAGGAATCCAGTGAGTAGACCCAAACGAAATAGAAATCGAAACCTAGACTATTCCCCGGCAGCGGCGCCAAAAACTTTATGTAGATATTGTAAACGCAAGGAAGTTTTACAATCTCCTAGGCAGTGTACCTAACCGCTATAGTGTAGTATAGTTAAGTCCGGGGAATTGATCGTTCTCTAAGAGAATAGTGAGGTAGGATCGAAATGTATGTTGAATTAAGTATAAGGGCTGAAAGAAGATTATTTTTTGGTCTTTTTATGTTTTAATAGAAAGCAAGTAAAATCTCAGGTTTAGAAGAATTGGTTTATAAAAATAATAATTAAACTAAATTAATTAGGTGGATAAGTAAATTGGTGAACTACTTATATGAGTATAGTGTATTTACTTAGAACTTCATTACTCCCTAGTTATCCTTTAATGATTAGTCGAGTTGTCACGTCCTTGTCTGATTAATCGAGGGTTGGTTACTCCCTAACTCCTTTGAATTTCGTCTAAATGGGTGGAGCCTAAGAATTTCGTGCATATCTTTCACATTGCAACTAAGAATTCACGCATTAAATACAACGAACATCAAGTTAATATAATAACTACGCGTTTAGTCGGATGTTCAAGCTAGTATAATTTGACCTAGCCAGTTTTCCTACACCTAACGCAAAAGCAACTAAAACAAGAAACGACACACAATAATCAATAACTATGTTTCATGCAATCCTAAGAAAATACTAAGAGATCTAGCCTAACATGGTAATGAAAAGATAAGCAATTAAATAAATCAAACAATAACACATAGAAATGATTGAATAATTAATTGAAGAACTTATCTTTCACCAAACATGAAGACATCAATGTCCAAAAGGCCTACAAAACTGTACAAAATCGTTCTAGGGTTTATACTCCAAAATGAAAATAATATGAGAGTATATAGATTTACACTTGTGACGGCGTCACTTGTTAATTATGACGTTGCCAACTCACCGCCAATGGGTTTCTCTCTTTACACCGACTTAGTGTGATGGCGTCAAGTTGGGATTTGTGACGCTGTCGTTGTTTATAATTTTGGTCATGAAGCCGTCAGAATGAGGCCGTCTCCATCGCCTGAGCAGTCATTTGTAATTTTTGAAACTACGAGCTCTTCAATATGTTTAAGTGACAGCTTCACTTAGTGATTGTGATGCCGTCCCAGCTCCTTTCTAGATGTTTTACTCGATGTTGTCATTTTCTTTATTTTTCTGTCTAATCGAGCCCAAAATGTATTATTTTTTAGCATTTGCTTCCCAAGTACCTAAAACTCAAATAGAAACGATTTAGGGAAATAAATGATCGAATATGTATGAATTTAAAGGCTAAATGACCCCTTAAAAACGTATAAAATTACACCTCATCAGTAGTAGCATGAGAAATGGAATGAATTGACCCATTTATACTATGAACGGGTCATGATGTAGTAGCATAGTTCCTTGAATTGATTATATGTTATTATCATGTTGGAAATCCAATTAGCAATTGGATTTATGGTTATGTTAGACAACATTAGTAGTTTATGAATATAGCTCAAATTGACCAATCTAGACAATGGGCGGGTTAACACCCTATGCACAATATTTTGAGATGATTAGACATTAAGGGCCCAAATAGAAGTGAATTTCAAGTTGTTAGTAGCACTTGAAAGTATTAGCATAGCATTTTTATGGTTTGACCCATTTAATACTTCCGCATGAATCTTATTATATTTTTAAAGGTATATATGATAAGTAACGCAAGGTTTCTTTAGATCATGTCATGTTACAAAAGAAAAAAAAAAAAAAAAAAAAAAAAGTAATAAAAAAATTAAAAATTAACAAAAAAATCTAGTCTAGTACGGGCGTTTCACCAATAATCAACAAGCTGCTTGACACCCATGAGACTATATAATAACACAAACATATATGCAAGCATGGATTGTGAGCCAGCAAGACTCTACCAAAAAAAAAAAAAAACCTTTTTATTCAGGATGGCACACACATAAACGCTTTGACTTTAACTCGGAAGAGCTAGTAAAAAAAAGAGAAAAAAGAACCGTAAAAGTTGAATACTTAATGGTAAATGGAACATACATGGCCTGCAAGTACGTTAAAAAAATGGGGTGTCATGTTTTTGGGTAAAAACATCAAGAGTAAGACGTTATTGTTTTGATCGAAACCACCTGAGATCGAACTGGTATAGAGCATTAATCTTTTTTGTATTTCTCTCCTTTTCTCACGTGTAATGAGATGAGGATTGGAGGCGATGATTATGATAAGAAAGCATAGTATAAAACATGTGTATATTCTTTTTTTAAGGGCTACGGCCCAATACAAATATGATTTTTAAGAAAATATTTGTTTACTCGACACTAACATTATTGGTTTTTTTTTATATTAATGGTCATTGAAGTAACCTAGTTGATATTTAATACGGATTATAACTTATTTATATTTTAGATACATGAATGTAATATAAGTATGTATTTCATAAAGCTCCATAATCAATCAGATTTCTTCTTTTTGGTACTCAAATGTTCTATAAACTATATATATTTTGACGTCATATGACGTTTTGTTAAAAGCCCGGTCCTATTGTTTAAATACGAGAAATATAAGCGTGAGTTCGGTATATGATAAAAGGAAATTCCAAAAACATAAGGGGGTGGCAATGTGGTCGGTATGGGGCTCGGCAAGCCTAGGCATGGATCGGCAAAACAAAACCACAAGCTCGGCATGAGCTAATCGGCATAGTAGTCAGTATACATTACCGATTCGGGGAAGAGAATTTGCATTTAATTTTTTGTACCGTTGCAAATTTTATGGAGTTACCGTTTGAATGTTTCTTACATTTTCAAAAAATAAATAAATAAAAAATTACCCCTTTTAAAAAGGGAATTGATTGGCACACTCAAAAAATTGATTGGGACACTCAATGTACAAACAGTTAAAGCAGTTTATATTTACAGTACAACTGTTTAATGCACTGTTTGGAGTGTCCCAATCAAATATGGGAGTGTGCAAATCACCTCCCCTTTAAAAATCACAATTTACTTATTCACAATCACATTTTACCATCTTTTCTTCAAATCACATATTCACAATCACCAATTCACTTTAAAAATCAAGATCATGGATCCAAGTAAATCCCAACAAGGTTCAACATCAAAAGGTCGAAGTCGTGGTCGTGGTCGAGGTTCTCGACAACATCCCGTCCGGCCTCCACCACATATGGAATTAGGCATCGATCGGCATAACATTGCCACTAAACATATGGAATTAGGCATCCAAAGGCATGAAATGAGTTGGTTGAAGATGATTGGCTAATTACATTAATTTTCTAGGTATCATTAGACATGGTTGCCACCCCCTAAGGAGGTGTCTTCTTTGATTATTGGACGTAGTTAAGACATAATTATAGACATGTTAGTCAACATACTTCAGCTAAACATAAAAGAGAAAATAGTTTGGCACAATCAAACTTTAACAGTGTCATCCACATTAACACTTTAACGTTTTGGTCTATTGGTTATAATAATTATACTAATCATGCAAAACCTTTTAATTAGTTACAACTACCGGTTAATGTCAACAACCACGAGCTCTTACATCGTCATGCTATGAATATTCGTCTCCTAGTCACCGGACGACGCGTTGACAATCATATACTACCTCCGTCCTAAATTTATTGTCCACTATTGACTTTTTTAGTCTTTCTTATTTAACTTTGACCTTTAATATTTTTGTGGGTGTTATATAATATTTGATGCAAAATATATAAATGAAATGGGTTTTAAGTATACTATTCAATGGTATAATTTTTTTCATCAATATAACAAAAAATATATATTTTTGGTCAAAGTTAAACTAGTTTGACTTTGAAAATTCAAAGTGAACAATAAATTTGGGACGGATGGAGTAACATTTTAACTACTTGTAATTACACTACTATCTTAACTAATGTTATCGTTATTCGTAAAGTTATTTTTAAGAACAAGAAAGTATGACCGAATAATATCATATTGCTAGAAAAAATTTTCACATGGTACCCGCTTTCGCATCATGCGGGTACCTTACTAATTACGTATAATGACTGTTGACTGTAAACAATGTTAAAATAAATGAGAATACAATTCATAGAAAAATAGTTATCAGGGATACTGCATAAGAGTGTCGTGAGTGTTTACCCAAATAAACATTTGTTAGTAAGCTAAATTAGAAACAAGAAATACCCTACGGTGCTATGGCCGTCTTGGACAAACAAACAAAAAGTATAAAACTAAAACTGATAAAAATTGTGTCGTATTGTAAGAGCATGGGGTATGGTGGTGCCATCATTGGCGCCATCACCACTAGCCCAAAAAACACGACGGCGCACCATACCAGAGCTGGCGCCGCCGTCCCTTGCGCCGTCCCAACGGCTCAGCGCCATAGCAATTTTTTTTTTTCTTTTTTCCTTGAATGCTAAAGTTGGAAACTAGTGGTTTTTTTTTTTTTTTTTTTTTTTTTTTTTTTTTTTTTTTTTTTTTTTTTTTTTTAGCGTGGTATTGTTGTTTTGCAGGTGGAGGAAGAAGAAAGTTGGGAGGAAGAAGAAATAAAAATATGTATATATGGGCTATATTTGGGCTAGTTTTATACATGGGCTAGTTAAAACAAATTATATGTGGGCTAGTTTTTTTTTTTTTTTTTTTTTTTTTTAAATATATATATATATGGGCTAGTTTTATTAAAATCATGGTACAAAATGATTTTTATGTATTTTTTTTATGAAATGTGTGTTTTTTTAGTGTAATTTTTTTTAATTGATGAAGTTTATTTTAGTTTATATTGTGTATGTTTTATTTGATGTAAAAAAAATAAATAAAAATAAATAAAATAAAAATTGGCCGACGGATTCTGGTGCCAACGATTACCCCTAAAATGTGGTGCCGTGGGATTTCTGATGCCATGGAGTTTTTTACTGACGTGGCAGCAAAAAGTTCCCACGGCACCAAGCCATGGCACCAACGGTACCCAGTGCTCTAAACATGGGTAAAAGGAGAGATAGAAGTTGTTTAAGAGTTTTGTAACTACCCAATGGATGTTGTTTAGCTTTACCTTAAATAATAATGTTTCCAAATATAAACTCATAATTTCTATAAATATATAATTTCAACACATATAATTTATGTAAGTGCGTTTTAATAAGATATGTATTAATATCAAATGAGTTAATATTTAGAAATTGTTGAAGCAAACCCTTTATTTTATTGTAACAATAATTACATATTATTCACAACATTAACCTAAAACTTTTAATTTTTTATGTCACCTTCCTTCTTTAATTCTTTATAAATCAATACATGCCTTAAAGTCTTTTAATGGCTTTTAATGGCTTATAATGTTTCATATGTCATTAAGATTCTTTATTTATAGAATTTCAACTCTAAAATACTTCACAAAAAACTTTCATCTACACCTATGAATGTATGTGCATTTCCTTTACACATGCTCACCATCTACTCGTATCATTTTCGAGTCACTCAACCCATTTGTTCACTTTGCTAGTATCATGCGTTATTAAATTCTTCATGCTCTATCATTAATTATTTCACCTTTTGTTTCATTTAAAACAAAAAAGGTATCAACAGCTCTTCAACAACAAAATTTTACACCTACAGCTCTCACCATTCATTCCAAAATTGCATTGATAATCTGCTTAAGAAAATCTCAGGTTCGTCTTACATCTTTTTGTTAGTTATTTGTCGTAGTTAGATTGTTTTTGCTATATCATCACTACTTATATTTCGCATGATTTGTAATGTATCTATTTAAATACAAACGTTTACAACATACACAAATCCAAACACTATTTGCTGGAGTACGTAATTTTGAAGGATAAAAAGAAAAAAAATTTGAAAAAAAAGTTCTTAAAAATTCTAAAAAAAATTCACAAGATCGGGTATGTTTGTGTAAAAAAATTGTGAAGGAAAATTTTCTAAAAGGGGATAGTTTTGCCAAAAAAAAAAAAAACCGTTTGAACATCGAATCTTTTTTTGTGCATCAAAAATTCGTTTTGGACCCAACTTTTTTGACTTTTTATATCAAAATAATATTGCGCATCAAACTAAAACATGTTAAAAATTTTGTGCAACAAAATTCGTTTTTCGTATAAAAAAGCGTATAAAAACTCAAAATTAGAAAAACTTATTTCAGAAAAGTTTTATACACCAACATACATCTTGTGGAATTTTTTGAAAATTGAAAAATAAATAAAAATAAATAAAAATAAAAATCCTTTTAATCTTTTTTATAAATATTTGTCTTTTTATTCTTTTGGAATTTTAACGGCACTTAGACATACCTTTTTAGTGGGAGGTGATTTACTGTAGTATCATATTTTTATTAAGACACTCAACTGTATAAGCAGTCAAAGCATACTATAAACATTGTATAAGTATGTAATGCACACAATAGAATGTCAATATAAGTGCGCAATACATGTATACTTTAGTTATTCCTCTTTTTTTAAACTTCTTTTTTTATTTTTCATTTTTGGTTCTTCTATATTATTTTACATAAAACTATTTTTGATAATTTAATAAATATTTTTTTCTAGGAAACTACGTTTAAATTTAAAATATATAAATATCACATGTATTTTAATTTTAAAATATCGTTATCAATTAAAATTGTAAGATATACTCTACCTTATTAATCAGAGAAAAACAAGGTTGTTAACAAACTCCTTATTCTACTCAGCTTCTTATTCCAATCATATTTCAACTATAAGTCTTATTCCTATCCCTATATATACAAACTCATGCATGCATCAATGCATGTATGGTGATCACCACAAAACAAAAACTTAAAGACTCGTGTTTAACAGCATGACGATCGAAGAAAAACCTACGAAGCCTGATGATCATGATAATGTCAACGAAGAATCCGAAGCAGCGGCAATGGAACGTGTGTTTTCGACTCAAGAAGTTCCTTCATGGAGAAACCAGATAACTATTCGTGCCATTGTCACAAGTTGTATTCTTTCCATCGTCTTTAACTTCATTGTTTGCAAGCTTAACCTCACCACCGGAATCATTCCTTCGTTAAATGTTGCCGCGGGTTTGCTAGGATTTGCAATGCTAAAGGCGTGGACGGCTTTGCTTAATAAGTGTGGTCTTCTTAAGCAGCCGTTTACGCGTCAAGAGAATACTGTTATTCAAACTTGCGTTGTCGCTTCTTCCGGGATTGCTTTTAGTAGTAAGTTGTCAATTTTTTATTTTATTTTATTTTATTTATGTATATCACATGATTTAATTATGTCTATTTACATGGATTGGACTAGCATTGCAAAATATAAAGTATGTGAGTTATAACCTGCAGATTTAGAGTACCATCTAAGTGATAAACAGTTTTAAGGGTGTTTTGGGGTTGCTTATTTTATGTTTTGAATAAGTAAATATTTAATGAATAGTCCCAAACAAAGTCTATGTTTTTCGATGGGGATTTGGTTAACGATTTTTTTTTTTTTTTTTTTTTTTTTTTTTTTTTTTTTTTTTGATCTTATATCTAAGTTCACTATTGTGTTAACCATAACCATAAGGTACTTGGATAAGTCTGGTTTTCTAAAAGTAAGTAACCATGAAATTGTTGTTAACCATAGCTTTAATGGTTGCGATTAGCAAATCCCTTATTTTAATTAAGGGTAGGCTCTTTATTTTTTATATACAACATGATTCACAGTATGAGAAAACTTAAAAGTGGTCATTGCAGTTCAAAATTTGGTTTTAAAACCATCCCATATTTACAGATTTACTTGAACTTCAATCAAAAGAAAAGGTCAAAAGTGTATTAGCAGCGCATATATGCTTATGTATACATTCATGTTTTCTAACGATTATTTGTTGTTGAAACAGGTGGTACAGCAAGTTATTTGTTAGGAATGAGTTCAATGGTTGCATCTCAGTTAGAAACAGGAAACACTCCCAATAATGTGAAGAAACTTGCTCCTGGATGGATGATTGCTTATCTCTTTGTTGTCAGCTTTGTTGGTCTCTTCTCAATCATGCCCCTACGAAGGGTATGACTCAGTCTCAAATTGTTATTACTATTGCCATTAGTACCAGCTTCATTATTCAATATCACTCACTTGATTGTTTATATTCTTCAGATGATGATCATGAAGTTAAAGCTCACTTATCCTAGTGGAACTGCTACTGCATACCTTATAAACAGCTTCCACACTCCAAAAGGCGCTAAGTTAGCAAAGTAAGCAATCGGGTTATATAGTATCTTTTACGCATTTCCTTCCTCCTAAACCTTCATTAAATGATTGAACCTCTTGTTACAGGAAGCAAGTCTCGGTGCTATTCAAGTCCTTCTCCTTTAGCTTTGTGTGGGCATTTTTCCAGTGGTTTTTTGCTGCTGGTGATGACTGTGGCTTTGCTAGTTTCCCTACCTTCGGTCTAAAGGCTTTTGCCCAAAGGTTACTCTTTTATTCATCTCTAAGTTCCTTGCTTTCTTGTTTTATTGGTCCATGGGCGGACGTAAATGGTCTATAATTAGTTATAGTGATGCATCTCCCGTGGTAAAATCCCTTCATACATGAGTGAATGTTTAATGTTAACTTTGTATTTGTATTGTAGATTCTATTTTGACTTCTCATCTACGTATGTTGGTGTCGGGATGATATGCCCTTACATGGTTAACATATCATTACTTATTGGGGCGATTATGTCCTGGGGTATAATGTGGCCAATCATTGAATCCAAGAAAGGAACTTGGTATTCAGCCGATTTATCATCAACCAGTCTTCATGGTATTCAAGGATACAGGGTACGTATGACTCACAAACACTATTTTGTATATTTTACAAATACTATATTTTTAAATTAGTAATAATCTAAATATTCGCTTAAAGTCACTTAATCTTATTCAAAGAATAGCTAAGCATTGTATTTAATGCTTTATTAAAACTTCTTTTCATTGTTCCACAGGTATTTCTTGCAGTTGCCACTATGCTTGGAGACGGGTTATTCCATGTAGTTTACATGGCAATCATAATGTCGTCTACAGTTATTAAAAACAAGTCAAAAAAGGATGAATCTTCATCTGATGACGACAATAAAGCAGTTAGTTTTGATGAGCAAAGACGGAATGAGTACTTCCTTAAAGATCAGATCTCTAACTGGACTGCACTAGGGGGATACGTGGCATTGGCCGTTATATCAATAGTCATAGTCCCACGCTTCATCTTCCCACAATTAAAATGGTACCATATGGTAGTAGCCTACATCATTGCTCCGGTTCTTGCCTTCTGTAACGCGTATGGTTGTGGTTTAACCGACTGGTCACTAGCTTCCAACTATGGAAAACTAGCCATCCTCATATTCAGCGGGTGGGCTGGGCTTCAACAAGGAGGAATCATTGCAGGTGCGTGTGGCAAAATGTGTTCCTGACTGGTCAATACAAATACCTTTTTTATGGGTTTAAACAAGTCACAAACACTTTTCTGCATAAACTTTTTGACCTGTTCGACACTTTTTTCACCCCATTTTACTCATTCGACCCATTTCACGTATTTCCTTATAAAATTATGTCTTACTAAATTTTAACTATTTTACTTGTTGGATATAGAGCCTAACTCATGCATCATGATTCTGCTAATTACAGGTCTTGCAGCATGTGGTGTGATGATGAATATTGTTTCTACCGCTTCTGATTTAATGCAAGATTTCAAAACGGGTTACCTTACCCTCTCGTCTCCTCGCTCCATGTTTTTTAGCCAAGTTCTTGGAACTGCAATGGGATGCATCATGTCACCATTAGTCTTTTGGTTCTTTTATCGTGCATATTCTGTAGGTGACCCACACGGATCTTACCCAGCCCCATATGGTGCTCTTTATCGTGGAATTGCACTTCTTGGAGTTGAAGGATTCAGTTCCCTTCCACACAATTGTCTAAAACTTTCAATCGGATTCTTCATTGGCGCGATTCTGCTAAACCTTTTGACCGTTATCCTGAAGAAGTGTGAAAAGAAGTACAGATTATATAGGTTTATCCCGAGTCCTATGTGCATGGCTATTCCATTCTACCTTGGCGCTTACTTTGCAATCGACATGTGCATTGGGAGTTTGATCCTTTTCATATGGGAGAAGAAAAACAAGAAGTCGGCTGAAGAGCTAGCACCAGCTGTGGCATCGGGTATGATTTGTGGTGACTCATTATGGGGCGTGCCAGCGGCTATTATGTCTATGTTTGGTGTCAAGGCTCCGATTTGCATGAAGTTTCTTTCTGCTTCTGTTAACACCAAAGTAGATGGCTTCTTGGGTAGTTAGTTATTCTGTTTTCTTATTTGATCGAGTGACTTGTTTGGTTTGTAGATATTCAAAGAATTCTATTTGGTACTTTTTTTTTTCAAAGGTTCTAGTTTTTCTATTACATGTAGATGGATCTTTTGGTTGTTTTATATAGGTTTATTAATATGTTCATGGTTTATGGTCTTCTATGCACCAAATTAGATCTCTTTGTGTTCATGGTTTAGTAGAACTAATTGCTATAATCCTATCCAGATAAAAATATTCAATTGATGTGATGATGTTCTATTTTTAATTTAGTATGATGATCATTTTTACTCCGTATAAATTGTGCCAAAGTTGTGGTATCTGGGATTGAAAAGTCGTTAATATTTCTTGATAATTACTCCGTATCTTTTAAAAAATAAGTTACATTGTTTATTAGACAATGTACATGGTTAATTAAGCATGTTAATACAAAATATATAAGTCACATTGTTTATTTAAAATATATCAAATAATTTATTGCTTTACGACGTAGAATTTCATAAAGTCTAAGCCTAATTGACTTGTGTATTTTGTAAAAGTAGTACACAATTGTTATATGTTATGTTGGGATTAATTTTTGGGTTTTGCTAACAATAGCCCTAATGGGTAGTTAATATGATTATTTTTACTACAATTATTTGTAAGAAACTAATTCAATTAATGAGAATGAAGTGTTTGTTGTGTATTCAGATTTTTAGGGATTACATCTACGGAAATTTCATTTAATAAGAATCACTCATTAGTACATATGTAATAAAATCAAGCTTTTAACAAAAACCTTAGAGCTGCCATTAGCAAAACTCTTAATTTTTTATAGAGATTTTGACATTATGTGTATGTTTGGCGAAACATAGATGTTTGTTTAATAAAAACGTTAAAGGCGTTGTTCCATCTTGTAAGGCTTATATATATATATATATATATATATATATATATATATATATATATATATATATATATATATATATATATATTTTTTTTTTTTTTTTTTTTTTTAGTATAATATTGCCCTTCGGAAAAGAAAAGAAAAGATTAAATTCTTACGACTATCACGATCGAAACACAACACCACTCGACCTCCATGGCACCATCCCATTTAAACTATAAAAGGTTTGCCATGGCCCCAATATTTACCCTCCATTAATAACCCCCACGAAATAGATTTTTTATGTGGAAGAAATGAAAAAAAATGAGAAGAAGATGCAGTATAAAATTTTATTTTCAAAAGTGGGAGGAAGAGGTTCTTTTCTTTTCTCTCCTATCTCTTCTCTTCTTTTTTTCTATAAACTTAACTCGAGAACACATCATTAAAAGAAAAAAGTATTTATCTTGAAAACTGATACCACAAAAAGCAAAGTACGGAAGCTTAAAAGATGCAAAAGATAAAACCTACGAGCTTTCTTTTTCCATATTTTTCTTTTATCTTTTTCTTCTCCACAGTCGTCTTTTATATTTTCTCTTATGAAAAAGATCATCTTTTACTTACATCCATGACATACTTTCTACAACCAAGTTCATGTCTTCACCTTACACAAGATGGTTCCTAACACAAAACTAAGGTAGGTCTCCAAAAAACTTAGCATCGACTTCAATGGCTTTTCGGATCTAAGGTGGTGCCCGGGAACTACCATGTAAGGTAGGTCCGCCCCTGACGTAGTTGTAACCGTACCAACATAATGTAAAATGACGTAAAAAAACATATACACATTAACATAAAACTGTTTAAATGAATAATAAATGTATATATGTAATTTGAGAGGCAAACACTAAGGACAATATCTAAATGTTACTTTATGAAGCATTTTGAAATAAAGCGATAACACAAAATTCAACCGCTAGTTGCTTGTTAACAAGCAGAGGCCTCAAAATATATACATTATATATTTGGGTTCTCAAAATTCACTTCCAGCAAAAGTTTGAAAGTTGTTCAATTTATGTTGTATATATTAATTAAAGCTTAAGATGGATCATCAAAATACCATGTATTTGATTTTGATAGTTGGTATAATATATTTTTAACCATCGTATTTAGTTATCGTATAAATCTCGCACAGGACATTCATTTGCTCAGCTACAACACTGCAAATAAGCATCGTATTTAAATCTCTAATTGCTCGTTGCTTCTAAATACTCACAAATATTTGCTATCAAATATTTATTTTCAGAAACAATAAAGTCAATTTTTTTTTTTTTTTTTTTTTTTTTTTTTTTTTTTTTAATGAACGGCAAATTAGATTAAAACTCTAGAAACAAGCTAGAAGAAAAGATTAAAAATAGCAAGATTAGATCTTTCATCCAAATTATCCAATTAAACTTGAATTCACATCCATTAGAACACCAAGTATAAGATTGAGACACAATTTCATAAAAAATGATCGCCCTTCTAGAAATACTTGTACCAAATAAGAGTTGATTCTCAAAGCTCCAAATCTTCCACCACATCACATAAAAGATTCCCTCTAGCACATTCTTTTCTTTCCTATTTAAACGAAGACCCGTAAACCAAAGAAGCCACTCTTCATACGATTAGAAATCGACAAGGAAATACCCCACCATCTACTAACCTTAGATAACATATCACGAGCCAAAGTCAATTATTATCTGATGGTGGAAAAATCAAATCCCACCATTTTTCGCTTTTCGCCACTATATCCCATGATGTAAACCTCCATATTTTTCTTATTATTTGTGGTAGGGTTTTGGATATGTTGGGGATATATTTTTTTAGAATTTCTTATTATGATCAGGGGCGGATCCATGTATAGTCCAGGGGTAGCGGTCGCTACCCCTAAACTTTTACCCGGTAGTGTAATTTTTGGCCATTTTTGGCCATTTTTTGACGATTTCGCTACCCCTGAAACAAATTTTCGCTACCCCTAAACAAATTTTCGTATTTCGCTACCCCTGATAGAAGCTCCTAGTTCCGCCGCTGATTATGATTATACATGCTAAGGTTAAGACGGTCACAAAAAGTTAGTTGTAGATTCTTACGGATCGGTTAACTTTAGTTTGAAATGTTGACTTCGTAAATGTTCATTTCATCCTACACTATCATATTTCAACTTCTATCCTTAGTTCTTGAGTTATGTACTATTTTTAGGTGAACTAAATTTATATACTTTGTTGGTAATTTTAGTGTTTATCTTATACATTATAATGTTAGTACCTTTTAACAGGATAGTATATGTGTATTGTATCTACGTGATGTTTGGTATGTTGTAATCAAAGTGATAATGAAAATGATTATTACGACACATAATGAAAAAGTCTTGTTTGCTTACTATTATAAAATGTAATGATTCATTTCATTACAAAGAATGACTTATTACATCAACACAAGGGTTTTTTTTTTTAATTTTTTTTAATATTGTAATGGAATTAAAATTACATAATAGTCCATCATTAACTAATCACAGTAAATAAACTTCCGATTAATGGTTATTTTAGTCTTTTTCTTGTCAATTTCATTCCGTCCAATAATAACAACGAAACATGAATAGTAATGGTAATAAATCATTGCATTACATCCTACGAACCTTTAATGTTTGGTGATAAAAAAAAAAATCTTTTTGAAGATCAATTTTTTTTAGCAAAAACCTAAAAATATTTTTTCACAAAAGGCATGCTAGAGCTTTTTTCAGGGCTTGCCGGTCGCTCAATGCAAGTATAAAAATCCTTTCTAAATCCGTTATTTGAAATAAAATTAAATGAGTTGAATTCAATGTTGTTCTTTTTCAGGGATGAAACTTAGGGGGTGTTTCTTTTTTTCTTTTTTTAGTTAAAGATTCATATGGGTTTCAATTCTATATAAGTCTCTTAATTGGGAATGCATAATAAATTAAGCCTTGTGGATATAAACCATTTAAAAGATTTTTGTGGGTCTTACCTAAAAAATAATAATATTAAATGGTATCTAGCTAAGGGAAAAAAAGAAACATCCCTTAGTTGGCCTGAAAGGGGTTGTGGTTCCAAAATGATTAGCTACAAGTATATTTTTAACTTTTATACTTTATTGTGTTAGACATTATTGGTACAAATGTTAAAAAAATAATGTAAATTGACCCTCTAAAATAAATATATCCCGGTTCGGCCCTTCCATCAATACTTGTCAAGTTACGTCTCTGCCCTTTTTGGAGGTTTCTTTCCAAACACAAACTCATTGCGGAAACGCAAAAGGGTCTAAACTGTACGTTGTTGATTTATATATTGAGACATAATAGAGGTGGCCGTTTTCTTCAATGTTCGTTTCATTTTCAGTTAACTATCACCATAACTCTATGATATATTATCCAAGTTTCCTTATAAGGCAACGTTCATAAGCAACTGTTTTTGGAACCGAAACTACGTATCCAATAATAATAATAATAATAATAATAATAATAATAATAATAATAATAATGGGGAGATCACGCGGTCCACTGTTCTAGTGAAGTGGGTGTTAAGTTAAGGCACAATCTGGTGCGTGATATCCTTGTTGATATATGTTCCAAAGCCGGGATTATGGTGCGCAAAGAGGCTCCGTTGGGATTTCTTTCGGAGGAAGGGAAAGAATTACGTCCTGCAGATATACTATTATTCAACTGGTTCCAAGGTAAGGACGTATGTCTGGATGTGACTGGGGTCTCTCCGTTTGCTGGGTCTGGGGAGACGTCATGGGCCCCCGGGGTTGCTTTGAGTAATGCTGTGAAAAAGAAAAGGAAGAAGTATGCGTCCAAGTGTGAAGACAATGTATACAAGTTCGTCCCTTTCGCTTTTTCTACGTTTGGGGAACTCGATGTGGAAGCTTTGAATACACTTTTGCGGGTCAAGACTATTGCCAACAGCCACTCTAATAACGCTAAAAGTGGTGGTTTTATTTTTCATCGAGTTAGTTTCTGTATTCAAAAAAGAGTGGGAGCACAGATTGTGTCTAGACTCCCCTCAAATTTCATGTAATTTCTATGTTTTTCAATGAAAAAATTATTATTAAAAAATATATATATATATATATATATATAATAATAATAATAATAATAATAATAATAATAATAATAATAATAAGAAAGTGAGTGATCGAAAATCAGTGATTGATAATGGGATATATGGAATCTTGATGGACCATCATCCTCTAGTGATATAAAAAAAATCTTGGTGCCTAGGTCTTATCTATGTATCAATGCCACGTTCGATCAATAAACATATACATGTTCCAATATTATTATCTAAATGACTAAATGGTCAACTTAAATTAATTTTGCTCTTGAGTGAGGATAGTTGTAGTAAATAATAACGTGACCAAAATGCAGATGTTAAACGCTAAAACTCATTTTCTTTAAAAAATAAAAAATAAAAAAATAAAGAGAGCCCACCAATACTCATGCTAACATTTCCTTATATAAGCACTAGCTAGTTGCCATCAACTTTATTTCAACTTCTTTCATTCTACCGACTTCGACGTCCTATGATTATCCATTGTTTTACATTTAGGGCGGGTGTAACAGTAACTTAACCGATCACCTTCACCTAAATGCTACATCATTTTCAGCACATCACCTAACCTACCACCAAACAAACGTGATGATAACCATCTAATAATAATAATAATAATAATAATAATACACCCCATATAACATAACAAAAAGAAGAAAAAAAGTGTGTTTTGTTAGGTGGTTGCACCACCTTACCAACTTGATTTCTCCTCTTTCACACACTGTAGTGGTGAGGCATCATGATCTTTCACGCGTAGTGGCCGGTGCACCACGAGTGGTCAAGTGTGCGGAGAATAGAAATATTATCCATGTAGTAAAATTATTGTTCATATAAAAAAAAGTTCACACTTGACCATATCATGGCAAAATAAGTGTGGATAATAGAATTATTTTTTGTAGTGGTAGTATTAGCAATATATTTGATATATAGAGACAAAAAGTACAAAGGATTCACTTAATTTGGTCAAATGTATCTATATGTGCATATAATTTTGAGCTAGAAAATATACTATGATGCATCTAAATAAATATAAACACATTTAACTAAAGTTGATGCATGTCAAATGTGCGGTTATAATTATTTCACAAATATTTTTTATTTAAGCTTTTTTGTCATTTGAACCTAAGAGGTATTTTAGTCTTCATGTGCGATTATAATTATTTCACAAATATTTTTTATTTTAAGCTTTATTGTCATTTGAACCTAAGATGTATTAAACTCGTTTAGTCTTCTAGATCTGATACAATACAGGTACAAATATAATACAGTAGTCATTATTAATGCTCAAATTAAAGTACGTTGAACTGGTTTAGTCTTTTTTATAGTGTTACTCTTAACCTTTCTTTTTTTAACTTTAAATACAAAATTAGGATAGATTTAGCAATCAGCACATGGATTGCCATAACCATTGGCCCTTTAGACTTCTCCCTATAAATACCAAGTTCTCAAAACTTATATTTTGCAAGTCATAGAACATATATAGCAAATTAAGTCAATCAATAATGTCTTCTGTTGGATTCAGTTATGCGCAAATAAACAACCAGCAACAAAGCCTGAAGAAGAAAATGAAAATGAAGGACGTAACACAACGCATGCCGGGTCCTAACATCAACCAACAGCAAACAAAATCACCAAACAAAGTTCATCCCTGGCCAGGCGAGACCAATAATAAAGGCCTACCGCGCGGGTAGGTTGCTATACTTTGGAAAAGAAAATTCCGGGAAAAACTCTTTTTAAATGCACATATCCTATAACCTATGTTTGTGTCCGCAGTTTCATGTGACGCTGTTTGTATTAGTGATATTAGAATGGTAATGATCTCAGAATCAACCAAAATATATGTGCATGTATATGTAGATGTAGAACTTGTGTTAAGTTGATAAATGAAGACGTTGTTTTACTTTACAGTAGTTGTATATATGTTCTGATATGATGGTATGGTAAACTTGTTTAGCTAAATCAATGAGTTTAAATATTCTACTCATTACAAAAAAGTGATTCCTAAATTCTTTTTGCTACACTCTTTTAGTGAGTGTAAATTTTTTTGAGTTTATTGACACTATAAATGTGTAATAATTGGTTACATTTGAGGATGACGAGAGTAAAGATTGATGAGAATACTGCAGCTATACATGAAGCGCAACTAACTCTAGCTTGAAGGTGTTGGGGCCAACTAAGATTTTGGGAGACAATTAGACCAAGTTGTCGAAACTGCTTTTTCTATTTTTATAAACTTTATAGCTCAAAAATAATACGCCCGATGTGGTTCAGGGTTGCCTTGATTTTTATTTCTTTTTGCTTCTTAATCGTGTGGTCATATTATACTCAAATGAGTTGGTTTACTTTTTATGCATATTTGATGATTTGTCTTTATTCGTCACTTTGATTGCTTCTTTGTTTTGAGAATTATCTATGATGATGAGTTTTTGGATTTTAATTGCCTGCATATTGCAGTAAAAATTTTAAAAAAAAAAGTCAAAGGTTGATGGAACTACCAATATCCCTTCATATATGCAGTAAATGGAAATTATGGGTCAGCCTCTTCTTCCCCTATGTATGAGGGCTGGCATGTGTAATCTGCCCATGGTTTCCAAACTTTTGGCCGATTAATCTACAATGTTTGTTGCCACCACTACACAGACACAAACCGGGTAAAGCCCTCCATTTTTTCGGGAAGGTTGTTGTTTGCACCAAATGGAAAGTGAACTTGAAATCTCACATTTTAGTGATGATAGTTTGTTAAAACATTACTGCAATCACTGATTATGATAAACAAATCTAAAAAAAATGTCAAATTATACATGTGGCCAATATTTTAGTGTTGCTAAAGAATATTATCTCCCGCTATAAACGTTTCTGGGTATTTAAGTTTATGAGGGTCGTCCAATTTACTGTCTCATATTGAACAAAAAATTGTAGTCAAGGACCCGACCCATTATACAATGCATTCTTAACTTTTGCCAGGCTTAAATTTTTTTATCGTACCGCCCCTGTTTATGTCCCTAATTTGTTGTATTCTTTACCCAACTCATGATGTCATCTCTAATTTTGGGTATCTGCCACTATGTGTTGAAGCAAGTACTGAATGAATGAATGAATGTGGTATACTAGACAAAAATAAAGAATGAATGATACAAGCCGATGCAGCATCGTAATCGGCCTAAATGAAGTACCTTTTTTATATTACTGATGTTACCGAGATCATACTTTACTGCAATGTTCCATAAACATTCGGCAATCATAAGCATGGATTACTAATTTCACCACTGCTTATCTACAGTAACATCCAATAGAAATATGATATAACTAGCATATAAAACTAATGAGCATTGAACAACAATTTCCTCAAACAAATCTGTCTTTTTTACCTTAAATGACTTTACAAAATTCTTTTATTCTTTCATTTGCATAAATTAAATGGTTTTATATATCAAGGGAAAATTCATCTTTCAAATTTAAGTAGCAAGTATCTAAAAGAAAAGATTGTCAAACACTGTCTCAAAGTGTAACTATTGATTTAATCCCATGTTAAATTGTTCAAAACAATATACATCTTGTATGACCACTATCACAATTGTTCCTCTATGATAATTATACACATCAACTCTAATCATATTTACAACACCTACCTAAAACCAATATCAAGTGAATTAACTTACTATCAAAATCCCAAGTCAAAGGAAGGAGCATCAAAAAACTCCAAATCTTGATTCTTGGGTTTCGCATTCAACAACTCTGATTTCAGTCTCAATTCCTGGGCAGCTTGTTCCTCCAATGCATCAAGATCAATCCCTTCATAGAACGCATCATCATCAAATGCATCCATTTGCCATGTCGGTTCTGTAGCAGCAGCTTCAGGATTGTTGAAAACTTCTGCCTCTAAGTTACGGATAGGAAGTGGATCACCATGCAAAAAACTCAACTTTCTTTTTCGGTTTTCATTGGCTTCAGAGGAGTTGGTGTTGATATGAATAACAGAATTATCGGTATTCAAATGGACGGATGACGAGTTCCCATTAGTATGAAGATGTGGATTTGTTGTTGCTTCAGCACTTCCACTGTCAGTCTTTTGGTCAATGGAGACAATGTTGTCGGGACTAAAATCTACTATTGGTGACTGAGTGAGTAAAGACCGCCTGCCATATATACATGAACAAAGATTATGAACACTAGAACAGTAACTAATAAGAAAAAGCAGGAAACTTCCATCCAGGTTGTCATTTATTTTAACTATCTTTCATACAGAAAATATCGAATTAGGATAAAATGATTCAAATTTAAGAGAACGAACCTATAGATGGCCATCATATCAACTTGAGAAGTTTCTGCCTGTGTATTTGCCATTGTTGGGTTTATCCTGTCATCTATGAAACTACCACCATAGCAGTCTTGATCGTTGTCAATTTCCTCATCACCTGAGGCTTCTGAAGACACCCTGAGAATAAAAACCACAACTTTTATTTAAACAGATGAAAGTAATGCCATCACAAAGTTGGTCTTTTAGCACAATATCATTGTCAAAATGGATTCGGGTTCTGTGATGGCTCAAAACTCAAAATGTTGAGTTCACATGAAAACATCTTTTGCCCATTTGTTTAGAGCTTCTTACAGATAATGTGTTACTTATGATTACAGAAGCAATATTCTCATAGATAATCAACATCTGTTAGTAATATATAATTTAGGAAGTATGCATTTAACATGTAGACTCCGGATAATCAACATCCCTTTCGGACAATTTGACCTATTCCATTTGTAGCTATATCTTTTTCGTTGGCCCGTTTGAGATTTTTTTAGAAAAAACAAACCAAATCGACCCATTCAAAAAAAAGGTCATAACGGGAACCTCGGTAATGGAAATTTAACAGCCATAAGAATTAAGAGAAACATGGACTTACTCAGCTTCATCGTCGATAAAAATTTGGGCATCATTTAGCAGCTTCCTGTCACCTGGATAAAGAAAGACACCAAGTGTGTCATTTAAAAAATCTGACAGGGTGATTGGATGTTCAAAAGTGATAAAAGAATGAGATTCAGCTGATGAGTTATTTAAAGATAGAGACATGCATTCACTTTTACACTTATCTCAATAAAAAACTTTTCCAGCAACTTCTCATCTGCTCTAGATCTGATTATTAGAATAATCACTCTTACCCATAGGTGGAAATCTCATCTTAATTAAGTTATTTCCAACTCTAGATCTGATTATTAGAATTATTAAATGTGTTTGCATTGTTACGTAAACATAACGGAAAGAATGTTTACAATTGTAAATTATAAGAATATAATAACTAATATGATAATGATCATAGGTTGAATGATGGGACGATTTTAACTGCTATTCTCAATAATTTTTATAATTAGTATATTCAATAAAACCTCAAAAACTATGCTATTAATTTAATAAAAAATTTATAATAATATAATTTAAAAGGTTTCAAGCATTTGAATACACTTTGGCCAACTTTGATCCCTCCATCCCGTTACATTTTAACCAAACTTTTAAAACTCTGCCACCTTGACTTGTCAGAAATAACATACGGCCAAAATCAACTTATTATTTGGTAAATGGGTCGAAAACTGAACCTCTAAATAAATGACAATTCGCATAAATAAAGAGTTGTGTGCAGTAAATACACAAACGGGCAACTTTCAACCTGTTCGACTCATTTCACCCATTACCTTTTAACTCATTTTTTTATTCAACCCATTTGAGATAAAATACAACCCATTCATAAAACTAGGTTGAAATTGCCAACCAATTATCCCCATCAATGTAAAAGTAAATGTATGCATGCCATAAAAATAATACTAAAAGCTTAAAATGTGAGATAAAATCTCACCATTATCAATTGGGGACTCTGGAACAACACCATTGATCATTAGATTAGTTAGTCGAGGACTGAGATCACCCGCTATAGAATCAGTATCTGACTCATCAACTGAATGAATGTCGTCTTCAACAGCAATAGGTATCCTCGTGCCATTATGTTCTCTGTTTGACACCTCTAAATTACAAATTTCGGTCTGTAGAGCTGTATTGTCATCTTGTGCTAGTTTGTCCTCTTGCAAATCATTAGTGTTCTTAAAAGATGTCACAAGATCATCATTTACATCCATGGGTATCTCAGGAAACTCTCTGAAATCAGACTCCAAACAATTTAAACTTTTACTTGGAGAAACTTGTTTCAGAGGAAATGATGGTACAGACAAAATTAGAACCCTTCCATCTGAATCAACAGACATATAATCAGACCCAAACAGGAAAGAGTGTATAGGAGGATTTTTTGATCCAGTATCAGGCTGCTCGTGTTTCTCCTCTGTTCTGGAGGTGTCCATATGAGTATCACTTTCGGGTTCTTTTTGTATAAGATCATCGTCTGCAATATTATAATTAGATATGAAAATCTTGAATCGCGAAGTGCTATTTACAGATAATGTATCTTCCATTAAAGATGGATATCACAATGTTACAGGTAGCAAAATAGCATGTAGGGTAATGAGAAGGGTTGAGTCATGTCGACCAAAACACTAATTGTCCAAAAATGTCATTTTATATTTCTAATGATGTAGTAAAAAGATAAGCCGGAAAGGCCCATTTCATAGGTAAATGGGTCGAAACTACCACCTAAACAGACATATCTTTTTTATGCATTTAGGGAAGGGTGGTCTACAGTAAATCAAGTTTTTAACACAAAGGCATTGCATTATTTTTACATGTAGCAATTATAGATACCCATCGAGTATCATTATTAAGAGCTCTGTTCAGATCCTTATGTATAAAGTAATACTTATCACTTTTAAATCAGAAATTCATTTATAGAATACCCCACACACCCTCAAGTCTATTTTATATTACCTCTTGTGCTGCTATTGTGATGCTCAACACTTTCAACTCTGATGCAATCTTGTGAAGCCTCTTCATCCTGAAGTGAAAAAGACAGCAAGACCAGTCAAAAGCACGTATAAAGACATGGTGCCTACCTTGTCTGCCCTGCTAATAAGTTGAAACTTATTT
Source organism: Artemisia argyi (assembly GCA_030686995.1). Lineage (NCBI taxonomy): Eukaryota > Viridiplantae > Streptophyta > Magnoliopsida > Asterales > Asteraceae > Artemisia > Artemisia argyi. The sequence goes on from CM060699.1 coordinate 85,829,267, forward strand.
AAGAATCTCAAAATAAACCCATTCGTGTGAAAATGGGTCAATTTGGATAAAATTTTATGGGAAGCAGGTCAAATAGCTACACTTAAAAAAATTGCTAGAACTGAAAGGTGTCAAACAGGTTGATATTTGTACAAATATAAGTTATGATCAAGCTAACCCAATTTGACCCATCCTAAAAATACAATATTCTTAACCCATTGCATAACCATTGTGACCGGCCCATTTTTCCACCTATACTATTGCACATTGTAAGGCTATAACATACATCAGCTACAGATCAGAGCTGACAATGACCCCATATTTATAAAAATTGGTCAGTTCGAGTAGTTTTAAAATGCCTACAGTGTCCTAAGCTGTTTATCTAAAAAGAATATTATTATCCAAATAATATACAACATACAAAATAAAATATAAAAAAATGAATAGAATGTGAAGTACAAACCGGGTCATTGAAGGAAAATCCTTGTAAACATTGCATTGTATCAATTAGCATTGTGGTTCTCAAAGAATGAGAAACTTTATGCACTCTTGAAGGAAATGCTTGGAAGTGAGGAAAAGCGATAAGAGATGGTTTCCAGTTGTTTTCTCCTGAAGGGTCAAAATACTTTTCAAGCAGGTGTGACTCAGCATCAGTAAGTTTAAGCTTATATTTGGGTGTCTGAATCGCATCATCGTCTTTAACTTTCTTTCCACGACGAATAAATTCTTCAATCATAAATTTGACCAGCTTTTTTTCAGGTCTAAAAACATGTGGAACCTGAGATATAATATCAAAGTGCCGAAGATTAGAAATCAAATAGAATATTAATTTATGACAACTCTTCAAATGATAAATCTTACCATCCTTGGACTAGAGTGAAAATGGAAAGTGGTTCCGCCATTTTTCATAATTTTTTTCATGTTCTTACCCCTCGCTTGCTTTCTTTTATAACCATTTACTTCTGAGCCTTCACAAGCTAAGGCCAGTATGTTTGTTAAGGGAATAAAACAGGAAAAAACTTAGTGCTGGTCAGACCATAGTTGTTTTGTTCTCAATCTATAAATAAGTGACGCATTAAACATGATTACACAATTATAGTATTAAAATACTAATACTTTTTTGGATAAAATGATTAAGAGGTTGTAAGCATTTAAATACTCTTTGGCAACTTCCAACCCATTTTTACCTACATATGGCAAGATGGGTGGATCATCCAGCTTTTTTTTGGGTAAAAGGCATTACGCCCGGTAAAAGCTTGACCTACAAATAATTATATTTGTACTGGAGTCTCCTAAATATTTAAATGAAACATCTTACGAGGTTGTGGCATTATACAAGAGACTTACGATGACCTCCACACATTCGATTATCAATCGTACCCCTTTTAAGTAATTGTTGAATTTGACCCGTTTCCTGTTTAGCTAACCTTTATTTTACCCTTTTCACCCGTAAGTGATAAATTATAACCCAAAATTGACCCATTTTTAAGTAAATTGGCCAATATTGCTGCATATAGTTATGATAAATGGCTACAGATCAAAATAGTAAATCATATCATTAACTTTATCCAGAAGTTTATAAATTATAAAATATATAAGGATATCAAATCGGCCTTTATTCTTTCTACCGGTTCTTCCCATACGTTGAATCATCCGCAAAGGTGATATATTTGAATCAAAAGAAATAACGAGATCAACTTCCATAATATCTAAACCTTCTTCTCCAATTGATGTTGCTACTATAACATTGTATCCACCAGCCCGGAATTTCTATAACAATTTCAGAAAATAAAACAGCATGTATAGATGAAACAAAAATAAAGAAAGGCTAAATAAAAGTTGGATATCGCTACCTCTAACACTGCCTGTTGAGCTTTTTGTGATTGGCCCTTTGACGTTTTACCTGTGCAAAAGTACAACATAACAAAAATTTAGAGTATCAACACACATATTAAAAAAAACAATATATTAGTGTGACCATTATAATAAACTTATTCGATCATGTGACAAGCAAACACAGTTTTTATTTTATTTCGAGTAGCCTGTTATATAAAAAAAATAAATAAATAAACAATTACTGAAATGACTCCTGACCTGTGCTTTGGCCGATAAATTCTGTAGCTTTAACATGTTCCCCAATGGTAGCTATAGAGTTCATTATGTGCCTGAAAAATAGTAAGATGGATATCTGAAACTTCAGATGAGCATAATTTCAATCATGCTATCGTGTTTATAGCTTAAACAAAAATAAACAAGAGCTCAAAGATATTGGTGTATCTTGACCTTACACTCTCTCTGTAATGTGAGAAAATTATAACCCTCGACTTCTGGGGATCTTGGGTTTCTGCATATGCAAAAAAAACTGTATTTCAAAATAAATACTAAATCGGTCCTCTTTAAATCAATTCCATCATATCTCACAGGAAAAGTTGTAAATTGGTCATCAACTAGCACTTCTGCTAGTATTCTGTTTGACAGATAGACTAGAGTGCTAAAATAATGGGTCAAGAGGGTCGAAAGTTGCACCAAGTGTATCATTGGTGCATAAAACCACGAAACCATTAAAAATAAATAAATAAATAAATTATTGTTGTTGTAAAACATATTTGTAATTATATATAAAACACATATTACGTATCAAAAATGACGGAAAATGGTTCCCGGTCAGTTCAAACCACCCTGGCCAGCGACGACCTAGCCAGGGACGGAACCAAGGTGGGTCCCGGGGGGTCCCAAGACACCCATGGATTTTCCCGATATAGTGTTAATTTGTGTAAAAATACTCTGATATTTCCTAAATGCACCTGGTCCAATAAAATTGGGTATATAGTCTTGTTTATTTTTTCTTGAATGCACCTGGTGAATTAGTGTTCTGGTTCCGTCCCTGCCTGTAGCAAATAATCACCCTTTCTGACCTATTACCTAACCCGCTCATTTCGCCACCTTTAGTTACTTTCTCATGTATCCTTATGGACTCTTTAAAGTGTGAGTTATTGTATAAATTCTTTTAATTTGTTGTAATCTAAGATATGTGCAACAAACATAGCAATATCAAGTAAAGCTACACTCTCATAATTATAGTATCATGAAAAAATAGAAATAAGAAAATAAGGTCTAGCCACATACTGAAGTGTTCAATGAGTACTTCTAACATCTTATTGAACTTTGGACTAAGAGCTCCATGAGACAAATTGTGTTGCATTGCAAGCCTCGCTTTTTGAAGAGTTTCATTTTTACTCATAAAGCGAGCAAAAGACCTGAAATTTTATCAATACAAAGATTAGACAAAAGAGTACAAGATAATATCTTTCTTAAGGGAGAGCCTACAATAAGAATCTTTAGCCTAATTGAAAAGGTATCGGCAGTTCTTTTTTTATAAAGCTATATAACTCAGAACAGCTTACAGTAGATATATATATCCTAGTAGACGATAATACATGAAAGTACATATACTTTGATGCTCAAATAATCAAGATACTGAAAGAGTATGATGAACAAGATTACCCTTGCTTTAGTTTATCTTCAAGCATATCAAATGCTGGTCGTATACCATGAGCTGAAAGCAGCCTCCTTATATGTAATAATGAGATCAAAATTCCATATATCCCTTCCATTTCATTATGCATGGATAGGGGCACTGCTGGTGGCGGTGCTTGGCGGAATTTCTCCCTTGAAGTGAGAAAATCCAGTGGGCTTAGCTGCCAATTAATATGTATTTTATTAGTTAGATGTGGCAAAATGGGTGGAAAAGACAATTTGGGTAACAGGGTGGGTTGAAAGTTGACACAAAACAATCCTTTTAGTACTGATAAAAACGAACACAGCCAGGTTAGGTTAACTCGACAACTTTTCATACATTTTTTTCTAAAAATGTAGAACGAGTAGTTTTAATTGAAATTAAAAATACAATGCTAATAAAATAATATTCAATCTTTTTTAATCAAAAGATTTAGGAGATTGTATGCACTGAACAGACTTTGGGCCACTTTCAACCCAATTTAGGTGTTTGCCATTTAGCTACATATTATGTATTCACCCGCTTGATAAAAAAAAATATAATATTTAGTTGAAAGGCAAACACGTCAAATCATAATATTTAGTTGAAAGGCAAACACGTCAAACGGGGTTAAAAGTAACCCAAAATCTGTGTTCAATGCATACAACCTCCTAAAATTTATTTTCACAAAGATTTAGATTATTTTTTTATTAAAATTGTATTTGTAATTATAATTAATAATGTTATTATTTTATTACAAATGTATTTGTAATCTCAGTTAATAATTGATAATGTTTATTTGCACGCTAGTATATCACCAGCACTGACTTGGAATGGTCTTCAAATAGAAGAACAAAATACAACTTACTGTTTGGACATCTCTTTTTTGGAATATTCCATGGCGAGAAAGCTTATCAATATATGAACACATTACATCATTTAGCATATTAGTTACTTCAAGTGCATCTTTTCCCATCTCAACCTACAAACATTATATAAAACATCTTAAATGCAGTAGATACATTCGTTTAGTGTAAAGGTGGAAAAATGAGTAGTTCAGGAGGGCTAGGTAACAGGTCAGAATGGGTGATCCAAGTACGGATCAAAATAGGTCAGTTTGAATAAATCACCTTTTATCCAAAATCTTCAGTCTATTATAAACAATAGTGTGCTGAATATGATTACAACAGCTATATTATTGTCATATAAATCTGACTTGTTGTATTCAGTAACTTATTCATATGACCCATTTGACTCGTTTAATATAAAACATGACTAAAATCGCTCATTCATAAACAAATGGCCACTTGCTATTTATAAATTTGATAGTTTGGCAGGTACCTGTATAAACTCAACCTTCCTGTCGTTCACATACTGGATCACATCAGGATCAGTCTCACTTCGATATTCAAGAGAAGATATTTGCAAGTTATCAATGACGTTTTGTATAGTCTTGCGATCGGCTGTAAACAGTCACATATGACATAATGAATTACAATATAAGCCATACAAAATTATATTTGTAAAGATCAGGCTGACTGATAGATAACTTACATCCCGGTGTTGCAGTAAGAGCTAATATTCTCAATTGTACTGGGACGGCCATCAACTATGAGTGAAGAGAAAACATAACATCTTAAAGTCAGAGTTACATATTTTGATTAAAGGTGGCAAGATGGGTGGGTCAGACGCATTAAGTTGACCCGAGACATTTTCGTGAAGTTGTATACTTTTTTAATGAATTGTGTGTAAGCTACGACTAAATAAACTACCACATTACTTTCAAAAATAAACTGAACTATTGAATAAAATGTGGTTTTATGCATAAAAAGATGCCGATATTAACCCATTTGACTGGTTTTCTTACGCCACTTTTTAACTCTTTGACCTGTTAAAGATAAAGCATAACCTAAACCCATTATTAACTAAACGGGTGGAAATTGCCACCTCTGTATTTGATGTACAGATTGCAGATTCGAAAAACTATTCACAGTGAACATACCTCGCGAACAACAACACAATAGGCATAGTTGCCAGATGCACGGTGAGCCTCGTCAATCACTAAGCACACTATTTGTTTCACCGCACACGACCCTGCACTACATAAGCCCATAAGAAACTACAAAAGAAAAACAACTTCCACATCTAGAATCTAGAGAACCTAAAGCATTACAAGTATAGGTGGCACGATAGGCGGGTTGACCAACTAGTCAAAACAATTTTTGGGTTGAAACGGTTAAATTTCTAGTATGGATCAGATCGGTTGGGTTGATCTGCAAACACTTATTTGTCCAACTGTTATTTTTTATTTTTATAGATGATGATAGTTACAGAAACAAAAGATAGCAATAAATATCTAAATCTCGAAATGAAATGATTAAGAGGGTTTGTAAACTTTGGCCTGTTTAATCCATTTGACATGTTCCCTTACAATACACAACCCTTCATAAGTAAATGGGTCGAAATTGCAAACTTTAATATCAAGCTTATAGATATTTCTTTCCCTCAGGACAGGAAAACGATTGAAACTCTTTTGAGTTTTGACCACATCAAAATATACTAAAAAATCAAGATTAACCTCAAAATAAGCATACAAACAAATGAGAATATAGATCAAGACTTGCCAGTCTGTATATCTTTTTCAAGAACTTGAGGAGTCACGAAGAATATCCGTTTCTCTTGCCAAAGCTTTACTCTTTTTGTAGGACATGTTTGACCTGTCAAATCAACTGTCCATTCCTGCAATCAATTTTATATAAACTTTTTAAACCTACAAAACTAGAGTAACAACTTAATCATGTATTCAACAACTAAATTAGATAAATGTCGAAGAAGAAATATATGTGATAGCTCACTTGTGAAATCCCCACAATATTATGGCATGCTTCTATTTGTTGCAAAACAAGAGGACGAGAAGGTGCAGCAAACACAATCTTTCCTGCAGTTAGAACAACACATAAGAACTAGATTTTAATCTTATAATGCATCCACTCCAGCTATAACGATACATGTTGGACCATAGAAGGTCAACTTGCAAAACTTTGAAATTCAGATATTGATAATTGTGATTAGAGAACAGATAACTATAGCTATTAAAAAGTGCAATACTGTTATCATGTATTGATTTCAGAATATTAAGGCTACAAGTTTGTATAGAGGTTAACTATTTATTACAAAAACAAGTACAAATCATTAAGAAGTTATTAGTAAATCCAGCAACTTGCAAGTGAAGCTTCAGATGATATGGAATTGCATAAAACTAACTGTTATCTGAACAAAGCACATGACGAATACCATCAATATCATACTTACAAGAAATATAGATAAGTATACATAATGTGAGAAAAGCTTAATATGTGGGGAAAGTGAGAAATCCGTCAATAATATAGTGATGTATGCAACAGATTGTACTATTTTTTGTACACCGTTTGGATCCTTTTACAACCCACTATCTTAGCATTTCTGTATAAGCAGTATTAGAATTTAATGCCTAAAATAGGGCAAATGAAAACTACGTTAGAATATTATGCAGATAAAGAATCATAGAAATAAAAAGATAAATCATTACCTTCAGGAAACCATCTGAAGTAATTATACATCACAACAGCAGCAATAAGAGTTTTCCCTAGTCCTGTTGGCAATGCTACCAATGTATTTGAAAATAAAGCAGTCCTAGTAATAGATAGCTGATAATCACGAACAGGGATATTTTCTGCTAGGAAAAAAGTATATAATATCAGCTTGGGAATGAGCATTGTATATTGAAAAGAGCAATATGTGTGAGATAAATCCACATGTTTGGCAGCTTATAGTACATGTATTTGCTCAATGAGCATCAGGTTTGCATGTTTTTGCATCGATAGTAAGCTGATGCATACAAAACTATTATCCTATAAGTATACTGTGGCCTTAATTAGTGTAAGTAAATGCACCTTGTTTGAGATCAGTAAAATACTTTAACAGTATGATTGTAATAACTTGTTTAGCATACTGTTGTGCACAAATGATAATTATTTTTTAACTACTTTGTTTTTTGGTGCATAAGGGCCAGGTGGTAAACCATGCGCATATGAAAGTCGCGTGCAGAGTAAAAATTCAAGCAAAGATCATGACAGTATGAGACTTGAAGGAAACTAAGATTTTTCTGATGATGATCAAGTGAGTTACAAGAGTATAGACTGAACCATTATCATAATCAGATTAGCTTACTTATGAAATCAAGATTAGCAATCACAGAATTTGATTTGCTGATATGGATTAATTAGTACATTGTCAGGTACTAGTGTCTAAACATCTAGTAATAATGAACATTACTAAAAAAAGGCCCCATTTTTACCCTGGTCCGAGATGGTCAGTCAATGAACTTACGATTCGGAATTATCATTTCCAAAACATCGCCTTGCTTTTTATACATCCATTTTATAAAGATAGTCCTTTTCTCAGAAACAAGAGGCATATCGGATTTTGTTGTAAACTTCATATCAATATTACTCTTTTTTATAGTACAATTCAGTAGAGACCGACCATTCTAACAAAACTCAACACTGTGCCCAAAACAAAATTACTAAAAATCTACATTCTATTACTGAGCCCTTAAAAAAATCCGAACCCCATATTCAAAATTAAACTAACAATCAAACAGTAACAACAACAGTTTTAAGCAAAACACAAACAATACCCGGATAAATCCAAGTTTTCGCAGCCTCGGGATCAATCCTAACACCACTTTCACCCTCACCCAAACCATCATCTTTCCCATCATTCCCATCATTAATCACATTCTTATTTACGGGTTTCGCGCCTTTCAATCCAACGAATCCATCCAACGTCGACTGACGAGACGAAGAGGGTTTGTTCGAATCGGTCTTACGACCAAAACCCACATCGGAATTAGCATTTAATGATTGATTATTACAAGCAGCGTCAATTTCTTTAATTGCTGATTCCCAATCAAAACCCTGTCAAAAAAATGAAATTCAAAATCAAGAAATGAAATGGGGGAGAGAGAGGGGTAGGGGATGCTTACGTCATCGTCGTCGAATGTGGGAAGAGTATGAGATGTTGACGCCATTAACTCTCTGCGTGTGTTTTTTGAGTGTGTGTGTGTTTGGAGATGGAAGTGAAATGAAACCCTTGGTGAGATAAATTGGGCGGCAAAACTTGTGTTGGAAACTTAGCAAACTTGTGTGTGTATTGCTTACTTGATCAACGAATTTTTAAATTTTTATTCGATTTGAACTATATCTTATTTATTAAAAAAATAAAAAGAAATTACACGTGGATAATTAGAAAAGACATCGTTCAAGTCGAATAAAAATTTGAAAGTTCGTTGGTCAAATAAGCAATAAAAAAATACATGGTTCAACTTGGTGATTTGATATGTGCAAGGACATTTTTTTAGCTAGTAATTAGTTTGGAATGGATTAATCGGATTGTCATTTTAGGCAAGTTTTGAGTATTTTATGATGAGTTTGGTATTTTCTGATGAGTTGGCATTTATGGCAAGATTTTCTTAAAAAAAAGAATTTATAATAGATATAAAAACTGAATATAACTGATTAATACTGGTTTACAGCGAGTTTTGGGTATTTCTGAAAAGTTTGACTACTGTTGACCGGTGTTGACTATGTTTGACTGCTTTACACATATCAAGAAGGTTGGTGGTCGATTAGCGTCTAGTCGGCGATTAATCATTTTTGTAGACTTTTTACCAAGGTTGTCAGGATCGGGATCCTACCTAGGATCGTTTTCGGCTTTGCAAGATCGTGATCGTAAGATCGGATCGGGATCGTAAGATCCTATGAAAATGTATATATTTTTGTATAGGGATTGTAGTTTTATATTTTTATATAATATTTCATATGATAAACGAATCTAAATGGATGATAAAAGAAAATGTTATATGTTCAAGTACTGTAGTAGTAGAATATTATATATATTGCAATGCTCACTTGCACAAAGTTACTACATACGTGAACCTACTTCTTGTTCAATGTTTTTAGTATAGGTTTTCGTGATAACATTGAGAATTTTAGATTAATGCAAAAATATAGCATCAATTTATTGGCTCGTGATTCCCTAACTTTTTTTTTACAGTATATAGATTATTAAAAAAAAAAAAATGATTGTATCTAAAAATGAAACGACATAATTTATAATAGAGTGCAACACAATATTTTTTTCTTGATAATCAAATAAATTAAATTAGGATATTCTGACATGTTACAAATTACGAAATCGTTTTTCATAATAAACCCAAAAAGACACATCTAACTAATTTATAAATAGTACATAAAAATATAATGATTTGACACTCACTAATCATGCAAAAGACAATCAATTAACAACATCAAAATAAGCTTTCATGAAAAATTCTTTGTCATTGGGCTTTAAGACATGGACTTATGCATAATAAGTTAATATAGCAAAAATTTTTTTAAAAAAATGATAGGCGATCCTACGATCCTACGATCCGATCCCACGATCCTATGTGCGATCCTACGATCCTGATACGATCCTACCTGAATTACGATCTTGTTAAGATCCTGATCGTTTTTTGGGTGTAGGATCGTAGGATCGTACGATCCTACGATCAGGATCGCGATTTTGACAACCCTGCTTTTTACTATGTGAATTCATGTTTAATGAATAATGTTAATATACTACTTATGTTTTGCTATGATATAATGAATATCAAAGAGGTATGGTAAGATATAATGTGTGTGGTCTATCATAGTATACAAGAGGGGCGCGATCTAATACAAAGTTGGTAAAGCTTCACTTTCTACGAAGTCTATAAACACCTTCAAAGGCTGACAATTTCTTATATTTCACAACCTTTTTCATCAATTCAGTTTCAAAATCATCCAAATCACAAAATTAAGTTTTGATTTTTGTTTAATTGCATTATAAATTCGTTTAATCGCATTAAATTACAACAATTTTCAAGAATTCGAAGTTCCTCAAAGTTAGGTTTTGTTGACTTGAGTCAAAACGAAATTACTATTGCAAATTTTTATTAACAAACCCTAAATTAACATCATCTAACATCAATTCTTTATATTTTTATTATTTTTTTTTAAGTTTATATTTTTATTCTCAAATAAATCAAATCTTTATGAAAGTGTCCACCAAGGGTTTGATGAAATCTCTCAATGATTTTTTAAAAATTTTATTTGTGAAAACACATAGTTTGTATTCAATAGTATTTTCTTATGAAGAAAAAAAAAGTCGCTTTCTTATTATCATGAACAAGGTTTTAATTATGATGAACAACTTAAAAAAAAATGATGAACATCAGTTTGGTTTGTTTTTCAATTTATTGTGTTCATAAAAGGGTAAAAGCTCTAAAATAACAATGTGATTTTAAAATTTTGTCGATTTAAAACACTTACTTTTATATTAATATAGAAAGTAATGTAATTTAAAATTTTGTTCTGGCTTCATCAATATGATCGTATCTATTTCCATGTCATTTTTATTTTTCGAAATGGACTTTTATTTATTACACATCTCTAAATAATTGCTTACGTGGACTGATAGGTTAACTTAACCCAAGTTTTGAACCCGGTTCCATTGTAACCTTGCTTTGAACCAAACCCAATTCTTTTTGTTGTTGCTCCATACAAATCATATATTGTATCATACAAGAACGGTGTAAAGATCTCTTCCAAGAGTATCATCATTTACAAAAAGGAACCAAAATCATCTAAAACTATTTACGACCCACAAACAACTATCGCAACACCGATTAAGCAACTAGATGCATCAAATTACTTGTAATATTATATACTCATTGAAACGATGACTCATATCAGATAATCTTGAGCCTTTGTAGGTGTATGTCAAAACCTAAATGACGTTGGTGCCTTGGAACATCTTTCAAGCACTTCTAGATCAAACCCAGATGACGTTGTTCAAGGGTAATCATTTTGGATTTGGGTCAAAATGGATGAAATGATGATGTTGTAAATGAAAAGTGGTTTCGTTAATGTTTGTTTTAGTTATATTTTGATTTGTGATTGAGTTACGTAAGTGTAGTTATCGTGTGTTTGTGTTATGTCATGAATGGTGGTTCTTTCTTTCTATATTTGGATTTGTTTTTTTTTTTATTTTATTTTTTTGTTATATTTTGATTTATGTTTGAGTTACAAAAGTTCAAGTTTCCTTGAAAATTTCTTTTGAAAAGTTTTCCATTTAAAAGCACATTTGTGTTTGATTATCCATAAATAAATAAATAAATATTGCGTTCATCTTTGTCCACGTAGGATCCACCTAAGCACCAAAATGTTCATATAAGCATTTAAAATTATATATTAGTTAGTTGAAAAAGGAGTAACCAGGGTCAATAGGTAGCCGGTTACCATATTGATGAAATTGGAAAAAATTTGAAAGTACTTTAGTTTTCTGTGTTAATAACAAAGTAAGTGTTTGAAGTCGGCAAATATTTAAAAGTACGTTTTTACCCTTCATAAAATATCAAAGTTGGTGATGTTTTTAAAAATGATGAACAATGTTTAAAATTGTGATGAACAAAACTTTGAATATGTAATTGTTCGACAGTGATAGCTCCTAATTTATACATATTTTAGCTATCAAATTCCTATGATAATTATTCCTTTTGGCCTTGTTTTGATAAAAGGGATAATTCCATATACTTGATAAAATATCGTACTTAATTGCTGTAAATTTATAAAACACCGAAAATTGATCTAAAGTGCCAAAGTATGATGGAGTGCATTTTCCAGCTATTTACATGCGCTGTATGCCACTCCTTAGGCATATAGCGGATGTCGTCTCGTCAAAGAAATATCCAACTTGAAGATGCATACACTGTATGCCACTCCTATTGTATACGGCGTATGAGCTCTTGTCATGATTTTTATTTTCCAAGTGTTGAAGACCATACGCCGTATGGACTTGATTATAGAAGATTCGTTTATATTATTTTAGAGGCATAATGTGTATAACCATCTAGGTGCATACGCCATATCAATAGACCAAGCCTTTTTAGCCTATAAATACATACCCATTCCACACATTTGAGAGAATTCTGGAGAGTGTTGCATAGTAGAAACCCTAGTTCATTTTGGAAGGCTATAGAAGGAAGGAAGACATCAAGAGTGAAGGCTTTACACATCATAAACATTTGATTATCATTTTTTTTATTATGATTTTGAGTATCATGTTACTCTGAATAATCGTTGCTTATCATTTATTATAGAAGGCTAAGCCTTTTGAGCTTGCCTTGTTGTAAACCTCTTTGATTTAATGACATATGTTATTTAGTTTATACTACGTGTATTTTGGATTATTTATGTACTGTTAAAGATTTACGCCTTTGCGTAGGCCATGACTACATATTGATTATGTTTGTCACCTATAGTTATATAGAATATGACAATGATATCATAGACACCTATATGAATCATGAATAATCTTTTATATAATAAAACTGGTGGAGACTTTCGTATTTCAAAAAAAAGATTATTTATTTATTAAGTAATATTTTAATTAATTATTATTGTTTAATTTATAAATTTTTAAATTCGTTTTTTTGATATATACTACACAAGTAGAAGATAAATACAAAAAATATAGATAAGATGCAACTAACAATAAGATTAAACTTTTTAAATGATTATCTTTAATAATAAAAACTATAATTAAAAATCATAAATCAAACAAAACAAAGATTAAATTATTTATTTTTTTAATAAATAAAAATATGTTATTCAAAAAATTTTTAAAAAAATGCACGCGTGCGCGGGCATTATAACTTACTATTGATACGATATTAATGGTGAGGCATGACCGGAAGGCGATCACCTAGTTAAAAGTGGTAGACAATAGGGTTTAAGATTTAGTAGCGATATTGGAACCGAAAGGGCGCTCTCTCCTTTATCAAGAAAACTAAGTCGTTTGGCGCTCACACAAAAATGTAAGTTACATAGATCAGTTGATGACACTTAATACTCGGATCATTAGTTATGGTAGCAGACCCGAAAGGGCGTGCCCAACTTTTTGGAAGAAGTTAGGAGCGGAAGCGACCGTACTCGACCTCCTATACCTTAGATTCACAAAATAAACTAGATAAACATTGTACTAGAATCATGTCGTTAATGACTTTAGACATTGAAAATGAATATTATCTCTTGGCCAAGTACTCCATTAAACCCTTTAGTGACACAAATAAGAACTTGATTATCAAAAAATAAACGATAAAATTTCGATTAAACCCTATACTTATGTTGTAATTTACTAAAACAAAATACTTATAAGAATAGCTAAATACATAAGAACGTACAAAAAAAAAAAGTAAAAATCTTTAATTCTAAACAATGCTATAAATATATAGTCATGTGAAAGTTTGAAAATTTGGTTTTACTCAACGTGTCATTAGCAAATTGGACACACAAACGTTTAAGCCATTTTGGTGTCTTTTATTTAAATGCTTTCTTAAAAAATATATCTTCGGTGCATATATAGGAGTTGGTGTAAATGCTTTGGCATACCACAAATAATGAAACTTACTACTAGTACTATGATTTTAATTTGAACTTTTTTTTTCTAATATGTTATGTTAATATAATAAATGCAACTATAAGTAATGGTACATCAATTTTGATCTCATCTCCTATATAAACTAGCGTTCATCTCATAGTTTATCATTTGAAAACAAAACCCAAACCAACATGACGAGTTCTTCTATTTACACAACGTTTCTCTTGTTTCTTATGGTCACAGGTAACTTTCAATTCATTTATTCTTCATTCAACAGTTTGTAAATTCTAACATCATAAAAATCAAACTTTTTTTTCTTTTTTTATTTTATTATTATTATTATTTTTTTATATTCAGTAGTTTACTTGAATTTATATTTTGATTTTGCAGGTATCGAATTGGTCGTATCACAAGGAGAATGTCAGGACACTAATGTTCTACGAGTACCATTCTGTACGAAATATCAATGCATGCATTTATGCGAACATTCACATGGAATTGCTTCTTATGGAGAATGCAAAGATCCATTCACGTGTAGATGCCACTTTCATTGTCCAACAAAAATCCATGCATAACCTCCATCCATGCACTAAGTAATTCAGTATCTAAGGCTTAATAATATGTATTGAATGTTATTACGATTTCTAATAGAATAAATATTGCTGTTATGAATGTCGTATATTGGTATGTGTTTATCTGACATCCTTGTGTTAGAATAATGACGACGCTTAATTATGTGTTACACCAAAAGCTCAAAAGCTAAAGGAAATACAACTAATTTTCGCTTAAAAAGTACACTCATATTATTAACAAGTTTCATGGTCCGGTTGAATAGGTGGAAGACAGTGCCATGAAATTGATTGAAAAAAATAATAATAATTAAAAATAAAAAAAACAAAAAAAAACATATATAGTTCATCAGTGCCGTTCTGTTGATTTCGGTGGCCCTGAGCAATAACCACGTATACGTATAGGCCCTTTTACTATGCAAATTTTATGTATACTCTACGTATAGTTAAAAAGGTTCATCAATACTAAAAAAAGTTGTTGTGGAAGTCAGAATATATTAGAACATAGTAATTTGTTGACCATCTAGCTATGATCAAACTAAGGAGGTTATCTAGAGATAAAATGCCACGCAACTCAACCTTAAACCATCAAGTATTCAAGTACATACCTACTAGCTTTGGTAGACTAACGTCGCAACCAAAGTAGCACAAAACAAACCTTTCATTCAGAGAAGGAGCCAGGGTTCTCGCGGGTGCCTGTACACTCCATGAAATTTTTCGATATAGTGTTAATTTTTGAAAAAAACACCGATTTTTTTTAAAGATCTTAAATGCATCCGGTCTATCGAAATGTGTTTCTAGTACTATTGTTCAAATTTTTTTGTGCACCCGGTCATATTTAGTCATGGCTCCGTCCCTGCTTTCATTATAAAAATACTCTGTTATAAAGGATAAAACAAATGAGGTCGACACATAGTAAGCAATCATATAATTACTTATATATAAAATCCAAGATAAATGTTAACAACCTAAATAAAAAATTCAATGAAAAACAAAGAGAAAGGAGTTACCTATTAAGAGTTACAAACATTAAAAAACTTAACTAAATGTGATGATGATGAAAAATAAGGGTTTACATTTGCGTTTTTAGGGCCGCTATTTACACATAGACATGGGGTTCCGGGTAGGGTATCTGATGGATTAATTAGTGAGTGTAATTTTGACTCTTAGCTTATTGGGCTTTTAAAAGGATTTATATAAACTATAAGGGTGCCTTTGGTATGAGGATATGACAATCAATGAATGAATTGATTCATGTTATTAATTGTTTGGTTCAAGTTTTTGGAAATTGAAGTGGGTTTGGGAATCAAAGATTGATTCATGGCATGTATGGTGACTTTGGAAGATAATTGGACCCACAGGCCACATCTATATTCTCTCTCACAATCTATACATAATTAAGAGACAAAATCATCCCCCTTTCTCTCTAATAAATTATTTATCAATTACTAAAATAAAATTTTTAATAAAATATTTTTTTTTCTCTTACCTCATTTTCTTATATTAAAACCGAATCCAAATCCGATTCCAAATCCTTTTACAAACCAAACGGCCCCTAATATTACACAGTAGACTTTTTGTAAAAATGGTGTCACTCTAAAATTTTGGGCCATCTGTGCCAGCTCAGCTCGCATTGGCCCAAAACCGGGCCTGAAGTTCATGAACACTACGATTCCTATACGTCTCTCATGTCACTAAAGATATCATACTGTTGATTTCAGTTTATCCAAATTAAGCATCCACAACTAAGTTTTTTTTTAACGGCGGGTTAGATGTTAGTTGTTGGCTCGAGTTAGTGTCGCATCCTCGGGCAGAGATACCAACCACGAGCCTCTCCTTAGGGGATAACTCCACTCCTATTCCCGATTCGCCTGATATCATTAGAGCTTGTGGTTCCCAAGTGAGGATTTCCCGATCAGTCACCCAAACCAGTACTACTCTCACTTGGGCTCGCTTAACTACTTAAACCTTTACCACTAGACCACAAGCCCCATGATAGCATCCACAACTAAGTGACTCAGGCAAATTCTTCATCATCTTTCATGGCATGACTATTAAAAAAAAAAAAAAAAAAAAAAAAAAAAAAAAAAAAAAAGTGCAGTTAGCTCAAATAAGAGTTGAAAACAAGGTTATGAATAGCGTGAGTCATGGCGTAGCGGCAAGGTCAAGCCTCAGGCCTTAGCGTGAGGCGTTGCGGCATGACGTTTTTAAGGCGTAAATTAAGGCGGCAAAAAGTATTTATAGATTTATATTATATTTCATTAGTATATCATATTTCATATATATCGAGTTTACAAAAAGTGTTATACATAAGCAATAAAGTCAAGAAACTCTCTTTATATTTGTAATTTTCTTCAAATACTAGTAAACCCCTAAACACCAAATAACAGTAAACCTCAAATACGATGCCCAAATTTCAATTACTAGTAAATCCTCTAAACGTCTCAAATACCAGTACATCTTATCGCGCCTTATTACACCTTATCTCATGCCAATCCTTAAGATGATGCTTTGGTCTATTGCGTGGCGTGGAGGTGACGCCTCACGCCTTTGCGAGGCCTTTGCGTCGCCAAGGAGCGCTTTTTAGAACAATGGTTGAAAATGCTTCAGGGAACTAATGAATGCACAACTTCAATGCTTGGGGGATTGAAATATGGTAAATTATTTATTCATTATTATTATTATTATTACTCCGTATTTGGTAAAAGGGTATGTTACTGCAGTAAATATATACTCAACACAATGTTTAAGTACATGGATATGGTAGAGACCACATCAATTACAAGAAACTGTGTTATTATGCGTACCACTAACTACATGTATCGACATGCCGAATACATGAACAAGGAAAACGTACATAGACATAAAATAAAATGGATAGCCCAGCCCGATGCCTATGTATTGGCAAACACTACGTATTGTTATGATGCTTCGCGTAGAACTCACCAATTATATTCCAGTTTGCCAATGCTTGAACTACGTTAGGCGTCTTTTTAAAAAGAAATGTAAGTAATTTCAGCCTTACATTATAAACAACGAGGTGGGCGACGATCCGCCGCGTTGCGGCGGGGCATTGTTTCATGCCGTTGATCATTACTTGTATCAAGCATGTGAGTAGCGGGAGTATATGATAACAATGACCCCACAAATACTGAATTTCAGCAGATGCAATCTTGAGTATAAGTGTAAGAGCTTATTGGTGCAAATATACAAAAATAAGCTACAAAATAACCCAAATCTCACGTTGCAGGTTGTTTAGGCTTCTCGTAAGATACAACTTTTGATTAAATTTTAATTCAATCGGCTATAGACGGCTAAAAAGGATCAGGAATTCCTGGCCTAAATTTTGTGACAGCAATAAAACAATTCAGAAACAGCCAAGACAACGGTGTTGTACCAACTATCATCAGCGGCGGTCATACAAAAACCTTAAGAAGCAGTTAATGAGTTTCATTTTAAAAAAGATTATGCAAGATGCAGATGCATTTGATCCCTTTTTCCAGAAAAGCCGATGCATTTGTTTCAGCTACTTATCCTAACTTAATACACATACACACCAAACTTTGATTAAATATAATTACAATGTTTACCTGTTTGAACACCTACAAAATCCGGTAGACGCTCTTCACCTACTGCATTTTTCGGCCTATAAGTTCCAAATGCAGCACCTTCCCGGGTTTTATCATAACATGATCTAGCATGCACCTTGCACCAGTAAGCAGCAAAAAGGGAGACCAATTATGTATCAGAATAACACATATATACAAACGTCAATTATTCAAAACTGAAGACTTGTACAAAAATAACATTAATACGTTAAGTTTGTGTAGATAACATTGTTGTAGGTTTTCATTTTTATATTACTGTTGCATAAGTTTGGACGGCGTTTAAATTAAACCTTTATTTTACTTGTGTTGAAAGTAGCACACTTTTTTCTTGCTGCATAACTATTTGTTTCGTACTTTCCGCGTTGCGGCGACCAACATGAGCCATGGTCACCATAATCTCAAAATCTATATAATGAACCCAGTGTTAATAATTGTCACTGCTATTCAATTTCAAAACCTTAAACATCCCATCACCATCATCATAATAGCCAGTTTCATTTGAGGTATCAAAAGTTAAGGAATTAACATCAACACCAACATGGTTATCATTAATATCTCTAAACTCTTCATTTCTAAACACATCAAACTCAATATTAAAAACACGATTACCCAGTGACAGGAACGAACAAAAACACTAAACCATGTCCAGGTATGAGCATAACAGAGTGAGTATAATAGAGGTAAGCAATATATATATATATATATATATATATATATATATATATATATATATATATATATATATATATATATATATATATATATAGGGGAGCTTTATTTTCAGAACCCTGTTAAGTGCGGGAACTGCGAGAACTCCAATTTTGCATTAGAAAACATGCATGTTCATATAAAACATGTATGTTTTCTTACATACACCTTAATACACATACTTGCGTAACATACATGTTCATATAAAACTATTTTGCATTGATATGTTGCACTTAAAGGTTTTATATGAACATATATGTTACGCAGATACGTGTATTAAGGTGTATGTAAGAAAACGTATATGTTTTATATGAACATGCATGTTTTCTAATACAAAATTGAAGTTCTCGCAGTTCCCGCACTTAACAGGGTTCTGAAAATAAAGATACACTATATATATATATATATATATATATATATATATATATATATATATATATATATATATATATATATATATATATATATATATATATATATATCAATAAAGTAAACATCGAATGGTGAAAAGAATTATTTATATAATCATACTAATAATACCCAAAAATCAAATGTTGAATAAGTAAAGATATCTATAGTCTATGAAGGATTCCAGGAAGCCGACATTGAAATAACGATAAGGATCCCATAGACATAGAAAAAGGCCCCCCCTGCTCCTTGAGCAAAATAGCAAAATTTCATATAACAAAGATACATATATTTTTTTTATAACAAAATAGCAGAATGCAAAAATATCTGTTATTACTGAGTACATACTCATTAGTATGTACACATACTTGCTGGAAATGGGTTAAAAAGAAGCAGGAGCAGGAGCCTTATTCTATGTCTACACGTTTAAAGTATGTTACTGGCTTTTTTCCAAGTTTTTTTTTATCCTTTAACGGGTTAAAAAGGATATCATACAGGTCGACAGTGGAGAAGCAACTGCAGCCCTTGTAAAATGAATATTTAACAGATCGGGAGATTTCTTAAAAGTTATAAAGCATGACACGTGTAGAACTTTGTTCATACCTGTACTCATCTCTTGGGTCTCAGAGATGTTGGATTCAGGTAGATGGGGAAGATAGAAAGTGTTGTCCGAGTCCAGATCCTTGATATCGCTTCCATACACTTCATGTAATGCCCTTTTGTCATCTTCTCCAAAATGTCCAAAGGCTCGGTCGGCATCCCATGGTTAATAGTCTTCAAAACAGCAACTTGTTATCAGTAAATTTACAAATTTACCTACTTATCCCTTTTTTTAACCCAACTTATGAGACTCTAGTTTCAATACAAATCTCCTTTTCCACACAAAACGTCATTTTTTTTTTTAATTTCTGTATTAATTTCTTAACCACACAAACAACTGACTGTCCGCTTAGACTTTAACAATGAAAATTAAAAAGCATGTACAAACACTATTTTTAACAGGCACCACTAATATAGTATTATATCATTAACATCCTTAAAAGTTGCATACTTACCTTCAAATCGCTAAAAAAAAAGCTCCCGAATCATTGGCCGCTTTATTCACTATTATAGGTAGTTATTGCTTCATAGGACCAACTACTTCAGAAAACTTGTCAGTTGTAGTCTGGGTGGCTGCGTTTGAGCAATGGCGAAACACAACCTCATTACCATTCCTCAAACCGCGAACCGCTGATTTGATGACCGTTTGATCATGTGATCAGAGCCCTTTGCCCAAATAAACTGTAATTATTGATTCTTACCTTAACTGTGTATATAGAGACGAAAAGATCATTTTAGACCGTATTCTTAATTAGTTGATATTAAGGCATTCTTATAATAAATTTCAAAAACACCTTACCTCTGAAAGTATCGTATTTGCAGCTACAGCAAAAGGATGAAAATCAATAGCTCATTCAATGAGTTATTGTCGCGCTACCTTCATTCACACCTGTAAACGATTGTAAGTGAACTTCGTCAGGCCACCTTCCTTCACACCTGTAAACGATTGTGAGTGAACTCCATGATGCCACCTTCATTTATACCAGTAATAATGAATACACATAAAAAACTAATACAAAAAAGCACCTAAACCCGAGATTTAAGATCTTAATATTTATTACTATTTCTACTTACATGTAAGTTCAAAAGAAGAAGGTTAATCGTTTACGTGTAATATCAACAGTGCGAATTCAACTACAACCTTTAAAAAAACTTCCGCCGTATTTTTTCATACTCTCCTACTTGCTCCTGCAGCTTTCATTGCTGCTGTGTAAATGCTAGACAGCCCGGACACGAAAGTTCCAAACTTCTTTACTTTTCTGTAACGTTGTTCCTTGATCATGACATAGTATGATTAATTTTATAGTGCCCAGGTTCTCTTCCATTTGTTGAAATATACAACTCAAAGATAACATCTCGAATTCAAAACCTCTTGCAAATAAAGTATTGTTAGTGAACTTCAACAAAAGATCTAAAATTTTTGACATAGTTTCATCAAACATACCTAACAAAGTAAGTCAGACGACCCGACCCAATACAACTAGTCATGTTTGGCCCGGTACCCAAGCGAACCCTGTAATTTTCAACCAAAAAGGTATTAGAAAATAAGTAATCCCAAACAACCCTATAATAATCAATCCAAAAGGTATATTAGATCATAATAAAAACAATCGTAAATTGTGAAATATAGTACTATCACCCTAATAATCATCTTACCGAAACATGTCCAAGGTTTGTAAGTCGTCGACCAATTGAACCATGTAAGTTAGCATACCCTTCCGACAACACAGTAACAATCATCCCATCCTCCTGAACACTTGTTGACTACTCAATGAAGTCAAGATAGAACAATGACCGACGATCGATAAATGCTCTGATGCAAGTCCACAAACTGTTACAAACAAATGAAACAATGTTAATCCAATTTGGTAACTATTTGAAATATCTTTTGTAGCTTTGTTATCATGCATGGTTGTAGTGCTTGCATCCATGTACTATGTGTCTTGTAGTTTAATATTTCGCACTTGACTTGCGTACTACAATTCTACAAATGTGCCAAGAACCTTACTACACTTGTCTTGCGTACTACAATTCTACAAATGTGCCAAGAACCTTACTGCACTTGTCTTGCGTACTACAATTCTACAAATGTGCCAAGAACCTTACTGCAAGTTCCAAGTTTAAGCATCAAACAAATGTGGGTGTAATATTTTTTTCATTTAGTTGTTTAAGGTTTGAACTTTCAATTCGAGGCACTTAAATTATGTGATTTTTAAATGGGGCTGACCCGAACCTTTGACCCTACCCGAACAACCCGACCCGATTAACACCCCTACATACATATGCACAACAAACGACAAAAAAGGTATATACATTACCATTGTGCAAGGCCGTCGAAGCATCATCCATCTTCCTCTTTCCCTTGTCAGTACTGTCCATATCCATCGGAAACCAACTACGGGTATTCGTAACCGTCATGTGGGACGAATTAGGCTCGTTAATAGTAATGTCATTCGACGGCCTCACAGAATCAGGAGTGTAAACGTTAACATTCACAGATTGCAGCCCATCATCCACATCCATAAACGAACCCAAACCACCAGGCACATCCAGAGTACCCACCCAGTGACCATTACCAAAATCCAACAAACAACCATCATGAATGGAACCCCAAACCACGGTACTACTGACTGGAGAACCGTTACGATCATGAGCAGAATCAATTGAATCGACACTGGTACCAGCCCCAACAGACACGCCCCCTTCTAACGTTTGGTCAATACTATGTCTACGTACAACCTTACTTTTAGTTCTCATATTCAGAATATTACACATGGTTAAAGATTATAAGATTACCCTTTTTGCTTCTTTTGTCAGTTTAATTAGTTAAGTTTTACACTGAAACGACAAGCAAGCGGGCAACAAGCTGCGCCGCTAGCCCTTTTTGAATAGCGAAACTTAATCTTTTAAAAACTACATTCAAAGACCTTGGGGTCGTAACATTGCCATGCATAACCCGTTGGACTCTTTTGAGCAGCTCCACAGCCTCCGATGAAAGGAAACCAAAAGTATTAAATGCAAAAGGTATAAACGCGTGTTGGTTATCAAGGCACGCTTTCTCGTGTTTGGTTACTTTGCATGAAGCGGCTTTCAAAGCAGCCTGACCTGCCGTAAAAGCATGATTCCCCAATCCCACAAGTGGAGAAACCCCCGTTAGATCTACACAAGCATGTTTCCCTCCCATCCATCCAAAAACCAAAATGTCAGCTGGTCTAAGTGTCGATCTTCCTTCCATCGGGTCGGTCAAGAAATTCACAGGTGCTTCTTTCTTAACTGAAATCCCAGCACGCCTGAATATGTCAAAAAGAACATCCCTAACCAAATCGTGACGGTATTTGAACCCCGGAAGCTCTCTACAATGAACTGCATGCTCTCCGAATGAGTCCAAACAAGCTTTGTGACAAACCGGGCAAATTTCATCAACCGGAAAAATTGGGATCATGAGGCGATATTTAAGGATAGTGCGATACTCAATCGGCGACATATGTTGACCGAGACCGTCTATAGGGATGGCAAGAAGAAATTCTTGAGCATGTGGTGCACGCGGACACTCAAAAATCGCTTTTTGTCTAACGGTCATCTCAAAGTAAACTTCCATGTCCTGGACAATCTTGCTAAAAAGAGCACTCACCAATGTGTGTTGGGAAACACCAAAAAACAACTAAAGAACAAAGATGATCTACTCATATATGAATACTATACCAAAAAGGAAAGCAAGAAAGCTACCCGAAGAGTGAAACAACCAAGTATTACGTAGCACGAAGATAGTGAAAACCGTGTATAGCTTTGATCCTTTAGCAGCAAAAGTTGGAGAAACAATGGAAAGAGCAGATAACAACGACCATGGAAGCGGTGGCCTCGAAAACAAAAAAAGAACGTTATAAAAAAGGAAGAAAACAAAGAAAAAAAAAGAGAGAGAGAGAGACAAAAAGGCCATGGTAGACTGGACAGCGGCAGTGGACGGGCCCAAGAAACTGCTAAGCCCAAAACGACATGACTGGCGTCGTTTTTGCCGGGACATTATATATATAGTAATGATGTCTTTTACTTACGGTATAATACGAGTCTGATTCTTGAAAGCCGAAGATTTATTTCTTGCCAAATAAAATACGTCGTTGCAACAAGTACCAAACGAGCAACAATATTGATAACCGGTCGTTTATTAGATAAGGGCTTGCGCCAGACGACATTGTCATCCCAACATGGGCCTACACCCTCCATGGCAACCTTTGATCACACCAGTGACCATACATGAGATGAAAAATGGCATTCGAAAAAGATATGATCACGAGAATCTTGAACAAGTTTGCAAAATGGACACATAAATAAGTTTAAGTTGGTGGAAGCACCAACATTCCATTAATATAAAAGTGTAATGTGATTTTTATTGATTTACAAAGAATGGGTAGTTCAATAAAAATGTTGGTTACCTAACTTGGGAAAACTTTAAAAGTACGTTTCTATATTATGGAATTAACCCTTAATTTTTTCATGTAGTTATCTTTTGTAGTTTTGATAACAAAAAGTCATTTATTCGAAAATATTAACCAATAATTACAATTACAAAAGTAAAAGATAATAATTTATCTTTTTTTTGTCCTAATGCATGCATGAGTATTATAAATAGCATCGTATCAAAAGATTAGTAGAGATTAAACCTAATTAGTCGTACAAAAACCAAAGACTTCGGACATTGAAAATGAATACTATCTCTTGGTGAAGTACTCTATTAAAACCTTTAGTGACCCGAACGAGAGCCTGATTATCGGACAACAAACGATAAAATATCGATAAAACCCTATACTTATGTTGTAATTTACTAAAACAAATTACTTATAAGATAGCTAAATACATAAGAACGTATACACGCGCAAAAAAAAAAAAAAGTTTGTTTCTAAACAATGCTATAAATATCTGGTATTCTGAAAGTTTGAAAATTTGGTTTTACACCAAAAGTGTCATTAGCAAATTGGACACACGAACGTTCAAACCATTTTGGTGTGCTAATATGCTTTTTGGCCCACCCTTAACAAAAATTCTGGCTTCGTCACTGTAGGAGTTGGTGTAAATGCTTTGGCATACCACAAATAATAGAATTTACTACTAGTACTATGATTTTAATTTATTTATTTTCTAATATATTATGTTAATTTAATAAATGCAACTAGTACATCAATTTTGATCTCATCTCTTATATAACCGAGGAAAAATGATTGAAAGACCTAAATTTATGACTAATTTTATACCTAAAGTGATGTTTAAGTATTTTATTGGTTTAAAGTAGTTGGTCTATTTATTGTCACCAATAGAATGATGCCACATAAAATTAGGCATATATTTAGGCACACGAGTTAGGCATGTCAATCAATGCTCCACAACGTTTCTCTTGTTTCTTATGGTCATTGGTAACTTTCAATTCACTTATACTTGATTCAACAGTTTGTAAATTACAAGATTAAAGCTAAATCTAACATATTAAAACAACACAAATAACTATTGAAATGTAAAATAATAGTTTTTACTATTATTTAAGTGGAACTACTATTTAGTCGAAAATGATTTGTGAGTTTAACTAAGGTTTTACGTTAACATTTACGTAGTGTTTGCTATGTTGTAATTAAAACCGGAATGAAAAAGATTATTACGATGTAATAAAAAAATATTGTTTGCTCACATTTATAGAATGTAGGGATGAGCACGGTACCGGTCTCATACCGATCCCGTACTGAATTAGTGGTACTGATTTTTTCTCGAGCATAATTAGTGGTATCGGTACCGTACCGAACGGGATTCGGATACCAGTATCGGTACCGGTACTGGTACTGGAAAATCGGGTTTTCCCCGTTTTCTTTCGGGAATTTCCCGATTTGGTACCGGTTCCGTACCGAATTAGTGGTCCCGATTTTTTTTCACCCTATTTCGTAGTCCTGGTACCGTACCGTATATTGAGATCGGTACCATTTTGGTACGGTTCCGGTTCGGTTCCGGGTTGAAATGCTCATCCTAATAGAATGTAATGATTAATTACAATGAATAACCCAGTATACCAAAATCATTACTTATAGGCCCCCTACTTTTTTTTTTTTCATTACATCTTGTAATGGAATCAAAGTTACAGAAAAATCCATCATTAACTAACCACATTAAATATACTTTCTATCATCAATTGGTATTTTTATTATCTATTCTATTACGTCTTATCATACAAACCAAATATAATTAATGACAATGAATCATTACATTACAATGTTTATTTCATTACGACGTTTATTTCATTCATTTGACAGTTCATTCCGACCTATCAAACGAACCGTTATAATTTTATCGTTTCGATATGTTAAAGTCCGCTTTAGTTTTTTAAAGTGTACAAATTTCCGGCAAGGATTTGAACGAGATTGGTATAAACGAAAACAAACTCATATTTTGATAAAACCCTATACTTAAAATTGAATATATCTGTTGGCGAAGTACTCCATTAAACCATTTAGTGACACGAACGAGAACATGATTATCGGACAACAAACGATAAAATTTTGATAAAACCTTATACTTATGTTGTAATTTACTAAAACAAATTCCTTATAAAATTGCTAAATACATAAGAACGTACAAACAAAAAATTTATTTTTTAAAAAAAAAATCGTTATTTCTAAATAATACTATAAATATCCGGTCTTGTGAAAGTTTGAAAATTTGGTTTTACACCAAAAGGGTCATTAGCAAATTGCACACACAAACGTTTAAACCATTTTGGTGTTTTTTATTTAAATGCTTTCTTAGACTAGATGCAAAAATATATCTTCGGTGCATATATAGGAGTTGGTGTAAATGCTTTGGCATACCACAAATAATAAAACTTACTACTAGTATTATGATTTTAATTTGAACTTTTTTTTCTTATTATGTTAATTTAATTAATGCGACTTATCTATACTACCTATAAAGCAAAAATGGTCAAAGTGTAAAAGTGAAAAGTCAAGGAATGTGAAATGTTGAAAAAATTTATTAAAGGAAATTATGAAATGTAATTAATACTCTTATTAAAACACCCCATTACTTAAAAGTACAATGATTTATACACATTGTACAACCAATTAAAACAATTAATACAAATCACAAACCGGGTTGACCCGGGATGCTTCAGACCCGACGGGTTGAACCGGTTTAATTTGACCCGTTTTCGACCTAACCTAGCAAGCTGACCCGGTTTAAATCGACCAAAATTTTGACCGGAACGGTTCAACCGGTTGAACCACCCGGGTCGAACCGGGTTTCAAAACATTATGTTTAATTCCCAAATCTTCAAACTTTTATTATTTTTCATTTATAACCAATTAATACAAATCATAAACCGGGTTGACCCGGGACGCTTCAAACCCGACAGGTTGAACCGATTTAATTTGACCCATTTTCGACCCAACCTAGCAAGTTGACCCGGTTTAAATCGACCAATTTTTCGACCAGAACGGTTCAACCGGTTGAACCACCCGGGTCGAACCGGGTTTCATAATATTATGTTTAATTCTCAAATCTTCAAACTTTTATTATTTTTCATTTATAACTTATAAATTTTTTTTTATCAATAAACTATATGTCGCTATAAAATCCCGTTGCTATGCACGGGTACTCGTCTAGTATATAAGTAATGGTACATCAATTTTGATCTCATCGCCTATATAAACTAGCGTCCATCTCATAGTTTATCATTTGAAAACAAAAGCCAAACCAACATGATGAGTTCTTCTATTTACACAACGTTTCTCTTGTTTCTTATGGTCACGGGTAACTTTCAATTCACTTATTCTTGATTCAAAAAATTATAATATCATAAAATTCAAAAAAAATATTGTATTCAATAACACTATGTCAAAGTAGTTAAGTTGTATTGGTATTTTGATTTTGCAGGTATGGAATTGGTCGTATCACAACCAGGTGGATGTCATGACACTAGTTTTCTACCATTTTGTACGAAATATCAATGCATGCATCTATGCGAACATACATATGGACTTTCTTCTCATGGAGAATGCAAAGATTCATTCACGTGTAGATGCCACTTTATCTGTCCAACAAAAATGAAAAATCCATTCATACCCTCCATCCACTAAGTAATTCAACCTGAAATGACTGAAATGTATTGAATAAGTGGTTCTTTTCATTGTCTTTAGGACAAACTAGGCCAACAGAAGAATAATATGTATTGAATGTTATTACGATCTCTAATAGAATAAATATTGCTGTTATGAATATCGTATATTGGTATGTGCTTATATGACCTCCTTGTGTTAGAATAATGACGCTTAATTATGTTGTTACACCAAAAACTCAAAAGCTAAGGGAAATACTACTAATTTTCGCTTAAAAAGCACACTCATATTATTTACAAGTTTCATGGTCCGGTCGAATGGGTGGAACAGTGCCATGAAATTGATTGGTAAAAAAAAAATTAAAAAATTAAAAAATTAAAAGTAATAAAAATATATAGTTCATGAACATTATGATTTCCGGTGTCTCTCATGTCACTAAAGATTTTCAGTTTATCCAAATTAAGCATCCACAACTAAGTGAGACAGCAAATTCTTCATCATCTTTCATTGCATGACTCTTAAGTAAAAAAAAGTGCAATTAGCTCAAATAAGAGTCGAAAATGATTCATGGAACTACTGAATGCACAACTTCAATGCTTAGGGCTTAAAATATCGTTATTATTATTATTATTATTATTATTTTTGCTTTTTTATTTGGGTAAAGGGTATGTTACCCCGATACATATATTACTCAAAAAACGTTTAAGTACATGGATGTGGCAGAGTACCACATCAATTACAAGAAACCGCACTATTATGCGAAGCAGTAACTACATGTATCGACATGCCGAATACATGAACAACGAAAACATAGACATAAAATAATATAGATCAGCCCAGACGATGCCTATGTATTGGCAAACACTACATATTGTTGTGATGCTCCGCCTAGAACTCACCATTTAATGTCCAATTTGCCAATGCGTGAATCACGTTAGGCGTATTTTTAAAACCAAATGTAAGTAATTTCAGCCTTACATTATAAACAATGATGTCTTTTACTTGCAATATAGTACGAGTCTAATTCTTGAAACGACGGAGATTTCTTTCTTGCCAAATAAAAAACGCCATTGCAGCAAGAACCAAACAAGCAACAATATTGGTCACCAATCGCAGGGACGGAGCCACCTTATACACATGGTTGGCCAAGGCCCACCCTAACATCTTGCAAATTGTGTATCAGTGCAAGTATTTTGCTTCAATTTAGTATATTTGATCATATTTAAATGAACATGGCCCACCTTATTTATTTTTTCTTGCAAACTAGAGCTATAAACAATCTTTTTATTTGTTATGCTTATAGAATTCCTGTAAAAATAATGTGATTACAAAATATATATTGAACTCTTATTTGTACATAGTAACATATTTGTTTATGTTCATGGTTTAATAGTTGGGTTAACAATCTTTCATGAATAAAATCCATCGTAAATTTCATGGCTTTCAATATTATTTAAGCTTTTCGTCTTACACTAAACGATGCTTGTCTTTTTTCGGCCCACCCAGAAACTAAATCCTAGCTCCGTCACTGACCAATCGTTAATAAGATAAGGGCTTGAGCCAGACGATAGTGTCATCCCAACATGGGCCTACACCCTCCATGGCAACCTTTGATCGCACCAGTGACTAGATATGAGATGAAAAATTGCATTCGAAAAAGTTATGATCATGAGAATTTGGAACAAGTTTGCAAAGTGGACATAGAAACATGTTTAAGTTGGTGGAAGCACCAACATTCCATTAATATAAAAGTGTAATGTGAATTTTATTGATTTGGAATGAATGGATTGTTACAGTATAAGTAAATAGGGGTGAGCATCGGGCAGGTCCCGATCCGTCCCGACCCGAAACCGATTGATCCCGAAACCGAAGCCCAAACCGAAAACCAAAACCGAATCCTGAATCCCGAAACCAGTTAGTTTTGTTTGTATTTTTTCAGTTTTTGGCCCGTCCCGACCCGAAACCGATTATCCTGAGTCCCGAATGTCTGAAAAACCAAAATCGAGTCCCGACCCGAGTGTGGTCGATTCGGTTTCGGAACGCTCATTTTCGGTCGGTGTTTTTCAGGATTTCGGGATTCGGTCGGTATTGCTCACCCCTACATGGTTATGTTAGTACGTTATTCCTTTAAATTATTTTTAAACAAGGACCCCATAGCCATATGATAATGGTTAGGGGTGAGCAATCTCGACCGAATTCCGAAATCTCAAAAAACACCGACCGAAAACGAGCGTCCCGAAACTGAACCGACCACACTCGGGTCGGGACTTGGTTTTGGTTTTTCAGACATTCGGGACTTGGGACAATCGGTTTCGGGTCGGGACGGGCCAGAAACCGAAAAAAATAAAAACAAAACCGACTGGTTTCGGGATTCGGTTTTGGTTTTTGGTTCAGGATACGGTTTTGGTTTTCAAGACATTCGATTTCGGGATCAATCGATTTCGGGTCACGACTGGCTCAATGCTCACCCTATAAATAAAACACTAATGGACCCATGGGCTTGACCCAACATACATAAATACAATATGAATGCAGTATGCTAACGAACCCCTGAAAGGATTATGTGCAAACAACATAACAAATTTCACACTTGCTTTCACATAAATGCCGAAAGATCACATCGGTGAACGCTAAACAGAACAATCAAACAGAAATACGAAACGAGTTACAAAATGAAATGAAAATAAAGAGGAAATGAAAATATGGCTATATTTTCATTAAGGGATAAAACGGTAATCACCCAAAGTATAATATTTATCCGGGATAAATATTAAAGGATAATTATTAACGAAAGACAAAACTGAAAACCCTAACTCTTAGAGAATTTGGTCGAACCATCCAAGGGGTGTGTTTGTGTTTTTGTCAAACTTGTTTACTTGGTAAACAAGTTTAGGGAGTTTCTTAATTGTTCTAGAATTCAACTTGATATCTTATAAATACCAAAGTACCCTAGAAACAATACATACTCATCCACATAACCCTTTAACCGATTCCCTCACCTTCTCTCTTCCTTGTTCGGTTGAACTAATTAGGGTTTCTTAAACCCTAAGTTGACCTAATCGACTTCTTGTCAATTACTTGGGTTTCACGCTCACCAAACTTGCGTATGTTCGTAGCCCCAGTTCTACATGTGCAGTACTGATGGATACCTTGACACAACTCGGGTGGTAATCGATCGCTAAAACCCTAAGGGTCGATCGCACAAGATGACATCAAGAAGAATAAGGCGATTCTGTGTACGCAATTGACTACAATTCGGATAAGAAGCTTACATCTTGCAAAAGCAAGTAAGTAATTCTTTAAAAACCCTTTATAATTGTTAGGGTTGAGGTTATATCTCTGATTAGGAGATATTGATATTAGGGTTTGGTCTACATGGCGTTTATGTGTTTTATTTTTTGTTGTGCATGGTTTATACATCATTCATGTGACCAACAAAATCCTATAGTGATATCAGAGCCACCCTACTCATATATAAACCTATCTAGGATTCTATAGTAATTGGTTGTATTGTCATAAAACCAAATCTTGATTTTGGTTATGTAGTTGTTTGGTCGATTTATACGATTTAGGGATTTTAGGGTTTTTGGGATTTGTTGACAACTAGGGTTTGATCACTCTTGTGATCTGATTTAAGTACATGTCTATATCTATAATCTAAATATACAGTAGTTTACTAACCCTTGAGGGAGTCGATATCATATGGATACTCTGTATCCGGGATCAAACGTGAAAAACCCTAATTGAAGTTGTCATGATGTTTACAAAATGTTTGAGGTTTTAGATCACATAAAGTGTGAATCTTTAGGGTTTCTTAAACCCTAAAGTTTTCAAATTTATGAGGATACAAGGGTATCCGGGATCAAAACTTTAAAAAAACATAATTCAATATAATCGCAAAACCCGAATCCATAAAAATCCTAATTCTTGTTTTGCAAGTTTTTGTTTAGCCTTGTATGATTTGGGGTTTTAGATATTTTTGAAATGCGAAAATTTTACTAAAAATATGCTAAAGCTATATTTAAAAACCCGGGGTTACCAAATTAAATCATATGTTAAACTAGATAGCTTAGGCAACATGTTAGACTGACTAGGGTTTACCCAAACCCTAGGTGAGTCGATTTTATGTATCCTAGCTAGATGGGATCAAAAAAATCGGCTGACATGAATGTTGATGACCAAGAAGGTGGTTTCCATAGACTGATGAAAGATTAAGTTTGACCTAATTCAGAATCTGGGATTCCTGAATATGGAAACTAAGGTGTTAAGTCATAACCGAGAATTTAGGAAATTAATTTTTGATTAAAAATTCCATAATAAAAATTTTCCAAAATTAAATATTGTAATTTAGGGTTTCTTGATACTTAGTGTGACTTATGTTAAAGCCCCGTGCATGGCAAAAATGTTGTCATTTAATTTATTTTTTTATGTAGTTGTCTTTTGTAGTTTTGATAGCAAAACGTCATTTATTCGAAAATATTAAACCAAAAATTACAAAAGTAAAAGATAATACTTAAATTCTTTTGAGTATTATAACTAGTATCATATTAAAAGATAATTAGATATTAAACCTAATTAGTCGTACATAAACAAATGAATTTAGACGTTGAAAATGAATATTATCTTTTGGCGAAGTACTCCATTAAACCCTTTAGTGACACGAACGAGAACCTGATTATCGGACAACAAACGATAAATTTTCTATAAAACCCTATACTTATGTTGTAATTTACTAAAACAAATTACTTATAAGATAGCTAAATGCATAAGAACATACACAAAACACAGAAGAAGAAGAAGAAGAAGAAGAAGAAGAAAGTTATTTTTAAACAATGTTATAAATACCTGGTCTTCTGAAAGTTTGAAAATTTGGTTTTACACGTTTTACACCAAAAGTGTCATTAGCAAATTGGACACACGAACGTTCAAACCATTTTGGTGTTTTGTTTTTGTTTTTGTTTTTTTTTTTTGTTTTTTTTTGTTTTGTTTTGTTTTGTTTTGTTTTGTTTTGTTTTTTTTTTAAATGCTCTCTTAGATTAGATGCAAAAATATATCTTCGATGCATATATTGGAGTTGGTGTAAATGCTTTGGCATACCACAAATAATAGAATTTAGTTATTTACTACTGGTGTCCGGTAATATGATTTTAATTTATGTACTTTTTTTCTAATATATTATGTTAATTTAACAAATGCAACTATAAGTAATGGTGCACAAGTTTGATCTCATCTCCTATATAAACTAGCGTTCATCTCATAGTTTATCATTTGAAAACAAAACTCAAACCAACATGATGAGTTCTATTTACACAATGTTTCTCTTGTTTCTTATAGTGACATGTAACTTTCAATTCATTTATTCTTTATTCAACAGTTTGTAAATTATAACATCTTAAAACTCAAACTTGTATTTGTACTTTGATTTTGCAGGTATGAAATTGGTCGTATCACAACCAGGTGGATGTCATGACACTAACTTTCTATCAGCTTGTACGAAATATCAATGCATGCATGAATGCGAACATACATATGGAATTTCTTCTCCTGGTGAATGCAAAAATCCATTCAGGTGTAGATGCCACTTTAAGTGTCCAACAAAAATCCAAGCATACCCTCCATACACCTAGTAATGCAGTACTATCGTCTAAGAGCATAAACATCGGTAGCGTGGAGGCAGGCGTTAAGGGGTGTTTAACGCACGTTAATGTGCGTTATCCGTTGCATATTGTGGCGTTAAGGAGGCGTTAACGCGAGAAGTTAAGCGCTTAACGTCACGTTAAGGCAGTTTTCGTAAATTTTTTTTTTTTGACATTTTTCACCCCTATGAATTTTTTTATATTTGGAAAACAAGAAATTGAAAATTACAAAACACCACCTTAGTTCTTAAACGGTATAGTAAAATAACGATACGATTCATTAAATTTCAAATACAATACACGAAAGCGAAAACATACGAAACGTAAAATAACGATACATTTTATATAGATTTGTAATTGTTGATTAGATCTGACTTCTCCTCCCACACTTGCAACACTTGTTCCCTAACCATTTTCAAGGCGACCTGAAGTTGCAGATCCGTTTCATCATTTCTTAATAGAGTTTCTAGACCGACCCTGATAATTGGATGGTCTTCAGGCAGCTCACGTAACCTTTCGATCTCTGGAGCACGATCTTCTTTCTGCAACATAATTATTGTTATCTCGCCTAGCAAATTGTTAATTAGCCTTAGCTCTTTTTCTTGTTCATTTTGTAAGCGTGCAAGGATATTCCTTTGCACCATAGATGGATCGTTAGCCATATTGTTTGTGTGAGAGTATGCATTGTTGTTAAAGTGGTATTTATAGGTGAACTAGCAAACAATATTGTAACGGAAACTAGCCGTTACAAATTTTATTAATATTGAAACTAGCCGTTAGACGGTACAACAAAGGGAAAATGATACACATGATACGGAAAAGAAATAAACACGATACGGAAATACTTAACATAAAACACCATTACTCATCGTCTCTGTCCCATGCCAACGTGTTTCTCAGAACGAACCACACATGTTGATATTTAATCCCTCTCCCATGGCGTTCATGATAAATTCGGTTTGCATTGCTGAGACGACAAGGGTCTTCACTTGTACGCTGTAACTCTTTGTAAATATCATTATATTTACGACATTCAAGGTTGATTCTACTCCATTGAGCCGTAATACTATTTTTATTACGGTGCTCACCATCAGTCTGATCGTTGAACTTTTGTGTAACTTCATTCCAAAAAGAACGTTCATTCACAAGGTCTCTAGAATCATGAACTTCAAGCCATACGTTGGCTAGTAAGTATTCTTCTTCCATTGACCAACGGTTAGTCATTGTAAATTGATGTAGATATTGAAGTGTGTGAAAAATTGAATGGTATCGTATGGTATTAATAGGGGTTTATTGAAGGCGGGATACATTTTAAATTTAAAATTCAAACAGAAGGCGATTACATTTTAAATTTAAAATTCAAACAGAAGGCAGGATACATTTTAAATTTAAAATTCAAACAGAATGTAGGATAATTACAAAATTTAAATTCAAAATAAAAGCGGGATACTTTCAAAATTTGAATTCAAAATGAAAGCGTGATACTTTCAAAATTTGAATTCAAAATGAAAGCGGGACAAACGTTTAAATTTCAAATTCCAAAAATCATCCTATAAATACCTATTCTTGGTTGCTGAAATACACACACAATTCACACTCAAATTATCAAGAATTCACTTTTCTTCTTCAAACGTAACAATGTCGCACAACGCATCACCTGAAAACGAATCGGTTTACAACACACCACCTGAAGACAATTCCCCACAAAACACTCCATCAGAAGATCTATTTCCGGTGTTCCAATATGACAACCCACCACCTGCCACTCCACCAGAAGTTATGTTTCCACCAGAAAACAATCCACCCCCAAACAATCAACCACCAAACTTTCCACCACAAAACCAACCCAATACCGTTGGGTTGACTGAGGAAGAACAGTACGAGCTGGATATGTAAGTCTACTTAGAGTTTGAAGCTGAGCAAGAACGTCAGTCAAGGGAGCGTGGGGCATACTTGAAAGGGAAAGAGGATCGGAGAAACAAACGAGCAGAATGGCGATGGAAAATGGGGCTTCCACCTGTGCCATCGAGTGAGGACGATTCAAGTGCCTCCTATTCGAGTCACGAGGGCTATGTGTCAGATGATTCATTTAATTGAATCTTAGTTTTATGTTTCATGTTTACTGTAGTTCGTGTTTTAAGTCTAATGTGTGTTTAAATTTTAGGTAACTTTTAAGTTTAATGTGTGTTTAAAGTTTAAGTATTAATGTAAGTTGTTTTTTATTAGTTATTAAATTAAATATTAGTTTTAGTTGAGGGTTGGATTTGAAAATATTTGAGTTAAAGCTGAGTTATTATTGAGGGTGTTTTTTTGTGAGTTAAGGTTAAAGTGTTAAAGCTAATGTGGCGCTGACGTAACACTGAGTTAAGTTATAACTCAAGTTACTGATGTGCATGCTCTAAGGGTTAACTTGTATTGAATGTTAGTAAGATTTCTAATAGAATAAATATTACTAGTAGTTGTTATGAATGTCGTATATTGGTATGTGCTTATTTGACATCCTTGTGTTAGAATAAACGACGCTTATGTTTTTACCCCAAAAGCACACAAGCTAAGGGAAATACTATTAATCGTCTTTCAAAAGACTTGTTTCACTTAAAAAGTGTTGGAAAATTAGTTTTGCAAAATGGTATTTTCTAATTTTTTGACACTATTTAATA
Organism: Artemisia argyi; assembly: GCA_030686995.1. Classification (NCBI taxonomy): domain Eukaryota; kingdom Viridiplantae; phylum Streptophyta; class Magnoliopsida; order Asterales; family Asteraceae; genus Artemisia; species Artemisia argyi. Next base: position 85,865,521 of record CM060699.1, read on the forward strand.
TATATATATATATATATATATATATATATATATATATATATATATATATACATATATATATATATATATATATATATATATATATATATATATATATATATATATATATATATGTTATATATATTTATATTTCTTGGTAGCTTTGCGTTCTCCTTGACGAGAGCTTCGCAACGAGCTAAAATGTGTCAAATATGGAGTTGATATGAATAAGATATCGTATCTCAAAGTGAGGCACGTGAAACACAATATATGGAAAAAATGTTGCATCTCACATCGCCCAAAACATGAAGTGAATTCTTGTTTACAAAGGAATCTTGGTATTTGCTATCAAATTCTTTTAGTTGGGTTTTACTCCCACACCTACGTGTGCGCGCGCAAGGGGTGCAGATTGTGGGATTTCTGGGCCAAAACGAGTTCGAAGCTTTTGAACTCATGCGAGCCCACGTGACCTGCGGACACAAATGCAGCTCCGAAACTTAGCCTATGTGCAAATCTTTTTACTGCAAATTCGTGATCTAATTTTTCTAATTCTGTAAATCTATTTTTAGAATAGATTTGAAACTTATGGACAAAGTTTACAGAATATATTGTTGTGTAAATAAAATATATGCAAGTTGTGTTTTAACATAACAGATTTGTTTAATTATAGTCTTTATTTAATCTTGGAGAACAAGATAACCGTTTAGTATAAATAAAGCCATAAGTCATTCGATTTGATACACTGAAAAATACGCAACTCCATTGTATCCGGTTTCCAGCAATCTTCGATCAGAAACACTCAAGGCTTCCGTGATCTTTCAAGCACAGACAACGAATCTATTTTAAGGGAATCGTGTTTAAACACGAGCCTCGTACCTCGACCTTACTGCTTTTATTTAATTTTTGTTGAATAGTGTCTGTCTTCTACTTGTACTCCATTCTGTTTGTTATTTAAATTTTTGTCATTTACTTTCTATTAATTTTCTTATTATTGCTTCTAATCTGATTTTAATTAATAAAAGTGTACACCGTTTCCCACAAAAAGTACACTCGTATTACTTACAAGTTTCATGGCCCGGTCGAACGTGCTGAACAATGATATGAAATTAATTTGTATATTCATTAGGATTCATAATAATGTCTCTCATATCACTAAAGATAACACACTTTTGATTTCAGTTTATCCAAATTAAGCATCCATAACTAGGGGGTGTTTGATAGGCACTTATTGGGATGATTAAGCATGAATTAATGAATCGGTAAGAGGCAATTGGCATTTGGTAGAAATTACACAGGCGCTAAACAACAATTTTTAAACTGGATGGGCCATACCATGGGACTATGCGAGGTAGCCTTTTCATTCGGAAGGCATCAATGTCCATTTTTTTTCTTTTAGTTAATATTATTAGTTTAACGTATATGAATTTGTTTATGTCAAACATATACTAGTTTAAAACTAATTGATATGATGAAATGTGCAGAGTAAAATAGTAAACTCCATTACAACAAATGCACATACATTGACACATGAGAAAATATGTGGTTATTTAATGTCATCAGCCCTTTTTATTTGCACCAAAAGTCATATCAATTCTTAACATTTATAAAAAAAAATATACATTCCTTACTAGATTGCAAAAGGTTAAAATGGCAATATACTATATGATTCAGGATATTATTCGGAACAAATATCAAACACTCATTTCAGAATCACGCTCATTAGAATCACGCTCATTAAGCACCTATAAATCATTCAGTGTATTTGATTCATTGAGCGCTAAATCACAACATTTTGTCAAACGGCCCTTTGAGTTAGAAAATTCTTCATCATCTTTTCATGGCACGACTCTTAAGTTAAAAAAAAAGTGCAATTAGCTCAAATAAGAATATAGAATGCTTCATGGAACGGATGAATGCAAAACTTCATTGCTTAGGGCTTGAAATATGGGAAAAGTTGTACACACACAAAAGGAATGTACGTTATAGGTGTCCTTGCAAGTATCAAGCACACGAACTGCATGAAAAAACTATATCAGCCATATAAAGAAACAGTTTTTGACAAAACTTTTACTCGGTTCATGTTTAGAAAAATGGTAATAATGCTACAAGGTTCCTAACAACATCACTTAGAGCCTTCGTGGTGTTAACGTGAGTATGTGTTATGGCTTACGTGGCATGATGTTAACTTGAGTTATGTTCGAGTTATGACACCGTGTGTTTGAGTTATTGCCCTGCGTTGCCCTTTGAGTTACCGTGCTACGTTAGTAGCAATCTTAAATTAAAAAAAAAAAAAAAAAAAAAAAAAAAAAATACACTTTTACCCGTAGGTTTTTCTAACGGCTAGTTCATTTAAAAAAAAAAAAATACACAATTGACCCTTAACGACTAGTTTCTATATGTATTCAAAATCTTCCATAAATACAAACGTATACATGTTAGTTTCAAACACTTTCCATACACTATTGATAAAAAAAACACGCAAACGCCCCTTATGGCTTGTCGTCTCACATATTCTGTCAATGAAATGCAAGTGTTTATTCAAAAACAATGCAATAAAGAAAATTTTAATTGTCAAAAGGCTATTATTGAGGTTATCAATCAGTTTCAGCTTGCAAAAGCAAAAAAAGAGAATATGAGACAACGATACGCCAATTGCACAGACATTTTTGCCGAAAGAAAAGTTTTGATTGATCAATTTTTGAACGAGGAAGCCAGAAAAGACGAGGCCATTAGTGACATGCTGTGGGGTTGTGTTCAACAGGTTCAAACCAACATAAGCAAACAAATCAGGTGGAGATATCAAGAAAACAAAGATGTTGGTTCTGTTTCACAACATGGTTCTGTTTCACAACAATTGACTCAACTCGCGCTAGGTGCATCAAGTTCATCGAATGCACCTACATTTATTGGGCAACAACAGTCTCCCCCATTTATGGATTATGCAGACGAGTCTGATAATCCTTTTGGCTTAACTACAACACAACTATATGAAATTAGCGTTGGCGAAGAGACATTCAGAGAAATGAAGCAGAGCAAGCAAAACTTCAACAAGAGTGGGAGGAGAAACTAAAAAAGGAAGAAGCAGAACGTAACGCGTTCATTGAGGAGTTTCCTGGGTATAGGTCTCTTTCGTATGATTTTGCATGCGGAGAGCACTCTGTAGCAACCGGCAGTTTAGAGCAATACTTGTTTATAAAACTCGAAACCAATGGCGACAGACGATGATTTTCCAAACTTACATTAATACTAAATTTCATTTATTATTACCTATTAAATATTTTCAAGCCTTTTGAGAGCCTTTTTTTTCCTTTTTTTTTCTTTTTCTTTTTTTTTAAATGCCGCTTTTCACTTAAAAAAATCCTTAACTATCGTGATACTGCTTTTAGAAATTATTGGTATTAATGATTTGATTATGTGATTATCGGTTATATGTTGAATGTTTGATTGTACGTTTATTTTAGGCACTATGTGAGTCGGCACGAGAAAACTTAATTAAGCGAGAAATAAGTGAACATTGACACGTTTAGTTGAGGTGCGATCCCCTACAAAGGGGACTAAAAATACAAAGTGTACAAAGTAATATAGTTCATCCGATTAGTCAACTATTTGACCAAAACCAATCCAACCGTTCTAATTCAAACAAGAAAAACAAATCGCTACTTTTCAAAGAAAGGATAAAAAGGTAATTTAACCCCCAAATGTTTCTTCTCTCTCTTCCCTCACAATTTCACTCACTCACAAACGTTTCCCCCAAACGTTTCACTCACTCACAATTTCACTCACAATTTCATCACTCTCTCAAAAATCGCGATCAAAATTTGGGGAAAAAAATTAGGGTTTCATTTTTCGATCATTTCTAATTGATTAATGATGAATCCAACTGGTAAGGAATAGAATAAAATGAAAAAATTAGGGTTTCATTTATGTTTTAATTATTATTTTTTAAATGAATCCAGCTGCATGCGTAATTTTAAGAAAAAAAAATGAACAAATGGATTTGCTTTTAAAAAATATGCATTTTATTATTATTATTTTTTAATTTTAGTTTTTGCATAATAATTAGGATTTTTTAGAATATAAAATGCATGCATAAAGAATTAGGATTTTTTATCAGTTTATTTATTTATTTTGATAATATGATTTTGATTTATTATTTTTTTTATTATTATTTTTTTATTTAGAATCTGGAAGAGAAAAGAGCCCAACCTTGGGAGAAAAGAGATCGAAACGATTCCAAGACCGGCCAGCTTTTACAGGTATATTTCAGTTTTTGGTTCATTAATTATTGTTTTGCCGATTATTGCCGATTATTAGTTAGAATAGATAAGAATGAGGTTCAGCAGTTACAATATATAAAAATAAGGTTCAGCAGTTACCATGCCTTCATGGTTAGATTAGTAGCATGCTTATTCACTAGAATAACTTGTTAGAATAGATTAGAATGAGATTCATCAGTGATTAGAATAGTTATCTGGTTAGATTAGAAGGTTGCAGATACATTGCAATAACTTGTTAGAATAGATTAAAAAGAGGTTCATCAATGATTACTTGTTATCATTGTTTAATTAGTACGTTGCGGAAACATTGTAATAACTTGTTAGAATAGATTAAAAAGAGGTTCATCAGTGATTTCTTGTTATCATTGTTTAATTAGTACATTGCGGATACATTGCTATAACTTGTTAGAATAGATTAAAATGAGGTTCATCGGTGATTGCTTGTTACCATGGTTAGATTAGAAGTTGTCAATACATTGCAATAACTTGTTAGAAAATAGATTAAAAAGAGGTTCATCAGTGATTCTCTTGTTATCATTGTTTAATTAGTACGTTACGGATACATTGCAATAACTTGTTAGAATATATTAGAATGAGGTTCATCAGTGATTGCTTGTTATCATGGTTAGATTAGAAGTTTTGGATACTGCTGAAGTTGTATCTACACTTGTTAGAAATAGATTAAAATAAGGTTCATCAATGATTGCTTGTTATCATTCTTGTTATCATTGTTTAATTATTGTTTTGCCGATTGTCGATTATCATTTAGAATAGATAAAGAATAAGTTTCAGCAGTTAGAATAGGCATGAATAAGGTTCAGCAGTTAAAATAGATGAAAAAAGTGTTTATAGTTATTTTTCATTGAAAGATTGTTCATTAGTTGTTTTTTTATTGGATAGGAAAGAAGCCTATGACGTTAAGATCCTATTCTCCAAGTGATGACGACTTTGTTGAACACACGTTTACTAATAAAAGAACTCGGGGTTCATCAAAAGCTGATCAACCGGTTCCTAAAAGAAAACGGGGTTCATCAAATCCTGAAATCGCTGCTAAACCTTCCAAGCCTTCCAAACCTTCAAAACCTTCCAAACCTTCAAAACCTTCAGCTTCATCAAAACATTCCAAACCTTCAAAACCATCAGGTTCATCAAAAACTTCCAAACTTGTTCTCTCTGAAGACCTTAAGCCTGGATTAAGTCTTCGCCAAATTCTCCCACCTAACCAAAAAAAATTATGGTTCTAATAAAAAATTTTCCTGGTCCATTATATGATACCATTCAGAAAATAACAACGTACCAAAAAGAGGCAATTTCAAGTATGGGTTTTAAATCTTTGTTAGACTTTGAAATTAATGTCATGCCAAGTTGTTTAGAGTATTGATTGCTTGAGAGGTTTGATGCTGAATCTGGAAATCTAACCGTCTTTGGTGATACTATACACATAACCCCTGAGCTAATTCACCATACCTTCGGATTCCCAATGGGTCAGTTTGCAGTTGATGTGCGTGAAGTTGTTAAGGAAAGATCAAATGAAGCATACATAGAATGGAAAAAACAATTCAAGGGTGTTCCTAGACTTTATGCAAATAAAGATTTGATGCCGGTAATTAAGAATCAAATTATGAAAAATGATAGTGGAAACCTATTTTTGAAGAACGTAATATCATTGTTTTGTACTATTTTGTCCTATGTGGGAACGATGGGGACTTTGAATATTGGAGTCATCCCTTCTCTTACTGATCTTGAGGTTGTGAAACAAATGGACTGGTGCGAGTATGTGCTACATAATTTGAAGGACGAAAGAAAAAATTGGAGACCGGGAACGCGATTCTATGGACCAATCTTGCTATTGGAGGTAATTACTATATAATTTATGTTCATCAGTTAAGTTATAGGTTCATCAATTAGGTTATAGGTTCATCTGTTAGGTTATAGGTTAATCAGTTAGGTTATTAGGTTCATCAGTTACATTTTTCTTAATCTAAGATTTACACTTAAAATTGCAGGTGATATTTGCCAATTCACTACTGAAGAAACCAAAAAACCTAGCCTTTAAATACTGGAAAACAGAAAAGTTGGAAGAATTGGAAGAGATGATGTTTGGCAAAATCAAAAAAGGAAGAGCTCCTAAAGCTGAAAAAGCAAAGGATAAAGAAGAATCGGAGGAAGATCAAGAAGAAGAAGAAAATAATGATGAGGAAAATAAAGAAGAAGAAAAAGATCAAGAGAATGATGATGCAGAGGAAGATGATGATGAAGATAATAATGATGATGAAGCTACAGAGAATAATGATGATGATGATACAAAGAATGATGATGAACAACAGATAGAGAATGCTGGAGCAGAAATTCAATTGGAGGAAGAAACGAGGGGTGATGATGAAGACGAGATAGAGAATGCTGGAGCTGAAATTCAAGATGATGATGAAAAGCAAGATGATGATAGCTGTAGCAAAAAAATTAAAGATTAGTGCTGGAACAAATTGGTCTAAAGCTCATTTGAAGGATAACTCTCCTATAAAGCATGGAATACTCATGATTGAAGGTATGATCTATTATTTTATTTGGTTCATCACTTACTGTCCCGTATAATGTGTTTTTTACGGATGATCAATTATTGCCCTAAATCGTTCCTTTTGTCATTTTAGGTACTTTTGAGGAGAAATCTGGAAACGGAAGCATTTTGGACGTTTTTGGAGCATAAAAGTGAAGAAAACGGCAAAGTCTCAAAATTCCTTGCTGGAACAGTAACTGACGACGTCAAACTACACACATGACGGCATCAAGAGTGGCAAAAGAGGTGGATGTGGAAATTATAACGTGACGGCCCAGAACATTTTCTTTGTTATTGGCCTGACGGCGTCACCAAGGCCGTCAAGATCCAAATACTAATGACGGCCCAGAGTATTTTTCTACATGACGGCGTCAGAAGTGGATCTAGGCAATATGAATTTCAACTTGGCGGCGAGTTGACGGTGTCAGAGGCTAACACATGACGCCTTCAGGATGCATAGTCTATATATATTTTTCCAATTTTTCATTGTAAAGTGTGGAACTTTTGGGGAACAAGTTTTGTAAAAACCCTAGGTCGAATTTCCTGCATCTTGAAGGGGTTTCAAACCCTTCTTTCTTCCATATTTGAATAAAGATAAGTACTTCATTAATCATTCAATATGTCTATGTATTGTTTGATTTTATCTTATGTGTATCTTTCTTTTAACATGTTAGGCTAGGTTTTTATTGTGTTTGCTTAGATGTAGTGAAACCTAGATGTTGATTATGAGTTGATTGTTTGTTAATAATTGTTACGGATGATTGTATTCGATGTTAGGCTTAAGAAAACTGGCAGACTTCCATTGGTAACTTTCTTGAACGTCTTAAGAAACATGATCGGATGTGTACTGCGATTTTTGGTTGTATTTAATGCATAAGAGAATTCCAATGATCCCATGTTAGGAGCTTTTAACGGCTCGACATAGGAGTGAAGTAGGATCTTATAGAGTTAGGGAATATTATACACGGCCCTACGACTAGTATTAAGGAATATAACCCGTCATCCATGCAATTGTAACAAGCTAATCAACCGGTAAAAGATATCTAGGGAGTAATGAAATCTAAGTAAACACAACTTTTCTCATTATTGTTTCCACCAAATTAGTAAAATAGTTTAATTTTCATTTCTTTTATTTTATTTTGATTGCATCTTTAGTTAATTGGGTTATTTGGCTAGCAACTAATTCCGCCCACTCCTTCAAAACCCGAGATTTTACTTGCTTTCCATAAAATATAAAAATACAAAAAGAATCATCCCTCACCTCTAGACCTAGTTTAGTAGGCTTTCTAATCCTAGCGACACTATTCCTGAGTTGAACGATCAATCCCCCGGTACTTGTCACTATACTATACTACAACGATCAGGTACACTGCTTGGTTGGGGTTGTAAGCTTCTCAAGATCCCTTGAGAGGTAAAACCTGTTGCGAGGGCGCAATTCCCACGTATCAAGTTTTTGGCGCCGCAGCCCGGGGAATAGTTATTGTCTAGGTTAGAATTTTTTTTATTAGTTCTACTTGCTAGATTCTTTTCTAGTAAGGTTTTATTTTTATTTTTAGTTTTTCTTTAGTCTATCTCATTTCTTCGTTTCTTTGTTCGTAACCTTTACCATCCGATATCATGGAAGGTGGTAATATCTTTGATCCCATCAACCCACCACAACAAACCCACCCACAAAACCCACCACTAGCAAACTAACCTCCTAGACCCCGAACTTTAGGAGAGTATTCCCGTCCTAGCCACTATGGCTATCAAAACACCATTGAGCTCACCCAAGGAGCCAAAATCGAAGATCCTAATTGACATCTCAAGGATTTCCTTAAAATCGAAGATTCCATAGACCTTGATGTTGCAACTAGAGAGTCAACCCGATTACATCTATTCCAATTCTCTCTACGTGATTAAGCTAGTCAATGGCTTGAACGTTTACCCGCGGGATCCATCACCTCATGGGATGATCTCACTTCTCGTTTCCCTACTCAATTTTTCCCGCCGGGGAGAACTACCAATCTTAGAAATGATATCTTGTTGTTCCAACAACGTCAAGGTGAAACTCTATATGAAGCATGGACGCGTTTCAAGGACTTACTCCAAAAAGTGCCTAATCATGGCATAGATCTTTGGCTCCAAGTCCAAATCTTCTATGACCATATCGATCTCTCCACAAGGCGAACCGTTGACCAATCGGCTGGTGCCAAGCTACGTGGTCTAAGTGCGGAAGAATCATGTGAACTCATAGAAGATCTTGCTCTCTATGACAGCGAAAGTTGGAATGATCCTCGTGATTTGAACAAAACGGTCAAGGCAATATCTTTGCCTTCGAACAATTCTAGCACTCCCGACCATAGGATCATGGAACTTGAGGACCAAGTCAAGTTTCTCATGAAATCCTGCGAAGCTCGTAAGCCTTCAAGCCAAGTGAACAAAATCACTTCTTCGTGCAAATTGTGTAATGGTCCTCATGAAACTCATAACTGCATGGAACTTCCAAAACATGCTTTTAAGGAATTCACATAGTCACGTGCTGATAAAAATAGAGGATAGAGAGCTCGCCACTAATCGAGGTCCTCGAAACTTTGGCGAGGCCTATGATGCATGGAAGGATAAACCAAATTTCAGAGGATACCAAACTCAGAACGTATCCTTCGATGATTCTCCTCCACTCGCATGGTCCGAGCATTTTCCACCACAGAACACTCCTAAGCAAAGCTATGAAGATGCCTTGCGAAAGTTCATTCTCTCTCAAGAATTACAGCTTTCCACGCTCGAGACCCGATTTAGACAACAGCAAGCCGATATGAATAACAAGATTTGTAATCTGTTAACCGTTATTAAAGAGCACGCTGTTAGTAAATCGATTTAGGCTGAAGAAGTCAAATCTATCACCATCATGAATCAGCCAACCTCTCCTGTGAAAATAAAAAGACCTAGTAAACTCTTTAAACATCTGTCACCAAAGGTGAAGGAAGTTAGGGACCATGTTAACCCCTCGGGACTAATCCACTTTGTAAATACCATCACCACAATACTTGCTCCTACACCCGACCAGAGCCAACAACCAAATGGGAATGAGGGTCTTGGAGTTAAGGACGAGACCCCAGAGAAAGACCATGAAGTGGCCAAGAGCCTTGCCGACTTATTCGAGGACTCCATCACATAACAGTCAGGCGGATGGGATGAGTCGAAAGAGAGATCAAAAGGGCACATGAAAAATCTAGTAATTTTGGGTGAATCTATTATAGAGAAACTCAAGGAAAATATGGTAGATATTGCTATAGGGTGTAGTGATAGGATTAAGGAAAGTGACTCTGAAGTTTTTAAGATTTCTTGCACCACTAGGAAGAAGCTCATAACCGATACTTACAGAGATCCTAACCTCCATATAAACGTAATCCCCCTCTCCCTTTACAACGAAGCCTTCCCTGAGCAAATCTCGTGTAAAGGACTCGATAACGCCAGGATAATGAAAAGGTTATCAGTTATGATTGGAGGATTCATCTATAACATTGATCTCATCGTGATCGATAACATAGACTCTGTCACTAATCCAACATTAACCAACCTCGTCCTCAGGAAACCATTTGTTAATGAAACGGGAGTGATCCTTGATGAGGAGGATGGTAGTGCATTATTCACCAATGACGTCAGGAAAGTGATTTTTCGAAAGGGTAATGAGGAAGTATATGAGTACCGTCCGTCACTAGATTGTAATGCATATGGATCACAGGATGGAAGATCGGAAAGGATAAAGCGGCGTGATCCGAATAACCTCAAAATCCCTTGTATGATTGGCTACAAGTATTTCGATAATGTCTACATTGACGTGTTCCTACCCAAGAATTTTATGTCCCTGTTCCATTATAACAATATCTACAGATGGGGGATGATTCATAAAGGAGAAAATGTTGTTGGTAGAGATCATGAAGTCCAGGTATTCATAGGAAATATGGCATTCACAATGGACTTTACGATCGTAGACAACATTGAGGATTATATCGACCCAAGGTTATCGCAAGTTGTTTTCGGAGCACCCTTTTGTGAAATCACTAACTTAATGGTTGACGACCGGAACGGAATCATGACTTTCACAGATGGAATTAGGAGGGTGTCATACCAAACGCCATATAAGATGAAAGATTTTGAAGGAATTGATTACGACGGACTTGATAAGCTAGGTTCTCAACTTGTTTTATGTGATGAAGATGTTCGGAGAGGATGTAAAAACACCTTTGATTTATCATGTGGATTCTTTAAGGATGTTAGTAAGCTTGGATCCAAGTATCGGGAAGATGTCTTTGAGTTTGAAGACCCAAAATACCTGCACTATGAAAGCGATCCCGATATTGAGGATGACCTAGAGAATGTGACCAATGATGAGGCCACGTAATAGCCCATGACCTTGAGTCTAGCTACAAGACTCATAAATAAAGAAAAGCGCTTCTTGGGAGGCAACCCATGTTTTGTGTGTTTTTATTTGTTTGATGTTATTTGTTTCCGTATGCATGTTTTATTTTTATTGTTGGTAGATCATGTTTCAAATTAAATTGTGAAAATGTTTTATTTTGTTGTTTAACTTCGTCTTAACTTCATATAAAGGTAATTTGCAAAAGCTAAGTGTAAGGGGAAACCCCAAATTTGTTTATAAGAACGAAAATGATCATGATTCGCCACGATATTAAATGAGCATGTGTATTAGTAATTGTTAGGGTCAAATGCTGGTATTGAGTCATAATGATGTTTTGCAGGATTTTCCAAGAAATAAGGCATGAGTTTTTCCAGAAATTTTCCGGAAACTTAACATAAGATTTTTCCAGGAACATTCTGACGGCGTCAGGAGTTACAACCTGACGGCGTCAGGTACTAAAATTCTGAAAAATTTTGCGAGTTTTGTTTAAACCAGAGTCTTAAAGTTTTTGGTGATTCTTTAGTTTTGTAAACTTCAGGATATCTGCAAACATTCATTCCACAAGCATTATATCTTAAATTGCTTTCTAGGATTTGTTAGTATATATAGATTGCCGCCGATTTTACGCGAGGTTTCCTTGATTGTTTTCTCAGGTTTAACAGGTTATATATGACAAGAAGATGATTTATATTTTTGGAAGGGAAGCTTTGAACGTTCATTTTCTTGGAGGAAGATCTAACCTTGTTGACACACTATCCACATCGAACGAATCAGGGGAGTATTTGTTTTCATTCTTTTACCTATTTTACTTTTACATCATTTAATTGAACATTGGGGACAATGTTCATCCTAAGTGTAAGGGGAGGGTAAATGATGATACCTTATAGGATACAATTGCACTTGAGTTTGTTTGTTCGATAGTAGGTGTGTAATAAAACTAAGAGAAATACTTGTTAGTGTAATTTTAGCGCCAAATTTAAATTTTTTTACAACATTTAAGAGTGAAACTTTAGCCTTAACAAGCGTCTCATGGATAGGAGTTGTATGACTAACACAAAACCGTACCATTCATAAAAAATTTTCCACCCAAATATGTGAGGTTCGCCTTTAAATTTGATAGGAAAAGCATTCATTATTAGTGCTTATGAGTGTACCGGTAGCATTTAGATTCTAGAACTTGCGTTAGTGATGCATCCCGAGACAACTAGTGAGACTACATTTGTATAGTAGGATTTACTACATGATAAGAGGCATTAGGATCACCCTTGTGTTTAAACCCGTATCATAATTACTTGACCATTTAAGTCATATCACTTGACTAGTAAAGTCAATTAATTTTTCCCACACCTTAGCGTTGTACTCATTTTTAGTACACGATACCCCTAGTACACCCCTCCGAGCCTATCCTTTCGTTTCTAACTTTAAACATTTTACTTAAAGGAAGAATTTGTTACAACCCACCCAAATGTGCAACCAAATCGCCTTAGCCTTCCTTGTATGCACTCATCTTTAGTGCATTATTGTTACATGTTTAAACCCTTAGTTAATTATCTAATTGATTACATGGTTGCTAAGTCGAGTCATATCTTGTACATATTGTTTTGGGACAATTGTGACTCAAGGGTAAAGTACTTGTGTTATGGAGTAATGGGGAAGAACACCAAATTATTACCCCCATATGTGCATTAATCTTAAAAAGTACTCCAAGTGTTTTGATTATCTTGATTCGAGTCATTAGAGTAGTTTATTGTAAAGTATGTCAAAATTCAAGTGATAGGGGAATGTAGATTCCCTATGATATATTATTTTGGATGGTAGGGCAAGAGTGTATGCAACAAAAAAAAGAAAAAAAAAATCGAAAAAAGAAAGAAAAAGAAAAAAAAATAGAAAAAGAGAAAGAGAAAAACATACGGACTACCATCCTGTTTCATTTTATGTTTGGTTTATGTTTTTGTTATTTTTGATTTATTAGCTTAAGTCGAGTTGAGTCTTGGCTTAGCAACGCCATATTGTACATGTAATTAACCAAGATGATTAACTCGCCACCAGTAAATATTGCCTTTTGATGAGGCGAAAAATGAACCGTTGTTAGGGGGTCATTTAAGCCGGAATTGGAATTTATTTGATCAAATATTGCCCTAAATAGTTCCTTTTGTGATTTTAGGTACTTTGGGAGTGAATTCTGGAAAAGGAAGCATTTTGGACGTTTTTGGAGCATAAAAGTGAAGAAAACGGCAAAGTCTTAATTTTCCTTGCTGGAAACAGTAGATGACGGCGTCAAGAAGAATTTTATGACGGCGTCAAGAGCAAAATGGATAACGACCCAGAGAAAACGTGACGGCGTCAGGACAAGGGCGTCAAGAGTAATTTTGGTGACGGCCCAGAGTAGAAACATACGTGACGGCGTCAACTTTGGATCTAGGCAGTCCGAGAACTTTATTGGCGGTGAGATGACGGCGTCAGATTTTTCCTCTTGACGCCGTCACCTCCTAAAATCTATATATACTTTTCTAATTTTCATTCATTAGGGAGGAACTTGTGTGGAGAATTTTAGGGCCGAACTTTATAAACCCTAGCTCGTTTGTAACAGTATTTTCAAGGGTTTTCACCCCTTGAAACCCTTCATGTTCAATTGAGATAAGTATTCTTCCAATTCATTCAATATGTCTATGTGTTGTTTGAATATATCTTACACTTGTCTTGATTATAACATGCTAGGCTAGATCTATTGTGTGTTTGCTTAGATGTAATGAAACCTAGATGTTGATTATAGGTTGATTGCTTGTTTATAGTTGTAATGGATGAATGATCTCAATGTTAGGCTTAAGAAAACTGGCAGATCTCCATTGTGTAACTTGCTTGAATGTCTTAAGAAACATGAACCAATGTGTACTAGGTTTTTATGGTTGTATTTAATGCATGAGCGAATTCTAGTGATCCCATGTTAGGAGCTTCTTAGCCGGCTCGACATAGGAGTGAAGTAGGAGCTTATAGGATTGGGGAAGTAAGTACGCCACCCCATGAATGGTATTAAGGAATACAATCCGTCATCCACGCAACTATAACAAGTAATTAACCTGTAAAAGATATCTAGGGAGTAGTGAAATCTAAGTAAACACAATTCTCCCATATATTGTTCACACCACTAGTAAATTTAGTTTATTTACATTTTTGTTATTTTATTTTGATTGCATCTGTAGCTACTGGGTTAGTTGATTAGCAACTAATTCCGCCCACTCCTCTAAAAACCCGAGATTTTATTTGCTTTTATAAAATTAAAAATACAAAAAGAATCATCCCTCACCTCTAGACCTAGTTTTTAGGTTTTCTAATCCTAGCAACACTATTCCTGAGTTGAATGATCAATCGCCCGGTACTTGTCACTATACTATACTACAACGATCAGGTACACTGCCTGGTGGTGGTTGTAAGCTTCTTGAGATCCCTCGAGAGGTAAAGCCTGGTGCAATTCCCACGCATCAAGTTTTTGGCGCCGCTGCCGGGGAATAGTTATTGTCTAGGTTAGGATCTCTTTTTATTAGGTCTACTTGCTAGACTCCTTTCTAGTAAGATTTTATTTTTATTTTTAGGTTTCCTTTAGTCTATCTTATTTCTTCGTGTTTTTGTTTGTAACTCTTTACCATCCGACATCATGGAAGGTGGTAACGTCTTTGAACCCATCAACCTACCACAACAAGACCACCCACAAAACCCACCACTAGCTAACCAACCTCTTAGGCCCCGAACCCTAGGAGAGTACTCCCGACCTAGCCACCAAGGCTATCGAAACACCATTGAGCTCACCCAAGGAGCCAATGTGTCTCCCTTGCCATCCGACACCATCCGGTTGGTGCAAAGCGGATGTACATTCCATGGACTTCATTCCGAAGATCCAAATCAACATCTCAAGGACTTCCTTAAAATTGTAGATTCTATAGACCTTGATGTTACAACTAGAGAGTCGACCCGATTACGCCTATTCCAATTCTCTCTACGTGATCAAGCTAGTTAATGGCTTGAACGTTTCCCCGCGGGATCCATCACCTCATGGGATGATCTCACCACTCGTTTCCTTGCCCAATTCTTTCCACCAGGGAAGACTGCGATGCTTAGAAATGACATCTTGATGTTTCAACAACATCAGGGTGAAACTTTCTACGAAGCGTGGGCTCGTTTCAAGGATCTACTCCACAAAGTCCTTCATCATGGTATAAATCTTTGGTTATTAGTTCAGATCTTCTATGACCATGTCGACTATCACACTAAACGTACCATCGATAGAGCCGCAGGAGGTAGATTACCTGATAAGAACGCCGAGGAGTCTTGGGCAATTATTGACGAGCTTGCCGCCGATAATCAAGAGTTATGGGAGTTTAATCACACTATAAAAGCGGCCATCAACGCAATCTCGACACCTGGAGGGACTAATCAAATCTCTAATGAACTCCTTTGCAAACTTGAGGCAAAAGTTGACTATTTTGAGGAAAGGCAAAAGAGACCCTTAAGTCCTAGACGGGCTGCTGTCAATTCTGTCTCGAAAATAACTTCAACGCCGTTATCAGAGTCACCCTCTAGAGAGAATGTTCAGACTTTTCAAAACTATGCCCCACCTTATTCTCCTCCCGAGAAACTTAGCCCGGAATTTGAAGCCAGAATGAGGGAATACATGGCAAACCATTCTGAGCGGCTTGCTAGATTCGAGGAAGCAGTTTATAAACAAAAGGAGGAGATGCAGGAGAAAATGAATGAGATGATGAGCCTAGTGGAGGAGTATGCCAACCAGAAAACCCCTGAATGGATGTTACTGAGGAAAGAAAGCGTCATCCCCACTACCCGGTTTGTTAATTCCATCACAATTGTCCACACGGATAATGAGAAAGCAGAAACCCCTAATGAACAAACCACAGAAGAACCGCCAAAATCCCAATCCTTAAGTTACTACCTGAAACATGATATAAACAAAAACACTATAACTAATTGGATAAAGGGTGACGGGCGTAACCAATCCTCCAAACAGGGTTCAGAGAAGGAGGAAGAGGGAAAAGATAAGTATGATACATTACCTGGGGGGCCGATATTCAAGAAACTACTGGTACATAAAGTGGCTACTAAGCAGATGGCATGTGGGAACTTTGAGATACCGGCCAGCATCGGGAATTTGAAATATCTAAAAGCTTTCGCCGACCAAGGATCAGAAGTGAATCTTATGCCCCTAACTATCTACACCCAACTAACTTCAAAAATGCCAGCCACCACTCGTGTTAGGCTATCCTTCGCTGGACACTCTTACGTGTACCCCCTGGGAATCGCAGAAGATGTGTTGGTCAATGTCGCAGGATTCATGTATCCTGTTGATTTCATGATCATCGATGATAAGGGAGGTGGATGCATGCCAATAATCCTTGGGGCTCCATTCCTTACCACCGCAAGAGCTGTCATTAAGTATAAAAATAGGAAAATTGAGCTTAAATCAGGAAAAAGAAAGATTAGCTTTCCCATGACCTCGCGATATGAGCAAGAGAGTTTGATGGGGGGAAAGCTCAAAAACAACATTGACACATCACCTATTCATGTTCAGGAAAAGATACTTGCATAGGAGGCAAGAATCAAAAGCTACCAAGAAACTAAACACGAAGGAAGCAAAAGCAAAGGCAAAAGCTAGAAAGTTCATGTCGAGCTTGAACATAGTCAACCAACGAGGAACCATGTACCATTCGAAAAAGGGGACTTAGTACTCTTAAGACACTTGGAGATAACGATACCTCTCGATAAACCGAGTCCCTGGTGGTATGGGCCTTTCACAATTGAAAGCATAAGCCAAGATGGGATGGCTAACTTAGGGAACAAGTTTTGTAAAAACCCTAGGTCGAATTTCCTGCATCTTGAAGGGGTTTCAAACCCTTCTTTCTTCCATGTTTGAATAAAGATAAGTACTTCATTAATTATTCAATATGTCTATGTATTGTTTGATTCTATCTTATGTGTATCTTTCTTTTAACATGTTAGACTAGGCTTTTATTGTGTTTGCTTAGATGTAGTGAAACCTAGATATTGATTATGGGTTGATTGTTTGTTTATAATTGTTACAGATGATTGTATTCGATGTTAGGCTTAAGAAAACTGGCAGACTTCCATTGGTAACTTGCTTGAACGTTTTAAGAAACATGATCGGAGGTGTACTACGATTTTTGGTTGTATTTAATGCATAAGAGAATTCTAATGATCCCATGTTAGGAGCTTTTAACGGCTCGACATAGGAGTGAAGTAGGATCTTATAGAGTTAGGGAATATTGTACACGGCCCTACGACTAGTATTAAGGAATATAACCCGTCATCCATGCAATTGTAACATGCTAATCAACTGGTAAAAGATATCTAGGGAGTAATGAAATCTAAGTAAACATAACTTTTCTCATTATTGTTTCCACCGAATTAATAAAATAGTTTAATTTTCATTTATTTTATTTTATTTTAATTGCATCTTTAGTTAATTGGGTTAGTTGGCTAGCAACTAATTCCACCCACTCCTTCAAAACCTGAGATTTTACTTGCTTTCCATAAAATATAAAAATACAAAAAGAATCATCCCTCACCTCTAGACCTAGTTTAGTAGGCTTTCTAATCCTAGCGACACTATTCCTGAGTTAAACGATCAATCCCCCGGTACTTGTCACTATACTATACTACAACGATCAGTTACACTGCCTGGTGGGGGTTGTAAGCTTCTCAAGATCCCTTGAGAGGTAAAACCTATTGCGAGGGCGCAATTCCCACGTATCACTCATCTTAAAAAAAATGACATATTTTTTTTTTTCTTTTCAGAAGTCATTCAAGGAAACAATTCAAAAAGGGAAGGTTGGCTGCCTGTAGAAGGTACACAAATTATAATCTGATGAACCTTATGTTATATTGTTATTTTAAACATTTACCTAAAAAAAAGTTGTATCTAAACTTAGTGGCTGATGGACCAATCCAACAAACGCTGGAAGACACGCCACAAGAAGCAGGGGGAAATGATCAAGAAGGTATGTATATAGACATTATTTATATTATATTATTGTTTTATAAGTAAATTTTGATGAACCTTAAAAAGAACTTTGATAATTATGATGACCCTGTTATAAGTAAAAATTGATGAACCTCAAAAATTTGATGAAAATCTTGATGAACTTTTGATGAACTTGAATATGTAAAATCTGATGAACTTGAACTTTTGATGAACTTGAAAAAAAATAACTTTTATAATCTGATGAACCTTATATTATATTGTTATTTTAAACATTTACCTAAAAAAAGTTATATCTAAACTTAATGGCTGATGGACCAATCCAACAAACGCTGGTAGTCACGCCACAAGAAGCAGGGGGGAAAATGATCAACAAGTTTCGTATCTAGAAATTCTTTATGATGAACCTGTTATAACTTAAAAAACTTATGAAAAATGGTGTAAAACATGTAGGAAGAAAACAGAAAACAAAAAGGAGTTCACTATTGCCTAAAAACCGCTATTCGATGAACCTGTTCAAAAACATTGTTGGATACAAAGGGAGAAGAACATCAAAATCTCCAAAGACAGATGACATTGGTGAGCAAGTGGCTGATGTTCATATAGATGATATTGAGGAGCATCAATAGGTTGATCAACAGGCAAACGGTAAAAATCTATTATGTTTCATAACTTACATATTATCGGCAAAAAATTTGTGTATATTTGAATTTCTTATTGGTTTATCAATTAGCAGATGATGATATTCAAATGACCGGAACAAATGAAGATATTCAAATGACCGGAAATGATGAAAACACTGAAGTTGCTGAACCAATGACCGGAACCAATCAAACACCTGAAAATGGAAATGATGAACCTTCATCCTCAAGTATTAAGCTCACCCAACAACAGTTATCCGCAATGATTTTAGAGTTTCAAGGGGAGTATTCCCAATTCAAATAAGCTGAGGTAAAAATCTCTAGACTTACTAAAAGCAATAATAACTTTAAAATGTTATTTGATTATAGGTTCATTAAATATAGGTTCATCAGTTATTTTAGGTTCATCAGTTAATATAGGTTCATCAGTTTTATGTAAATATAGGTTCAAAGACTTAATTGATTATATTAATGACAGGAATTTAATCACTCACTGAGGAACATGTTATGCTTATTTCAAGAGATGAAAATTAATATTGATGACATGGTAAGGACTGGATTGGAGATATACCCCGAAAATGAATCGTTGTTGGAAGTCCGAGACTGGATGAACAGTTTGGTAAACATGACAACTTTTGAGAGCTCACAAAGTGAAGATGAGAGCTCAATGCTGATGATAACGATGGGTGATGATAAGGATGCCTCAGAGGCAAAGGAAGCATCTAAACAAACTGTTGAACCTCAAACAAAGGATGGCTCCGAGGCTAAGGTAGCATCTAAACAAACTGATGAACCTCAAATGAAGCATGGCTCCGAGTTAACAGATGAACCTCAGACGGACAAACAGACAAAGTTAACGTTAACTTAAATGTTCATGGATCCTGCCTTTTTGAAAGAGTATGAAAAGATTGAACGCCAGGTAATAACCTTATTAATGAACATATAATTGATTTGTTTTATGAAAAATAACTGATGAAACTAAACCTGAAAACAGATGCATAGGCGAGAATTCTCGATATTCAAGACGGAGCAATTTGAGAATAAGTCTTTGTCTTTGGTTTTGTATGAAGACAAGAAAGACTCGGAGCAGATCTTGGATGAGTTGCTCAAAAAGACATCGTTCTTGCACACATCCTCAGAAATGTTGAGCGAGAGTAGTGATGACAATCTTTGGAAAAGAATTCAACCATAAACTTTAGAAATGTAAAAAAAAACATCACAAAAATGTAAAAACTCTTCCCCACAATATGAAGAATCCCCAAAGATGATAACACCGATATCATATGCTCCCCCATCAGTAGAAGAAGAATTAAGAATGAATGAAACAGTAGATGAAGGTTTTTCCATGCCACTAAAATCCACGCCACTTAATTCTTTCAACACAATTGCTCGAAAGCTTAAAGTTCCTCAAACGGCAAAAAATATCAAAGAAGGTGAAGAAGACTTGGAAAATATAAGAGAAAAAAGAAAAACGAAGCCTGCTGAATCTCTAAAATCTGCATATTTACAAAGAGTCGTTGTGATGAAGAACAGAGTACAAGACAATGAAAGGAAGGTGGCTGAAACAATATTCGCTGCAAGAGGAGAACTCGAGTAAATAATATATGTTAGGTTCATCAATTTAAAAATCATATTTCTATAATAAGTAGTTTCTTTATTTTTCTAAAATATTATCTTAAAATGAAATTGCAGTGATGTGTTATTTCATTCATACTTTGTTGACGGTCAAAGAATCCACTTTGAGAGCTCCAAAGAAGGGAATGAAACCAGTTCAGGAGTGATTGATATGTAGGCGTATATACATAACATGGCAGAAGAGAAAAGGAACGTAGGATCATTGAAAAAGCTATATGGCCACACATCAATGATGGTAGGTTACAAAAAATCTTTATCAATTATGATTCAATATTTGAAATCATGTACATATGCTTTGACTTATATTGATGAACCACAGATAGCAAAAATGGCGAATATGACTCACAACTTGAAAGCACTCACACAAAAGTTTAATGAAAACATGAAGAATCTTTTGTTTTTGTCTCCTGTTTATGAATCTATCAGAGAGATTGATTTGATAAGCACTTCTATTTTACTAATTTGTTTAAGATAAATAACTGATGAACCTTAAAAAAACTGATGAACCTATAGTTAATTGTAAATAATTGATGAACCTCTATGTTTAACAGGCGCTTTTCCCGATGATGCTTGGTGACGATCACTACTATGTCGTCTGTTTCAACTTGAAAGAACCTCAAATCCATATTCTTGACAACATGGATCACAATTAATTAGTCAAGGATAGATATCAGAAAAAGCTGGTTAATTTGGTAAGAATGTTAGGTATATTATATGTATGTTCATCAACGTAGTTAAATTGAATCTCATTGTTTTTAATTTATTATTACAGAGATTTCAATTTATAAAGTTCTTGAAAGACAATGGGCATCCAAATTATCAAGCACTGAACAGCTACAAAGTGGATAATATGAAAATGCCATGGCAAACCAAAAACAATTTCATTGATTGTGGAATTTTCGCCATGAGACACATGGAAACCTATTCAGGGAAAAAAGACTTTGATGCTGGGTTTGTAAAAGAAGGTGTTGACCAAGACAAACAGATTGAAGACTTGAGAAAGAAGTACATGTCAAAGATTCTGTTGTCCGACAATAAAAACAAACATGTAGTGGAGAACGAGGTAGAAGAATATCATCGTTTACCTCTGAAGGAAAAGCGAACGCTCCAACAGATGTCAAAAAAGAATATTGCAGAACGTGCCAGCGATTATTTCGAATGGGAAGCTAGTGCTCTTATTCGATAAACCTAAAAACAATTTGATCTAATAGTTTGTTATGGTTAAAATTTTTGCAGTAGTAACCTGATCTAATTGGTGAATGTTTTAGTATAAATATTACTTTTTGGTTGGTTTTTATGGTCAAGTTAATTTAGTTTAATAGAACTATCATTTTGTTATGTTAAATAAAATTGAGGAACCTGAATTTATTTCTTGTTTGTTGATGAACCTGAATTTATTGATGAACCTGAAAAAAATTGATAAATTTGATTAACTTTTGATGAACTTTAATATGTAAAATTTGATAATTATGATGACCCTGTTATAAGTAAAAATTGATGAACCTCTAAAATTTGAAGAAAATCTCTTAAAAGAAAGAACATATTATAAGTAAAATTTGATAAACCTGAAGAACTTTTTTTTAGGAACTTTGATAATTATGATGACCCTGTTATAAGTAAAAATTGATGAACCTCTAAACTTTGAAGAACTTTTTATCTCAATTTTATAAGTAAACTGATGAACCTAAACAATAAATTTGATCAAAATAGAATACTAGAATACTATTATCTCAATTCAAATTTACTTTGAATATTATTAAAAAAAAAGCATTCTTATCAAACAAACATCACATTTATTTGTTTAATAGAAAAATCAAAGTTACTTTGAGAACTCTTATCAAACAAACACCACATTTATTAAGTAACTACACAAGCAGTCTTCTCAGTCAACTTCGCCTTCCTAGCAGCAGTCTTCTCAGCCAAATTCGCCTTCCTAGCAGCAGTCTTCTCAGCCAACTTCGCATTCTTGGCAACCAATCTCGCCTTCTGCTTCATCTCCTTCGCAACAGCCTTTTCACTAGCTTTTTTAGCAGCAATTTGAGCTTTGATGGCATCGCACTTCGCCTGGTTATGATCGTTCATACTAGATTTGCTGGTTGTATAATTCTTCTTTCTACGCTTCCCACTTGCAATAAGTGAACGTTCAACACTGCTCTTAATCCTCTTTCGCGAACCCTTAGTACTAACCTGTTTTGGACCAAAAAACAAAAATGATCAAAAAATATGTTGAACAATTGATGAACCTATCAGAACTGATGAACCTATAAAGACTGATGAATCTATGATAACTGATGGGCCTAGGATAACACAGGACAAAAAACTGATGAACCTATATTAACTGATGAACCTATAAAACTGATGAACCTATATTTGATAAACCTATGATAACTCCTTACCTGTGATAACATAAAACTGATGAACATATGTTAACATAACAGCTAAAAACACATAATAAAGGAATAAAAATGATCAAAAAATATGTTGAACAACTGATGAACCTATGATAAATGATGAACCTATAATAACTGGTGAACCTATAATAACTAACTAGAAATATAACTAAATTGCAAAAATTTAACATGTTCATCAACTAACCTATATAACAAAAAAGAGAATAAATAGTCTAACCTGCTTCGGAACATTTACAATCGTCTCTTCCGGTTGCGACACACCAAGAATAGAAGCAATCCTATCACGTTTATTAGTCTTTTTAGGTAAAGGAACATCAGCATCTGCCTTCGCCATTAACTGAACCTGATGATCTCTAAACTTTTGAAGTAGCTCAGGCTCATCTGCATAACGATTCACACAATACTCAACTGATCTGAATATCTTACGCAAGATCATATCAGGGTAGTCACCGGTCGCTTGAATGACTGATACAGGTGGTAATGAATCTTTAGACCAACGCCTAAGCACATATTTCTTTGGAAAGTTTTTAACCTTTGACAACCGAAGAACATAAAAGATATGACGACATAAAAGTCCATATGACTCAAAACGTTTACACGAACACTGATATAATTCTTCACCTGGTTTACACAAGACCTGAAAAAAAAGGAAATAGGACATACATTGTCTGAGTACAAAAAACTGATGAACCTAAAACTAGTTAAAACTGATGAACTAAAAACTGATGAAACAAAACCGTCAATAAAAAGATGTTACCACATAAAAAACATCATAAAGAGGTCTGCCTTTCACTATACGATGTCGCCTCGAAATCTGCTCATCTTCACCAGTATCTTGTATAACATATTTTTTGCCAGAATCAAAATCCGAAACACTAACTGTCACACCCCCAATTTACCTGACTTGCAGCGGAATGGAATACCTGGGGGTGTCTGTCATAGCACCACAGTTACAGTTACATTGAACGACCTAAAGTGTCGTTTGGAAAATACTGCATTTGATCATTGAAATAATTCAGAGTTTACAAAATGAGGTCCCCAAAATGTGTTGCATGTTTATGAAAAACAAGTCGTACTAGATCAAATGTTTACATAAGTGCATGAAATAATGATGAGACGCGTCGACTCTGCGACTCCATGAAGGTCCAAATGCATGTCTCATGAGCGACCTTAATAACCTGAAATACATTGCTAAAACGTCAACACGAATGTTGGTGAATTCCATAGGTTTGTAAAATGTACTGATGTACGGCCACCACAAGTAAAAGTGCATGACAAAAGTCACGTAAAAATAGTACAATAGCCTTAAGCTCATGACACCGAAGCTATGACTGATGAAACTCTATGCCCCTCCCGAATGTTCTGCCGAAACATTCAAATGTAAAAGACATGACATGCATCCGCTTACTGTTGGTATCCACTACCACGGATGGAGGCGTCACCCTCGATAGATCTATCCACTCACTCTCACTTAACGGTAAATTAACGGTTCATGATGTTACAGGGGACTTATCACATGGCAAGGTAACTTAAGCTATGTACATGTTTGAATACTTGGGCTCGTACTGAAATAATTGATGCAATGTATTCCCCCCGTGGGATTTGAAAACAATCAAAAACGTTGAATTGAAAACGGGGCTATGAAAACTCACCTTAACTGATGAAACTGTGATGAAATGAAATGAACACCAATGAACAATTTGCTGTCGTAACCCAATATGATGGTACCATGAACATGTACTGAGCTGAAAAACAAGGCGCGCATACTAGCCGCAACCTAATATGAATGATGTACGATCTACTTTAGATCATGAAATGATGTTATGAATGTCCATGCACATGTTTACTATACCACTCTACTCTTTGAAAAACACTTGTTGTTACCAAAAGTATATATTCCAAGACTTAGGAAAATATTGCTATTAGAAAAATAAACTAGTTGTAATATATATACTTATATATATATCGTATGTACCAATGTTTGTGTTGAAATCCTCGGTTTGAAATCCTTGAAATAATGCCTTGTACTAATGAAAATATACTTGGAATCACTAATGCATCATTAGTTATGAAATTGGGTACTTGATTAATATTTCTAGAAAATCTAGAATTTAGTACGTAGAAGTATTATTACTTCTATTAGTGACAAAACAGTCTCGCAAAACTAGTCGTGAAATAATGAATATTAAGAGTTAGGAAAGAAGCTCAGTAGTTTTGAGAAGATTTTCACCATATCTGAAAAGTCACAGAAGTGAAGTTTGTCCATACAGGTCTCGATCATAAAGATAATTAGCCGTCAAGTGAGGTGTTTGGGCTGTTTTGGCAGATTCTGGGCAGTTTTCGGGAAAGTTTGGGAGTCCATAAGTTGCTCGTTATAAATCCTTTTGACAAACGGCTTGATGTTTTGAAAACTAGGCTGGGTGAACTAACTTTTTGTCAATGATGTAAATTTTCCAGAAATGAGTTTATCAATGAGTAAATTGGCTCTCAACATGATGTCTTACAAAAACCGTTTTCTATACTTAGTATTATTTGCTAAAAAGCTGATGGAAATAAATAAAGTTTCGCCGATTTTGAAACGTGTATATCTTGGTCGTTATAAGTCCGTTTTACTTGTTCTTTATATCCACGGTTACGTCTTAGTATGTAGTAATATATTTTGGAAAGCTTGACCCCTCCGGGTTACGTCTAAAGTCTCTTTTTGTCCAATGAAAAACGCCCAACAGCATGTAAAATTTTCAGAAAATAGATTTCGTCAACAATCTTGCAAAAGTCATAACTTCTTCGTTATAAACTCGTTTTAATCCATTCTTTCGCCCACGGCTTCGTTTTTGAAAGTATTTTCTAAATCTTTAGCCCAAAGTTACCCGGAATTTCCTGATTTTTCTGGATTTACAAAAATGGGACAGCATGTATATATACTTGTTAGAAATCCATTTTTCATGCCCAAAACTAGTTTCTACTTCAACCAAACCTCTTGTAAACTTCACAAAGCTAATCTAATCCTACCATACACCTTCTTAGGGTGCCATGGACTCCTAACCAAGTTATTAGAGCAAGGGGATTCATAACTAAAAAGTTAGGGTTTGTATGTTTCTTTTTAGACAAAATAAAGTGTGGTATAGCTACTTGTACATGGTTTTTAGCATGATACTTATGTAATACATGTAAAAATAGGATGATCCATGAAAAAATAAAGATGAAAACTTACTTGATAAAATGAGATGATTAGATGACTAGAAACCTTGGATTACTTGTGTTTTTCTTGATTGATTCTTGTTTAGAATGATAAAAGGAACAAGTTTGTAGCTTTAGCTTTTGAAAAACCATGGATGGATCATGGTGCATGGGGTGGGTCGTGGGTTAGAGAGGGAAAAGGGAAGGATGAAAACCTTTTTGTTCTTGAGTTTTTGATGTTATGATTCTTGATTTTGGTTAAAGTGATGTTATTAAGTGTTTATTAGTATAAAATGATAATTCAATGCACATGGTTAAAAGGGTGTGGACTTGGGGCCGGTTTTGGGTGTGAAAGGGAGTAGCCAAAACGGTTTTGATCACTTAGAAAATATAGTGTAATATTAGTTGTAGTTCGGTGTAAGTATTAGTCATAATCGGGTACCGGGTTTAATAGCAATAAACGTTCACGAAGTTAACCGGGATGAAATAAAAGTTATAATAATGATAAAAACATATTAAAAATATGTTGGGTACATTTACTGAGTGATCGGGTGATTATTGTTTAGTTTTCACGAAAACCGTCGTTATATTCATACGCGTACGTTATAAATAAAATAAATTTCCAAAATACTGGGTAACTGAATGTTATAACTTTTATGATGTTAAAATGGATATAAAAATATGTCGGGACCATTGTGGGAATATTTAGATATATTCGTCGTGT
Source organism: Artemisia argyi (assembly GCA_030686995.1). Lineage (NCBI taxonomy): Eukaryota > Viridiplantae > Streptophyta > Magnoliopsida > Asterales > Asteraceae > Artemisia > Artemisia argyi. The sequence goes on from CM060699.1 coordinate 85,892,327, forward strand.
ATAAACCGGGTGTTAACGTTTATTTAGAAATCATAATACGTAAAACGTTAAATATACTGAATATAGAAATTTGAAAATCCTAAGAGTGGTATAACATGTAAATGACCTACTGATGATATGCAGACTATCCCCAGTCCGTATGAAATGTCATTACTGATAATGCATGAATTCGCACCTGAACCAATACGGTTACGCGAATTTGAATACCCGTAAACTAAATTTACGATGAAATGTGTAATGCTCGTGAATGATGAAATCTTTTCCCGCAATGAATAGTGTTCCATGAATAGTAAAATTTCTGAATGCTTCTCGGAATGTCAAACTGACACCAAAAATGATGAATAGTAAACTGATGAATAGTGTTTTGATGAATAGTGTTTGATGAATAGTGTTTTTCCAAAGTTCGGGAAATGACCTGAAATGACCTGAAATGGTGAGTTGTGACACTAACCGACATACATGCAATCACCGAAGCATAACAGTTTGAACATCAAAGAAAATGGCCCGAGTATATAATTCATAGGCCTCCTTTTCTATCTGAAGTTCAGTGTGGAAATCTGGAATTGTATACCGACTGTCATGATCATTTTTATGTTGGGCAAACCTTTGACAACCCACCACACTATCAAAATGATTGTAGAACTCCCATAAAGTCAAATCAATACTTGTCAAACGACCGTAGGCATTATTCTCACTCTCAGACCTAGAAGAAGTATGCATCAAACCCGACATCAACTCATCCCTATAATAGGCTGGAATCCATTTGTGCCTCAAATTATACATATCTAAAAGCCATTCGTGACTCTTCAAATCGAAATCAACTAACAAACGCTCCCACAAACCCTCAAACTCTTCAGGCTCAATTCTATCAGTCCACACAATATCTGAAATTCTTCTTTTAAAAGTTTCATCTTGAGCTAAATTGGGACCAACCTACAAATTCAAGATCAAATTTAAATGATGGACAGAAATCACTGATGAACATTATTATATAAAAGTTGATGTCTAAAAGCTAACTGATGAACATAAATAACTAATTAAAATAAATTGATGAACCTATAAAAACTGATGAAACTATGATAATTGATGGGCCTAGGATAACACATGACAAAAAACTGATGAATCTATCATAACTGATGAACCTATCATAACTGATGAACCTACATTTGATGAACCTATGATAACCCGTAACTTGCGATAAAATAAAACTGATGAAGCTATAAAACTGAGGAACATACCTTTGAAGTCAACTTCTTCATGATATGCCACATGCATAATCTGTGACGAGCTAACGGGAAAACTGTCTCTATAGCAACTTTCATTGCTCCGTCCTGATCAGTCACAATAACCTTCGGTGCTTGAACAAATGCTCTTTGAAAACATTGAAGCAACCAAATGTAATATTCTTTAGTTTCTGACGACAACAACGCAGCTCCATATGTAACACAATGATTGTGATTGTCGATCCCAGTAAATGGTACGAAAATCATTTTGTACCTATCAAAAATAAATGATAAACATTATTATATAACCGATGAACCATTATAATATAACTGATGAACCATTTAAAAGCAGTACTTTTCAATCGCATTGCTTATAGACAATCAAATACAACAGCTTTAATAAGTTTATTTAAATGTTTCTAGCTACAAATGTTTCCCAGGAATGGCCGCTGGTGACCGTGAGTAAGCTTTGAAACTCATTGATCATCTCAAACACACATGAACTGCCAAAACAAGATGATGTGCAACACGAATTAACTTTTATACCGATGAACATCATCTTGTTGCGGCGAAGTTTGTGTGTCTTTGAGCTAATCAATGAGTTTCAAAAGCTACTCACACTCACCCAACGACCATTCTAGGGAAACAATTCAAGCTAGAAACATACCTATTTACATTAACTTCATTAGTATTTAAAGATAACAAAGAGATAAAGAGATAAGATAACAATGGATAGGTGGGGTAGAGGAAAAAGATAAGATAGGTGGGGTAAAGGAAAAAGATAAGATAAAAATGGATTTTCTGATAAAGAGATAAGATAGGTGGGGTACAATCAAATTAATATCTATCTTATAATAAAAATACTGATGAACTTATTACTTATAAGATGTTCATCAGTTAAAAAAAAAGCATATAAAAAAGAGCTTACTTGTTTGTTCTAAATGTAGCATCAAATGATATAACATCGCCAAATGCGTAATAGTTCCTTTTTGCATATTCATCAACCCAAAAAAGATTCGTCAACGCGTTATTCTCACCAGTTTGATACTCAAAAGAAAAATTAGGCAGAAAATCCTTCTTGTTCATCAACATCTCAACTAACATCTGAGCATCATTCTTACCAATGAAATCAAGCACCTCTCTCCTATAATTTTTACAATCAACCGAACTAGCCCCAATAAAATCATAGTCCCCATAAATTTGCCTAAGTAAATTGAAACCCTGCACTAGACCAAGATTCACTTGCGATGCTTGATATAGAAAAACCTGCTGAGTATAAGAAACATCACGAGATGAAACCAGAAAAACGCTATCTTCCTGTTGGGAATAAAAATGCACAAAGTAAAGAGTCTGCCAGAAGAGCCTGCTAGTGATAGTTAAGCCTGCCTCTTCAGTTTTGCTGATGTTGAAGATATACTAACAGTACCTTCTGGGTAAGAAGGTACTGCTAGTTAAAGAAGGTCCTGCCAATTTTCACGACAAGTTGTTATATTTTATTTAGAGATATTTAGTTGTATTATTAGTCTTTGTACAAAGTTATACGTTAAGTAGAAGTAGTACAGAAGTCTCAGTAGATATAATGGAGTGTTTTACCTTGAAAGGAGTAATATTAGGATAAGATAAACCTCTAATATATTATATTAAGCAACTTGACCACTTGTAATAAGGGCTCCTTATACTATAAAAGGAACCCTTACGACACCTTCTTAGACACAACTTTCCCATCTCACACACTCATCTTTCCCATGCATAACTTCCATATTTAAACCCTTTCACGTATCAAAGATTCAAGGTTACACTTGTAATCCTTGTGATAGTTTAGATCACCCGTATTATTTCATCAATAATATTGAATCATTTTGTGTTATTCATGTTGTGTTCATTCTCATTTACTTATTCATCACCTTTGTTCCTTTAGTGTGTTTTAGTAAATTCCGCGTGCTAACTCACATTCATTCATAAATATCCTAAACACATTTCTGAGATTAACATCCCAAGTGTTTGCACAAATCAAAATAGAAAGAATCCTTCCACAAGTGGTATCAGAGCAAGGCTGATATTTACGACATAAAAGAACAAAGCAAAAATGGATGTTGAGCACATTCAAACCAATGTGGCTACAAAACTTCCATTACTCAAACAGAATGAGTTTGAGATGTGGAGACTGAGGGTTGAACAATACTTCCAAGTGCAAGACTATGCACTTTGGGAGATCATTGAAGAAGGAAACTCATTTAAACCAGTAACCACCACCTCCAAAGTAAATGATGCACTTGTCACAACTGTGCAAGTAAATCCAATAACTGCTAAAGAAAGAATTCAAAAGAGAAATGACCTTAAAGCCAGGAGTATGCTTCTCATGTCTATTCCAAATGACCAGCTTCTAGTCTTTAACAAATACAAGTGTGCTAAATCCCTTTTTCAAGCTATTGTGGCTAGATTTGGTGGTAATGATGCCACCAAGAAAACCCAGAAAACACTTTTAAAACAACAGTTTGAAAACTTTTCAGCCACACCAAATGAGTCTTTGGACAGCATGTTCAATAGACTACAAAAGCTTTCTAGTCAGTTAGCCATTCATGAAGTGATAATATCTCAAGAAGACTTAAACTCCAAATTCCTTAGAAGTCTACCCTCTGAATGGGCCATGCATGTCATTGTCTGGAAAAACAAACCAGATATTGATTCCATGAGTCTCAATGATCTTTACAGTAACTTCAAAATAGTAGAGCATGAACTAAAGAAGTCTACTAGTTCAAGCTCAGGAAATATGGCATTTATGTCATCTCATGGTACTTCCAAGAAAGTTGATGAAGAAAAAGATGGTGAAGAAGAAGGTACTGCCAACACAAATTTTGGTACTGCCAGTACTTCCAGCAGTACCAAAACCATTTTAGATGAAACAATCGGTTGTGCTTTCCTAACATCACAACACAATGGTTCCACATTGACCTTTGAAGATCTTCAAGAGATCAGTGATGATGATCTTGAAGAAATGGACATAAAATGGCAGCTTTCACTTCCTAGCATGAGGGCTAAGAAATATTTGATGAGGACTGGAAAGAAGATTGTCATCAATGGCAATGAACCTGCTGGGTATGACAAGTCTAAAGTGGAGTGTTACAACTGCCACATGAAGGGTCACTACTCAAGAGAATGTAGAAGACCAAAGAAGCAGGGTGATAAGGGAAGAGGTTTTGAGAACAAGAACAGGGGAAACAATGAGAACAAGAGCAAGGAAGTGGACATCACTGAAACAAAAGCTATGGTAGCTATTGATGGGCTGGGTTTTGATTGGAGCTTTATGGGTGAAGAAGAGTCATCCTCAAATGAATTAGCCTTAATGGCTCTCTCCAATCCTGAGGTACAAATTACTAAATGTTCTGCTACTTCTGAAGTTTTTAAAGAATTAGAAATCTTAAGAAAAATTTATGATGAACTGAAAGTAGAAGAAAGAAAAACTCATCAAGACCTAGTTAATCATAAGTGTGGTATGTCCAAACTTGAAAAGCAGATAATTCACTTTAGAGAAAATGAACTCACCTTTTTTGACACAAAAGCTATTCTTAATAGAGACATACTTCTTAAAGATGCTGAAATAAATCTGTTAAGAACTGAGTTTCCTAAAGTGAACCAAGCAAAAAATAATATTCAACTAACTGTTACAACATTAGAAAATGCTTCTGCATGTACTAAAAGTATAGTTGAGAATCAAATGAACAAGAAAATCAAATCTGGGATTGGATACAACACATGTCCACCTCCTTACAGAGGAATTCCTTGTCCCCCAGGTTTAGATCTTGCTGAATCAGGTTTACATGAACTCACAACTAAACCACTAGAAAAGGTAAAACCTGTAGAAAATAGTGAACCTTTTGAGAGTACAAGTGATACTTCTCTCTCCAAAGAAAAGGTGCTCACTGATAAGAGCTCAGATGTTACAACTATTGAAGGTTGTACATCTGATGAGAATGGAAAAGAGACTGTTTCTAAGAAAGGAAACAAAGTAGGACCAATCAGTCCTAAAAGTGTAGAGAGTATAACAAAGACTAAAGTTGTTCTAAAAACAGTTGAATGTTGTGCTAAATGTAATAGCAAACCTAGAGGTAGTCAGAGAAATTGGAACAATCTTAAGTCACATCAACTTGGTTATAACTTTGTTTTGTACAATAAAGCATGCTATTACTGTGGTAGTTTTAATCATACTCATGCTTATTGTAACAATTGGGTTTCTGGGAGTACATCAAGGTCTAAAACAAGTAAAACAAACCCCAGAAAAGGTTCTGTGAAATCTAACACACCAAAAGTCAATCATACTGTTAGAACAAATGAGCCTGTTTACCCAAAATTCACTACTAAGGGTGCAAATAATACTTTCAAACATACACCTAGAGTTGTGAAAAGTCTCACTAAAAGAAATTTTGTGGATAAAACACAAGACTGGAGACCAAAACCAAAAGGTCCTGCTAGACAATATGGTCCTGCTAGACCAAATGGTACTGTCAGACCAAAAACCACAAAATGTGTCAAAAATGAAAATGCTGTTAAGTCCTTAGCATGTTGGATTTGGAGACCACTCCAATCAAATGGTGCATCAACAGTCCTAAAAAGATTTGATTACATTGATGCACGAGGCAAACCCAAGTCAGTCATGGCTTGGGTACCCCAAGGAAACTAATATGTGTATACATGTGCAGGAACATTCAAATGATATTGCAGATCAAGGATATGTAGATAGTGGATGTTCAAGGCACATGACAGACAACATGTCTTACCTCACAGACTTCAAATCATTTGATGGAGGATATGTTACCTTTGGGGGAGGAATCAAAGGAAAGATTACTGGTAAAGGTACAATTAAAACCAGTAAATTAGATTTTGAAAATGTGTACTTTGTGAAAGAAATACAGTTTAATCTCTTAAGTGTCTCACAAATGTGTGACACAAAGAACAAAGTTCTTTTTACTGACACTGAATGCATCGTACTTTCTCCTGATTTTAAAATTCCTGATGAAAGTCAGATTCTTCTTAAAATCCCTAGAAAGAACAATATGTACATTGTTGATTTAAAGAACATTGTTCCTAAAGAGAGTTTAACCTGTCTTGTAGCAAAAGCCTCATTGGATGAATCTATGCTTTGGCATAGAAGACTTGGTCATGTAAACTTTAAAACAATCAATACAATTGCAAAATATGATTTGGTTAGAGGTTTACCCAAAAAGATTTTTCAAAATGACCAAACCTGTGTTGATTGTCTAAAAGGCAAAGAACATAGAGCTTCTTGTAAGCCCAAGACCCATAACTCATTTTCTCAAGCTTTATACATGCTTCATATGGACCTCTTTGGTCCTACTTCTGTGAATAGCTTGAATGGTAAAAGATATTGTCTTGTAGTTACTGATGATTACAGCAGATTCTCTTGGGTTTTCTTTTTAAAAACTAAGGATGAAACAAGTGAAATCCTTAAGTCCTACATTACAGGGATAGAAAACCAAATTGATAAGAAAGTAAAAGTAATTAGATGTGACAATGGGACAGAATTCAAGAATAGAGTTATGGATGAATTTTGCAAAGAAAAAGGAATAAAAAGAGAATATAGTGTAGCTAGAACCCCACAGCAAAATGGAGTAGCAGAAAGGAAAAATAGAACACTTATAGAGGCTGCTAGAACAATGCTAGTAGATTCTAAGTTGCCTGTTTCATTTTGGGCTGAAGCAGTAGGTACTGCTTGTTATGTACAGAATAGGGTTCTTGTGATTAAACCTCATAGAAAGACTCCTTATGAACTTTTGTTTGGAAGAACACCATCTCTAAGTTTTATGAGACCTTTTGGATGTCATGTCACTATTCTCAATACCAAAGATCATCTAGGAAAGTTTGAAGGAAAAGCAGATGAAGGCTACATGATAGGGTATTCTTTGCAAAGTAAGGCCTATAGGGTGTATAATAAATGCACTAGGCTAGTGGAAGAAAACCTGCACATAGAGTTCCAAGAGAAACTACCAAATGTTGCAGGCACTGGACCAGATTGGTGTTTTGACATTGATAAGCTTTCAGAATCTATGAATTATGTGCCTATCACAGGTACAAATACTAATGATAATGCAGGTTTTGAAGACAATGATGAAACAACTGAGGATCAAGATTACATCTTGATGCCAATTTGGACAGGATTGGATTCATCTTCAAGTCTTGGAGAGCCTTCAAATACTACAAATGAAGGTGTTGAAGATGATCATGGAACTCAAGATCAAAGGAATCAACAAAATTCTGAAAATGAAAATGGTAATGCCAATTCACAAGATGGTACTGCCAGTTCAACAGATGGTACTGCCTGTTCACAAATTGGTCCTGCTGAACCACAAAATGTTCTATCAGATGATTCCTTACCAGAAGATATAGGGATTGGAAACCTTCCAATTTCCTATGATGTTCCTACTACACAAAACACAAGAATTCTCAAAGATCACTCCATTGATAATGTGATTGGCAGCATTGATTCTGGTGTTAAAACAAGAACTCAAGTCTTATCTTCAGACAAAGATGGGTTTGTCCTAGCTGTGTATGAAGAAAAGAACCATGAAGTTGCCCACATATGGCTGTTTTCATGCTTTCTCTCTCAAGTAGAACCCAAAAACATTACAAAAGCCTTAGATGATTCAAGCTGGGTTGAAGCAATGCAAGAAGAACTACTTCAATTCAAACTGCAGAAGGTTTGGGTACTGGTTGATTTGCCCAAAGGTTACAGGGCAATTGGAACCAAATGGGTTTTCAGAAATAAGAAAGATGAAAGGGGAATAGTGATAAAAAACAAAGCCAGATTGGTGGCCCAAGGGTATACTCAAGAAGAAGGAGTGGATTATGAAGAAGTTTTTGCTCCAGTTGCAAGAATTGAAGCAATTAGGCTATTTTTGGCCTATGCTTCTTTCATAGGCTTCACTGTCTACCAAATGGATGTCAAAAGTGCCTTTTTATATGGTACTATTGAAGAAGAGGTGTATGTTTCTCAACCTCCAGGCTTCATTGATGCAGAATATCCAGACAAGGTGTATAAGGTTACCAAAGCTCTTTATGGTCTACACCAAGCTCCCAGGGCATGGTATGAAACATTGGCTTTCTATTTATTGGAAAATGGATTTCAAAGAGGCAAGATTGATCCAACTTTGTTCATCAAAAGAACCAAGAAAGACATCTTGCTGGTACAGATTTATGTTGATGACATTATCTTTGGATCCACAAATCAGGAATTGTGTGTAGAGTTTGAAAAACTTATGCATAGTAAGTTTGAAATGAGTTCCATGGGGGAACTTACTTTCTTTCTGGGTCTCCAAGTGAAACAATCAAATGAAGGCATATTTATCAGCCAAGATAAGTATGTAGCTGAGATCCTAAGGAAACTTGGGTTTGCAGATTCCAAGGTTGCAAGTACACCAATGGATCCAGAAAAGCGGTTACACAAAGATGCTGAGGGTGATGATGTTGATGTGCACAACTGCAGATCAATGATTGGGTCACTAATGTATCTTACATCATCAAGACCAGATATCATGTTCTCAGTATGTGTATGTGCAAGGTTTCAAGTCAATCCAAAAGTTTCTCATCTCACAGCAGTCAAAAGGATCTTCAGATATCTAAAGGGCCAGCCTAAGTTGGGTCTATGGTATCCAAGGGAATCATCTTTTGATTTGGTAGCTTACTCAGATAGTGACTATGCTGGTGCAACCCTAGACAGAAAATCCACAACTGGTGGATGTCAATTTCTTGGTTGCAGACTCATATCACGGCAATGCAAGAAGCAAACAATGGTGGCCAACTCTACAACTGAAGCAGAATATGTTGCAAGTGCAAGTTGTTGTGGCCAAGTTCTTTGGATCCAGAATCAATTGCTTGACTATGGGTACAATTTTCTTAACACCATTATTTACATTGACAACAGCAGTACTATTTGTATCATTAAAAATCCAGTTCAACATTCAAAAACAAAACACATTGAAATCAGACACCATTTCATAAGAGATTGCAATGAGAAAAGGTTAATTCAAGTTGTCAAAATTGATTCTGAAAATAATTTTGCAGACCTTCTCACCAAAGCTTTTGGTTTAGGTAGGTTTATATACCTGGTAGCAGGTATTGGTATGATAAATCTTTGAAAAACATGTGTTTTGTATATAAATAAACAAGTTCTGGCCTCTAATCATGGTACTGCTAGTTAGTCATAAGGTACTGTCAGTACAAAATTGGTACTGATAGTTCAAAGTTTGCTCTATTTTTGCTCATCTTGATGTTTAAATGTTAACAATGCTATAAAACAAGTGCTTTGCACTCTGTTCTTTTGGTTTACAACTAACCATTTCAGGTTACTCAAGATTGCTAACAAAATCAGGATGTGGAAATGGTAATCAGTTCACCAAGTTTTTAAATCTTTAAGAGCTGACTAGTCCAAAGCAAACGGCTCTTGGTAAAGACTTCTCAAATCCGTTGATAGCTGATAGTTTGCTAAAAACTATAAGGTAATCAGTTCACCCAGTTTCAAAAACTTAAACGAACTAACTAGTCCAAAGCAAACGGCTCTTGGTAAAGACTTATCAAATTCGTTGATAGTTGATAGTTTGCTAAAAACTATAAGGGATATTTTCTAAAATTTCAAAAAGACTGCCAAGTTTTATTTCAAAACAAGGTACTGGTAGTTCAAATTTTAGTACTGGTAGAGTAAAATGGTACTGCTACATAGCCGTTGAGTCTGTCAGGTTAAAAGATAGCCGTTGTTTTTAAAGGGTATTTTTGTGAATTATTCATGTTTTCCTCGAATTAAGGATATAGTTATTATAATAAAAGATCTTTTTGACCGCCTCTTCAATTACTTATCCATAACTTTTATAGTCGGTCAAAAGTCATTTTTCTCATAATCAATCCTTATCATAATTCACACTCACCTTTCATCTTCTACCAGTACAACAATAAAATCCCACCATCGAAATCAAAATTTTCATCAAACCTTTCACCATGGCTCGTCTAAGTTTTGTCAAACGTCACAACCAATTAGCATTTTTGGAAAAGTCTGATGACAATGAAACTTTTCATCAAGCAGTGGATTTTCTAAACAATTCTTATATCAGGTTTGCTTTACTCGTGAATCCCACTATTTTTGAATCTCAAATTTCACAATTTTGGCAAACTGCTAAAGTTAACACTCTTAGGGATGGGATTCAAGAGTTAATGGTCAAAGTGGATGGTAGAACCTTGACTTTTACCGAATCATCCATTAGAAGACATCTTCGTTTGGATGATTCAGATGGCATTAGTCAACTACCTGATACTAAAATTTTTGAAAATTTGACAAAAATGGGGTATAATGTAACTTCTACAAAGCTTACATTTCTTAAAAAGCATTTTACCCCTCAATGGAGATTTTTGATTCATACCATCCTTCATTGTTTAAGCCAAAAGAAAACCTCATGGGAGCAATTTAGTGGTAACATGGCTGCAGCTCTCATTTGCCTGGCAACAAACAAGAAACTCAACTTTTCAAAATATATTTTTGAAGGATTGGTGAAAAATGTGGACAATGAAACAAATTTTTTGATGTACCCAAGGTTCATTCAGTGCCTCATCAACAAATCCAAACATTTGTTACTTCCCCCAAACAAACCTTTTGAAACTCCCAAACTTACACACAAGGTGTTTTCAAACATGAAAATTGGTTTTCAGGGAGAAGAAGTACCACTTTTTGAGGAAATGTTACCACAACATTCTGAACAACCTGATCATTCATCACCACATCCATCACCAGTACCATCACTCACACCAACAGTACCATCGGTCACACCACCATCACCAGTACCATTACCATCTTATCAACACACACAAACACCATCTGCAACATCACCATCATTATCACACCATAACTCACCACCACAATCTCCTCCACAACAAAGTGTAGATGCTCAGACTATAAGGGAATTAAAGGAGCAAGTGCAGCACTTGCAAACTTCTCTTGAAAGTCAAAACAAACATTTTACAGAGATCAACACCAAGTTAGTTAAGAGGGTTGAAAAATTAGAGTTGAAGGTGAAATTGTTGAAGGGTAAAGGAACATCTCAGTTGGTTGTTTCTAGTTCCTCAAGTACAGATGCAGAGGGTTTGGGTCTCTCTTCCAAAAAGGGGAGGATGGGTAGTTCTAAAAATGAAGAAGAGATTCAATTTCAGTTTCATGAAGGAACTCCAGTGATTGATGAAGAGCCTGCTACTCAAGAAAAAGAGCCTGTTAGCTTGATAGATACTGCTGCAACAGATACTGCTGAAGCAAAGCAAGATACTGCTGAAGCAGAGCAAGAGCCTGCTGGGATTCAGAGGCTACTAGCTATGAATTTAAAAGGTTCTGATCAAGTGTCTTACAAAAGAAAGAGGGGATCACAGCCTCAGGGGAGGTTTATTGTCTCTGATGAACAATCTGCTGCTCCAAGTCCAGTATCATCACCAAAAGACAAGGGCAAGAAAATTATAGTTGAAGATGAACCAAAGCCTAAAAAGATGAAGCAGAAAGAGCAAGCACAATTGGTTGTAGATGAAAAGTTGTCCAAACAGCTTCATGAAGAAGAAGTTTTGAGGGCTAAAGAAGAATCAAGAATGTTGCAAGAAAAGTTTGATGCTCAGCTGCAATACATCATTTCCATTGATCCAATTGTAAGAGGTGAAGCTTACACTCTGGTGTGTGATGAGTCTCTCAGCTCAGATGAAATGACAATCAAACTCAATGATTTCATCACCAAGAAATACAATCAAGAGGCATTGGATGATGTCTATCAGCAGATCCAGAAAAATCAGAAGAAAGGATTTAAAATGCCACTTTCTGAAGCAGATCAGAAGAAATTCTTCAAGATATATCTGAAAAGAGAAGTGAACATGAAGGATCATCAACTCAAAGGTAAATCTTTTGATGAATTGAAGCTTCTATACTTAGAGGCTTACAGAAGAAACAAAACCAGTTTTGTCATGGATACACAAGAAAGGCCTTCCAAAGGAAGAAAAGATGATCAGAAGGAACAAGCAGAGAAAGCAGAATTGCCTTCTGTTCAGACAAGAGAAATGGTTGTCCATGTTCCACAAATTATTTTTGCTGAACATTTACATGCAAGGCATCCAGTCATAGATTGGGAAATCTACAATGATAAGTTTGGCAAAGCATGGAAGATAACAAGAGTTGGAAACAAGGTTGAGATTTTCAAGAACTTTGAAAATCTTCTTAGAACATGTAACAGAATGGATTTAGATGAATTATGGGTATTAGTTCAAGAGAAGCTGAAAACCAAGTACAAGCCAGATGCAAAGGAGCAAGAGCTATGGGTTGAGTTCAATAGACTATATGATCCAAATCCTTCTGATACTCATTGGAAATTTCCTTACTATGATTTATCTGTTACATGGGAATACTTCAGCATGAGTCATGTTCATCATCTTTCCACTCAGAGTGGAATAGAGCTCTTTATGCTAGGTGAGAAGGAGTATCCTTTAAGCTATGAAGTATTATCAGTCTTGATCTCCAATAAGCTTTTGTGTGAAGAAGAGACTGATGCAGTCAAAAGATTGAAGGAGAGCATATTTGATCAGTATGAAAGCCTAAGGAGAAAAAGATAAGGTTTTTGGAAGAGTTCCCTCAAATCCTCAAGGTATGAATTTTATTCACAAAGAAACTTGGTTATTTTATATGGGAATAACAAGTTTAGGGGAGGATTGTTGGGAATAAAAATGCACAAAGTAAAGAGTCTGCCAGAAGAGCCTGCTGGTGATAGTTAAGCCTGCCTCTTCAGTTTTGCTGATGTTGAAGATATACTAGCAGTACCTTCTGGGTAAGAAGGTACTGCTAGTTAAAGAAGGTCCTGCCAGTTTTCACGACAAGTTGTTATATTTTATTTAGAGATATTTAGTTGTATTATTAGTCTTTGTACAAAGTTATACGTTAAGTAGAAGTAGTACTGAAGTCTCAGTAGATATAATGGAGTGTTTTACCTTGAAAGGTGTAATATTAGGATAAGATAAACCTCTAATATATTATATTAAGCAACTTGACGACTTGTAATAAGGGATCCTTATACTATAAAAGGAACCTTTAAGACACCTTCTTAGACACAACTTTCCCATCTCACACACTCATCTTTCCCATGCATAACTTCCATATTTAAACCCTTTCACGTATCAAAGATTCAAGGTTACACTTGTAATCCTGGTGATAGTTTAGATCACCCGTATTATTTCATCAATAATATTGAATCATTTTGTGTTATTCATGTTGTGTTCATTCTCATTTACTTATTCATCACCTTTGTTCCTTTAGTGTGTTTTAGTAAATTCCGCATGCTAACTCACATTCATTCATAAATATCCTAAACACATTACTGAGATTAACATCCCAAGTGTTTGCACAAATCAAAATAGAAAGAATCCTTCCACACTTCCTGACTCACTAGACTATGATTATGACCCTCAATGAATTCATAACACCAATATCCTCTTCCTTCAATATGCTTCACACGAAAAGCATCCTTACAATTAGTACGCTTAGACGGATGTTTCCTCTTCTTCTTCTTACTAGACTTTGCTTCAACTTTTGGGGCAGGATTTGTACCTTCTTTACTACAAACAAAATATTTAATATCCGCATTATTGTCCTTATTATACTTATATTTATACTGTGTACCTAAACGAACTTTACAACCAGCTCTTTTCGCATAATCTTTGTAGTACTCATAAGCCTGCTCCAAAGAATGATACATCATACCATAAGCCGGCTTCTCACCAGCAGGAATATCAGGAATCCATAACTTCTCACCCGCATACTCTTTAACAATACCAACAGAATATGGAACAGGTTCATAATTATTATCTGTAAAAAAAAATTGATGAACTTAAAAAGATAATTTAATTACAACTAATGAACCCAAAAAATTATACCAAAGGCCAACTAATTGCTGAATCAAAAAAGCAAGACAGGAAAATTGTTGATGAACTTAAAACACATAGTAGATAACAAATAACAGATGAACCAAAAAACAACACATAACAAGTAATAACTGATGAACCTTATTATAATATACTCTAAACAAGTTATTCTAATGAATCCGCAACCTATCAACTAAACCATGATAACAAGCAATAACTGATGAACCTCTTTCTAATCTATTCTAAACAAGCTATTCTAATGAATCCGCAACCTATTAACTAAACCACGATAACAAGCAATAACTGTAGAACCTTATTCTAATATATTCTAACAAGTTATTCTATAGAATCCACAACCTACTAAATAAACCATGATAACAAGCAATAAATGATGAACATGATTCTAATCTATTCTAACAAGTAATTCTAATGAACCACATTCTAATCTATTCAAATCCTCTTGGTTGGCCTGGTCTGGTTCAGCTACCTCCGCAGCAACAATTGCTTCAGCGGGAGCTGTCGTCGTGGGATCCGTAATAGTGAGCATTGTAACTGATACCGGGGGTTTCATATCTAGTTTTTTCTACTTACGAAATGCTTACGCTTACCAAAAGGACGCTACCTATCAACTAACCCATGATAACAAGTAATAACTGATGAACCTTATTATAATATACTCCAAACAAGTTATTCTAATGAATCCGCAACCTATCAACTAAACCATGATAACAAGCAATAATTGATGAACCTCTTTCTAATCTATTATAAACAAGTTATTCTAATGAATCCGCAACCTATTAACTAAACCATGATAACATGCAATAACTGATGAACCTTATTATAATCTATTCTAACAAATTATCCTATAGAATGCACAACTTATCAACTAAACCATGATAACAAGCAATAATTGATGAATCTCTTTCTAATCTATTCTAAAGAAGCAATAACTGCTGAACCTTATTCTAATATATTATAACAAGTTATTCTATGCAATCCACAACCTACTAAATAAACCATGATAACAAGCAATAACTGTTGAACCTTATTCTAATATATTCTAACAAGTTATTCTATGCAATCCACAACCTACTAAATAATTGATGAACCTCATTCTAATCTATTCTAACAAATCATTCTAATGAACCACATTCTAATCTATTCAAATCCGCAACCTATCAACTAAACCATGATAACAAGTAAATAACTGATGAACCTCATTCTAACTGATAATCGGCAATAATCGGCAAAACAAAAACTGATGAATAAAAAAAAAAAAATAAGCAGATAACAAAAAATAATTTACCTTGATTAAACACATGAGTATCACTTTGAGCCATATTCCCAAATATAAACCCTAATTCACTTCCAATTGACCAATTAAATGGTTAAAAACCAACACTTGTTTCCAATTTACATATATGAACCCTAATTGTCTTCCAACTGAGAGATCAGATGGCTAATTCGAAGCCGATATGAACAATTAACACAATTTGAAGAACAATTAATGATTCAATTAAACGAATATGAATTGAGAGCAAAAAAGCCCTAAATTTTGTAAATTTAGGGTTTATTCGCAATATGAACAAATCAAAGAATGAAAAAAATGTGAAATTGAATGAATGAATGAATTGAATGGAAATCATTGTGTAAATCGCGTTTATATATGGCCAGAAATCGAACGGAAAGTATTGAAAATAGAAAGAAGATAAGATAAGAAAAAGAGAAAGAGGGAAAGAGGAGAAAAAAGCGGGAGAAGATGGTGAAATTACATCCATGTCCTTGGGGTGAAAAAAGAGCGGGGACACGTAGCATGACAAGATTACTTTGTATACTTTGTATTTAAAGTGACTTTGCAGGCGATCCGTACACTTAGTTAATAAAGATGTATTTATAGTCCAATTCAATGGAAAAACAATTTTAAAACTATTGGAGTATTGGCGTGACTTAGAAATTATTTCGGCTATATCTCGGGTAATATTGCGAGCCAAAGAAAAAAAAAACTATGTTCTCGGGAAAGTTACAAAAATTTCACCGAAGGTCCTTGCGGCTTTAGACCGGTGCCCCTACCCCCTAAATAATTTGCACCCAAGGTCCCCAACACAAATAAAACCCTACACTCCCTTATCTCCTTCTTCATTTTATCCTAACTTTAACGGTTAGTTCTCAAGTTATTTCATTAAAGAAAAGGGAAGGAAAGTGAAAAAGGTTTACTCCCACATTGTGTTCTCGAGTTATTTCATTAAAGAAAATGGAAGTAAACTAGAAGTAAAGTTAGTGTTATTTGGATGAATTTGTTTTACTTCCATTTCCGCCCAAATATGGGAGGAAAGTGTTTTACTTCCATTTCCTTCCCTTTTCTTTAATGAAATTACTCGAGAACACAACTGATACGTGGGAATCGCACCAGGCTTTACCTCTCAAGGGATCTTGAGAAGCTTACAACCCCCACCAGGCAGTGTACCTGATCGTTGTAGTATAGTATAGTGACAAGTACCGGGGGATTGATCGTTCAGCTAGGAATAGTGTCGCTAGGATTAGAAAACCTAAATACTAGTTCTAAAGATGAGGGATGATTATTTTTGTATTTTTATATTTTTTAGAAAGCAAGTAAAAATCTCGGGGTTTGAAGGATTTTGGCGAAATTAGTTGCTAGTCAACTAACCCAATACTAAAGATGCAATCAAAATAAAATACTAGAAATGAAAATAAACTAAATTAAACTAAGGTTGTGAGCAATAAGTGGAGAAGTTGTGTTTACTTAGATTTCACTACTCCCTAGATATCTTTTACACGTTAATTACTTGTTATAGTTGCGTGGATGACAGATTGTATTCCTTAATACCATTCATGGGGTGGCGCACTTAATTCCCCAATCCTATGAGTGCCTACTTCACTCCTATGTCGAGCCGGCTAAGAAACTCCTAACATGGGATCATTAGAATTTACTCATGCATTAAATACAACCAATAAAACCTAGTGCACGTCAGTTCATGTTTCCTAAGACGTTCAAGCATGTTACCATTTGGAGATCTACCAGTTTTCTTAAGCCTAACATCGAAATCATTCATCCAATACAACCATAAACAAGTAATCAACACATAATTAACATCTAGGTTTCATTAGATCCAAGCAAACACAAGATAGATCTAGCCTAGCATGATGGAATTAAGACAAGAACAAGATATAGACAACCAACACATAGACATATTGATTGAATTAAAAGAACACTTATCTTAATTACACATGAAAGGGTTCAAGGGCTGAGAACCCTTGAAAAACCTGTAAAATTCGTACTAAATTCGGCCTTAGGGTTTCTCCAAAACTTCTCCTCTTTTTTATGAATGAAAATTAGAAAACTATATATAGGAAATTGAGGCTGACGGCGTCAAGACCAAATTGGTGACGCCGTCATCTCGCCGCCAAAATACTTCTCGGACTGCCTTGATCTACTTTTGACGCCGTCACGTTATAGCATTTTCCAGGCCGTCACGCATTTTACTCTTGACGCTCTACTTCGTGACGCATTCAATTCTGTACTGGGTCGGCATGGAAATTACTCTTGACGCCGTCAGAATTTCCTTCTTGACGCCGTCACCTACTGTTCCCAGCAAGGAAAATTAAGACTTTGGTGTTTTCTTCACTTTTATGCTCCAAAAACGTCCAAATTGCTTCCTTTTCCAGATTTCTCTCCCAAAGTACCTAAAATCACAAAAGGAACGATTTAGTACAATATTTGATCAAATAAATTCAATTCCGGGCTTAAATGACCCCCTAAAAGTGGTTCATTTTTCGCCTCATCATATACCCTTACACTTGAGATTTGCTTGTCCTCAAGCAAATGCGCTTTTATTCTACTCAAAATACAAGTTAGGGGTCATTTAACACTAATATAAAAGTAATTACAACAAACAATCGTTCCACTAAAGACCAAAGACAAGCACGAAGGTCATACACTAGCACCTGACAAATAGTGTTTAGATACTCACATCTCTCGGGTGTAATAAAGTATAAATTACAATATGGAAACGGAAGATTTCTCTCACTACCTGTCATAGCAAAATAGATTACCATAGGCTTGGGAAAGGATCAAACCTCCACCACATGGCGTAAGCACCTAAGATAAACTATCAAAGAGGTCTTTTAATGGGTTGTAACATTAGGTGTAGGGATATGAAATACATGGTTTTGTTGGATAAATGAAGTTTTACTGGTGGCGAGCTAACAATCTTGGTTAATTACATGTACAATATGGCGTTGCTAAGCCAAGACTAAACTCGACTTAAGCTAATAAATGAAAAATAACAAAAACATAAAATGAACATAGAATAAAAAGGGATGGTAGTCCATATGTTTTTTCTCTTTTTCTTTTTCTATTTTTTTTCTTTTTTTCTTGATTTTTTCGATTTTTTCGATTTTTTCGATTTTTTTTTTTTTTTTTTTTTTTTTTTTTTTTTTTTTTTTTTTTTTTTTTTGTGCATACATTCTTACCCTACTATCCAAAATAATACATCATAGGGAATGAACATTCTCCTTACACTTGAATCTTTACATACTTTACAATGAGCTAATCTAATGACTCGAATTAAGAAAATCAAAACACTTGGAGTACTTTTAAGATTAACGTACATATGGGGGTAAAAAATGATGTTCTTCCCCATTACTCCATAAAATAAGTACTTTACCCACGAGTCCCAATCGTCCCAAAACAATATGTACAAGGATATGACTCGACTTAGCAACCATGTAATCAATTAGATAGTTAACTTAGGGTTTAACAAATAACAATAATGCACTAAAAATGAGCGCATACACGGAAGGCTAAGACAATTTGGTTGTACATTTAAGTGGGGTGTAACAAATTCTTCCTTTAAGTAAAATGCTTAAAGTTAGAAACGAAAAGATAGGCTCGGAGGGGTGTACTAGGGGTTTCGTGTACTAAAAATGAGTACAACGCTAAGGGTGTGGGAAAAATTAGTTGACTTAACTAGCCAAGTAATATGACTTAAATGGTCAAGTAATTATGATACGGGTTTAACACAAGGGTGATCCTAATGCCTCTTATCATGTAGTAAATCCTACTACACGAATGTAGTCTCACTAGCGATCTCGGGATGCATCACTAACGCAAGTTCTAGAATCTAAATGCTACCGGTACACTCATAAGCACTAATAATAAATGCTTTTCCTATCAAATCTAAAGGCGAACCTCACATATTTGGGTGGAAAATTTTTCTGAATATACGGTTATTTGCTAGTCATACAATCTCCTATCCATGAGACGCTTGCTATGGCTAAAGTTTCACTCCTAAATGTTGTAAAAAATTTTAAATTTGGCGCTAAAATTGCACTAACAAGTATTTCTCATAGTTTTATTACACATCTACCATCAAACAAAACAAACTCAAGCGAAAGTATACATGTAAGGTATCATCATTTTACCCTCCCCTTACACTTAAGATGAACATTGTCCCCAATGTTCAAGTAAAGAATGTAAAAGTGAAAAAGTAAAAAGAATGAAATCAAATACTCCCCTGATTCGCTCGGTATGGATAATAAGGTGGCCAGGTTAAATCTTCCTCCAAGAAAATGAACAATCAAAGCTTCCCTTCCAGAATATAAATCATCTTCTTGTCATACGTAACCTGTAAATCCTGAGAAAATAGACAAGACAACCTCGCATAAAATCGGCGGCAACCTATATAAGTTACTAAATCCTAGAAAACAAAATAAGATATAATGCTTGTGGAATGAAGTTTGCAGATTTCCTGGAGATTATAAAACTTAATAATTCACAAAAACCATAAGACTCCGTTAGAAAAACAAAACCGGTAAAATTTCCAGATTTTTACACGTGACGCTGTCAAGAGTTAACTCGTGACGCCGTCAGAAGTGACCTGCAGAAATTCTTATGTTAAGTTTCCGGAAAATTTCTGGAAAAACTTGGTCTCACTTCCTGGAAAATCCTGCAAAACTTCATTATGACTCAATACAAGCATTTGACTCTAACAAATACGAATATACATGTTCATTTAATATTGTGGAGAATCATGATCGGTTTGTTTCTTAAAAACATATTTGGGGTTTCCCCTTACACTTATCTTTTGCAAAAATACTTTTAGGTGGAGTTAAGACCAGGCCAAAACAACAAAGTAAAGTATTTCCACTATTTAATTGAGAAACATGATCTACCAACAATAAAAATAAAGCATGCATACGGAAGCAAATAATAAACAAACAAACTAAAATCACACAAAACATGGGTTGCCTCCCAAGAAGCGCTTTTCTTTATTTACGAGTCTTGTAGCTAGACTCAAGGTCATGGGTTACTACGTGACCTCATCGTTGGTTTCACTCTCCGATTGTAAATATTCTTTGTAGAAACCAATCACCTTTTTCTCAATCGCCCCCATAATCCTTTGGGCAAATTCCTTATCGACTTTATACCTTGGTCCTAGGGCCAAGCAATCTTTGTAAAAAAGACTCCTCTTTTCCCATACATAATCCATGCCCTTTTTCTTATCCTCTTCATTGATGTCCTCAAAGGCACCAACGTTATCCTTATCAAATCGGGATATAAAGCGAAACTCTTTCATTCTATTAGGCATCCTATAAGTGATCCTATCGGTGTTACTTGCAAATCGGATTGTTCCTTCTATCTCATCATATTCCAACTTAGACTCCTCAACAAACGGTTTTCCAAACACGACATTTGACAATCGACAATCAATAACATTAGCAAGATCTTCCACAATCATAAAGTCGGTGATAAAAGTGAAATTCCCAACAAAGACATGTAGACCTTTAACTCTCCCGACAAAGTTACAAACTCCACCGGGGTATTTGGGATCTCTTCTAGGTTCAAGTCTTGTTTTCACAATATCATTATAAACATTTGAGGACATGATGTTGATTGGGGATTTAAAGTCAATGTAAGCATTTTCAACGTGTCTGTACCCAATCATACATGGTATTTTAGCATTCTTAGGATCACCTCTCTTTATCTTAGGTTCAATTATAGTAAAAGGAGATCGCGGGTTATCAATAAGATTATTATAATATGCAATCTCCTCCTTAGTGGGGTATAGATTAAAGTAGTCATTAAGCTTCGGATCTATTTCCTCCTCTTCTAGTCCCTTAACATCATTCACAAAGTCATTAGGCCCTAGGTCCTCATTTGAATACAAGGCGGTCGCTAGGTCACTAAATGCATGTTCGAGCTCAACCTTAATCAACCTATTAAGCTCTCTAAGCTCCCTAATCTCATTCTCAATTTGTTCACGTAACACAGCCACTTCTCTAGGGGAAAGGGGTGGATTCGCGTTTTCCATAATGGTCAACGGAATAGTCAATGAATTTAATTTACTAACAAAGGCACAAAGAAAAAGATAGACTAAAGAAAACCTAAAAAAAAAAAAAAAAAAAAAAAAAGAAAAAAAAAATCTTACTAGAAAGGAATCTAGCAAGTAGACCTAATAAAAAGAGATTCTAACCTAGACAATAACTATTCCCTAGGCTGCGGCGCCAAAAACTTGATACGTGGGAATCGCACCAGGCTTTACCTCTCAAGGGATCTTGAGAAGCTTACAACCCCCACCAGGCAGTGTACCTGATCGTTGTAGTATAGTATAGTGACAAGTACCGGGGGATTGATCGTTCAGCTAGGAATAGTGTCGCTAGGATTAGAAAACCTAAATACTAGTTCTAAAGATGAGGGATGATTATTTTTGTATTTTTATATTTTTTAGAAAGCAAGTAAAAATCTCGGGGTTTGAAGGATTTTGGCGGAATTAGTTGCTAGTCAACTAACCCAATACTAAAAATGCAATCAAAATAAAATATTAGAAATGAAAATAAACTAAATTAAACTAAGGTTGTGAGCAATAAGTGGAGAAGTTGTGTTTACTTAGATTTCACTACTCCTTAGATATCTTTTACACGTTAATTACTTGTTATAGTTGCGCAAATGACGGATTGTATTCCTTAATACTATTCATGGGGTGGCGCACTTAATTCCCCAATCCTATGAGTGCCTACTTCACTCCTATGTTGAGCCGGCTAAGAAGCTCCTAACATGGGATCATTAGAATTTACTCATGCATTAAATACAACCAATAAAACCTAGTGTACGTCAGTTCATGTTTCCTGAGACGTTCAAGCATGTTACCATTTGGAGATCTGCCAGTTTTCTTAAGCCTAACATCGAAATCATTCATCCAATACAACCATAAACAAGTAATCAACACATAATTAACATCTAGGTTTCATTAGATCCAAGCAAACATAAGATAGATCTAGCCTAACATGATGGAATTAAGACAAGAACAAGATATAGACAACCAACACATAGACATATTGATTGAATTAAAAGAACACTTATCTTAATTACACATGAAAGGGTTCAAGGGCTGAGAACCCTTGAAAAACCTATAAAATTCGTACTAAGTTCGGCCTTAGGGTTTCTCCAAAACTTCTCCTCTTTTTTATGAATGAAAATTAGAAAAATATATATAGGAAATTGAGGCTGACGGCGTCAAGACCAATTTGGTGACGCCGTCATCTCGCCGTCACGTTATAGCATTTTCCAGGCCGTCACGCATTTTACTCTTGACGCTCTACTTCGTGACACCTTCAATTCTGTACTGGGCCGTCATGGAAATTACTCTTGACGCCATCAGAATTTCCTTCTTGATGCCGTCACCTACTGCTCCCAGCAAGGAAAATTAAGACTTTGGCGTTTTCTTCACTTTTATGCTCCAAAAACGTCCGAATTGCTTCCTTTTCCAGATTTCTCTCCCAAAGTACCTAAATTCACAAAAGGAACAATTTAGGGCAATATTTGATCAAATAAATTCAATTCCGGGCTTAAATGACCCCCTAAAAGTGGTTCATTTTTCGCCTCATCAACAACATAAATATTCATCTCCCTCTTCCTCTCTCATTTGCGCCGCCGACTGCCACCACCCAAACAACCACCACCGCCATCACCACAACGACACCACCACCATCAAAACACTCACTGCCCTTTCCTCTTCAACCTACCATGACTCACGCGCCTCAAAAAGCTTCCCCACCGTCTCTTTTGTTACGAACCGCTGCCAACACCACCACTTTCATCATCTTTATCATCTCACTTGTGTAGATCAAAGAAGAAAGGTAGGGGTACGCGACTAACACGCGTGAGTTGACTCGGTTATGATTCAACTCGATACTAATCTTGATATTTTCGAGTTACAAGTAAAGGGTTTCATGTTTTTGTTAACTAAAACGAATAAAACATGATATGGTGTTGTTTGTGTCGTGTGTTGTGTTCGGATTTGTATTATTTTGGTCGAACCGTGGGGTAAAACCTACGGCCGTGTCTTGGTCGAATAGTTTGGTGGTCACGGGTTTGACCCGTGGCCTTGTTTTATTATGGTCCTCATTTTCTTTTGATTCCTGATATACATGTGACTACCGGCTTGAAGCCGAGGCGGGGAGTACGCTAGTTTTGTGTTGTTGAAGTTGTTGTTGGGTTATTGTTGTCACTGGTACAAAAAGTTGTGTTGGTCACGCAAAAAATGTGTGACGATATGCCTATAGTCACACATGTTTTTTTTGTTGTGTGTCACTAAAGGTCCCGCCACCGTAGGTGGCATATGGTCACATTATTGAGTTCGTGGCCTTTTCCATCGAAAAAGAGTGACCAAAACCCCGAATATGTGTGACAAATTAGACACAAGTTTTGTTGGATTAGTCATTATCAGTGACCGTAAACACTTTATAGTCATGCGAATGTTTTTTGAGAGTAACTATTCTTCAGCCTTTGGCCACATAAATATATAATGTATGTGACATTTGAGATGATATATTCAAGTAAATGTGTATTTTGTGTGACTATTTCCCGTCCTGTGGCCATATGAATATACAATAAATGTGACGTTTGTGATGATTTAGTCACACAATGGGTGTTAATTTTTTGGAGTTAGTCACATACAATTTAACACAAAGTGGCCAAAAGTGTGAATAAGTGTGACCATATGCTGTTTAAAGTGAAGAAATGTGTATTTTGTGTGACTATTGATCATCCACTGGCCACATGAAGTTTATGTTTGCGTGGCCTTTTGTAATATTTAGTCACACAAAGCATGTTTGTTTTGGGTATTTAGTCACATACCATTAAGCAAACAGTGGCCAAAGGTGTCAATAAGTGTGACCATATGCTGTTTAAAGTGAAGAAATGTGTATTTTGTGTGACTATTGATCATCCAATGGCCACGTGAATTTTATGTTTGTGTGGCCTTTTGTAATATTTAGTCACACAAAGCATGTTTGTTTTGGGTATTTAGTCACATACCATTAAGCAAACAGTGGCCAAAAGTGTTAATAAGTGTGACCATATGCTGTTTAAAGTGAAGAAATGTGTATTTTGTGTGACTATTGCCATGTGAATTTTATGTTTGTGTGGCCTTTTGTAATATTTAGTCACACAAAGCATGTTTGTTTTGGGTATTTAGTCACATACCATTAATCAAACAGTGGCCAAAAGTATAAATAAGTGTGACCATATGCTGTTTAAAGTGAAGAAATGTGTATTTTGTGTGACTATAGATCATCCAATGGCCACGTGAATTTTATGTTTGTGTGGCCTTCGGTAATATTTAGTCACACAACGACTAAAGCAAACAGTAACCAAAAGTGTTAATAAGTGTGACTATATGCATCTTTTAGTCACATTTAAAAAATCAATATATATCAAAACAATTCAAATATATATCAAAACAAATTCAAATAAAATAAAATTGAAATGTATATAACTGAACAAAATATAAAATTGGAAATCCTTTTATACACCAAGGAGTCCTAGTCTACTTAAAATAGTTTCTTTATAAGTATCTATAATCTTTTCCATGAGCAAGTAGCAACTTCGAGCGGTCTTAATCTCTGAGCAGTACCAACTTTAACTAGCAGTAGTAACTTTTGTACTAGCAGTAGTAATACTTGGCCACATTTTCTTTGAAGTTCATGAGCTGCACTAAATCCATCTAAGCAATATTAACACAAACATGAGCAGCAGTAATTCAAACAACATCATGAAGACTTTTAATCCAAAACAATGAACATACTAATAAAATTTGCAGTTAAACTTACAAGTTTTTCTCCCATTGATCTAATCTCATCATCTGGATATAAAAGCCTTGAAAATGTAGGCTGCTGCATATCAACACATCAGGATGAGAGCAGTACTAGAACATGTCAAAGCTCACAACATAACATAACTAGATGAGCCACTGGTTCAACTATCTGCACAAACATGATAGGAGAGTTAATACTAGTACCACGTTAGTACTGCTGGAGCAGAGTTACTACTGCTAGTATATATATATATATAACATAATGTATATAAATGAAGCAAATATATATATATATATATATATATATATATATATATATATATATATATATATATATATATATATATATATATATATATATATATATATATATATATATATATATATATAATTGTAATGTCGTATATAATCAAATTCTCAACTATTATAAGTTAAAACCTATTGACTCTTCGCCGTCTTAGCTTGCTTTTGCAAGGTTTCACTAGAGACCAAATGTTTTCGCTTCGTTGGTACTAATTTTAGTCCTGTATTTTGTTCACTAATATTTGGTATCATAGTTGGTGGTGTAACTTGTTGAACCGGTTTATCGTGGCTCAAGCGTTTTCGTATGTCTGATAGTTTTAACAGGTTCCTATATGTATATATAAAACACGGTACATTAGTCATGTACATAAAACTAAAAAAATCAAAAGTGGATGTTTTCTTACTTACCACTGTTTCCATTACTGGTACATTTTCCAAAGTTTCAATGGCGATTGGAGTGGTCTCCTGCAATATAAATTAAGAAATACAATGGTGTTATCATTAGAAAATGAAATTGTTAACAACATAAAAAATGGCTTACATCTGAGTCTAATGCCAGTTTCTTTCTGCAAAAAAAATATGGGAAATGTAAAAAACTAAGGCACTAATAACGTTGCATAATATAAGATCTGCCAACCGTGAAACCGTAAAAATATACATTGGTTGGCTTTGGTGACTGAGATGGAGCATACCCACGCCTCGAAAATTAATAAGCTAGAAAATCCATCTGAGGGAATTTTTAGCCAGGCATCCCATGTATCATCCTCACCCGTGAAAATAGCCTGTACCCCCTGCAAGAAACAAGTAACGTGATTAATGCTAACATAAAAGACGACAACATTAGATGTCCCAAATATAAGTTTAGCCTAAAAAACGAACATACGGGTTGCATATCGACTCGGGCAACAAATAATATACAATTGGTTCCAATTTTATGCAGTGCGAAACGTGGAACGAATAAATGTCAAACACATTATCAAGCAAGCAAATCACTAACATTTGGTACAAATGAAACAGTTTGACAAAAAGCAACCATATTTGAGTTAATTTCCTATATAACATATGTTATGTTAATCTTTTGATAGATAACTTACGCAACTGCGATAAGCAAACTCCAACTGTTCAGCAACATCCTCCCGGAGTGGAAACCAATCAAGACTCCCTTTACGAGCAAAACAGTGGCCTCTTAGAACACGTCGATTGTCTCCATTCCAATAAACAGGAAAACTATTTCGTCTTAATAAGTCTACCTGCAACGATTACCACCACACGAATTTATAATCAAAAACATGTTTTAGGCTAGTTTAATCCACGAAAATCAATTTAAATCATTTTATATTCGATTACACATTTAAGAAAATATAAATTAAATATGTGTTTGAGCATACCCATGAATAGAGTAGGATAGGTGAGATGAGGGTGATGGTGGGTCGACTGTGATGCTGGTGGTTATCTCGAACCAAACAAACGAAGCAAACAAAGTCTCCCATACAGTTCCCTTGTCTTGATGACGGTGATGGCGTGGAGGAGCGATGGTTGGTGGAACCATGGCGAGATAAGGCGTGTTGGAATGAAGTTTTACTATTTTATCAAGTCTCGGTCATTTGTAATAACATTAGGTTGCTTAGTTATTATCTACCTTCATTTATGTATTGTTTCATGTTACTAGGCTTATGTTAACTTGTCCATGGGCCTCCAAGCCCATGAATTAGAAGGAAAAGAGAGGAAGGGAGTGTTGCCCTACTCCTCCCCTATAAATAGTAAACTTAGGATACATGTAAACTTGGTTGGTTATTTTGATATATTAATGAAACTCTTGTTTTTATAATTCTCTCATATCTTGTAATCAACCAATCCTTATATCTATCTCATTCTTTACTTGTGTGATATCAATATGGGCACCTAACAAGTGGTATCATTCGCCTAATAGAGATTGAAGTGTTGTTTCTTATGTTAACGTGGGGTTTAGGTGTTGTATCTTCATTTTTTTGCTTTTTCTTTGTTTCTTTCACTCAAATCTTGAAGCTTGGATAAGTTTTAAGGTTGATATAGTGATTAGAAGCTTAGATTTTGCATAAAGTTTTGATCTTTTATAGTTTTTAGTACTTTTCCTCTTTGTTTCTTAAGTTTTGTAGCTTCTTTGATATTAGAAAACTAGTTTTTGATACCTAAATCTTTCATATTTAGTGTTTTCTAAGTGTTGGTGAAGTTACTTGATCAATAGAACATTATTTCTATTGATATAAATAATGCCTAAAAACATTATTAACATATATCGATATCTCTATGTTTTGATAATCACAAAACGTAAACTCATTGAACTACAAATTATGACGTAAACAAGTATTTAGTCGTAAATATTTGCTTTAGCATCCATATCACTTAAGGTATGAATAAACAAAGTGTCTAATGCATTTTATGATCAAAGGAATTTTTATTTTTACAAACCTTACATTTTATTAAAGTGGGACAAACATTTTTAAACATATACAAAACAATTTTGTATTTACAAGAAATGTTTTATTCAAAATAAATAGTTTGAATTCAAATTTCAACCCAAAAAACGGCTACATTCTTCAGGAAAAACCTCCCCCACAAAAAGACAAAAAATCTGAAGAAAAAATATTTTTTATTAGGCGGCCCTCTTAATTATACTAGGCGGTCCCCTTAATTATTAAGGGGACAGGCACCGAATTAAGGGGACCGGCCACGCTCCCAAACAATATTTTTCCCCTTATAAATACTGGTTCATTCCACAGATTTTTCTCACCTTTTGCACCCCAAAACTTTCTGTTCTAGATCTCATTTCTATTCTCTAAAATCATTTGATCATACATACATAAATCTTTGTTTCAAAGTGATCCAAACCTCTACCTTTCAAGTGCAAGAGAAGAATACTTCAATCCTTCAAGAGAAGAAGTATTACAACTTGTTGTGACCTCCACATCCAAGTTGTTAGAGCATCATCCATTATATCTATTTCTTTGTGTAACTAGTTGTGAATATTTGATAGAAGATAGATTAGCAAGGTGTGTAGATAGAGTGAGTGTGTAGTAGATAGTTGTGAAGTAGAGAAGTTGGGAAGTAGATAGTTGTGAAGAAGATTGTTGTGAAGTAGATAGTTGTGAAGATAGATAGATGTGAAGAAGTAGTGTCGTGATTAAGTAGTGACTAGGTGTGAAGAAGTTGTGTAGAAGGTGTGAATAAGTTGTGGTGTGTATATTGGTGTGTAAGGTTTTCTCCGCCATAAGGGAGCTTGTTGACATAGTGAAGAAAACTCTCGAGTAGGTGACTCGAGGAGTGGAGTAGGGCAAGGAAGGTGTCCTTGTAGCCGAACCACTATAAATCCTTTGTCTCGCGGTTAGATCTTTCCATATCTCACTTATTATCTTGCTTATATCATTATTACTTTTGTAGACGTAGACGTATATATATATTTGCTCATATAGTGCTAGTATTGATTTTACATAAATATCAAACGAAAGTTTCATTCACAAAACAAAGTTTTTACAATCAAACTAAAAAGGTAACATACATATAATTGACCATTTCGATCAAGTAAAGTTTTCATACAAAATATAACTAAGGATTATAAAATAAACAATTACTTACTTATCTCTCGTATATAGCTATAATTGTTTATATTGTGCATGTGTTGATTTCACATACTTAGCTTTTATTATTATTGTTCATACTTAGATATAGTTGTTCATATTGTTCAAGATTTGAGTTCACATAAGATTGAATCAAAGTTTTAAAAAGACGTAAAACTATTCAACCCCCCCTTCTAGTTTTCCACAATTGGCATCAGAGCCAGGTTAAACAAGATATTTAAAATATACTGTATTTTAAAACTTGTATCGATCTATGGAATCGGAAAAATATTTAGAAGGACAATCTATGCAAAGACCACCACTATTTGAAAGTGATGGTTTTCTTTATTGGAAAAATAGATTCGAAACTTATGTGAAATCAAAAGATCTTGATCTTTGGCATGTCATTACCTTTGGTGATTTTCCCCCTATTCAATATAATTTTGAAACTAAAATGGATGAAATTGTATCTTTTGAAAAACAAAATGATGATTTGAAAAAGAAACTAGCAAAAAATAATGAGGCTAAAATGGTTATTTATAATGCGTTACCACGCAAAGAATATGAAAGAATTTTTATGTGTAAAACCGCAAAAGAAATTTGGGATTCTTTACTAATCACTCACCAAGGTAATAGTCAAGTTAAAGATAACAAAATAGATCTTCTTGTTCAACAATATGAACAATTTACAATTCCGGAGGAGGAATCAATAGATAATGCTTTTGCTAGGTTTAACACTATCATCACAAGTTTAAAAGCACTTGATGAGAATTTTTCTAGTAAGAATTTTGTTAGGAAATTTCTTAGGGCTCTTCATCCAAAATGGCGAGCTAAAGTTACGGCAATTGAAGAATCGAAGAACTTGTTAACTCTTCAACTTGATGAGTTGATCGGCAACCTGAAAGTCTACGAAGCAATAATAAAGAAAGACTCCGAGATGGTCAATGGAAAAAGAGAGCAAAGCAAGTCAATTGCGTTGAAAGCTAGGAAGGAATCTAGCAACGAGGATAGCTCAACCTCCGAAAGTGATGACGAAGAATATGCGATGGCCGTAAGAGACTTCAAGAAATTCTTCAAAAGGCGAGGAAGATTCGTTAGACAACCGCATGATAAAAGGAAAGCAAACCAAAGAAATAAAGATGACAAAAATGGCAAAAGTGATAGGAAGTGCTTCAAATGTGGTGATCCAAATCATCTCATCGGAAAATGTCCAATGATGTCAAGAAATCAAAATCAAAAGGCGTTTGTTGGAGGAGCTTGGAGTGATAGCGATGACGATGAGAAAGAAATCACAAATGAGGAGAAATGTCTTATGGCTAAGACATCAAGCGAGGTACGTTCCGAAACCGAATACTTTAGTGACGAAAATTTATCATTAGACGAAAAAGACCTAGATAGTGAATATAATAGGTTATGCAAATTAGGTCAAAAGATTATAGCTAAAAATAAGTCACTAAAACATATTAATAATCTATTAGAAAATGAAGTACTCGAATTAAAAATTAGACTACAACATTTGGAAAAAGGAAAATAAGTTTTTATAGAATGTAAAACATGCATAGAGGTTAATAATGAAAACGAAAAACTTAAAGATGAAATTTTCAAACTTGACAAGTTTAAAAATAGTAGTAATCCACTTAAGAAAATAATAAGTGTTCAAGAAACTTCGGGAGATAAAACCGGTCTAGGATTAACCTCAACTAATGTTTCAACTAGTGAAAATAAAAGTATAAAGTTTGAATGTGAATCTAGTAAACAAAAATCATTAGAATCAAAACCTAAGTATATACTTACAAAAGATAGAAAAATACCCATTGCGAATGATGAAAAAGTAAAAACTTTTTATAAACCATCCTTAAAGACCG
Source organism: Artemisia argyi (assembly GCA_030686995.1). Classification (NCBI taxonomy): domain Eukaryota; kingdom Viridiplantae; phylum Streptophyta; class Magnoliopsida; order Asterales; family Asteraceae; genus Artemisia; species Artemisia argyi. The sequence continues at coordinate 85,923,361 of CM060699.1, forward strand.
AAGTAGGATCCTCTAAATTTAAATTAAGATCTAAAACTCCACCACCGAGAAAACCAAATAATCTTCATACTCGATCTAAAACACCTCAACCTAGAAGAAACCAAAATAGACAAAACTACAATAATCCTAGTCATCAAATGTGGAATTATCAACCAAGTTATAATCCTTGGGGAATGCTACCACCATACATGCATCCTAGCCAAATGTTGAATATGTTTGGACCAAACAACTTTGGACCAATGAGACAATGGGAACCAAGTGGCTAAGCTGTCAATCTTGGAAGAAGTTAGAATATCATCTACAAATGACTTCTATAAGTCAACATGGTCACTTGAAGTGCTTGAAGATATTCCATTGAAGACTAAAAGGTACGCGTTTCTTTTAAGTTCATCGCTATAATTTGCATGCTTAGATATATGATTAGTTAGATTAATGCTTAGCTATACATATATGTGTACATAATAGCTTATATTCTTATAACCTATAAACATCATTGGTTGACTCTCCTAGGAATAAGATAAAATTGTTCATTGCCGAACGAAATAGAAAATGGAAATCTTCTATATCGACTATTAGCAAACTCATGGTGATGAAGTGAAATGAGTTAAGTGGATCGATAGTTAATATAGAAGTAGGATTAGATCCCTCGCGTAAGAAAACTATGGATGAAACAAGCTCTCGTAGACTATGACATTAAGTTAGATAAGCGTGCGAAAACAAAGGAACTATAGATGTTAGGTTATACCCCATTCAACACTCTCGCATCTAACATATAAATTATCGTCTTCATTTCCTTTAGGATCATATGATATGTAGAAATGATAGCATGAGATAATAATAGGCTTAACCAATCCTCTTGAGCATGAGATCTTTAATAAACATTTTTTAAAATATTTGATTTATGATATTTGTTGTCAAAAATCTAATATCTCTAAAAATATGCAAAAACCTCACATTTTGGAAAATAGTTTTTCAAATAACTATACCACTTTTAAATAACATGTTTTCACTATCAATATCCACAATTTTGTTTTGATCAAAACTAAAGATTGGGAAAATATTCTTTACCGTTCATTCACATATTTTGAAGTAAAAACCCAATCTATTTTATTCAAATAACTCTCACATCTAAGTGAAAACTTACTTTCAAACATTGTTGAATAATGCTAAAAACGTCTCTTTTAAAATCATGCATGGTGATCTCATATTTGTCATCTATATTTATATAAATGACACTTATAAGTGAACTAAATCAAATCAAGAGGACCATGGTTTGTTCATTAAGACTTTGTTTGTAACAACTCTAGAAATCCATGCTATCATAACTACCCACTTATTGCACATTGATACACATTAGGATTAATCCTCATAGTTATGTAGTTATGAAATACTTGATGTTGCTTATTGTTTCCTAGCACTTATATTTTACTTGCTTGATGAGTATGTTTGCATGCTAGATGAAATTGCTTGTTTACTTAATCTCTTTGATTAACATGCTTTGGTTACATAATTGCCTACATAATTAGTATATGCTTAATTGCCTCAAAGAGTTAGACTTGTTTGAAACAAAAAACACAACCTTTCTGCAATTCACTACCAAAAACCCTTTTCTGGCAATCTGGGAATCACCAGATGGGCGGCCCCCTTAAATCATAAGGCGGCCCCCTTAATTATTAAGGGGACCGGCCTCCAATTAAGGGGACCGGCCATCTGATGGTCGAAGGTGTTGTTTCCTTTTTCTACTTTTTAGCCCATTTCATCCTACACTTCCCAAAATTCATAAACCTATTTTATCCTAAACCTTCTATCAAGATTTATACATCCTTAATCCCACCAATCCTACATTATAAACACTCTCATTCCTCTCAATCTATACTCATCTCTTCATGACCTCTCCCATTAAACCAAAACCACCAAATAACCCGTTTGGAGAAGAAAGCCTAACTTCCATTAAAAGCCCGTCAAACCAAATGATGTTGTCAAACATCCAACACCAAATTCCTCCTATGTCTTCAACATTACATACCTAACACCTCACTCTCCTTCTCACCAACATTACATATCAAAAACCTTTACTCACCCATATCCTTCTACATTACACTCAAACCTCATAATCTTTTCACAACTCAAGCGATGTTGTTCATAATCAACCAACACCTAAACCTCACTCTCACACAAATGATCCATTTAACAACAAATCATCCATTCGTGCTTCCACTAATGCTTCTTCTTATGATGAGCATGCACAATACCAAAACAATAATCCCAACCTCATTACCAACACTTTACATGTTGCTCATTCAACAAAAACACCATCCACTCATGAAGCATCTCTTCCACCCATATCATGTTTTCATGATTACCCAAGCTCAAACATGTCTCCACCACCAAGAGTATCACCACCACATCCTACAACTTCACATGCCATTCCTATGTTGCATGTTCAAACCCTCACCCAAGATAACTATCATGCTCCACCACCATCACCTTCCTCCGAACACTTAATGTTCATTGAGGCGCTAAAAGAATCCCATGAGCTTAGTGCTCTTTTAGCCTTACATCTTGCTCAACGCAATTTGTATCCACCTTCATCTAGATCACCCTCATCACCACACAACATAAATCAACTTGAGAAGCATGTCAACAATTGACCTTGTTGCATCTTTTTCCTAAAAACCATTGCATTCAATGAACACTTCACTTGGATTGAATATCTTCTCACTAGATCACATCCAATACCCTCACTTGAACAACATCCAAAACCTTAATCAACCTCTTCCGCTACAAACTCTCCACAACCAAACTCTCCAACATTCATGACCCAAACATATACCTCCATTAATCCAACAACCTTACCCTAACTCAACCATCTTCATTCCAAACACTCCATCATCAACCATCTAAGCATACTATATGCTTATGATTTTCACTTTCAAATACGAATCAACCAACCTTTTGTTACAAGCAAGTCCGATGGCTCTCTTTGGCAAATTAGGATCTTTAACATAATCTCTTTGAATTAATTGTTATGTATCCTTAATATTTGTTTGCTATGCTTGTTATTTGTATATTGCATAATCTTCCATATATGCTTGTGCTTCTAATATTTTTCTTGCGAGCATTCCATATCTCGATCCCTTGGTGCCATCGAACGAGGGGGAGCACACATCAAGGGGGAGCTTTCATCCCGTCTAACTTCATTTATGAAGCTAGCCGGCATAACCTTTTTGATTCTACAAAAAGGGGGAGAAGTGAATATAAACTCACTAAGTACTTGTCTAAAAAAAAAAATAGACTTAATGAGTTTAGATTTTGTAATCATCAAAAAGGGGGAGATTGTTGATATAAATAATGCCTAAAAACATTATTAACATATATCGATATCTCTATGTTTTGATAATCACAAAACGTAAACTCATTGAACTACAAATTATGACGTAAACAAGTATTTAGTCGTAAATATTTGCTTTAGCATCCATATCACTTAAGGTATGAATAAACAAAGTGTCTAATGCAGTTTATGATCAGAGGAATTTTTATTTTTACAAACCTTACATTTTATTAAAGTGGGACAAACATTTTTAAACTTATACAAAACAATTTTGTATTTATAAGAAATGTTTTATTCAAAATAAATAGTTTGAATTCAAATTTCAACCCAAAAAACGGCTACATTCTTCAGGAAAAACCTCCCCCACAAAAAGACAAAAAATCTGAAGAAAAAATATTTTTTATTAGGCGGCCCCGTTAATTATACTAGGCGGTCCCCTTAATTATTAAGCGGACCGGCACCCAATTAAAGGGACCGGCCACGCTCCCAAACAGTATTTTTCCCCTTATAAATATTGGTTCATTCCACAGATTTTTCTCACCTTTTGCACCCCAAAAATTTCTGTTCTAGATCTCATTTCTATTCTCTAAAATCATTTGATCATACATACATAAATCTTTGTTTCAAAGTGATCCAAACCTCTACCTTTCAAGTGCAAGAGAAGAATACTTCAATCCTTCAAGAGAAGAAGTATTACAACTTGTTGTGACCTCCACATCCAAGTTGTTAGAGCATCATCCATTATATCTATTTCTTTGTGTAACTAGTTGTGAATATTTGATAGAAGATAGATTAGCAAGGTGTGTAGATAGAGTGAGTGTGTAGTAGATAGTTGTGAAGTTGAGAAGTTGAGAAGTAGATAGTTGTGAAGAAGATTGTTGTGAAGTAGATAGTTGTGAAGATAGATAGATGTGAAGAAGTAGTGTTGTGATTAAGTAGTGACTAGGTGTGAAGAAGTTGTGTAGAAGGTGTGAATAAGTTGTGACGAAGTTGTGGTGTGTATATTGGTGTGTAAGGTTTTCTCCGCCATAAGGGAGCTTGTTGACATAGTGAAGAAAACTCTCGAGTAGGTGACTCGAGGAGTGGAGTAGGGCAAGGAAGGTGTCCTTGTAGCCGAACCACTATAAATCCTTTGTCTCGCGGTTAGATCTTTCGATATCTTACTTATATTGTTATTACTTTTGTAGACGTAGACGTATATATATATTTGCTCATATAGTGCTAGTATTGATTTTACTTAAAGATCAAACGAAAGTTTCATTAACAAAACAAAGTTTTTACAATCAAACTAAAAAGGTAACATACATATAATTGATCATTTCGATCAAGTAAAGTTTTCATACAAAATATAACTAAGGATTATAAAATAAACGATTACTTACTTATCTCTCGTATATAGCTATAATTGTTTATATTGTGCATGTGTTGATTTCACATACTTAGCTTATATTATTATTGTTCATACTTAGATATAGTTGTTCATATTGTTCAAGATTTGAGCTCACATAAGATTGAATCAAAGTTTTAAAAGCAAACAAGGTTTTAAAACTAAACTAAGTTTTCATAATAAAATTAAAAAGACGTAAAACTATTCAACCCCCCCTTCTAGTTTTCCACAATTTCTATGCATTTTTCTTCAAAAAGTTGAGACTTTTCAAGATTCTGGTCATCTTACGCGTAACTTTTGAGCATAGTACAAGTTTACAGCTGTCTACAGTACTTTCTAGCACTTTTACGCATAAGTTTAAGCATATTACCCTTTTTCTACGCGTAAGATCACTGTTTACGCTTAAGTTTTGGTGGAAAACTCCTTTTCTATGCCAAAGATCTATTCCTACGCCTAAGTTTAAGCAAAAAACCCCATTTCTACGCAAAACATTGGCTTCTATGCAGAACTTTAGGCAGAAAAATCATTTCCTACTCGTAAGTTGGGAATCCTACACCTAAGTCTTATTTCTATGCCAAAGTTGGGATCTTACACCTGAGATTATATCTTACGCGTAAGTTGCTGCTGTCTACTCATAAGATTTTTCAACGGTCTACTCTTCGTGCAAAGGTGACTCAGTACTTCCCTAGCTTGGACAAGTTAGTGGAATACTTTGACAAGGGATATCTTTCAAGCTTGAACAAGTTTGAAAGATCTATTTGGTTCTTTAACCTTACGCATAACTTGATTCTTACGCATAAGTTTAAATCTTACGCGTAAAGGATAATCTTACGCATAAACCTCTAGTTTACGCATAAAACTCATCCTTTATGCATAACTTTTAAGTCTACGCATAAGATAATTGTTATGCGTAAGTTTTCAAGTTACCCATAGGATTTTGATTTTAACCAAAGGAACGTGCATTTCAATCTTCTACAAAGATCCATCATTCGCACAAGTCTCTTTCTAATATCTTCTAACTTATTTCCGAAAAAAAAAAAAAAAAAAAAAAAAAAGTTCTATGATCTCTCGAATTAAAATGTGCAAAAATGTTTCACAAAAAAATAAATGCTAATTCGAGGGGGAGAAAAGAAATTTTTTCGGCAAGGATTCCAAGTTAACCATGTTTAGACTTCAAATGGAAAAGTAGTTAACCTTTAATGAGTAAAGTTCACAAAAGTCTTAAACTCAGGTAAAAGGACCTTGCATGGAAAACAAAACAGGCTCTAATCAATGTTTTCACAAATGTTCTCAAAAGTTTCACACATAATTAAAAACCTCAACGAATCAGACTAACGATTTTTTATCCTCGGTTTCTTTTCGATTGTGAGTTTCTAATTTCTTCATTGTTGTTGTCTTATCGTTCCCTAAATGTTTCAAATGTTTTCAACGATCAAAAAGGCATAATCAGAAACTAGGGTTCATGTAATTATCGATCGGGGTGTTTCTTTTTTTATGTGTTTAGTCTATTTAATTATTTCATATAACTTTAGAGAACACTAAAGAATGCGCGATTGGTGTGTTTCCACGATTAGAAACAACATAGGTTTGAAATCAAGTGATTTCGGGTGAAGATATAGATGTCTTTGCTGCTACTAGGACGTTTGATTGTACAATATTCATGCATTATGATGCTAAAATGTATGCATAGTCTCTAATCATAACCCCTAACCATTTTCATAATTGGAAAATCTCGAGTGATAGTATGAATTAATCTGTGATCTTGTGTGTTAATTTGAGTATTCTGAGCATTTTGGTAGATTTAGAATGAGTTTCTTGATTCATCCGTATACTTGCTTGTGCCTGACGCATTTTCTCTGTGAGCAAGTACATGTCATCCTATTGAAAGTCAAAACTTCAACAATTTTCAAAATGTTTCTTATGGAACATATTTTGAGGACAAAGGGTTAAATGTGTCAAAAGGCTAAACTTGGAAAAGGATTCAAAATGGTGAGAAACAAATTTTTTCAAACTCTACACTCTTGTTTTAGACCAGTAAAGCAAGTGTGAAGACCAAAGCAAAGTCGTTCAAAACCTCTCAAATTTTTCATAATCTGGAATGCTTTGGCTACAATAAAAGAATGACTCTGATTTGAAATTCCCAAATACTGGAAGTTTTCCATTCATCACAAAAACAAATCTTCAAAAAGAACCCATGAAGTTCAACTTGAGATGGAAATCTTATTCTTCAGATTTTAAAAATCAAAAGAGAGACTCTGGGTCTCAAACAACTTTCAAAAGTAAAAGAGTTTTAAATTTCCGTTGATTCAACGAGTGTTATATCAAAATGAAACAATGATTTTTCAATCCTCGTTGGAATTCAAAATTTTTTTAATCGGATTGACACAACCTACAAATGGATTTCAAATTTTGGTAAACAAAGGTTTTCAGTCCTCAAGGTTGTTGTCTAATCTGATATTCAAACATTCTTTGCTGTATAATACTTGATTATGTATTCTAAAACCTTGAGCAGAATCATCTCACGAATTTTCTAAAAGTATTTCTTAAATACGATTCAATATTCTGCTCAAGAAGACTTTCTCTTGAATAAACTTCATTATTTGAGGGGGAGTACTTTGTTTAAAGAAAACAAATTTTGTATTAAAAACAATGGCTTGTGCACACATAACAGTGTACAACCCGTTCTTGTAAAGAAAGGACCCTGAGGTACGCATCAGTGCCTCAATCCTAATATAAGGAGCGAAGGCTTCTTACTTTTGAGTAGAGTTAATCAAACATTTTCTGATTTTCATAACACTGCTCAAAAGACAAGTATTTCACCTCAATAAGAATTCACTTGTTGAGGGGGAGCACTTGAAACAAAATCATCATTCTTGAAATCAAAAGTTCTTGTTGAATTCTCCCCATAAGACTCAAAAAGCATATTTTAATCAAACGTTTAACAAAAACAACATCTTATATGCTATTTTTGAGGGGGAGAAAAAGTGAATGTGATTAAAATATGAAAATTCAAAGTTGCTTAAAAGTCAAATCTCGTGCGAGCTAGACTTAGATTCACCCAAGAATTGATGAAACATAAAAGTTAATAATCGAAAGGACTTATCCTCGACGGGTAATAACATCAAGTTAGTTACTAGAGCTAGTTGTCACCTAAAAACTGATAATGGAACTCTTTAACTAGCCACGTAAGCGTGTCTCGAAAAGGATTTGTCTTAGTAGAAATGTACCGTCTCGAGAAACTTTCTGTGGACTTGACCAGGCCGGGTTATAACTTCAAGCTAGTCTAACTAGTGATGTAAGCGTGTCTCGAATTGGTCGGGTTGACTAAAAGCGGATCAATTCAAAAAATGCTTGCACCTCCCGCATGTGCAAATTTATTAAATACTTATGAGCACATGTGAAGGGGGAGCCCTTCAAAAGTAAACACAAAACTCTCAAAGTGTTAAAATGTTTGATAATCACAAACACTTTGAGAGATTTTCCATCAAAGGTTTCATGGCTATTGTCGGATAATCATGGAGTTATAAGGTGATTAAGATAGGAAAAACCGTCCTATGATCCGCCAGAGCCGGAGGGATCTACCCAAGGACATCACCAATAGTTATTAGAAGTCCTTAGGTATGATACGAAAAAAGGAGAAAAGAATGAAAGGGGAAAAAAGGGGTTGAAGAATTAAAAAGAAAAGTAAAGAAAATGGTGAAAAGAAATAGCCCTCCATATGTTCAACCTTAGGGCAGACACCGGGTTCAATTCGTATGCTACTGGTTGTTACTAAGGTGACGCCGGTATTGAAGATAAAGCCGTCATGGACCCAGTGACACAATGCACTAAACCTTCTAGCCACTCAAGTTCTCTTACAAGAGCTTGTTTCATTCTCACGGGGAACCGGTGTAATCTATTGACTTATCTCTTAGAGATGGTTGATATTGAAGCAGGAGACCCCTCCCTAGTCTCCGCATAGGAAACCTAAGTGTGCACTTTTCGAGTCTAGAGCCATGAGATACATCAAAGGTCTCTTAGGAACACTTAGTATTTCTACAACTGGTGATCTACATCAATGGACACCAGCTGTAAATTATTGAGTCCTTCGCAGATCTTAGCAATCTGCTGAGAACGTTTATGAGAGAATTTACATAAGTATTTCTCAATGATTGAACGGAAATCCTGCCAGGGTCAACATCAAACAACCCTGACAGCAGGTCACTTCGGTAACTCCTTGTAGGTTACGCATAGTGTTTATGGTGGTTTGTTAGCGGTCTACAGTCGTGGAGTGATCCCCAGCGACTCACCCAGTCATTGAGCTACTTAGTAGGTCTCGTAAGCTCCTTCGGGGGTATCTGACATGGGAACGGCCTTGATAAGGGTTAGAAGGAGTCTTCACACTATGTTGTTGACGATCTCTAATTCCTTATCTGTAAGTACCAGATGTTTTATTGCTAACTGTTTACCTGCAGGGACACATCATCTCCATGGCAACGGGTTCCACATGCTCATACATGCATCTTGAAGTCATCAAAAGCTCCCTCAAAGATCAAAGCAACACAAAGTTCAAAGAAAGATTCTACGCCAAAAGGAAGAATCAACAAAGTATAAAGACTAAAGATCAAAAGTGAAGGAAAGGGAACTACGTGCATGTATAAGTCAAAATTCAAAGATGTATGAGCATGTTGGAATAGCGGACTACCACCACAGACGCGAAAGTGACGAAAGGCAGACAACTTCATAACTTGATCACTATCACAACAACAATGAACAAAGAACAAAGAACGATGAATGATTTTATCTCATGATTTTTGAAAGACGTCTAAAGCTATGAAAGTCAAAGATGAAGAAATGACAAAGACGTCAAGCAACCGTGATGACCGACCCTTAGGGGGAGATTGTTGGGAACGAAGTTTTACTATTTTATCAAGTCTCGATCATTTGTAATAACATTAGGTTGCTTAGTTATTATCTACCTTCATTTATGTATTGTTTCATGTTACTAGGCTTATGTTAACTTGTCCATGGGCCTCCAAGCCCACGAATTAGAAGGAAAAGGGAGGAAGGGAGTGTTGCCCTACTCCTCCCCTATAAATAGTAAGCTTAGGATACATGTTGGTTGGTTATTTTGATATATTAATGAAACTCTTGTTTTTATAATTCTCTCATATCTTGTAATCAACCAATCCTTATATCTATCTCATTCTTTACTTGTGTGATATCAATATAGGCACCTAACAAGGCGGTGAAGTGTGGCGGTGGTGTGAGTTGGTTCTAGAGAGAAGGAGAAGAGATGAATAGAGAGAAGATAGAGCTGACTAGTGTAAGTGTTAGTGTTTTGATTTTGGGGGAAAAGGGAGGGATCTTGAGCGGGAGATTGAAATTTTTGGGGAAAAATTAGGGGCGGGATCAGTGTAAGTGTTAGTGTTTTGATTTTGGGGAAAAATGAGCTTGAAATGTTTAATGAGTTGAGCTCAATCTTATATAAGTTCGAATCGAGTTATTGTTGAGTTCTCGAGCTTATAAGTAATATAAAATATGTTTTTTTTTTTTTTTTTTTTTTTTTAAAGTGTACTAAGTGTAAATATTTATTTATGAATGTATCAAGCTTTTCGAGCTGAAGTCGAACCGAATTCAATTCTTAGGTTATATTATATTTCAATTTTAATTTGTGTTAGAAAACACATCTTTTCAGATAAATCGAGCTTTTCGAGTCAAGCTCAAGCCGAGTGCAAACTTTCTCGATCCCGAATAACATGATCGAGAGGGTGATGGAGGATTGACTATGATGGTGGTGGATGTGGTGGTTATCTCGAACCAAACAACCGAAGCAAACAAACTCTCCCATATAGTTCCCTTGTCTTGATGACGGTGATGGCGTGGAGGATCGATGGTTGGTGGAACCACGGCGAGATAAGGCGGTGAAGTGTGGCGATGCATGGTGTGAGTCGGTTCTAGAGAAAAGGAGAAGAGATGAATAGAGAGAAGATAGATCTGACTAGTGTAAGTGTTAGTGTTTTGATTTTGGGGGAAAAAAGGGAGGGATCTTGAGCGGGAGATTGAAATTTTTGGGGAAAAATTAGGGGCGGGATCTGACTAGTGTAAGTGTTAGTGTTTTGATTTTGGGGAAAAATGAGCTTGAAATGTTTAACGAGTTGAGCTCAATCTTATATAAGTTCGACTCGAGTTATTGTTGAGTTCTCGAGCTTGTAAGTAATATAAAATATGTATTTTTTTTTTAAAGTGTAGTAAGTGTAAATATTTATTTATGAATGTATCAAGCTTTTCGAGCTGAAGTTGAACCGAATTCAATTCTTAGGTTATATTATATTTCAATTTTAATTTGTGTCAGAAAAAACATCTTTAAAGATAAATCGAGCTTTTTGAGTCAAGCTTAAGCCGAGTTCAAACTTTCTCGATCCTGGATAACATGATCGAGAGGGTGATGGAGGCTTGACTGTGATGGTGGTGGATGTGGTGGTTATCTCGAACCAAACAACCGAAGCAAACAAACTCTCCCATATAGTTCCCTTGTCTTAATGACGGTGATGGCGTGGAGGATCGATGGTTGGTGGAACCACGGTGAGATAAGGCGGTGAAGTGTGGCGATGCATGGTGTGAGTCGGTTCTAGAGAGAAGGAGAAGAGATGAATAGAGAGAAGATAGATCTGACTAGTGTAAGTGTTAGTGTTTTGATTTTGTGGAAAAAGAGGCGGGATCTTAATTGAGCGGGAGATTGAGATTTTTAGGGAAAAATTAGAGGTGGATGTTGAGATCTTGAGCGCCTGATTAAAATTTTAGAGATTGAAAGCCTATCAAATGAGCTCGAAAGGTTTAATGAGTTGAGCTCAATCTTATATAAGTTTGACTCGAGTTATTGTTGAGTTCTCGAGCTTGTAAGTAATATAAAATATGTATTGGTTATCTCGAACCAAACAACCGAAGCAAACAAACTCTCCCATACAGTTCCCTTGTCTTGATGACGGTGATGGCGTGGAGGATCGATGGTTGGTGGAACCATGGCGAGATAAGGCGGTGAAGTGTGGCGGTGGTGTGAGTCGGTTCTAGAGAGTTAATGAGTTTGGCGGTGGTGTAACTCATCCATTCAATACTGCAAAACATTCATTGTGACTCGATACACGCATTTGACTCAAACAAGTACTAATAAGTTAAGGTAGGCATGCATGCAAGTTCATATATCCGATTTTACAAGGAAACTGCATGGTAAAGAGAGCGAGACTATTAAGAAAATGACATTATAGCTAGTAGGATCTTACGATCCCGATCCGATCATACGATCATGATCTTGCAAAGACGAAAACGATCCTGGATAGGATCTGATCCCGATCTTGAAACTTTTAATACTTTTAGTTTTTATACTTTTAATCACTTTTAATACTTATCTATACATTTTAAGTAAATACAACAAATTAAGCTAAATGTACAATCAATTTAAGCATTAGCACCTACACACATTGACTGGTCAACACTTATAATTAATATATATTATAACTCACATCACTTATAATATATATTATTTACAAAGCTTCTCAAACACACTTCACACACTCCAACATATACTTAATCTCTATCTGACAATCACACACAGCTGCCTTGTTCTTTCTTTCTCTCTCTCTCACTACTACACCCTAAGTTTGACCCTAAGTTAGATCGGAAGCATATGGTAACATACTTAGATCGCTTCTAAATTGAACCTAAGTTTGACAAATGATTTTGTTTATCTGATTATTTAGTTGTTTTTTTTGGTTTATCTGATTATTTCATTGTTTGTGCTTATTTAATTAGTGTTATTTAGTGTTAGGGTTTATGTATGATCTGTATATTTGTGTTTTTTATTGTTAGGGTTTATGGTTGTTTTTTAGTTTTAGTGCGAATATTTAGGCTAAAACATCAAGTATCAAAGATGAAAGAAGTATCAAGGATGGGTGAACCGACACCACTTTCAAGTATGAACATAAGCTTGTTCTGGTGTTGTTCATCCATTATTGATTCATCTTTGTTCTTTGTCAAGGATGGGTGAACCGACACCACTTTCAAGTATGAACATAATATGTATCTGTATCAAAGATGGAAGAAGTATTAGTGATGGATGAAAAGACACTACTTTCAAGTATGAACATAAACTTGTTCTGGTGTTTCATCCATTACTGATACATCTTTCCTCTTTGCCAAAATACAGAAACAATGAAAAAGTTTATCTTAGGATTAGGTTGATGTACAATAAACATATCAAGAAATTAAAGAGTTTTTTTTCATGTATTTAGTTACAATGAAAATATTTTCATTGCATTGTTGATATAAATTTAATATGATTTCATTGATTCATGATTAGCTCTCTAATGTCATAGGACCTACATAACTAATATGTATGTTCGTCACATTTAAGTGAGCAATATAAATGATAGTAAGAATTTGGTTGCTAAGAACTTAAAGCTCAATTATCAAGGCAGATCTATCTAACGATGTAGATGGGTTCCATCGCTTTAACTGGACCCCATTTTCTAACGATGTTTAATGGTTCTTTCAATAATCAAGATTAAACATCGTTAGAAAACGGGGTCCAATTAAAGCGATGGAACCATCTACATCGTTAGATAGATCTGGCCTGATCATTGAGACGTCTTCAATGCGATGATGATATAGTGTGTATTGTTCATGACAGGCCACACTCCTTCATCATCGCATTCAAGATGAGTGATGTTACTTAGACTCTATTCTTTACTCAACATTTGTAGATTGTTTGTATCACTCTGTTTGCTTTATATATATGTATGATGTACTTTTTATATAAGAATTATGTTGCATTTGTATTGAGAGTATAATGAGGATAAGTGGCAGATGTGTGTGCGAATATTTAGGCTAAAACATCCAAGTATCAAAGATGGAAGAAGTATCAACGTTGGATGAACAGACACCACTTTCAAGTATGAGCATAAACTTGTTTTGGTGTTGTTCATCCATTGTTGATTCATCTTTGCTCTTTGTCAAAATCCAGAAACAATTATCAAGTATAATTTGTAGGTTTGATACTTGAATTTAGCGTCTTTGTCTTCAATGAATGTTGGTACGTTAGAGATTCAAGGCTGAATAATATGTTGTTGTTGGCTAGGGTAGAAAGGATGGTAGTTCATTGCATTGTTATTATAAGTTAAATATGATTTCATTCATGCACGATTAGCTCTCTAATGTCGTAGAATCTACATAATTAATATGTATGTTCATCACATCTAAAGGAGCAATATAAACGATAGTAAGAATCTGTTTGTTGACATAAATAATGTCTAAAAACATTGTTAGCATATTAACAATATCTCTATGTTTTGATAATTACAAAGCATAAACTCATTAACCTAAAACTTATGACATAAACAAGTTTTTAGTTCTTAATATTTGTCTTTGCATCCATATCACTTAAGGTATGAATAAACAAATTGTTTATTGCATTTCACGATCAAAGGAAATTTTTCTAATCACTAGAATTTTTATAAAATGTATTAAACATTCTATATCTTTTACAAAATTACTTTTGGAATTAAAAGAATATGTTTAATTCATTATAAATATATGATTTCAAATTTCCAACCAAAAATGGCAAATTTTATCCAGAAAAATTTTCCCCACTAAAAGACAAGAAAAACCAACGTTCTGAAGGGGCGGCCCCCTTAATTCCTTAGGCGGCCCCCTTAATCATTAAGGGGACCGGCCTCTAATTAAGGGGACCGGCCACGCTCCAGAACAGTATTTTTTCTCCGTATAAATACTGGTTCATCCCACAGAATTTTCTCACCTTTTGCACTCCTAAACTTTCTGTTCTAGATCCACATTTCTATTCTCTTAATCCTTTGATCATAAATACATAATTCTTTGTTTCAAAGTGATTCAAACATCATCCTCTCAAGTGCAAGAGAAGAATACTTCTATCCCTCAAGACAAGAAGTATTACAACTTGTTGTGACCTCCACATCCAAGTTGTTGGTGCATCATCAAGACTATTTACATAATCCTTTATAAAGGTTGTTGTGAATATTTGATTGTAGATAGTTGTGCTAGGTATATTGATTGTGTGATTAGCTAGTTGTTTGGTTTGAAGAAGAATAGTTAGGAATTAGATTGTAGTGAAGAAGCTAGGTGTGAAGTTGTTAGTTGTGAAGAAAGATTGGTGTGAAGAAGATAGGCGTGGAGTAGTTAGTTGTGAAGTATATTGGTGTGAAGAAGTTGTGTAGTAGTTGTGATTAAGTTGTGAAGAAGTCGTGGTGTGTAAATTGATGTGTAAGGTTTTCTCCGCCATAAGGGAGCTTGTTGATATAGTGAAGAAAACTCTCGAGTTAGGTGCTCGGGGAGTGGAGTAGGGCAAGGAAGGTGTCCTTGTAGCCGAACCACTATAAATCTCGTGTCTCGCGGTTTGATCTTTCCATCTCTCATTTATTTCTTTACTTATCATTGTTATATCTTACTTATTGATAGTTGTTTATATTGTGCACGACTTGAGATCATATACTATCGAATCTAAATTTTAAAAACTAAGAAAACACTAAAACTATCTTTTATAACGAATTAAAAAGATGTAAAACTATTCAACCCCCCTTCTAGTTTTCCACACTGTTTTCTAATAACTTAAAGCTCAATGTTAGGGCAAATCTATCTAAAGTTGTAGAACGGTTCCATTACTTAATTTGGAAAACCTCTAATACTGTTATTAGACGGTGTCCAAAAAACAAAGTAATGGAACCTTTCTGCAACTTTAGATAGATTTGGGCTGATCATTGAGACGTCTTCAATGCGATGATGATATAGTGTGTATTGTTCATGACAGGCCACACTCCTTCATCATCGCATTCAAGATGAGTGATGTTACTTAGACTCTATTCTTTACTTAACATTTCTAGATTGTTTGTATCACTCTGTTTTCATTCAAATCTTTTTTATGATCTAAATGAGTCTGTAATTTCAACATACGTTTCCATTCTTAGTTCCCATACAGTTCCTTTTATTTTTTCAACAATCTAGCAATGCGGCTGGTGTAGTCCTTTGCTCAAAGGGAGTTGAAACGATAAAAGGAGCTATATCGGGAACTTAGAAGGGTTACGTATGTTGGTTTATTGCATTCCATTCTTTTTTATGATCTAAAACCAACCATCCAACAAGTAATGTGGCCATTGGAGTTCCAAGAACAAAGGTTGTTTCAAATACACCCTGAATTGCAACATTATCTTTTATTTCATTTACACTATATTTTTTAAAATTTTAATATATTTTTTTATTTTTTTGCAGAAATCATACATTCACAGCAGTGACTCAAGTTCATTTCGACATACCTTTCCTTTCTGAGTTCTCATACAGTTCCTTTTGTTTTTTCAACAATCTAGCAATGCGGCTGGTGCAGTCCTTTGCTCAAAGGGAGTTGAAACGACAAAAGGAGCTGTATCGGGAACTTAGAAGGGTTACGTATGTTGGCAGCAGTGACTCAAGTTCATTTCACATATCAAGCAGTTCTGAAGGTCCTCCAAATACATGGGCAGACTACTTTCCAAAGGGATATTCTGGATCAGGCACAAAAAAGGAAGATGCTAGGAAGGTTAAAACTCCAAAAAAGACTGCCAAAGAGCTTTTTGATGAGAGGGTTCAGGTGCTAGGCCTGCCCAATGCTAAGACTTGTAAAGACAAGGGTATAAAACCATGGGAACCAAAAATGCCCAAAGTTTGTTCAAAAGGGAAGGGTAAAAATAAAATGTATTAGTTGAGTTAGGAAGTAATTTGAATAAACCTGTGTAATCCGTTTGTACTACTTTATTTGACTTTATGAATAAACATGTTGTCATTGCTCAATTTTCTCATTAATGAACTGAATATGAATCGGTTAATTTTTGTGGCATTTTATTTTTATCCCTAGCAGCATTAAGTTATGCCAAGCATCATTAAGTTCTGAGTTACTAGCATTCACCCAAATTCCAATCCAAATCCGGAGTTGCCCATAAGATAAGTTTGACAATCTTTGACTTTTGCAAATGACAATCAAGTTTGACAATCTTTGTTTGACTTTTAACAAAGCATCATAACATAGTCAACAAAGCAACATAACATAATTAATCAACAAAAAGATAACTTGATCATATAGTAATATAATCGATAACTTGATTAACAAAGAAACATAAGATAAGTTTTCTTTGAACACAAAAACATTAAACTTCAAAGAAATAACATAATAATGATTAATATCATCTTACATCAGGGTTAATTCAATGAAAATTATACAAACTATTTTGAATGCCATTGTAAATATCAACAATGTTTCCACGGATTTGTTCTATTTCTTGATTACGAACATTAACTTTGTTCTGATGCACCAGTATGATATCTTGGTCTTTTTTTTGTTCTTCCAACAGCGCGATTCATTTGTTGTAAAGTTCAACCAACTGTCGTTCAGTACCATATTGGCCTTGAGAATGGCATTTGTCCCAGCACTCTTAGGTTAGGCCGTGGATTTTTTTATTTTTCTGGCATTGGAGGAGGAGGAGGAGAAGTATCCCTTGAACGTTTTGTTTTCTTTGAAGCAGGATTTGAAGATGATGAAGCCATTGCAATTCCAAACAAAAATTGAATACGTAATGAAAAGATGAAAGAAGTTGGTTGTAATTCCTTTGTATTTATAGGCACACAAGAGTCGCAATGGCACAACGTTTAAGTGTCACAACGGTTTACAGTTACTTTTTTACAGTTACACCGGTTCACAGTAATTTATGCTTAGCAGCATTAAGTTATGCCTAGCAGCATTAAGTTCTTTATTAATCTGGTCATAACAGTGTTGAAGTAAGTTTGCCAATTTAGGGAGTAAACACTGTCACAAATAGGGGTGTAAACGAGCCGAGCCGCTAGTGAAAAGCACGGGATCGGATCGGTAAAAAGCTCGAACGAGCCGAGCCTAAACGAGCTCGAGCCCGAGCTCGAGCCTAAGTTTAGGCTCATTTAATAATCAAGCTCGACCTCGAGCTCTATACAAAAAGCTCGAGTAGGCTCGCGAGCCTAAACGAGCCCTAGAAATATATACGTATATATATTGTATATACGTATAAACGAGCTTAAAAGTAGTAAACAAGCTCGAGCCTTATGTAATTAACGAGCCGAGCTCCATTTGGACTTTCTTTTCTTTAAAACATCATATAATGGGGCGAAGTTTAATATTAAGAAAACATCAGGTCAGAGGGTCCATCACTGGGTCTTAAACTTAATATTAAGAAAACTGAGGTTTTTTGGCCGTCATGCAACGGGGCGAAGTTTAAAGAGGGGCTTTTTCCCATGTGAGATTGGTAGGCCGGAGAAAGGGGTGAAACTCCTGGGGGGGAGCCGTCAGTCGAGATGTGGGGTTTATTAGTGAGTTGGCCGTGAGGAGAGCTTTGGGTGCCGTTGACCTTATGGGACGCCTTCCTTGCCTAAGGGATCCCCAAAGCGAGCTCCTCTTGCTTCGATCTTGCATAGGGGTGGCTAAGTTGTTGTTTAGCCTGCGGATGTGCCAACCTTCCATGATGGAGGAAGCGATATCTCGGTTTGATAATGGGCTCCGGGAAGCTATTGAAGATATTGTTGTGTGGGGGGGGGCCTTTTTTTGGCGACTTCCAATGGCGGATGGCGTCACTGCCGATGCGCCTAGGAGGCCTGGGGCTTTTTTCAGCTCGAGATGTTGCCGTATATGCTTTTGTGGCTTTTAGAGCCCAATCTTGGAAGTTGCAGGACCACATACTGCGGGACAGTGGGGTCGTGGATCTTGACCCAGATTACGTACAAGCTTTGGAATATCTGCGCGAGTCTCTCCCAGATTTTGATCTTAGCGGTTTCACTAATAAGGACACCGCCCCACCAAAGACCCAGGAAACTTTGGCGAATGCCCTTTTTAGTAAAATTGCACAGAACATGGGGAATGATTTTGGTTTGTCTCCTCGCCAGAAAGCAGTGGTGGAATGCTTGCAAGGACCCCACGCCCAGGACTTCCTGACTGTCATTCCTATTGAAGGGTTGGGGCAACGGATGTCAGCAGTTGAATATAGGGCGATTCTTAAATACCGCCTAATGATTCCTATGTTCCCAGACGATGAAACTTGCCCAGTTTATCGGAAGGCTTGTTTGGACCAATATGGGGAACACGCGGTCCATTGCAAAGAGTTGCCAGGTTTCAAGTATCGCCATGACTTTGTTCGGGATGCCTTGTGGGATATACTTAGGCGGGCAGGGATATCGGCGAAAAAGGAGGCACCAGTTAATTTCCTAACAGACCCGACGGATGGGAGATCTACTCTCCGCCTAGCAGATGTGCTTGTGTTTAGATGGGTGGGCGGGAAACACGCTTGTGTGGACCTTACAGGGGTATCCCCGCTCGTCGGTTTTCGAGATACTGGGTTGGTGACCGGGCAGGCGATGCGGAAAGCCGAGTCCAAGAAGATTGAGAAGCATGCCAAAGCTTGTGAGGATAATCAACATGTTTTTGTCTCATTAGCCTTTGATACTTTTGGGGCGTTGGCACCGGAAGCTATCCGGTTCCTTGCCAGAGTTCAACGGGTCGTTCATAGCAATTATTCGACCCCCCAGGGGCAAGGATTTGTGTTTAGTAGGTTTGGTTTTGCTATTCAGAAAGGGGTGGCGGCGCAGCTTGTTGCCCGTCTACCAGTCATTATGTGAAAAAATTTATTAAATTAAGAATTTGATGTCAAAAAAAAAATAAAAAATAAATTAGTCTCGCGAGCCGAGCTCGAGCCCGAGCTCGAGCTTGTGAAAATTTTCACGAGCCGAGCTCGAGCTTAAAATATTTTGCTCGAAACGAGCTCGAGCCCGAGCTCGAGCTTTATATATATAAACGAGCCGAGCTTGAGCTCTGGCAGGCTCGAGTTCGGCTCGGCTCGTTTTCACCCCTAGTCACAAACACAAATTTTACACAACTAATAACTAGATTAATACCATTATGTTTATTCTTACTATATTTTCAAACATTTGAAATCACTTACAATGCTTATTACCATTTAAAGTTTAAAAATAAAATTATAGAATGTTTTGGAGCGCGCATTTAATGTGTAAAATTAAAATGATTACAATTAGGCACGAGTAATTAGTGCATTTCACATGCTAATGTGACGTTAAACTTGGTAAATTGCAATAATCTTTAATGTTGAGACTTTCAAAATTCCCTAGGCGTATAGTATGTCGCATCCCTTTTTAAGGCCATCACTTAGCTTTTCAACACACACTTTTTAAAACAATCTAAGATCGAAGTTATGGCTGGAACCAAGAAAAGGTGCATTTCATCAAAGAAGAAGCGTTCAAAGTAAGTACTACTAATTAAACTTTTGTACACGTAAACATTCAAAGTTTGTAAAGATGTTATGTACGTACATGTTGACTTGGTTTTTTTTTTTCTAGTAGAAGTTAGTTAATCCATAATAATTTTGATGTATTAAGCTTTTATGAATTTATAAAAATGGTTATCAATTGGTAGCTAATTAGGTAATCAGTTATGAAATTGTGTTAGAATGTTACATTATATACATCATATAATTAAGAATACCAAATTAAAAGGATAATCTGTAAATTTATCATCTAATGCTTATTTGATTTTAGGAAACCAGAGAAGGTATTTAACATTGAAGAGTGGTATGAGTCGTGGAGTTCTCGAAGAAACAAGGCAAGACGCAAAGCAAGTTTGCTTCAAATTAAGAAAGATGAGAAGGAATACAAGCGATCAAAGCCGCGGGTTGGTTCAGTGGAAGAGGATGCGGCTGATGTTGGATTTTTGAGTGAGGAAGAGAGATTCGACTCCATTGACTACGATAATGTGCATTTGTTGTTTGATCTAGAGAAATCTCCGAAATTTAATTGTTAAACTTTTTATATGTATGAACTGCTTTATTTTACTTTTGTTATATATGGATACTAATGTTTTGTTTTTGGTTTATTATATATGAATTTTAACTTTCTTGCTTCATTAAAGCTTGATTAAGCTTGATTTTTCATCTATTCATTAAGCCTGATTTATTCCTAGCAACATTAATTTATGCCTAGCAGCATTAACTTATGCCTAGCAACATTAATTTTGAATGTGTTGCACATATTTTGAATTTTCATTACACTTAAATATCACATTTTGCTATAAATAATAGTCACATAAATATCACAATGTGACTATTTTGAATGTATTGCACATATAATACCCTTATAATGTGACAATAAGCATAATTTAGATACACATTTGTGATATGATGTGACTATTGTAAAGCCTATAGTCACATGATCATGCTACAATTAAATGTGACTATACACATTAGGTTGTGGCAAGCAAACACACACTAAACTTTAAACACACATATTTACTTACGTGACCATATGTATCGAATTTTCGTTACACTTAATCATGTTTCTATGGTTTCGTGTGACCATATATGACATTTGGTCACACTCTTCAAGTGTGTGACATATATATTTGTCACTATTAAATGCATATCGTGACTAACGCTTCAAACTTAATTTTTAGTTGTCACACATTTCAAACGCTATGTGGCTAAATATTCAGCAAAGAATAGCAGTCACGTTTAAATAATGTGTGACAAACTTGACTATATAATTTAATTACATACACAATTACTTCATGTGACCATATATCTATTTTGGTCACACTCTTCAATTGTCTGACATATATTTGTCACATATGTATATCTGTAGTCTGACTAATGCTTAAAGCTGATTTGTATCGGCCACACGTCCTAAATTAAACGTGACTAAATGATCGAAAAATATTTACCAGCTACCCTCTAGTCACATAAATACACAAATGTGTGACATATATCTTCCGAAATGGTCACACAAGTCGGATCGAGTGTGGCTGTTTATTTTATTTTCATACATTTAGTCACGTAAATATGTTACAGTGTGACCGTTTGAAATCGACCATGTGTGACGAAAGGCCATTTTCGTACCAGTGTGTGCCATGGTCACGGGCTGCCGAAATAGAGTGAGCCGAGACCACTAGGGTCTCGGCCATATTGTTGATATGGATGTTGTTGTTTGTTGTTGTTGTTGACTTGTTATTGTCGTTGCATTATTTGGAACAGTCGAAAAAAGGGAGACAAGCGGAGACCATTAGGGTCTCGGGAGAGTGGTTTATTGTCGACGGGTATTGATGTCGTGACCAAGGGTCCTTTTGGTTAGAATTTGTGGCGGAGTTGGATATATTTGTTGAAGTTGGTTGAGTGGTCTCATGCCGTTAAGATTAGCCGGCGAGACTGATTATTGGCTTTGGGCATATAACGATATTGATTATAATAAAAGTCCGAGAGTGATGACTCGGACTTGTGACTCAAAACAAATAATAACTCAAAATTTATTTGGTTCGAAAACTATCAGATATTTATACATAAATATAAAACAAGAAATATAAACTAATAAAAGTATTTCATAATAAATATTGGATAACTTGTTTATTTAATATTTAAACGAAACTAATAACTTTAAAACGAAATGATTTTCTAATAAAAGAGTTATTAAATGTTTCGAGGGCACGCAAAGCTAAATGTGCCACATATAATGATTGTTTAATAATTGTGGAATTTATACCGAGTTGCGGATAATTGGACATTAATATATCCGACCTATATAATTAACGGACTTATTAGGTGACAAGTCTAATAAAGGCCCGTTAAGTATGTCGGGAGAATTTGTTAATGAGCGACGTATCCTTATGACTTGTTAGGTTGGTGATTTGGTTTTCGGAATAATAAGTGAGATGAATAAATGGTTGTATTTATCGAGTTGACGAATTCGATAAGTTCTAACAATTTATCCGGAGAACTTATTAAACTATAAAACTTGTCACTTAGTGGTCGAGTTTTTCTGTCATGTTTATGTTTGGTCTTTTAGTAGAAGAGTTTCTCTTGAGTCTCGTTGAGTCGACAACACACACGATGATACCAAACATTAATGAACGGCTTTTATAATAATATTTTGGAATTTAAAATGGGAAATACTCAGGGATTATTTGGATTATGACACGTTCTTGGATATACATTAAGACAAGTCTTTATATTATTTGGTTGTGTCGAGTCTATAGTTGTCGTGACGTGTTAGCTGCTAGATTGCTTTGCTTCTGACTGATATTTGTGCTTTGTTTGATCGAGGTGAGTTCTCGTAGCCCCACTTTTTATATGTTTTTCCTTGGGGAGAATGGTACTCAATGTTTTTTTAACTGTTTTCATGCTGTGACTAAACGTTTCATGCTTTACTTTGGACAATTATGTGAGTTTGATTGCAATTATATGCTATATGGTGTACTATTACGTTTGCGAGCATGCGCTACTGTTTAACTCCGTATGGCGCCGAAGCATAGGATAGTACTATCCGGGGTAGCTCCCCGCTATTATTTATTTGTGTGACATAATGGCAGGTTCAATTTAGCGCTATTAAAACTTTTCTTTCATTTAATGCTATAATTGCTTATCTCTCTCACTATTGTCCTACCTAATATCATTCACAGCTTCATGCTTTAACTTTCAAACCTACGAGCTCGCCAACATTATGTTGACGTTTTCTAGTACCATTTTCAGGTGGATTATTATTAAGGTATTTGAAGGCACGTTTATTAGAGTCAGACTATATCATTTTGCTACTATGTTTTCAAGACAACGAGATTTCAAAAGACATGTTTTCTATCATAATTTAGACAAGGATTGTTTTGTTAAAGTTGTAACTTTCGTTGTAATAATTATAAGGTGGAATCTATGATGTTACGCAATGTGCCTTCCTTAGTTACATCTCGTGTTTCCGCCTTAGACGGGGTGTGACACACTCAGATTAAGAAGCAGTATCGTATTGTATTTTAGTCCATACGTTTTTATTTCCGTATCGTATTTCGTTGCGTATCATATTTCGTATTGTATTTGTAATGTTTATGTAATGGTTTTATTAATAAAGTAATAGGTTGTTTATTAAATAAAGTATTAGTTTAGGGCTGAATTTGTAAATTTTATTATTTAGAAAAAAGTGGAGCCCAAAATGTTGAGTTATGACAAGGGGTGTTTTTTGTGAGTTAAGGTTAAAATGTTAAAGCTGATGTGGTGCTGAGTTATCAGTTAACCCAAGGTCATGACATCAAGTGCTCTTAGAGAAAATCCTTTCATGAATCCTATACACATAAATTTAGTAGGAGTATGTTTGGCAAAAATAGATGTGAGCAGTAGCAGTGAGCTGTGAGCTATAGCAACAACTCACAGCTTCTTAAAGAAGCATTGGAAAAATGAGCTTTCCTAAAAAAATAGCAAAACTCATCGCTTTTTTGCCAAATAAACACTAAAAATCAAAAAACTTACCGATCACCGCTCATTGCCCCAAAAAGATCTACGCCAAACATAACCGTAATCAACTAAACCACTTGTATGAGAGATACATATAAAAATGATTATAGATGTTGCTCTTTTTTAAAATATGTTCCTTTTTTTGTTTATCATCTTGTTTCTTTCTCCTACCATTCAATTTATATCTTTTGCAAGATTTTTAAAATGGTTGGGTATTGGGTGGAGGTATTTCACAGGCATCAAATCTTTGCTGAGTAGGGTTGATTAGTATCATTATAATACACATGGTTGAGGTGTTCCTGCCAATCTACACTTTTGATCCATCCAACAAGGTTTAATAACACAAATGGATAGGATATGTTGATGGTCTAATATCAATCTTTAAAGTTGATGTAGTAATATTAATTGGGTTTTGTTAACTACAACCTACAGGGTTATGTTTGTATTTAAATCTCATAATTTATGTAAAATAGTATTTAATGAATTCGTTATTTTTATGATGAGAGTTATATTAAATACCAAACTTTTCTTACATATCAAGGGACTCATCCCCATCATCCATATAAAAAGAAATCAATTGTTGAGATTAAAAGCATTTTAATATTTCACCCATTTTTTATAATTTAAATATCTTTTAAACCGTTAATCGTTAAGCGAAAATAATTACACAATCGCGACGAGCATTTAATTATCTTTCTATAAATAGGCTATTTGATATATTTTTGACAATTTTTTTTTTGTTTTTTTCACGTTTTTTTTCGTGGCCGAAAAAACCATATATGATATATCATATATGATATGATATGTAATATCATATATGATTTTTTCGGCCACGAAAAAAAACGTGAAAAAAACGAGAAAAAAAAATTGTCGAAAATATATCCTATCTACAGAAAGATAATTAAATGCTCGTCGTAACGGTATATTTTTTTTCGCTTAACGATTAACGGTTTGAAAGATATTAATATTTGAAAAAAAAAATGATGAAAGTGGGTTTTTTAAATTGTTGGGATTAATCTTATCAATTAGATCAAATAAAGATTGAGGAAAGATGGAGGGTGGAGATTAGTCCCGTAAAAAAAGTTTGGTCATCAAATGATCTTATATCTATTTTTATAGTGTAGGGTTATTTTCAGAACGAAAAAGATGGATAATTGCAAGAACCAATCTACAAGATATTTGATTAATTGATATATAGGATCGCGGCATAAATGTAAATAACTAGTTGGAAAATCGCGCGTTGCCGCGGGGTGTTTTCCGAATAGGGAAAGTGTAATAACGGCTGGTAGCTACTTAACGTCAATTCAGTGACTAGGGACTGACTTGCAATGGACGTATAACATGAAGGACCAATCATGTAAATTATGAGAGGACTAAATATGCAACGAACTTCCGAGATGAAGGACCAATTTCGTATGAATTTTTAAAGAAAATGTTAAAGATAACGATCGTTAGCTAACAGCCGTTAAATATCTAACGGCCGTTAGTTATAAATAACTAACGGCCGTTAGTCCCGACCCGCCCCGCCCAAACCCGACCCGGCCTCCTAAATGGTTTCTACAGTGTTCGCATGTGAGGTGTTGAGGCAAAGAGCCCAACAAATGTATATTTATATAATTAATAGACAACAGAATCTATCTTAAGTACTACAAGGGCATTAATGTAATTTGCAATAATCTTCTAAATAAACTGTCCCACAACTTATTATTATTATTATTATTATTATTATTATTATTATTATTATTATTATTATTATTATTATTATTATTTTTATTTATTTATTTTTTTTTTTAATAATAATAATATTTCATAGATACATAATAAGCTTACACAAAGTTGGATGGGAGTCTAGACACAAGCTGTGCTCCCACTCCTTTCTGAATACAAAAGCTTATTCTATGAAAAATAAAAACACCACTCTTAGAATTATTTGAGTGGCTATTGGCAATAGAATTAATACGTGAAAGTGTCTCCAGAGCCTCCGCATCAAATTCTCCGAATGTAGAGAAAGCAAATGGTATGAACTTATATCCACTGTCCTCACATTTGGATGCATACTTCCTCTTTTTCTTCTCTACGGCGTTATGCAAAGCTACCCCAGGAGACCATGAAGTCGCCCCCGCACCAGCAAATGGAGAGATTCCAGTCACATCCAAACATGCATCTTTACCTTGGAGCCAATTATATAGTAAAAGATCTGCAGGACGTAGCTCCTTCCCATCCTCCGAAAGGAAACCCATAGGAGCTTCCTTACGCACCATAATCCCAACCTTGGAACATATATCAACAAGAATATCACGCACCAGATTATGCCTAAACTTCACACCCACTGCACTAGAACAATGAACTGCATGATCCCCCCATTGGTCCATACGATGTACATTACAACTCGGGCATAGGCTAATTTCAGAGAACATAGGTATAGCAAGCCTATAGCACAACACTGATCGAAATTGGCGATGGTTCATCCTTTGTCCCAAACCGTCAATAGGGATGGTGAAAAGAAAATCCTGTGCATGCGGGGCGCGTATACAACTGAGAATAGCCACCTGCCGTGGACTTAGCGAGTACTTAGCAACAAGGTCTTTCTCAATGAAACCAAAGTAACACTTTGCCAATGTTTTCATCATATGGGGGGCAGAAGCGCAAGTGGTTACAGAAAGCAAGTCAATGTTGCAAATAGTGTTGAAAGTATCAAGAGCATATTGAAAAGAAGAACCATGAGAGATAATACCAGATTTATTATTATTATTATTATTATTATTTTTATTATTATTATTATTATTATTATTATTATTATTATTATTATTATTATTATTATTATTATTATTATTATTATTATTATCATTATTATTATTATTATTAATTTTTGGGGGGTTTTTAACTTCTATCTTTCACCCCTAAATCTGCAGCCTCTCTCTTTTTAGTTCTCAAAGTAATCGGAAAAATTAAACGATGCCATGGCCACTCTGATCTCCGACCGAACAAGTAATCTATTTTTATTTTCCTAACGACGGTTTGTGGGTGTCAAGCCGATTCTAATATCTTGTTATCTAGCATCATAAAGGTAAAAGTTTTGGTGCTTAAATGTGCTTATCATCTTTTTAAAAAATATATATATTGTGATGTTTATTAAAAAATTTTGTTTTGAACTTTTGTCAATCGATCTACTAAGAGCAGTGGGTACAATGGTGTCGTTCTCAAGAAGTGGTGCCACGGCAGCAAAACACAAAACAACACCAGAAAACCTTTGGCACCACATTATGTGCCGTTACCGTTGGCATCAGAAAATTTGGTGCCATAGGACCTTTTTTTTTTCTTTCATTTTGTGGACTTTATGTTCATTTTTTTTTTTTTTTTTTACAAAATTGTTTGTGTTTTAACGAACGAGATACCAAGTTCTTGTTCCCAAAAGAAGTGCAATGTAAAATATACAAAGATTTAGTTATAAAAGTGAGTAAAACATTTAGGCCCAATAGAGTTTAAAACCCAAGTTAGGCCCAAAAGAAAAAACATGTGCTGCCCTCTTCTTCCTTTTGTATATTGTTTTCTTCCTCAGTTCCTCCATCTGCAATAAATAAATAAATAAATAAACTCCACATACATATAAAAAACACATCACAAAAAAAAACAAAAAAAAAAAAAACAAATTAAAAAATTAATCCAACCGCGCTGCGTGGTTGTGACGGCGGGAGGTGGTTTGGCGCCACTTCTGGTACGGTGCACCGTTCTATTTTCTGGTGTCGTTCGTTGGCACAAGCCTTTGGCACAACCAAACCCCAAGCTCTAAGAGTGAATAGCCATCAGAAAAGACGTGCACACCCTTATAAAAAATAATTGTTGTTTAGTTCTTTAAAAGTTAAATAAATAAATAAAAGTCTCGTCGAAAATGTTAGATGGTTTTTACAGTTTCTGGAGTTTAAGGGCACGTTTGGTTTATACCTTTTGGATTCAAAGAATTGTTTCATTACAAAGTTTAATTGTTTGGTTCAAGTTTTTGAGAATTGATGTGGGCTCAAGAATGATAGATTGATTCATAGCATACATGATATCTTTTGTAAATAAAAACATATAATAAGCCTCACATTTATATCTTCACTCACAATTTATATATATAAATTAATTATTAAAAAATAAAACTACCCAACTTTCTCTTAAATGTATTGAAAATACATGTGTTTTTATAGTTTGTGGGACCTTGGCTGCCTAATGTTGCAAACATTGATGGTAATGACAATAATGTTTGTCCATTGACAGAAATGCTCAACAGATATTAGTTGTAACGAGTGTGGTAGCCTGCGCGTTGCTGCAGGACTGCCTTCACACCAGTAGATCAACTAAATATATAAATTCGACCATTGTGACCGTCAATTCAAGTAACAAAGTGGATGTATTCGGTTTTTTGTGGCAATGGATACGAATGATAAAGATGGATTTTGTTGATGTCATTCATGTGAAATGTTGCCAATAAACTTGGATTCAAAGATATAAGTCCAAGTCAGTATAAACCAAATAACACAACCCACACATTGTTTGATGTAAACGTTCAGCCCGATCCATTCTATAAAACACCTGGGCCCAATAAAGTTCCAACCCGATCCAGTTACATTGGTTATAACTTATAACACCCTAATTTTTCTACTTCAACCCTAATTACACACATCCACATACGCCTCTCTCACCTTCATCTCTCTCTTACGGTTTCCAGGGAAGCTAAGCTTCAAAATAAATTGATCTATGAAAAAACGTGTTTAATCTTAAAAAGATTTTGGTTAAAGCCCTTAAAACGAATCTGAGATCTTTATTTTTTTTCGTTTCGTTATATATATATATTTTTTAATAACGAACCCAAGAAAAGGAGAAAACATAGTTGTTTAATGGTTTTTTTTTTTTTTTTTTTTTTTTTTTTTTTTTTTTTTTTTTTTTTTTTCGTTTAGTTTTTTTTTCTTTGTTGTATTATATTTGCTAAATTGTGTTAAATTGCGTTGTTTGAGGTTTTGGATTTTGAGATGGATATAGTAAGTAAGCTGAAATGAGGATTTAGAAGATTTGTTAGATCTATAATTTTTTTTCGTAGATCTATAGTTTTTTTATAGATATATTGAATTGTAGATCTATATGTGTCTTTTGTACTTCTAACGTTTTTGGTATTATTATTTTTTGTTAGTGGCGCCGCTTGCAACCACTTTTTGTTGCTTGATGCTGCTGTAGAAGCCACTCTTTCGCCGGAAAAAAATTGTGGTCGCCGGAAAACTACGTCGTTGCCGGAAATCGTATAATTTGTTATAAAGCTTGATGTGTAATTTTTATATGAATTTATTTGTTTTAAGAGTAATTTGAAAAAAAAAAAAAAAAAAAAAAAAAAAAAAAAAAAAAAATGAACAGTGTCGCCACAGTACCGTTGCTACAGTACCCGCACTCACCAAATCACTGTTACAATCACTGTAGCTACAGTGTTTGCTACAGTAACACTCACTGCCTTTTAGTATATACGAGCGGGGTAGCCCGCGCGTTGCTGCGGAAGTATTGTGGTTAATCTAAACTCGAAATAAAACGATTGAAAAAAATTATTTTTTTTATTAAGGACTAACGGGGCGTTATCGATTTTATTGTATCGGCATAACCTAAAAAATACGAAACGTAACAATTTACTAAATAAATTGATTTCGTAAAAGTTTTGCATATTTAAATTTATTTTGGAAATAATGGCGTAATTTTCTTAATTTTTTGAGTCCATTTGGTCCGTCAAATGAGTCCCACATTAAATATTCTAAAAGTTTTATTATGAAAAATAAAATAATTGTATTATGTACTATAGGTACAGTCGTGTGATTTAAAGTATCATTTCTATAGTATAGTCAAATATTTCATTCACACACACACACTTTCTCTATATCTCTCTTCCAGTTGCCAGACGACGCTGGCGGCCACCATTACCGTCGCCGGAAAAATTTTCCGGCCAACTCCCAAAACTTCTGAAAACGTAGATCAAGCCACCCTTATTATTTCTAGAGCTTTTGAGGTCGATTGAAGCTCGTTTGGTACCCGGTCTACACCGCACCGCCAACACCTTGACACCACCATCACTCGCCGCTTCTTCACCGCCACTTTATCTCTCGTATTGGTAATGCACGCGGCCTCTAACCTTTTATTTATTTTTTAAATCAAAACCCTAATTTTTATATTTTTATAAAACCGATTTTTATTAATAAAACTTGTGTAAAACCTTTTTGTTTTGATGTAAACCGTGTGGATTTAAACTTTTGGCTATGGAAACCGTTGGACTTGGTCCAAGTTATGTGACTCACCGAGTCAAACTCGCGAGTCGAATTCTAATGTTTCGTTATTTATTTATTTATTTTTGCTAATATTTTTTGTAGAACCACAGCGCTGCTGAATTACATCACCGCTAACGGACTGCTTCTCTTGACGTCGTCGGAAAATGCTAGATGTTTATGGTTATTTTTATTAAATTTTGTGCTGTAATGTTGTGTTTGGATTTTTGGATGGGATTATTTGGTTGATGTTGTGATGATTTAGGATTAGTAGGTCTGGATTTGTGATTAAAAAAAAAAAAAAAAAAATGAACAGTGTGATACAGTAAAAATGCTACAGTATTCCGAACTCACAAAACCACTGTTTCGTCAACTGTAGCAAGCACTGTAGCTGCTACAGTGCTGCTACAGTAACGCGTTCCCCCTTTTAGTATATATAATAATGTGGTCTGGAATATTATGTTAAACCTTAACATAATTATGTATTTTTCAACAAATAAAGGTCAAAGATCATAGATTCAAAGCATTAAGAGATGGTTTCTTTTCAGATAATGAAAACAACAATGTTTAACCCTTACAGATAATCAAAATGTGTGAAGTTGCTTAAAAACTTATGGTTAATTGAGCTAACAACATCTAGGACAGGGTAATGGCCAAACCGTAGCCCATCTGATTTTATAACCAATAAAGGTCAAAGATCACGGATTTCGACATGGGTTCCTTTCACACAATAAAAATAGCTACTGAATTCTTATAAAGAATAAATTAATATGCATGAATTTTGTTTAGGACTGATTTTTATTTGAGCTAACGACGTAAATAAGGGGCATGATGTTCAATTCAGTTATGACCAAAAGAGAACTGTGATGGGATAAGTGGAGTATAGACCATGTTTGGCTTAGTTATCTGACCTAGAGCAAAAATACCACCACCCGCACCATTGCCAACAAGACAATGAGAAAATGTGTCTGGTGTCCCTTGTGAGTAAAGTTGTGAATAACTGATGACTCTGCTCTATCAAGCTTGGTCAAATCCCGCGTTTTTTTCATTCTAAACAATAGATAATTTTATTGCATTGTGAGTGGTATTTATGTTCTGTTAGTATTTTTAAATAATAAAAAATAGATAAAAATTAATGGAACAAAGAGAAGATGATGTAGTCGAGGGAAAGTTGAAAAAAAAAAGATTGATGAAGTGTTTTTTTGATAATGTGGAGTTGATTTGACGAGAAAAAACTCATCACCACACCCTCCACCCTTACCAATGAATTTTCGGCACCTGTAACTCGTTTAGTTATTATTTGTCATTTTTGCATACAAACTTTCTTGATGGAATGCGGAAAATTCTACTCTTTCTAGTTGAAATGTCTTGTGATTGTTCCGGAAAAGATTAGGGGGCTTTAGTTGGGGGAAAATACTCTTATTTTTCACAGAATGTTTTGTGAAAAACAAATAAAATAGAGTTCGCGTTCAAATAAACGTTTTTCAACAATATGTTTTATAAAACACAAAATCCTCTATCTCCTAACTTAACAAGAAAAATTATAAAACAAATTCTAGTTGTTTTCCTTATTTTTTTTTTGTAACCCTCAACCTTCTCTCCCATTATTCAAAATAGAAAATACAAATATCAACTAAGCGCGTTTTTTATATTTTCAAGTGTTTTGTGAAGATAAATTTCTCTTTCGAATTTTTACAAAATAAGAGATAGAAAATAATAGAATTTTTTCTCCAACTAAACACAAAATTAAAGTTTTCTTAAAAAAATCAAGTAACCAATGATCACTGCATGCTCGTTCCTTAAATAAGTTATATGGAAAATAATCAAATAAATTCAAGTCGTACATGATTAACGGTGATACGTGGATCCTTCATGCTAGTCTTCCACTGAAACTTCGTGAATTCCTAAAAAGCTAATTCAAAGCTACTAACATGTCACGAACTTAGGAGGGTGTTACTTTTTTTTTTCTTTACACTAAAAGGCATGTGGGGTTCACATCTATATAATAATATAAGCCACTTATTGTGGATGATAACATAATTTTTGCCTTGTGGATATAAACTAAACAATGAAAATAGTGAGTCTTATTAAAAAAAATATTATTTAAAAAAAAAAAAACACACCCTTAACGATAGAACTAGGTCAAATGGACACTCATGACAAAGACAGATTAAATTTAATTAAGAGTAAATCACACGCCGTCCCCAGATTCTTGGATATAGTCCCAAATTCTCAAAAATCGCAAATTTAGTCTCGACATTTTCAATTAATTGCGTGTGTGGTCCTTTTGGGTAACATTCGTTTAGTTTTTCCGTTAACTGCAAAGGCGTTTTCTTCTTTTCATTGTTTCTTGTCCAAACACCCATTAATATCTTTTTTAACACTCTACGTCATTAACCCAAATACTCCGTTCTTTTACCTGATCACATTTCTTCAACCTTTAACTATCGTCACCACCATACCCACCACCACTTCACCACATCGCCACCACCCCCGTCATCACCATACCCAATTACCCACCAACACTTCACCAGCAATTTTTAATAATGCATTTAAAATGAACGTTATAACACCGTGACCATATTTTGCCATATTCTTTTTACGCACCAAATATTATACATCACAAAAAATTATTGCATCAAGTACCTATGATTTTGCATAAAAAATAGCTAAAGTAGACTCTAGGAGCTATGGTTTTGCGTAATTTCCAAGTCATTCTTATTTACGGACTAGAAAAAGATAAGCACAATTTAACAACATCCAAGAATCTCTTCTAAACAAAATGTTGATAAAATGACCAGTTGATACCAAAAGTCAATGTTGACTATGACTATATTCATATGACTTAGGAGTACTTCCAACATTTTACTGCTGTCATCAAGTTAATATACTTAAAGATACTTCCAACAAATCAAGAATTCACATAACTACAAACTTTACTTGTTCTTCTTTCTTTTTCAAAACCTACGAATCACAAAATTAATTACATGTTAATTATTTAATGGGCAAATGATTTAAAAAAAAATGTATCATACTTGTCATGATTTCTTCTTCAGAGTAGTGAACAAAAAATTTTACTTTTTAGCACATTTTAGTTGTTGAGTTTGTCTTTTGTGGGTAATATATCACCCTCTTAACCGGTACCCCGGTTTCACTTGGGTTAAGACATTGCCACATCTGATTCCCGCCTTCTTCCTCATACCCAAAACACACACTCTCCTCACAAACACACACACTCTTACTTTACCCAAAATCTATACCTTTCAATATTAATCAAGTACACATCTTTTTTATTATAAAACCCCACATAGTCCGTGTATAGTAAAATCTATTTCAAGATCCCAAAAATAAGTTGTGTAACCATAATTTGTCCCCCACATTGAATACTTGGAAGTGTTTGGTGTTTTCAATAATTGTTCATGTGAAAAGGTAATTTCTGTCGTATATTTAATGTTTTCTTAACCTAATTGTATTAAATTACTGAAATATTTAATTTTTGATTTTTTAGGGTTTCCAAAATTAAGGTCTTCATTATTTTAAATTTGTTTTTGTTTTTACAGGTCTGATGGACAGACCAGAAGATGTTGTCTTTAAAATACACCATGGTAATGTATTTTTCTTTGACCCTCTCAGGTATGAACAAGGCCAAGTAACTATCATGAATGCTCGCTCAACAGACATGGTGATGTTTAATGAATTGTGTAACATTTTAGTTGCTAAGTTTAATGATAAAATTTGGGCTTTGTTTTGTTGCATTCCTGAGTTAGACATAGACAGTGGAGGTTTGAAAATAATTGAAAGGGATTCAGATCTTCAAGCTGTGTATGACTGATTCGCCTCAAACGGTCAGATAATTATTGGTCAACCACTTGTGAATGGCCAACTGTAATAGTCAAACAGTTGAGGCAAATGCTTCCGTGAAATACAGTGTTTTCCCGGGCCGTAATGTCCCAACGAGGTGTGCGATGTTTTATTATAAACGAGTCTGTGATCGAGTGAATGTGAACAGGGATATGAATAAAGGTGTGTGTGTGATTACACTAGGGTTTTATAACTTAAAATGACTTAAATAAACTAATGGAATGATTACGTGAATGCTAGGTATCTAAAACGTTTAAACGTACACCAATTTAAAATCAGACGCGATTGCGTACTAAGAAAAAGGTGAGTTTTAAGAAAAATAAACTACAAGGGTTAAAAATGAAAATTCTATAAACTTAAACTTAAAATAAAATTAAATTAAAAAGAAAACTATTTTTTTTGATTATTATATTATTTTTTATTAATTATTTAATTAAAAACTATTTAACTATTTAATTAAAATCAAACTAAAAATAATAACTATTACAAATTAAACTAAAAACTTATAAAATAATTTCTAAACTTAAAAATGAACTTGAAGAAAGTATAAAAAATAAAAATAAATATTTTTGTCTTTTTATGTATTTTCTATTAATTAAAAACTATTTATATTAATTATACTAAATAAACTATTTTAAATTACAAATAATATTAAACTAACTTAGAAAATTATGAAAAAATTTATAAAACTATTTTATAACTTATAAAAGCTATAAAAAATATAAAAACTAGGTGTTGCTATATAAAAATTAATTATGCTATTTATAACTTAATTATTAATTAATTATTAATAAAACTATTATTAATTATAATAAATACTAAATTATAAAATTAAAATCTGAGAAAATTATTAAAAATACTTTAACCTAAAAGGAAATTATTAAAAATATAAAAACACAACTTTCTTAATTAAAATCTAAAAATGAAAATTAAAATTAAATTTAATTAAATAGAAACTATCACTTATTTTTATGTTGGTTTTTCTTGAATTTTCTTTTACAGATCTATTTTATACTTAAAAATAAACAACTTTTGTAAAAACAAATAATTTATAAGCTACTAATAAGCACTGTGGAAGCTTATTCCTTCCACAGTTGACTTTTATTGACTGAAAAGGTAAATAAGCTCAACTGAGCTTATGTGGGACCCACTTTGGATAATTCTGGTTCTAATAAGTTTGTTGGACTTGTCAAAGCTAAATTTAGCCAAATAAGCTCAGTAGATAAGCTGATAAGCACAAATAAGCAATTCCAAAACTGATTTGAACACAGAATGGGGACAAACTTTTGGGTCTGATTTAGGTGGGGTCCACTGGGATTCAGGTCAAACAAAAGGTCAAGAAATTATCCCTGGTAGGAGAGGGGTTGTAAGAACCTAAAATTATGGTCTGGGGCCCACTGTGGTGGTCACAAATCATCACCAAAGGTGGTGGTTTGACTATGGTCTGCTGAGACAGAGCACACACTTGCCCTGCAAGTGTGTTTAAGCAGTTGTGGGGCCCAGAATAAAATTACTAAAAATATAAGGCTTGTGGAAACTTAAAGATAAGGTGGTAGTCTATTACTAAAACAAATTTCAAGTTTTAAAACCTACTCCTAAATTCTAAACAAATCTTGGAAGTTTTGTAAAAATCTGAGAATGACTATTTGACTTTTTATGAAACTTAAGCTACTTTGATTTTCTTGAGATTCTAAGCTATCTAACTGATTTAATAAGCTGTATTAAGCTATGATTACCCTAATTTAAGCTAAATCTATGAGATATAAGCTAATGGGGTGGGTGTGAGATCCCAAATCCTTGACAGTTAACTGTCAAGGGATTTGGTATTGGATTTTGACTTTTAGAACTAAACTTAACCAATTTTATGACTTGCCTTAACTGACTTGGACCTAAGATTACTTGTGCACACAGAAAATACTATCAAACAAACCTGTAACACAGAGTAACAGGTTTATCCAAACACCCCTATATTAGACAGTTACACAAAAACTTTTAATAATTAAACTACAAATATGATTTTAAGACTTAAAACAGATTTAATAAACTTAACTAAAACTATATGAACTAAATTTACACTATAAAAACAATAAAAATAAATAAAGTAAGAAATTTGGAACTTGCTTACAAATTATGATCAAGGCAGAAACAAAGAACCCAAGGACTGTGAACCACCTAACAACCTTCCATAAGGTTTCTAATACCAAAATAATCCAGATCACACCCTGCTCAATGCTTCCACCTTCTTGTTCACTTGATTTTTTATTTTTCTCTATTTAATTTGATTTTCTAGTTTTTTTCTAAGTAAACTAAATTGTAAATCTTCTAGATGATCTAAAAGCTTATAAAAGGTTTGTCAGAGCTTAAATGAACTTATGAGATCATATAACAACAACAACTAACAACATACAACTTTTGTGATTTTTGAACTTTAATGAAAATGCATAATCTGAGAATCCAACTGAAATTAGAAATTGATGATTGCAAAAGTTCAAAGATACATTAAAACAACTTAAATGATTACTAAAAAGCTTACAATTACACTAAGAAGGATGAATTATACTATTCGACAATAAAACTACACTAACTAAACTAATACTTTTACTCTTCTACTTCATTTCCCTTTTGTAGCTATTTTCTGAGCTTGTGGGACCCACTGGGTCATTTCCCACCAATTCCCAGCCATTGATTGTGTCTGAGCAATCCAAGCCGTTTAAAATGCTTTTTGGCGCCAATTTGTCAACCACGTTAACTTGGGGACCAAGTACGGGTTTTAAGGGTTTGGACAGTTGTGGAGGTGGAGGAGAGCTAGTGGGAGAGTGGTTGGCC
Organism: Artemisia argyi; assembly: GCA_030686995.1. Lineage (NCBI taxonomy): Eukaryota > Viridiplantae > Streptophyta > Magnoliopsida > Asterales > Asteraceae > Artemisia > Artemisia argyi. The sequence continues at coordinate 85,960,366 of CM060699.1, forward strand.
AGCTGGGGGGTGAAACCAGATAGGTGGATGGTGGTATTGAGTTGCAGTGGTGGAAGTGGTGGTTTGGAGGGAAGGGATAACTGGGGTGGTTTTGGTTTGTGTTGACCGGGTGTTGACCAAGGGTGGACTGGGCTTGGAAAAGTTGGGCCTGGTGGATTGGTAGAAGGGTGGGTTTAGATTATTAGGATAGTGGATTAGTTTGGTGTTGTAATAATAAAAGGGTCTGTTTGGTTTTAATGCTACACAAGGACCATTTTTGTAATTTATTCAAAGTTGAGGGGACTTGTTGTGTAGTATTTTCATAGTTTAAATAAGGACTAAACTTGCCAAGATTAAATATCCCAAGGACCAATAATGACAAATTCCCATATTTTATATCTGGGGACCAAAGTTGACAAATCACCAAACTTGAGGGACCAATTCTGCCATTTCTCCAAACTTTTTACCCAAGGACCATTCCTGCAAAATATGATTAGTACAAGGACTAAAATTGAATTTCTCAAAGTTTTAAACATCCCAAGGACCATTTATGTCAAATTCCAAAGTACAGGGAGTAAACTTGTAATTTTATGAAACTTTGCACCAAAGGACTAAATATGTAACTTTATGATTAAAAAGGACCTTTGATGACTTTTTCATGTTTTTAGAATAACCAGGGACTAGTTTTGCCAATTTATGAAACTTGAGGGACTAAAACTGCCAATTATGCAAACTTTGTACGTTTTTCATCTGTTTTTGCATATTTTGCATTTGAAACATATAAAACACACTTTTAAGATATTTTAAGTATTTTGATACATATTTGAGTGTTTTTGGATGTTTTGGCAGCTCAGATTGGTATAAAATGATGAGTATTTAGACACTCATCAATCCCCCACACTAAACTATTGCTAGTCCCTAGCAATCTTTTGAGAAAAACTTAATGGATTTGAAAAACTCTTTACCAAAAGCCATCACTTCTGGATTAGCCAGGTGTAAGAACTGTGGTACACCTGATAACCGTGTGATTTTGAGCAAATCACCAGCTGTCAACGGATTTGATTTGTCTTTACCAAAAGCCGTTTGCTTCTTGACTAGCCAACTCTTGATGGAATAGTCAACATCTTGGTGAGCTGATTACCAATTATGGTTTTTCCACTGCCTTTACCACAAGCCATAATCTTGCGGGCTAGCCAACTTATTAGCTTTTGAGGATAATGGGGAGTTGAGGAACGATATAATTTTTGGCAAATTGCAAGCCATAAACGGGTTTGAGATATCTTTACCAAGAACCGTTTGCTCCTGGATTAGCCAATCCTTATGTGGGTTAGACATGACGGACTGATACCATTTATTGCGTTCTAAGTGAGAAAAAATTTTAAAATTTTGGCTAAAATGGGGGTTCTTGATGGAACATGTGTTTAAATTCATTAGAATAACGAATCTCCCCCCACACTTAGAACTGAATATTGTCCTCAATATTCAAAGTACCGGGTGTTAAACCAACACTTAGAACGTAAGAAGAAAATATTCCTTAGCCTTTATTTAAGATGTATATACATACAATTATTTTTTTAGATAAAACTTCTTAAATAGAAGCTATCACTATATTTACATTTTTTTTAGAGGATATATATATATATATATATATATATATATATATATATATATATATATATATATATATATATATATATATATATATATATATATATATATACAACATGTGGGGCATCTCCCCCACACTAGGGTGAAACATGGGTGAAAACCTATGTACATGCTACTGTTTTTGATTACCGAGTCGCTAGCTTGACTCGACCCCGAATTCATTTGTCCATGGGGAAGCAAGTGGAAGAGACAATCTCAATCGGACTTTCATTCAAGACGTTTGGATAAACATTTGAAGCACGTGAAAGTTCCACACCGATGAGATATAATGACACCCGGCTCATAATTTATAAATGAGAATGCCGGGGTCAAAGATAATGTCCTCACTCCCGAAAGAGTGAAGAACAGGAGAAACCACGGAATATATGAAGAAAAGAAAGAAAGTCATGATGAAAATCATAACTAACTCCTCATCTTCAATAGGAGAATTCATTGTTTCATGAATCTCCTCTTTTAAGCTCGTTTGATCAAGACATATTATGGGTATATCTAGATCAAAATAGAAAGTATCATACTCCGGTGGAGATATGATATGAGTGAGTTCAAAGGAGAGCTCCTCGTAAAGAGAATCATTCACAAGATGTAAATCCGTGAACTCATGTTCCTTTGTGGACTCATCACAATCCTCATTCTGAATATCAAAGATTTGATTATCAATCAAAATGAATTCAGATTCGAATTCAAATAGAGGATTGGTGATAGTAGTTTTGAATGCTTCAGGAACAAGGAGATGTAAATCTGTGAATTCTTGTTCCGCTGTGAACTCATCACAATCCTCATTCTGAATATCAAAGATTTGATTATCAGTAATCAAAGTAAATTCAGATTCGAATTCATATAGAGGATTGGTGAGAGTAGTCTTGACTGCTTCGGGAACAAAGTGATTATCATTCTCTTCTTCTGAGTTGACAAGCTCAGAAGGTAATTCCTCCACATAACTGATGTCTCCAGAAGATAAAGAATTTTTATCAGTATGTGAAGTACTAAGCTCGATGTTGGGATTAGAGTTTAAAAGATTTTTAGTTTCTCCCATATCGGCTTCAAAATCAAGAATATCATCATTACTTCCAGATAGAAGTGGAATGATGTGAGTGAGTTCTTCTGTGAAATCCTCAAGAAGAGGATCAACATCAGAATGAGGCAGTGATGCCTCAACATACTCAATGTCTCCATAAGATATACAACCATTACTGGAATTAGAGACATTCTCAATTTGATCATTTGGATTATCAAGGGGGGTAGGAATATCACACATATGATCAAGAATTCCCTGTGACTCACTTGGGATTGGAACAAGGTTCTCAACACTAGACTTTATGAATTCGTTCGATTCCTTTTCAGGAATAGTGTCAAGATGCTCGTCCCCCATGCTCAGAGAGTGAGTGGGAACCTCGGGTGTGATAACATCATACAGAGGGAGCTGAGAAGGACTAGCAGTAATGGAGTCTACAAGTTCCGTTATTTTTGCTGCTGGTGATTCAGTTATATTCTTTTCTCCCTGTATTTCCATGGAAGAAGTCTCAACTGATGAACTCGATGAATCTTTTTGAATGATAACAATGTTATCATCATCATCACTGTCATCATCGTACTCATAAAAAGCAGCATAGCGAATATTGACACGTATTTTGGCTACTCTTTGCTCAGCAATTAAATCTTCCATGCTTTTCCCAGAATCTCATTCTTCAGCAAGTAATTCTGCGATAGATTTATCACGAGAATTTTGAATGAGTGGAAATTGTGGGGGTGTGAATGTGTCAAAACCGGAAGGTTGACATTGATCATCATTATGAGGACCCCCACAATATACACAAGAAGAACTTGGATCATGGCGAAGCAACATATTAGCCAACTCCTCCTTAAAATCTTTGAGTTTCTCAAGAACCTCTATATAAGGGTCTTGCTGGATATGAGGAGTTGCTTGGTTCATTTGGTACTGTGGAGGTGGGTCTTGAAATGGATAGTCGTAATTGTTACAAGGAAATGGATTCCTTGTTTGACAATCAGAGCTAAAGTGTGGACCTCCACAGTACTCACAACAGTTAAACTGTTGAGTCTGGCTTGGTGTATTTTGATACGAAGCATCATTGAGATTTGGATAATATGATTCTTGCTCGTATGAATGTGATGGGTGGTTGGAAAAATTTGAGGAGTCGTTGAATGAGTTTTGATTAGGATCATAAGCAAATGAATTACTCGATCCACAAAACAAACAACTCCCGTCTTGAATATCATTACCACATTGTTCACATGTACACCAACGACATGGAAAACCGAAAAGAGGCTCACCACAACCGTCACAAGGAACAAAATCTGGAGGTGGGACAAGTGGTGTGCTCTGAGAGCTAGAAATTTCCACCACTTCCGTTATGGTCTCGGGTTTTTGTTTTTGATAATTGTGAAGATTAGGCAAATCGTTCTTTTCAGTCACTGCCCTAAGCTCTGTACGTTTGCTTGACAAACTTTTAACCGTAAACCGTGAAAGATCAGGATTGATTCTTGAAGGTTTAGGAGCATTTGTGAGCTCAGGTTTTTGGACAACCGTGGTTTGGACGTATTTAGCACCTCCATCGTCAGAGGAAAGTACAAGGTCCTTTGTCACCTCGGTTTCATGATCTCTTTCCCTCACCGGAGAGGGAATAGGAATCGAAGGTCCATCATAATCAACATAACATCTCGACATTTTTGACAAGGCCATAAGTTTTTCAACTTTACTTTTACAGGCCCTTTGTTTAAAGAAATCGTCATCGAGAGATGCCATTAGAATTAATTATGGGACAAGTGGAAGAAAGTAGAATCAAAGGGTTTTGGGGATGAGAAACGAAGAATCAAATAGGTAGGGGTGTAAAGGTGAATATTTTTGTGTTTTGTTTTATAAAAATATGGATAAAAGATGGTAAATATACAATGGATGTATATCCAGATTCACTAATACGCAAAATCGTTTAGAATAAGCGAACAACCTCCCCGGCAGCGGCGCCAAATTTTGATTCACCTCAAACGGTCAGATAATTATTGGTCAACCACTTGTGAATGGCCAACTGTAATAGTCAAACAGCTGAGGCAAATGCTTCCGTGAAATACAGTGTTTTCCCGGGTCGTAATGTCCCAACGAGGTGTGCGATGTTTTATTATAAACGAGTCTGTGATCGAGTGAATGTGAACAGGGATATGAATAAAGGTGTGTGTGTGATTACACTAGGGTTTTATAACTTAAAATGACTTAAATAAACTAATGGAATGATTACGTGAAAGCTAGGTATCTAAAACATTTAAACGTACACCAATTTAAAATCAGACGCGATTGCGTACTGAGAAAAAGGTGAGTTTTAAGAAAAATAAACTACAAGGGTTAAAAATGAAAATTCTATAAACTTAAACTTAAAATAAAATTAAATTAAAAAGAAAACTATTTTTTTTGATTATTATATTATTTTTTTATTAATTATTTAATTAAAAACTATTTAACTATTTAATTAAAATCAAACTAAAAATAATAACTATTACAAATTAAACTAAAAACTTATAAAAATAATTTCTAAACTTAAAAATGAACTTGAAGAAAGTATAAAAAATAAAAATAAATCTTTTTGTCTTTTTATGTATTTTCTATTAATTAAAAACTATTTATATTAATTATACTAAATAAATTATTTTAAATTACAAATAATATTAAACTAACTTAGAAAATTATGAAAAAAATTATAAAACTATTTTATAACTTATAAAAGCTATAAAAATATAAAAACTAGGTGTTGCTATATAAAAATTAATTATGCTATTTATAACTTAATTATTAATTAATTATTAATAAAACTATTATTAATTATAATAAATACTAAATTACAAAATAAAAATCTGAGAAAATTATTAAAAATACTTTAACCTAAAAGGAAATTATTAAAAATATAAAAACACAACTTTCTTAATTAAAATCTAAAAATGAAAATTAAATTTAAATTAAATTAAATAGAAACTATCACTTATTTTTATGTTGGTTTTTCTTGAATTTTCTTTTTACAGATCTATTTTATACTTAAAAATAAACAACTTTTGTAAAAACAAATAATTTATAAGCTACTAATAAGCACTGTGGAAGCTTATTCCTTCCACAGTTGACTTTTGTTGACTGAAAAGGTAAATAAGCTCAACTGAGCTTATGTGGGACCCACTTTGGATAATTCTGGTTCTAATAAGTTTGTTGGACTTGTCAAAGCTAAATTTAGCCAAATAAGCTCAGTAGATAAGCTGATAAGCACAAATAAGCAATTCCAAAAACTGACTTGAACACAGAATGGGGACAAACTTTTGGGTCTGATTTAGGTGGGGTCCACTGGGATTCAGGTCAAACAAAAGGTCAAGAAATTATCCCTGGTAGGAGGGGGGTTGTAAGAACCTAAAATTATGGTCTGGGGCCCACTGTGGTGGTCACAAATCATCACCAAAGGTGGTGGTTTGACTATGGTCTGCTGAGACAGAGCACACACTTGCCCTGCAAGTGTGTTTAAGCAGTTGTGGGGCCCAGAATAAAATTACTAAAAATATAAGGCTTGTGGAAACTTAAAGATAAGGTGGTAGTCTATTACTAAAACAAATTTCAAGTTTTAAAACCTACTCCTAAATTCTAAACAAATCTTGGAAGTTTTGTAAAAATCTGAGAATGACTATTTGACTTTTTATGAAACTTAAGCTACTTTGACTTTCTTGAGATTCTAAGCTATCTAACTGATTTAATAAGCTGTATTAAGCTATGATTACCCTAATTTAAGCTAAATCTATGAGATATAAGCTAATGGGGTGGGTGTGAGATCCCAAATCCTTGACAGTTAACTGTCAAGGGATTTGGTATTGGATTTTGACTTTTAGAAATAAACTTAACCAATTTTATGACTTGCCTTAACTGACTTGGACCTAAGATTACTTGTGCACACAGAAAATACTATCAAACAAACCTGTAACACAGAGTAACAGGTTTATCCAAACACCCCTATATTAGACAGTTACACAAAAACTTTTAATAATTAAACTACAAATATGATTTTAAGACTTAAAACAGATTTAATAAACTTAATTAAAACTATATGAACTAAATTTACACTATAAAAACAATAAAAATAAATAAAGTAAGAAATTTGGAACTTGCTTACAAATTATGATCAAGGCAGAAACAAAGAACCCAAGGACTGTGAACCACCTAACAACCTTCCATAAGGTTTCTAATACCAAAATAATCCAGATCACACCCTGCTCAATGCTTCCACCTTCTTGTTCACTTGATTTTTTATTTTTCTCTATTTAATTTGATTTTCTAGTTTTTTTCTAAGTAAACTAAATTGTAAATCTTCTAGATGATCTAAAAGCTTATAAAAGGTTTGTCAGAGCTTAAATGAACTTATGAGATCATATAACAACAACAACTAACAACATACAACTTTTGTGATTTTTGAACTTTAATGAAAATGCATAATCTGAGAATCCAACTGAAATTAGAAATTGATGATTGCAAAAGTTCAAAGATACATTAAAACAACTTAAATGATTACTAAAAAGCTTACAATTACACTAAGAAGGATGAATTATACTATTCGACAATAAAACTACACTAACTAAACTAATACTTTTACTCTTCTGCTTCATTTCCCTTTTGTAGCTATTTTCTGAGCTTGTGGGACCCACTGGGTCATTTCCCACCAATTCCCAGCCATTGATTGTGTCTGAGCAATCCAAGCCGTTTAAAATGCTTTTTGGCGCCAATTTGTCAACTACGTTAACTTGGGGACCAAGTACAGGTTTTAAGGGTTTGGACAGTTGTGGAGGTGGAGGAGAGCTAGTGGGAGAGTGGATGGCCAGCTGGGGGTGAAACCAGATAGGTGGATGGTGGTATTGAGTTGCAGTGGTGGAAGTGGTGGTTTGGAGGGAAGGGATAACTGGGGTGGTTTTGGTTTGTGTTGACCGGGTGTTGACCAAGGGTGGACTGGGCTTGGAAAAGTTGGGCCTGGTGGATTGGTAGAAGGGTGGGTTTGGATTATTAGGATAGTGGATTAGTTTGGTGTTGTAATAATAAAAGGGTCCGTTTTGTTTTAATGCTACACAAGGACCATTTTTGTAATTTATTCAAAGTTGAGGGGATTTGTTGTGTAGTATTTTCATAGTTTAAATAAGGACTAAACTTGCCAAGATGAAATATCCCAAGGACCAATAATGACAAATTCCCATATTTTATATCCGGGGACCAAAGTTGACAAATCACCAAACTTGAGGGACCAATTCTGCCATTTCTCCAAACTTTTTACCCAAGGACCATTCCTGCAAAAGATGATTAGTACAAGGACTAAAATTGAATTTCTCAAAGTTTTAAACATCCCAGGGACCATTTATGTCAAATTCCAAAGTACAGGGAGTAAACTTGTAATTTTATGAAACTTTGCACCAAAGACTAAATATGTAACTTTATGATTAAAAAGGACCTTTGATGACTTTTTCATGTTTTTAGAATAACCAGGGACTAGTTTTGCCAATTTATGAAACTTGAGGGACTGAAACTGCCAATTATGCAAACTTTGTACGTTTTTCATCTGTTTTTGCATATTTTGCATTTGAAACATATAAAACACACTTTTAAGATATTTTAATTATTTTGATACATATTTGAGTGTTTTTGGATGTTTTGGCAGCTCAGATTGGTATAAAATGATGAGTATTTAGACACTCATCAATGACCTTGCTAAAATGCATGAGAAAGTAGACTTATATGTGGCCCATGAACCACAACTCTTAGCTGGCTACTGCTATCACAACTTATGTTTAGAAGGTTCAGATGAAGAAGTTACTTCTGCTAGGAAAGAACATGAAATAAGAAAGAAACATGCTGGTAATATGTCTGTTGAGGAGCTCATTGCATGGGCTGAGGAAGAAGCAAAATCTTCTTATTTAAAGTCCCCCCCTTAATAAGTCTACACCACTAAGAAATGTTTGTAAGGGCAAGGTTTTGTTTATTGGTACGTATGATGAGTATGATACAAGATTAGATTATGGCGTAATGTTAGATGACAATGAGGTAGGTCAGAAAGATCTTGTTGCCAAGTCCAATGATTTGGAGAACGACAGTTAGTCTTTGTTCACAATGTGGTTGAACAGCCTAGTATTGATGATGAAGTTCTTTCGAGACAAGACAAACTAGACGTAAAGGTATAATGATAAAAGAAGATAATGTTAAGAATAAGAAAAGAAAGAGTGTCCCTAGGGGTAATGGTATCTTAATTAGAGAAAATGATGGTCCTTTATCTTCAGACAGTGAGAGTTATGAGTCTGAAAAGTCTTTTGATTATATAAGTGATGTTAAGGATGAAGTCATTTAGCTTAGAAAAAGAAAGATCGAGTCTAAAAAAATAGTGGTGAAGATCATGAGGATACTGAACCAGCTGTTTATGATGACAGGGTACCATCACTTAATCATATTGGTGACACTTTTGGTGAGACAGTTAGAGAGCATGAACATTATATGGGATCTTTAATGCATAAAATCAAATGTAATGGAGTGGGAATCTCATACCCTTTTGTCATGGTGGAGAAACAAGATGAAAAATATCCAATACATGATGATCAAAAACATTGGAGATTCAAGAAACTTGTTGTAATGAATTCACTTATTCACTTATTTCATAACCCTTTATGTCATATAATTAATAGATGTAATATTTTACTTATACGAACGTTCTTGTTTTCTTCATAGCTTGGAGAAAAGTATGTAAATCATGAGTAATTTAGGGAAGCTCTTACCTATTATGCATTGGCAAATGGGTTTTCATTGTGGTTTAAGAAGAGTACCACACAAAAGGTTATCGCTTGGTGTGGTCGAAGGAGAGAAGTTATAAAGGATCCAAGTAAGGGAAAACATCGGGTGAATAAGAAGTACCCAACTACTCAACAGGTCAACGAATGCAAGTGGAGATGCTATGGGAAGACATTGAAAGGAGATAAAACTTTTCAAGTTATTTCATTGACAGATGACCATACATGTGTACGAGACTTCAATTATGGATGGCTTGTAAGTTTCAAATGGATTGGATGGAACTTTGGGGAAAATCAGGATGAACCCAAAAATTACATTAACTGCTATACAAGAATTGGTCATGAAGAAATACAAGTGTAAAGTTAGTGCTACTCAGTGTTTGAATGCAAAGAAGTATGCCTTGAGTGATGGTGAAGCTGATATTCAAGATCATTATGGATTGCTAAGGTCATACGCAAAGGCAATTTCATAATCAAATGTTGGTTCAATGATGAGGCGAAAAGTGTTACGCTTTTAGGGGGTCATTTAAGCCCTAAGTCATGATTATTTGATCAAATATTGCCTCAAATCGTTCCTTTTGTCATTTTAGGTACTTTGGAGAAGAAATCTGGAAAAGGAAGCATTTTGGATGTTTTTGGAGTGAAAAGTGAAGAAAACGGCAAAGTCTCCAAAATCAAGCTGGAAATAGTACCTGACGGCGTCAAGCTTTACAAGTGACGGCGTCATGTGTTGGCAAAGAGGTGGATAAAAAGTTTACACGAGACTCGTGATAACGCTCAAAATTAACATGTTTTTAGGAGCGTTATTGTGGATTTTATGCATATATTTTGGTCACTTTTATGAACTTATGGTACTTAATGAAGTATATTCTCTATTTTAGGTTCATGACAAAGAAAACCAAGAAAAAGACGAAGAAATGAACAAAAACGAAGATTTATGAATGTACGGAGGAATTCCCGACAAATGAAAGTCTCTTGGAGTATATTTGAGAAGATAAAGTCATGAAGATTGTCACTCCAAGGTGTTGGGAACGTAGTTTTACTATTTATCAAGTCTCGGTCATTTACTTGTAATAGGTTGCTAAGGCTTGTATGTTTATTTTAACTTAAGGCTTATGTAGCAAGCCCATGGGCCTTAAGCCCATTTCGTTTTCTAGAAAGGAAGGAAGGGAGTGTTGCCCTACTCCTTCCCTATATATACTAGTTATATGTAACTAGAAAAAGTCGTTGGTTATTTCATTATTCTAAGGAAACTCTTGCCTTTATATTTCTCATATTGTCTTAATCAACCATCTCTTATTCTCATCTCATTTCTATCATTCTTATACTTGTGTTTACATAAATGGTGACCTAACAAGTGGTATCATTCGCCTAATAGAGATTGAAGTATTGTTCTTAGTGTTAACGTGGGGTTCTCATCATATTTCTTCATCTTTTTTGTTTTTTTCTTTGTTTCTTTCACTCAAATCTTGAAGCTTGGACAAGTTTTAAGGTTGATATAGTGATTAGAAACTTAGATTTTGCATAAAGTATTGATCTTTTAAGGTTTTATTACTTATTCTTCTAGTTTATTGAGTTTTGTAGCTTCTTTAATATTAGAAAACTTGTTTTTGGTAGCAAAATCTTTCATATTTAGTGTTTTCTAAGTGTTGGTGAAGTTACTTGATGAAAAGAACCTTATTTCTATGCATTTTTCTTCAAAAAGTTGAGATTTTTCAAGATTCTGGTCATCTTACGCGTAACTTTTACGTACTGCCCAAGTTTTGAGCATAAAATTGTATTTTTTGGTACTTTTACGCGTAAGTTTTAGCAAAAAACCCCTTTCCTACGCATAACCTTGAATCCTACACATAACTTTAAGCAAAAAACCCCTTTTCTACGCATAACCTTGAATCCTACGCATAAGTTTTGGCAGAAAACCCATTTTCTACGCTTAACTTCATTTCCTACGCGTAAGTTGGGAATCCCACGCCTAAGTCTAATTCCTACGCAGAAGTTGATTTCCTACGCCTAAGTTTCTACGCAGAAGTTAGATCTTACGCATAAGATTAAATCTTACGCGTAAGTTTCAGAATTCTACTCATAAGTTTCTTCAACGGTCTTCTCTTCGTGCAACGGTGACTCAGTACTTCCCTAGCTTGGATAAGTTAGTGGAATACTTCGACTAAGGATATCTTTCAAGCTTGGACAAGTTTGAAAGATTTGTTTGGTTCGTTAACCTTACGCAAAACTTGAATCTTACGCATAAGCTTAATCTTACGCGTAAAGGAGAATCTTACGCATAAACTTATTGTTTACGCATAACATCCTCTCTTACGCATAACATTTAAGTCTACACATAAGTCAATTGTTACGCGTAAGATTTCATGTTATCCCAAGGATTTGACTTTAACCAAAGGAACGTGCATTTCATTCTTCTACAAGATCCACCTTTCACACAAGTCTCTTTCTACTATCTTTCACACAAGTTTTTTGGCGGGAAAATTGGAGTAAAATTTAATTTTTACAGGAGACTAAACTTTCAATTTTTACGCGAAATTTAAATTTTGGTATAACGGTGAAAATTTTGGCCCAAAATTCAAATTTTTAGGCCAAAATTCAAATTTTTTTGGTAAAATTTGGCGGCAAAATTTTTAAAACTCAAATTTTTTCTATAACCTTAGAATTGCATTTTAAAGTGATATTCAAAATTTTGGAAGAGAAAATTTTTCAAATTATTTTGGAGGGAAAACCAGAAATCACTATTTCGACCTTGAGTGTGACATTTTGTTTGATTATTTCGATTAAGTCGCAACAATCAAGAGGGAGAGAAATGTCATCTACAATGTCTCAATCACCTTCTTCCAACTACCTTCCTCACCAATATTCTCATCAGCAACAATCATCAGCAACTGTACCTTCTTCCAACTACCTTCCTCACCAATATTCTCATCAGCAACAGTATCATCAACAACAAAGTCACAGCTCCCTCATTCGTCATGTTCTGCTCTTTGGCGATGAATCAAGGCCTCCAGTATTACTACCAGGAACATATACTTATTGGAAACAAAGATTTCTACAATGGCTCACAGATCATCCTGCTGCAGATCTCATGCTTAATTCCATTTAAGATGGTCCATACAAAATGATATTTCTTGCTAACTCAACAGGGATTATCAGACTACAAACAGATGAAGATTTGAATGCTACTGAACTTGCTCAGTACGATGCTGACCAACAAGTTGCATGGTTCATGACACTAGCACTTCCCAACTCAATTTACATGTATATGGGCTTTCAAGCCAGTGCTTATGAAATGTGGAAATATCTTGAAGCTATGCATCGTACAGAAGAACTTCATCACATCAGAATGAAGGAAACTCTTGAATCTTGTTTAAGCATGAATCCACTAAAGACCATTCTCCCTGCTCCACCATCTCCAGATGTTGACCATGGATCATTAATCTACACTCCAAATGGTCTCTTCTTCAATCCTCCGAATGCACCTGAGCCTTTCTTCATTCCTCAGTACCATCCTGATACACTACATAATAATGTGCAATCTCTTCTGCAAAATCTAGTGAAGCTTAGTCAAGTATCTACTAAGAAAGGCAATGGCGCTATGACGTCAACTTCTGAATGCTTAAACACAATGAAAGATAATGATGATGAAGAAGATCTTATCGAACCGAGCATGGCATTCTTGGCATATACGGAATATATTGCAGATGAGGAAGCTCAAGATTATGATTCAACCTCACTCTCTGACGATAATGTTGAATACAATGCCACACTTAGTCAAATGGAAGTTGAAGGGGGTAATCTCAATGCAGTTTTGCAAAGTGTCATGGGAGTTATTTCTTCTGATGATGAATATGCAGATTTGGAATCCAATACAGCAGATTTGGAAACCGATACAACAGATGTGATGTTAATGGCAAACATGCAGGAATTTCACATGATAAATACTGGCTCAGAGTATGATTCTGATGATTCTGATGATTCTGAAGATCCTTTTGTGAAATTAAACAAAGAGAAACACCTGACATCTTTAAGATTACTTTATTCACACCTTAAGCTTCTCTCAAACAAAGACTTAGCAGAAACTCGTTCCGAGTATGGATTCAAATGGGTATTTCCAGACCTGTTTGGAGAAATAGTTGATATTTTCACTACTACAATGTTCGACAACGTAAATCAACTTGAAAAGCAACTTGAAACTGAAGAATTTCACGAGAGTGAATCCAATGCCGCCTTCAGAGTGCTCAAGAAACAGTTTCAACATTTCATCAATTATGACTGTGAAGTGGTAAACGAGTATTTTTTAGAATACACTCGAATTGAGGCTCAAACCATCAAAGATATATTGCTCCAACACCTGGATGCTATTGAAAAGTCAATTGTTGAAAGAGTACTTCACAGACTAGAGTATGACAAAAGGAGGAAGTTGCAGATTCAAGAAGAGTTAATTCATAAAGTTGATGCATTGGATGCTAATTTGGTTTTCATGGAAAGCAATGGGACAGAATTAAAAGAGCAGGATGACAGCAGCAGATTAGGGAATGATACAGATGCAGACTGTGCAGAGATCAGACCCTCCTATGACTCAGAACCCAACTTTGACAAAGAACAGATGGATGAGGAAGATGTCATACCCATCTATGACACAGAACCTAACTTTGACAAAGAGCAAACGGTTGAGGTACAATCTACTGTTGATCATATTATGCTTGCAAATGAGATACAACAATCTGAGCAACCTAACTTCAGTAATGAAGGAGAGGTTGACCAGAATGTTGTTCAATGTCCTGACAAATATTCTCAGTCTGTGTCCTTACCTGATAATCTAATAACTGATACGTCATACCATACTCTTGAGTCTAAAAACATTCTTCTCAAAAAGACCATTGCCCAGTTTCATAAAGTCTTTTCAAAACTAGAGGTACATTGCATTTCACTGGAACTCAAATTGCAAAACGAATCTATATATTCGGGCAACAATGGTCAATTTCTTAATGAACAAAGTAAACGTGTGGATATATTAGTTAAAGAAAACGAGCTTTTAAAAGGTCAAATTCAAGCAAAGGTGTTTGCACATGCTGCATTGCAAAACAAATTAAGAAGACTGACTGGCCAGAGTGTGGATACTAAGTTTGCAAAACCATCAATCTTGGGGAAACCGCCTTCTCAAACAAACATAAAACAATCAGTGGTTAGACAACCAACTACATTTAAATCTGAAAAACTTAAATTTTCAAAATCTCGGTTTGCCTCCCAAGTTGTTGAGAATAACAATTTGACAAAACCAGTCACTCCACATTCTTGGCCTAAGGAAAATGCATCTGTATCTGCTAAATCTCAACACGTGATTATGCCTGGCTCATCTAGGATTAGTTCGATAACAGTGTCTAAAACAAGCATTAAAAGTAAAGAGTCTTATGACACATATGACATGTACAAGAACTATGATCTAGAAAAGGCTAGAAAAAAGGCGCTACTTCAAAAGGAAGGAATTCTAGGTTCAAAACCTCGTGTGATGCCTTCCACTGTAGTACAGAACACTGCTTGTAGTAGCAAACCAAAACCTAAGAGTAAACTACAAACTAATAGGAATTGGCTAGCATCTAAGAGTAGCTGCGTAAATAATCATGTTGTCTGTGCTTTAAAATATCTTCAAAAAGGAAATTCACGTGTAAAGGCACAATCAACTAAGACAAACAAACCCATTGAACCAAAAGTCATAATTCAGAAATCTAAGAAGTGGATCAATATAGGACGTAGTTTTTCTCAAACAAGTGATGCTCCCACATTTCATTCTGCTGCATCTAAAAAGAAAACATCTCCTAGATCTAACAATAGGTAGGTACCCACGGGTAGAATTCTCAAAACGATTGGTCTTAGGTGGATTCCTACAGGAAAAATTTTAGACATGTGCACCAAAACTAATGTGATCTCCACAACATCAACCTCTGAGACAAATATGAAAACCATCGGAATTGTGTGTTCAAGTGTCAATAAGTTAGTTGACACTACATCTTTATGCTTCTAACACCTAGAACCCAGTTAAACTTGGGGCTCCATGTTCTCTGTTTTGTCTCTTCTTTCTTTCTCTACAGATTCAACAGCAATGGCTTCGGAACAAATCAGTTTCGAACCCGAGCTTAATGTTATGGTTTCTGAGCACAACAGCTTAGGACCCGCAACCAACCATTTAAAAGCACATCAACAATGGCTTCTGAGCACAACAGCTTAGGACCCGCATCCAACTGTCTGAACTTTCCAGACTCTTTGGCTGAATGATTGTCTCTCACCTGCAAAGAATTAGAATCCTTGTTTGCTCCATTGTTTGATGATACGATTGAACACCGTCTTTCTGAGGTCTCACCAATTTCCGCTGCACATCTTGATCAACATCAAGTACCTGATTCACCTCAACAAACAACAACAACTGTTGGGAAAGACGGTCCTCCAATTGCATCTCCAACAACCACAGAACTAACCGGGTCCAACTCACGACAATCAGCTGGAGACTCCATACCTATATCAGTTCCACAAACCGCAGAGCATGACCTAGAGGCGTTCTTTAACCCGTTTGCACCGACTCAACTCATTCCTGAAATCGCTGAGTCGTCTACACGCAATTTGGATCCTGCTAACATGCGAGATAATTACCAACTTTACCCTTCGACACACAATTGGACTAGAGATCATCCCTTAGTTCAAAGATTCTGATCTACTGTGACTCCAATAGTGCCATTCACAGCTTAAGGAGCATGTCGAAAAGGGTATCGTTGAATTAAATTTTGTGGGAACTGAATACCAATCGGCAGACTTGCTCACCAAAGCATTTACCTCCAACAAGGTTTGCTGATCTAGTCCATCAGATTGGTTTGTGGTGTTTGACTCCAGGTGATTTGCAAAATTTTTCTTAAAAACTGAGAGAGTCAAAAACCAAACTTATTTTATATTAAAAAAATGAATTAATCTGTGATCTTATGTGTTAATTTGAGAATTCTGAGCATTTAGGAAGATTTAGAATGAGTTTCTTGATTCATCTGTATACTTGTTTGTGCCTGATGCATTTTCTCTGTGTGCAAGTACATGTCATCCCATTGAAAGTCATAATTTCTACATTTGTCAAAATGTTTCTCAAGGAACTTATTTTGAGGTCAAAGGACTAAATGTGTTAAAAGGCTAAACTGGTAAATGGATTCAAAAAGGTGAGAAACAAATTTTTTCAAACTCTACACTCTTGTTTTACACCGGTAAAGCAAGTGTGAAGATCAAAGCAAAGTTGTTCAAAACCTTTCAAATTCTCAAAATCTGAGATGCTTTGGCTACAATAAAAGAATGTCTCTGATTTAGGCATCCCTAATACCGGAAGTTTTTCCATTCATCACAAAAACAAATTTTCCAAAAGAACCCAAGAGGTTCAACTTTAGATGGAAATCTTCTTCTTCAGATTTTAAAACTCAAAAGAGAGACTCCGGGTCTCAAACAACTTTCTAAAGTAAAAGAGTTTTAAATTTCCATTGATTCGACGAGTGTTTTATCATAATGAAACTAAGATTTTTCAATCCTCGTTGGAATTCAACATCTTTTAATCAGATTGATACAACCTACAAATGGATTTCAAATTTTGGTAAACAAAGATTTTCAGTCTCGAGGTTGTTGTCTAATCTGATTTTCATGCATTCTTTGTTGTACAATACTTGATTGTGTTTTCTAAAACCTTGAGTAGAATCATCTCACGAATCTTTCACAAAGTATTTCATAAATACGATTCAATATTCTGCTCAAGAAGACTATCTCTCGAATAAACTTCATTATTTGAGGGGGAGTATTTTGTTAAAAGAAAACTAATTTTGTATTAAAACAATGGCTTGTGCACACATATCAGTGTACAACCCGTTCTTGTAAAGAAAGGACCCTGAGGTACGCTTCAGTGCCTCAATCCTAACAAAAGGAGCGAAGGCTTCTTACTTTTGAGTAGAATTAATCAAACATTTTCTGATTTTCATAATTCTGCTCAAAAGACAAGTATTTCACCTCAATAAGTGTTCTCTTATTGAAGGGGAGTACTTGAAAACTCATCGTTCTGAAATTCAAAAGTTCTTGTTGATTTCTCCCCATAAGACTCAAAAAGCATATTTTAATCAAACGTTTCTCAAAAATAACATCTTATATGCTATTTTTGAGGGGGAGAAAAGAAAAGTGATTAAAATATGAACGTTAAAAGTTGTATCTCAAGCAAGCTAGACTCAGAATTGACCCAAGAATTGACGAAACAAAATGTTATCAATCGAAAAGACTTATCCTCGAAGGGTAATGACATCAATTTAGTTACTAGAGCTAGTTGTCACCTAAAAGCTGACAATGGAACTCTTTAACTAGCCACGTAAGAGTGTCTCGAAAAGGATTTGTCGAAGTAGAAATGTACCATTTCGAGAAACTTTTTGTGGACTTGACCAGGCCGGGTAATAACTTCAAGCTAGTCTAACTAGTGATGTAAGCGTGTCTCGAATCGGTCTTGTTCACTAAAAGTGGATCAATTCAAAAGTGCTTGCTCCTCCCGCATGTGCAAATTTATTAATTACACATGAGCACATGTGAAGGGGGAGCCCTTCATAAGTAAACACAAAACTCTCAAAGTGTTAAACAAAATGTTTGATAATCACAAACACTTTGAGAGATTTTTTCAAAGGTTTCAATGGCAATTATAGGATAGTCATGGAGTTATAAGGTGACTAAGGTTAGGAAAAACCGTCCTATGATCCGCCAGAGCCGGAGGGATCTACCCAAGGACATCACCAATAGTTAGTAATAGAAGTCCTTAGGTATGATATGAAAAAAGGAGTAAAGAATGAAAGGAGAAAGAAGGGGTTGAAGAATTAAAAAGAAAATTAAAGAAAAGGGTGAAAAGAAAGAGGCCTCCATATGTTCAAACTTAGGGCAGACACCGGGTTCAATTCATATGCTACTGGATGTTGCTAAGGCGACACCGGTATTGAAGATAAAGTCGTCATGGACCCAGTGACGCAATGCACTAAACCTTCTTAACCACTTAAGTTCTCTTAAAAGAGCTTGTTTCATTCTCACGGGGAACCGGTGTAATCTATCGACTTATCTCTTAGAGATAGTTGATATTGAAGCAGGAGACCCCTCCCCAGTTTCCGCATAGGAAACCTAAGTGTGCACTTATCGAGTCTAGAGCCATGAGATACATCAAAGATCTCTTAGGAACACTTAGTATTTCTACAACTGGTGTTCTACTTCAATGGACACCATTTGTAAACTATCAAGCCCGTCGCAGATCTTAGCAATCTGCCGAGAACATTTATGAGAGATTTACACATGTATTTCTCAATGATTGAATGGAAACTCCTGCCAGGGTCAACATCTAACAGCCCTGACAGCAGGTCACTTCGGTAACCTCTCACGGGTTACGCTTAGTGTTCGCGGTGGTTCCAAAACGGTCTACAGTCGTGAAGTGATCCCCAGTGACTCACCCAGTCATTGAGCTACCTAGTAGGTCTCGTAAGCTCCTTCGGGAGTATCTGATATGGGAACGGCCTTGATAAGGATTAGAAGGAGTTTTCACACTATGCTGTTGACAATCTCTAATTCATTGTCTGTAAGTACCGGTTGATTATTGCTAACTGTTTATCTGCAGGTATATATCACCTCCATGGCGACTGATTCAGCATGCTCATACGTACATCTTGAAGTCAAAGAAAGCTCCCTCAAAGATCTAAGCAACACAAAGTTCAAAGAAAGATTCTACACCAAAGGAAGAATCTACAAAGTTTAAAGACTAAAGATCTAAGTTTATGAATGGGAAATACGTGCATATGAATGTCATAATCCAAAGATGTATGAGCATGTTGGAAAAGCGGACAACCACCACAGACACAGAAGTGACGAACGGCAACAACGTCATAACTTGATCACTACACTATCACCAATGAACAAAGACTCAGAGCAAAGTACATTCATCTAACAACATTTTCTTTGAAGACGTCTAAAGTTATACAAGTCAAAAGTCAAAGACAAAGATGAAGACGTCAAGCAACCTTGATGACTGACCCTTAGGGGGAGATTGTTGGGAACGTACTTTCGTATTTATTCAAGTCTCGGTCATTACATTTTGTAATAAGATGATCACAACTACATCAACTAAGAACAAAGAACGATGAATGATTTAGAAGACGTCTAAAGCATTGAAAGTCAAAGATTAAGACGAAGACCTCAAGCAACCTTGATGACCGACCCTTAGGGAGAGATTATTGGGAACGTAGTTTTACTATTTATCAAGTCTCGGTCATTTACTTGTAATAGGTTTCTAAGGCTTGTATGTTTATTTTAACTTAAGGCTTATGTAGCAAGCCCATGGGCCTTAAGCCCATTTCGTTTTCTAGAAAGGAAGGAAGGGAGTGTTGCCCTACTCCTTCCCTATACATACTAGTTATATGTAACTAGAAAAAGTCGTTGGTTATTTCATTATTCTAAGGAAACTCTTGCCTTTATATTTCTCATATTGTCTTAATCAACCATCTCTTATTCTCATCTCATTTCTATCATTCTTATACTTGTGTTTACATAAATGGTGACCTAACACAAGGACTCAAGAATAAAGCACAAGAAGGAAAACGAGAAGTGAAATGAAAGAAAGAAGCTAAAACGAAGAAATAATGGAAGACTCGTTGTTCCCGACACACCTTCACTATTTTGGCCATATCTTAAGCATACGGACTCCGATTTAGGTGATTCAAGCGGCCACGGAAAGCTAAGAGAAAGATCTAAAACTTTGGTCTTTATCATTTCTATCCGGGAGGATCCATCCGATCGGATGGAGCCCAACCGATTCGTTTGGAGCTAAATGTCTCATCCATCCGATCGGCATGGCCCCGTATCTGATCGGATGGACCAATCTGACCTCTCCAAGTTATTTTTAATGCTCAATTAAGGTGCCATTATGCCCCAAGTCCGATCATATGTTCCTAATAACTCCATTTACTGCTACTTTATGACACTTAGTGCTCAAGAAACTTGCTTGGAGGCTAAGGTTGAGTTCTACTACATATAGGAGTGCCTAGCCTTAGTTTTCGGTGTGCAATTCTTTCCTCCACCCTCAAGGACGAATTGTCACCACTTTTATCTCACGCAAAAGACCACAAACCTCTGCCATTTCCAGAAGTAGTGCTCAAGTGCTCAAGCAAGTGTTCGGGTATAATTTTCCGGCTTGGTTAGAAGTTGTAGTTGATTGGAGGCTTGAAGGTTGCTATAATCTTTCACCTATGCCTATTGTAATTCATACTATGGGTAAACTTTGTTACTTTTATATTTCAAGATGTTTGTTATTGATGTGATTCTTGTGATGAATGTTCTTTGTGTGCTTGTTCTCTTATTGCTTATCTTGTGGTTTGATCTGTGACAATCATAACCACCAATTTGTTATTTGATTAAACAAACAAACAACACTTGAGTGCAACCAATTCTTTTGGGACGACCTTGATTTACCACTCCTATACTACAATTGACTAGGGTATACTTGCCCGAATGTGTTTCTAGTTAACCGGTAATTCTTGTTTCTATAAATTTAAAACATGGTTGCTAATTAGCACATCAAGTATTTGGCGCCGTTGCCGGGGACTTGCGTTTGTATTCTTGTTTGATAAACTGCTCATTTGCTTATTATATTGATTCCTTGCTTGATCATAATTCCGGCATCGCCGCAACAAATTATTGGCGCCGTTGCCGGGGTTTTGGTTTCAGGTGTTCTATAAATGCTCATCTCAATGTTTGTTTCAAAAAAAAAAAAAAAAAAAAAAAAAACGTGCTCGAAAGTGTTTGCGAAAAAAAAAGAAAAAAAGAAAAAAAAAAACCACCACAACCACCCAAATCATTTCAACCGATAGGTCACCACCCGTAACCGATTCGGTTGCAGGTTTCGGACCCAAAATAAAATTAGTTTGTGTTTTTCTTATTTTGTGAGTTTTGTGTTTAATAAGTTATGTGATCTCTTGCATGTTTTTGTGTGTGTGTGTGTTTTTTTTTTGTGTTATTTTTGTGTTTGTTAGTTTCGTATAAATGTTTAATAAGCTTATCTTGTTTTAGATCGTCTTGTTTTTATTTGTGTTACGTGACTAATTATAGTTGCTTGCGTCTATGTGCTTGTCATTTCTTTTGTGATCGTGCTCTTATTTATTTATGTTTGTTTTTGTTTAGTGTCATTTTATGTTCTTAATGTTCTACTTGCATATATGTGTTTATGTGTTTTATTTACTTGTGTTTATTTTTGTGTTTGTTATGTTATGTGTTTTTGTTTTATTTTATCAATATAAAGTTTTAAGTAAAAGTTTATAAAAAAAATAAATATAAAGGAGTTTTGAAAATTTTGGTCCAACCGAATCGGATGGATTTCCATCCGATCGGTTGGAGCTCTCGGTAAAAATTTTAGATTTTGTCAACTTTCAACCGAATCGGTTGGATGTCTGACCGATCGGTTGGACCAATCGGTAAAAAAAAATTAAAAAAAAAACATTTTTCTTATTTTGTTTTTATGTGTTTGTGTTTGTGTTTAGATCGTTTAAGTTTAAATGTCTTTTGGTTTTTGCAAGAGTATCATGTCTTTTATTCTACTTAAACTCGGTTTTACATTTTTAATGTTTAGTACGTTGTGAATAAGTAAGTACATGTTTTTAGTAAAATAAAATGTTTTGCACTTTGTGGGTATGTTCACTGGAAACCCTCACAAGACTTCACTCGTCCACTCAGGCCACCGAGGGGTTTAAAAGGCTTGTTGCATACGCTAAATGCAATCGTGATGCCTACGAAAGTGAGTTTTAGAATTTTACGTGTTTTTGTAGTTTAGTTTGTTTTTGCAGATTTAATAAGCTCTTGGAGATTGGATTATTGGTGACATTGTACTTGGTGTGTTGATGTTTTGTTGGAAGCGAAATTGATTGATCTCACATGCTTAGCATCTTATCATTTGGAGTTCGATCGCGATTTCTACGGCCCGGGAAGTTTCGTTACTCTTGGACTATCTTTATTTATTTTTCCCTATTTCACATGCTTTGAAGTTTATTATTCACATTTAGTACAATGCTTAACTTAAGTGTGGGGGAAAGTAAAATAGTGGAAAACGAAACTCATTTTTAACTTATAATTTTTGGGATAATAAAAAATGTATTGCTTGCCCTTATGATCTAGTTGTTTTCACGCTTTTAGGAAAATATATTAAAATAACTGGATAAATCCACTGGTGAAATCGGTAATTTTGAAAATTTTGAGATGTGTCCCGATTAATATTGCAATCCATTCTAGGATCGATAACATTTGCTAACGCATATTATAACCCTTTCCACTAAATTGTGAGATTTTGGGCCTATTTCATATATAGCATACATTTTTTTTGCTTGAATCTTTTGTTATGAGTGTGCCGGTGATTTTATTTATTCTAGAACTTGTACTTGTAAATCATTACCAGACCGCAGTAAGATCGCATTCGTGTGATATAAGTGTATTCGTGTGATAAAGAGGCAACCTTAGGAATAAAACCAAATGGCAATCCGTTTACAAAATAATTTTTGCTAACCACATCGGTTAGTTACCCTCGTATTTGGAACCCATTTGTTAGCGTTTATCTTTAACGCTAGATACCCCTAGTTTCACCCTCTGAGCCATCCCATTTCTTTTGTTACATCCAGAAAAATACAAAAATATTTTACACTTTAAACCTTAGCCTAACCCTTTGTCAGAGTCTAAATGGTGGGTTGCTAGTTGCTTGGTATGATGGATTGTTTTTGATGATTAATAGTTAGCCACACTTTGTCACTTGTGTGTGCCATTCCAACAAGATGAAGGAGAAGTCTTTCGTATTTTGTATTTTTTGTGGTGTATGCTTATAAGAAGTGTGGGGGAGATGTGATGAAATATATATATATATATATATATATATATATATATATATATATATATATATATATATATATATATATATATATATATATATATATATATATATATATATAAAAGAATAAGTCATCGAGAAAAAAAAAGAGAAAGAAAAGGAAAATATATATGTAATGACAATTATAGCAAATGTGCTATATTATGTATGGAGATGAAGAAATAAAGTTATGTGATATGTTGTTAGTCAATGTGCTAAATATGAAAAATATTATTATGGCGAATCGATGTATCGATATGTGAAAGTTTGAAGAGGAGGAAGTTAACTATAATCATTTTTGGGTTTGCGGTTTGTTTGGTGACTAGCAACAATGGGACTTAGACTTGACTTGATTTTTCTTTTAAAACCAATTTCATAAATATTCCCATGCCTTATCCCTACCCATAGCTAATTACTTTATTCGTTGTTCTTTCGAGTCTCCGGAAATAGTAATGGCTTTGTGAGAATATCAAGTGCAAGAATATTGTAGTGACCATCCGGTTTTTGAGTAATCAAGAATTCGCGTCAGCAATCTATTATGTTTTTGTATAAGATGTTTGAATATAAGCCTGGTATAAACCCTTTAGCTTTACATTACAACCCAATAAAAGACCTCTTTAGATGTTTACACTTGGTGCTTACGCTACGTCGGAGGAGTTTTGTTTCTTGTACAAGCCTATGGTAATATTTGGATCATGACTGAGCAATGAGTGTGATTTCTCTTATATACTCCACTACCTAAATAAATGAGTGATAGAGTGAATTATACTTTGTTTCTTTTCGTGAGGTGTTTAGAAATGTTAATCAAGCAAGAAAATCATTAGGTATTGTCAAACATCTCGATTTTCACCTTAAAGCTTAAAACGATGAGTCTTATCTTGTACTTGTACTGGATAGATTTGCATCATATTTTTCTAATCATTCTTGTGCACCATGCGGATTTATTTTCTTTAATTCTAGATTTGCTTGAGGGCAAAGTTTAAGTGTGGGGGATTTGATAACGCTCAAAATTAACATGTTTTTAGGAGCGTTATTATGGATTTTATACATATATTTTGGTCACTTTTATGAACTTATGGTACTTAATGAAGTATATTCTCAATTTTAGGTTCATGACAAAGAAAACCAAGAAAAAGACGAAGAAATGAACAAAAACGAAGATTTATGAATGTACGGAGGAATTCCCGACAAATGAAAGTCTCTTGGAGTATATTCGAGAAGATAAAGTCATGAAGATTGTCACTCCAAGGACTCAAGAATAAAGCACAAGAAGGAAAACGAGAAGTGAAATGAAGGAAAGAAGCTAAAACGAAGAAATAATGGAAGACTCGTTGTTCTCGACACACCTTCACCATTTTGGCCATATCTTGAGCATACGGACTCCGATTTAGGTGATTCAAGCGGCCACGGAAAGCTAAGAGAAAGATCTACAACTTTGGTATTTATCATTTCTATCCAAGAGGATCCATCCGAACGGATGGAGCCCAACCGATTCGGTTGGAGCTAAATGTCTCATCCATCCGATCGGCATGGCCCCGTATCCAATTGGATGGACCAATCTGACCTCCCCAAGTTATTTTTAATGCTCAATTAAGGTGCCATTATGCCCCAAATCTGATCATATGTTCCTAATAACTCCATTTACTGCTACTTTATGACACTTAGTGCCCAAGAAACTTGCTTGGAGGCTAAGGTTGATTTCTACTACATATAGGAGTGCCTAGCCTTAGTTTTCGGTGTGCAATTCTTTCCTCCACCCTTAAGGACGAATTGTCACCACTTTTATCTCACCCAAAAGACCACAAACCTCTGCCATTTCCAGAAGTAGTGCTCAAGTGCTCAAGCAAGTGTTCGGGTATAATTTTCTGGCTTGGTTATAAGTTGTAGTTGATTGGAGGCTTGAAGGTTGCTATAATCTTTCACCTATGCCTATTGTAATTCATACTATGGGTAAACTTTGTTACTTTTATATTTCAAGATGTTTGTTATTGATGTGATTCTTGTGATGAATGTTCTTTGTGTGCTTGTTCTCTTATTGCTTATCTTGTGGTTTGATCTGTGACAATCATAACCACCAATTTGTTATTTGATTAAACAAACAAACGACACTTGAGTGCAACCAAGTCTCTTGGGACGACCTTGATTTACCACTCCTATACTACAATTGACTAGGGTATACTTGCCCGAATGTGTTTCTAGTTAATCGGTAATTCTTGTTTCTATAAATTTAAAACATGGTTGCTAATTAGCACATCAACGCGCCAGATTGTTTTTGGAATTTAAAGAGTGACCGCGTCACCTTTTGGGACGCCTAGGCCGTCAAGAGTAAATTATAAGTTGACGGCTAAGTGATGATTAACAAGTGACGGCGTCAGATCTGGATCTAGGCACTCCGAGAAGAGTATTGGCGGCTAGTTGATGGCGTCACACGTATAACGTGAAGCCGTCAGATTGTATTTCTCTATATATAGTTTTCTAATTTTCATTCTGTGGAAAACTAGAAGGGGGGTTGAATAGTTTACCGGTTTTAAACTTGATTTTCTTCTAATACTTTTACGTGTAATTACCAATTAAGATGTATCAAACAAGAAATTATATGCAAGTATAAAAGTAAGAAATGATCAAACCATAACACGATTGTTTATCGTGGTTTGGATACAAGGACTCTTTTTCCTTGCCCTACTCCATGCCCAGAGTATCCAACTCGAGAGTTTTCTTGCACTAATCAACAAGCTCCTTTATCCGGCGGAGAAAACCTTACACGTCGCTTACACACTATTTCCGACACTAAGCTAGATGTCGAGTTCTTTCACAAGGGTACAACCACTCCTGATAGTTCTTTTACAAGGGCACAACAACTCCCGATACTCTAAGTATTTTGAGGACTAAAATACTAACCGATCACTACAAATGGATACAATACAATGAAGTATAAACTTTACTAATTTACACTAATGCTATGCTAGACAAGTCTTGCAATGTTCTTTTGAGGCTTGTAAGATCGTGATCTTCTTGCTACAAAGAGAGATTCACAAATATGGAAGTTTACTGAGTTAGAAATGAAGTATATGCAGTGAAATATGATAGAGAGTGATAACCAAAACTCAAGAAGTAAGTTGCTATTTATAGGCCTTCAAACATACCAACCCACGGAAACGGCGGAACCCATCCTTTGGTTCCGTCCGTTATGCCCGAGGGTTCCGCCAGCATGTCTGACAGAATCCTGCATAAAATATTTCACAATCTAACACAATATTCTCAAGATTTCCCAAAGTCAACTTTGAGATCTTGAGTGTGAATCAATACATAATAAAACATGTTTCTTACACACTTACACACATGTTTCCTTGAAGGGACATGTGTGATGCAAGGAATGATGTAACTTAACATTTTATTTCTAATTTTAGATATTCCTAAAACAGAAAGTATACTTGTAAAAATAGTTTATGTACAGAGTCAAAACATGTTTGTTTGAAATGTTTAGCAACTGAATGTTTTACTAAAAAGAGTTTGGTTGCTTATATCCTAATATGACAAACTAATTAGTAAACTTGCTAAATATAAATAATAGACATTTTCAATACATGTACTTAAACTAAGGTATACTTACTTAGAAATTACTTTGTGAAAACATGTAAATATAGTTTGAGTGAAGTTAAGTAAAAGACTTTTAAACTATATTTATGATTTGCCAAAAATAAACTTTATCTTTTGTAGTTAACAAAACTAAGAAAGATCGTAAAATATAAATAACGTTTTTAGGCGATATTTGTATTAACAATCTCCCCCTTTTTGTTGACGACAAAACATAGATTTTATTTTTATGCAAATGGACAATTATAGATTTTGAGCCTTTTGAAAACTTACATTTCATATGATTATTTCAACTTTTGAGTATGTCATTTTATATGATGTATTAAAAGTTGATTTGGTAAAATATATCCTATCTCCCGCTTTTTGTCGAAACAAAAAGAAGAGTAGCGAAGCGGAAATGTGTTAAGCCAAATGCTCCCCCTTGGACAATACTCCCCCTAAATGGAGTGCCAAGAGAGGATACATGGATTTTGGTCCTACAAGAAAAAGGTTAGTTTGTTGTAGAGATAAGGATAAGAGCATAATACCAAGTATAAGCATTCATCACATAACAACTATTTAGTAACAAACAACCAAAAGAGAATGACCAAAACAATATATATAAGTAGAACCATTTCATTTCAAGTAAAATTTAAATATTGACTATAAATAGTCAAACCTAAAGACTTGAAAAAAGTCTACTATTTAAAGAACAAATAAACAAGGTGAAATGAAAACTACACCTACAAATAAAAAGGGTCCTGATGAGTGTGTAAATACTCATCATTTTTAGTCAAATCTGAACTGCAAAACAATTAAAAACACTAAAAAATGCACCAAAATACGAAGAAAATCCCAAAGATCGTGTTTTATATGTTTCTGATGCAAAACGAGTGAAAACAAACGAAAAACAAACAAAGTTTGCATAATTGGCAGTTTCAGTCCCCCAACTTTCAAAAGTTGTCAAAATTAGTCCCTGAGCGTTTATTTAGAAAGAAAAGTCAAACCAAGTTCTTAAAAATCAAAAGTTACCAAATAATGATCTTTGGGTGAAAATCTTTCAAAAATGTACAAGTTTACATGATTGGTCCCTCAAGTTTCAAACTTTGGCAGATTCAGTCCCCGGGTGTTTCGTTTTGGAAAATTATCAACAATGGGCTTTGTGGAATTACAAGAGAGCAAGAATGGTCCTTATTAGCAAGCTTTGAAAAATAACATGAGTGGTCCCTGAAAAATCAGCAAGTTACGAAATTGGTCCTTATGATATCCTAGTTACAATACCAAACGGACCCTCTTTGTTATTAATAATCCCAAACTCAAAACCAAACCAAACAATAGCCCACACCCCTTATACCTCCAATCCTGCTCAACTCCCCCTTGGCCCATTTCATAAACCAAACCCTAACCTGCGTATAATAAAAAGAACGCCCCCCTTCCCTTGACTTGGTCAAACACAAAACATCACCCATCCCGATGACGCGAAAAATGAACCACTTTTAGGGGGTCATTTAAGTCCGGAATTGAATTTATTTGATCAAATATTGCCCTAAATCGTTCCTTTTGTGATTTTAGGTACTTTGGGAGAGAAATCTGGAAAAGGAAGCAATTCAGACGTTTTTGGAGCATAAAAGTGAAGAAAACGCCAAAGTCTTAATTTTCCTTGCTGGGAACAGTAGGTGACGGCGTCAAGAAGGAATTTCTAACGGCGTTAAGAGTAATTTCCATGACGACCCAGTACAGAATTGAAGGCGTCACGAAGTAGGGCATCAAGAGTAAAATGCATGACGGCCTGGAAACACATAACACATGACGGCGTCAAAAGTAGATCAAGGCAGTCCGAGAAGTATTTTGGCGGCGAGATGACGGCGTCACCAAATTGGTCTTGACGCCGTCAGATCCTATTTCCTATATATAGTTTTCTAATTTATACACATTATGGAGAGAAGTTTTGGAGAAACCCTAAGGCCAAACTTAGTACGAATTTTACAGGTTTTTCAAGGGTTCTCAGCCCTTGAACCCTTTCATGTGTAATTGAGATAAGTGTTCTTTTAATTCAATCAATATGTCTATGTGTTGGTTATCTATATATTGTTCTTGTCTTAATTCAATCATGCTAGGCTAGATCTATCTTGTGTTTTCTTAGATCTAATGAAACCTAGATGTTAATTATGTGTTGATTACTTGTTTATGGTTGTATTAGATGAATGATTTCGATGTTAGGCTTAAGAAAACTGGCAGATCTCCAAATGGTAACATGCTTGAACGTCTTAGGAAACATGAACTGACGTGTACTAGGTTTTATTGGTTGTTTTTAATGCATGAGTAAATTCTAATGATCCCATGTTAGGAGCTTCTTAGCCGGCTCGACATAGGAGTGAAGTAGGCACTCATAGGATTGGGGAATTAAGTGCGCCACCCCATGAATGGTATTAAGGAATACAATCTGTCATCTACGCAACTATAACAAGTTATTAACGTGTAAAAGATATCTAGGGAGTAGTGAAATCTAAGTAAACACAACTTCTCCACTTATTGCTTACAACCTTAGTTTAATTTAGTTTATTTTCATTTCTAGTATTTTATTTTGATTGCATCTTTAGTATTGGGTTAGTTGACTAGCAACTAATTCCGCCCAAATCCTTCAAACCTGAGATTTTTACTTGCTTTCTAAAAAAAATAATCATCCCTTATCTTTAGAACTAGTATTTAGGTTTTCTAATCCTAGCGACACTATTCCTAGCTGAACGATCAATCCCCCGGTACTTGTCACTATACTATACTACAACGATCAGGTACACTGCCTGGTGGGGGTTGTAAGCTTCTCAAGATCCCTTGAGAGGTAAAGCCTGGTGCGATTCCCACGTATCAAGTTTTTGACGCCGCAGCCCGGGGAATAGTTATTGTCTAGGTTAGAATCTCTTTTTATTAGGTCTACTTGCTAGATTCCTTTCTAGTAAAATTTTATTTTTATTTCTAGATTTTCTTTAGTCTATCTTAATTCTTTGTGTCTTTGTTCGTAACTCTTCACCACCCGAGATCATGGACAACGGGAACATCTTTGAACCCGTCATCCCACCACAACAAAACCCACCACTAGAACCTCTTAGGCCCCAAACCTTAGGAGAGTATTTCCGACCTAGCCACCAAGGCTACCGAAACACCATTGAGCTCACCGGAGCCAATGTGACCCCCTTGCGATCCGAAACTATCCGGTTGGTGCAAAGCGGATGTGCATTCCATGGACTTGGTTCTGAAGATCCAAACCAACATCTTAAGGACTTCCTTAAAATCGTAGATTCCATAGACCTAGATGTTGAAACTAGAGAGACAACCCGATTACGCCTATTCCAATTCTCTCTACGGGATCAAGCTAGTCAATGGCTTGAGCGTTTACCCGCGGGATCCATCACCACATTGGATAATCTCATCAATCGCTTCCTTACTCAATTCTTCCCACCGGGAAAGACTGCAATGCTTAGAAATGACATTTTGATGTTTGAACAACATCAGGGTGAAACTTTCTACGAAGCATGGGCCCGTTTTAAGGATCTCCTCCATAAGGTCCCTCATCATGGTATAAACCTTTGGTTATTAGTCCAGATTTTCTACGACTATGTTGACTATCACACTAAGCGCACAATCGATAGGGCCGCGGGAGGTAAACTGCGTGATAAGAACGCCGAGGAGTCCTGGGCAATTATCGAGGAGCTCGCCGCTGATAATCATGAGATGTGTGAGTTTAATCATACAATAAAAGCGGCCATCAATGCAGTCTCAACATCTGGAACAACCACCGAAATCCCCGATGAACTCCTATGCAAACTCGAGGCAAAAGTTGACTATTTTGAGGAAAGGCAAAGGAGACCTTTAAGTCCTAGACGGGCTACTGTCAATTCTGTCTCGAAACAAACTTCGGCACCATTATCTGAGTCACCCTCTAGAGAGAATGTCGAGACTTTTCAGAACTATGCCCCACCTTGTTCCCCTCTCGAGGAGCTTAGCTCGGAGTTTGAAGCTAGGATGAGAGAATATATGGCAACTCACTCGGATCGGCTTGCTAGATTCGAGGAAGCAGTTTATAAGCAAAAAGAGGAGATGCAGGAGAAAATGAATGAGATGATGAGTCTATTAGAGGAGTATGCCAACCAGAGAACCCCCGAAAGAATGTTACTAAGGAAAGAAAGCGCCACTCCCACTACCCAATTTGTTAATTCCATCACAATTGTCCACAAGGATAACGAGAAGGTAGAAGCCCCTACTAAACAGACCTTAGAAAAACCACCAAAATCCCAACCTTTGAGTCGCTACCTGAAACATGATATAAACGAAAACACCATAACAAATTGGATTAAGGGTGACGGGCGTAACCAACCTTCCAAACAGGGTTCTGAGAAAGAGGAAAAGGTAAAAGATGAGTATGATTCGTTACCTGGGGGATCAGTATTCGAGAGGCTATTGGTACAGAAAGTGGCTACTAAGCAGATAGCGTGTGGGAACTTTGAGATACCAACTAGCATCGGGGACTTAAAATATCTTAGTGCTTTCGCCGACCAAGGATCGGAAGTAAATCTTATGCCCCTAACTATTTACATCCAACTAACGTCAAAAATGCCAATCCCTACTCGTGTTAGGTTGTCCCTTACTGGACACTCGTACGTATACCCGCTAGGGATCTCAGAAGATGTATTAGTTAATGTCGCAGGGTTCATGTACCTTGTTGATTTTATAATCATCGATGATAAAGGATATGGATGCATGCCAATAATCCTTGGGGCACCATTCCTCGCCACCGCTAGGGCTGTCATTAAAGTATGAAGGTAGGAAAATTGAGCTTAAATCTGGAAAAAGAAAGATTAGCTTCCCCATGACTCCACGAAGTGGGCATGAGAATTTGAGTTGGAGAAAGATCAAAAATAACATTGACACGACACCCATTCGTGTTCAGAATAAAATTCTTACATGGGAGGCAAGAATCAAAAGCTATAAGGAGGCTAAATATGAAAGAAGCAAAAGCAATAAGGTTCAGGTCGAATTCAAACATACTCAACCCGCAGAAAATCACGTACAATTTGAGGAAGGAAACTTGGTACTCTTGAGACACTTGGAAACAAAGATACCACCCGATAAACCAAGTCCTTGGTGGTATGGGCCTTTCACAACTAATGGCGTGAGCCAAGATGGGATAGCTAACTTGAGAAGTGAAGTAGGTGGAATGGTGATTGCAAGTATCGATAGGTTAAGGCACTACCACCATAACAGTAATGATCACAACTACATGGGGTATATCATTTCAAGGGATGAGGTCACGTAGTAACCCATGACCTTGAGTCTAGCTACAAGACTCGTAAATAAAGAAAAGCGCTTCTTGGGAGGCAACCCATGTTTTGTGTGATTTTTTTGTTTGTTTGTTATTTGCTTCCATATGCATGCTTTATTTTTATTGTTGGTAGATCATGTTTCTCAATTAAATAGTGGAAATACTTTACTTTGTTGTTTTGGCCTGGTCTTAACTCCACCTAAAAGTATTTTTGCAAAAGATAAGTGTAAGGGGAAACCCCAAATATGTTTTTAAGAAACAAACCGATCATGATTCTCCACAATATTAAATGAACATGTATATTCGTATTTGTTAGTGTTAAATGCTTGTATTGAGTCATAATGAAGTTTTGCAGGATTTTCCAGGAAGTGAGACCAAGTTTTTCCAGAAATTTTTCGGAAACTTAACATAAGAATTTCTGCAGGTCACTTCTGACGGCGTCACGAGTTAACTCTTGACGGCGTCACCTGTAAAAATCTGGAAATTTTACCAGTTTTGTTTTTCTAACGGAGTCTTATGGTTTTTTGTTAATTATTAAGTTTTATAATCTCCAGGAAATCTGCAAACTTCATTCCACAAGCATTATATCTTATTTTGTTTTCTAGGATTTAGTAACTTATATAGGTTGCCGCCGATTTTATGCGAGGTTGTCTTGTCTATTTTCTCAGGATTTACAGGTTATGTATGACAAGAAGATGATTTATATTCTGGAAGGGAAGCTTTGATTGTTCATTTTCTTGGAGGAAGATCTAACCTGGCCACCTTATTATCCATACCGAGCGAATCAGGGGAGTATTTGATTTCATTCTTTTTACTTTTTTACTTTTACATTCTTTACTTGAACATTGGGGACAATGTTCATCTTAAGTGTAAGGGGAGGGTAAAATGATGATACCTTACATGTACACTTTCGCTTGAGTTTGTTTTGTTTAATGGTAGATGTGTAATAAAACTATGAGAAATACTTGTTAGTGCAATTTTAGCGCCAAATTTAAATTTTTTTACAACATTTAGGAGTGAAACTTTAGCCATAACAAGCGTCTCATGGATAGGAGATTGTATGACTAGCACATAACCGTACTTTCAGAAAAATTTTCCACCCAAATATGTGAGGTTCGCCTTTAGATTTGATAGGAAAAGCATTCATTATTAGTGCTTATGAGTGTACCGGTAGCATTTAGATTCTAGAACTTGCGTTAGTGATGCATCCCGAGACCGCTAGTGAGACTACATTCGTGTGGTAGGATTTACTACATGATAAGAGGCATTAGGATCACCCTTGTGTTAAACCCGTATTATAATTACTTGACCATTTAAGTCATATTACTTGGCTAGTTAAGTCAACTAATTTTTCCCACACCTTAGCGTTGTACTCATTTTTAGTACACGATACCCCTAGTACACCCCTCCGAGCCTATCTTTTCGTTTCTAACTTTAAGCATCTTACTTAAAGGAAGAATTTGTTACACACCACTTAAATGTACAACCAAATCGCCTTAGCCTTCCGTGTATGCGCTCATTTTTAGTGCATTATTGTTATTTGTTAAACCCTAAGTTAACTATCTAATTGATTACATGGTTGCTAAGTCGAGTCATATCCTTGTACATATTGTTTTGGGACGATTGGGACTCATGGGTAAAGTACTTATTTTATGGAGTAATGGGGAAGAACATCATATATTACCCCCATATGTACGTTAATCTTAAAAGTGCTCCAAGTGTTTTGATTTTCTTGATTCGAGTCATTAGATTAGTTTATTGTAAAGTATGTAAAAATTCACGTGTAAGGGGAATTTTCATTCCCTATGATGTATTATTTTGGATGGTAGGGTAAGAGTGTATGCAAAAAAAAAAAAAAAAAAAAAAAAAAAAAAAAAAAAAATCGAAAAATCAAGAAAAAAAAATAGAAAAAGAAAAGAGAAAAAAACATACGGACTACCATCCCTTTTCACTCTATGTTCATTTTTATATTTTTGTTATTTTTCATTTATTAGCTTAAGTCGAGTCTAGTCTTGGCTTAGCAACGCCACATTGTACATGTAATTAACCAAGATTGTTAGCTCGCCACCAGTAAAACTTCCTTTATCCAACAAAACCGTGTATTTCATATCCCTACACCTAACGTTACAACCCTTTAAAAGACCTCTTTGATAGTTTATCCTAGGTGCTTACGCCATATGGTGGAGGTTTGATCCTTTCCCAAGCCTATGGTAATCTATTTTGCAATGACAGGTAGTGAGAGATATCTTCCGTTTCCATATTGTAATTTATACTTTATTACACCCGAGAGATGTGAGTATCTAAACACAATTTGTGCTAGTGTATGACTTCCGTGCTTGTCTATTGGTCTTTAGTGGAACGATTATTTGTTGTAATTACTTTTATATTAGTGTTAAATGACCCCTAACTTGTATTTTGACTAGAATAAAAGCACATTTGCTTGAGGACAAGCAAATCTCAAGTGTAAGGGTATATGATGAGGCGAAAAATGAACCACTTTTAGGGGGTCATTTAAGCTCCGGAATTGAATTTATTTGATCAAATATTGCCCTAAATCGTTCCTTTTGTGATTTTAGGTACTTTGGGAGAGAAATCTGGAAAAGGAAGCAATTCAGACGTTTTTGGAGCATAAAAGTGAAGAAAACGCCAAAGTCTTAATTTTCCTTGCTGGGAACAGTAGGTGACGGCGTCAAGAAGGAATTTCTGACGGCGTCAAGAGTAATTTCCATGACGACCCAGTACAGAATTGAAGGCGTCACGAAGTAGGGCGTCAAGAGTAAAATGCATGACGGCCTGGAAACACATAACACATGACGGCGTTAAAAGTAGATCAAGGCAGTCCGAGAAGTATTTTGGCGGCGAGATGACGGCGTCACCAAATTGGTCTTGACGCCGTCAGACCCTATTTCCTATATATAGTTTTCTAATTTTTACACATTAAGGAGAGAAGTTTTGGAGAAACCCTAAGGCCGAACTTAGTACGAATTTTACAGGTTTTTCAAGGGTTCTCAGCCCTTGAACCCTTTCATGTGTAATTGAGATAAGTGTTCTTTTAATTCAATCAATATGTCTATGTGTTGGTTGTCTATATCTTGTTCTTGTCTTAATTCAATCATGCTAGGCTAGATCTATCTTGTGTTTGCTTAGATCTAATGAAACCTAGATGTTAATTATGTGTTGATTACTTGTTTATGGTTGTATTGGATGAATGATTTCGATGTTATGCTTAAGAAAACTGGCAGATCTCCAAATGGTAACATGCTTGAATGTCTTAGGAAACATGAACTGACGTGCACTAGGTTTTATTGGTTGTATTTAATGCATGAGTAAATTCTAATGATCCCATGTTAGGAGCTTCTTAGCCGGCTCGACATAGGAGTGAAGTAGGCACTCATAGGATTGGGGAATTAAGTGCGTCACCCCATGAATGGTATTAAGGAATACAATCCGTCATCCACGCAACTATAACAAGTAATTAACGTGTAAAAGATATCTAGGGAGTAGTGAAATCTAAGTAAACACAACTTCTCCACTTATTGCTCACAACCTTAGTTTAATTTAGTTTATTTTCATTTCTAGTATTTTATTTTGGTTGCATCTTCAGTATTGGGTTAGTTGACTAGCAACTAATTCCGCCCAAATCCTTCAAACCCGATATTTTTACTTGCTTTCTAAAAAATATAAAAATACAAAAATAATCATCCCTTATCTTTAGAACTAGTATTTAGGTTTTCTAATCCTAGCGACACTATTCCTAGCTGAATGATCAATCCCCCGGTACATGTCACTATACTATACTACAACGATCAGGTACACTGACTGGTGGGGGTTGTAAGCTTCTCAAGATCCCTTGAGAGGTAAAGCCTGGTGCGATTCCCACATATCACATCCTTTCTTCAACTCGTATTACCCAGGAAACTGACAACCCCCCCTTTACCCAGCAGATAAACCAGTCACTCTCACCTCCTGGATATTAGTACCCACAACAAGCCAAACCTTCACGAGATACCACCCTCCTTCACGTGATGCCACACTCTCCATCACCACGTTGGCAATCCTCCAACACCAAAAATTGATCCAATGGCTCATATCTAAGGGATTAGTGCACTAGCTTCATCCAAGGGCTGCAATGGTTTGGGGAAAACACAAAGTTGTTCCAAGCTTTTTACTCTCACACAAGAAACACAGAAGAAGAAGACAAAAAAAAGAGGACCCTTGCACTTTTTCTAATATTAATAGCAGTTGGGAGCCAAGATGGAAGGCAATTAGGATCTTAGATAAAAAGTTAGGAGTAGGGTAATTTTAATTAATGTATTTTATTTATGATTCCTGTTCTGTAACGTTTTCATTCAAGTTTAATTAAAAAATTCTCAGTTTTTTTTACTTAATGCCATAATAGTTTTGAAGTGCTCTTACCTTCTGCTTATTTAATATGCTCAGTCAGTGTTTGTTAGGAAGTAAGTAGGTTAGTTGGTTGGAGTGTTCAAGGATTGTGGCTCAATTCAAGGGATATTGTGTTTAAAAACTCAAAACAGTCAACTGCAAGACAGTTTGGTACAATAGGATTTTAGGAGTAAAGAAAGTTTTAGGTCATTGAGGTTAGTTGAATCAGCTTCAGAATGCCATAGTTAGGTGAATAGAATTAGACTTTAACATTTTCAGTTTAGTTCAAAAGCTTTTAACTAGTTTTTCAATTTCTTTTTCTTTAATACTGTTTCCCATAAGAAGCCTAGGTTGAGTTCATTTTGAGGCCTTTCAGTGGTTGTTTCTAGTTCACAATAGCTCACTATAGGGTATTGGTTGCCCATTCAAACCCATTTTCACCCATTGTAACAGCAGCCCCCACCTATCCCTTTTGACTCTAATTCTAGATGCGTTTAGGTTAGATTTAAGGATGGATTTTTGGTACTTATTCTTATGTAATAGTATAGATTTCATTTGGTTAAGCCTACTTCTATATGTTGAGCTTGTTTGATGGCTGGTTCGTGGGCTGCACGCCCCCACCCAACTGTTACATCAGCAGCCTGCAGTCCCAACTTCCCCATCTGTGATCTAATTTTAGGATGGTACAAGTAGAATTTAGTGTTAGGATTGGTGCTTACAGGTAGGTAGTAGTCAAAATCTTGGATCTGTTGTAAATCCTGAATTGGCATAAGTTCTGATTAAGGCCCTTTGTAAGAAAAATCTATTTTCAAAACGTGGTAATAGTTTGTGTTTAAAAAGAAAATAAAAAATGGTTTGTAAAAAAAGGTGGTACACCAGGTTTGAACCCTGGCCACCAGGTTAACAACACACACGTCACACCACCAACTGAGCTCCATAGTGTTATTTGTTATTGCTTGTTTTCATTTGAAATTTATAGTAGTATAGCCATAATTGCTTATTACTAGTTCAGTCCTTGTTGTTGCTTATTTACTGCTTATTTGTATATGCTTATTCAACTTTTTATTTTTCCTAGCTTCATTTTAGTGTAATAAACTTTCCCAAAATTTTTAATAATTTTCTAAATCGTTTTACTAATTTTAATTCATTTATTTTACTAATTTAGTTTTTAATTCATAATAAAAAATATAAAAACCAAAAAAATGTTTTTCTTTTTCTCAAAAATTTCTTTTGTCTTTAGAATCGTAAGAAAATTTATTTCACACCCGTAGGATTTACGTAGCTTTAAATTCACGTTTTATCTTGCGCACTCACGTTTTTATTAAAGTAACTTTTACGTTTTTGCATTAGATTACATTTTAGGTTTCCCTAACTCCCTATTATGATTCCTGTAGGATTTTAAGTAGTTTTTAAGTTTTACTTAGCATTCCTTGTTTGTATTCATGTTTTAGTTGCGTTAATTTTATTTTTCGTACGTTATTTGCAATTTCTCGTAGTTTTACAATACCAAATAATCTCTCAACCATTCCTTACAAGCATTTTAATCTCCGAATCTCACACGATATTACCCATTCACACCTCGTTGGGAAACGACCCGGGTAATCACTTACCCGGTATCACATATATATATCGTATTCACAAGTTTTCGCAATTCTTCCTTTTCCTAAAGGTTGATTAGTGAATTCCACTCACGTCTACCTTGTATATTTTTGATACGCACTTAAAAACGAACTATCAAAATGGCGCCGCTGCCGGGGAGGTTGTGTTGCGACAATATCGTTATGATTTCAACGATTAGTGACTTGTAGAACCTTCGTCAAGAAGTTATCGTTTTCAAAAACTTATAAAACACAAAAATATTTTCCTTTTCTTTTGTATATATATTTATCATATAAAAAAATACAAAAACATTTTTCGTTTTTCTTGTTAAATAAAAAAAAATAAGCATAAAAAACAACCGCCAAGAACCAAGGCAGAACACCTACCAACTGGGGGTGTGAACATTAATATGTTCCCAAACAAAAGATTAAAACTTGCCATTGTATCCTTGTGAATTGGTGTACCTTTTTCAAAGAAGCCATTTACATTGTGATTATTGGTTTAAGTTCACAATTGTCTTTTTGAGTTGGTCTCGTTTTAATTGATGTGTTTTTCGAAAAACCCAAAAATAATCTTCGTCTCCTATACGTTTAATTCTTATCTTCTTATCCTCTTTACTGTTTAATTCTTTCTTCTCATCCCTCGTTAATGTTTAATTCTTATGTCATCACTTGACTATCACTGTTTTCATTGTAAAGGTCCGGTGGATGACAATCTTCGTTGTTACAAGTGTGGGTGTGAGCGGTGTGGAAGTAATATTAGAGACGGATTTTGTAAATGGTGCAAAGCATATCCGAATGCTTTCAATGATTCTCAAAATTCTTCCGACCACCCCTCACATCCCGAAATACGTACTATTAATGGCAAACCGTCAAGAGTCGATCCACACCTCTCACGATTTACGATTCGAAGTTTATCAAGCAAACGTACTGAGCTTAAAACGGTGACTAAAATAAACGACTTGCCAGATCATCACGTTTATCAAGATCAAAAACCGGCGACCATAACGGAAGTGGTGGAAATTCCTTGCTCTCAGAGCACACCACTTGTCCCACCTCCGGATTTTTCAAAATGTTCTTCGAGACTTGATAATCATTCGAATTATTTTGTTGATTCTTTGAATGATCCGATTCCTTCTCTAAGGCAATCGTTTATTCCTTGCATCGGTTGTGGTGAGCCACTCTTCGGTCTACCATGTCGTTGGTGCACGTGTGAACGATGTGGTAATGATATTCAAAATGGAAGTTGTTTGTTTTGTGGGTCGAGTAATTCATTCGCTTACGATTCTAATCCGAGCTTTTGCAATGAGCCACAAAACAATTTCATTTCGTATGAGCATAATCCGTGTTATCAAAATTGCAATGCCAAATCGTTTCAAAATGCACCAACTTCACAACAATACGGTTGTGAGTATTGTGGAGGTCCGCATTTTAGCACCGATTGTCAAACTAGGAATCTTTTTCCTTGTGACAATAATTATCACGACCAACCTCCACAATACCAAACTTTTGAAACACAATCTCAACCATTTCCTCAAGAACTTTTGCAAAATGTTTTAAATACTTTAAAAGATCTTAAGGATTTGGTTGACAAACCTGCTCTGAAAGAACCTCGTCTGAAATCTTACAAAGAAATACTAGTTGAAGAAGTAGAAGAAGCAGCTAGAGTAAGATTTCGAATGCGTAAAACTATCATCTACGATGACGATAGTGATGATGAAGATACCCTTTACATTCGTCAAGGCTCATCAAATTCATCAATTGTGGTTCCTTCCATGAAAGATCAATCTGTTGTTATCACACTCGAAGTTCACACTCACTCTCCAAACATGGGGGATGAGCATCTTAACACTGTTCCTGATAAGGAATCGGACGAATTCATAAAGTCTAGTGTTGAGAACCTTGTCCCAATCCCAAGAGAGTCACAGGGAACTTTTGATCATATGTGTGATTTACCTTCCCCTCTTGAGTGTCCAAAAGATCAATTTGAGACTTTCTCCGATTTTAGTGATGATTATACATCTTATGGAGACATCGAGTATGTTGAGGCATCAGTTCCACATTCTGATGCTGATCATCCTCTTGAGGAGTTCGCCGATGAACTTACTCACATTAATCCACTTCCAACGGGAAGTGACGATGGTCTCCTTGACTTTGAAGCCGAGCTGGGAGAAATTGAAAGTCTCTTATATCATGATCCGTCACTCACTTCTGATCCCAACAGTCCAATTGAGAATATTAACCACTTTGTTCCTGAAGCATTCAATACTACTCTCACCAATCCTCTATTTGAGTTCGAATCAGAATTCACTTTGATTTATGATAATCCAATCTTTGGTACTCAGATTGAGGATTGTGATAAGTCTACTCCGGAACATGAGTTCACAGATTTACATCTTGTGATTGATTCTGTAATACACTTAAGGTTATAACAAGCTTAGATTATGCTTAGATGGATCGAATAATGTAAGAATACTAGAGAGAGAAAGTTAGTGAGAGAAAGGAGGATGGAACCTAGAGAGAAAATAAACAAAAGGTTGAATTGCAAAATGAGGTCCAACCCTCTCCCTTGGGTGGGAGAGGATATTTATAGTTACATGCTCAACGCCCTATTAAACGGGCTGTGGACCAAGCTGACAGTGGGTAAAGACCCGACCCGACTCCACAAATACTACACTAAACTAATGATTACTACGAGCTACACTGTGCTATTACAATACTCGGGGTGACCGAGTCTTCATTGGAATAAACGTATTCCTAACAATCTCCCCCTAAGGGAGGTCACCCCAAAAAATAAGCGCTGAATCGTAGCATATAATCTTTGAAGATGTCTCTGTAGCTCGTAGCATAATGATTCTTCTTAGTTGAGATCTTTGTGCATTTGGGCAGCTAACTCTAGATGACTTGTTGAATGTGTTGGATGATCTTTGAAAACTACTTCGAGTGCATCATCCAAAATGTGTGTCTGCAAGACATCATAGAGTAATAACTTCTTCATGTGATATGATCATCTTTGTAATGGCATGCTCACACTTTTCAGGATCATGATCTTCAGCATCAGAGTTGTGGAAGCATAAATGAGGCCCAAATAATGATCATGATATCAAAGGATGTGATGATGAAATGTGAGCATGTGTTGATGGATCAGCATCTTTTCAGCAATCTACTTCTGCAACCGTCCAAAATTCCTGCAAGTAAACAGTTAGCAACAAATCTTCCGGTACTTATACGTTTGGAATTAGAGATCGTCAATAGCATAGTGTGAAGACTCCTTCTAACCCTCACCAAGACCGTTCCTAATCGAAAACCCACAGAGGGTCTTTTAAGAATATACCGTAGTATATCAATGATTAGGTGAGTCGATGGAGATCACTCCACGACTGTAGACCTTTTGTAACCATCGGGACCACTTAGCGTAATCC
The DNA here is from genome assembly GCA_030686995.1 of Artemisia argyi. Taxonomy (NCBI): domain Eukaryota; kingdom Viridiplantae; phylum Streptophyta; class Magnoliopsida; order Asterales; family Asteraceae; genus Artemisia; species Artemisia argyi. The sequence continues at coordinate 86,002,030 of CM060699.1, forward strand.
ACAAGGAATTACCTAAGTGACCTGCTTTCAGGGCTGCTTGATGTTGACCCTGGCAGGAGTTTCCATTCAATCATTGGGAGATACATAAATAACATCCCTCATAAATGTTCTGGCAGATTGCTAAGATCTGCGTAGGACTCATAAGTTTACCACTGGTGTCCTTAATGTTGAACACCCAGGGTAGAAGTGGCACGTGTTCCTATGAGATCTTTTTATGCATCTCGAGGCTCTAGACTCAATAAGTGCATTTGGTTTTCCTATGCGGAGATTAGGGAGAGGTCTCCTGCTTCAATATCAACTATCTCTAAGAGATAAGTCGATAGATTACACCTGTTCCCCGTGAGAATGAAACAAGTTCTTTTAAGAGAACTTGAGTGGCTAGAAGGTTTAGTGCGTTGCGTCACTGGGTCCATGACGTCTTGTCTTCAATACCGATGTCGCCTTAGCAACAATCAGTAGATTATGAATTGAACCCGGTTTCTGCCCTAAGGTTGAATAATTGGAGGGCTATTTCTTTTCACCCTTTCTCATTTCATTTCTTTTTAATTCTTCAACCCCTTCTTTCCCCATTCTCACATTTCTCCTTTTTTCATAATCATACCTACGGACATCTAAATACTATCTATTTGGTATTGTCCATGGGTAGATTCCTCCGGCTCTGGCGGATCATAGGACGGTTTTCCTAGCCTTAGCCACCTTATAACTCCATGACTGTCCTAAGTTGCCATTTACCAAGTCATTGAAAATTCTCTCAATGTGTTTATGATTGAGAAACACATTTTGTTAACACATTGAGAGTTTTGTCATTTTCAAATGCTCCCCCTTAACATGTGCACCGATGTTTTGATGATAAATTTGCACATGACGGGAAGAGTTGCACTTTAGAATTGATCCACCTTTAGTAAACATGAACAGGCATTCGAGACACGCTTACATCACTAGTTAGACTAGCTTGAAATTATTACCCGGCCTGGACAAGTTCACAAAAGGTTTCTCGAAATGGTACACTCTACTCAGACAAGTCCTCTTCGAGACACGCTTATATCACTGGTTAACCCAGCTTGAAGTTATTACCCGGCCAGGACAAGTCTTTTCGATTGATGACGGTCTTTGTTTCGTCAATTCATTGGTTAAGACTGAGTCTCGATCTTCACAAGATGTACGGATCCCTTTGCTCCCCCTTAATATGTGCATTGGTATGCAAAAGGGTTTAACACATATAGGAGAGCATTCTTTTTGAATCAACACCACATTTTAATCAGATTACCATATTTAAATCACATTTTTCTCCCTCGATCAAAAATTTCAAACCAATTGAGATTTGTGATCCCAAGTGATTTAAATAAGTTAAAAGATTTTGGGAGAAAGATGTGACAAGTTTAAGAATTACTGAGTTTTTAAGATGATACATTTGCTCCCCCTCAAACCTTGAGGGAGAATGTTATGTGTTAGAAGTGATGAGTTTATAAATGATTTAGAGTTTAATGAGAAACTCATGAAAAATTCATATACTAACACATAACAATCACATGTCGAATACGCCCTTACGCACAAAGATCTTGTTTTGATGACATATAGTTTTTGAAATCATGCTCCCCCTCAATCGATGACGCATTTTTCAATAAAGTATTTATCACAAAAGATTAATTCTTTTTCCATCGATTGAGTGGAATGTTGTTAAAACACAGTGTTAATTGTATTTTTTAACTTTAAAAACCATGGTACCACCAAGTTTGGATCAAATACTTTCCCGAAGAATCTTTGAAAGGAAAGTATTTGTTTGATAAAGAAGACTTCTCTTCTTTTTCAAGAAATGATGCACTGAAGCGTACATCAGATCGGAAAGGCACGAATATAAAGTAATTCATGCCTTTGTTAGGAATAGACGTCTTTTTGGCGACAAACTTTCCCCAGTATGATGACCAGGTTGCTATCTGAAGTAATAGCAAACCATTTTGAAGACCGGGTTACAGCCTGAAATGACTGCAAACCATATTGAAATCATTTGGGGAGCAACATGTTTTAGAAAGCATTATTAAAACATAAAAGAACTCTTGCTCAAGCATATGTATGACTCCGTGTCATTGTTGAACGACATTTCTAAAGACGTACATAATATTGATTACACAAGAGACATGTCGCGAGAAGAATCTTTTTGTAATTTTGTTGTTTTTCAAATCTTTTTGTAATTTTTTATTTTTTTATTTATTTATTTTTTTAAAATATATACAAGGATATGTGAAGCACCTCCTTTACTCCTCCTGTTCTTCCTGAAGACCTGAAAGAGCTTCTGGCGTGAGACTCTTCATTCCCAATCGAGGGAGAATGAATTCAAAGCCTTCTCTGGGAAGTGCTTTGGTGAAGATGTCAGCCAGCTGGAACTCGGTCCAAACGAAGTACAGTTCCACAATTCCCTTCTCAACTTGCTCCCTGATAAAGTGATGTCGAATATCAATGTGTTTCGTTCTGGAGTGTTGGACATTGTTGCAGCAAAGAGCAATTGCATTTCGGTTGTCACAATACATGGGGACTTTGTTGTAGGAGAAACCATAGTCTGATAGTTGTGATCTCATCCATAAAATTTGGGCACAGCATGAGGACATAGCAATGTACTCCGCCTCAGTAGAAGAGATGGATGTACTCATTTGTCTCTTTGAAGACCAACTAACCAACTTATCCCCCAGGAATTGAGCAGCTCCTGACGTGCTTCGACGAGTATCTTTACACCCAGCATGATCGGCATCTGAGTAAGCTGTGAGTGCCATAGCTGTGTTTTTGGGATACCATAGACCCAAGTGGACAGTTCCTTTAAGATACCAAAAGACCCTCTTAACTGCTTCTAGGTGCCTATTGGTCGGTTTGGATTGATACCGAGCACACATACATACTGCAAAGAGGAGATCTGGTCGGCTGGCGGTGATATACATCAAGGAACCAATCATGCTTCGATACTTGGTTTGGTCAACAGGAGTTCCGATACTGTCTTCATCAAGTTTTGATCTTTCTATCATGGGAGTATCAACAAAGTCACATGATTCATATCCAAATTTCTTCAAGATTTCATTAGTATATTTGGATTGACTGATGAATATTCCATTTGGGTTTTGAGAGACTTGTAGACCCAAAAAGAATGACATTTGACCCATCATGGACATCTGAAATTGAGAGCTCATCTCTTGCGAAAAACGATCACACTCCTGAGGATCAGAGGAGGCAAATATGATGTCATCAACGTATATTTGAACATGCAGGTAGTTTTTGCCTGTTTTCCTGGTGAAGAGTGTAGGATCGACAACTCCCTTGGTGAACTTGTTAGCCAGAAGAAACTTAGACAGAGTGTCATACCATGCTCTAGGAGCTTGCTTAAGTCCATAGAGAGCCTTCTTCAAGCGATAAACATGGTTAGGACGTTCGGGATCCACGAATCCTTCGGGTTGACTAACATACACCTCCTATTTTAGATTGCCATTTAAGAATGCCGTCTTCACGTCCATTTGATATACTACCATATTCTGACTGGCATCATTAGCAAGAAATATCCTTATAGCTTCTATTCTAGCAACCGGAGCGAAGGATTCTTCAAAGTCTATTCCTTCTTCTTGTCGGTATCCTTTTGCTACAAGTCTCACCTTGTTCTTCAAGACATCTCCATGCTCATCAAGCTTGACTTTTAATATCCATTTGAGAGCAATGATCATAGCACATTCTGGAGGAGGTACTAATTCCCATACCTCAAGTCGATCAAACTCGTGAATCTCATCTACCATAGCAGTAAACCATGAGTTCTTAGTCATTGCTTCTATGAAGTCTTTGGGTTCGGCTCTAGAGAGGACGGAGTTGAAGAAGCACCACAAGGCATCCGTAGCTAGTTGCTTACGGGTTGAGACTGGACGAGAAGGGTTTCCAATGATGTTGTCGATCGGGTGATCATTTGTCCATTTTCTGAGATGCTCTTGGGGTTGAGGGTAGTGAACTGAGGTTGCTGTGTAGGTTTCTTCTGAGGATGTAGTATCATCAGAGGATTCAGGAGCAAATACATTTACAAACGGCTCGTCTTCAGGAGGAGTGAAAGGATTTACTTCAAAAGTATTATTTACAGAAGCTTCTTGTTGTACTGATGAAGATTGACTATTAGCAGTAGTGACTGAATGACTGATGGTTGGAGCTTCTAGGCCCAGTGATATAGACATAGATGGCCCTGCCTCATGATGTGGTGCATTACCTCCACCAGCAGGTAGTGGAATGATGGGAGCTTCAGGAGCCGCCAAGTTTTGAGGCTCAAAATATTCATCAAACATGGGGTCAAACAGTTTCTTCCAATCTTCACTTGAAGGAGGTACAAACGGAGTAGCTGAAGTGGGACTCTGTATAATCCTGGAGCTGATGGGTCCAGGAGATAGAAGATTTGATCCGGGTCCTGAACTTGAGTGTCCAGGAGCCTGTTGCTCGGCCAGCTCATCGAAAGTAACGTGGATGGTTTCCATTATGTCTCTGATACGGTTGTTGTAGATTCGGTATCCCTTTCTTTTTGGAGCATACCCAACAAAAAAACCAATGTCAGCCTTGGCCTTGAGTTTCCCAAGATCTTCACTGTCATTTGTTGGATAGCACAGAGCACCGAATACCCGTAGAAACGACAGGTCTGGTTTTCTGCCATGAACCAGTTCATATGGAGTCTTGCTGTTAAGAGGGTGTATCAAGGATCTATTCTGTGTGTAGCAAGCTGTTGCAATAGCCTCGGCCCAGAGAAACATGGGTGCTTTAGAAAAGATGAGCATAGTCCTAGCGGCTTCAACCAAAGTGCGGTTGTGTCTTTCAACAACTCCATTTTGTTGTGGAGTACGTGGAATGCTCTTCTAGTGACTGATGTCGATGCTTTCATAAAACTGATTAAGATGTTTGTTTACAAACTTTGTTCCATTGTCAGTGCGAATGAACCTAACAGTCTTGTTGAGTCAAACTTGCAGTTGCTTGATGAGTTTGATGATGATCTCTGGAGTTTCATCCTTTGATCGTAGAAACTTTACCCATGTGAAGCGAGAGAAGTCATCAACAATAACAAGCACATATTTCTTTCCATTGATACTTTGAACCCTCATTGGTCCACAAAGATCCATGTGAAGGGTATGTAGAACTTCCATGATGGAATTTATGGTTTTGGGTTTGTGGGTGTGTTTCTTGCTCTTACCCATTTGACATGCAGAGCAAAGATGATCCTTTTCATATTTGAGTCTTGGCAGGCCTCGAACAAGATCTTTTCGGGTGAGTTCATTGATGGTACCGAAATTTAAGTGATTTAAACGACGGTGCCACAACCAGGATTTGTTCTTGGAAGCCTTTGAGAGTAAGCAAATGGGAGAGGACCGCATCATGTCTTCAATTGAGATGGTATAAAGATTGGTGCCCCGACTTCCTTTGAGTAGTTCAACACCATCTAATTCTCTAACAAAACATGTGTGTTTTCTGAAGGCAACTTCAAGATCTGAATCACAGAATTGGTCCACAGAGAAAAGATTGTGTCCAAGTCCCTCCACGTAGTAGACTCTAGATATCACACTGTCCCCAAAAACATAATCACCATAACCCATTATTTTGCCAAAATGGTCGTTCCCGAATCTAACTGTACCAATAAACCTTTCCACGAAATTCTTGAGCCGCGAGCGGTCTCCGGTCATATGTTTTGAGTAGCCTGAGTCCAAGTACCAAAGGGCGATTTGTACGACCTGCATTTGAAACCAGACGAGGGTGGATAACTGACAAAGCTGGAGCCCCACAAGCCATTGGGGTCCGTTAGGTTAGCACATGCAAACACTGGATTATCATAAGTCACGGATATGCCGTTAGTATCCGTATTAAGTGATGCACTAGACCTAGAAGTGGTTCTACGTGCTTCTAGCGGGAATGTTCTACCAGTGGGTATCCATTTCTTAATTGGCACTATCTTGGAGTTAGTGAGCCTAGTTAAAGGGAACTTTTCTCCTAGAGAGAACTTCCTACCAGTAGGCCTCCATTGATATCCAACATTTGTAAAAAACTTTCCTGTACATTTCCAAACCTGCCTATCAGGATTATCATTCAAAACATTCTTAACCGAAGATTGCATAGAAGGCTCAAAGAGAGGCACAACACAAACATCATGATTACCAACAGTTAAACATTCATTACATGTTTTACAAATAGCATAAGAATTCGAATCAATTACATCATTGTTTAAACAAATGTTTGAATCAAAACGATTCTTTTCATTCACCAAATGTTTCTTATTGTTCCTAGATGATTCTTCTACTTTATTCTTAAGTCCACTCTTAGCCGGCAAAGCCCTATCATTCTTTGTATTGCACCTAGGCTGTGGCCCGCTAGCTTTGAACACACCTTTTACTCCTGTAGAAGCAATGATTGGAACATTAGTAAGCTTGGTTGCTGTTTGTTTGTTAGTGATCATGACGTTGGATTAAGGCAAAGTCTGAGGGATATCAACTGTAACATGTTTGTTTCTATTATTGGACTGTGTTGCATATAACCTTTGCAGCTTGTTGTCATTCTTGGGGCATGTACTAGTAGCATATTCTAGTAATTCCTGAGCTCTATTAGTGAGGAAACATGCATCAACAACTACTTCATCAAGCGGTTTGGTTGTCCTATCTTCCTCAATGGTTTCTCTAAGTATGACAAGGCATTCCTTAAGATGTCTATGATAGTTTCTATGAACTAGCTTATTGTTCCTAAGGGGTAGAGAAACTTCCACAGCATCACACGATTTCGAACAAACATGAACATTGTTATACGCATGGTCACATGAACCAACGGGCATTTTCCCTTTCACCATAGTCTTTAGGTTCTCAATTTTGTTTAACAAAGAAGTGACCTTTTTATTGTTTTGATCACGTGTTATTTTAATTGACTCAAATAATTCTTTGTATCGTTGTTTAGCATTTGACAATTCATCACGAAGCCACACATTTTCATGTTGTAGATCATTAATGATGCCTTGTTTTTGAAACTTTTGAGAATCTAGAGACATTTGGTGATTAGTATCTTCGCCCATGTTAAACTTTAATTGTGCAATTTGAGCCCTCAACTTCCGAATCGTATTTGAGTGAGCTTGAATTGTTTCATCCTTTTTGCCTAATTCAAAACATGTGTCAAAGTCAGGAGCATCCGAGGATGTCTTGGCATTTGAAATTTTAGTGCTTTCTTCTAGATGTTGATATTTTAGTTGCAGCTTAAGATAATCAACTTCTAGTTTCGAAAATTTCTTGACCATGTTATCATGGTCATCGTTTTGAATTTTTTGATGGAGTTTGAAATTCTCCCCCTCAAGCTCAATCACATGATTCTGAAAGGTATGCAAGGTGACCGACATTTCATGAAATTGTCGAGCAGATAAAGCTGAATCGGTCACGGTGTAAAATACATCCTGTGCAATGCAATTAGCAATCAAGTTCTCATTCATGATGAGAATGTTTTTCCTGTCTATTTCACTATATTTGAGATCAATTGCCAATTGTTTACCCTCATTTTCCACCTCATTAAAGGTCTTTTTCATTTCAGTGACATCATTATTAATCGTCTTTTTGAGGCCATCAAAGTGTTCTTTGAGAAGTTTGAAAAATGGTATGACTTCAGTTAGGTAACATCGTTTTGTTTGCTCAAAACCCCTTTCCCCTTCCGTAATCCCAGTTGGTGTAATTCTCTTTTTACAAGTTAGCTCAAAATCATTAAACAGTTGGCCTAATACATACAAACCAATGAGAGTATTACACTGCGTGGGAAGAGTGAAGGGCACAAGGTGCTTAGGTGTGTTTATGGGATATACAGTGGGGTCAGCAATCCTAAAAACTGTATGTGTGTTACCTATAAGCCTTTCAGCTCTCATTTTCTCAATGTCTATATTCCAAAAAACCTTTTCTGGGAGAATTTTCTTTTGGGGAACAAAAATGGCCGAATGATTATCTACAGAATAGTCATAGTGAAACACGATATTCTTAGCAATGCATTGGGGGTCCTTCAAATGCTCTGTGATTCTTTCCCTAGTTCTATCTTCCCACTCATTAATCTCGTCATATGATCTCACATCAGGAGGGGCATGGTCAGGATCAAGCATATTGTTTGCATCATATAACGCAGGTTGAGCACCTATACCATTTCTAAGACATTTGACTTTCGGTTTAGAGGCATCCTTTACACTAAATTCAACTCTAAACCTCCTATGATTGTACATCATTTGAGCAGATTGAATGGTTTGGTCTTGCGTGTATAACTTATCTTCTAATTTGTTTTTCAAGTTTTTGAGTTTTGAGAAATCATTAAGAAGTTTTGCTTCTTTTTCTTTGTGTTCTAATTTGGTAGATGTCAGAACCTTTTGAATCTCCTGCTTTTGTGAAATAGTTTGATCCAATTGTTTTTTCCAAGACGTTAACTCTTTTCTCAACGTTTCTTGTTTGGAGTTATTTTCAGATATGCACACACGCAATTGATATTCCATTTTCTGTTCTTGTTCATTAAGCACAAATTTAGCACGTTGTTCATATAAAGCCACCTGGTCCTTAAGGAGGTTACATCTAGTGGTCAAGGAATCATCATGGTTGTATATAGTGTGCTCATGCAACTCTTGTTCAACGGACGGCGTATCACTTGGTACAACTGTCAGGCTATTGTCAACCATATACCTTTCATATGGGATATTGTTAGTATTTCCCACATCAGTGGTATCTGAATTGTCAATATCCTTGAGTTGTACCGAGTTACATGCCCCCTGTGGAGTGGTGGTATTATTTAGATTGGACAGCGTTGGTACCTCAGAAATAGCAGATGTGATGGAGGGACCAGACTGTTGTGGAGTAGAAGCAGCAGCATACAGATTGGCCATGAAGATTGTCTGTGCGGAAGGTTCATCATCCACATCAGAGTCGAATGCATCACAATCCTCCACTTGGAATATGTTCGGATCATTGAGTGCCAAATCCTGAAATGGTTGATCATCAACATCAGCATCGAATGTATTCCCATCATCACCAGCCTGGAAGAGTAGTGCTTCTTCATCCAGAGCAGTCCCATTCTCTTATGCCTGCATTAGCAGCATCTTTTCCTTAAAGTACTCAGAGTTCTGGGGACGCTTCGGTTGAGTGCAGTTTCTAGCAATGTGGCCCAATCCACCACAATTGTAGCACTTTGGCTGCCTAGCCTGGACTTGAAGTGCATCACCAACTCTGTACTGCCCATTCCCTCTACCAGCATTCCTTTGATTCACTGTCTGTCTCCCTGGCACATTCTGCACTACAACCCTACCATCTTCAATAATTGCCTGACTTCGAGGGTTTGAAGAGGTTCGGAGTTGGTTGTTGGTTGGTGGAAGAACAGCCCGGAATTATTGAACAAGAAGAGAGACTTGGTTTGAGAGGTTTTCAATCATCATGTCGGTGTGAGAGTACCCAGAATCAAGTTGGGTGTTAGAAGTAGATGATTGACTGATCATTGCAGTAGATCTGGATGAGAGCTGTTGTGGTTGAGATTGCTCTTGTGAGGACTGGTTGAGTTGCTGAACATTTGTGACAAATGCAAGTGAATCATTTGCAGCTGGAGGGTTAAGCTTTTCCCTCAATACCCTATCATATGCAGCATGTTTCTCGTGTTGTTGCAGGTATGCATAGAGTTGTTCATGATTTGTATCCCTGAGCCCTTTGTTGAGTTTAATAGCTGTGACAAATCTATCCCATTCTGGTGCCATGTTGTTCACAAATTTTGAATTAAGCTGGATATTGGGCATTGTCATCTTGATGATTCTCATGTCGTTGACTAACTTGTGAAATCTGACGTAGTAGTCAGTGATGCTTTCACCAGGGTTCATTTTGAAGTGCTCAAATTCATCATATAACTGAGACTCACGATCTTCTTTTGTTAGTTCAGACCCTGCGAGAAGCATTTTCACATTATCCCAGACAGCTTTGGCTTCTGTGTTGTAGTTGATGAGTTTGTAGACATCTTTTGGAAGTCCTTGAGTGATGATGTTCGAGGCTCTGATGGCAGCATCGTAACGTTTCTTTTCTTCATCTGTCAGCTCGTTATAGGTACGAAGTCTGTCAGGACCAATTACAGCTGGAAGTTCATCAGTAGCTTCAATCGTGTCTCTAGTGAAACCCGGGTGAAAAGGTCCTTCATCAATGGACTTCAAGATATTTAACCCGTTTTCCTTCCCTAAGCAATAAAGTCGAATCCTTTGTGCCCATGATTCATAGTCCGTCCTGTCCAGCATAGGAGGACGTGTATCAGACCCAGCTTCCTGAATGTCATCCGAGGAAGTGCTTGCCATGTTGTGAAAGGTACCAAGTATTTTAAACAGAAGTGTATTTCGTGTATCGTTGCAACAAGTCAAATTACAGCAGATCTACAGTGGAACAAGACAAATCGTAGAATTAGACTCACAACGTCAGGTTACTTTAGAAGTAGCTAGTCAAGCCGTAAGATTAGTCCCACAATGTCAAGTTACTGTAGAAATGGTAGTAACAACTTGAGTCGCAATAGTGCACAAGTTTCACAACTGTATCAAATTTTTTAATGAAAATTAACCAACACGCTAATTACACTAGCACAACACTCTATCAAGTATAACCAACTCGCTAGAATAGTCAAATCGCCAAAATACACAACTCGCTGGAGACACTACACAACTCGCTAAATAGACCAAGTCGCTATAGGAACAACACGCTAACTCCACCAACACGCTGCAGTGCACAACACGCTGGTAAATAATTAACTCGCTATTGTGATAACAACTCGCTGGAGATGAACAACTTGCTAAGAAAGGACAACTCGCTAATCAAATCTCAACTCGCTGTAGAGTAACAATTCGCTACAGATGATCAACTCGCTAACCTGATCAAGTCGCTGGTCTATCAACTCGCTACACTAATAGGACAAAAATGTCACTATCTAGCGATTTGGCTTTATACCCAAAAATGGCAAACCGCCAAATCGCTATTGTCAACTCGCTGAACACTCTTGCCAACTTTCTATGATGAATCTGCCAACTCGCTACTTAGAAACTCAACACGAATTCACTATTTCTTCCACAAGAATGATGATATGACTAAACCAAGAGCTACACAAGATGTCTATAACCTTTCTAACTAAGAAAGTACAACCAAAACACCAAGAAAAAACACTATACGAGATCAAAATGAGAGAGAAACCACTAATAGAATTCGAACCACCAAGAACTCATAAACTAAGCCACGAATTTATGTGTACCACTCATCCTAGGATAGAACCATGGCTCTTGATACCAATTGTAATACACTTAATGTTATAACAAGCTTAGATTATGCTTAGATGGATCGAATAATGTAAGAATACTAGAGAGAGAAAGTTAGTGAGAGAAAGGAGGATGGAACCTAGAGAGAAAATAAACAAAAGGTTGAATTGCAAAATGAGGTCCAACCCTCTCCCTTGGGTGGGAGAGGATATTTATAGTTACATGCTCAACGCCCTATTAAACGGGCTGTGGACCGGGCTGACAGTGGGTAAAGACCCGACCCGACTCCACAAATACTACACTAAACTAATGATTACTACAAGCTACACTGTGCTATTACAATACTCGGGGTGACCGAGTCTTCATTGGAATAAACGTATTCCTAACAGATTCTCTTAGCGAGGAGTTCTCTGGTGAACTCACTCATATCATATCTCCACCGGAGTATGATAACTTCCATTTTGATCATGACACACCCGGGATATGTCTTGATCAAGCGAGCTTAAATGATGAGATTCATAATCTTGAAATTATGGATTCTCCCATGGGTGATGAAGAGTTAATCATGATTTTCATCATGAGTTTCTTTCTTTTCTTCACCTATCCCGTGACGTCCTCTCTTCTTCACTCCTTCGGGACTGAAGACACTATCTTTGACCCCGGCATTTCCATGTATCATTCTCTTGAGCCAGGTACTTATCTCATCGGTGTGGAACTTTCACGTGCTTCAAATGTTTGTCCAAACATCTTGAATGAAAGTCTGATAGAGATTCCTTCTTCCACATCATGCTTCCCCAAGGACAAATGAATTCGGGGTCGAGTCAAGCTAGCGACTCGGTAAACAAAAACAGTAGCATGTACTTAGGGTTTTCACCCTATGTGTGGGGGAGTTACCCCAACTGTGGTTACAAATTAAGTGGAAAAAAATATGGTGTTTCCACATTTAGATTGTAATGTTGCCCTTTTACGTTCAATGAGTCGGCATAATAGTCGGGACTTTGAATATTGAGGACAATATTCAATTCTAAGTGTGGGGCGGGGGGGGGGGGGGGGGGGTATTTCGCTATTCTAGCGAATTTTATCACATTTTACTAACTAGTACCCCCGTTTTTGGCAAAAATTAAAAAAAAATTTCACTTGAGTTCAAAATTTTTTGTGGTTATCAGTCCGCCATGTCTAATCGACAAAAGGATTGGCTAATCCAGGAGCAAACGGCTCTTGGTAAAGATAACTCAAACCCGTTGACGGCTTGCAATTTGCCCAAAATTGTATGGTACCTCAACTCCCCATATCCTCAATAGTAAATGAGTTGGCTAGCCCGCAAGATTATGGCTTGTGGTAAAGGCAGTGGAAAAACCATAATTGGTAATCAACTCACCAAGATGTTGACTGTTACATCAAGAGTTGGCTAGTCCAGAAGCAAACGGCTCCTGGTAAAGACAAATCAAAACCGTTGAAAGCTGGTGGTTTGCTAAAAATCACATGGTCATCGGATGGACCATAATTCTTACTTGAACCAAAACATTCGGCTACTCCAAAAGTGATGGCTTTTGGTAAAGAGACTTCAAATCCATTAATTTTTCTCAAAAAGATTGCTAGGGACTAGCAATAGTTTAGTGTGGGGGATTGATGAGTGTGTAAATACTCATCATTTTTAGTCAAATCTGAACTGCAAAACAATTAAAAACACTAAAAAACGCACCAAAATACGAAGAAAATCCCAAAGATCGTGTTTTATATGTTTCTAATGCAAAACGAGTGAAAACAAACGAAAAACAAACAAAGTTTGCATAATTGGCAGTTTCAGTCCCCTAACTTTCAAAAGTTGTCAAAATTAGTCCCTGAGCGTTTATTTTGAAAGAAAAGTCAAACCAAGTTCTTAAAAATCAAAAGTTACCAAATAATGATCTTTGGGTGAAAATCTTTCAAAAATGTTCAAGTTTACATGATTGGTCCCTCAAGTTTCAAAGTTTGGCAGATTCAGTCCCCGGGTGTTTCGTTTTGGAAAATTATCAACAATGGGCTTTGTGGAATTACAAGAGAGCAAGAATGGTCCTTATTAGCAAGCTTTGAAAAATAACATGAATGGTCCCTGAAAATCAGCAAGTTACAAAATTGGTCCTTATGATATCCTAGTTACAATACCAAACGGACCCTCTTTGTTATTAATAATCCCAAACTCAAAACCAAACCAAACAATAGCCCACACCCTTTATACCACCAATCCAGCCCACTCAACTCCCCCTTGGCCCATTTCATAAACCAAACCCTAACCTGCGTATAATAAAAAGAACGCCCCCTTCCCTTGACTTGGTCAAACACAAAACATCACCCATCCTTTCTTCAACTCGTATTACCCAGGAAACTGACAACCCCCCCTTTACCCAGCAAATAAACCAGTCACTCTCACCTCCTGGATATTAGTACCCACAACAAGCCAAGCCTTCACGAGATACCACCCTCCTTCACGTGATGCCACACTCTCCATCACCACGTTGGCAATCCTCCAACACCAAAAATTGATCCAATGGCTCATATCTAAGGGATTAGTGCACAAGCTTCATCCAAGGGCTGCTATGGTTTGGAGAAAACACAAAGTTGTTAAGCTTTTTACTCTCACACAAGAAACACAGAAGAAGAAGACAAAAAAAAGAGGACCCTTGCACTTTTTCTAATATTTGTAGCAGTTGGGAGCCAAGATGGAAGGCAATTAGGATCTTAGATAAAAAATTAGGAGTAGGGTAATTTTAATTAATGTATTTTATTTATGATTCCTGTTCTGTAACGTTTTCATTCAAGTTTAATTAAAATATTCTCAGTTTTTTTACTTAATGCCATAATAGTTTTGAAGTGCTCTTACCTTCTGCTTATTTAATATGCTCAGTCAGTGTTTGTTAGGAAGTTAGTAGGTTAGTTGGTTGGAGTGTTCAAGGATTGTGGCTCAATTCAAGGGATATTGTGTTTAAAAACTCAAAACAGTCAACTGCAGGACTGTTTGGTACAATAGGATTTTAGGAGTAAAGAAAGTTTTAGGTCATTGAGGTTAGTTGAATCAGCTTCAGAATGCCATAGTTAGGTGAATATAATTAGACTTTAACATTTTCAGTTTAGTTCAAAAGCTTTTAACTAGTTTTTCAATTTCTTTTTCTTTAATACTGTTTACCATAAGAAGCCTAGGTTGAGTTCATTTTGAGGCCTTTCAGTGGTTGTTTCTAGTTCACAATAGCTCACTATAGGGTATTGGTTGCCCATTCAAACCCATTTTCACCCATTGTAACAGCAGCCCCCACCTATCCATTTTGACTCTAATTCTAGATACGTTTAGGTTAGATTTAAGGATGGATTTTTGGTACTTATTCTTATGTAATAGTATAGATTTCATTTGGTTAAGCCTACTTCTATATGTTGAGCTTGTTTGATGGCTGGTTCGTGGGCTGCACGCCCCCACCCAACTGTTACATCAGCAGCCTGCAGTCCCAACTTCCCCATCTGTGATCTAATTTTAGGATGGTACAAGTAGAATTTAGTGTTAGGATTGGTGCTTACAGGTAGGTAGTAGTGTAAATTTTCATTGTTTTAGGAAAATTTTAGCTCAGTAGCTTTTAGGTAGCTAATTTGAAGGGTTGCTTATTGCCCTTGTGGACTGCACCAGTATCTACATAGTCCACACCCACATTGATCCTCATTTTTCATCTCTTTATTTTTTAGCCGTTTACCCTGGAAATTGATCTACTCCTTGTTTGTTAGCTTGTATTTATGCTTGTATTTTTTAATTTATTTTTAGAATTTTTTTATAAACTTATGCAGGCTTCCAAAGAAAGCCCCCTAGGCTGCTGCTTCTGTATGCTCAGATTAACTGAGCTTGTGATTTAATTCCTTTATATGTTTGATCCTTGTTTTTGTTTAAGTTGTTGTTTGATGTTACAATTGGGCTGATTGTATTTTTTGTTAGAGTAAGCTTTTGTGGCTTAGTTCACTTATTGGCCTATTTGCTTTTGGAATGTGATGTTGCAAAAAAAAAATTCAAAACCTTTTTGGAAGTCAAAATCTTGGATCTGTTGTAAATCCTGAATTGACATAAGTTCTGATTAAGGCCCTTTGTTAGAAAAATCTATTTTCAAAAAGTGGTAATAGTTTGTGTTTAAAAAGAAAATAAAAAATGGTTTGTAAAAAAAGGTGGTACACCAGGTTTGAACCCTGGCCACCAGGTTAACCACACACACGACACACCACCAACTGAGCTCCCTAGTGTTATTTGTTATCGCTTGTTTTCATTTGAAATTTATAGTAGTATAGCCATAATTGCTTATTACTAGTTCAGTCCATGTTGTTGCTTATTTACTGCTTATTTGTATATGCTTATTCAACTTTTTATTTTTTCTAGCTTCATTTTAGTGTAATAAATTTTCCCAAAATTTTTCATAATTTTCTAAATCGTTTTACTAATTTTAATTCATTTATTTTACTAATTTAGTTTTTAATTCATAATAAAAAATATAAAAACCAAAAAAATGTTTTTCTTTTTCTCAGAAATTTCTTTTGTCTTTAGAATCGTAGGAAAATTTATTTCACACCCGTAGGATTTACGTAGCTTTAAATTCACGTTTTATCTTGCGCACTCACGTTTTTATTAAAGTAACTTTTACGTTTTTGCATTAGATTACGTTTTAGGTTTCCCTAACTCCCTATTATGATTCCTGTAGGATTTAAGTAGTTTTTAAGTTTTACTTAGCATTCCTTGTTTGTATTCATGTTTTAGTTGCGTTAATTTTATTTTTCGTACGTTATTTGCAATTTCTCGTAGTTTTACAATACCAAATAATCTCTCAACCATTCCTTACAAGCATTTTAATCTCCGAATCTCACACGATATTGCCCATTCACACCTCGTTGAGACATGACCCGGGTAATCACTTACCCGGTATCACGTATATATATCGTATTCACGAGTTTTCGCAAGTCTTCCTTTTCCAAAAGGTTGATTAGTGAATTCCACTCACGTCTACCTTGTATATTTTTGATACGCACTTAAAAACGAACTATCAAAATGGCGCCGCTGCAGGGGAGGTTGTGTTGCGACAATATCGTTATGATTTAAACGATTAGTGACTTGTAGAACCTTCGTCAAGAAGTTATCGTTTTCAAAAACTTATAAAACACAAAAATATTTTCCTTTTCTTTTGTATATATATTTATCATATAAAAAAATACTAAAACATTTTTCATTTTTCTTGTTAAATAAAAAAAAAATAAGCATAAAAAACAACCGCCGAGAACCAAGGCAGAACACCTACCAACTGGGGGTGTGAACATTAATAAGTTCCCAAACAAAATATTAAAACTTGCCATTGTATCCTTTTGAATTGGTGTACCTTTTTCAAAGAAGCCATTTACATTGTGATTATTGGTTTAAGTTCACAATTGTCTTTTTGAGTTGGTCTCGTTTTAATTGATGTGTTTTTCGAAAAACCCAAAAATAATCTTCGTCTCCTATACGTTTAATTCTTATCTTCTTATCCTCTTTACTGTTTAATTCTTTCTTCTCATCCCTCGTTAATGTTTAATTCTTATGTCATCACTCGACTATCACTGTTTTCATTGTAAAGGTCCGGTGGATGACAATCTTCGTTGTTACAAGTGTGGGTGTGAGCGGTGTGGAAGTAATATTAGAGACAGATTTTGTAAATGGTGCAAAGCATATCCGAATGCTTTCAATGATTCTCAAAATTCTTCCGACCACCCCTCACATCCCGAAATACGTACTATTAATGGCAAACCGTCAAGAGTCGATCCACACCTCTCACGATTTACAATTCGAAGTTTATCAAGCAAACGTACTGAGCTTAAAACGGTGACTAAAATAAACGACTTGCCTGATCATCACGTTTATCAAGAACAAAAACCAGAGACCATAACGGAAGTGGTGGAAATTCCTTGCTCTCAGAGCACACCACTTGTCCCACCTCTGGATTTTTCAAAATGTTCTTCGAGACTTGATAATCATTCGAATTATTTTGTTGATTCTTTGAATGATCCGATTCCTTCTCTAAGGCAATCATTTATTCCTTGCGTCGGTTGTGGTGAGCCACTCTTCGGTCTACCATGTCGTTGGTGCACGTGTGAACGATGTGGTAATGATATTCAAAATGGAAGTTGTTTGTTTTGTGGTTCGAGTAATTTATTCGCTTACGATTCTAATCCGAGCTTTTGCAATGAGCCACAAAACAATTTCATTTCGTATGAGCATAATCCGTGTTATCAAAATTGCAATGCCGAATCGTTTCAAAATGCACCAACTTCACAACAATACGGTTGTGAGTATTGTGGAGGTCCGCATTTTAGCACCGATTGTCAAACTAGGAATCTTTTTCCTTGTGACAACAATTATCACGACCAACCTCCACAATACCAAACTTTTGAAACACAATCTCAACCATTTCCTCAAGAACTTTTGCAAAATGTTTTAAATACTTTAAAAGATCTTAAGGATTTGGTTGACAAACCTGCTCTGGAAGAACTTCGTCCGAAATCTTACAAAGAAATACTAGCTGAAGAAGCAGAAGAAGCAGCTAGAGTAAGATTTCGAATGCGTAAAACTATCATCTACGATGACGATAGTGATGATGAAGATACCCTTGACATTTGTCAAGGCTCATCAAATTCATCAATTGATGTTCCTTCCATGAAAGATCAATCTGTTGTTATCACACCCGAAGTTCACACTCACTCTCCAAACATGGGGGATGAGCATCTTAACACTGTTCCTGATAAGAAATCAGACGAATTCATAAAGTCTAGTGTTGAGAACCTTGTCCCAATCCCAAGAGAGTCATAGGGAACTTTTGATCATATGTGTGATTTACCTTCCCCTCTTGAGTGTCCAAAAGATCAATTTGAGACTTTCTTCGATTTTAGCGATGATTATACATCTTATGGAGACATCGAGTATGTTGAGGCATCAGTTCCACATTCTGATGCTGATCATCCTCTTGAGGAGTTCGCCGATGAACTTACTCACATTAATCCACTTCCAACGGGAAGTAACGATGGTCTCCTTGACTTTGAAGCCGATCTGGGAGAAATTGAAAGTCTCCTATATCATGATCCGTCACTCACTTCTGATCCCAACAATCCAATTGAGAATGTTAACCACTTTGTTCCTGAAGCATTCAATACTACTCTCACCAATCCTCTGTTTGAGTTCGAATCAGAATTCACTTTGATTTATGATAATCCAATCTTTGGTACTCAGATTGAGGATTGTGATAAGTCTACTCCGGAACATGAGTTCACAGATTTACATCTTGTGATTGATTCTCTTAGCGAGGAGTTCTCCGGTGAACTCACTCATATCATATCTCCACCGGAGTATGATAACTTCCATTTTGATCATGACACACCCGGGATATGTCTTGATCAAGCGAGCTTAAATGATGAGATTCATAATCTTGAAATTATGGATTCACCCATGGGTGATGACGAGTTAATCATGATTTTCATCATGAGTTTCTTTCTTTTCTTCACCTATCCCGTGACGTCCTCTCTTCTTCACTCCTTCGGGACTGAAGACACTATCTTTGACCCCGGCATTTCCATGTATCATTCTCTTGAGCCGGGTACTTATCTCATCGGTGTGGAACTATCACGTGCTTCAAATGTTTGTCCAAACATCTTGAATGAAAGTCTGATGGAGATTCCTTCTTCCACATCATGCTTCCTCAAGGACAAATGAATTCGGGGTCGAGTCAAGCTAGCGACTCGGTAAACAAAAATAGTGGCATGTACTTAGGGTTTTCACCCTAAGTGTGGGGGAGTTACCCCTACTGTGGTTACAAATTAGGTGGAAAAAAATATGGTGTTTCCACATTTAGATGGTAATGTTGCCCTTTTACGTTCAATGAGTCGGCATAATAGCCGGGACTTTGAATATTGAGGACAATATTCAATTCTAAGTGTGGGGGGGTATTTCGCTATTCTAGCGAATTTTATCACATTTTACTATCTAGTACCCCCGTTTTTGGCAAAAATTTAAATTTTTTTTCACTTGAGTTCAAAATTTTTTGTGGTTATCAGTCCGCCATGTCTAATCGACAAAAGGATTGGCTAATCCAGGAGCAAAACGGCTCTTGGTAAAGATAACTCAAACCCGTTGACGGCTTGCAATTTGCCCAAAATTGTATGGTACCTCAACTCCCCATTTCCTCAATAGTAAATGAGGCTAGCCCGCAAGATTATGGCTTGTGGTAAAGGCAGTGGAAAAACCATAATTGGTAATCAACTCACCAAGATGTTGACTGTTACATCAAGAGTTGGCTAGTCCAGAAGCAAACGGCTCCTGGTAAAGACAAATCAAAACCGTTGAAAGCTGGTGGTTTGCTAAAAATCACATGGTTATCGGATGGACCATAATTCTTACTTGAACCCAAAACATTCGGCTACTCCAGAAGTGATGAATTTTGGTAAAGAGACTTCAAATCCATTAATTTTTCTCAAAAAGATTGTTAGTGACTAGCAATAGTTTAGTGTGGGGGATTGATGAGTGTGTAAATACTCATCATTTTTAGTCAAATCTGAACTGCAAAACAATTAAAAACACTAAAAAATGCACCAAAATATGAAGAAAATCCCAAAGATCGTGTTTTATATGTTTCTGATGCAAAACGAGTGAAAACAAACGAAAAATGAACAAAGTTTGCATAATTGGCAGTTTCAGTCCCCCAACTTTCAAAAGTTGTCAAAATTAGTCCCTGAGCGTTTATTTTGAAAGAAAAGTCAAACCAAGTTCTTAAAAATCAAAAGTTACCAAATAATGATCTTTGGGTGAAAATCTTTCAAAAATGTACAAGCTTACATGATTGGTCCCTCAAGTTTCAAAGTTTGGCAGATTCAGTCCCCGGGTGTTTCGTTTTGGAAAATTATCAACAATGGGCTTTGTGGAATTACAAGAGGGCAAGAATGGTCCTTATTAGCAAGCTTTGAAAAATAACATGAGTGGTCCCTGAAAATCAGCAAGTTACAAAATTGGTCCTTATGATATCCTAGTTACAATACCAAACGGACCCTCTTTGTTATTAATAATCCCAAACTCAAAACCAAACCAAACAATAGCCCACACCCCTTATACCTCCAATCCAGCCCACTCAACTCCCCTTGGCCCATTTCATAAACCAAACCCTAACCTGCGTATAATAAAAAGAACGCCCCCTTCCCTTGACTTGGTCAAACACAAAACATCACCCATCCTTTCTTCAACTCGTATTACCAAGGAAACTGACAACCCCCCCCCCTTTACCCAGCAAATAAACCAGTCACTCTCACCTCCTGGATATTAGTACCCACAACAAGCCAAGCCTTCACGTGATACCACCCTCCTTCACGTGATGCCACATTCTCCATCACCACGTTGGCAATCCTCCAACACCAAAAATTGATCCAATGGCTCATATCTAAGGGATTAGTGCACTAGCTTCATCCAAGGGCTGCTATGGTTTGGAGAAAACACAAAGTTGTTAAGCTTTTTACTCTCACACAAGAAACACAGAAGAAGAAGACAAAAAAGAGGACCCTTGCACTTTTTCTAATATTTATAGCAGTTGAGAGCCAAGATGGAAGGCAATTAGGATCTTAGATAAAAAATTAGGAGTAGGGTAATTTTAATTAATGTATTTTATTTATGATTCCTGTTCTGTAACGTTTTCATTCAAGTTTAATTAAAAAATTCTCAGTTTTTTTACTTAATGCCATACTAGTTTTGAAGTGCTCTTACCTTCTGCTTATTTAATATGCTCAGTCAGTGTTTGTTAGGAAGTTAGTAGGTTAGTTGGTTGGAGTGTTCAAGGATTGTGGCTCAATTCAAGGGATATTGTGTTTAAAAACTCAAAACAGTCAACTGCAGGACTGTTTGGTACAATAGGATTTTAGGAGTAAAGAAAGTTTTAGGTCATTGAGGTTAGTTGAATCAGCTTCAGAATGCCATAGTTAGGTGAATATAATTAGACTTTAACATTTTCAGTTTAGTTCAAAAGCTTTTAACTAGTTTTTCAATTTCTTTTTCTTTAATACTGTTTACCATAAGAAGCCTAGGTTGAGTTCATTTTGAGGCCTTTCAGTGGTTGTTTCTAGTTCACAATAGCTCACTATAGGGTATTGGTTGCCCATTCAAACCCATTTTCACCCATTGTAACAGCAGCCCCCACCTATCCATTTTGACTCTAATTCTAGATGCGTTTAGGTTAGATTTAAGGATGGATTTTTGGTACTTATTCTTATGTAATAGTATAGATTTCATTTGGTTAAGCCTACTTCTATATGTTGAGCTTGTTTGATGGCTGGTTCGTGGGCTGCACGCCCCCACCCAACTGTTACATCAGCAGCCTGCAGTCCCAACTTCCCCATCTGTGATCTAATTTTAGGATGGTACAAGTAGAATTTAGTGTTAGGATTGGTGCTTACAGGTAGGTAGTAGTGTAAATTTTCATTGTTTTAGGAAAATTTTAGCTCAGTAGCTTTTAGGTAGCTTATTTGAAGGGTTGCTTATTGCCCTTGTGGACTGCACCAGTATCTACATAGTCCACACCCACATTGATCCTCATTTTTCATCTCTTTAATTTTTAGCCGTTTACCCTGGAAATTGATCTACTCCTTGTTTGTTAGCTCGTGTTTATTCTTGTATTTTTTAATTTATTTTTAGAATTTTTTTTATAAACTTATGCAGGCTTCCAAAGTGAGCCCCCTAGACTGCTGCTTCTGTATGCTCAGATTAACTGAGCTTGTGATTTAATTCCTTTATATGTTTGATCCTTGTTTCTGTTTAAGTTGTTGGTGTTTGATGTTACAATTGGGCTGATTGTTTTTTTTGTTAGAATAAGCTTTTGTGGCTTAGTTCACTTATTGGCCTATTTGCTTTTGGAATGTGATGTTGCAAAAAAAATTTCAAAACCTTTTTGGAAGTCAAAATCTTGGATCTGTTGTAAATCCTGAATTGACATAAGTTCTTATTAAGGCCCTTTGTAAGAAAAATCTATTTTCAAAAAGTGGTAATAGTTTGTGTTTAAAAAGAAAATAAAAAATGGTTTGTAAAAAAAGGTGGTACACCAGGTTTGAACCCTGGCCACCAGGTTAACAACACACACGACACACCACCAACTGAGCTCCCTAGTGTTATTTGTTATTGCTTGTTTTCATTTGAAATTTATAGTAGTATAGCCATAATTGCTTATTACTAGTTCAGTCCTTGTTGTTGCTTATTTACTGCTTATTTGTATATGCTTATTCAACTTTTTATTTTTCCTAGCTTCATTTTAGTGTAATAAACTTTCCCAAAATTTTTCATAATTTTCTAAATCGTTTTACTAATTTTAATTCATTTATTTTACTAATTTAGTTTTTAATTCATAATAAAAAATATAAAAACCAAAAAAATGTTTTTCTTTTTCTCAAAAATTTCTTTTGTCTTTAGAATCATAGGAAAATTTATTTCACACCCGTAGGATTTACGTAGCTTTAAATTCACGTTTTATCTTGCGCACTCACGTTTTTATTAAAGTAACTTTTACGTTTTT
Organism: Artemisia argyi; assembly: GCA_030686995.1. NCBI lineage: Eukaryota > Viridiplantae > Streptophyta > Magnoliopsida > Asterales > Asteraceae > Artemisia > Artemisia argyi. The sequence continues at coordinate 86,024,842 of CM060699.1, forward strand.
GCATTAGATTACATTTTAGGTTTCCCTAACTCCCTATTATGATTCCTGTAGGATTTTAAGTAGTTTATAAGTTTTACTTAGCATTCCTTGTTTGTATTCATGTTTTAGTTGCGTTAATTTTATTTTTCGTACGTTATTTGCAATTTCTCGTAGTTTTACAATACCAAATAATCTCTCAAACATTCCTTACAAGCATTTTAATCTCCGAATTGTTGGATCCCAAGTTTTAGATCATTCCACACATATGAGATGGTTTAGAGAGATAAGATGTATTTTAGAGAGAGAGAGTACAAGAGAGGAAAATAAGAGATATTTCTTATTCCATAATGAACCAACACCCTCCTTGGAGGGTTTACAAGAGTATTTATACTCATTGTCTAGGGCATCTTACATGTTTCACATAATATCACTAATGGCCCTTAGACTTTAACAAAACATGCATTCTAAACATATTAAAACTATAACGTACTAATATAATATTGCAACCTATTACAAGACTCATTGACTCGATAATGATCGTCACTTCCAGCGTTCCCATCAATCTCCCCCTAAGGGACGATCATTGAGATCTCTCTTTGATTGCATTTATGATCATCACTTTTGCGTTTCCAACAATCTCCCCCTAAAGGGGTGATCATTTGAGATCTCTTTTGCGACCTGTGGGTTATGGGTCCACTAACAGAAATGACAGATCTTTTGACTTCTTTAATTCTTGTTGTTTTGAACTTTGAGTCTTTGTGTAATAGCTTTCCTAGATTCTTTGTTCCAATCATGTTTTGTGATCATTGTTCTTCGTTCTTGTTGTTGTGATCAAATGATGATGTAATCTGCCATTCATCACTTCTGCGTTTGTGGTGGTTGTCTGTCATTCCAACATGCTCATACATCTTTGAATATTGACTTATACATGCACGTAGTTCCCTTTCTTTTACTTTTGATCTTTAGTCTTTATACTTAGTAGATTCTTCTTTTTGGCGTAGAATCTTTCTTTAAACTTTGTGTTGCTTTGATCTTTGAGGAAGGTTTTGATGACTTCAAGATGCATGTATGAGCATGTGGAATCCGTCGCCATGGAGATGATGTGTCTCTGCAGGTAAACAGTTAGCAATAAAACATCCGGTACTTAAAGATAAGGAATTAGAGATCGTCAACAGCATAGTGTGAAGATTCCTTCTAATCCTTATCATGGCCGTTCCCATGTCAGATACTCCCGAGGGAGCTTACAAGACCTACTAAGTAGCTCAATGACTGGGTGAGTCGCTGGGGATCACTCCACGACTGTAGACTGCTAAGAAACCACTGCAAACACTAAGCGTAACCCACAAGGAGTTACCGAAGTGACCTGCTGTCAGGGCTGTTTGATGTTGACCCTGGCAGGATTTCCGTTCAATCATTGAGAAATACTTATGTAATTCTCTCATAAACGTTCTCGGCAGATTGCTAAGATCTGCCAAGGACTCGATGATTTACAGCTGGTGTCCATTGAAGTAGAACATCAGTTGTAGAAATACTAAGTGTCCTTAAGAGATCTTTGATGTATCTCATGGCTCTAGAATCAATAAGTGAACACTTAGGTTTCCTATGCGGAGACTAGGGAGGGGTCTCCTGCTTCAATATTAACCATCTCTAAGAGATGAGTCGATAGATTACACTGGTTCCCCGTGAGAATGAAACAAGTTCTTTTAAGAGAACTTGAGTGGTTAAGAAGGTTTAGTGCATTGCGTCACTGGGTCCATGACGACTTTATCTTCAATACCGATGTTGCCTTAGCAACAACCAGTAGCATACGAATTGAACCCGGTGTCTGCCCTAAGGTTGAACATATGGAGGGCTATTTCTTTTCACCCTTTTCTTTACTTTTCTTTTTAATTCTTCAACTCCTTCTTTCCCCTTTCATTCTTTTCTCCTTTTTTCGTATCATACCTAAGGACTTATAATTCTAACTATTGGATATGTCCTTGGGTAGATCCCTCCGGCTCTGGCGGATCATAGGACGGTTTTCCCTAACCTTAGTCACCTTATAACTCCATGACTATCCTATAATTTCCATGAAACCTTTGATTGAAAATCTCTCAAAGTGTTTGTGATTTTCAAACATTTTGTTTAACACTTTGAGAGTTTTGTGTTTACTTATGAAGGGCTCCCCCTTCACATGTGCTCATGTGTATTTAAATAAATTTGCACATGCGGGAGGAGCAAGCACTTATAGAATTGATCCACTTTTAGTGAACAAGACCTATTCGAGACACGCTTACATTACTAGTTAGACTAGCTTGAAGTTATTACCCGGCATGGTCGAGTCCACAGAAAGTTTCTCGAAACGGTACATATCTACTTTGACAGATCCTTTACGAGACACTCTTACGTGGCTAGTTAGAGAGTTCCATTGTCAGCTTTTAGGTGACAACTAGCTCTAGTAACTAACTTGATGTTATTACCCGTCGAGGATAAGTCTTTTTGATTAATAACTTTTTTGTTTCGTCAATTCTTGGGTCAATTCTGAGTCGAGCTCGCACGAGATTGAACTTTTAGCATCCTTAAACATTCATATTTTAATCACTTTTTCTTTTCTCCCCCTCAAAAATAGCATATAAGATGTTGTTTTTTATGAACTTTTGATTAAAATATGCTTTTTGAGTCTTATGGGGAGATTCACCAAGAACTTATCATTATGAACAAAGATCATTTCAAATACTCCCCCTCAATAAGTGAAATAACTTTTTGAGGTTTTCATTACGAGAGGGAATACTTGTCCTTTTGAGTAGAATTTAGAAAAAACTTTTGAAAAATTTGAGTAATTCTACTCAAAAGTAAGAAACTTTCGCTCCTTATGTTAGGATTGAGGCACTGAAGCGTACCTCAGGGTCCTTTAATTTTAAAGAACGGGTTGTACACTACTATATATGCACAAGCAATTAAGCATGACTTTGACGGAACATTATGTTTTGGAAATACTCCCCCTCAAAACTCACATATGTTTTGAGAATTTTAAACTTTTTAAAGTTTGAGGGAAGGAGTCTTCTTGAAGCAAAATTTTGAAAGATTTAGAAATTTCAGTTTGAAAAATTCTTGAATAAATTTTGCTTCAAGGCAACTAAAACTTTATACACTGAAATACTCCCCTCAAAACTATCATTTGTTTTGACAATTTTAAAGTTTAGAGCGAATTGGGGAGTAAAGATTTGAAAAATCTTGAGCAAAATTTTGAAAAGTTCTGAAAAAACTTTTTGAAAAATTTTGAATAAATTTTGCTCAAGATTAAGAAGTTTTAGATAAACTTTGTGTGAGAACTTGCTTCTAGTTTTTAAGGATAAGTGCACGTTTGGTTTTAAAGAATGGTTTAGCAAGGCACTCTCCTTTCTTTGAAACCCGAGTTGTACACTGAAATGTGTGCACAAGTCGTAATGTTTAAGCCCGGGTTGTAAGCTGAAATACTTACAAGCTATAAAAAATTTAAGATTAAACAACAACCTTGGGAACCCATTTAAGCACGGCGCCAACGGGTTTACTGAATTTTGAAATCCATTTGTAGGTTGTGTCAATCTGATTTAATGATGTTGAATTCCAACGAGGACTGACAACCGGTGTTTCATTTTGAAATAACACTCGTGGAATCAATGGAGATTTAAAACTCATTTTCCATTGAAAATAGTTTGAGAAACCCGGCGTTTCTCTTGGAGTTTTATAATATGAAGAAGAAGATTTCCATCTAGAGTTGAACCTCATGGGTTCTTTTTGAAGATTTGTTTCTGTGATAAATGGAAACCTTCCGGTATTTGGAATGTTCAAAGCAGAGTTATTTTCATGTTGCAGCGAAATCAATTCTGATACTGAATATTTGAAAGGTTTTGAACGACTTTGCTTTGGTCTCCACACTTGCTTTACCGGTGTAAAACGAGAGTGTGGAGTTTGAAAAACATGATTCTTTTCTTTTGAAGCATTTGGGGGTTTTGAAAAACCTTGTTTTGGTCTCCACACTTGCTTTACCGGTGTAAAATGAGAGTGTGGAGTTTGAAGAACTTGTTTCATTTTACTTGAAGCATTTGGATTTGAAAACCTTTTGGAAGTAAATGTTTCGAAAAAACTTGGTCTCTTTGTAAACTTCCTTCCTTTTTGCAAAGAATAGGTTGTAAACTGAGAAACCTTTTTCGAAAATGGTTTTGAAGATTCACCCGTGTAAACCTTCTTTGAAACACTCACTTCTGGTGTTGAAACATTTGAAATTGGAGCTTTACCCTTTGATCGGTTAATAGTATCAAACTTCACTTTTAAAGCATTGTATGAAATTCTCAAATCATTGTATTCTTTTTGAAGAGAAAGATGATTTTGGGATGCCAACTTTGATTCTAAAGAAGCAATTTGTTTCAAAAGTTGATCCTTTTCGGCTTTAGAATCATCCATTTTACGAGCCAATTTCCGTTCGAACTCAACATTTTCTTTTTCAAGTCTTTCAAAATAATTTTCAAATTTGGTTACTTTGTTGAAAAAGTCGGTTTTGGCATCCTCAAAATAATTTGTTTGTTGAGCTAAAACCGTTTCAAGCTCAACCACTTTCGTTTGAAGTACTTGATTTTCATTTTCAAAAAGATATATTTTCTCCCCCGTTTCCTTTTCAAAATCTGGAGTATTAGAATCGAACAGGGGTTTTGGGAAGGAAACTTTTGTGATTTGAAAATCAACATTTTTCTTTTTCATTGATTCAATCTTTTGCAAAACATTTTCAAACTTTTTATCTGCAAATTCATTCAATTGAGACTTCAGATCTTCAGTCTCTTTTTGTTTCAAGTTTGAGTTTTGTTTCTGAACTCGTGAACTTTTGATTGAATCAAACAGGTTTTTGTAAATCAGTTTCAAATGCTTAATCTCTTTTTCGTATTTTGAAATTTGACATTTCATTGACACGTTTTCATCTTCAACTTGTTCAAGCTTTGACATCCAGGGGTTTTCAAATGACTGCTTTTTAAGATTGTGTTGTAAAGCAAGCTCAAAGTTAATACTTTGAGCTTGACATCTTTGAAAATTTTGTTCAAGAGAAAATATTTGACGTTTAAGTTTCTCTTGGATGTCACTTGACTCTTTTAAAATTTTCTCATTTTCGTGTCTCAACATCTCATTTTCTACTTTTAAGTTTTGAGACACAAAAATCAAAGATATATCACATGGAGTTTTTTTCAAAGATTTTCAATTTAGTTTCTAAATCAACATTTGAAGCACATTCTTGATTATGATTCACATTGTCATGTTCAACCATACCTCCATTAGGATCCATATGTGGAGTCTCGGGGGTGATATCACTATCAACCTTGATGAATGTGTCCGAACTTTCTGAAGGTCTGACATCATCAACTGTATTCTTTAAATCATCCTTACAGCCGAGTTTCCCGTCAGCATCCGAATCATTCCCTGGAGTGCTACTTTCATTCTGTTGTTCTGATAATGCACTATTACCCGTGAAAATCAAATTATCATCCGATGTCCCTTCATTGTTGACTGTTCCCGCTTGTATCAGCATCCCCATTTCAATTCTTTCTCGTTCTTTTCCTTTTAACTCTCGTTCTTGCAATTCTTTTTCATTTGACTCTCTCTTCTTTTCCAGCATATCTCTTAGATTAAAAAGAAAACTAAAACGGATATCTCTTTCTCTTTTAGTGGATATCTCCATCTCTTTTAAACTTGATTCCATTGAATTTCGTGTGAAATGACAATGGATCTTGTAGACGATAAAGAAGTAGTTTTGTGTTTTCAAATGAATCTTTGTCAATCTTTCACGCTTTGAAAATAACTAGCACAATAGTAAAAACCCGAATAATCTCAACCCAAAAATAATACTCAATCTCGGAATATTGAATCTCACACGATATTGCCCATTCACACCTCGTTGGGACACGACCCGGGTAATCACTTACCCAGTATCACATATATATATCGTATTCACGAGTTTTCGCAAGTCTTCCTTTTCCTAAAGGTTGATTAGTGAATTCCACTCACGTCTACCTTGTATATTTTGATACGCGCTTAAAAACGAACTATCAGGTCCTAAGTGAGATTCTACCATTATTTGATCCTAAGAACGCTCTATGCTTGAGGCAAGTGAGAGATGGCGTTAAGACGCTCCAAGATGTGGTTAAGGATAAACCTCATTTCATCTTGGAGTTGATGGACCAAGATGTTGCACCCCTCACTTAGGTGATCGGTTCTTGCGCACATGGTGCAACCATGGCGAGAAGGTGGTGGTTGTGGAACTTGGTTTGGAGTTGGTGGATCATTGGTGGTAGTTGAAACATTTGTTGTTGCGGGAGCAAAGGTGGATGGTTGAGAGGTGTGTCGGTTTCCTACAATAGATGAGTACATTGCGGTTTGGAAATCCATGGATTGGGTTAGATGAGAATCAATCATGTGCTTGAAAGCATAGAGGCTTTCCAAGCGAGTGTTGAGTTCTTCATGAGATTTTGGAGATTTAGTCTACAAGGAAGCTTCAATTTCCTCATAAGTAGGAAATATGGATTCAAACCGGTTGGAAAAGTCATGAGGTGGTTGTTGTTGTTGATCATGATGATGAAAGCTTGGTTCTCCATAAAGAGGACCGTGGATGTCATTGTAAACGGGATGAAACAACAATGGTGGTTGATGAGGATGATCTTGATCTTGTGGAAAGATGGAAGGTCTAGCATGCTTGTAAGCCAAACGCTCTATTAGCGATGGTTGATGAGGTTTTTCCTCCAATGGGTTACTTGGTTGAGATCTAGGTTGTTGTTGAGTTTCCATTTGTTCCATAGTATCAAAAAGTGGTAATGGTGGTGGATTTGATGATCTTGGTAGAAGGTCATCCAAAGTTTCCATAAATGGTTGTGGTGATGTTGGTGGTGTTTTGAAGAGTTCTATAGGTCTCATTTTTGGTGATTGAGGTGATGGAGTTTTTGAAGGTTGACTTGGTGCCGAAGGTGGTGTTGGATCACTTGGAGTTATGGTTGGTGGAGGAGTGGTGATTTTGTTAGCAATGCAAGTGTTTGGAGATGGTGTTGGAGTAGCAAGGTTTAGGAAGTTGTTATCATTGATTGGTGATGAAATATTGAGGGATGAATCACTTGTTGATGATGAGCTAACTTGGATGGTTTTGTTGAAACAACAAGGTTTGACGCTTATTCTAGCGGTTCTCCTAATTGGTCTTGATGATTCCGATGAGGTGGTTGATTTTGTCATTGCAAGACTTTGGTAGGATTAGAAGTATGAGATTAAGAGAAGTGAAGGTGGTGGTATGAATTGGATGTGTGCATTGTTGATCAATTTATAGGAAGAGCAAGACATGGAAATTGTTGTTTGCATTTGATGTTGATCCATACAATGTTGGAGGTTTCTAATGATATGGAAGAGTTCCAAGAAGTTGTCAAATCATTGGAAGTCAATCCAATGGAGTTGGATGGAGTGAAAGACTAAGTGGGGAAGTAAATGCTATGTGATCATGGTAGATACATGTTGTCAGGTTGTTCCACGAATTGGGAGGAACCAAAGGAATGGTTCCTTGCTTGTATCAGAAAGGTTCCTTGGGTTAGTTAAGACAAATTTGAAATTTTGGCGGGAATGATGATGGTATTGGTTAATGTGTGATTAGATGGCTCTAGAATTACTGATAAATACTAACTAGCATGTAGGAAGTAAGTTTGGATCCTAAGGATTGCTAGAAAAATTCAGAAAATTCAAGAAGCAAAATTTGCTAAAGGCTGGCGGAACCCAGCGACAACACGGACAGAACCCAATTTTGGGTTCCGCCGTATCCGTCAGCAGAATACTTGGAGGAACCAAGTAGGAACACGAACGGAACAAAAAATTGGGTTCCGCCGTATCTGTAGAGCCTCAGAATCGAGACTGAGTGCATTTTACGAGCACGTGAGTTTTTCGAATTCCAAAATTTTTCCTAAAACTTAAGCAATTAATTTTTTGTAGATGAAAGAAACAAAAATTGCAGGTAGAAACACGCTTACCTATATAGTTTGAGAGAGCGATTCTAGCACTCAAAATTTTGGCCGAAAAGTGAAAATAGCATAATACCAAATTCTTATCCCCTGCAAATTTGGTTAGTTCACACATAATCCAACAACATAATATCATCCTAAGAAATCATAAAATCATAACATAACATTGTTTTGATGACCAAATTGTTTAAATGCACTCTTGTGCCAAACACCCTCTTATCTCGCTCATTTCTTGTTCACCTTCTTGTAGATCTTCCCAAGGTATCTCCCAAAGCATTTCCACATGCCTTTGGTCTGTTTGTACTCCTCCGACTCATTCTCAATGGTTGGAAGTTGTGAGAGGTACTCAAGAAGAGGGAGCCTAGAGTTTGGTAGATTGTCGTCTTCACTCATGGAGGATGATGATGATGAGGTTGGAGGGTGAGGACGTTTACCTTTGGCTTTGTAGACTCGCTCATCACTTAATGGCACAAAGGTGTGAGGAATGAGAGGATAATCTAGGCGACGAACTCTAGGAGTTGGAGGGATGGGTTCACAGAACCTAAAGAGACGGGTGAGAAACATCCCATATGGAAGAGCGGTGGTACCTTGAACCGAGATGTTTGCCATCCTTTTGGCAATGTAGTAGGCTAAGTTGAAGTTTTGTCGGGTGGAAACACTATAGAGCATGTAGGAGAGACAAGTGTTGATATGGTCCCTATTTCCTAAAGTGCTAATGACATTGGCCCTAATGATCTCCTCCCATTTCAAGAATTGAGGTATCAACTCATTTAGCTCCATTCCAAAGGGGTCTTTGGGTACTTCCTCTCCTCCTCGGATTCTCATAGTGTGAGAAGTCCTAACAAAAAGATGGTCATGAATTTCCTCTTTGCTTACTAAAGGGGTATCATAAGGATGAATGCGGTCATGGATTGAGTCAAGAGTTGAAAGTGGCCATTTGTCGGTGTAAAGACATGTGCCTTGATTAGGAACACGAAGGACTTGAGCAAATTGAGCTAAATTGAAAAGTTTAGTGATATGAGGCCTTCATCATCCGTGCTAAGGGTCACGGAAGCATAGAATTCCAGGATGAAATGACGACAAATTGGCTCATCTATGTCTAAGAGACAATCAAAGTCAATAAAAGAGAGTTGTTCCCTAAAGCTGGTTCCGGTAAGGAAAGTAGGATCAATGGTTCTACCCTCATGAACATAACGCCTCTCAAGGTTCTTAAAGATTTCTACTTGGGCCGAGGTTAGCCCTTTGGTCTTGTGGTGTTTGGGTAGGTATTTGGTGGTATCTTTGTGGTCATAGAAGGTTACGGGATGCATGATGAACCTAGAAAACATAATTATCAAAATTTTAGTTTGTGTAAGTAGTGGTTTAAGTATAAAAAATTCTAGTGTGTGCCTATATGAAAACAATATGGAGTTGTGATTATCTCGACTCATTTTAATGTTAAAATGGTTTTACTTATGCAACTTTTGTGTAAATTTTGAGATAATCCAAATGCTCCTAGTTCAATGTAGCTACGGTTGAATGTACCCGAAAATACATATTAGTTATGTATTCCCTTTAGCATTCAAGAGACGTATTGCAAGTGATGTTTTAAACATAACGTTTTTATTTTGTATTATCAATGAAAAGCTATTTTTCCTAAATGTGAGAAGATTTTTCAAAATTTTGACATGGGGTGTTTGGTATAATGTGATAATGTCTTACAAGATGCAATTCCTAACTAATGAAAAACATAAATTGTTTTGTTTATAACAAATTTTCTTCATGAATTCCTAAGTTGATGCATAACCCCAAGTTTTTAGTTTTGTGCATAAATAGAGTTTCCTAGACATAGACCCGGAGAGTAATTGTGTTTAGAATACTTACAATGATGGTAGGAATGAAGAACGGCTGAGCAAGAACCCTAATTTTCGTGTGTCAATGGATACAAAAGTGAATAGTAACTATTTTTGGTGAGTGGTATAGAGTATGGGGCTTGTATGATTTATTATATAAAAAGAGAACTTGTGCAGGTGGTTGACGAACTGGGCGGAACCAAAAAGAGGGATCCGCCCTTTGAGTTTATTGGTTCCGCCCGTCCTGCAGGTTAAGGACATGAAATTTTTGTTTTTGATTTCAACGATTTTATTTAAAGTTTGAACTATGAAGTAGGTTCCATAAGTCCTAGTCCTAGTCTAAGAAGATTAAATGGTTCACGTTTAAGAGGTTTTGTAAGGATGTCGGCAATGTTGTCTTCGGAGGATACTTTCTCGATGGAGATGTTTCCTTTTTGAACATTGTCACGAAGGAAATGATGACGAATATCTATATGTTTAGTACGAGAATGTTGGACAGGATTTTTACTAAGGTCGATGGCTCCTTTGTTGTCGCAAAGGATAGATATGGCTTTAGTCACAATTCCGTAGTCCACGAGCGCTTGCTTCATCCAAAGAGCTTGTTGACATGCTTTACCGGCCGACACGTATTCGGCTTCCATTGTTGATATTGCGAGTGCCGTTTGCTTTTTTGAGAACCATGAGGTGAGACAATGTCCAACAAAAGTACAAATACCACTTGTACTTTTTCTATCAACATAGTCACCGGCATGATCCGAGTCGGCATACACTATGATTTCTACACCCGTTCATTTGGGATACCATAATCCTAGATGTGTAGTGCCTTTGATGTACCTAAAAATCCTTTTTAAGGCTTCAAGATGGATTGATTTGGGATCATCTTGAAAACGAGCACATAGACAAACGTTAAACATAATGTCGGGTCTACTAGCCGTAAGATAAAGTAGACTACCAATCATACCCCTATATTTAATGTTATCTACGGATTCACTTTCCTCATCCTTTGTGAGTTTGGTTTTCGAGGACATTGGCGTTTTGATAGGTTTTGAATCTTCTAGACCAAATTTCTTAAGCATGTCTTTTATGTATTTAGATTGATTAAAGACTATCCCATATTCTAATTGTTTAATTTGAAGTCCCAAGAAAAAGTTGCGTTCTCCCATCATACTCATCTCAAACTCGTCATGCATGATTTTAGAGAAATCATTGCAAAGCTCTTGACAAGTTGATCCGAATATTATGTCATCAACATAAATTTGAACTATGATAATGTGTGATTCATTCTTCTTAGTGAAGAGAGTGTTGTCAACTAGGCCCATGGTATACTTATGGTCAACTAGGAAGGTTTTATGTCGATCATACCATGCTTTTGGAGCTTGCTTAAGTCCATATAAAGCCTTTTTAAGTTTGTAAACATGATTAGGTTTTTCAAAGTCTGTAAAGCCCGGAGGTTGAGCAACATAAACTTCTTCATTAATAAAACCATTTAAGAATGCACTTTTGACGTCCATTTGAAAAAGTTTAAAGTCATGTGCGCATGCATATGCAAGTAAGATTCTTATTGACTCGAGCCTAGCAACCGGAGCAAAAGTTTCATCGTAGTCAATGCCTTCTTGTTGATTATAACCTTGTGCTACTAGCCTAGCTTTGTTTCTAGACACAACTCCGTTTTTATCCATTTTATTTTGAAAGACCCATTTTGTTCCAATTATAGTTTGATTCTTTGGTTGAGGAACTAGTGTCCAAACATCATTTCTAATAAATTGGTTCAATTCTTCTTGCATAGCAATTATCCAAGATTCATCACTTATAGCTTCTTTTATATTTTTGGGTTCAATGGTTGATATAAAACAAAAATAGTTACTTTCATTTTGAGCTTTTGATCTTAAGGTTCTTTCATTAAGTTTACCTATGACACTATCTAATAGATCACTTTTAGATTCTTTGACATTGATTATTTCTCTATTTAATAGTTCATCTTCCTTGTCATTTTCTAAATCAATTTGATTAACAACTTGACTTTCAACTAAGTCATCATCTACCAAAGGTGATGTTAGAAATAGAAGTGACGATCATTATTGTATCAACGAGTCTTGTAATAATGTTGTAATAGTCTTGTAGTTTAGTTAAGCGTAAACGGGCTTGGTTTAATCTAACATTGTATTAGTTTATGTCTAGTCCATTATATAAGCCCAAGCCCGGCCCATCTCTTTATCTTAACTATATAAACCTCCAAATGCTACCATTTGGAGGTGGTGCTTCTATGTTATTTTCTCTCATTGTTTTCTTCTCTCTTTTAATCTAATACATTCCTTTCTCTCTCTAGAAGTTACCATCTTTCTCTATCTCTTCCTCTCTATTAATCTATCTTATAATCTTTATATTAATATGTGTGAAATGATATAAGATTTAAGGTCCAACAAGTGGTATCAAGAGCTATAAGATGATTTAGAAGTATTGTTTTTCTTAAAAAATCGTGTCTTTGAAATTTTTTTTTTGCACTTTGTATCTGTTTACATATTAAATGCTTATTATGTATTTATAGAGAACCTTCATTTTTTTTATACCATTTTAGTCAAAACTGTTTCCGTCCTTTATTCTTATTTTTTGTCCAAACAGATATTTTCTTATTAGCTTATATTTTTTTTCTGCTTAATCAGTCCACAAGTCCAAATAAATATTTTAGTCATATAATAATAACTTGTGCAAATCTTGAGTCAACACAGTTATTTACTTCTAAGTTTTTTGTCTTACCGAGAGTTTTGTGGTCAACAAGCTGTCAAAACGTGTCCTGAAAAAAGGCTAGACGGAAAAGTTGTCGGAAAAGGACGTCGGAAAAGTCAAACACTCTGTTTCTGCAAATCTTATGCAAAAAACCCACTTCTTACGCATAAGAGTGTTTTTTACGCATAAGATTCAAGAAAAACCCTTATCTTACGCAAAACAGGAAAAGCTACGCATAACACCTCATCCTACGCATAACTTCTGGCTTGGAAAGTTAGTAAGTTTATTTACGCAAAAGTCTTACGCGTAAGACCAAACTTTACGCAAAAAGTTTACGCTAAAGGTTTACGCAAAAGATATCTACGCTTAAAGTTTACGCAAAACATTTACGCAAAAGTCTCTACGCATAAGATTTTACAAAAAAGGTTTTTACGCAAAAGATTAAAAAAAAAAAAAAAAAAAAAAAAAAAAAAAAAAAAAAAAAAAAAAAAACGTGAACCTGATATAATCCATAAACCCAAATCCAAACTATCACTTCAAGTGAAAAAAACGAAGACCAGACTCAGATCAAAATCACAAACATCGGTTGCAATCATCTACCCTAAACAAACATCATCCAACCCATCTCCAAACAAACATCACTCGGAAAATTAAAGAAGAAATGCAGTGACCTCAGTTTGTTCACCTTTCTGTACCAATCTTTTAAGATTTTTTAAGTGAACTAAACCATCATCGATCTATAACAAGCTTTACTTGTTTCTTATATATCCAAAAACAATTAAAGAAATAACAAAACAACATTGTCTCATCACTCCTCTCTTTCGGGTTAAATAAAAAAACAAGACAAAAGAACATCAAACCTACCCGTGTCTGCTCTTGGAGTCGAATATTCTTGAAGTTCTTTGTGGGTAGATCGAAACAAGAAACGATTCAAGTGGTGGGTGTGTTATTTCGATCGGATTAAAGCTTCAGGAAAGATAAATTTTTTGAGTGTTATTGGGTTTGTGTGATTCAGTTTGATAAGCTTCAGGAAAGATAAATTTTTTATCTACGCTTTATTTGAGAGAATATTGAAGTGTGGCTGCGTTTTTTTAGGGTTAGGAGTGAAAGTGAGTGTATTAGTGGATGTCTTATAGCTAAAGATTAGGGTTAAGCTTAGTCGGATTGGGCTTTATTCAGATTTTGGGCTGCTACTCCTTATTCAACTAATTTTTTTGGGCTGCTAATACACACAAGGATGATTTTGTTAGTTATTGGGCTGGACGAATTTTTTAGACTTGTTGCACTTCTGTTGACAATTTTTGTTTAATTATTGGATATATTTTTGAGACCGCGATTTGATTAAGCTTCGATACCGAGATTGAGAGTTATTCTGGGATTAAATTTTTCGAGTTCGTTGAACATAACTACCGTGCTAGTTACTGTTTAAACTTGTTCCGAGAACAAAAATCACTTCTTTATCGTCTACAAGATCCGTATTCATTTCACACGTTCAAAATGTCTTTCCTCACAAATTTCTTTTCATCGATTGATATGGATCCTCTTGTTCAATTTTTTGCTCCATATCCTAAGACTGAGAAGTCGGTGACTGAGACTGAGGAAATATTGACTGAGACTGAGAAGTCGTTGACTGATAATGAACAAGACGTTGATGAAAATGAGCTTCCAGATTACATAAAATATCTTGACCTGAGATTTCCATTCACACTCGTTGAGCATATGAAGCGACGACCATTGAATGTAAAGGCACAAAATGGTGAAGAATCATGTGAACATAAGTCAGATGAACCTGAAAATGCAAAACCTTCATATGACTCCGACACACCAAAAGAGAAGTTGACAATGCAAGAAACACAAGCTGAGACTGTTCAACCTAGTTACGATCTCTTTGCACCAACTGATACGGAACTTCCAGAACCAACCTTTTCCCCATATTATGAGAATGTGAAGCATAAACAGTTGGAAGAGAAACTTGCCTACAAGGCTAGGTTTGATGAAGCAATGTTGAGACAAAAGCAGCAAGCACTTGAGGTTCTAGCAGAAATGTTTCCAACTGACTTTACTAGGAATCAAGGTACATTGGCAAATGAACATGTTATTGGGAATCAACATAGATATGCTACGAGTACACAGACGAGGATTCTGATGAGGGAATATGTTGGAGATCCGATGGGTCAGTTTGTGAGTCAGAATGTGGTTAATCAAAATGGGAATGATTGCTTTATGACTTCGATTCAGAAACCTACATCTGAAATTCACAACAGTGATATTGGTAGAAATTACAATGTCAATGCAATGACAAAGGTTGAAAAGTTCCAGTTCTTGTTGATGCTGGCCAATAAAGAAAAATCGGGAATACTGTTGACTGCTGAGGAAAATGAGTTTAGAGATACAACAAGAATTAATGACAATTCAGCAGATCTTAATGAAACCTACAACTTTATGGCAAATCAGCAGGCAACAACATCAAGCAGTGATTCTGATCTTCCTCCTACTTATGATTCAGATCCATTCCGTGAGGTACCAAATTATGGTAATGATGCTAATCCGTTTGCTCATGAGAAGACACATTATGTGCCACCTGAATCTAATTATGATACATATGTGGGGGAACAAGTTAATAGCAATGCTAACTATGAAACTCCAGATATGGATCCTAATGGAGTTCAAGTTGCACAAAATAGTGCTAATGATGAGGAAACACGTGCTTTGTTTGAATCATTATTGAATAATTGTCATATTCAAATTAAGAATGTGAAAAAGGTCAATCGTGATGTCAAGGCCGCAAATGTTAAATTGACCGCTGAGCTTGAGAGTTACAAGGAAAACGTTAAAGCTTTTGAGTTTCATAACAAAAGATTGTCTGAATTAGAAACTGGTTATCAAAATTCCGTTTCAAGGGAAAAACAATTGCAACTCAAGTTTGATACACTTGATGTTAATTCTTTCAAGAAGATAAAATCTTTAAACGCGGAAATTTCTGATTTACAAAACCAACTTTCTAAACAAAAAACAGCTTATACCAATCTTGAAAAAGAAAGGGATGAGTTGAAAAAGGACTTTGCAAAGAAAGAAGACAAACTTTTGGAAGAAATCGTAGAGTCAGAACACGTGATTACACATTTAGAAGAATTAGGGGTTAAAAAGGGTCAGTCAAGTCAAACAATGAATATGATTGTTAATCAAACTAATCCAATTTACCACACAAAACATAAAATGGCTCTAGGGAACACAACTCCTTGTAATCTCAAGAAAGCTCAGCAAGAACAGAATGTTTTGTATAATGGTAATGTGATTTACACCAAACATGATCCTCCCGTCGTTCGGGATTCTGTGGAAACGATGGAACTTATCGAAGAGAGCATTACGAAAATGAAACAAAAGGATTTGAAACCCATTGATTACAACAAATTGAACAAACTTTCGGGAATTACTTTTGTTCCACAAACAGAACCATCTTTGTTTTCCATAAAATGACCGTTCGCGAAATTCTTGTCTAAAAAGAAAGTTGTTTCCAAATCTCTTTCAAAAATGGAACAAATGTCCTCTACCAACACTTTTAATACAAGTGAGGCTAGAGAAATTCTTGATGACGTTAAAAAGAGAATTCAAGAACTTCAAAATATTGTTAAATCTAAAACTACTATCAATATTAACAACTGGCATTCTAGTTTTCATATCGAACAGAAAAAGGTGTTTGAAAACGAAATTACTATCCCACTGAATAACATCAGTGCGAGGGTAATCCATTTTGAACAAGCTTTCTTAAAAGAAATGGACGACTTTGTCAGGGACCACAAATCCCTGGTAAACAAAGCTAATGATACTCGTGAAAACATGAATGTTTTAGAAAACCTAAATGATTCTCTCTTCGAAGCCGTTATGACTACTGATATAATGTCCATCATTTTACAAACATATTCTGTTGAGGACGATGAAAGACTGCGAGCTGAGACATCTGAAATTGTTTCAAAATATGAAAATGCTCTTGTAAAACTTGAAAAAGAAAACATGTCATTTTTCAAACAACTTGATCGAAAATCAGAGAAATGCAAGTATGACAAATTGTCGTATGAGCATGCCTACAAGGACATGAAAAAGCAAAATGATCTTTTGAGAGCCCAGCTTGAAAGTATAAAAGGGAAGGGTGTGGATACTAAGTTTGCTAAACCATCGACTTCGGAGACACCAAATGTTTCAAAAACGGTTGAAAAACCAAAAATGTCAATTTCCCGGTTTGCTCCAAAAGTCGATGCGAAAAAGGATTTGTCAAAACCAGTCACTCCACAACCCTTGCCCAAGCAAAAGGAAATTGAAAAGATTTTTGATAAACAAAAATTGGTTGTTGAAAGAAACACAAATGTGAGTGCACCTAGCACTTCTAGGAATAGAACACCAAATGTGACCACAAAAACTGTAAAGGAATCTGTTGGTTCTAATGACATGGTCCACAATCACCATCTAGAAGAAGCTAGGAAAAGGGCACAACTTCGAAAAGACAGAATTTTAGGCGCAAAACCTAGTGTGATGAATTCTACAAGATTCCAAATCACTGCTAGTAGTAGTAAACCATTACCTAGGAACAATCAACAAAACACTAGGGAGTGGCTTGCATCTAAGAGTAGTTGCGAAAAAGAGAATGCTAGGAATGTAGAATGCAACACAAAGAATTCCAGGGTCTCATCGAACAACAAACAATTTCCAAAAGATTGTAGTGACAAAGTTAAAGTTGATGTGTTAAACAAGAATGTTGAATTTGTCTGTCCTACATGTCAAGAATGTGTTTTTTCAACTAATCACGATGCATGTGTTGCACAATTTCTCAAGAAAGGAAAATCAAGTGTCAAGGCACAATCCTCTAAGACACCAAATAGAAATAAACCCGTTGACAACAAGAAAATGGATAAGAAACCTAATAGGTGGATACCGAAAGGATGTAGTTTTTCCAAGAATGAGACTTCCGCTGCATCTGAAAAGAAAACAACTCCTAGATCTTGCCTTAGGTGGACTCCCACGGGAAAAGTTTTTAACACAGTTGGTCTTAGATGGATTCCCACAGGGAAGATTTTTGATGCTTACACCAAGACAAATAATAGTGAAAATCATCAGGATAAGGAAGTAGAAATCACTACAACCGTTGATAGTGAACACCCTCAATGTGAGGAAACATGTACTTCTAACACTGTTATTTGTGAGAATTCTTCTTCTGTGGATGCAAGTACTTGTGAAAGTGTTGAGGGTTCATACACCCAATGTGGTAAAAAAGAACTTTACGCCAACATCGCATGTGGAAATCCTTTTCTAGTTCCACTCTTAACTCCACTTTTACTTGTCACTGCTTAGTTTTTTCTTTCTTCAAATCTTCTTTGTAAATACAAAATTTGAAAAACCTACAAAAAAAACAAAATACAAAAATATAAAATTTCAAAAAATCCAAAAACAATATAAAATCAAAAAATACAAAAATATTCTTCTCACGACACGTCTCTTGTATAATCGATATTCTGTACGTATCTAGAAATGTCATTCAACAATGATACAGACATGTACAGATGCTTGAGCGAGAGTTCTTTATAATGTTTTTCTAAAACATGTCGTTTCTCAAAAAATTTCTTCAAATGGCTTTCGTATACTTCAGTACGAAACCCGGGCTTAAATTGATGACTTCTTAGTATTTCAGCTAAGAACTCGTTCTTTATAGAATGGAAACTGCTTAACCAAAACAAGGTTTTAAATATCTTTTGAGCACTTATCCAAAAAACAAAAATTCTCTTTCATCATGAGCACCACATTTTCAAGATTTTTCAAATAGACTTTCGAAATCTATCAAAATCGGTGCTCATCATCAAAATGACTTGTGTACACCTTACAGTGCACAACTCAAGTTTTCAAAGAAAGGAAAGTGCTACGCAAAAATGATTTTCATCAACAAAGTGCACTTATCCTAAAATTGGACACTGTTGTACGCCTCAGTGCGACATTCCTAGTCAAACAAAGAGAAGTCTTTGTTTTTTAAAAACCTTGATGCAAAATTCAACAAAACTGAAACTTCTTTCTCTTTCAGAATTTTGATTCAAGAAGACTCCTTCCCTCTAAACTTTAAAAGTTTAACATTTCTCAAAAACATATGCGAGTTTTGAGGGGGAGTAATTTCAAAAACAAAAATGTTCCGATTTCATGCAAAAATAGAATTTGTCTATCTCTCCAAATGCTTTTTCTTAATCAGTTGATATAAAAAATATCAAGAAATGCTATTTTTGAAGGGGAGAAAACATGATTAAAATGTGATCTAAAAGTGATTAAAGATTGTGACAGAATCTCAAAAGAGCTCGACTCAGATACTACCAATGAATTGACGAAGCTTAAAATGTCATTAATTGAAAAGACTTGTCCTGGACGGGTAATAATTTCAAGCTAGTCTAACTAGTGACGTAAGCGTGTCTCGAATAGGACTTGTCTGAGTAGAATGTACCATATCGAGAGACTTTCTTTGGACTTGACCAGGACGGGTAATAATTTCAAGCTAGTCTAACTAGTGATGTAAGCGTGTCTCGAATCGGTCATGTTCACTAAAAGTGGAACAATTCAATAAGTGCAAACTCCTCCCGCATGTGCAAATTTCTTAAAAATTACATGAGCATATGTGAAGGGGGAGTCCTTCAAAAGTTGCAAAACTCTCAAAGTGGTAACAACAATGTGTTTTATTATCATAAACACTTTGAGAGATTTTCAATAAATGGTTTCATGGCAATGATAGGATAGTCATGGTGTTATAATACTACTCCCTCCCCCAGTCAAACGCTTTGACCGTCTCTTCCACCTCACACCCCACTTACCCAGAATACTCCAAACCACCATCATAACCCCCTAAGCCTGCTACCCCTTCTGCACACTCAACCTTTCCCCCCTTGCCTAACCAAACAACCACAACACTCCAAGATATTATCCTCTGGCATCAATTATCAAAGGAAAGAAACGCCAAAGCATTTTGGCGCCAAAATCAAACAAACGGCCAAGATTAAAGTTGTGTGATCCCGTGGTCAAGAATTATGCTGGGAAGAGTCCAAAACATGCTCAGAAACCCTAATCTTGGAGTATAAAAAGAAGGAGAGAAGCAGTGGAGCAAGGTGTTAGTTTTTTAGTTTTTAATTTAGCCATTTTCAAGTTATTGTAATCTCAGTTAAAATTCTAAGCTTGTAATTTTCATTTTTTAAGTATTAGTCCCCTTTGTAATGCAACTCTTTCAGTAATTGATTCAAGTTAAATTTGGTTTCAAGCACTTTCAACTTTACTTAGATTTCCTATTATCTTAGTTAATTGTTATTACTTCTATTTTATACTTAACTATGATTTCAGAAGTTCACCATAGTTGTGTAAAAGTCTTTTGAACCCTTAAATTAAGAAAAATCCAGAAAAAGAAAAAAAATATATAAAAAAATTACAGAGAAAATCAAAATAAAATAAAAAGATGGTAGTATTTGGAATTGGAGCTGAAGCAGATGGATGGCTTGGTCTAGAACTCCATGGGGAGTATTAGGAAGTAAATTGTGGTTCATGGTCTCAGGTTACTGCAGGAAAGCACTTTGTGAGCAATTTCTTTAGTTTTTCAATTATACTGTAGCATAGTTCATTAGGAATTATTTACTGTTTATCTTTACTTAATATGTTTTGTTAATAGTATTTAGCTAAGTTGTTATTCATGTTTCATAGTTTTGTTGAGTTTTAGCTAAAATTTCATCTCAACTTTTTCAGCGATGCATGACCCCAATCTTTCACGAATTAATGGAAGACAGCATGGAAGTTTTCATGGATGACTTTTTGGTCTTCGGGAACTCTTTCGACCGCTGTCTTGCTAACCTCGAAAAAATGCTCAAACATTGCGAGGAAACCAACTTGGTCTTAAATTGGGAGAAATGCCATTTTATGGTAAAAGAAGGGATTG
Source organism: Artemisia argyi (assembly GCA_030686995.1). Taxonomy (NCBI): domain Eukaryota; kingdom Viridiplantae; phylum Streptophyta; class Magnoliopsida; order Asterales; family Asteraceae; genus Artemisia; species Artemisia argyi. The sequence continues at coordinate 86,045,310 of CM060699.1, forward strand.
TGCTAAGACATAAGGTCTCAGGGAATGGGATTGAGGTGGACCAAGCAAAGGTTGAAGCTATATTTAAATTACCTTATCCCACGACTGTTAAGGCAATATGCAGCTTTTTGGGCCACGCCGGGTTCTACCGGAGATTCATTAAAGATTTCTCTAAAATAGCTCGGCCAATGACTCAATTGCTGGTTAAAGATGCCCCTTTCAATTTCTCTTAAGAATGCAAGGATGCATTCGATCTCCTGAAAAAGGAACTCACGCAAGCCTCAATTATGGTTACACCCAACTAGGAGTTACCTTTCGAGATCATGTGCGATGCTAGCGACTATGCTGTTGGGGCAGTATTAGGCCAAAGGCGTGACAAACAATTCCAACCTATATACTACGCTAGCAAAACTATGAATCCCGCTCAAGAGAATTACTCTACTACCGAAAAAGAATTATTAGCCGTGGTGTTCACTTTCAACAAATTCCGTCAATATCTTATCCTCTCTAAGACGGTTGTTTTCACTGATCATTCGGCTCTCTGATATCTTTTTGCTAAGCAAGACGCCAAACCACGACTAATTCGGTGGATCTTGTTGTTACAAGAGTTTGATGTTGAAATTCGTGATAAAAGGGGGGGGGGGGGTGGAGAATTTGGCTGCTGATCACCTCTCTCGTCTTGAAAATCCCCTTAATGAGCTTGATAAAAGGGAGATTCGGGATTCATTCCCTGACGAGCAGCTCATGTCAATGACATATTCTGAGCCTTGGTACGCTGATTATGCTAATTATCTTGCAAGCAGGCATATTCCGGAACACATGACTAGATACGAAAAGAAAAGGTTCTTTGCCCAGCTGAAATACTACTTATGGGATGAACCATTCTTATTCCGAAGATGTCCTGATCAAATAATCAGGCACCGTGTTTCGGGAAATGAGGCAATAAAGATTATGAAAGAATGTCATTTGGGCCCTTCTGGGGGCCATCATGGGATAAACACCACCACACGAAAGATTTTTGATGTGGGATTCTATTGGCCCATGATATTTCATGATGTAAAGGAAATGATACAAGCATGCGATGCATGTCAACGAGCCGGGAATATATCGTACAGAGATGAAGCACCTCAGAATTTTATACAAGTTTGTGAGGTTTTCGATGTTTGGGGAATTGATTTCATGGGACCCTTTCTGTCTTCAGGGGGAACGAATACATTTTAGTGGCCATCGATTATGTTTCAAAATGGGTAGAGGCACAAGCCCTTAGGACCAACGATGCTAGGGTAGTTATTCATTTTCTGAAAAAGCTGTTTGCTAGGTTCGGCATTCTTAAAGCTCTTATTAGTGATAGGGGGACCCACTTTTGCAATGCGCAAATGGAAAAGGTCATGAAAAGATATGGAGTTTCCCAACGGTTCTCCACCGCCTATCACCCACAAACCAATGGTCAAGTCGAAACACCAACAGGGCAATTAAAAGAATATTAGAAAAGACGGTTAATCAAAATAGAAAGGATTGGTCATTTAAACTCGACGAGGCCTTATGGGCATTCCGAATAGCCTACAAGACACCTATTGGAACGATCCCGTTCCGCATGGTTTATGGCAAGGCGTGTCACCTTCCGGTGGAACTCAAACACAAGGCTTATTGGGCATTTAAGGCATGTAATTTGGATTATACGGTAGCTGGAACGAATAGGTTCTTGCAACTCCATGAGCTTGATGAGTTAAGGCTAGAAGCGTATGAATCCTCCGTTACATATAAAGAATGGGCAAAAAGATGGCATGACCAGCGAATTAAAAACAGTTGCTTGTGAGGTAATTTCCAAGTGGAAGATTAGATTGAAAGAAGAAATGGATACTTGGTCAAATGTGTGTGTGCTCAGCAACGATTGCAGTAAAAGCAGTGACGACAGCCACAACTATTACTGGGAGTATACACCAGGTATGTTCATACATCTATTTCTCTATATAGATGGTATGGTTTTTTCTTGCGAATGCAAGGCTGAGATCTGGGTTACCAAGGGTTTGCTGGATAAAGCAAAAGGAAATATACTTGGTATAGAGATCATCAGGGATCAGCGTGGTAATACTCTGAGGGGGTCACAGTCCAAGGTTCACAATGAAAAGTTGGTACAACTTTGTTGGAGGGACACTCCATACTGTCGTTGGAGGGTAGTCTATCAGGGGACTATGATGTGGAAAAGAATGGTAAGTGGTCATATACATATGCGGTTGGAAGCCGGGAGTATCAGATGGTCTGCACGAGACCTGACATAGCATCTGTAGATGTGGGTATGTTGGATAGGTTCAATCGTGGATTACAGACATACGTACAGGTTTTTGTGGATTTTGACTATGCCATGGGTAGATCAATCACAAGGTACGGGTTTATGATACAAGGATATGCAGGAAGCTCAGAAGCTATGATGCGGAATTCTTAGAAGGAGACAAAGTTCTATTGTATAACTCTCGGTTAAGGTTATTTCCCGGGAAACTCAAGTCTACATGGTATGGTCCTTTTATGGTGAAAAGTTCTTCTAAAACCGGAGCTGTTGTGTTAATAGACGATGAAAATAGAGAGTTCACTGTCAACATACAACGCGTAAAACATTATCAAGAAAGTAGTAATGAGATGATTAGTGAGGAAGATGTAACATTTGAAGATGAGGTCACGTAATTGCCTATGACCTTAAGTCTAGCTACAAGACTCGTAAAATAAAGAAAAGCGCTTCTTGGGAGTCAACCCATGTTTTGTGTGTTTTTTATTTGTTTGATTGTTATTTGTTTCCATATGCATGCTTTATTTTTATTGTTGGTAGATCATGTTTCAAAACTAAAATTGTGAAAATGCTTTATTTTGTCGTTTAACTTCGTCTTAACTATATATAAAGGTATTTTGCAAAAAGATAAGTGTAAGGAGAAACCCCAAATTTGTTTTTAAGAACGAAAATGATCGTGATTCTCCACAATATTAAATGAGCATGTGTATTAGTATTTGTTAGAGTCAAATGCTTGTATTGAGTCATAATGATGTTTTGCAGGATTTTCCAGGAAGTAGGACATAAGTTTTTCTAGAAATTTTTTGGAAACTTAACGTAAAGATTTTTGCGGGTCACTTCTGACGGCGTCAGGAGTTAACACCTGACGGCGTCATGTGTAAAATTCTGGAAAATTTGCTAGTTTTGTTTTTCTAACGGAGTCTTAAAGTTTTTGCTAATTCTTTAGTTTTATAAACTCCAGGAAATCTGCAAACATTCATTCCACAAGCATTATATCTTAAATTGTTTTCTAGGACTTGTTAGTATATATAGATTGCCGCCGATTTTACGCGAGGTTGCCTTATTTGTTTTCTCAGGTTTAACAGGTTATATATGACAAGAAGATGATTTATTTTTCTGGAACGGAAGCTTTAAATGTTCATTTTCTTGGAGGAATATCTAACCTTGTTACCACACTATCCACACCGAACGAATCAGGGGAGTATTTGCTTTTATTCTTTTACCTATTTTACTTTTACATTCTTTAATTGAATATTGGGGACAATGTTCATCCTAAGTGTAAGGGGATGGTAAATGATGATACCTTATAGGATACTATTGCACTTGAGTTTGTTTGTTCGATGGTAGGTGTGTAATAAAACTAAGAGAAATACTTGTTAGTGTAATTTTAGTGCCAAATTTAAAATTTTTTTACAACATTTAGGAGTGAAACTTTAGCCTTAGCAAGCGTCTCATGGATAGGAGTTGTATGACTAGCACAAAACCATAACATTCAGAAAAATTTTCCACCCAAATATGTAAGGTTCACCTTTAGATTTGATAGGAAAAGCATTCATTATTAGTGCTTATGAGTGCACCGGTAGCATTTAGATTCTAGAACTTGCGTTAGTGATGCATCTTGAGACCCCTAGTGAGACTACATTCGTGTGGTAGGATTTACTACATGATAAGAGGCATTAGGATCACCCTTGTGTTGAACCCGTATCATAATTACTTGACCATTTAAGTCATATTACTTGGCTAGTAAATTCAATTAATTTTTCCCACACCTTAGCGTTGTACTCAATTTTAATACACAAAACCCCTAGTACACCCCTCCGAGCCTATCTTTTCGTTTCTAACTTTAAGCATCTTACTTAAAGGAAGAATTTGTTACAACCCACCCAAATGTACAACCAAATCGCCTTAGCCTTCCGTGTATGCACTCATCTTTAGTGCATTATTGTTATTTGTTTAAACCCTTAGTTAATTGTCTAATTGATTACATATTTTCTAAGTCGAGTCATATCTTGTACATATTGTTTTGGGACGATTAGGACTCATGGGTAAAGTACTAGTGTTATGGAGTAATGGGGAAGAACATCATATATTACCCCCATATGCGTGTTAAACTTAAAAGTACTCCAAGTGTTTTGATTATCTTGATTCGAGTCATTAGATTGATTTATTGTAAAGCATGTAAAAATTCAAGTGTAAGGGGAATGTACATTCCCTATGATGTATTATTTTGGATGGTAGGGAAAGAGAGTATGCAAAAAAAAAAAAAAAAAAAAAAAAAAAAAAAAAAAAAACATACGGACTACCATCCCGTTTCATTCTATGTTTATTTTATGTTTTTGGTTATTTTTGATTTATTAGCTTAAGTCGAGTCTAGTCTTGGCTTAGCAACGCCATATTGTACATGTAATTAACCAAGATGATTAACTCGCCACCAGTAAATATTGCCTGTATCCAACAAAATCGTGTATTCCATATCCCTACACCTAACATTATAACCCTTTAAAAGACCTCTTTGATAGTTTATCCTAGGTACTTACGCCAAGTGGTGGAGGTTTGATTCTTTCCCAAGCGTATGGTAATCTATTTTGCTATGACACGTAGTGAGAGATGTTTTCCATTTCCATATTGTGATATATACTTTATTACACCCGAGAGATGTGAGTATCTAAACACTATTTGTGAGGTGCTAGTGTATGACCTCCGTGCTTGTCTTTGGTCTGTAGTGGAACGATTATTTGTTGTAATTACTTTTATATTAGTGTTAAATGACCCCTAACTTGTATTTTTATTAGAATAAAAGCGCATTTGCTTGAGGATAAGCAAATCTCAAGTGTAAGGGTATTTGATAAGCGAAAAATGAACCGTTTTTAAGGGGTCATTTAAGCCCGGATTCGAGATTATTTGATCAAATATTGCCCTAAATCGTTCCTTTTGTCATTTTAGGTACTTTTGGAGTGAAATCAGGAAAATGAAGCATTTTGGACGTTTTTGGAGCATAAAAGTGAAGAAAATGGCAAAGTCTTAATTTTCCTTGCTGAGAACAGTACCTGACGGCGTCAAGAGTAATACAAGAGGTGGAAGTGGATGGTGCACATGATGATCCAGAAATTTTGTACTAAGGACATGACGGCGTCACCCAAGGCCGTCATGGTCCAAATGTTAGTGACGGCCCAGAGCAACTTTACACATGACGGCGTCAAAAGTGGATCTAGACAATCCGATTTCATTATGGGCGGCGAGTTGACGGCATCACCATTTTCTTCTTGATGCCGTTACCCTGTAAAATCTATATATAGTTTTCCAATTTTTATTCATTAGAGTGTAACTTTTAGGGTGCAAATTCGGAGAAAAACCCTAGTCCGATTTTCACAGCTTTTTCAAGGGTTTTTACCCTTTGAAACTTCTTATGTTCAATTGAGATAAGTACTCTTTCAATTCAATCAATATGTCTTGCTTGAATATATATTACACTTGTCTTCAATTTAACATGCTTGACTAGATCTCTTGTGTGTTTGCTTAGATGTAGTGAAACCTAGATGTTAATTATGGGTTGATTATTTGTTTATAGTTGTTACAGATGATTGTATTCGATGTTAGGCTTAAGAAAACTGGCAGACTTCCATTGGTAACATGCTTGAACGTCTTAAGAAACTGGCAGACTTCCATTGGTAACTGGCAGACTTCCATTGGTACTATGATTTTTGGTTGTATTTAATGCGTAGGAGAATTCTAATGATCCCATGTTAGGAGCTTCTAACGGCTTGACATAGGAGTGAAGTAGGATCCTATAGAGTTAGGGAATATTGTACACGGACCTACGACTAGTATTAAGGAATACGACCCGTCATCCATGCAATTGTACCATGCTATCAACTTGTAAAAGATATCTAGGGAGTAATGAAACCTAAGTAAACACAACTTTCCCTATCATTGTTTACACCACACTAGTATAATTAGAGTTATTTTCATTTCTGTTATTTTATTTTGATTGCATCTTTAGTTATTGGGTTAGTTGGCTAGCAACTAATTCCGCCCACTCTTCCAAAAACCCGAGATTTTAATTGTTTTCATAAAATCTAAAAATTCAAAAAAGAATCATCCCTTACCTCTAGACCTAGTTTTTAGGCTTTCTAATCCTAGCGACACTATTCCTGAGTTGAACGATCAATCCCCCGGTACTTGTCACTATACTATACTACAACGATCAGGTACACTGCCTGGTGGGGGTTGTAAGCTTCTTGAGATCCCTTGAGAGGTAAAGCCTGGTGCGATTCCCACGTATCACTGAGGATTGAAACTTTAACAAGAGAAGCAAAATAAGGTAACTAGCAGCAACCAAAGCCTATATATCAGCAGCAACTAGGAACCATCTTTGAAGAATAAGGAACCATCAGCAACTCCTAACTTTGAGAAGCAATAGATCCAGCAACAACATGAGTAGATTTGATGAGCCTTTACCAAGTTGCTACTCACTCTTGGGCTAGCTAGTCCTTTGGTGGAATCATGACATCACCCTGGTGAACTAGTAACCAGTTCAACACTTAGAACGTGAATCATCGGTGTGTTGAAAAACCCTAATGATTTTTGAAAAACACTTAATCCTTTTGACCTTTCCAAGCATGAAATCTCCTACCAAAAACATACCAATCCCTTCAGGTTTATGAATATTATCCTGATCAGCAAACAAAGACTTAGTAGAATCCTTTGGAATGGCAGCATGATCATCAAGTTTCATCCTCTTAGCTGCAGGCTCACCCAGAAGTCTTCCATGCTTCTCCAAGGGATCTTGAACATTAATGCCTGACTTATGAAGAATAGAAATGAGCTTTTCATATTCTGTAGATAACTTAGTGTCTGAAAAGTCCCAAACTTTCTTCCTGGTCCACCCTGAACCATACATAGCACAACCTTGATTCTTGACAAAAGTTCTCATGTAGTCTCTGATCTTTGCTTTAGTCCATGGTTTGTCTCTCTTCTCCTTGGCTATTCTCTCTGCCTCAGCTTTCTTCTTGAGTTTAGCAGCTTCAACCATCCTCTCAGCAAAGTCATCATCATGATATGCATCACCAAGTACAGACTTTGCCAAATCAGGACGAGAAGAGACTTGAGCAGCCAGGTTATCCCAATGCTCAGCAGATAGATGTTTGGATATTTCATCCAGCTCCTTTTGTTTTTCAGGAGGTAGAGTATAAGTAAGTGGATCACCCATGTTATCCAAATCAGCCTGTATCTTTCTAGAAAGAGCCTCAGATTCCTTCATTTCTGTAGCCCTTTTAGCCTTAGCAGCATCCTCTTTAGCTTGCAACTGTGCTGCTACCAGCTCACTTAGCTTTTCATTAGCTAGTTCCTGTTTGGATTTCTGTCTTGAAGGAATATCTTGATCAACCACAACAGATTTTCCTTTATCTATCAGAGTGGAAGTTGCATCAGGAAGAACAGAATGCTGATCAGTAGAAGCCTTATCAAGAGACTCATCAAGACCATCAATATGAGTATCTGATGATGCATCAGGAGGAACCACCTTAGGCATTGGATCAGCAGATGCCTTCTTGCTAGGTAAGGCCACATATTCTTTACTAGCAATAAAGAAAGTTTCTCCTGACTGAGTAACATTTGTAGGATTCTTGTCAGCAAAAACATCACTCATATCAACATCAACAGAATGTGAAGCATCAATCTTTCTTTGATGTTCTGCCAAATACTTTCTCCTGACATAAAGCACCTTCTTTTGCTTGGGAGAGGATGTTTCAGTAGGTAGAGCATTTGGTACATCCTTAGCAATAGTAGCATCATCCAGAGCACTTTCTACAGTTGTGGTAGCAAGAAGATGAAGGCCTTCCAAGTCAAATGTATCAGACCCCTTAGTAACTTCTTCATCTGATTCAACCACAACACCTTTCCTTTTCTTAGTCTTAAGCTGATTCTCCAATTTCTTGACCTTTTTCACCAAGGTCACCACAACTTCTCCAAGAGTTTTCTTTGTTTGCTTAAGATCATTTTCCAATGTGTCCACCTTTTGCACATACCTGTTCAATAAAAGAGACAAGAAGGTGAGAGTAACTGGACCTTCAACTCCACCTTCAGGGATATTAGAGGTATTTGGAGCATCATTAGTCCTGACAGGAGAATTATAAAATCCTGCATCTAAATTCTCAAAACCTTCAGAAGTAGGTCTTAATGGACTTGGTGTTGCAAGTCTTGTGATCTGTGGAGATTGTACAGGTTGGTCAGGGCCAAAATCCTCAGGTGCCACATGCTCAGTGGAAGCAGCAACACCTGGAGAGGGTATATGTGTTGGAGGTATAGGTGTAGATGGCCTTGGAGATGGTGGTGGTTGGGCATCAGCAGCAACTGATGCACTTGCCTCAGGAGTAACTGAAGGAACCTCAGCAGAATCTACTGGTGCATTAGCATCAGCAGGTTCTGGACCACTAGCAGCTGCATTGCCAACAGGCAACATAGCAGGTAATAAAGGCCTATGTTCCCCATTGTATTTGGTTTGCATAGAAGCAAATAGTTTGCTAGACAAGCCCTTAACAGGCAGTGTTGGACCGAAAATACTAGTGATTTATGTGGTTCGGGAGGTCGAGGTTGGTGATTAATGATGAACTCCATATTTAGTTCTAGAGAGAGAAAGTAGAGAGAGGGTGAAGAAAATGGAATATATTAAAATGAAAGAATGAATACACAATTTCCCACACCCCTCATGGAGAGTCATGAGGGGTATTTATAGGCTCATCCTATTACAAGTTTGCCTTTTGTACAATAGTAGTCCCTAAAGGCACAACTAACTACGTATCTAGTCCAATTCACGTATGTGACGTTATCTTTATAAAAGAGCGAGGCTAACAATCTCCCTCCAAGATATCGTCACACGTGAATGGTTACAATGAGACCTATAAATACATAAACAATGTAAATTACAACAATAGTAAACTATGTTGACGTTGTTGAAGCGCAGAGTCTCTGTAGTCTAGATACTGAGGCAGACTTGAAGTTCTCTCTTCCGACAAACTCGGCGTATTTGATCTTTGGCACTGACGGCACAGATCTTTGTAGCTCTGAACTTCAACTGTAATGGTCTAGTTAGGTTATTACTCCCTCCTAACTAGTGAGCCTTTATTCTTTTTCCTGCTCCCTCCTGAACCGACAACTCTCTTTTCATCACGCAGCGGATAAAGTAGATTCATAAGTGTAGGCACATGGTTGTCGTTCAGGGAGCATCATGACAATATAACTCACATAACATTGCACAGAAGGTTGGTAATACGCTCCGATGTACACGTCATTAGTACTTCTTCGGTTCCAGTGTAGGCACAATTCCCTCGATCAACCAACATACTAGAGATGAGACACTACTTCTTTTGGCATGTTCTTCTCCCTCCTGATGGTTGCGATGTATCGAAATCATCATACTATTGTGTGTACATGCCAAAATTACCCGTACTTTACACTTCTGATGCAATATAGATAGACCGTGTAAGCATAATTTGTGAGTATATGTCGTAAAAATATACTCTCAATACTATTCTCTCAAATCAACCTTTAAACGAACCTCCTTGTAATTCACTGGCTACTAGTAATGACCACATATGGAGACTGCCCGATATGACCAGCTTGAAAAAGAAGTAATCATCTCATCTTGTGACTTAATGCTTGTACGATAGATGTGACTTAATACCTATACTGAGCACTATAATGTAACTCCTTTAAGTATGAGGTTGCACGAAATATTCGCCACTTGAACAATCCACTACTTCGTGTGACACTGAGTACTACAACGTAACTCCTTTAAGTGATAGCTATACTGTGAGCACTACAACGTAACTCCTTACATCAATAATAACTAGATTGTCAAGACTGAATTTTTTAATTTGCGCAGACAAGTTATCTTCAAAAGTCATGCATCCAACCACCCCTAGACTTTGAGATAAATAAGTACACTTGATGAAACGCCACTTCAAAATCAAGTCAATAATACCGTACAAAAACCCCGTAGTCATTTTGTTAAACGAACCAATTCTAGCCGTGAATAATGTATCCCCGTGAATTTTTGTAAAACCAAAATACCACTCATAAGACAATAACAAATATTATCAAATTATCAAACATATGTGTATTCAAAAATTCGGATGACACATTTTTGATATTCCAATTATGCGTTTGTATCACCAAGCCCAACCTTGTCATATCCTCCAATCTTTGCTTCAGCCCATAACAAATAAGCGGATTAATTCAGCCCATTAGCCAATAGTACCTAATATTTAGGACTTTTTAACCACACAGACCTTGAATACGCTTCATTTGCATCTTTAGGTTTACTTTATCAAAAACATCCGCCCCATCTGCTATGTCGCCCATCAAACTCAGTCACAAAAAAATTTTCCCAACTCAAATCTCATCTCAATAATCATCACCAAATACAACCGATTAGATAAACACAAACCCCGCTACCCCTTTTCTGTCAGTACGATTGTCAAACACAAGGCACACGATTTTCATTAATAAAGACCACGAACTTAGATACAAATCTCGATGCTTTTTGTGTTTGTCTCGACTTCAAGATCATTAAGAATGGTCTCAGGTAGGATGTTGGTTTATGTTGTTCCATTTTTTGTTTATAGTGGTCAATGATGATATAAGGTCCACTAAAAAAATCTTAGAAAGATTGAATAAAAAAGTGGGCCGATTCTGAGATAGCATTGATGTATGTACACTTGGTGTATTTTTATTTTTGGTTGATAGTCTTGGACTGATGAAGGTTTGAAACTGAGGTCTCGTTTTTGAGTTATGATATATTGGTTTTGTGGTCGAGGTCTAAGTCTTCTCTTCATCTGAATTTCTCGAAAAATTTTCAAAACTTTTCGAAAGTTTTTGTCCAAAAAGTTCTCGATATTTTTCTTGAAACATTTCGAAAAATTTGAACTTATCGAGATCCTTAGTTTTCGAGATCTTCGGTTATCGAGAACCTGATTTCGATAACTAGGGTATGGTGTTCTCGAAAACTTCTCACGTTCTCGAAAACAGGTATATATCGAGATTTCTTATACAAGAAATCCGATTAGATTCCGGCGACCATTTCCCAGTTTCCGATGAATTTTCCGAAGAATTTTCCGACCAAGTAGACCACTTTTCACGGTAGGTACAAAAAGTCTTAAAAATGTTCACATAAATCTGTTTGTAACGAATAGAGCTAGAAATAGATGTATGAAACAGATAAAAGATTGTGACTTTTTGTTGTTTTAGACCATTTGGATACATAATAAAGATTGTATGAAACTGCTGTTTATAAAGATACGAGAAAAAAAATTTCAGATCTTAAAAAATATATGAAAACAGCTTCAAAACAATATTCGAACCACAAAAATCAACACCGTAGCTCTGATGCCAATTGTTGGACCGAAAATACTAGTGATTTATGTGGTTCGGGAGGTCGAGGTTGGTGATTAATGATGAACTCCATATTTAGTTCTAGAGAGAGAAAGTAGAGAGAGGGTGAAGAAAATGGAATATATTAAAATGAAAGAATGAATACACAATTTCCCACACCCCTCATGGAGAGTCATGAGGGGTATTTATAGGCTCATCCTATTACAAGTTTGCCTTTTGTACAATAGTAGTCCCTAAAGGCACAACTAACTACGTATCTAGTCCAATTCACGTATGTGACGTTATCTTTATAAAAGAGCGAGGCTAACAGGCAGATGGGTAGTGTTATTGGTCTGAATACTTAAGATTATTTGAAGAAACCTAGGATACATTAAAAATTTAAGTTTGGTATCCTTAACATTTTGAACCATTTCAGCAAATATGTACTTAGAGAAATTAAAAGTTCTACCCTGAGATAAGCACACAATGGCAAGAGCAATATCTGTGGAGAATTGATCCCAACCTCCAGACTTAGAGCTCATACACTAAAGCAGAGTGTGTGTCAAGAATCTCCATTTAGGGCAAAATTGATTTTTATACCAGACCTTTCCATCTTCACCATATCCAACAGCCTGAAGACCTGCAAGAATCTCCTCCTTAGGAACCTCATGCTCTCCACCTTCATCATCCAGCTGTAATTGAGTCCTAACCAATGACTCTGTAATTACATATTCTTCCCCATCAATAGTAGCCACAATTTCCTTTGGACCTTCTTCAACAGACCTCTCTAGAGCTGTTCCCCAAAATTGTTTAACCAAAGATTCATGTATAATGTCAGGGTATTGAGTTCAAGTAAAGTGAATCTTTGATCTTTGGAGAAATTCCATCATCTGAACATAATGAGCATCTCCTTTACTACGACCTAGGAAAGCTTGTTTGTTGTGATCACCTTTGAATAAAAGTTCTGCCATTGATTGATAATAGAGAGTAGGGTTTGAATGCTGAGAGGTTTTGAAATGATTTTTTGTGTTTTATAAGGAGAGGGAATCAGTTATTTGTGAGTGGGATTCGCACGTCTAGGTTATTTGAAGTAAGTTTCTAAACGTGGAGTGTAATTGGCAAGAATTGTGGAAACAATCTTTGACCAATATTTGACTTTAATAAAATCCCAAATAAAACCGACTCGTAAGCAGAAACCAAGTCAAACAGCAGGAATCATATGGTCAACCAGCAGAAACCTACGTAATGTTGACTACGGTCAACCATTCCAGTCATCAGCAGCTATGATATAGGCAATCAGCAGAAACACTTCATCAGTGGTAACCATTCTTTAGTAAAACATCTCGTGTTCTAGTCAAACTTCCTTTCCCAATTATGTTGAAACCGCCTAGCATTAATGGCAATTACTTCTTAGAAAGACGAGGCTTAATTGGCTTTATAAATAGAGGGTAAAAATCCCCAATTCTTCACCAACCACATTTACAATCCAAATCCCTAATTAAAATTCCATAACCCTACATTCAAACTTAACCATGAAATCCAACCCGAATATCATCAACATTTCTTCTGACTCCTCTGATTCATCTGAATCATTAACATCTCCACCACCATTCCAATTGCCAACCCAACCAAGAGGGCTCACAAAAGAACAAGCGGAGAAGAAGAAACATGATGTGGGAATCTCAAGTAGAGCTCCTAATCCTTGGAAGTTTGATGTGGGAATCTCAAGAGGGCTCCCAATCATTAACATCTCCACCACCATTCCAATTGTCAACCCAACCAAGAGAGCTCACAAAAGAACAAGCGAAGAAGAAGAAACATGATGTGGGAATCTCAAGTAGAGCTCCCAATCCTTGGATCCCATATCAACCCTCACCGTGTGAACTCGTGTCACCCTTCCTCTGTACCTCCTCCGATGAAGATGAAGATGAAGATGAAGATGAAGATGAAGATGAAGATGAAGATGAAGATGAGGATGACAACCTTTACAATCCTAACGCAACACCGGAGAGACCCCAATCCTCCCGTCCAAGACCACCACCAAGACAAAGAAGGTCAAATCCTCCTCTGCCAGAGGCAAGAGAAGTGGTGATTGGGCTGCCTTGCCCTCAACAATATGAGACCTTCACCATGAACAAGGGCAAGACCAAGGTGTCAGATGTGATAGGGAAGGGAAAAGGGAAAGTGGAGTAGTGGTGTCAGGGTTGATAAGCTAGGTGTTAGGTTTTGGATTGTTTTGCTTGTTATTCAGTACCTTGTAATCTTCATTCTGCTTGTACGTTTGATGCTAATGAATAAAAACTTTGTTTCTTTTATTATTATCTCCTGATTGTCTTGTTTGAATGAAAGTGATTGAGTGTGTTGCTACTGATGAATATACATTCTACTGATGTAATCAATAGTGGTAGGAACTATCAGCAGGAACACAAATCCAACATCTTGTATGATCAACTTGTATTATCAGCAGCAATTGGTCAAACCATAGGATAATCCATCCGTAGAATCCTTTTTATGGTCAACTTGCTGAATTAGTAAATATCACAGACTCAACTACCTCCCATTAAGTGACATTAACTCTTATTAATCTCCAAATCAGGTATATATAAAGAAGCCTTCAAGTCACAAGCTACCCAAATCAATTACACACTAACACCAAATACACTAAAAGCTTTCCAACCACACCAATCATTAACCCTAAGTCCAATGTCATTGAAATTTCTTCTGATTCATCTTCTGACTCTACCTATGATATACCCCAAATCAAGAGGGCATATTACTACATTGGTGAGGGACCTTCTGAGGTCTATCCATCTCCATCTTCATCCGAGGAAACACAAAATCTAACTCCCCTAGCAGTTGTTCTCCCAGACTTCACTCCAGTCACTGAGTTTATCACCAGTGAGATGGAAAGGGTTTGTGCTGATATGAGCAAAATCTTAGTCCCTGTGGAGCCTCAACTTCCCAAAGGTACAAGGGTCCACTTAAGGTTGTCCTAGGGCTTGTTGCTCCCAAATTATGGGACAAAGATATGCAATCTAGAGGGGTCCACAAGAGGATGCCTGAACCCAAGGACCTAAGAAAGGGGAAGAGGAATATGGAGTAGGAGTTTGGGTAGGTGTAGGTTGTGGGGTTGTTGTCTTTTGAGGTTGTTGGTTGTTATGTTGTTTGTTGATCTTTCTTGTAATCCAGAATCACTGTATGGTTGAAGTACTCCATGTTATGAATCCTAATAATGAATAAAACTTCTAGTTTCTATTTTCTTATATTCTACTAATATGTGATATATTGATATTTGTCCATCAGCAGAAACAGAAACCTGCAAACCAAACACTAAAACAGAACACAAAAGACAAACTTATCCAATAGTGTTAGTCTAATTAGATATAAACCTGCAAAACAAAGTTAGCAAAACATAATAATATACAAACTTTACAATATCAATATCAATCCTCCCCAAAGGCATATGCCTCCCCTCAAACATAGCTTTCAAGGGTTAACCATCCCAATGTGGACAACTAAGTGGTTAAACCTAGGTCCATCAAAAGCCTTTGTTAATATGTCAGCCACATTATCATCAGTATGAATTTTAAGCACCTGAATTAAATGTTTCTCATTTGCATCCCTTATAAAATGGTGCTAATTTCAATATGTTTAGTTCTTTGATGAAAGACTGGATTTTTAACAATTGAAATGGTACTTTGATTATCAATATAGATTTTAGTGTTCATAAAGTTGAACCCATAATCAAGCATTTGATTTTGAATCCAAAGTACCTGACCACAACAGTTAGCAGCAGCAACATATTCTGCTTCAGTAGATGAGGTGGCCACAATAGCTTGTTTCTTGCACTGCCAAGAAATTAGCCTTCTGCCAAGGAATTGACAACCTCCTGTTGTGGATTTCCTGTCCAAATTAGCTCCAGCATAATCACTGTCACTATATGCTTCCAACACAAATGGTGATTCTCTTGGATACCAAAGACCTAACTTGGGTTGGCCTTTTAGATACTTGAAAATCTTTTTCACTGCATTCAGATGGGAAATCAATGGAGTGACTTGGTATCTTGAACAAGCACTGACAACAAAAGTGATGTCCGGTCTTGAAGCTGTAAGGTACATTAGTAAGCCAATCATGGATATGTATATGAACATTGACAGCTTTGTCTGGTTCATTCTGATTCTTATACTTGGAAGGTTCACAGGGAGTAGTTGAAATCCTCAAATTCTCAAAATCAAACTTCTTCAGGATGTCTCTAACATACTTCTCCTAATGGATAAAGATCCCTTCAGGTTGTTGTTTGACCTGTAGCCCCAAGAAAAATGTGAGCTCCCCCATTGCACTCATTTGAAATTCACACTTCATTATGTTCTCAAATTCTCTGCACCAAGCTTCCTTTGTGGAACCAAAGATAATATCATCCACATACACTTGAACAAGAATGATATCCCTAGATTTCTTCTGAATGAAGAGAGTCTTGTTAATAGCTCCTCTTCTGTAGCCATGCTCCACAAGGAATGTAGATAACCTTGCATACCAGACTCTTGGTGCTTGATGTAGTCTATAGAGTGTTTTGACAACCTTGTACACCTTCTTTGGATGTTGTGGATCTTCAAAACCTTGTGGCTGAGTGACATAAACTTCCTCTTCAATCTTGCCATAGAGAAAGGCACTCTTTACATCCATCTGATATACCACAAAACCCATGTATGAGGCAAAGGCCAAAAACAACCTTATGGCCTCAACTCTAGCAACAGGTGCAAAAAATTCATCATAATCAATTCCTTCTTCTTGTCTAAAACCCTGAGCAACTAATATTGCTTTGTTTCTGACCAGAATACCTCTTGCATCGCTCTTGCATTTTAATATCCACTTGGTCCCAATTGCAAATTTTCCTGCAGGTAGAACAAAAAGTACCTGTAGGACCTTAGATATCACAACTTTATCACACCAATATAAAAGATTAGATGAAGAAAGATGGTGACTTGGTGAGAGTATATGTATTTCGTATATAGATAGAGAGATAAGAAATATGAGAGCTTTTATTAAGAAAACACACACAAAACACACACAAGCACACACCTCAAATGAGCCTTTGAGGTGTTTATATAGTAAGTAACATGAGATGCCCTAAGGCTTTCTATGGGCTTGGGCTTGGACTTGGTTACATGGTTAGTTAACAAGGCTTATGAAACATAACTAATAACATATTAGCTTGCCAAGTCCAAAGCCCAATGACTAAACTATTACTAATCTTAACAAACGACACAAAGTTACAATATGAGAATGACCATCACTTCATAATACATATTTTTAATGCTAACAATCTCCCCCTAAGGGTTGGTCATTCGAATGATGCTCCACGTGAGTGGGTCTTCCGTGTTCTTTGTCTTTAACTTTGTGTGTTGTTGTAGAATAGTCTTCAGTCTTTGTTCCTTCATGCTTTGTGATCTTTGATAACTGATTTTTCATCGTTCTTTATTCCTTTGTGATGTGGAGTTATCTGCCTTTCGTCACTTCTGCGTCTGTGGTGGTTGTTTGCTATTCCAACATGCTCATACATCTTTGGACTTTGATATTCATATGCACATAGTTCCCTTTCTTTCACTTTGATCTTTAGTCTTTATACTTTGTAGATTCTTCTTTTTGGCGTAGAATCTTTCTTAGAACTTTGTGTTGTATAGATCTTTGAGGGAGCTTTCTTTAACTTCCAGATGTATGTATGAGCACGTGGAATCTGTCGCCATGGAGATGAAGTGTCCCTGCATATAAACAGTTAGCAATAAAGCATCCGGTACTTACAGATAAGGAATTAGAAATTGTCAACAGCATAGTGTGAAGACTCCTTCTAACCCTTACCAAGGCCGTTCCCATGTCAGATACTCTCGAGAGAGCTTACAAGACCTACTTAGTAGCTCAATGACTGGGTGAGTCGCTGGGGATCACTCCACGACTGTAGATCGCTATGGAACCACCGCAAACACTAAGCGTAACTCACAAGGAATTACCGAAGTGACCTGCTGTCAGGGCTGCTTGATGTTGACCCTGGCAGGAATTTCCATTCAATCATTGAGAATCACTATTGTGAATCCTCTCATAAATGTTCTGGCAGATTGCTAAGATCTGCGAAGGACTCTAAGGTTTACAACTGGCGTCCTTAATGATGAACAACCAGTGTAGAAATATTATGTGTTCCTATGAGATCTTTTGATGAATCTCGGGGCTCTAGACTCGATAAGTGCACATTTGATTTCCTATGCGGAGATTAGGGAGAGGTCTCCTGCTTCAATATCAACCATCTCTAAGAGACAGGTCGATAGATTACGCCGGTTCCCCGTGAAAATGAAACAAGCTCTTTTAAGAGAACTTGAGTGGTTAAGAAGGTTTAGTGCAGTGCGTCACTGGGTCCATGACGTCTTTGTCTTCAATACCGGTGTCACCTTAGTAACAACCAGTAGCATATGAGTTGAACCCGGTGTCTGCCCTAAGGTTGAACATATGGAGGGCTATTTCTTTTCACCCTTTGTCATAACTTTTCTTTTTAATTCTTCAACCCCTTCTTTCTCCTTTCTCATTTTCTCTTTTTTTTCAATCATACCTAAGGACTTCTAATTCTACTCTATTGGAATTGTCCTTGGGTAGATCCCTCCGGCTCTGGCGGATCATAGGACGGTTTTTCCTAACCTTAGTCACCTTATAACTCCATGACTATCCTATCATTGCCATGAAACCATTTATTGAAAATCTCTCAAAGTGTTTTTGATAATAAAACACATTGTTGACACTTCGAGAGTTTTGCATTTCTTTTGAAGGACTCCCCCTTCACATGTGCTCATGAATATTTTAGAAATTTGCACATGCGTGAGGAGTTTGCACTTTTTGAATTGATCCACTTTCAGTGAGCATGACCGATTCGAGACACGCTTACATCACTAGTTAGACTAGCTTGAAATTATTACCCGTCCTGGTCAATTCCAAAGAAAGTCTCTCGATACGGTACATTCTACTCAGACAAGTCCTATTCGAGACACGCTTACATCACTAGTTAGACTAGCTTGAAATTATTACCCGTCCAGGACAAGTCTTTTCGATTACTGACATTTTAAGCTTCGTCAATTCATTGGTACTTACTGAGTCGAGCTCTTTTGAGATTCAGTCACAATCTTTAAACATCTTTGATCACATTTTAATCATGTCTTCTCCCCCTCAAAAATAGCATAGCGTGATATTTTTGATATCAACTGATTAATAAAAGGCTTTTTGGAGAGAAAGACAGATTCTGCATGAATTTGGAACATTTTTCTTTTTATACTCCCCCTTAATGATAGCATATTTAAAATTTATTAAGGGTTTTGAGGGAGTTATCTTGAGCACAAATTTTGAGAGATTTTGAGAAATCTTTTGAACAATCTTGAAAAAATGCTCAAGAATTTTGTTGGAAAACGAGTTTATGCTTGAAATCTTTTTCGTTTGTTTAGACTCGAACTTTTTGAAAAAGAGTTCGTCATTGAACGTACGAGTCCTTGATTTGAAAATAATCAGAAGTCGTCATTGAACGTACGGGTTTCGTACTGAAGTATACGAAAGCCATTATGAAGAAAATTTTGAGAAACGACATGTTTTAGAGAAACATTAAAAAGAACTCCCGCTCAAGCATCTGTACATATCCGTATCATTGTTGAATGACATTTCTAGAAACGTACAGAATATTGATTTATACGAGAGACATGTCGTGAGAAGAATATTTTTGGATTTTTGATTTTATATTGTTTTTATATTTTTTGAAATTTTATATTTTTGTATTTTGTTTTTGTTTGGTTTTTCAAATTTTGTATTTTGTTTTTCAAAAATATTTACAGCGAAGCGGTTTTGAAAACATTTTTCAAGAAGATTCGAGAAGACGTTCTAGCTCCTCAGGAGTTAGGCTTCGCATGCCAATTCGTCGAACTAAATAGTCAAACCGTTCTTTTGGAAGGGCTTTAGTAAATAGATCGGCGAGTTGATAATCAGTCTTAACAAAAAATAATTCAACAGTACCCTCTTCCACGTGTTCTTTGATGAAATGGTAGCGGACTTTGATATGCTTCGTCTTAGAGTGATGTACGGGATTGCACGAGATGGCTATGGCACTTTTTGAGTCACAATACATAGGTATTCTGTCAAAAGTAAAGCCATAATCTGTGAGCTGTGTCCTCATCCAAAGAACTTGGGCACAACACGCAGATAGAGACACATACTCGGCTTCGGCGGTTGATAGCGCAGTACAATCCTGTTTCTTTGAAGACCAGCTTACAAGCTTTTCACCCAAAAATTGTGCTCCACCTGATGTACTCTTTGCTGTAACTTGATCACCAGCATGGTCTGCATCTGAAAATGCTGTTAGATTAAACTCCGAATCCTTCGGATACCAAAGTCCCATGTTAATGGTGCTTCGTAGGTACCGAAAGATCCGTTTAACCTCTTTGAGGTGAAGTTCGGTAGGCTTTGCCTGAAACCGTGCTAATAAACATACAGCATATTGAATATCGGGTCGGCTAGCAGTTAGGTACATGAGAGAACCGATCATGCTCCGATATTTCTTCGGATCGATAGGTTTCCCAAACAAATCAGCACCTATTTTTGGTGAAGTGACCATTGGTGTACCAACAGAATCACAATTTTCCATTCCATGTTTTTTCAAAATCTCTATTGTATATTTAGCTTGATTGATAAAAATACCACGAGGGGATTGATGTATTTGTAAACCAAGAAAGAATTTTAGTTCCCCCATCATGGACATTTCAAATTTGCTTTTCATGAGATTTTCAAAATGTTTTGAATGGTTAGGATTGGTTGATCCAAAAATAATGTCGTCCACGTAAATTTGAACGATCAAAATGTCATTTTTGAACTTTTTGATAAACAAGGTGTCATCAACCGTTCCTTTTGTGAAATTGTTTTTGAGCAAGAAAGATGATAGTTCGTCATACCACGCTCTTGGAGCTTGTTTTAAACCATAAATTGCTTTCTTAAGCTTGTAGACGTAGTCTGGATGATCTTTGTCGATGAATCCCTCTGGCTGACTCACATACACTTCTTCTTTCAGAGTTCCATTCAAGAAAGCTGTCTTAATGTCCATCTGATAGACTGTGATGTTTTTGTGAGCGGCATAGGCTAAGAAAATCCGGACTGCTTCAAGTCTAGCTACAGGCGCGAATGATTCTTCGAAATCTATCCCTTCTTCTTGTGGATATCCTTTAGCCACGAGACGAGCTTTGTTGCGAATGACAGTCATTTCCTCATCTAGTTTGTTCTTCCACAACCACTTGAGATCAAGAACACGTTTATCAAGTGGTCGTTCAACAAGTTCCCAACTATCATGTAACAGGTATTGAAGAAATTCCTCCTGCATTGCTTCAATCCATGGGTTTTCTGCCATTGCTTCCCGAATGTTCTTAGGTACTTTGTTGCTTATTGAGCAAATGTAAATGCACAATTCGAGATCGGTGGCAAGTTGTCTCCTCGTCTGAACTGGCATTGAAGGATCACCAATAACATGTACTAACGGATGGTCTTTAGTCCATTGAAACGTAGAAGGGTACCTTTGGTTGAACGAATGTGTGTTAGATGGTTCTTGTAACCTTGAAGAAGATTCGGCAGAGTCTGTTGCAAACGGGTTTTCAAATACTTCTTCTTCTTCTTCTAACGTAACATTGTTTGAATTATTTGTTGGTTCTTCTTGAAAATTTGTGTTTTGGATTTGCTCATCAACTCTTGGTGTTTCAGTGTCAAGTACTGGAGTTGCTTGAGTAGATGTAGATGATGTTGATGTAGTTGGTGCTTCAGCTTCGATTGTTGTGGATGCATCTTGTGTTGGTGGTGGTGGTTGATGGTTTTGAGCGGGTGCAGCGGAAGGTTGTTGAGATGCATTTGTCGAAGGTCCACCATAATATTCATCAAACATTAACTCGAAGAAATTTTCCAGTTCTTGTTCTGAAGGTTTATCCGTGTTTGTTGACTGAGCTCCTTGAGGTACGAGTCCTGAACTGATGTGTCCAGAAGTCTGCTGGTTTGGTGCGGGTCCTAATCCGTTTTGATTAGAAGCCATGGGATTAAGCGCGGGTTCTAGAGCGAGTCTCTCAGAAGCCATCTGTGAAATCTCGTCAAACTTCACATTCATCGTCTCCATAATCTTTTTCGTTCTTCTATTATACACCCTGAATGCCCTCGAGTTTTCTGAGTATCCAATGAAGATTCCAATATCACCCTTAGCTTTTAACTTCCCTAGATCTTCTCTGTCATTCGTCGGATAGCACAAAGCGCCAAACACGTGAAGGTAAGAGATGTCAGGTTTACGGTTGTTCACTAGCTCATATGGGGTTTTATTGAATCTCGGATGGACTAAGGATCGGTTTTGAGTAAAACAAGCAGTGGCTACAGCATCAGCCCATAAGAATAGTGGTGCACAAGAAAAAATCAGCATTGTGCGAGCAGCTTCCACAAGAGTTCGGTTTCTTCTTTCAACTACCCCATTCTGCTGTGGAGTTCTAACAACTGATGTTTGGTGTGTAATTCCAACATCTTCAAGGTAAGTTCTTAACTCCTGGTTTGTAAATTCTGTGCCATTGTCTGTTCTTATAATCCTTACTGGAGCTTGAAGTAGAACTTGAATACGCTTCAGAAAGGTGATGATGATGCCTGGTGCTTCGTCTTTTGATCTCAAAAACTTTACCCAAGTATATCTTGAATAATCATCAACAATAACGAGAATATACTTCTTCCCATTAATGCTTTCAACTCTCATTGGGCCACATAAGTCCATGTGCAACATATGTAACCTTGCTTCCGAACTAGGTACGGTTTTGGGTTTATATGATGCTCTTTTACTTTTTCCTTGTTCGCATGATGGACATAGGTGTTCCTTGGTGTATTTGAACTTAGGAAGTCCGGTGACGATGTTGTCTTTGGCTAACTTGTTGATGGTGTCGAAATTGAGATGGGATAAACGTCTATGCCACAGCCAGGACTTGGTTTCGGTTGCCCTTGTCATAAGACAAATTGGTGATGTAGAAGCCATTTGGTTGATGTCGATGGCATACAAGTTTGTACCACGATTACCAGTTAAGAGATCATCACCAACCAAATTTCTAATAAAAACGGTGTTTCTCCTGAAAGCCACTTCTAAATCTGCATCACAAAACTGCCCGACTGAAAACAAGTTGTGTCCCAACCCTTCAACGTAGTAAACTCGAGTGATTAAAAAATTCCCAAACTGAAGATCTCCATAACCCTGAATAGCTGCTACATGATCATTACCAAAGCGTACAGTTCCCATAAATTTCCAGATGAAGTTGATCAGCAGCTTTAAATTCCCGGTCATGTGCTTGGAGCAACCCGAGTCGACGATCCAAAGACATATTTCGATAACCTGCCAAGAACAGAAGAGTTTGTATTTGGAAACCGTGTTGAATTTGGTTCCATGGGGTTAGGAGTAAAATCAGAATCACACTCATAGACAGTTGCTACTTGTTTAGCTTGAGCTATTTCTAATTTGCCATCCTGAAGAGTGAACTCTCTACCCGTCGGAATCCACATACAAAACTTAAGATAGTTCCTAGGCATTCGACTAATAGTGGTAGTCCTAAATCGTGCAACTAATCTTTCTATAGATCTGGATCTAGCACTAGGTCTTTTTGGAACATCCTTCTGTTCATTCGTAACATTCACATTCTTAGAAACACATTCATCATGAACATAATTAATTAAACATTTCTTGCATATTAAACAAACAGAGTCATTACATGCATTAGAAATAGTACTCTTGACATTACATTCAGATGAAACATGTCTCTTATTACAAAGCGATAAATTCCTAGGGTGTTCTTCTACTTCTTCAACTTTATTCTTGCTACTACTCTTAGAAATAGGCGAGACTCTATTGTTCCTTGTATTGCTCTTAGGCTTTAGTCTGCTGCTCCTAGAGGTGCTTTCTAATCCTGTAGAAGGTAAGGCACACACATTAGGATTTATGTTGTTGTCCTTTTTAGCATCACTAGACTTTTTAGAAGTATCCTTTTTGCACTCATTTGTCTTAGAAGTGGAGGCAGACGCATTAGTGGGACTAATCCTAAAAAGGCCAAGTGCAATCACTTTTGGTGTTTCGACAACTGCTTTTCCTTTATCAACAATCTTAACATTTTCACTTTTCTTGGGCAAGGGTGTTGGAGTGACTGGTTTTGTCAAGTCCTTTTTCTCATCGACTTTTGGAGCAAACCTTGAAATAGACATTTTTGGTTTTTGAACCGTGTTAGAAACATTTGGTTTCTCCGAAGTCGACGGTTTTGCAAACTTAGTTTCCTCACCCTTCCCTTTTTGACTTTCAAGTTGAGCCCTCAAAAGATCATTTTGCTCTTTC
Organism: Artemisia argyi; assembly: GCA_030686995.1. Lineage (NCBI taxonomy): Eukaryota > Viridiplantae > Streptophyta > Magnoliopsida > Asterales > Asteraceae > Artemisia > Artemisia argyi. The sequence continues at coordinate 86,069,330 of CM060699.1, forward strand.
ATTTTCTTTAAGTCACGCTCATACGACAATTTGTCATACTTGCATTCTTCCTTTTTCCGATCAAGTTGTTTAAAATATGACACATTTTCTTTTTCAAGCTTTATAAGAGCATTTTCATATTTTGAAACAATTTCGGAGGTCTCAACTCTTAGTCGTTCATCGTCTTGAACCGAATATGTTTGTAAAATGATGGACATGATGTCAGTGGTCATAACAGCTTCGAAGAGAGAATCATTTAGGTTTTCCAAAACATTGATTTGCTCAAAAGATTCATTAGCCTTCTTTATCAGGGATTTGTGATCCGTGACGAAGTCAGCTGTTTCTTGCAAAAATGCTTGTTCAAAGTGAATTACACGAGCATGAATGTTATTAATTTGAGGAGCAAATTCATTTTCAAGAATCTTTTTAAGCTATAAATGAACCGTGGAATTCCAGTTGATCTCATTAAGTCTCGTTTTAGATTCTAAAGTCGTTTTAAGTTGCCCAATTCTTGTTTTAAGATCATCAAGATATCCTCTGGCAGCACTTGAGTTAAAAGTGTTGTTTGAAGACATCTGTTCCATGTTTGAAATCGATTTGGAAGCAACTACTTTCTTCGAAAACATTTTCGAGAATGGTCTTTTTATGGAAAACACAGATGGTTCTTTTTGTGGAACAAAAGTAATACCCGAAAGTTTGTTCAATTTGTTGTAATCAATGGGTTTCAAATCCTTTTGTTTCATTTTAGAGATGCTCTCTTCGACATGTTCTATCGTTTGCACAGAATCCCGAACGACGGGAGGATCATGTTTGGTGTAAAAAACACGACCATTATACAAAACATTCTGTTCATCCTGAGCTTTCTTGAGATTACAAGGATTGTTGTTACCGAGAGCCATTTTGTATTTCGTATGGTAAATCGGATTAGTTTGGTTTGAAATCATTTTCATAGTTTGACTTGACTGACCCGACTTAACCACCAATTCTTCTAGATGTGCAATCTTGTGTTCTGACTCTACGATTTCTTCCAAAAGTTTATCTTCTTTCGTTGCAAAGTCCTTTTTCAACTCATCCCGTTCTTTTTCAAGATTGGTATAAGCTGTTTTTTGTTTTGAAAGTTGGTTTGTTAATTCAGAAATTTCTTGTTTTAAAGAGTTAATGGTTTTTGTTGAACTTATTTCAAGATTAGCAAACTTGTTTTTCCATTCCCTATCTTTAACAAGTAATTTCTTATAACCAATTTCAAATTCTGACTCGCGTTCTTTGTGAATTTGAAAACTTTTTGCATTTTCCTTGTATCTCTCAAGCTCAGTGGTCAATTTCTCATTCGCGGCCTTAACATCGCGATTGACCTTTTTCACTTTCTCGATTTCAATACCACAATTATTTAATAATGATTCAAATAAAGCACGTGTTTCCTCATCATTCTCAGCATGCTGTGAAACGAAGCCTCCATTATGATTCACATCTGGAGTTGTTGAAGAAGTATTGCTACTACTTGGCGTGTCCAGGTATGTATCATAAGTGGGTGCTTGCTTCTCAGAATGCTGTTCCTCATGAGGAGACATATCAAATATATCATTATTATGACATGTGTTGAAATTTGATACCTCAGATGGTGCACTGGTGTCATAAACAGGAAGTGTGTCAGAATCCGTGTCATACTTAGCTTCCTGAAGATTCGCCATGAATATGCAGTTCGCATCGATATCCTCTCTGTCTTCCATTTCATCCATAAGAGCCATAAAATCATGTTCTTCTGCATTCAACTGAAACCCTGCCTTCTCTTTTTGTGCCAACAGAACTGCTTTCTGCAAATACTCTAGATCTTTCTTTTTCGGCTTAGTAGGACAGTTCCTTGCCATATGACCTACTCCTTGGCAGTTGAAACACTTTACCGGATTACCCTGATTCACATTTCCATAATTCCCAACAACTGGAGCTGCCACATTCCTATTCTGATTACCCATTGCCTGATTACCAACATTCTGACCCCTCTGATTTCCAACATGCTGACCCATCTGATTCCCTGCATACTGACCATACTGATTCCCTGCATACTGACCTGCATTCTGCATATTCTGATTACCCATGTTAATTCCAGTAGCATATCCTTGCTGATTCCCATAAACTCCAACCATTTGGCCTCCATTGCCCATATTGAAATTCGGCTGAGCGATCTGCCTGTTGCGAGTATTCGATGAAATCCTTTGGTTGTTGTTTGTTGGGGTAGAATAGCGTCCTTGGAATGCTTTTGTCAGAAAAGCAAACGCTTGTGTCAAGGCTGCAGTAGCTTCATCATTGTCAGTGAATTCTGGTTCTTGGAAATGTGGGTATTGCTGTTGTGGAATAAGATGTTGTTGTTGCTGTGGGTAGAACTGTTGTTGGTAGACCGGTGTTGGTTGTTGAATGTAGGATGGTAGCATGTAGTTGTGAGTGGAAGATGATGATGGTTGTTGTTGTGTGTTCACTGGCATAGGTGTTGGTGTATCAGCCATTAATGCTAGAGGATCATGCTTTTTAGCTAGTAATTCAGCTCTTACTTCATTAGCTTCATCCTGATTTTGCTTCAAGAAATCATACACCTGATCATAAGTCACTTCATGCAAATTCTTTGTCTGATAAACAATAGTGACATATCTTCCCCATTCTGGTTGTAACTCATTCAGAAAAATGGTGTTGTTGGCAATATTTGTCTGACTGAGGTTGTGTCTTGATAAATCATTCATGATCTTACAGAATCTGTGGTAGTACGTCTCTATGGATTCACCAGGAATTGAAGTAAACTTGCGAAGTTCCTTAAGCAGTTGTGTTTCCATTTCCTGTTTCCCGATGTCTGTCCCATACATTAACCTCTTGACTCTTTCCCAGACTGCATGAGCACTTACTTCACTGTCAACAGTAGCATAAATGGTTTCAGGTAAACCAAGAACAATGTAATGAAATGCCTGATCATCAGCTTCAATCTGTTTTCTGTCTTCCACAGTGTATTCAGTCTCATTCTGATCTCTGTAGTATGGTTGTACTGGGGGGGGGGGGGGTACCATTTGGATCACCAGGGTCTAGTACTTGTGATGGTTTGAAAGGTCCATCCACAATGGATTTGATGAGAAGACTTCCATTTGTTTTGCTCTTAAGATAACGCATCATACGACTAGCCCACTGTGAGTATCCACCCTTTGACAGCATGGGAGGTCGGTTTTCGGCACCGGCTGCATGAATGTCTTGTTGCGTTGCCATTTGATGAAGTTTAGATGGATAAAGTTGATTCTTGGATCGTTCCAACGAAATAGGAGTTGAGTTTGGAGTAAGTTGTTGCAAGATTTGACGGTGAAAAATTTGACTAAAACCTTAAAACCTCAATAACTTCTTCTCGGAGCGTTTTTAGGCCTCGAAACTTCGCCTAAATCGATAAATCATTTAGCGTGTCGTTCTCCTCTGTCTGACGGTCGTTTTGACAGCTGATTCGTCGAAAACGGAGTTACGGTTCAAAAGTTATGGCCGTTTGAAGTTTAGTCGTCAAAAACCTCACTTTTGTCAAAATTCTCGAAAATCTCTGAAGTTCTCGAAAAAATTGAAAAATTCTCGAAAAACTCTGAAGTTCTCGATAATCTCTGAAGTTCTCGAAAAAATTGAAATTCTCGATAAACTCTGAAGTTCTCGATAATCTCTGAAGTTCTCGAAAAAATGGAAAATTCTCGATAAACTCTGAAGTTCTCGATAATCTCTGAAGTTCTCGAAAAAATGGAAAATTCTCGATAAACTCTGAAGTTCTCGATAATCTCTGAAGTTCTCGAAAAAATGGAAAATTCTCGATAAATTGCAAGATCTCGATAATATCAGAAGTTCTCGAAAAACTATGAAGTTCTCGATAAATCTGATGTTCTCGAAAATTATGACATTTTCGAAAACCCAATTTCACAAGAAATTTCGAAATTATACAATTTCGAAATTTAGCCCGAAAGTCGAAGTAATTTCTTTCTTATACAAGAGAGAAAATACCGAGTATCCAATTGTGAGCACGAACGGAGCCTTTTCTTGTGTTCTCGAAAACTTGTCAAAGTGAAATTTCGAAATTATGGTAGGATTTCGAAAATATGACAGTTTTTAGAATAAGCTTAAAGCACACCCAAATGACTTATGCAATCCAAGATTCTTGTACTTCTAGGCTAAAAAACACCAAAACTTGAAGAAAGTTCAAAACTTGATGATTTTTATCAAACTTTTTAAGATCTCGAAAACAAGTACAAAAACAAAGTCGAATTTTTTAAGCTAGAAATTTTCAAAAAGATTAAAACTTTCTTGTTAGGTAAGGTTTATAACACTAGTTTGTAATCAAAAAAGTGTTAAAAACCAAGAAAAAACAAGAAAAGTAGGAATTTTTCTAAAAAATTCGTGTATAAAGCTTAAAAAAACGAGACACAACAACCCCTCAACCCTCCTAAATCATTGTTAGGCGATTGATACCACTTGTAGGACCTTAGATATCACAACTTTATCACACCAATATAGAAGATTAGATGAAGAAAGATGGTGACTTGGTGAGAGTATATGTATTTCGTATATAGATAGAGAGATAAGAAATATGAGAGCTTTTATTAAGAAAACACACACAAAACACACACAAGCACACACCTCAAATGAGCCTTTGAGGTGTTTATATAGTAAGTAACATGAGATGCCCTAAGGCTTTCTATGGGCTTGGGCTTGGACTTGGTTACATGGTTAGTTAACAAGGCTTATGAAACATAACTAATAACATATTAGCTTGCCAAGTCCAAAGCCCAATGACTAAACTATTACTAATCTTAACAAACGACACAAAGTTACAATATGAGAATGACCATCACTTCATAATACATATTTTTAATGCTAACAGTACCCATACATCTTGATTCTTGAATTGTTGCTTTTCTTCCTGCATAGCCTCTACCCAACTAGGATCACTCAAGGCTTGTTTAATACTGGTTAGTTCAACTTGAGATAAGAAGCAAGCAAACATGCAATGTTGTTGATCTGTATGATTGTCCCTCTCCTGATTAGTAACATAAGTGAGAAAAGCACATTGTCCAAACTGTGTCTTTTTCACTGCACTTCTGGTTAGAACCATAGCATTTAGATCACTAAGTATATTGGTTTGAGGATGAATGGAATTTATCATCTTAGTGAGATTAGGATTAACATCAATAGACGTTTCAAGATTGGTCAGAGTTGGAGCAAAATCATCATCATAAGAAGCTGATTGAAAAATGCCAGCACTTTGTTCATGATTGCCAAGGTCTGAAGGGCTGGAAAACCTTGTAAAAGGTTAATCTAAACTTGTGGATGTAGTAGCAAAAACAGGTTCAACAGCAGAAATGCCTTCAGGAGAATTGGCATTGGAAGTAACAGGGGATCCGTCAGCAGAAATTGCATTTCTGCTAGCATCTTGAGCAGCTTGTCTCAAGAGTGCCTCAGTATCCTGAGCAAACTCAAGACCAAGCCTTTTACGTTCTTCAGTTGCTGCATGCTTGATGAGGCAAAAAATGAACCACTTTTAGGGGGTCAATTAAGCCCGAAATTGAATTTATTTGATCAAATATTACCCTAAATCGTTCCTTTTGTGATTTTAGGTACTTTGGGAATGAATTCTGGAAAAGGAAGCAATTCGGACGTTTTTGGAGCATAAAAGTGAAGAAAACGCCAAAGACTTAATTTTTCATGCTGAGAACAGTACCAGACGGCGTCAAGAGGAAGACCCTGACGGCGTCAAGAGTAAAATCCATGACGACCCAGTGCAAACCTGACGGCGTCACAACAAGGGCATCAAGAGTTAAATTGGTGACGGCCTGCATAAGGTGTATACATGACGGCGTCAGACCCAGATCTAGGCAGTCCGAGGAACTATTTGGCGGCGAGATGACGGAGTCAGGCATTTGTTCTTGACGCCGTCACCTATCAAACTCTATATATAGTTTTCTATTTTTCATTCATTAAAAAGAGGAACTTGTGTGGAGAAAACTAAGGCCGAACTTTGTAAACCCTAGGTCATATTTTACAGTATTTTCAAGGGCTTTCACCCCTTGAATCCTTTCATGTTTTATTGAGATAAGTCTTCTCTTAATTCATTCAATATGTCTATGTGTTGTTTGAATATATCTTATGCTTGTCTTGATTTTAACATGCTAGGCTAGATTTATCTTGTGTTTGCTTAGATCTAATGAAACCTAGATGTTAATTATGTGTTGATTACTTGTTTATGGTTGTATTAGATGAATGATTTCAATGTTAGGCTTAAGAAAACTGGTAGATCTCCATTGTGTAACATGCTTGAACGTCTTAGGAAACATGAACCGATGTGTACTAGGTTTTATTGGTTGTATTTAATGCATGAGCAAATTCTAGTGATCCCATGTTAGGAGCTTCTTAGCCGGCTCGACATAGGAGTGAAGTAGGCGCTCATAGGATTGGGGAAGTAAGTACGCCACCCCATGAATGGTATTAAGGAATACAATCCGTCATCCACGCAACTATAACAAGTAATTAACGTGTAAAAGATGTCTAGGGAGTAGTGAAATCTAAGTAAACACAATTCTCCCACATATTGCTCACAACTTTAGTATAATTTAGTTTTATTTTCATTTTTAGTATTTTATTTTGATTGCATCTTAGTATTGGGTTAGTTGACTAGCAACTAATTCCGCCAAACTCCTTCAAAACCGAGATTTTTACTTGCTTTCTAAAAAATATAAAAATACAAAAAGAATCATCCCTCATCTCTAGTCCTAGTCTTTAGGTTTTCTAATCCTAGCGACACTATTCCTAGCTGAATGATCAATCCCCCGGTACTTGTCATTATATTATACTACATCGATCAGGTACACTGCCTGGTGGGGGTTGTAAGCTTCTCGAGATCCCTCGAGAGGTAAAGCCTGGTGCAATCCCTACGCATCAAGTTTTTGGCGCCGCTGCCGGGGAATAGTTATTGTCTAGGTTAGAATCTCTTTTTATTAGGTCTACTTGCTAGATTCCTTTCTAGTAAGATTTTATTTTTATTTTTAGGTTCTCTTTAGTCTATCTATTTCTTCGTGTTTTTGTTCGTAACTCTTCACCACCCGACATCATGGGCGATGGGAACATCTTTGAACCCGTCATCCCACCACAACAAAACCCACCACTAGAACCTCTTAGGCCCCAAACCTTAGGAGAATATTCCCGACCTAGCCACCAAGGCTACCGAAACACTATTGAGCTCACCGGAGCCAATGTGACCCCCTTGCGATCTGACACCATCCGGTTGGTGCAAAGCGGATGTGCATTCCATGGACTTCGTTCCGAAGATCCAAATCAACATTTCAAGGACTTCCTTAAAATCGTAGATTCTATAGACCTTGATGTTACAACAAGAGAGTCAACCCGATTATGCCTATTCCAATTCTCTCTACGTGATCAATCTAGCCAATGGCTTGAGCGATTACCCGCGGGATCCATCACCACATGGGATGATCTCACCACTCGTTTCCTTGCTCAATTTTTCCCACCGGGGAGAACTACCAAGCTTAGAAATGACATCTTGATGTTCCAACAACATCAAGGTGAAACCTTTTACGAAGCATGGACTCGATATAAAGACCTACTCCGAAAAGTCCCTCATCTTGGCATCGAACCATGGCTCCAGATTCAAATCTTTTACGATAAAGTTAACTATCAAACAAGGAGGGCTATAGATTATGCAACCAAGGGCAGGCTAAACAGACTTAGCATTGACGAATGCTGGAAAGTTCTTGAGGGGTTGGCACAATACGAAGAAGAAGGATGGGAGGACCCGATGTTTTCAAGCAAGGGAAAACTTGATTACGCACACGCCACCCAAGAGCAATTATTAGGAAGTATCGAGAAGCAGGTAAAAGAATTAATGAGAGTTGAAAAACCTGCTACTGAAACCGCGTGGAATCCTAATTTACGTAGGAATGCGGTTATCAACCATAATTTTCCTGAACATTCACGACAAGAGGAGTTCGAAGGGATAATGGTAACCTTCATGAATAATCAGGAAAAACAAATCCGGCACTTAGAAGCACGCATGGAAAGCACTCGCAATACTTTTATGGATTTAGTAGACAAATTCATATCAAGGATCAAAGAGAAGATTAAGGAAAAATCTGCACCAAGAAAAATCGAAAAAGTCTTCGAGGTTTCAACTCCTTTGGTGTTTGACCAAGAAGATAATGAGAAATCCTTTCCAAGTGCTTCACCGTCAATCACCTCCCACTTTTGCGAGCATCCTCAAGAAGAGAAAAATTCGCAATTTCATAACATTTTCGTTGGATGATTGCAAACCATGCTCCCAAATTTTTGCAAGAGACGTTCTTTTGGTTTTAAACCCGGTGTGAAGAGGTTGCACCTCAAAAACACCACAGCTTTGAGACCCTCTATGGAACAACAACTCTTTGTACCCACCGTTGACCAATGTGAAGGTTACAACTTAACTAAAACCTCACCCACCCCTTTCTACAACCACACCTCTTTCCGTGAAGGTAATGAGACGTTCGACCCTGGTGGACTTCACTAATGGGATAGCTACTCATAGTTTTACTTGTGTTTAGCTATTCACACTAAGTGCAGGGACTGAATGTGAAAATACCACTTTTTATTCCTGATACGGGCATCTGACGGCGTCAGATGGTTACTCTTGACGCCACCACCTCGCTATCTCAGCAATAATAACCCAACCTCCATCACTTTCAACTCATACCCCACAAATCTCACCCAAATTGCTGCTCCACCTCCGAGTCTCCATCATCTAATCCGACATCTTCCGTGACTAATCTCCACTTGGTAAGTAGTTTTTCCTCACTCTTTTTCGTTCAATTGTCCTTAGGTTCAACCTATTTTGAAAACCCCTTTCATCCGAAACCCCATTTTTGACCCATCATTGATAAATCGTAATGCCGTCCCCTTGGTGATTTGTAATCATGGGGTTACCCTTAGATGATGTTGTCCTACTTGAATCATGCGTTAATCTAGGAAAAATCTTTCATACCACGGATTTTTTTGACCCCCCACCCATGTTTTCTGCTTAAAGGAGTGTTTGGGTAATGGGTTAAGAGTTTGAAAATTGATTTTTCTCCCGTAATTGCATGGCCCGATTTCTGCTAGGTCTGACGGCGTCAGGACCTCCTTCCTGACGGCGTCAAATGTGTCTGACAACATGAACCACTAAAAATTCTCATTCTAATAGTTTCCGTGCACTCTATCTTTTTCCAGGAAAATGAGCAAGCGATCTCAACAACACCGTGGCAGCTCCTCTAGGTCCCAACAAGTTAACTATGGGGAGTTGGTCCATAGTTGGGGTGAGTTCGACAATGTTGCCGCTAGAACTAAGTATGCGGAGCTTGTTAATCACCACATTGATGCTGGTGCTGTGATTGATTGGGCGTTTCTGAGGTCCCAAGGGTTAGAGGCTGCGTTTTTGGGGAGGATACAAACCGATGGGTTCACGGGTCCTCAATGGGAGAGGTTGTTTAGGATGAGGGAGACTATATATAGTGAGTTGGTGAGGGAGTTCTTTGCGACCTTCCACTTTGATCAGGCAGAGGCCAGGACGGACATGGGGGGTACCACTATTTACTTTAGGTTAGGAGGGGAGGTTCGATCATGTTCGGTTACTGAGTTTGGATGGAGGATAGGTTTTGTATACTAGGGAGGAGGCTGTTGAGGGAGGTTTTATGCAGAGGTTGTTACATGGGGAGACTGTGAGGAGCGATATGAGGTGCGCCACTTTTTGGCTGGCCATCGGGAACGGGGTGTACACCTCGACTACTGGGGCAGCATCAATAAGGGACCCAGTGGTCAGGGTAGTCCACAGATGCATCACATACAGCTTGTCGGGGCGTCATGGCACCACTCACCGTGTCACTGCTTCAGATCTTTTCTACCTATATACCATCTTTTCAGCGGATGTTTACTGCAACATCCCATTTTGGGTAGCTAGCTATTTGAAGACCAGTGTAGGGGAGAGGGATATTGACAAGGTGTATGGGGGGATGTTCGTGACCCGGTTGGCTCGATCTTATGAGCTACTTGTTCCCCCGATCATGGGATACTTGAGCGACTGCGGGGCTTGTAGGGTAGTGAGGGCTAAATCCCTCAGGCAGATGAGCATCGTGATGCAGTTGGCAGATGGGTCCTATGGCTGGTACGAGGCAGGGGGACCTGATGATGCTGAGGATGATGATGATGATGATGATGATGAGGGAGCGCCCCTACAACATCAGTTCGGGGGTTATGAGGTTGGGTCAGCTGATTACTACCGACACATGAGTCGGGGAGACTGGCAGGCACACCAGGGGGCCTGGATGGGTCAGGTGGACGCATGGCGGACCACCACTGACCAGCACTTTGATTGAATGTATGATCATACTATCCGCCAGATGCAGCACCTCTCCACCCGTGATCAGGTCGAGCCCTACCTGCAGATTGACCCATTCCCCGGTCGTGAGATGGACTACCCTCCCTACGGGTACACAGGGCACCTCCCTCCTGGTTATGACTACTGTTATGGTCCTCCTCCCCAGTGATCTTTCTTGATATCTGTTATATTTGAACAATTTATTGATGATGATGTAATTTGAAACAATTAGAATTGTAATAGTTTAGGTTGTGGCCTTTGTTGGCCTTGGATAATTTTATTTTTATCTTTATGCTTACGTTAATTAGTAATAATGTAATGTGCTTATGGTGTCGTTCTATGTTGTGTGTGATTTTTATTTTGTTTGTTTGTTATTTGCTTCCGTATGCATGCTTTATTTTATTGTTGATAGATCATGTTTCTAAACAAAAAAGTAAAAATACTTTACTTTGTTGTTTGGCCTAGTCTTAACTTCACCCAAAGGTATTTTTTCAAAAGATAAGTGTAAGTGGAAACCCCAAATATGTTTTTAAGAAACAAAACCGATCATGATTCTCCACAATATTAAGTGAACATGTATATTCGTATTTGTTAGAGTCAAATGCTTGTATCGAGTCATAATGATGTTTTGCAGGATTTTCCAGGAAGTAGGACCAAATTTTTCCAGAAATTTTCCGGAAACTTAACCTAAGAATTTCTGCAGGTCACTTCTGACGGCGTCACGAGTTTACTCTTGACGGCGTCATGTGTAAAAATCTGGAAATTTTACCAGTTTTGTTTTTATAACGGAGTCTTAAAGTTTTTGTTGAATTATTAGTTTTATAATCTCCAGGAAATCTGCACATCATTCCACAAGCATTATATCTTATTTTGTTTTCTAGGATTTATTAGCATATGTAGATTGCCGCAGATTTTACGCGAGGTTGCCTTGTCTGTTTTCTCAGGATTTACAGGTTATGTATGACAAGAAGATGATTATTATTCTGGAAGGGAAGCTTTGATTGTTCATTTTCTTGGAGGAAGATCTAACCTGGCCACCTTATTATCCATACCGAGCGAATCAGGGGAGTATTTGATTTCATTCTTTTTACTTATTTCACTTTTACATTCTTTACTTGAACATTGGGGACAATGTTCATCCTAAGTGTAAGGGGAGGGTAAAATGATGATACCTTACAGATACACTTTCGCTTGAGTTTGTTTGTTTAATAGTAGATGTGTAATAAAACTATGAGAAATACTTGTTAGTGTAATTTTACCGCCAAATTTAAAATTTTTTACAACATTTAGGAGTGAAACTTTAGCCATAGCAAGCGTCTCATGGATAGGAGATTGTATGACTAGCACAAAACCGTACCATTCAGAAAAATTTTCCACCCAAATATGTGAGGTTCGCCTTTAGATTTGATAGGAAAAGCATTTATTATTAGTGCTTATGAGTGTACCGGTAGCATTTAGATTCTAGAACTTGCGTTAGTGATGCATCCTGAGACCGCTAGTGGGACTACATTCTTGTAGTAGGATTTACAACATGATAAGAGGCATTAGGATCACCCTTGTGTTAAACCCGTATTATAATTACTTGACCACTTAAGTCATATTACTTGGCTAGTTAAGTCAATTAATTTTTCCCACACCTTAGCGTTGTACTCATTTTTAGTACACGAAACCCCTAGTACACCCCTCCGAGCCTATCTTTTCGTTTCTAACTTTAAGCATCTTACTTAAAGGAAGAATTTGTTACACCCCACTTAAATGTACACCCAAATCGCCTTAGCCTTCCGTGTATGCACTCATCTTTAGTGCATTATTGTTATATGTTAAACCCTAAGTTAATTATCTAATTGATTACATGGTTGCTAAGTCAAGTCATATCCTTGTACATATTGTTTTGGGACGATTGGGACTCATGGGTAAAGTACTTATTTATGGAGTAATGGGGAAGAACATCATATATTACCCCCATATGTGTGTTAATCTTAAAAGTACTCCAAGTGTTTTGATTTTCTTAATTCGAGTCATTAGATTAGTTTATTGTAAAGTATGTAAAGATTCAAGTGTAAGGGGAATTTACATACCCTATGATGTATTATTTTGGATGGTAGCGTAAGAGTGTATGCAAAAAAAAAAAAAAAAAAAAAAAAAAATAGATAAAAGAAAAGAGAAAAAAACATACGAACTACCATCCCGTTTCATTCTATGTTCATTTTATGTTTTTGTTATTTTTTCATTTATTAGCTTAAGTCGAGTCTAGTCTTGGCTTAGCAACGCCATATTGTACATGTAATTAACCAAGATTGTTAACTCGCCACCAGTAAAGACTGCCTATATCCAACAAAACCGTGTATTTCATATCCCTACACCTAACGTTACAACCCTTTTTAAAAGACCTCTTTGATAGTTTATCCTAGGTGCTTACGCCATGTGGTGGAGGTTTGAACCTTTCCCAAGCCTAAGGTAATCTATTTTGCTATGACAGGTAGTGAGAGATATTTTCCGTTTCCATATTGTGATATTACTTTATTACACCCGAGAGATGTGAGTATCTAAACACTATTTGTGAGGTGCTAGTATATGACCTCCGTGCTTGTCTTTGGTCTTTAGTGGAACGATTATTTGTTGTAATTACTTTTATATTAGTGTTAAATGACCCCTAACTTGTATTTTGACTAGAATAAAAGCGCATTTGCTTGAGGACAAGCAAATCTCAAGTGTAAGGGTATATGATGAGGCGAAAAATGAACCACTTTTAGGGGGTCATTTAAGCCCGGAATTGAATTTATTTGATCAAATATTACCCTAAATCGTTCCTTTTGTGATTTTAGGTACTTTGGGAGTGAATTCTGGAAAAGTAAGCAATTCGGACGTTTTTGGAGCATAAAAGTGAAGAAAACGCCAAAGACTTAATTTTTCATGCTGAGAACAGTACCCGACGGCGTGAAGAGGAAGACCCTGACGGCGTCAAGAGTAAAATCCATGACGACCCAGTGCAAACCTGACGACGTCACAACAAGGGCGTCAAGAGTTAAATTGGTGAAGGCCTGCATAAGGTGTATACATGACAGCGTCAGACCCAGATCTAGGCTGTCCGAGGAACTATTTGGTGGCGAGATGACGGCGTCAGACATTTTTTCTTGACGCCGTCACCTATCAAACTCTATATATAGTTTTCTATTTTTCATTCATTAAAAAGAGGAACTTGTGTGGAGAAAACTAGGGTCGAACTTTGTAAACCCTAGGTCATATTTTACAATATTTTCAAGGGTTTTCACCCCTTGAATCCTTTCATGTTTTATTGAGATAAGTCTTCTCTTAATTCATTCAATATGTCTATGTGTTGTTTGAATATATCTTATGCTTGTCTTGATTTTAACATGCTAGGCTAGATTTATCTTGTGTTTGCTTAGATCTAATGAAACCTAGATGTTAATTATGCGTTGATTACTTGTTTATGGTTGTATTAGATGAATGATTTCAATGTTAGGCTTAAGAAAACTGGCAGATCTCCATTGTGTAACATGCTTGAACGTCTTAGGAAACATGAACCGATGTGTACTAGGTTTTATTGGTTGTATTTAATGCATGAGCAAATTCTAGTGATACCATGTTAGGAGCTTCTTAGCCGGCTCGACATAGGAGTGAAGTAGGCACTCATAGGATTGGGGAAGTAAGTACGCCACCCCATGAATGGTATTAAGGAATACAATCCGTCATCCACACAACTATAACAAGTAATTAACGTGTAAAAGATGTCTAGGGAGTAGTGAAATCCAAGTAAACACAATTCTCCCACATATTGCTCACAACTTTAGTATAATTTAGTTTTATTTTCATTTTTAGTATTTTATTTTGATTGCATCTTAGTATTGGGTTAGTTGACTAGCAACTAATTCCGCCAAACTCCTTCAAAACCGAGATTTTTACTTGCTTTCTAAAAAATATAAAAATACAAAAAGAATCATCCCTCATCTCTAGACCTAGTCTTTAGGTTTTCTAATCCTAGCGACACTATTCCTAGCTGAACGATCAATCCCCCGGTACTTGTCATTATACTATACTACATCGATCAGGTACACTGCCTGGTGGGGGTCGTAAGCTTCTCGAGATTCCTCGAGAGGTAAAGCCTGGTGCAATCCCTACGCATCAATGCTCTTGCTTTTTAAGTCTAGCAAGATCTTCTTCATAAGTTGAGTTATCCACATCATCAGCAATTTGTCATCAGAGGCAACATAATTAGGACCTGCAACATGAATAGGGAGAGTAGAAACAACAATAGTGGGTTCATCACATTCTGAATCATTGTCTGAGTCATCTTCCAGGGTACCTATAATGTTAGTAGGTGACTCTTGTGTACCTGCAGATGGGTTAGTTTTAAATCTTGTATACCCCAAGTGATCTGTGGGGAGATAGGACACTTTTCAAGAGAGTGCAAGGCTAAGAAGGCTGAAGATAATACAAGATATTCAGCCTACAAGAAGAAGGAGTTGGAAGCTGGAGATTCAAAGGCTTTAGTGACTGCTGTTGATGTTTGCATTGATTGGAATGAGCATGATACTGATGATGCTGCAAGCAGTACTTCTTTGCAAATATCCTGCTTGGCTAGTTGTGATGCTGAATTTGCTTTCATGGGCATATCTCCTCAGGTATCTGATTGTGTTTTTGGGTGTGGTAAAAAATGTAATGCTCTTAAAGAAGCTTATGATGACATGGAACCAAAATATCAAACCAGTTTTATTGAGGCACAAGCTAATAAAGAAGCTGTTAAAACATTAGAAAAACAAAAGGTTTGGTTTCAACAAAATCAATTAGCTTATGAGGAGAAAATTAGAGTGTTAAAAAGGGATTTAGAGATGACTAGTAATGAGTTAAAATTTTCATAAAAAGAAAAGGCTAGAGTTGAATAAGAAAAACAAGTTTTGCAAGATAAGTTTGATAAGGAAGTGGCTAGGCATAAAGAATGGCTAATTTCTGGTGACAAGTTAGCTAGCTTGCTCTATAGTAGTCAGTCTGTAACATCTGAGATAGGTTTAGGTTTTCAGAAATATGTAGGTGTTGAGGTACATCATAGTTTAGATAAGAAAAGTAAGTATAACCCTGAACCTGTAAAATTCTTAAAAGAAGGTGAGATGCATGCAGTTCCAGGACCAATTAGAGGAGTATTTATGCCCACCACCACCACCTCAGACTTTGATGGCTCACATCATTTGTATGGCAAAAAGTTTGATGACTTGCCAAACCCTGTCTGTAAAACTAAGGACTCTGTCTCTCCTACTACCATAGGAACCTCTAAGCCCACATCCCACCATTTGGACATAAATGAATTACAAATGCGAACTGGCACTAGGTCTAATAACTCCCCTAACTCTAGTAGTGTCTCTAGTAATGATTCTAATGAATGTGTCTCTTTTTCTTTCAGGAACAAGACCGTAGAGACCTCTACCTCTAGTTATGCCAGTTGTGATTCCAAACCAAGTCAAATTCACCCCAGTCCTCACCAAATTTTTCTGTCAAGTCCTCTTACAAGTCTGCTGACTCTAGAGTTGCTGCTGATGAAGTTATTTCAAAGACAACTTCTCCTGAAGACTTGTTATTTACTTCTTTTAAAAACAATTCCTTTCAGTCATTACAAAACAATTCTATTTCTGGTGTTTTTTTAATAATTCTGTGGTTGATAGGACATCTTTTGGTTTAAATAAATCTTCTAGA
Source organism: Artemisia argyi (assembly GCA_030686995.1). Lineage (NCBI taxonomy): Eukaryota > Viridiplantae > Streptophyta > Magnoliopsida > Asterales > Asteraceae > Artemisia > Artemisia argyi. The sequence continues at coordinate 86,085,405 of CM060699.1, forward strand.
AAGAAGAAATGTTTTGTTTGTGGTAGTAAATTGCATTTGATTAAGGATTGTGATTTTTATGAAAAGAGGATGGGTGTTTCTGTTGCTCATAATAGACCTAGACCAAAGAGGACCAATGTTCATTCCAAACCCTTATTTGTTTCACAAGCAACCCACACCACCAGCAGAACCAACTTAGTTTCTGCTGATAGGTCTGTTCCTGCTGGTGGGTCTGTTTCTGCTGGTAGACATTTTACTGCTGATAGGAATAGACAATTTGCTAGACCATTTTCTGGATATAACAATAATTTCTTTCAAAATGGTTATTGGCCTGGATATTATGACCCAATGTTTTTGGGAAAGGCATATTGGGATTCTGTTGTAAAGTCCTTAGCAGATTGTTCTTGGAAATTTAATAGACCATTCATAAATAGGGATTTCAGGAACAATGGTGGATCTAACTCATCTACATGGCTTCATTCTAATGATCCACAAGGAAGGATCAAGTCTTTCATGACTTGAGTCTCTCTATGGTACTCATGTTGTTGTATATTTTGTTATTTTAGGAACATCCTCTTTTAAATAAAGACTTAGGTATTGTTGATAGTGGTTGCTCTGGAAGCATATTTGGAAATCAAGAGAAGCTGCATGATTTTGTGCCTTTTAATGGAGGCAAAGTGACATTTGGAAGTGGAGAAGGAAGGATCACTGGAAAAGGAACCATCAGAACTCCAAAGGTGGATTTTGAGAATGTCTATTATGTGAAGGAGCTACAAAATTTTAATTTGTTCTCTGTTTCAAAAATTTGTGACAAAAAGATTCCTGTGCTATTCACTGAGGAGGACTGTCTCATTCTATCACAAGACTTCAAAATGCCTGATGAAAGTCTTGTATTGCTAAGGGTTCCAAGAAATCATAATCTTTACACATTCAACTTGAATGATGTCAAGCCAGAAGGTGATCTAGCATGCTTGGTGGCCAAAGCATCCTTGGATGAATCCACAAAATGGCACAGAAGGATGGCACATGTAAACTTCAAGGTTATCAACAAGCTTGCTAAGGATGGACTGGTTCATGGACTTCCTTCCAAGATTTTCACTAATGAACACAACTGTGTTGCATGTGACAAAGGAAAGCAACACAAGGCTTCTTATAAAGCCATCACTGCTGTGAGCACCATTTCAGAACCTTTGCAGCTGCTACATATGGATCTTTTTGGTCCAACATCCTTCAGAAGTATTGACCATAAGTACTTCTGTCTAGTGATCACTGATGCTTATAGTTGGGTATTCTTTTTGGGAACTAAAGACCAAACTCTTTAGAATCTAAAAGAATTTATGGCCCTCACTGAAAACCAACTCAACAAGAAGATTAAAGGGATAAGGTGTGACAATGGGACAGAGTTTGAAAATGCTAATCTCATTGAACTCTGTGGGACAAAGGGTATAAAAAGGGACTATAGTAATGCCAGGACTCCACAACAAAATGGAGTTTCTTAAAGGAAGAATAGAACCCAGATAGAGGCTGCAAGATCCATGCTTGCTGACTCTAAACTTCCCACTATATTTTGGACTGAAGCAGTTGGCACTACTTGTTATGTATTAAATAGGGTGCTGATTACAAAACCACATAATAAAAAACCCTATGAGCTTTTGACTGGGAAGATACCTACCATTGAGTACTTTAAGCCTTTTGGATGTCAAGTGACAATCCTGAATACAAGTGATTACCTAGGAAAGTTTGAAGAAAAAGCTGCTGAAGGGTATATAGTTGGATACTCAGCTCATAGTAAGGCATACAGAGTATATAATTTGGCTGCAAAGAAGATTGAGGAGACTCTAAACCTCAGATTCCTGGAAGACAATGAAAATGTTCAGGGTAAAGGTCATGAATGGTACTTTGACCTTGACTACCTGACAGATCACTTGGGGTATACAAGATTTAAAACTAACCCATCTGCAGGTAGACAAGAGTCACCTACTAACATTGCAGGTTCCCTGGAAGATGACTCAAACAGTGATTCAGAATGTGATGAACCCAATATTGTTGTTTCTTCTCTCCCTATTTATGTTGCAGGTCCTAATTATGTTGCCTCTGATGACAAAGTTGCTGATGATGTGGATAACTCAACTTATGCAGAAGATCTAGTTAGACTTAAAAAGCAAGAGGATGCAGCAACTGAAGAAGCTAAAAGGCTAGGTCTTGAGTTTGCTCAGGATATTGAGGCACTCATGAGACAAGCTGCTCAAGATGCTAGCAGAAATGCAGTTTCTGCTGACGGAACCCCTGTTACTGCTGATGCCAATTCTCCTAAAGGCATTTATGCTGTTGAACCTGTTTCTACTACTACATTGATGAGGCGAAAAATGATCCGTTTTTAGGGGGTCATTTAAGCCCAGAATTGAATTTATTTGATCAAATATTGCCCTAAATCATTCCTTTTGTGATTTTAGGTACTTTTGGAGTGAATTCTGGAAAAGGAAGCATTTTGGACGTTTTTGGAGCATAAAAGTGAAGAAAACGACAAAGTCTTAATTTTCCTTGCTGGGAACAGTACCTGATGGTGTCACAAAATTCTACATGACGGCGTCAAGAGTAAAACAAGAGGTGAAGTGGATAGAGTCCGTGATGATCCAGAGAGTTTTTACACTAGGGGCATGACGACGTCACCATAGGCCGTCATGGTCCCATTACATTTGACGGCCCAGAGAAATGTTGCACTTGACGGCGTCAGATCTGGATCTAGGCAATCCGATATTACTATGGGCGGCGAGTTGACGGCGTCAGATTTTTCTTCTTGACGCCATCACGATGGAAAATCTATATATAGTTTTGTAATTTTCATTCATTAAGAGAGGACAATTAGAGGGATAACTTGGAGAAACCCTAGCACGATTTTCACTGTACTTTCAAGGGTTTTTAGCCTTTGAAACCTTTCATGTTCAATTAAGATAAGTGTCCATTGAATTCATTCAATATGTCTATGTGTTGTTTGAATATATCTTACGCTTGTCTTGATTTTAACATGCTTGAACGTCTTAAGAAACATGAACCAATGCGTACTAGGTTTTTATGGTTGTATTTAATGCATGAGCGAATTCTAGTGATCCCATGTTAGGAGCTTCTTGCAGGCTCGACATAGGAGTGAAGTAGGAGCTTATAGAGTTGGGGAAGTACGTACGCCACCCCACGAATGGTATTAAGGAGTATAACCCGTCATCCACGCAATTGAAACAAACTATCAACCTGTAAAAGATATCTAGGGAGTAATGAAATCTAAGTAAACACAATTTTCCCATTTATTGTTCACACCACTAGTTTAATTAGCATTATTTACATTTTTGTTATTTTATTTTGATTGCATCTTTAGTTATTGGGTTAGTTGAGTAGCAACTAATTCTGCCCACTCTTTCGAAAACCCGAGATTTTAATTGCTTTTATAAAAATATAAAAATACAAAAAGAATCATCCCTCACCTCTAGACTTAATTTTTAGGCTTTCTAATCCTAGCGACACTATTCCTGAGTTGAACAATCAATCCCCCGGTACTTGTCACTATACTATACTACAACGATCAGGTACACTGCCTGGTGGCGGTTGTAAGCTTCTCGAGATCCTTTGAGAGGTAAAGCCTACTGCAATTCCCACGCATCAAGTTTTTGGCGCCGCAGCCCGGGGAATATTTATTGTCTAGGTTAGGATTTCTTTTTATTAGGTCTACTTGCTAGATTCCTTTCTAGTAAGATTTTATTTTATTTTTAGGTTTTCTTTAGTCTATCTATTTCTTTGTGTCTTTGTTCGTAATCTTTACCATCCGACATCATGGAAGGTGGTAACGTCTTTGAACCCATCAACCCACCACAACAAAACCTACCACTAGCAAACCAACCTCTTAGGCCCCGAACCCTAGGAGAGTATTCCCGTCCTAGCCACCAAGGCTATTGAAACACTATTGAGCTCACCCAAGGAGCCAATGTGTCCCCCTTGCGATCTGACACCATCCTGTTGGTGCAAAGCGGTTGTGCATTCCATGGACTTCGTTCCGAAGATCCTAACCAACATCTCAAGGACTTCCTTAAAATCGTATATTCTATAGACCTTGATGTTACAATAGAGAGTTGACCCGATTACTCCTATTCCAATTCTCTCTACGTGATCAAGCTAGTCAATGGCTTGAACGTTTACTCTCGGGATCTATCACCTCATGGGATGATCTCACCATACATTTCCTTGCTCAATTTTTCCCACCGGGGAGAAATACCAAGCTTAGAAATGATATCTTGATGTTCCAACAACGTCAAGGTGAAACTCTATATGAAGCATGGACTCGTTTCAAGGACTTACTCCAAAAAGTCCCTCATCATGGCATAGATCTTTGGCTCCAAGTCAAAATCTTCTATGACCATATTGATCTCTCTTTAAGGCGGACCATTGACCAATCGGCCGGTGGTAAGCTACGTGATCTAAGTGCAGAAGAATCATGGGAACTCATAGAAGATCTTGCTCTCTATGACAACGAAAGTTGGAATGATCCCCGTGATTTGAACAAAACGGTTAAGGCAATATCTTTGCCTTCGAACAATTCTAGCACTCCCGACCGTAGGATCATGGAACTTGAGGACCAAGTCAAGTTTCTCATGAAATCTTATGAAGCTCCTAAGCCTTCAAGCCAAGTGAACAAAATCACTTCTTCATGCGAATTATGTGGTGGTCTCCATGACACTCGTGATTGCGTGGAACTCCCCGGAACAGCTTTTGCGGACTACGCATCCTCGCGTACCGATGAAGCGGGAGATAAGTGGTACACTTTCAAACCCGAGCTAAACCTTTACGGTGATTCCTACAACCCTTCTTGGAAAAATCATCCGAACCTTAGGTGGAAACAAAACCAAAACAATTCTTCCAATACGCCTAATCGTTACCAACCAAATGGTCCACCCTCCAACCGCACTGTCAACAACAATCCTTCTAATAACTATGGTAGTACCAATAATCTTGAAGGATTGATGTACAAGTTTATGGCATCTCAAGAAGCTCACATAGCTAAGTTTGAAACCAAATTCAATCAACAACAAACGGAGATGACCAATAAGATTGACAACTTGTTGAAAGCCCTCAACAACCAAGCGTTAACTACACCTAGGAAGGACACTAGGGACACCAATAGTGGAATCCAAATTAAGGACCCCTCATCATCCAAACACGTCCACTTTGTCAATGTTGTCACTATTAAGCCAAAAGATAACGATATAGAACAATGTGACAAGGATGAAGTTGGAATAGAAACCGAGACTAGGGATGAAATTAAGGAAGTTGAGGTTAATAAGGGAGAAAAGTTAGAGGAAGTAGAAAACGTTGAAGAGTACTTTGATAAGTTGCCCACCAAGGAAGAACGGGAATATCACAAGGATTTATTCGATGATCCTGAGACACCATATATCCTTGGTTCACCCCTTATTAAAGTAGGTGATCCCTCTAACATCAACATACCATGCAACATTGGGCATATGCTTGTATGGAAAGCTTATATCGATCCTAGGTCTCCTATAAACATCATGACTAGGACTTATTATAATTGGGTAATGAAGAAGCAACTTGGTTATAGGATGATGCCCAGCAAGAATTTGATAAGTAATTTTGTAGGAAGAGTGAAAGGATTGCATGTGATTGTTGGAAACTTCACTTATGGGACCGACTTTGTGATAGTGGAGGATACTCGTCCGGTGATAGATGATTGCCTAAGTCAAGTAGTGTTCGGAAAAACGTTCGTTGAGGCCTCTAAGATGAGTTATGATCCGACTCTAGGGATAGTTAGATTCAAGGAAGAGAATGATGAGATTGCTTACCAAATGCTCTATAAGATTGAACAATACCGCCTCCTATCAAACATAGAAAAGGAACATAAACAAACATTTTACTATAGGAATGATGAGGATAGACGTAGAGGAGTAGAATATGTTATGAATAGAATACTTGGTTTCTACAAAGAATGCTTGCAACAAGGTCCGGAATACAAAAATAATATAGGAGATGACCTAGAAAGTGAGACCAACGATGAGGTCACGTAATTGCCCATGACCTTGAGTCTAGCTACAAGACTCGTAAATAAAGAAAAGCGCTTCTTGGGAGGCAACCCATGCTTTGTGTGATTTTTATTTGTTTGATTGTTATTTGTTTCCGTATGCATGTTTTATTTTTATTGTTGGTAGATCATGTTTCAAAAATAAAATGGTGAAAATACTTTATTTTGTCGTTTAACTTCGTCTTAACTTCATCCAAAGGTATTTCGCAAAAGATAAGTGTAAGGGGAAACCCCAAATATGTTTTTAAGAAACAAAATCGATCATGATTCTCCACAATATTAAATGGACATGTATATTCGTATTTGTTAGAGTCAAATGCTTGTATCGAGTCATAATGATGTTTTGCAGGATTTTCCAGGAAGTAGGACATAAGTTTTTTCCAGAAATTTTCCGGAAACTTAACGTAAAGATTTCTGCAGATCACTTCTGACGGCGTCATGTGTAAAATTCTGGAAATATTGCTAGTTTTGTTTTTCTAACAGAGTCTAAAAGTTTTTGTTAATTCTTTAGTTTTATAAACTCCAGGAAATCTGCAAACATTCATTCCACAAGCATTATATCTTACATTGCTTTCTAGGATTTGTTAGTATATAGATTGCCGCCGATTTTACGCGAGGTTGCCTTATTTGTTTTCTTAGGTTTAACAGGTTATATATGACAAGAAGATGATTTATATTTCTGGAAGGGAAGCTTTGATTGTTCATTTTCTTGGAGGAAGATCTAACCTTGTTACCACACTATCCACACCGAACGAATCAGGGGAGTATTTGCCTTCATTCTTTTACCTATTTTACTTTTACATTCTTTAATTGAACATTGGGGACACTGTTCATCCTAAGTGTAAGGGGAGGGTAAATGATGATACCTTATAGGATACACTTGCACTTGAGTTTGTTTGTTCGATGGTAGGTGTGTAATAAAACTAAGAGAAATATTTGTTAGTGTAATTTTAGCGCCAAATTTAAAATTTTTTACAACATTTAGGAGTGAAACTTTAGCCTTGGCAAGCATCTCATGGATAGGAGTTGTATGACTAGCACAAAACCGTATCATTCAGAAAAATTTTCCACCCAAAAATATGTGAGATTCGCCTTTAGATTTGATAGGAAAAGCATTTACTATTAGTGCTTATGAGTGTACCGGTAGCATTTAGATTCTAGAACTTGCGTTAGTGATGCATCCCGAGACCGCTAGTGAGACTACGTTCGTGTAGTAGGATTTACTACATGATAAGAGGCATTAGGATCACCCTTGTGTTAAACCCGTTTCATATTTACTTGACTATTTAAGTCATATTACTTGGCTAGTAAAGTCAACTAATTTTTCCCACACCTTAGCGTTGTACTCATTTTTAGTACATGAAACCCCTAGTACACCCCTCCGAGCCTATCTTTTCATTTCTATCTTTAAGCATCTTACTTAAAGGAAGAATTTGTTACAACCGACTTAAATGTACACCCAAATCGCCTTAGCCTTCCGTGTATGCCCTCATCTTTAGTGCATTATTGTTATATGTTTAAACCCTTAGTTAATTATCTAATTGATTACATGGTTGCTATGTCGAGTCATATCCTTGCACATATTGTTTTGGGACGATTGGGACTCATGGGTAAAGTACTTATATTATGGAGTAATGGGGAAGAACAACATATTATTAACCCCATATGTGCGTTAATCTTAAAAGTACTCCAAGTGTTTTGATTATCTTGATTCGAGTCATTAGATTAGTTTATTGTAAAGTATGTAAAAATTCAAGTGTAAGGGGAATGTTCATTCCCTATGATGTATTATTTTGGATGGTAGGGTAAAAGTATATGCAAAAAAATAAAAAATAAATAAATAAATAAATAAATAGAAAACGAGAGAAAAAACATACGGACTACCATCCCGTTTCATTCTATGTTTGTTTTATGTTTTTGTTATTTTTGATTTATTAGCTTAAGTCGAGTCTAGTCTTGGCTTAGCAACGCCATATTGTACATGTAATTAACCAAGATGATTAACTCGCCACCAGTAAAGATTGCCTTTATCCAACAAAACCGTGTATTCCATATCCCTACACCTAATGTTATAACCCTTTGAAAGATCTCTTTGATAGTTTATCCTGGGTGCTTACGCCATGTGGTGGAGGTTTGATCCTTTCCCAAGCCTATGGTAATCTATTTTGCTATGACACGTAGTGAGAGATGTTTTCCATTTCCATATTGTGATATATACTTTATTACACCCGAGAGATGTGAGTATCTAAACACTATTTGTGAGGTGCTAGTGTATGACCTCCGTGCTTGTCTTTGGTCTTTAGTGGAACGATTATTTGTTGTAATTACTTTTATATTAGTGTTAAATGACCCCTAACTTGTATTTTGATTAGAATAAAAGCGCATTTGCTTGAGGACAAGCAAATCTCAAGTGTAAGGGTATATGATGAGGCGAAAAATGATCCGTTTTTAGGGGGTCATTTAAGCCCGGAATTGAATTTATTTGATCAAATATTGTCCTAAATCGTTCCTTTTGTGATTTTAGGTACTTTTGAAGTGAATTCTAGAAAAGGAAGCATTTTGGACGTTTTTGGAGCATAAAAGTGAAGAAAACGACAAAGTCTTAATTTTCCTTGCTGGGAACAGTACCTGACGGCATCACAAAATTCTACATGACGGTGTCAAGAGTAAAACAAGAGGTGAAGTGGATAGAGTCCGTGACGATCCAGAGAGTTTTTACACTAGGGGCATGACGGCGTCACCGTAGGCCGTCATGGTCCCATTACACGTGACGGCCCAGAGAAATGTTGCACTTGACGGCATCAGATCTGGATCTAGGCAATCCGATATTACTATGGGCGGCGAGTTGACGGCGTCAGATTTTTCTTCTTGACGCCGTCACGATGGAAAATCTATATAGAGTTTTGTAATTTTCATTCATTAAGAGAGGACAATTAGAGGGATAACTTGGAGAAACCCTAGCACAATTTTCACTGTACTTTCAAGGGTTTTTAGCCTTTGAAACCTTTCATGTTCAATTAAGATAAGTATCCTTTCAATTCATTCAATATGTGTATGTGTTGTTTGAATATATCTTACGCTTGTCTTGATTTTAACATGCTAGGCTAGATCTCTTGTGTGTTTGCTTAGATGTAGTGAAACCTAGATGTTGATTATGGGTTGATTGCTTGTTTATAATTGTTACGGATGAATGATTTCGATGTTAGGCTTAAGAAAATTGGCAGACTTCCATAGGGTAACATGCTTGAACGTCTTAAGAAACATGAACCAATGCGTACTAGGTTTTTATGGTTGTATTTAATGCATGAGCGAATTCTAGTGATCCCATGTTAGGAGCTTCTTGCATGCTGGACAAAGGAGTGAAGTAGGAGCTTATAGAGTTGGGGAAATACGTACGCCACCCCACGAATGGTATTAAGGAATATAACCCATCATCCACGCAATTGTAACAAACTATCAACCTGTAAAAGATATCTAGGGAGTAATGAAATCTAAGTAAACACAATTTTCCCATTTATTGTTCACACCACTAGTTTAATTAGCTTTATTTACATTTTTGTTATTTTATTTTGATTGCATCTTTAGTTATTGAGTTAGTTGACTAGCAACTAATTCCGCCCACTCTTCCAAAAACCCGAGATTTTAATTGCTTTTATAAAAATATAAAAATACAAAAAGAATCATCCCTCACCTCTAGACTTAATTTTTAGGCTTTCTAATGCTAGCGCACTATTCTTGAGTTGAACGATCAATCCCCCGGTACTTGTCACTATACTATACTTCAACGATCAGGTACACTGCCTGGTGAGGGTTGTAAGCTTCTCGAGATCCCTTGAGAGGTAAAGCCTGGTGCAATTCCCACGCATCATACATCCACAAGTTTAGATGAACCTTTTACAAGGTTTCCCAGCCCTTCAGACCTTGGCAATCATGAACAAAGTGCTGGCATTTTTCAATCAGCTTCTTATGATGATGATTTTACTCCAACTCTGACCAATCTTGAAACCTCTATTGATGTTAATCCTAATTCCACTAAGAGGATAAATTCCATTCATCCTCAAACCAATATACTTGGTGATCCCAATGCTATGGTTTTAACTAGAAGTGCAGTGAAAAAGACACAGTTTGGACAATGTGCTTTTCTCACTTATGTTACTAATCAGAAGAGGGATAATCATACAGATCAACAACATTGTCTGTTTGATTACTTCTTATCTCAAGTTGAACCAACCAGTACTAAACAATCCTTGAGTGATCCTAGTTGGGTAGAGGCTATGCAGGAAGAAATGCAACAATTCAAGAATCAAGATGTATGGGTACTTGTTGATCTACCTGCGGGAAAATTTGCAATTGGGACCAAGTGGATATTAAAATGCAAGAGGGATGCAAGAGGTACTGTGGTCAGAAACAAAGCAAGATCAGTTGCTCAGGGTTTTAGACGAGAAGAAGGGATTGATTATGATGAAGTTTTTGCACCTGTTGCTAGAGTTGAGGCCATAAGGTTGTTTTTGGCCTTTGCCTCATACATGGGTTTTGTGATATATCAGATGGATGTAAAGAGTGCCTTTCTCTATGGAAAGATTGAAGAGGAAGTTTATTTCACTCAGCCACAAGGTTTTGAAGAACTACAACATCCAAAGAAGGTGTACAAGGTTGTCAAAGCACTCTATGGACTTCATCAAGCACCAAGAGCCTGGTATGAAAGGTTATCTACATTCCTTGTAGAGCATGGCTATAGAAGAGGAGCTATTGACAAAACTCTCTTCATTAAGAAGAATTCCAGGGATATCATTCTTGTTCAAGTGTATGTGGATGATATCATCTTTGGCTCCACAAAGGAAGCTTGGTGTAGAGAATTTGAGAACTTAATGAAGAGTGAATTTCAAATGAGTGCAATGGGGGAGCTCACATTTTCTTGGGGCTACAAGTCAAGCAACAACCTGAAGGGATCTTTATCCATCAGGAGAAGTATGTTAGAGACATCCTGAAGAAGTTTGATTTTGAGAATTTGAGGACTGCGACTACTCCCTATGAACCTCCCAAGCCTAAGAATCAGAATGAACGAGATGAAGCTGTCAATGTTCATCTATACAGATCCATGATTGGCTCACTAATGTACCTCACAGCTTCAAGACCTGACATCACTTTTGCTGTTAGTGCTTGTTCAAGACACCAAGTCACTCCATTGACTTCCTATCTGAATGCAGTGAAAAAGATTTTCAAGTATCTAAAAGGCCAACCCAAGTTAGGTCTTTGGTATCCAAGAGAATCACCATTTGTGTTGGAAGCATATAGTGACAGTGATTATGCTGGAGCTAATTTGGACAGGAAATCCACAACAGGAGGTTGTCAATTCCTTGGCAGAAGGCTAATTTCTTGGCAGTGCAAGAAACAAACTATTGTGGCCACCTCATCTACTGAAGCAGAATATGTTGCTGCTGCTAACTGTTGTGGTCAATTACTTTGGATTTAAAATCAAATGCTTGATTATGGGTTCAACTTTATGAACACTAAAATCTATATTGATAATCAAAGTACCATTTCAATTGTTAAAAATCCAGTCTTTCATCAAAGAACTAAACATATTGAAATTTGGCACCATTTTAGAAGGGATGCAAATGAGAAACATTTAATTCAGGCGCTTAAAATTTATACTGATGATAATGTGGTTGACTTATTAACAAAGGCATTTGATGGACCTAGGTTTAACCAGTTAGTTGTCCACATTGGGATGGTTAACTCTTGAATGCTATGTTTGAGGGGAGGCATAAGCCTGAGGGGAGGCATATGCCTTTGGGGAGGATTGATATTGATGTTGTAAAGTTTGTATATTATTATGTTTTTGCTAACTTTGTTTTGCAGGTTTATTTCTAATTAGACTAACACTTTTGGATAAGTTTGTCTTTTGTGTTCTGTTTTAGTGTTTGGTTTGCAGGTTTCTGTTTCTGCAGATGGACAAATATCAATATATCACATATCAGTAGAATATAAGAAAACAAAAAACTAGAAGTTTTAATCATTATTAGGATTCATAACATGGAGTACTTCAACCATACAGTGATTCTGGATTACAAGAAAGATCAACAAACAACATAACAACCAACAACCTCAAAAGACAACACCCCACAACCTATACCTACCCAAACTCCTACTCCATCTTCCTCTTCCCCTTTCCCAGGTCCTTGGGGCCAGGAATCCTCTTGTGGACCCCTCTGGATTGCATATCGTTGTCTCATAATTTTGGAGCAACAAGCCCTAGGACAACCTTGAGTGGACCCTTGTACCTTTGGGAAGATTGAGGCTCCACAGGGACTAAGATTTTGCTCATATAAGCACAAACCCTTTCCACCTCACTGGTGAGAAACTCAGTGACTGGAGTGAAGTCTGGGAGAACAACTGCTAGGGGAGTTGGATTTTGTGTTTTCTCTGATGAAGATGGAGATGGATGGACCTCAGAAGGTCCCTCACCAATGTAGTAATATGCCCTCTTGATTTGGGGCATATCATAGGTAGAATCAGAAGATGAATCGGAAGGAATGTCAATGACATTGGACTTAGGGTTCATGATTGGTGTGGTTGGAAAGCGTTTGGTGTGTTTTGTGTTAGTGTGTAATTGATTTGGGTAGCTTGTGACTTGAAGGCTTCTTTATATAGACCTGATTTGGAAATTAATGAGAGTTAATGTCACTTAATGGGAGGTAGTTGAGTCTGTGATATTTACTAATTCAGCAAGTTGACCATAAAAAGGATTCTATGGATGAATTATCCTATGGTTTTACCAATTGTTGCTGATAATACAAGTTGATCATACAAGATGTTGGATTTGTATTCCTGCTGATAGTTCCTACCACTATTGATTACATCAGTAGAATGTATATTCATCAGTAGCAACACACTCAATCACTTTCATTCAAACAAGACAATAAGGAGATAATAATAAAAGAAACAAATTTTTTATTCATTAGCATCAAACGTGCAAGCAGAATGAAGATTACAAGGTACTGAATAACAAGCAAAACAATCCAAAACCTAACACCTAGCCTATCAACCCTGACACCACTACTCCACTTTCCCTTTTCCCTTCCCTATCACCTCTGACACCTTGGTCTTGCCCTTGTTCTTGGTGAAGGTCTCATATTGTTGAGGGCAAGGAAGCCTAATCACCACTTCTCTTGCCTCTGGCAGAGGAGGATTTGACCTTCTTTGTCTTGGTGGTGGTCTTGGACAGGAGGATTGGGGTTTCTCTGGTGTTGCGGGAGGATTGTAAAGGTTGTCATCTTCATCCTCATATTCATCTTCATTTTCATCTTCATCTTCATCGGAGGAGGTACAGAGGAAGGGTGACACGAGTTCACGCTGTGGGGGTTGATATGGGATCCAAGGATTGGGAGCTCTACTTAAGATTCACACATCATGTTTCTTCTTCTTCGCTTGTTCTTTTGTGAGCCCTCTTGGTTGTGTTGGCAATTGGAATGGTGGTGGAGATGTTAATCATTCAGGTGAATCAGAGGAGTCAGAAGAAATGTTGATGATATTCGGGTTGGATTTCATGGTTAAGTTTGAATGTGGGGTTATGGAATTTTAGTTAGGGATTTGGATTGTAAATGTGGTTGGTGAAGAATTGGGGATTTTTATCCCCTATTTATAAAGCCAATTAAGCCTCGTCTTTCAAAAAAGTAATAACCATTAATGCTAGGCGGTTTCAATGTAATTGGGAAAGGAAGTTTGACTAGCACACGAGATGTTTTACTAAAGAATGGTTACCACTGATGAAGTGTTTCTGCTGATTGCCTATATCATAGCTGCTGATGACTGGAATGGTTGACCGTAGTCAACATTACGTAGGTTTCTACTGGTTGACCATATGATTCCTGCTGTTTGACTTGGTTTCTGCTTACGAGTCAGTTTTATTTTGGATTTTATTAAAGTCAAATATTGGTCACAGATTGTTTCCACAATTCTTGCCAATTACACTCCACGTTTGGAAACTTACTTCAAATAACCTAGACGTGCAAATCCCACTCACAAATAACTGATTCCCTCTCCTTATAAAACACAAAATATCATTTCAAAACCTCTCAGCATTCAAACCTTACTCTCTATTATCAATCAATGGCAAAACTTTTATTCAAAGGTGATCACAACAAACAAGTTTTCCTAGGTCATGGTAAAGGAGATGTTCATTATGTTCAGATGATGAAATTTCTCCAAAGATCAAAGATTCACTTTGCTTTAACTCAATACCCTGACATTATACATGAATCTTTGGTTAAACAATTTTGGGGAACAGCTCGAGAAAGGTCTGTTGAAGAAGGTCCAAAGGAAATTGTGGCTACTATTGATGGGGAAGAATATGTAATTACAGAGTCATTGGTTAGGACTCAATTACAGCTGGATGATGAAGGTGGAGAGCATTAGGCGCATAAGGAGGAGATTCTTGCAGGTCTTCAGGCTGTTGGATATGGTGGAGATGGAAAGGTCTGGTACAAAAATCAATTTTGCCCTAAATGGAGATTCTTGACACACACTCTGCTTCAGTGTATGAGCTCTAAGTTTGGAGGCTGGGATCAATTCTCCACAGATATTGCTCTTGCCATTGTGTGCTTATCTCAGGGTAGAACTTTTAATTTCTCTAGGTACATATTTGCTGAAATGGTTCAAAATGTTAAGGATACCAAACTTAAATTTTTAATGTATCCTAGGTTTCTTTAAATAATCTTAGGTATTCAGACCAATGACACTGCCCATCTGCCTGTTAAGGGCTTGTCTATCAAACTATTTGCTTCTATGCAAACCAAATACAATGGGGAACATAGGCCTTTATTACCTGCTATGTTGCCTGCTGGCAATGCAGCTGCTTGGTATTCCAGAACCTGCTGATACTAATGCACCAGTAGATTCTGCTGAGGGTCCTTCAGTTGCTCCTGATGCAAGTGCATCAGTTGCTGCTGATGCCCAACCACCACCATCTCCAAGGCCATCTACACCTAGACCTCCCATACCTATACCATCTCCAGGTGTTGCTGCTTCCACTGAGCATGTAGCACCTGAGGATTTTGGCCCTGACCAACCTGTAGAATCTCCACAAATCACAAGACTTGCCACACCAAGTCCATTAAGACCTACTTCTGAAGGTTTTGAGAATTTAGATGCAGGATTTTATAATTCTCCTGTTAGGACTAATGATGCTCCAAATACCTCATATATCCCTGAAGGTGGAGTTGAAGGTCCTGTTACTCTCACCTCATTGTCTCTTTTATTGAACAGGTATGTGCAAAAGGTGGACACATTGGAAAAGAATCTTAAGCAAACAAAGAAAACTCTTGGAGAAGCTGTGGTGACCTTGGTGAAAAAGGTCAAGAAATTGGAGAATCAGCTTAAGACTAAGAAAAGGAAAGGTGTTGTGGTTGAATCAGATGAAGAAGTTACTGAGGGGTCTGATACACTTGACTTGGAAGGCCTTCATCTTCTTGCTACCACAACTGTAGAAAGTGCTCAGGATGATGCTACTGTTGCTAAGGATGTACCAAATGCTCTACCTACTGAAACATCCTCTCCCAAGCAAAAGAAGGTGCTTTATGTCAGGAGAAAGTATTTGGCAGAACATCAAAGAAAGACTGATGCTTCACATTCTGTTGATGTTGATATGAGTGATGTTTTTGCTGACAAGAATCCTGCAAATGTTACTTAGTTAGGAGAAACTTTCTTTGTTGCTGGTAAAGAATATGTGGCCTCACCTAGCAAGAAGGCATCTGCTGATCCAATGCCTAAGGTGGTTCCTCCTGATGCATCATCAGATACTCATATTGATGGTCTTGATGAGTTTCTTGATAAGGCTTCTATTGATCAGCATTCTGTTCTTCTTGATGCTACTTCTACTCTGATGGATAAAGGAAAATCTGTTGTGGTTGATCAAGATATTCCTTCAAGACAGAAATCCAAACAGGAACTAGCTAATGAAAAGCTAAGTGAGCTGGTAGCAGCACAATTGCAAGCTAAATAGGATGCTGCTGAGGCTAAAAGGGCTACAGAAATGAAGGAATCTGAGGCTCTTGCTAGAAAGATACATGCTGATTTGGATAACATGGGTGATCCACTTACTCATACTCTACCTGTTGAAAGACAAAAGGAGCTGGATGAAATATCCAAACATCTATCTGCTGAGCATTGGGATAACTTGGCTGCTCAAGTCTCTTCTCATCCTGATTTGGCAAAGTCTGTACTTGGTGCTGCATATCATGATGATGACTTTGCTGAGAGGATAGTTGAAGCTGCTAAACTTAAGAAGAAAGCTGAGGCAGAGAGAATAGCCAAGGAGAAGAGAGACAAACCATGGACTAAATCATAGATCAGAGACTACATGAGAACTTTTGTCAAGAATCAAGGTTGTGCTATGTATGATTCAGGGTGGACCAGGAAGAAAGTTTGGGACTTTTCAGACACTAAGTTATCTACAGAATATGAAAAGCTCATTTCTATTCTTCATAAGTCAGGCATTAATGTTCAAGATCCCTTGGAGAAGCATGGAAGACTTCTGGGTGAGCCTATAGCTAAGAGGATGAAACTTGATGATCCTGCTGCCATTCCAAAGGATTCTACTAAGTCTTTGTTTGCTGACCAGGAAAATATTCATTGTCCCTCAGTTTTAACTCAGATTGATGATCCTGCTGATATTTCTGTCAAACCATCTGCTGATAAAGATGAAGAGCCTTCTGAACCTAAAGATATTGGTGGACCTACTAATGTCCCTACTGATGATTCTTCTGATGTTCCAAAGGTTTTAGAGTCTGTTTCTACTGATGTTCCAACTACTGAGACTCTTTCTTCTGCTGATCCAAAGATTGTTCCTACTGATGCTTCAAAATCAGTTCCTACTGATCCTC
This sequence comes from Artemisia argyi, assembly GCA_030686995.1. Taxonomy (NCBI): domain Eukaryota; kingdom Viridiplantae; phylum Streptophyta; class Magnoliopsida; order Asterales; family Asteraceae; genus Artemisia; species Artemisia argyi. The sequence continues at coordinate 86,102,349 of CM060699.1, forward strand.
AAACTACTGATGAGACTTCTACTGACACTCAAGCTGATACACATACTTCTTCTCCTTCTACTCCTGGTACTAGGTAGAAGAGTGTTGCCAAGAAGAGGAAGACTCCCAAAGGTCTTGTGATGAGTGTGTAAATACTCATCATTTTTATCGTATCTGAACTGCCAAAACATCCAAAAACACTCAGAAATGCATCAAAATACAGAAATTATTCCAGGAATTGTGTTTTATATGTTTTAGATGCAAAATGTTTAAAAACAAATGAAAAATGAATAAAGTTTGCATAATTGGCAGTTTCAGTCCCTCAAGTTTCAAAAATTGACATAACTAGTCCCTGAAGGTTTAAAATGAAAGAAAAGTCAACCCAAGGCATTTAAAAGTCAAATGTTATCAAATATGATCCTTGGGTGAAAAATTTGGGAAAATTACATGTTTGGTCCCTGTACTTTGCAAATGTGACAAAATCAGTCCCTAGAATTTTAAAATTGGAAAATGATCAGGCAAGGGCTTATGAAATTGCAATATGGCATTAATGGTCCTTATGGTATTTTTGGAAACATGTCAACATCAGCCCCTCAAAATTCCATAAAATACAAAATTGGTCCTTGTGTTACTTGATATTATAAACAAAACGGACCACCTTTTAAATACTACCCCATAAAACCAAAACCCACCCAAACAACAAATACCCAACCACCCAATATCCTTAGCCCACCAACATCCTGGCCCAACTCCCCATCATTCCACCTCCCCAAAAAAATAATAAAAATTAAAAATAAAAAATAAAATAAAATAATTGAAAACTCATGAAAAAGAAAAAAAATATATATATATAGAAAAAGAAAAAGATAAAAACCATACGGACTACCATCCCATTTCCTTTTATGTTTTTGTTTGTTTTTGATTAGCTTAAGTCGAGTCGAATCTTGGCTTAGCAAAGCCACATTGTACATGTAATTGATCAAGATGATTAACTCGCCACCAGTAAATATTGCCTTTATCCAACAAAACCGTGTTTATCATATCCATACACCTCACGTTACAACCCTTTAAAAAGACCTCTTAGATAGTTTATCCTAGGTGCTTACGCCAAGTGGTGGAGGTTTGATCCTTTCCCAAGCATATGTTAATCTATTTGCTATGACAGGTAGTGAGAGATGTTTTCCATTTCCATATTGTGATATATACTTTATTACACCCGAGAGATGTGAGTATCTAAACACTATTTGTGAGGTGCTAGTGTATAATTTCCGTGCTTGTTTTTGGTTGAAGTGGAACGATTATTTGTTGAAATAACTTTTATATTAGTGTTAAATGACCCCTAACTTATATTTTGATTAGGATAAAAGCGCATTTTCTTGAGGACAAGCAAATCTCAAGTGTAATGGTATTTGATGAGATGAAAAGTGTACCGCTTTTGGGGGGTCATTTAAGGCCAAAGTCGAGATTATTTAATCAAATATTGCCCTAAATTGTTCCTTTTTGTCATTTTAGGTACTTTTGAGAGGAAATTTACAAAAGGAAGCATTTTGGACATTTTTGGAGCGAAAAAGTGAAGAAAACGACAAAGTCTCAAAATCATGCTGAAAATTGTACCTGACGGCGTCACAAATTGCTAGTGACGGTGTCAAGACTTGACAAAGAGGTGTGTGGAAAACTAGAAGGGGGATTGAATAGTTTTACCGGTTTTTCGTTTAATTATCTTTTGAAACTTTCCGTTTAATCAAAGATATGAACACAAAGACAAAATATAACATGCAAATATAAAGAAAGAAATGATCAAACCATAACATGAGTATTTATCGTGGTTCGGCTACAAGGACTCTTTTTCCTTGCCCTACGTCCACTCCCCGAGTATCCAACTCGAGAGTTTCTTTCACTAGTCAACAAGCTCCTTTCACCGGCGGAGAAAACCTTACACGTCACTTACACGATTACCGACACTAAGCTAGATGTCGAGTTCTTTTACAAGGGTACAACCACTCCCGTTAGTTCTTTTACAAGGGTACAACAACTCCCGTCACTCTTTGTATTTTAAGGCCTAAAATACTAACCGATCACAACTGAAAACACACAATCAAATGAAGTGTAAACTACACAAAGTCTACACGATGCTAAGTTAACAAGTCTTGCAACGTTGTGTTGAAAGCTTGAAACTTTCTATGTACTTGTGAACTTCTTTGCTACAAAAGAATCTTCACAACAATGAAAATGTTAAAGGGTTAGATGAAGATATGAATGTGTATGTGTAAATGTAATGAGAAGTGATGAAACCTAAATACAAACAAATGGCTTGGTATTTATAGCAAAACATTCTGCAGGCCTGGCGGATATGGTGGAACCCTTAGATGGGTTCCGCCCGTGTATCTCCAGGGTTCCGCCGGGACTGACAGTTTATCTTGCAATAACTTTTCAAACCAACCAAAGTCACATCAACTAAATACTAGTCAAACACAAACTTGTGCAAGAAGACTTATGGTTAGTCAAACACACAATCTTTCCTTAAATGTATATTGACAAACTTACCATAAATGTGATGTGACATTTCTATTTTAAGAAATATAAAAATGTTGTGTTTCATATGAAATGTAAAATGTAGCAAATGTCTAATTATGGAAGTCTTTTAAACTAAAATTATGTTTTACTAAAAACTAAAGTTTACACTTTGTCGTTAACAAAACTTAGCAAAGATCGTAAAATATAAATAACGTTTTTAGGCGATATTTGTATTAACAATCTCCCTCTTTTTATTGATGACAAAACATAAACTTTGTTTTTAAGTAGCCCACAAATTTTAGTGTTAAGACTTTAAAAAGAAAGTGTTATATTAAACTTGTTTTACTAAAGTGATGAAAATCTTTTTAAGTTTATAAGTTTATATATCTTTCTCCCCCTTTTTGTCGAAACAAAAAGAAGAGTTGCGAAGCGGAAAAATGCACGTGCTCCCCCTTGGTCGATACTCCCCCTAAAAGGAGTGCCAAGTTGGGAAACATGGATTTTGAACCTACAAAAAAATGGTTAGTTGGTGATAATCAAGCATGTAGTCACCACACAATATGAGAATAAGCAACCACAATGACAACTCATATATGATCAACCAACAATGCAAGTAAGATAGTAGAAAGAGATATCATTTCAATTAAAATTTTACTTTATCAAAGTCAAGGACAAGAAATGGAAGATATCCTCCTACTTCTAAAAATAAAAATAAAATAAAAAATAACCAAGAAATAAAAGAAAAATAAAATCCTACTTCTATAAGTAGAAGACATTAAAGACATCCTAAATGGGGCAAAAGGCCTCCAAATACGCTCTAGGAATTGTTTGGATGGGAAAGAGCATCCAAACGCTCTATGATGTGTTGTATAGCAAAACGGGTTTCATTTTGAAATTGGTGAAGCAACATCTTGATGCTTTCACCTTGTTTGAGCATTTGCTCACATTGTGAGCAAACATGGTGATGAGTGGGTGGAAATGGGTCGTTTGATGATGGTGGTAGTGGTGGGTTGGTTTTGGGTTTTTGATTGGAGGATGGGTTTGGTATGGAGTCAAGCAAGGTGGTTTGAAATGCCATTACTTGATGGAGGTGATTTTCAATCATGCTTTGAATTTCCTCATAAGAAGGAAAGAAAAACTCAAAGGATTGGGATTGAGAATGTGGTGGAACTGGGTGATCATGGTTTTCAAAGTTAGGTTCTCCATATAGAGGATCATGGATGTCATTGAAGATAGGGTGAAACAACAATGGTTTTGGTTGATGGTATTCTTGTTGTGGTGGTTGGTTGTGGTTAAAAGGTTCATTTTGGTTAGGCAATGGCCTTGGTTTTTCATTTGTGAAAGGTGGTGGATTTGTTGATCTTGGTGGAAGATCATTGAGATCTTGCACAAAAGGATGTGGTGATGTTGGAGGAGACCCAAATAACTCCATTGGTTCAAGTTTAGGTAGTGTTGATGGTGATGGAGTTTTGGATGGTTGGGTTGGAGCACTTGGTGGAGTTGGGTCAATAGGTGATTTTGTTGGTGGTGGAGTAGTGAGCTCATTAGGTCCTTTGGGTGATGGAGATGGAGATGCAAAGTTTAGAAAATGTTCATTTTTATGGGTGAGGAGAATTCATCCGAGGATGAGGAACTCAAGTTGATTATGTGGTTGGACCAAAGTGGTTTGACACTTATACGTGCGGTTCTCCGAACGGGTCGAGATGGTTGAGAGGTTATTGTTGACTTTGTCATTGTAGAAATGGTTGATTAGAGGTTTAGAATCAGAGATTGTGATGGTGATGGTGTGATTTGAGGGTGCTCTAAGATGGTTAAATTTATAGAGGTGAAGAATTATGGAAAGGAGTGTTTGGATTTGATGTGTAGCCATACAAAAATGGAGGTTGCTAATGATTTTGAAGGTTAATGAGGGTTGTCAAATCATTGGAAGTCAATCCAATGAAAATGGTGAAGGAAGAAGACAAAGATTTGCACTAAATGCTTACTGGTTTTGGCAAATTTGTTGAAGGTATATGTTTCACAGATTGCAAGGAACCTTTGGAAGGGTTCGTTCCTTTATAGGTGAAGGTTCCTTGAGGTGGTTATGGCTAAGTTTGAAATTTGGCGGGAAATAGGTTTCTATGAGTTCTAGAGGATGAGAAAGACCCTAATGTGCTTAGAAAATAGTAGGGAATGGGTTTCTATCTAAAAAGGATGGTTTGTTGTTGAGTGGAAGTTGAAATGTCAAAAAAAAAAAAAAAAAAAATTGCAAGTGCACTGGCGGAACCCTCAGACTACACAGGCGGAACCCATCTGAGAGTTCCGTCTGAACCGTTGGGCCATTTCTGGAATTCCAGAAAAATGCACTGGCGGAACCCATTCTAGGGTCCGCCAGATCCGCCAGGCCTGAAAAAGTTGACAGTCCGCGTTTTTGACCCGCGAGACGATTTTCAAATTTTTTGAAAACTCCTAAAAGCAAAAATATAATTCATATCTGGTTAGGAAATGCAAAAATTGGACATGTAAACACGCATACCATTGGACTTTGACCGGGGGCTAACGAATTTCACTATACTTAGTGAAATTTTCATAAACTTGAAAATTTGACAACATGCCAAATGTTATCATCCTGCATCATAGTTAGTTCAAACATGTTCCAAATTGTATAAAATATCCTACCAACACACAAATACATAACACATATTGTTTGAAATGACCAAATTGTTCAAATAGCACCTTGTGCCAAACACTCCTACACACCCGCTCTCATTGACGATCGATCTTCTTCTTGAGCTTTCCAAGGAATCTCCCAAGATTCTTGAACATCCCCTTCCTTTGCTTGAACTCCACTGACTCATTCGGAATATCCAGAAGTTGGGAAAGGTATTCTAGAGGTGGGAGCCTAGAGTTAGGCAAAGTCTCATCTTCACTCATTGAGGATGATAATGAGGAGGTAGGAGGATGAGGACGTTTTCCTTGGGCTTTGTAGACTCTCTTATCACTTAGTGGAACAAAGGTGTGTGGAATGAGAGAGTAGTCTAGGCGAAGACCGTTAGGAGTTTGTGGAATGGGAGAGATGAACCTAAAGAGACGAGTCAAGAGCATTCCATACGGCATAGCCGTTGTGCCTTGCACGGGAATGTCGGCCATTCTTTTGGCCATGTAGTAGGCAAGGTTGAAGGGTTGCCTAACCAACACTAGGAGAACCCGTTCGGGAAATGAGGTCGATAAGGACCCATATGATCCCGGTTTCCTATGGTGCTAATGACATTGGCTCTAAGGAGTTCCTCCCATTTCTTGAATTGGGGCTTGAGTTCATTTAGTTCCATTCCATATGGGTCCTTATCGACCTCATTTCCCGAACGGGTTCTCCTAGTGTTGGTTGTCCTAATGAAGAGGTGGTCACGAAGTTCATCCTTGGACACAAGAGGGGTATCATAGGGATGGATACGGTCAATGAGTGTGTCAAGAGTTGAGAGGGAATGCTTGTCGGAGTAGATGCAAGTACCACGGTTTGGGACACCTAGGATTTGAGCAAATTCCTCGAGAGTGAAGGAGTACTCATGACTACTAGCCCTAAATTTAATAGACATGCGACCATACTCATCCGTGGAGAGAGTGACGGATGCATAGAACTCTAAGATAAAGCTAGGACAAATAGGCTCATTGATTTCTAGGAGACAATCAAAGTTGATGGTTGCTAGTTCATTAGGTAGGTTTGTACCTTCTATGAAAGATGGGTCAATGGTTCTACCCTCATGGACATAGCATTTTTCTAAGGCTTTGAAATTTTGATTTGAGCTTCCGTAAGACCTTTGGTTTTGTGGTGTTTGGGTAGATACTTAATGGTGTCCTTGTGGTCGTAATGGGTTAGAGGAGGCATGATGATTTCTAGAAAAACAAAATTTCACATTTTAGTCTAAGTAAACGACTATTGTAATGTAGATGTTCTAGTGTGTGCTTATATGAAAACGATGTGGACGTGCGGTTATCTTGTCTCATTTTGATGCTCAAAAAAAGTTTTAGAATGCAAGTTTTGTTTATACAACAAAAGATAACCCAAGCGCTCCTAGTTCAATGTAGCTTCGTTTGAATGTACCCGAAAATACATATTGGTTATGTATTCCATTTAGCATTCAAGAGACATTATTCAAGTGATGTTTTTGAACATAACGTTTTGATTTTGTATTCAAAATGTGAGACGAAAACATATTTGTCCTATTTATGAGAAATTTTTGCAAGAATTTGACATGGGGTGTTTTGGTAAACATGTTAATAAATTATAATAATGGAATTACTAACTATGGGAAACATGATTAGTTTTGTTAAACACCTAATTTCATGCATGAGTTTCACAAGATAATGCATAACCCCAAGTTTTTGTTTTTGTGCAAAAATAGAATTCCCAGACTCAGATCAGGAGTGTAATCATGTTTAGAATACTTACAATGATGATTGATGAGCAATGTGAATGAAGGGAGGACCAAAAATTCGTAGGTGTGGATGAATGGTAAAGTGAATAGTAGTACCTTGGAAGTGGTGGTATGAGATAATGGGTGTTTGGTTTAATATAAACTAAGAAAAAGGTTCTGCAGGTCGGCAGATACGGCGGAACCAAAAAGAGGGTTCCGCCCGTTATGGTTGAGGGTTCCGCCGACTCTGCTGAGTGATGCGTGGGAATTGCACCAGGCTTTACCTCTCGAGAGATCACGAGAAGCTTACAACCCCCACCAGGCAGTGTACCTGATCGTTGTAGTATAGTATAGTGACAAGTACCGGGGGATTGATCGTTCAACTCAGAAATAGTGTCGCTAGAATTAGAAAGCCTAAAAACTAGGTCTAGAGGTGAGGGATGATTCTTTTTGTATTTTTATATTTTATGAAAAGCAAGTAAAAATCTCGGGTTTTAGAGGAGTGGGCGGAATTAGTTGCTAATCAACTAACCCAATAACTAAGATGCAATCAACATAAAATGACAAAAATGAAAATAAAGCTAATTAAACTAGTGGTGTGAACAATAAATGGGAAAAATGTGTTTACTTAGATTTCATTACTCCCTAGATATCTTTTACAGGTTGATAGTTTGTTACAGTTGCGTGGATGACGGGTTATATTCCTTAATACCAATCGTGGGATGGCGTACGTACTTCCCCAACTCTATAAGCTCCTACTTCACTCCTATGTCGAGTCTGCAAGAAGCTCCTAACATGGGATCGCTAGAATTCGCTCATGCATTAAATAAAACCATAAAAACCTTAGTACGCATTGGTTCATGTTTCTTAAGACGTTCAAGCAAGTTACACTATGGAAGTCTGCCAGTTTTCTTAAGCCTAACTTCGAAATCATTCATCCATTACAACTATAAACAAGCAATCAACCTATAATCAGCATCTGGGTTTCACTACATCTAAGCAAACACACAAGAGATCTAGCCTAGCATGTTAAAATCAAGACAAGCGTAAGATATATTCAAACAACACATAGACATATTGAATGAATTGAAAGGATACTTATCTTAATTGAACATGAAAGGTTTCAAGGGGTGAAAACCCTTGAAAATACTGTTAAACTCGAGCTAGGGTTTATTCAAGTCGTCCCTATTATTGTCCTCCTCTTTTATGAATGAAAATTACAAAAGCATATATAGATTTTCCAAGGTGACGGTGTCAAGAAGAAAATTCTGACGCCGTCAACCCGCCGCCCATAATAAAATCGGATTTCCTAGATCCAGATCTGACGCCGTCATGTGTAATATTGTTCTGGGCCATCACCACTTTTACTCTTGACGGCCATGCTTTGACGCCGTCACATTTCTACTGGACCGTCACCACTTTTGCTCTTGACGCCGTCATAAAAATGCTCTTGACGCCTTCAGGTACTGTTCCCAGCAAGGAAAATTAAGACTTTGCCGTTTTCTTCACTTTTATGCTCCAAAAACGTCAAAAATGCATCCTTTTCTAGAATTCACTCCAAAAGCACCTAAAATCACAAAAGGAACGATTTAGGGCAATATTTGTTCAAATAAATTAAAATTCCGGCTTAAATGACCCCCTAAAAACGGACCATTTTTCGCCTCATCATATACCCTTACACTTGAGATTTGCTTGTCCTCAAGCAAATGCGCTTTTATTCTAATCAAAATAGAAGTTAGGGGTCATTTAACACTAATATAAAAGTAATTACAACAAATAATCGTTCCACTAAAGACCAAAGACAGGCACGGAGGTTATACACTAGCACCTCACAAATCGTGTTTAGATACTCACATCTCTTGGGTGTAATAAAGTATATATCACAATATAGAAATGGAAAATACCTCTCACTACCTGTCATAGCAAAATAGATTACCATAGGCTTAGGAAAGGATCAAACCTCCACCACATGGCGTAAGCACCTAGGATAAACTATCAAACAGGTCTTTTAAAGGGTTATAACGTTTGGTGTAGGGATATGGAATACACAGTTTTGTTGGATATAGGCAATCTTTACTGGTGGCGAGTTAATCATCTTGGTTAATTACATGTACAATATGGCATTGCTAAGCCAAGACTAGACTCGACTTAAGCTAATAAATCAAAAATAACAAAAACATAAAATAAATATAGAATGAAACGAGATGGTAGTCCGTACGTTTTTTCTCTTTTTTTTTTTTTTTTTTTTTTTTTTTTTTTTTTTTGCATACACTTTTACGCTGCCATCCAAATAATACATCATAGGGAATGAACATTCCCCTTACACTTGAATTTTTACATACTTTACAATAAACTAATCTAATGACTCGAATTAAGATAATCAAAACACTTGCAGTACTTTTAAGATTAACGCACATATGGGGGTAATAATATGATGTTCTTCCCCATTACTCCATAACATTAGTACTTTACCCATGAGTCCCAATCGTCCCAAAACAATATGTACAAGGATATGACTCGACTTAGCAACCATGTAATCAATTAGATAATTAACTAAGGGTTTAAACAAATAACAATAATGCACTAAAGATGAGTGCATACACGGAAGGCTAAGGCGATTTGGGTGTACATTTAAGTGGGGTGTAACAAATTCTTCCTTTAAGTAAGATGCTTAAAGTTAGAAACGAAAAGATAGGCTCGGAGGGGTGTACTAGGGGTTTCGTGTACAAAAAATGAGTACAACGCTAAGGTGTGGGAAAAATTAATTGACTTAACTAGCCAAGTAATATGACTTAAATGGTCAAGTAATTATGATACGGGTTTAACACAAGGGTGATCCTAATGCCTCTTATCATGTAGTAAATCCTAACTACACGAATGTAGTCTCACTAGCGGTCTCGGGATGCATCACTAACGCAAGTTCTAGAATCTAAATACTATCGGTACACTCATAAGCACTAATATTAAATGCTTTTCCTATCAAATCTAAAGGCGAACCTCACATATTTGGGTGGAAAATTTTTCTGAATGGTACGGTTTTGTGCTAGTCATACTACTCCTATCCATGAGACGCTTGCTACGGCTAAAGTTTCACTCCTAAATGTTGTAAAAAAATTTAAATTTGGCGCTAAAATTACACTAACAAGTATTTCTCATAGTTTTATTACACACCTACCATCAAACAAACAAACTCAAGTGAAAGTGTATCCTATAAGGTATCATCATTTACCCTCCCCTTACACTTAGGATGAACATTGTCCCCAATGTTCAATTAAAGAATGTAAAAGTAAAACAGGTAAAAGAATGAAAGCAAATACTCCCCTGATTCGTTCGGTGTGGATAGTGTGGTAACAAGGTTAGATCTTCCTCCAAGAAAGTGAACAATCAAAGCTTCCCTTCCAGAAATATAAATCATCTTCTTGTCATACATAACCTGTTAAACCTGAGAAAACAAACAAGGCAACCTCGCGTAAAATCGGCGGCAATCTATATACTAATAAATCCTAGAAAAATAACATATATATCTTAAATTGCTTTCTAGGAATTAAAGGGATATAATGCTTGTGGAATGATGTTTGCAGATTTCATGGAGTTTATAAAACTAAAGAATTAACAAAAACTTTGAGACTCCGTTAGAAAAACAAAACTAGAAAAATTTCCAGAATTTTACACATGATGCCGTCAGGAATTTCTTCCTGACACCGTCAGAAGTGATCTGCAGAAATCCTTACGTTAAGTTTCCGGAAAATTTTTTGAAAAACTTATGTCCTACTTCATGGAAAATCCTGCAAAACATCATTATGACTCGATACAAGCATTTGACTCTAACAAATACGAATATACATGTCCATTTAATATTGTGGAGAATCATGATCAATTTTGTTTCTTAAAAACATATTTGGGGTTTCCCCTTACACTTATCTTTTGCGAAATACCTTTTGGATGAAGTTAAGACTAAGCCAAACGACAAAATAAAGTATTTTCACCATTTTAGTTTTGAAACATGATCTACCAACAATAAAAATAAAGCATGCATACGGAAACAAATAACAATCAAACAAAATAAAAATCACACAGAACATGGGTTGCCTCCCAAGAAGCGCTTTTCTTTATTTACGAGTCTTGTAGCTAGACTCAAGGTCATGGGCTACTACGTGACATGGGTGAGTTCCTCATTGAGGATATCTTTGGGATCAAACTTAGGTTTCAACTTCCTATCGGTTTTCTTAGTACGGTATGACCTTTCAAACTTTTCTCCATCCGGATCATACAAAATCATCTTCATATGCCATGATCCGTCACCTTCCTTAGGTGGCTTGTCCCATCTCCATTTACACTTATCCCCCTCTCTTTTCCACTTGTTCATCTCTATGTTAATAGGCATTACGCTTAAGAACTCAATCATTTTCCTAAAGACTAGGGGGTCCTCAAAAGGGTCTAGCTCTTCATCTCTAGCTATGAGTTGTTCCACCGAATGTGTTTTATCGATGAAATCTTTTTCTAGATAGAATGGGCGTTGAGGTCTTATAAAGTTTCTTTCTATCCAAGGTCCATATCTAGATGGTCTCCTATTCATCTCTACCCAATGTGGTGTCGGCTCATCCTCACAATCGTAGCTATGTTTCTTAACATCATATACCGACCAAGTATCGCCCTGACCTACCGCTATCTTAGACTCCTTACAATCTATCATGGTGCTAGCGGTTGCTAAAAATCCTCTTCCTACTAATAATGGGCATGTAGTGTCACTAACCATATCTAGGACGTGAAAGTCTGCTAAAATAGTCAATTTTCCTACGTGAACAACTGCATCTTTGATCATCCCAACCGGGTGGGCAATACTCCCATCCGCTAGACCAATTAATATCTCCATCTCCTCTAACTTTCCTAGCTTGAGAGTGGTGAAAAGGGATAAGGGAATCAAGTTGAGGCTTGACCCTAAATCGGTTAGTGTGTCGAAAGCTTCGGATTTTCCTATCTTACAAGGCAAAAAAAATATACCCGGATCATCAAGCTTTTTAGGCAACTTGTTTTGAATGAAGGCGGTCCCATTTTTACCTAGTTTAAATTTCTCATATTTTTCTAGGAGGGCACTATAGTAGGGAGCACGGGCTAAGACATCAATGACGGGGCATTCAAGGTGAAGCTCCTTGAATTCATCATCAAGGTCTTGCGTAGGAGGTGTTTCAACTATGCTTTTGACCGGTTTGATATCGGGTGTTTCATTCGTTTGGTCCTTTTTGGAGAATTTGGTTTTGCTTGAAACACGTGCTCATTGATTTAACCGAGTAGTACTGCGGACAAGAAGTGGGTGACGAAACTGATGATATGGAATTAACTTTTAGTTTCGGGTTCTTGACCGTGTCGCTTGGGAGAGCTCCCATTTCTCGGTCATTGAGAACTTTCAACAATGTGTCAATTTTGGTGGTCATCTCGCTTTGCTTTTGTTTGAAATCGGCTTCAAACTTAGATATGCGAGCTTATTGAGATGCCATAAACTTGTACATCAATCCTTCAAGAGTGTTGGTACTACCATAGTTATTAGAAGGATTTTTGTTGAAAGTACGGTTGGAGGGTGGACCGTTTGGTTGGTATCGATTAGGCGGATTGGAAGAATTGGTTTGGTTTCGTTTCCACTTAAGGTTTGGGTGATTTTTCCAAGAAGGGTTGTAGGAATCACCGTAAGGGTTTGGCTCGGGTTTGAAAGTGTACCACTTATCTCCCACTTCGTCGGTACGCAAGGATGCGTAGTCCGCAAAAGCTGTTCCGGGGAGTTCCACGCAACCACGAGTGTCATGGGGACCACTACATAATTCGCATGAAGAAGTGATTTTGTTCACTTGGCTTGAAGGCTTAGGAGCTTCGTAAGATTTCATGAGAAACTTGACTTGGTCCTCAAGTTCCATGATCCTACGGTCGGGAGTGCTAGAAGTGTTCGAAGGCAAGGATATTGCCTTGACCGTTTTGTTCAAATCACGGGTATCATTCCAACTTTCGTTGTCATAGAGAGCATTCCCATGATTCTTCCGCACTTAGATCACATAGCTTGCCACCGGCCGATTGGTCAATGGTTCGCCTTGTGGAGAGATCGATATGGTCATAGAAGATTTGGACTTGGAGACAAAGATCTATGCCATGATGAGGGACTTTTTGGAGTAAGTCCTTGAAACGAGTCCATGCTTCATATCGAGTTTCACGACGTTGTTGGAACATCAAGATATCATTTCTAAGCTTAGTAGTTCTCCCCGGTGGGAAAAATTGAGCAAGGAAACGAGTGATGAGATCATCCCATGAGGTGATGGATCCCGCGGGTAAACGTTCAAGCCATTGACTAGCTTGATCACGTAGAGAGAATTGGAATAGGCGTAATCGGGTCGACACTCTAGTTGTAACATCAAGGTTTATAGAATCTACGATTTTAAGGAAGTCCTTGAGATGTTGATTAGGATCTTCGGAACGAAGTCCATGGAATGCACATCCGCTTTGCACCAACCGGATGGTGTCGGATCGCAAGGGAGACACATTGGCTCCTTGGGTGAGCTCAATAGTGTTTCGATAGCCTTGGTGGCTAGGTCGGGAATACTCTCCTAGGGTTCGGTGCCTAAGAGGTTGGTTTGCTAGTGGTGGGTTTTGTGGGTGGTCTTGTTGTGGTGGGTTGATGGGTTCAAAGATGTTACCACCTTCCATGATGTCGGATAGTAAAAGTTACGAACAAAGACACGAATAAATAGATAGACTAAAGAAAACCTAAAAATAAAAATAAAATCTTACTAGAAAGGAATCTAGCAAGTAGACCTAATAAAAAGAAATTCTAACCTAAAAAATAATTATTCCCTGGCAACGGCGCCAAAAACTTGATGCGTGGGAATTGCACCAGGCTTTACCTCTCGAGGGATCTCGAGAAGCATACAACCCCCACCAGGCAGTGTACCTGATCGTTGTAGTATAGTATAGTGACAAGTACCGGGGGATTGATCGCTCAACTCAGGAATAGTGTCGCTAGGATTAGAAAGCCTAAAAACTAGGTCTAGAGGTGAGGGATGATTCTTTTTGTATTTTCATACTTTTATGAAAAGCAAGTAAAAATCTCGGGTTTTAGAGGAGTGGAAGGAATTAGTTGCTAATCAACTAACCCAATAACTAAGATGCAATCAAAATAAAAAGACAAAGATGAAAATAAAGCTAATTAAACTAGTGGTGTGAACAATAAATGGGAAAATGTATTTACTTAGATTTCATTATTCCCTAGATATCTTTTACAGGTTGATAGTTTGTTACAGTTGCGTGGATGACGGGTTATATTCCTTAATACCAATCGTGGGGTGGTGTACATACTTCCCCAACTCTATAAGCTCCTACTTCACTCCTATGTCGAGCCTACAAGAAGCTCCTAACATGGGATCACTAGAAATCGCTCATGCATTAAATACAACCATAAAAACCTTAGTACGCATTGGTTCATGTTTCTTAAGACGTTCAAGCAAGTTACACTATGGAAGTCTGCCAGTTTTCTTAAGCCTAACATCGAAATCATTCATCCATTACAACTATAAACAAGCAATCAACCTATAATCAACATCTAGGTTTCACTACATCTAAGCAAACACACAAGAGATCTAGCCTAGCATGTTAAAATCAAGACAAACGTAAGATATATTCAAACAACACATAGACACATTGAATGAATTGAAAGAATACTTGTCTTAATTGAACATGAAAGGTTTCAAGGGGTGAAAACCCTTGAAAATACTGTTAAACTCGAGCTAGGGTTTATTCAAGTCGTCCCTATTATTGTCCTCCTCTTTTATGAATGAAAATTACAAAAGTATATATAGATTTTCCAAGGTGACCCCGTCAAGAAGAAAATTCTGACGCTGTCAACCCGCCGCCCATAATAAAATCAGATTGCCTAGATCCAGATCTGACGCCGTCATGTGTAATATTGTTCTGGGCCGTCACCACTTTTACTCTTGACGGCCATGCTTTGACGCCGTCACATTTCTACTAGACCGTCACCACTTTTGCTCTTGACGTCGTCATAAAAATGCTCTTGACGCCGTCAGGTACTGTTCCCAGCAAGGAAAATTAAGACTTTGCCGTTTTCTTCACTTTTATGCTCCAAAAATGTCCAAAATGCTTCCTTTTCCAGAATTCACTCCAAAAGTACCTAAAATAAAAAAGGAACGATTTAGGGTAATATTTGATCAAATAAATTCAAATTCCGGCTTAAATGACCCCCTAAAAACGGACCATTTTTTGCCTCATCACTGAGAAAAAGGCTTATTGATTTGTTTTGATTTTTATGATTTTTGTCTAATGTCTAGAACTACAATGTTGGTTCCATGAGTCCTAAGCTTAGCCTAAGAAGGTTAAAAGGTTCTCGTTTAAGAGGTTTTGTGAGAATGTTGGCTATGTTGTCTACGGAAGAAACTTTATCAATTGAGATGTTTCCCTTTTGAATGTTATCAAGAAGGAAATGATAACGGATTTCAATATGT
Organism: Artemisia argyi; assembly: GCA_030686995.1. Taxonomy (NCBI): domain Eukaryota; kingdom Viridiplantae; phylum Streptophyta; class Magnoliopsida; order Asterales; family Asteraceae; genus Artemisia; species Artemisia argyi. The sequence continues at coordinate 86,117,731 of CM060699.1, forward strand.
TTGGTACGAGCATGTTGAACTGGATTTTTGCTAAGATCAATGGCTCCTTTGTTGTCACAAAGGATGGTGATGTCGTTAAGTTGAATTCTGTAGTCGACAAGAGCTTGCTTCATCCAAAGAGCTTGTTGACATGCCTTTCTGGCCGAAACGTATTCGGCTTCCGTTGTAGAGATAGCGAGATCCGTTTGCTTCTTAGAGAACCATGAGGTGAGACAATATCCAACAAAAGTACAAGTACCACTTGTGCTTTTTCTATCAACATAGTCACTGGCATGATCCGATTCGGCATACACTATGGTGTCTATTCCTGTTCCTTTGGGATATGATGCGTGGGAATTGCACCAGGTTTTACTTCTCAAGGGATCTCGAGAAGCTTACAACCCCCACCAGGCAGTGCACCTGATTGTTGTAGTATAGTATAGTGACAAGTACCGGGGAATTGATCATTCAACTCAGGAAGAGTGTCGCTAAGATTAGAAAGTCTAAAACTAGGTCTAGAGGTGAGGGATGATTCTTTTTGTATTTTTATATTTTATGAAAAGCAAGTAAAAATCTCGGGTTTTAGAGGAGTGTGCGGAATTAGTTGCTAGTCAACTAACCCAATAACTAAGATGCAATCAAAATAAAATACAAAAATGAAAATAAAACTAATTAAACTAGTGGTGCGAACAATAAATAGGAAAAATGTGTTTACTTAGATTTCATTACTCCCTAGATATCTTTTACAGGTTGATAGATTGTTACAGTTGTGTGGATGACGGGTTATATTCCTTAATACCAATCGTGGGGTGGCGTACGTACTTCCCCAACTCTATAAGCTCCTACTTCACTCCTATGTCGAGCCTGCAAGAAGCACCTAACATGGGATCACTAGAATTTGCTCATGCATTAAATACAACAATAAAAACCTTAGTACGCATTGGTTCATGTTTCTTAAGACGTTCAAGCAAGTTACACTATGGAAGTCTGCCAGTTTTCTTAAGCCTAACATCGAAATCATTCATCCATTACAACTATAAACAAGCAATCAACCTATAATCAACATCTAGGTTTCATTACATCTAAGCAAACACACAAGAGATCTAGCCTAGCATGTTAAAATCAAGACAAGCGTAAGATATATTCAAACAACACATAGACATATTGAATGAATTGAAATTATACTTATCTTAATTGAACATGAAAGGTTTCAAGGGGTGAAAACCCTTGAAAATACTGTAAAAGTCGAGCTAGCATTTATTCAAGTCGTTCCTAATATTGTCCTCCCTCTTTTGAATGAAAATTACAAAGACTATATATAGATTTTCTAATGTGACGGCGTCAAGAAGAAAATTCTGACGCCATCAACCCGTCGCCCATAATAAAATCGGATTGCCTAGATCCAGATCTGACACCGTCATGTGTAATGTTGTCCTGGGCCGTCACCACTTTTACTCTTGATGGCCATGCTTTGACGCCGTCACATTTCTACTGGACCTTCACCACTTTTGCTCTTGACGCCGTCAGGTACTGTTCCCAGCAAGGAAAATTAAGACTTTGCCGTTTTCTTCACTTCTATGCTCCAAAAATGTACAAAATGCTTCCTTTTCCAGAATTCACTCCAAAAGTACCTAAAATCACAAAAGAAACGATTTAGGGCAATATTTGATCAAATAAATTCAAATTCCGGCTTAAATGACCCCCTAAAAACGGATCATTTTTTGCCTCATCAGGATACCATAAATCTAAATGTGTAGTGCCCTTAATATATCTAAAAATCTTTTTAACGGCTTCGAGATGAGTTGTCTTAGGATCTTCTTGAAAACGAGCACATAAACAAACACTAAACATAATGTCGGGTCTACTAGCCGTTAGGTAAAGTAGACTTCCAATCATACCTCTATATTTAGTGCTATCTACGGATTCACTTTCCTCATCCTTGGTGAGTTTTGTTTCCGTGGACATGGGAGTTTTTATTGGTTTCGAATCTTCTAATCCAAATTTCTTAATCATATCCTTAATATATTTAGATTGGTTAAAGAAGATACCATCTTCTAGTTGTTTAATTTGGAGTCCTAGGAAAAAGTTGAGTTCTCCCATCATACTCATTTCAAACTCATCATGCATGATTTTTGAGAAATCCATGTATAAATCTTGACAAGTTGATCCGAATATAATGTCATCAACATAGATTTGGACTATGATAATATGTGAATCTTTCTTCTTAGTGAAGAGAGTATTATCAACTAAGCCCATGGTATACTTATGGTCAACTAGGAAGGTTTTAAGTCGATCATACCATGCTTTTGGAGCTTGCTTAAGTCCATAAAGAGCCTTTTTAAGTTTGTAAACATGATTAGGTTTTTCAAAATCGATGAAGCCCGGTGGTTGAGCAACATACACTTCTTCATTTATGACCCTGTTTAAGAATGCACTTTTGACGTCCATTTGAAAGAGTTTAAAATTGTGTGCACATGCATATGCAAGTAAGATTCTAATTGACTCGAGCCTAGAAACCGGAGCAAAAGTTTCATCGTAGTCAATGCCTTCTTGTTGATTATATCCTTGTGCTACTAGCCTAGCTTTGTTTCTAGACACAATTCTATTTTCATCCATTTTATTATGAAAAACCCATTTTGTTCCAATTATTGTTTGACTCCTTGGTTGAGGAACTAATGTCCATACATTATTCCTAACAAATTGGTTTAACTCTTCTTGCATGGCTATTACCCAAGACTCATCATTTATGGCTTCGTTAATGTTTTTCGGTTCTATGGTTGACACGAAACAAAAGTCGTTACTTTCATTTTGGGCTTTAGATCTTAGTGTTCTCTCATTAATTTTTCCTATGACATTATCTAATGGATGACTTTTGGATTGTTTAACATTAACAATTTCTTTGCTTAATGGTTCATCTTCCTTGTCGTTTTCTAAGATTACTTGGTTTTCAATGGCTTGGCTTTCAACTAAGTCATCATCTACCAAAGGTGATATCTTAGAGGGAGGTGGACTCTCATCGAATGTTACGTTCAATGATTCCTCGACTCTTAAGGTTTCTTTGTTTAAAACAATGTAAGCTTTACTATTTTGTGAATATCCAAGAAATACACCTTTATAAGACTTTGGGTCAAATTTGGTGAGATAGTCCTTGGTGTTAAGAATAAAGCATTTACTCCCAAACACTCTAAAGTATCCTAATGTAGGCTTTTTACCTTTATATAGTTCATAAGGAGTTTTATTAAAAAATGGTCTAATTAAGACTCGATTTAAAATGTACGTTGACGTGGCAACGGCGTTACACCAAAACTTTTGTAGAATGTTTTGTTCATTAAGCATTGTTCTACTCATCTCTTGCAAGGTCCGGTTTTTACGTTCTACTACACCATTAGATTGAGGAGTACGTGGAGCCGAAAAGTTATAAGTAATACCATTTTTATCACAAAAGCTTCCAAATTGAAATTCATTATCAAATTCACGACCGTGATCCGTTCTAATAGACACAATACTAGACCCTACTTGATTTTGAATTTTCTTACTTAGAATCTCAAATTTCTCAAAAGCTTCATTTTTACTTTTCAAAAATTTTGTCCAAGTATATCTTGAGAAATCATCTTCTATGACCAAGGTGTAGAAGTTACCCCCATAACTTTGTATAGCGGATGGACAGAACAAATCCATATGCAAAAGTTCTAGACACCTAGATGTAGAAACTAAGTTTTTAGCCTTATGGCTACTATGGACTTGTTTACCAACTTTGCAAGCGTTACAAAAGTGTTGGTCATATTTCAACTTAGGTAGGTTTCCAACTAGGTCTTTGGAGGAGAGGTTTTGTATAAGTCTCATGTTAGCGTGTCCTAAACGTCTATGCCATAAAGTTGAAGATTCATCTAATGTAGTAAGACAAAGTTTGTCTCTAGATGTTTGATCCATCTTCATGACATACACGTTGTTCTTAAGGACACCTTTGGCTATGGTTATGCCATCTTTAAGTATTTTACTTCCATTTTCACTAAAAAGAACGTTATAATTATTACGGAAAAGTTGACTAATACTAAGGAGATTAAAACCTAAGTTATCAACATGAGCTACACCATCTATAAAAAGGGAGTCATGAGAGATTGTACCTTTTCCGATGATTTTGCTCTTAGCTTTACTACCAAACGTAACGTTACCTCCATCACATTTGTGATAAGTTGAGAAGAGGCTTTTGTTACCCGTCATGTGCCTTGAACAACCACTATCTTTAATCCATTCATCCGGTTCCAAACATACTTTGAGACACACCTATTTTACGAAAAACACTCAAACATTTGGTCCGCAATTTCTCATGGGTCCATTTTGGTTAAGCATACCATTAACTTGATCCAAGTATGAAAATAGAACATAAGGGTTCCATGACATGTAATTTGGAGTTTGGTAATGTCCAGGAGTGTTTTGGTTCCAAACATGTTGGTAGTTTGGTCGTGTGTTGTAGTTACTCTTTGGAAAAGGGCGTTTGGGAATTGGAGTCTTATGTCTCGGTTGAATAGTTCTAGTTCTAAATTCGTTTTTACTAAGTCCTACTCCAGTTATAATAGTAGGTTTAGTTTCATTTTTATATGTGACTTTTAAAAATTTTGAACGATCTGACGTGGAGGTTTTCACTGCTGCTGCAGACCCGGCGGAACCCTATTTTGGGTTCCGTCTATTCTGCGGGCTGCTGTAGCAGTTTTGTTAGTTTCTTGTGCTTTCTTTTCTTGTTTCGTTTGACTCTTCGAAGTTTCTAGTTTCATGAAACCTAGTCCTGTTTTATCAAATGGTGACTTTTGAAGTTTCATAATTTCATCCGCACAAGAAATACTTTTATCGAACATCTTAAACTTTGTGGTTTGTTTTATTAGATCATCTTGAGTAATTCTAAGTTTCTCAATTTCGAGTTTAAGCTCTTCACACGATTTGCACGATGTGTCAATACCTTTACTCTTTTCTAATCTCTTAGCTTTTTCTTTTAACTCATAAAATTCATTTTCTAAAAACTCGTTTTTAGTTTTCAAAAATTTATTTTTGTTTATGATTTTTAAGCTTAATACACAAAGTTTGTTATATTCTTTTTGTAACGTGTCATCATCAATAGAAGAGTAAGATGAGTCGGAGAGTACCTCATTTGAGTCGTGAGCCATGAGAGCAATTTCATCATTTTTCGGCTCATCGTCATCTTCTTCATAGTCACTCCAAGCACCACCCACAAATGCTTGTTGAGATTTGCTTTTGGGTGGTTTTGGATATTCTCCTATGAGATGACTTGTGTCTTCACACCTAAAGCATTTCCTTTCAACCTTTCCTTTCCTATCATCACGATCTTTTCGGAAGGTTTTCTTGTCATCTTTAGGTTGCCTTACAAACTTCCCTCGTCTACGAAAGAACTTCTTGAAGTCTCTAACGGCCATGGCATATTCTTCATCATCACTATCCGAACTAGATTCTTCATCATCACTTGATTGGACTCTAGCTTTCAATGCAATGGACTTAACCTTTTCTTTCTTGCCTTTAACTATTTCTGAATCTTTTTCCATTACCATTTCCTGAACTTTGAGGTTTCCAATTAGCTCGTCAAGTAACATGCTTGAAAGATCCTTGGATTCTTCAATTTCCGTCACTTTTGCTCTCCACTTCGGATGGAGTGCTCTAAGGAATTTCCTGACAAAATTCTTGCTACAAAAAGATTCATCAAGTGCTTTAAGTGAAGTAATAATAGTGTTAAACCTAGCAAATGCACTATCAATAGTCTCATCTTCGGGAATAGCAAATTGTTCATATTGTTGAACAAGAAGATCAATTTTGTTATCCTTAACTTGTGAGCATAAAAGTGAAGAAAACGCCAAAGACTTAATTTTCCATGCTGGAACAGTGTTTGACGGCGTCAAGAGGAAGAATTTGACGGCGTCAAGAGTAAAGACCATGACGACCCAATATAAACATGAAGGCGTCACAAGTAGAGTGTCAAGAGTTAAAAGTGTGACGGCCTGCAAAAGTGGACTAAATGACGGCGTCAGATGTAGATCTAGGCAGTCCGAGGATTATTTTGGCGGCGAGATGACGGCGTCACCCATTTGTTCTTGACGTCGTCAGCCTCTAGTATCTATATATAGTTTTCTAATTTTCATTCATTAAAGAGGAACAATTTTGGAGAAACCCTAAGGCCGAACCATTTACGAATTTTACAGCTTTTCAAGGGTTTTCAACCCTTGAATCCTTACATGTGTTATTGAGATAAGTCTTCCTTTAATTCAATCAATATGTCTATGTGTTGGTTGTCTATATCTTATGCTTGTCTTGATTCCACCATGCTAGGCTAAATTTATCTTGTGTTTGCTTAGATCTAATGAAACCTAGATGTTGATTATGTGTTGATTACTTGTTTATGGTTGTATTGGATGAATGATTTCAATGTTAGGCTTAAGAAAACTAGCAGATCTCCATTGTGTAACATGCTTGAACGTCTTAGGAAACATGAACCAATGTGTACTAGGTTTTATTAGGTGTATTTAATGCATGAGTAAATTCTAATGATCCCATGTTAGGAGCTTCTTGCAGGCTCGACATAGGAGTGAAGTATGCACTTATAGGATTGGGGAAGTAAGTACGCCACCCCATGAATGGTATTAAGGAATACAATCCGTCATCTACGCAACTATAACAAGTAATTAACGTGTAAAAGATATCTAGGGAGTAGTGAAATCTAAGTAAACACATTTCTCCCACTTATTGCTCACAACCTTAGTTTAAATTAGTTTATTTTCATTTTTAGTATTTTATTTTGATTGCATCTTAGTATTGGGTTAGTTGACTAGCAACTAATTCCGCCCCAAATCCTTCAAACCAGAGATTTTAATTTGCTTTCTAAAAAATATAAAAAATACAAAAAGAATCATCCCTCATCTCTAGAACTAGTATTTAGGTTTTCTAATCCTAGCGACACTATTCCTAGCTGAACGATCAATCCCCCGGTACTTGTCATTATACTATACTACATCGATCAGGTACACTTCCTGGTGGGGGTTGTAAGCTTCTCAAGATCCCTTGAGAGGTAAAGCCTGGTGCAATCCCTACGCATCATGGAAAATTAAAGATTACCAAATTTCTTTGGCGGTTTTACACATAAAGACTCTTTCATATTCTTTCTTAGGCAAAGCATTGTAAAGCATCATTTTAGCTTCATTATTTTTAGCAATTAATTTCTTTTGATCTTCGCCTTTACTATTCGTAACTATATTATCACCATCAATGATTATATACCATAAATTTATATCTTTGGATTTCACGTAAGTTTCAAATTGGTTTTTCCAATATATAAAACCATTTGCTTCAAAAAGTGGTGGTCTTTGCATAGATTGCCCTTCTTTGTAATTTTCAAAATCCATGGATCGTTTCAAGTTTTAAAACACAATATATTTGAAAAGCTTGAGTAACGTAGCTCTTGATGCCAATTGTGAAAAACTAGAAGGGGGGTTGAATAGTTTTACCGGTTTTTCGTTTAATTATCTTTTGAAACTTTCCGTTTAATCAAAGATATGAACACAAAGACAAAATATAACATGCAAGTATAAAGAAAGAAATGGTCAAACCACAACACGAGTATTTATCGTGGTTCGGCTACAAGGACTCTTTTTTCTTGCCCTACGTCCACGCCCCGAGTATCCAACTCGAGAGTTTCTTTCACTAGTCAACAAGCTCCTTTCACCGGCGTAGAAAACCTTACACGTCGCTTACACGATTACAGACTCTAAGCTAGATGTCGAGTTACTTTTACAAGGGTACAACCACTCCCGTTAGTTCTTTTACAAGGGTACAACAACTCCCGTCACTCTTTGTATTTTAAGGCCTAAAATAGTAACCGATCACAACTGAAAACACACAATCAAATGAAGTGTAAACTACACAAAGTCTACATGATGCTAAGTTAACAAGTCTGGCAACGTTGTATTGAAAGCTTGAAACTTTCTATGTACTTGTGAACTTCTTTGCTACAAAAGAATCTTCACAACAATGAAAATGTTAAAGGGTTAGATGAAGATATGAATGTGTATGTGTAAATGTAATGAGAAGTGATGAAACCTAAATACAAACAAATGGCTTGGTGGCTTGGTATTTATAGCAAAACATTCTGCAGGCCTGGTGGATATTCCGGAACCCTCAGATGGGTTCCGCCCGTGTATCTCCAGGGTTCCGCCGGGACTGACAGTTTATCTTGCAATAACTTATGGTTAGTCAAACACACAATCTTTCCTTAAATGTATATTGACAAACTTACCATAAATGTGATGTGACATTTCTATTTTAAGAAATATAAAAATGTTGTGTTTTATATGAAATGTAAAATGTAGAAAATGTCTAATTATGCAAGTCTTTTAAACTAAAATTATGTTTTACTAAAAACTAAAGTTTATACTTTGTCGTTAAAAAAACTTAGCAAAGATCGTAAAATATAAATAACGTTTTGAGGCGATATTTGTATTAACAAGGTGGATAAATCAAATACACGTGACGCGCCAGAGAGGTTTTTGAAGATTTGTACATGACGACGTCACCAAGGCCATCAAGAGGAAATTGCACATGATGGCCAAGACCAAGTTTATACGTGACGACGTCAGAAGTGGATCTAGGCAATATGAGTATTATTTTGGTAGCGAGTTGACGGCGTCAGACCCTACTCTTGACGCCGTCAGAATGTAAAATCTATATATAGTTTTCTAGTTTTCATTCATTGTGTGCAACTTTGAAGGCAGAAAACCCTAGACGAATTTTATTGCTATTTTGAGGGTTTCAAACCCTTATTTCATCCATGCTTAATTGAAGATAAGTCTTTCATCAAATCAATCAATATGTCTATGTGTTGTTTGATTATATCTTATGATTATCTTCTCTTTAACATGCTAGGCTAGGTTTTATTTGTGTTTGCTTAGATATAATGAAACTTAGATATTGATTATTAGTTGTTTGTTTGTTTATAATTGTTGTGGATGAATGAATTCGATGTTAGGCTTAAGAAAACTGGCAGACTTCCAATTGGTAACTGATGCGTAGGGATTGCACCAGGCTTTACCTCTCAAGGGATCTTGAGAAGCTTACAACCCCCACCAGGCAGTGTACCTGATCGATGTAGTATAGTATAATGACAAGTACCGGGGGATTGATCGTTCAGCTAGGAATAGTGTCGCTAGGATTAGAAAACCTAAATACTAGTTCTAGAGATGAGGGATGATTCTTTTTGTATTTTTTATATTTTTTAGAAAGCAAATTAAAATCTCTGGTTTGAAGGATTTGGGGGGGGGGGGGGGGGGGGAATTAGTTGCTAGTCAACTAACCCAATACTAAGATGCAATCAAAATAAAATACTAAAAATGAAAATAAACTAATTTAAACTAAGGTTGTGAGCAATAAGTGGGAGAAATGTGTTTACTTAGATTTCACTACTCCCTAGATATCTTTTACACGTTAATTACTTGTTATAGTTCCGTGGATGACGGATTGTATTCCTTAATACCATTCATGGGGAGGCGTACTTACTTCCCCAATCCTATGAGTGCCTACTTCACTCCTATGTCGAGCCTGCAAGAAGCTCCAAACATGGGATCATTAGAATTTACTCATGCATTAAATACAACCAATAAAACCTAGTACACATCGGTTCATGTTTCCTAAGACGTTCAAGCATGTTACACAATGGAGATCTGCCAGTTTTCTTAAGTCTAACATTGAAATCATTCATCCAATACAACCATAAACAAGTAATCAACACATAATCAACATCTAGGTTTCATTAGATCTAAGCAAACACAAGATAAATCTAGCCTAGCATGGTGGAATCAAGACAAGAATAAGATATAGACAACCAACACATAGACATATTGATTGAATTAAAGGAAGACTTATCTCAATAACACATGTAAGGATTCAAGGGTTGAAAACCCTTGAAAAGCTGTAAAATTCGTATATGGTTCGGCCTTAGGGTTTCTCCAAACTTGTTCCTCTTTAATGAATGAAAATTAGAAAACTATATATAGATATTAGAGGCTGGCGGTGTCAAGAGCAAATGGGTGACGCCATCATCTCGCCGCCAAAATAATCCTCGGACTGCCTAGATCTACATCTGACGCCGTCATGTAGTCCACTTTTGCAGGCCGTCACACTTTTAACTCTTGACGCTCTACTTGTGACGCCTTCATGTTTGTACTGGGTCGTCATGGTCTTTACTCTTGACGCCGTCAAATTCTTCCTCTTGACGCCGTCAAACACTGTTCCAACATGGAAAATTAAGTCTTTGGCGTTTTCTGCACTTTTATGCTCCAAAAATGTCCGAATTGCTTCCTTTTCCAGATTTCACTCCCAAAGTACCTAAAATCACAAAAGGAACGATTTAGGGCAATATTTGATCAAATAAATTCAATTTTGGGCTTAAATGACCCCCTAAAAACGGATCATTTTTCGCCTCATCATATACCCTTACACTTGAGATTTGCTTGTCTTCAAGCAAATGCGCTTTTATTCTACTCAAAATACAATTTAGGGGTCATATAACACTAATATAAAAGTAATTACAACAAATAATCGTTCCACTAAAGACCAAAGACAAGCACGGAGGTAATATACTAGCACCTCACAAATAGTGTTTAGATACTCACATCTCTCAGGTGTAATAAAGTAATATCACAATATGGAAATTTAAAATATCTCTCACTACCCGTCATAGAAAAATAGATTACCATAGGCTTGGGAAAGGATCAAACCTCCACCACATGGCGTAATAACCTAGGATAAACTATCAAAGAGGTCTTTTAAAGGGTTGTAACGTTAGGTGTAGGGATATGAAATACACGGTTTTGTTGGATATAGGCAGTCTTTACTGGTGGCGAGTTAACAATCTTGGTCAATTACATGTACAATATGGCATTGCTAAGCCAAGACTAGACTCGACTTAAGCTAATAAATAAAAAATAACAAAAACATAAAATGAACATAGAATAAAAAGAGATGGTAGTCCGTATGTTTTTTCTCTTTTCCTTTTTCTATTTTTTTTTTCTTTTTCTTGTTTTTTCGATTTTTTTTTTTTTTTTTTTTTTTTTTTTTTTTTTTTTTTTTTGCATACACTCTTACCCTACCATCCAAAGTAATACATAATAGGGAATGAACATTCCCCTTACACTTGAATTTTTACATACTTTACAATAAACTAATCTAATGACTCGAATTAAGATAATCAAAACACTTTGAGTACTTTTTAGATTAATGCACATATGGGGGTAATAATATTATGTTCTTCCCCATTACTCCATAACATTAGTACTTTACCCATGAGTCCCAATCATCCCAAAACAATATGTACAAAGATATGACTCGACTTAGCAACCATGTAATCAATTAGATAGTTAACTTAGGGTTTAACAAATAACAATAATGCACTAAAGATGAGTGCATACACGGAAGGCTAAGGCGATTTGGTTGTACATTTAAGTGGGGTGTAACAAATTCTTCCTTTAAGTAAAATGCTCAAAGTTAGAAACGAAAAGATAGGCTCGGAGGGGTGTACTACGGGTATCGTGTACTAAAAATGAGTACAACGCTAAGGGTGTGGGAAAAATTAATTGACTTAACTAGCCAAGTAATATGACTTAAAAGGTCAAGTAATTATGATACGGGTTTAACACAAGGGTGATCCTAATGCCTCTTATCATGTAGTAAATCCTACTACACGAATGCAGTCTCACTAGCGGTCTCGGGATGCATCACTAAAGCAAGTTCTACAATCTAAATGCTACCGGTACACTCATAAGCACTAATAGTAAATGCTTTTCCTATCAAATCTAAAGGCGAACCTCACATATTTGGGTGGAAAATTTTTCTGAATAGTACGGTTTTGTGCTAGTTATACAATCTCCTATCCATGAGACGCTTGCTATGGCTAAAGTTTCACTCCTAAATGTTGTAAAAAATTTTAAATTTGGCGCTAAAATTGCACTAACAAGTGTTTCTCATAGTTTTATTACACATCTACCATCAAACAAACAAACTCAAGCGAAAGTGTATCTGTAAGGTATCATCATTTTACCCTCCCCTTACACTTAGGATGAACATTGTCCCCAATGTTCAAGTAAAGAATGTAAAAGTGAAGAAGTAAAAAGAATGAAATCAAATACTCCCCTGATTCGCTCGGTATGGATAATAAGGTGGCCAGGTTAGATCTTCCTCCAAGAAAATGAACAATCAAAGCTTCCCTTCCAGAAAAATAAATCATCTTCTTGTCATACATAACCTGTAAATCCTGAGAAAACAGACAAGGCAATCTCGCATAAAATCGGCGGCAATCTACATAAGTTACTAAATCCTAGAAAACAAAATAAGATATAATGCTTGTGGAATGAACTTTGCAGATTTCCTGGAGACTATAAAAGTTAATAATTCAACAAAAACTTTAAAACTCCGTTAGAAAAACAAAACTGGTAAAATTTCCAGATTTTTACACGTGACGCCATCAAGAGCAAGCTCATGACGCCGTCAGAAGTGACCTGCAGAAATTCTTGTGTTAAGTTTCCGGAAAATTTCTGGAAAAACTTGGTCCTACTTCCTGGAAAATCCTACAAAACTTCATTATGACTCAATACAAGCATTTGACTCTAACAATTACGAATATACATGTTCACTTAATATTGTGGAGAATCATGATCGGTTTGTTTCTTAAAAACATATTTGGGGTTTCCCCTTACACTTATCTTTTGCAAAAATACCTTTAGGTGAAGTTAAGAGTAGGCCAAACAACAAATCAATGTATTTCCACTTTTTAGTTTAGAAACATGATCTACCAACAATAAAAATAAAGCATGCATACGGAAGCAAATAACAAACAAACAAAATTAAAATCACATAAAGCATGCGTTGCCTCCCAAGAAGCGCTTTTCTTTATTTACGAGTCTTGTAGCTAGACTCAAGGTCATGGGTTACCGTGTATCGCTTATGCTCACATAACCAAGCGTGGGCCTTCTAATAGTCGCCTCATCTTTCTTATAATCATCTCCTAACTCTAAACATCCTCGATAGTATCTTTTATTCTTTTCATGAGTATATTTAAGCCCTTTTCTCTTATCGTTCTCACTTAGCATTTCTATGGGCGGATACCTACTACACTTTTCCATGGAAAATCCTTGAACCTAGGGTGTGCACGGGGCATTTGGTAGACAAAATCTTCATCCCCATCCGAGAATGTAATTAACCCTTCTATAAGTTTTTCATCAAGGTTGGTCAACCTTTTGAAGGGTTTTTCAAACACAACTTGGTTTAACTTATCATCAATAAATTCTCCTAGACTCTCCATAACCATGAACTCAACAAGATAAACCAAACTTCCTACAAACACATGCAATGGTATTGCCCTAGCAATAACATTTTCCCCTTTGTATTCTAACTCATTTACCATGATTTTATTATATTCATTATGAGAGATTATGTTCATTGGGAGAGATGAGTTAAGATAGGCGTTAAAGCTCCTAAATCCGATCTTACAAGGAAATTGCATGTTGAATGAACTATCACACTCAATCCTTGTTCTAGGGTCGACATACCTAAGAGGGTTTATTTCCTCTTCCGTCCTATTCTCATTAATCACATCACCATCACCAAGATCCTCGTCGGAGTCTGAATAGTAAAAAGGACTAGCCCTACGGTCATCATCATGATCAGACTCCTCTAACTCAGAATTATTGTCAAAGTGGTGGTTGGGTGAGAGGTTAGGTGGGTTCTCATTTTCCACTAAGGGGATTGGGGCAGGCATTTGGAAAATCCTACGACGAAAAACACGAATAACAGGAATCAAACGATCAATGTTATTGTTATCCATCGAGATAATTTATGAACAAAGGAAACAAAGAAATAAGATAGACTAAAGAGAACCTAAAAATAAAAATAAAATCTTACTAGAAAGGAATCTAGCAAGTAGACCTAATAAAAAGAGATTCTAACCTAGACAATAACTATTCCCCCGGCTGCGGCGCCAAAAACTTGATGCGTAGGGATTGCACCAGGCTTTACCTCTCAAGGGATCTTGAGAAGCTTACAACCCCCACCAGGAAGTGTACCTGATCGATGTAGTATAGTATAATGACAAGTACCGGGGGATTGATCGTTCAGCTAGGAATAGTGTCGCTAGGATTAGAAAACCTAAATACTAGTTCTAGAGATGAGGGATGATTCTTTTTGTATTTTTTATATTTTTTAGAAAGCAAATTAAAATCTCTGGTTTGAAGGATTTGGGGCGGAATTAGTTGCTAGTCAACTAACCCAATACTAAGATGCAATCAAAATAAAATACTAAAAATGAAAATAAACTAATTTAAACTAAGGTTGTGAGCAATAAGTGGGAGAAATGTGTTTACTTAGATTTCACTACTCCCTAGATATCTTTTACACGTTAATTACTTGTTATAGTTTCGTAGATGACGGATTGTATTCCTTAATACCATTCATGGGGTGGCGTACTTACTTCCCCAATCCTATAAGTGCATACTTCACTCCTATGTCGAGCCTGCAAGAAGCTCCTAACATGGGATCATTAGAATTTACTCATGCATTAAATACACCCAATAAAACCTAGTACACATTGGTTCATGTTTCCTAAGACGTTCAAGCATGTTACACAATGAAGATCTGCTAGTTTTCTTAAGCCTAACATTGAAATCATTCATCCAATACAACCATAAACAAGTAATCAACACATAATCAACATCTAGGTTTCATTAGATCTAAGCAAACACAAGATAAATCTAGCCTAGCATGGTGGAATCAAGACAAGCATAAGATATAGACAACCAACACATAGACATATTGATTGAATTAAAGGAAGACTTATCTCAATAACACATGTAAGGATTCAAGGGTTGAAAACCCTTGAAAAGCTGTAAAATTCGTAAATGGTTCGGCCTTAGGGTTTCTCCAAAATTGTTCCTCTTTAATGAATGAAAATTAGAAAACTATATATAGATACTAGAGGCTGACGGCGTCAAGAACAAATGGGTGACGCCGTCATCTCGCCGCCAAAATAATCCTCGGACTGCCTAGATCTACATCTGACGCCGTCATTTAGTCCACTTTTGCAGGCCGTCACACTTTTAACTCTTGACACTCTACTTGTGACGCCTTCATGTTTATATTGGGTCGTCATGGTCTTTACTCTTGACGCCGTCAAATTCTTCCTCTTGACGCCGTCAAACACTGTTCCAGCATGGAAAATTAAGTCTTTGGCGTTTTCTTCACTTTTATGCTCCAAAAACGTCCGAATTGCTTCCTTTTCCAGATTTCACTCCCAAAGTACCTAAAATCACAAAAGGAACAATTTAGGGCAATATTTGATCAAATAAATTCAATTCCGGGCTTAAATGACCCCCTAAAAACGGATCATTTTTCACCTCATCATTAACTTGCTTGAACGTCTTAAGAAACATGATCGGAGGTGTACTATGATATATTGGTTATATTTAATGCATAGGTAACTACTAATGAGGCCATGTTAGGAGCTAGTATTCGGCTCGACATAGGAAGAGATAGAAGCTTATAGAGTTAGGGAAGATCGTACACGACCCTACGAATGATATTAAGGAATATAACCCGTCATCCATGCAATTGTAACAAACTAATCAACCGGTAAAAGATAGCTAAGTAGTAATGAAATCTAAGTAAACACATTTTCTCTCATTATTGTTTTCACTACAATTAGTTCAAGTTTATTTTATTTTATTTTGATTGCATCTTTAGTTATTCGGCTTAGTTGATTAGCAACTAATTCCGCCCACTCCTTCAAAAACCGAGATTTTTACTTGCTTTCCATAAAATATAAAAATACAAAAAGAATCATATCTCATCTCTAGACCTAGTTTAATTGAGTTTTAACCCTAGCGAACACTATTCTTTTAGTTGAATGATCAATCCCCCGGTACTTGTCACTATACTATACTACAATGGTCAGGTACACTGCCTGGTGGGGATTGCAAGCTTCTCAAGATCCCTTGAGAGGTAAAACCTTTTGCGAGGGTGCAATTCCACGCATCAAGTGACTACTAAGGAGGCCATGTTAGGAGCTAGTTGTCGGCTCGACATAGGAAGAGCTAGAAGCTTGTAGAGTTGGGGAAGATCGTACATGTCCCCACGAATGGCATTAAGAAATATAACCCGTCATTCAAGTAGAACGATCAATCCCCCGGTACTTGCCACTACACTATACTACGTCGGTCAGGTACACTGCCTGGTGGGGATTGCAAGCTTATTGAGATCCCTCGAGAGGTAAAACCTTTTGCGTAGGCGCAATCCCTCGCATCATTCAACTGTCAAAGTAGGTGTCACAGTTAACCCAGATGATAAGACCTACTTTGACAGGTTCTATGTATGTTTCAATGGGTTGAAAGAAGGTTGGAAAAAGGGTTGTAGAAAGATACTTGCATTGGATGGGTGTTTCTTGAAAAAACCAAACTGTGGTGAAATTTGACAGTTGTCAGAAGAGACGGAAACAACCACATATTCCTTGTGGCATGGGCTGTGGTGACAGTTGAAAACAAAGACAATTGGAGTTGGTTTCTTCAATTGTTAGCTACTGATTTGATGATACCATTTGGTTATGATGTGACACTGATGTCTGATCAACATAAGGTTAGATTTATTTTTCACTTTTGAAATTCTCATAGTTTGTTCACATTGCTATTGCTAACCGTGTTCACTTTTTCAAAGGTCTGATTAAAGCTGTTCAGAAAGCAATTCAGTGGAGTTGAGTTCCGCGGACTCTTTTGGGCTGCATCCAAAGCTTCATACCCACAACTCTTTAAGAAAATTATGCAGAAGATCAAGACAGCTAATCCCAAAGCACATGAGTTTTTAGAGAAAAAAATACCCAAAGACTTGGTCAAGAGCTTTTTTTAAAGAAGGTGTATGCTGCGAGGCCATCAAAAGTGGTTTCTGCGAATGCTTTAACTCAATTTTGTGTACTGTCAGCGATATACCAATCATAACTTTGTTAGATTCAATAAGATTTACAGTCGTGGAAAGGATGAACACTATGAGGGTGCTGAGTGAAAAATGGAATGGTGAAATTTGCCCGAACATCCAAAAGGTCTTAGAACTTTCAAAGGATAACAAGTTACTTTCAAATTTCACAATACTAAACTTTGTTAAAATGTTTGGACTTACGCCATATTATCATTAACTTTAAAATTTTTGTAACTCCTTATTAGGTTTTGGCATGTCATTCCATGTGGTGGAAATCAGTTTGAAGTTAGAAAGGGCTATGATGCTTTTAAAGTAAATGAGCCAAAGAGGACATGCTCTTGTAGGATGTGGCAATTGTCAGGTTTGTCGTGTTCACACGCAGTTGCTTGTATATTTAAACTGAATAAGATGGTTGAGGAATATGTGCCTGATTACTTTAGAAAGGATGGGTATATGCTAGCATATAGTGAGTACATTAAACCTGTGGATGGCATACACTTCTGGCCTGACTGTAGTAACTTATCTAGGATATTGGGTCCCTTACCAAAGAAAATGCCCGGTAGGCCTAAGAAAAAAAAGGGTTAGGGCAGCACATGAACCAAAGTCGGGTAATAAGATTTCTAGAGCAGGTGTTGTGATGACTTTCCATAACTGTAGGGATACTAGCCATAACAAGAAAGGTTGTAAGAAAGAACCTATACCAAAACCACCCAAAGAGAAAGGAAAAATAGGGAAACCAAAAAAGGTGATACCCACATAACAACCCTTGGTTGATGAAAGTGATATCCTGATTCATGCGTATGTCTATGTAGAATAGGATTATTCTTTATCAAGTTTTAAATTTATATTCAGCCGACTTATCCTATGACTTATCCTATAACACACACTAACGAGCAGTGTACCCGATCAATGTAGCATAGTTGGTAAGTAGAGTGTCGATCACTAAGAGTGGAACATTAACACCTAGAATCTCTATCAGTATTTTAATTCCTGTCTTAGTTTTACAACCTAATCTAATGTGAGGGGTTCAGTCTGAGAGACTGGCACGATTTGAGTTGATTAATAAAATAATAAAACTATTGAGACAGAATACAACAAATGGCGAACACGTACACAGATTGATAACAGATACAGATAAGAGGCCTGACTAATGATTAAGTAGCTTGTCACTTGTTTTATTGCTAGTTTTATATGATGAGTGTCATAAACTATTCTCTCTCGCTGGTATCTTGACTATAGGCGAGTAAACTCTTAATGATTACTTATGTATATATTATTTAACCTTTTTTATGGGCTTACACTAACTTATAATGCTAGTGAAGTGATAACATCAAATTAACCCGATATTTTATATATCAAATTTCCGTGTTTATTGCCTCATTTATATTAATATGATACTAAATTCGTTCATATTTGTATTTCAGGTTAATTGAGGGGTTGGAACGGAAAAGATGCAAGAAAATTCCAAAAATGGAAAAAGATACAAGGCTACAGCGTAACATATTATTGAAGTTATGCCGTAGATATTTTATGACTTAGCCAGAATTCTGCATAAAAAAGACTACGGCACTACGCCGTAGCTAGTCATAAAACTACGGCGTAGATGTGTTAATGAGAGTTCTACGGTCATAGTTTGCCTTGAGGCTACACCATAGTGACCAATTGTGAAGGTTACGGCGTAACTTATTATTTAAGCTACACCGTAGTTGTGGATATACATGTGGATAATTAAGTAATGATGAAGACCTACGGCATAAGTTGTCATGGATGATGGACCTACGCCGTAATTTTTAACTTAGGCACGAATGAGTTATAGTCCAGGGACTTAAAATGGCGAAAGAATTATAGGTTTATTTAATTCATGGATTGATGATAATAATTTGAAAAACGATGAGGGGCCTAACACGTTGAAGATATAAAGATAAAATAACACATTAAAATGTGTTATAAATATGAAATGAACTACATGGACTATTGATGAAACAATGCATAGGTCAGGGGCAAACATGGATCGATGTTAAAGTTCATTATTATATAAAGGGTGTTGATACTTACACCATTTTATTTGATAGTTACACCACTTTATACAAGCTGTACAACACACCGTACAACACTGTAATGCACAGATTGTGGTAAAAGTATAAAAAAAGTTGTGGTGTGAGTATCAACACTTTTATATAAATTGGGAACATGCGTATGTCAGAGGATTCATTAATATCATTATTAGGTTTCGTAGTTTTCTTTGGTGTTCCTTTTGTTTTCGTACGAGGAAGAAAGAAAAAGGAGACAAAGGCAGTTTGGTGGCGCAGGTTTTAGGGGGGGGGGGTCTCGGTATTCGATTATAGGATCAAAAGCATTTATCTAGCACGATATGTAATCATTTTTCAACACTTATAATTTTTTTAGTTTCATTATTATTGATCACAATTTTGATTTTGCTTGTTTGTCGTTGTCTTGATTATTATTATGTGTTACTTAATTGTTTTTGTCTTTTAATTAATTAATTACTTGTAGTCATGTATTGAGCTACGGCGTAGTCATTTATTGAGCTACGGTGTAGTCATTTGTGTTAATTAATTAATTATTTAGCGATTAATTGTTTGATCTTATTTATGGATTATTTGATGTTTTGTTTGTATACTTTCTTAGCATGTTTTAGGACGCTCTAGTTTTGGTAGTAATGATGTTTGATAGTTCCATTGAGGCTAGGAGAATTGACCATAGTACCCATAGCGGATAAGGGTGTGTTTTGGTGATAGAAATATCACCATTGATGTGGAAATTTCAACGAACGACCACATACCAAAGAAATTTGTTAAGGAATTAGGGGGGGTGTAAGTTTCGACCGGCTGCATCCCGTTAAACTATTCTAAGTTAGTAGAGACGCTTAACGACTCTTGCATCTTATAGGCAAAGGCCAACTGGCGAACTCTTATAATCAAGGTTATAGGAATAGGGCAAGGTGAAAGATAGGATTAGACGATTTGACCATCTGAGTCTATCGACTTGAATCCTCAGATGAAACAATAGTAAACATCGTTACTTTAATGACTGAAAATAGATTACCAAATGACCCTTGGTCACTAATAATTACCTTGGTGAGGAATCTAGGATCATAGGTTAGGCAATTTGACCATAGGAGTCTACCACCTTTCATCACTATTTAATAGTAAAAATGGTTTGAGAATTATGTTAATACAAATAATGTCAAAAACATTATTTGCATTAATCGGTCTCTACTAGTTTTGATAATCACAAAATACAAACACACGTTACTTAAAACTACGACTAATAAGTTTTTAATCGGGAAAACTCGTTTTCGTCATCGACATCACTTAAGGTATGTACAAACTTCTACCAACTTGTAGGATAGTAACTAAGTTACAAACATGGTGTTACTAGTGATTTAGGTGGCGTATGGTTTAGGAGAAATAGGAAGAAGAGAGAGAACTTGGAACCTTGAGAGAGAAAGTGAAATGTTAGATTAAGAATTATGAAAAGGTCCAACCCTCTCCACATGTGGAGAGGGGTATTTATAGTGAACTACAAAAAAAGATAAAAATGCCCACACCAGGGCCGTGGATTAGGCATACAGTGGCTAAACACCCGTCCTTCTTCCACGATGTTACTTAATCTAATTCTAACTAATAACTAAACTAACTACGAGCTAACTTAATGCTATTACAATAATTAGGTAACCGAGACTTTTATAGGAATATTTGTATTCCTAACAATCTCCCCCTAAGCGGGGTCACCTTGGAAATTAAGCTCTTTTATCTTCAAGCATTCTTTAGTCATTGTAGCTCGTAGGTTCTGATTCTTCACTATTCAACACACTTTGTACTTCAAGCAATGAACTTGTGATTTGGATTCCTTTGTGATGTGTGTTCTTTGAGCTTCTTTGAGATCATCAGCCACAGTAAATCTCCAAGCTCGTCCACAGTAGTATCGCCTTCATGTGATGTAGTGACTTTAGGACCGTCATGCTCACACCCTTCTATAATAGGAGACTTTTCATCAGATGTGGAAACGTTGTTGGTAGTCTCTCAACATTCATTGTATGGAGTCTCTCATCCTTCATGATCATCATTGATAGTGAGGAGGATGTATGAGCATGAGGTATAGATTGACCCGATTCAGCTGGAATTAGGAACCACCAACACCATCTTTATATGTGTCCCTGAAATAAAACAGTTAACAACAAAGATAAAGAACGAATATGGCTTTGTCATTCGTTCTGCGGAGACAGACTACCCTCTGGTTTTGTGAAAACCGACCTGTGATCAGGTAGAGTCTCTTTTAAAAAAGACTCTCCTTGACAGGAATTTTCAACTTGTAGTGATGAATTTTCCAAAGAATCCACTTCGGAATCTTCATACTTAGCATGTTCTCATACCAGAACGTCTCAAAGCAGACATCACGATAGAGTGAATCGATGAATAAATATTCACGGATTGATGAGAAATTGATTTATAGAAATCACTCGCGTGAATAATAAACAATTTTTGAGACACGAGGAGTGTTTTATGCTCAGAATCACATTTCCATCAAAAATACTTTTGTTTGAAATAGTGTACACAATCAATGTGCTCGAAAATTAATTTGTGAGCACATTGAAAGGTTTTTGCAAAAGTATCCGTCAATCCATATCCTGGAACAAGTTTGATTCAATATTTGAATCGCACCATCGTTGCTTTCCAGTTGTCACTTGATCATTGATCCAAGATGGATCTCACATGTCACCTACCAAAAGCTTGAGTGATGTTCGCTCTAGAAGGATTTCCATCTTCATTGTGAATGTTTTCATATCACTCGGATGTTCTGGCAATACCACAAGGATAATGCGTAGGACTCTAAATATTTTATCTTATTTTCCACATTGTCTGAAACAATAAGCATATTGGAAGTGTGTCCTAACGAGATTTATGGATGATCTCATGGCTCTAGACTCAATAGTGCGTTTTGATCCGCTCCTGGAGACTGAGGAGGCGTCTCCTGTTTAGGTACCAACATGGCTTGCAATGAGCGGTCGATACATTGCACAGGGTTCCCTATGAGAATGAAACAAGCTCTTTTAAGAGAACTTGAGTGGTTGGGAAGTTTAGTGTAGTGCGTCACTGGGTCCATGACGTCTTGTCTTCAATACCGGTGTTACCTTAGTAACCGCCAGTAGCTTATGAATTGAACCCGGTTTCTGCCCTAAGGTTGAATATATGGAGGGCTATTTCTTTTCACCCTTTCTCATTTCATTTCTTTTTCATTCTTCAACCCCTTCAGTGCTTACCGAGATTTCATCACTAGAACCTTGTTGTGTTTGTTCCAATCCTAGATCTATCTAAGTCCGCATTCTTCCCTTTCTCACTTTTCTCCTTTTTTCAATCATTCCTAAGGACTTCTAATCTCTCTATGGATTGTCCCTGGGAAGATCCTTCCGGTTCTGGTGGATCATGGGAACTCATACCTAACCTTAACCATCCTTATAACTCCATGCATAAAGATAAATGGTCGGTCTTTGGTATTACTTCCACAAACGCCTTTTGCTCCCCCTCAATATGTGCATCGATATTCGAAAGAGTTTATCACATATGTGGGAGCCTATTATTGAGTCCAAAAGATCACGTTTGATTATCAGATTTCATATTTAAATCACATTCTCTCCCCCAATCAAAAATTTCAAATATTTCGAGATTTTATATCTCAATTGATTCAAATAATTTAGAAAATGTTAGAGAGAGAAATGCGGTCTGTTTTAATATTTTCTGATAAAAGAGGAACTTTTTATTGCTCCCCCTCAGTCTGTGAGGGAGGTTGTTATGTGTCAGATTTGATGAGTTTACAAACAATTTGAAGTTTTAACGAAAACTCTTTGAAATTTTCTCATTCTGACACATAACCATCACAAAGTGTGTTATTGCAAGGTTTTTGTACAAAGTGGAGAGTTTTGATGATACATAAAATTTTGAGAAATCACTCTCCCCCTCAATCAATGACGAAAGTTAAACCCGAAATAAATTGATGTCATTGATTGAGTGATGAATTTTATGACAAGTTTCAAGTTTGATTGATTTTCAAAAAGTTTCATGGTACCACCAAGTTTTGTACAAATACTTTCCGGAAAAATCATAAAAGGAAAAGTATTTGTGATAAAAAGAAGAGTTCTCTTCTTATACAAGAAATGATGCACTGAAGTGTACATCAGATCGAGGAAACATGGATATAAAGTAATCCATGCCTAGGTGAACTTCACCCGGTAAAAGGAACAACCGTCTTTTTGGTGACGTGTTTTCCCCATTTTGAAAAACGGGTTATTATCTGAAGTAATAGCAAGCCATATTTTTGAAGTCCGGGTTGTAGCCTTAAATGACTACAAGCCATAATTTTAAAGAATATTTTGAGATACGACATGTTTTAGAAAAAAAACTTTATTTGAAACTGAAAAACTCTTGCTCAAGCATATGTATGATTCTGTGTCATTGTTGAATGACATTTCTAGAAACGTACATAATATTGATTACACAAGAGACATGTCGTGAGAAGAATATTTTGGATTTTAAAGATTTTACAGATTTTTATGGTTTTTGTAGGTTTTATATTTTTCTATTTTCTTTTTGTTTTATACTATGTACAAAGGATATGTGAAGCCAATCCTTCAATCATCATTCTCTTCCTGGAGAGACTTAAGAGTTTCTGGAGTGAGGCTCTTCATCCCAAGTCGTGGAAGAATGAACTGAAATCTTTCTCGAGAAAGAGCCTTTGTGAATATATCAGCCAGCTGAAACTCTGTCCTCACAAAGTAGAGTTCCACTATCCCTTTCTCCACTTGTTCTCTGATGAAGTGATGACGAGTGTCTATATGCTTGGCTCTGGAGTGCTGGACATTGTTGCAACACAGGGCGATGATACTTTTGTTATCATAATACATTGGGATTTTGTTGAAGTCATACCCATAATCTGATAGTTGTGATCTCATCCCCAGAATTTGAGCACAACACGAGGACATGGCTATATATTCAGCTTCTGTGGATGATATCGAAGTGCACATCTGCTTTTTGGATGACTAGCTGACAAGTTTCTCACCCAAGAATTGAGCACCTCCGGAAGTACTTCTGCGAGTATCTTGACACCCCGCATGATCAGCATCTGAGTAGGCCGTAAGAGCCATTGCATTGTCTTTAGGGTACCAAAGACCCATGTGGATTGTCCTTTGGAGATATCTAAAGATTCTCTTGACAGCTTCCAAGTGGTTTTTGGTGGGCTTGGATTGATATCTGGCACACATGCATACGGTGAAAAGAAGGTCTGGCCTACTTGCTGTGAGGTACATTAGAGATCCAATCATGCTTCTGTATTTGGTCTGATCAATGGTTACTCCAGCTGAGTCGTCATCAAGTTTGGATCTTACAACCATGGGTGTATCAACCGTGTCACTTGAATCAAAGCCAAACTTCTTGAGGATGTCGCTAGCATACTTGGCTTGATTAATGAAGATGTCACTCCGGTTTTGTGAGATTTGTAACCCCAAGAAGAAAGACATTTGTCCCATCATAGACATTTGAAACTTGGAACTCATTTCTTTAGCAAAGCGATCACATTCATTGAAATCAGATGATGCAAAGATGATATCATCAACATAGATTTGAACGTGAAGTAGGTTGTTTCCAGTCTTCCTATTGAACAAGGTAGGATCAACTACACCCTTAGTTAATCGATTTGCAAGGAGAAACTTGGAAAGTGTGTCATACCAAGCTCTCGGAGCCTGTTTGAGACCATAGAGTGCCTTCTTTAGACGATATACATGATTTGGTCTTTCTGGGTCCACGAAACCTTCAGGTTGAGTAACATAAACCACCTCTTTTAGGTCCCCATTCAGGAAGGCAGTCTTAACATCCATTTGATAAACAATCATGTTACTGCTGGTAGCATTGGCAAGAAAGATTATAATAGCCTCGATACAAGCGACAGGTGCAAATGATTCTTCAAAGTCAATACCCTCTTGTTGATGGTATCCTTTCGCAACTAAACGAGCCTTATTTTTCAACACATCACCATGCTCATCAAGCTTAACTTTGAAAATCAATTTGAGAGCAATGATCATTGCGCATTCAGGTGGTGGTACTAATTCCCATACATCAAGACGATCAAACTCATGGATTTCTTCTTGCATTGCAGTGAACCAAGACACCTTTGTAAGGGCATCCTTGAAGTCTTTGGGCTCGATTTTGGATAAAACTGAGTTAAAGAAACACCACAAGGCGTCAGTGGCAAGTTGTTTTCTGGTGGACACATTTCGTGAGGGATTTCCTATGATGTTGTCAATAGGGTGATCATTTGTCCATTTTCTGAGATGTTCATGAGGTTGAGGATAGTGAACTGATGTAGCATTGTTTGACTCTTCTGAGGAAGATGTTTCGTTGGAGGATTCAGGTGCAAAAACATTTTCAAATGGTTATTCCTCAGGTGGTGCAAAAGGATTGACTTCCCATCAGTTATCAGATGTGACTCCTTGGTGTTCAGAAGACGATTGTATATTTGATTCATTTTGAGTGTTGCTACATTCTGGTGCATCCAGATCGAGAGAGATGGAGATAGATGGATCATTTGTATCATGAGGTGCATTTACAGCCATAATATTAGGTTCAACAGCTGGCTGTACCGGTTCATGAGGTGGTTGTGACTCGAAGTACTCATCAAACATAGGATCAAATAACTTCTTCAATTCTTCACTCGTGGGAGGAACATAAGGAGTGACATGGTTGGTGTTCTGTACAAGTCCCAGACTTATTGGTCAAGGAGGTAAAAGATTATGCGAGGGTTCAGAACTGGTGTGTCCTGAAGCCGTATGCTCTGTCAGCTCATCAAATGTGACATGGATTGTCTCCATGATTTGTCGGGTTCTTTTGTTGTAGATTCGGTACCCTTTTTGATCTGGCGCATAACCGACGAATACCCCAATATCAGCCTTAGTTTTAAGCTTCCCTAAGTCTTCACTATCGTTAGTTGGGTAGCACAGGGTACCAAATACTCGAAGAAAAGAGAGATTAGGATTTTTGAGATGCACCAGCTCATAAGGTGTCTTGTTGTGAAGAGGATGAATCACAGATCGATTTTGGGTGTAACATGCAGTAGCAATAGCTTCAGCCCATAGAAACATTGGTGTCTTTGAGAATATCAGCATAGTGTGGGAAGCTTCAACTAGTGTGCGATTCCGTCTTTCAACAACTCCATTTTGTTGAGGAGTTCAAGGAATACTCTTCTGATGACTGATGCCGATACTTTCATAGAATTGTGTGAGTTGTTGATTAACAAACTCAGTTCCATTGTCAGTGCGAATGATTCTAACAGTTTTTTTGAGCCTTACTTGCAACTGCTTGATGATTTTGATAATGATATCGGGAGTTTCATCCTTGGATCTTAAAAATTTCACCCATGTGAATCATGAATAGTCATCCACAATAACAAGAATATATCTTTTCCCATTAAAGCTTTGCACTCTCATGGGTCCGCACAGATCCATGTGAAGAGTATGGAGTACTTCAGTGTTGGAGTTGGTGGGTTTAGGTTTATGAGTTTGTTTCTTGCTTTTACCCAATTGACATGATGAGCAGAGATGATCTTTTTCATACTTCAATCTAGGCATGCCTCGAATAAGATCTTTACGGGAAAGTTCATTAATGGTGCCGAAGTTCAAGTGGTTCAAACGATGGTGCCATAACCACGATTTGCTCTTTGAGGCCTTCGAGAGCAAGCAAATGGGAGAGGACCGCATCATGTCTTCAATAGAGATAGTATACAAATTTGTACCACGACTTCCCTTAAGGAGATCCACTCCAGCCAGTTCTCTAACGAAACATGTGTGTTTTCTGAAGGCCACTTCGAGATTTGAATCACAAAATTGTCCAACAGAGAATAAGTTGTGCCCAAGTCCTTCCACATAGTAAACTCTAGAAATCACACTATCACCAAGCACATAATCACCATACCCCATAATAGCTCCAAAGTGGTCGTTTCCGAATCTAACTGTCCCGATAAACTTTTTCACAAAATTTCTGAGCCAAAAGCGATCCCCAGTCATATGTTTTGAGCAGCCTGAGTCCAAATACCACAGGACTATTTGTACGACCTGCATTTGAAACCAGACAGATATGGTTAACTGAAAAACATGGATCCCCAAGTGTAATTGGGATCCAATAGGTTAGCACATGCATACTTAAGAGGTACAGGATCAGTATTTTCATTGGCTCTCACAGATGAGCCGATACCAGTGGAAGCAGCTGATTTAATATCAAGGCATTGGGTCACTAAAGTGAACTTTATACCAGTTGGATTCCATCTCTTAACCTCTACAGACTTAGGGTCGGGCATGTAAGTCAATGGGCATTGGTTTCCTAGAGTGAATTTTCTTCCAGTAGGTTTCCACTGATATCCAACATTATTAAAAACTTTTCCTATTGCTTTCCAAGTATTGTTTTCCAATTTGTGTGTCTTAGCAAATTTAACTGAGGATTTATAAGAGGATTTCAGAAAGGACACAACACATTCATCATGATTACCAAAAATTAAACAACCATTACAAGTCTTACAAGTAGCATTAGAATTCGAATTAATTACAGTACGCTCAATGCAAATACTAGAATCAACACGATTCTTTTCATTCAAATCAATCTTATTGTTCCTAATATGGTCTTCTACTTTCTTCCCTTGATCACTCTTAGCAGGCGAAGTCCTATCATTCCTTGTATTGCCTTTAGGCTTTGACCCGCTAGCTTTAGTGACATTGATTACTCTTGTAGAATTAATGATGGGAACATTAGATTGTTGCACAGTTGTTTGGTTTCTAGATGGTGATGTGCTATGATCAGAACTAGCCAAAGGTATATCAAAAGTAACATGCTTCTTCAAATTCCTAGATGTGGATGTGCCATTTCTATCACGCATGTTGGGAATCTTGGGACATGTACCTATGGCATATTCTAACAACTCTTGTGATCGCTTGGTGAGAAAGCAAACATCCGATAGGGAGTTATCAGATGGTCTCACCATTCTATCTTCTTCAATGGTTTCACGGGTCATGTCAAGGCAGTTCTTAAGATGTCTAAGGTAATCACTATGGACTAGCTCATTGTTCTTAAGGGAAAGAGGAATAAAAATTGCCTCACATGCATATTTTTTACATTTACAAACCACATAATTGATATTGTCACTTTCAATAATCGGCATTTTCCCTTTCACCTTTGTCTTTAGATTCTCAATTTCATTGAGCAAAGAAGTTATCTTTTCATTGGTTTTATCACGAGTGATTTTAATAGAGTCATATAACTATTTGTAATTTTGTTTAACTTTTGAATTCTCAGCTTGAAGACAATCATTTTCATGTCTAAGTAAGCTGATTGTCTTTTGAATTTGAAAGTTATGAGAATCTGCAGACATTGGTTTATGGGTGTCGATCACAGGATTCATGGGAGACTTCAATTGGGCAATTTGAGCCCTCAATAACCGGATCGTGTTCGTGTGAGCTTGAATTTTTTCATCCCTTTTTGCTAATTCAAAATATGCATCAAATTCCGGAACATCAGAAGATGTCTTGGCCATTGATATTTTCATTTTTTCTTCTAAATGTTGATATTTTAATTGTAAGTTAAGATTATCAACTTCTAGTTTAGAAAGATGCTTGACCATGTTGTCATGATCATCATTTTGAATTTTTCAAGCAATTTCAAATTCTCCCCCTCAAGCTCAACAACACGATTGTGAAGGTTATTTAAAGCAATAGACATTTCATGAAACTAACAAGCATTAAGTGAAGAATCTGTAGCAGTATAGAACACATCTTGTGTAATACATTTAGCAATCAAGTTGTCATTCATGATGAAAATATTTTTCCTGTCAATTTCACTATGCTGAAGATCTATTGCTTTTTGTTTACACTTGTTTTCCACATTTTTAAACACTTCTTTCATTTCCTTTAGCTCAACATCAAGGGATTGTTGTAAACCCTCAAACTGTTCTTTGATTAGTTTAAAAAATGGGATGACTTCAGTTAAGTAACACTCTTTGGTTAGCTCAAATCCCCGTTCACCCTCAGTGATTCCCGTTGGTGTGATTCTCTTTTTGCATGTTTTATCAAAATCATTGAACATTTGACAAAGGACATATATGCTAATAAGAGTTTTGCATTGTGTGGGAAGCGACAACTGAACTAAGTGCATTGGTGTATTGGGGGGATACACCGTTGGGGCAACTAACTTTTGAGATGTCTTGGCCTTAGTTGCCTCAGCTTTCATTTTCTCAATGTCTAAAGGCCAAAATACCTGTTCTGGTGTTAACTTAGTTTGAGGTGCAAAAACAGTCACTCGTTTTGTTCATAATAATCTTGGGGCTTAACAATGACTCGGTGTTTAATGCACTTTGGAGCCTTCATTTTTTTTTATCAAATCTCTCACTATCGGCAGAATCAAGTTCATCCAATTCTTTATCAGACCAACTATTTGGGGGTTCATGATTAGGTGTAAGCATAACCTTAGCATCATAGAGGGCAGGTTGAGAGGCTCTGACGCTCTTAAGGAAGTTTGTTTTAGGCAGCCCTAAATCCTTATCACTATGCTTATCCCGCAATTTAATGTACTTTTCCATCATTTGAGCTGTTTGACAAGTTTGGCCTTGAACATACAACTTGTTTTCAAGTTTGTTTTTCAACTGCTTAAGGTTGGAAAATTCTTTTAACAGTTTGCTTTCCTTTTCTTGAAATTCACTTTTTAGGAGATTTAAACTATCCTGAATTTCCTGCTTTTCCTTAAAAGTACGATCAAGTTGATTTTGAAACGATTTAATCTCTTGTTTAAAGGCCATTTCCTTTAAATTTTGTTCAGTAATGTAAGCATGCATTTGCCATTCTATTTTTTGTTCACGTTCTGTTAGCTCAAATTTTGCACGTTGTTCATAACACCTAACTAGATCTTTAAGAGCATTAATTCTAGTGATTAGAGTGTCATCAGGTGCAACAGCATTGTACTCATCCAATTCACACGTATCATCATCAACAGAGGATACATTACTTGATACAACAGAATCGACGTTGTGCTTTACATATTGTTCATATGGGACAATATTGCTATTTCCCAAGTTTGCAATATCTAATTCAGCAAAATTTGTTTGTTGTACTTCGTCATATATCGTTTGTTCATGCATCACATTATTATCACACGCAACAGAAGACATTCCACAAGATACGTCAGAATTACTGTTGTGATCCAAATGTTGCTCAGTTGGGAACAAATTAATGGTTTCCAATTCAGCCTCATTTGATTCACCAACATTATTTTGTCGTATATCGTTGAAGGTCTTTTGTTCATCATTGTCAGCACATTTATCATATAATTTCAGTACCTCAGATATGATGGATGATTTGGATGGACCAGATTGTTGTGTGGATGAGACAACAGATGATAGATTAGCCATGATGATTGTCTGAAGAGTGGGTTCGTCATCAACATCTGAGTCGAAAGCATCATAGTCCTCTGCCTGGAAGATGTTTGGATCATTAAGAGCTAAATCCTGAACTGGTTGTTCATCCACATCATCATCAAATGTCTTTCCATCATCCCCAGCAATAAACGCCAATTCTTCCTCATTTAGCACAACTCCATTCTCTTGAGCTTGCATGAGCAACATTTTGTCCTTGAAGTAATCTGAGTTTTGAGGACGTTTTGGCTGAGTGCAATTTCTGGCGATGTGACCTAAACCCCCACAGTTATAACATTTTGGTTGCCTTGTCCCTGATCACATTTCCAGCTCTATTCTGAAAGTTACCCCGCACATCATTCCTTTGATTCACATTCTGTCTTCCCTGAACGTTTTGCACCATTACTTTTCCATCTTCCACAATAGCCTGATTACGTGGATTAGAGGAAGTTCTGAGTTGATTGTTGGAAGATGGGAGTGCAGCCCTAAAATGTTGAACTAGTAGAGACACTTGATTGGAAAGATTGTCAATCATCTTGTCAGTAAGAGAGTATCCTGAGTCGAGATGAGTATTCATGGCAGCCGATGACTGTAGAGATGAGTGATCCATTGATGACACGGGTTGAGTGGTTGGCACCATACTAGTCATGAAAGCAAGTGAGTCATTGGTGACAGTTGGATTGAGCTTCTCTCTTAATTGACGATCATATGCTGCATGCTTCTCATGTTGTTGTAGATAAGCAAAAAATTGTTCATAGTTCGTATTTCTCAATCCTTTGTTGAGCTTGACAACTGTGACAAAACGATCCCACTCAGGTGACATGTTGTTTACAAACTTAGAGTTGAGTTGAATGTTGGGCATTGTCATTCTGATCATTCTCATGTCATTAACCAGCGTGTGAAATCTGACATAGTAGTCGGTAATGTTTTCACCAGGATTCATTTTGAAATGCTCAAACTCGTCATACAATTGAGATTCACGGTCTTCTTTGGTCAGCTCCGATCCAGACAGAAGCATTTTGACATTGTCCCACACAGATTTGGCTTCAGTGTTGAAGTTGATTAACTTGTACACATCTTTGGGCAACCCTTGTATCACGATGTTGGAGGCTCGGATGTCAGCTTCATAGCGCTTCTTTTCAACATCATTGAGATCATTGTAAGTGTGTGGTCTATCAATTCCCTGGATGACAGAACCATCCTCAGCCGTGGAGATAGCATCTCTGGTTGTACCCATCTGCATAGGACCTTCATCGATAGATCGCAGAATGTTCTCACCATTTTCTTTACCCAAGCAATACAATCTGATTCTTTGTGCCCATGATTCATAATCTTTCCTGTCTAGCATCGGAGGTCGGGTGTCAGACCCAGCAGCTTGAATGTCATCTGATACTGTCGACATCTCAAAGTCTTCAAACGGGATTTTACAGCTTTTGTGACTTAAACCGAGAAATGATTCTTTCTAGGGATTTTACTAAAGTCAACAAAAGAAACCGGAAGATATTCTCAGCAACTTAAACTAATAGAGAGATACCAGATGAGTCATCAAGTGTTAAGTTGTGACAAGTCAAGTTACAATATATCCAATTGAGATTAGTCAAGTCGTAAGGATTAACTCACAACGTCAGATCACAATTAGATTGATTGAAATGACTAAAGTTACAACAATTCATGAATTGCAAAATGATTAACCTATCACATGAATCTCATAACTTAGTAAATTGCCAAACAATTTGAGAAAGTCGCAACCTAAATGAACAAACCGCAAAGTAGGAGTAAACAGCAACAAGATGACCAAATCGCAGGGAAAGTTAACCGCAAGAGAGGTAACCACAAGGTGAGTTAACCACAAGGTGAGATAACCGCAAGGAGTAACTAACCGCAGAATAAACAAACCACAGGGTGAGTGACACTCAAGGTACTAACCACAGCAAGAAGTAAACCGCAAGATGATCAAAACGCAGGTGTGGTAACCGCAGAAAGTGCAAACCACAATAGCAAACCACAGATACTTAATCGCAGACCACCAACGAACACAAAAAAACACAAAAACATTTTCTTTCTTATTTGTACAAAAATGTTTATCCAAAAATCCAAAAACATTCTCCTTTGCCCTCTCACATCTTTAATTCTTCATCCCTACCCCTCTGTAAACCTTTGATTCTTCCTATGTCGTATCCACACCATTGCGGTTGCCAATGGTGTGGTGGTCCTCATAATGGTGGGAATTGTCCCGGCTGTAGCATGGTAGAGTCAGGAGATGGGTCTGTCTATAACCAAGCTCCTTATCCTTACCATGAC
Source organism: Artemisia argyi (assembly GCA_030686995.1). Classification (NCBI taxonomy): domain Eukaryota; kingdom Viridiplantae; phylum Streptophyta; class Magnoliopsida; order Asterales; family Asteraceae; genus Artemisia; species Artemisia argyi. Next base: position 86,150,467 of record CM060699.1, read on the forward strand.
ACATCTGATTCGTCCTACCAACCACCACATCATGAGATGTTGACATATCTGTGTGAGTTTTGTGGAGGTCCTCACTAAGGATTTGAGTGTCAAGCCGGAAACACGTTTGTCTATGAACAGTTTTCCGGTGATGCTCAGAACTTTGGTTATGACCAATACCCATATGACTCACCAGTCCATACTCAACAGTTTTACTGTTGTGATTACTGTGGAGGTCCACACTTCAGCTCAGATTGTCAATCGGGGAATCCATATCCTTGTGACAATTTTGACACACCTTATTATGACCAACCTCCACAGTACCAAATGAATCAAGCACTTCTTCCAGAAATGCAAAATATGATGAAAATCGTTGATGAGCTTAAGGGTTTAGTTAAAGACTTTGCCCAAAGACATACTCATCAAAAATCCATGCAAGAATTGCTAGCTGAAGAGCAGGCTTCTAGAATAAATTCCCAAGATGCCTATGAAAAATCTATTAGGGAATCCATTGCAAAAGAAAAAGCAGCCAAATCTAGCTCTCAGTTCCGTTTTATCCCTGATGACAGTGATGATGATGATGAAGATACACTTAATATTCTTCAACTTTATAAAGCTTCATCAAGTTCATCAGTTGATATCCCAGCAGTTGAGATTCCATCTCAAACAACTGTTATCACACCCGAGGTTCCTACTCACTCTTTGATCATGGGGGACGAGCATCTTGACACTGTTCCTGATAAGGAATCGGACGAATTCATAAAGTCTAGTGTTGAGAACCTTGTCCCAATCCCAAGAGAGTCACAGGGAATTCTTGAGCATATGTGTGATATTCCTTCCCCTCTTGAGATTCCATCTCAAACAACTGCTATCACACCCCGAGGTTCCTACTCACTCTTTGATCATGGGGGACGAGCATCTTGACACTGTTCCTGATAAGGAATCGGACGAATTCATAAAGTCTAGTGTTGAGAACCTTGTCCCAATCCCAAGAGAGTCACAGGGAATTCTTGAGCATATGTGTGATATTCCTTCCCCTCTTGAGTGTTCAAACGGTCATTTTGAGACTTTCTCAGATTTTAATGATGATTGTACATCTCATGGAGACATTGAGTATATTGAGGCATCACTCCCACAGTCTGATGCTGATCCTCTTCTTGAGGAGTTCGCCGATGAACTTACTCACATCAATACACTTTCATTGGAAAGTGATGATGGTCTCCTCGACTTTGAAGCCGATCTGGGAGAAATTGAAAGTCTCCTATATCATGATCCGTCACTCACTTCTGATCCCAACAGTCCAATAGAGAATGTTAATCATTTTGTTCCCGAAGCATTCAATACTACTCTCACCAATCCTCTATTTGAATTCGACTCTGAATTCACTTTGATTTCTGATAATCCACTCTTTGATATTCGGAATGAGGATTGTGATGAGTCTATTCCGGAACATGAATTCACAGATTCACATCTTGTAAATAATTCTCTTCATGAGGAGTTCTTCGGTGAACTCACTCATCATATCATGACTCCTCTAGAGTTTGATAACCCGGGGGGAGATGCACTCAATCATGAGAATTTGCAAATTCCCGCCCACCCTCCCGGGATGTTTTTTAGCTTAACCTTTGAAATCCAAATTCAGGCTACGGAGCCTGATCTCGAGGAAGAAAATCTTATCATGATTTTCATCATGGTTTTCTTCCTTTTCTTCACCTATAAGGTGACTTCTTCTCTTCTTCACTCCTTCGGGAATGAAGATACCATCTTTGATCCCGACATTTTCATTTACCATTATCTTGAGCCGGATACTTATCTCATCGGTGTGGAACTTTCACATGCTTCAAATGTTTGTCCAAACATCTTGAATGAAAGTCCGATTGAGATTGTTTCTTCCACATCATGCTTCCCCAAGGACAAATGAATTCGGGGTCGAGTCAAGCTAGCGACTCGGTAAACAAAAACAGTAGCATGATTATAGGGTTTTCACCCTAAGTGTGGGGGAGTCACCCATGCTATGATTACAAAAGTGAAAATACAGACTGGTGTTTCCACGCTTAGCTTGTAATGTTGCCCTTTTACGTTCAAAGAGTCGGCATAATAGCCGGGACTTTGAATATTGAGGACAATATTCATTCTAAGTGTGGGGGGTATTCTAGCGAATTTTATCACATTTTTCTATCTAGTACCCCCGTTTTTGGCCAAAATCTCAAAAAATTTTAAAAAAAAAAATTCACTTGTGCTTCAAAATTTTTGTGGTTATCAGTCCGCCATGTCTAAACGACAAAAGGATTGGCTAATCCAGGAGCAAACGGATCTTAGTAAAGATATATCAAATCCGTTTACAGCTTGCAATTTGCCCAAAATTGTATGGTACCTCAACTCGCCATATCCTAAAAAGCAAATGAGTTGGCTAGCCCGCAAGATTATGGCTTGTGGTAAAGGCACTGGAAAATCCATAATTGGTAATCAGCTCACCAAGATGTCGACTGTGTCCATCAAGAGTTGGCTAGTCCAGGAGCAAACGGCTCTTGGTAAAGACTAATCAAATCCGTTGACAGCTGGTGGTTTGCTCAAAATCACATGGTTATCAGGTGGACCAGAGTTCTTACTTGAATCGATACATCTGGCTACTCCAGAAGTAATGGCTTTTGGTAAAGAGTTTAAAATCCATTAAGTTTTCAAAACAATTATTGCTAGGGACTAGCAATAGTTTAGTGTGGGGGATTGATGAGTGCTCAAACACTCATCATTTTTGGTCAAATCTGAACTGCAAAACATACAAAAACACTCAGTAATGCATCAAAATACTGAAAATATTTCAAAATTGTGTTTATATGTTTTAGATGCAAAAAGAGCAAAAACAAATGAAAAACGTACAAAGTTTGCAAAATTGGCAGTTTCAGTCCCCCAACTTTCATAAAATGTCAAAACTAGTCCCTGATCATTCAAAATATGGAAAATTATCACCAAAGGTCCTTTTAAAATCATAAGTTGTCATATTTAGTCCTTTGGTGAAAAATCTCAAAAGTTTTGGAAATTTACAATTTTGGTCTCTGGAGTTTCAAACTTTGGCAGATTTGGTCCCTGGTGGGATATTTTTGAAAGAAAAATCAATTTTGGTCTTGTGGTTACTTATTTTGGCAAATATGGTCCTTGGGTAAAATGTTTGGTGAAATTGCAAGTTTAGTCCCTGGAGTTTGGAAATTGGCAGTTTTGGTCCCCAGATGTCAAATTTTGTAAAATTCACTTTCATGATCCTTGTGTTAATGAAAGTTGGCAATTTTTATCCTTATGACTACTTTAGGAATAATACATTTTCAGTCCCTCATATTTTGGAAAACTACAAAATTGGTCCTTGTCATAACTATTACCAAACGGACCCTTTTTAGTTATTATAACCCAAACCAAATCCAATACTAAACCCCCTAGCCCAACACAACCTCTCCCAGGCCCAACACACACCAAAGCCCACCTCCATTTTTATAATATACCCGGTCAACACAGGGTCAAACAACCACCCCCGATCCACGGTTCACCCATCTCCCTCCCAACCAAATCCCCCATAACCAGGGAGAGCTTGTCTCCCCCACATGCTCCTCCCACCTTCATTTACTTCTCCATATCTACCAACACCTTCCCCCATTTAATGTTGTACCTACCCCCACTTGTAACTATCCCAAACGGTTATATATAAAAAAGGCGCAAAAAAGCAGTTTGAATGGTGGAGATCAAGTGGAAGCCATCCAACGGCTTAGAATGTGATGGGAAAGAGAGAGTATCACTCCAGGTCTATAAAATAAAGAAAAAAATGCAAAATGAATTGTTAGTTTAGTTTTTAGAATAGTAGTAGTGTCGATTTCATGTAAAATTAGGTTTAAAGTTACTTTTATGTTGTAATTTTTAGTTAAAAGATATTGTAATCACATTTCCAATATAATTTAAGCTTTCTTCAATTTAAATTTCAAGTCCTTTATTGAATTTCAACAAGTTGCCATTTTTCTTATTTGAAAAACTCAATATAATTTGTGATGTTATAAATCTTGTTGTTAGATAGTTATTTTAGTTCATTTATGCCATTCATAAGCTTTCATAAGTTCTGAAGGGTTTAAAAATAGTTTTGAGATTAAAAATCTCATAAGTCAACAAAAGTCAACAAATGATCAAATGGTGTGGAGAGGTGATTTAGTAGGGTGGATTATGATGGCATTTGGTTTAGTACTCCGTGGGGAGTATTAGGTTACTGATTTGGGTTCTTGTTCACCCATTGTGCACACTGTGGAAGAAATTTGTAAGAATTTTCATGTTTTCCTTTGTAACATGTCATCTTAAGTTTTTGTTCCTGGTAATTGTTTAAATTTGCTCTGGTAGTGATAACTAGTGAGTATTTTAGCTTAGGTCTCAGTTTCATGTGTCAAATATGGTAGAAGCTTTGTAAATCACCAATCAGTGAACCATAAGGGAGTGTTTGGCTCAGGGTTGCTCACTGAGCTCCTTTGTGTTGGAGTGTAAGTTTTTGATTCAAAACAGTTATTTAGGTTCATTTAAACTTAGCTCAACCATTATTTTGGTCATTACCCAAGGCAATAGTCAAAACTCCCTCCAATACTTCCTCACAGTTAACTGTGAGGTTTTGAGTTGAGCTAATTTCTCATATAAGTCCATTTGTAACCAAAGTAGCTTAAATTAGCTTTACAAAAACTTCATTTAACATCTTTAGTTGTAAAATCAATGTTTGAAGTTTATATTAGTCAAATTTCAAGTTTTAGCAAAAAGTCAAATTTTGCTTAGTGTGCAGAAATCCAATTCTAGGGTGATTTTTTATGATTTTTGTATTGGGTTTCAAGGTGTGAAATTTATTTAGGTCAAATTACCCCAGCTTAACTCTAGAATCCCATGGATGTCTTATTTTTAAGATTTTTTTAGTGATAGCTTATTGGTGTTCAAAGTAGGCTGCAGGGCATGTGTTTGACCTGCACACAGACCATCAGTCTCAGACCCCAACATTCAAGCCCTCCCCTGGCTTACATAGTGGACCCCACAGGTTGCTTAATGGCTTTTTGAAAATCCATTAAGCCCATCTTCATAGTTCTTGGCTTATTTTGAGGTTTGAACCTCATTTGCTTGGGCTGCTAGGCCTATCAAGCTTGTCCCTTTTTCTGATTAAGTTTTGGTTTTGGGAATTGCTTATTTGGGCTTATCAGCTTATCCAGGGACAAATTTTTGTTGTTTTACCCTCACACAAGTCCCTTGAGCTTGTACAAACCCAATTCCACCCCTGGTCTCAGCTTTGAGCTTAATCCCAAGCTTTTAACCTTGATAGTTGACCAAAGTCAACTGTCATGGCTTAAGCTCTCCATTAGTGCTTATTCCTGAGCTTATTTCCAAGTCCTTTCATTAAAGTTTGATATTTTATATATTTAAGTAGTTTTGTTGGAGAAAATTCCAAAAAAGACAAATTTTCAAGAAGTGATAGCTTCTATTTAAGAAGCTTATTGCTTATTAGCTTATTTTCCTTAAGCACTTAGTGATTTTATATTTTTCTTAGGTTCCTTATATCATAAAATAATTTCTGTAATTTTTTCATATTTTTCTCTTTTCATTTAGTATTTTTAATAATTAATATTAGTTTTTATTAATTAATAATTAGTTAATAATTAATAATAATTATTTAAATAGTCTTAAAAATATATTTTCTGTTTTAAAATTAGTTTTATATTATTTTAGACTTTCCTAAGTTTTAATTTTATTTTTTTAAGCTTATTTTACATTTTCTTATTATTTAGTGTATTTTTAAATAGTTATAAATTATAATTAATTAATAGTAATTATTTAAAAAGTAGGAAAAATATATTTTAAGTTTGAAAATTAGTTTTATAATATTTTAGATTTTTCCAAATTTATTTTTCATATTTTTAGTATAATTTCATAATTAGTTGTAATTTAAGTTAATTTAAATAATTAATAAGTAATTAGAAAATAGTAATTAATTAATAATAATTAATTAAATAGTGTAAAAATTAATTTTAATTTTCCAAAAAGTTTATATTATTATTAGGATTGTAAAAATGTGATTTTCATCTTTGTAAGTATTTTATTTTACCAAAACTCGCGTTTTATTTTGTACGTTCACGTTACTTTAATCTGAACGTACGCGTTTTTAGGTTTTAAACGTTTCTGGTATTTCAAACTTTCCAGTCTTATTCATATAGCTTATTTAAGCTATTTTCCTTGTAGATTCCTTAGTGTAATCAAACACAAAACCCTTTCTTGTCCTAATTCACCCAATCACAGATCCGTTCGATAACCATCACACCTCGTCAGGACATAACGACCCGGGGAAATCCTATACTTCCGCGAAGCATTGAGCCTAAGGAGTTTGACTTTGTTGACCACATCCGTGGTCGACTTTAGTTGACCGCTTTTACCTCAATCAAAATTTTGGTGCAGGGCAACACCTTGCCCTGCAGGTGTCTTTGATCAAGTGTGGACCCCACAATAAAAATCACAAAAATGCATTGAGAGGGGGAATCCAAATTTCAGCTGGGGGACAATACACCCAAGAAATTTCACCTCCTAGTTCCAAGCACAAAAATCATATAAAATCTTGCAATTTTGGGAAAATTTGAGAAAATGAACATTTGACTTTTTAACAAAAACTAATTTTTGACTTTGTTGGATTTCAAACACTGATTTTCTAACTAAAGATGTTAAATGAAGTTGTTGTAAAGCTAACTTAAGCTACTTTGGTTACAAATGGACTTATATGAGAAATTAGCTCAACTCAAAACCTCACAGTTAACTGTGCGGAGGTATTGGAGGGAGTTTTGACTATTGCCTTGGGTAATGACCAAAATAATGGTTGAGCTAAGTTTAAATGAACCTAAATAACTGTTTTGAATCAAAAACTTACACTCCAACACAAAGGAGCTCAGTGAGCAACCCTGAGCCAAACACTCCCTTATGGTTCACTGATTGGTGATTTACAAAGCTTCTACCATATTTGACACATGAAACTGAGACCTAAGCTAAAATACTCACTAGTTATCACTACCAGAGCAAATTTAAACAATTACCAGGAACAAAAACTTAAGATGACATGTTACAAAGGAAAACATGAAAATTCTTACAAATTTCTTCCACAGTGTGCACAATGGGTGAACAAGAACCCAAATCAGTAACCTAATACTCCCCACGGAGTACTAAACCAAATGCCATCATAATCCACCCTGCTAAATCACCTCTCCACACCATTTGATCATCTGTTGACTTTTGTTGACTTATGAGATTTTTAATCTCAAAACTATTTTTAAACCCTTCAGAACTTATGAAAGCTTATGAATGGCATAAATGAACTAAAATAACTATCTAACAACAAGATTTATAACATCATAGATTATATTGAGTTTTTCAAATAAGAAAAATGGCAACTTGTTGAAATTCAATAAAGGACTTGAAATTTAAATTGAAGAAAGCTTAAATTATACCGGAAATGTGATTACAATATCTTTTAACTAAAAACTACAACATAACAGTAACTTTAAACCTAATTTTACATGAAATTGACACTACTACTATTCTAAAAACTAAACTAACAATTCATTCTGCATTTTTTTCTTCGTTTTATAGACCTAGAGTGATACTCTCTCTTTCCCATCACATTCTAAGCCGTTGGATGGCTTCCACTTGATCTCCACCATTCAAACTGCTTTTTCGCGCCTTTTTTATATATAACCGTTTGGGATAGTTACAAGTGGGGGTAGGTACAACATTAAATAGGGGAAGGTGGTGGTAGATATGGAGAAGTAAATGAAGGTGGGAGGAGCATGTGGGGGAGACAAGCTCTCCCTGGTTATGGAGGATTTGGTTGGGAGGGAGATGGGTGAACAGTGGATCGGGGTGGTTGTTTGACCCTGTGTTGACCGGGTATATTATAAAAATGGAGGTGGGCTTTGGTGTGTGTTGGGCCTGGGAGAGGTTGTGTTGGGCTAGGGGGTTTAGTATTGGATTTGGTTTGGGTTATAATAACTAAAAAGGGTCCGTTTGGTAATAGTTATGACAAGGACCAATTTTGTAGTTTTCCAAAATATGAGGGACTGAAAATGTATTATTCCCAAAGTAGTCATAAGGATAAAAATTGCCAACTTTCATTAACACAAGGATCATGAAAGTGAAGATAGCATCTCTGGTTGTACCCATCTGCATAGGACCTTCATCGATAGATCGCAGAATGTTCTCACCATTTTCTTTACCCAAGCAATACAATTTGATTCTTTGTGCCCATGATTCATAATCTTTCCTGTCTAGCATCGGAGGTCGGGTGTCGGACCGAGTAGCTTGAATATCATCTGATACTGTCGACATCTCAAAGTCTTCAAACGGGATTTTATAGCTTTTGTGACTTAAACCGAGAAATGATTCTTTCTTGGGATTTTACTAAAGTCAACAAAAGAAACCGGAAGATATTCTCAGCAACTTAAACTAATAGAGAGATACCAGATGAGTCATCAAGTGTTAAGTTGTGACAAGTCAAGTTACAATATATCCAATTGAGATTAGTCAAGTCGTAAGGATTAACTCAAAACGTCAGATCACAATTAGATTGATTGAAATGACTAAAGTTACAACAATTCATGAATTGCAAAATGATTAACCTATCACATGAATCTCATAACTTAGTAAATTGCCAAACAATTTGAGAAAGTCGCAACCTAAATGAACAAACCGCAAAGTAGGAGTAAACAGCAACAAGATGACCAAATCGCAGGGAAAGTTAACCGCAAGAGAGGTAACCATAAGGTGAGTTAACCACAAGGTGAGATAACTGCAGGGAGTAACTAACCGCAGAATAAACAAACCACAGGGTGAGTGACACTCAAGGCACTAACCACAGCAAGAAGTAAACCGCAAGATGATCAAAACGCAGGTGTGGTAACCGCAGAAAGTGCAAACCACATATACTTAATCGCAGACCACCAAACCGCAGGAACTAGTCGCAGTCCACAATAGTCCAAATCTGTCACTATCCTTGTGTTTTGTCCGTTAACTCAAAATAGTAATCGCAGACAGCTAACCACAGAAATCTAGTAGCAAACCGCAGACAAGCAATGGAACACTAGAGGTAACCGCAGTCAAGAAAACCAACCCAAACTCAATCCAATCTTCAAAAATATGTATGATATGGCCAGACCAACTGAGAAATAATGTAACACTAACACAAATGATCATTAAAGTACACCTCTAACATGTCAACTAACACTAGATAAGTCAAGCCAAGATGTTTTTAATAAAAACACTACTAACTCACAAAACCACACAAACCACACCAAATAAGATTCACCAAGGCCCTAAGATGAAACCTTGGCCCTTGATACCAATTGTAGGATAGTAACTAAGTCACAAACATGGTGTTACTAGTGATTTAGGTGGCGTATGGTTTAGGAGAAATAGGAAGAAGAGAGAGAACTTGGAACCTTGAGAGAGAAAGTGAAATGTTAGATTAAGAATTATGAGAAGGTCCAACCCTCTCCACATGTGGAGAGGGGTATTTATAGTGAACTACAAAAAAGGATAAAAACGCCCACACCCGGGCTGTGGATCAGGCATACAATGGGTAAAGACTCGTCCTTCTTCCACGATGTTACTTAATCTAATTCTAACTAATAACTAAACTAACTACGAGCTAACTTAATGCTATTACAATAATTAGGTGACCGAGACTTTTACAGGAATATTTGTATTCTTAACACAACTTGTGTATGTGATCAAAGGATTTAAAATTTTTATATTTTCATGTCACAAAACATTTTTAAAAATGTATTTTTGTAAAATTTAAAAAATGTTTTATTAAGAAAATGTTTTCAACATTCAAAACCATAACAACCATATTTCCCGCTCAAAACCGACAACAAAACTTCACCAGATAGTTTTTCACCACGTCAGGACAAAACGAGGAGCGTTTGTCTGGAGGGTCCCTTAAATAGGATGGCGGTCCCTTATCAATAAGGGACCGTCCAACATTTAAGGGACCGTCGCCTCTTTCCTGATGCCTATAAATACAGAACTGTTTTCCTTCAGAAATCTTCACCTCTTATGCACCAAAACCTTCTGTATTCTGAAATTCTTTTTCAAACATACTCTTTGATCACATTATCAAGTTCTAGTTGTTTACAAGTAATCACACTCATCTTTCCTCAAAGTGCAAGAGAAGAACATTCATTGTAATCAAGAAACGAAGTATTGAAGAAGAGTTTTGCTCATCTCATCTTATTGTTGCGGATCTATCATCTCTTTCATTCATTGTTTCGTGTATGTAATAGGACTTGAGTGCAAGTCTTATATTGTGTATTGTGTTGTATCGTGCCATCGTGTTGGTATGAGGTGTGAAACCACGTGGGCTTTGATAGATCAGTTCTAGCTAGGATTAGGACTCAACATTCCGCTTAGTGTCGTTAAACTTGGTTTAAGCTTGTGTAAGGTTTGTTCTGCCATAATGGAGCGTATTGATATAGTGTTTGTGAAACTCTCGAGTGTGAGACTCGAGGAGTGGAGTAGGGGCGAAGGAGTGAGCTTCGTGGCCGAACCACTATAAATCTTTGTGTGCCGGTTTGATCTTTCCTTTCTTTATAAAAACGTGATTAATAACGGTGAAACTATTCAACCCTCTATTCTAGTTTCAACAATTGGTATCAGAGCTTCGTTGCTCAAGGATTTTTAAAATATACTGTATTTTAAAACTTGAAACGATCAATGAATTTGAAAAATATCAAGAAGGGCAGTCTATGCAAACACCACAACTCTTTGAGGCTGATAGTTTTATTTATTGGAAAACTCGATTCGAAATGTATGTGAAATCAAAAGATCTTGATCTTTGGCACGTTATTACAATGGGTTACTTTAAATCTATTGAATTTAATCTTGAAACTAAACAAAATGAAGTTGTTCCTTATGACAAACAAAGTGATACTCTTAAAAAGAAATTAGCTAAAAATGATGAAGCAAAAATGGTTATTTACAATGCTTTGCCTAAAAAGGAATTTCAACTAATTTTTATATGCAATACGGCTAAAGATATTTGGAAAACTTTTTTAGTTACTCATCAAGGTAATAATCAAGTCAAAGACAATAAGATCGATCTTTTGGTTTAACAAAATGAACAATTCATCATACCTGGAGATGAATCTATAGATAGTTCATTTGCTAGATATAACACCATAATCACGAGTTTAAAAGCACTCGATGAGGAAATTTCTGTCAAAAGTTGTGTTAGGAAATATCTCAGGCCTTTACATTCGAAGTGGAGAGCAAAGGTCACGGCGATTGAAGAATCCAAAGACTTGACATCTTTATCATTAGATGAGCTCATTGGTAACTTGAAGGTCCATGAGTTAATCATCAAAAATGATTCCGATATTGTAAATAGTAAGGTGGAAAGAAAATCAATTGCATTAAAAGCTAAAAAGGGATTGAGTGATGATGAAGACTCAAGCTCGGAAAGTGATGACGAAGAGTATGCATTGGCGGTTAGAGATTTCAAGAAGTTTTTAAGCGAAGAGGAAGATTTGTAAGACAACCACGAGAGGAAATGAAAGCTCCTCAAAAAGCTCGTGAAGATAGATACATCAAAGGTGAGAAGAGATGTTTTGGATGTGGTGATACAAGACACTTAGTTGGAGATTGTCCAAACCAAACAAGGGACAAAAACCAAAGGGCATATGTTAGCGGTGCTTGGAGTGATGGCGAAGAAGATGATAAGAATGAGACTTGTCTCATGGCCGGATCTTCAAAAGAGGTACGTATCGAAACCGATTTCCACAATTTTGATATTTGCTCACTAGACTCTCTTGACTTAGACAATGAATATGATAAAATTTGTGAAGTGAGTCAAAAGATAATTTTGAAAACAAATCTCTAAAATCCACCAAATCTAAATTAGAAAAAGAAATATTGGAACTAAAAGAGATGTTATCTAAACTTGAGAAAGGAAAAGAAATCGTTTCGGAATGTAAAACGTGCAAACTTCTTAAAATCAAAAATGAGGAACTCAAAGAGGAAGCCTCAAAATAAATAATTTTGAAAAGAGTACTCACTCTCTTAGACAACTGATAGGAGTTCAAAAGGCTTCTGGCGATAAAACCGGTATATGTTATATCTTTTTTGAAGCAACACCAAATATATCAAAACAAATAAAATTTGTGAAGTCTCAGTCGGACCTGTCTACTGGAGACGGTCCCTCAAATCCACCCAACGGTCCCTCACCTTTAAAGGAACGTCCCATCGATAAAGGACCGTCCCCAGTAAGGAAGACTATGACCTTACCCGAAGTCATTACAGATTCTGGTTCAAAGCAGTCAATACTAGAAAAACTAGAAACACCCATTGCTAGTATAAAAGAAGTAAAACAATTCTATAAACCAATACTAAAACCAGGACTAGGTTACAACAAACCAACTATAAGATCTACACCTCCATCCCCTAGGAGAACAAATACACAAAATAGACAAACTGGATCAAAAACAGCTAAATATAAAAATCATTATAAGAACTACTCCATGAATTGGAAAAATGATTTCCCTCCTATGGGATTCTACACACTATTTCCACACCCTAGACAAATGCAACAAATTTATAGGATGTTTGCCGCTAACAACTTTGGACCCATGAGATATTGGGGACCATATGTTTGAGTTTGTCTATGTTATCACTAGATATGTTTGGGAATTGGCCTGGAGCCCGACGAATGGGTCAAGGATAGCGGATGCACAAATCACATGACAGGTAATCGCAAGCTATTCTCATTATACAATGGAAGTGCTGGAGGGAACATTACATTTGGTAGTAAGCTCAAGGGCAATATCATTGGAAAAGGTACGATCACTCATAACTCTCTTACTATTACTAATGTAGAACATGTGGATAACCTAGGTTTTAATTTGCTTAGTATTAGTCAAATATGTGATAATGGTTGCAAGGTAATCTTTTCCAAAGACGATAGTGAGATAATTAAGAACAGAAAAGTTATTGCAAAAGGAATTAGAAAAGATAACCTATACGTTATGAAAATTAGTAACAAACCTAGTGAGAACATATGCTTAGCTACGGTTAATGATAACTCTACTTTATGGCATAGAAGATTAGGTCACGCCAACATGCGTCTAATACAATCATTGTCTTCTAAGGATCTAGTTAGAAACCTTCCTAAACTTAGGTTCGATCAACACTTTTGCGACGCTTGCAAGGATGGAAAACAAGCTCACTCCAGTCATAAACCTAAGAACATGATCTCAACATCTAGATGTCTAGAGCTTCTTCACATGGATCTCTTCGGTCCTTCCGCCATACGGAGTTATGGAGGAAATCTCTACACTCTAGTGATCATGGACGATTACTCTAGGTACACTTGGACTAGGTTTCTTAAAAACAAGACAGAAACTTTCGATCAATTCAAAATATTTAGTAAGAAAATTCAAAATCAATTAGGATGCAACATAGTTTCCATTAGGATAGACCATGTAGAGAATTTGACAATGAAGTTCAATTCGGAGCTTATTGTGATGCTAATGGTATTACTCATAATTTCTCGGCTCCACGAACTCCACAATCAAATGGGGTAGTCGAAAGGAAAAATAGAACCCTAAAAGAAATGAGTAGAATCATGCTCATTGAGCAATCGATTCCCTAAAAGTTTTGGTGTAATGCCGTAGATACATCCACCTATATTCTTAATAGAATTTTAATTAGGCAAATCATAGGAAAAACCCCTTATGAAATTTTAAAAGGTAGGAAACCTTCCCTAGATTACTTTATAGTGTTTGGTAGCAAATGCTATATTCTAAACACCAAAGACTATCTCACCAAGTTCAACCCAAAGTCTTACGAAGGTGTATTTCTAGGTTACTCTCAAACTAGTAAAGCCTACATTGTCTTAAACAAGGAAACAATGGTCGTCGAAGAATCACTCAACGTGACATTCGATGAGAGTCCCCCTCCATCTAAAACTTCACCTTTGGTAGATGATGATTTGGATGAAGAAAACGCCATAGTTGAAAACATGAAAAACCTAGACATATCTCAAAAAACCATCGAAATAGGTGAAACTTCAAATGTTAAAGAATCTAAAAGTCATCCTTTAGATAACGTCATAGGAAGCCTAAACCAAAGAACCCTTAGATCACAAGTTCAAAACAATAGAAACTTCTTTTGTTTTGTTTCAATCATTGAACCTAAAAATGTCAATGAAGCATTGAAAGATGAAAGTTGGATCATCGCAATGCAAGAAGAATTAAACCAATTTAAATCTAATGATGTTTGGATGTTAGTACCAAGACCTAAGAATATCACAATGTAGGACCAAAAAGTAATGATTTTTATGTGATTCGGGAGGTCCAGGTTGATCAAACATAATGAAAGGATACATGTTTCTAGTGAGAGAAAGTAGCGAGAGGGTGGAGAATAAAAGGAACTTTGATAGATAAATTAAACAATACAAATGACCTAATGATTTCCCACACCCCTCATGGAGAGTCATGAGGGGTATTTATAGGCTCAACATACTCTAAGTTTGCCCCGTTTACATAAGTAGTCCCTACGGGCACAACTTGCTACATATCTAGTCCATTTCACATATGTGACGTTATCTTTATAAATAAGCAAAGCTAACAATCTCCCTCCAAGATATCGTCACACGTGAATGGTTACAATGAGACCTATAAATACATAAACAAAGTAAATTACAATAATAATAAACAATGTTGACGTTGTTGAAGCGCAGAGACTCTGTAGTCTAGATACTGAGGTAGACTTGAAGTTCTTCTCTTCCGACGATCTCGGCATTTGACCTTTGGCACTGACGGCACAGATCCTTGTAGCTCTGAACTTCAAATGTAACGGTCTAGTTAGGTTATTACTCCCTCTTAACTAGTGAGCCTTTTTTCTTTCTTCTGCTCCCTCCTTAACTGACAACCTCTTTCATCTCGCAGTGGATAAAGTAGATACTAATGAGTTTGCACCATGGTTGTCGTTCTGGGAGCATCATTACAACATAACTCACATAGCATTGCACAGAAGGTTGGTAATACGCTCTGAAGTACACATCATTAGTACTTCTTCGGTTCTAGTGTAAGCACAATTCCCTCGAACAACCAACGTACTAGAGATGAAACACTACTTCTTTTGGCATGTTCTTCTCCCTCCTGATGGTTGCGATTTATCGAAATCATCATACTATTTTGTGTACATGCCATAATTACCTGTACTTTACACTTATGATGCAATATAGATAGACCATGAAAGCATAATTTTGTGAGTATATGTCGAAAGAATATACTCTCAATACTTCTCTCAAATCAACCTTTAAACGAACCTCCTTGTAATTCACCGGCTACTACTAATGACCACATATGGCGACAGCCCGATATGACCAACTTGAAAATGAAGTAAACATCCCATCTTGTGACTTAATCTTGTACGATGGTGTGACTAAGAACCTATACTGAGCACTACAACGTAACTCCTTTAAGCATAGATAGAGACATATACTCAAGACAGCAAATAGTATATGAACTCTCCGCCTCTTGAACTATCCACAACTACGTGTGACACTGAGTACTACAATGTAACTCCTTAAAGTGATAGTTATAACCCGTGAGCACTACAATGTAACTCCTTACAGCAGGTATAACTAGATAATCCAAGTCTTAATCACTATCATTTCCCGTGAATGCACAAACAAGTATCTTCGAAATGCATGCATCCAACCACCCCTTGACTTTGAGATAAATAAGTACACGATTTGGAATATCACTTCAAGATCAAATCAATAATACCGTACACCCTGTGATCATTTGGTTAGACAAAACAATTCTAGCCGTGAACGATGTATCCCCATGAAAATTTGAAGAACCAAAATACCACACTTTTACCAAATGTTATCAATAATGTATATCCAAAAAAAGATTTCGGATAACCAATGTTGATAGTCTAATTATTTCTACCCCAGTTCATAACGAATTTCATAGTCCAATAATGAAGAATATAATCCCAGTCCAAACACAAATGATAATATCGATGTACAGCCCAATCCAATAACAAATGAAGTACCCGATCCATGGTTCAAATGAGAATATCTGATCCAATCACCACAAATGATATACGGTAATAAGTTTTATACCCTAAAACTTCTCATTTATCTTTAACCTAAACACACATCTCTTTATTCTCCGCCTACCACACTACTACTCATCTCATCAAACATCTCACAAACTCAGATCTTCTCAATCAATCCAAACCTTCAACACATCACAACTTAATTGTAATCGAACACGTGATATCCTTCTGAGTGAAACCCACAAGCAAAAGCATAACCGTACACCATCTATGTATTCATTAGTTGCACAAGACGAATCAAGAAAGTGTTTTAAATGCTTCAAGATTCTTAATTGGGTCTCGGGTAGGTTTGGTTAATGTTTTGTGTAGATGTTGATATTTTGAACGAACTAAAGAAAAAGAAATAATAGATTTGTTATATTCTTATCTTTTTATGTTTCGGATATTAAGTCATGAGGTGTAAGCTTCAACAATTGATCGATGATGATAATTATTCAACTAAAAAAATCTTTGAAAGATAGGTAAAAAGTTGAATAGAATTTGAGATCCCTTTTCTTTCAAGTTTATTTCTTTTCTTCTTGGATTTGAGATGGGATGTAGATGTAGGTTTAGAGTTGGCAGCAGTGTAATAAGGATAGATGTGGATGTAGGTTGGTGTTGGTGTTGGTTTATGGATCGGTTATAATTGGCTCGACACTTCTTCCTTGTTTTTCTTTTTGTTATCTTTTCTTGGCTTTTGACTGATGATGGTATAGTAACTGAAGTCCAAATGAGTTGTGGTATTTTGTTTGTGGTCATGGTCTCTTCTTTTCCATCTTCATTTCGAAAAGATTTCGATATTTTTTTTCAACATATCGAGAATATCAAACTTATCGAAAACATGATTTATCGAGAACGTGGGTTATCGAGAACGTGATTTTCGAGAACATGTTTTATCGAGAATGTGATTTCGATAATTTAGGGTATTATGTTCTCGAAAACTACATGTGTTCTCGAAAACAAGTACATATTGAGATCTTCTTATACAAGAAATTCCGACCAGATTCCGGCGACCCATTTTCCAGTTTTCGATGAGTTTCTGATGAGTTTTCCGACCTATTTGACCACTTTATTTCACAGTTAAGGTACAAAATAGCCATAAGATATACAAAAAAACCGATTGGACATATAGATGACACAATCCAGTTTTTGAAAACTGTGATATAGCAAACGAGACTATTTTGACCAGAAAGATACAAATAACTTGTTTAGAAACTGTTGTGAATAAAGATGGGAAAAAATTTCCAGATCTGAAAAAGAATGTATAAAAACAGCTTCAAAAACATATTCGAACCACAAAAAATCATCAATACAAACACCGTAGCTCTAATGCCAATTGTAGGACCGAAAAGTAATGATTTTTATGTAATTCGGGAGGTCGAGGTTGATCAAACATGATGAAAGGATACATGTTTCTAGTGAGAGAAAGTAGAGAGAGGGTGGAGAATAAAAGGAACTTTGATAGATAAATTAAACAATACAAATGACCTAATGATTTCCCACACCCCTCATGGAGAGTCATGAGGGGTATTTATAGGCTCAACATACTCTAAGTTTGCCCCGTTTACATAAGTAGTCCCTACGGGCACAACTTGCTACATATCTAGTCCATTTCACGTATGTGACGTTATCTTTATAAATAAGCAAAGCTAACACACAATAATAGGGACTAAGTTGGTATTTAGAAACAAACTAGATGAAAATGGTATTGTATCTAGGAACAAAGCTAGGTTAGTCGCACAAGGCTATAATCAACAAGAAGGAATTGATTATGACGAAACCTATGCACCCATAGCTAGACTTGAGTCCATTAGGATATTACCCGCATATGCATGTGCATTAGATTTTAAATTGTTCCAAATGGATGTGAAAAGGGCATTCCTCAACGGTCTCATCAATGAGGAGGTATATGTTGCACAACCTCCAGGATTCATTGACTTCGAGTACCCCGAGCATGTTTATAAATTAAAGAAAGCTTTATATGGTTTAAAACAAGCCCCTGAGGCTTGGTATGATAAGTTGAAAGCTTTTCTCCTTAAGCATGAATACTCGATGGGAATGGTAGATAACACTCTTTTCACCAAGAAGAAAGATTCAAACATCATAATCGTCCAAATATATGTTGATGACATCATATTTGGTTCAACTTGTCAAGACATGTGTGATGAATTCTCAAGAATCATGCATGACGAGTTTGAAATGAGTATGATGGGTGAGCTTAACTTCTTCCTTGGACTACAAATAAAACAATTAGATGATAGAATTTTCTTTAATCAATCTAAATATATTAAGGAAATGCTTAAGAAATTCGGACTAGAAGATACTAAACCTATGAAAACCCCAATGGCTACGGACACAAAACTCACCAAGGATGAAGAGGGTGAATCCTTAGATAGTACTAAGTATAGAGGTATGATAGGAAGTTTATTGTACCTAACGGCAAGTAGGCCCGATATCATGTTTAGTGTCTATCTTTGTGCTCGCTTTCAAGAAGATCCCAAATCTTCCCACTTAGAAGCGGTTAAACGTATCTTTCGATACATTAAAGGCACTATGCACTTAGGGTTATGGTATCCTAAGGGGACCGGCATAGAAACTATAGTTTATGCCGACTCTAATCATGCGGGAGATTATGTGGATCGAAAAAGTACTAGTGGCATTTGTACCTTCATAGGTTGTTGCTTAACTTCTTGGTTCTCCAAAAAAACAAACGGTACTAGCTATCTCCACAACCGAAGCCGAATATGTAAGCACCGGAAAGGCGTGTCAACAAGCACTATGGATGAAACAAGATCTCGTAGACTATTGTATTACACTTGATGACATTCCAATCATGTGTGATAATAAAGGAGCAATAGATTTAAGTAAAAACCCCGTGTAACACTCTCGTACCAAACACATTGAGATTCGTCACCATTTTCTTAGGGATAATGTGCAAAAGGGTAACATATCTACTGAAAAAGTGCCAACGGAGGAAAACATAGCTGATATTCTTACTAAACCACTTAAGCGTGAACCATTCTTTTATCTTCGATTAGGATTAGGAATGATGGAACACATATCTCCTTAGATTTCATAGTTAAAGAATGCCTTCTAATCTGAGTCTAGGATTCTCTTGCGGAAAAAATTAGAAATTGGGGAGTAACTATTCATTTTTATTAACAACCATTGTTGCATGATAATAAGAAAACTTGATTTTGTGCATAAAAACCCCAATTCATGTGTTCAAAATCTTCTCACGAATAGGAAAAATCAATTTTTCCTGCATTGTTAATAAAATTCAAAAACTTTTTTCCATGCATGCACGATGTGCTGAATTCCTCTATCGGATCATGTAACAATATGTTATCCGACATGGAAAGATGAGCAAAAGTGAAATTAGGAGACTTTGGATTATCTCTTAGGATTTTTCTTCTCTTTTAGGGTCAAGATAATCACATCTCCACATATGTTTCATATAGGCACACACTAGAAACATTTTCTGAAATCTGGCAATCCTCCTGGTGGCGGTCCTTTATCTACCCACGGTCCCATAAGTGATAAGGGACCGTCCACCTATTTGAAGGACCGTCCGTCTATTTGTGAATCGTTAATTGCTTTATGTTCCTGCATGTTTGACTAGCCTACCCTTAGGTCTTGTGGACATTCCTAATTTGCTTAGCATCATTTGAACTAATCTAACCAAGCATGCATGCTTTACTATTCTTGTCACCTTCATCCTCTACTTGAACCACTACTTCCTCAATCCATTGCCATGGCATAACCTCTCCTCTTCACAATGTATTCCAGCAAAATGTCTTCCCCTAGAAAACCAAGAATATCGGTCAAACCCATATGGAGGAAGAAACAAAACCTTCGCAATTCACACATTAACCTTGTCAATTCCAATCCCACATCATATAATGAGGCATCATCTTCATCATTATCCTTTTTTGCCTCTCAACCACAAAATGGGCCACCATCTACTCACAATGAGTATACAAACCCGATTCCTCAAGATCATTCATTACCACCTTTGTTTCCACCTCAAATGACAAATGTCAACTCCCTACACTTTATCAAAGCTCAAGAATTTTCAAATCTTGTTGATTTGAGCCTCCTCAATATCATCCTATCCCAAAAACTTCCATCCTCCAACTATGTCTCATCTCACTCTTGCCCAAGTGGATGCCCATGGGGGTTATTGTGCTTGTTGCATCTACAATCACAACCACTTTCAAAAGATGAAGAATGGTCTTGACTACATCATTTCCATCCTCTTGTCATCCGGGTTTCTCCAACCCCTACCCAAAAACTCATCTCCACCTTGCGGTCGCAAGTTCTAGGGAAGCACGCATGATCACCAATAAAACCGGACTTAACATGAGATATACTAGGAGATTAGACTAGGGTTATGCTTGTAAATTCATGTTGTAAATGTCATATGAATGACATTATTCTTGTCTTTTAATGAATGATCTATATTATGCATGAATTGTTGAAATCTTGTTCCAGAAAACCTTCCTGCCGGCGGTCCCTTATAAAGGTGGCGGTCCCAATCTTTAAAGGACCGTCGAGCCATTTAGGGGACCGTCCTCAGGATATGCCTATCCTGCCTTCTCTAATCTTTTCTGTAGGATTTCTATGTTTGCTTGCATGTTTCTTCTAACTTATTGCAGCTCAATTCCATCGGTCGATTCCCGAGTGTCCTCATCAAGGGGGAGCACTAAGCAAGGGGGAGTCATCATAATGCCGTGGACTTCATCTCTTCTATGAAGCCTTTTTGATTTTACAAAAAGGGGGAGAAAAAACGAGACTCGTTTTAAAACTCATTAATGCCTAGTTTTATCTAAAATGAGTTTATATTTTGTAATCATCAAAAAGGGGGAGATTGTTAATACAAATAGTGTCAAAAACGTCATTTGCATTAATCAGTCTCTACTAGTTTTGATAATCACAAAATACAAACACGGGTTACATAAAACTACGACTAATAAGTTTTTAATCGGGAAAACTCGTTTTCGTCATCGACATCACTTAAGGTATGTACAAACTTCTACCAACTTGTGTATGTGATCAAAGGATTTAAAAATTTTATATTTTCATGTCACAAAACATTTTTACAAATGTTTTTTTGTATAATTTAAAGAAATGTTTTATTAAGAAAATGTTTTCAACATTCAAAACCATAACAGCCATATTTCCCGCTCAAAACCGACAACAAAACTTCACCAGATAGTTTTTCACATTGTCAGGACAAAACGATGAGCGTTTGTCTAGACTGTCCATTAAATAGGACGGCGGTCCCTTATCGATAAGGGACCGTCCAGCATTTAAGGGACCGTTGCCTCTTTCCTGATGCCTATAAATACATAATTGTTTTCCTTCAGAAATCTTCACCTCTTATGCACCAAAACCTTCTGTATTATGAAATTCTTTCTTAAACATACTCTTTGATCACATTATCAAGTTCTAGTTGTTTACAAGTGATCACACTCATCTTTCCTCTAAGTGCAAGAGAAGAACATTCGTTGTAATCAAGAAACGAAGTGTTGAAGAAGAGTTTTGCTTATCTCGTCTTATTGTTGCTGATCTATCATCTCTTTCATTCATTATTTTGTGTATGTAATAAGACTTGAGTGCAAGTCTTATATTGTGTATTATGTTGTATCATGCCATCGTGTTGGTACGAGGTGTGAAGCCACGTGGGCTTTGATAGATTGGTTCTAGCTAGGATTAGGACTCGACATTCCGCTTAGTGTCGTTAAACTTGGTGTAAGCTTGTGTAAGGTTTGTTCCGCCACAAGGGAGCATGTTGATATAGTGTTTGTGAAACTCTCGAGTGTGAGACTCGAGGAGTGGAGTAGGGACGAAGGAGTGAGCTTCGTGGCCGAACCACTATAAATCTTCGTGTGCCGGTTTGATCTTTCCTTTCTTTATCTTTACTTGTTTATTTATCATTGCTTATATCTATTGTTGTGTTGATTTTACGTAAGCTTCGAATCGAATCCTTTTGTCAAACACAATTTGTAAAGCCAATTTTATAAAAACGTGATTAATAACGGTGAAATTATTCAACCCCCTTCTAGTTTCTACAAATTAGATCATAATAATTATTATCCAATTAGTTGTTTGCCAGAAAATCATGCCTATTGATTACCTTGAATTAATCTTATTTACTTTAGCATTTTGTTTATTTCAATTTATTAGTTTAATTAATATTCATCTTAAAAACCCCTTTTAAAATAATGACATGGACTTAAATTAGGATCCGCAAGCATAGCTCTTGGGCCGACCTTGGATTTACCGTTAGCTATACCATATCTGACTGGGTACACTGCCTGATAGTGCGTTAGGTAGACCTTAGGTCGCCGAGCAACTTATAAATATTAAAATCTGGTCGGTAAATCCCGCATCATGAAGTAATCGTAGGAGGGGTATGGAAACCCGAGCTAGCCATAACTAGACATAGAGGTTATCAAAGCACATATAACAAGAACCAAATAAACATCAAATAAACTTTAATCGATGTGAAAGCAATTTTAAGGGGAGCAATATGGCGGTCATAGACCCATCAATCCTGATGGATTAAAGTGTACTATTACAATAAAACAAAACTACTTAATAGAATTAAAACATAAGCATGACCTTCTTACTGCTCTTGAAATCTTCAATTGGGTGTGTCTTGTGTTGCCTCTTCGTTGCTATTCTTCTCCTTAGGGTTTCTATAACTCTTGGTTCTTTTTGGCACACGAAATTCAGCTGTATCTTGGGGTATTTATAGTTTCTGTCAGAGGGTTCAACGAAGCGCAACAACTAAGTAGATGTGGCGCATTGACTTAAATTCGCATGGGGTCTAAGATTATTATATTCAGGAATATTCGTACAC
Organism: Artemisia argyi; assembly: GCA_030686995.1. Taxonomy (NCBI): domain Eukaryota; kingdom Viridiplantae; phylum Streptophyta; class Magnoliopsida; order Asterales; family Asteraceae; genus Artemisia; species Artemisia argyi. The sequence goes on from CM060699.1 coordinate 86,173,454, forward strand.
CGTCTTTAGATGCGGCGTAACTTGGATCTCTATGCAGCGCATGTCGTTTAGCATCTTGGATCATCTTTGGTGAAGTCTCGAGAGTGATGCGCCGTATGTATGAAATGTAATGCGGCGTATCTGGAGTAGAAAAAGTTGGTTCTTCTTCATTGACCAAGGTTTCATATGCAGCGCATTGAATAATTATATGTGGCGCATTCTTCAAAGTCAAGCAATGGTCTTCGAAATCATCTAAGTATAGTCATACGGCGTATCTGTCTAGAATGATACAGCGTATCTCCTTCAGTTCAGTAGACTTTTTCCATCTTGATAATTCAGCTCCATATTTCGTCCAAAATCACTAACTTTCACCAAATGCTTGTTTTTACCTGAGAATTACTAAAGTAAATGATTAAGTACCAATTCTCATATATAATAATATAAAACAAGTAAAATATATAAGATAAATGATGACAATAATATGTGCTTATTTGATGTCATCATATACCTATATTTGTTAATAATAGCATTGATGAGTATGAAATAGGTGAAACAAATAGAAATAGTGTCTTCACATTTAGTGATGGGAGGAGAGTTCACATGGGCAGAAACTTTGAAACGAGGAAGAAAGGTAGCTTTAGATATGTTAAGATGGGAGGTGGAAAGAGTAAGTCTGGTGGACTAATTCCCACAAAGAGAATAGGATGGGAGCATGGTTAGGAATGGATGCTGAAACTTTTAAGACAGTTGAGGCTTGTGAACCTCTTCAAGCACCACACACAGCATGTACTATAACATCTCTAGAATTCATAAACTTCTGTACATGCTGCAAAAAACTTACATGCTTATTTACAGGGTCAAAGAAAAGAAAAAAAAACATGGTGAAAACATACCTGGTACACAAAAATCACAAGTTCTTGGGACATCACATGAAGCTGTAGCAAGATCTGGAAGAGGTGGAACATCAGCCACAAGAGGTAGAATGACAATAAGAAGCTTGACACAGTTAAGATTCGCTGAACCACAAGCAAGAGAAGAAACAAGAAGAGCTGCATCTGCTAAGCCACAACCCAGGCAAGAAAGAGCAAGACCACAACCAGAACCTCTTCCTCTAAGAATGAAGAGTCAAAGAATTCTCCATAAGAAGCTTTTTGTTCGAGTTACAGGTCCAGGATCAAGTTTGGAGAATGAAATAGTCTTGGATTAAATTCCTTCAAGACTTTGTTAGCACATATTTTGGGAAATCTGTATTTTGTGCTAAAACTTTTAACTACTATGATCTGAATTAAGTTTGTAACTAGTAAGAAACTGATATAGTGCTGCACTTTATGCCACTATTGTGCCCTATTTTATCCACCGGAGGGCCTAGATTAGTTAATGTAAAAAGTTGGTAGGAACCTGATATAATGTTGCACATGATGCCACTATATATACTAGCCTATTTTGTCCATGGAAAAGGCATATTAGAACAGGTTTTAGTGTTTTGATGTAACAATGTAAAGTGATGATGCACTAAGAATGGTTGTTATGAAAGAACACATGCCTTTCAACGAAGCTTTCTTCTTTTATAATTGTTACTAGGTAAGCTTTTAGGCCGTGCTAAGCACAGCCCATTAGAGTTAACGTTGACATCTTTGAATTAAAATTTGATGTTTGGATATGTGATATTTGCAATTTTCTAGAAACCATTCGGCCTCATTAGGCATAAAAAGATTATAATAGTCTTTACCGAGTAAAAGTAAAAAGAAAATCAAATAAAAAAAATTAACACGTTTTGTCTTGCATGGTAATTAATGAGAGATTGATGTATTTGATAAATGGTGTACCATATATCAATTGTGAGTATCGAGTGGCCCATGCTTGTTACCACTCAACCCACAAGCAAAACCTACTTTTCATCATCTCAAAGACTCAAACTAACAACTATCACGTACCACACTTGTTTTTACTTATGAAATTATTTTATCAAAACTCAGTTAAAGCTTAAATGTGATATTTTTAGTTTATTCATAAAATAAAATATGACAAACATTAATAATTTAATATTACGTATTTGATAGAAATATTTATAAAACTTTATCCATTTATAACATGACGCATTTAATTTTTTTACTAACACCCCACTCAATCACCCTAATACAACTTGCTACATATATAATTGCTATGAAATTTGTAAAAACTTTTGCAAAGTGATTAAAAACTCGAGCATCAACTTATCATCATTAATAAAAAGGATTAGGGAAAAACTGATGAAACTCTATTAAAACTGAACTACCACTTCAAAAACTTAACAATTTTTTTTTTTTAAGTGAGCATCTTTTTATTCATTGTTTATAGTTATACACATGTATTAATTTGACAAGTCCTAACAAACATTGTACGATATCTTTCATAAACACCAAACATGTAAAAATATAGTAATAATCAATTATTTCAAGCAATTTTTTTATATATAATAAATATACAAATTGATGTGAGGGTGGTTGACAATATTGACCCCATTTCCTACCATATCAGTGATGCAAGTAACATATCTAGCACCATGCTTCTAGAGTCCTAGGCCTGTCATAAATTTTTAGCTTCATAGAGATATACTCGATTGTATCAGTTTTTCTGCATTGAAATTTACCTAAACAGTGAATCATATGTTTACATAGTTGCACACCCATTCCTTGCTCACCTCTCTACTAATATCTCATCACTAATTGCCATGTTGCCTTATGAAGTTTGTTAAGCATTAGTTAATTAATTGGAGGATATATGTTGAATAAAATCAAATGTAAAAATAGTTTATGGTTTCTATTCGATGGTGCATTTACAATCAATTCTATCACACATATATACTCTTGACCTTCGCCAGACCAATCTACAAAGACACTCTACCACTCTACCAAGTATGTTCCATAGACTATCCATAACAACTTTATAATTGTCTGATCTTTGACTTCAGTTTGAAGTTTGAACCAATTCAAAACTCATTTTGATTACATGAGTGCATGTCGAATGGAAATGGTTGGTTCGAGTCATTTGCCTTGCAAATTCTTGAGCAAATTTCTTGGCTCCATACTCCTATTATTACAGTCCCATCACCCACCCCATCTCTTCGTAGACTAATTATTATCTTCACTCATGTGTTTAAACAATACTTAATTGTTCCTTCTTTACTTGTTATATATTCTCATGTTTATAAATAAACAACTGCATATACATATATACTTCTACTATATTTGACATAAACTATGCACATTTATTATAACTCCAAACATCATTTTATTGAGACCAACAGATGGAATCATATACACAGATTAATAAGTTAATATATATGCAAATGGCCCGATAAACATAAAAAGTTTTAACCATCAACAATACAATACTTTTACAATTAGCATTCAGTAGATACAACAAATACAAAAAAATAATTACAATCTAAACCTAATCTACTGGTATGGTATTTTGGTACTACAATAAGAACGTAAAAATAACTTAACTTTGTTTAAGACATTAAACAGGAAAAATAGGAATCTTAGCAACCATTTTAGTGTATCAAATTCCTCTACATGTCCTTCGGCCATCCACCCTTTGTAATTTGTATGAACCAAATATTAGCAAGTGACAGCTAGCGCCTAACAATCTTTGACAAAATTTAGATGTGGAAACAATCATGATTCTGAAAATCCTAAACATCAAGAATGTGTAGCTACGTACCAACGTTTTCTCTTTTCAAAAGATAGGTATTTACCGATCCATCATCCTCTTTCTTCTAGGATGTATCACGCAATCATCATCTGCAATTTATTTCAAAGCTTATGGAAACCAACAAGCATCACCAAAACATATTAGACCAAATCCGTTAACAACATGGTGTACAATACAAGTCTTAAAAGTAATATTGTAGAAATAAAAATAATAGTATAATTTCCATACAACTTATACTTATTACAAGTGATGAATAGTACAATTAATAATAAGAAACACTAACACAAATAACAACTACTCTAATAAGTGCCAATAATTTTCTAAAACTTGCAATAGCCCACCTCTATCTGTTTAATAATCCTTCATCACTCTCTTTCTCTTTTCAAAGTACCTATATCATGAAAAATAAATACCATTAATGAAAAATATGTATATAAAAAATTTAACTAAAAATATTTAAACAAAAACAATAGATGTAGTGAAACACAACAACAAAGATTATTACCGTAGTTATTTTTTAAGTACTGTCATAAAAGAAAAAAAGATGATGCTCAAGTTACTAGCACCACTACATGAAGCAAAAAAAATAAATAAATAAATAAAAATAAAATAAAAAAATAAAAAAATCCTACCTATAAAAACAAACCCCAAAAACAGAAGAAATAAATACCTTTCACATGTCGAATGAACCCGTATACATCTGCCATAATCGAGTAACAAAAGTTTAGCATAACAACAAATGATACTTTAATATGATTTGTCAGTAGTTTTAATAATAGGATGATGAAATCTAAACAAACCTGAAATTAGATATCTCTAGAAGATTAGAAGATGAAAGCAATGACTGGGTATGTATTGTGGCTGGACGGAAAAATCTGTGGTGGTCAGACATGTATAAGATGATGTTATCATGGTTGTAAAATGGTGTCGCCGGAATATGGCTACCAGGCAAGACAGTGGTTGAAACTTGAGAGTTGAGAGAGAGACATGTGGTGTGAGTGAAATAAAGTGTCTTCTCACATATATAAGGAACCGAAGTTTTCAAAGATACAACAGTGTGCACCTGTTCAATTCTGATGTGGCTCTTTCTTAAGGGGATTTCAATGCTGATGTGGCTCTTTCTTAAGGGGTTTCAATGCTGATGTGGCTCTTTCTAAGGAGGTCACAGTAATTTTGGGTTCTACTTATATAATAGGTAGAAATTTGGTAAATATAGTGTAGAAATGGTTACTTGTTAAATGGTATATGACTGAATATATATGTTGCGTTACTGTCATGAACACAAAACTACAACCAATTCAATACCAAAATAAACATAATAACCACATAACATTCTTTCATCTTTTATTACCAAAAGAAAGTTAATAACATGAATGGTTGATTACACTGTCAAGACCATAAAATACAAAATACAACCAATTCACCTATTTGAAACCTTCTACAATTACATTTTAATGGATACAACAATGACACATACAAACAACACAATTATCAAACCAAATACAACCAACATGAAACTGTCATACAATATTGCCTTGGACTTGAATGCATTCAATTCTTGGTAAATGACATCCATTAAAACTTATTCACTAGCCTTATTCACTGTCATACGACCTAGCTGCACTTTCAAATCTTTTTTCTCCTCATGTAAATTGTAGAATAAATTTTTGTAATACTCAGAAGGTAATTCTTCATCAAGAAAATCATACACCTCACATTTCTAAACACCATTAACACCATCAAAATTAGAAAATAAAAATGTAACATCTTTTAATAAAGAGGGTTATTGGCAACTTATCCATGTGGGACAACCCTTAAATCTTCAACCAGGATTCAAGGGAGTCCAAGAAACTTGATTTAAAACTGGAATCTTACAATCGCAATGCGTTTTAGCACGGATTTCTTCAGGAGTATAAAATCTTCGTTTAGATCGACATAATGAACTTGATGAGCGCATATTGCAAAGCTAATTTTTTAGGATGAATTGGGGAAGATTGTAGGTTTTTAATTTGATAGATGGATTAGGGTTTATGTCTGCATTGAAGAAATAAAAGGGGGAAGAATAATACGCTTTTTGATTTTTATAACCAAAGAAATAGACCGCGTAGCATGTTGATTTGGCATCAACAGGTACAGTTGGACAAAACTGGTTGGGAAAGTGCAATATTACCCACAAAAGTGCAATAAGACAACTAAAATGTGCTAAAAAGTAATTTTTTTTATCCGCTACCCTGAAGAGGAAACAATTGCACGTATGATTATATATATATATATATATATATATATATATATATATATATATATATATATATATATATATATATATATATATATATATATATATATATATATATATATTGGGGGCCATTCATGTGAGAAATATAATTTTTGTGAGAAAGTGAGAACTAATCTTAGCCACTCATTTTATCCTTCTTTAGTTTTGAAAAAAAAAAATCACATGTAAAGAAAGAAAAAAAAATCGAAAAAATAATCGGAAATAAAAAAATTCGAAAAAAAAAATTTCGGAAAAAAAAATTTCGAAAAAAAAAATCGATTTTCACATGTGAAATTTTTTTTCATTTTTTTCACATGTGAAAAAAAAAAATTTCACATGTAAATTTTTTTTTTCATTTTTTTCACATGTGAAAATTGAAAATTTTCTCATGTGAAATTCTTTTTTCACACGTGAAAATTGAAAATTTTCACATGTAAATTTTTTTTTCATTTTTTTCACATGTGAAAATTGAAAATTTTCACACGTGAAAAACAATTTTCACATGTAATTTTTTTTTTCATTTTTTTCACATGTGAAAATTGAAAAATTTCTCATGTGAAATTTTTTTTTCACATGTGAAAATTGAAAATGTTCACATGTAATTTTTTTTTCATTTTTTTCACATGTTCACATGTAAAAAAAAAAAATTCATTTTTTTCACATGTGAAAATTGAAAATTTTCACTTGTGAAATTTTTTTGACATGTCACGAAAAAAAAAATTCGAAAAAAAAATTTTCGGAAAAAATATTTCAGAATTTTTTTTTTCACATGTGAAAAATGACGGAAAAAAAATCAAAAATTTTTTGAAAATTTTTTTTGAAATTTTTTGAAATTTTCAGAAAAATTGGTTAACTAATATTAGGCATTAGATCAAAATTAAAAAAAAAAGATAAAATGAATGGCTAGGATCCCTTCTCACAAAAATATGACTTCTCATTTGAACGCTTGACTATATATATATATATATATATATATATATATATATATATATATATATAGTGAAGCGTTCAAATGAGAAATCTAAATTTTGTGAGAACGCGAGAAGCAATCCTAGCTATTCATTTTATTCTCCTTTAACTTTAATCTAATTGCTAATATTAGTTAATCAACTTTTTGAAAATTTCTTAAAAAATTTTGAAAAAATTTTAAAAAAAAAATTCGAAAATTTTCAAAAAAAAATTGGAAAAAAAAAATTTTGAAAAATTTTTTCAAAAAAAAAATTTCGAAAAATCTTTTTTTCCGAAAAAATTTTTTCGAATTTTTTAAAAAACTTTTTTTTTTCGAAAAATTTTTTTTCGAAAAAAAATTTTTTCGAAATTTTTTTTTCAAAAATTTTTTTTTTCGAAAATTTTTTTTTCCAAAAAAATTTTTTCGAAAAAATTTCTTTCCGAAAAAAAAAAATTTGAAAATTTTTTTTCGAAAAAAAAATTCCGAATATTTTTTCCCAAAAAAAAAATTTTCCTGAAATTTTTTTTGTCATATGTGAAAAAAATTTGAAAATTTTCACGAAATTTTTGTCACGTGTGAAAAAAAATTCGTCACTTGTGAAAAAAAAATCGTCGCATGTAAATTTTTTTTTTCGTCACATGTGAAAAAAAAATTCCGTCACATGTGAAAAAAATTCCGTCACATGTGAAAAAAAATTTGGAAATTTTCACGTAATTTTTTTTGTCACGTGTGATAAAAAAAAATTCGTCACATGTGAAAAAAAAAATCCGTCACATGTGAAAAAAAAATTTCGTCACATGTGAAAAAAAATTTGGAAATTTTCACGAATTTTTTTTTGTCACGTGTGAAAAAAAATCGTCACATGTGAAGAAAAAAAATTTCGTCGCATGTAAAAAAAATTTTCGTCACATGTGAAAAAAAATTCCGTCACAACTGAAAAAAAAATTCGAAAATTTTTCAAAAAAAATTCGAAAATTTTAGAAAATTTTTTGAAAATTTTTCAAAAAAATTTTCGAAAATTTTTTGAAAATTTTTTGAAATTTTTTCGAAATTTTTTTGAAAATTTTTTGAAATTTTTCAAAAAAAAAATAGTTAGCTAACAATAGCTATTAGATCAAAGTTTAAGGAGGATAAAATGAGTGGCTAGAATTAGTTATCGCGTTCTCACAAAAATTAGATTTCTCACGTGAATAGCCCCTATATATATATATATATATATATATATATATATATATATATATATATATATATATATATTTCATTAGCCCTTATTTAATTTTATTTTGTTTGTGTGTTTCCATCTGTAACCACAAGCACTATTTGTTGTTTTTCTTTTTTTGTAAAACGAAGCACAGACCACACAAATCACAACTCTTTGGTTCGTGATGTGTAACATCAAGAACTTTGGCCTATAAATCCTTCATGCAATCCGTTTTTCTTGAAGATTTTGAGGTAGGTGTTGATAGATTGGAATTTGTTATATCATTAAAGATTCTTGTTTAAGCTTTCTTTTCTAATTTTGAGTTATACCCACCAAGATTTGTGATGAAAATATTTTTGATAATATATGTAACCCTAGAAGATTTTATTTATTTATTTAATCATTAAAGATCTTTGGGTTTATTCAAGGTAGAATTTGAACTTCTTGTTGGTGGTTTTGTTGTTGTAAATTTTTTTATGAGAGAGAAAATAACCGAGACAATTAACAGTTGAGTTTTTTATTCTGCGATGGTGGTAATGAGGACGGTGGGGATCAGGGTTGGAGGTTGAAGAAAGGTGGTGAGGTAGAAGGGGGTGTTTGGGTTATTGTTTAGATATTGTTTGTAGAGTGTTAAAAAAGATTTAATGGGGTCTTTGGACAAGAAATGACGAAAAAACGAAAATGCCCTTGTTTATTGTTTGTAGAGTGTTAAAAAAGATTTAATGGGTGTTTGGACAAGAAAGGACGAAAAAAGGAAACTGCCGTTGCAGCTAATGAAAAAACTAACGAGTGTCACCAAAAAAGGACCACACGCGTAATAAATTGAAAAGGTTGGGTCTATATTTCCGAATTTTGGGAATTTGAGACTATTCGATGATGAGACTATGTCTGGAGACCATTTGTGTAATTTACTCTTTAACTTAAATAAAGAGTTACTTAATTAAATGTTCCATATGGTTTGTCGGGTATAACGGATTTATTCTCTAAACTTCTTTTTCTCGGACCTTCTCTCTATGGTTCTGACCAGTACGGGTTTGGTAACAGAAATATTGGTCAAAGTACCAAACCCATCACGAGTGACAACCATGAGGAGAAGATCTGAGAAATAAAAATTCAGGGACTAAAACCGTTATATTTGACAAACCACAAGGACCATTTAAGTAATTAACTCTGAAATAAATGTCGTAATTAATCAACTAGAAGTTACGTATTCTCTTTGAAATACTCTTGTATGATATGTGGTCAAAAATATTTTGGTATCAAATGTATCTTGATATCAATGTTGATGGAAAGACTAATGGGTATCTTTGCCGGCTTTAATTGTGGAAAATTTTTTCCTTCAAAAGTATGCTTATTAATTATGCAGGAGGATGATATTTTTTTTTTGGAACTGTAATGTACAAAGTTTTATAAGGAAGAATAGTTGGTTTATGGCCATTGGTCTCTTTTAGAAAAACAAGAGTAAAATGAACACCAATTATATGAATAGTGATAATATAACTCTAGCCTAACAAAGAAAACAAACCCGGAGACACTCTGATCCCTGCAAATATTTAACTACAAACAAAAAAAGGTTTACACAACACCTGCACTCACTGGAGAGCACCTTGCAACTATTTCTTAGTATATGGTGCAGTTTAAGAGCATTAATATTAATCGCATGACATTAATAACTACTACACAATGATACTAGCTCACTTTGGGGTTCACTAAATGGGCTAGCCAGTGACCTTGGAGAAGTAGAAAAGAACGGTTTTGGGGGGACTTCCAATACTTCCATGCTTCCCTCTAACATCTCGATAACTTCATTAATGGATGGCCTTTGCTTTGGATCAGGTTGTATGCACCATAAACCAACTATTGTCATCTTTCTAGCGTAGTCGTTTTCCTCTTCAGTTTTTACACCATCTAATAAGTATTCGTCTCTCTTAAGACGGTCGTAAATCCAATTGGGAAAATATATTTCACTCGTATGCCCAGAACCAGCATCAACATTCTTTCTTCCTCCAATTATTTCAAGTATCAGCATCCCGTAACTATACACATCAGATTTATGGGACACTCCTCCAAAATTTCTATTAAAAACTTCAGGGGCGATATACCCAATGGTACCTCTGGCCTCTAACATAGAAACAATACTTTCATTCCTTGAGTACAATTTAGCAAGGCCGAAATCTGCTATTTTGGGGCATAAATCTGCATCAAGTAGAATGTTATGTGGCTTAATATCAAGATGCAAAATACGAGTGTTGCATCCACGATGCAAGTAGTCGAGACCTCGTGCTATTCCAAGTGCTACCTCATACAACTTCTCTATTCCTAAGTGTTCGCTTGTCTTGGGAGGATCGGCGTAAAAGCATATAAACTTCTCTAATGATCCATTTGGCATGAATTCGTACACGAGAGCCCTCTTTTGATAGTCGAAACAAAATCCCAAGAGAGTAACAATGTTTATATGAGAAGTCCTACCAATGCTTGCAACTTCATTTATAAATTCTTGTCCACTTGCTTTTGATGAGTTTAATACTTTTACTGCCACAAGACGGCCATCACATAACTTTCCTTTATAAACAGTTCCAAAACCTCCTTGTCCTAATTTTACTTGGAATGAGTTTGTTATTTTCTTGATATCATGATACTTGTATCGTTTCGTGGTCAAGGATCCATATTGCATAACAAATGCCTCAACACATTTGTCGTCATCAGTTTTATGTCTAAATAAGGCAGCTAAAGGGTTCGATGATGATGTCCTAATGCAATAGATTATGAAGATGAACACAATTGCTAGTACAGCAGATCCGCCTCCAATAACTGTGATAATAAAAAAAATAATAATAAAAAATAAAAATTGTTGCTTGTTTAAGTTCTTTTATATAATCAAAAATCAAAATACATATAAGGAGCTTTAGGAGGATATATGTCTACCGAAATAAATTAGGGGTGCCTATTGGCCATCTTAAATTTTATAAAGTGAATATTTTGAGTATATTAAATTTAAAATCATAGTAATTAATTATAGCGAATTTTAAGTTTAATTAATATTTATTTAATGTATTATTTATTAAAAAAATTCAATGTATTAATCACATGTTAAATACATTTTTTAGCTTAAAAGACGTTTGATGGCCACCATTAACAAATCACAGTAAAATAATAAGACTTACCTAGTTTCCTTCTCCAATTAGATTTTGCACCTGCATAATGACCAAACAAATAATGTATTAAGGATATTTAATGCATTAATTGTTTGTATTTAAATTAATAATGTGTGCACTTTTATCTTTTAAGTGCTGAGAGTTGATTATATATGCTAGTTAGGTACTCGTATAATGTGTCATTTTTAAAAGAAAGAAAAGGTTACCATTGATATAGCAATAGTGATGGTGTATCGATAGTTGGAGATATTGACAAGACAAAAATAGTCTCCAAGAATGATTGTGAAATTATTACAACACTTATACATTGAGTGGGCTTTGTTGCCCACCTTTTTTTGCCAAACGTTTTCGTTTTTTACCCGGCCCGCCCAACTCCATTTTATCATATCTTTGTTTTTGCCCCGACCCGCCCTGTTCACCATAACTCACATCTCCTTCTTTGTTTTGAGATCCGACCGGTGCACCTCCGGTTGAAAAACCCGTCACCGATTTGAATCACTCAAATGGTTTCTACAGTGCCATGTGAGGGGGCAACAGTGACGACAAATGTTTAATCGTTTTTGTGGTTCTCCTGGTGCCAGCTATTCCAAATAGTACGTATACTATTTACATCCACATACCTTCTTTGGTTATTGCTTTAGATCATCCCAAATTAGGTGGCTAAGTTATTTGTTGATAAAAAAAAAAACCTGTCGAGAGATTAGGTTTGAATCTTTCCCTTTGTTTGCCCTATTTTTTTGCTATTGTTAAGTTTCTTATGTTACCTTTAGGTTGGCACTTCATTTAATTTTTATGGTTGTTGTTGTGTTGCAATATGTAAGTAGATTAGCATTAAGATGTTATGAATTTAATGAGGTTCTTTCTAGCTATTTACATGCTATGGCAAATTTAACAGCATATTCGTTTTGTTGCTTTAAGTGTAAATTTATTGCCATGACCAATTTAATGCTCTCATTTAAAGGCGTGAATTTAACGACATTTTTTTATGTTTGTAGGCCCATATGTTACAAGTTGTATAGGGGTTTGATGGTTGGCTATGATGAGTGAGAATAGGATTGAATAAGGCTGAGGGTGCTCGCCTGTTGCCATGGGAACCTGCTACGGTTGCAGCCATGGCGAGTGCGCCCGCTTATTTGAAACATCTCTCTGAGCCTCAGTCTGCCAAGTGTAAATACTTGGGCCGAATGCATGTCATATTCAATGTATTTGTTACCCATGGGTTCTATTTGTTCTCTGTGGTTGTGAATGCTCCTCCGTATTGTGCAACCTGTGTAGTCAAAGAACGTTTGGCTATGATGAGTCTGGATGGAGTCAATTAAAGTTTAGAGCGGCCGCCTGTTGGAAGGTAACCTCCTAGGTTTGCAACCATGGCAAGGACGCCTACTTTTTCTAGCCATTTGTCTGAGCCTCACCTGTATAAAATAGAAATGCTTGGTATGCTATGTTCATGGGTTGTTGATGACCTTTTATCTGTGATGTATTCCTTTTTGGCATGTTAGATAAAGTAGGCTATGATGAATTGACTTATGAGCCTTCTAATTAGCATCTTATACATGTATTCCTTAAATGTAGTTTGGTTATGATGTTTGGTTTTATGATTCCGTGCTCAAACGACGTCTTATTATAACTGCCTGCCTACTGCTATTTTCTCTATTGAGCGGTGTCGGGTTGAAGCTCTACCTGCTTACTGGTATTTTTTGTTAACCTACCAGGTTGGTTTTTGGCTTATGGGGTCACTTACTTTCGCATTGGCGGATTTTTACCAGCAATCCACCATTGCTGATTGAATGGCGTGTCAGACCTGGACTCATCCAGTCAATTATCAACTGTCTTACATGCCATTCAATCAGCAACACTTGATTGCAGCTAAACACATGATCTTTGGTGACACGATCGTTGCACCAACAATAGTTAGGAGCAGGTTAGTCCAATTTTTCCCACCGTTTTTTAAAGAAAGAGAAAAGCAAACAGCAATAAAATCACGACACTTTTATTTAAAAAAAATGATAGCTTTTTTTTCGACTTTGAGCTTAAAGGAGCTCGTATTATATTTGAATATCCAAGGTTTAAGTTACAGTTGGTGTGGTTTAGTATGGTGGATTGGATTTGAATTTGTTGTTGCAACTGCTGCAGGTTCTGTTAGAGTCGCTAAGCGAAGCAACCTATTCTTACTTTAGGTGAATGACTTTCTATTTAACCAAACTTCTTGAAGTTACACATTATAACTTTTTCGGTAAATTCTGCAACCGGTAGTTTTTGTGATCCGTGTACTTGAAGAAAATTCAATGAAGAAGACAAAAGTTGGTTTTTTAGCACGTGTTTAGTAAAAGGGCCTATGGTTGCGAAAATGGGAAGTGCAAAAGTGGCAATAGCGGGTTAGAGAAGCGGCATATTAAAACAAATATTTGCTTGCTTATTAAGAGTTAAGAACAAAAGATGAAATATAACTTCATAACTAAAAAAAAAAGAAAAAAAAAAAAAAAAAAAAAAAAAAAAAAAAAAAAAAAAGAACTGAAATCATTTATTGACTAAATTTATTGACTTTGTTTATCCTACGTCTGTTTGAATGTAGCCCAAATTATCCGGATCTTATTGACCAAATTATCCGGATCTTATTTTGCACTTTTTTTTTACATTTTTATTTATTTATTTATTTATTCCTGATAACAGGTTCAACCAATCATTGAATGTTCGGTTAGTGAGAAAAAGTGGCGAAAACTGAGTAGGGTGCGTTTGAAGCGGTAATACATCAAGTATGGAGCTTTTGTGGTTAGCTCTCATGTACGTGGTGGTGTTCAATAACAATCTTTATTTTCGTTGTTGTTGCAGGAGAGGCAACATGTTGAAAGTGCCTATCAAATTAGCGTTGTTTGTGGATTTACTCCGCAAGAAAACCTTCAAGTATTGGATATTGCTCTCCCCGCCCACTAAACAGTAAGGTTATTAAGTCTTCATTTAGTATTTTTGGTGATGTTTCAACCTGAGTGGTTTTTTTCACATGTGGAGTCTCATTTCTGTAACAACCTTTGGTTGTTCTTATAGATTTACGTTATCTTATGGGAACCAATTGGGTAATAGGTCAATACAAGTATATTTTTGGAAAAGTTGAAAACATGTTGGGTTGATATGAAACACCTTCTGTCCAAAAAAACTTTGCAAGGTGTCGGTGTTTGACTGCTACTAATTTGTTGTCGTCCATTATCCAACTGTTATTAAAATGAAGGTTGTATAGCTGCTTATGTGTTTTTTTCTTTTTGCGCCCGTCACATTATGTTATGACTTATGAGAGAGAAGAAGAACCAAATAACCTAATTGAACAGATGAAAATCCACCGGCTACTTCACTTTGTTGTATCTTATGTGAATTTTAAGCTTTAATAAGACATCCTCCCAATGTTTGGTATGCTTGCTTTGTTGGTTATTTAATGTTGTATTGGATAGAGTTATTCTGCATCTGTCTAATTTACAGTCGAGAATTAAGCAAAAAAAAGGCTTATAAAACATAAACCAGAAACGTAAGCGAATAACCCCAAAATTAAGTTTGAACAAACACCATTTTACCCTTAAAAGAAGGTGATGTGTGTAAGAATAAATTTTAACAAAGTTGCGATGTTTCTCAGAGATTATTATTTAGTTTGGGTGCTAATAACCCATGTACTTGCAGAAAGTTGTTATGGCACCTAATAAAGAGGAACTGATCCGCGCATTCAAGGATGTCCATAAGACTTTGCATCAAGCACTGTAGGTAAAGCACTTATCTATTTGATTAGCGAGTCTCACTGTCTTATAGTTTTCCGGTATCTCTTGCTCTTATATGCTTTTTTACTTTTGTTTTGTTGAATTTGCTTTGGTAGAAGTGTTGTTATATAATTTCACTGAATTTTGCCCACTTGCATTTAATGCTTAGTTAACCAGCGGTATTTTGCCTGTAGCGTCGTAGAGGTTTATAATACATTTTAGAGGGAATTCTGCCATGATGATAAAAAGGAATTTGTTCACTATTGTGCTAGTGTTCATAGTTTGGATGATTTGCGCTAACGTTTTACTGTTTTTTGTGATTTTTTTCAAGAAAGACGATTCTTTTGATTTGTTTGATTATTCAAATGATGGATCACCTGATCTTCCTGGTCAAGTATGAGACCTCTGCTTTGATAATCAGCTGTGAATCACCGCCACTTCTTCTTTGGTAATTTACTCATTCACTATGTATGTACCAAGAATTGTGGTCAATTCGTGGTAGACAAAGTTTTATTTAAAACACATCACTTGGGTACTTTAATCACTTCTATTGCATATATGTTCCAGTTCAGGAAAACTATATAAAAGGAAAAAAAATTGCTACTGAATTTTGAAACTCAGATTACTTTTACTAATAATCTCATTTATATTATATTAATAGTTTATAATTTCAATCATGTAATATAACTATCATAATGTCACAATTACGTTTCAAACTATTGCTCATGATGCATTAACAGACAACAGGGACCAACACAGGCTGGAGACTATTCAGAACACTGAAGAGCTGAAGATTGCTCGAGAAGAGGAAAAAAGAGAGGATGCTTCTCGAAGAAGAGAGGAAGAAACAAGCGGGGGCGAAAATGCAAATGCGGAGGCTGAAGTTGGAAAAAGTGGTACTTCCTTCCATACTGCTGCAGATGAGGAAGGTTATGTTGGTGGAAAAGATAGCGATGCATATATGGATTCAGATGTTGTTAACAATTTTAAGCATAGTTTTGTGTCCTTAACAATTTTAAGGAGATAAGCATAACACAAGTTGTATTGTTTAAAAATGAGCGATAGAATACTTTGTATTTCAAAAACCCCGTGACAAAGCGCGGGTGATCCACCTCGTTACTTTGTGTATGTGGGCTTGAATTTTCCATCTCGAAATAACACATTACAGTATACTCCGTATTTTTCTCATCGAATCAACGAAGTTTATGTTCATTATTCTCGAATAAATCAATTGCCCATAAGTGACAATCGTTATGTTAAAATATTACACGACCGCCAATTTAATATGGGAAATGATTTGTGCACCATTTTTTTTTTTGGCAATACACCACTAAATCATACCAGTGATGCATACAGTACAACACCGCTATACGTAATTTAGTGGTGGATGGCAAAAAAATATGGTGTACAAATCACCTCCCATTTAATATACACTGACAGATTTTGTAACCGAAAAGATAATCATTAATATGTCATTAATCTCATATTAGGTTACATTCACTTCTAAGTGGAATTGGAATAAGCCACCTTAGGAAGGAGATGGATCATAGCACATAAAAATGACATTATATTATCCGGATGGAGAAAATTTTGAAAAGTCATACTGAACGAAGCGCACAAATAGAAAATTAAAAGCAGAGTTCAACCCTAAGGATGTCCTCAACAAGGAACTCACTCACATAGGATAGGGCATGATTTTGAGTCTAGCTACAAGACTCGTAAATAAAGAAAACCGCTTCTTGGGAGGCAACCGAAACTTTTTCATTGTTGTTTGTTTGTTTATCTTTATTTGATTCTGTATTTATGTTTTATCTTTTTGTTTATTGTTCATGTTTCAAATAAATTGTTAAAATGCTTTATTTTGTCTTTAACCTTGTCTTAATTACATATAAAGGTATTTTGCAAAAAGATAAGTGTAGAGAAGATCATATTTGTTTTTAAAGAACAAATTGAATATAAACGATAACAATTAGAGATTAGCGTAAATATTAGTATTTGTTAGAGTTAAATGCTTGTATCGAGTCACACAGTATATTTTGTAAGATTTCATGTATTAAAACTTAGATTTTTCTAGAAATTTTCTGAAAATAAAATATAAAGAATTCTGTCAGATCACTTTATAATTAAATAACAAATTATTTCTACTTGTAAGATGGCTTACTAGAAAACTTAAACTGAATTGTTAACGGTACTATTTTGAGCCGAAGAACGAGCCTCGTGTTTTCCCCTTTAATCTAAAAAATGAAATCCAATACAATTTCATAAGAATTTTTATTGTAACGTTAGAATTTAATTTCTTCGTGTAAAAGATGTTCCGTATATATACGTGAACCAATTGCTTCATATGTTTTAAAGTAATTTATTTTTTCCTTCCTCAATAAATATAAGTCTTGTTTTCTTAAAACTAACTAAATAAGTATTTACTTCATACTTTAACTAGTTAGAAAATACATTATTGTTAGATATAATATTTTATTAATGAAAAATGTAGTTAATATGCATTTATAAAAGTTTGCAAAGGGCGTATGTACTAATTTTTAATCAACTGATAGTTGATTTAAACCTTATTTATTAAAACATGTGAGGTAATTTGTGGTGCAATATATGTACTTACTCCGTCCCATATTAAGTGTTCACAATAGAATTTTTGGATGTCTCAAATTAAGTGTTTATATTCTATTTCAACTAATGAGATTAGACTTTAATGAGTAAAAATGATATTTGATTGGTGGAGAGTGTGGTTAGTGAAATTTTCTAAAACTTTGTGCATAATATAAGCGGACACTTAATATGAGACGGAAGGAGTATTATTTAGTAAACTACGCCATGCATCACGTAACTACCATGTCCCATATGTTTTCAATGGCTTAGTTTATCTGATAGGATTGTCTAGCGAGTGCTTTAAGGGCATTATTTAAACCACATTTACTAAACTCGAACTTTATTTTTATATTAGTAATTGTATTTTATACATACTAATTAAAGGGAAATTGACAAAAAAATACATCATACTTGGCACTTTTATCATTGTATGTAGCGTCATTTTTTTTATTCTATCACTAACCTTTCTAAATCGTGTAATTGTGTGTACTTTGCGACTTTTTAGCCATGTGAAATGACCATTTTACCCTTCAAAATTTGAAAAAAGTAGGGGTAAAATGATCACAAAGTATACACAATGACACAATTTAAAAAAGTTAGTGCTACAATAATAAAAAAAAAAGATGCTATATACAATGACAAAAAGTGACAAGTATGATGCATTTTTTTGCTAATTTCCCTTAATTAAACTTATAAGTTACTAGAATTACATCTGATTTTTAATTATATAAAATGAAACTTTCTTTTTCCTTTTATATTCACGTTAAACTTGACTTGAAGGCACCCATTAGAAAAACCGTTATGTTATTTGTAGTTTTTGAACACGAACTCAACCTATATTAGAAGGGGATTTGCTAAACACAACCATATGGGTTTTGTTTAAGCATTTCAAAATTACAAATATAACAATTAATGAACTCCTATATTCCATAATTATATACTTTTAGTAATTTTAAAAAATGGTAAGCAGTGTTAAGTATAAAATTTTTGGTGTTTATTGAATGTTAATTTTTTGATTATGAAATGCTTAAACAAAACCTACAGGGTTGTCTTTAGCAAATCCCCGTTAGAAGAATGGGTAAAATCTTAACGAATAACGCCACCAAATAATAATATGTAATAACGAATACTATCTTCCCACGTAATCTAATATTCTAATATAAATCATTTGACAAATTCCATGTGGAGGCCGTCAATAGAACGATCTAAATGTTGACTAACTCATAAGGCACGACAAGTGACAACAAAGGTTAAAAAGATGAATAAGAAAAGTCGTACCTTTGCAGTCGCTCCTTGTCGAGGTACCATCGGCGCAAAAACACATGAACCCAGTCGAAGTGTTATAACCACATAGCCCATCGGACGCTTCACACATATCACAATCATTCGTTGGTGTCTCCCAGTTTAACTCGAATCCTGTCCTTAAAGCTGAAACAAATTCCGTCCCTAGTCGTTCAATAGAATTACCGAATACATTCAACACCGTGATTATAACCTCCTCATCACACACCTTCTCCCAGTCGAAATAGGGCGTATCAGGACGAACAACATGAACACACGAACTATTTGTACCTTGGTTGTTCAGACATGGTATCAGGCTTGCAAAACTAGGGACTGTAGTGCAATTAAAGTGAAAACTTAGATTAAGATCTCTCGACGTGAAATATAAAGGTAGTCGTCCTAGTTGAATCCCATGATCCACCTTCGGGCATTGGGATTGAAGCATAGAAACATTAGAAAAATCGAAGTCGGCGAGAGTAATACTCGTATTGGTAAGATTCCGTACGTAGTAAGAATTGCCATCTAAATACATCAGGGGACGATCCTCTCCATTTATGATGGCGCAGATGATCCCCAAACCTTGATAACCACAATACTGACTAGTTTGATTCTCTATATTCCAAAAAGGGTAACTGATCTTGAGCCCATTACAATCGGATGGAGGGCAATTTTGGAAAGCTGATATATTGGTTTGAGCAGATGCAATGGTGGTGATGATGAAGAACAAGGATAGGAGTGTCAGAGCGAAAGAAGGTTGTACAAGTCTAGACATGGTTATGGACTTGTGGACGTGTGTGGTTATGTTGCTTTAATACGTTGTTGATTTCTATCAGCTCATTTATCTTTATGCAAGTGTCACTAAAAAAAAAAAAGTTCATTTTTTTACACTTAATGTTCACACTTTTAAAAAATGTGTAAATTTTAATTAGTTTATTAACACTTAATAATGTGTAAAAATTTGTTACATTAATAAGTGTAGTAAAAAATTGTAAAACAATAGATTTTTCACACTTATAATTGTTTCAAAAAATAGTTCACACTTTTAAGTGTGGAGAAATCTAAAAAATGTCCACACTTATAGGTGTGGAGTTTATTTTGTAACACCCAAATTCTCTACACTTGCTCAAAGTGTGAAGAATTAAATTCTCCACACTCCCTCAAAGTGTGAAGAATTTAGGTATTACAAATAAAAATGTGGAGAAATCTTTTAATTCTTCACACTTAAAAGTGTGAACTTTTTTTTGACTCAATTATGAATGAGGAACATATATTGCTTTACAATTTTTTTTCACACTTATTAATGTAATCAATTTTTACACATTCTTAAGTGTTAATAAAGTAATAAAATTTTACGCACTTTTAAAAAGTGTGAAAATAAAAGTGTTAGGAATCAACTATTTTTTTGTAGTGTGTAGATATTCGAAGAAATAAATATTTGAAAAAAATACCAAAAGACGTATCAATTGAACTCACGAGAAAAGTTCGGACTAACTTTTTGTTGCTATCCACGTAGTTTAATCAGTGAGGATTAACTTAAGATTTAATATTAAAACAAAAGTTCATGTTTTTATATTTTTATATTTTTTTATTTTTTTCATTTTATTTTTATTTTTAATTTTTTCTTTGTCTTTTTGTCTTTCTAATTTATTAATTCTTTATAAATTTGTTTTTTTTAATTCACGTTTTTCTAAATGAAGCTTTTTTTTTTTTTAATTCACATTCTATTTTTTTTTATTTAATTTTTTTATAAATTCGCGTTTTTTTTACTTTATTACGTTTTCTTAGGTTTTCGTTTGTTTAAATACGTTTTCGTTCGTTTTCGTCTGTTTTTGTCCGTTTTCATAAGTTTATATATGTTTTCAGACATTTTTATCCGTTTTCGTCCGTTTTCATACGTTTTCTTAAGTTTTCGTCCGTGTTTGTCCGATTTCATATGTTTATATACGTTTTCAAACGTTTTTGTCCGTTTTCATACGTTTTTGGCTGTTTTTTTAAGTTTTCGTCCATTATAGACGTTTTCATCTGTTTTTGGACGTTTTCGTCCGTTTTCATACGTTTTCGTTTATTTTCTTACGTTTTCATCAATTGTCATACATTTTCGTCCGTGTTTGTCCGTTTTAATATGTTTATATATGATTTCAGAAGTTCTTGTCCGTTTTCATACGTTTTCGTCTGTTTTCATATGTTTTCGGCTGTTTTTTTAAGTTTTCGTTCATTTTAGACGTTTTCATCTGTTTTCGGACGTTTTCGTCCGTTTTCATACGTTTTCGTCCGTTTTTGTAAGTTTACGTCCATTTTTAGACGTTTTGTCCATTTCATACGCTTTCTTCCATATTTTTACATTTTTGTCTGTTTTCAGACGTTTTCGTTCAATTTCATATATTTTCAGCGGTTTTCTACGTTTTCAGACCTTTTTTGCCCATTTTCAACTGTTTTTTTTACGTTTTCGCTCGTTTTTATATATTTTCATCCATTTTTGTCCGTTTCAAACGTTTTCGTCCGTTTTCAGCAGTTTTTAAACATTTTCGGCAGTTTTTATACGTTTTCGTCCGTTTTCATTCATTTTTCATACGTTTTCATTAGTTTTCAGACGTGTTTTTACGCTTTCATACGTATTCGTTCATTTTCTTATATTTTCGTCTATTTTCATATGTATCTAAATATCATAATTGATATTCTTAATATCACAAGTGATTTTCTGTGATATTTAGAATATCACTTTTGATATTATGAATATCAATTATGATATTCAGAAACGTATGAAAACGGACGAAAAAATATGAAAACGTATGAAAACATATGAATACGGATGAAAGCGAAAAAACGTGAATTAAAAAAACGTGAAAATCACTTGTGATATTCTGAATATTACTTGTTATTTTCATGTTACAAAACATTAGTTGAAAATCACTTGTGATATTCAGAATGTCACTTGTGATATTCAGAATGTCACTTGTGATATATTCAGAATATCACAAGTGATTGTGATTTTTCGAATATCACTTGTGATACAAGTGATTTTCATGTTACAAACATTAGATCAAATTAGATGGATGGTGGAGATTTGTCCGTCAGTATGCAACAAAAACTTATTATATAAAATAACTCACCTCATGATTAAGTAAAATAATACTCCGTACAAATTTTCGACATTGATTTGTTGACTTTTTGGAGCTAAACTTTGGCTGTTTCTTTTTTTTTTTAATACCAGAGGAGTACCCGTGAATAGTAATGAAATCTTATAGTGACATATCATTTAGTGATAAAAACGGAGTAAACTGCAAAAAATGTCTTGTGTGAAATGACTATTTTACCCTCGCCTACTTGAGGGACATTTTTTGCAAGAACACTTTTTGAAGTTTACTATTCATTTTCTTTTTCACTTCCCCCACCACCGCCTTCTACCACCACACAATCATCACCACCACCCTTCAACTTCATCTTCTACGATGCCAAACCCAGATTTCGGTCACTTTCTTTTATTTGTTTTGATTTTCATGCCTAATGTTTCGGTCAAAAGGTACAAAGTTTACCGTCGTCCTTTAGCACCGTAGATGTTAATAAATATTGGTTATTTAATAACTTTTATCTTATGTTTAAGTTTATAACTAATTTAGCTGTTAATGTTAGGTCGTTACTGGAAGTTTCATATAAGGAAATTCTCAATTTAGGTAGGTATACATATTCTTGGGTTGTATTAAATAATAAAATATCGTCATCATGATTGAGACATTCTTTTTTGCTAGTTGTTGATTTATTTTACTATGCATTTTCATGGTCTTCTTTATTTTTAAATTCAATAATGAGTCATGACAGCGAAGGCAATTAAAATCAAGTCATTGTTGCTTTCTTTAATATCCAGCTATCTGCTCTTATTTTTCTCCATTTTGCACCTGAAACAATACTTTTTAAAGCGTCAGTCATTTTGTAGCAACCTGTAAAAATCCCCGGTTATCTAATAAACATTAATCAAGAAGTAATCAAGTGTTATTGTTTACTCACCCATTTTTAGGTAAAATTTTAAACTTTTGCTTACACCATGCAACAACGAATCAGTATATGATATATGATTCACACTCCCTTGAAACGAGTTCACACGCATACCACAATATTCTAAAACGTATACATATCAAACCCTGTTATTGTGTTGATCGCCAAAACATCACAACACACATTTAACACCAAACGGACCCCTTAATTATTAAAATGGGCCTGATCTAGTCCTAAGCCCAATTAACAAGTCCAAAATTAATAACTTAACTAAATAAACAAACCGTTCAATACTCGATCACTTTGGATCGTGTTCTCGAAATATTTACACACAAGCTACATAATAAATTGCATAGATCGATTTGGAAGATGACAAAGAATCGAGATTGACCAAAATATATACCACATGCGTTTATTTAAAGGTAAATAAACTACAAAGGTAAGCCATGCTCGACATTTTGGCAACACCTTCAAGAGTTCACCAAAATCATTAAAACTTGTATGTAACTAGCCATAGCTTGGCCTCGTCTTCAATGTGTTTCACTTCACAAAATCATGCCATGATCTCACCATTCGACTAAACTCGCAACAAGGATACAAGAATGCCAAAAGTATAACATTTGTACATTTGTTTAAATAATAAATGTAAGCCAAGGCTAATGGGTTTCGTCATTATTGCAATATTTCTAAAAGTCAACCCAAAGTCAATAAAACTCATGTTTCTAAGTCATATGTTCCGTAATGGCTAGCAAGGGCTGCATGAGGTCTAAACACTTAGTCGTAAATGATTTGGTCACGTCCCCAAGGTTGCTTGGACCCTTTGAAATACCAAGCAAACCGTACATTTGAAGCTATATATATATATATATATATATATATATATATATATATATATATATATATATATATATATATATATATATATATATATATATATATATAATCGATATATCATCACTCCTAAACACAATGCTTATAGATTCTTAATATGCTAGTTGCCTAGTCATGTTCGATTCACTAAATCTTTTTTTGTTTCGGCCCTCCCACGAAAAAGCTTCTAGCTCCACCAATGGCTGTAGTGTGGATGGTGATAGCTAGGGCTGAGCATCGGGCCAAAAAAACCGAGGACCGAAATTCATGAAAAACTGAAACCGAATCGACGGGCAGTCAGGTCGGTTCGGTTCGGGTTTGTCAGTCTAAGTGTATTTTGGTATGTTTTTGTTGGTTTTGGACCGAACCGAACCGACCCGAAACCAAAATCATGTAAAACCTGAAACCGAAACCGAACCCGAACCGACGGGCCGTCGGTCCTGTTCGCTTTTTGCCGGTTCGGTCGGTTTTGTCAGTCCGGTTCGGTTTTGAACCTTCGGTGCTCAGCCCTAGTGATAGCTGTGATGTTGATGGTGGTGGTGAGACACGGCGGTGGTGACAGCTGTGTTGGCCAATGATGGTGGCGGCCGGAAATGAGAGGGTGGAGAGGGAGTATTATCTCTTTAGGGTTAGGTTAGGGTTAGAGTGAGAAACGGAGAGATATATATTAGGTTTTGTGCCAAAAGTGTCAACTCACAATTTCATAGGGCCCCTGTGTAACTTAAGTGCAGGGACTAGAGGTGAAATTTTGCTATCTTTTATAGAAATGACATTCGAGGCTCGTTTAGGCTAGATAAAGTTGTCATGAGACTTCAAAACTTGTGCAATTATTTTTAAATTTATTTTTCTGGTAAAAGTGACTATTTGTACATCCATCTTTGCTCAAAACCTCATAAATCAAATAAATAGCGTATTATTAGGTCTAGACTCGTGCCATTACGCGTTGTGCTATATCTCACGTCTTATGAGAAAATTTCTCGTATCACATAATAATAGGGATGAGCATCGGCACCGAAAAAATGGTACGGTACCGGAACCGTACCGGTACCGACATATACCAGTACAGGTTTTTTATACCCGGTACGGTACCGGTACTACGAAAATGGTGGGAAAAAAAGCGGTACCATAGAAATACGGTGCGGGATCATAACAGGAATTCCCGAATTGGTACCGGAATATGAAAGGTTTGGCCTTTTGAAATAAACCTATTATCTGAACATTTCTTATTTAGTTATCATGCAATTTTTAACGTTGCAAACCCAAAGCCCACATATCAAACCCTTCCAAAATCTTCTGTAACAACTAAAACTCCTCTGTAACATCATCATTAATCATCTCAATCATCATCTTTAAAACTCATCATCATTCATCAAGTTACAATAAGAAAATGGAGGTAAAAAGATGCTTTTATATTTTGTTTCTTTGATAATGAATGTCTAAGTGTATATTAATAACAAAAATTAATAGTTATCATCATTCATCAGTGGTACTAATTCACTACGATGTATAAGTGTAAATTTATTACATGAACCACTCTCCCTAGTAAAAATATTTTTTTTTGGCCCAACAGTTTTGTATGTGTGGTTATTAACAGTGTGTATTAGTGTATATGTTATCAATCTAATTTTTATATATTGTGTTTGTGTAGAATGATGATACCATTGTTGAGGAGACCCCATTTGTGGATGTTCATGAATCAGATTCGGGTTATGAAAGTGAACCCGAGGTTGTTGTAAAAAAAAGCTGCAAAAGCAAAAGGTCGCAAAAGGAAAAGAAACGACAAAGAAGAAGAAGAATATGAGATATATGAGAAAACAATTAAGGAGAGGGCGGCGATTTGGGAACACTATGATCCGGTTAGGATGAAGAATGATCCAAATACGAGAAGGGCATTGTGCAAGTTTTGTAAGAAAACTCTAGCAGCCAATGGTCCTTCAAATGGTACTTCTAGTCTTCATAAACATTATCCATGTCCAAAGAACCCAAAATATGTCTCAAAAAAACAAAAACAACAGCAAACTATCTTAGAATTTTAAAAAAATGCTAGTGGTGAAGGTATTAGTACTTTGCAAACTTGGAAACATGATGAAGGAAGGATTAAAAAAGCATTGATAGAATTGTTTGTGGTTGGTGAAATACCGTTTAAGTTTGTTGAACATGAAGTGTTTATTAATTATACTCATGCTTGTAATGGGAGGGTTGTGTTGCCATCTAGACATAAGTTATCTAGAGATGTTTCAAAGTATTACCTAGATGAAAGAAGTAAGTTGTTATGTTAACTAGCAAAGTCAACCACTACTGTTCATTTGACAACCGATTCATGGACAAGTAGTTGTCAAAGAACAAACTATATGGTTGTCATGGCCCATTTCATTGATGATGATTGAAATATGCATAAACGCATCATAAACTTTAGACCCATTTAAAGTCATAGGGCGGATGATATTAGTGGTGATTTGTTAAAGTGTGTTGTTGGTTGGGGTATTAAGAATGTGATGACCATGACGGTAGATAATGCACCGAGCAATGATTAGGCAATTGGTTATTTGATTAAAAAGTTGCCTAATGCTAGATTATATGACGATGGGAAGCATTTTCATGTTAGGTGTATGGCTCACGTTCTAAACCTTATTGTACAAGAAGGTTTAATGGTAAAGAATTATCATGTGGAATGTTTATCAAATGCGGTTAGATACATTAGGCAATCAACACAAAGAATAAAAAAGTTTAAAGCTTGCATGAAAGAAACTAGCCTTGAATCAAATAGGTTTTTATGTGGTGAATGTCCGACTAGATGGAATTCCAAGCATGATATGTTAAAGATTGCCGTTGAGTTAAGGGAGGTGTTTTTCAGATATGAACTTGTAGATGATTGTTACTATCGTGATCTTGATAAAGTACCCGAACACTCAGACTTTGGTGCTTGCAAAGAAGTTGTTGAATTTCTAGATAAGTTTAAAGCTAAAACTGAACTGATTTCATCCTCTTCAAAGCCATTAGCCATTATGATAATAACATTCCCAAATAAATTCTCGTATACTCCAAAAAGGGCAAATGACATAAAAAGGTATCCAACTAAGAGTCTGTTTCCAATCAAGGTACTATATTTTTTTTCTTGCACAAAAGGGCGGCCAACTTTTTTTTTGCGGATTTAGGTTTTTTACAAACTTCCGTTAAACCACTTCGTTAGAAAATTACATGTTTGGTCCTTGAATATGTATAATCATTTCATGCATAGTCCATCACCACTAAAAAAATTCAAAAAAAAAAAAAATACTTTCAAAAAAATATATAGAAAAAACAAATTTTAAAAATTAGAAAATAAAAAAAATTATATAAAGATTAAAAAAATAAAAAAATATTGAAAAAAAATTCAAAATTAATATATATATATATATATATATATATATATATATATATATATATATATATATATATATATAATAAAAAAAATAATAAATTAAAAAAAAATATAGATAATAAAAAATTTCCAAAAAATTGAAAAAAAAAATAAAAAAAAATTCGAAACAAATTCAAAAAAAATTTTCGAAAATAATTTTTCGAAAAATAAAAATTAGAAAATAAAAAAATTTCGAAAAAAAATTTTCAAAAAATAATTTGAAAAAATATATTTTTTTTAAATAATTATCGTAAAAAAATTAGGGAAAATTTTTCAAATTTAGAAAAAATTATTTTTTTTGATAATTATTTTTAAAAATAATTTTTTCTAAATTTGAAAATTATTTCCAAATTTTTTTTTACGATAATTATTTAAAAAAAATTTATTTAAATTTTTTTTTGAAAACTTTTTTCCGAATTTTTTTTTGAAAAAAAATTTTGAATTTTTTAAATTTATTTATTTATTTTTAATTTTTTTCAAAATTTTTTATTTTCTATATTTTTTTCAAATTATTTTTTTTATTTTCTATTATATTTTTAAAAAAAATTTGATTTTTTTTTCAAAAAAAATTTTGGTTTTTTTTTTTTTTTTTTTTTTTTTTTTTTTTTTTTTTTCTAATTTTTTAAAATATTTTTTCTATATTTTTTTTTAAATATTTTTTTTGGAAAATGTTTTTGTGGCGATGGACTGTGCATGAAATGATTATACATATTCAAGGATCAAACAAGTAATTTTCTAACGAAGTGGATAACGGAAGTTAGTAAAATACCTAATCCGCCAAAAAAAAAGTTGGCCGCCTTTTTGTGCAGGAAAAATAGTAGAGTACCTTAATTAGAAACAGACTCTAAGTTAGATACCTTTTTGTGCCATTTGCCCCTCCAAAAACGGTTCCCATGTCTTAATTATTCATTTTTAATATAACACGGTATTAAAATATTTCCCAAAAATTAGCCCCAGGTCTTAATTATCACATATGTTCATTACCGTATCGTAGTTTATATTAATCTATAATTTGTATTTTCAATTGAATGTTTAATGTATTTTTACTTCCGTATCAAATAGGATTTAAATATTTTAACATTACAATACCAAATTTATAAAACAAAACACAAAATACAATACAAAAAACAAAACACAAGTATTGAAAAAAAAAAGAAAAAAAAAAGGAAGTAACGAAATTATAAAAAAATAATAATAATAAAAAAATAAACTTTGGACGAAATAAACAAAACACAAAATATGGGACGATTTAGATCGCATGGACGACCCAAATCTCTCAAAAATGGTGATCGATCAATTGGTGATTTTGCCACAAAAGGAAGGATCGTTCGCGACCTTCAAGTCGATCGATCCATTCATTCCTACTGTGTGTAGCCTAATGGGTATGGTAACATGCCAATATCGAGCCATTTGTTACAAATCAACGTTACTTCAGCTTTTCACATTCATACACAAAAAATACTCCTCTCTCATTTTGCATGTCGTTTCACTCTTTTTGGTCCCCACGTCATTCCTTTTTTGAATTTTCACACAAACTAAATATTCATTCATAAAATAAAAATACAATACGAAACTTAAAAAATGTACTAAAAACACGTACGAAACTTAAAAAATACAATACTAATTGGGGTAATTTTGTTGTTGTTGATATTGCTTTATTATTTCATCCTTTTGCCATTCGATGAACCTTGCTCGCTCTGGTGGCAAATTGTGGTCAGTAGGCGTATTGAGAAACTTCAACTCTTCCATTTTCATTATGACCTCGTCTTTTTTCCTCTTTATCTCATAACCCTCTTGAGCGGATTCTTGTTTAAGTCGCAACTAATTTTGCATCATACCCGCAAATTCTGATGGGTAACTTCCAATGGTGCTCGACGAGCTTTCGGATGTTTTTTTTTCGAGGGATGTCTTTCCTTGCCTGGGGTCGTGGTCTCGGGTCATCGCCGAATAGGTCGGCGTGTTCGGTTAGATTAGCCTGGTCAACGGGTTTCGGTGAATCCCACTTGTGGTGCTTGTGGTGTTCTTTCAATATTCCCCAAGTCCTGTCTTGAGTAAACTTTTTATTTCCTGATTGGGACTCGTCACGATGTGCTTACCGAGCACGCTTCATATGATCACCCTCATTGTCCCCACGTTTACCCATACGTGTTAAACGTTTGTAGATAGCGTTGAACCTTTTACAGTTAGGGTTATAGTTCCCCACTTTTCCGTCATCATATCCTTGGTACGCTTATGATGAGATTGTCAGTTGAACATGGTAAGAACCCTTTTCCAAAACGAATCATCCTTTTGGTTATTTCCAACTTGTTGATCCTTGGAAATGGCAACCTAACGCGTGGCTAATAAAGTTTCCTCCGCTTTCATCCAATGAGAATGAGCTCATACGGCTTCGGTTTCGGATTCAGATTCGGTGTCGGGTACATCGAATGTGGTACGCTTTGCGACTCATTTTTTTGTTCCGCCTTTGGACGACCAGGGCTTGGTTTGTTTCGAGATTGATTGGTGATGAGGAATTATTTGGTACCTTTTTAAGGGGTCATTTAAGACCGAAATCGTATTTAAATTATCAAATATTGCTCTAAATCGTTTCTTTTTTGCATTTTAGGTACTTGGGACGAGAAATTTGGAAAAGGGCATGTTTTGGGCTTGAAAAACGAAAAAAGTGAAGAAAACGATGAAGTCCTGAATTCTGTTAGATATAGGAGTCTGACGGCGTCACATATTTCAATGTGACTCTGTTACTTGCAAACGAATGTGGATTCTTGGCTCAGAATTAACAAGTGACGCCTTAGTCAAATTTGAAGGCTTTATAACATGACGACATCAGGTGTATTAGAAAACAAAAATTTGTACAAAGCTAACAAGAGACGGCCCAGAAGTTTTACTAAGGGACGGCGCCAGACAACACATGATGGCATCAGAGATCCTACGCGACGCCGTCACAAGACAACTTGGAGAAGACGAAACCCTAATTGGAGGCGAGCTGACAGCGTCACACTTTGTAAGTGACGCCGTCACAGTTGTAAAACTATATATACTTTCGCATGTTTTCATTAATTCGTGTAACATCTTAAAGTAGGGTTTTGTGAACGATTTTAGCAGCTATTGTGAGGCTTTTACAGCCCTTGAACTTCATGTTTCAATAAAGATAAGTTATTCCTTCAATAATTCAATATGTCTATGTATTATTTGATTATGTGTTTATCTTTTCCTTACTTTAACATGCTATCTTAAATTCGTTAGTGTTTGCTTAGATCTAATGAAGCCTAGTTGTTGATAATTGATTTGTCATATCTTGTTTAATTGATTGCTTCGCGTTAGGTTAAGAAAACTGGCTAGTTTCATATATGTGTTAACTTGAACGTCTTAGAAAACGCAACCAAAGAGTGCACTATTGGTTTTTCTCGTTGTATTTATTGCATGAATTGCGGCTTGTATATCCTAGAAAACTTAATAGACTTTAAGGGTTTTAAAGGAGACTAATATTCATAGAGTTGGGAACTTTGGCACCTCCCCACGACCAATATTAAGGAATACAACGCTTCAATTAAAACAAGGACGTGACAATTCTACAAATCAGTAGGAGATAACTAAGGAGTAATTAAATCTAAGTGAACACGCTTTTCCCTATCATAAGAAGTCACCACTTTACTTTTTCTTGTTATTAGTTAATTATTAGTTTTGGGTTAGTTGACTAGCAACTAATTCAACCCACTCTTTCAAAACCCAAGATTTTCAATTGCTTTTTATAAAATATAAAAATACAAAAAGAATCATCATTCACCTCTATACCTATCTTGACAGACACTTCGACCTTTCCACAACTATTGCGAGACTATCCCATGGAGTACGATCAATCCCCCGGACTTACCTTTACTGTACTACAATAGTTATGTACACAACCTAGAGGATTGTAAAACTTCCTTGTGAAGGTTCGCAACCCTCACATCAATTGGTTTTGTTTTGTTTCTTGAGGTGGCTTTTGTTGAAGATTTTGAAAGTGTTAGTTAAGCATGGCATTTTGATATTGATTATATATTTGTTCGGGGGTCGGCATATTTGTCATACTCGGCATGCTTGGCATACCCGACATACCCGAAATAGAGTATTGGGTGCCAAAATGAAGATATTGAGAAGATGTCGAATAGCGGTACAAAGTGTCGGAGGGTTAGATGATGACGATTGTTGTGACATATTTAGTAGGTTTTGGAAAAATGGATCGGTATGAGGGTTTTGAGACATTTTTTTTGTGAGTTAAAATGAAAGTAAATATGTTGATGAGGCGAAAAGTGTACCGCTTTTAAGGGGTCATTTAAGCCCGAATTCGTAATTATTTGATCAATCATTGCCCTAAATCGTTCCTTTTGTCATTTTAGGTACTTTTGAGGAGAAATTTGGAAAAGGAAGCGTTTTGAACGTTTTTAGAGCATAAAAGTGAAGAAAACGACAAAGTCTCAAATTCCTTGCTGGGAACAGTACTTGACGACGTCAAGCCTTAACACATGACGGTGTCAAGAGTGACAAAAGAGGTGGAAGTGGAACTTATAACGTGACGGCCCAGAACATTTTCAGTATTAATAGCCTGACGACCTCACCAAGGCCGTCAGGGTCCAAATACAAGTGACGGCCCAGAGTAGATTTGCACATGAAGGCGTCAAGACTGGATCTAGGCAATACGAATTTCAACTTGGCGGCGAGTTGACGGCGTCAGAAGCCAACACATGACGCCGTCAGGATGCTTAGTCTATATATATTTTTCCAATTTTTCATTGTAAAGTGTGGAACAAATTGTGGAATAGATAAACACAAACCCTAGGTCGAATTTCCTGTCTTTTTAGGAAGAGTGAAAGGATTACATGTCTTTGTAGGAAACTTCACTTATGTTACCGACTTTGTGATTGTAGAGGATATTCGTCCGGTAATAGATGGTTGCCTAAGTCAAGTAGTGTTCGGAAAACCATTTGTTGAGACCTCTAAGATGAGTTATGACCCGTCCCTAGGGATAGTTAGATTCAAGGATGAGAACGATGAAATTGCTTACCAAATGCCCCATAAGATTGAACAATTCCGTCTTCTATCAAACCTTGAAAAGGAACACAAGCAAGCGGTTTACTATATGAATGATGAGGATAGACGTAGAGGAGTAGATTATGTCATGAGTAGAATACTTGGTTTCTACAAGGAATGTTTGCAACTAGGTCCGGAATACAAAATTAAGATTGAAGATGACCTAGAAAATGTGACCAATGACGAGGTCACGTGATAGCCCATGACCTTGAGTCTAGCTACAAGACTCGTAAATAAAGAAAAACGCTTCTTGGGAGGCAACCCATGCTTTGTGTGTTTTATTTGTTTGATTTTATTTGTTTCTGTATGCATGTTTTATTTTTATTGTTGGTAGATCATGTTTCAAACTAAATTGCAAAAATGCTTTATTTTGTTTTTAACTTCGTCTTAATTACATATAAATGTATTTTGCAAAAGCTAAGTGTAAGGGAAACCCAAATTTGTTTATAAGAACGAAAATGATCACGATTCGCCACAATATTAAATGAACATGTATATTAGTAATTGTTTGAGTCAAATGCTTGTATCGAGTCATAATGATGTTTTGCAGGATTTTCCAGGAAATAAGGCATGAGTTTTTCCAGAAATTTTCCGGAAACTTAACGTAAGATTTTTCCAGGAACATTCTGACGGCGTCAGGAGTTACAACCTGACGGCGTCAGGTACTAAAATTCTGAAAAATTTTGCGAGTTTTGTTTATACCGGAGTCTTAAAGTTTTTGTTGATTCTTTAGTTTTATAAACTCCAGGAAATCTGCAAACATTCATTCCACAAGCATTATATCTTAAATTGCTTTCTAGGATTTGTTAGTATATATAGATTGCTGCCGATTTTACGCAAGGTTGCCTTGATTGTTTTCTCAGGTTTAACAGGTTATATATGACAAGAAGATGATTTATATTTCTGGAGGGAAGCTTTCAATGTTCATTTTCTTGGAGGAAGATCTAACCTTGTTGACACACTATCCACACCGAACGAATCAGGGGAGTATTAGTTTTCATTCTTTTACCTGCTTTACGTTTACATTCTTTAATTGAACATTTGGGACAATGTTCATCCTAAGTGTAAGGGGAGGGTAAATGATGATACCTTATAGGATACAATTGCACTTGAGGTTGTTTGTTTGATAGTAGGTGTGTAATAAAACTAAGAGAAATACTTGTTAGTGCAATTTTAGCGCCAAATTTTTTTTTTTTTTTTTACAACATTTAGGAGTGAAACTTTAGCCTTAACAAGTGTCTCATGGATAGGAGTTGTATGACTAGCACAAAACCGTACCATTCAGAAAAAATTTCCACCTAAATATGTGTGGTTCGCCTTTAGATTTGATAGGAAAAGCATTTATTATTAGTGCTTATGAGTGTACCGGTAGCATTTAGATTCTAGAACTTGCGTTAGTGATGCATCCCGAGACCGCTAATGAGACTACATTCATGTAGTAGGATTTACTACATGATAAGAGGCATTAGGATCACCCTTGTGTTAAACCCGTATCATAATTACTTGACCATTTAAGTCATATTACTTGACTAGCGAAGTCAATTAATTTTCCCACACCTTAGCGTTGTACTCATTTTTAGTACACGATACCCCTAGTACACCCCTCCGAGCCTATCTTTTCGTTTCTAACTTTAAGCATTTTACTTAAAGGAAGAATTTGTTACAACCCACCCAAATGTGCAACCAAATCGCCTTAGCCCTTCCGTGTATGCACTCATCTTTAGTGCATTATTGTTACATGTTTAAACCCTTAGTTAATTATCTAATTGATTACATGGTTGCTAAGTCGAGTCATATCTTGTACATATTGTCTTGTTTTGTTTCTTGAGGTGGATTTTGTTGAAGATTTTGAAAGTGTTGGTTAAGCATGGCATTTTGATATTGATTATATATTTGTTCGGGGGTCGGCATATTTGTCATACTCGGCATGCTTGGCATACCCGACATACCCGAAATAGAGTATTGGGTGCCAAAAGGAAGATATTGAGAAGATGTCGAATAGCCGTACAAAGTGTCGGAGGGTTAGATGATGACGATTGTTGTGACATATTTAGTAGGTTTTGGAAAAATGGATCGGTATGAGGGTTTTGAGACATTTTTTTGTGAGTTAAAATGAAAGTAAATATGTTGATGATGCGAAAAGTGTACCGCTTTTAAGGGGTCATTTAAGCCCGAATTTGTAATTATTTGATCAATTATTGCCCTAAATCATTCCTTTTGTCATTTTAGGTACTTTTGAGGAGAAATCTGGAAAAGGAAGCGTTTTGGACGTTTTTAGAGCATAAAAGTGAAGA
Source organism: Artemisia argyi (assembly GCA_030686995.1). NCBI lineage: Eukaryota > Viridiplantae > Streptophyta > Magnoliopsida > Asterales > Asteraceae > Artemisia > Artemisia argyi. Next base: position 86,207,949 of record CM060699.1, read on the forward strand.
AAACGGCAAAGTCTCAAATTCCTTGCTGGGAACAGTACCTGACGACGTCAAGCCTTAACACATGACGGCGTCAAGAGTTAGGGAATATTGTTTCCACCACATTAGTACATTAGTTTAATTTTCATTTCTTTTATTTTATTTTGATTGCATTTGTAGTTAATTGGGTTAGTTGGCTAGCAACTAATTCCGCCCACTCCTTCAAAACCCGAGATTTTACTTACTTTTATAAAATTTAAAAAATACAAAAAGAATCATCCCTCACCTCTAGACCTAGTTTAGTAGGCTTTCTAATCCTAGCGACACTATTCCTGAGTTGAACGATCAATCCCCCGGTACTTGTCACTATACTATACTACAACGATCAGGTACACTGCCTGGTGGGGGTTGGAAGCTTCTCAAGATCCCTTGAGAGGTAAAACCTGTTACGAGGGCGCAATCCCACGTATCATATGTTAAGTATGTAAAGAAATTGTGAAAAACTAGAAGGGGGGTTGAATAGTTTACCGGTTTTAATTTGATTTTCTTTGAAAACTTTTAAGTGTAATCGACAACTAAAGCTTACCAAACAACAAATAATATGCAAGTATAAATGTAAGAAACGATCAAACCATAACAAGGATGTTTATCGTGGTTCGGCTACAAGGACTCTTTTTCCTTGCCCAACTCCACGCACCGAGTATCCAACTCGAGAGTTTCTTGCACTAGTCAACAAGCTCCTTTAACCAGGTGAGAAAACCTTACACATCGCTTACACACTATTTCCGACAATAAGCTAGATGTCGAGTTCCTTCACAAGGGTTCAACCAATCCCGATAGTTTTTTTACAAGGGTACAACAACTCCCGATACACTAAGTATTTTAAGGACTAAAATACTAACCGATCACTACAAGTGGATACAATACAATGATGTATAAACTTTACAAGTTTACACTATGTTATGCTTAACAAGTCTTGCAACGTTGTGTTGAAGCTTGTGAAGTCGTGATCTTCTTGCTACAAAGAAAGACTCACAAATATGAAATGGAACTGAGTTAGAAGAGAGAAATGAAAGTATATGCAATATGTTATAATTGTAAGTGATGAAAATAACACAAAGAGTGGGTTGCTATTTATAGGAAAAATTCCAGACCAACCCACGGATACGGCGGAACCAATCCTTTGGTTCCGTCCGTTATACCCATGGGTTCCGCTAGCATGTCTGACAGAATCCTGCACAAATATTTCACAATCTAACTCAATATTTTCAAGATCTTACAAAGTCAACTTTGAGATCTTTGAGTATGAATCTACACAAAATAAAACATGTCTCTTACACATATGTTTCCTTGAAGGGACATGTGTGATGCAAGTGATGACATAAGTATATCTATTATTTCTAATTTTAGATATACTAAAAAGTGTTTGATTACTTATACCCTAATAAGACACACTATTTAGAAAACTTACTAAATATACTTATATGACATTTTTAACACATGAAATTATACTAAAGTATACTTAACCATTTTACAATTTGAAATCACTTTATGAAAACATGTAAATGTAGTTTGAGTGATGTTAAGTAAAAGACTTCTAAACTATATTTATGATTTGCTAAAAATAAACTTTACCTTTTGTCGTTAACAAAACTAAGTAAAGATCGTAAAATATAAATAACGTTTTTAGGCGATATTTGTATTAACAAAAATGATGATGGAAAAGTAAGCATCATGTGCAAACTTTATTGAGTTTATATAAAGTGGTAAAGTTTATTAGTTGTTATTTTTAATTTCATTTTTATTTTTTTAGAGAAAGAAGAAGAAAGGTAAAACTATCCGTTTGTTTCAAACGATCACAATATTTCAAATTCCAAAGCCAAACGGCGCTGTGTTAATTCACTCACAAACCAAATGGCGATAGGCTATGGTGGTGTTGAATTGGCGGCGCCTTGTGGACGACACGCAGGAATGGCTTCGGTTGAACGTGACCACACCCCTTCCTCTAAGACCTACATAATATCCACAGATGAACATTTTACTCACTTTATAAATTCTTATCTTGGTTCTTAGAAACAGGCTGACTGGGTTTGACTACGTTTGATCTTGACAACCCACCCAAAAATACTCTTAAAATAGTACAACGGGAAGTTTTAATAATGTTTGATTTAACTGGGTTGATTAAAATATCAAAAGCATTGCGACTTGAATTAATATTGATGAAGTAGATTGATCACTACTATGGCATGGATGAACTATGGTAACTGCAACGGCATGGAGGAAAGGCGGCAACCAGAGTTAGAACGACCTCCAACGTGGAGGTTGCAATGGTGGCGATTGAGGTTACAGTTGAACCATCTTGAAAATATGGAGCACTGCAAGATTTGTGATACTTACACAAAGTATTTAACCAGAAATCAATTAAGAAATGTGGATAAATGTTTAGATTATAAACTAGAATTCATAAAAGGAAGAAATGAACTTGAATTTGATATTCAATGATTCACAAGTTTGAAATAGAATTTGAGGGGGAAAGGTTATGATAAGGAGAAATTTGTTACGCTTTTAAAGGGTCATTTAAGCCCTAAGTCGTGATAATATGATCAATTATTACCTTAAATCGTTTCTTTTGTCAATTTAGGTTTTTTTGAGAAAAATTCTGGAAAAGGAAGCATTTTGGACGTTTTTTGAGCAAAAAGTGAAGAAAACGATAAAGTCAAGAATCCAAGCTGGTAATTGTACCTGACGGCGTCAAGCATTTCAAAGGGACAATGTCACTCATTGGAACAAGAGGTGGATATCACAATTGCACTTGACGCGCCAGAAGAAAAGTTGAAGCATAAGGCGTGACGGCGTCACGTTACACAGAAAGTAGGTCGTCACGTGTTATTCCCAAAGCGTGACGGCCCAGAAGTCTTACAAGGCGACAGCGTCAAAAAGTTGGATTGGACGACAAGAAACCCTAAACACGGCGAGATGACGGCCTCAGCCATTAAAAGGGGACGCCGTCACCAGTTTAAATCTATATATACTTTTCGATTTTTCATTCATTAGAGAGGACTTTTGGTAGGGAACTTTTGGGTACGAACCCTAGTCAACTTTTGCAGCAATTTTAGGGTTCCAAACCCTCTTTTCTTCCATGTTCAGTTAAAGATAAGTTATCCTTTAATCATTCAATATGTCTATGTGTTGTTTGACTATATTGTATGTTTTTCTTTCTTTTAATATGCTAGCTTAGATTTACTTGTGTTTGCTTAGATCTAATGAAACCTAGTTATTGATTGTTGGTTGTTGGTTTGTCATTAAATTTTGTGGGTGATTGATTTTAGCGTTAGGCTTAAGAAACTGGCTAACCTCCTAATTGGTAACTTGCTTGAACGTCTTAAGAAACATAATCGGATGTATACTACGGTTTTATTGGTTGTATTAAATGCATAAGTGTTAATGAGGCCATGATAGGATACTAAACGTGTCGTCATAGGAAGAGATAGAAGCTTATAGAGTTAGGGAAGATCGTACACGGCCCCACGAATGGTATTAAGGAATGCAACCCTTCACCCATGCAATTGTGACAAACCAATTAATCAAGGAAAGATAACTAGGGAGTAATGAAATCTAAGTAAACACGCTTTTCTCCATATTAGAAGTTCTCACATTTTATTTTCTTGTTATTTATTTATATGTTTAAATAGTTATTTGGGTTAGTTGATTAGCAACTCATTCCGCCCACTCTTCCAATACCCGAGATATTTTACTCGCTTTCCATAAAATATAAAAATACAAAAAGAATTATCCCTCACCTCTAGACATAGTTAGATTAGTTTCAATCCTAACAAATATATTCCCCGAGAGAACGATCAATCCCCCGGTACTTGCCACTTACTATACTACATCAGTCAGGTATACTGCCTGGTGGGGATTGCAAGCTTCTCAAGATCCCTTGAGAGGTAAAACCTTTTGCGTAGACCGCAACCCACGCATCAAGTTTTGGCGCCGCTGCCGGGGAATAGTTATTGCTTAGGTAAAACCTTTTGCGTAGACCTAGCCACCAAGGCTATCGAAACACCATTGAGGTCACTCAAGGAGCCAATGTATCTCCTTTGCGATCCGACACCATCCGGTTGGTGCAAAGCGGATGTGCATTCCATGGACTTCGTTTCGAAGATCCAAACCAACATCTCAAGGATTTCCTCAAAATCGTAGATTCCATAGACCTTGATGTTGAAACTCGAGAGACGACCCGATTGCGTCTCTTCCAATTCTCTCTACGTGACCATGCTAGTCAATGGCTTGAGCGTTTACCCGCTGGATCCATCACATCTTGGGATGATCTCACCTCTCGTTTCCTTGCTCAATTTTTCCCACCGGGAAGAACCACCAAGTCAAGGAATGACATCTTGATGTTCCAACAACGTCAAGGCGAAACTCTTTACGAAGCATGGACTCGTTTCAAGGACTTACTTCAAAAAGACCCTCATCACGGCATAGATATTTGGCTCCAAATCCAAATCTTCTATGACCATGTCGAATACCATACCAAGTGCACCATTGATCGAGCCGCCGGGGGCAGATTGCGTGACAAAGACGCCAAGGAATCATGGGAAATCATTGATGAACTTGCATTCTACAATGATGAATTATGGGAAACTGCTCATGTTGTAACCTCGTCTATCAAAGCAATTTCGTCACCGGAAAAGACTACTCAACTCTCCGAAGAAAGCCTTTGTGAACTTGAAAAAAGGGTTAACTATCTGATTGAAAAACAAAAGAGACCTTTAAGTCCACAACAAGCAATGGTTAACTCTATCTCAGACATAAAACCAACACCGTTGTCCGAATCACCTCTTAGGGAGAACGCCGAAACCTTCCAAAAGTATGGTCGACCCTATTCACCTCCTCGCGACCTCAGCCCAGAATTCGAGGCTCGAATGAGAGAATATATGTCAACCCATTCTGAAAGGTTGACAAAATTTGAGGAGACTGTCTATATACAGAAGGAGGAAATGCAAGAAAAGATGGCGGAGATGATGAGCCTGTTGAAGGAGTACACAAAAACAAAAACTCCAAAAAAGGTGTTAGTGAGGAAAGAAAGCGATACACCCACCACCAAGTTCGTTAACTCTATCTCTATTGTTCATATGGACTACAGAGAAAAGGAAGAGTGACCAGTAGTCAAGGACGACCTCATTGCAACCAACGTAGCTAACGAGGGTGATTCAGTTAAAGAATCGTGCTCAGATGAAGCACAAGAAGAACCCTCTACTGAACAACCACATGAATCCCGAACCATAGGGTATTATCTAAACCGCAACATTAATAAAAAGATTATTGATAATTGGGTGACAAATAGTGGGATAGACTACACACCAAAAGGCTCTAAAGGGAAGAAGAAGAAGAAGGAGGGTGAGACATTATTCATAAGTCCATTGTGTCAAAGTATTCTCACCCGGAAAGTCAATAAAAAATAGGCGGTCTACGGAAACTTTGAATTATTATGTGGCATAGGAGATTTAAAATATCTGGAGACTTTAGCCGATCAAGGGTACGAGGTGAACATAATGCCCTTATCCATTTATGCTCAATTAACCAATAAGACACCAACCGCCACCCGCATTAGGTTGTCCCTCGCAAATCATTCTTATGTTTACCCCTTAGGAATTGCAGAAGATGTATTAATTAACGTATCAGGATTCCTATATCCCATTGACTTCATGATTCTTGATGATAGGGAGAATGACTACATACCAGTAATCCTGGGAGCATCATTCCTTGCTACAGCACGAGCTACCATCAAATATGAAACGGGGACAATAGAGCTCAGGTCGGGGCAAAGAAGAGTTGACTTTCACATGACCCTGTGGAATGTTGGGAAGTGCAAAATGTAGAAAAGGCTCTCAACCAACCCTAATGCACGTAATAATCGTGATACGTGGGAATTGCGCCCTCGCAACAGGTTTTACCTCTCAAGGGATCTTGAGAAGCTTACAACCCCCACCAGGCAGTGTACCTGATCGTTGTAGTATAGTATAGTGACAAGTACCGGGGGATTGATCGTTCAACTCAGGAATAGTGTCGCTAGGATTAGAAAGCCTACTAAACTAGGTCTAGAGGTGAGGGATGATTCTTTTTGTATTTTTTTATTTTATGAAAGCAAGTAAAATCTCGGGTTTTGAAGGAGTGGGCGGAATTAGTTGCTAGCCAACTAATCCAATTAACTAAAGATGCAATCAAAATAAAATAAAAGAATTGAAAATTAAACTAATTTACTAATTTGGTGGAAACAATAATGAGAAAAGTTGTGTTTACTTAGATTTCATTACTCCTTAGATATCTTTTACCGGTTGATTAGCTTGTTACAATTGCATGGATGACGGGTTATATTCCTTAATACTAGTCGTAGGGCCGTGTACAATATTCCCTAACTCTATAAGATCCTACTTCACTCCTATGTCGAGCCATTAAAAGCTCCTAACATAGGATCATTAGAATTCTCTTATGCATTAAATACAACCAAAAATCGTAGTACACCTCCGATCATGTTTCTTAAGACTTTCAAGCAAGTTACCAATGGAAGTCTTCCAGTTTTCTTAAGCCTAACATCGAATACAATCATCCGTAACAATTATAAACAAACAATCAACTAATAATCAACATCTAGGTTTCACTACATCTAAACAAACACAATAAAAGCCTAGCCTAACATGTTAAAAGAAAGTGATGCGTGGGAATTGCACCAGGCTTTACCTCTCGAGGGATCTCGAGAAGCTTACAACCCCCACCAGGCAGTGTACTTGATCGTTGTAGTATAGTATAGTGACAAGTACCGGGGGATTGATCGTTCAACTTAGGAATAGTGTCGCTAGGATTAGAAAGCCTAAAGACTAGGTCTAGAGGTGAGGGATGATTCTTTTTGTATTTTTTATGTTTTTATAAAAGCAAGTAAAATCTCGGTTTTTAGAGAAAGTGGGCGGAATTAGTTGCTAATCAACTAACCCAATTACTAAAGATGCAATCAAAATAAAATAATAAAAATGAAAATAAACTAAATTATACTAGTGGTGTGAGCAATATATGGGAGAATTGTGTTTACTTAGATTTCACTACTCCCTAGATATCTTTTACAGGTTAATTACTTGTTACAGTTGCGTGGATGATGGATTGTATTCCTTAATACCATTCATGGGGTGGCGTACTTACTTCCCCAATCCTATAAGCTCCTACTTCACTCCTATGTCGAGCCGGCTAAGAAGCTCCTAACATGGGATCACTAGAATTCGCTCATGCATTAAATACAATCATAAAAACCTAGTACACATCGGTTCATGTTTCTTAAGACGTTCAAGCAAGTTACACAATGGAGATCTGCCAGTTTTCTTTAGCCTAACATTGAAATCATTCATCCATTACAACTATAAACAAGCAAGCAACCTATAATCAACATCTAGGTTTCATTACATCTAAGCAAACACATGAAAGATCTAGCCTAGCATGTTATAATCATGACTAGCATAAGATATATTCAAACAACACATAGACATATTGAATGAATTGAAGGAGGACTTATCTTAATTGAACATGAAAGGTTTCAAGGGGTGAAAACCCTTGAAAATACTGTTACAAATGACCTAGGCTTTATTAGGTTCGACCCTAGTATTCTCCACACAAGTTCCTCCTTTAATGAATGAAAAATAGAAAAGTATATCTAGATTTTGTGAGGTGACGGCGTCAAGAGTAAATGTATGACGCCGTCATCTTGCCGCCAATAAAGTCCTCGGACTGCCTAGATCTGGGTTTGACGCCGTCACGTGTAATCTTTCTTCAGGCCGTCACTAAAATAACTCTTGACGCCCTTCTCTTGACGCCTTCAGGTTTTCTCTGGGTCGTCATGCAATTTGCTCTTGACGCCGTCATCATTTCCTTCTTGACGCCGTCAGGTACTGTTCCCAGCATGGAAAATTAAGTCTTTGCCGTTTTCTTCACTTTTATGCTCCAAAAACGTCCAAAATGCTTCCTTTTCCAGAATTCACTCCCAAAGTACCTAAAATCACAAAAGGAACGATTTAGGGCAATATTTGATCAAATAAATTCAATTCCGGGCTTAAATGACCCCCCTAAAAACGGTTCATTTTTTGCCTCATCATATACCCTTACACTTGAGATTTGCTTGTCCTCAAGCAAATGCGCTTTTATTCTAGTCAAAATACAAGTTAGAGGTCATTTAACACTAATATAAAAGTAATTACAACAAATAATCGTTCCACTAAAGACCAAAGACAAGCACGGAGGTCATACACTAGCACCTCACAAATAGTGTTTAGATACTCACATCTCTCGGGTGTAATAAAGTAATATCACAATATGGAAGTGAAAAACATCTCTCACTACCTGTCATAGCAAAATAGATTACCATAGGCTTGGGAAAGGATCAAACCTCCACCACATGGCGTAAGCACCTAGGATAAACTATCAAAGAGGTCTTTTAAAAGGGTTGTAATGTTAGGTGTAGGGATATGGAATACACGGTTTTGTTGGATATAGGCAATCTTTACTGGTGGCGAGTTAATCATCTTGGTTAATTACATGTACAATATGGCGTTGCTAAGCCAAGACTAGACTCGACTTAAGCTAACAAATGAAAAATAACAAAAACATAAAATGAAACGGGATGGTAGTCCGTATGTTTTTTTTTCTTTTCTTTTTCTAATTTTTTTCTTTTTCTTAATTTTTTCGATCTTTTTTTTTTTTTTTTTTTTTTTTTTTTTTTTTTTTTTTTTTTGTATACACTCTTACCCTACCATCCAAAATAATACATAACATTCCCCTTACACTTGAATTTTTACATACTTTACACTAAACTAATCTAATGACTCGAATTAAGATAATCAAAACACTTGGAGTACTTTTAAGATTAACGTACATATGGGGGTAATAATATGATGTTCTTCCCCATTACTCCATAACATAAGTACTTTACCCATGAGTCCCAATCATCCCAAAACAATATGTACAAGGATATGACTCGACTTAGCAACCATGTAATCAATTAGATAATTAACTAAGGGTTTAAACAAATAACAATAATGCACTAAAGATGAGTGCATACACGGAAGGCTAAGGCGATTTGGTTGTACATTTAAGTGGGGTGTAACAAATTCTTCCTTTAAGTAAGATGCTTAAAGTTAGAAACGAAAAGATAGGCTCGGAGGGGTGTACTAGGGGTTTCGTGTACTAAAAATGAGTACAACGCTAAGGTGTGGGAAAAATTAGTTGACTTAACTAGCCAAGTAATATGACTTAAATGGTCAAGTAATTATGATACGGGTTTAACACAAGGGTGATCCTAATGCCTCTTATCATGTAGTAAATCCTACTACACGAATGTAGTCTCACTAGCAGTCTCGGGATGCATCACTAACGCAAGTTCTAGAATCTAAATGCTACCGGTACACTCATAAGCACTAATAGTAAATGCTTTTCCTATCAAATCTAAAGGCGAACCTCACATATTTGGGTGGAAAATTTTTCTGAATGGTACGGTTTTGTGCTAGTCATACAATCTCCTATCCATGAGACGCTTGATATGGCTAAAGTTTCACTCCTAAATGTTGTAAAAAATTTTAAATTTGGCGCTAAAATTACACTAACAAGTATTTCTCATAGTTTTATTACACATCTACCATCAAACAAACAAACTCAAGCGAAAGTGTATCTGTAAGGTATCATCATTTTACCCTCCCCTTACACTTAGGATGAACATTGTCCCCAATGTTCAAGTAAAGAATGTAAAAGTGAAATAAGCAAAAAGAATGAAATCAAATACTCGCCTGATTCGCTCGGTATGGATAATAAGGTAGCCAGGTTAGATCTTCCTCCAAGAAAATGAACAATCAAAGCTTCCCTTCCAGAATATAAATCATCTTCTTGTCATACATAACCTATAAAACCTGAGAAAACAGACAAGGCAACCTCGCGTAAAATCAGCGGCAATCTATATATGCTAACAAATCCTAGAAAACAAAATAAGATATAATGCTTGTGGAATGATGTTTGCAGATTTCCTGGAGATTATAAAACTAAAGATTCAAAAAAACTTTTAAGACTCCGTTAGAAAAACAAAACTAGTAAAATTTCTAGAATTTTACACGTGACGCCGTCAGGGGTTTATTCCTGACGCCGTCAGAAGTGACCTGCAGAAATTCTTATGTTAAGGTTCCGGAAAATTTCTGGAAAAACTTTGTCCTACTTCCTGGAAAATCCTGCAAAACATCATTATGACTCGATACAAGCATTTGACTCTAACAAATACGAGTATACATGTTCACTTAATATTGTGGAGAATCATGATCAAATTTGTTTCTTAAAAACATATTTGGGGTTTCCCCTTACACTTATCTTTTGCGAAATACCTTTGGATGAAGTTAAGACTAAGCCAAACAACAAAATAAAGTATTTTCACCATTTTAGTTTTGAAACATGATCTACTAACAATAAAAAATAAAGCATGCATACGGAAGCAAATAACAATCAAACAAAATAAAAGATCACACAAAAAGAAGAATGAAACCATAAGCAAATCATAACATTCTAATTAACGTGAACATAAAAATAAAAATAAAAATTATCCATGGCCAATAAAGGCCATAACCTAAACTATTACAGTCCAAATTGTTTCAAATTACATCACCATGAATAAATTGTTCAAACATAACAAACACCAAGACAAATCATTGGGGAGGAGGACCATAACGGTAGTCATAACCAGGTGGGAGGTGCCCAGTGTACCCGTAGGGAGGGTAATCCATCTCACGACCGGGGAATGGGTCGATCTGTAGCTGGGGCTCGATCTGATCACGGGTGAAGAGGTGCTGCATCTGGCGGAGGGTATGATCATACATCCAATCAAAGCTCTGGTCAGTGGTGGTTCGCCATGCGTCCACCTGACCCATCCAGGCCCCCTGGTGTGCCTGCCAGTCTCCCCGACTCATGTGTCGGTAGTAATCCGTAGACCCAACCTCATAATCCCTGAACTGATGCTGCTGGGGCACCCCCTCATCATCATCATCATCATCATCCTCAACACCATCAGGTCCTTCCGCCATGTACCAGGTATAGGACCCATCCCCCAGCTGCATAACGATGCTCATCTGCCTGAGGGATTTAGCCCTCACCACTCTACAAGCCCCACAGTCGCTCAGGTACCCCATGATCTCGGGAACAAGTAGCCCATAAGATCGAGCCAACCGGGTCATGAACATTCCCCCATACACCTTGTCAATATCCCGCTCCCCCACACTAGTCTTCAAATAGCTTGCTACCCAAAATGGGATGTTACAGTAAACACCCGCTGAAAATATGGTATACAGGAAGAAAAGATTTGAAGCAGTGACACGGTGAGTGGTGCCATGACCCCCCGACAAGCTGTGGGTGATGCACCTGTGGGCTAACCTGATCATGGGGTCCCTTATTGAGGCCGCCCCAGTAGTCGAGGTGTACACCCCGTTCCCAATACTCGGCCAACAAGTGGCGCACCTCATCTCGTTCCTCACAGTCTCCCCGTGTAATAACCTCTGCATAAAACCTCCCTCAACAGCCTCCTCCCTAGTGTACAAACCTATCCTCCATCCAAACTCAGTAATCGAACATGATCGAATCTCCCCCCCTAACCTAAAGTAAATAGTGGTGCCCCCATATCCGTCCTGGCCTCCGCCAAATCAAAGCGAAAAGTCGCAAAGAACTCCCTAACCAACTCACTATACACAGTCTCCCTCATCCTGAACAATCTCTCCCATTGAGGACCCGTGAATCCATCGGTTTGGATCCTCCCCAAGAACTCACCCTCTAAACTTTGGGATCTCAGAAACTCCTAATCAATCACAGCACCAGCATCAATGTGGTGATAAACAAGCTCCGCGTACTTAGTTGTAGCGGCATCATTGTCAAACTCATTCCAACTGTGGACCATTTCCCCATAGTTAACTTGTTGGGACCTAGACGAGCTGCCTCGGTGTTGTCGTGATCGTTTGCTCATTTTCTTGGAAAAAGATAGAGTGGACGAAAACGATTAGAATGAGAATTTCACGAGTTCATGCTGTCAGACACATCTGACGCCGTCAGGAAGGAGAACCTGACGCCGTCAGACCCAGCAGAAATCCATCCATGCAATTACGAGGGAAAAATCAATTTTCAAACTCTAAATCCATGACCCAAACACTCCTTTATGCAGAAAACATGGGTGGGGGGTCAACAAATCCGTGGTGTGAAAGATTTTTCCTTAATTAACGCATGATTCGAGTAGAACAATATCATCACATGGTAACCTCATGATTACGAAACATCAAAGGAAAGTGTGGAAAACTAGAAGGGGGGTTGAATAGTTTTTCGTCTTTTTAAAAGTTTATTACCAAAATATTTTGTAGGTTATTAAAAAAAAACTTTCGATTTGATCTCAAGTGAATTCAAAGGACAACCAATATAAGCAATTCTAATCTAGTAATGAAAGTATTGAAATGTAATGAAGAAAAGATAGAGTTAGAAAGATCAAACCACAACACGCGAATTTATAGTGGTTCGGCTACAAGGACACCTTCCTTGCCCTACTCCACTCCCCGAGTACCACACTCGAGAGTTTTCTTCACTATGTCAACAAACTCCTTATGGTGGAGAAACCTTACACACCTTGGCTTACACGAGTTAACGACACTAAGCTAAATGTCGAGTTCTAATCGTAGCTAGAACCAATCTCACGACTTCTTCAAGGCTTCACACCTTCTTCACAACTTCACAACTTCTTCAAGGCTTCACACCTTCTTCACAACTTCACAACTTCACACCTTCTTCTATGCACAACTAATTCACAACTGCTAAACTACTTTACAACACACCTAGTTTCTACAATCAACAAATTTACACAACACCTTTACAAATATCTAACACAACTACAATATGAAACTAGCTATTCACAACACTACTACAATTAGATGGATGTAGAAAAGTGTTCTTCATCTTGCACTTGAATGGATGAAGCTTTGGATCACTTGGAAACAAAGACTTATGAATTATATGATCAAAGGATTTTAGATCTAGAAATGGAGGTTGGATCAGAAAGTTTATAGTGCAAAAAGGTGAGAAAAATGTGTGAAATGATCCAGTATTTATAGGGCCAGATTTTACTGTTCTGGAGCGTGTCGGTCCCCTTAATTAGGGGCCGGTCCCCTTAATCATTAAGGGGGCCGCCTAGTAAAATTAAGGGGGCCGCCCTCCTGAACGTTGGAAAAGTTTTTCTGGATAAAATTTGCCCTTTTTGGTTGGAAATTTGAAATCATATCTTTGTGGTTTAATATAGCATTACCAAAAATGATTTACAAATATATATAAAATGTTTATATCATTTTATAAGATGTTATGTCTTAAGACAAAATTTCCTTTGATCATGTAATGCATAAGATGCTTAGTTTATGCATACCTTAAGTGATATAAGATGTAGAGGTAAATATTTGTTACCAAATACTTGTTTACGTCTTAATCTTGACTTAATTTGATTTGAGTTTTGTGATTATCAAAACATTGGTTTATTGAGAGATATTAATAACCTTTTTAAACATTATTTATATCAACAATCTCCCCCTTTTTGATGATTACAAAACTTAAATTCATTAACTCAAAAATTAATTTTTAAACAAGTATTTTAGTGAGTTTATATTTACTTCTACCCCTTTTTGTAGAATCAAAAAGGTTATGCCGACAATTTTTAAACGTGAAAAATTGACGGGTAGATATCTCCCCCTTGATGTGTACTCCCCCTCGTTTGGGGGCACCAAGAGAACGAGCTATGGAATGCTTTGCAAAAAAAATATTAGAAGCACAAGTATATGCATGCAAACATGTATAAGGTGATAAAACAAATAAAGCATGTTTGAAAAGAAAGCATTTATATTAAATAATTGGTTGTGTCAAGACACAACATACAAGTAGCAATTTGAATTACAAGTAGAAAAGCTAGTTGACAAATAAACAACTAGGAAAATACATCATCATGTAAAAAGTACATGGTCTTCATAGAGCTTGCAAGCAAAAGGGTGGTAGAGGCTTTATTTATTAAGCATATGAAATGCTTAATTAGGAGAGCATGATGGTGATGGTGAAGGAATGGGTGAGAATTGTGGTGGAGGAATGATTGGAGAGGATGGTGGAGTTGGTGGTGGTGGTGGGTTGGTAAGCAAATGTTCAATATATGAAAACATATATTGAATTTCATCTCTAAGGCCAAAGATGACTGTGCAGTTGTGGATGCAACAAAGACAAGTATCCCCATGGGATTTAAGTAGCCTCCAAGGCACGGGATTAGCAAAGAATGGTGGTGCAATTGGTGGAGATGAGAGATGAGCATCAAGTGGTGTTATTGGTGAAAGTGAGATGGTAAGATGGGTGGACATGGGTTCTTGTGTAGGAAGTGGTGATGATACTTGTGGTGACAAGTGTGAGTTGATGTAGTCATTGATTGATGAGGTTGAGGGTATGGAGGATGAGGAAGTTCCATGAGTGGAAGGTGTTTTAGATGGTGCATTGGGTGCACTTGGGGATGAGCATTTGGGTGGAGGTGATGGTGTTTTGTTGTCTTCATTTGTTAAGTCAATGAAGAGTTGTTTTGGGGGGATGACCACAAGTTTTTGTTTCTTGGAGGCTTTGGAGTGTGAGGTGCTTGGTGGAGTCATGATGATTTAGATGGTGAATGATGAGATGAAGAATGGTGATTGTGGAGGGAATTTATAGTATGGAAATGGTTGATTTAGGTATGTATTTGAAATGGTTGAATGAGATTCTAAAATCAGTTGGGTTAAAATGGGAAATGGTAGCTGAAACTAGAGAAAGGGTTCACAAGATGCAAAAGAAAACAGTGAATCCAGTTCCAGATGGCCGGTCCCCTTAATTGTATGCCGGCCCCCTTAATACTTAAGGGGACCGCCTAGGGAATTAAGGGGCCGCCCATCTGGTGTTTTCCCAGACGACTAGAAACCCAAAATTTGCAGAATTTGGTGATTTTTCAAGTGTGTTTTCCCAGCAAGCTCTATTAGAAGTATATACTCTAGGAATGATGATATATAAACATATATATATATATATATATATATATATATATATATATATATATATATATATATATATATATATATATATATATATATATATATATATATATATATATATATATAACCAAATTTCATGCAAATAAACATATTATAATCCATTTTGAAAATAAGCATGGCATAACATTAAGATAGTAGCATGATAACAATTAAAGTCTAAACATCATTCAAGAGATAAACAAGAAATAATACAAGTATTTCCGAATAAATCGGGCAAATAGCAAATCATACAAATGTCAAATAGAACCAAGTAATAACAAGTAGCAATACATCAATATCTCCTACTTCTTCTTCTTTCCAAGCATCTTCCTAAACATCTTCCCAACGGATTTGAAACCTCCTCGAAGTTCTTCATGCATTTGTTGTTGACGATTGATGATAGACGTTTGACGAGTGAAGAGAAGCTCATCGGTACGTTCATGAGGAAGAGGAATTTGATACTCGGTATCATCAATATCGGAAAGATCTTCAACAAAGGTCGTGGGGGATGGAGTACTAACACGTGAGGTGTTTTCCTCCTCATCATCATCGTCATCACGATGAGATGTAGAACCACGAGGCCTAGAATACAAAGGAACACGAGATTTTCCTTTGTCACTTCGAGAACGACGAGTGCGAACACGAGTAAGTTGGTTCAAAGTAGGAAGGATATGAACGTAGTAGTCTCTTTGAAGATGTGGGTAATGTTCCATCACATAACGATAAAGTCGTGTGAGAAACATACCGTAAGGAAGATTGGCATTTGGGGTATTTTTGGCGGACATGATTCGATGAATAAAAAGATAAGCCAAATTGTATTGCTCTTCAGCAATTACACAATAAAGCATGTGGGCAATGCTCGCCGTGACATGATCACGGTGACCACCAGTACCAAACGCATTCTCTCGAATGAGTTCTTCCCACTTCTTCATATCTTGGCTTAGCTCTTTGAGGAGGATTTGATTGGCATAAATATCGACATTCTTCGACTTGATTACTTGACTAGTCGTACGACGTTCTAGTTCAAGCATTCGACGAATGTCTTCAGGACTAGGAATCTCAGAATAGTAGGGGCCATCCTGAGGACGATTTCTTTCAAGAGAGGAAAGATCTTATTCATTTGAGAAAACTGCTTGGCCGTTGTATGGGATTCGAAGAATTTGACCAAATTGAGCAAGAGTAAGAGTGATGAATTGATTTTGAATCATGAAGGAAATGAGGATATTACCATAGGGATTGGTTTGCACCGTCACTTGGCTATAGAAACCGAGGACAAAACGAGGAATGAGTGGTTCGTTAATTTGGAAAAGACATTCAAAACGAATATTGGTGAACATTCGTTCGGTTTGATCATTTTCATAGAAAGATGGATCGACAATTCGTCCTTCGTGAATGTTTCTATTTTCAATAGGACGATAGAAACATGCAACTGAAGGAGACATGCCAGGAGTAGAAGAGACATTTGGAATGTATTGTTTGGTTTTGGATACATCACCAACCGTGGTCTTAGGCATTTTCACCTAAACAATATAACAACAAAACTAGAATTAATATAAAAATAACTATCATGCATATGTTATATATATGTATATATAATTATATGCAATATATGTGGAACGAAATTCTACTTCGACACAAAAAAAAAATATTCAATGAAGTAATTTCATAATGTTCCTTTTATTTTGATTTTAAACTCGTTTAGAATATATAATATCAAAGAGTATGATATCATAATTCATTTCGAAATAAGGCTAGATATATATTAGATTATATATCTTCCATTTCGTAAGAGTTTGACACAACATAAGCTTGTTTAAAAGATTAAAATGCGAATTTTAGTTTTCAAAAATATCATTTTCGAGATAAACCAAACGCTCCCTTAACTAGATAAAAACATCCTAAAACATCAATATATATATTGATTATATATCTTGATGACGTCTATTGATTTTAGTAGTATTAACAAGTTTTATGAACAAGTTTTAAGTTTCAAATAACTACATATAGTTATAGTTTGTTCATGAACCAAACGCCCATGTTGTCTTCATGAACCATTTTATAACAAATTGAAAAGTATGTTTTGATTGTTTAGGATGTTAAAACAATGTAATGTAGTAAGTTTTAAGTAGTTTTTGAGAGTTATATCAACAATGTGCCTCTTGAAAAATAAAATTCAACAAGCGTTTATGGGCGATTAATGATTTTGACAAAATGATATGTTATACTAAATTTGAGTTGCAATACATCATCCTAATCCTATGGGGGAGCATTTGGTAGTTCAATTTCTAGCTTCTATTACACTTAAATTCGAATTAAAATAAATTTTAATAAAATGCATAATTATTGATTAGACACCAAATCGAATGAAATGTGATGAAATGCATGTTGGAAAACTTACAAAAGATGTTGTTATATGTTTGGTTGATGTTTGTCCTTTGCGAAACAACCCCAGATTGGTGATATGGTGGAGGATTTTGATGGTTTTGGGTGTTTTGGTTCGTACTCAGCAGCAATGGGGAAGAGATGAATGAGCAAATGGAGTGTTTGGGAATGGAAATAAGGTGGAAAACGTATTTGGAAGTGTCATATGGCCGGTCCCCTTAAACATTAAGGGGACCGCCCTCGATAACAAGCCGGTCCCCTTAATCTTTAAGGGGGCCGCCTTTGAAATTTTCGAAATTTCGCGGAATTAGTTTCTGGAACAAAAATATTTATACGTATATAATTAGATTTATAATATATCAAAAATACGTAAACGTTTATTGGCACGATGATAAAATCTTAACAATTTTTAATTACCGTTTCGATAATTAAAATGTACCTTTGATAATTTTGGTGAGTCTCCTAAAAGAGGACTTGATAGAATAACGTGAGGGGGGAAGGAAAGGGTTTGATAAAGAACAATTTCCTGGAGTTCTAGAAAGTCAACTAATGACGTATCTAGGTTATGTGCAAGCAATTATATATATATATATATATATATATATATATATATATATATATATATATATATATATATATATATATATATATATATATATATATATATATTTAATAAATTAAGTATAAGAGTATATATATGTAAATAAGTATATATATGATCGAACAAGTAGAGAGAAAAAGGCAAGCTATATCTATGCAAACAATGTAATTAACTAAAGCATATTTATCTAAGCATGGCAATGAGTTATGAAAGAATGGCGTACCCGGTGGTCTTCAAAAAATCTTCAAAATCATCAAGATGACATATAGACTTTGAAAAAGTCTATGTTGAGAGAAACTTCAAGATTGCCTCAAGGAATGTTCATCTAGCCATTCGATCCCCATTGTCTCTTTGGTCCAAAGTTGTTTGGTCCAAACATGTTTAACATTTGACTAGGATACATGAACGGTGGTAGTATACCCCAAGGATTGTAGCTTTGTTGGTAGTTCCACATTTGATTACTATTGTTATTATAGTTTTGCCTATTTTGGTTTCTTCTTGGTTGAGGTGTTTTAGACCTAGGTTTAGAATTATTTGATTTTCTAGGTGGTGGTGTTTTAGATCTTGTCTTAGATTTAGAAGATCCTACCTCGTTTTTCAAAGACGGTTTATAAAAAGCTTTTACTTCTTCATTGTTGGCAAGAGGTATTTTTCTATCATTTATAAGTATATACTTAGGATTAGATTTTAGAGGTTTTTGTTCGTTAGGTTCATTTTCGAATTTGACATTTTTAATCTCACTTGTTGAAGCTTCATTTGAGTTAAATCCTAAACCGGTTTTATCTCCGGATGTTCTTTGAATACTTATTATTTTATTAAGTGAGTGACTACTATTTTCAAATTTATTAAGTTTGCGAATTTCTTCCCTAAGTATTTCGTTTTCACCTTTAAGCACTTGACATGATTTGCATTCTTCAAAAATTTCTTTACCTTTTTCAAGTTGATGTATTTTAATTTTTAGTTCAAGTACTTCATTTTCCAATTGATTGTTTATGTATTTTAGTGATTTGTTTTTAGCCATTACTAGTTGTCCTAATTTGCATAGCCTACTATATTCATTATCTAGATCTTTCTCATCTAATGATAAACTTTCATCACTAAAATATTCGGTTTCGGAACGTACCTCATTTGATGTATTCGCCATAAGACACTTCTCTTCTTTTGTCGTTTCTTTCTCATCTTCATCACTATCACTCCAAGCGCCTCCAACAAAAGCTCTTTGATTTTGATCTCTTGTCATCATTGGACATTTTCCGATGAAGTGATTTGGATCACCACACTTGAAACATTTTCTTTCAATCTTGTTGTTCTTGTCATCCTTACTCTTTTGAAATGTTTTCTTTTCATCATGCGGTTGTCTTACGAATCTTCCTCGCCTTTTGAAGAATTTCTTGAAATCTCTTACGGCCATGGCGTATTCTTCGTCATCACTTTCGGAAGATGAGCTATCTTCGATACTAGATTCCTTTCTAGCTTTCAAGGCGATTGACTTGCTTTGCTCTCGTTTTTCTTTGACCATTTCGGAATCCTTCTTAATGATAACTTCGTAAACTTTTAGATTTCCAATTAATTCATCAAGTTGCAATGTTGACAAATTCTTCGATTCTTCAATAGCCGTCACTTTAGCTCGCCATTTTGGATGAAGATCCCTAAGAAACTTCCTAACAAAATTCTTACTAGAAAAATTCTCATCAAGTGCTTTTAAACTTGTGATGATAGTGTTAAATCTAGCAAAAGCATTATCAATTGATTCCTCTTCCGGAATCGTGAATTGCTCATATTGTTGAACAAGTAGATCTATCTTATTATCTTTGACTTGACTATTACCTTGGTGAGTTATTAGTAAAGAGTTCCAAATTTCTTTTGCGGTTTCACACATAAAGATCCTTTCGTATTCTTTACGTGAAAGCGCATTATAAATAACCATTTTTGCTTCATTATTTTTAGCAAGCTTTCTTTTTAAATCATCATTTTGTTTTTCAAAAGGTACGATTTCATCTTTCTTAGTTTCGGGGTTATTTTGAATAGGTAAAAAATCACCATTAGTAATAACATGCCAAAGATCAAGATCTTTTGACTTCACATAAGTTTCGAATCGATTTTTCCAATATAAAAATCCATCACTTTCAAATAGTGGTGGTCTTTGCATAGATTGCCCTTCTAAATATTTTTCAGATTCCATAGATCGTTACAAGTTTTAAAATACAATTTATTTTAAAGATCTTGCTAGACGTGGCTCTTGATACCAATTGTGGAAAACTAGAAGGGAGGTTGAATAGTTTTACATCTTTTTAAAAGTTTATTACCAAAATATTTTGTAGGTTATTAAAAAAAAAACTTTCGATTCGATCTCAAGTGAATTCAAAGGAAAACCAATATAAGCAATTCTAATCTAGTAATGAAAGTATTGAAATGTAATGATGAAAAGATAGAGTTAGAAAGATCAAACCACAACAAGCGAATTTATAGTGGTTCGGCTACAAGGACACCTTCCTTGCCCTACTCCACTCCCCGAGTACCACACTTGAGAGTTTTCTTCACTATGTCAACAAACTCCTTATGGTGGAGAAACCTTACACACCTTGGCTTACACGAGTTAACGACACTAAGCTAAATGTCGAGTTCTAATCGTAGCTAGAACCAATCTCACGACTTCTTCAAGGCTTCACACCTTCTTCACAACTTCATAACTTCTTCAAGGCTTCACACCTTCTTCACACCTTCACAACTTCACACCTTCTTCTATGCACAACTAATTCGCAACTGCTAAACTACTTTACAACACACCTAGTTTCTACAATCAACAAATTTACACAACACCTTTACAAATATCTAACACAACTACAATATGAAACTAGCTATTCACAACACTACTACAATTAGATGGATGTAGAAAAGTGTTCTTCTTCTTGCACTTGAATGGATGAAGCTTTGGATCACTTGGAAACAAAGACTTATGAATTATATGATCAAAGGATTTTAGATCTAGAAATGGAGGTTGGATCAGAAAGTTTAAAGTGCAAAAAGGTGAGAAAAATGTGTGAAATGATCCAGTATTTATAGGGCCAGATTTCACTGTTCTGGAGCGTGCCGGTCCCCTTAATCATTAAGGGGGCCGCCTAGTAAAATTAAGGGGGCCGCCCTCCTGAACGTTGGAAAAGTTTTTCTGGATAAAATTTGCCCTTTTTGGTTGGAAATTTGAAATCATATCTTTGTGGTTTAATATAGCATTACCAAAAATGATTTACAAATATATATAAAATGTTTATATCATTTTATAAGATGTTATGTCTTAAGAAAAAATTTCCTTTGATCATGTAATGCATAAGATGCTTAGTTTATGCATACCTTAAGTGATATAAGATGTAGAGGTAAATATTTGTTACCAAATACTTGTTTACGTCTTAATCTTGACTTAATTTGATTTGAGTTTTGTGATTATCAAAACATAGGTTTATTGAGAGATATTAATAACATTTTTAAACATTATTTATATCAACAATCTCCCCCTTTTTGATGATTACAAAACTCAAATTCATTAACTCAAAAATTAATTTTTAAACAAGTATTTTAGTGAGTTTATATTTACTTCTCCCCCTTTTTGTAGAATCAAAAAGGTTATTGATGAGGCGAAAAATGATCCATTTTTAGGGGGTCATTTAAGCCCGAATCCGAATTTATTTGATCAAATATTGCCCTAAATCGTTCCTTTTGTGATTTTAGGTACTTTGGGAGTGAAATCTGGAAAAGGAAGCAATTCGGACGTTTTTGGAGCATAAAAGTGAAGAAAACGCCAAAGTCTTAATTTTCCATGCTGGGAACAGTAGGTGAGGGCGTCAAGAGTAGTTCCCTGACGGCGTCAAGAGTAAAATTCCATGACGATCCAGAAGAGATTTGACGGCGTCATGAAGGTAGGGCGTCAAGAGTAAAAGTCATGACGGCCTGGAAATGATTTGTACTTGACGGCGTCAAATGTAGATCTAGGCAGTCCGAGGATTGTTTTGGCGGCGAGGTGACGGCGTCACCTAATTAGTCTTGACGCCGTCAGAACCCTTTTCCTATATGTAGTTTTCTAATTTATCACATTTAGAAAGAGAAGTTTTGGGGAGAAACCCTAAGTACGATTTTGGTGTAACTTTACAGGTTTTTCAAGGGTTCCAATCCCTTGATACCTTGCATGTTTAATCAAGATAAGTGTTCTTCTAATTCAATCAATATGTCTATGTGTTGGTTGTCTATATCATGTTCTTGTCTTAATTCTATCATGCTAGGCTAGATCTATCTTGTGTTTGCTTAGATCTAATGAAACCTAGATATTGATTATGTGTTGATTACTTGTTTATTCTTGTCTTGGATGAATGATTTATATGTTAGGCTTAAGAAAACTGGCAGATCTCCAATTGGTAACATGCTTGAACGTCTTAAGAAACATGAACCAACGCGCACTAGGTCTTTATTGGTTGTATTTAATGCATGAGCCACTGTTTACAATCCCTATAGTTGTGCTGGGCATGGTGTAGGAGGAGATAAGAGCTCATAGAATTGGGGAGTTATGTGTGCCACCCCATGAATGGTATTAAGGAATACGATCCGTCATCCATACAATTATAACAAGTAATTAACGTGTAAAAGATATCTAGGGAGTAGTGAAATCTAAGTAAACACATTTTCTCCAATTACTGCTCACAACTTTAGTATAATTAGTTTATTTTCATTTTTAGTATTTTATTTTGATTGCATCTTAGTATTGGGTTAGTTGAATAGCAACTAATTCCGCCCAAATCCTTCAAACCCGAGATTTTAAATTGCTTTCCATAAAATATAAAAATACAAAAATAATCATCCCTCACCTTTAGAACTAGTTATTTAGGCTTTCTAATCCTAGCGACACTATTCCTAAGCTGAACGATCAATCCCCCGGTACTTGTCACTATACTATACTACAACGATCAGGTACACTGCCTGGTGGGAGTTGTAAGCTTCTTAAGATCCCTTGAGAGGTAAAGCCTGTTGCGATTCCCACGCATCAAGTTTTTGGCGCCGCCGCCGGGGAATAGTTATTGTCTAGGTTATAATTTCTTTGTATTAGGTCTACTTGCTAAATTCCTTTCTAGTAAGATTTTATTTTTATTTTTAGGTTTTCTTTAGTCTATCTCATTTCTTCGTGCCTTTGTTCGTAACTCTTTACCATCCGACATCATGGAAGGTGGTAACATCTTTGAACCCGTCATCCCACCACAACAAAACCCACCACTAGAACCCCTTAGGCCCCAAACCTTAGGAGAGTATTCCCGACCTAGCCACCAAGGCTACCGAAACACCATTGAGCTCACCGGAGCCAATGTGACCCCCTTGCGATCCGACACCATCCGGTTGGTGCAAAGCGGATGCGCATTCCATGGACTTCGTTCCGAAGATCCAAACCAACATCTTAAGGACTTTCTCAAAATCGTAGATTCCATAGACCTAGGTGTTGAAACTAGAGAGACTACCCGTTTACGCCTATTCCAATTCTCTCTACAGGATCAAGCTAGTCAATGGCTTGAGCGTTTACCCGCGGGATCCATCACCACATGGGATGATCTCACCACTCGTTTCCTTGCTTAATTTTTCCCACCGGGGAGAACTACTAAGCTTAGAAATGACATCTTGATATTCCAACAACATCAAAATGAATCTCTTTATGAAGCATGGACTCGTTTCAAGGACTTACTCCAAAAAGACCCTCATCATGGCATAGATCTTTGGCTCCAAGTCCAAATCTTTTATGACCATATTGACATCTCCACGAGGCGAGCCATTGACCAATCGGCCGGTGGTAAGCTACGTGATCTTAGTGCGGAAAAATCATGGGAACTCATAGAAGATCTTGCTCTCTATGACAACGAAAGTTGGAATGATCCCCGTGATTTGAACAAAACGGTCAAGGCAATATATTTGCCTTCGAACAATTCTAGCACTCCCGACCGTAGGATCATGGAACTTGAAGGTCGAGTCAAGTCTCTCATGAAATCTTACGAAGCCCAAAAACCTTCAAGCCAAGTAAGCAGAATCGTTTCTACATGCAAGTTATGCAATGGCCCTCATGAAACTCATAACTGCATGGAACTTCCAAAACGTGCTTATAATGAATTCACGTCATCACACATTGGTCGAGATCCTCGAACTTCTGACAAGGCTTATGAGGCATGGAAGGATAAACCTAATTTCAGAGGGCACCAAACGCGAAGCGTATCCTTCAATGACTCCTCACCACTCACTTGGTCCGAGCATTTTCCATCACAAGGCATTCCTAGGCAAAGCTGTGAAGATACTTTAAAAAAATTCATTCTATCTCAAGAATTACAGCTCGCTACGCTCGAGGCCAAATTTAGACAACAGCAGGATGATGTGAATAACAAGATTTGTAATCTGTTAACTGCTATCAAAGAGCATGTTGTTAATAAGCCCATTCACGTTGATGAGGTTAAGTCTGTTACCGTCATGAGTCCACCAACCTCCCCTGTGAAAATAAAAAGTCCTAGCAAGTTATTCAAACATCTATCCCCTAATGGAAAAGAGCCTGTCAACCCCCTAGGACCAGTCCATTTCGTAAACACCATCACCACGATATCTGCTTTTACACCCAACCCAACCCAGCAACCAACTAACAAATCTGGTCATGCAGCTAAAGATGAGACCTCAAGGGTAGACCATGATTCAGCCAGAAAACCTACCAACTCATCCGAGCAATACACCGCGCAAGAATTTGGCAAACCGGATGAAGGGAAAGATAAATCGGAAGAGCATGAGAGAAGTCCAACCATTTTGGGTAAATCAATTATAGAAGAACCCGAGAGAGTAATGGAAAATTTATCAATTAGGATTCGAGAGCTTGTTTACAATACTGACCTCACCGTGGTTGATGACTTGGACCCTCTCACCAATCAACCGTTAACCAACCTTGTCCTTGGGACACCATTTATCAATGAATCGGGAGCAATCCTTGATGAGAAATATGGTAGTGTATTACTCACCAATGGTGTTAGGAAGGTAATTTTTCGTAGGGATAATGAGGAGGTGTACGAGTATCGTCCTTCCCTTGAGGGGAATCTATATGGGTCGAAGGATGGAGAGTCGGGGAAGATAAGACGGCGTGATCCGAATAATCTCAAAATCCTCTGCATGATCGGTCTTAAGTACTTCGATAACATCTACATTAATGTATTTCTGCCAAAGAATTTTATGTCATTGTTCCATTATAACAATATCTGCAGATGGGGGATGATTTACAAGGGAGAGAAAGTGGTAGGTAAGGATCATGAAATCTAGGTGTTCGTAGGAAATATGGCATTCTCTATGGAATTCACGATTGTGGACAACATAGAAGACTATGTCGACCCTAGGTTATCACAAGTCGTCTTTGGAGCACCCTTTTGTGAAATCACTAATTTGATAGTGGACGACTTGAACGGAATCATGACCTTCACTGATGGGATTAGGAGGATTTCATACCAAACGCCATACAAGAGAAAAGACCTTAAGGAAATCGATTGTGACGGTCTTGATAAGATAAGTTCCCAACTTATTTTGTGTGATGAAGATGTTAGGAGAGGGTGTAGAAATATTTCTGATTTATCATGTGGATTCTTTAAGAATGATAGTAAGCTTGGTTCTAAGTATCGACAAGATATTTTAGAGTTCGAAGACCCGAAGTACTTGCACTATGAAAGCGATACTGGTTTAGAAGACGACCTAGAGAGTGAAACCAATGATGAAGTCACGTAGTAACCCATGACCTTGAGTCTAGCTACAAGACTCGTAAATAAAGAAAAGCGCTTCTTGGGAGGCAACCCATGTTTGTGTGATTTTATTTTTGTTTGTTTGTTATTTGCTTCCGTATGCATGCTTAGTTTTTATTGTTGGTCGATCATGTTTCTAAACTAAATAGTGGAAATACTTTACTTTGTTGTTTAGCCTAGTCTTAACTCCACCTAAAAGTATTTTTGCAAAAGATAAGTGTAAGGGGAAACCCCAAATATGTTTTTAAGAAACAAACCGATCATGATCCTCCACAATAATAAATGAACATGTATATTCGTATTTGTTAGAGTCAAATGCTTGTATTGAGTCATAATGAAGTTTTGCAGGATTTTCCATGAAGTAGGACCAAGTTTTTCCAGAAATTTTCCGGAAACTTAACATAAGAATTTCTGCAGGTCAATTCTGACGGCGTCAGGAGTTTACTCTTGACGGCGTCGGGTGTAAAAATCTGGAAATTTTACCGGTTTTGTTTTTCTAACGGAGTCTTATAGTTTTTGTGAATTATTAAGTTTTATAATCTCCAGGAGATCTGCAAACTTCATTCCACAAGCATTATATCTTATCTTGTTTTCTAGGATTTAGTAACTTATATAGGATGCCGCCGATTTTATGCGAGGTTGTCTTGTCTATTTTGTCAGGTTTTACAGGTTATGTATGACAAGAAGATGATTTATATTCTGGAAGGGAAGCTTTGATTGTTCATTTTCTTGGAGGAAGATTTAACCTGGCCATCCTATTATCCATACCGAGCGAATCAGGGGAGTATTTGATTTCATTCTCTTTACTTTTTCACTTTTACATTCTTTACTTGAATATTGGGGACAATGTTCATTTTAAGTGTAAGGGGAGGGTAAAAAGATGATACCTTACATATGCACTTTCGCTTGAGTTTGTTTTGTTTAATGGTAGATGTGTAATAAAACTATGAGAAATACTTGTTAGTGCAATTTTAGCGCCAAATTTAAAAAATTTTACAACATTTAGGAGTGAAACTTTAGCCATAGCAAGCGTCTCATGGATAGGAGATTGTATGACTAGCACATAACCGTATATTCAGAAAAATTTTCCACCCAAATATGTGAGGTTCGCCTTTAGATTTGATAGGAAAAGCATTTACTATTAGTGCTTATGAGTGTACCGGTAGCATTTAGATTCTAGAACTTGCGTTAGTGATGCATCCCGAGACCGCTAGTGAGGCTACATTCGTGTGGTTGGATTTACTACATGATAAGAGGCATTAGGATCACCCTTGTGTTAAACCCGTATCATGATTACTTGACCATTTAAGTCATTACTTGGCTAGTTAAGTCAACTAATTTTTCCCACACCCTTAGCGTTGTACTCATTTTTAGTACACGATACCCCTAGTACACCCCTCCGAGCCTATCTTTTCGTTTCTAACTTTAAGCATTTTACTTAAAGGAAGAATTTGTTACACTCCACTTAAATGTACAACCAAATCGCCTTAGCCTTCCGTGTATGCACTCATCTTTAGTGCATTATTGTTATTTGTTAAACCCTAAGTTAACTTTCTAATTGATTACATGGTTGCTAAGTCGAGTCATATCCTTGTACATATTGTTTTGGGACGATTGGGATTCATGGGTAAGTACTTATTTTATGGAGTAATGGGGAAGAACATCATTTATTACCCCCATACGTACGTTAATCTTAAAAGTGCTCCAAGTGTTTTGATTTTCTTAATTCGAGTCATTAGTTTAGTTGATTGTAAAGTATGTAAAGATTCAAGTGTAAGGGGAATTCCCATTCCCTATGATGTATTATTTTGGATGGTAGGGTAAAAGTGTTTGCAAAAAAAAAAAAAAAAAAAAAAAAAAAAAAAAGAGAAAAAACATACGGACTACCATCCCTTTTTATTCTATGTTCATTTTATGTTTTTGTTATTTTTCATTTATTAGCTTAAGTCGAGTCTAGTCTTGGCTTAGCAACGCCATTTTGTACATGTAATTAACTAAGATTGTTAACTCGCCACCAGTAAAACTTCCTTTATCCAACAAAACCGTGTATTTCATATCCCTACACCTAACGTTACAACCCTTTTAAAAGACCTCTTTGATAGTTTATCCTAGGTGCTTACGCCATGTGGTGGAGGTTTGATCCTTTCCCAAGCCTATGGTAATCTATTTTGCTATGACAGGTAGTGAGAGATATCTTCCGTTTCCATAATGTAATTTACACTTTATTACACCCGAGAGATGTGAGTATCTAAACACTATTTGTGAGGTGCTTGTGTATGACCTCCGTGCTTGTCTATTGGTCTTTAGTGGAACGATTATTTGTTGTAATTACTTTTATATTAGTGTTAAATGACCCCTAACTTGTATTTTGACTAGAATAAAAGCGCATTTGCTTGAGGACAAGCAAATCTCAAGTGTAAGGGTATATGATGAGGCAAAAAATAATCCGTTTTTAGGGGGTCATTTAAGCCCGAATCCGAATTTATTTGATCAAATATTGCCCTAAATCGTTCCTTTTGTGATTTTAGGTACTTTGGGAGTGAAATCTGGAAAAGGAAGCAATTCGGACGTTTTTGGAGCATAAAAGTGAAGAAAACGCCAAAGTCTTAATTTTCCATGCTGGGAACAGTAGGTAACGGCGTCAAGAGTAGTTCCCTGACGGCGTCAAGAGTAAAATTCCATGACGATCCAGAAGAGATTTGACGGCGTCATGAAGGTAGGGCGTCAAGAGTAAAAGTCATGACGGCCTGGAAATGATTTGTACTTGACGGCGTCAAATGTAGATCTAGGCAGTTCGAGGATTGTTTTGGCGGCGAGGTGACGGCGTCACCTAATTGGTCTTGACGCCGTCAGAACCCTTTTCCTATATATAGTTTTCTAATTTTTCACATTTAGAAAGAGAAGTTTTGGGGAGAAACCCTAAGTACGATTTTGGTGTAACTTTACAGGTTTTTCAAGGGTTCCAATCCCTTGATACCTTGCATGTTTAATCAAGATAAGTGTTCTTCTAATTCAATCAATATGTCTATGTGTTGGTTGTCTATATCATGTTCTTGTCTTAATTCTATCATGCTAGGCTAGATCTATCTTGTGTTTGCTTAGATCTAATGAAACCTAGATATTGATTATGTGTTGATTACTTGTTTATTCTTGTCTTGGATGAATGATTTATATGTTAGGCTTAAGAAAACTGGCAGATCTCCAATTGGTAACATGCTTGAACGTCTTAAGAAACATGAACCAACGCGCACTAGGTCTTTATTGGTTGTATTTAATGCATGAGCCACTGTTTACAATCCCTATAGTTGTGTTGGGCATGGTGTAGGAGGAGATAAGAGCTCATAGAATTGGGGAGTTATGTGTGCCACCCCATGAATGGTATTAAGGAATACGATCCGTCATCCATACAATTATAACAAGTAATTAACGTGTAAAAGATATCTAGGGAGTAGTGAAATCTAAGTAAACACATTTTCTCCAATTATTGCTCACAACTTTAGTATCATTAGTTTATTTTCATTTTTAGTATTTTATTTTGATTGCATCTTAGTATTGGGTTAGTTGAATAGCAACTAATTCCGCCCAAATCCTTCAAACCCGAGATTTTAAATTGCTTTCCATAAAATATAAAAATACAAAAATAATCATCCCTCACCTTTAGAACTAGTATTTAGGCTTTCTAATCCTAGCAACACTATTCCTAAGCTGAACGATCAATCCCCCGGTACTTGTCACTATACTATACTACAACGATCAGGTACACTGCCTGGTGGGGGTTGTAAGCTTCTCAAGATCCCTTGAGAGGTAAAGCCTGTTGCGATTCCCACGCATCAGTTATGCCGACAATTTTTAAACGTGAAAAATTGACGGGTAGATATCTCCCCTTGATGTGTACTCCCCCTCGTTTGGGGGCACCAAGAGAACGAGCTATGTGACATACCAAAGGGGTTGGAACGTCAAAGATTTTTTCGATTTTTCTTGGTGCGGATTTTTCCTTAATCTTCTCCTTAATTCTTGATATGAATTTGTCTGCTAAATCCATAAAAGCATTACGAGTGCTTTCCATGCGTGCTTCTAAGTGCCGAATTTGTTTTTCCTGATTATTCATGAAGGTTACCATTATCCCTTCGAACTCCTCTTGTCGTGAACGTTCAGGAAAATTACGTTTGTTAATCGCACTCACACGTATATTAGGACTCCTTGCGGTTTCAGCAACAGGCATTTCAGCTCGCATTAATTCTTTTACCTGCTTCTCGATATTTCCCAATAATTGTTCTTGGGTAGTGTTTACGTAATCAAGTTTCCCCTTACTTGAAAACATCGGGTCCTCCCATCCTTCTTCTTCGTATTGTGCTAACCCCTCAAGAACTTTCGAGCATTCATCAACGCTAAGTCTGTTTAGCCTGCCATTGACTGCGTAATCTATAGCCCTTCTCGTTTGATAGTTAACTTTATCGTAAAAGATTTGAATCTGGAACCATGGTTCGATGCCATGATGAGGGACTTTTCGGAGTAGGTCTTTGTATCGAGTCCATGCTTCGTAAAAGGTTTCACCTTGACGTTGTTGGAACATCAAGATGTCATTTCTAAGCTTGGTAGTTCTCCCCGGTGGGAAAAATTGAGCAAGGAAATGAGTGGTGAGATCATCCCATGAGGTGATGGATCCCGCGGGTAAACGCTCAAGCCATTGACTAGCTTGATCACGTAGAGAGAATTGGAATAGGCATAATCGGGTTGACTCTCTAGTTGTAGCATCAAGGTCTATAGAATCTACGATTTTAAGAAAGTCCTTGAGATGTTGATTTGGATCTTCGGAACGAAGTCCATGGAATGCACATCCGCTTTGCACCAACCGGATGGTGTCGGATCGTAAGGGAGACACATTGGCTCCTTGGGTGAGCTAAATGGTGTTTCTGTAGCCTTGGTGGCTAGGTCGGAAGTACTCTCCTAGGGTTCACCAGGCATTACCTCTCGAGGGATCTCGAGAAGCTTACAACCCCCACCAGGCAGTGTACTTGATCGTTGTAGTATAGTATAGTGACAAGTACCGGGGGATTGATCGTTCAACTTAGGAATAGTGTCGCTAGGATTAGAAAGCCTAAAGACTAGGTCTAGAGGTGAGGGATGATTCTTTTTGTATTTTTTATGTTTTTATAAAAGCAAGTAAAATCTCGATTTTTAGAGGAAGTGGGCAGAATTAGTTGCTAATCAACTAACCCAATTACTAAAGATGCAATCAAAATAAAATAATAAAAATGAAAATAAACTAAATTATACTAGTGGTGTGAGCAATATATGGGAGAATTGTGTTTACTTAGATTTCACTACTCCCTAGATATCTTTTATAGGTTAATTACTTGTTACAGTTGCGTGGATGACGGATTGTATTCCTTAATACCATTCATGGGGTGGCGTACTTACTTCCCCAATCCTATAAGCTCCTACTTCACTCCTATGTCGAGCCGGCTAAGAAGCTCCTAACATGGGATCACTAGAATTCGCTCATGCATTAAATACAATCATAAAAACCTAGTACACATCGGTTCATGTTTCTTAAGACGTTCAAGCAAGTTACACAATGGAGATCTGCCAATTTTCTTTAGCCTAACATTGAAATCATTCATCCATTACAACTATAAACAAGCAATCAACCTATAATCAACATCTAGGTTTCATTACATCTAAGCAAACACATGAAAGATCTAGCCTAGCATGTTATAATCAAGACAAGTATAAGATATATTCAAACAACACATAGACATATTGAATGAATTGAAAGAGGACTTATCTTAATTGAACATGAAAGGTTTCAAGGGGTGAAAACCCTTGAAAATACTGTTACAAACGACCTAGGGTTTATTAGGTTCGATCCTAGTATTCTCCACACAAGTTCCTCCTTTAATGAATGAAAAATAGAAAAGTATATATAGATTTTGTGAGGTGACGGCGTCAAGAGTATATGTCTGACGCCGTCATCTCGCCGCCAATAAAGTCCTCGAACTGCCTAGATCTGGGTTTGACGCCGTCACGTGTAATCTTTCTTCAGGCCGTCACTAAAATAACTCTTGACGCCCTTCTCTTGACGCCTTTAGGTTTTCTCTGGGTCGTCATGCAATTTGCTCTTGACGCCGTCATCATTTCCTTCTTGACGCCGTCAGGTACTGTTCCCAGCATGGAAAATTAAGTCTTTGCCGTTTTCTTCACTTTTATGCTCCAAAAACGTCCAAAATGCTTCCTTTTCCAGAATTCACTCCCAAAGTACCTAAAATCACAAAAGGAACGATTTAGGGCAATATTTGATCAAATAAATTCAATTCCGGGCTTAAATGACCCCCTAAAAACGGTTCATTTTTCGCCTCATCAGAAAGATACACATAAGATAGAATCAAACAATACATAGACATATTGAATGATTAATGATGTACTTATTTTTATTCAAACACGGAAGAAAGAAGGGTTTGAAACCCCTTCAAGATGCAGGAAATTCGACCTAGGGTTTTTACAAAACTTGTTCCCCAAAAGTTCCACATAATACAATGAAAAATTGGAATATATATATATATATATATATATATATATATATATATATATATATATATATATATATATATATATATATATATATATATATATATATATATATATATATAGACTATGCATCCTGACGGCGTCATGTGTTAACCTCTGACGCCGTCAACTTGCCGCCAAGTTGAAATTCGTGTTGCCTAGATCCACTTCTGACGCCGTCATGTAGAGAAACACTTTGGGCCGTCACTAGTATTTGGACCCTGACGGCCTTGGTGACGCCGTCAGGTCAATAACAAAGAAAATGTTCTGGCCCGTCACGTTATAAGTTCCACATCCACCTCTTTTGCCACTCTTGACGCCGTCACTAGTAAACCTTGACGTCGTTAGGTACTGTTCCAGCAAGGAATTTTGAGACTTTGCCGTTTTCTTCACTTTTCTGCTCCAAAAACGTCCAAAATGCTTCCATTTCCAGATTTCTCCTCAAAAGTACATAAAATGACAAAAGGAACGATTTAGGGCAATAATTGATCAAATAATAACGAATTCGGTCTTAAATGACCCCTTATATGTGGTACACTTTTCGCCTCATCAAATACCCTTATATTTGAGATTTGCTTGTCCTCAAGCAAATGCGCTTTTATTCTAATCAAAATACAAGTTAGGGGTCATTTAACACTAATATAAAAGTAATTACAATAAATAATCGTTCCACTAAAAACTAAAAACAAGCACAGAGGTCATACACTAGCACCTCACAAATAGTGTTTAGATACTCACATCTCTCGGGTGTAATAAAGTATATATCACAATATGGAAATGGAAAACATCTCTCACTACCTGTCATAGCAAATAGATTATCATAGGCTTGGGAAAGGATCAAACCTCCACCACTTGGCGTAAGCACCTAGGATAAACTATCAAAGAGGTCTTTTAAAGGGTTATAACGTTAGGTGTAGGGATATAGAAAAACATGGTTTTGTTGGATAAAGGCAATATTTACTGGTGGCGAGTTAATCATCTTGGTTAATTACATGTACAATATGGCGTTTCTAAGCCAAGACTCGACGCGACTTAAGCTAATAAATCAAAAATAACAAAAACATAAAACAAACATAGAATGAAACGGGATGGTAGCCCGTATGTTTTTCTCTTTTCTTTTTCTATTTTTTTTCTTGATTTTTTCGATTTTTTATTTTTTTTATTTTTTTATTTTTTATTTTTTTGCATACACTTTTACCCAACCATCCAAAATAATATATCATAGGGAATTGTTAGGAATACGTTTATTCATATGAAGACTCGGTCACCCCGAGTATAGTTTAGCATGTTGTAGCTCGTAGTAGTTATATATTAGTTAGAACGTAGTTTAGTGTTAGTTAGTATTTGTGGAGTCGGGCCGGGTCTTTACCCACTGTCAGCTCGCTCCACAGCCCGTTTCAGGGGGCGTTTTTATTGTAACTATAAATACCCTTTCCCACCCAATGAAAAGGGTTGGACCTTCATTTGCAATATAACCTTTCACTAGTTTTCTCTCAAGATTCCCTTCACTTTCTCTCTCTAACATCTCACTAGAATCTACACACATTAATCTTCCTAAACACAAAACCAACTATGTTCTTTCATTAGGGTATATTACAATTGGTATCAGAGCCATGGTTTCATTCTAGGGATTGTGTATACTCGGATTTGTTGCTTGGTTTTGTGGTTTGTGTATGGTTCGAATTGCTTTAGTGGTGTTCTCATCTCTTTGATCTCGTTAGGTGTAGATTTTGGTAGTTTGTTTGTACTTTCTTATCTAGAAGTGTTTGAGGCATTGTGTGTAGCTCTTAGTTTAGTAACATCATCACTTTCGTGTAGTTTGGAGATAATTCGTGTGATACTTCATACTAGCGAGTTGATCATTCTTGGTAGAGAGTTGGCAGGTTTGTATAGCGAGTTGGGGTTAGCGTTTTGGCGCTTTGCTATTTTGGGACTTTAAGACAAAACGCTAGACAGTGACGTTTCTGTCTTATTGGTCTAGCGAGTTGAGGAAGCCAGCGAGTTGGCATAGTTAGAGGTTTGATCTGTTTAGCGGGGTACTATTTCTAGCGAGTTGGTGAGACTAGCGATTTGATGCTACTAGCGAGTTGGTGAATGCAGTGAGTTGATAAGGTCCAGCGAGTTGTGGTCATATCTCTAGCGAGTTGATATTAGTAGCGAGTTGGCGTATGCAGAGATTTGATCAGACCTTAGCATGTTGATTTATTCTTAGCGTGTTGACTTAGTGCATACTGATCCAGCGTGTTGAGCTATATCCAGCGAGTTGACCATACTAGCGAGTTGTTCCTGTGTTCAGCGAGTTGGTGTTGTCAGAGGGTTGATACATTTTAGCGATTTGTTCACTTCTAGCGAGTTTGTGCACTTGTAGCGAGTTGAACTGTTTTGTGGTGTGTTGATATACTTCAGAGACTTGGTGTGTCTAGCGAGTTGAGGGCTTAGCGAGTTGTGTTATTCTTAGTGAGTTGGTTATGTTACATTAGTGAAACTTGTGTGCTGTCACGACTTAAGTTGTTACCACTATTTCTACAGTAACTTGACATTGTGAGGTTAATCTTACGACTTGACTTTTTGCTTTAATAGTAACTTGACGTTGTGAGACTAAACTTACGATTTGACTTGTTTTCTGTGGAGAGGTTGTAATTCGACTTGTTGCAACAAAACACGAAATACACTTGTGTTTACAACTTGGTACTAGGACTTACTCACTTTCCATAGCATGGCAAGCACTTCCTCTGATGACATTCAGGCTGCAGGGTCGGATACTCGTCCTCCAATGCTGGACAGGACCGACTATGAATCATGGGCACAAAGGATTCGTCTTTACTGTTTAGGAAAGGAAAACGGGGTTAACATTTTGAAATCCATCGATGAAGGACCCTTTTAAATGGGAGTCACAATTGCTGCTACTAACGACCAACCTGCTGTAGTTGGTCACTAGAGACACAATTGCTGCTACTAACGACCAACCTGCTGTAGTTGGTCCTAACAGACCTCGCACCTACGATGAGTTATCTGAGGAATAAAAGAAACGCTATGATGCCGACATCAGGGCATCAAACATTGTCATTCAAGGGCTTCCTAAAGATGTCTACAAACTCATCAACTACAACACAAAAGCCAAAGCAGTTTGGGATAATGTAAAAATGCTTCTTGCAGGGTCTGAGTTAACCAAAGAAGATCGTGAGTCTCAGCTATATGATGAATTTGAGCACTTCAAAATGAATCCAAGTGAAAGCATCACAGACTATTATGTCAGATTTCACAAGCTGGTCAATGATATGAGAATCATCAAGATGACAATGCCCAACATTTAGCTTAACTCCAAATTCGTGAACAACATGGCACCTGAATGGGATAGGTTTGTTACAGCTGTTAAACTCAACAAAGGTCTTAGGTACACCAATCATGAACAACTCTATGCATATCTGCAACAACATGAGAAGCATGCTGCTTATGATCGTTTAATGCAAGAAAAACTCAATCCGTCAACTACAAATGACTCTCTTGCTTTCGTCTCAAATGTTCGGCAGCTTAATCAATCATCAATTGATCCACCTCAATCACAACATCCTTTGTCCAGGTCCACTAATCAAGCATCAACTCCTTCACCATCTGCCCTAAACACCCATCTAGACTCTGGATATTCCTACGTTGACATGATGATCGATAATCATTCCAATCAAGTCTCATTGTTGGTTCAACAGTTTAGGGCAGCTCTTCCATCTACTAATAACCAACTTTGGACCTCATCCAACCCTCGTAATCAGGCAGTCATAGAGGATGGTAGAGTTGTGGTGCAAAATGTGCAAGGAAGACAGAATTTGAATCAAAGAAATGCTGGTATTGGGAATGGGAACTATAGAGTTGGTAATGCTCTTCAAGGTCAAGCCAGGCAACCTAAATGCTACAACTGTGGAGGAATGGGTCACATAGCTAGGAATTGCACTCAACCAAAGCGTCCTCAAAACTCAGAATACTTCAAAGACAAGATGCTGCTTATGCAGGCACAAGAAAATGGGACTGTTTTGGATGAGGAAGCCTTACTCTTTCTGGCTGGTGATGACGGAAATACATTTGATGTTGATGTAGCTAATCAACCGGTTCAAGACATAGCACTCAATGACCCGAATATCTTCCAAGTTGAGGACTGTGATGCATTTGACTCTGATGTTGATGATGAACCCACTGCTCAAACCATCTTCATGGCTAATCTGTCTGCTGCTGTTTCCTCTCCACAACAGTCTGGATCTTCCATCACATCTGCCATCTCTGAGGTACCAACTTCACTAAACCAAAATGACTTTGCCAATCCACAGAAGGTGTAGTATACTCTAATGTAGGAACATGGATGATTATGTGTTTAGGATGATTGTTTGTAAATATTTCTAGTGAGAGAAGTTAGAGAGAGAAGGAGATGAAACCTTGAGAGAAAAATAGAGAAATGTTAGATTGCAAATGAAGGTCCAACCCTCTCCACTAGTGGAGAGGGGTATTTATACAAACTACTAAACGCCCCATAAAACAGGCTGTGGATCGAGCTGACAGTGGGTAAAGACCCGACCCGACTCCACAAATATTAACTAATTATAATCTACGTACTAACTACTATGATAAATACTACAAGCTACAACTTGCTAAGTTATACTCGGGGTGACCGAGTCTTCAGATGAATAAACGTATTCCTAACAATCTCCTCCTAAGGGAGGTCACCCCAGAAAATAAATATTGAATCATAGCATTCAAGTCTTTGAAGACATCTTTGTAGCTCGTAGCCTTTTAATTCTTCATTGTTGAGATCTTTGTGCTTTAAGTGGAAGACTCTAGATGACACCTTCAATGTGATGGATGATCTTTGGAAATAGCTTCAACTTCATCATCCAAATGAGTGTCTGAGGGTCATCTTTGAGCAGTAACGTCTCCATGTGATATGAACATCTTTGTGTTGGCATGCTCACACTTTTTCAGGATCATGATCTTCTGCATCAGAGTTGTAGAAGCATATATGAGGCCCAATCAATGATCATGATTTCTTAGATTGTGATGTTGAAGTGTGAGCATGTGTTGATAGATCAACATCTTTTCAGCAATCAACTACAACCGTCAGAAATTCTTGCAAGTAGACAGTTAGCAACAAATCATCCGGTACTTACAGGTTTGGAATTAGAGATCATCAACAGCATAGTGTGGAGACTCCTTCTAACCCTTACCATGACCGTTCCCAATCGGCAAACCCTGAAAGGATTTACACGAACTACCTAAGTAGATCAACGATTGGGTGAGTCACTGGAGATCACTCCACGACTGTTGACCGTTATTAACCATCGGACCACTAAGCGTAATCCACAAGGAATTACCTAAGTGACCTGCTTTCAGGGCTGCTTGATGTTGACCCTGGCAGGAATTTCCATTCAATCACTCGGAGTTTCTAAAGCAACATCCCTCATAAATGTTCTGGCAGATTGCGAAGATCTCCGTAGGACTCATAGTTTACCCCTTGTGTCCTTAATGTTGAGCAACCAGGGTATAAGTAGCACGTGTTCCTATGAGATCTTTTTATGCATCTCGAGGCTCTAGACTCAATAAGTGCACTTGGTTTTCCGATGCGGAGATTAGGGCGAGGTCTCCTGCTTCAATATCAACCATCTCTAAGAGATATGTCGATAAATTACACCGGTTCCCCGTGAGAATGAAACAAGTTCTTTTAAGAGAACTTGAGTGGCTAGAAGGTTTAGTGCATTGCGCCACTGGGTCCATGACGTCTTGTCTTCAATACCGATGTCACCTTAGCAACCATCAGTAGATTAAGAATTGAACCCGGTTTCTGCCCTAAGGTTGAATAATTGGAGGGCCATTTCTTTTCACCCTTTCTCATTTCATTTCTTTTTAATTCTTCAACCCCTTCTTTCTCCATTCTCACATTTCTCCTTTTTTCATAATCAAACCTACGGACTTTCTAATACTATCTATTTGGTATTGTCCATGGGTAGATCCCTCCGGCTTTGGCGGATCATAGGACGGTTTTCCTAACCTTAGCCACCTTATAACTTCATGACTATCCTATGTGGCCATACACCAAATCATTGAAAATTCTCTCAACGTGTTTATGATTGAGAAACACATTTTGTTAACACAATGAGAGTTTTGTCATTTTTCAAATGCTCCCCCTTAACATGTGCTCATATGTATTGATTTGAAAATTTGCACATGTCGGGAAGAGTTGCACTTTTTGAATTGATCTACCTTAAGTGAACATGACCGGGCATTCGTGACACGCTTACATCACTAGTTACACTAGCTTGAAGTTATTACCCGGCCCGATCGGATTCACTCAAGGTTTCTCGAAACGGTACATTCTACTCAAACTAGTCCTTTTCGAGACAAGCTTACATCACTGGTTAAACCAGCTTGAAGTTATTACCCGTCCAGGACTAGTCCTTTCGATTCAAGACAGTTGTGTTTCGTCAATTCATGAGTCAAGACTGAGATGCACTCATATGAGATGCAAGGATCCTTTTTCACAAAACATTTTGCTCCCCCTCATTATGTGCATTGATAAACATAAGAGTTTGGCACATAGGAAAGAGCATATTTTTGTTTTTGGGTTCAAAACATCACGTTTTAATCAGTTTTTCATATTTAAATCACATCTTCTCCCCCGATCAAAAATTTCAAACCAATTGAGATTTGTGATCCCAAGTGATTTAAATAGGTTTAAAGGTTTTGGGAGAGAGATGTGTCATATTTAAGAATGACTGATTTTGAGACGACATTTTAGCTCCCCCTCAAACCTTGAGGGAGTATGTTATATGTTAGAGATGATGAGTTTATAAATAATTGTGAGTTTAGCGAGAAACTCATGAAAAACACATATACTAACATATAACAATAGCACTTAATCCACTGGAGTTATGCACAAAGATCTTGTTTTGATGATATATAGTTTTTGAAATCTTTCTCCCCCTCAATCGATGACACATTTAAAAATTAACCATTTTGCACAAAGTATTAATTCTTTTAGCATCGATTGAGTGACAAATTTTAAACAACATTTTGAGTTTGTTTGATCTTCAAAAACCATGGTACCACCAAGTTTGGATCAAATACTTTCCCGAAGAATGGTTGAAGGAAAAATATTTGAGATGTAAAGAAGACTTCTCTTCTTTTACCAGAAATGATGCACTTAAGCGTACATCAGATCGGAAAGGCACGAATATAAAGTAATTCATGCCTTCGTTAGGAACAGTCGTCTTTTGGCGACGAACTTTCCCCAGTATAAAGACCCGGTTGCTATATGAAGTAATAGCAAACCATTTTGAAAGAATATTTTTAGAAACGACATGTTTTAGAAAAGCGTTATTCAAAGGAAGAACTCCTGCTCAAGCATATGTATGTTTCTGTGTCATTATTGAATGACATTTCTAGAAACGTACATACTATTGATTACACAGGAGACATGTCGAGAGAAGAATATTTTTGGTTTTTATGATTTTATGATTTTTATAGATTTTGAAGATTTTATATTTTTCTATTTTCTTTTTATGTTAATACTATGTACAAAGGATATGTGAAGCAACCCCTTTACTCCTCCTGATCTTCCTGAAGACTTATGAGATCCTCAGGCGTGAGACTCTTCATACCAAGACGTGGGAGGATGAATTGAAATCGGTCCCTAGAAAGTGCTTTGGTGAAGATATCAGCTAGCTGGAACTCAGTCCTCACGAAGTAAAGTTCCACAATTCCTTTCTCAACTTGCTCCCTGATGAAGTGATGTCGAATATATCAATGTGCTTAGTCCTTGAGTGCTGGACATTGTTGCAGCAGAGTGCAATTGCACTTTTGTTGTCACGGTACATGGGAATCTTATTGCATACGAAGCCATAGTCCGAAAGTTGAGATCTCATCCATAAGATCTGAGCACAGCACGAGGACATGGCAATGTATTCAGCTTCTGTGGAGGAGATTGATGTACTCATTTGTTTCTTTGAAGACCAACTGACTAGCTTATTACCCAAAAACTGAGCACCCCCAGATGTACTATGACGAGTATCTTGACATCCCGCATGGTCAGTATCAAAATAGGTTGTGAGCGCCATAGAAGTGTCCTTGGGGTACCATAGGCCCATGTGGATTGTTCCTTTAAGATACCGAAAGACTCTCTTGACAGCTTCCAGGTGCTTCTTGGTAGGTTTGGATTGATACCGAGCACACATGCAAACTGCAAACAGAAGATCCGGTCTACTAGCAGTAAGATACATTAAGGAACCAATCATGCTTCGATACTTGGTTTGTTCGATCGGGATCCCAACATCATCTTCATCTAGTTTTGATCTTTCAATCATAGGAGTATCAACTGAGTCACAGGAATCGAATCCAAATTTCTTCAAAATTTCATTAGCATACTTGGATTGATTGATGAAGATGCCATTGGGATTTTGAGATATTTGCAAGCCTAGAAAGAAAGACATTTGACCCATCATGGACATCTGGAACTCATAACTCATCTCTTGGGAGAAACGATCACACTCTTTAGGATCAGAGGAGGCAAATATGATATCATCAACGTAGATTTGTACATGAAGAAAGGTTTTGCCCGTTTTTCTAGTAAAGAGTGTAGGATCAACAGCACCTTTGGAAAACTTGTTAGCAAGAAGGAATTTTGACAAGGTGTCGTACCACGCCCTAGAAGCTTGCTTAAGTCCATAAAGAGCCTTCTTCAAACGATACACATGGTTAGGACGTTCTGGATCCATGAATCCTTCGGGTTGGCTTACATACACCACCTCTTTTAGATCGCCATTTAAGAATGCAGTCTTAACATCCATTTGATAAACCACCATATTCTGACTTGCAGCATTTGCTAGAAATATTCTTATGGCTTCAATTCTAGCAACAGGTGCGAAGGATTCTTCAAAGTCTATTCCTTCTTCTTGATGATATCCTTTTGCCACAAGCCTGGCCTTGTTCTTCAATACATCTCCATGCTCATCAAGTTTAACTTTAAATATCCATTTGAGAGCAATGATAATAGCACAATCAGGAGGTGGTACTAATTCCCACACTTCAAGTCGATCAAACTCATGAATCTCGTCCACCATAGCAGTGAACCATGAGTGTTTAGACATTGCATCCTTGAAATCTTTTGGCTCAACTTTAGAGAGGACAGAATTGAAGAAGCACCATAATGCGTCGGTTGCAAGTTGCTTACGGGTTGATACCGGACGAGAAGGGTTTCCAATAATGTTGTTAATTGGGTGATCATTTGTCCATTTCCTAAGGTGTTCATGGGGTTGAGGATAGGGAACTGAGGTAGCCGTGTTAGATTAGTCTGAGGATGTAGCATCATTTGACGATTCAGGAGCAAAGATGTTAACAAACGGCTCATAATCAGGTGGAGCGAAAGGATTTACTTCAAACGAAGTATCCACAGCTGCTACTCATTGAACAAATGAAGATTGACCATTAGATGTGGTAACTGAACGACTGATGGTGGGGGCTTCAAGATCCCATGACAACGAAGTGGATGGCCCAGCATTATCATCTGGGACATTTGCTACTCCAGCTGGTTGTGGAACGACTGTGGCTTCTGGTGTATCTACGTTTTGAGGTTCAAAGTATTCATCAAACATTGGGTCAAACAGTTTCTTCCAATCTTCACTTGTAGGAGGTACAAAAGGAATAGCAGGAGTGGGATTCTGTACAAGCCTGGAGCTTATAGGTCCAGGAGACAAAAGGTTAGGTACGGGTCCAGAACTTGATCGTCCAGGAACCGGTTGCTCAGTCAGCTCATCGAAAGTAACGTGGATTGTTTCCATTATGTCTCTGGTACGTTTGTTGTAGATTCGGTACCCCTTTCGTTCTGGAGCATAGCCAACGAAGAAACCAATGTCGGCCTTGGCCTTGAGTTTCTCAAGGTCTTCATTGTCATTTGTTGGATAACACAATGCACCAAATACTCGAAGAAACGAAAGATCTGGTTTTCTGCCATGAACCAGTTCATATGGAGTCTTGCAGTGGAGAGGATGTATCAAGGATCGGTTCTGTGTGTAACATGCTGTTGCAATTGCCTCAGCCCAAAGAAACATAGGAGCTTTGGAGAAGATGAGCATATTCCTTGCAGCTTCAACTAAGGTGCGATTACGCCTTTCAACAACTCCATTTTGTTGAGGAGTACGTGGAATCCTCTTTTGATGACTAATGCCGACACCTTCATAAAATTGAGTAAGTTGTTTGTTCACGAACTCCGTTCCATTATCAGTACGAATGAACCTAATTGTTTTGTTGAGTCGAACATGTAATTACTTGATGAGTTTGATGATGATTTCTGGAGTTTCATCTTTTGATCGTAAAAACTTTACCCACGTGAAACGAGAATGATCATCAACAATAACAAGCACATATTTCTTTCCGTTGATACTTTGAATCCTCATTGGTCCACAGAGATCCATGTGAAGAGTATGTAGGACTTCCATGATGGAATTGACAGTTTTGGGTTTATGGGTGTGCTTTTTGCTCTTGCCCATTTGACATGCGGAGCATAGATGATCTTTTTCATACTTAAGTCTGGGCAAGCCTCGAACAAGATCCTTACGTATGAGTTCATTGATGGTACCGAAGTTCAAATGGTTTAAACGACGATGCCACAACCATGATTTGTTCTTAGAGGCTTTTGAAAGCAAGCAAATTGGAGAGGACCGCAGCATGTCTTCAATAGAGATGGTATAAAGGTTAGTGCCCCGACTCCCTTTGAGGAGATCTACACCATATAATTCTCTAACAAAACAGGTGTGCTTTCTGAAGGCAACTTCAAGATCAGAGTCACAGAATTGACCAACAGAAAATAGATTGTGTCCAAGTCCCTCCATGTAGTATACTCTGGATATCACACTGTCTCCAAA
Source organism: Artemisia argyi (assembly GCA_030686995.1). NCBI lineage: Eukaryota > Viridiplantae > Streptophyta > Magnoliopsida > Asterales > Asteraceae > Artemisia > Artemisia argyi. The sequence goes on from CM060699.1 coordinate 86,251,273, forward strand.
GACATAACCCATTATAGATCCAAAATGGTCGTTCCCGAATCTGACAGTACCAATGAACTTTTCCACGAAATTCTTGAGCCGCGAGCGATATCCAGTCATATGTTTTGAGCAGCCTGAGTCCAAATACCAAAGGACGATTTGTACGACCTGCATTTGAAACCAGACACTCGTGGATAACTGAAAAAGCTGGATCCCCACAAACAGTTGGGGTCCGTTTGGTTAGCACACACAAATATTGGATTATCATATGTCACGGATATATCGCTGGGACTTTCACATTTTGATGCACTAGGCCTAGGAGTGGTACTAAGTGCTTCTACTGGGAACTTTCTACCAGTAGGTCTCCATTTCTTAATTGGCACAGCTTTGGAGTTAGTGATCCTAGTCAATGGGCACTTTTCTCCTAGGGTGTATTTCCTCCCAGTAGGTCTCCATTGATAACCAACATTAGTGAACACCTTTCCTGTTTTATTCCAAACTTGTTTAACCCTTTTAGCACTTAAAACATTCATGACTGGAGATTGCATAGTGGATTTTAAGTAGGACACAACACAAGCATCATGATTACCAAAAAATAAACATTCGTTACAAGTCTTACAAATAGCACCAGAATTCGAATTAATTACATCATTGTTAACACAAATGTTTGATTCAACTCGATTCCTTTCATTAATCATAACTTTATTGTTCCTAGAGGATTCTTCTACTTCCTTCATAAGTGCAATCTTAGCCGGCAAAGTCCTATCATTCTTTGTATTGCACCTAGGCTGTGACTTGCTAGCTTTAGATACATCGTTTACTCCTGTAGAAGCAATGACGGGAACATTAGTATGCTTAATTGCTACTTGTTTACCGGTGATCATAGTGGTGGATTGTGACATGGTTTGGGGGTAATCAAATGTAACATGTTTGTTGCCAATGTTAGAGTGCGACGTAAATAACCTATCCGACTTGTTATCATTCTTGGGGCATGATCCTATAGCGTATTCTAATAATTCCTGGGCTCTATTAGTGAGGAAGCATGCACCAACAATAACATCATCCAGTGGTTTAGGTATCCTCTCATCTTCAATGGTTTCTCTAAGTATGACCAGGCAATCCTTAAGATATCTAAGATAGTTTCTATGAACTAACTTATTGTTCCTAAGGGGAAGAGAGACATTCAAAGCAACGCACGCATATTTCTTACAAGCAAGTACATTGGAAATTGCATGATCACATGAAACGACGGGCATTTTACCCTTCACCATAGTCTTTAGATTCTCAATTTCGTTTAACAAAGAAGTGACTCTTTCATCGTTTTGGTCACGTGTTATTTTAATATACTCAAATAACTCTTTGTAACGTTGTTTAGCGTTTGACATTTCAGCACGAAGCCACTCATTTTCATGTTGTAATTCATTGATAATGCCTTGTTTCTGACAGTTTTCAGAATCTATCGACTTTTGGTAATTGGTATTGGTCACGTCGCCTATGTTAGACTTTAATTGTGCAATTTGGGCCCTCAACTTCCGAATCGTGTTTGAGTGAGCTTGAATTACTTCATCCTTTTTGGATAATTCAAAACATGTGTCAAACTCAGGAGCATCCGAAGATGTCTTGGCATTTGATATTTTTATGATTTCTTCTAGATGTTGATATTTTAGTTGCAAGTTAAGATTATCAACTTCTAGTTTTGAGAAATGCCTGACCATGTTATCATGGTCGTCGTTTTGAATTTTGTTATTTAGTTTGTAATTCTCCCCCTCAAGCTCAATCACACGATTCTGGAAGACATTTAAAGTGATCGACATTTCATGAAATTGTCGAGCAGATAATGCTGAGTCGGTGACAGTGTAAAAAACATCCTGTGCAATGCAATTATTCATTCATAATGAGAATGTTTTTCCTGTCAATTTCACTGTATTTGAGATCAATAGCCAATTGGTTACCCTCACTTTCCACATCTTTAAAGAACTTTTTCATTTGAGTCACATCATTATTAATGATATTTTTAAGGCCCTCAAAATGTTCTTTGAGAAGATCAAAAAATGGCATGACTTCAGTTAGGTAACACTGTTTTGTTTGCTCAAAACCCCTTTCCCCTTCTGTAATCCCCGTTGGTGTAATTCGTTTTTTACATGTTTTCTCAAGGTCATTAAACAATTGACCTAGAACATATAACCCAATTAGAGTATTACACTGTGTGGGAAGAGTAAATGGTACAAGGTGCCTGGGAGTGTTTAGAGGATAGATAGTTGGGTCAGCAATCCTAAAGATAGTACGTGTGTTACCTACAATTCTTTCAGCTTTCATTTTCTCCATATCAATATTCCAAAAAACTTTGTCAGGGAGGATTTTCTTTTGAGGAACAAAAATGGCTGAATGATTGTCATTAGTATAATCATAGTGAAACACAATATTTTTTGTTATGCACAGGGGATCCTTTAATCGCTCAGCAAGTTTTTCCCTAGTTCTATCCTCCGCCTCATCAATCTCGTCATAGGATCTCACATCAGGAGGGGCATGGTTAGGTTCAAGCATAGTGTTTGCATCATATAACGCAGGTTGAGCACCTATACCATTTCTAAGGAATTTGGCTTTAGTCTTAGAGGCATTCCGTTCACTAAATTCATCACTTAGTTTCCTATGGTTTTGCATCATTTGAGTAGATTGAATGGTTTGGCCTTGCGTGTACAACTTATCTTCCAATTTATTTTTCAACATTTTGAGTTTTGATAAATCATTTAGAAGTTTAGTTTCTTTATCTTTGTATTCGAGTTTGATTGAAGTCAACTCTTTTTGAATTTCCTGTTTTTGTTTAACAGTTTGATCCAATTGTTTTTTCAAAGACACTAACTCCCTTTTCAATGTTTCTTGTTTGGAATTGTTTTCAAATATGTAAGTACGCATTTGCCATTCCATTTTCTGCTCACGTTCATTGAGCTTAAATTTAGCACGCTGCTCGTATATGGTCACCTGATCCTTAAGGATGTTAACTCTAGTGGTCAAGGAATCATCAGGGTTGTATATAGTGTGCTCATGCATCTCAAGTTCACTAGAATCAACCGACGGCATGTCACTTGGTACAACTGGTAGTCTATTGTCAATCACATACCTTTCATATGGGATATTATTGGTATTTCCCATATCAGTGGTGTCTGTGTTGTCAATATTCTTGAGGTCACACGCCCCCTGTGGATTGGTAGGATAATTCAGATTAGAATTAAGTGACGTTGGTACCTCAGAGATAGCAGATGTGATGGAAGAGCCAGACTGCTGTGGAGAGGGAGCAGCTGCAGACAGATTAGCCATGAAGATGGTTTGAGCTGTGGGTTCGTCATCAACATCTGAGTCAAAAGCATCACAGTCTTCAACTTGAAAGATGTTCGAATCATTTAGTGCCATGTCCTGAACAGGTTGATCATCCACATCAGCATCAAACGTATTCCCGTCATCACCAGCCAGAAAGAGCAGAGCTTCTTCTTCCAAAGAAGTCCCATTCTCTTGCGCCTGCATTAGCAACATCTTGTCTTTGAAGTACTCAGAGTTTTGAGGATGCTTTGGGTGAGTGCAATTCCTAGCTATGTGGCCTGATGAGTGCTTAATCACACATCCTTTTTAGACCTAAATCAGACCAAATACACCAAATATGCCCAGAGAATGTGTGTTTTTGTATTTGTGTATGTGCAGGTACGGATATGTGAAAAATGAACAAAAATGAAGCGAAAACCGACAAAAACGAGCACGAGATTGGAAAAAGGTCAAAAGCCGGAGCCGGGGAAGAAAAATAATCAAAGAAAGCTCAAAATGTCATAAGAAGTCCTCAGAGAATCGTAAAGTTGCATAATCAGTCCCTGGTCAAAGTTTGAGAGTTTGGCAACTTCAGTCCCCGCACTTTCAGAAAATGACAAAAGTGGTCCCTTGATGAAATAATTGAAGAAAAGTCAAAATTTGTCCTTCATGAATTGAATAAAGTCAACAAAGGCCCTTGGAAGAAAGTTTGGATAATTAACAGAATTGGTCCCTACAGTTTTGGATAATACAACTTTGGTCCTTATTAAATTCACTAGGCTTAAATTCATAAACTAACCGGATCCAATAATATAACTAATCCTAAACTCAGCCAAGCCCAAAACCAACAATCCAAGCCTAGTCCACCTTATTTAACCTGATCCAACACCCTTTAATCCTCGGTCAACCCACACCCGGTCAACAAACAAAATAAAAACACCCCAATTGTTCCCGCCCCCAAAATTAACCCCAAACCCAGATTTACTATTCACCCCTAGAACCCTAAATTCACCACACAACAATTACTCTAATTAACCAATAATTACCCTATGATTGATTGATTCTAGAAGGTCTGGCACATGTCAGGGTATGACAGAGGGAATGACACGTGGTCCAATGAGCATAAACACGGAGGATTCACAAATTCATAACACGATCCAAGGGTTGATAATGATTGGAATCATCTGGAATTGGATCAAGGGCTATAAAGGACTCAGAAGAAACACAACCTTCACGCGGATTGATGACTTGGCAGCTTCACTCCTCACCCTCTCAGGCTATATATACCTCCTCACTCACATCATTGAGGACGGTTAGATTTTAGGTTTTAAATAGGAGTAGGAGTAGAGTTAGTTGTAGTTTTAATAAAAATTCAGTATTGTAATTTCTGTTTTCAAAAGAAGTGTACTCAGATCTTAATTTCAATATAATTCTATTTTCAGTCAATTCCATTGCAATTTAATTTTTAGTATTTAGTTAATTCAAATATGTTTTTGGTTATTCATTCATTTTAGTTTAAATAGTTTGTGTTTGATTCAACTTCTTTCTCTATTCTGTTTGAATACGGCTTGGTCAAACTGAGGTAAACAGCTTATTGTGCAATAAGCTAAGCTTGTTCATTGGAAGTTTTGGCAGCCATAAGGTGTCGTTTGGCCTGTCTTAAAGACAGGCTGTGTGGGATTCACCTCTCTGTTTGGCTGAGAGGTTCTTGTAAGTTCTCGTTTTAATATTCATCGCTCTAAATTGAATTTTTAGAATCATTTAGTGTAGTACTGAGCTTGGTTATTTGTTACTATTCTATTGAGTTCTAAGATTTATATTATCGCTTAGTTTATAATCTGTGATGGTTTATTGATTAGTGTAGCCTGTTGCAGCTTATTATTTACTCATATGATGTGATTGCATAATCTAGTTCACAGTCTCATATCCAATGCCTTGTTTTTGCTCATACTGCATATCTGTGTTTTACATGTTTATAATTTGATCTCAGTTCCTAAATAGACTTTAGAATAGTTTAGTAGCTTATATTGATCACTGATTTGGTGAATTAGATTGCGGTGGTTTGATAGCTAAATCATATGGTAAGACAGTTATCACAATACAAGGGTGTTTGGTTATGCTGAGAACTTGAAATGTTGGTTGTTCATTTTATTATACTCTTGCACCATTAGTTCATTATAAGTCTAGTTTAAACAGTAGTAGTTACATAAGCATAAGTCCATATTCAGTTGTTTCTTAAATCTGTGTTTAGTTAGTGTTTACTTAAACCAGTGATATTTGCATACAGTTAGAATTAGGCTAGGTGAAGGTTAATCTAGTTGCATTATAGCTTAACATATCATTTAGGATTAGATTAGAGCATTTGAAACTCACTTTAGTCAATTCTAGTGTGCAAGCTGAAAGTCAACCCTGCAGTTATTTAAGCCTTATCTGATCTGATCTAGTGCATTTTTAAAGGTTTAATTGGTGCTTAGAATTAGAGTTTTTGGGTTTTCTAGGTAGCTAGTAGTATAAGTTTGAAGAATCTGCCCTTAAGTTTCACTAGTTTGCTTATTAGACAGTTTATAATTAAGCTGCAAGTAGGGTGTCTAAACCTAAGTTCTGTTTCTATTTTGAGGCTGCAACTGTGTTTAATTGATCATTATTGGTGATTTGTTGCTTATATCAGTTCACTTGAACATCTAGTGGCTTAATTCATTTAGTAGTATCCATAAGCTTAATCTGTTTTGGCCTACTGCTTATCACTTAAAGAGCTTATTCCACTATTTGTTGCCACCTCTGTTTTTCTGAGTTAATTTTGGTCTAGTTACTGTTCCATTAAGCTTTTCCGAATCCAAAAGTAACTTGGTCAAGGTTGGGGTCAGATTTGGTCAAAGTGCTTATAAATATGCACTTCACAATAAGCAGTTTTGAGCTAATAAGCTGTTTCCTGGCTTATTTTACTTTCAAATTTTATTTCTCAAGCTCATTTTAATATTTTAGATTTTCTGTAATTTTTTCAAATTTTTCTCAGTCCATTTACTATTTTTCTTATTTTATTTTCATTTTTAATCAAAATTTAATACTTTTTAATTACTAAAAAAATCAGAAAAATCCCAGAAAAATCAAAAAATATTTTAGAAAATTATTTTCATTTATTTTAGAATTTTAGAAATTAATTTTGCATTTTTCCCATTTATTTTCAATTTTATTTGAATTTTAAATAGTTTTTAATTAGTTTTAATACTTTTTAATTCCTAGAAATTACACAAAAAGCCAAAAAAAATTAGTTTTTAGTTTTAAAATTACTTTTTAGTTATTTTATAATTTTCAAAATTTATTTTTCATTTTTCTCACCTTATTTTCATTTTCTTTTAATTTTTAATTAGATAAATTAGTTTTTAATTCATAAAAAATAAATAAAAAGTCAAAAAAATATTTTTCTTTTTCTCAAAATTTTCTTTTATCATTTTTAACTTTTCAAAATTATTTCCAAGTCTGTAGGAGTAGTGTAGCTTAAAATTCGCGTTTTATTTCGTACGTTTACGTTTATTTTACGTTTAAGCTTACGTTTTCGATTCTACGTTACGTTTTAAAGTTGTTTAGTTGATTTACGTATTTAGTTGATTATTTGTGCTTCATTTACTATTTCATTAGTATAATCTCATCAAATCACTTTTTACCACTTTCACGACACGTTTCACGAATCGGGAATTCGAAATTCCATTCACACCTTCGTTGGGACACGACCCGGGGAAATACTTTCCTAAGCATTTCTTCAGAAAAAAAACACTATACTAAAACGACAACATCAAAATGGCGCCGCTGCCGGGGAAGGTTGAAGTGAATTTTTCGTTTTCGTTTTTCGAAATTGTGTTTTGAAAACCTTCCTTGTATATATTTTCTATAAAAATTGAAAAAACAAAAACACTTTTCCTAAAGTGTTTTCAAAAATACCAAAAAAAAAGAAGATAATAATAATGTTACGGCCTCGTCTCGACCGAAAGGAAGAGTGTTGTAAACCAAATAAGTCTCCCAATATAACAACGCGTGAAATTAGTTGCTAATCGGAATACTTTGGATTCTACGACCGAATAAGCGGAAAACAAGGAAGCTTTGACATTAAATTGCAAGCTGAAGAGAGATCCATTCTTCTCTCCCGTTCCGTCACGAGTAGATTTGAAGGAAACGGTTTACGATTAACGTAACGTTTGAAAAAACAAAAGAGAATAAAAGTTTTGTGATTTCGAATTTTGTTTTCCAAAAATAAAAATACAAAAAGAATTTTCCTTTTCCATTTTGATTTTCCTTTTATTTGATTTTACGATAATTAAAAACCAAAAATAATCTTCTTATCCTCTTATCATTTGATTCTTCTTCTTTAACCCTCTAAATCGATAATTCTTATGGATCCGACTTGTTTTAAATTTGGAGAACCGTTCTTTGAAGGTTCATGTGTTTGGTGTACGTGCGAACAATGTGGTAATGATATTCACGATGGAGTTTGTTTGTTTTGTAATACTCCCGAGTATGTTCGAAACGCAATCTTTCAAAACGTTCCCGATTACTATCCAACACCACCGTCGTCTCCGTTCACTTGCTTTAATTGTGGAAATCCATCCGACGAGGGATTACCGTGTGGGCAATGTTTTTGTACTCAATGTGGATACGCGAATTGTATATGTTACGCCCCAAGTGCTGAAACGTCTTACGCTTGTGATTCGAATTTTGATAATTATCCTCAAAATGATTTCAATCCTCTTTATCAAAACTCTTATGAGCAAGTACCGTATTTTAATGGTGATTCATCAAATTTTGAAAATTGTGGGGGATCGTTTGAAAATTTTTATTATAAGCCGAATTCATGTTACGATTCTCATGGTTTTAACCAACCCCCACAAACTTCCGATTTTACTAATAATATTTGTGAAATTAAATCCATGATCGAGAAGTTAAAAGAGTTGGTGGCTAATCGTTATACGCATACTCCCGAGCCTCGTGAGAAGTCTATTGCAGAATTACTTGCTGAAGAGAGAGCGTCTAATCCTTATAAAAATTTTGTTTACTATGATTCCGACGACGATGATGAGAAAATTACGTTCGTTCTTAATCCTCACAAAACTTCCGATGTTTCTCCCGTAGAACCCGAGGACTCTCTAAAAATGGGGGACGAGCATCTAAACACTATTCCGGCAACGGAATCGGACGAATTCAATAAGTCTAGTGTTGAGAACCTCGTCCCAATCCCCAAGTGAGTCCGGGGAAATTTCTAACGGTAATATGGAACTTGTTGTTGATATTACACCCGTCGATGAAGATAAGAGTATAGCCGAATTGTTAGCAGAGGAGATCCGAGAATTATGCATTGAAAAAGTCAAAGAAGATGTATTTGATTTATCCCCGAATCCCACCCCATCCTCTGATCCTCTTATATCCGATCCTTCCATTTCTTCTCTCACCCTGGATGAAAGGAATGATGTCTTTTTAGATGAGATCGAGGCATGTCTTGCTAATGATTCCATTCCGATAATGGATGACGACTCTAATTTCGATCCGGAGGAAGATATTCGTATCCGTGAAGAATTATTGAATGAAGAACCGTCAACTTCTCTCCCTCCGATGAGCAATGAAGATTTTGATGAAGTTGAAAGTTATTCCGATTCTCACAATGAGTATACTACGAGTGATGAAGATTCTTATGGAGATATCGATGATAATGATGAAGATGATGACGCGGAAATTCAAGATGAAACTCTTCGTGAAAAATTATTTAATATCAATCTTCTCATTTCTAAAATTGAGGCATTGAATGATCCTCCGACTTTTTCTCCTATCACCGATATGGATAGTGATTTCTTACCCGAGCTTGAAATTTTTCGATTTGAAGAGACGAATAGTGGCAATCCCACTATTCATGCTGGTATCTCTCCTCCGGATTATGAGTGTTTTGATTTTGAGATTGATTTTGAGCTTATTTATGATAATCCGTCACGTGACCCTCTTTTAGAGGATGTCGATCGATTTCTTGCTGCGGATGACTCAATACCACCGGGTATTGAAAATGATGAGAATGACATTCAAAGAAATATTCTTTCCGATTTAACTTCTTCTCGTCCACCTGCGAAACCACCAGATGTAGATTTTGGATCAGAAACGAATGAAGATATTTTTGGAGTGGTGGACGAGATTTCTGAACATGATGTTCCTATGCTTGATATTTTACCCACCCAACCCACCCGTGATTTTGAACTTGAATTTGCTTTTATCATCTGGGTGTTTCAACGATACTTTTCTTATCCCATCATTTCTTCACTTTTCCACTCCACCGGGAGTGAGGATACCGTTTTTGACCCCGACATCTTCGTTTATCATGCCGGTTATCCGTTCCATCTGCTCTCCCCAAGGACGAATTAATTCGGGGATCGAGTCAAGCTCATGTGACTCGGTTAACAAAAACAAGCACTTCGTGGGAGGCACCCCATGCTTATCCAATTTCATTTTCTTTATTTTCTATTTTCTCTAATAACGTGACGTGAGGGGGGCAACCCTTTCCACACTCGTGTTTTTCGTGGTTGTTTGTGAATGTTCAGGAATTTCCCCGAAGTTTGAGGACTCTCGTGCTCGTGGTTTGTCGTTCTCTCCACTCGAGTCTCATCCTTCGCTGCTCTTTCGGAAATTCACCATATCCAAAATCTTATCGACTAACGTTTATCTCTTGGCATACTTAATAAACGGCCTTAGATTTTACGTAAGACTACCCGTTCCCTTAAAACATTGAGGACAATGTTTCACTTTAGTCTGGGGGGGGGGGGGGGGGGGAGGGGTGAATCTTCGATTCGATTTGACCTATACCATCTTCTGAGCTGTTAATTTACGCAACTCCGTTTTCCACCAAAAATTTTAAATTTTTGTCACCTCTTTATTGTAAAAAAAAAAAAAAAAAAAAAAAAATGAATGAAAAGAAAAAATATATATATATGATATGAATAATAAGATTTGACACCTTGTTTTGACTTTCCTACCGGCGAGAGTAGAAATAAATGTTTCGACTTGACCGGGCGTGTTGAGCCCTAGCTCGTCTCCCATAACCAATATAATCAAAAGATTATGGCTAAGCATCCGCGGATCTCATTACTTGGGATTTTAAATTTGCGGAGATCGAGGAATGATAGAGTTTATTTAGAAGTTTCGTGCTATACACGGATCTCATTACTGGGATTTAAAAAGCCCACGAGAGGTACTTGTGGCCTCCTTGTTCCCATAAGCTTGCACACCAATAATAATAGATCTCTAGGATTAATTAAGGGTATACGGTTTGGGCAATACTTAGTTTTTTCTCGTTCCCAAAAAAATCTATGCATATGGGGGTTTGGTACACATATGGGTACTGCCAGTGTTACGGTGAAATAGACTATTGCATCTTTCCGGTTCGCAGCCGATGTTGTGATCTTAGTAAAGGCCGTAGGACTCGGGGTTTGGCATATGATTATGAATATCAATAATAATAGTCCAAAGCCAAATAAAAAGGCAGAGGAATCCAAAGCTATAAAAAAGCAGCGGATAGAAATCCAAAGTCATAATAAAGCTCTTACATCTTGGCGGCTCATAAACCGTTGATTGTAAAAGAAATAAAGGACTAAGGACCAAAGTATTATTAAAGTGCTTATGATTATGCAAAAATGCCAAGCTTCGACTCCGGGGGTTTCCCTAATAAAAAGCTTCCGTTTCGGGTATCAAACATGGTATGTCTCGGTCGTAAATAAAAAGGGGGACCTCCACAAATCGTGTTAAATCAGAGACCTTCATGTGGACCCGATTTCTGTATGCAGGGGTTTTCGAGGGAAAGTTTGGAAACTACTTAGCGTTAAAATTTTGTGCTCTTATCGGACTAACAAATATCAAAACGAGAAAATATGAAGCAATTCATTTCTCACATATTAAAATCTTGAGATACAAAACTTAGGACCTGGGAACAAGAGGTAATACACAATTAACTTTTGTGGGTAGTGTTAGCACCTAACTTGTGAATAAACAATGATCTCGATTTTACGCTTAGTTTGGGAGCTTGTGAAAAATCAAGGATGACGATTTTTATCCGTATGGTCTCTTCTCTGTGAGAAGTGTTTCTACTCGTTGACCCTGAAAGTTATCAACAGATAAGAATTGATAATGAAAGTCAAGGCAAACCGTCACATATATAAATGAAAAAGTACAGAAAGATGTAGTACTAGTTGTTATTTATGAAAATCGGAAAACGGAGCATTTTTGAATAAATGATTTTAATATCTCTTTCGAACATCATTGCTACTTTACAACGTCAGTAAAGAGAGGTTTTGAAATTATTTATCTCTTAAGCATGAGGTGATGACATTGCGTGAGGGCACGACAATACCTTAGTCTGGGGGATTTTGATGAGTGCTTAATCACACATCCTTTTTAGACCTAAATCAGACCAAATACACCAAATACTAACCAAATATGCCAAGAGAATGTGTGTTTTTGTATTTGTGTATGTGCAGGTACGGATATGTGAAAAATGAACAAAAACGAAGCGAAAACCGACAAAAACGAGCACGAGATTGGAAAAAGGTCAAAAGCCGGAGCCGGGGAAGAAAAATAATCAAAGAAAGCTCAAAATGTCATAAGAAGTCCTCAGAGAATCTTAAAGTTGCATAATCAGTCCCTGGTCAAAGTTTGAGAGTTTGGCAACTTCAGTCCCCGCACTATCAGAAAATGACAAAAGTGGTCCCTTGATGAAATAATTGAAGAAAAGTCAAAATTTGTCCTTCATGAATTGAATAAAGTCAACAAAGGCCCTTGGAAGAAAGTTTGGATAATTAACAGAATTGGTCCCTACAGTTTTGGATAATACAACTTTGGTCCTTATTAAATTCACTAAGCTTAAATTCATAAACTAACCGGATCCAATAATATAACTAATCCTAAACTCAGCCAAGCCGAAAACCAACAATCCAAGCCCAGTCCACCTTATTTAACCCGATCCAACACCCTTTAATCCTCGGTCAACCCACACCCGGTCAACAAACAAAATAAAAACACCCCAATTGTTCCCGCCCCCAAAATTAACCCCAAACCCAGATTTACTATTCACCCCTAGAACCCTAAATTCACCACACAACAATTACTCTAATTAACCAATAATTACCCTATGATTGATTGATTCTAGAAGGTCTGGCACATGTCAGGGTATGACAGAGGGAATGACACGTGGTCCAATGAGCATAAACACGGAGGATTCATAAATTCATAACACGATCCAAGGGTTGATAATGATTGGAATCATCTGGAATTGGATCAAGGGCTATAAAGGACTCAGAAGAAACACAACCTTCACACGGATTGATGACTTGGCAGCTTCACTCCTCACCCTCAGGCTATATATACCTCCTCACTCACATCATTGAGGACGGTTAGATTTTAGGTTTTAAATAGGAGTAGGAGCAGAGTTAGTTGTAGTTTTAATAAAAATTCAGTATTGTAATTTCTGTTTTCAAAAGAAGTGTACTCAGATTTTAATTTCAATATAATTCTATTTTCAGTCAATTCCATTGCAATTTACTTTTTAGTATTTAGTTAATTCAAATATGTTTTTGGTTATTTGTTCATTTTAGTTTAAATAGTTTGTGTTTGATTCAAATTCTTTCTCTATTCTGTTTGAATACGGCTTGGTCAAACTGAGGTAAACAGCTTATTGTGCAATAAGCTAAGCTTGTTCATTGGAAGTTTTGGCAGCCATAAGGTGTCATTTGGCCTGTCTTAAAGACAGGCTGTGTGGGATTCACCTCTCTGTTTGGCTGAGAGGTTCTTGTAAGTTCTCGTTTTAATATTCATCGCTCTAAATTGAATTTTTAGAATCATTTTGTGTAGTACTGAGCTTGGTTATTTGTTAATGTTCTATTGAGTTCTAAGATTTATATTATCGCTTAGTTTATAATCTGTGATGGTTTATTGATTAGTGTAGCCTGTTGCAGCTTATTATTTACTCATATGATGTGATTGCATAATCTAGTTCACAGTCTCATATCTAATGCCTTGTTTTTGCTCATACTGCATATCTGTGTTTTACATGTTTATAATTTGATCTCAGTTCCTAAATAGACTTTAGAATAGTTTAGTAGCTTATATTGATAACTGATTTGGTGAATTAGATTGCTGTGGTTTGATAGCTAAATCATATGGTAAGACAGTTATCACAATACAAGGGTGTTTGGTTATGCTGAGAACTTGAAATGTTGGTTGTTCATTTTATTTTACTCTTGCACCATTAGTTCATTATAAGTCTAGTTTAAACAGTAGTAGTTACATAAGCATAAGTCCATATTCAGTTGTTTCTTAAATCTGTGTTTAGTTAGTGTTTACTTAAACCTGTGATATTTGCATACAGTTAGAATTAGGCTAGGTGAAGGTTAATCTAGTTGCATTATAGCTTAACATATCATTTAGGATTAGATTAGAGCATTTGAAACTCACTTTAGTCAATTCTAGTGTGCAAGCTGAAAGTCAACCCTGCAGTTATTTAAGCCTTATCTGATCTGATCTAGTGCATTTTTAAAGGTTTAATTGGTGCTTAGAATTAGAGTTTTTGGGTTTTCTAGGTAGCTTGTAGTATAAGTTTGAAGAATCTGCCCTTAAGTTTCACTAGTTTGCTTATTAGACAGTTTATAATTAAGCTGCAAGTAGGGTGTCTAAACCTAGGTTATGTTTCTATTTTGAGGCTGCAACTGTGTTTAATTGATCATTATTGGTGATTTGTTGCTTATATCAGTTCACTTGAACATCTAGTGGCTTAATTCATTTAGTAGTATCCATAAGCTTAATCTGTTTTGGCCTACTACTTATCACTTAAAGAGCTTATTCCACTGTTTGTTGCCACCTCTGTTTTTTTGAGTTAATTTTGGTCTAGTTACTGTTCCATTAAGCTTTTCTGAATCCAAAGGTAACTTGGTCAAGGTTGGGGTTAGATTTGGTCAAAGTGCTTATAAATAAGCACTTCACAATAAGCAGTTTTGAGCTAATAAGCTGTTTCCTGGCTTATTTTACTTTCAAAATTTTTTTCTCAAGCTCATTTTAATATTTTAGATTTTATGTAATTTTTTCAAATTTTTCTAAGTCCATTTACTATTTTTCTTATTTTATTTTCATTTTTAATCAAAATTTAATACTTTTTAATTACTAAAAAAATCCAAAAAAATCAGAAAAATCCCAGAAAAATCAAAAAATATTTTAGAAAATTATTTTCATTTATTTTAGAATTTTAGAAATTAATTTTGCATTTTTCCCATTTATTTTCAATTTTATTTGAATTTTAAATAGTTTTTAATTACTTTTAATACTTTTAATTCCTATAAATTACACAAAAAGCCAAAAAAATTAGTTTTTAGTTTTAAAATTACTTTTTAGTTATTTTATAATTTTCAAAATTTATTTTTCATTTTTCTCACCTTATTTTCATTTTCTTTTAATTTTTAATTAGATAAATTAGTTTTTAATTCATAAAAAATAAATAAAAAGTCAAAAAAATATTTTTCTTTTTCTCAAAATTTACTTTTATCATTTTTAACTTTTCAAAATTATTTCCAAGTCTGTAGGAGTAGTGTAGCTTAAAATTCGCGTTTTATTTCGTACGTTTACGTTTATTTTACGTTTAAGCTTACGTTTTCGATTCTACGTTACGTTTTAAAGTTGTTTAGTTGATTTACGTATTTAGTTGATTATTTGTGCTTCATTTACTATTTCATTAGTATAGTCTCATCAAATCACTTTTTACCACTTTCACGACACGTTTCACGAATCGGGAATTCGAAATTCCATTCACACATTCGTTGGGACACGACCCGAGGAAATACTTTCCTAAGCATTTCTTCGGAAAACAAACACTATACTAAAACGACAACATCATGGCCCAACCCTCCATAGTTATAACACTTAGGTTGCCAAGCTTGTACTTGAAGCGCATTCCCGACTCTATACTGCCCATTTTCTCTACCAGCATTTCTTTGATTGAGGTTTTGTCTTCCTTGCACATTCTGCACCACCACCCTTCCATCTTCTATGACTGCCTGATTTCGTAGGTTAGACGAAGTCTTGAGTTGGTTATTAGTTGGTGGAAGTACAGCTGATTCGTCGTGAAAACCAATTATAATATATATAGTATAGTATCGAAGTGATCCGCGTAAAATACGGATCACCCGAGTCGTTTCCCAACGAAGGCGAATGGAATCGAGAATATCGATTCGTGAAATCGTGAATTGAAAAGTGAGAAAGTGAAAATAGAAATCAAATAATTCAAGTTATAACAAACAAAGATGAAATATGCAAAGAGTACAACCTAATTATGCACCAAAGTGAAAAACGTAAAAACGGAAATGTAACCGTAAAATTTAAAACGTAACGTTTATTGAAAAATGATCCTATAAACTTGGAAATATTTTCTAAAAATCTTAAACTAATAAAAATAATTTTAAGAAAAAGAAAAATATTTTTTTGAGTTTTTATTTATTTTCTAGAATTTATTTTCTATTTTTGGAATTAAAAATGAATTAAAAATAAGGAAAAATAGAAAATTAATGTGGAAAAATGAAAATTTAATTCTAAAAATTCTAAAATATTATAAAAGAATTTCTAAAAATATTTTTGTATTTTTCAAAGTTTTTTCTGTTTTTTTATGGATTTTTGTTATTTAAAAATGATTAAAAATGAAGAAATATTAAGAAAAATATCAAATCAACTCAGAAAATTATGAAAAATTTACAGAAAATCTATAATATTATAAAAAGATTGCAGAAAAATTTTGAAATGAAAAAACTAAGCATAAGTGCTTATTCAGTGCTAAACAGCTTATGGCAAGTGCTTATTTTTAAGCACTTGCCACAAAACTTGACCAAACTTATAAAACAATTGTAAAATGCTACAATAGACTCAGAAATGCAAAGAAATGATAAAATGAAACACAGAAATACAAGATGCAACCAAATAAGCAATTTAGGACAAAAACTTATTAATAAGCAATTAAAGAAAATGATAAACTAACAACTAAATACTGAATGAAAACTCTAGAACTCAATCAAAACAACTCAGAAAGGTCAATTTATTGCTAACACAAGCTCAATAAGACTCTTGCAGCCCTACATGTTCAAATCAGTTAACATGAGCAAATAACTACTTAGCAGACCCAATAAGTAGTACTAAACAAGCTGAAATCTATAAGCAATTGGGGGCAAGTGAATTACTACACTACTGAGAGTCTAAAACTAGCAATTACTTATATATAAACTGACAAAAGCTATTCTACACTTACCTTAATTCAGCAGCAGTGAACAACAAAATTCATGAACAGTTGACTTAACTAATGCCATTCTACTTTGACTTATTTGAATTTCTACTGCTGAATTCTACTCTTAGATGTTCTAATAAGCTAATGCAACTTTAGATTCAGATAGTTTTAGTTATATAGCACCTACTACTATAATATCACTTGCTGATCTCCATTATGCTAACAGATAATCAAGTTTCAAACCTCACTTTGACTATTAGTTAATAAGATCTACTGTTATAATGAACCTAAACTAAATTACCACACCTTAGTAACCTATATGTGACAAAACATCAGCAATAACTCCATACTATCACTCAGCAATTCACGTTCCCAAACACTCCCTTAAACTACTGCTATCACTACAACTTTCTGTAAATGACTACCAATTACCACTACAACTACCAATATCAATCTAGAATCACTAATGGAACAGAGATAAAGCAATAAACAACTCAGATATCAAAAGAATAATGAAATGAGACAAGACCACAAATCTGACAGTTAACTAATCAACTTGAAATCTACTCAGACTTATGCAACAATTTAACAAGTAATCTAAACTACTCTCTTCTAATGATCCAAACTCCAAAAACTACACTACTAGAAGCAATTTCAAACAGTCAATAACACTAAGCACAAACAGTTACTCAGAAACTCAAAGATTAAAAGCTGATTAAGCAAAATTGAGAATGGAACTTACAAATGCTTTTCCTCTCAGCTCAAAATAGAGAGGATTCACTTAGCTATCCTATCTTTAGGATAGGCTAAGACCATCCATGTCTGTCTCAACTAATCCAAAATACCCCAGCTTCACAAAATCAATGAACAGTTGACCACTATTGACTATTTTTAAGAAATGAAAAAGTACTTTTTATAAATTCAAAACTCAACTTTACAATAACTATTTAACTAAAATGAGATTTAAATTTCCACTTATCAGCTTATTAGAAAGCTGATTCAAACCAAAAGCTATTTTTTACTTTTCTATTTTTGTGATTTTTATAAAACTATTAAATGAAATGACAACTAATTTGTAAATAAGCAACTTTGAAATGAATTAAAATGACAGACGGTAAAGAGATTATCAACAAGCAATAAGAACAATTAAGCTAAATGATTTAAGGGAAAATAAAACTGATTGCATTGAAATTAAAACAGTTACAACTAATTCTTAAGCTATTACAACCAAATAAAATTTCGGCAGAGCTTGGCTACTCCAAAACTCCACACCATTACAAGCACCCCTAAGCATCTATTTATATTACATGAATGAAAGTTCTAGTGAGGAGAGAGGTCACGGATTGCCAGCTTGGCAATCCGTGTGGTGTGTTTCTTCACACCTCTTCTGAGCCCTTGATCATGATACCAATCATTGCCCTCAAATATCAACCCTTGGATAAATGACGTGTAAGAGCCAATCACATGCTGTTAACTATCCCCATGTGTGCTTGTTTGGTTCTGACAAGCTTCTGCCACGCTCTGACCTTCTAGAATCCCTTTTGAATTGACTAATTGGCCCTTAATTGCTGTAATTGTGGAATGAGGGTAATTAGGGTTCTTAGTTACTGTAGCGTGAATAGTAGATTCTGGGTTGAGTGGGGGAATTAGGGGGCGGGTAAAAGGGAAAAGTTATTTTATTTGTGTTTTGACTTTTTGACCGGAGTGGAGTGGTGTTTGACCGTAGATGGACTGGGCTAAGGTTTGGGTAATTTGGGCTTTGGGATGATTTTTGTGTTAGTTTAAGAGTGTGGGCTTGAGTATTATTTTCTGGATCAGGATTTTATAAGTTGGATTTCAAATTTAGTTTTATTGAAAATCAAGGACCAACTATGTATTTTATGAAACTATGAGGATTGATTTTGTCACTTTCTCAAAGTATATTTCCAAGGGTTGAACTTGACAAACTTTAATTCTTCAAGGGTAAATTCTGACAATTCAAGCTCAAATATGAAAAATGCTTTCCCGGCTCCGGCTTTTTACGCTCTTTCCATTCCCGTGCTCGTGATTGTCGATTTTCCATGATTTTTGTCTTTTTCTTAAATATCCGTACCTGCATAATCACAAACGCAAAAACACAACATGTTTGGCATAATAAGGTCGGCTTTTGGTCGTTTTGGTCCGGTATTTGGAAGAGAAAAGGTGTGTAAATTAATACACACCAAAATCCCCCAGACTAAGATATTGTCGTGTCCTCACGCAATGTGATCAATTCACGCTTTTGGGATAAATAATTTCAAAACTCTTTTTACTAACTTTGAAAGTAGCAAGGAGGTTCGAAAGAAGTATTAAAATCATTTAATCCCGAAAACGCTCCGTTTTCCAAAATTTTCCTTTATTCCTTTATTCCTTTATTCCACTTACACTTTCTATTTTTGTACTTTTCAATCTTCATAATTGTGACGGTTTGTTGAACTTTCATTATTTTGCAATAACTATTAGGGTCAACGAGTAGAAACACTTTTCATGGAAAAGTGACCGTACGGATAAAAATCGTTATCCTTGATTTCTCACAAGTCCCCAAACTAAGTATACAAACGAGATCACAGCTTATCTACAAATTAGATGCTAACACTACTCATAATAGTTACTTGTGGAAACTTCTTACTCCCATTTCCTAGGTTTTGTATCTCAATATTTTATTTTGTTGAGAAATGAGTTGCTTCATATTTTCTTGTTTCAATAATTTTTAGTCCGATAGTGATACCTAAGTTAAAACGATAAGTAGTTATTCATTTTCTCTTAAGAACCACTGCAATAGAAATTCGGTCCACATCAAGGAATTTTGGTACATACAATATCAGAAATATAAGTTGCGGAGTACTACACGTGCACCTCATGTGTCCAATTCAGAATCATACACATGCACCTCACGCGCCAACAACTTATTTACATAAGCTCTTATTCATACATAACTTTCAACTTTCACTTTTTTTCATTTTTCACTTTTTTTTCACTTTTCTCATTTTTTTTTTCTTTCTTGACTTTTTTCTCATAACATCAATGGAAGCTTATCTGGTAGCTCCAAAACCACATAAATAATCAACTTTTGACTTTTGATTTTTTTCACTTTTTGCTCTTATTTTTGACGTTCCTTGATATGTACCCAACTTCTAAAGCAAAAATTCTCTTAAGAAAATAAAGAACTAAATATTATCCAAACCTAAATACCACTAATTATTCCTAGAACATCTATTATATATCGGTGACGTATTTTATGGGAGTAAAAAGCCACAAGTACCTCTCATGAGCTCTAAAGAGAACCACTACTTCACGTTTAGCATCTAACTTCTAAATAAACTCTATCGTTTCTCGCTCTTCGCAATTTAAGATTCCAAATAATGAAACCCGCGAATACTTAGCCGATAATCAGCCACGCATATATAAAGTCAAATACGGAAACTTGCAAATTCTAGAAGAAGAATTCGCGTTTTCTAGCTCCTGATGTAAAAGACTAGCGAAAGCTTTTAAGCTGCGCATGTATAAAGTCAAGTACGGGAACTTGCAGATTCTTAAGAAAGAATTTGCATTTTATAGCTCCTTGTGTACAAAACTAGCACAAGCTTATGTGATCATCATTGGTAAAGGGAACAAGCTAGGGCTCAACACGCCCGGTCAAGTCAAAATATTTATTCCTACTCTCGCCAACAAGAAAGTCAACAAGGTGTCAAAACACTTATTCAAACTTTATTATATTTTTGCACAACTTTTTCTCATTTTTTTGTGCTTTTTCATGACTTTTTCATTGATTTTTGAAAATTTTCAATTTTTCAAATTTTTTTATTTTTGGTGGAAAAACGGAGTTGCAAAAGTGCACGACATTTGTGAAAAATGCAAGGTTAAAATCGAATCGAAGATTCACCCTCCCCCAGACTAGAATGAAACATTATCCTCAATGTTTTTACGGGTAAGGTAATCCTAACAAAATTCTAGGCCGTTTATTAATTATGCCAAAGAAAACGTTAGTCGATAAGATTCACGGATATAGGATTTCCAAGTAGCATCGATGAATGAAACTTGAGCGGAGAGAAGATAACGAGCACGAGAGTCATCATAAATTGCGGACAATCCTAACAAACATCACAAACAACCACGGAACACAAGAGTAGAAAAGGCACCCCCTCCTCACGTTATTTGTTAGAAAATAGAAAATCAGAAGATGAAATTGGATAAGCATGGTGTTAAGATCGTTTAAGCCCAATCTAGGATATAGAAACAATGATTAAATATGCACAGCGAAATAATAATCAAGAACACAATCAAAGTTACCAACAAGGTTTTTCTAATAAAGAATGATCCTCTATGGATCTCAATAAAAATGTTTTTCTTCAAGTATATCTAAAACAATAAAACCTGTGTTCCTTTTATAAGCATAAGGAACCCTAAAATACAATTAATATAAAATCAATGCATATCACTACCTAATATAGCTCATGCATATCCTAACAAATAAATACTAAAGTTACGGATTAATAATATCCGTAGAAATAAGTCTTCAGCAGGAACACTATGTCAGCAGAAACCATCTATAGCTTCAGCAGAATCCTGTCAGTAGAACTTCATCAGTAGGAAATTCCAAAATTCCTTACAATCCTCCCCTAATCTTGAATTTGACATGGTTAAGTTCAAGATTCCAGATATAGCTTTAGCTTCGAAAGTGTGAGGATTGAAACTGTAATAGTTGCAGCAACAATAAGTAACTAGCAGCAATCAAACTAAATATCAGCAGCAACTAGTAACCATCTTTGAAGAACAAGGAAACATAAGCAACTTCAACCTATCAGCAGTAACATGAACTAGCAGCAACATAAGTAGATTTGATAAGCCTTTACCAAGTAGCTACTCACTCTTGGGCTAGCTAGTCCTTTGGTGGAATCATGACATCACCCTGGTGAACTAATAACCAGTTCAACACTTAGAACGTGAATCATCGGTGTGTTGAAATACCCTAATGATTTTTGGCAAATCATCACAGCCATAAACGGATTTGACATGTCTGTGGAAAACTAGAAGGGGGGTTGAATAGTTTACCGCTTTTTCGATTCTTATTTAGCTTAAATAACCTTTGAGAACTTGACATTTGGTTAAAGATATAAACACAACGTAATATGTTTGATTCTTTGAAAAGGCTTTTCATGTGGATAACAATTCTAACTTAATTTGTTTCATACTTTGAAAAGCTTTACTTGTAATGATCCTAACTTTGCTTGTTTAGTTCTTTGAAAAGCTTTACATATGTTTAAAGATATAAGAACAACTTTACTTGTTTTGGTTCTTTGAAAAGCTTTATATGTGATCAACAATTCTAACTAAACAACAACATATAATAAGCAAAGATAGAGAAAGAAACAATCAAACCACAACACGATAGTTTATCGTGGTTCGGCTACAAGGACTCTTTTTCCTTGCCCTACATCCACGCCCCGAGTTTCCAACTCGAGAGTTATAAACACTAATCAACAAGCTCCTTTCACCGGCGTAGAAAACCTTACACGTCGCTTATACTTTTACCGACACAAAGCTAGATGCCGAGTTCTTTTACAAGGGTACAACCACTCCCATTCGTCGCTTACACTTTTACCGACACAAAGCTAGATGTCGAGTTCTTTACCAAGGGTACAACCACTCCCGTTAGTTCTTTTACTAGGGTACAACAACTCCCAACACACTACGTATTTTGAGGCCTAAAATACTAACCAATAACTTCTACATACATGACACACATGAAGTATAAACTACCAAAGCTTATACATGACCAAGCTACCAAGACTTGCAACTTCTTGAATGATCTTGTGGAGTTCCTTGCTTCATAAGAGAATCACACAAGTCAAGGGTTACTGAGTTAGTTGAGAGAATATGTGAAAATAAGTCCTAAAGGGTTACACAAAACAAACAAATGGTTTGGTATTTATAGCAAACTATTCTGCATGTCTGGCGGATCAGGCGGAACCCTCAGATGGGTTCCGCCCGTGTACCCCCAGGGTACCGCCGGGTCTGCAGTAGGTTTTTTCAATAACTCTTCAAACCAAAAAAGGTCTTGTCTCATAACTCCTAGCAACCAAACAATGTCACATCACTTAAATCAAGTCAAACATAAAACTTGTAAGCAACATCAAAGCAAGTCAAACACATTTCTTTCCATAAATGCATAATGACAAAACTTGCCATAAATGTGATGTGACAATTCTATTTTAAGAAATAAGTGTGATGTGACAAGACACTTTCTAATTTAAGAAATAAAAACAATGTTTAGTTTAAAAGGAAATGTAAACATTAGTTAAACAAGACTTAAACACTCAAAGTGATGATTTACTCTTAGCTAAAGTTCATACTTTGTCATTAACAAAACTTAGCAAAGATCGTAAAATATAAATAACGTTTTTAGGCGATATTTGTATTAACAATCTCCCCATTTTTGTTGATGACAAAACATAAACTTTATTTAAAAGTAAGCCATAAGATTTAGTGTTAAGTCTTATAAAGTTAGTATTAAAACTTGTTTTTGCAAAGAGTTAGCGATGCGGAAGTTAAAATAATAGAACAAGTTTAATATAAATTCTCCCCCTTTTTGTTGAAACAAAAAGAAGAGTAGTGAAGCGGAAAGATGCGCATGCTCCCCCTTGGATGATACTCCCCCTAAATGGAGTGCCAAGAGAGGAGACATGGATTTTGAACCTACAAAAGAAAAGTTAGTTTCCGCACAAGATAAGTCATGAAAGCATTTCATGTCTTAAACACAACTAAGAGTTGTGAAGCGGAATAATGCAATACTCATGCTCCCCCTTGAATATTACTCCCCTAAATGGAGTATCAAGGAAAGAAAACATGGAAAATGATCCTACAAAAAGAAAGTTAGTTTCTAAAACACAAGATATACAAGTTACCATAACAAGGTATAGTGCAATCACAATACTTTAAATGGTCAACAAATAAAGCATATCTCATAGTAGGATAAAATTAATTTCATGTAAAATTTGACTTTTAGGAAGTCAAAAACGAGAAATGATGTGAATAACATCCTACTTCTAAAAATAAAAGACCAAATAAAAAGAAACTCAGAATATAAAAATCCTACATCTATAAAAAGTAAACCATCACTTTCCTTAATGAGAAACATTCTTCCAAAACAAGGGTAAGGTTGTTTGAGAATAAGAGTAGGTGGTGGAGGATGTATCGGGTTTCATTTTGAATGTTGTGGGGATGACACGGTTTTGGTTTGTTTGTTTAAATGGTGAAACATTTTCCAAAAGAAATGGTTTTGTTTCATTTTGGAGACTCTAAACTTGAGGTGGTGTTGGTGCTCTAAACTTGGTTTGTTGGGTTTAATGAGCAACATTTTTCCAGAAGAAACGGTTTTGTTTCATTTTGGAGACTCTAAACTTGAGACGTCCCACAATGTGGTTTAGGATAAACCTCATTTCATTGTTAATAGGATCATGGATGTCTTAGTAGATAAGGTGAGACAACAATGGTTTTGGGTGGTGATATTCTTGTTGTGGTGTTTGGTTGTGGTCAAAATACTCATTTGGTCAAGCAATGACCGTGGTTTTTCATTTGTGAAAGGTGGTGGTTTTGTTGGTCTTGATGGAAGATCATTGAGATGCTTCTATTTTCTTATACGAGGCAAATAGAGATTCAAAGTGTTGGGAAGGTTCATGTGGTGGTGGTAGTTGAACAAAGTGACAAAGGCTTGGTTTTCCGGATGGGTTACCATGAAGGTTTTTTGTAAATGGGGTGAAACTCAAATGATTGTAGGTGTGTATGACCTTGATCATTTGGAAAAATTTAGGGTCTAGCATAATGGTAGGCCAAACTTTCAAGCAATGACGGTGGATGAGGTGCATCATCCAATGACTCATTTGGTTGAAATGTTGGTTGTTGTTGGGTTTCCAATAGTGGATGTGGTGATGTTGGTGGTGTATGGAAAAGTTCCATTGGTGTAAGTGTTGAAGTAGCAAGATTAAGCAAATCTTGAATAGTGATCACATTGGTATTGAAATGTGTTGAGGATGGTGTTGAGGTAGTGTGGTTAAGGAAATCTTGGATAGGTGAAGAAATGTTAAGCGAAGCATCACTTGAAGATGATGAGCTTGACTTGACGGTTTTGTTGAAGCAACAAGGTTTGACACTAATCCTAGTGGTTTTTGAGAAGGATTTTGATGGTTATGGTGTGATTTGAATTGTTGCAAAACTTTCAAATTTATAAGGTTGAAAAGGTGTTGAAATGGGTGTTTGGATTTGATGTTCTACCATTCAAAGAATGAGGTTTCAAATGATTTTCATGACCATGTCACATCATTTGATGCTAATTCAATGGAATAGGATGGAGTGAAAGATCAACATATGCACTCAATGCTTTGTGATCATGGGATGTGATTTGGTTGAAAATGTTTTAATGGTTTGAAGGATCCTTTAAAAGGGTTCCTTGGGTTAGTTATGTTTGAATTTGAATTTTTGGAGGGAAGTGGCTTCCTAATTGTTTTAGTGAGTGAGAGTTGTTCTAATATGGTTATTTGAGTTAATGGAAGATGTTTCTCACTTAGGATAATGGTTTTGACACATTACAAGTTTTGGACTTAAGAAAAATGGAAGAATTTTCTGCAGGTGTCTGGCGGAACCCTCGGAAGACACTGGCGGAACCCATTTGAGGGTACCGCCTGGTCTGTTGGGCTATTTCTGGAATTCCCAGAAAATACACTGGCGGACCCCAATTTTGGGTACCGCCAGATCCGCCAGGGGTAAAAAATTAGGCAGTCCGCGTTTTTGACCCGCGAGACGATTTTCAAAATTTTCGAAAACTCCTAAAATCAAAGAGATAAGGTATTTCTGGTTAGGCAATGCAAAAATTAGACATGTAAACATACATATCATGGGACTTTGACCTTGAGGTCGAGGATTTTACTATACTTAGTAAGAATTTCCATAAGCATAGAAAAAATGACAAACACCTTAAACATTGTCATTATGTATACAAGTTCATACAACCATAATCCAACAAACATAATAGACCATGAAAGTGAAAAACACATAATTTACGTAGTTTTAACACAAAGACGATTCTAAAGCATTCTTAAGCCAAACACTCCTTAATCGCCTCATAACCGGTCTATCCTCTTATTGAGCTTGCTTAGGTACATTCCAAAGCACTTGAAAATTCCTTTGGTTTGCTTGAACTCTTCAGATACATTTTCAATGACGGGGAGTTCTAGAAGGTAGTCTAAAGGAGGTAACTTAGAGTTAGGAAGTTAATCATCCTTTCTCATGTCAGATGATGATGATGATGGTGTAAGTGAGATTGTTCTAAACAGGCGGGTGAGAAGCATTCCATAAGGAAGAGCGGTTGTTCCTACGAAAGGTATGTCGGCCATTCTTTTGGCGAGGTAATAGGCTAAGCAAAAAAGGTTGACCGGTGGAAATGCTATAGAGCATGTAGCTAAGACAAACATTGATGTGATCCCGGTTTCCTATGGTGCTAATTTCATTGGTTCTAAGGAGTTCTTCCCATTCCTTTAATTGGGACTTAAGTTCATTGAATTCCATACCATATGGGTCCTTAATGACCTCATTTCCTGTTCTAGTTCTTCTAGTGTTGGTGGTCCTATTGAAGAGGTGGTCACGAAGTTCATCTTTGGACACAAGAGGGGTATCATAGGAATAGATGCGGTCAAAGAGTGTGTCAAGAGTTGAGAGGGAGTGCAAGTCGGAATAGATGCAAGTACCATGGTTTGGGACACCTAGGATTTGAGAAGACTCCTCGAGGGTGAAGGAGTATTGATGACTACTAGCCCTAAAGTTAATAGACATGCGACCATACTCATCCTTGGAGAGGGTGATGGATTCATAGAATTCTAAAATGAACCTAGAACAAATAGGCTCGTCAATTTCTAAGAGACACTCAAAGTTGATTGTCGCAAATTCCGTGTAGAGGTTTGTACCTTCTAAGAAGGATGGATCAATGGTTCTACCCTTATGGACATGTTGTTTTTCTAAGGCTTTGAAGACAACGATTTGAGTTTGAGTAAGACCTTTGGTTTTGTGGTGTTTGGGTAGGTACTTGATGGTGTCCTTGTGGTCATAGTGAGTTGGAGGAGGCATGATGATTCCTAGAAAATCAAAATTTCTCATTTTAGTCTAAGTAAACGACTATTGTAATGTGTATGTTCTAGTGTGTGCCTATAAGAAAACAATGTGGAGGTGCGGTTAACTTGACTCATTTTGATGCTTAAACACGTTTTATAATGCAAGTGATGTTTTAATGACGTTTTTCATTTGTTTTAACAATGTGGTGAACGGTGGTAAAGTATGGTTGACGATTGAGAGTGGATATGTGAAATGAGGTGGTGATTGCTTGACAACACTTAAAGCTTGGATATCTTCTTTGTGTTCTTCACTTGCCTGAAAGTGGAAGAGACGCATTTCATAATGAAATTCACTTGACTTTTGATGACATAGACAAATATGTTAATGAGAGAATGGATATGACAATTTCCCTTTGTTTCAAAGAGCGACACAAAGGTGAACATAGGTTTATGTATCGTGAAAGGTGGTTTACTCTTAATAGGTTAGGTTATAGTAGGGATGACACACTTGTTTGGTTACATTGTGGAATCTTCTTGGAAAGATGACTAGGTGGAGTTATTGGTGAAGATGATATTGACTCTTGGTTTCTTTGAGGACATGGAAATGGTGGATGACTCGATATTGTTAGGACAAAGGATAACTCGGTTTCTCATTTCACATTGCTTGTTTGAGGTTTGGGTGATGAAAGGTTATGAGGAAGATGATTGAAGTTTTGCTCATTTTGTGAATCTTATGGACTTATGGTAAGTTGGAGTTGTGAGTAAAGAGGTGTTTGGTTTTGAACTTAAATAAAACATTCTGTGGCTTTGGCGGACCAGGCGGAACCAAAAAATGGGTTCCGCCCGTATGGTCTGAGGGTGCCGCGGGATCTGCAGGGAAAACTCAAAAGGAATTTTCTTGATTTTTGTGGTTTTATCCTAATGTTCAAAACTAAGGTTTTAGGTCTTATGAGTCCTTGACTAAGCCTAGGGATGATGAATGCTTCTCATTCAAGAGGTTTTGTGAAAACGTTGATAGAATGGTTAACGTATAAGACTTTCTTAGTTAAGATGTTCCTCAATGAACATTTTTACCAAGACGATGATGATGGATCACAATATGTCAATTAAGAACATAATGGATTGAATTGTCGCTGAAGTCGATGCTTCCTTTGTTGAAGGTATAACAATGTTGATAAGATGAATTCCGTTGTTGATGCGAGTTTGCTTGTTCAAGCGGAGCTTGTTGATGTGCTTCTCCATTCGATACTAATTTGAGAGTCATACGCGTTTTGGAGAATCATTGGGTAAGTAAGCATAAAAGTGCAAGTACCACTTGAGCTTTTCTTATCAACTTATTACCGACATAATTCCATTTGTCAAACACTATGGTTTCTATTCCCGTTCTTTTGGGAGACCATAATTCTAGTTGTGTAGTACCTTATGATGTATCCAAATAGGCTCAACTAAAGAGTTGTTTTAGGATCTTCTTTAACACGAGCACATAGACAAAAGCTAAACATAATGTTGAATCTAATTGTTATGAGAACAAGTAGTCTTCCAAACATTTCTCTACGTTTAGTTTTACCTACGGATTTACTAATCTCATTCTTGATAAGTCATCAATAACTTAACCATTGAGAACAAGAGAGCAACTAGGAATGTCTTTAAGTTAGAATCCCTTGCTTTTGTGGCTTGCTTTTATTATCAAAAGGTCTTTCAAATATTGACACTATACTCACTTGATTACTTTGAAATATCAATTTCGTTTCACTAGTTGTTTCATTCTAAATTCCAAAAATTGTTTTTGTTGAATTTGTTTAGACACAACTATGACCTATTAATCAAGTTTTATAACTTATGTCAATTTTGCTTGATTCAATGTTTGTCTCATGGTGAGGAGATGTTATTTTATACTTTTATTCTTAATGTTTTACACAACATGCTTGTCTTCCCATCATTGGACTTTCGACTAAGTTATCATCTACCAAAGATGATATCATAGAAGGAGGAGATCACTCGTTAAATGTCATATTCAATGACTCCTCGACACTTTGGGTTTTCTTACTTAAGACACTATGAACTCTATTTATTTTGAAAAAGTCCAAGAGGTACAACATCATGAGACTAAGTGTCACCTTTGATGTGTAAATCCTAGATGTTGAAAACTCATTTTCTTTCACACATCCTAATATATGCTAATGTGATTTATTTCACCTTGTGTGTTATATGTGAGATTATCATAAAGGAGTGATTGAATAAAAACACAATTAAAGACTCAAAGTATGGTGTTTGAGAAAATTGTTTAACAAAGGTTTGTTTTGCAAGCATCACAAAAGTGTTAGACATTTTAACACTTAGGAAATTCTTAGTTAGCTCACTTGTAAGCAAGAGTTGAGTGAGACATACTCAAGAGTTTTTCGTGTTTATCTCTTGATGGTCAAAGAACCAAAACGCCTTATATCTCCTACTAGTACTAAATACTAAATTCCTTGTTGCATAGAATCTAATCTTAGTTATTTACAAATAGCAGGTAGACACTCTAGAGTATTACAAATAACACATATTCGAACACATAATGCTAGAAACAAGATACAATCAAAGTCAAGTTGAAGTAATGCGTACCTTTTAAATTGCATAGAGATGCTATCAAGCGGATAAGCATTACGCGTAAAAACTTGGTTTGACGACACGCTTTGAAACTCAATGACTCATGTATCCAAGAAGGTTAGATAATCATATAAAGGCATAGAGAATGATAGTCTTAATCCTTTTATCATGAGTTTCTATTAGAGATTGAATTATCTCTAAATTTCTTTTCTAGGTTTGACAAATTTTACATGCTTTGTTTTATTAATTCATGATGCTTATGAGTTAAATCCTAATCCGGTTTTATCTTTAAACAACCTTTGACTCCTCAACAATCTTTCAAAAGATTTTGAGCTTTCATCAAATTTAACTAATAATTTTTCCTTTCTCATTTTGCATTTTAATCTCATGTTTGTAATCTAGACATAATTTACATTCTAGATTAATTTCAACATTACTCTCAATTCTAGACATTTTATCTTCTAATAAGATTTCCTTTTCAAAGATATTCTTAAGAGATTTTGAAGACTCATTCTTGAAGATAGTTTTTAGGTCCATGTTGCATAAATGTTTAGACTCATTTTCTAGTTTAGAAAACTCTAGGATAAATTAATCAAAGCAAAAGAGTTTGGTTTCAAAGTGTACCTTGCTTGATGTTTTATCTAGTTTAGAATCACAAACCGGATGATTGACTTCATCTTCATCCGAGTTATTCCATGAATCGCAAGCAAGACTACTACGAGCTTGACACGAGTAATCACCTTTACTTACACCTTGCTTGTTGTTTCAATAAATTGACAATTAACTACCGGATCATTGTCTTCGTCAACATCCATTACATTCCAAGATACGCAAGCAGGTTCAACAAAACACACGTACTCATCTTCACTTGTACCTTCATTTAAAACATTTAAACTAGTAGCACATGTATTAACTTCTACTAAGTGTCTATCAATTAGTTTTTCTAAAACTTCTAATTCATATGTAAGATCAAATTGATCATCTTTGACTTGACATATTCCTTGATGAAAGTTTACCATATTTTTCCAAACATCATTAGCCTTTTGACAAAAATACATTCTTTCATATTTGGTACTAAAGCTTTGTAAAGTATTGTTTTAGCTTTAGTTATTTTTATCAAGTTTAAGATAGTTATCTTGGTTTTCAAAAACTTGTTTTCTTTGGTTTGAAATTACCAAAAGAAATAATATGCCAAAGATCTTGATCAATTGATTTCACATAGTTTTCAAAATTACTTTTCCATTCAAGTAAGTTTTCTTTTTCAAATAGCGGTTGGTTTTGAATAGGTTGCCCTTCTTTGAGATTTTCAAAATCCATGGATCGATCCAAGTTTTAAAATACATTCTATTTTAAAGATCTTGAGTAACGTAGCTCCTGATGCCAATTGTGGAAAACTAGAAGGGGGGTTGAATAGTTTACCGCTTTTTCGATTCTTATTTAGCTTAAATAACCTTTGAGAACTTGACATTTGGTTAAAGATATAAACACAACGTAATATGTTTGATTCTTTGAAAAGGCTTTTCATGTGGATAACAATTCTAACTTAATTTGTTTCATACTTTGAAAAGCTTTACTTGTAATGATCCTAACTTTGCTTGTTTAGTTCTTTGAAAAGCTTTACATATGTTTAAAGATATAAGAACAACTTTACTTGTTTTGGTTCTTTGAAAAGCTTTATATGTGATCAACAATTCTAACTAAACAACAACATATAATAAGCAAAGATAGAGAAAGAAACAATCAAACCACAACACGATAGTTTATCGTGGTTCGGCTACAAGGACTCTTTTTCCTTGCCCTACATCCACGCCCCGAGTTTCCAACTCGAGAGTTATAAACACTAATCAACAAGCTCCTTTCACCGGCGGAGAAAACCTTACACGTCGCTTATACTTTTACCGACACAAAGCTAGATGTCGAGTTCTTTTACAAGGGTACAACCACTCCCATTCGTCGCTTACACTTTTACCGACACAAAGCTAGATGTCGAGTTCTTTACCAAGGGTACAACCACTCCCGTTAGTTCTTTTACTAGGGTACAACAACTCCCAACACACTACGTATTTTGAGGCCTAAAATACTAACCAATAACTTCTACATACATGACACACATGAAGTATAAACTACCAAAGCTTATACATGACCAAGCTACCAAGACTTGCAACTTTAGAGTTGAAGCTTGCAACTTCTTGAATGATCTTGTGGAGTTCCTTGCTTCATAAGAGAATCACACAAGTCAAGGGTTACTGAGTTAGTTGAGAGAATATGTGAAAATAAGTCCTAAAGGGTTACACAAAACAAACAAATGGTTTGGTATTTATAGCAAACTATTCTGCATGTCTGGCGGATCAGGCGGAACCCTCAGATGGGTTCCGCCCGTGTACCCCCAGGGTACCGCCGGGTCTGCAGTAGGTTTTTTCAATAACTCTTCAAACCAAACAAGGTCTTGTCTCATAACTCCTAGCAACCAAACAATGTCACATCACTTAAATCAAGTCAAACATAAAACTTGTAAGCAACATCAAAGCAAGTCAAACACATTTCTTTCCATAAATGCATAATGACAAAACTTGCCATAAATGTGATGTGACAATTCTATTTTAAGAAATAAGTGTGATGTGACAAGACACTTTCTAATTTAAGAAATAAAAACAATGTTTAGTTTAAAAGGAAATGTAAACATTAGTTAAACAAGACTTAAACACTCAAAGTGATGATTTACTCTTAGCTAAAGTTCATACTTTGTCATTAACAAAACTTAGCAAAGATCGTAAAATATAAATAACGTTTTTAGGCGATATTTGTATTAACAATGTCTTTACCTGTAGCCGTTTGCTCAGGACTAGCCAATTCTTGGGTTACCCAATAGGGCATCACTCATGGTGAATTGATGACCATTTCAACTCTCAGCAATGAAGCATGGGTGAGTTGAGTACCCTATGGTTTTGAGCAAACCATTACAGCTATCAACGGAATTGAGATGTCTTTACCAAAAACCGTTTGCTTTTGGACTAGCCAACTTTTTGATGGAATAGTCAACATCAGGCAAGTTGATGACCAGAAAGAGTATGATAATAATCAACACCAAACCTGCATTCAACATACACAACACTTTACAAATATGTTAGTTGTTTTTTTTTTTTTTTTTTTTTTTTTTTTTTTTTTTTTTAAACTAAAATAAAAATAACCAATATACAACAAAATACAATACCAAGATCAGCTCATTGCAGATATGAATCCATTTGAATGCCATGCTTGGTTGTTAGCTCCTTCTTAGTCAAGATACTTCTTCTGATGAACCTTACCAATTGTTCAGCAAGATGAAGATCATTTGCAGTCATATCCAAAGGAACAGATAGCTTTGTCTCTAGCATAAGATTCATAACTTCCTTTGTGATTGGGTAAAGAACATCAGCCCAGCAATATAAGGTCTTACCAGTGGTTGTGATAATCATGTGAACATTAGGTAGTGGAAAGAACTTCCAATAGTCAACCACCCATGTCTTTTGACCTTTCCATACTTGAAACCTTACACCAGAATTACCTTTATAAGAATCACACAGAATCTGCAAATCACCCATCAAATACATTCCAATGTCATCAGGGGAATGAGTATGATAGTACTTGGTAACCCAATCATAAAGTGAGAGAAGATCTTGTTTGTCCACCATATGTAAGATCTGGCTTAGAAATAAGAATGTCTTGGTAGATCCATCTTGTCTAGTTATGACATTCACTTTTCCTTGACCAAGCTCAGAGTCAACAAGTTCCCACTTCATAATTTTCTCCCATACAACAGGGTCTTGACCATCATCAGAAGCATAATCAAGAAAAGTAGTACTATCCTCTAAAGGAATATCTTATGGAGCCTTCCTCTTGATAGCTTTAGTCTTTCTCCTAGTACCAGTAACAAGAATAGAAGGACCATCATCAGGTTCTTGTTTAGGCACTTGATTGGAAGTATCAGCAAGAACATCTGCAGAATCATCATCATCAGGTACTTCAATTGGAGTATCTTCTGAAGCATCATTGGTAACATCATGTGGAGCTTCAGTGGTATCAGGATGAGATTCAGCAGTATCATGATGAGAAGCAGCAAGAGTATCATCCATCTGAACATCAGGAGTATCATCATTCTGAGCATCAGGAGTATCATTCTTCTGAGGCAAAACTGAAGGAAGTTGGACATTCTCCTGACCACCATGAACAGACCCAATAGACTCAGCAGGTTGACTA
Organism: Artemisia argyi; assembly: GCA_030686995.1. Taxonomy (NCBI): domain Eukaryota; kingdom Viridiplantae; phylum Streptophyta; class Magnoliopsida; order Asterales; family Asteraceae; genus Artemisia; species Artemisia argyi. Next base: position 86,284,762 of record CM060699.1, read on the forward strand.
GCAGTATCATGAAGCTTAGCTTTCTTAGCTTGAGGCTCATCCAAAAGTCTTCCTCTAAACTCCAACACATCTTGGACATGTATACTAGAAGAATGAAGATTGGAAATAATCTTGTCATAGTAGTAGGTCAGCTGCTTATCTGAAAATACCCAGACCCTCTTTTAAGTCCAGCCTGACCCAAACATAGAACATCCCTGATTCTTCACAAAATTCCTCATATATTTCTTGATTTCATTCTTTGTCCAAGGTCTTTCCTTTTGATACTTAGCTTTAATCTCTGCCTCCTGTTGTCTCTTCAATCTTCCTCTTTCAACCATCATCTTAAATAAAGCAGGATTATCAACTCCAAGCTCAGAGTTACCCAAATTAGGCTTGGAAGCAACCTGTTCAGCCAAATTCTCCCATTGTTCAGCAGTAAGATTCTTAGCTATTTCATCAAGCTCCTTCTTTCTTTCAGCAGGCAAGGTGGTAGTGAATTGAGGTCCCATCTTATCCAAATCATCTTGAATTTTCCTAGCCAATGCTTCTGAGGCTTTCAAATCCAACTGAACTTTAGTAACTGCAGCATCCTCTTTAGCTTGCAAATGTGCAGCAACATTCTCACTAAGTTTTTCATTAGCAAGTTCCACCTTGGTTTTCACTCTGGGAGGAATGTCTTGATCAATCAATATAGACTTTCCTTTATCTTTCTTCTTAGGAGGAACAAAAGTCGTATCAGAAGAATCATAAGGAAGATCAGCTGGAATATCTACTGATGGACCATGAGTGCTCACTTCTGGCATAGTAGTAATAAAAGATTCCTTTCTAGAAACATCAGCAGAAGTCTTCTTGCTAGGAGCATCAGCAGACTTCTTATCAGCAGAATGCTTCCTTCTGACATAATGAGCAACATCAGCAGACTTTTGATCTCTGGAGTCCTTGGGAACACTTGCATCAGTAGCATGAGCAACATCAGCAGTTGGAGCAACAGATGGTTCAGGTCTAATGTCAGCATTCTTCTGAACACTCTCCAAAGTGGTAGCAGCAAGAAGTTCAAGGCCTTCCAAATCAATGTTGTCAGATGCTTTAGTAGAATCCTCATCTGAATCATACAACACACCTTGTTTCTTCCTTTGCTTAAGCTTACCCTCCAACTTCTTAACTCTTCCAATTAGAGTCAGAACAGCATTGCTAAGATTCAGTTTGGTGAAGTTTAGATCATTCTCCAATTTGTCCACCTTAGATACATACCTGTTCAACAAAGCTGATACAGAAGTGAGAGTAACAGGACCTTCAGCTCCACCAACAGGGATATATGTAGTATTGGAAGCATCATTGGTCTTGTGAGTAGAATTATCTAAATTTACATCTACATCTACATGTACATGATCCTCAAAGTGAGGTCTCAAAGGACTGAGTGAAGGAAGTCTTGTAAATTGTGGTGAGTTTACAGGTTGGTCAAAACCTAAATTCTCATTGAGCTCATGCTCAGGAGAATTGATATCCATAGGTGAAGGTACAGAAGAGGGTGGTGGCTGAACATCAGAAGCAACTGATGTATTTGCATCAGGAGCACCTTCAGTTCTGTTAGGAGAATCCTCTGGTGCTTGAGCATCAGGAGAATCCTGACCACCAGCAGCTACATCAGCTGCTTCTCCATCAGGGGGATTGCCCACCGGGGCATCAACAGCTACATCAGCAGCTACTCCATCAGGAGCATGGCCACCAGGCAACATGGCTGGAAGTAAGGGTCTTTGTTCACCAGTAAATTTAATTTTCATTTGTTTAAACAACTTTTTAGATAAACCCTTAACAGGCATGTGAGTGGGGTCATTGGTCTCAATGTCTAAAATGATTTGAAGAAACCTAGGATACAAAAAATATTTAAGTTTGGTATCCTTAACATTTTCAAGCATAGCATTAAAGATATACCTAGAAAAGTTAAATGTTCTTCCCTGAGAGAGACACACAATGGCAAGAGCAATGTCTGTAGAGAATTGGTCCCATCCACCAGACTTAGAACCCATGCATTGAAGTAAGGTGTGGGTCAAAAACCTCCATTTTGGACAAAACAGATTCTTGTACCATACTTTCCCATCACCAGTATAACCAGCAGCCTGAAGCCCTCTAAGTATCTCACTCTTAGGCAACTCAGTCACCCCTCCTTCATCATCCAACTGTAGTTTGGTCCTGACCAATGACTCAGTAACCACATATTCTTCTCCATCTATGACAGCAACAATCTCTGTTGGTCCATCTTCAACAGTCCTTGTTCGTGCTGTGTCCCAAAATTGTACAACAAGAGACTCATGAATTACACTTGGGTATTGAAGCAGAGCATAACAAATCTTGGATCTTTGAAGAAATTCCATCATGCCCACATAATCTTCATCACCCTTTCCACGACCAAGAAAGGCATGTTTATTATGATCTCCTTTGAAATAAAGTTCAGCCATTGAATGTGAATACAAAATTAGGGTTAGGTGTTCTGAAAAATGTTGAAATGGTTTTTGAAATTATATAGCGAGAGGGAATCAGTTAATTTGGGAGTGGGATATGCACGTCTTGGTTAATTATAGAAGTTACCAAACGTGGAATGAAACTGATATGAATTATTGGAAAGAAATCTTTGACCAATAATCAACTAAGGCAAATCCCAATTAACTGACTCATCCGAAGAAACCAAATCAAACGGCTGAAAGCAAATGGTCAATCCGCAGAAAAGAGTCAAAAGGTTGACTACGGTCAACAGAACCATCCGCAGAATCTATCAGCAGAATCTACCCGTCAGTGGAAACCAAATATCTTTGAAAAAGATCTCTTAAATCAAATTTCAAAGAACCTTTAATTATCTCCAAACTGCCTCGCATTAATGGTAATAAAGATACGCGGTTGGGTGATCTTATAAATAAATGTAATTATCCCCAAATCTCTCCACTTCAAATCAAATCCCTAATTATCATATCTCCAAATAACAATACATCCATGGCTTCCAATCAACCCATCATCAACCTTTCTTCTGAATCATCAGATACATCTGATTCACTAACATGTCCACCCCCACTCAGAATGCCAACACTTCCTTGGTCTCACAAAAGAACAAGCCAAGAAGAAGAAACATGATGTGCCTGCACCGAGTTCATCATCATCTGAAGATCTTCCACCATATCCCTCTGAAATTGATGATCCTGAGTACCAGAGAGAGATGGAGAGAAGGTGGAATGAGTTAGAGAGGGCAAACAGAGTCCCCAATCTTGATGCGTCTCTCATCATCTTTACATCTTCTGATGAAGAGGATGATGAGAATGATGAACTTTACACCCCTACAACCTCTGATAAGGCTCAGTCCTCGCGTCTAAGAAGAAGAAAAGTAAATTCCCCATTGCCAAAGACCAGAAAGATTTCGTTAGGGTTGCCCTGTCCTCAGTGGCAAGGACTCTTCAACATCAACAACAAAGGCAAAGAGAAGACTGTGGTAGGCAAGGGCAAGGGCAAAGTAGAATAGGAACTTTGTTGTTAATCTTTCAATTTCATTATCTTGTATTGTACCTCTGAAGAATCAATAAAATTTGCCTTGTTAATTATTGCTTGTATTAATTCTTCTAATTAGCATTCCCCTGAATGATTGAACTTGAATAAGCCATCAGCAGGAACACACTTAACAACCAGATAACTAGTATCAGCAGCATGTTGGTCAAACCATTGACTTTCATCCGAAGTATCCAATTAAGTGGACAACTTGCACACTTAGTAATTGCTACTGACTCAACTACCTCCCATTAACTTACATTAACTCCCAGTAAACTCAAATCAAGTCTTTAAAAGAAGTCTTCAAGTCATTAGCAACTCACCGTTCCACAAATAACATATCCCAAAGTCTTTCACACATTAAAAACATGAAGCCATCCCCCAATGTCATTGAAATCTCTTCTGATTCATCAGACTCTACCTTTGACATACCTCAGATCCAAAGATCATACTACTACTTAAATGAAGGTCCTTCAGAGTTATGTCCATCTCCAACCTCATCAGAAGAAACCACTGAAGCTGAGGAAACACCAGCTCCTCTAGCTATGGTTGTCCCTGACTTCACTCCTGTCACTGCATTCTTAACTAGTGAAATGGAAAGAGTCTGTGCAAATATGAGAAGAATCTCTGTCCCTGAAGAGCCACAGTCCTCAAGTAGAAAGAAAGGTCCATTGAAGGTGGTGCTTGGTCTTGCCGCTCCCAAACTCTGGAACAAGGACATGCAATCCAGAGGAATCCACAAGAAGATGCAAGACCCAAAGGACTTGGGTAAAGGGAAGAGGAAGATGGATTAGGTTGTAGCTTAGGGATGTGATGGTATGATGGTGATTGGTTATTGGTGAATGACGTATTTTGTGTTCCTTCTGATGACAGATCTTTGTAATGGTTTTATCAAACTTTCCACTGATGAATAAAATTTTACTTTGATGTCTTTACATCGAATGCCACTGAATGTAGATCTTTAAACATCAGCAGAAACATGACCTGACACCAGACATTCACACAAAACACAACAAAACAAAATAATATACAAGATTAGTAATAACCTACAAAACAAAGTTAGTAAACATAATTCTAGAAAACATAATAATCTATATAAATACAACATGTACAATCCTCCCCTGAGGCATATGCCTCCCCTGAGGCTTATGCCTCCCCTCAAATATAGCATTTAAGGGTTAACCATCCCAATGTTGACAACTAGGTGATTAAACCTAGGTCCATCAAAAGCTTTTGTTAACAAATCAGCCATATTATCATCAGTATGGATTTTAAGCACTTGAATTAGATGCTTCTCATTTGCATCTCTGATAAAGTGGTGCCTAATTTCTATGTGTTTGGTTCTCTGATGAAAAACATGATTTTTAACAATAGAAATAGTACTTTGATTGTCAATGTAGATTTTAGTGTTCATAAAGTTAAACCCATAATCCAACATCTGATTTTGAATCCAAAGTACCTGACCACAGCAATTGGCAGCAGCCACATATTCTGCTTCAGTAGTAGAAGTAGCTACAATGGTTTGTTTCTTGCACTGCCAAGAGATGAGTCTTCTTCCAAGAAATTGACAACCTCCTGTTGTGGATTTCCTATCCAAATTAGCTCCAGCATAATCACTATCACTGTAAGCTTCCAACACAAATGGTGAATCCTTTGGGTACCAAAGGCTTAGTTTGGGTTGGCCCTTGATGTACTTGAAAATTTTCTTCACAGCATTTAGATGGGAAGTCAGTGGAGTGACTTGATGTCTTGAATAAGCATTGACAGCAAAGGTAATGTCAGGCCTAGAAGCTGTGAGATACATGAGTGATCCAATCATGGACCTATAAAGATGAACATTCACAGCCTCATCCTGCTCATTTGGATTCTTAAGCTTGGGTGGTTCATATGGAGTGGTAGCAGTCCTCAAAAGTTCAAAGTCAAACTTTTTCAAAATATCTTTAACATACTTCTCCTGATGAATAAAGATCCCTTCAGGATGTTGTTTGACTTGCAGCCCTAAGAAAAAGGTTAATTCCCCCATTGCACTCATTTGAAATTCACCTTTCATCAAATCTTCAAATTCCCTGCACCATGCTTCCTTTGTGGACCCAAAGATGATGTCATCCACATAGACCTGTACTAGAATGATATCCCTGGAGTTTTTCTTGATAAAGAGAGTCTTATCAATAGCTCCTCTTCTGTATCCATGCTCCAAAAGAAATGTAGACAATCTAGCATACCATGCTCTTGGTGCTTGGTGAAGTCCATAAAGAGCCTTGACAACTTTGTAAACCTTTTTAGGATGATGGGGGTCTTCAAAGCCCTATGGTTGAGTAACATACACCTCCTCTTCTATTTTACCATAGAGAAAGGCACTCTTGACATCCATCTGATAGACCTTAAACCCCATATATGAGGCAAAGGCTAAAAACAGTCTAATGGCCTCAACCCTAGCAACAGGTGCAAAGACCTCAGTGTAGTCAATCCCTTCTTCTTGTCTGAAACCTTGAGCCACTAATCTTGCTTTATTTCTTACCACAATACCTCTGGCATCCCTCTTGCATTTTAAGATCCACTTGGTCCCAATTGCAATCTTCCCTGCAGGCAGATCAACAAGTACCCAAACATCTTGATTCTTGAATTGTTGCATCTCTTCCTGCATAGCTTCAACCCAACTAGGCTCACACAATGACTGTTTAATGCTTGTGGGTTCAACTTGAGACAAGAAACAAGCAAACAAATAATGCTTCTGATTTGTGTGATTGTCTCTATTCTGAGTGGATACATAAGTCAAGAATGCACATTGCCCAAACTTGGTATTCTTAATGGCACTCCTGGTGAGTACCATAGCATTTGGATCACCAAGTATATTATCTTGTGGATGTATGGTGTTGATCCTTTTAATTGTAACAGGATTAACATCAATGGAGGTATCAAGATTGGTTAAAGTAGGAGCAAAGTTTTCATCATAAGAAGCTGATTGAAAAATGCCAGCACTTTGCTCAACATTAGCAAGATCTGAGGGAGTAGGAAACCTACCATAAGGTTCATCTAAACTTGTGGAAACTTCAGTGGAAACAGGAACTGCAGCAGAATTGCCTTCAGCAGAATCTCCATCAGCAGAATCAACAGCTGCATCAGCTGATGCATCCGCAGAATTAGGTTTTCTGCTAGCTTCAACAGCAGCTTGTTTTAAGAGGGCTTCAGTGTCTTGAGCAAATTCAAGACCAAGTCTTTTAGCTTCCTCAGCAGCTGCATGTTCTTGCTTTTTGAGTCTAGCAAGATCTTCTGCATAAGTTGAGTTTTCCACATCATCAGCAGATTTGGCATCAGAGGCTTCTTTGGTAGGAGGATCTGCTATCTTGAGTGGTAGAGTTGTTACAACAATAGTAGGTTCATCACATTCTGAATCACTGTCTGAATCATCCTTTAGTGTACCTGCATTGTTAGAAGATGACACTTGTATACCTGCAGATGGGTTAGATGTGTGTCTAGCATACCCCAAATAATCAGTAAGGTAATCAAGGTCAAAATACCATTCATGACCCTTGCCCTGAACATTTACATTATCCTCCAGAAATTTCAGGTTGAGAGTTTCTTCAATCTTCTTTGCAGCTAAATTATAGACCCTATAAGCCTTGCTATGAGCTGAATAACCAACAATATATCCTTCAGCAGCTTTTGCTTCAAATTTGCCTAGGTGATCACTTGTATTAAGAATGATCACCTGACAACCAAAAGGTTTCAAGTGTTCAATGGTAGGCTTCTTCCCTGTCAATAGTTCATAGGGTGTCTTATTGTGAGGTCTAGTGATCAACACCCTATTCAATACATAACAGGCAGTACCAACTGCCTCAGTCCAAAACATAGTGGGAAGCTTAGAGTCAGCAAGCATAGATCTTGCAGCCTCTATAAGGGTCTTATTCTTCCTTTCAGCAACTCCATTCTGTTGTGGAGTCCTAGGAGTGCTATAATCTCTTTTAATACCCTTTAAACCACAAAGTTCAATGAGATTGGCATTTTTGAACTCTGTCCCATTGTCACATCTAATACTTTTGATCTTCTTGTTAAGTTGATTTTCAGCTAGAGCCATGAATTCTTTGAGTGCCTGAAAGGTTTGATCTTTAGTCACTAAGAAAAATGTCCAACTGAATCTGCTGAAAGCATCAGTGATCACCAAACAGAAGTACTTATGATCAATACTCCTGATGGATGTAGGACCAAAGAGATCCATGTGAAGCAGCTGCAATGGTTCTGAGATTATGCTCACAGTAGTAATGGCCTTATAAGAAGCTTTGTGTTGCTTTCCCTTGTTACAAGCCACACAATTATGCTCATTGGTGAAGATCTTGGAAGGAAGTCCATGAACCAGTCCATCTTTAGCAAGTTTGTTGATGACTTTAAAATTGACATGTGCCATCCTCCTATGCCATTTTGTAGATTCATCCAAGGATGCTTTAGCCACCAAGCATGTAAGATCACCTTCTGGCTTGACATCATTCAAGTCAAAGGTATAAAGATTATGGTTTCTTGGAGCCTTAAGTAACACAAGATTGTCATTAGGCATTTGGAATTCAGGTGAAAGAATGAAACAACCATCTTCAGTGAAAAGCACAGGAAGCTTTTTGTCACAAATTTGTGAGACTGAGAACAAATTGAATCCTTGTAGCTCCTTCACAAAGTAGACATTCTCAAAATCCACCTTTTGAGTTCGAATGGTTCCTTTGCCAGTAATCCTTCCTACTCCACTTCCAAACCTCACAATGCCTCCATTAAAAGGCACAAAGTCATGCAGCTTCTCTTCATTACCAGACATGTTTCTTGAATAGCCACTATCAACAATACCCAAGTCTTTATTAAGAAGAGGATGTTCCTACAACAAAGAAAGTTAATATACAACAAATCGACTTACATAAACCTTTTTCAGATAATCTCTGTGAGCTTGTAATTATGCGTTTCGAGGGTTTCAAGGTTTTCATGTTTGTGTTTATGAATCAAAAGCAGTTTCGAAGAAGAGCAGATCTGGTAAAGAGCAGATGTGAAAAAGTAGCGTCAATGAAGGTCTGGTGAAAGGAGTCGAACAGAAGCAGCTGTGAAAAGGGGCGTCAAGGTAATCGTTAATTATTATTTTTTGGTATCGATAAGATTTATAGTGAGTCGGTGGTATTTAATTCTGATTGGCTGAATCCTTCAACCTCGTACTGTATTTAAGGCTGATCAAATATTACATGGTTTTGTCGTTCTGTGAATTGAATCGATGAATTAATAGTGGGGCTAAGATTCGATTAGTCATTAAACGAATTTTATAATAGATCAGGGTTTGTGGGATGAAGCTTTAACTAAAAAAATGGTGACATGTTCTCGTACTAATATTGAGTGTGGGACAGATGTGATAGTGATATGTCATAAGGTGTAATACGGATAATTTAATTCCCTTATGATCATGGGTTAGATGATTTATTATTTTGGGGCTATACTATTTAACTGATATGTCGCTATTGAATATGTAATCTCATCAAGTGGGGTCGACGGTTGTTTGTAAATTGTAATATGCTTTGATCGAGTGTTATTATTTAATTCACCTGGTATGAAATCATGTGTTGGTGCTTGAATAAATAATTTTTGTCAACAAGCACATGGAAGTGCAAATTGAAGATTAAACCTCGTACTAATTTAGGATTGTGGGTCTGTGGAGAATTGATTTATTATGGCAACTTAGTGGGACGGTGGTCTTCAAATTCTGCTGTTTCGTTTTGCGCAAGTGAGATTGGTTTGGAATTTTATTTAATGGTGAATTGCTCTTTGTCGAATTAAGTGGGAGTTGTTGTTTACTATGGGGGTAATTAATATGAATTAATAACTTCGTACTTGGTGATCGGTGATAAGTACACACCTCGTACTAATTAATTTTAAGTCCAAGCAGTATTGTCATTTTGTTGTTGTCCTTTATTGCTTGGTGTGCGTCTCAAGATAATGAGTCAATGGGTTTGTCGAAGAATTAACGATGGTTGGATTTAACTGCTGCTCACTAAGGAATTTTTCTATTGCTGGTTTGGAAAAGTTCCTACTGATACGCTATATTTTTTTCTGCTGATAAAATTTGGTTCCTACTGATGATTAATACTGATCATTTCCTTCTGATGGTTATTGTTTGGTTACTGTTGATGGTACCTGTTCCTCCTGATTGGTTCCTACTGATGGGTTCCTGCTGATACATACGGTTCTTGCTGACTTCTTTATGGTTCCTGCTGGCTTGTTGTATATTTTTTTCGTTTGGTCAAATTTGGTTCCTACTAGTCGTGTGAGATTACTAATGGTTAGGGAGGACGGAGTTATCAACCATGATCAGTTTGTTGAGGAGATTACTTGACGAAGACATTTGATTATCGCTTGTTTGATGTTGTAATTGATTTTCCCAAGTTTTGTGTTCTTATCATATCTTAAAAGGATTGAAGCTTTTTAAGATAACTTGCTTGGTTTGTATGGTGATGAAGACTTGACGACTCTAGTGAAGGGGTATGATCCATTTTATTGTGCTTAATGCGTACATTTGCTATCACAAGGAGTTACGTTGTAGTGCTCAGTGCCTCATTGGATAAATCAATGAGGAGTTTGTCAAGCGGCCGTCACGTGGATAGTGCAAGACATAAGATGCAAGGTTGGGAGATTCCATTTCTTTATCAAATCAGTTATAGTTGATTTTCTTCATCAGTGATCACTCCATGGAACCTACTGGATTCAAGAGATGGTACTTTTGTTTATGCTGTTCGATACTGCTGCTCGGATTCTGCTTATTAGTAAAAAAAAAAAAAAAAAAAAAAAAAAAAAAAAAAAAAAAAAAAAAAAATGTTATTATTATTATTATTGATTATTAGTTGGTTCCTGAGATGGTTAGTCTATTCTTAAGGGGAAGCTTGTTAACCATCTACATTCATCACTTGAGGGGAAGTGTTTATGAGTTACACAAGACCCCTATTAGATGATTACAAAAGGGGAAGAATAGTTATGATGTGCAGCTTATTATTGGTGATGACATTGTTTCTTCATGCAGATTATTTTGTAATATCAAATAGGGGAAGATTGTTGGGAATTACAGATTTGAAGATTACAAAACCCACAAGAAGAAATGAAAAAAAGAAGAAACAATGAGGACCTAATAATTGTTAGGAATTACAAGATTTGAAGATTTGAAGATTACAAAACAAACAACTAGAAGTGAAGAAACAAGAAACAAGAGGGACCTAAATGTAATAGTTAGCTAGCTTTCTTAGTAAGCTAGGGTTTTCTTGTAACCTCCTCTATTATATAAAGAAGGTGGCGTCTAGGTTATGAGTATCCAATTAATAGCTAGTCTCTCCAATGAGAGTCTAGAAAACGCATAGAGCGTTAGTAGTAGTTGTAGTTTAGTTTATTTTATATTTAATAAAGAAAACCTTTGAAGTAACTTTGATTCTTATGTTCTTATTCCGCTGTGCTAAATCATTGTTACTATATCCTAGATGGGCTTAAACGATCTTTTACAATTGGTATCAGAGCGGGTGGCTCTCGATATCTAGGGATCTACAAGGTTTTCATTATCAATAAAGAGCAGTTACGTAGCAGAGCAGATGTGGTTTTTGGTTGTCGCACAGAAGCAGCGTTAAAATTACTGAGGTAATCGTTATTGTTTGGTTTTTATGTGGCAACGAAGATACATGGTATATTCGACTTTTATATATTCTTTGCTGATTCATATAAACCACGTACTACTTATGATATATCAATTGCTGGATCTGTCGTCTTGCGCATAAAGTTAACACTATTAATTGAAGTTGTCGTATTCTGTAATTGTGAGTGGTAGGATATATATTGATTCTTATTCTACTCATTGGTTGATACAACGGTGCAAAGTGAATTGCGTTTTCTCGAATATTATATGGTTTGTGGAATTCGATCATCAGTTTGTTGTCTTGAAGAAAATTGTTGTCGAATGAAGCAGATCAGTCTTTCTTTTTGGGGTATCGATTCGTTTTGGCGACAAAAGGTATAAAAATTCTTTATCTCGTACTGATCCTATCACTGACTGATATTATTAAATATTCGTGAATCATGGGTTGGTTAAATTAATCGATCATTCACAATGGTTGATGGTGGGTTGTGTTTGTCAGTATATGTTTGGATGACTCAAGATACCTCATAAAATTTATTATTTATCCCTATCGAATTCATGTTCTGATTGGTCAAACGTTTGTGGATCCATTATTTGATCACAATAAAACCTGTGTTCCTTTTATAAGCATAAGGAACCCTAAAATACAATTAATATAAAATTAATGCTTATCACTACCTAATATAGCTCATGCATATCCTAACAAATAAATACTAAAGTTACGGATTAATAATATCCGTAGAAATAAGTCTTCAGCAGGAATACTATGTCAGCAGAAACCATCTATAGCTTCAGCAGAATCCTGTCAGTAGAACTTCATCAGTAGGAACTTCCAAAATTCCTTACACATGGGTTGCCACCCACGAAGCGCTTTGTTTTTGATTTCCGAGTCACGTAGCTTGACTCAATCCCCGAATTAATTCGTCCTTGGGGAAAAATCCGTGGAAAAATAATCTCACTCGGGCTTCCATTCAAAATATTTTGAAAAACATATGATTTATTTGAAAGTTCCATCCCGAAGAGATAACCGATGGTATTTTAATGTTGAAACCTTTGAAAAACGATACCAGGGTCAAAAACAATATCCTCACTCCCCACGGAGTGAAGGATAAGAGAAACCACACCAAACGTTACAAATGGCAAGAAGGTCATAATAACAATCTTGAAAAACTCATCATTTTCAAAAGAAAACTTCATAATTGTGAAATTATGAATTTTATCATTCAAGCTCATTTTAAAAACCTTTCCGGGTGGGAGGGATGGGAAAAACTTTTCTTTCAAACTCTCATTTTTAAGCACACCACCCGGATCAGGTTCATAAAACTTTTCAATTTCATATTCGGATTCATCAAAACGAAATGACTCAAACTCCGGAAGAGAGATAAAAGCATGAGAAGTGGTACTGCCACGACTCGTCTCTTCCGAGTGATCAAAATGAAAAGCTTCAAATGTCGGAGCAGAAAAATCAAGACGATAAGTGGGATTGCCACTTATTTCTTCAGTCATAAAGGTAAAACTCTCAAAGTCTGGTAAAAATTCCTCGAGCTCGGGCTCCAGAGGATCGTCAATGATAAGCTCAATCTTCGTCTTAACTTTATCCGGAGGGATTAATGGTTCATCGTTCAACAAATTGTCAAGAAAATTAATATCCCCCTCCGAATCAAAGTAAGATTCGTCAGTCTCAGAAATCGGAATCGTTTCAATTTCAAGAAATTCATCGACCTCTTCCCAAAGAGAATCATATTCCTTAGTCGGAGGAAATGATGGGGAAGAGTCGGAGACGAAAGTTTTAACAAAATCATCAAAGGTATAATCACAAACATCGATGCTTTTGACGGAGTACTTCTTCAATTTCGAAGCATCGGCTTTAAAAATCATAATATCATCATCGTGTCGTAAAGTTAGAGTATCCTCAAAATGGTCTACTAGGGCTTTAGCGGTTCGTAAAAACGGTCGCCCTAGTATTAGAGGAACTCTCGGATCAGCTTCAAAATTGACAACAACGAAATCTGCCAGAAAAGTACACGAATTTACACGAACAAAAACATCCTCAGCAATTCCAACTGGATGAGTGATCGATCGATTAGCAAGCTCCAAAGTCATTCTCGTCAGTTTAAGAGCCCCCATTCCAAGTTGTTCGTAGATCGATAATGGCATGAGGTTTATACTCGCACCCGAATCAGCCAGGGCGTTACAAACTTCTTGATCTTTCAATGAACATGGAATGAGAAACTTTCCCGAGTCACCAAGCTTTTCGGGAAGCTTCTTGAGAAGAATCGCGGAACATTGAGCATTTATCGGCGTTTTGGCTAATTCAAGCAATTTCTCTTTATTACTTATGAGGTTTTTAAACGTGGAAGCAAATTTCGGCATGTACACGAGAGCATCCATAAAACTTATATCAAAGTGCAATTTTTGAAAAATATCCAGAAATTTTTCCATTTGTTTTTTAGACTTTGCACGGAGCTCTTCATCATTAAATCGTGACGGATATGGCAATTTTGACTTGTATTTCACATTATTCTCAAAAACAACTTTTTCTTTATCTTTTGACTTTTGGACAACCGGAGGTTGGACGTTTTTGGCTCCTCCATTATTAACCGGAGGAACTAGGTCCTTTGTCGCCTCGGTCTCACAGTCCACTACCTTAGGCGGAGACGAAGAAGAAGATGTAGTAGGAGCTGTGGATCCATCATATTGAGCACCACTGCGAGTTATGATCGCCTTAACTTCGCTCCTCGGGTTTGCGATCGTGTTGCTTGGCAAAGAAGTAATACCCGAACCCGAGGGTCGATCATTTAAATGTTTGTTAATATCACTGATTTGATTTGCAAATAACCGTGTTGACTCTTCATATTTTGCCATAAAAGATTGTTGGTTTTGAATCAATTGCTTAATCAAATCTTCCGTGGGCGACGGATTTTGAATAACACCTTGATTTTGATTATTGTTGAAATTCTGCCCACGGTTTTGGAAATTACCATGATTTTGATTTCCATGATTAGCGTTCTGAAAATTCCCAGGGTTTCCATGGTTTTGTTTGTTTTGAAAATTGTTCCCTTGAGGCGGGCCTTGATTGTAATTACCTTGAAAACCCCGGTTTTGATTAAACCCTTGATTATGATTTTGAAAACCGTTATTAGCTCGACTCTGATTTTGAATTCCTTGATTATTACGATTCACAACATTATGATTCTGGTTGACTTGGTTTTGTTGTTCGAGAACGGGTGGTCCAAGAAAATGAGGTGAACGGTAGCTGAGGTGATTACGGTCTCCTTGAGGTTGTGGGTAACCGTTGTTACCCGCGTTTGCAGCATACACGTTCTCATGAGAAAAGGCACCGGTAGCCGGACATTCATAATACAAATGTAGACCACCACAAGTCTCACAACCGTGACTAACCACATTGACTTGATGGTTTGGTTTTTCAATAGACATTGCATCAACTTTCTTTGTTAATGCCACAATCATATTTACCAATTCATCATTATTTTTACCATTATTAGACACTTGAGGTTTATTCCTTGACATTTTCACACGAGCTTTATTCTCAATTATCATGAAGGCATCATTCGTGTTCCTAGCCAACAAGTTACCACCCGCAGCAGAGTTAAGCGAATCTTGGTCAGCATGACATAACCCATTATAAAACGTATCAATCTGCTGAAGGTCGGTGAACCCGTGGTACGGACATTTCTCCTTCAAATCTTTGAATCGGTCCCAAGCTTCACTAAACGTTTCATCAAAAGCTTATTGGAACCGAAAGATTTGAGAACGTAGGTTAGAAGTTTTAGAGGGAGGATAGAAGTAATTCACAAACTTGGAAGCGAGATCATTCCAAGTGTGAATCGAATTAGGCGGTTCCTTTTCCAGCCAAGTCCGGGCTGCTCCTTTTAAGGAGAAAGGAAATAACTACAATTTCACCACATCGTGAGGAACTTGGTTCATGCGAATGGTCTCAGCAATGTCGGTGAAATTTCTGATGTGAGCATAGGGGTCTTCGTGATCGAACCCGTGAAAGGATATACCCGTGATCAAATTTAGTAATCCGTGATTGATCTCAAAATTGGCATTGATGTCCGGAATCACAATAGTTCTCCTCATACCATTGAATGGTGATTGGAGTTGTTCTTCTATCGGACGTGGATCAAATGCCGGTTGTTGTCCCATCAGCGGGATAACATTGTGCTGCGGACCACCCATCGGTGTGTTCGTTTTGGTTCATCTCCTCGTCGTAAAGGAAATGAACCCGACTCGTATGTCGTAAAACCCGCTCGGGGTTAGAGAACGGAGACGTAAGACTCTCAAAAGAAGATCGGGTGTGCATACACCACGAGCAAAATCAAAAAGAAAATGAAAAAGAAAAGAGAAAAGAAAATCTTTTTGTTTTTTATATTTTTATCACAAAAACTTTTTATTTCTTTTGTTTTTCTTTTCTTAAAACGTAACGTTAATCAAAAACCGTTTCTTTCAAAACCACTCGCGACGGGACGGGAGAGAAGAATGGATCTCTCTTTAGCTAGCAATTTAATGTCTTAGCTATCCGTATTTTCCGCTTATTCGGTTGTAGTAATTGAAATAGTCCGATAAACAACTAAATTACGTTTTCGTTATATTGTGAGACTTTTTTTTGGTTTACAACGCCCTTCCTTTCGGTCGAGTCGAGGCTGTAAATTTTATTATTTTTTTTTTGTATTTTGTAAACACTTTAGGAAAAGTGTTTTGAATTTTTCAATTTTTATAGAGATATATATACAAAGTAGAGGAAGGCTTAACAAAACACGATTTTTCAAAAAGATATTCAAAAATTCACTTCAGCCTTCCCCGGCAGCGGCGCCAAAAATTGATTCGTCGTGAAAACCAATTATAATATATATAGTATAGTATCGAAGTGATCCGCGTAAAATACGGATCACCCGAGTCGTTTCCCAACGAAGGCGAATGGAATCGAGAATATCGATTCGTGAAATCGTGAATTGAAAAGTGAGAAAGTGAAAATAGCAATCAAATAATTCAAGTTATAACAAACAAAGATGAAATATGCAAAGAGTACAAGCTAATTATGCACCAAAGTGAAAAACGTAAAAACGGAAATGTAACCGTAAAATTTAAAACGTAACGTTTAATGAAAAATGATCCTATAAACTTGGAAATATTTTCTAAAAATCTTAAACTAATAAAAAGAATTTTAAGAAAAAGAAAAATATTTTTTTGAGTTTTTATTTATTTTCTAGAATTTATTTTCTATTTTTGGAATTAAAAATGAATTAAAAATAAGGAAAAATAGAAAATTAATGTGGAAAAATGAAAATTTAATTCTAAAAATTCTAAAATATTATAAAAGAATTTCTAAAAATATTTTTGTATTTTTCAAAGTTTTTTCTGATTTTTTTATGGATTTTTGTTATTTAAAAATGATTTAAAAATGATTAAAAATGAAGAAATATTAAGAAAAATATCAAATCAACTCAGAAAATTATAAAAAATTTACAGAAAATCTATAATATTATAAAAAGATTGCAGAAAAATTTTGAAATGAAAAAACTAAGCAGAAGTGCTTATTCAGTGCTAAACAGCTTATGGCAAGTGCTTATTTTTAAGCACTTGCCACAAAACTTGACCAAAATTATAAAACAATTGTAAAATGCTACAATAGACTCAGAAATGCAAAGAAATGATAAAATGAAACACAGAAATACAAGATGCAACCAAATAAGCAATCTAGGACAAAAACTTACTAATAAGCAATTAAAGAAAATGATAAACTAACAACTAAATACTGAATGAAAACTCTAGAACTCAATCAAAACAACTCAGAAAGGTCAATTTATTGCTAACACAAGCTCAATAAGACTCTTGCAGCCCTACATGTTCAAATCAGTTAACATGAGCAAATAACTACTTAGCAGACCCAATAAGTAGTACTAAACAAGCTGAAATCTATAAGCAATTGGGGGCAAGTGAATTACTACACTACTGAGAGTCTAAAACTAGCAATTACTTATATATAAACTGACAAAATCTATTCTACACTTATCTTAATTCAGCAGCAGTGAACAACAAAATTCATGAACAGTTGACTTAACTAATGCCATTCTACTTTGACTTATTTGAATTTCTACTGCTGAATTCTACTCTTAGATGTTCTAATAAGCTAATGCAACTTTAGATTCAGATAGTTTTAGTTATATAGCACCTACTACTATAATATCACTTGCTGATCTCCATTATGCTAACAGATAATCAAGTTTCAAACCTCACTTTGACTATTAGTTAATAAGATCTACTGTTATAATGAACCTAAACTAAATTACCACACCTTAGTAATCCATATGTGACAAAACATCAGCAATAACTCCATACTATCACTCAGCAATTCACATTCCCAAACACTCCCTTAAACTACTGCTATCACTACAACTTTCTGTAAATGACTACCAATTACCACTACAACTACCAATATCAATCTAGAATCACTAATGGAACAGAGATAAAGCAATAAACAACTCAGATATCAAAAGAATAATGAAATGAGACAAGACCACAAATCTGACAGTTAACTAATCAACTTGAAATCTACTCAGACTTATGCAACAATTTAACAAGTAATCTAAACTACTCTCTTCTAATGATCCAAACTCCAAAAACTACACTACTAGAAGCAATTTCAAACAGTTAATAACACTAAGCACAAACAGTTACTCAGAAACTCAAAGATTAAAAGCTGATTAAGAAAAATTGAGAATGGAACTTACAAATGCTTTTCCTCTCAGCTCAAAATAGAGAGGATTCACTTAGCTAGCCTATCTTTAGGATAGGCTAAGACCATCCATGTCTGTCTCAACTAATCCAAAATACCTCAGCTTCACAAAATCAATGAACAGTTGACCACTATTGACTATTTATAAGAAATGAAAAAGTACTTTTTATAAATTCAAAACTCAACTTTACAATAACTATTTAACTAAAATGAGATTTAAATTTCCACTTATCAGCTTATTAGAAAGCTGATTCAAACCAAATGCTATTTTTTACTTTTCTATTTTTGTGATTTTTATAAAACTATTAAATGAAATGACAACTAATTTGTAAATAAGCAACTTTGAAATGAATTAAAATGATAGACAGTAAAGAGATTATCAACAAGCAATAAGAACAATTAAGCTAAATGATTTAAGGGAAAATAAAACTGGTTGCATTGAAATTAAAACAGTTACAACTAATTCTTAAGCTATTACAACCAAATAAAATTTTGGCAGAGCTTGGCTACTCCAAAACTCCACACCATTACAAGCACCCCTAAGCACCTATTTATATTACATGAATGAAAGTTCTAGTGAGGAGAGAGGTCACGGATTGCCAGCTTGGCAATCCGTGTGGTGTGTTTCTTCACACCTCTTCTGAGCCCTTGATCATGATACCAATCATTGCCCTCAAATATCAACCCTTGGATCATGCTAAATGACGTGTAAGAGCCAATCACATGCTGCCAACTATCCCCATGTGTGCTTGTTTGGTTCTGACAAGCTTCTGCCACGCTCTGACCTTCTAGAATCCCTTTTGAATTGACTAATTGGCCCTTATTTGCTGTAATTGTGGAATGAGGGTAATTAGGGTTCTTAGTTACTGTAGCGTGAATAGTAGATTCTGGGTTGAGTGGGGGAATTGGGGGGCGGGTAAAAGGGAAAAGTTATTTTATTTGTGTTTTGACTTTTTGACCGGAGTGGAGTGGTGTTTGACCGTAGATAGACTGGGCTAAGATTTGGGTAATTTGGGCTTTGAGATGATTTTTGTGTTAGTTTAAGAGTGTGGGCTTGGGTATTATTTTCTGGATCAGGATTTTATAAGTTGGATTTCAGATTTAGTTTTATTGAAAATCAAGGACCAACTATGTATTTTATGAAACTATGAGGATTGATTTTGTCACTTTCTCAAAGTATATTTCCAAGGGTTGAACTTGACAAACTTTAATTCTTCAAGGGTAAATTCTGACAATTCAAGCTCAAATATGAAAAATGCTTTCCCGGCTCCGGCTTTTTACGCTCTTTCCATTCCCGTGCTCGTGATTGTCGATTTTCCATGATTTTTGTCTTTTTCTTAAATATCCGTACCTGCATAATCACAAACGCAAAAACACAACATGTTTGGCATAATAAGGTCGGCTTTTGGTCGTTTTGGTCCGGTATTTGGAAGAGAAAAGGTGTGTAAATTAATACACACCAACAGCCCTGAACTGTTGGACTAATAAGGAGACTTGGTTGGAGAGATTATCAATCATCATGTCGGTGTGAGAGTACCCAGAGTCCAGATGGGTGTTTAAAGCAGATGGTGAGGGAGTTGGTGATTGACCATTTGTTGGAGTAGACCTGGATGAAGGTTGTTGTGGTTGAGATTGATCATTTGAAGGTTGAGTGAGTTGTTGAACATTAGAGACAAAGGCAAGAGAGTCATTTGTTGTTGAAGGATTGAGCTTTTCTCGCATCAACCGATCATAAGCATCATGTTTCTCATGTTGTTGGAGATATGCATAGAGTTGTTCATGATTAGTATGCCTGAGACCTTTGTTGAGTTTAACAGCTGTAACAAACCTATCCCATTCCGGTGCCATGTTATTCACGAATTTAGAGTTAAGCTGAATGTTGGGCATTGTCATTTTGATGGATCTCATATCATTGACCAGCTTGTGAAATCTGATGTAATAGTCAGTGATGCTTTCACCTGGATTCATTTTGAAGTGCTCAAATTCATCATATAGCTGAGACTCCCGATCTTCTTTGGTTAACTCAGACCCTGCAAGAAGCATTTTCACATTATCCCAAACTGCTTTGGCTTCTGTGTTGTAGTTGATAAGTTTGTAGACATCTTTAGGAAGCCCTTGAATGACAATATTCGATGCTCTGATGTCGGCATCATACCGTTTCTTTTCTTCATCTGATAGCTCATTGTAGGTGCGAGGTCTATCTGGACCGACTGCAGCAGGTTGGTCATCAGTCGCTGCTATCGTGTCTCTAGTGGTGCCCATTCGAAAAGGTCCTTCATCAATGGATTTCAAGATATTAACCCCGTTTTCCTTTCCCAAGCAATAGAGACGAATCCTTTGTGCCGATGATTCATAGTCAGTTCTGCCCAGCATTGGAGGACGAGTATCCGACCCTGCAGCCTGAATGTCATCAGAGGAAGTGCTTGCCATTCTTGTGGAAAGTGAGTAAGTATTAGTACGAAGTTTCAAACACAAGTGTATTTCGTGTAATGTTGCAACAAGTCAAATTACAACCGCTCAACAGATACCAAGTCGAGTCGTAAGTTAATCTTCACAACGTCAAGTTACTATCGAGTTAGTTGTAACAACTTAAGTCGCAACAACGCACAAGTTTCACTAAAGTTCCTGAACCAAGTCACTAACACCACTCTACAACTTGTCACAAACAATGTCAGCTTGCTACGTGCAAACCAATTAGCTCAAATTTGAACAACTCGCTAAGTACACCAACTCACTACCAGTATCAACTCGCTGGAACAGTGATATCAACTCGCTGGAACAATAACCTCAACTTGCTAGATAGACCAAATCGCTAGAAGAGATCAACCCTCTAGATCTGGTTAACTCGCTACACCCTGGAATAACTCGCTAGCAACCTCAACTCGCTAGAGCAATAACCTCAACTCTCTGGAACAGTATACGCTAAGGCAACTCGCTAAGACAAAAAACCAACTCGCTAGAAGTAGTAACCCGCTAAACAGATCAACCCTCTAATTATGCCAACTCGCTGGCTACTCAACTCGCTAGACCAATAAGACAGAAACGTCACTGTCTAGCGTTTTGTCTTAAAGTCCCAAAATAGCAAACCGCCAAAACTCTAACCTCAACTCGCTACAATAAGCTGCCAACTCTCTACCAAGAATGAGCAACTCGCTAGCAAGAAATGACACACGAATTTCTTTCAAACACCACAAGAGTGATGATGTTGTTTAACCAAGAGTTACACTCGATGCCTACACCACTTCTAGATACGAAAGTGCAAGTAAATACTCAATAACAACACCTAACGAGATCACACTAGTGAGAAAACTACAAACTAGATTCGAACCGTCCAAGAACACCAAAACCACACTAAACATCGAGCACACCACGAATCCTAGGATAGAACCATGGCTCTTGATACCAATTGTAGTATACTCTAATCTAGGAACATGGATGATTATGTGTTTAGGATGATTGTTTGTAAAGATTTCTAGTGAGAGAAGTTAGAGAGAGAAGGAGATGGAACCTTGACAGAAAAATAGATAAATGTTAGATTGCAAATGAAGGTCCAACCCTCTCCACTAGTGGAGAGGGGTATTTATACAAACTACTAAACACCCCATAAAACGGGCTGTGGATCGAGCTGACAGTGGGTAAAGACCCGACCCGAATCCACAAATATTAACTAATTATAATCTACGTACTAACTACTATGATAAATACTACGAGCTACAACTTGCTAAGTTATACTCGGGGTGACCGAGTCTTCAGATGAATAAACGTATCCCTAACAGAAGGTGTGTGAACTTGTACAACTCAAGGATATTGACAACACAGTTACCATTGATATGGGAAATACCAATATTATCCCATATGAAAGGTATTTGCATGTCAATGGACTGCCAGTTGTACCAAGTGATGCACCTTCTGTTGATATTCATGAACTTGAGCTGCATGAGCACACTGTATACAGCCCTGATGATTCTTTGCCCACTAGATTTAACATCCTTAAGGATCAGGTGACCTCTCAAGGGATCTTGAGAAGCTTACAACCCCCACCAGGCAGTGTACCTGATCGATGTAG
Source organism: Artemisia argyi (assembly GCA_030686995.1). Classification (NCBI taxonomy): domain Eukaryota; kingdom Viridiplantae; phylum Streptophyta; class Magnoliopsida; order Asterales; family Asteraceae; genus Artemisia; species Artemisia argyi. Next base: position 86,306,725 of record CM060699.1, read on the forward strand.
TATAGTATAATGACAAGTACCGGGGGATTGAATGTTCAGCTAGGAATAGGGTCGCTAGGATTAGAAAACCTAATGACTAGGTCTAGAGATGAGGGATGATTCTTTTTGTATTTTTATATGTTTAGGAAAGCAAGTTAAAATCTCGGGTTTGAAGGATTTGGGCGGAATTAGTTGCTAGTCAACTAACCCAATACTAAAGATGCAATTAAAATAAAATACTAGAAATGAAAATAAACTAAATTATACTAAGGTTGTGAGCAATATATGGGAGAAATGTGTTTACTTAGATTTCACTACTCCCTAGATATCTTTTACACGTTAATTACTTGTTATAGTTGCGTGGATGACGGATTGTATTCCTTAATACCATTCATGGGGTGGCGTACTTACTTCCCCAATCCTATGAGTGCCTACTTCACTCCTATGTCGAGCCGGCTAAGAAGCTCCTAACATGGGATCATTAGAATTTACTCATGCATTAAATACAACCAATAAAACCTAGTACACATCGGTTCATGTTTCCTAAGACGTTCAAGCATGTTACACAATGGAGATCTGCCAGTTTTCTTAAGCCTAACATTGAAATTATTCATCCAATACAACCATAAACAAGTAATCAACACATAATTAACATCTAGGTTTTATTAGATCTAAGCAAACACAAGATAGATCTAGCCTAGCATGTTGAAATTAAGACAAGCACAAGATATAGACAACCAACACATAGACATATTGATTGAATTAAGAGAAGACTTATCTCAATAGCACATGAAAGGATTCAAGGGGTAAAAACCCTTGAAAAAGCTGTAAAATACGTATAAAGTTCGGCCCTAGGGTTTCTCCACACAAGTTCCTCTCAATGAATGAAAAATAGAAAACTATATATAGAGTTTAGAAGGTGACGGCGTCAAGAACAAATGTCTGACGCCGTCATCTCGCCGCCAAATAGTTCCTCGGACTGCCTAGATCTGGGTCTGACGCCGTCATGTATACACCTTATGCAGGCCGTCACAAAATTAACTCTTGACGCCCTTCTTATGACGCCGTCAGGTTTGTACTGGATCGTCACCACTTTTACTCTTGACGCCATCATGATTTTCCTCTTGACGCCGTCAGGTACTGTTCTCAGCTTGGAAAATTAAGTCTTTGGCGTTTTCTTCACTTTTATGCTCCAAAAACGTCCGAATTGCTTCCTTTTCAGATTTCACTCCCAAAGTACCTAAAATCACAAAAGGAACGATTTAGGGTAATATTTGATCAAATAAATTCAATTCCGGGCTTAAATGACCCCCTAAAAGTGGTTCATTTTTCGCCTCATCATATACCCTTACACTTGAGACTTGCTTGTCCTCAAGCAAATGCGCTTTTATTCTAATCAAAATACAAGGTAAACTTGATGTGTAGGGATTGCACCAGGCTTTACCTCTCAAGGGATCTTGAGAAGCTTACAACCCCCACCAGGCAGTGTACCTGATCGATGTAGTATATTATAATGACAAGTACCGGGGGATTGATCGTTCAGCTAGGAATAGTGTCGCTAGGATTAGAAAACCTAAAGACTAGGTCTAGAGATAAGGGATGGTTCTTTTTGTATTTTTATATTTTTAGGAAAGCAAGTTAAAATCTCGGGTTTGAAGGATTTGGGCGGAATTAGTTGCTAGTCAACTAACCCAATACTAAGATGCAATCAAAATAAAATACTAGAAATGAAATTAAGAAATGTGTTTACTTAGATTTCACTACTCCCTAGATATCTTTTACACGTTAATTACTTGTTATAGTTGCGTGGATGACGGATTGTATTCCTTAATACCATTCATGGGGTGGCGTACTTACTTCCCCAATCCTATGAGTGCCTACTTCACTCCTATGTCGAGCCGGCTAAGAAGCTCCTAACATGGGATCATTAGAATTTACTCATGCATTAAATATAACCAATAAAACCTAGTACACATCGGTTCATATTTCCTAAGACGTTCAAGCATGTTACACAATGGAGATCTGCCAGTTTTCTTATGCCTAACATTGAAATCATTCATCCAATACAACCATAAACAAGTAATCAACACATAATTAACATCTAGGTTTCATTAGATCTAAGCAAACACAAGATAAATCTAGCCTAGCATGTTGAAATCAAGACAAGCACAAGATATAGACAACCAACACATAGACATATTGATTGAATTAAAAGAAGACTTATCTCAATAGCACATGAAAAGATTCAAGGGCTGAAAACTCTTGAAAAAGCTGTGAAATACGTACAAAGTTCGGCCCTAGGGTTTCTCCACACAAGTTCCTCTCTAATGAATGAAAAATAGAAAACTATATATAGAATTTAGAAGGTGACGACGTCAAGAACAAATGTCTGACGCCGTCATCTCGCCGCCAAATAGTTCCTCGGACTGCCTAGATCTGGGTCTGTCGCCGTCATGTGGTCTCCTTATGCAGGCCGTCATGATTTTAACTCTTGACGCCCTTGTTGTGACGCCGTCAGGTTTGTACTTGTTCGTCACCACTTTTACTCTTGACGCCGTCATGATTTTCCTCTTGATGCCGTCAGGTACTGTTCTCAGCATGGAAAATTAAGTCTTTGGTTCCAGATTTCACTCCCAAAGTACCTAAAATCACAAAAGGAACGATTTAGGGTAATATTTGATCAAATAAATTCAATTTTGGGCTTAAATGACCCCCTAAAAGTGGTTCATTTTTCGCCTCATCATATACCCTTACACTTGAGATTTGCTTGTCCTTAAGCAAATGCGCTTTTATTCTAATCAAAATACAAGTTAGGGGTCATTTAACACTAATATAAAAGTAATTACAACAAATAAACGTTCCACTAAAGACCAAAGACAAGCACGGAGGTCATATACTAGCACCTCACAAATAGTGTTTAGATACTCACATCTCTCGGGTGTAATGAAGTAATATCACATTAAGGAAATGGAAAACATCTCTCACTACCTGTCATAGCAAAATAGATTACCATAGGCTTGGGAAAGGATCAAACCTCCACCACATGGCGTAAGCACCTAGGATAAACTATCAAAGAGGTCTTTTAAAGGGTTGTAACGTTAGGTGTAGGGATATGAAATACACGGTTTTGTTGGATATAGGCAGTCTTTACTGGTGGCGAGTTAACAATCTTGGTTAATTACATGTACAATATGGCGTTGCTAAGCCAAGACTAGACTCGACTTAAGCTAATAAATGAAAAATAACAAAAACATAAAATGAACATAGAATGAAAAGGGATGGTAGTCCGTATGTTTTTCTCTTTTTCTTTTTTCTATTTTCTTTTTTTTTTTTTTTTTTTTTTTTTTGTGCATACACTCTTACCCTACCATCCAAAATAATACATCATAGGGAATGAACATTCCCCTTACACTTAAATTTTTACATACTTTACAATAAACTAATCTAATGACTCGAATTAAGAAAATCAAAACACTTGGAGTACTTTTAAGATTAACGTACATATGGAGGTAATATATGATGTTCTTCCCCATTACTCCATAAAATAAGTACTTTACCCATGAGTCCCAATCGTCCCAAAACAATATGTACAAGGATATGACTCGACTTAGCAACCATGTAATCAATTAGATAATTAACTTAAGGTTTAACAAATAACAATAATGCACTAAAGATGAGTGCATACACGGAAGGCTAAGGCGATTTGGGTGTACATTTAAGTGGGGTGTAACAAATTCTTCCTTTAAGTAAAATGCTGAAAGTTAGAAACGAAAAGATAGGCTCGGAGGGGTGTACTAGGGGTTTCGTGTACTAAAAATGAGTACAACGCTAAGGTGTGGGAAAAATTAGTTGACTTAACTAGCCAAGTAATATGACTTAAATGGTCAAGTAATTATGATACGGGTTTAACACAAGGGTGATCCTAATGCCTCTTACCATGTAGTAAATCCTACTACACGAATGTAGTCTCACTAGCGGTCTCGGGATGCATCACTAACGCAAGTTCTAGAATCTAAATGCTACCGGTACACTCATAAGCACTAATAGTAAATGCTTTTCCTATCAAATCTAAAGGCGAACCTCACATATTTGGGTGGAAAATTTTTCTGAATGATACGGTTTTGTGCTAGTCATACAATCTCCTATCCATGAGACGCTTGCTATGGCTAAAGTTTCACTTTTAAATGTTGTAAAAAATTTTAAATTTGGCGCTAAAATTGCACTAACAAGTATTTCTCATAGTTTTATTACACATCTACCATTAAACAAACAAACTCAAGCGAAAGTGTATCTGTAAGGTATCATCATTTTACCCTCCCCTTACACTTAAGATGAACATTGTCCCCAATGTTCAAGTAAAGAATGTAAAAGTGAATAAGTAAAACGAATGAAATCAAATACTCCCCTGATTCGCTCGGTATGGATAATAAAGTGGCCAGGTTAGATCTTCCTCCAAGAAAATGAACAATCAAAGCTTCCCTTCCAGAAAAATAAATCATCTTCTTGTCATACATAACCTGTAAATCCTGAGAAAACAGACAAGGCAACCTCGCATAAAATCGGCGGCAATCTACATATGTTACTAAATCCTAGAAAACAAAATAAGATATAATGCTTGTGGAATGATGTTTGCAGATTTCCTTGAGATTATAAAACTAATAATTCAACAGAAACTTTAAGACTCCGTTAGAAAAACAAAACCGGTAAAATTTCCAGATTTTTACACGTGACGCCGTCAAGAGTAAACTCGTGACGCCGTCAGAAGTGACCTGCAGAAATTCTTATGTTAAGTTTCCGGGAAATTTCTGGAAAAACTTGGTTCTACTTCCTGGAAAATCCTGCAAACCTTCATTATGACTCGATACAAGCATTTGACTCTAACAAGTACAAATATACATGTTCACTTAATATTGTGGAGAATCATGATCGGTTTGTTTCTTAAAAACATATTTGGGGTTTCCCCTTACACTTATCTTTTGCAAAAATACCTTTGAGTGAAGTTAAGACTAAGCCAAACAATGAAATAAAGTATTTCCACTATTTAGTTTAGAAACATGATCTACCAACAATAAAAATAAAACATGCATACGGAAGCAAATAACAATCAAACAAAATAAAAATCACACAAAATCATGGGTTGCCTCCCAAGAAGCGCTTTTCTTTATTTACGAGTCTTGTAGCTAGACTCAAGGTCATGGGTTACTACGTGACCTCATCGTTGGTTTCACTCTCTAGGTCGTCTTCTAAACCAGTATCGCTTTCATAGTGCAAGTATTTCGGGTCTTCGAACTCAAAGATATCTTCTCGATACTTAGAACCAAGTTTACTAACATCTTTAAAGAACCCACATGATAGATCGGAAGTGTTCTTACATCCTCTCCGCACATCTTCATCACACAAAATAAGTTGGGAACTTAGCTTATCAAGCCCGTCACAATCGATTTCCTTGAGATCTTTTCTCTTGTACGGTGTTTGGTATGAAACCCTCCTAATTCCATCAGCGAAGGTCATGATTCCGTTCCGGTCATCAACTATCAAATTAGTGATTTCACAAAAGGGTGCTCCAAAAACAACTTGTGATAACCTCGGGTCAACATAGTCTTCGATGTTTTCCACAATCGTAAATTCCATAGTGAATGCCATATTTCCTACGAACACCTGGATTTCATGATCCCTACCAACCACTTTCTCTCCCTTGTAAATCATTCCCCATCTACAGATATTGTTATAATGGAATAGGGACATAAAATTCTTAGGCAGGAATACGTTAATGTAGACATTATCGAAGTACTTGTGACCGATCATGCAGGGAATTTAGAGATTGTTCGGATCACGTCGCCTTATTCTCTCCGATCCTCCATCGATTCCCTTCAAGGGAAGGACGGTACTCGTACACCTCCTCATTACCCCAACGAAAAATTACCTTCTTGACACCATTGGTGAACAATGCACTCCCATCCTTCTCATCAAGGATTACTCCCGATTCATTGATAAATGGTTTCCCTAGGACAAGGTTGGTTAATGTTAGATCAGTGACAGGGTCTATGTTATCGACCACAGTGAGGTCAATATTGTAGACAAGTCCTCCAATCATGATTGATAAATCTTTTATTATCCTTGCGTTATTGACTTTCTCATACACCATGCGTTCAGGGAAGGCTTCGTGGTATAGAAAAAGGGGGATTATGTTGATGGAGAGGCTAGGATCTATATGACTATCAGTTAAGAGCTTTTTCTTAATGGTGCAGGAAATCTTGAAAACTTTAGAGTTGCATTCCTCAGTCTTATCACTACTCCCACTAGTATCATCCTCCATTTTTCTCTCGGGTTCCTCTACAACAGATTTACCCAAGATGGATGGATTTCTCGTATGCACTTCCGATCTCTCTTTCCCTTCATCCGATTTGCTAGATTCTTGCGCGGCGGACTGCTCGAATGAGTTGGTAGGGCTTCTGGCCAAATCGTAGTCCACCCTTGAGGTCTCATCTTTAGCTGTATGACCAATATTTTCAGTTTGTTGTTGGTTCAGGTTAGGTGTAGAAGCAGATATCGTGGTGATGGTATTTACGAAATGGATCGGTCCTAGGGGGTTGACAGGGTCTTTTACCTTTGGTGACAGATGTTTAAATAGCTTACTAGGACTTTTTATTTTTACAGGAGAGGTTGGCGGACTCATGATGGTAACAGATTTGACCTCATCAACGTGAATTGGTTTATTAACAGCGTACTCTTTGATAGCAGTTAACAGATTACAAATCTTGTTATTCATATCGGCCTGCTGTTGTCTAAATTTAGCCTCGAGCGTAGAGAGCTGCAATTCTTGAGATAGAATGAATTTTCGCAAGGCATCTTCACAGCTTTGCCTAGGAGTGCTCTGTGATGGAAAATGCTCGGACCATTTGAGTGGTGAGGAGTCATTGAAGGATACGCTCCGCGTTTGGTACCCTCTGAAATTAGGTTTATCCTTCCATGCCTCATAGGCCTCGTCAGAGTTTCGAGGGCCTCGACCAACTTGTGACGATGTGAATTCGTTATAAGCGCGTTTTGGAAGCTCCATGCAGTTATGAGTTTCGTGAGGGCCATTACACAATTTACATGTAGAAGCGATTCTGCTTGCATGGCTTGAAGGCTTTTGAGCTTCGTAGGACTTCATGAGAGACTTGACTCGACCTTCAACTTCCATGATCCTACGGTCGGAAGTGCTAGAGTTGTTCGAAGGCAAAGATATTGCCTTGACCGTTTTGTTCAAATCACGGGGATCATTCCAACTTTCGTTGTCATAGAGAGCAAGATCTTCTATGAGTTCCCATGATTGTTCCGCACTTAGATCACGTAGCTTGCCACCGGCCGATTGGTCAATGGCTCGCCTTGTGGAGAGATCGATATGGTCATAAAAGATTTGGACTTGGAGCCAAAGATCTATGCCATGATGAGGGACTTTTTGGAGTAAGTCCTTGAAACGAGTCCATGCTTCATAAAGAGTTTCACCTTGACGTTGTTGGAACATCAAGATGTCATTTCTAAGCTTGGTAGTTCTCCCCGGTGGGAAAAATTGAGCAAGGAAACGAGTGGTGAGATCATCCCATGTGGTGATGGATCCCGCGGGTAAACGTTCAAGCCATTGACTAGCTTGATCACGTAGAGAGAATTGGAATAGGCGTAATCGGGTTGTCTCTCTAGTTTCAACATCTAGGTCTATGGAATCTATGATTTTAAGGAAGTCCTTGAGATGTTGATTTGGATCTTCGGAACGAAGTCCATGGAATGCACATCCGCTTTGCACCAACCGGATGGTGTCGGATCGCAAGGGGGTCACATTGGCTCCGGTGAGCTCAATGGTGTTTCGGTAGCCTTGGTGGCTAGGTCGGGAATACTCTCCTAAGGTTCGGGGCCTAAGAGGTTCTAGTGGTGGGTTTTGTTGTGGTGGGATGACGGGTTCAAAGATGTTCCCATCGTCCATGATGTCGGGTGGTGAAAAGTTAAGAACAAAAACACGAAGAATTAAGATAGACTAAAGAGAACCTAAAAATTAAAAATAAAATCTTACTAGAAAGGAATCTAGCAAGTAGACCTAATAAAAAGAGATTCTAACCTAGACAATAACTATTCCCCAGGCTGCGGCGCCAAAAACTTGATGCGTAGGGATTGCACCAGGATTTACCTCTCAAGGGATCTTGAGAAGCTTACAACCCCCACCAGGCAGTTTACCTGATCGATGTAGTATAGTATAATGACAAGTACCGGGGAATTGATCGTTCAGCTAGGAATAGTGTCGCTATGATTAGAAAACCTAAAGACTAGGTCTAAAGATGAGGGATGATTCTTTTTGTATTTTTATATTTTTAGGAAAGCAAGTTAAAATCTCGGGTTTGAAGGATTTGGGCGGAATTAGTTGCTAGTCAACTAACCCAATACTAAGATGCAATCAAAATAAAATACTAGAAATGAAATTAAACTAAATTATACTAAGGTTGTGAGCAATATATGGGAGAAATGTGTTTACTTAGATTTCACTACTCCCTAGATATCTTTTACACGTTAATTACTTGTTATAGTTGCGTGGATGACGGATTGTATTCCTTAATACCATTCATGGGGTGGCGTACTTACTTCCCCAATCCTATGAGTGCCTACTTCACTCCTATGTCGAGCCGGCTAAGAAGCTCCTAACATGGGATCATTAGAATTTACTCATGCATTAAATACAACCAATAAAACCTAGTACACATCGGTTCATGTTTCCTAAGACATTCAAGCATGTTACACAATGGAGATCTGCCAGTTTTCTTAAGCCTAACATTGAAATCATTCATCCAATACAACCATAAACAAGTAATCAACACATAATTAACATCTAGGTTTCATTAGATCTAAGCAAACACAAGATAAATCTAGCCTAGCATGTTGAAATCAAGACAAGCACAAGATATAGACAACCAACACATAGACATATTGATTGAATTAAGAGAAGACTTATCTCAATAGCACATGAAAGAATTCAAGGGCTGAAAACCCTTGAAAAAGCTGTAAAATACATACAAAGTTCGGCCCTAGGGTTTCTCCACACAAGTTCCTCTCTAATGAATGAAAAATAGAAAACTATATATAGAATTTAGAAGGTGACGGCGTCAAGAACAAATGTCTGACGTCGTCATCTCGCCGCCAAATAGTTCCTCGGACAGCCTAGATCTGGGTCTGACGCCGTCATGTGGTCTCCTTATGCAGGCCGTCATGATTTTAACTCTTGAAGCCCTTGTTGTGACGCCGTCAGGTTTGTACTGGATCGTCACCACTTTTACTCTTGACGCCGTCATGATTTTCCTCTTGACGCCGTCAGGTACTGTTCTCAGCATGGAAAATTAAGTCTTTGGCGTTTTCTTCACTTTTATGCTCCAAAAACATCCGAATTTCTTCCTTTTCCAGATTTCACTCCCAAAGTACCTAAAATCACAAAAGGAACGATTTAGGGTAATATTTGATCAAATAAATTCAATTCCGGGCTTAAATGACCCCCTAAAAGTGGTTCATTTTTCGCCTCATCATATATACGAACAGCGGGCTAAATTTGAGCTTAATGAACGTGAGCAGAAAATGGAATGGCAAATGCGTGCTTAAATAACTGAAAATAATTCCAAACAAGAAACATTAAAAAGGGAGTTAATGTATTTGAAAAAACAATTGGATCAAACTGTTAAACAAAAACAGTAAATTCAAAAGGGGTTAACCTCGCTCAAACATGATTACAAAGACAAAGAAACAAAACTTTTAAATGATGTTTCTAATCTTAAGATGTTGAAAAATAAACTGGTAGAAAAGTTGTACACGCAAGGCCAAACCATCCAATCTGCTCAAATGATGCAGAACCATAGGAAATTAAGAGATGAGTTTAGTGAACAGGATGCCTCTAAATCTAAGGTCAACTTCCTTAGAAATGGTATAGGTGCTCAACCCACATTGTATGATGCAAACATTATGTTTGAGCCTGACCATGCCCCTCCTGATGTGAGATCCTATGACGAAATTGACGAAATGGAAGACAGGACTAGAGAAAAACTAGCTGAGCAATTAAAGGATCCCGTGTGTATTGCTAATAATATTGTCTTTCACTATGATTATACTGATGATAATCATTCTGCTATTTTTGTCCCTCAAAAGAAAATCTTTCCTGAAAAAGTTTTTTGGAATATTGATATTGAGAAAATGAAAGCTGAAAGACTTGTGGGTAACACACGAACTATTTTTAGGATTGTTGATCCGACCATTTATCCTCTGAACACTCCCATGCACCTTGTACCATTTACTCTTCCCACACAGTGTAATACTCTTATTGGATTATATGTACTAGGTCAAATGTTTAATGATTTTGCGAAAACATATTAAATAGTATTTAATTAATATTAAATAATTAAACAGTGTAAAAATACATTTTCTTTTTCTAAAAATTTTCTTTTATCTTGTAGTTTGTAAAAAAGTCATTTTCACCCCCTGTGGGTTTTAAGATTTCAGTTTTCACGTTTTATTTTGTACGTTTACGTTATTTCAAATGTAAACGTACGCGTTTTTAGATTTCAAGCGTTTTTAGGTATCTAACTTTCACGTAATCATCTTTATAGCTTGTTTAAGCTATTTCTTTGTAGATTCCCTAGTTTAATCAATCACAACCCTTTTCCTGTCCAAATTCACCCGATCACAAATCCGTTTGTTAACCATCACACCTCGTCGGGACATAACGACCCGGGGAAACCACTATATTCCGCGGAGCATTGAGCCTAAGGAGTTTGACTATATTGACCACATCCGTGGTGGACTTTATTTGACTATATTGACCTTATAGTTTGCAGATTTTATACATTTGGTCCTTGTTGTTTTCAATAAATAAACCAAACCACCCTTTTGTTATTTACCCAATCCAAAACAAAACCAACCCAAATACCAAAAGCCTGATCAACCAATCCCAAACCCACCACTTCAGGCCCATTTCCATTTTAAATAAAAATCCCACTCCCACCCAGGGTCAACGAGTCAAACAAGCAGGGTCAAACAAACAGTCAAACACAACCCATCTCCTTCCTCCCCCGTTTTCAGTTCCATGTCCCCCCCCCCTCCTCCAATTTCTTCACCAACTCACCAACTATCATCAATGATACTCACCTACACCTAACCAACCCCCTCCTCATTAAAGCACCTCACCAAACACCCTCTTAAATATGCTAAATCTAGATTTTTTGAAGCAAGTGGATGAGTTGAGCTATGAAACTGAATTTTAACAATCTAATATGTCAAAAAGAGATGAAATAAACACAAAAACACTGGCTTAAACAACAAACACCTAAAATTCTATATTAAGTTATTTGAGACAGTTAACTTCAAATATTTTGAGCAAAAGGGGTTTAGAGAACAAAACACCAAATCTTAAGATGCAATTTGACCATGATACACTGAATGAACTAATAAGCATAAAACAAACCAGGTTAAGCAATGCTACAGTAGCATTCAAAGAAATTAAAAATAGAACTCACAAATGGATCCAGGCACAGAACTGATAAATCAGGGACTCACACCTGTCCTAAAGCTTCCAAATAAGCATTTAATACCATAAAAATCCAAAACCCTTCAGATTTCTTTGCTTCTTCTCTGTCTCTCACTTATTTTGGATTTAAAGACTAATTTTCTTGAATTTTTGGAATTATTTATAAAACTGGGTGAAATGCTGAGTAAACTTATAAATGCTTACTTAGTGAACCTTATTAAGCTTATAGAACCAGATAACAACAACTTTCAACAACCAAAGATTAAATTGAGATTTTTAATGAAAATGGTGAAAAACTGAATTTATATGAGATTACTAAAATTGATGGTTAAAACAGTTTACAAATACACTGAAAATGCAAATTACATCCTTCTTAAACTAAAAGTTCAACTAGAAATTAAATTTTATACTACTACGACATTACAACTATTCTACAGTTACTACTATATTAACTAATATCTCTTTTTCCATTTTTCTTCACTTTGATAAGCCTTGGGACTCTTCTTTGACTTTCCCACTTCGTTTCCTAGCCATTGGATGAGCCAAATTGATCTTGGCCGTTGAAAGGGTTTTTGGCGGGAAAACTAGATTTGGCAGGTTTAGTGGTTTGGTGAGGTGCTTTAATGAGGAGGGGGTTGGTTGGGTGTAGGTGAGTATCATTGATGATAGTTGGTGAAGAAATTGGAGGAGGGGGGGGGACATGGAACTGAAAACGGGGGAGGAAGGAGATGGGTTGTGTTTGACTGTTTGTTTGACCCTGCTTGTTTGACTCGTTGACCCTGGGTGGGAGTGGGATTTTTATTTAAAATGGAAATGGGCCTGAAGTGGTGGGTTTGGGATTGTTGGATCAGGCTTTTGGTATTTGGGTTGGTTTTGTTTTGGATTGGGTAAATAACAAAAGGGTGGTTTGGTTTATTTATTGAAAACAACAAGGACCAAATGTATAAAATCTGCAAACTATAAGGACTGAAAATGTCATTTTTCCAAAATTAATTCAATAGTCATTTCCTGCCATAAATGAATAGTCCAAAGGTTGTAAATGCCATTTTTCACTTTTGGTCCTTTAGGGACTAAAACTGCAAATTATTGAAACTTGAGGGACCAAAATGTACTTTTCTCTAAACTTTTCATCCAAGGACCATTTTTGCCAACTTTTGATTTTTCAAAGACTTTTGTTGACTTTTCCATCCAAAAATATTTCCCAGGGACCAAATCTGTCAAAATTGAAACTCCAGGGACTAAAATTGTAATTTTCCAAAACTTTTCCAATTTTTCACCAAAGGACAAAATATGACAACTTATGATTGTAAAAGGACCTTTGGTGACTTTTCTTTTAAAATATGTGCTCAGGGACTATTTTTGCCAATTTTTGAAAGTTGGGGGACTGAAACTGCCAAATTTGCAAACTTTGTACGTTTTTCATCTGTTTTTTCTCATTTTGCATCTAAAACATATAAAACACAATTTTGAAATATTTTCAGTATTTTGATGCATTTCTGAGTGTTTTTGTATGTTTTGCAGTTCAGATTTGACTAAAAATGATGAGTGTTTGAGCACTCATCAATCCCCCACACTAAAATATTGCTACTCCCTAGCAATAACTGTTTTGAAAATTTAATAGATTTTAAACTCTTTACCAAAAGCCATCACTTCTGGAGTAGCCAGATGTATCGATTCAAGTAACTATGGTCCACCTGATAACCATGTGATTTTGAGCAAACCACCAGCTGTCAACGGATTTGATTAGTCTTTACCAAAAGCCGTTTGCTTCTAGACTAGCCAACTCTTGATGGACAAAGTCAACATCTTGGTGAGCTGATTACCAATTATGGTTTTCCACTGCCTTTACCACAAGCCATAATCTTGCGGGCTAGCCAACTCATTCGCTTTTTAGGATATGGCGAGTTGAGGTACCATACAATTTTGGGCAAATTGCAAGCCATAAACGGATTTGATATATCTTTACCAAGAGCCGTTTGCTCCTGGATTAGCCAATGCTTTTTGTCGTTTAGACATGGCGGACTGATAACCACAAAAATTTTGAAACTTTAGTGAAATTTTTTTTTAATTTTTGCCAAAAACGGGGGTATAAGATAGTAAAATGTGATAAAATTCGCTAGAATAGCGAAATACCCCCCACACTTAGAATGAATATTGTCCTCAATATTCAAAGTCCCGGCTATTATGCCGACTCTTTGAACGTAAAAGGGCAACATTACAAGCTAAATGTGGAAAACACCATTTGTATTTTCACTTTATTTGTAACCATAGCATGGGTGACTCCCCCACACTTAGGGTGAAAACCCTATAAGCATGCTACTGTTTTTGTTTACCGAGTCGCTAGCTTGACTCGACCCCGAATTCATTTGTCCTTGTGGAAGCATGATGTGGAAGAGACAATCTCAATCGGACTTTCATTCAAGATGTTTGGACAAACATTTGAAGGACGTGAAAGTTCCACACCGATGAGATAAGTACCCGGCTTAAGATAGTATAAACTATAAGCGGTGATGCCGGGGTCAAATATAATGTCTTCATTCCCGAAGGAGTGAAGAACAGGAGAAGCTACGGGATAGGTGAAGAAGAGAAAAAAGGTCATGACAAACATCATGACTAACTCATCATCACCCACGGGAGAATTCATAATATCATGAATCTCATCTTTTAAGTTCGTTTGATCAAGACATATCCCGGGTGTGTCTAGATCAAAATAGAAGTTATCATACTCCGGAGGAGATATGATATGAGTGAGTTCACAGGAGAACTCCTCAAAGGTGAATGAATCAAATATGGGAAGAGAATTATGAGAATGAGAAGTGGTACTGCCACTAATCTTCTCTCCCATATGATCGAAGCTGAAGGCTTCAAATTCCGGTATAGGATCATCGGAAAAAATCTCATTATCCTTTATGGGGATAGGAGAAGAAATAGGTTTCATATTGAAAGCCTCAATTTTAGAAATGAGGAGACTGACATTCAATAATGTTGCACGAAGTGCTTCATCCTTGATTTCAGTGTCAATCTCATCATTCTCTTCTTCTAAGCTGACTAGCTCAGAAGGTAATTCTTCCATAAAAACGATGTCCCCACAAGATAACGAATCGTCATCATTAGAATCGGAGAACATCTCAACATCATCATTCGGGAAGATAAGAGGAGGAGGGATATCACATACATGACCAAGAATTCCCTGTGACTCTCCTGGGATTGGGACAAGGATCTCAACACTAGACTTTATTAATTCGTCCGATTCCTTATTAGGAACAGTGCTAAGATGCTCATCCCCCATGTTTAGAGAATGAGTGTGAATCTCGGGTGTGATAACAGCTGACTGAGGGAGTTGAGAAGGACTAGCATTCATGGATTGTACGAGTTCCATTTGATCTTCTGCTAGTGATTCGATTATATTCTTTTCTCCCTGTATATCCATGGAAGGAATCACAACTGATGAATCTTTTTGAATAATAACAATGTTATCTTCATCATCATCACTGTCATCATCGTCATCATATAGAGCAGCATAGCGAAGATTGGCACGTATTTTAGCTGCTCTTTGCTCAGCAAGTAATTCTTCCATGCTCATTTCATTTCTAGCATCTCGTTCTTCAGCAAGTAATTCTGCCATGGATTTCTCACGAGAATCTTGAAACGATGTAGTAGACAACTCCTCCTTAAATTCTTTAAGTTTCTCAAGAACCTCTAGACAAAGGTCTTGCGGGTATTGAGGAGTTGCTTGGGTCATTTGATATTGTGGAGGTTGGTCTGAATACGAATAGTCGTAATTGTTACAAGGAAATGGATTCCCTGTTTGACAATCAGAGCTAGTGTGTGGACCTCCACAATACTCACAACAGTAAAACTGATGTGGCTGTGAGTCGTGTGTGCTTGAGTCATAATTGCTATCAGAAAACTGCTCAGAGACAAGCGTGTTACCTGATTGACAATCAGAACTGTAGTGTGAACCACCACAGTACTCACAACAGTAAAACTGTTGAGTCTGGCTTGGTGTATTTTGATACGAAGCATCATTGAAATTTGGATAATATGATTCTTGCTCGTATGAATGTGATGGGTAATTGGAAAAATTTAAAGAGTCGTTGAATGAGTTCTGATTAGGATCATAAGCAAATGAATTACTCGACCCACAAAACAAACAACTCCCGTTTTGAATATCATTACCACATTGTACACATGTACACCAACAACATGGCAAACCAAAAAGCGGCTCACCACAACCGACACAAGGAACAAAATCTGGGGGTGGGACAAGTGGTGTGCTCTGAGAGCTAGGAATTTCCACCACTTCCGTTATGGTCTCGGGTTTTTGTTTTTGATAAATGTGAAGATTAGGCAAGTCGTTCTTTTCAGTCACTGCCCTAAGCTCTGTACGTTTGCTTGACAAACTTTTAACCATAAACCGTGAAAGGTTAGGATCAATTCTGGACGGTTTAGGAGCAATTGTGAGCTTAGATTTTTGGACAACCGTAGGTTGGACGTATTTAGCACTTTCATTGTCAGAGGAAAGTACCGGGTCCTTTGTCACCCTGGTTTCTCGTTCCATTTCCCTCACCGGAGAGGGAATAGGGATCGATGGTCCATCATGATCAACACGACATCTCGATATTTTTGACAAGGTCATAAGTTTTTCAATGTTGCTCTCAAAGGACCATAGTTCAAAGTAATCGTCATCGAGAGATGCCATTAGAATTATGCATGAGAGGGGTATAAGGTAGAATCAAACGGATAGAGGGTAAGGAAAAATATTTTTGGGTTTTTATGAAAATATATGAACAAGGATGGATAAATATACAGTGAGGTGAATTCCAAACTCACTAATCAGCAAACCGTTTTTAGAAAACGCGCACAACCTCCCCGGCAGCGGCGCCAAATTTTGATTGAGGCAAAAGCAGTCAACTAAAGTCCACCACGGATGTGGTCAATATAGTCAAACTCCTTAGGCTCAATGCTCTGCGGAATATAGTGGTTTTCCCAGGTCGTTATGTCCCGACGAGGTGTGATGGTTAACAAACGGATTTGTGATCGGGTGAATTTGGACAGGAAAAGGGTTGTGATTGATTAAACTAGGGAATCTACAAAGAAGTAGCTTAAACAAGCTATAAAGATGATTACGTGAAAGTTAGATACCTAAAAACGCTTGAAATCTAAAAACGCGTACGTTTACATTTGAAATAACGTAAACGTACAAAATAAAACGTAAAAACTGAAATCTGAAAACCCACAGGGGGTGAAAATGACTTTTTTACAAACTACAAGATAAAAGAAAATTTTTAGAAAAAGAAAATGTATTTTTACACTATTTAATTACTTAATATTAATTAAATACTATTTAATACTTATTATTAATATTTAAATAACTTAAATACAATATAATATTAATTAAATTCTAAAAAGGTGAAAATTAATTTTATAAAATTATAAAATAACTAAAAACAAGTTTTAAAATTAAAAATATGTATTTTTGTCTTTTTGTGAATTTTTTATTAATTAATTACTAATTAAATATTAATTACCTAATTAAACTATTTTAAATTATTAAAAATAGAAAATGAACAGTAAAAATTCTAGAAAAATTCCTAAAATTATATTATGTTATATAAAAGCTAGGAAAAATATAAAAATTAGGTCTTACTTAATAAAAATTAATTATGCTATTTAATACTTAATTATTAATTAATAATTTATAAAACTAATATTAATTCTAATTAATACTAAATGACAAAATAAAAATCTGAGAAATTTACTAAAATTACTTTAATATAAAAGGTAATTAATAAAAATATAAAAATACCAAGTACTTAATAAAAATCTAAAAATGAGAATTAAAATTTAAATAAAATTAAATAGAAACTATCACTTATAATTAATATTTGATTTTCTGGAATTTTCTTTTGGGAACTTGTTTTATACCTAAAAACAAACAACTTTTATGAAAACAACTTTTTTACATCTTAAAAATAAGCATTGTGAGCTCAATAAGCTTGGACAGTTGACTTTGGTCAACTGTCAAGGCAAAAAGCTTTGAAATAAGCTTAAACTTGAGACCAGGGGTGGAATTGGGTTTGAACAAGTTGAGAGAGTAGAAATAAGCTAATACAAACCAAAAGGATTCCCTGAATAAGCAATAAGTAGTGAAATAAGCCAATTGAGCACCTTGCTCAACTCAGAAAAAGGGATAGACTTATGAGGTGATTCCAAGTGGGTCCCAGAAGGCCTAAGGTCAAACTAATGGTTGCAATATAGAGAGGGGTAGGAGTGGTGATGAGGCGAAAAATGATCCGTTTTTAGGGGGTCATTTAAGCCCGAATTCGAATTTATTTGATCAAATATTGCCCTAAATCGTTCCTTTTGTGATTTTAGGTACTTTGGGAGTGAAATCTGGAAAAGGAAGCAATTTGGACGTTTTTGGAGCATAAAAGTGAAGAAAACGCCAAAGTCTTAATTTTCCATGCTGGGAACAGTAGGTGACGGCGTCAAGAGTAGTTTCCTGACGGCGTCAAGAGTAAAATTCCATGACGATCCAGAAGAGATTTGACGGCGTCATGAAGGTAGGGCGTCATGAGTAAAAGTCATGACGGCCTGGAAATGATTTGTACTTGACGGCGTCAAATGTAGATCTAGGCAGTCCGAGAATTGTTTTGGCGGCGAGGTGACGGCGTCACCTAATTGGTCTTGACGCCGTCAGAACCCTTTTCCTATATATAGTTTTCTAATTTTTCACATTTAAAGAGAGAAGTTTTGGGAGAAACCCTAAGTACGATTTTGGTGTAACTTTACAGGTTTTTCAAGGGTTCCAACCCCTTGATACCTTGCATGTTTAATCAAGATAAGTGTTCCTTTAATTCAATCAATATGTCTATGTGTTGGTTGTCTATATCATGTTCTTGTCTTAATTCCATCATGCTAGGCTAGATCTATCTTGTGTTTGCTTAGATCTAATGAAACCTAGATGTTAATTATGTGTTGATTACTTGTTTATTCTTGTCTTGGATGAATGATTTATATGTTAGGCTTAAGAAAACTGGCAGATCTCCAATTGGTAACATGCTTAAACGTCTTAAGAAACATGAACCAACGCGCACTAGGTCTTTATTGGTTGTATTTAATGCATGAGCCACTGTTTACAATCCCTATCGTTGTGCTGGGCATGGTGTAGGAGGAGATAAGAGCTCATAGAATTGGGGAGTTATGTGTGCCACCCCATGAATGGTATTAAGGAATACGATCCGTCATCCATGCAATTATAACAAGTAATTAACGTGTAAAAGATGTCTAGGGAGTAGTGAAATCTAAGTAAACACATTTTCTCCAATTACTGCTCACAACTTTAGTATAAATTAGTTTATTTTCATTTCTAGTATTTTATTTTGATTGCATCTTAGTATTGGGTTAGTTGAATAGCAACTAATTCCGCCCAAATCCTTCAAACCCGAGATTTTTAAATTGCTTTCCATAAAATATAAAAACACAAAAATAATCATCCCTCACCTTTAGAAGTAGTATTTAGGCTTTCTAATCCTAGCGACACTATTCCTAAGCTGAACGATCAATCCCCCGGTACTTGTCACTATACTATACTACAACGATCAGGTACACTGCCTGGTGGGGGTTGTAAGCTTCTCAAGATCCCTTGAGAGGTAAAGCCTGTTGCGATTCCCACACATCAAGTTTTTGGCGCCGCTGCCGGGGAATAGTTATTGTCTAGGTTAGAATTTCTTTGTATTAGGTCTACTTGCTAGATTCCTTTCTAGTAAGATTTTATTTTCATTTTTAGGTCTTCTTTAGTCTATCTCATTTCTTTGTGCTTTTGTTCGTAACTCTTTACCATCCGACATCATGGAAGGTGGTAACATCTTTGAACCCATCATCCCACCACAACAAAACCCACCATTAGAACCCCTTAGGCCCCGAACCTTAGGAGAGTATTCCCGACCTAGCCACCAAGGCTACCGAAACACCATTGAGCTCACCGGAGCCAATGTGACCCCCTTGCGATCCGACACCATCCGGTTGGTGCAAAGCGGATGTGCATTCCATGGACTTCGTTTCGAAGATCCAAACCAACATCTTAAGGACTTCCTCAAAATCGTAGATTCCATAGACCTAGATGTTGAAACTAGAGAGACAACCCGTTTACGCCTATTCCAATTCTCTCTACGGGATCAAGCTAGTCAATGGCTTGAGCATTTACCCGCGGGATCCATCACCACATGGGATAACCTCACCAATCGCTTCCTTACTCAATTCTTCCCACCGGGGAAGACTGCAATGCTTAGAAATGACATTCTGATGTTTGAACAGCAGCAGGGTGAAACTTTCTACGAAGCTTGGGCCCGTTTTAAGGATCTCCTCCACAAGGTCCCTCATCATGGTATAAACCTTTGGTTATTAATCCAGATTTTCTACGACCATGTTGACTATCACACTAAGCGCACAATCGATAGGGCCGCGGGAGGTAAACTGCGTGATAAGAACGCCGAGGAGTCTTGGGCAATTATCGAGGAGCTCACCACTAATAATCAGGAAATGTGGGAGTTTAATCATACAGTAGAAGCAGCTATCAATGCAGTCTCAACATCTGGAGGGACCACTGAAATTCCCGATGAGCTCCTATGCAAACTCGAGGCAAAAGTTGACTATTTTGAGGAAAGGAAAAGGAGGCCTTTAAGTCCTAGACGAGCTACTGTTAATTCCGTCTCAAAACCAACTTCGGCACCATTATCTGAGTCGCCTTCTAGAGAGCATGTCGAGACTTTTCAGAGCTACACCCCACCTTGTTCCCCTCCCAAGGAACTTAGCTCGGAGTTTGAGGCTAGGATGATAGAATATATAGCAACTCACTCAGATCGGCTTGCTAGATTCGAGGAAGCAGTTTATAAGCAAAAAGAGGAGATGCAGGAGAAAATGAATGAGATGATGAGTCTATTGGAGGAGTATGCCAACCAGAGAACCCCCGAACGAATACTACTATGGAAAGAAAGCGCCACTCCCACCACCCAATTTGTTAACTCCATCACCATTGTCCATAAAGATAACGAGAAGGTAGAAACTCCTGCTAAACAGACCTTAGAAAAACCACCAGAATCCCAACCTTTGAGTTACTACCTGAAACATGATATAAACAAAAACACCATAACAAATTGGATTAAGGGTGATGGGCGTAACCAATCCTCCGGACAGGTTTCTGAGAAAGAGGAAGAAGTGAAAGATGAGTATGATACGCTTCCTGGAGGATCAGTATTCGAGAAGCTATTGGTACAAAAAGTGGCTACTAAGCAGATAGCATGCGGGAACTTTGAGATACCAACGAGCATCGGGGACTTGAAACATCTTAGTGCTTTCGCCGACCAAGGATCGGAAGTAAATCTTATGCCCCTAACTATTTACATCCAACTAACGTCAAAAATGCCAGCACCTACTCGTGTTAGGTTATCTCTTATTGGACACTCGTACGTATACCCCCTAGGAATCGCAGAAGATGTATTAGTTAATGTCGCAGGATTCATGTACCCCGTTGATTTTATGATCATCGATGATAAAGGGGATGGATGCATGCCAATAATCCTTGGGGCACCATTCCTCACCACCGCTAGGGCTGTCATTAAGTATGAAGGTAGGAAGATTGAGCTTAAATCTGAAAAAAGAAAGATTAGCTTCCCCATGACCCCGCGAAGTGGGCATGAGAATTTGAGTTGGAGAAAGATCAAAAACAACATTGGCACGACACCCGTTCGTGTTCAGAATAAAATTCTTGCATGGGAGGCAAGAATCAAAAGCTATAAGAAAGCCAAAAATGAAAGAAGAAAAAGCAATAAGGTTCAGGTCGAACTCGAACATACTCGACCCGCAGAAAATCATACACCATTTGAGGAAGGGAACTTGGTACTCTTGAGACACTTGGAAACAACAATACCACCCGATAAACCAAGTCCTTGGTGGTATGGGCCATTCACAATCGAAGGATTGAGCCAAGATGGGGTAGCTAACTTGAGAAGTAAATTAGGTGGAATGGTGATTGCGAGTATCGACAGATTGAGGCACTACCACCATAACAGTAATGATCGCAACTACATGGGGTATATCATTTCCAATGATGAAGTCACGTAGTAACCCATGACCTTGAGTCTAGCTACAAGACTCGTAAATAAAGAAAAGCGCTTCTTGGGAGGCAACCCATGTTTTGTGTGATTTTATATGTTTGATTGTTATTTGCTTCCGTATGCATGCTTTATTTTTATTGTTGGTAGATCATGTTTCTAAACTAAATAGTGGAAATACTTTACTTTGTTGTTTGGCCTAGTCTTAACTCCACCTAGAAGTATTTTTGCAAAAGATAAGTGTAAGGGGAAACCCCAAATATGTTTTTAAGAAACAAACCGATCATGATTCTCCACAATATTAAATGAACATGTATATTCGTATTTGTTAGAGTCAAATGCTTGTATTGAGTCATAATGAAGTTTTACAGGATTTTTCCAGGAAGTAGGACCAAGTTTTTCCAGAAATTTTCCGGAAACTTAACATAAGAATCTCTGCAGGTCAATTCTGACGGCGTCAAGAGTTTACTCTTGACGGCGTCAGGTGTAAAAATCTGGAAATTTTACCGGTTTTGTTTTTCTAACGGAGTCTTATGGTTTTTGTGAATTATTAAGTTTTATAATCTCCAGGAAATCTGCAAACTTCGTTCCACAAGCATTATATCTTATCTTGTTTTCTAGGATTTAGTAACTTATATAGGATGCCGCCGATTTTACGCGAGGTTGTCTTGTCTATTTTGTCAGGTTTTACAGGTTATATATGACAAGAAGATGATTTATATTCTGGAAGGGAAGCTTTGATTGTTCATTTTCTTGGAGGAAGATTTAACCTGGCTATCCTATTATCCATACCGAGCGAATCAGGGGAGTATTTGATTTCATTCTTTTTACTTATTTCACTTTTACATTCTTTACTTGAACATTGGGGACAATGTTCATCTTAAGTGTAAGGGGAGGGTAAAAAGATGATACCTTACATATGCACTTTCACTTGAGTTTGTTTTGTTTGATAGTAGATGTGTAATAAAACTATGAGAAATACTTGTTAGTGTAATTTTAGCGCCAAATTTAAAACTTTTTACAACATTTAGGAGTGAAACTTTAGCCATAGCAAGCGTCTCATGGATAGGAGATTGTATGACTAGCACATAACCGTATATTCAGAAAAATTTTCCACCCAAATATGTGAGGTTCGCCTTTAGATTTGATAGGAAAAGCATTTACTATTAGTGCTTATGAGTGTACCGGTAGCATTTAGATTCTAGAACTTGCGTTAGTGATGCATCCCGAGACCGCTAGTGAGACTACATTCGTGTGGTAGGATTTACTACATGATAAGAGGCATTAGGATTACCCTTGTGTTAAACCCATATTATAATTACTTGACCATTTAAGTCATATTACTTGGCTAGTTAAGTCAACTAATTTTTCCCACACCCTTAGCGTTGTACTCATTTTTAGTACACGATACCCCTAGTACACCCCTCCGAGCCTATCTTTTCGTTTCTAACTTTAAGCATTTTACTTAAAGGAAGAATTTGTTACACCCCACTTAAATGTACAACCAAATCGCCTTAGCCTTCCGTGTATGCGCTCACTTTTAGTGCATTATTGTTATTTGTTAAACCCTAAGTTAACTATCTAATTGATTACATGGTTGCTAAGTCGAGTCATATCCTTGTACATATTGTTTTGGGACGATTGGGACTCATGGGTAAAGTACTTATTTATGGAGTAATGGGGAAGAACATCATTTATTACCCCCATATGTACGTTAATCTTAAAAGTGCTCCAAGTGTTTTGATTTTATTCGAGTCACTAGATTAGTTAATTGTAAAGTATGTAAAGATTCAAGTGTAAGGGGAATGTTCATCCCCTATGATGTATTATTTTGGATGGTAGGGTAAGAGTGTATGCAAAAAAAAAAAAAAAAAAAAAAAAAAAAAAAAAAAAAAAAAAAAAAAAACGGACTACCATCCCTTTTTATTCTATGTTCATTTTATATTTTTGTTATTTCTCATTTATTAGCTTAAGTCGAGTCTAGTCTTGGCTTAGCAACGCCACATTGTACATGTAATTAACCAAGATTGTTAACTCGCCACCAGTAAAACTTCCTTTATCCAACAAAACCGTGTATTTCATATCCCTACACCTAACGTTACAACCCTTTAAAAGACCTCTTTGATAGTTTATCCTAGGTGCTTACGCCATGTGGTGGAGGTTTGATCCTTTCCCAAGCCTATGGTAATCTATTTTGTTATGACAGGTAGTGAGAGATATCTTCCGTTTCCATATTGTAATTTACACTTTATTACACCCGAGAGATGTGAGTATCTAAACACTATTTGTGAGGTGCTTGTGTATGACCTCCGTGCTTGTCTATTGGTCTTTAGTGGAACGATTATTTGTTGTAATTACTTTTATATTAGTGTTAAATGACCCCTAACTTGTATTTTGAATAGAATAAAAGCGCATTTGCTTGAGGACAAGCAAATCTCAAGTGTAAGGGTATATGATGAGGCGAAAAATGATCCGTTTTTAGGGGGTCATTTAAGCCCGAATTCGAATTTATTTGATCAAATATTGCCCTAAATCGTTCCTTTTGTGATTTTAGGTACTTTAGGAGTGAAATCTGGAAAAGGAAGCAATTCGGACGTTTTTTGAGCATAAAAGTGAAGAAAACGCCAAAGTCTTAATTTTCCATGCTGGGAACAGTAGGTGACGGCGTCAAGAGTAGTTTCCTGACGGCGTCAAGAGTAAAATTCCATGACGATCTAGAAGAGATTTAACGGCGTCATGAAGGTAGGGCGTCAAGAGTAAAAGTCATGATGGCCTGGAAATGATTTGTACTTGACGGCGTCAAATGTAGATCTAGGCAGTCCGAGAATTGTTTTGGCGGCGAGGTGACGGCGTCACCTAATTGGTCTTGACACCGTCAGAACCCTTTTCCTATATATAGTTTTCTAATTTTTCACATTTAAAGAGAGAAGTTTTGGGAGAAACCCTAAGTACGATTTTGGTGTAACTTTACAGGTTTTTCAAGGGTTCCAACCCCTTGATACCTTGCATGTTTAATCAAGATAAGTGTTCCTTTAATTCAATCAATATGTCTATGTGTTGGTTGTCTATATCATGTTCTTGTCTTAATTCCATCATGCTAGGCTAGATCTATCTTGTGTTTGCTTAGATCTAATGAAACCTAGATGTTAATTATGTGTTGATTACTTGTTTATTCTTGTCTTGGATGAATGATTTATATGTTAGGCTTAAGAAAACTGGCAGATCTCCAATTGGTAACATGCTTGAACGTCTTAAGAAACATGAACCAACGCGCACTAGGTCTTTATTGGTTGTATTTAATGCATGAGCCACTGTTTACAATCCCTATCGTTGTGCTGGGTATGGTGTAGGAGGAGATAAGAGCTCATAGAATTGGGGAGTTATGTGTGCCACCCCATGAATGGTATTAAGGAATACGATCCATCATCCATGCAATTATAACAAGTAATTAACGTGTAAAAGATGTCTAGGGAGTAGTGAAATCTAAGTAAACACATTTTCTCCAATTACTGCTCACAACTTTAGTATAAATTAGTTTATTTTCATTTCTAGTATTTTATTTTGATTGCATCTTAGTATTGGGTTAGTTGAATAGCAACTAATTCCGCCCAAATCCTTCAAACCCGAGATTTTTAAATTGCTTTCCATAAAATATAAAAACACAAAAATAATCATCCCTCACCTTTAGAACTAGTATTTAGGCTTTCTATTCCTAGCGACACTATTCCTAAGCTGAACGATCAATCCCTCGGTACTTGTCACTATACTATACTACAACGATCAGGTACACTGCCTGGTGGGGGTTGTAAGCTTCTCAAGATCCCTTGAGAGGTAAAGCCTGTTGCGATTCCCAATCATCAAGGGGGGTTGAAAGGAACAAAGTGGAGGGGCTGTGGACCACTGTGGTGGTCAGAAACCACCACCAAAGGTGGTGTTGGCTTGGTTGTCTGCTGCAGCAGGGCAGAGACCAACCCTGCAGCTGCCTTTGATCAAATGTGGGGGCCCACAGAAAAATTGCAAAAATGAAAGGATGGTGAGACCTCAAAGTTGAGCTATTGGACTACAAATCCACAAAAGCACAAGGTCTAAATCTTACTACAAAATTCACATTAAATCTTACTAGATTTGTAAAAAATGAGAAAATGGACATTTGACTTTTTCTAAAAACTTGAACTTTTGACTTAGTTGGATTTTGATCATGCTTTACTAATTAGTTGTACTATGTTAAGCTATAATAGAACTAATTTAGGCTAGATTACATACTTATGCAATGAAATGGATGGGTTGTGGATCTTAAGTCCCTAACAGTTAACTGTTAGGGGACTTGGGTGTGGATTTTGACCTTACCACTAATGAGACCTGGATTTTATTGCTCCACTATACTACACTGGCCTAGTATGAGTCACTATAACCTAAAACAACAACAAGCACAACCCAGAACCTATATTAGACAGCAAATCCAAACACCCTCTTAAATATGCTAAATCTAGATTTTTGAAGCAAGTGGATGAGTTGAGCTATGAAACTGAATTTTAACAATCTAATATGACAAAAAGAGATGAAATAAACACAAAAACATTGGCTTAAACAACAAACACCTAAAATTCTATATTAAGTTATTTGAGACAGTTAACTTCAAATATTTTGAGCAAAAGGGGTTTAGAGAACAAAACACCAAATCTTAAGATGCAATTTGACCATGATACACTGAATGAACTAATAAGCATAAAACAAACCAGGTTAAGCAATGCTACAGTAGCATTCATAGAAATTGAAAATAGAACTCACAAATGGATCCAGGCACAGAACTGATAAACCAGGGACTCACACCTGTCCTAAAGCTTCCAAATAAGCATTTAATACCATAAAAATCCAAAACCCTTCAGATTTCTTTGCTTCTTCTCTGCAAGTTTGACAAATTGTCGTATGAGCGTGCCTTCAAGAACATGAAAGAGCAAAATGATCTTTTAAGGGCTCAGCTTGAAAATCAAAAAGGGAAGGGTGAGGAAACTAAGTTTGCAAAACCATCGACTTCGGAGAAACCAAATGTTTCAAACACGGTTCAAAAACCAAAAATATCAATTTCACGGTTTGCTCCAAAAGTCGATGAGAAAAAGGATTTGTCAAAACCAGTCACTCCACCACCCTTGCCCAAGGAAAAGGTAATGGAAAAGATTGTTGAAAAACAAAATTTGTTTGTTGAAAGAAACAAAAATGTGATTTCACCTGGCTCTTCTAAGTATAGTACACCAAATAAGACAACAAAAACTGTTAATGAGTCTGTTGGTTCTAATGACATGGTCCTCAATCATCATCTAGAAGAAGCTAGAAAAAAGGCACAACATCGAAAAAACAAAATTTTAGGTGCAAAACCTAGTGTGATGAATTCTACAAGATTCCAAAGCACCGCTAGTAGTAGTAAACCATTACCTAGGAACTTTCAACAAAATACTAGGGATTGGCTTGCATCTAAGAGTAGTGGCACAAATAAGAATGATAGGAAAGTAGAATGCAACACAAAGAATTCCAAATCAAGTGTCAAGACCCAATCCACTAAGACACCAAATCAAAACAAACCCATTGATAAGAAGCAAGAGGTTAAGAAACCTAATAGGTGGATATCTAAAGAATGTAGTTTTTCCAAGACTGAGACTTCCGCTGCATCTGATAAGAAAACTACATCTAGATCTTACCTTAGGTGGATTCCTACGGGAAAGGTTTTTAAAACAGTTGGTCTTAGATGGATTCCCACAGGAAAGATTTTTTATAGTTGCACCAACACAAATAATAGTGATAATCATCAGGAAAAGGAAGTAGAAACCATTACACCCGTTGATAGTCAACACCCGCAGAGTGATGCTTCATGTACTTCTAACACTGTTATTTGTGAAACCTCTTCGTCTTTGGTTGCAGGTGCTTCAACTATCTCAGAACCCAGTTCTTCAGAGGGTTCAAATTCTGTAAATTCTATAAAATCATTCTTTCAATCTTCTATTTTTGATTTTCCATTTCTTTTATAAAACCAACAAAAACAAAATACAAAAATATAAAATTTCAAAAAATACAAAAACAATATAAAATCAAAAAAACCAAAAATATTCTTCTCACGACATGTCTCTCGTATAAATCAATATTCTGTACATTTCTAGAAATGTCATTCAACAATGATACGGACATGTACAAATGCTTGAACGGGAGTTCTTTTATATGTTTTTTTTAAAAAAAACATGTCGTTTCTCAAAAAGTTTCTTCACAATGGCTTGTAAGTACTTCAGCTTACAACCCGTGCTTCAAAGTGAAATCTTTTCAAAACTTAAGTCCGGGTATAACAACTCGAAAAGATTCCAAAGAAGGACTTAATCGAATGGCTTCTGGACACATCA
This sequence comes from Artemisia argyi, assembly GCA_030686995.1. Taxonomy (NCBI): domain Eukaryota; kingdom Viridiplantae; phylum Streptophyta; class Magnoliopsida; order Asterales; family Asteraceae; genus Artemisia; species Artemisia argyi. The sequence continues at coordinate 86,334,732 of CM060699.1, forward strand.
GTTCAGGACCCGTGCTTCAAAGAAAGGAAAGTGCTTTATCAAAACAAAGATTTCAAATATTTTTCGAGCACTTATCCTAAAACGAAAACCACCCACTTATCTGGCTTGAGTTTTCTTTAGAAAAACTTTCAAAATCTTTAAGCTCAAGACCATGATTGTTGATCTAATGATAAATTAGATTTTCAAAATTCTCTTACATTCTGAGCACCACCTTTTCATGATTTTTCAAAAAGATTTTCATAATCTATCAAAATCGGTGCTCATCATCAAAAATGACTTGTGTACACCTTACAGTGCACAACTCAAGTTTTCAAAGAAAGGAAAGTGCTACGCAAAAATGATTTTCATCAACAAAGTGCACTTATCCTAAAAATGGACACTGTTGTATGCCTCAGTGCGACATTCCTATTCAAACAAAGAGAAGTCTTTGTTTTTCAAAAAACCTTGATGCAAAATTCAACAAATCTGAAACTTCTTTCTCTTTTAGAATTTTGCTTCAAAACGACTCCTTCCCTCTAAACTTTAAAAAGTTTAACATTTCTCAAAAACATATGCAAGTTTTGAGGGGGAGTATTTCTAAAACAAAAATAGTTCTGAATTCATGCAACAACAAATCTGTCTATCTCTCCAAAAAGCTTTTTCTTAATCAGTTGATATCAAAAATATCACGATATGCTATTTTTGAGGGGGAGAAGACATGATTAAAATGTGATCAAAGATGTTTAAAGCTTGTGACTGAATCTCAAAAGAGCTAGACTCATAATGTACCAATGAATTGACGAAGCTTAAAATGTCAGTAATCGAAAAGACTTGTCTTGGACGGGTAATAATTTCAAGCTAGTCTAACTAGTGATGTAAGCGTATCTCGAATAGGACTTGTCTGAGTAGAATGTACCGTATCGAGAGACTTTCTTTGGACTTGACCAGGACGGGTAATAACTTCAAGCTAGTCTAACTAGTGATGTAAGCGTGTCTCGAATCGGTCATGTTCACTGAAAGTGGATCAATTCAAAAAGTGCAAACTCCTCACGCATGTGCAAATTTCTTAAAAATTCATAAGCACATGTGAAGGGGGAGTCCTTCAAAAGAAACAAAAACTCTCAAAGTGTCAAACAAAAATGTGTTTATATTCATAAACACTTTAAGAGATTTTCAATCAAAGGTTTCATGGCAATTATAGGATTCATGGAGTTATAAGGTGACTAAGGTTAGGGAAAACCGTCCTATGATCCGCCAGAGCCGGAGGGATCTACCCAAGGACAAATCCAATAGATTAGAATTAGAAGTCCTTAGGTATGATTGAAAAAAAGGAGAAAATGAGAAAGGAGAAAGAAGGGGTTGAAGAATTAAAAAGAAAAGTTATGAAATAGGGTGAAAAGAAATAGCCCTCCATATGTTCAACCTTAGGGCAGACACCGGGTTCAATTCATATGCTACTGATTGTTACTAAGGTGACACCGGTATTGAAGATAAAGACGTCATAGACCCAGTGACGCACTGCACTTAACCTTCTAGCCACTCAAGTTCTCTTAAAAGAGCTTGTTTCATTCTCACAGGGAACCGGTGTAATCTATCGACCTGTCTCTTAGAGATGGTTGATATTGAAGCAGGAGACCTCTCCCTAATCTCCGCATAGGAAACCAAATATGCACTTATCGAGTCTAGAGCCCCGAGATTCATCAAAAGATCTCATAGGAACACTTGATATCTCTACACTGGTTGTTCATCATTAAGGACACCAGATGTAAACCTAAGAGTCCTTCACAGATCTTAGCAATCTGCCGAGAATGTTTATGAGAGAATTTACTTATGTAGTTTCTCAATGATTGAATGGAAATTCCTGCCAGGGTCAACATCAAGCAGCCCTGACAGCAGGTCACTTTGGTAATTCTTTATGGGTTACGCTTAGTGTTCACGGTGGTTTCAAACGGTCTACAGTCGTGGAGTGATCCCCAGCGACTCACCCAGTCATTGAGCTGCTTAGTAGGTCTCGTAAGCTCTTTCGGGAGTATCTGATATGGGAACGGCCATGGTAAGGGTTAGAAGGAGTCTTCACACTATGCTGTTGACGATCTCTAATTCCTTATCTGTAAGTACCGGTTGTTTATTGCTAACTGTTTACCTGCAGCTTTACATCATCTCCATGGCGAAAGATTCCACATGCTCATACATGCATCAACAAAGTCAAAGGAAAGTTCTCAGAAAGATCAAAGGATAGCAACAGCCAAAGAAAGATTCTACGCCAAAAAGAAGAATCTACAAAGTAAAGTGACAAAGATCAAAGTGATAGAACGGAAACAACAAATGCATGTATCACAAAGACTTAAGACGTATGAGCATGTTGGAATGGCAGACAACCACCACAAACACAGAAGTGACGAAAGGCAGATGACATCATCGGATCACTTCAACAACAATGAAGCATGATGAACTGGAACTATGATTCATCTAGTGATTCTTAAAGACGTCAAGAGCTATGAATGATAAAGTTTAAAGACAAAGATAATGATGTCGCGCAACCTCAATGACCAACACTTAGGGGGAGATTGTTAGAATCGTATTTTTATTTATAAAAAGTGTCGGTCATTAATGTGTAGTTATAGGTTGCTTTAGAATATCATTATGATAAAGTTTAAGTTTAGTATTCATGTTTTGTAAAAGTCTAAGGGCTATTAGTGTAATAATGTAAAAGATTAGAGAAGCCCTAGACTTCAACTATAAATACTCTTGTAAACCTCATTTGAGAGGTTGGTTCTCTTAGTGATTCTCTTAGTATTAACAAAGTTATTATTCCACACACTAGAGTTCCCATCCACTCTCTCTCTCTACTTACTTTCTCTCTCTAGGTTTAGGCAAGATTCATATGTGAAATAGGTTGTTCTACGGTCCTACAGTCTCTCACTTATTTTGGATTTAAAGACTAATTTTCTTGAATTTTTGGAATTATTTATAAAACTGGGTGAAATGCTGAGTAAACTTTTAAATGCTTACTTAATGAACCTTATTAAGCTTATAGAACCAGATAACAACAACTTTCAACAACCAAAGATTAAATTGAGATTTTTAATGAAAATGGTGAAAAACTGAATTTATATGAGATTACTAAAATTGATGGTTAAAACAGTTTACAAATACACTGAAAATGCAAATTACATCCTTCTTAAACTAAAAGTTCAACTAGAAATTAAATTTTATACTACTACGACATTACAACTATTCTACAGTTACTACTATATTAACTAATATCTCTTTCTCCATTTTTCTTCACTTTTATAAGCCTTGGGACTCTTCTTTGACTTTCCCACTTCGTTTCCTAGCCATTGGATGAGCCAAATTGATCTTGGCCGTTGAAAGGGTTTTTGGCGGGAAAACTAGATTTGGCAGGTTTAGTGGTTTGGTGAGGTGCTTTAATGAGGAGGGGGTTGGTTGGGTGTAGGTGAGTATCATTGATGATAGTTGGTGAAGAAATTGGAGGAGGGGGGGGACATGGAACTGAAAACGGGGGAGGAAGGAGATGGGTTGTGTTTGACTGTTTGTTTGACCCTGCTTGTTTGACTCGTTGACCCTGGGTGGGAGTGGGATTTTTATTTAAAATGGAAATGGGCCTGAAGTGGTGGGTTTGGGATTGTTGGATCAGGCTTTTGGTATTTGGGTTGGTTTTGTTTTGGATTGGGTAAATAACAAAAGGGTGGTTTGGTTTATTTATTGAAAACAACAAGGACCAAATGTATAAAATCTGCAAACTATAAGGACTGAAAATGTCATTTTTCCAAAATTAATTCAATAGTCATTTCCTGCCATAAATGAATAGTCCAAAGGTTGTAAATGCCATTTTTCACTTTTGGTCCTTTAGGGACTAAAACTGCAAATTATTGAAACTTGAGGGACCAAAATGTACTTTTCTCCAAACTTTTCATCCAAGGACCATTTTTGCCAACTTTTGATTTTTCAAAGACTTTTGTTGACTTTTCCATCCAAAAATATTTCCCGGGGACCAAATCTGTCAAAATTGAAACTCCAGGGACTAAAATTGTAATTTTCCAAAACTTTTCCAATTTTTCACCAAAGGACAAAATATGACAACTTATGATTGTAAAAGGACCTTTGGTGACTTTTCTTTTAAAATATGTGCTCAGGGACTATTTTTGCCAATTTTTGAAAGTTGGGGGACTGAAACTGCCAAATTTGCAAACTTTGTACGTTTTTCATCTGTTTTTACTCATTTTGCATCTAAAACATATAAAACACAATTTTGAAATATTTTCAGTATTTTGATGCATTTCTGAGTGTTTTTGTATGTTTTGCAGTTCAGATTTGATCAAAAATGATGAGTGTTTGAGCACTCATCAATTACTGAAGGGGAAAGGGGATTTGAACAAACAAAACGATGTTACGTAACTGAAGTCATGCCATTTTTCAATCTTCTTAAAGAACACTTTGAGGGCCTTAAAAAGACAATAAATGATGATGTTACTGATATGAAAAAGATCTTCAAAGATGTGGAAAATGAGGGTAAACAATTGGCAATTGATCTCAAATATAGTGAAATTGACAGGAAAAACATTCTTATTATGAATGAAAACTTGATTGCTAATTGCATTGCTCAAGATGTTTTCTACACTGTCACCGACTCTGCATTATCTGCTCGAAAATTTCATGAAATGTCGGTTACATTGAATGTATTTCAGAATCGTGTGATTGAGCTTGAGGGGGAGAATTTAAAATTACATACTAAAATTCAAAACGACGACCATGATAACATCTAGAAGAAAGCATAAAGATCTCAAATGCCAAGACATCTCCGAATGCTCCTGAATTTGACACAAGTTTTGAATTATCCAAAAAGGATGATGTAATTCAAGCTCACTCAAACATGATTCGGAAATTGAGGGCCCAAATTGCACAATTAAAGTCTAACATGGGCAATGTTACCAATACCAGTCACCAAATGTCACTAGATTCTCAAAACTTTCAGAAACAAGACATCATTAACGTATTACAATATGAAAATGAGTGGCTTCGTGCTGAAATGTCAAACGCTAAACAACATTACAAAGAGTTATTTGAGTCTATTAAAATAACATGTGACCAAAACAATGAAAGAGTCACTTCTTTGTTAAACGAAATTGAGAATCTAAAGACCATGGTGAAAGGTAAAATGCCCGTTGTTTCATGTGACCATGCAATTTCCAATGTTCATGCTTGTAAGAAATATGCGTGCGATGCGTTGAATGTTTCTCTTCCCCTTAGGAACAATAAGTTAGTTCATAGCAACTATCTTAGATATCTTAAGGATTGCCTGGACATACTTAGAGAAACCATTGAAGATGATAGGATACCTAAACCACTGGATGATGTTATTGTTGGTGCATGCTTTCTCACTAATAGAGCCCAGGAATTATTAGAATACGCTATAGGATCATGCCCCAAGAATGATAACAAGTCGGATAGGTCATTTGCGTCGCATTCTAACGTTGGCAACAAACATGTTACATTTAATTATCCCCAAACCATGCCACAATCCACCACCATGATGACCGGTAAACAAGTAGCAATTAAGCATACTAATGTTCCCGTCATTGCTTCTACAGGAGTAAACGATGTATCTAAAGCTAGCAAGTCACAGCCTAGGTGCAATACAAAGAATGATAGGATTTTGCCGGCTAAGAGTGCACTAATGTAGGAAGTAGAAGAATCCTCTAGGAACAATAAAGTTATGATTAATGAAAGGAATCGAGTTGAATCAAACATTTGTGTTAACAATGATGTAATTAATTCAAATTCTGGTGCGATTTGTAAGACTTGTAATGAATGTTTATTTTTTGGTAATCATGATGCTTGTGTTGTGTCCTTCTTAAAATCCATTGTGCAATCTCCGGTCATGAATGTTTCAAGTGCGAAAAGGGTTAGACAAGTCTGGAATAAAACAGGAAAGGTGTTGACTAATGTTGGTTATCAATGGAGGCCTACTGGAAGGAAATTCACCCTAGGAGAAAAGTGCCCATTGACTAGGATCATTAACTCCAAAGTAGTGCCAATTAAGGAATGGAGACCTACTGGTAGAAGGTTCCCAGTAGAAGCACTTAGTACCACTCCTAAGTTTAGTGTATCAAACTGTGAAAATTCCAGTGGTATATCCGTGACATATGATAATCCAATATTTGTGTGTGCTAACCAAACGGACACCAACTGTTTGTGGGGCTCCAGCTTTTTCAGTTATCCACCATTGTCTGGTTTCAAATGCAGGTCGTACAAATCGTCCTTTGGTATTTGGACTCAGGATGCTCAAAACATATGACTGGAGATCGCTCGCGACTCAAGAATTTCGTGGAAAAGTTCATTGGTACGGTCAAATTCGGGAATGACCATTTTGGAGCTATAATAGGGTATGGTGATTATGTCTTTGGAGACAGTGTGATATCCAGAGTATACTACGTGGAGGGACTTGGACACAATCTATTCTCTGTTGGTCAATTCTGTGACTCTGATCTTGAAGTTGCCTTCAGAAAGAACACCTGTTTTGTTAGAGAATTAGATGGTGTAGATCTTCTCAAAGGGAGTCGGGGCACAAATCTTTATACCATCTCCATTGAAGACATGTTACGGTCCTCTCCAATTTGCTTACTTTCAAAAGCTTCTAAGAACAAATAATGGTTGTGGCATCGTCGTTTAAACCATTTGAACTTCGGTACCATCAATGAGCTCACACGTAAGGATCTTGTTCGAGGCTTGCCCAGACTTAAGTATGAAAAGGATCATCTATGCTCCGCATGTCAAATGGGCAAGAGCAAAAAGCACACCCATAAACCCAAGACTGTCAATTCCATCATGGAAGTCCTACATACCCTTCACATAGATCTATGTAGACCAATGAGGGTTCAAAGTATCAATGGAAAGAAATATGTGCTAGTTATTGTTGATGATTATTCTCGCTTTACGTGGGTAAAGTTTTTACGATCAAAAGATGAAACTCCAGAGATCATCATCAAACTCATCAAGCAATTGCAAGTTCGACTCAACAAAACAGTAGGTTCATTCATACTGATAATGGAACAGAGTTCGTGAACAAACAACTTACTCAATTTTATGAAGGTGTCGGCATTAGTCATCAAAAGAGCATTCCACGTACTCCTCAACAAAATGGAGTTGTTGAAAGGCGTAACCGCACCTTGGTTGAAGCTGCTAGGACCATGCTCATCTTCTCCAAAGCTCCTATGTTTCTTTAGGCTGAGGCAATTGCAACAGCATGTTACACACAGAACCGATCCTTGATACATCCTCTCCACTACAAGACTCCATATGAACTGGTTCATGGCAGAAAACCAGACCTTTCGTTTCGTCGAGTATTTGGCGCATTGTGCTATCCAACAAATGACAGTGAAGATATTGGGAAACTCAAGGCCAAGGCCGACATTGGTTTCTTTGTTGGTTATGCTCCAGAACGAAAGGGGTACCGAATCTACAACAAACGTACCAGAGACATAATGGAAACAATCCACGTTACATTCGATGAGCTGACTGAGCAACCGGTTCCTGGACAATCATGTTCTGGACCCGTACCTAACCTTTTGTCTCCTGGACCTATAAGCTCCGGGCTTGTACAGAATCCCATTCCTGCTAGTCCTTTTGTACCTCCTACAAGTGAAGATTGGAAGAAACTGTTTGACCCAATGTTTGATGAATACTTTGAACCTCAAAACGAGGCTGCTCCAGAAGCTACAGTCATCCCACAACTAGCTGGGGTAGCAAATGTCCCACATGTTAATGCTGGGCCATCCACTTCGTTGTCATGGGATCCAGAAGCCCCCACCATAAGTCATTCAGTTACCACATCTAATGGTCAATCTTCATCTATACAACGAGTAGCAGCTGTGGATAATTCGTTTGAAGTAAATCCATTCCCTCCACCTGATGATGAGCCGTTTGTTAACATATTTGCTCTTGAATCCTCAAATGATGCAACATCCTCAGATGAATCTAACACGGCTACCTCAGTTCCCTATCCTCAACCCCATGAACACCTTAGGAAATGGACTAATGATCACCCAATTGACAACATTATTGGAAATCCTTCTCGTCCGGTATCAACCCGTAAGCAACTTGCAACCGAAGCATTGTGGTGCTTCTTCAATTTTGTCCTCTCTAAAGTTGAGCCAAAAGATTTCAAGGATGCAATGTCTAAACACTCTTGGTTCACTGCTATGGTGGACGAGATTCATGAGTTTGATCGACTTGAAGTGTGGGAATTAGTACCACCTCCCGATTGTGCTATGATCATTGCTCTTAAATGGATATTTAAAGTTAAACTTGATGAGCATGGAGATGTATTGAAGAACAAGGCAAGGCTTGTAGCAAAAGGATATCGTCAAGAAGAAGGAATAAACTTTGTAGAATCCTTCGCACCTGTTGCTAGAATTGAAGCCATAAGAATATTTCTCGCAAATGCTGCAAGTCAGAATATGGTGGTTTACCAAATGGACGTTAAGACTGCATTCTTAAATGGCGATCTAAAAGAGGTGGTGTATGTGAGCCAACTTGAAGTATTCGTGGATCCAGAATGTCCTAACCATGTTTATCGTTTGAAGAAAGCTCTTTATGGACTTAAGCAAGCTCCTAGGGCATGGTATGATACCTTGTCAAAATTCCTTCTTGCTAACAAGTTTTCCAAAGGTGCTGTTGATCCTACACTCTTTACCAGAAAAACGGGCAAAATCTTTCTTCATATACAAATCTATGTTGATGATATCATATTTGCCTCCACTGATCCCAAAGAGTGTGATCGTTTTTCCCAAGAGATGAGTTCTGAGTTCCAGATGTCTATGATGGGTCAAATGTCTTTCTTTCTAGGCTTGCAAATATCTCAAAATCCCAATGGCATCTTCATCAATCAATCCAAGTATGCTAATGAAATTTTGAAGAAATTTGGATTCGAATCCTGTGACTCAGTTGATTCTCCTATGATTGAAAGATCAAAACTAGATGAAGATGATGTTGGGATCCCGGTCGACCAAACCAAGTATCGAAGCATGATTGGTTCCTTAATGTATCTCACTGCTAGCAGACCGGATCTTCTGTTTGCAGTTTGCATGTGTGCTCGGTATCAATCCAAACCTACCAAGAAACACCTGGAAGCTGTCAAGAGAGTCTTTCGGTATCTTAAAGGAACAATCCACATGGGCCTATGGTATCCCAAGGACACTTCTATGGCGCTCACAGCTTATTCCGATGCTGACCATGCGAGATGTCAAGATACTCGTCAAAGTACATCTGGGGGTGCTCAGTTTTTGGTTAACAAGCTTATTAGTTGGTCTTCAAAGAAACAAATGAGTACATCGATCTCCTCCACAGAGGCTGAATACATTGCCATGTCCTCGTGCTGTGCTCAGATCTTATGGATGAGATCTCAACTTTCGGACTATGGCTTCGTATGCAACAAGATTCCCATGTACTGTGACAACAAAAGTGCAATTGCACTCTGCTGCAACAATGTCCAGCACTCAAGGACTAAGCACATTGACATTCGACATCACTTCATCAGGGAGCAAGTTGAGAAAGGTATTGTGTAACTTTACTTCGTGAGGACTGAGTTCCAGCTAGCTGATATCTTCACCAAAGCACTTTCTAGGGACCGATTTCAATTCATCCTCCCTCGCCTTGGTATGAAGAGTCTCACGCCTGAGGATCTCATAAGTCTTCAGGAAGATCAGGAGGAGTAAAGGGGTTGCTTCACATATCCTTTGTACATAGTATTAAAACAAAAAGAAAATAGAAAAATATAAAACCTACAAAAACCATAAAAATCAGAAAATCATAAAAACCAAAAATATTCTTCTCACGACATGTCTTTGTGTAATCAATATTATGTACGTTTCTAGAAATGTCATTCAATAATGACACGGAAACATACATATACTTGAGCAAGAGTTTTTCTTATTAATAATGTTTTTCTAAAACATGTCGTTTCTAAAATTATTCTTTCAAAATGGTTTGCTATTACTTCAGATAGAAACCTGGTCTTAGTATTGGGGAAAGTTCGTCGCCAAAAAGACGACTGTTCCTAACAAAGGCATGAATTACTTTATATTTGTACCTTTCCGATCTGATGTACACTTAAGTGCATCATTTCTGGTAAAAGAAGAGAAGTCTTCTTTACATCTCAAATACTTTTCCTTCAAAGATTCTTCGGGAAAGTATTTGCTCCAAACTTGGTGGTACCATGGTTTTTGAAGATCAAACAAACTTGCAATGTTGTTTAAAATTTGCCACTCAATCGATGCTAAAAGAATTCATACTTTGTGCAAATTATTCAATTTTTAAACGCGTCATCGATTGAGGGGGAGAATGATTTCGAAAACTATATATCATCAAAACAAGATCTTTGTGCATAAATGCAGTGTATTATGTGTGATTGTTATGTGTTAATATATGAATTTTTCATGAGTTTCTCGCTAAACTCGAAATCAGTTACAAACTCATCATTTCTAACACATAACATGCTCCCTCATGAATTGAGGGGGAGCTAATGTATCGTCTCAAAATCAGTCATTCTTAAATCTAACACATCTTTCTCCCAAAATCTTTTAACTTATTTAAATCACTTGGGATCACAAATCTCAAATGGATTGAAATTTTTGATCGGGGGAGAAAATGTGAGTTAAATATGAAATCTAATTAAAATGTGATGTTTTGGACTTAATGGTATGCTCTCCCACATGTGCTAAACTCTTTATTATATCAATGCACATATTAAGGGGGAGCAAATGCTTTGTGGAAAAAGGATCCTTGCATCTTAAGAGATCGAGACTCAGATTTGACTCATGAATTGACGAAACACAACTGTCTTGAATCGAAAGGACTAGTCCTGGACGGGTAATAACTTCAAGCTGGTTTAACCAGTGATGTAAGCATGTCTCGAATAGGACTTGTCTGAGTAAAATGTACCGTTTCGAGAAACCTTTGGTGACTCTGATCGGGCCGGGTAATAACTTCAAGCTAGTCTAACTAGTGATGTAAGCGTGTCTCGAATGCCCGTTCATATTCACTTAAGGAGGCTCAATTCAAAAAGTGCAACTCTTCCCGACATGTGCAAATTTTCAAATCAAAACATATGAGCACATGTTAAGGGAGAGCATTTGAAAATGACAAAACTCTCAATGTGTTAACAAAATGTGTTTCTCAATCATAAACACGTTGAGAGAATTTTCAATGATTTGGTGCATGGCAACATAGGATAGTCATGAAGTTATAAGGTGGCTAAGGTTAGGAAAACCGTCCTATGATCTGCCAGAACCGGAGGGATCTACCCATGGACAATACCGAATAGATAGTATTAGAAAGTCCGTAAGTATGATCATGAAAAAAAAGGAGAAATGTGAGAATGGAGAAAGAAGGGGTTGAAGAATTAAAAAGAAATGAAATGAGAAAGGGTGAAAAGAAATAGCCCTCCAATTATTCAACCTTAGGGCAGAAACCGGGTTCAATTCATAATCTACTGATGGTTGCAAAGGCGACATTGGTATTGAAGACAAGACGTCATGGACCCAGTGACGCAATGCACTAAACCTTCTAGCCACTCAAGTTCTCTTAAAAGAACTTGTTTCATTTTCACGGGGGTACCGGTGTAATCTATCGACATATCTCTTAGAGATGGTTGATATTGAAGCAGGAGACCTCTCCCTAATCTCCGCATAGGAATACCAAATGCACTTATGGAGTCTAGAGCCTCGAGATACATAAAAAGATCTCATAGGAACACGTGCTACTTCTACCCTGGTTGTTCAACATTAAGGACACCAGTGGTAAACTTATGAGTCCTACGCAGATCTTAGCAATCTGCCAGAACATTTATGAGGGATGTTGCTATAGTAACTCCCAGTGATTGAATGGAAATTCCTGCCAGGGTCAACATCAAGTAGCCCTGAAAGCAGGTCACTTAGGTAATTCCTTGTGGATTACACTTAGTGGTCGCGATGGTTACAAACGGTCAACAGTCGTGGAGTGATCTCCAGCGACTCACCCATTCGTTGATCTACTTAGGTAGGTCATGTAAATCCTCTCAGGGTTTGCCGATTGGGAATGGTCTTGGTAAGGATTAGAAGGAGTCTTCACACTATGCTGTTGACGATCTCTAATTCCAAGCCTATAAGTACCGGATGATTTGTTGCTAACTGTCTACTTGCAGGAATCTCTGACGGTTGCAATTGATTGCTGAAAAGATGTTGATCCATCAACACATGCTCACACTTCAACATCACAATCTAAGAAATCATGATCATTGATTGGGCCTCATATATGCTTCCACAACTCTGATGCAGAAGATCATGATCCTGAAAAGTGTGAGCATGCCTACACAAAGATGTTCATATCACATGGAGATGTTACTGCTCAAAGATGACCCACAGACACTCATTTGGATGATGAAGTTGAAGCTATTTCCAAAGATCATCCATCACATTGAAGGTGTCATCTAGAGTCTACCACATAATGCACAAAGATCACAACTATGAAGAATCAAAAGGCTACGAGCTACACAGATGTCGTCAAAGACTTGAATGCTATGATTCAATATTTATTTTCCGCGGTGACCTCCCTTAGGGGGAGATTGTTAGGAATACGTTTATTCATATGAAGACTCAGTCACCCCGAGTATAGTTTAGCATGTTGTAGCTCGTAGTATTTATCATATTAGTTAGAACGTAGTTTAGTGTTAGTTAGTATTTGTGGAGTCGGGTCGGGTCTTTACCCACTGTCAGCTCACTCCACAGCCCGTTTCAGGGGGCGTTTTTATTGTAACTATAAATACCCTTTCCCACCCAAGGGAAAGGGTTAGACCTTCATTTGCAATCTAACCTTTCACTAGTTTTCTCTCAAGGTTCCCTTCACTTTCTTTCTCTAACATCTCATTAGAATCTACACACATTAATCTTCATAAACACAAAACCAACTATGTTCTTTCATTAGGGTATATTACAGGAATGTACATTCCCTTTACACTTGAATTTTTACATACTTTACAATAAACTACTCTAATGACTCGAATCAAGATAATCAAAACACTTGGAGTACTTTTTAAGATTAATGCACATATGGGGGTAATAATTTGGTGTTCTTCCCCATTACTCCAAAACACAAGTACTTTACCCATGAGTCCCAATCATCCCAAAACAATATGTACAAGATATGTGATGCGTGGGAATTGCACCAGGCTTTACCTCTCGAGGGATCTCGAGAAGCTTACAACCCCTACCAGGCAGTGTACCTGATCTTTGTAGTATAGTATAGTGACAAGTACCGGGGGATTGACCGTTCAACTCAGGAATAGTGTCGCTAGGATTAGAAAGCCTAAAACTAGGGCTAGAGGTGAGGGATGATTCTTTTTGTATTTTTTATATTTTATAAAAGCAAATAAAATCTCGGTTTTTGAAGGAGTGGGCGGAATTAGTTGCTAGTCAACTAACCCAATTACTAAAGATGCAATCAAAATAAAATAATAAAAATGAAAATAAACTAAATTAAACTTGTAGTGTGAGCAATATATGGGAGAATTGTGTTTACTTAGATTTCACTACTCCCTAGATATCTTTTACAGGTTAATTACTTGTTACAGTTGCGTGGATGACGGATTGTATTCCCTAATACCATTCATGGGGTGGCGTACTTACTTCCCCAATCCTATAAGCTCCTACTTCACTCTTATGTCGAGCCGGCTAAGAAGCTCCTAACATGGGATCACTAGAATTCGCTCATGCATTAAATACAATCATAAAAACCTAGTACACATCGGTTCATGTTTCTTAAGACGTTCAAGCAAGTTACACAATGGAGATCTGCCAGTTTTCTTAAGCCTAACATTGAAATCATTCATCCATTACAACTATAAACAAGCAATCAACCTATAATTAACATCTAGGTTTCATTACATCTAAGCAAACACATGAAAGATCTAGCCTAGCATGTTATAATCAAGACAAGCATAAGATATATTCAAACAACACATAGACATATTGAATGAATTGAAAGAAGACTTATCTTAATTGAACATGAAAGGTTTCAAGGGGTGAAAACCCTTGAAAATACTGTTACAAACGACCTAGGGTTTATTAGGTTCTGCCCTAGTATTCTCCACACAAGTTCCTCTCTTAATGAATGAAAAATAGAAAAGTATATATAGATTCTGTGAGGTGACGGCGTCAAGAGTAAATTTCTGACGCCGTCATCTCGCCACCAATAAAGTTCTCGGACTGCCTAGATCTGGGTCTGACGCCGTCATGTGTAATTCTGCTCCAGGCCGTCACCAAAATAACTCTTGACGCCCTACTTCTGACGCCGTCATGTTTTCTCTGGGTCGTCATGCATTTTGCTCCGGACGCCGTCATATTTTCCTTCTTGACGCCGTCAGGTACTGTTCCCAGCATGGAAAATTAAGTCTTTGCCGTTTTCTTCACTTTTATGCTTCAAAAACGTCCAAAATGCTTCCTTTTCCAGAATTCACTCCCAAAGTACCTAAAATCACAAAAGGAACGATTTAGGGCAATATTTGATCAAATAAATTCAATTCCGGGCTTAAATGACCCCCTAAAAACGGTTCATTTTTCGCCTCATCAATATGACTCGACTTAGCAACCATGTAATCAATTAGATAATTAACTAAGGGTTTAAACATGTAACAATAATGCACTAAATATGAGTGCATACAAGGAAGGCTAAGGCGATTTGGTTGCACATTTGGGTGGGTTGTAACAAATTCTTCCTTTAAGTAAAATGCTTAAAGTTAGAAACGAAAGGATAGGCTCGGAGGGGTGTACTAAGGGTATCGTGTACTAAAAATGAGTACAACGCTAAGGTATGGGAAAAATTAATTGACTTTACTAGTCAAGTAATATGACTTAAATGGTCAAGTAATTATGATACGGGTTTAAACACAAGGGTGATCCTAATGCCTCTTATCATGTAGTAAATCCTACTACAAGAATGTAGTCTCACTGGCGGTCTCGGGTTGCATCACTAACACAAGTTTTAGAATCTAAATGCTACCGGTACACTTATAAGCACTAATAATAAATGCTTTTCTTATCAAATCTAAAGGCGAACCTCACATATTTGGGTGTAAAATTTTTCTGAATGGTATGGTTTTGTGCTAGTCATACAACTCCTATCCATGAGACGCTTGTTAAGGCTAAAGTTTCACTGCTAAATGTTGTAAAAAAAATTTAAATTTGGCGCTAAAATTGCACTAACAAGTATTTCTCTTAGTTTTGTTACACACCTACCATCAAACAAACAAACTCAAGTGTAATTGTATCATATAAGGTATCATCATTTACCCTCCCATTACACTTAGGATGAACATTGTCCCCAATGTTCAATTAAAGAATGTAAAAGTAAAATAGGTAAAAGAATGAAAACAAATACTCCCCTGATTCGTTCGATGTGGATAGTGTGTCAAGAAGGTTAGATCTTCCTCCAAGAAAATGAACGTTGAACGCTTCCCTTCCAGAAATATAAATCATCTTCTTGTCATATATAACCTGTTAAACCTGAGAAAACAATCAAGGCAACCTCGCGTAAAATCGGCGGCAATCTACATATACTAACAAATCCTAGAAAGCAATTTAAGATATAATGCTTGTGGAATGAATTTTTGCAGATTTCCTAGAGTTTATAAAACTAAAGAATCAACAAAAACTTTAAGACTCCGGTAGAAAAACAAAACTCGCAAAATTTCCAGAATTTTACACGTGACGCCGTCAGGTGTTAAACCCTGATGCATTCAGAAGTGACCTGCCGAAATCTTTACGTTAAGTTTCCGGAAAATTTATGGAAAAACTTATGTCCTATTTCGTGGAAAATCATGCAAAACATCACTATGACTCGATACAAGCATTTGATTCAAACAAATACTAATATACATGTTCATTTAATATTATGGCGAATCATGATCATTTTCGTTCTTATAAACAAATTTGGGTTTCCCTTACACTTAGCTTTTGTAAAATACCTTTATATGAAGTTAAGACGAAGTTAAACAACAAAATAAAGCATTTTCACAATTTAGTTTGAAACATGATATACCAACAATAAAAATAAGACATGCATATGGAAACAAATAAAAATCAAACAAATAAAAACACACAAAACATGGGTTGCCTCCCAAGAAGCGTTTTTCTTTATTTACGAGTCTTGTAGCTAGTCTCAAGGTCATGAGCTATTACGTGACCTCATCATTGGTCTCATTCTCTAGGTCATCCTCAATCTTAGTTTTGTATTCCGGACCCGATTGTAAATGTTCTTTATAAAGACCAACCACCTTTTTCTCAATTGCTCCTATAATCCTATTGGCATATTTCCTATCAACTTTATATTTTGGCCCTAGCGTTAAGCAATCCTTATAGAAAAGGCTCTTCTTCTCCCATACATAGTCCATGCCCTTTTTCTTATCCTCTTCATTGATGTCCTCAAACGCACCAATGTTATCCATATCAAATCGAGGCACAAAACAAAATTCCTTCATTCTATTAGGCATCCTATATGTGATCCTATCAGTTTTACTAGTAAATCGGATCGTCCTTTCTACCCCATCATATTCTAACTTGGATGTTGACATAAATAATGCCTAAAAACATTATTAAGTTTTTATCAATATCTCTATGTTTTGATCATTACAAAATATAATCTCAAAGAACTAAAACTTATGACATAAACAAGTATTTGGTGATTAATATTTCTCTTTACATCCAAATCACTTAAGGTATGAATAAACAAAGTGTTTATTGCAATGTATGATCAAAGGGGTATTTAATTAACTAATACAAAGTTTATTTAATTATATAATCTTATTATATATTTTTGAAAAACACTTTTGGTAATAAGGAAAAATGTTTTAATCATACTAAATATATGATTTCAAATATTTAACCAAAATCAGTTAGTTTTTCACCAAATAAACTTTCCCCACTAAAAGACAAAGTTTCTGGCCGTTACAGTTGGGCGGCCCCCTTAATTATAAGGGGCGGTCCCCTTAATTTTAAGGGGGCCGGCCATGCTTTAAGGGGACCGGCCACGCTCCTCTGTCAGAAACTTTTGCCTATAAATACCACCTTAAACCTGGATTTTTTCCCCACCTGTTTGCACAAAAACTTTCTGTTCTAGATCTCCATTTCAATTCTAAAAATCCTTTGATCATTTCATAAGCCTTTGTTTCCAAGTGATCCAAAGCCTCATTCTTTCAAGTGCAAAGAGAAGAATACTTCTATTAGAAGTATTACAACTTAGTATCATCTTGCTATCTAAGTTGTTTGTTTACATTTCCTTGTATATCTTTCATACTTTGGTGAATAAGGTGTATGTATTAGTAAACAAGATTTAGTTGAAGAATCTAGAATTGTTGTAAGTGTGAAGTGTGACTTGAAGTGAAGAAGAAGGGTTAGATAGTAGTGGTGATAGGAGATTGTAGCAATAGGAGCTTGTAGTGAAGAAATTAAGGATCTCTAGTGGAGAAGACTAGAAGACATTTGTAGATTGAAGTTGTGAAGACATTAGTGGCTTGAAGGTGTCAAGACATTAGTGCATTGAAGGTGTGAAGACATTAGTGGCTTGAAGGTGTCAAGACACTAGTGCATTGAAGTTGCAAAGATATTAGTGACTTGAAGGTGTCAAGACATTAGTACTTTGAAGGTGTGAAGAGAATAGAAGATTGGTGTATAGAAGATTGGTGCGTAGAAGATTGGTGTGAAGAAAATAGTAGATTGGTGTGAAGATTGGTGTGTAGATTGGTGTGTAGATTGGTGTGTAGATTGGTGTGAAGATTGGTGTGTTAATTGGTGTGTATATTGGTGTGTATGGTTTTCTCCGCCATAAAGGAGATCTTTGATCTAGTGAAGAAAACTCTCGAGTAGGTGACTCGGGGAGTGGAGTAGGGCAAGGAAGGTGTCCTTGTAGCCGAACCACTATAAATCCTTTGTGTCTCGGTTTGATCTTTCCATCTCTCACTCTTTGATTTATTACTTACTTGCATTTCACACATAGTCATAATTTATAGTATTGTGCATATGATTGATTTCACATAAAGATCAAACTAAAATCCATTCATAAAACTAATCTTACAAAAACCAACCTAGTAAATATAATTATATCTATACACTACTATACATATATATGCTTACATAAAATATATGAAATTGTATATTCTTTCCAAACATTATACATAAGCATTGTATATATAAAACCTTTAATAAATCTTGTATTTATACTTTTGTAGTTAAGTGTTTTGAAATTGTACATTATACATAAGTAGTATTTATACAAAATCATAAATTAACTAGTTTATATATTTATGTATTAAAGTGATTTGAAAGTTTCATCTTAGAAACTATCTTTTACAAATAAGCTAAACGAAAAAGACGTAAAACTATTCAACCCCCCCCCCCTTCTAGTTTTCCACAATTGGTACCAGAGCCACGTCTAACAAGATTTTTAAAATATACTGTATTTTAAAACTTGTAACGATCTATGGAATTCGAAAAATATCTAGAAGGAGAATTTACGCAAAAACCACCATTATTTGAAAATGATCATTTTCTTGAATGGAAAAATAAATTTGAAAATTATGTGAAATCAATAGATCTTGATCTTTGGCATATTATTTCAATTGGTGATCTTAAACTTACCAAAATGGATTTTGAAAATCAATATAATAATCTTCAAATAAAAATTGATAAAAATACTAAAGCTAAATTACTTATTTTCAAAACTCTACCAAATGTTGAATATGAAAGATTATTTCCTTGTAAAACGGCAAATGATATTTGGAAATGCCTTTTAAAGTTTCACCAAGAGAAATGTAAAACCAAAGATGATAAACTTGATATTGCACATGAAATTGTTACTCTAGAAAATTTAATAGATAAATATTTAGTTGAAATAAACACATGTACTACTAGTTCAAATGTGATCATTGAAGGTACCAATAATGAAGAGCACATGTGTCAAATCCGAAGTAAGCATGCAAATAAATCAGGGAGCAACAAGGACGATAAAGACGATGTAAATATGGAATACGTGAACATCCTAACAAATGTTAATACAAATAGTGATGACAAGGATTACATGCTCCAAGATCCAAGCAATGCTACAAACAAAACATGGAGCGACATGAACAATGGAGTTGATCACCGTATAGCGAGTGAAGAGTGTACAAGTACAAATAAGGTACAATTCAAAACCAAACATTTTTGCTATGATCAATTTACATTAGAATTTTCAAAAATGGAAAATAACTTCAAACACTTTTGCAACATTGACTCAAAAATTATTTTTAAAAATGAATCTTCAACATCCGCTGAAAATAACTTTGAAAAAGAAATAATTTTAGAAGACAAAATGTCTAGACTTGAAAGTAATATTGAAATTGATCTTGAATGTAAAAATTGTCAAGACTATAAACATGAATTTAAAATGGAAAAGGAAAAAGCTAAAATATTAGCAAAATTCGAAAATAGTTCTAAATCTTTAAAATATCTACTTAACATTCAAAAGTCATTTTATGATAAAACCGGATTAGGATATACGGCAGATGAGTATTTGACAAATACATCAAAACAAATAAAATTTGTTAAACCTAATGGAAAAATTTAGAACTATTATTATTTACATCCATTGATTATTTCTCTAGTCAAGAAAATTATTGTTTGTTTGCTAAAACAAACAAATAATGAATTCTTGTACTTCTCGACGACATCCTCTTCATATGCATTTAAGTGCATTGGATGTTCGCTACTAATCAACTCGGACCCATGAGAATCTGGGTACCAAGCTCTCTGTCATGTGTAGGTAATTAACGATCAAAGGAACTACTACTTTTTGGATCGCTCTATTCGCTTTCGTTCTTTTGATGACCATTGGTTCCCTCTATTATGATTCACACTCTACTCATGTGTTACTTTTGACAATATGGCGGTTATCCTTGATTTTCGGCGGTGTGTGTTTCACTTTTGGGTGCATTGACTTTATGGTGTGTTCGTTACTACCTCATGACGAAGGATTCTTGTTCTACCATTCTTAATCTGCACGACTTGTGATGATTGTTGCGACCGATTGTGTTTCTATGATCAAGACTCCTTGATCCTTAATGCATTGGGACTTTACTTCGCTTCTTCAACTTGCTTTGGGGCAAATCTTTTTGAAGTCTTCTATTGCTCTCATGACCATTCTTAAAGAAAAGCTGGACCTGAGGTAAGTTTTCCTTTCTAAAACTTGCCTACATTACATTTTATTAGAGTATGCTTCAACTAGTATATTAATATGATTTATTTTATAAGTTGCTATGCTTTTAGATCATGAATACCAATATATGCATACATGACATTAGGATAATTAACTCTCTTGCTGCTATATCTATTATCATTTATCTTAGCTTTCATCTATATTGATAATCTTCTATGGTTTAAAGTAGAATACTTGCCATTTATGCTATATGATCTTACTAGTTGCATTAATAGATGTGTTATAATTAAGACTTGCTAGTAACTCAATATTACAATGTGTCTTGTATACATGCATACTTTCATATGTCTATATTGTATTCATTGATGATTTTCTTTGTCCCTTCCTATCTCATTGCATTTAGATGTTTAATGTCTACCATATTTCTTTCGTATCTTTAGTTGCCATTAGAAATGATTATATGTGACAATGGGCTTAAT
Source organism: Artemisia argyi (assembly GCA_030686995.1). Taxonomy (NCBI): domain Eukaryota; kingdom Viridiplantae; phylum Streptophyta; class Magnoliopsida; order Asterales; family Asteraceae; genus Artemisia; species Artemisia argyi. The sequence goes on from CM060699.1 coordinate 86,355,431, forward strand.
CGATTCTCTTGAAGTGTATCTTTCACTTGAAATTTCTTGATTGTCAAAATCAAAACATCATTTTTAAAAACTTCTTTCTTTGAATTAAAACCTTTCGAATATCTATTTTATGCTTTTTCGAACAACATGCTTAATCATAAGCTATCATAACATTAGTTCAATCTTTATCAAGATAGAAACATTTTTTCTTTTTGAAACAAAACAAATTTTGTTGTATTGGGATACTAACTTGAATGTATTTCAAAACATTATGCCAAGTATTAGTGAATCAAGAATACTTCATATTTGGTAATCTTCGATAGGTAAATTTAGGAACTCGATTTCTTCTAAAAGGAGAATGACTACTGGAGAATCTATTGACTAGAAATTCAATTTAACCTAACGGTTGAATTGCTTCTATGTGAGAAGTTGGGTGTGTGTAACCCGTAAAAATGGTCGTGTTTAGCCTGAATTGAGCATCACTAGTAATAGTCTCATACTCATTCTCCAACTTGATTAAATTGCACTTCCTATATATACCTAACGCTAGTTTACTTTTGTGAACCTTGCTTCTCATTAGATTCTTTCGTTCCCAGATTTATGGCATTAAGTAAAAACTTACTTTCAAACATTGTTGAATAAAACTAAAAACATTGTATTTAAAACATTATTATTTTCTCACATATGTCATAAACTTATGTGAAAATGACATACACAATCTAATCAAATCATTTCATGAGAATCATGGTTTGCCCATATGGATCTTGTTTGTAACAAGTCTTGAAGTCCATATAATCATATCTGCCTATTTGTTACTTGTCAACAATCATCAACATGTTTGCTCTAGGCTAAATGTTATCATCTTCATATAGTTGCTCATTTAGCTTATTTGGCTTGTTGTCTCCTTTGGTGCATCTTAATTGATTAATTAATTGATAGCATGATTATTAGAAATTAATTGTCTACTTTAATTAATTCTATATCACTCTCTACATTCATGAATAGTATGCCCTATATTGCCTCAAAGAGTTGAACTTACTTGAATCCAAAAACAAAAACACAACCTTTTTGAAAAATTTTCTGCCAAAAACCCATTTCTGGCATTCTGGGAATCACCAGATGGGCGGCCCCCTTAATTATATAAGGCGGCCCCCTTAATGATTAAGGGGACCGGCCCCTAATTAAGGGGACCGGCCATCTGATGGTCGGGGATACTGTTTTCTTTATCACTTTTTGACCCATTTCAACCTATACTTCCCAAAATTCACAAACATATTCTGTCCCATACTATCCCTCAAATTTTTCTTCCTAAACCACATTTCTCATACACTATAAATACTCTCCTACCACCATTAATGCCATCACACCCAAACATGTCATCTTCCAACAACCAAAAACCAAAGATTTCAAGAACCGCAAGGATCTCCGTCAAACCCGTTTGGAGGAGGAAACTTGATTCTTGTCATAACCCTTGTGATGTTGTTTCAAGTCAACCAACAACTCAACCTCAAACCCACTCAAATGAGTCATCCCACAACCTATCTTCCACTAATACCCTCATTAATGCTTCCTCTTTTGATGAGCATGCTCAAACCCAAAACAACAATCCCAATATCTCAATCAACACTTCACATATTGCTCATTCAACAAAGACATCATCCACTCATGAAGAACATCTTCCACCCATTTCTTGTTTTCATGATTACCCAAGCTCAAACATGTCTCCACCACCTAGAGTACCACCACCACTTCCTACAACCTCACATGCCACTCCAATGTTGCATGTGCAAACCTTCACCCAAGACAACTATCATGCTCCACCACCATCACCTTCCTCCGAACACTTGAAGTTCGTTGAGGAGCTAAAAGAGGCACATGAGCTTAGTGCTCTTTTAGCATTACATCTTGCTCAACGCAATTTGGATCCACCACAATCAAGCTCACCATCATCACCACATAACAAAAACCAACTTGAGAAGCATGTTAACAATTGCCCTTGTTGCATCTTCCTTCAACAACAAACCATTGCTTTGAATGAGCACTTTACTTGGATTGAGTATCTTCTTACTAGAACTCAACAAACCCCATCACTTGAACAACATCACAACCCTCAACCAACAAACTCCACTTCAAATCCACCACCTCCAAGCTCTACAAACTCACCAACACCCATGGAACCAAGAGTTTACCTCCACTAAACCACCAAGCATTTGATATGCTTATGTTTTCTCATTTTCAAATAAAACTCCTCAACCATTTTCGGATTCAAGAAAGTTTGGTGACACTCCTTGTTGGCACTATAGGATGTTCTATGTTATTTAGAATTCTATTTGTATTGCCTTTGTAACAATGATTATGGGTTGACATAATCATTTCTCTATTATTGAATGGTTTAATATATGTTTCTTATTCCCTTGTGTCATGATTATTACTTGTTAATATTATGCTATATGTATTTGCTTGTGCCATGCTTGTGCTTCTAATATTTTTCTTGCAAGAATTACTTTCTCGAAACCTTGGTGCCCTCAAACGAGGGGGAGCATACATCAAGGGGGAGTTCTCTACCCGTTTAAACTTCTTTCACGAAGTTTATTCGGCCTAACCTTTTTGATTTTACAAAAAGGGGGAGAAGAGAAATGGTAAACTCTATAATACTTGTCTAATAACAAGTTTTAAATCTTTTGAGTTTAAGGTTTTGTAATAAGCAAAAAGGGGGAGATTGTTGACATAAATAATGCCTAAAAACATTATTAAGTTTTTATCAATATCTCTATGTTTTGATCATTACAAAATATAATCTCAAAGAACTAAAACTTATGACATAAACAAGTATTTGGTGATTAATATTTCTCTTTACATCCAAATCACTTAAGGTATGAATAAACAAAGTGTTTAGTGCAATGTATGATCAAAGGGGTATTTAATTAACTAATACAAAGTTTATTTAATTATATAATCTTATTATATATTTTTGAAAGACACTTTTGGTAATAAGGAAAAATGTTTTAATCATACTAAATATATGATTTCAAATATTTAACCAAAATCAGTTAGTTTTTCACCAAATAAACTTTCCCCACTAAAAGACAAAGTTTCTGGCCGTTACAGTTGGGCGGCCCCCTTAATTATAAGGGGCGGTCCCCTTAATTTTAAGGGGGCCGGCCATGCTTTAAGGGGACCGGCCACGCTCCTCTGTCAGAAACTTTTGCCTATAAATACCACCTTAAACCTGGATTTTTTCCCCACCTTTTTGCACAAAAACTTTCTGTTCTAGATCTCCATTTCAATTCTAAAAATCCTTTGATCATTTCATAAGCCTTTGTTTCCAAGTGATCCAAAGCCTCATTCTTTCAAGTGCAAAGAGAAGAATACTTCTATTAGAAGTATTACAACTTAGTATCATCTTGCTATCTAAGTTGTTTGTTTACATTTCCTTGTATATCTTTCATACTTTGGTGAATAAGGTGTATGTATTAGTAAACAAGATTTAGTTGAAGAATCTAGAATTGTTGTAAGTGTGAAGTGTGACTTGAAGTGAAGAAGAAGGGTTAGATAGTAGTGGTGATAGGAGATTGTAGCAATAGGAGCTTGTGGTGAAGAAATTAAGGATCTCTAGTGGAGAAGACTAGAAGACATTTGTAGATTGAAGTTGTGAAGACATTAGTGGCTTGAAGGTGTCAACACATTAGTGCATTGAAGGTGTGAAGACATTAGTGGCTTGAAGGTGTCAAGACATTAGTGCATTGAAGGTGTGAAGACATTAGTGGCTTGAAGGTGTCAAGACACTAGTGCATTGAAGTTGCAAAGATATTAGTGACTTGAAGGTGTCAAGACATTAGTACTTTGAAGGTGTGAAGAGAATAGAAGATTGGTGTATAGAAGATTGGTGTGTAGAAGATTGGTGTGAAGAAAATAGTAGATTGGTGTGAAGATTGGTGTGTAGATTGGTGTGTAGATTGGTGTGAAGATTGGTGTGTTAATTGGTGTGTATATTGGTGTGTACGGTTTTCTCCGCCATAAAGGAGATCTTTGATCTAGTGAAGAAAACTCTCGAGTAGGTGACTCGGGGAGTGGAGTAGGGCAAGGAAGGTGTCCTTGTAGCCGAACCACTATAAATCCTTTGTGTCTCGGTTTGATCTTTCCATCTCTCACTCTTTGATTTATTACTTACTTGCATTTCACACATAGTCATAATTTATAGTATTGTGCATATGATTGATTTCACATAAAGATCAAACTAAAATCCATTCATAAAACTAATCTTACAAAAACCAACCTAGTACATATAATTATATCTATACACTACTATACATATATATGCTTACATAAAATATATGAAATTGTATATTCTTTCCAAACATTATACATAAGCATTGTATATATAAAACCTTTAATAAATCTTGTATTTATACTTTTGTAGTTAAGTGTTTTGAAATTGTACATTATACATAAGTAGTATTTATACAAAATCATAAATTAACTAGTTTATATATTTATGTATTAAAGTGATTTGAAAGTTTCATCTTAGAAACTATCTTTTACAAATAAGCTAAACGAAAAAGACGTAAAACTATTCAACCCCCCCCCCCTTCTAGTTTTCCACATTGGATTCTTCAATAAATGGCTTACCTAATACAACATGGGATAAGCGACAATCAATAACACTAGCTAGGTCTTCAACAACCATAAAGTCAATGATATAAGTAAAGTTCCCAACAAAGACATGTAGACCTTTAATTCTCCCGACAAAGTTACAAACTCCACCGGGGTATTTGGGATCTTTTCTAGGTCCAAGTCTTGTTTTCACTATATCATTATAAACACTTGAGGACATAATGTTGATTGGGGATCCAAAATCAATGTAAGTGTTGTCAATGTGCTTATACCCAATCATACATGGTATCTTAACATTCTTAGGATCACCTCTCTTTATCTTAGGGTCAATTCTAGCAAAAGGGGGTCGAGGATTATCAACAAGATTATTAAAGTACGCAGTTTCCTCCTTAGTGGGATATAGATTGAAATAATCGTCCGGTTTCGGATCTATCTCCCCCTCCTCAAGTTCCTCAACAACATCCTCAAAATCATTAGATCCTAGGTCCTTATTTGAATACAAGGCGGTCGCTAGGTCACTAAATGCATGATCGAGCTCAACATTAATTAATCTATTAAGCTCCCTAAGTTCCCTAATCTCATTCTCAATCTGTTCACGCAACAAAGCCACTTCACTAGGAGAAAGGGGTGGATTCGCTTTTTCCATAATGGCCAATGGAATAGTCAATGAGTTTAATTTACTAACAAAGGCACAAAGAAAAAGATAGACTAAAGAAAACCTAAAAATAAAAATAAAAATCTTACTAGAAAGGAATCTAGCAAGTAGACCTAATAAAAAGAAATTCTAACCTAGACAATAACTATTCCCCGGGCTGCGGCGCCAAAAACTTGATACGTGGGAATTGCGCCCTCGCAACAGGTTTTACCTCTCAAGGGATCTTGAGAAGCTTACAACCCCCACCAGGCAGTGTACCTGATCGTTGTAGTATAGTATAGTGACAAGTACCGGGGGATTGATCGTTCAACTCAGGAATAGTGTCGCTAGGATTAGAAAGCCTACTAAACTAGGTCTAGAGGTGAGGGATGATTCTTTTTGTATTTTTATATTTTATGAATGCAAGTAAAATCTCGGGTTTTGAAGGAGTGGGCGGAATTAGTTGCTAGCCAACTAACCCAATTAACTAAAGATGCAATTAAAATAAAATAAAAGAAATAAAAATTAAACTAATTTACTAACTTGGTGGAAACAATAATGAGAAAAGTTGTGTTTACTTAGATTTCATTACTCCCTAGATATCTTTTACCGGTTGATTAGCTTGTTACAATTGCATGGATGACGGGTTATATTCCTTAATACTAGTCGTAGGGCCATGTACAATATTCCCTAACTCTATAAGATCCTACTTCACTCCTATGTCGAGCCATTAAAAGCTCCTAACATGGGATCATTAGAATTCTCTTATGCATTAAATACAACCAAAAATCATAGTACACCTCCGATCATGTTTTTTAAGACGTTCAAGCAAGTTACCAATGGAAGTCTGCCAGTTTACTTTAGCCTAACATCGAATACAATCATCCGTAACAATTATAAACTAACAATCAACCAATAATCAACATCTAGGTTTCACTACATCTAAGCAAACACAATAAAAGCCTAGCCTAACATGTTACAAGAAAGATACACATAAGATAGAATCAAACAATACATAGATATATTGAATGATTAATAAAGTACTTATCTTTATTCAAACATGGAAGAAAGAAGGGTTTGAAACCCCTTCAAGATGCAGGAAATTCGACCTAGGGTTTTTACAAAACTTGTTCCCCAAAAGTTCCACACAATACAATGAAAAATTGGAAAAATATATATAGACTATGCATCCTGACGGCGTCATGTGTTAACATCTGACGCCGTCAACTCGCCGCCAAGTTGAAATTCGTATTGCCTAGATCCACTTCTGACGCCGTCATGTAGAGAAACACTCTGTGCCGTCACTAGTATTTGGACCCTGACGGCCTTGGTGACGCTGTCAGGTCAATAACAAAGAAAATGTTCTGGCCCGTCACGTTATAAGTTCCACATCCACCTCTTTTGCCACTCTTGACGTCGTCACTAGTAAACCTTGACGTCGTCAGGTACTGTTCCAGCAAGGAATTTTGAGACTTTGCCGTTTTCTTCACTTTTATGCTCCAAAAATGTCCAAAATGCTTCCTTTTCCAGATTTCTCCTCAAAAGTTCCTAAAATGACAAAAGGAACGATTTAGGGCAATAATTGATCAAATAATCATGAATTTGGGCTTAAATGACCCTTTAAAAGCGGTACACTTTTTGCCTCATCAAATCGCGTCTGCAGTGCGATCCCTTCTTGGGAAGCAAGGATCAAGAATCCCCAAGGGCATGGAGGAGGGGAAGAGGAAAAGATAGATATGGTGTCTAAAGAAGTTACAGCCGAATGTAATCAGCAGATTGAAGATACTGACAAGTTTATGAGAGGGGAGTTGGTACTTTTAAGCCATTCAGGGATAAAACTACCTCCTGATAAACTAAAATATTGGTGGTATGGACCATTCACAATCAAAAGCTTATGTCAAAATGGGGCAGTAATCCTGATTAATGAAAAAGGTGGAGAGATGACTGTGAATGTCGAACGATTGAAACATTGCCACCATGATAGCAAGGATTCTATCAACAATGGATACATCATATTACGGGACGAGGTCACGTAATAGGCGTGACTTTGAGTCTAGCTACAAGACTCGTTAATAAAGAAAAGCGCTTCTTGGGAGGCAGCCCAAGCTTTATTTGTTTGTTTGTTTGTTGATTTGATTTTATTTGCTTCCGTTTGTATGTTTTGTTTATATTGTTTATTGCTCATGTATCAACATTTTTTGAAAATGCTTTATTTTGTTTTTAACCTCGTCTTAATTACATATAAAGGTATTTTGCAAAAGACAAGTGTAAGGGAAATCCAAATTTGTTTTTAAGAACGGATTGAACATTAACGATAACAATACGATATAAACATGCATATTAGTATTTGTTTGAGTCAAATGCTTGTATCGAGTCATAATGAGTGTTTTGCAGGATTCCAGGAATTAGAACATAGTTTTTTCTAGAAATTTTCCGGAAACAAAATATAAGAATTCTGTCAGATCAATTCTGACGGCGTCAGGCAACACCTGACGACGTCAGGTGTAATTTTCTGAAAATTTTGCAGGTTTTGTTTTTCTGCCAGAATTGTAAAGTTTCGTAAAATCTGTATAAACTCCACAAATCTGCAAACATTCATTCCACAAGCATTATATCTTTACTTGCTTTATAGGATTTAATTTTATATAGATTTACCGCCGATTTTATGCTAGGTTTTCTTGTTTGTTTTCTCAGCTAATTAACAGGTTATATTGGACAAGAAGATGTACATGGATAATCAAGCTTTTGGCGCTGCTTTAATCTTGGAGTTTTCACATTTTCTTGGAGGAGGATTTAACCATGTTACCACATCCTCCACACTGAACGAATCAGGGGAGTATTTGTTTCATTCTTTCATTTTCTTTACTTTTATATCTTTTAATTGAACATTGGGGACAATGTTCGGCCTAAGTGTAAGGGGGTAAATGAAGATTCCTTAGAGATTACAATTGCACTTGATTTTTGTCTTGTCTAATAGTAGATGTGTAATAAAACTGAGAGAAACACTTGTTAGGGTAATTTTAGCGCCAAATTTAAAAAATTTTGCGACATATAGGAGTGAACTTTAGTCTTAATAAGAATCTCATGGATAGGAATTATATGACTAGCACAAAAACCGTACCACTCAAAAAAAAAATTCACCCCAAATATGTGAGGTTCGCCCCTAGATTTGTTAGGAAAAGCCTTAGTGCTTATGAGTGTACCGGTAGTATTTAGATTCTAGAACTTGCATTAGTGATTCATTCCGAGACCACAAGTGAGACTACATTCGTGTAGTTGGATTTACTACATGATAAGAGGCATTAGGATAACCCATGTTTTAAGCTTGTTTATATAGTTACATTGACTTCATTGATCAAGTAATTTTCCCACACATTTGAGACGTACTCATCTTTAGTACACGATACCCCTAGTACACCTCTCAGAGCCTATCTTTTTCGTTTCTAACTTTAAGCATTTAACTTAAAGGAAGAATTTGTTTACAATCCACCCCCAAATGTACACCCAAATCGCCTTAGCCTTCCTTGTATGCACTCATCTTTAGTGCATTATTGTTACAACATTTGTTTAAACCCTTTTTTAATTGTCTAATCTTGTACATATTGTTTTGGGACGATTGGGACTCATGGGTAAAGTACTATTGTTATGAAGTACTGGGGAAGAACATCAATTATTACCCCCCATATGTGCATAAATGTTTTAAAGTACTCCAAGTATTTTGATTATCTTAATTCGAGTCACTAGAATAGTTGAGTCGAGTCTTGGCTTAGCAACGCCGCATTGTACATGTAATTAACTAAGATAATTAACTTGCCACTAGAAAAATATCCCTTTATCCAACAAACCGTGTTTTCCATATCCTTACACCTAACGTTATAACCATTTAAAAGACCTCTTTGATAGTTTTCCTAGGTGCTTACGCCAATTGGTGGAGGTTTTCGATCCTTTCCCAAGCCTATGGTAATCTATTTGCTATGACACGTAGTGAGTGATATTTTTCCATTTCCATTAGTTATATATAGGTTTATAACACCCGAGAGATGAGAGCATCCAAACACTATTTGTGTGGTGCTAGTGTATAATTTCCGTGCTTATTTTGATTAAGGTGGAACGATCATTTGTTGTAATTATTTTTATATTAATGTTAAATGACCTCTAGCTTGTATTTTGATTAGAATAAAAGCTCATTTGCTTGAGGACAAGCAAATCTCAAGTGTAAGGGTATTTGATAAGGAGAAATTTGTTACGCTTCTAAGTGGTCATTTAAGCCCTAAGTCATGATAATATGATCAATTATTACCTTAAATCGTTTCTTTTGTCAATTTAGGTACTTTTGAGAAGAATTCTTGAAAAGGAAGCATTATGGACGTTTTTGGAGCAAAAACTGAAGAAAACGACAAAGTCAATAATCCAAGCTGGAAATTGTACCTGACGGCGTCAAGCATTTCAGAGGGACGACGTCACTCATTGGAACAAAAGGGGGATATCACAATTGCACTTGATGCGCCAGAAAAAAAGTTGAAGCATAAGGCATGACGGCGTCACGTTATACAGAAAGTAGGCCGTCACGTGCTATTCCTAAAGTGTGACGGCCCAGAAGTCTTACAAGGGGACGGCGTCAAAAAGTTGGATTAGATGACAAAAAACCCTAAACCCGGCGAGATGACGGCGTCAGCCATTAAAAGGGGACACCGTCACCATTGTAAATCTATATATACTTTTCGATTTTTCATTTATTAGAGAGGACTTTTGGTAGGGAACTTTTGGGTACGAACCCTAGTCGAATTTTGCAGCAATTTTAGGGTTCCAAACCCTCTTTACTTCCATGTTCAGTTAAAGATAAGTTATCCTTTAATCATTCAATGTGTCTATGTGTTGTTTGATTATATTGTATGCTTTTCTTTGTTTTAACATGCTAGCTTAGATTTACTTGTGTTTGCTTAGATCTAATGAAACCTAGTTATTGATTGTTGGTTGTTGGTTTGTCATTAATTGTTGTGGGTGATTGATTTTAGCGTTAGGCTTAAGAAAACTGGCTAACCTCCTAATTGGTAACTTGCTTGAACGTCTTAAGAAATGTAATCAGATGTTTACTACGGTTTTATTGGTTGTATGAAATGCATAAGTGACTATTAATGAGGCCATGATAGGATACTAAACGTGTCGTCATAGGAAGAGATAGAAGCTTATAGAGTTGGGGAAGATCGTACACGGCCCCACGAATAGTATTAAGGAATGCAACCCTTCACCCATGCAATTGTAACAAACCAATTAATCAATGAAAGATAACTAGGGAGTAATGAAATCTAAGTAAACACGCTTTTCTCCATATTAGAAGTTCTCACATTTTATTTTCTTGTTATTTATTTATTTGTTTAAATAGTTATTTGGGTTAGTTGATTAGCAACTAATTCTGCCCACTCTTCCAATACCCGAGATATTTTACTTGCTTTCCATAAAATATAAAAATACAAAAAGAATCATCATTCACCTCTATACCTAGTTAGATTAGTTTCAATCCTAACGAAAACTACTCCCCAAGAGAATGATCAATCCCCCGGTACTTGCCACTCACTATACTACATCGGTCAGCTACACTGCCTGGTGGCGATTGCAAGCTATCAAGATCCCTTGAGAGGTAAAAACCTTTTGCGTAGACCGCAATCCACGCATCAGGTTACAATCTTTAGTGAATGAATAAAAGAAATAACAAGCTACTATTTATACAAGAAGAGAAGGATGAAATTTTAACTAATTTTCCCGCCCATTCAACCAACTTTTAAACGTGCCATGTGACTTGCACGTGACCTTCATTTGATGTGACTTGCACATGACCTACATAAAAAAAAAGTTATAAACCCATACAAAAACAGACGAAAACATATACAAACGGAATTAAACGTATAAAAACAAACCAAAATGTATAAAAACGGATGAAAACGTATAAAATGGACAAAAACGAAGAAAAACATATGAAAACTTAAGAAAACTGTATTAAGACGTATAAAAATGGATGAAAATGTATAAAAATGGACAGAAACTTATGAAAACGTATAAAAATGGACGAAAACGTAAGAAAGCGGGCGAAAATGTATAAAAACGGATAATAATGTATGAATACGTATATAAACTAATAAAAACGTATAAAAAGGATGAAAACGTGTAAAAATAGACGAAAACGTATAAAACAGACTAAAACGTATAAAAACGGATGAAAATTTATAAAAGTGAACAAAACCATATGAAAACGTATAAAAACGGCCGAAAACGTATAAAAACATACGAAAATATACAAAAACGGACGAAAATGTTTAAAAACGGACAAAAACGTATAAAAATTGTCGAAAGTGTACGTAAACATATAAAAACCGATGAAAACGTATAAAAATGAACAAAATGTATGAAAACGTATAAAAACGGATGAAAAAGTTTATCTGGCGTAATTAAAATGAAATAGGGACTACGAGTGTTATTTGGGGTAAACCATAAGGATGAAACATGTAATTTATCACTATAAAATAACTGGGAACCCGTTATATGTGTTACATTGAAATCAAAAATAAGTTGAGTACACTAAATTGAAGAAAAGAGGTAGAGTACTTTAAATTGAAATTGAGCATAAGTTTGATACACTTTTGTGTAATTTGCAAAGAAAAAATGGAAGCTTCTCTAATTTAGCATTTTAGCCTATGGATGGAGAGAGAGAGAGAGAGAGAGAGAAGTATGGATGGAGGGAGAGAAGTTTTTTAGGTCTTCCCCAACGAGAGTCTATTAGATAAAAAAAAAATAAACAATAAATGTGCAAGTTTGGGCTCGCACAAGTTAGCAGGCAACTTAATAAGAGGCAAACAAACAGCCCCAGTCTTTAATTGATGGTATGATGCATTGTCAGATATATAGTTAGTTGAGGTAAATCGAAAATTTCATGAAGATATCATGTTACTCAAACAGCTACTAACACTAGGTGCAATAGTCACCATTCATTTTGATGCAATAGTCGGTATTCACTTTGGGTATTAATGTTAATTGCATGACACTTTTTAAACTACAATGATACTTGCTCACTTTGTAGTTCACTAAATGTGCAAGCCGGTGACCTCGAAGGAGTACAAAAAACGGTTTGGGGGGGACTTCCAATACTTTCGTGCTTCCCTCTAACATTTCGATAACTTCATTAATAGATGGCCCTTGCTTTAGATCAGTTTGTATGCACCATAAACCAACTATTGTCATCTTTTTAGCATAGTCGTTTTCCTTTGTAGTTGTTACACCATCTAATAAGTTCTCGTCTCTCTTAAGATGGTTGTAAATCCAATTAAGAAAATATATTTCACTAAATCACTCGTATGCCCAGATGCAACACCAACATCAACTTTTTTTCTTCCTCCAATCATTTCAAGCATCAGCATCCCATAACTATATACATCAGATTTATGGGACACACCTCCAAAGTTTCTATTAAAAACTTCAGGGGCGATATACCCAATGGTACCTCTAGCCTCTAACATAGAAACGATACTCTCGTTCCTTGAGTACAATTTAGCAAGGCCGAAATCTGCTATTTTGGTGCATATATACGCATCAAGGAGAATGTTATGTGGCTTAATATCTAGATGCAAAATACGAGTGTTGATACAAGTAGTCAAGGCCTCGTGCTATTTCAAGTGCTAACTCATACAACTTCTTTATTCCTAAGTGTTCGCTTGTCTTGGGAGAATCGGCGTGAGAGCATATAAACTTCTCCAATAATCCTTTTGGCATGAATTCGTATATGAGCTCCCTCTTTTGATAGTTGAAACAAAATCCCAAGAGAGTAACAATGTTTATATGAGAAGTCCTACCAATGCTTGCAACTTCGTTTATAAATTCTTGTCCACTTACTTTTGATGAGTTTATTACTTTTACTGCCATAAGACGACCATCGCATAACTTTCCTTTATAAATAGTTCCAAAACCTCCTTGTCCTAATTTTACTTGGAATGAGTTTGTTATTTTCTTGATATCATGATACTTGTATCGTTTCGTGGTCAAGGATCCATATTGCATGACAAATGCCTCAACACTTTTGTCGTCCTCATTTTTATGCCTAAATAAGAACATACGTAGCAGCAAGGATGTTGCATCCCCTATTTCTCGTTCTCACTCGGGAGCCAAAACGAACACGCCTGCTACCTACTGTACTAGACCTTCAACCTGGCATTCTACCTTTGTCGATCGGAACCAATACCACTTCATTGCGCTCGAACAGTTGAGCGGCCGCCGACCTTTCCGTGCACATATATAGATTCATTCTTCGTACCTCAACAAAAGTGTTTGATGAGGATTTCCTAATGCAATAGATTATGAGGATGAACACAATTGCGAGTACAACAGATCCGCCTCCAATAACTGTGATGATGATTAAAAAAAAGTGCGGTGCTTGTTACAATTCTTTTAAATAATCAAAAATCAAAATGTTTATATAATCAAATCAACAGTACATGTGCTTGTGTGCAGAAACCTCATTCCTTGTGTTATTCACATTTCAGAGGAGGTACAGGAGGATATATGTTAACTGAAATAAATTAATAAGACTTACGTAGTTTCATTTTCGAATTGGTCTTGCGATCATCTGCATAACCACCAAACAAAAGATGTATTAATTGTTTGTATTTAAATTAATCATGTCATTCATGTCATCATGTGTCTAATTTTACCTCTAAGTGCTGAGAGGTAATTATATAAATTATATGTCTTCAAGATTATATACATAATAACCTTGTACACGGTTATAAGTGCTTGCACGCATTTATAAGTGTGATAAATTACTTAGCAATCATTTTACACACATTTTAGATACGTGTTCCTCACTACCGCAACAAAGTGGTTGTGTTGGGAACTTATGTGTAATGCAGATTGTTGTGTAATTTGGCACCTGTTTGATCCAAAATTCTTATCGACTTACCGACTTAATTTCTATAATATAGTTGATTGTCTTGATGTTTTTACCTTTTATTGACTCTTTGAATGATCTTCAGTTAGCCTATGGCAAATTTGTTGTGTTTGATCACTCAATTACTTAAGAAATAAACAGTGGGCAGAGAAAAAAAAAAAGAAAAAGAAAAAAGAGACCTAAGTGAACAACAAACCTGAACCTTGACAAATCAAACGAGGTATACCATCAGGGCAAAGGCAAGAAGGAGCAAAGGAATTTAAACTAGACCAACACGTCCCACCCGAGCTCTCACACCTTGAACATATTCCTGCACCGTCCACCCTATACTCCATTGGAAAACCATGCAATAACATCTTCTCCACGGGCATCATTTCATGGTTATTAAACTCATCAAATAGCGTCTTCAAAACAGGCACTCTAATCTCACTATCACATGCTAACGAATCCGTTCCATCGTCAATAAAACTCACCCTCTCATGGCCATCTCTCGAGCAATTCAATTTATTTTTAACAGGTATAACGTCATCATTGTCTTCCAAACACGAAAGATGCACTCCTAAAAAAAGAAATTGATCCGGGATGTAACTAAAAACCGTATTCTTAATAAACGTTGTATTGTTAATAGATTCATGTTGTCTCAACAAACAAACATTTGGTTCCGGTCCTTGACCCCATATATCATTGCTAGCAAGGGTGATCTTAGTATTATTTAGATCGATACTATCATACTAAGTACACAAAAGGTGGTGTTATTTATTGTAAGAGTGGTAATGATCATGCAAGATGGAGTTCGTTCAGTCCACAATATGAAGGAAGGTCTTGTCCCCAGAAGGGATAACAAATCCATCGAATTGTTGGACCGCAACTATATAGCTTCATTGAACAGTCGTTAAACTGTTGGACGTTTTAGCCGAGTGAAAGAGTTGGTAATAGAGTGAAGATTATAATGACTAGAGGAAACATTTGTTTGTGAATATTAGGCTACGGACAACAATAAGGGTCGATCCCCTTTATTTTCTCTGCGACGTCAGCTTTCTCTCTCCAGCGACCTGCAGGCGATTCAGTGGCACAATAAGGGCGACCAAGTTCATTTAAAAAAAAAAACATTTTTAACACAAAATAAAAATTTCATTCATAAATTAAAACGTTACATATTAATTCAACTAAAATAAAAACATTACAACATTTATTAAAACATAACAACATAAAAACTAATCTTCAAGGTTGTGTTGTTCCTTGATCGCGTCTTTGAGTTCTTGCATTTTTTGTCGTTGAAATGCGGGCAAAGATGGGTCGATTGGTTTGAAATAGAAGATGATGTCTTTTTGATATTTTTTTGTCGCTCAAATTCAAGCCTTTGTGCTTCCATTGCCAATCTTTTATCTTCTTGCTCCGCTTTCTTTTGCTGCAGCGCCAACTCCTTATCCCTTTGCTCCAGTTCTTTTTCCTTCAATTTGTAGTATCCGTCTGCAAGCTCCTGCTTCTTACCCCATGCCTTTGACGTAATGGCTTGCCATTTTTCGGCTACCCCATCCAAACTAAACCCCGACGATTTCTTCTTAGTAGCCTTATTTTTCTTAGCTGCATCACGCCCAACCGGTCGCTCATTTCGAGGCTCTTCATTACCAGGCACATCCTAGCCCGTGTCAGAAGTCCTTGGTTTTTTTCGAGCCACATTTTGGTTTAAAAAAACCGGCATCTTATTTTTCTTCCAAATCTGATGCTCCCTCAAAATCTCCAACAATGATCCAAATGAAACGTGTGCTTCATCATTATTGCATATTCGTCACACGCTCTTTGGTAAATATTGAGATCATTCACACCACTTCCAAAATTCTCATAACAATTGTCGTAAATGGCACAAAAAGCACCAACTCTAGGACGAATCCTATTTTTCCACTTGCTAGTAATTGAGTTGTACGATCTCCCTTCACCGACCTCCTTTTCAAAGTATGCAATCACTTTTGCCCAAAATCCTTTAGAATTTTGGTTGTTTCCAACTACGCTATCCTCCGACGAATCACACCAAGCCATGCACAACGCGACCTCTTCTTGTTTTGACCAATTCGAGCTGTCTTTGTCAACCTCTTTCTCAACCGCCTTCTTCTTAGCCTTTTTAGCACGCTTCTTTAGTTTGACCGGTGACATCTCTTCAGAAATAGTGTTGTCGTCGTCAACACCAACAAGATCATCATTTGGAACCGAATCGTGATACGATCCGTGACCCGAACCTTGATAACCTGATGACATTTGTTGACTCGGATAACCCGAACCGGTTCCAACAAAAAAAAGCCGGATTGTTTTCTAATTGTTCCATAAAATCAACCGCATCAAGATTGATGTGGTTAACCGGAGAATAATTTTGATAATTAGAGTATGAAGACATTGATGAGTCCATTGTTGGATGATAGCCCGATTCGGGGGAGCCATACAGAGATTGTTGGCTTCGACGAGAGTGGCTTTGTTGTGGTTGTTGGAAGTTTTGTTGTGGTTGTTGGATGTTTTGTTGTTGTTGTTGGATGTTTTGATACGGTGGAATGAACGGACGATTTAAATTATGATTCATAGAAAATGGAATAAATGTTTGTTGTTGTGGAGGTCGTTGAGATTCGTAATCAAGAGAACGAGGTCGGAAATTGATGCTTGGTGACACACCGGTTAACCGGAAAGTCGAATCCGGTGATACTTGCGGGATGTTTTGTGGTACTCGGGATTTTCGGCCTTTTTTTGTGGTGTTTTCTTAGACATTTTTAATAGAGATAGTGTGAATTGAAGTGTGAATTGAAGTGTTGTTATGTTGGGTATTTATAAGATTTTTTTTTCTTTTTTAGCTGAATGTTGCAAATCCAAACGGTCAAAAATTTTTTACTATTGTTGGTTTCTAGTTCAAACGGTCAAAAACACAATTAATTCATGTTCAACGGATCAAAATACAAAGTTTTGGTAGTTTCAAAATCGGTCGAGGTCAGGACCGATTGCATTTGTGTTTTGGGTTTATGTCGGTCGCGACCGACTGCTTACAACAAGGACGACCGAGTCCTTTTACTCGACCGACTCGGTCGATTTCATTATTGTGGCCAGTCTTATGAGATGAGGATTCAGGCCAAATGAAGGTTGTAACTTGTATGAACTGGTCAATGAATGTGAAGTGCCTTGAAATTGACGTTTAGTTGCTAGTTTTAATTTGAGTTTTTGACCAACTAGTCGTGGTCGAAAAACTTATTTACCATAGTATTGCATGGTTAAAAGTATTGACTACCCTATGGTATTTTATTTATTTTCCATTTGTACTTAAACGTTTTTTGGATAATATATTTACCGGGTCGTTGACCTTTTACCCAAAAAACAAATTATCAAGAACATAAAATGTAAAACGAAAAGAACATATAAGCCGAGTAGTCTGGACCCTTTTTACCACACTTGATCACTTTATAAGAATTGAATCGTTTATCTATAGTTTAAGATTCTATGTATTGATTTTGCTATTTTCTCAAAAATGTTTATCATTACCGAGTTCTAGACTTCTAGTTAAACATATGCGGCTGATTGTACAAATGTGTTTGACGACTTTTAATTTGATCGTTGCCACATATACGGAGTTCTAGAACTTCATAATGCAAATTGTAATTGTAGTTCAAGTTCATAGCTATGACTATTAGTGTTTGGGTAAACAAACGCCGGATCTATTGACATGACTGAAGCTTTAGAAAACGAAGTTGAACATCAAGATGAGATTGATGACATATTAGTTGGTGCCCCACTAGGCTAGAAGAGTTGCCCGAAGCTATTCTTTGTGGGGTTGACAAAGGCTGGTGCCAAAAGGCACCCGGGGTCAGGGTATTCCCGCCAATCATATCTACACCTTTTTTGTGGATAACACATCATAAAATGAAGACCTAAAGGTTGAAAGAAACGAAATAGCCAACACCTCTCATATACCCTTTAATTCTACTAATATCGCGGGAATATATATATGATTATGGTTGACAGATGAATTAATCGTGCCATATTTCGATCGTTGAAATATGCATTTGCGATTCCGTACAATTGCGGGTGAACCAATTGTTTTGCTTAAAGTGGTTTTCTGTGTTGCTAAAAATTACCAAAATGCTATATTAGCTATCTTCTTTCGAGTTTGTTCGAAATGTAAAAAAGTAAGGTATCAATGTATCATGTTGAAATGCGGTGTACGTTTCAATTCCTAGCTGATAATAGTTCTTTTTCATATACTTGATCACAAAACTTATAAAGAAAATAAACTAAATTCAAAAGTGAAAAGAAAGATATAAAGGAACACCATTCAATCGTCATTATCTATACTACATATAAAGCAAATTATACTTTCTCTCTTATTAATTTTTTAAGATTTCCATATTTAGATTTTAAGTAAATTACAAGTGATAAAGCATAAAGCACATCTATGTAAAGCACAAAATTTTAAGTTCACCATATCACTTTCATATGTACATTTAATACACCCCTAAATCAATTAATACAAGTCATAAAACACAAAGTACAATGATTTAAAGCACAAGTATATGTACAACATTCTTAGTAAATACATCTATCAAAGCATTATTTACAATTAACTTTTGCACAACTAAATACATAAATTGAGTGATCAATAAATACCATTAATGTAGTTTTTTAAAATACCCCTTAAGTGAAAAATACTACCTTATAAGCATTATTTACAAGTATTCAAAGCACACTTAAAACTAATAAAAACAATATTCATCTAATACAATTATTACATTAGGGGGTTGGCAGTGCATCACTCACCTCAAATCCCTTCACTCACTTACACTCAATCCCCTTATGCCACATCACTCTCACACTTTCTCCTTCACTCACTCACTTTTTGTTGGCATCACACCCCTCACCCTTCACTCACTTCCAACGTTACAATTTCAAATCTTTTCATGCGGTAAACATCCCCGCATCACTGCCTTGCCGTGCGGTGGGAGAGCACCGGCGGCGGTGTTCCCGCAGGGGAAGGACCCCGTGCCGTGCCTCCCCGCACCCACTGCCAACGCCCTTATAAAAACACACATTTATAAATAAAAAAAAATACAACTAATGTACAATATAATTATACTTTCAAAATATTAAGCTTCCAATAACTAACTGTTTGTTGATTTGAAAAAAAAAAATAAAAATAAAAAAAATAAAAAAATAAAAAAAAAATCCGTTTTTAACTTAAAAAAAAAACTAAACAATTTCTATGAGATGCAAACAATATCACGGTCAACAATCACAGTGAAATTCAAGCATATATACTGATAAGACATGTCTATACAAAAGAATGTTATACGCCCCACTTCGAATTTTCCTTCGAATTAAGCCCCACGAACGTATCAAAAATATTGTCACCCGTAAACCTTAGTTACAGGGTACCTGCCGCCGCAACGCGCGGGTACCCTGCTAGTTTTCTTAAGCACAATATAATGGGAAATATTTCTTTTTTTGTACCACTAGTTAGTAAAAACTCGTTTTAGTTTGGCTTTTGGAACTATTTGAATATTTGATCAGAAATTAAATTTGAATGGTATCCAACCCACTCTCCTGGTTCCAGTTAATTAGCAAACATTAATATATGAGGGAACTGCAAAATACATCCATGTGGTTTACAGATTTTGCCATCTTACATCCCTGTCAGAAACTTTTGGCAAGATACATCCCCCGTTAAGCAAACGTTTGCCACTATACATCCCTCGTTTACAATGAGGACTAACGGTGCAATTTTTTTCTCCGTTATCTCTTAACGAGACAGAAAATATTACACCGTTAGCCTTCGTTAGCCAAACGTTTGCACCGTTAGTCCTCATTTTGAGTTTTTTCCCGTTTTTTACGTTTTATCCGTTTTTTGTCAATGTTTTTTCCGTTTTTATACGTTTTATCAGTTTTTTTTTACGTTTTTATCCGTTTTTTTTATGTTTTATCAGTTTTTTGCAATGTTGCAAAAATCGTGAATCGGTAGTCGGGCGGTCGACCACCCTGCAGCCTGTAATCGGTCAAGGCAGTGATTAATCGGTTTGGCATTTCCTGCATGTTTTGGGAATTTCTAGAGAGCAAACTAAAGATCTTAACTGATTCCAAGCCTTCTATGTTTACAAACCTCAATAAAAGGCCTCAATTCTAATTATGAGGCCCATTGTACGTTATAAGTGAAATAAATGATCTCCAAATTAAGTAAAATGCCTAAATTTCTATTTTTTTTAAATTGACCGATTCGGCCGATTTTTGGCCGATTCGACCGATTTTAGGCCGATTCGGCCGATTTTTGACCGATTTTTTCTGATTTTTTTGCCTAGGCCAATTTTTTCACCGATTTTCGAAAATCGACAAGGTGCATCACCGATTAGCGATTAATCGGCTATTAATCGGCCGATTCGGCCGATTTTTGCAACATTAGTTTTTTGTCAGTTTTTTTTCCCTTTTTTATACGTTTCATCGTTTTTTTTACGTTTTTATCCGTTTATTGTCAATTTTTTTTTGTTTTTATGCGTTTTATCAGTTTTTTACGTTTTTATCCGTTTTTTGTCAGTTTTATCCGTTTTTGTCAGTTTATTTTCCCTTTTTTATACGTTTTATCAGTTTTTTTACGTTTTTATCCGTTTTTTGTACGTTTTATCCGTTTTTTGTCAGTTTTTTTCCCTTTTTTGTACGTTTTATCAGTTTTTTGAACATTTTATCCGTTTTTTGCCAGTTTTTTTTTCCCTTTTTTATACGTTTCATCGGTGTTTTTTACGTTTTTATCCGTTTTTTGTACGTTTTATCCGTTTTTTGTCAGTTTTTTTCCCTTTTTTGTACGTTTTTATCCGTTTTTTTTGTCAGTTTTTTATACATTTTATCAGGTTTTTTTTACGTTTTTATCCGTTTTTTGTACATTTTATCCCTTTTTTGTACGTTTTTATCTGTTTTTTGTACATTTTATCCGTTTTTTTATATATTTTATCCGGTTTTTTACGTTTTTGTCAGTTTTTATCAGTTTTTATACACTTTTTATACGTTTTATCAGTTTTTTTTACGTTTTATCAGCTTTTTTACGTTTTTTTACGGATAAAACGTACAAAAAACGGATAAAAACGTAAAAAAAACGATAAAACGTACAAAAAAGGGAAAAACTAACAAAAAACGGATAAAACATAAAAAACTGATAAAACATACAAAAAAGGGGAAAAAATGACAATAAACAGATAAAACATATAAAGAATGGATAAAAACGTAAAAAAACCGATAAAACATATAAAAAATGGAAAAAAAAACGGATAAAATGTACAAAAAACTGATAAAACATACAAAAAAGAGAAAAAACTGACAAAAAATGGATAAAAACGTAAAAACTGATAAAACGTACAAAAAAAGGGAAAAACAGACAAAAAACGGATAAAAACGTAAAAAACTGATAAAAAGAATAAAAACGGAAAAAAACTGACAAAAAACCGATAAAAACGTAAAAAAATACGATAAAACGTACAAAAAGAGGGGAAAAAAACTGGCAAAAAACGGATAACACATAAAAAAACGGATAAAAGCGTAAAAAAACTGATAAAACGTATAGAAAACGGAAAAACATTGACAAAAAACGGATAAAACGTAAAAAACGGAAAAAAAAAACAAAATGAGAACTAACGGTGCAAACGTTTGGCTAACGAAGGCTAACGGTGTAATATTTTATGTCTCGTTAAGAGATAATGGAGAAAAAAATTGCACCGTTAGTCCTCATTGTAAACGAGGGATGTATAGTGGCAAACGTTTGCCTAACGGAGGATGTATCTTGCCAAAAGTTTCTGACATGGATGTAAGATGGCAAAACCTGTAAACCACAGGTATGTATTTTGCAGTTCCCTCTTAATATATAATGGACAACTTTGATAAGCCTACATGCCTTGTTTTGAGGAATACACTTTCAAACTTGAAAGACTTTTTTTTATTCAAACCCGATTTCGTTTCTATCGTGCCCGTGTCGATTCACTTTGATGTTCATTATGCCGAAATTGTGCACCTTTTTGGTGACACTCGTTAGTTTTTCCGTTAAATGCAAGGGCTTTTTCATTTTTTCGTCATTTCTTGTCCAAACACCCATTAATATCTATTTCAATACTCTACAACATTAATCCAAACACCCCCTTCTTTTACCTCACCACTCTTCTTCAACCTTTAACCACCGTTACCACCATACCCACCACCACTTCACCGTGAATTTTTAATAATGCATTTGAAATGAACGTAATAACACCGCGACCATATTTTGCCATATTCTTTTTACACACCAAATATTATACATCACAAAAAATTATTGCGTCAAGTATCTATGATTTTGCATTAAATAAATTTAAAAAAAAAAACAAAAAAGGACTCAGGAACTATATGATTTTGCATAATTTCCAAGTCATTCTTACTTACTGACAAGAAAAAGATAATACCAACAATTTAACAACATCCACGTCCCAGAATGTGAATGCAACAATCTCTTCTAAACAAAATGCTGAAAAAATGACCAGTTGTACCAAAAGTCAAATGTTGACTATGACTATAACATTTTACTACGATCATGAGTGTGGCTATCCAATAATCAAATGTGAGAAATACTTTGTTGACATCCATGAAGAACACATACATGCCATAGAACCTATCAACCAATCATAGCCACCTATTTATATTTTCTATATTTTTTTTTCAAACAACTTATCTTGCAAACGGTAAATCTTCAAGCTACAAAAAAATACCATCGCGACGAGAATTAAATGATCTTTCTATAGATATGCATTGTTATATACTTTCGACGAATTTTTTTTTTTAATTTCCGCCCAGAAAGAATCATATATGATTCGTAAAAATCATATATGATTCGATTCTTACGAATCATATATGATTCGTAAGAATCATATATAATTTGTTAAAATCAAATCATATATGATTCTTACGAATCATATATGATTTTTCTGGGCGAAAAAAAAAGTTCGTCGAAAAAAAAGTTCGTCGAAAGTATATAACAATGCATGTCTATAGAAAGATAATTTAATTCTCGTCGCGATGGTATTTTTTTGTAGCTTGACGATTTACGGTTTGCGAAATATTTAAGTTTTAAAAAAAGGGTGGCAGTTTATTTTTTTATTTTGATAAAAAAAATGAGTAGCTAAGGGGCGTTTGGTTTGTTGCTATGAATCACAATGGGTATCAGATTTGGTATGAGGTGGAATGACAATGAATATAATAAAAGTTTATCATTACCAATGTTAATGTTTGGTTGTTCGAAAAAGTGTATATATAATTGAATTTTGTAGTGGAAAAAATATGGGCCCACAGAATGAATTGAAAAGGTACCAAAATAATGGGGAATAAGTCTATAGGAATTCAGCATGGGACCCACGAAATCAATTCCATTCTTTGGTATATAAAAACTCAACCAAACATTTTAAATGACAATCATTGTCATTGTATGGTGGGGAAACCCACCAACCAAACGGCTCCTAAGATTGCTTGATAAGTTATATGATAAAAGTTGGATCTATAAAGAACTTTTGGCATACTCAAAGACCGTTCTTATTTACCCGAAGCCGATATAACTCTAGATCTCATCAAGTTAATCAAAAATACTTGCAACAAATCAAGAATTCACACAACTACAAACTTTACTTTTGTTCTTTCTTTTTCAAAACCCACGAATCACAAAATTTATTACCTGTTAATTTAATTTAAATTTATTTTGTTTGTGTGTTTCCATCTGTAACTACTCGAACCCCTTTGTTTCGTGATGTGTAACATGCATCAAGAATTTCGGCCTATTAATTCTTCATCCAATCCGTGTTTCTTGAAGATTTTGAGGTAGGTGTTGAAAGATCGATGATGGGATTTCTTTTATGATTCTTGTAACCCTTTAAGATTCTTTCTTTTTTATTTTATTTTTTTCATTAAAGATCTTTGGTTAATTAAAGGACCAAATCCGTCACAGGTCAAAACTACAGAGAGAAAATATGAGAAATTAAAACTCAAGGACTAAAACTGTTATGTCTAACAAACTACAAGGACCATTTAAGTAATTAACTCTATAATACATGTCGTAATCTTTTATTTATATAATAAAAGAATTATATCATTTCGGAGTGTTTTTGTAAAACCCTTCTCAATTGAAAAAAGATTTGGACCAATAGAAAAACTTGATTTTGACACGTAGGCGAAATCAAGCGACGTGATTGGTTAATTGAAAGTAAAAATTGAGGGTCCGCTTGGTTCAAAGTGGGGAAAGGGAAATGGAAAAGGAATGCAAAAGAATGAGTGAGGTGGGTAATCAATACCTTACCCCCCAATTTACTCTATAATGGTTGATTACCCACTTTGGGGTAATCAATCCCTTTGCACCCCTTTACCAAGCATCATATATTAAGAAATGTGGGCCATTTCGAATACCTTACCCATTCCCCACCCCCTTTTAACCTCCCACCAAGCACCCCCTGAATCCAATTTGGTCAACATTATTAAAAAACGTCATATAAAACTGATTATAAAAGAAAACAAACAAACACATGGGTTTAATAGCAATTGTTAAATTTTCAAGGGTGCAATTTTAACTTTGTAGAAACAAAAACGGAACCATTGATCAGAACCTTAACACCACAGTCACAATACGAAAACCTAAAATCATGAAGTTCAAAGAGCCAATCGGAAAACCTTAATCTTTAAAAGAACATATTTGAACAACATCATCGTATCGGCAATTACTCAAAACACAAATTCCTGAGTTCGTAAAGCTAGCTATGGATCGATGGTAAATTCTTCACTTATTTATTATCAAATTTACGTGTTATTTGTGGTCAATTATAACGCTTTATTGTGATTTGATATCTCAGATTTGTTTATGGGTTTTGTTTAGTAGATGTTATTGCATATAGTTTTTTTAAGTTTCACATTTGAATGTGATTTGATGTGTTTTTGCAGTTTTATCACCAAGTGTTTAATGAATTGCTTCAATGAAGTTAATTATAATATTTTCTGATTTTGTACTAAGTGTCTAATGATGAATTTGGGTAATGGTTTGTGTTTTCAGTGGAAACAAATTAAGTAATGCGATATGCTATGTAATTTTAATACGCACTATTATTTTTTGGTGGGATACTTAGTTGAAGAACCAAAGCTCAACTTCCTTGAATCGACTAACAAGAGTGAGTGAAAAAGGTATTGAGATCATTTGACTTGGATTAAACAAGGCCATACTGGCAGGAAAGGTATACTTTAGACTCTTAAATTTTTTTCGTATATAAGCTATTGGTGTTGAGTGTCATTGAGCTATTTGAGTTTTTAGAGACTGTTGTTCTTTGAATATGATTATATGAAGGTATAAAGTATCATGAAAAAGGACACTATATCAGGTGATAAAGTTATCACTGTTTAAAGTTTTCAAATGTTCTTTTTTTTTTCCTTCTATAAATGCTATATATAGTAAATTGATTGGCATGATACAAGGGTGTTTCCATAAACGCCTCGAAGTTACAGACTCTTTTCTTTAACCTAGGGTTAACTTAAGAAGAAAACACAACAAATGGCTCAAACAAGTTGAAAGCCACTCAAAGTTTGTTCAAATGCATTAATACCTGGATTTGTTTAAATCACTTTCTGTAAGCATATTTAGCAGCATCATCTATCCCATATATTCCTAAACATAAAGAAATGTGTAGGCCCCCAATTGACTATGACCCATTTGACTCATTAATTGACCCGTCCATTTTGCCACCTATGGTCTCTTTTGCATAATTGCTGAGTTGATTTGATAGACATGGTTTTACAAGTTAGTTGTTGTGTCTGAACTGCAGAAGAGAAGCATCTTAAACGTTGGCCCTTGCGGAGAAGAACAACCTCCAGAATGCAAGCAACAATAGCTCTAGAGGATGCAAAAGGCGTGGTCTGCAGTTATGGTTGAGGGTTTAGAAGGATTGGTCTGAGATATTTGGCCTATATTTGTTTTTAATTATTCTCTGAAGCTTGGTGAAAATGTTGCAAACTTTTTGCCGGAGTTTGGTATTTAGTAATGCAGTCCTTACCCGTCTCACCGAAGGCTTATTGACATGCAGGTGAGTTTTACACTTATCTTTGTTATTCTACTTAGGTTGATCAAAATTTGCATTGACAGATTTGGCCAATTGACATAATGATTAAGTTTGAATACCTATTAGTTTCTTTTGTAGAGCAGACCAAAAACCCTACTCCACAAACAAAAATGTACAGGACCAATTGAAATGATTCGTAAAATTTATTGAAAATTTACAAGTGGCTATAATTTCACTATTCAAAAATCTTGCATTCTACTTTAATGGTGATTTTAGATTGGGTGGATAAAGGGATTTAGTGTATCGTGAGTTCATGTATAGAGGCGATATTGGCTTGACACGTATTGTTTTATCTGTGATTATCAGCAGCTGAAATATTAGGAGAGGAAAGAAGTACAGTTGATCTAGCATGCACAGATCATCTATGCAGAGTTACTACTTGAAGTATAGTGTACCTTGACTGCTTGGTTATATGCTTTTGATTGATAAATGAAGCTTATAAGTTTTTAGATGGTCGACTATAGTAAGCAATGTAGATGTTGCTTTCACTATAAATGATCTTTTACTAGAACAACACTATATCAACTTCAGAACTACTTTGGTTTAAGTTGATAATAAAAAGTATTTAACACATATAACGTTAGATTTGTCTTAAATTTTTGCAAAAAAGTAAAATTTCAATTTATACTGCAAAGCGTTTATATCGAGTAAATATGACCAACACCTGTCAGATCATAAACAGTAGTAGCGCATTGATAACTTAATTATTGTGATTTTATCATTTTCAAAAAGAAACAAGTGTAAATTATGTAATAACTTTAACTAAGTTGAGAGCTTTCAAACGAAGTACATATGATCTTTTGGCTCATTTCTCAAACAAAGATCATAAGTTTATTTAAATGAAAAAAGGTATTTAAAAATGTAATAGTTTTTTCAATGCTGAGATGTTCTATTTATATTAAGAGTTGGCTGTTATGTACATGTAGAAAGCAAAGATTTGATAGTGAGAAAGGACTTGAAAGTTACTACGGCGTTCTCAGCAATGGTCGAGGAACTGAAAGTGATCAGAAATAATACACCCAAAAAAGGTGAAGTAGCTGGCTGTGTTCACGGAGGTAATGTGGTCCATGGTTTATTGTGTAGAAGCCCGATTTATGCTTGTGTAACAAAACTAGAAAAATATAGCTGCATGTCCTTTTTGATTGAATAATGAAAGTTAATTTCAAATCTAAAGTCATTATCTAAAAGTAGATATAAATACAAAAGAACATATATATGTAAAGAGTTCTTATTTTTAATCCAGGGCAAGTAAAATTATTTAAGACACATTGTGTCAATTGTTTTTTAGTCGATAATAATACATATTTAAAAACTTTAGAAAAAACCCCGTGCGTGCACGGGTATTATAACTAGTTAATCAAGCTAGAAGTTCTGTATTCTCTTTGAAATACTCTTGTATGATATGTGGTCAAAAATAGTTTGATATCAAATGTATCTTGAAATACTCTTGTATGATATGGAAAGACTAATGGGTATCGTTGTCTTTAATTGTAGTTTTTTTTTTCCCTTCAAAAGTATGGTTATTAATTATGCAAGAGGATGATATTTTTTGGACCTGTATGTAAATGTGTACAAAGTTTTATAAGGAAGAATAGTTGGTTTGTGGTCATTGGTCTCTTTTGAAAAACAAGAGTAAAATGAATGCCATTTATGCGAATGACAACAGCCTTACAAAGAAAACAAACCCGAAGAGACTGATCCTAGCAAAAATTTAACTTCAAACAAAAAGGTTTACACAACACATGCACTCTCTAGAGAGCACCTTGCAACTATTGCTCGGTATATGGTGCAGTTTGAGAGCATTAATATTAATCTCATGAAATTTATTTGGATTTTGCTAACCAATGCTCACTGAGCAGAGGTTAAAGTGTAGTTAATGAACACAAACTTTCTTAATTAATCAAAAAATACATTAAATGAACTTGTAAATTACTATATTTGAACATGATTTTTAATTAAATGAATTAAAATATTCCTTTTATAAATATATAAACTCATGCCCACTGGGAAAAGGTTACCAAAACCCTATTTATTTAACTACTATACAATGATAGCTCACTTTGTGGTTCACTAAATGTGATATCCGGTGACCTTGGAGGAGTACAAAAGAACGGTTTCGGGGGGACTTCCAATACTTCCTTGCTTCCCTCTAACATTTCGATCACTTCATTAATGGATGGCCTTTGCTTTGGATCAGGTTGTATGCACCATAATCCAACTATTGTCATCTTTCTAGCATAGTCGTTTTCCTCTGTAGTTGTTACACCATCTAATAAGTATTCGTCTCTCTTAAGACGGTTGTAAATCCAATTAGGAAAATATATTTCACTCGTATGCTCAGAACCAACACCAACACCAACACCAACATCAACTTTTTTCCTTCCTCCAATCATTTCAAGTATCAGCATCCCGTAACTATACACATCAGATTTATGGGACACCCCTCCAAAATTTCTATTAAAAACTTCAGGGGCAATATACCCAATGGTACCTCTAGCCTCTAACATAGAAACGATACTCTCGTTCCTTGAGTATAATTTAGCAAGGCCGAAATCTGCTATTTTGGGGCATAAATCCGCATCAAGGAGAATGTTATGTGGCTTAATATCAAGATGCAAAATACGAGTGTTGCAGCCACGATACAAGTAGTCAAGACCTCGTGCTATTCCAAGTGCTACCTCATAAAACTTCTCTATTCCTAAGTGTTTGCTTGTCTTGGGAGGATCGGCGTGAGAGCATATAAACTTCTCCAATGATCCATTTGGCATGAATTCGTACATGAGAGCCCTCATTTGATTGTCGAAACAAAATCCCAAGAGAGTAACAATGTTTATATGAGAAGTCCTACCAATGCTTGCAACTTCATTTATAAATTCTTGTCCGCTTGCTTTTGATGAGTTTAATACTTTTACTGCCACAAGACGACCATCACATAACTTTCCTTTAAAGACATTTCCAAAACCTCCTTGTCCTAATTTTTCTTGGAATGAGCTTGTTATCCTCTTGATATCATGATAATTGTATCGTTTCGTGGTCAAGGATCCATATTGCATGATAAATGCCTCAACACTTTTGTCGTCTGAAATAAATTATGGGTGCCCATTGGCCATCTTAAATTTTAAGATATAAACAAGTGAATATTTTGAGTATATTAAATTCAAAATCACATTTAATTATAATAAATTTGAAGTTTAATTAATATTTGTTAAACGCATTTTTTTGTTAAAAAATAAAGTTTCAGTGTGTATTAATCACATGGTAACTACTAACTACATTTTTTTGGCTTAAAAGAAGTTTGATGGCCACCCGTTATCACAATGTTTTTAAAAGACACTATTTATCTCTTGTCACTATCTCCAACAACTATCGATACATCATCACTATTGGTACTAACTATTACTTGTAGTTTTTTTTTCTTTTAAAAATGACGCATTACACAAGTACCCAACTAACTTATATAATCAACTCTCAGCATAGTTGTACTGTATGCATCACCGATGGTAATTTAAGGGTGTGTGCATAGAATTTTTATACTATCGGGGTGTGTATATAACAACACCAATTACTTTGTGTATGTTTAAGGTTTAGGTTCATTATTTTCTCTCAATCAAATTAACCAATAGAGTTTAGGTTCATTATTTTCTCTCAATCAAATTAACCAATAGAGTTTAGGTTCATTATTTTCAGATGAATCAATCGCCTCTAAGTGACCATCTCTGTGTTAAAACATTACACAACCGATAATTCAATATACACTAACAACTTTTGTAACCGAAAAGATAATCATTACATTAATTTCAGTTTCGGTTACATTTACTTTAAACTAATTTATCTATGTTAATCAATAGTATAAAATTCGCATTTATTATGATTAGACGTGTTTGTAGCATATGCATAAAAGTTTGTACTACTTTTGTTTGCATCATATTGTATTATTGTGATACAATAAACATTTTAGGTGGCGTTTGGTATGGGGTGTCGCACTGTGCGGAATGTATTTGGGGTGATAATAATTCATTTGGTTGATGCTTTGATAGAAAAGTAATCATGTGAAACCCATAGATTGAAAGTGGGCTACATATGTAGGATTCAAAAAAATTATACAAATAAGTGGGCCCTCATTGTTTTACACTGCGTTCCTGGGTTATTTTTTTTGAAAGAAGAGAAAAGAAGTGGGAAGAAATCAAAATAAATTTATGTTCTCGAGTTTTTTCAGGAGAGAAGAGAAAAGAGATGGAGAGGAAATTTGGTTCACTTTCTTTTCAAAATATTCTTCCCAGAAATGGGATGATTTGAAGAGAAAGTAAATAAGGAAACTTTCAATTAATAAAATGACTTAAATGCCTCAAAATATAGTATAATGTTTTATACAACAATGGTTATACTTGTAAAATCATTAGTTTTTCTTTCTTTTCTCTCTAACTTAGGAACTAACTCGGGAACACGAAATAAGTTAAATTTTATTCATCTCCTCTTTTTTTCTGTCCATTTTTGTCACTTCTCTTCTTTTCTTTTATTTAAAAACTCGAGAACTAGTGTTTATCTCTCTTCATAATGATTTATAATAAGTTATTTAATTCATTTATTATTTATAAAATATATATTTTTTTAAATAATTAATTTTTTCTCTTTCTTCTTTATCTTTCAAACCATGCCCAATAGGCCAATCCCAATTCTAATTCCAATCCCAATTTCAAACCAAAGGACCCTTTACAACTTTTAAGACAATCCTATATATGTGTTGTATAGGAGCAAGATAATGGCTTTAAGAAATGGTGTGAAATTATTACTTTGTGTGTGTGGGGTTGTTAAATTTTGCCATCTCGAACTAACATATTTTTTTCATCGAATCAACAAAGTTTATATCTTCATTATTCTAAAATGAATCCCCCTAAGCATTACACAACCCGACCATTCTTGTAACTAAATACGTAATCATTTTTATGTCATTATTTTCAAATTTGGTTATATTTGTTTTTGACGGAATTAATTATTTTAATCAATAGTATAAATTTTGCATTTATTATGATGAAATGTGTTTATAGCATACGCATACAAGATGTGTACTACTTATTTTCTGCGTCAAATTGTTGTACAATAAACATTATGAGTTGTACCTCTTAAATTTTTTAAACAATCACATTTATGTATATACTAGCAGCGTTCCCGCACGAAGCAGATGCAGATATATTGTAATTAAATTTTTTCGGCTATAATTTATTTCATTTGTACATTTTTTTTGCAATAGCTTTAGTGATTATTTTGTTCATTTACGGACTGTAAGCAATGAAAAAAGTTCGGTGAAATTTTGATTAGTTTGTATTATTTTGTTTTTTTTTTTTTGTTTTTTTTTTGTTTTTTTGTTTTTTTTTGTTTTTTTTTTAATTAATTTGCTTGGTTTGTAAAAAATTTCATTTAATTGTATTTTTTCATTGAATAGGGGTTTTTTAAGTATTATTATTAGCGGCTTGCATGACTCTACTATGTATTTTAATACTTGTATTTATTTTTAAATGAGTGTTTTAAGAATGTATATTAATTATGTATAAATGAATTGTAAACATTGCATTAATACTTGTATTGTTTAATGCTTGTGTTTTAGATGGTTGTACTTTATGCTTGATTTTTTGTATTGCTGAATTTTAAGGCATTTAATGGAGGAAAATGTCTTCCTCCATTATAAGATAGTAAGATATATACTAGCATGGGTATCCTCGTGATGCGACGTTGGATATGTGACTACATTTTGTGGCGAGCAAATATTGTTTGGTTATACGTGTTTTTTCTAACAATAACCATACAGATAAATGATAATTTTAAATTAAACATTTTAAGCAATAACAATGATATATAACCAAGCATACCACCTAGTCCAAACAACAGATCAAAACCACCTAAATCAAACAAAATGGTGTTGTTGACGACACATGTTGTTGGCAGTGGTGGCGGCAGCTTTTTGGAGAGTTGTGTGTTATTAGCTTTGACAGGGAGAGTTGTGTGTTTTCTTTTAGTTTATATATGATTTGAGGTTATATTAGGTGATGTTTTGAAATGGGGCTGTTACAAGTTTTTAAAATGAGTTGTATTAATTTAGATGGCTATTACAAGTTTACAAATTTAATACACTCAATTTTCTAGATGTAACGATTATTTGTATGTATGCAACAAGCTATTGAAATTTCTGTAATAAGTAAATGTTAAATCTTAACTTTTTAATTCTTCCATTATAAGCAATTCCTAAATGTTTTATAAAGTAATAAAGAATAGTAAGATTAATCTTCTTTCTTATAAATGCAATATCGAGGGCCGAACCTAGAGGGTTCTCGGAAGGGAAACCTCATGAATTTTATCCACTTAGTGTAAGTTTTGCTAAAAATTATGATTTTCCCCGAAACGCATCTAGTAACTTGGTAATTTGTCTATTATTTATTAATACTAGAAGGGTACCCGCGTAATGGTGAGTACCCGGTGACTATTTTTGTGGCGAGCAAATGTTTTTCATTTAAAACTTTCCTTATTTAGTATGTCCCAAATACTTTATAACATAATAGATATATATTTTTCAAAGGTAGAATGTCTAAATTATTAATAGTGTAAATAGTTAGCACTTTTATTTTTCAAATTTTAACATTAAATTGTTAGTTATAAGTTTAGTGATCATTTCTTATAAATATTAAAATATATCATTATTGAAGGGGTTACTATATGGTTTAAATGAGAATTAAATTTTCAAATTTTACATTAATTTTTTAATTTTCCTTGTATAATAATATTTTTTGTTTCAAAATTTTAATACTTCCTTAAATAGGAAGTGCCAGATGATTTATAATATAATATAGATATAGATTATGTTAGTCTAACTCTATACCCCCACCCCCAATGAACAAGCAAGGGTCATTTTTGTATTGATCGATTCCAAGTTTATCAATCTTAAGAGTGTCACAACATTTTCTGTGCTCGTAAGATGGAATTCGCTAAGTCCGCAATATTAAGGAATAAGGATGATCTTGTTCCCAGAAGGGATAATCAATCCGACAGCAACTATAGAACTTCGTTGAACAGTGATAAACTGTTGGACATATTGGCCGAGTGAAAGAGTTGGTAATAAAGTGAAGATTATGATGACTAGAGGAACATTTTTGTGAAGATTATGAGATAAGAATTCAGGCGAAATGAAAGGGTGTATGAATTGTCAAGGAATGTGAGGTAGCATGAAATTTCCATGAACAAATGTTTAGTTGCTAGTTTAATTTCACTTTTGGGATTATTTGATTAAAATCTATCCAACCAATTTCCTTTTTTCCAGTTAATTAGAAAACATTAATAATGGATAACTTTGATCAGCCTACATGTTGTTTTGAGGAATACACTTTAAAACTTGAAAGATAGCTCTTTGCAATAGAGACCAAATTTAGATTCTATCGTGGGTTAGCTCACTATTATAATTCACGTACTATTAATATATCACGAACCATAGTTTTTGTTAGGAAAATGATGTTCATGCTAAAATTGTGTACCTACAAATGTGTCTAACTACAAAATCAATACTTGTAGGATATATACGTGAGAAAATATATACGTGATATGTCATATAATGAATCAGTTAAGCATCTCTTTTTTCTTAAATATCGAATTATTTCTACTTGTAGGATGCGTTACGTGTTTTCCTCTTTAATCTTAAAAAATGAAATCCAATACAATTTCATACGAATTTTTATTGTAACATTAGAATTTAATTTCTTCTTGTAAAAGATGTTCCATATATATGTGAACAATTAAATTGCTTCATATGTTTTAAAGTATTTTATTCTTTCCTTCCTCAAATAAATATAAGTTTTTTTTTTTTTTTTTTTTTTTTTTTTTTTTTTTTTTTTTTTTTTTGCAAATAGTTTATATCCTAATGATACCTCTTGTTATGTGATAAATTTATCAACAAAATGTTTGTGGGTTTAAGTCCTTCTTGAAACATGTGAGATAATTTGTTGTGTAAAATAAACACTTTTAAAATTAAACACTTAGTTGTGTTTGATCAGTAAATTACTTAAAGAATAAACAGGGGACAAAAAGCAAATTAAGTGAGCAACAAACCTGAACCATAGTAACGTTCCTTGTTGTTGCGTCTTTTCCCGGAGAAATAGAAAACCACGCACACGAGACAGAGTCCAAATATAACCGAAATTCCAGCTATAAGAACCTTGCGTCCCAAATTCATCTTGTCACCTGAAACATTGGAAAATGCATTTGTTATCTCAAAAACTCCAATCAATATCACAAAACTATAAGAAAAAAAGATGGATACCATGTTTTTCACAGTTGCTACACTGCCATTCCAAAACAAAACCTTTTCTTAAAACATCAGTATAATTTTCATACAACAACACATGAACACTATCAACATGAACTGGTACATGAACACTACCAACATGAACTGGTACATGAACCGATTTCTCGCACGAATCTACGGAATAGCTATATTTCAACAAGATTTCAGGGTGGAAAACAACAAAAGAAGACAAACTACTGCCATTTGTAGCACAATCAACCGAATATGTCTTTTCCTTTTAATCATTTTTACAATTGTAAAAGAAGTCTACGTCAACGGGCTAGCAGGGTACCCACGCGTTCCAGCGACAGGTATCTTGTTTGGATGGTTTAACTCGGGGGTCGGATTTCAAGTAATGTTCCGGTGAATTATGTGTTCTAATTTATTATTTTCATTTTGACAAAAAATTTACGGATATCAAGAATTACATGTGACGCATTTTAACTCTTTAACTAATGAGAGTGTTTTTCATTATACGATTGTGATAATAAGTATTTTATTGAGCAATGTTTTTTCGTCGTTCAAAATATCTGTTTGGTTTATATACAGCTAAGTTTTATGGATACGGGTGTTAAAAAAAATCTGTGAAACCGACTCTTTTATAAAGTTATTGTTACAAAAACGTATAATTGAACAACATTTGTTCGTCCCAAAATTTAGTCACATGGTACTCGCCGCCGCAAATGCGTGGGTACCCTGCTAGTAGATAATAACCAACTCTTGATTTTTCAGACCAATCCAATAACCTTAGTCGAATATTCAGATATAACAAATGAAATAAAGCTAATTTGCGGTTAGCACTGTTGTCCAATTAAAAGTCTAGTTACTTCAATTAAAGGTTATACCCAAAGCTAGGGGTGTCATTCGGGTCAACCCGACCCTATAAGCCTCTTATCGGGTCGGGTCTATCGGGTTTTTGGAAAATAAAAATTAACCCGCAACCCGATCCGATAAGGAATCGGGTTATCGGGTTCGGGTCTATCGGGTTATCGGGTTTATCGGGTTCGGGTTATCGGGTTCGGGTTATCGGGTTTAGTTCAAAAATTATAAACCTTTTAATGTGTTATTATAGCTTATCGGGTTATCGGGTCAACCCGATAACGAAATAATTAAGACCCGCAACCCGACCCTATAAGGCTATCGGGTTATCGGGTTGACCCGATAACCCGATAAGGTATATTGGACCCGAATCAACCCGACCCTATAAGGCCTTATCAGGTTCGGGTCAGGTTCGGGTCGGGTCGGGTCGACCCATATGACACCCCTACCCAAAGCCCACTTTAGTATACCCCTAATTTCACTGTGTTATATAAGGACTACTAACTTTTCAAACAACCCTAATTTTAATACCCAAATCGCTCTCTCTCACACTTCAAACCAAACGCCCCCTTTTCTTTTTAGCAACCACGAAAATCTTATCCCACTCTCTAAACACCATAGATTATTAAATGAGATAGATTAAAATTAAAATAATTATGCATAAAATAATTATTAAATGAGATAGATTAAAATTAAAATAGCTGGAATGTTTTATAGTTACCAGTGACAAGTGAATTAGTCGGAAAAAAAAATGAGAGTAATTGCTTGAAAGTTGAATTGTGTGATTCAAAAGCCCATCTAATAATATCTGTTTTTATCTTTTGCCAAGAGGCTATCAAATAAATGCAAGGGGCAAAAAACGCCCCAAACTTTTAAAAAAGTGTCAAAAATCGCCCAAAAATTATAAATTGGGCAAGATTTGCCACCCCTAACATTTATTATTTTTCATTTATAAACCATAAACTTTCTTTTATCACTAAACGATTTGTCGCTATAAAATCTCGTTGCTATGCACGGGTATTCGTCTAGTAATATTAAAAAGAGAAAAAGACCGGCTAACTTAAAATGGAAAATTTACATCCACTCAATACTTGGTTGGGCCACTTTTGTCAGAAATACTAAGAAATAAATCAAGAAACCTACCATGTGCAACCGGATTCAATATTCATTCTCCAATTCCAAGCTTCATTTTCAAAATACAAACCAAACAACAATTAATGGGAGACAACCCAATCCTTGATTGTGACACCCACGTACCAAACGAACCCTAACTGATAATAAAGTCTTTTAACATCTATAAAACATATTGACCAAACCTCAAGCCAAATGTGATTATTAGCTCGTTTAAACGCATTAACCAAACCATAATTTGTTTTATTACTAAACGACTTGTTATTTCTTATTAAAGAAATGTTTTGGTCTTAAAATTCTAAGACTTCTTTATTTAGAATGTCCCAAACCTTTTATAAAGTAGTATAGATAAATCACTATATCTAAAAGGCGTTCCACTGACGCTAAAGTTACTTAGAGGAATTGGGCACATATTGCTTTCATTGAAAGCGTTCTCGTTAACAACAACCACAGAAAAGTTGGTGTAAGATATGTTTTAAATAACATAATCTTTGTCGACGATCATGATAATCGGATAACTATTTTTGCAAGTGATGTTGAAACCATTTGAGCCATAAGAAGATTCTTGTACTTGAGGAATCCAAAAAGGAAAGGCGATATTTGGTCCATTTCCATAGTTTTGTGGCAAACAAGAGGTTGAATTAGTACCAATTGATAAAGAAACAACTGTTAAGTAGGCACTAACAACTGTTGAAACCATTTGAGCCAAAAATAATAATAATAAAATAATAATAATAATAATAATAATAATAATAATAATAATAATAAAAAAAAAAAAAAAAAAAAATTGAAGAAATGAATGTCCATTTGAGCAGAAGAAGAAAAAAGACAAGTGGGAAATTGAGAGAGAAGGTTTTTGATTTAAAGAATCAAAAGGTTTGGATTTAGAATGATGTGAGCAAAGTCTTTGGGGTCATAGATAAAGAGATATCTTGGTTACAATTAAGTAGCAGGGTACCCGCGCGTTGCGGCGGCGGGTACCCATGTAATTGAATCTTCCGACGAGTATATATTTTTATGTTATATATTTATAGTGAGAATATAACTTTCTAAATGGTGTTGCTAAAGAAGTTCACGACGATGAATAAATAAAAAGACTTTGTATTTGTAATTGCTAACTATATTATGTGTAATATGAATTTGTAACATTGGTCGCAAATAACTCCAATGTCGTATAAATCTTCTAATTGAATGTGTAATATAACTCAATACGCCATACATATTAGTTAGTAACTAAATATCTTCAAATATAAATGGTCGTGTGGATGCGATTACCCGTTTTAATAATCATTGTTGATAGTTATAATTTTTACTGAGATTTATTCAAGAAGTAATATACTAATGACAAGTGTATTTAATAGTTTTTGTTTTTTATTTGATACATTAAGCAAGTATGTTAGTTAAGCCTTCCCATTTTATGAAGGTATTAGTATATAAATATTTCCAATGTATGTATTACTTGTATTTTTTATAGTAGACTTACTTTTAACATACCGAGCCTTCTTTTTCAGTTCCATTTCAAAATCATTGAAAACAATATGGCCCATGATTTGACAATATAAAGTAGGGGTGTTCATCCGTTCGGTTCGGTTATCGGTTAATCGGTTTATTCGGTTCAGGTTGTTCAGCTAAAATTTTTTTTTGGGTCATAACCGAAAACCGAACCGAACCGAAAATATCTATAATCGAATTGAACCGAGAACCGAACCGAAGTTCGGTTATGGGTCAAAATCAAAAACCGAATTTTGTACTTAAATTACACTATTTATATATTTTTTTAATTTAATTATATATATTTTTGGCAAAAAAAATATTTCAAGCATAAAAAAGTGTTTTTTATATTAGTATAAAATTTTAATGGACATTTTTTATATATAAAATAATATAAATATATAAAAAATATATATATTTATATAAATTCGGTTTTCGGTTCAGATAGCCAAACTCATATCCAAACCGAAAACCGAATTTTTAATTCGGTTCGGTTCAGTTTTAACAAATTCGGTTCGGTTATATGTTCGGTTCGGTTTTTTTCGGTTCGGTTTTCATTTTATTCGGTTTATTACCCAAACCGTGAACACCCCTAATATATAAAGAGTTAAACAATTTGGCTCAAATTTTTCCAAGCCAATTACTAAATTTAGCATCATCACTGACATTAATCAAAACAAACAATCTTTAACGGACCAAATCAAATATACCAGATTCAAACATACAAGATCCGAATATATCACCAAACCATCAACCACGAAATACAAATCACCAAACGCGTAAAATTCCGGCCAAAACCCAAATGCCACTACCAAAACATTATTGTTCAACCTCAATTTTAACCTCTTTGGCCACATCTAACTCTTAAAGACTAAACAAAACATAAATACCTTCTAACAAAAAGGGGTCAAACACCGTCATGGCTAGAAACCGGATGCATGTGTTAACATACCATATAGATTGTCTCGCCAAGATACGGGCCGAACATCACCCACTGTCTAATAGAAAGAAAGAATAAAGCATCTT
Source organism: Artemisia argyi (assembly GCA_030686995.1). Classification (NCBI taxonomy): domain Eukaryota; kingdom Viridiplantae; phylum Streptophyta; class Magnoliopsida; order Asterales; family Asteraceae; genus Artemisia; species Artemisia argyi. The sequence continues at coordinate 86,394,490 of CM060699.1, forward strand.
TAAACATATTCAAAAAAAAATCACAAATAAAAACAGCCTCATTGCTCATGGCAAGATCTAAAGGCCTCTTAATTCACCTTTTGCACAAAATGGCTTCAAAAGTACATCATAGATAATTAGATATCGAAATATCTACAGCCAACAACTTGAAAGCCGGACACAACCACCAACCAAAAACAAAATATACTACGTAGTATAACCTAAAACAAATTGCGAATCTCGACACTAAAACAACATCACCATCACATCACATCACAATGCAATAACATTGCCATTCGACCATTAAAATAATAGCAAAATACTAATTACGATAATAACATTAACGATATCATGAAACATATACCATTTGCCTAATAAAGCATCATTGGCCAAATATAAACGTAAGATCTAAAAAGAGAAACCTTAAAACTTTTAGATAAAAAAGTAAAAAAATCTTAAGATCTACTATTTATGAGGGTCTCACAACTTTCAAACAGTTTGGTAACGATGTAGGCTCGAAAAGCTCACCAACATATTCAAGGATCCCCGAAACCACATGCCTAAGTCATATCAGCCACACCAACAGCCTCCAACACCACTAAAACCACCTAAACTACCACACTTCCAACCAAAAACACCAAGTTATTGTGGTAATTGGGGCGACAGTAGGCGGCGGCGGCACCGGTTAATGGCAGTTTAGAGTGAGACAGGGGTTTAGAGTGAGAAAAGAGAGGTGCTGCGCGCCTGTGCATTCTTATTTATTGTTTGTGTTTTTTTTTTTTTTTTAGAAATGAGAGGTAAAAGGAGAGTAGATTATATTGAAACGGGCTTTATAATTCATATGGTTTAAATGGGCTGCATTAAGATTGTAGGGCTGTTACAACTGCATATGTAAAGACACTTCAATTTTCAAATGTAACTTTTATTTTCTAGTAATTTGTAATAAATTTTATTTATTTGTGCAAAGTATTAGTTTAATAGAAAAATTAATATAGTTGTTTCCATTATAAGTAAGTGTTGAATCTGAATTTTTAAGCCTTCTATTAATAGCATGTCCCAAATGCTTTATAAAGTAGTATAGATATAGATTGGCATTTAAGATTTTTGATTTAGTGGTATATGAGCAGGGACGGACCCAGGATTTTTTAGAGGGTGTTGCACAAAATATTTTTTATGACTATGAGTACTAAAGTTGTCCGAAAAAGAATTTATTAGGTAAAATTGGGTGTTGCACAAGCCCAGAAAAGTCATATTTTATAAAAAAATTTACACTTTATGAACTAAAATTGGGTGTGGCCCGTGCCACACCCGGCTCCCATGTGTGTCCGTCCATGTATATGAGTGAACTATCAATCTAGAGGTTGTGGGTTCAAGTCTCATTAGAGACATTGTGATGTATTATGTGTGAGATATGTGGAATAAGAGTATAAAAAATTGTCTTTCTAAAAAAACTTATAATAATAATAATAATAATAATAATAATAATAATAATAATAATAATAATAAGCCAATTGCCTGCAATCTTCCACCAAAAGTACACAAGGACCCATGTTGTTTGTACTATTAATTGCAAAGAAAAGTGATTAAAAGTAGACCAAATGATCACGTTGTTTTATATATATATATATATATATATATATATATATATATATATATATGAAAAACAGACATAGAACAAATTAGATACACACTTTTTATGACGGGTTAAACTTAACTTATATAACTAAATTGTTTTAGGGTTTCTAAGTAAACTAAATGTGTTTTATAAAATATAATTCTTAAATGATCGACTTACGTAACTTGTTAAAACCTCACTACAAGTATATAAAGGTGCTATATATTATAAAATTCATACGCATATAGTATGTGTTGCATTTTCTAAAACGACTTAATTAATTAGGTCGCGGTTAAGACTTTCGGGTTAAATTTCAAGCTTTCGCATTTGTTTCCGTTATCATTGCTTGCTAAGGTGAGTTTTCATCTCCCCTTTTTCATTATGTTTTCTTTGGAAGGAAATGGTACTCAACTGATTGTAATATGATTGCAATATTGCGTTTTGATTGCAATATGTGCCTTGTTGTGTGGTTTCATCATATGTGTTCATTGGTGCACAACTGTTTAACTCCGTTTTGGAGCCGAAGCAATTGATAGTACTATCGGGGTAGCTACCCACTATTAGCAACTTGTATTTAGCAACCTTGGTAGGTTCAGTTATCGCAAGCATCGTGGTTTCACTAAGTGATTATATTTCTATATCTTGCTTACTATTCTCTTACGTTATATTATTCACAGCTTCGTGGTTTAACTATCAAACCTACGAGCTCACCAGTTTTATGTTGACGTTTTCGAGTATCCATTTTCAGGTGTTATCAATAATGTTGCATAGGAGGTTGAGGATTGGGCCTGGCTTAGCAGACTTAAGACAAGACCCTCCAGGGTTGTGTCCCTACGGAGTTATGCATTTTGTGGACTTATATATTGTAGCTTGTACTTATCTCGGCTTGTGGGATTATTGTGACTTTCACCTTATTTTGTGTGAAATGCATTTAGTACTTCTCTATTTGGTTATACCTTATGTTTTGTGTTATTAAGGACGATCTTGTGCCCAAAAGGGATAACCAATCCATTGAATTGTTGGACCGCAACTATAGAGCTTCGTTGAACAGTTGATAAATTGTTGGACATTTTGGTCGAGTGAAAGAGTTGGTAATAGAGTGAAGATTATGATGATGATTCATGCGAAATGAAGGTTGTAACTTGTATGAATTGGTCAACAAATGTGAGGTAGCATGAAATTTCCATGAACAAACTTTTAATTGCTAGTTTAATTTGACCATAGTTTTGGTTAAGGAAAATGATGTTTTTGCCAAAACTAATTGTGTACCAACAAATGTGTCTAACTACAAAATGAATACATGTGCATGATTTTATTCTTTCCTTCCTCAAATAAATATTAGTCTTGGTTTTCTTAAAAAATAAGCATCTACTCTATATTTTAACTAGTTAGAAAAGACATTATTGTTAGAAATAATATTTTATTTAAGAAAAGTGTAGTTAGTATGCATTTATAAAACTTTGCAAATGGTTTGTTTCTCAATTTTATCCGTTGTTGTATGATAAGTTTTTTAAAGAAATGGTTGTGGGTTCAAGTACTACTTTAAATATGTGAGTTAATTTGTGGTGTAAAATAAACACTTTTAAAATTAAACACTTATTTTGAAACGCAACAAATATTTGTTAGTTGTTAAAATTAGTTACGCCTTTAGCAATTTTGTTGTGTTTGATCAATAAATTACTTAAAAAATAAACGGGGAGCAGAAACATAATTAAGTGAGCAACAAACCTGATCCAGGACTTACCAACAATGTTCTGAAAGGCTTAAGGCGCACTATACATTTAGGTTTTTTTTATAAAATATGTGACAACTTATGCAGCTTAAATTACACAAAAATATCAATATTCAATGCATAATCCCACTTAATAGTTATTACATCTAACAATGCTTGCATTTAAACCTAAAATATCAAGCAAGCAACATATCAGAATCCATGAACTACCCTGAATACCTGAATATACATTACAATATATGAGTTTATGACTTATAAAATTTAACAAATTACCATGTATCTCTATCAACTATCAATAACAACAAATCTATAGTTGGTTGGTAACACTTAATACTAAAGAAACAACATTTGTGTCTGTTAATAAGCTACTATTCTTAGACATTAGATTACAAAAAATATATATGTCTTTGTTGATTGTGTGTTTTAGTTATTTTCTAAAATATTGGGGTTATTAGATACTTTATAACTTAAAGGGCCTAATGTATATAACATGTAAGCCCAAAATGTATCTTACTATTAAGAAAAAAATGCCAAAACCCCGTTACATCTTCTAGGCGCAAAAATCCCCAAGGCGCAATGATTTTTACAGGATTCATGCATGTCGTGAGCCTCGATGTGAAAAAATCCCAAAGGCCAGAGCCTCGTGGGATTTAGGGAGTAGGCGCGCCTTAGGCGCGCTTTTTAAAACATTGCTTACCAAACGAGATAATCAGGGCAAAGACAAGAAGGAACAGAGGAATATAAACTAGACCAACAAGGATGGCAATGGGCGAGAAAAAACCCATAACCCGTGGGTACCCGCTATAAATGGGTGAGTAAAAGCGTCAATTTTCACCCACGGGTGGGTCGTGGGTGAAAATCTGTACCCATCAGTGGGTGGCGGGTGGATGACGGGTGATGTATACCCATCGCGGGTAAACTCATGACATCAATTTAAAATACCCATGGGTATACCCGTCAAAATACCCGTGGGTGTACCCATAAACCTATGTTAAAATTAATTATACTAATTAATTTATGATGTTGCAAGTGTACATTTAAGAGTTACCACCAAGTCTTAAGAAAACATATTAACGTAGAAGTTTGTTTGAGTTTCAAGACTAGAAAGAGAATATGAAAGATCGAATAATCAAAGTTGGTATTTCACAAATTGATTGGTGTCTTATTACGCAGTTTCATAGTTAGTTTTTATATCATCGCTTTATAATTTTGTTGCATAACATTAACCCATAGGCAACAAATACCCGAGGGCAAGGGCATGGGTAGAAATTTGTACTCATTGGTGGGTGACGGGTGAAAAAAAAACTACGTAGGCGGGTGACGGGTTAGAGGTACCCGTGCCTATTACCCACGGTGCCATCCCTATATACCAACACGCCCCACCCGAGCTCTCACACCTTGAACATATCCCTGCACCGTCCACCCTATACTCCATTGGCAAACCTTGAAATAACTCCTCCACGGGCATCGTTTCATGGTTATTAAACTCGTCAAACAGCGTCCTCAAAACACACTTTCTAATCTCACTATCACATATTAACGAATTCGTTCCATCATCAATAAACTCCGTCCTCCCATTTCCATCTCCCAAGCAATTCAACGTATTCTTAAAAGGGTATAAGGTCATCATAGTCTTCCAAACACGAAAGATATACTCCTAGAAATAGAAACTCATCTGGGATGTAACTAAAACCCGTATACTCAAATGTGGCATTGTTGAGAGACTCATCTTGTCTCAATAAACAAGCATTTGGTTTCACTCCTTGACCCCATATATTATTGCTAGCAAGGGTGATCTTAGATTCTTAGTATTATTTTGGTCGATACCAAGTACACGAAAGGTGGTGTTATTTATCGTGAGAGTGGTACGACGTCGTCTATGCATTCAAGATGGAATTTGTTCAGTCCACATTATGAAGGACGGTCTTGTCCCCAGAAGGGATAACCAAGCCATCGAACTGTTGGACCGCAACTATAGAGCTTCGTTGAATAGTCGTTGGACAATTTGGCCGAGTGAAAGAGTTGGTAATAGAGTGAAGATTATGATGATGATTCATTCGAAATGAAGGTTGTAACTTGTATGAATCGGTATGAATGTGAGGTGCCTTGAAATTTCCGTGAAGAGACGTTTAATTGCTAGTTATAATTTGACTTTTGGAATTAGTTGACTATTCGGTTAGAAAATACTAGTAGAAATTTTATCCAACCCAATTTCTATGCCTTGTTTTGAGTAATACACTTTGAAACTTGAAAGACAACTCTTCTCTATACAAACCCAATTTCGATTTTATTGTGGGTCGACTCATTTTAAAATTCATTATTAAATCATCATGGACGATAGTTTTGGTTATGAAAATGATGTTCAATTATGCCGAAATTGTGTACCTACAATTCTACAAATATGTCTAACCAGAAATATAATACATGTATGTTGTATGAAACCAACAATCACGAGCTAGAGCGGATAATGCGACACAAGAACTCCAACACAGTCCAGTAAATACACACCAAAGATCTCTAATAGTCGACTAAAGTATTGCACAAGAAAGACCCAAACGATTACATTATTGTATTAAATGTTTGTACCGAAAAGAATGAGTACATATCCCTCACCCCCTCATCTCTATTTATAGAAAATGAGGGGGTAATCCAAGTCCTAAACCAACTAGCTAATCTGCTAAACAAAAGAGAAAACGAAACCGAACTAAACTTGGGCATAAACCGACGCCAAAACCTTATATTCGGTTTCGAGTTGGCCATCCAACATGCAATCGACCTTCTTCCTATTTGACTAAAGATACACCGCTAAACTAACACATAACACCCAATACTTTGAGCTTATAATATCAAGACTAATACATAACATGTGATAAAATAAAAAGTGTAGATAGTGTGTCAAATAATGAATCAATTAGCATGAATTTAAGCATCTCTTTATTCTTAAATGACGAATTATTTCTACTTGCAGGATGGCTTGCTAGAAAACTTAAGCTGAGGTGTTAACGGTACTATTTTGAGCCTGGTGTTTTTCCCTTTAAGCTAAAAAAATGAAATCCAATACAATTTCATACGAACTTTATTGTAACGTTAGAATTTAATTTCTTCTTGTAAAAGATGTTCCATATATATGTGAATAATTTAATTTCTTCTTGTAAAAGATGTTCCATATATATGTGAACAATTAAATTGGTTCATATGTTTTAAAGTATTTTATTATTTCCTTCCTCAAATAAATATAAGTCTTAGTTTTCTTAAAAACTACTAGTAAATATTTACATCATATTTTAACCATTTTAACCGGTTAGAAAAGACTGTCATTGGTAGAAATAATATTTTATTAAAGAAAAATATAGTTAGTATACATTTATAAAAGTTTGCAAAAGGGCGTTGTATGTACTAATTATACTTTTTGTTGTGTTGTTGTATGATAAGCTCCTTAATCAAATAATTGTTGATTTAAATCTTACTTAAAGCATGTGAAGTAATTAGTGGTGGACTTCTAAAATTAAACACTTATTTTGAAACTCGACAAATACTTGTTAGGTATTAAAATTAGTAAATTAAGCCACGTATCACGCAACTACTATGCCCCATATGTCTTCAGTGATTCAGTTCATCTTATTTGTAGTTTTGATTCCCGAACTCGGCCTATTTTAGAAGAATGGGTAAAAATCTGATACCACCAAATAATATTATGTGGAGGCAGCCAATAGAATGATCTAATGTTGACTAACTCATAACACACGACAAGTGACAACAAGGTTAAAAAGATGAATAAGAAAAGTCGTACCTTTGCAGTCGTTCATTGTCGAGGTACCGTCCGAGCAGAAACACATGAAAGACCCAGTCAAATGGTTATAACCACATAGCCCACCGGACTCTTCACACTTATCACAATCGTCTGTTGTTGTCGTCCAGTTTAGCTCGAATCCTCTCCTCAAAGCGTCAACGAGTTCCGTCCCCAGATCAGTAGAATTTACGAATACATCTATTACCGTGGTATTCACCTCTTCGGCACATATGTTCTCCCAGTCGAAATAGGGCGTATCAGGACGAACAACATGAACACACGAACTATTTGTACCTTGGTTGTTCAGACATGGTATCACGCTTGCAAATTCAGGGACTGTAGTGCAATTAAAGTGAAAACTTAGATTAAGATTTCTCGACGTGAAATTTAATGGTAGTCTTTCTAGTTCAATCCCATGCTTCACCCTCGGGCATTGGGTTTGAACTGCCAAAACATCGTCGTCGACGAGAGTAATAATCGTATCGGTTAGACTGTGAACGTAGTAAGAATTGCCACCAAGATACATCATGGGAGTGGGACGATCCTCTCCACTTATGGTTGAGCAGTTGATTCCCAAACCTTCATAACCACAATACTGACTAGCTTGATAGTCTATTTTCCAAAAAGGGTAACTGATATTGAGACCATTACAAGGGGTTGGAAGGCAATTTGGGAAATCTGAAATATTGGGTACAGCAGCTGCAGTGGTGATGATGAAGAAGAACAAGGAGAGGAGGATGAGAGCGAAAGAAGGTAATGGTACAATTCTAGACATGGTTACGGACGTATGGACGTGTGGTTATGAAACTTTAATACATTGTTAAGGTTTATCAGCTTATTTATCGTTCTGCAAGTGTAGATATTTGAAGAAATAAATATTTGAATAAAATACCAAAAGAACGTATTAGTTGGGTTCACAGGATTAAGTAAAAGAATCGAATTTTCCACGTTCACTTGTAGAATTTTCGGCGCTAGACTTTGACTCTTTAATTGATGGTAAGATGCGTTGTCAGATATAGTTGGCTGAGGTAGCTCGAAAATTTCTGGAAGAGATCATATGTTACTCAAAGTGTTTCTGAATGAAACTTGTTGTTTGACAAGTGTTCTGAATACACGTATTGTGTAAAATTAATTGTTGAAAATTTAAACACTTTTTTCTTATACATCATATATTGTTATTTTCTTGTGTTAGTATATATTCGCTTACATAATACTTTTGCACAACTGATGAAAGTTGCAACTTCTACATACCAGTGAAAGAGAGATAAAGTTGCAAAACTGATGAAATAAAAAAAAGTCACGAATTAAAAAAAAGGGGAAAAAAAAGATACATATGTGAAAAGGACACACGTTATATAATATTCATTTAAATTGGCCTTCAAGGGACGTTCATATAAAAATGTTCATTTAAAAAAGTAGTAACATGCATATATATGAAAAAGGAGACGCCGAATGAATTTGCGTGTCTTGATTACTGAACTATTAGACACCTAGTGGAATCATTAAGTAGCATAAAAAAATTTTATCAAACGATCAATCATGCTTACCGAATCAGCTACAAGCCCATTAAGAGGCTATCAAACACCCAATCGCACGTTGCTGGAAGGATTTTTATCTAATTAATAGTTCTATTACAAGAGTTGACACCAAAATTAATCATGAAAAGAGATTAGAAATTCACCCTTAACTAAACATTAACTCAAAGGGTATGTATGGCGAAATGAGTTGGGGTTGAGGCTAAGGCTGGGGCTGAGACTGAGGCTGAGAATTATATTATAAGCCGAAATTAAAATTTGTATTTTTATAAACTTGTTTTGCAAATGGGATGAGGCTGGGGTTTATTATTGCAAAATTACTAAAAATGATATAATTAATTTAGTTTTTATATATGTTAGATATTTTTGTGGGTAAATAAGTAATTTATTCTTCAAAAGCCCCGGCTAAAATTTTTAGCCCCTTTTATGGGACTAAAGATTTTAGCCGACTTATTTTATAAGCCCTTTTATAAACCCCATGACAAACGAGACTAATTTTATTAGCTGACTTATTTTAAAAACCCAAGTCCCTATAAGACCTTGCCAAACACAGCCAATGTATCATTGTTTTAAATTTAATTTTATTGTGAAAGATAATGAACAAGAGTAAGAAGATGTATAGAGAAGAGAGTATTATTGAATGATTGATCCTCACTAGGTTACAATTTTTCAAGTGTCATTATGTGCTATTAAGCGTGCTTAATATCTAACTTGATATCAATAGTTAAATTTAAACAAAATCAACCACAACATCGATAGAAATACATAATGCCAATTTAACTACTGATATTATGTTTTAGATGCAAAATATTATTCAATAGGAATACATAATGAAAATGTTATGTCAAAAGCCGTGCACAATATTATAACTATATAAATATAAAAGGTTTTACATAATGTAATAGATAAATCGTATTTAACAATCTCGTATATGCAACAAACAAGTTTTAACATGCCAAGATATAAATTTACATTGTTAACCAGTTGTATTACTAAATTAGATATATACGATTCTTATGAACAAATATTTAAAATTTAGACAAATTGTGACTTATGTTAAAATTCATGTAAGATTTATGCCATTTAATTGCATACTTTTTTATTTGTGGGGTGTTTCCCTTACCAATGATTTTTTCGGCACGGTAACTCTTTGGTTTATCATTTGTTTTTTCCACATACGAACTTTCTTGATGGAATGCAGAATATTTTACTCTTGAAAATGTAAATGTCTTGTAGATCGTTCCAAAAAAGATTAGAATTCTCTCAAAGAAATCAAGTAACCAATGATCACCGTAGGGTGTGTTTGGTAGAGGGAATTCAAGGAAGAGAAATGGAAATGATCTAGTTTCTCTTGTTTGGTACGTAAAGAAATCAAAAGGGCGGAGATTTGCAATTTCTCGAGATATGGTGCCTTTGTAATTTGATTTCCACTCCTTTAGTAGTGGAAATGGGATATCTCCGTGCTCCATCTTTTAGTTAGGAAACTGCCAAAAGTAAAAGGTCATGGTATAAAATAATTGAGGTCACATGCCACTCACATTTCACACAAATCTGAAAAAGTCACAAACCCTATCACCAAATATCATCCATTTTCAAGCAGGTTTTTACTTCTTCTTGATGGCTTTGTGCTTATTTGGGATGTTTTCCAAAAGATACGCAATCCAATTATCTACCATTGACCCCTTCTTGTGATTGTTATAACCTATTGCTCTCAAATTTTTATCTCAATCTTCTTTTGTATTTGACTATTGGTTAGTCATACTCTAAACTAATGTTCTTTTCTTTTTTTTTTCTTTTTTTTCAGGAATTAGTAATCAAGTTATTCAGAAAATTTTAATACATAAATCTGATTGTTAATACTTGATTCAATCATTTTGTTTAATTCTCTGTTGATTAATTCTAAGAATTTCTAAGAATTTGATTTTTTTTTCATTGATTAATTCTCTGTTGTTACCAAACACGAGAAATCACTAAAAATTCTCTTTCAATTCCATTTCTCTGAATTCTATTCTCCACTTTATTTCTAATCTCTGAAATTCTCTCTACCAAACGTGCCCTATGTTCCTTAATTATGTTGTATGGAAAATATATTCACGTCATACACATTAACGGTAATTCGTGGATATATCCTTCATGCTAGTCTTCGCCTGAAACTTCGTTGTGGATTCCTGAAAAGCTAATTCAAAGCTACTAACATGTCACCAACTTAACGATAGAGCTATAGGTCAAATGGTCAATCATAATAGAGACATCGATTATACTGAATGAAAACAAATGTCGTAATCAAGCTAGAAGTTACATTTGTTTTTTAAGTTGAAACACTCTTCTATGATATGATATATCAGATGTTTCTTGATATCAATATTGATGAAAAGACTAATTGATATCTTTGGCTTTAATTGTGGATTTATTATTATTATTATTATTATTATTATTATTATTATTATTATTATTATTATTATTATTATTATTATTATTATTATTATTATTATTATGCTTATTGATTATGCAGGAGGATTTGGAACTGTAGGTAAATGTGTAAAAAGTTTTATAAGGAAGAATTGTTGGTTTGTGGGCATTTGTCTTTGTTTGAAAAACAAGAGTAAAATGAACACTTATATGAATAGTGATGACATAATGTAGCCTCACAAAGAAAACAAATCCAGAGTGTCTAATCCCTGCAATGAATTTAACAACAAACAAAAAGGTTTGCACAACACCTGCACTCACTGGAGAGCACCTTGCAACTATTGCTCGGTATATGGTGCAGTTTGAGAGCATTAATATTAATCTCATGACATTTATTTAACTACTATACATTGATACTAGCTCACTTTGTGGTTCACTAAATGTGCTAGCCGGTGACCTTGGAGGAGTACAAAAGAACGGTTTCGGGGGGACTTCCAATACTTCCTTGCTTCCCTCTAACATTTCGATCACTTCATTAATGGATGGCCTTTGCTTTGGATCAGGTTGTATGCACCATAAACCAACTATCGTCATCTTTCTAGCGTAGTCATTTTCCTCTGTAGTTGTTATACCATCTAATAAGTATTCGTCTCTCTTAAGACGGTTGTAAATCCAATTAGGAAAATATATTTCACTCGTATGCCGAGAATCAGCATTAACATTCTTTCTTCCTCCGATTATTTCAAGTATCAGCATCCCGTAACTATACACATCAGATTTATGAGACACTCCACCAAAATTTCTATTAAAAACTTCAAGGGCGATATACCCAATGGTACCTCTGGCCTCTAACATAGAAACAATACTTTCATTCCTTGAGTACAATTTAGCTAGGCCGAAATCTGCTATTTTGGGGCATAAATCCGCATCAAGGAGAATGTTATGTGGCTTAATATCAAGATGCAAAATACGAGTGTTGCAGCCACGATGCAAGTAGTCGAGACCTCGTGCTATTCCAAGTGCGACCACATACAACTTCTCTATTCCTAAGTGTTCGCTTGTCTTAGGAGGATTGGCGTGAGAGCATATAAACTTCTCTAATGATCCATTTGGCATGAATTCGTACACGAGAGCCCTCTTTTGATAGTCGAAACAAAATCCCAAGAGAGTAACAATGTTTATATGAGAAGTCCTACCAATGCTTGCAACTTCGTTTATAAATTCTTGTCCACTTGCTTTTGATGAGTTTAATACTTTTACTGCCACAAGACGGCCATCACATAACTTTCCTTTAAAGACAGTTCCAAAACCTCCTTGTCCTAATTTTACTTGGAATGAGTTTGTTATTTTCTTGATATCATGATACTTGTATTGTTTTATGGTCAAGGATCCAAATTGCATGACAAATGCCTCGACACTTTTGTCATCCTCAGTTTTATGCCTAAATAAGGCAACACAAGCGTTGGATGATAATTTCCAATTGTAAAAGATTATGATCATGAACACGATAGTACAGCAGATCCGCCTCCAATAACTGTGATAAGCAAAAAAAAGTTTGTTGCTTGTTACAGTTCTTTTAAATAATCAAAAATTAAAATACTTATATAATCGGTCAACGGTAGCTGTGCTTGTGTGCCGAAACCTCATTCCTTGTGTTATTCACATTTCAGAGGAGGTACAGGAGGATATATGTCAACTGAAATAAATTAATAAGACTTACGTATTTTCGTTCTCCAGTTGGTTTTACCGTAAGCTGCATAACCACCAAACAAAAGATGTATTAATTGTCTGTATTTAAATTAATCATGTCATTCTTGTGTGTACTTTTACCTTTAAGTGCTCAGAGGTGATTATATAAACTATATGTCTTCAGGACACTGGCAGTCATGATTCCGAAATCGTCCATACCTCCGAAATCCACCAATAATATCATTCCACCTCATTTCACCTAATTCATACTTTTTTCATACCTCCCAACCCATTTTAGTGGCAACCATGCCTTTTTCATACCTCCCAATAATATCTACTTGCATTTAATGCAACTGTCTTAGTTTGTGTTTGAAACGAGAATGCTTCGGAGGCAATATTTGCCGCTGAGACCTTGCCGTTGATGATGCCGGTGGGGTGGCGGCGGTGTTCACCGCCGGCATCACCTTGCCAGTGGGTGATGCCGCCCCCACTGCCACCCTTCTCAGGCTTATATACGTAATAACCTTGTACACAGTTATAAGTGGTTGCATGCATTTATAAGTGCGATAAATTACTTAGAAAACATTTTACGCACATTTTATATACGTGTTCCTCGCTACCTCAACATCGTGGTTGTGTTGGGGACTTAATTATGTACAATGCAGATGGCTGTGTAATTGGGCACCTGTTTGATCCAAAATTCTTATCGACTTACCGAATTAATTTCTATACTTTAGTTGACTTTCTAGATGTTTTTACCATTTATTGACTAGCTCTTTGAATGATCGTCAGTTAGCTTTTATCAAATTTGTTGTGTTTGATCTGTAAATTACTTAAAAAATAAGAGGGGGCGGAAAGAAAACTAAGTGAGCAACAAGTGAACAAACCTGACTTTGACAAATCAAACGAGGTATACCACCAGGGCAAAAGCAAGAAGGAACAGAGGAATTTAAACTAGACCAACACGTCCCACTCGAGCTCTCACACCATGAGCATATCCCTGCACCGTCCACCCTTTACTCCATTGGAAAACCTTGTGATCGCATCTCCACAGGCATCATTTCACGGTTATTAAACTCATCAAATAGCGTCCTCAAAACAGGCACTCTAATCTCACTATCACATACTAATGAATTCGTTCGTTCTCCCATTTCCATCTCCTAAGCAATTCAAATTATTCTTAAAGGGTATAAGGTCATCATTGTCTTCGAAACACAAAAGACATACTCCTAGAAAAAGAAACTCGTCTGGGATGTAACTAAAAACCTTATACTCAAATGTTTTATTTTTGAGAGACTCATCTAGTCTCAGTAAACAAGCATTTGGTTTCGGTCCTTGACCCCGTACACGAAAGGTGGTGTTATTTATCTTGAGAGTGGTAACGATGTCGTCTATGCATGCAAGATGGAATTCGTTCAGTCCACAATATGAAGGACGGTCTTGTCCCCAGAAGGGATAACCAAGCCATCGAACTGTTGGACCGCAACTATAGAGATTTGTTGAACAGTCGTTAAACTGTTTGACATTTTGGCCGAGTGAAAGAGTTGGTAATAGAGTGAAGATTATGATGAGGATTCAGGCGAAATGAAGGTTGTAACTTGAATGAACTGGTCAATGAATGTGAAGTGCCTTGAAATTTCCATGAAGAGACGTTTAGTTGCTAGTTTTAATTTGGCTTTTGGAATTATTTGAATATTTGATTAGAAATTAAATTTGAATTGTATACAACCCAATTTCCATGGTTCCAGTTAATTTGCTAACATATAATGGAAGCCTACATGCCTTGTTTTGAGGAATACACTTTGAAATTTGAAAGACAACTCTTTTCTATACAAACCCAATTTCCATTCTATCATGAGTCGACTCACTTTAAAATTCATTATTAAATCATCATGGACGATAATTTTGGCTAGGAAAATGATGTTTATGCCGAAATTAATGCATGTGACGTTGTATGAAACCAACAACCGCGAGCTAGAGCGGATAATGCTATCACAAGAACTCCAACACAGTCGAGAAAATACACACCAAAGATCTCTAATAGTTGACTAAAGTATTGCACAAGAGAGACCCAAACGATTACATTGTATTTAACGTTTCTACTGAAAAGAATGAGTACATATCCCTCACCCCCTCATCACGTGACAAATAAAGAATCAATTAGAGCATCAGGTGTGGATGAAGAGTTTCATCTCTTCATTCGGGCCTCACGTGTGCCACATCACCCAACACCTCTTCACAACTAACCCCCTCTCACTAAACAACTACCTCAACTTCTTCATTCGGGCCCCACCACTTACAAATTCAATAAACAACTAATACATTCACCTTCGTTGTGCAGACGAAGAGAAGCACCTCGGCGAGCCATCGATGGTGTGGCGGCGAGATCTGCGAGGGTGCCACCTAGGACGGCGACGACGATTACACAACCACACCGGATGCTCTTAGCATGAATTTAAGCATCTCTTTACTAGAAAACTTAAGCTGGTCGAGATGTTAAGGGTACTATTTTGAGTCGAAGAACGAGCCAAGTTTTTTCCTCTTTAATCTTAAAAATTGAAATCCAATACAATTTCATGCCAACTTTCATTGTAATGTTAGAATTTAATTTTTTCATGAAAAAGATGTTCCATATATATGTGAACGATTAAATTGCTTCATACATATTTTAAAGTATTTTGTTCTTTCCATCCTCAAATAAATTCTGTAAGTCTTGGTTGTCATAGTATTTATTTCATATTTTAACCGGTTAGAAAAGACATTATTGGTAAAAATGATACTCCGTATTTTATTTAAGAAAAGTGTAGTTAGTATGCATTTGTATAAAACATTTTACAATATCAAAAGACTTGTGTTATAACGATACATTTTGTTGTGTGAGAAATCATCCAACTAAATGATTGTATGTTCAAGTCCTACTTAACAAGTGAGATAATTTGTGCCGTTAAAATAAAGAATTATAAAATAAACACTTATCACTACTAGAGATTTGTGAATATAGCCACCTTAATAGAGCCCGGTTTTAGTGAAAAACGGGCTCTAAAGTTTAGAAAAAAGATATAGTGCCATGTTTTTTTTTTTTTCCAGAAAACCGGGCTTTATGTTTGAAAAGGATAGAGCCATGTTTCCTTCGAAAAAACCGGGCTCTATTACAAATATAGAGCCATGGTCCCTCGTATAAAACCGGGCTTTATGTGCTAAACCATTAGAGCCCTGTTATCTTATTTAAAACCGGGCTATATTCCTCTACCAACCTTACTCCCGCTCGAAACTTTCCCCAAAAATCAAAATCACATTTTCATTATCCCTCCATTTGTTTTCTACCTCACATAGCCCACCCTTATCCTCTTCATCTCATCTCACATTATCTCTCCATTTTGTCATCAACTAAGCCAAATCCAATTTCTGTAATCGACCATTGCTAGTCACAACACTGGTCGTCAGTCGTATCCTTGCAAATCACATACCCCTCGCGATTCACCATATCACATTATCCACAAATCAGGTACTTTAATGTGTTATATGTTCAATTTGATGTGTTCATGACTGAGTTTCTTGTTTGGTTGATTTTTATTTTTTGGAATTAGGGTTCATATAAACGGATTTGGGGAACTGCTGTGATTTTTATTTCGTTAATTTCGTTGCTTGTACTTATAATTCGATGTGTTAGCTCACTAATGAAGATTTTGTTTGTTATTATGTCTGCCACCTATGTGATTGAGACTAAAACTATTGCTTTAATTTTAACATAACTATTACAGATCTGGTAAAATGATACGCTTGGGCCCGAACCCATGGCTTATTTAGGTCTTAGGGTTTTAATATTATAAATACACTTGTAATCCTTTATTATAATCAATCAAAGTTTTAAGATCAATAATTCTCTAGTTCTTCTCTTCTATTTCTGACGGAACCAGCACACGCTTGAAGTGGTGGCTTATCCCGATACAACCCCTAACCGGGTCGTATCATAAAACATTAGCCTTTTTGTACCGGCAGTTGAGCTGTTATATCAGCTTCACTTTGCTCCTCGAAATGGAACTGGTGTTATTATCATTTGCCCAACAAGGCAGCTTGCAATACTGGTACATTGTGAGAAAGCTTTTATAGCGTCAATATGTTAGTATAGCTCTATTGTATTAGTTAAAAGTAGCATCATGGTTTCTTATAGGTAGCAATACTCCGAATTATGAAAAACCTTTTATAGCGTCAAATGGTGGGGAGTTCGAGTTAGGATTCGGGGATTGGAAGATCGTTAGATGGAATGTCGATGGGCGGTCTAGTGAGGCGTTGGCAGAATGTCGGTCATCTGAACAGGTGGAGAATGGGATTGCTTCAACGTTGCCGCCATATTGGGATAATGACGATGATGATGATTGTGGCATGCTTCTGTTTTTTTAGTCTTTCGTTGAGATAAGGTAATGGTTGTGTATGTGTAAAGTAGAAATGTTGATGCTAATGTTAGGTGTTATAACTTTTATGAGTTGTATTAATTGCTGGTAGCAGCAAGCTGAACTTCTGAAATTTTATCAAGTGAACAAATATTGAAGTTATTGATTTATTAATTTGTGTGACTCTGCTAATTTGAGTTTCTAGTCAGAATTTTGTATTTGCTTCAACCTCTAGTGGAACTTCATTACTTACGTTGCTCCACTATCATCCCTTTTGTGTTTCTTAAATTCATGATTATGACGTTATAAACGGTGCTTGATATGTATATAACTTGAGATTACATCATTACAGGTTTATACTAGTGCCTTGAAGCTTGTGGGGTCAGTACATTTTCATAGGTTCGCGACAATTTGTATCGATCGTTTAATGTGCTCATGACGTAGTAAGTACACTACTGTAAAATCTGTATATTTTGTTTCATATATGATTTAATGTGCTAATTAAATGGATGCTTTAATGTATATTTTGTTTCACACTAACTTATATATGTTTGGAGCTTCGATGTGGTTTAGACAGTCAAGATAGTCATGCTACGTCCATATGGTTATCAATTAATTGGATAATAGGTGGCAAAACAAAACAGTTTTAGGTTCTGTTGAGTTAACATATGAGAACATTGTTTTAGTTTTCTGTTTATATTTATAAGCTAAATAATTAATCTTTTAAATCCTAAACATGAGTACATGGCTAAAAAGACCATCTTTAACTAAATATTTAACTTCTGTTTTTCAATTGTAAGCTCTTTTAATTTGCCTAATTTTTGGTTAGCTTGATAATACTATATCGACTTGCTTTTCTTTTAGCAAAATTATTTTTGGTGAGCTCCTTAAACCAACAGAATGTGTGGTTACATAATATTTAATATTTTGAGTAGGTTGCAACATTGATGTTGGCGATCTGTTTATGAGCCCCCAAGAGACGGTCCAACATTATGGGAAATTGGCATACCTGATCGCTCCACAGCTGAATTTTACATTCCTGATCCTGATCCAATGTATGCTAACAAGTTTCTGGTCGACGACCCTAACAGGTGTTAAGAATATTGAAATTAATCATGAAATTTGGAATAAAAAGCAATGAGAGTTGAAATATATCATTTGAGTAGGTTTAGACAATCTGGATTATGGGAGAGATACACAACGCTATACCCTAGTGTTGATTTGATCTTCACTATTGGTGAAAGTGATTTGACCTTCACGGCTGTTGATTTGAACTTCACCATGAACAGTTCTTTGAGATGAAATGATATGATGCGGTTATAGCTATGGATATATTTAAAAGAGCAGCGATGCAGGTAATGGTTTAGTAAACTTTATTTATAAACTTTTAAAGGTTGTACATACTCTTAGATTTATGTATTCATGTGTTTAGGGTGAGAGATTGTCCCATTTTTATGAGATGTGTAACAGTATTGACATTGGACGTGGAAATGAATTCATTAAGATTGAGCAGGTGCAACTGTTCTTAACCATCTCGTAACATGTTGGTTTAACACTTTCTCTAATTCTTTCTCTTTTTTTACTGATGTTCATCTGTTCGTTGATATGCAGCCATCATCGTCATTCATACAAGCCATGGAAGAATATTTAGAGGAAGCTCCTCGCGCCACTTCAACCTTCTAATCAATATAACGGTTTAGTTTGAAATGCCTTATAATTTGCGGAAACTTTGCTCAAAAAGCTGAGCGGGCCAAGTTCATTGTAGAGAAGGCTGAGCAAGACAAACAACATGCTATCATCAGGTCAGACTGCTACCAAGTTCATTGTAGAGTACATGAAGAATGACAGATACCTTTCTACCCCTTGAATTCACATGACAGTAACGTATGTTTATTTTTCTGTTGGTGGTCGATGTGGTGTTTTGCAGGTACTATTGTGGTTCGGAGCATGTACCTGGATGGGTGAAGTCAAGACTTGTTATGTATTCATCATCTGGTGTGATTCCCAACTCTAAAGACGGCTTTGGGACGTCATCTACATCATCAAATTCCATCTGTTTTGGCCGTGTTATTTAAAGGCAATGTACAATGCTGTAATTTTCACTTTCTTTTTCGTTGCAAGAGTACAAGATTAATCTCAATGTATTAAGAGAAAGTAAGCTGTAACTCAATGAATCTTCTTGGTTTGAATAATGTTCATTTTGCAAGAAAAGTTTGATTTAATTGCCTGGTGTTACAGCATGAGAAGATTTTTACTTTTTTTTTTTTTTTTTTTTTTTTTTTTTTTTTTTTTTTTTTTTTATAAATTCACATAGAGCCATGTTAGTTGTTTGAAAACAGGGCTTTATAAGCGGTAATAGAGCCCGTTTTCTAAACGGGCTTTATTTGCTTCTCCAATAGAGTCCCCCCTTTTGAGCCCTCATGCAAAACCGGGCACTATGACCATTTTCAACCGGGCTCTATGGCTTTTTTTGTAGTAGTGTATTTTGATATACAACAAATATTTGTTAGTTATTATACGAGTAATTAGTAAGCCCGTATCACGTAACCACTATGTCCCATATGTTTTCGGTCTATCTTATTTGTGGTTTTGAATGAAACTCAGCCTATTTTAGAAGGATGGGTACGTAAAATTCTAATATAATCATTGACTTATTCTACATGATCTAAATGTTGCCTAACACATTAACACACGACAAGTGACAACAAGGTTAAAAAGTTGAATAAAGAAAAGTCGTACCTTGGCAGTGGTCCTTTGTCGAGGTACCGTCGGAGCAAAAACACATGAACGACCTAGTCGAATGGTTATAACCACATAGCCCATCGGACTCTTCACACTTTTCGCACTCGTCCGTCGTTGTCGTCCAGTTTAGCTCGAATCCTCTCCTCAAAGCGTCAACGAATTCCGTACCCAATCGCTCATCTGAAAGGTTTACATCCAACACCGTAGTTATCGCTTCATCATCGCACGCTAACTCGCTCCAGTTATAATTTTCGTTTCCAGGACGTATAACATTAACGCACGACCATTTTGGACGGTCAGGCGAGCATGGTATCTCCCTTGCAAACCAAGGGACGGCACCAATGCAATTAAAGTGAAAACTTAGATTAAGATTTTTCGACGTGAAATATAATTATATAAAGGTAGTCTTTCTAGTTCAATCCGAATATGGTCCACCTTCGGGCATCGGGTTTGAGCCGGAGAGGCAAGAGAAACATCGTAGTCGACGAGAGTAATACTCGTATCGGTTAGACTCAGAACGTAGTAAGAATCGCCACCAATATACATCATGGGACGATCCTGTCCACTTATGGTTGAGCAGTTGATTCCCAAACCTTCATAACCACAAAACTGACTAGTTTGATTGTTTATTTTCCAAAAAGGGTAACGGATCTTAATGCCGTTACAATCGGATGAAGGACAATTTGGGAAAGCTGAAGTATCAGTTTGAGCAGCTGCAATGATGGTGACGAAGAAGAACAAGGAGAGGAGTATGACACTACAAGAAAAAAAGCCCTTTAGTGACTTTCTTAGCGACGTATTTTATGATTGCGACTTTAGGTGATGGGTCGCTGTAAAAGAGTCGCAAATTTTTTGCGACTCGTGACATGTGTCGCTAAAAAGAGCGACTAGTATAACGACTTCATAAAATAAGTGGCTATAAATTTGCGACTTCAGTATTTCTTGTCGCTATTTGCGTCGCTGTTTCAAAGAGATATTGCCATCTAAGTCGCTTAACGCGACACTATTTTTGTAAAAGTCTCTATTTAAGTCGCTAATTAAGTCGTTATATAGCGACTTAATTAGCGACTTAAATAGAGACTTTTACAGAAATAGCGTCGCGTTAAGCGACTTAGATGGCAACATCTTTTTGAAACAGCGATGCAATTGGCGACAAGAAATACTGAAGTCGCAAATTTATAGCGACTTATTTTATGAAGTCGTTATACTAGTCGCTCTTTTGAGCGACACATGTCACGAGTCGCAAAAAATTTGCGACTCGTTTACAGCGACCCATCACCTAAAAGTCGCAATCATAAAATACGTCGCTAAGAAAGTCACTAAAGGGCCTTTTTCTTGTAGTGTGAGTGCGTAAGAAGGTAATGGTACAAGTCTAGACATGGTTATGGACTTATGGACGTGTGGTTATGAAACTTTAATAGTACGTTGTTAATATTTATCAGCTTATTTATCGTTCTGCAAGTGTAGATATTTGAAGAAATGAATATTTGAATAATGTTCAAAAAAAATAAAAAAATAAATAAATAATATATATATTTGAATAAAATACCAAAAGAACGTATTAATTAGGTTCACAGGATTCTGTAAAAGAATCACAAAATTTTCCACGTTGACTTGTAGAATTTTTGGCGCTAGACTTTGACTCTTTAAATGATGGTAAGTTGCGTTGTCAGATTTAGTTGGCTGAGGATTTTTTATATGTTACTCAAATGAGGCGAGATATTTAAACTCTCCAACAGGAAAGGTTTTCAATCATTGCATGCATTATCGGTTTGTATTATATGCATTATAGGTTATACGTTTTAATCAAACCCTCCCTGATGTAACAACATAAGAAAGGTTTGTATAACACAACCCTATTCAAATAGGTTACTAATAATCGCAAAGGATTTTTATCTAATTAATATTGTAGCATTGTATTACAAGAGTTGAAGATACCAAAATTATTCATGAAAAGAGGTGAGAAATTCACATTTAACTAAACATTAACTTAATATATCATTGTTGAAGTTTATTTTGTTGTGAAAAATAATGAATAAGAATAAAGAGATGTAGAAAAAAGAAAGTATTATTGAATGATTGATCCTCCATAGATTGCAATTTTAAGTGTCATTATGTGCTATTAAATATACTTAATGTTTAAAATAGTTAAATTTAAATAACATCAATTTCAACATCAGATCAATTAAACGAAATCAAATTCTTCATCAAACAAAAATCTATACAAAATATTAACCGATAAGAATACATATATAATAAAAGTTTTATGTTAAAACCCACGCGTGCACGATATTATAACGATATAAGTATAAAAGATTTTACATAATGTATAGATAAATCGTATTTAACAACCTCGTGTATGTAACAAACAAGTTTAAACATTCCAAGATATAAATTTATATTGTTAACCAGTTGTATTACTAAATTAGATGATATACACTTCTTATGAACAAATATTTAAAATTTAGACAAATTGTGCTTAGGTTAAAATTCATGAAAGATTTATGTCATTTAATTGCACACTTTTTATTTGTCGGGTGTTTCCTTTACCAATGATTTTTTTGGCACAGTAACTCTTTGGTTTATCATTTGCCTTTTCCACATACGAACTTTCTTGAAGGAATGCATAATATTCTACTCTTAAAAATGTAAATGTCTTGTGGATCGTTCCAAAAAAGATTAGAATTCTCCTAAAGAAATCAAGTAACCAATGATCAGTGCACGTTCCTTAATTATTGACTAGGCTCTAAAAGGTTCCTCCATTCAACATAGGTAAAGATTGATGGCCTCTATATATATTCTAATGTGGTATTACTCAGATTCTATTACTAAATACAAAGAGTATTTTGAATATTATATGTTTATAAACTAATGCTTAAATATGATAGATTTATTGGGTAAAAAAGTAAATTCTTTACTTTGCCCAGTATACTCATATGAGCATGGTAATCATATAAATGCAAAAAAATAACAATTATGGGCATATGTGTTTTTTTTTTAAACATTATGAGCTTATTGAATGAAATAAGCGATAAACTTAAGTTGAAAAGCTTCAGATAAGCATAACAAATAAGCTAATGGATATATTTTTTTGAGTTCTCTCAAATTAGATGAAATCTAACAAGTTCGTACACATTGTAAAGACTTAACCAGTTGGCTCATTTATTTAGCTAGCTTGCAAGCTTTATAAGCTTTTTATTCAGAGAAAAAATATACATGAACTGTCTGCGGAGAGCGTAAAGCTACATGAGGCAGGCTGTAGTTATGCAATAATTTTGTGCACACTGTGAACATATTAAAAAGTATTAAGATATGCTATGTTAAATATGTAAATTTATTTGTTGAGAATGAGTTTATCTATTCTGAATATTTCATTTTCAAGGTATTAAATTTTTAACGTGTATCATTAAATTCTATTTCTAAGCATCTATGAATATTTTTTTATTTGTATCCAAATGTTTGCAGAGAGGTTGTTTGTAGACCGAGGACAACAATAGAATTAGTATACGAACAAGGTTTCAAAACAACAGAAGCATTCGAAAAGTCCTTTGGGTTGGTGTCGTAGAATATGAGGAGACCGAAAAAGAAAAGCCTGTCATCAGTGATATGATAGGACTAAACTCTTACAGTCTTACACGATCAGAACAAGGTAAAGGTAATTTTCACTATATATGTCGATGCATGAATGAAAAAACTAATTATATTAGTGTTGTTACATATTTATAATCATTGTAAATTTTGGAGCTTGAAAGTATAAATATACATGATTCTAATCTTTTCATTGGATAATTTATGGTATATATGATGTTAGCACTTTATCTGTAAATGTGTATTTGGAGTTTATAAGCTACATACTTGATGGTTATATATGTCGTCCCTAGAATTTGGAAATAATGTTAACGGGTATTGGCTAATTATTACTTTTATTGGAAAGATTTAATTTTCTCAAAAATTTATCCAATTTCCTCTCAAAATGACATTTTAATTTATTTTATAATTAGAGACGTGAAATTTTTTCTCTAGGTGAAATCCACTAGAATGAAGTTGGCAATTGATTCAAAGTCTTTAAATAGATTGTAATATAGCATGTCTGTTCTAGAATTATATATATTGGATTATCCATGTTAAGAATTGGAAGGTTAATTAGCTCATTGTCCGACAAATATATGTTGCCTAAATTACTTAATGTTGTTCTTTGTCATGCATTAATTAATAAAATTTTCCCTAGGCGCATATAGCAATCTTAAAATGATGTTGATGGGAAGTATAGGTGAAATTTTACCTAAATGATCCTTTTTTAACAATTAAGCCAGACCATTTCAAACCTAATTGGATCTGTTACCTAGGCTATTTACTTTTAAATTTGTAAATAAGCAAGCTTTATCATTCATTTAACCTAAACCGTGCATATTTGCATGACACTAACCTGAACCGTGCATGTTTGGATAACACTAATGAACGTGTTAGATAACTAATTCCAATGGGCTGGCTTCTCAAATACTCCACTTGATATATTAGCAAGGGATATACATGAGGTCCTGAGGCAAATCATGATGTTTCGGCTAATCATCTCTAATGTTTGTTTGAGACAAATTACTTCCATTGTACAGTTGAGTAAGCATGACAACCTTACTTCCGTTAAGATCTAACAAGTTTTCATAGTGATGAAGTATACTTATAAAACTCATTACCTTTGGATACTATTGCATCAGCTTATAAATCGTAGGATAATTCATCTAACAAGTTTTCATAGTGATGAAGTATACTTATAAAACTCATTACCTTTGGATACTATTATATTGCATCAGCTTATAAATCGTAGGATAATTCTTTTAAGGAACAGAAAACATGGGAAAAGTTTGATTATACAGGTGCAATCAGTTTTGTTTCTACTGTGTTCTGCAAGTGTTGGCACCATGATAGTTGTTGGGATATATTGATGAAAGTTTACGGTGTTAAGAAAACAAAAATAAACATCATACTTCGAGAAATAACAAAAACGAGGACTTCAGTGAGAATAAAGCAATATGTTTATAACATATAAGAATTTCCTTAAATATAAATGAAATAAAAATGTGTTTGTTTAGTCGTAGTTGCATAAATTTATGGCTAAGTTGCAGACCCTATGCAGACAATAATACGAAATTTTAAAATGGAACCTGATACGATGATGAAGATGCAAATGATGCATCAAAATGGGTCAAACCCGAGTTAGATTGTAAGTCCGGCCAATAACGCTAATTACTTATTAGCCTAAGTTTGCCAACGGTTCTCATAGTTACACTTTTTTTTATTTCAACTTTCAGATATTGTCTTAGAGATATGAAGATGAAAGGGTTAAAGGCATGTAATAGCAACGTACTTTCCCACTTGTGCCATTATCAGATACGAACCCAAAATATTACAGATATCAGATACGAACTTTCAAATTTTTTTTCATTATCAGATACGAACTTTTTTATTACAGATATCAGATACGAACTTTCAAATTTTTGTTTCATTATCAGCAACGTACTTTTTTATTTGTTTCATTATCAACAACGTACTTTTTTTAAAGTTTTTCTTATATTTGAACAAAGGAGAAAAGTACGTTGCTGATAATGAAAAAAAATTTGAAAGTTCGTATCTGATATCTGTAATAAAAAAGTTCGTATCTGATAATGAAAAAAAATTTGAAAGTTCGTATCTGATATCTGTAATATTTTGGGTTCGTATCTGATAATGGCACAAGTGGGAAAGTACGTTGCTATTACATGCCTTTAACCCAAGATGAAACTGGGATCTCCAAGGTGGATCACGTATTTATAAGGTATTTGTACATCTCCCACCAACATTAAGCCTGACTTTCTTACATTTCTATGTTGATGACAATCACATAATAGTGAAACAAATAAAAACATGGGTGATCAACAGTACACACAAGTTGAGAAGCAAGTGTAAGATTATTAAAAATACACAAATACAACTATTTAAGACAAGTTAATCTATTTGTAATACATAATTTATAATTTTTGAAAAAACCCCGTGCATGCACGGATATTATAACTAGCAAAATACTAGAGCGTATTAATTCATGAGCTCACATGATTAAGTAAAAGAATACAAAGTTTCCACGTTAACTTGTAGACTTTTTGGCGCTAAACTTTGGCTCTTTCTTTTTTCTTGATATTAAGTGGTATGGGATGTATATGTGTGTGGGTACAAATAATAACCCTATCTTGGTTTTTAGAAATAGACCGACGGGTTTGACAACGTTTGATCTTGACAACAAACCCAAACATACTTTTAAAATAATCAATGGGAAGTTTTAATAATGTTTGATTCAACTGGGTTTGATTAAAGCATCGCGACTTGAATTAATATTGATGAAGTAGATCGATTACTACTATGGCATGGATGAATTGTGGCAACTGCAACGGCATGGAGGAAAGGTGTCAAAGAGAGAAAGGCTGAGAAGGCAATACTAGAGGTGGCAAAACGGGCGGGCTGGGCGGGCACGGGCTAGAATGGGCACGGGCTAGAACGGGCATGGGCTAAACGGGCACATATTATACAAATCGTTTTATAGAAGACCAAAAATAACGAAATAAATTCGTTAAACGTAATACTTCATTTATATTTAATAAATTAAATATATTATATATGTAAATTTTTCTTTAAAAACGATTATAATGTTCTCCAATTAAGAGAAAATATGTGTCCGTTAGTGCTCATTTAATTTTTCAACGAGCTAAATATGCCCATTTCAAAAAAAGGAGGGGGCTAAATGTGCCAAAGTCTTTTACAAAGTAGTCAAAATTAGCCCATTTTTTTCATTTTGGGCACAAATTGCCACCTCTAGGCAATACCATCAATAGTATAGGGACTTGATTCGTAAATATTTCATAATACAGTTAAGTTAGTTAAACACTGTATATAAACACTCTTTGTATCTCATATTCAATCTAATCAACGAGAATCATTTCCTAATTGTTCTGTGTGTGAAATGTGTATTCTCTCAATTCATTACTGTCAACATGGTATCAGAGCTCAGTAATGAGTTCTTGATTCCTTACAACCGTTAAACCACCGTAACTGAATTCTCCGACCACCATAAACTGTCATAACTGAATTTTCCGACCACCATAACTAACATTTTCCGATCATCTTCATTCTTATCCTTATTTCATCATTCTTTCACCAATAATCATTAAATTTCTTCAGTTTACCTTCTAATTGATTCAATTCAATTTTCTTGTTGAAAATTGAATTTGTGAATTGATAGGTGTATGGTTGTTTGTGTTAACGGTTCTTTAAGTTTGTTGTGAAGCTTCCGCTAGTTATAATGGCATCATCTTTTGATGCTACATCTGTTCATAACAATCAGTCACTCTTGTTTCAAAATCCTCTGTTTTTGCATCCCTCTTATGGTCCTGGTACACTGGTTGTGAATGAAAAGTTGTTAGGAGCACAAAACTATCGTTCTTGGAGAAGGTCAATTGAAATTGCTCTATCTACCAAAAGAAAGTTAGGATTTATTAGGGGAACAGTTCCAAGATCAACTGATGATGTGAATTTACAAGAACAGTGGGGTACATGTAACAATTTAGTGATTAGTTGGTTGATGAATAATGTGTCTGAATCAATTGCCAAGTCTATTATGTTCATTGGTACTGCTTATGCTATTTGGATTCAATTAGAAACAAGATTTGCTTTGAGTAATGGATCTCATAAGTACAAGTTGAATAGAGAGACTTATGAAACAGTGCAATCAGGAAGGTATGTGAGTGAGTATTTCACCAGTATGAAATGTATTTGGGAAGAATTGGATTCAATGAATGAATTGCCAAGAATTGTGAATATTACTCCTGAAATTGTGGTTTTCTTGAATGCTTTGAACACTCAAAAAGAGGAGCAGAGGTTATTTCAGTTTCTCAATGGGTTGGATGATCATTTTTCACACCAAAGACGTCAATTACTGTTGAATTCACCATTACCTAGTGTGGAGACTGCTTGTGCTTTGCTTCAACCAGAAGAGTCTCAAAGGGGGGTGTTTGGATCAGGACAGTTGGGTGTGGAATCAACAGCCTTGTATAGCAAAGGAGATATCAAAGATAAGTGTACCATCTGTGGTTTCAAATGGCATCCACCAGATAAGTGTTGGGAGAAAGTTGGCTATCCTACTAGGCATTACAAATACAAGCAGAATCAAAAAGGCAAAGCAGTTCAGAAAAATGGTTCTTCTAATGTTAGAAAAACTGCAACATTGGTTGAAAATGGAGGACATGCGGTGTTTACTTCCAAGCAGTTTGAGCAGTTGATGAAGAGCATTCCTCAGTTCAATCAAGCAAATGATGAAAATGCAAGCCAAATGGAGCATCCCTTTGGGGAAGGTACTGTTTATTGTTTTTCATGTATGAATGGAGTTATTGAAGGTTGGATCATAGATACAGGTGCTAGTGACCATATGTCACCAGATGATCACGAATTGCTTCATGTCCAATGTCTTAAAACCAAACAGCTAGTTAATCTACCTAATGGTCACACCTTAGTAATTTCAAAAGTTGGACAAGCTGTTTTATAGAACAAAATTGAACTCAAAGATGTCCTAATTGTTCCCTCTTTCAAATTCATACTTTTGTCAGTCTCAAAACTGACAAAGGATTCTCAATGCTTTGTCACATTTTATGAACAGTTCTGTGTCATTCAGGATGTCAAAACCAGGAAGGTATTGGGCTTGGGTAAGAAGAAGGCATGCCTATATCATCTGCTCAATTTACCTTTGGATCAAATTCATGCTCAGCTTTCATCCATGGTGGTCTCAGCACTTGAAGATTGTAGTCTATATTCTTTTTTTTTCAGATTGCTCTGTTCCAAATGATTTTGCTTTCAGTGTGTTCAACAATAAATACAGTCTGTGGCATCAGACTTGATCATGTTTCAAATTCCACATTTAAGCATATTTCAAATGTGCCTGATAGTGTTTTGCATAATAATGAATCCTTATTAACTTGTCCCATGGAAAAGTTTGCAAAATTGCCATATTCTGTTAGCGAGTCTCATGCTAAAGTGCCTTGTGAGTTGTTGGACATTGATATTTGGGGTCCTTACAAAGTCCTAACTATAGATCAACATAAGTACTTTTTGACTATAGTTGATGATTGTAGCAGAGCCTTTTGGACTTATTTGTTAGTTAAGAAATCAGATGCATTCTCAGTGTTCAAGTCATTTGTAGTATTTGTCAAAACTCAGTTTGGAAGAGACATTAATGTAGTGAGATCAAATAATGCATTGGAATTTCTTAAGGGTTCAATTGGTCCTTTTATGCAATCACTGGGAATAGAACATCAAACATCCTGTGTGGACAGGCCACAACAAAATGGAAAAGTTGAAAGGAAGCATAGGAATATTTTGGAGATAGCTAGAGCTTTGAGAATGCATGCTCATCTTCCTGTAAGCTACTTATCTAATCAATAGATTTGCTACTGCTGTGCTTAAGTTCAAAACACCATTTGAAGTTCTGATGGGTACTAAACCAGCTTATGATCATTTAAGGGTGTTTGCAACAAGTCTTGATGTCCTTACAATCATATCTCTCCTTTTGTTGCACATAGGCACCACTTAGAATCAATGAACTAGTTCATTAATCTTATTAGTTAATCATTAGCTTAACATGATTTGTTGTCTCTTAACTTATAAAATTTGCTTGCTTGATGAGTAGGTTGCATTCTTATTAAAGATTGCTTGTTTACTTAATCATTGTAGATAATTTGTTTTATATACATGACTAGCATATCCTATATTGTCTCAAAGAGTGAACTTGCTTAAAACCAAACCCAAACACATAACATTCTCTAAAATTTCTGCCAAAAACCCATTTTTGGTAATCTGGGAAACACCATATGGGCGGCCCCCTTAAATTACAAGGCGGCCCCTTAATTATTAAGGGGACCGGCCATATAATGGTCGGAGTTACTATTTTCTTTTTCACTTTTTGACCCATTCTCACCCTATCCTTCCCAAAATTCACAAACACATTTTGTCCTAAACTACCCCTCAAAATTTACCTTCCTAAACCACATTTTTCTTACACTATAAATACATCTCCTTCATCATTAATGATCATCCAACCAAACATGTCATCCCCCAACAACCCAAGATCTAAACTCTCAAGAGTTGCTAAGATCTCCGTAAAACCCGTTTGGAGGAGAAAGATTGACTCTTGTCAAAACTCAAGTAATGTTGTTCCAAATCAACCAATACCTAAACCTTATACTCATACAAATAACCCATCTCACAAACAAAGCCAAACACCCATACTTGGTTCCACCAATGCTCCTTCTCATGATGATCATGCACAATCCCAAAACAACAATCCTAACCTCATTGCCAATACTTCACATGTTGCTCATTGAACAAAAACACCATCAACTCATGAAGCATTTCTTCCATCCATATCATGCTTTCATGATTACCCAAGCTCAAACATGTCTCCACCACCAAGAGTGCCACCACCACATCCTACAACTTCACATGTCATTCCTATGTTGCATGTTGAAACCTTCACCCAAGACAACAACCATACTCCACCACCATCACCTTCCTCCGAACACTTGAAGTTCGTTGAGGAGCTAAAAGAAGCACATGTGCTTAGTGCTCTTCTAGCCTTACATCTTGCTCAACGCAATTTGGATCCACCTCCATCTAGCTCACCCTCATCACCACACAACCCAAATCAAATTGATAAGCATGTCAACAATTGCCCTTGTTGCATTTTTCTCCAACAACAAACCATTGCATTGAATGAGCACTTTACTTGGATTGAGTATCTTCTCACTAGATCTTAACAAACACCATCACTTGAACAACATCTAAACCCTCAACCAACAAACTCAACTCCAAACTCACCACCTCCAAGCTCTCCACCACCAAATTCACCAACATCCATGAAACCAAAAATATACCTCCATTGAGCCATCAACATGATCCCCACTCAACCACTCTCGCCTAAGCATACTATATGCTTATGTTTTTCATTTTTCAAATAAAACACCTCAAGCTTTTGGGATACAAGCAAGTTCGATGACACTCTCTCTTGGCAAAATAGGATATTCTACTTTGTTTAGAATTCTAGTATTATGAATGATGTAACAATGATTATGTGTTTGGCATAATCATTTTGAATTAATGAATGTTTTAATATGTGTTCCTAATATTCCTTTGCCATGCTTATCATTAGTTGCTATTATGCTATATATATATATATATATATATATATATATATATATATATATATATATATATATATATATATATATATATATATATAAAGGGGGTACCTTGGCTACAATTATTGTATATATATATGTATATATATATATATATATAAATATATATATATATATATATATATATATATATATATATATATATATATATATATATATATATATATATATATATATATATATATATATATATATAAAGGGGGTACCTTGGCTACAATTATTGTAGCCAATTGGCTAGAATCCTTCTCAAAAAATACACATGAAATGAATCAGGGACCCACAGAAAAGATTCAGGACTCACAAAAAAAATCAGAGACCCACATTTATAGCACAAAATTATAGCCAATTGGCTACAATTAATTGTAGCTAATATATTCCCATATATATATATATATATATATATATATATATATATATATATATATATATATATATATATATATATATATATATATATATAACAGGAGGCGTATGACGTCATAATGCCACCTCAATGCCATGTAATTGTCATTAGCTGTCATGTCATCAGTAGTGCCACATGGGCATAATTTGTTCATTAATTTTTTTTTTAATAAAATCTGGATTAATTAAATGTAAAAAATGATGGGCACAAGGATCGAACCTGAGACATTTTGCACAATAGCATACACCTCAACCACCAGATCATTTTATTGAAAAACATACTTGATAAACCATATACGAATTAAACCCACTAATTAAGTAACGAAGAAGTCATATACCAATATTCCATCTTTAAGATTTGCATGTTTAAAGCTTTTACAATCATCCGAACCCTAAAAGATCAATCCACAACATTCACTGCGCCGATCTTCATCTTCATCACCATCATACAATATTTATCTTCATCATCATCACACAATAGCCAAAAAATAGGGGTTTATCATAAAATCTTCATCTTTATTTATTTATAAAAGGTGTGTACAGGTCACCCATGTTGTTGGCTATACCTTCGTGGTTATTTGCAGTTTGGAGCTCATCCTGATATGTCAGTTGAAACAATGACTCAACAGGTTGATACATAGCTATTTTCATATTGAAATTCTATTTAACTGGTGTCTTTATTTTTTGTTTCTTCTCTCATATATTTTTTTATTGAAATTCACCCTATCTAATAGCTACTTATTTTTTTTCGCTAAAGATTTTTATGGTAGTTGCATAGACTCTATCCGTGTAACATATGATAAGTACAGTAGACCTTTCCCGCTGAAAACCATGACGGCATGGGAGGAACCAAAACTGCTCAGGTACGTTCTCTCAAGCAATGACTCAACAGATTGTGACATAGCTATTTTCATATTGAAATTCTATTTGACTAGTGTCTTTATTTTTGTTTCTTCTCTCATATATTTTATTATTGAAATTCACCCTATCCAATAGCTACTTACTTTTTTTACGCTATCGATTTTTATGGCAGTTGCATAGACTCTATCCGTGTAACATATGATAAGTTCAGTAGACCTTTCCCGCTGAAAACCATGACGGCATGGGAGGAACCAAAACTGCTCAGGTACGTTCTCTCTAAATCTTGGTGTAATATCACAGTATATGTATTATTATATTAATTTTGTTTTATTAAATTTCTTATGGATCAATTTCACTGAATTTTCCATAGGAGGTTTTGATAAGTGTTCGTGGGCATTATTGCCCTATGGACTTTGGAGGCATCCTTGTTATTCAATCACTCACTTTTAAGAGCAACCAAAGGACATTTTGGGCCATTTGGGGTTGTAGAAGGAACACCCTTTAATTTCAAGACAAACATAAGCCATATTGTAGGTTTCTATGGAAGAGGTGGGTGGTTTATTGATTCGCTCAGGTTGTGTATGCATTAATAACTCTTTGCGAGACTCTTAAGCAATTTCGTTTTTAGCTAATTTTTCTGATTTGGCCCTGCTTGAGCCGTCTAGGATAAAACATGCCCCATATCAACCCAATCATAAGAAATTGGGTCAAAATGGTCGCATATAATTAGTTATGATTCACTTTGCTGAATTTGTGACTGTAGGTTGCCAAAGATATTGCAAGCAGCTGGGTGCTGATGCTAAGCTTCAAATCCCAAGAAGGCATTTATTTCTTCTTAGGATCGTATTTGAGTTCCAGGTAATTTGGTTACTTATGATGTATTAGCCAATTAGGTTTCTTTGTGAACTGAATATCTGTCTTTTTTCGTGTGGATAAAGATTGCTACTGTATGCATAAAATGCAGGGTCGTATTAACTCGGAGTTAATGTTTACGGCTGACGATTGTTAACGACGACTTTGTCCTGCTACCGTTTGTGAAAGTACGTTGCAATGGCACGCGCTCTGCCTTTGCTACTATTTGTAGACAAAGTAGTAACTATATACCTTAGTATACATTCAGTTCATTGTTCAGCTCTGTGTATGTATTCAGTAGTTTTGATTTTTGATCTGTTTTTTAGTTGCAGTGAGTGACCGGATGCCTAATGCATTTGCTGCTGACATCAGTGCCTTACGAAATGTTGTTGCTCAACGTCCGTTTGAGCAACCAACTGATGCATTTAATCCTACTGGATGCCAAAC
Source organism: Artemisia argyi (assembly GCA_030686995.1). NCBI lineage: Eukaryota > Viridiplantae > Streptophyta > Magnoliopsida > Asterales > Asteraceae > Artemisia > Artemisia argyi. Next base: position 86,428,201 of record CM060699.1, read on the forward strand.
CGAATCTGAAAAAAACTTGCGTTCCGCCAATAGTTCTGAGAAACAAAATTTAAGTAAGGGTGGTACTAATTGGGTCTCGACGTCTGTGAGTTATGTGTGGCAATCACGACCATGTCCTGACAGCGGCGGTAAAAGATCGATGCGACACGGCATCATTTGATCCCACCACTGTTGGTGGAGAAAATAGCAACTATATACGTAAGTATACCTCCACTTCATTATTCATTTCTATGTATGTATTTAGAAGTTTTGAATGTCGTTATTTTTTGTGTTTGAGCGAGGCTCTATAGTTGTTGCTGATATTAGTGTCTGCCACAAGGTAAATTTTTGATGTCTATACATATCCATAGTTCACTTTTTACTGATTCTATTTGATCAGTTATGTTTCATGGTTGCTCTAATCTCTTATTTTCTTACACGTTGGAATGTAGCGCTCTTATACGTGCCTCCTTTGGACACCGACACCATCCTTTTGAGTGCTGCTTGGATGTGTAGACAGGTTTTTATTTAGCGAAACGTAAAAATTAAGTAGTTGCTGATTTTTTATTCTTTTTGTTGCGCAGTACAGAAACAAGTGTAGAAGATGAATTTATTTCAAGTTTTTCTTATTAGTCGTCAGGCTAACATTGGCTTTTCTGAATGTAGGGTGATGAAGTTTTCAGTTTGATAGAAGATGGATTGTTACAAAGTTCTATAAATTTGTTTTTTATTTTTTCAGGTCACAAATGTACAGATATGGCTGATGAAACCTGAGTGGATTGCATTCGTTTAGTTTTTTTGAAATAGAAAGTGTGTTTGGATATGCTTTTTCAACTTATGAATTTCATGTTGTCTGTGCTATATTCAGGTGGATGTCTACTTCAAAGGTCCCACTAATGCAACGAAATACAAGCTTAGGTACGAATCACCGTTTCCAAGATTTTAAGGCCAGGTATGCAAGGTCATGGATTGGGTCAAAACAGGTCATCTTGGGTTTTCGTGAAGACGACAGTAATTATACTCGGGTGTATGGTGGATGCATTCCATACTATTGTACTTTTGGAAAACAAGACTCGCATAGAAAATACACCAACATCATCATTAGCAAGAACCCTCAAAACTCCAACTTTTAATAAATTTTGTTATTTTCTAAAAAATCTAGACAATTAATTATCTCCACATTCATCAAGATCACTTTATTGTTTCAACATATAGAAGTAGGTATAGGTAGCTTAATGGGTGGTTCGTAACAGGTCAATACAGGCTACTTCGCCTACGGGTTAATGTTTCCGATTTTGCTATATTTTCATAACTGATGGGATTGTTTCTACAGTAATCATCAACACAGAGATGGATGATCAATCAAACAAAATTACGATAAATTTAGTGAAGAGAAATTCCTCATATTTTTATAATTATTTATGTATAAGCTACATTATATATGAAAATTTCAAGTTTACGCATACTTGCAGGTGGTGTGTATTGAAGTACCCGAAGTTTAAGGAAATTAATAGCGATAGGTTCAAAGGTGGTCATTCTCATCAAAGAATACTACACACAGCTGATATGACAGAAAGATAGATTCAAATGACACTACTTACGGCAGTTGAAAATGATGACTATTACAGTTTTCAAGCCAAATTTTGCTATCGACTTATCAGGTTTGCTTCTTAATGAAATATTACAACTTGAAAATTGGTTATCTAATTATCATATGATATGCATCTTACTTGGCTATAGGATGGGTCAAGATGAGAAACAAACTAGGTGAGATCTGTTTTGAACGTCTTATCCTTTCTGACTTCATCATTAATGAACTCCTAAATATCAGATACCTCCTCATATAAGTAATCACGATCCATTCCTTCCCATGGAAGTCCTCGTGGTTGTTCCAAGTCGATTACTTCTACTGCCTCAACCTCTCCAATAGGATCTAAGCAAAAACCAAAAACATCATCATTAATCCAAAGGTAAAATACGTTCTAAAAAATGATAAGTTTAAGTGGCGAAACTACTTACTATCTAAATATTCCTCAGCGTTTTCTTTCTCTATGTGCAAAAGATCTATTTGCACCTAAAACAATCACAAATATCTCATGTTCAATACTTCGAGCATTTGCAAAAACATTGTATAGGAATGTGGAGTATAGTAACTAACATGTTTCTTCTTCTTATTTTTCAGACCAGTAAAAGTCGGCTCGAGACTCTAAGACACTGCAAGCAAAGTTCAGATTTCATTTAAACATGACAAAATCTAAAACGTGACACATATAACGTAACTTCAGAAAATCGATAAAGTTGATTTATTTATCAGATAAGCTCTCATTTTTCTCAGTCAGCTGTTCAACAACATCATCATCAGGGTCTTGAATGACGACCTTCTTATTTGTTCGGTCAAATGCGGCAAGCTTCATCATGGTGGTATATCAGTAAACAAATTTTTAAATAGATGACAGCTACCGCAATAATCTAGATGATTCACATCAGCAAATTGAACACGGCTTTGGGTGTGTTTAAAAAATTTATTAAAGCAGCGTATTGAATTACTAATACATAGGTTTTTGTTTTAGCTTATGGACCTAAATGTGTAACAATATTGTTTAATTCCCAAATAGAATATACACAAAGAACTTTCTTATTAAGTTGCGTTATATATCACTTTCTTTTAGGAGATATGTGTAACAGTAATGATTATAGTGTCATGCTATTGTTATTAGTGGAAGGGATTAGATTTGCAATAAATTTAGATATGTAATTATGTATACATTTGTTGGAGGATATATTGGATTTGCTCATTATCATGGCTCTTGAGGTCTAGAATTTTTGTTTTAGGTCGTTGTAAGGGACTGCATGGGCTTCTATCCATCAATAAATTGTTTAAGGATGGAGACAACAAATGATGTATCTTGGATCAACTGGTATGTATTAAACCAATAATATTAAACAATCTTTTTTTTCTCACATAAGAGGTTTGTGTTAGTTATTCAACTCTTGCTTTTTAGCCACTTTTTATGTCTTATAAGACCATATCATCGCACAAGGTGGTTTCTCACCCTCTTGCCAAGTAAGTTCTTTAAATCACATATGATTCTTTACGAGCGAATTAACCGTTAATTTGAATTTTATGTTTTTATTATTGTTGTTATTTTGTAGTAAAGCAAGTGAGAATGTAGAGGACGAGTGTGTTGAGTTTCACGAATGTAAAAATAGGAAGTGATTGTAGTCGAATCGTAGTCAATGATGATGCTTCTTCCAGGATCTCACGTCGTCGAATGAATTCCGGGCGGGCTATGCTTTAATATTCTGTTCTTGCGTACCACATTGAAACTTTTCTCCCTCACATATTCGATAACCATTTATTTCTTTTCGTTCTAAATACATTCAATTAAAAATTTGGTTTGTTTATAGCTTATTTTTCGTTAACTTAAGTTTTTTAATAATATTCATAAAGCTTGCTCGCGTATCGAGCGGGCTATGCTTTAATTTGATACTTTGTTATTGCTTACCACTTTGAAACTTTTTTTTTTCTCTCATTGTCGATAACCGTTTATTTTATTATTTTCCTTCTTAATGCATTAACAAGATCAACAGACTATTAAACCTTTTGAAAATAATTGTTAACCCACAAGTATTCTGCATTCTTAAGGAACTAAAAAGACAAAATCATACATTTATATATTCTTATTCTTTAACTAATACCTTTTATCGTACAAAATCGTACAGTAATGTGTTCGTGAGGATAAGAGTTAGATCTACTCCTATGGTGAAAAAAGAGAGCTTTTGGTGGGAATTTTTTGCGCCAATTTTTTTAGGATATGAGTAACATGGTGTCCATAAAGTGGCAGGAAAATTTGGCACCAAATTTGTTGCATAACGATATCATCTCGCCTCATCCGTTTAACATCTCATTTATAACGATATCATCTCGACTCATCCATTTAACATCTCATGTATAACGATATCATCTCGACTCATCCGTTTAACATGTCTCGTATAACCGTATCATCCCGACTCATCCGTTTAACATCTCATGCATAACGATATTATCTTGACTCATAAGTTTAACATATATATGATGTATATCAATACCATCTCGATTCATTCATTTAACATCTCATGTATAACGATATCATCTCAACTCGTCCATTAAACATCTCATGTATAACAATATTATCTCTACTCATCCGTTTAACATCTCATGTATAACAATATCATCTCGACTCATAAGTTTAACATATGATGTATATCAATATCATCTCGACTCATCCGTTTAACATGTCTCGTATAACCGTATCATCTCAACTCATCCGTTTAACATCTCATGTATAACAATACCATCTCGACTCATAAGTTTAACATATGATGTATATCAATACCATCTCTATTCATTCGTTTAACATCTTAGGTATAACGATATCATCTCGACTCATCCGTTAAACATCTCATGTATAACAATATTATCTCGACTCATCTGTTTAACATATGATGTATATTAATATCATCTCGACTATTTCGTTTAACATCTCAGGTATAACGATGTCATGTCAACTCCTCCATTTAACATCTCATGTATAACGATATCATCTCGACTCAACCGTTTAACATGTCTCGTATAACCGTATCATTACGACTCATCTGTTTAAGATCTCATGTATAACGATATCATCTCGACTCATCCGTTTAACGTATGATGTATAACGATCAACGATATCATCTCGACCCATCTGTTTAACATATTATGTATATCAATATCATCTTGACTCATCCATTTAACATCTCATGTATAACGATATCATCTCTACTCATCCGTTAAACATCTCATGTATAACGATATTATCTCGACTCATCCGTTTAACATATGACGTATATCAATATCATCTCGACTATATCGTTTAACATCTCAGGTATAACGATGTAATGTCAACTCCTCCATTTAACATCTCATGTATAACGATATCATCTCGACTCATCCGTTTAACATATTATGTATAACGACGATTAACGATATCATCTCGACCCATCTGTTTAACATATTATGTATATCAATACCATCTCGACTCATCCATTTAACATCTCATTTATAACGATAACATCTCGACCCATTTGTTTAACAAATGATGTGTATCAATATCATCTCATGTTTAACGACATCATCTCAACCCATCCGTTTAACATATGATATATATCAATACTATCTCGACTCATCCATTTAAAATCTCATGTATAATGATATTATCTCGACTCGTACGTTTAACATATCATGTATAACGATATCATATCGACTCGTTGACGTCTTATGTAGAACGATATAATATCAACATGTCCCTTTAACATCTTATTATAGCAATATCGTATCGACTCCTCCATTTAATATCTCATATATAAACCGAATCCTAAACGCTAGTTATTTCTTAATTAAACAAATTATATTTAAAATAAAAAAGAAAAATAACTTAGAGACCACATATGTGGTCGCTCAATGTGGCGCAAAAAAGTTTCATCAAAGTTTTTCGTTCCCTCCAATCTTTTCTCTATACACCCGCCAACAATTTTCACAAAAAATTTAAAACATAGTAAAGTCGCGACCACATATGTGGTCTCAAGATTGCTAGACGACAAATTTCACCCACTATAATCTGTTTATACAATAGAATAAAAAAAAAGATAAAAGTAAAAATAACTTAGAGACCACTTTTGTGGTCGCAACGTTTAACATATCTACTCACCCACATTAATAATTATGCTAAGTCTTAATAATAATAATAATAATAATAATAATAATAATAATAATAATAATAATAATAATAATAATAAAAACCATCTTTTCTATCTGTCTCGATTTGCAGCCGAAACCCATCAAAAAGAGCACCAAATCCATCACCAAAACCACAAATCAACACCTACAAAAACCTATTTTACCACCTCCTTCAACATCACCACTTACCCGTCACCCAAAGATTATGCAATGCATTTTTTTTGTTTTATTTAATTTTGTTTAAAGGTATGATTATTTTTTAATTTTGATTTGTTGATTTTTGTTAATTTTGGTTATTTAATTCTAGTTGTTTTTTGTGTGTTTGTGTTTGGTTAGCATCCCTGCCGGACCGCCGACCACCGCAGCACCACCTCTTCCCTTCCTCTCTCTTTTAGCTGTGAACTGCTCCGGGACCAAAAGGTACTATAAAGATGTATTTTTTTTTTTACCATTTTGGGTTCATCCATTTTCTTGGTCTTGTGTACTCTAAAACTGTGCTGATAAAATCCAAAAGGTACTATAAAGATATATTACATTTAATCTGTGAAAGTAAAGCTGTGAATTTTTGTATGCCTAATTTGAACCAAGATATAAACGGCGGGACATATTGAATTATGACATAACTGCTTACCAAAAAAGATCAGGAAAAATAGTTACTTGTATATACTGTGAACTGTGAAGTGCTTCTTTTTTATCGTTAGATATCAGGCTAAAGGAAATACTGTACTCTAAAACTGTGCTGATAAAATCCAAAAGGTACTATAAAGATATATTACATTTAATCTGTGAAAGTAAAGCTGTGAATTTTTGTATGCCTAATTTGAACCAAGATATAAACGGCGGGACATATTGAATTATGACATAACTGCTTACCAAAAAAGATCAGGCAAAATAGTTACTTGTATTTACTGTGAACTGTGAAGTGCTTCTTTTTTATCGTTAGATATCAGGCTAAAGGAAATACTAATGTCCTGTTCTTTTTTCTCCCTATATATCATAACTGCTTTTTTTTCCTTGTTCTTTTGAACTGCACAGAATCAAATGATAGCTATGCAACAAGAAGTAAGAGACCCACCTTTAACCGATGAACAAATCATTGATATGGTCATTTCGAGTAACGATCGTGGTCACGGTAGAGGAATGCATGTACCCGGCATTGGCTCAACTCATCACCCACGTTTGAGCCAAGATTAGATGACCCGGGAGAATTGGAATGCTGAACAAGAAGTGCTGATACAACGAGCTCAAGTGGCTGAAGATTTAGCTAAGGAGGCACAAAACGAGGCTTCAAGTGCACGAAACGAGGCTTCAGGTGTTAAAGAAATGTTTACACAGTTTATGGCGCACTACAAATCACAAGCAGGTAGTTCCACAAACTTGACCCCGTTTATTCCCCGCCCACCTATTCCCAGCCAGCCTCTTCCCAACCCGTCTACTGACCGCCACCATTCACTTGTTGACATTAACCTTGACCCTAATCTGTACCAATCAACAATGAATCCCGGTGGCTGTTATAGACCAGTTATGGAGACTGATGATGAGAAAGTGGCGATGAATAGGGATTTAAGTATGTTATTTGTATTGACATCGTTGTATTCTTAGTAATAGCTTAATTAGGATTGTTATTTGCGGATATTATGACTTGGTTTTCATGTTTTGGATTGATAAATGGGATGGATGATGTTGAACACTTTTGTAACATGGTTTTGGGTCATTTACAGGTTCTCTTTGGGTAGATTTTTTCCGGAAAAAATCTGGAAATGCAGCTACTGCTGCTGATATTTTTTTTGCATACATGCATATTTCGCGACCACATATGTGGTCGCTAAGCTAATAACAAATATATTATTTAAAAATGTTTAATTAATTATGAAAATGAGTATTTTTCTAATTTACAGAAAAAGAAAAGGAGAATACCTTGAGACCACATATATGGTCGCTAGATAATAATGAGTATTATTATTTTTGGTATTTAATTAAAATGTATTTCGATAATTTTTATTATTCAATTTATAATAAATACGTTGCGACCACATATGTGGTCACTAGTTTGTTTTGACCAACTGACTAAGCTTTAGTTTGATTATTTTGTGGGCCCTTAAAGTGGTCACTAGATGCATTGTTTTAGTGGTCGCAATGAAACATAGCGACGAGATCATTGCGTCCATCATATCGCGACTATATGTAGTCGCAAAGTGACATAGCGACCACATTTTGGCAATTTGGAGACCACATATGTGGTAGCAGTTGTTGAAATTGTAGTAGTGATGTCTTATAAGACCATATCATCGCACCAGGTGGTTTCTCACCCTCTTGCCAAGTAAGTTCTTTAAATCACATATGATTCTTTACGAGCGAATTAACCGTTAATTTGAATTTTATGTTTTTATTATTGTTGTTATTTTGTAGTAAAGCAAGTGAGAATGTAGAGGACGAGTGTGTTGAGTTTCACGAATGTAAAAATAGGAAGTGATTGTAGTCGAATCGTAGTCAATGATGATGCTTCTTCCAGGATCTCACGTCGTCGAATGAATTCCGGGCGGGCTATGCTTTAATATTCTGTTCTTGCGTACCACATTGAAACTTTTCTCCCTCACATATTCGATAACCATTTATTTCTTTTCGTTCTAAATACATTCAATTAAAAATTTGGTTTGTTTATAGCTTATTTTTCGTTAACTTAAGTTTTTTAATAATATTCATAAAGCTTGCTCGCGTATCGAGCGGGCTATGCTTTAATTTGATACTTTGTTATTGCTTACCACTTTGAAACTTTTTTTTTCTCTCATAGTCGATAACCGTTTATTTTATTATTTTCCTTCTTAATGCATTAACAAGATCAACAGACTATTAAACCTTTTGAAAATAATTGTTAACCCACAAGTATTCTTCATTCTTAAGGAACTAAAAAGACAAAATCGTACATTTATATATTCTTATTCTTTAACTAATACCTTTTATCGCTAAAAAAAAAAAAAAAAAAAACACATCTCTTATAAATAATTTTTATTTGTAATTGTTGAGCCTCAAATATTTCCTAATATATTATTTCCGATAAATAATACCATCCAATAATAATTATGACTCATGCCCGCCTTTATTATATATTAATTTCCGTTAACTAATACCTTACAACGATAATTTTAAGTCATGATAATTCTTATTAAAAAATAAAATAAATAAAAAACCTATTACTTAAAACGTAATTTATGATAATAAACATTTATTAACACCATTCTTTAGCTAAATTACTTATTCTTTTTTTTATTGCTCCGTAATAACAAATGTGTCTGAATGCACATCACAGTAAAGCTTGGACCAGAAGAATAATATATCACAATCGCTTTCCCGGACGTAATGAATTAACCCAACACGAGAGACATATAATGCAATTAAGGAGTTAGCAAATAATAACCCATAACAAAATGCCGGTGGCTAATAATCATGCTTACAACAAGATAATGCTTATTATTCGTAATTTATCACAAAAATACAATCTAAATTTACTCAACAAAAGCAACCCAAATAATAATAAAAAATAAACAATAATCCTATTATAAATATAATTAAATTGTATATACAAATTAATTTCTGTAACATAATACTATCCATACAACATGACTAAAATAAATTCTTAAATTAGTCTCAAAAACAAATAAATTAAAATGTATATATGCATGTCTCTTTATCAATACATAACAAATAACTATAAAACATCACTGATATCCGTACATGCTTGACTTAAAATGTAAAAATACAAGTAATGGCCGCCCTCGGACGAATACATACAAAATAACAATAAAAGATCACTGATATCCGTACAACATTAAATTAAAAATACAAATCATGTCCACACGTCGGGTGAATACGTAACAAATAACTATAAAAGATCATTATTATCTGTACATGCTTAAATTAAAATGTAAAATTACAAGTCATGGGCGGGCTTCAAAAACTAGTGTATATATATATATATATATATATATATATATATATATATATATATATATATATATATATATATATATATATACACACACACATAGTGTTCGGTTCAAGAGAAAAGTGCATTTCGGTAGAAAAGTGAGAAAATAACTGTGATGCACTAAAATTTTTATCTGTGATGCACACATTTTTATTTTAGTGCATCATAGTTAAAAGAAAAAACGGTGCATCACAGTTATTTTCTCACTTTTCTACCGAAATGCACTTTTATCTAGAACCCTACCCCACACACACACACACACACACACACACACACACACACACATATATATATATATATATATATATATATATATATATATATATATATATATATATATATATATATATATATATATATATATATATATATATATATATATATATATATATATATATATATATATATATATATATACTAGATTTCGAATATATATATACACACACACACATGACTTATAATTTTTCTTTTGACGGTGTTACTTAACGGAATTTCATTTTTAAGGACAAGTGCTTAATTATATTTTGATGGTATTAGTTAATGGGATATTTTGAACAATTCTTAATGGTATTAATATTTTTATTTAGAAGACATTTATTTTCCTATTTTGTTTACTGATTATCTAACTACATATGCTATTATACATCATGTGCCAATATGTTTGGTTGTTAACATATCAGCACTTTAACGTTTCTACTAAAGATTATATTGGAAATGTGTATCCGAAAACAGCTGCCTTATATATGCAGGATAGTGCTGCTGAGTACGTAAAACAGCGTCGCCCGCTGTACAGCATCTGTGATACTGTGGAGCAGCAGCCAGTGGCAATCCCGCAATCTTCTCTTCTAGCCAAAAAAAGAGCATGGCAATGGCAGCATATCTGATTACATCTTCCAAAATATCTATATTTCAACGGTGCACCTGTAAATATATAATAGAACGGATGAGTAGATGAAAAAATCTTAGCTGAAAAAGACAGTCGATAAGCAGCCAAAAAACGATGATGACTGAATTACGACCTTCACGGTGCAGGGGAGTCAGTGAACCATTTAAAGATGACAGCCGAGGGTAAGGCACTTGTCTTCTACATATAGAATTAAAATACATAAAATAGGTGAATACATACATGTTAAGCAAAACCTGAAAGCAAATAATAGAAAATATAAATATGCATCGCGTATTTGTTTGCGTGCCAACAGGAGATGGTGTCTTGGAAATGAAACGACGTGTACCCCTTCGGGGACGACTGCTTGTTGCACAATGTTCACGAAAATGACCAGGCGTCATTATATTTGCTACACAAACCAACAACAAATTAAAAAAAAAAAAAAAAAAAAGAACAATTACTTAGAATGCATGGTATAATAAAAGATATGACTGCACTATTTGAAAAAACGGAAATAATTAAACCTACGTGTATCCGATAGGGGCTCTCGTGCGATGTTGCCCAGAGAGAAATCTAGAACCGTAGACACAGCTACCACATAAGGTTGTGCATCAAATGATGATTCAACCGTATATGAACCTATATATGCCGAATTCTGTTATAACTAACTGTCAAATAACAATAGATAGGAAATACTACAAAAGGTTTAACTAAAAAAAATACATGCAGGTACCGAAGCAGAGCAGCTAGAAGTAGAAGCAAGTTAGGTAAAACTTGAAGTCTCAAAGGTCGAAAACGAACCATCCACTGTCGGCACTTGCACAGGAGGTGCATTGAGTAACGTGATATTATACGGCTGGGCAGATAATGAGGGCACTTGCACAACCGCAGGCGATGTACGGCTTACAAATGTATCCACCTTTTGTTTACCTTTGATACGACCCCCCGAATCTTGGTAATCTAAATTGGGTGCAGCATCTGAGGTAACAATAGAATGAGGCTTCTGTACGCTAATGACATGTGCCTAAGACGTCGTAGGTGCATCCCCACTGTCGACAGTACTAATATTTCCAGGAATATTCAAAGTATGTGATGACGAAACTTCATGTGGAACATCAGAATGATATGTATCACCCGCCACAGCCATACCAGTATTAGCAACGCCTTTTTGACTACCAACATCACTAAGTTTTGATCTTTTTGTTTCGCTACCAGGTAAAGGATGGGGTTGTTGATTTTCTGTATCTTGCACAAGAATACTTTGGCCATTTTCATTTTGGACAGTTTTTTTTTTTTTTTTTTTTTTTTTTTTTTTTTTTTTTTTTTACCTTTTTATTTTTTTTTCATTTCATTTTATCAATGATCAAGATAACAACACATCAAAAAAGCAACAACCTATTGCAAACATTAGCTAAAACTGATGATCGCACACATACAAATAAGCAGGCACATATTAACAGCGACAGATAATGCAGTGATTACATGGACATCTAAAAAAAATCGTGTCTATACCAAAAAGAGGCCAAAAACATGCAGCATGGAGTATATACATAGAACTACAAATTTCCAAAACATCTAACCTTAACAGATCGGAAGCTGAGATTGTACAATATTCAGGTGCTTAGAAAATCGTGCATTAAGTCGGTGGCTGGAGTCGGTTTCAATTCTTTAGCTAATAGTGATAGTCGAGCCTGTATCACATTAAAGAAAAAAAAAGAAAGATGGCGGGCCTAATAAAACCACAAACACTGGACTCAAATAAGCCCATCGAAACTGCAGTAAATAAAACAGTATTTTATTCAAAATGGTGGTTGGCGCAATGTCCTTTAGTATATATAGAGAATTTGTACCAAAAGGAAGAGTCACCATATTAAATATCTTTCACAGCAATTGGAAATACACAAATGGGCTATCTTCATACAATTTTGAATGAGCTTTGAGCTGAGAAAATAGACAATAGACGACCATCAATATGAGATCTTGCAACATCATATTTCAAGTTGTCTAGAAGTCAAAAATTAATCTCTTGGTTACGTACACCAAGTTGTTGTCCAAAGCAATTCATACTGAATAGGTAAAAATAACCCGTTAACAACAATGATTGGAGCCATTCGTATAGACAATCATTCAGCTTGTTCTATACGTTACAGAAAACGGATCAAAGAGTTTAAGAAGATAGGCACCTGATGACCATTATTGTCACAGTAAAATGAGCAAATGGCAAAGTACAAAGAATCACTATATGCACCTTTTTATGTGTCAGCAAAACGGAAGACCTAAAACAAAAAGTAAATAAATAGAGGTAAAATGTCAATAAAATTGCTTTTGAGAAGAGTTAAAGTTAATAAAAATGAAACAAGTTCGGAAACTTAATATCAGTGATTTGTTACAGATAATAAAAGATTAAAAGCACACACGTATTTTCATCAAAACTGTTTTATCAGGTTTACAAAATTATTTTGTAGCATGCTGATCCATTGAAGCTACCACCTAGAAACCGATATTTGAAGTTGGATGTTAGTGAGATGATGATTATTTAAAATATTGATTAGGTGTATGATATGGTAGGGGAAAAATTACCACGGCTATTGAAGAGATTGAGTCCTCCCCTGGTTGAGGATGAGTCGCATCCGTACCAAAAATAATTGTTGGACATTCATCTATAACTGGTATCAGCCTGGCCAAGATTGCATTGGTTCCCCCTACCTTTATGTTTATTTTCTTAGCTACAGGATGTCCAAGTTTCAGTAGGTTGGTTTTGCTTTAATAAAAAGATTATCTCATTGCGCGTAATAAGATGTACATGTAAATGATGAGTAGCTAAATCGTGAAACTATCTTAAAAATTCAGGCTAATTTAACCTGCCAGGCTTGTTGTTCCATGTGCAGATACATACTTCTTCGACAAAGGGCGCCTTTGTTCAATGGAGCCTTATCCTGCTGAGCTGGCTCTCTTTGTTCACAGGATCCTTCATTGATTACACTACTACCATTAGTAACTGTAGCTGGTGACAAACTATCTCGAGAACATTCCATGCTTCTAGTCTTCTGAGATAGGTATTTTTCAAGCTGAGCATCAACTGCCCTTTGCAACCTTGGAGGCAAGGTCACCTGATAGTAAACATGTCAGATATCACTCTTTTAATAAGAGCTAAAAAGCACATGTGATATGAATTTAACAAATGGTTTTTTTGGAACCTCACATATTGATTACAGTTTTTTATAAATTAAGAGAAGCGTAATTTTGAATATATTACCTCCCTCTGTGGCCGCTTATCATCTAAAATGTATTTGTAATTTGGCAAGGGGACTTTGCTGACAACCACTACCTTGACATACAAACGACTGCAAAGAACAAAACAAAAGTTTACAGTCAAAAGGCCACTCTAAATTATATACGGGAAAAAGCAACATATACTGATGATGATACCTGTGCAAACCCAATTTAGTTGCCAGATCTGCTATCTGATCGTAATCACGTCTGCCCTTTTTTTCTATCAATTGCACTTTAGTTGGTACCTACAGACATGCACAACAATTTATTAATCCAACCAAAGCTTTTCAGCATGTTAAAGCTCGCATCAACATCAACCATGTTACCTTCTTCCGTTTATAAGTACAGCTTTTATAACAATAAAATTCAAATGAATACGCATACCAATCCTAGAGCTAAGGTTTAGTGTTAAGATCTCAATAGTCAAACTCTAATTATAAAAGCAAAAAGGCACATACTCGCTTCGTTGTCGCTTATCTGCTGCTGCATAATAAAGGATTCTCCCCTGCCTTTGTTAAAATCCTGTCATCATTCACAATAAAAAAATTAGTTTTATAATATCATCATAAAAGTGCAGGCATATGAGATAACGTTACTTTGGCATTGACGTATGAGGCATGATATCGGTTGAAGAAACATAAGAAACATTATAAGAACAGAGAAAGTGGTTGCAAAAAAGATGATGATGATGGTGGCTGAATATGGTTTTTTTTGGGCATCTTTTTTTTTTGTTTCTAGATTTCTTGCAACAAACCGATTCCCCATCATCTGTGTGCCGGCAACATGAGAGACAGAAGGAAGAGATATGAGATGTCTGTAGAATAAGGTATGAAAGACAGAATACAAACGTTGAGTCAAAATAAATTTTGTTAACGTATGAATTAAATTAAGGGAAACAACTACCTAGTACTATATGAAAATAATAATTAAAACCATACCATTCGAATTAACAAACTTCCTGTGTATATGAACCTAATAATCTTCATTCTCGTCTGAATACAAAATTACAAAGAAATAAAATTAGTAAAACTCTTCTATTCTTGCATCATCAGTAATGGGGAAACAAATATAGTGGGTAGATGGAAGACTGATGTTTTCCACACCTGGTTTATTGTTGTCTTAAATAAAAAATCATTACCCTTTGGCGACAACTTACTTAGATTCAACCCCTTGTCTGTATCAGGTTCCATCAAACCTCTCTACAGATTCGATGAATAAGACAGTGAGCCACACATGCTAGCAATCAACTAAAGCTACTAATAACGGGGTTCAAAAGTGTTTGTTTAATGACAAAAATCATAAACTAAAAGAGGTTGAAAGAATGAATACCATCAATCGTACAAATGTTGTCTTTCTGGTTCCATGTGCACCAAGCAATACTATAAACACATTACCACATGCAAATAGAAAATAAGAATAAGGATAAAGAAAATAGAGAAAGATCCAGATATTATGTAAAGTTCTATGCCCAAAGCCTTACAAAGAACATATACGGAGGAGAGCTCAAAACAGTACTTGTCCATAAGCTAATATCGATGTTCGAGTGTTTTTTGTTCTGGATTTTTTGTTTTAGGGTTCTGGAAAAAGCGATACCGAATGATTTTATTAATGAGTTTTACCATGCTAATACTAAAACGAATATATATATTTTAATGCCTTTAATGAGTTTCCTAGATATCAATTTTAGTTTGTATTATGCATCACAAAAAATGTCTTGGCTTAATTGGTTGAGGTGCTTGCTTAACATCAGCATGGTCTTGAGTTCGAATTTATGCAAGAGTTTTTTTGGAAGAAAAAAAAAACGAAATTAATTTAAGAAAATAGGATTTATTAATTTAAGAAAATAGGATTTATTTATAAAAGTTGCTTACATGGCCAGAATGTCAGAATGTGATGACATGGCAGAAATTGAATTACATGGCAATGACTGGACAATGAGGTGGCAATACGCGTGTAACGCCTCCTGTTATATATAATGTAGATACTTGTGCTTCTAATATTTTTCTTACAAGAATTCCATAGCTCGATCCCTTGGTGCCCTCAAACGAGGGGGAGCACATATCAAGGGGGAGCCTTCAATTACGTCATCATTCACACATGAAACTTGTTGGCTTAAACCTTTTTGATTCTACAAAAAGCGGGAGAAGCGAATATAAACTCACTAAATACTTGTCTAAATATTAATTTTTGGATTTAATTAGTTTAGGTTTTGTAATCATCAAAAAGGGGGAGATTGTTGATATAAATAATGCCTAAAAACGTTATTCATATTTTCGATATCTCTATGTTTTGATAATCACAAAATGTAAACTCATTAAACTAGAGATTATGACATAAACAAGTATTTAGTCATAAATATTCATTTCAACAACCTAATCACTTAAGGTATGAATAAACAAAGTGACTAATGCATTATATGATCAAAGGAACATTTTCTTAATCACTAGATTTTTTATAAAATGCCACAAACATTTTATATCTTTTAGAAAATCATTTTTGGTACTAAATTAAAATGTTTAATTAACCATAAATATATAAATTCAAATTTTCAACCAAAAATGGCAAAAATGGCCCAGAAAAACCTTACACACAAAAAGACAATTCTGGGCAACGTTTAAAATGGGCGGCCCCCATAATTATACTAGGCGGCCCCCTTAATCATTAAGGGGACCGGCCACGCTCCTGAACAGTATTTTTCTCCCTATAAATACTGGACTATTCCTGGATTTTTTCCTTACCTTTTTGCACAAAAACTTTGTGTCCAAATCTCTCTAAATCAATTCCTTGATCATATAATCATAAGCTTTTGTTTTCAAGTGATTCAAGCTTTAAGACTCAAGTGCAAAGAGAAGAATACTTCTATTAATCAAGACTAGAAGTATTACAACTTAGTATCATCTTGCTATCTAAGTTGTTAGTTCATTTCAACTTATAAATTATTCATTGATTGGTGTATAAGGTGTGTATATTGGTTAGCTCGATTTAGACATAGGAACTAGATTAGTTGAAAGTGTGAAATTGTACTAGAAGCAAAGAAGTAGAAGTGTATAGAAGTAGTAGTTGGTAGTGAAGACATAGAAGCCTTGAAGTAGTGAAGACTTAGAAACCTTGAAGTGGTGAAGACTTAGAAGCCTTGAAATAGTGAAGACTTAGAAACCTTGAAGTGGTGAAGACTTAGAATCCTTGAAGTAGTGAAGACTTAGAAGCCTTGAAGTGGTGAAGACTGACCAAGGTCAATAAGTCAAAGATAGCCTAGAACCAATGCTCCGTGGAAGTATAGGGTTTCCCCGGGTCGTTATGTCCCGACGAGGTGTGGATGGTATTAAAACGGATTTGTGATCGAGTGAAATTGGACGAAAATGGATATAAGTGAGTCGTGATGATTACACTACTGGGATATGAAAGAAAACAGCTTAAATACACTATATTAACAATACTGGAAAGTAAGGAAAATCAGAAACGTTTAAAACTTAAAACGCGTACGTTCACGTTTAAATAAAACGTAAGCGTACGAAATAAAAAGTAAAAACGGAAATCTGAAAACACCCAGGGGGTGAAAATGAATTTTTTACAAACTAAAAGGTAAAAGAAAATTTTTAGAAAATTAAAATAAATTTTAACCCTAATTAATTATTTAATATTAATTAAATACTAATTATTACTAATTATTAATATCTAAAACACTTAAATATAATTTGATACTAATTAAATACTAGAAAAATGAAAATAAAATTTCTAAAATTATAAAATAACTAAAAATAAGTTTTAAAAATAAAAATAAGTGTTTTTGTCTTTTTGTGGATTTTATATTAATTAATTACTAATTAATTACTAATTAACTAATTAACTATTTTAAATTAAGAAAACTACTAAATGAACAGTAAAAATTCTAATAAAATTTCTAAAATTACTTTATAACATATAAAAGCTATAAAAAATATAAAAACAAGGTTTTATTTAATAAAAACTAATAATGCTATTTTAATCTAATTATTAATTAATTATAAATAAAACTAAAATTAATTCTAATAAATACTAAATGATGAAATAAAAATCAGAAAAATTTATTATAACTATTTTAACCTAAGATGAAATTATTAAAAATATAAAAACACAACTTACTTAATAAAAATGTAAAAATGGAAATTAAAATTAAATTTAATTAAATAGAAACTATCACTTAATTTTATATTTGTTTTTCTTGATTTTTATTTTACAAACCTATATTATACATAAAAATAAATAACTTTTGTAAAAACAAACTTTTTATAAGCTAAAAATAAGCAGAATATAAGCTAGAAAGTGTGACAGTTGACTTTGATTGACCAAAAGGCAAAATAAGCTCAAACCAGCTTTTGTGGGGCCCACTATGGATGATTTAGGTTCAAACTAAAGTGTTGGACATGTATGAGCAGGTTTCACTCAAATAAGCTCAAAGAATAAGCTTATAAGCCAGAATAATCCAATCCACAAACCTTTATTCACCCAGAAGTGGGACAAGGTTCAAGGGCTTATTTAGGTGGGGTCCACTAGGTTCTAGGTCAAATCCTTGGTCAAACCATGCACCCTGGTAGGAGGGGGGATGGAAGGAACAAAGTGGGGAGCTGTGGGACCACCATGGTGGTCACAAAACCACCACAAAGTGTGGTGTTTGGGTGTGCAACTGCTGAGCAGGGCACAACAGTGAGCCTGCAAGTGTGTTTAGGCACAAGTGGGGTCCGCAAGAAAATTAGCAAAAATAAAATGAAAATGAGAAATGAAAATTGAGCTGATACACTTCAATTAGAAACAAATTACACCTCCTAAAAGCAATCACAAAATTCTATAAAATTCTCCTAAGTTTTGTAAAATCTGAGCACAAAGCAATTTTGACTTTTTGAGATAAACCTACATTTGACTTTTGTGAGTTTATGATTGATCCTAATGAACTAAAAACATGTTTGTAGGCTAAAACAAGTTATGCTAACCTACATCTACAAGTTTATGAAATAATGTGAGTGATTTAAGGACCTAGCTGTTTGACAGTTAACAGTTGAGGGGAATCATGTGGTCATTTTGACTAAATTACTAAAAGCACTTGGTTTTAATGGTTTGTTTGACCTAAAACAACCTAAAGTAACATGTATGAACCAAGGATTCCAACTGTAACACAGGAATCAGTGGGTAAAACCACTGATCCAAACACTACTTTTCAAACTTGATTTGCAACTTTAAACTACAACTCACTGATTCAAGATGTGATTCTGATTTCTAAAGTCTTACTATGATTAAATAAACTAAAATAAGCATAAAAACAATATATTAAACTACAAATACCTAGGATTATAGTTAATGAATATAAGACAGTTAAAACTACAAACTTTTACACAATGACATCTCATTAACCACTACACCATTTTAATCACTATCCTAACTTAACAACAACAACTGATCATAAAAAAACACAGAAACCTAAGCAAATAAAATATTTAATCAGTAACTTGAAAAATTAAAGTAGAGAGCTTACAAATGATCAGGGCTCAGAACTAAACACCAAGGAATACAAACACTTCCTAATGCCTCCCAAAAGACACTAAAAACCATGGGCATCCATTTTCATCCAAGCTCCAAGCTTCTTCCACACAGTGACTTCTATTTTTTATTTATTTTATATATTTTTGGTATTTTCTTCTTTTATAATTTAAACAGATGATTGAGGTTTTCTAAGACTTTTATTAGCTTTGTCAGAGCTTATTAAAGCTTATGAAATCAATAACAATCACAAATAACAACAAACAATGATAATAAGATTTTTAATAATTCTTGAAAATAAGTAAAAGTGGCATAATCTGAGAATCAACTGAAAACTTGAAATTGAATTGAAATTAAGTTTAAATTACATTAACTTAACTAGTACAAGCTGATTAAATTTGAAATTACAACTCAAATAGTAAAATTACACTAATACAACTCTAAGCTACACTAAGCTACACTAACTGCCTTTTTCCTCTGCTCCTTGCTTCACTTTTATACTTCATTTGAGCTTTCTGGGTCCCACTTGTCAAATCCCACCATGTTGCTTGACTTTTTGATCATCTCAGCTCTAGTTCCATGTTTGGCGGGAAAAGCTATTTTTTTTAGCAATTGGGTCTGAGGAGGGTAGCCTAGGAGGGGGGTGAGATGTGATGGATTCTTGGGGTGAGTGAAGGGATAGGATAAGGGTGGTGGTAGCAGACTCAAGTGGGCAAGGGGGTGGGGAAATACCAGGTCTGGTTTCGTGGGTGTGGTTTTGGAGGTAAAAGAGAGTGACGGGGTGGTTTTTGGTTTGGGGGTTTGACCGGGTCAAACAAGGGGGTTGGACTGGACTGGGCTAAATGGTGGGCTTGGGTAGGGAGTGGGCTGTGTGTTTTGGTTAAGGGTAATAAAAGGTAAGGTTTGGTTTGTAGTTAATTTTAGCCCAAGGATGATTTTTGTAATTTTTCTGTTTTCAAGGGACTAAAAGTGTAACTGACCCAAAGTTTACAAAAGGACCTTTCTTTGCCAAATATGAATAGTATAAGGTCACAAGTGTAAGTTTTCCATTTAAAACCACCCGGGGACCAATTATGCCAAATCTACAAACTCCAGGGACCAAACCTGTAATTTCTGATTTTTGAAGGGTTTAAGTTGTAAATTCTCAAAAGTTATCATAAAGGACCAATTTTGTCATTTTAGAATAGTATAAGGTTTATTTTTCACATTTCCATTTTTCAAAACCTCAAGGACTATTTTTGACATTTTTCAAAGTTGAGGGACCAAAGTTGTAAATATGTGATTTTAAACTTTAAAGGACTATTTCTTACAACTTATGAATCCCAAGGACCTTTTATGACATTTGTACAAGTTTTGATTCACCAGGGACTAGTTTTGCAAATTTATGAAACTTGAGGGACTGAAACTGCCAATTATGCAAACTTTGTTCGTTTTTCATCTGTTTTTGCATATTTTGTGTTTGAAACATATAAAACACACCTCTAAGATATTTTAAGTATTTTGATACATATTTGGGTGTTTTTGTATGTTTTAGCAGTTCATATAAGACAAAAATGATGAGTATTTACACACTCATCAAAGACATAGAAGCCTTGAAGTAGTGAAGACATAAAAGCATTGAAGTAGTGATAAGATAGAAATTGTGAAATAGTGAAAAGATAGAAGACATCAAGTAGTGAAGAAGCAAGAGTTGTGAATAAGAGAACAAGGTGTGAAAAGGTGTGAAGAAGTTGTGGTATCATTGAAGTTGTGAGATTGGTTCTAGCTACGATTAGAACTCGACATTTAGCCTTGTGTCGTTAATTTGGTGTAAGCTAAGGTGTGTAAGATTTTCTCTGCCATAAGGGAGCTCGTTGACTTAGTGAAGAAAACTCTCGAGTTTGGTGCTTGGGGAGTGGAGTAGGGCAAGGAAGGTGTCCTTGTAGCCGAACAACTATAAATCCTTTGTCCCTCGGTTTGATCTTTCCATTTCTCACTTTTTGCTTGCTTACTTATTTACGTTTCGAAATATAGTTATAATAGCTTGTGTTGTACATATTTTGATTTCACATAAAGATCAAACTAAGTTCCATTCATAAAACAAATTTCCTAATAACCATTCTAAAAGAACATAGGAGTAATAGATAATATTGGTGTTTTCATACTAAACTATAATCAAAGGTTTTTCAAACATACAAATTGAATAAACTTGAATCTAGTCTTTTAAAAACAAAGTTTTTATAAATTTAAAAAGAGGGAAAACTATTCAACCCCCTTCTAGTTTTCCACAGCTTCTTTCACTGCAGTACTTGTTTATGTGGATGACTTGTTGATTACTGGTTCCAGTCAAACTGAGATACAAGTTCTAAAATCTCAGCTGAGTACTCATTTTCATATGAAGGACTTGGAAGAATTGAATTACTTTCTTGGACTGGAAGTGTGTAGAAGTAATCAAGGCATCTTCATTTCTCAAAAGAAATATATCGTGGACTTGCTTTCAGAAGCTGGTGTTACTAATTCAAGACCTTATAAGCTTCCTATGGATTCTCATGTCAAACTGCAGGCAGATGTTGGTACTCCTCTTCCTGATCCAGAAGTATATAGAAGATACATTGGAAAGCTTATCTACCTTACAATAACTAGGCCTGATATATGCTACACAGTGCAACTTCTTAGTCAGTTCATGCAAAATTCCACCTCTGTTCATATGCAGGCAGTAAAACATTTGTTGAGGTACTTGTTAAATGCACCAGGCCAAGGTATCCTGCTAGCTAATGAGTCTGTAGCCCACTTAACTGCTTATTGTGATAGTGACTAGGCAAGTTGTCCTATCACAAGTAGATCTACTACTGGATATTGCATTTTACTTGGTTAATCACCAGTTTCATGGAAATCAAAGAAGCAGAATGTGGTTTCAAGGTCATTTGCAGAGGCTGAGTACAAAGCTATGGCATTAACATCTTGTGAAGTTACTTGGTTAGTGTCTTTGCTGAAAGATTTGGGACTCAAATATTTTGGACCTGTTGACCTCAAATACGATAAACAAGCTGCTCTCTACATTGTTGCAAATCCAATGTTTCATGCTAGAACAAAACACATAGAGATTGATTGCGACTGGTGTGTGCTTATTCACACACCTTTTTCTGGCCATATTAAGACCAAAACAGACACAAACTAACCATAAATGCCAAAGATATTGTGTTTTTGTGTTTGTGATCGTGCAGGAACGGATATTTCAGAAATTGGCAAAAATCAGGCCAAAAAGGACAAAAACTAGCACGAGTTTGGAAAACGTGTCAAAAGCCAAAGCCGGGAAAGCAAATTACCACTTTTGAGCTCAGATTGTCAAAAATACACCTTGTGGAATCACAAAATGTCAAAAATAGTCCTTAGAGCAAAAGTTTGCAAAATTGGCAGAAATGGTCCCTCAAGTTTGGAATTTATGGCCCCTGAGCATTGGATTTTGGAAGAAAAAGTCAACAATGGTCCTTGGGAATTCACAAGTGTCACTATTGGTCCCTGTGTGAAAAGTTTGAAGAATTACAAGTTTAGTCCCTGAAGTTTCATATTTGACATAATTGGTCCCTGAGAATTTCAAATGTCAAAAATATCAAATATGGTCCTTGTATTATTCAAGCTTGGCAAAAATAAGCCCTTTGTGAACTTTGGAAAAGTTACATGATCAGCCCCTTAAAAATCAGTAAATTACAACATTGATCCTTGTATTAATTTCCAAACCAAACGGACTCCTTTTATTACTATGTCCAAAAACAAATCCAATCCATAAACCAAACACACCAAAGCCTGATCCACAAACACACTCACCCTTATACCCCCTAATCCAGTCCACTCGACACAAGCCCAACACCCTCACCAGCCCATTCCACCCCGTTTTATTTATTCCCACTAATAAATCCCACCAGTCAAACCCCGTTTGACCATCACCTTTCCCTCCCTTCGTCCCAACTTGTGCCTGCAACCATCACATCCACCTCCCCCACCATCACCATCACATCCACCGCCCAAACCCACTATCCACCTAACAAAACAACAGCATTAAATGCAGCCCCCCCCCAATTGCAGTTCCACAGAGCAAATTGCCTCATCCTGTTTTCCCGCCAAAATACATGGATGGTGGAGATTTAATCCTAGTGATCCAAGGGCTAAATTTATTGCTGGGATATGATCAGAGGGTCCCAATGAACCCTATTGGAGCAGTATAAGAGGAGAAGAGAAGCAAAGGACCCAATGTGTCGTTTTTAGCTTAATTTTATTTAATTTCAAAATTAAAGTCATTTCTGTTTCTAAGTGTTAGTTCCAAGTTGTAATCTGAGTTTTCTTAGTGTAATTCAGAGTTTTCATAATAAAAGTTTCACTTTCTTAGTTTATATTCAAGTTTGCAGTTTTAAGTTAATTTCTCAATTTTTAGCTTAAAAGTTGTTAAGGTGCTATTTTTTAAGTTCCATCAAGCTTATTTGGGTAAAGCATAAGCTTTAAGAAAGTTAGAATTCAGTTACATAGATTTCCATTCAAAAAACTTAAAAATACAAAAAAAAAATAAGAAAAATAATAAAAAATAAATAAAAATATGGTTAAGTAGTACTCAAAAGCTTGTACAAGCTGTTTAAAAGATTGGTTAGGTCTAAATTAGTGAAACACAACTTTAGTGTACATCATTATTGCTATATCAGTTGAAAAAGAAAAAGAAAATCACAAAAAATTACCTTTGCACTAGACTATGGAAGCATTGGAAGTTGCCTGCAATGGAGGGGCAAGAAGGACTTTACCAGCTTATTCCCTGAATAAGTTGGAGCTTGTTGCAGTAAAAGAGGCCCTAGTAAAAGCTAGGTTCAGGTGAAAGTTCTTTGTTTTCATAAACTTGGATATTTATTGTAAAAGTGCTTAATCTATGTTAGTAGGTAATAGTGCTTATTTGTTGTCTATTTTTGCTTATTCTGTTTTAATATTACTTATTAGAAAGATTTCAGTCCATAGTTTAAGCTTTAGCCTAAAGTCTCTTAAGATTTCATAAAAACCACCAATTCAAAGCACTGTTTGGATTAGCTGATTTCACTATGACACAAGTTGTTATTGTTGTTGTTCTCAGTTGAGAAATATCACACTAGGTTCATTGAGGATAGTCAAACCTTAAAACTCAGTACTAATTCATCAAAAAGTCAAAATTAGATTAGTAGCTCATTAAGTAGTTCACTGTTGGAATTTTAGGAATCATCTCTCATCAACTCAGTGTATTAGTTGTTAATTTAGTTTAAAATCATAACATATCAACTTAATATATCATAATCAGTAAGTAGGAGTCATTAGAATCTCAAATAAGCCAACTTAGGTGTTCATTACAAAAAGTCAAATTGCATAGTTTTAAGAAATTCTCAAATTTTCCAAGAATTTTCCAGATTTTAGTTTTCACAATTAAGCTTTGAACTTTTTGGAGGATAAAATACACCAGCTTAACTTGTGGAATCCACTTTCAGATTATTTTTAGGATTTTATTTAAGGGCTTATTCAACTGCTTAATTAAGCCTGCAGGGAGAGTACCTCCCCTGTACCAGGAAATTGGTCCAATTCCATTAGCTCATCCTGGTCACACCTGTGGACCCCAGCCCCCACCCATTAGCTTTTTAGATAGCTTATTAGTCCATCTCAATAGTACAGTGCTTATCTTGGGCTTAAGTGCCCTTGTCCATAGCTTATTGACCCCTGCTAGTTGCCCTGATCACCACCAAGACCCTGTGCACCCAGTCCAAATCACCCTACTTCATAAGCTTCTACTTGGCTTATTAGTAGACCTTAGGGTCTGCTTATTGGCTTTTTGGAAAGCTTACCAGGCCACCTTTTTATATCAACCTTTATTTTGGACTCTTGGTCACTTTTGTAGACCCCACATAGGGCTGTACTTTAGCTATTTTGGCCTGTTTTGGCATGTGTGATTTGGATTGCTTATTTCTGTCCTCTGGCTTATTTCTTTGTGTTTGTTGGCTCATTTCAGCTTATTTGTGTGCTTCTTAGTTAATTATAGCCTATTTTACCATTTGTAGCTTATTGTATAAAAATTCCAACTATTTAGCTTATTAGAATATATGTCATATCTTTGGTTTGCACACTGCTTATTATTAAGCTTAAAAGAAGTTGTTTTCATAAAAGTTGTATATTTTCAGTATAAAAATAGTTGTGTAAAAGAAAAATAAGAAAAATCAAAATTATAAAAAAAGTGATAGCTTTTATTTAAGCCATTTGGCTTATTTTTCTGCTTTTTCAAAAAGTAAATTCCAATTTTATATTTTCCTAAGTTTCTTATATATTAAAATAGTTTAATAAAAATATTGTGTTTTTGTGTTTGCGATCGTGCAGTAACGGATATTTAAGAAATTGGCAAAAATCAGGCCAAAAAGGACAAAAACGAGCACGAGTTTGGAAAACGTGTCAAAAGCCAAAGCCGGGAAAGCAAATTACCACTTTTGAGCTCAGATTGTCAAAAATACACCTTGTGGAATCACAAAATGTCAAAAATAGTCCTTCAAGCAAAAGTTTGTAAAATTGGCAGAAATGGTCCCTCAAGTTTGGATTTTAACAGAAATGGCCCCTGAGCATTGGATTTTAGAAGAAAACGTCAACAATGGTCCTTGGGAATTCACAAGTGTCGCTATTGGTCCCTGGGTGAAAAGTTTGAAGAAATTACAAGTTTAGTCCCTGAAGTTTCGGATTTAACATAATTGGTCCCTTGGAATTTCAAATGTGGAAAATATCAAATATGGTTCTTGTATTATTCAAGCTTGGCAAAAATGAGCATTTTGTGAACTTTGGAAAAGTTACATGATCAGCCCCTTAAAAATCAGTAAATTCCAACATTGGTCCTTGTATTAATTTCCAAACCAAACGGACTCCTTTTATTACTAAGTCCAAAAACAAATCCAATCCACAAACTAAACACACCAAAACCTGATCCACAAACACACTCACCCTTATACCCCCTGATCCAGTCCACTCCACACAAGCCCAACACCCTCACCAGCCCATTCCACCCCGTTTTATTTATTCCCACTAATAAATCCCACCAGTCAACCCCGTTTGACCATCACCTTTCCCTCCCTTCACCCCAACTTGTGCCTGCAACCATCACATCCACCTCCTTCACCATCACCATCAAATCCACCGCCCAAACCCACTATCCACCTAACAAAACAACAGCATTAAATGCCACTCCCCCCCCCCCAATTGCAGTTCCACAAAGCAAATTGCCTCATCCTGTTTTCCCGCCAAAATACGTGGATGGTGGAGATTTAATCCTAGTGATCCAAGGGCTAAATTTATTGTTGGGATATGATCAGAGGGTCCCAATGAACCCTATTGGAGCAGTATGAGATGAGAAGAGAAGCAAAGGACCCAGTTTGTCGTTTTTAGCTTAATTTTAGTTAATTTCAAAATTAAAGTCATTTCTGTTTCTAAGTGTTAGTTCCAAGTTGTAATCTGAGTTTTCTTAGTGTAATTCAGAGTTTTCATAATAGAAGTTTCACTTTCTCAGTTTATATTCAAGTTTGCAGTTTTAAGTTAATTTCTCAATTTTTAGCTTAAAAGTTGTTAAGGTGCTATTTTTAAGTTCCATCAAGCTTATTTATGTAATGCATAAGCTTTAAGAAAGTTAGAATTCAGTTACATAGATTTCCATTCAAAAAACTTAAAAATACAAAAAAATAAGAAAAATAATAAAAAATAAAAATATGGTTAAGTAGTACTCAAAAGCTTGTACAAGCTGTTTAAAAGATTGGTTAGGTCTAAATTAGTGAAACACAACTTTAGTGTACATCATTATTGCTATATCAGTTGAAATAGAAAAAAAAATCACAAAAAAATTACCTTTGCACTAGACTGTGGAAGCATTGGAAGTTGCCTGCAATGGAGGGGCAAGAAGGACTTTACCAGCTTATTCCCTGAATAAGCTAGAGCTTGTTGCAGTAAAAGAGGCCCTAGTAAAAGCTAGGTTCAGGTGAAAGTTCTTTGTTTTCATAAACTTGGATTTTTAGTGTAAAACTGCTTAATCTATGTTAGTAGGTAATAATGCTTATTTGTTGTCTATTTTTGCTTATTATGTTTTGATATTGCTTTTTAGAAAGATTTCAGTCCATAGTTTAAGCTTTAGCCTAAAGTCTCATTAGATTTCATAAAAACCACCAATTCAAAGGACTGTTTGGATTAGCTGATTTCACTATGACACAGGTTGTTACTGTTGTTGTTCTCAGTTGAGAAATATCACACTAGGTTCATTGAGGATAGTCAAACCTTAAAACTCAGTACTAATTCATCAAAAAGTCAAAATTAGATTAGTAGCTTGATGAGGCGAAAAATGATCCGTTTTTAGGGGGTCATTTAAGCCCGAATTCGAATTTATTTGATCAAATATTGCCCTAAATCATTCCTTTTGTGATTTTAGGTACTTTGGGAGTGAAATTTGGAAAAGGAAGCAATTCGGACGTTTTTGGAGCACAAAAGTGAAGAAAACGCCAAAGTCTTAATTTTCCATGCTGGGAACAGTAGGTGACGGCGTCAAGAGTAACTCCCTGACGGCGTCAAGAGCAAAATTCCATGACGATCCTTGTACATATTGTTTTGGGACGATTGGGACTCATGGGTAAAGTACTTATTTTATGGAGTAATGGGGAAGAACATCATATATTACCCCCATATGTACGTTAATCTTAAAAGTGCTCCAAGTGTTTTGATTATCTTGATTCGAGTCATTAGTTTAGTTAATTGTAAAGTATGTAAAGATTCAAGTGTAAGGGGAATTATCATCCCCTATGATGTATTATTTTGGATGGTAGGGTAAGAGAGTATGCAAAAAAAAAAAAAAAAAAATCGAAAAAAAACACAAGAAAAAGAAAAGAAAAAAAAAATAGAAAAAAAAAAGAAAAGAGAAAAACATACGGACTACCATCTCTTTTCATTCTATGTTCATTTTATGTTTTTGTTATTTTTCATTTATTAGCTTAAGTCGAGTCTAGTCTTGGCTTAGCAACGCCACGTTGTACATGTAATTAACCAAGATTATTAACTCGCCACCAGTAAAACTTCCTTTATCCAACAAAACCGTGTATTTCATATCCCTACACCTAACGTTACAACCCTTTTAAAAGACCTCTTTGATAGTTTATCCTAGGTGCTTACGCCATGTGGTGGAGGTTTGATCCTTTCCCAAGCCTATGGTAATCTATTTTGCTATGACATGTAGTGAGAGATATCTTCCGTTTCCATATTGTAATTTACACTTTATTACACCCGAGAGATGTGAGTATCTAAACACTATTTGTGAGGTGCTAGTGTATGACCTCCGTGCTTGTCTATTGGTCTTTAGTGGAACGATTATTTATTGTAATTACTTTTATATTAGTGTTAAATGACCCCTAACTTGTATTTTGACTAGAATAAAAGCGCATTTGCTTGAGGACAAGCAAATCTCAAGTGTAAGAGTATATGATGAGGCGAAAAATGATCCGTTTTTAGGGGGTCATTTAAGCCCGAATTCGAATTTATTTGATCAAATATTGCCCTAAATCGTTCCTTTTGTGATTTTAGGTACTTTGGGAGTGAAATCTGGAAAAGGAAGCAATTCGGACGTTTTTGGAGCACAAAAGTGAAGAAAATGCCAAAGTCTTAATTTTCCATGCTGGGAACAGTAGGTGACAGCGTCAAGAGTAACTCCCTGACGGCGTCAAGAGCAAAATTCCATGACGATCCAGAAGAGATTTGACGGCGTCATGAAGGTAGGGCGTCAAGAGTAAAAGTCATGACGGCCTGGAAATGATTAAGTCTTGACGGCGTCAAATGTAGATCAAGGCAGTCCGAGAATAGTTTTGGCGGTGAGGTGACGGCGTCACAATGTTTGTCTTGACGCCGTCAGACCCCTTTTCCTATATATAGTTTTCTAATTTTTCACATTTAAAAAGAGAAGTTTTGGGAGAAACCCTAAGTACGATTTTGGTGTAACTTTACAGGTTTTTCAAGGGTTCCAACCCCTTGATACCTTGCATGTGTAATCAAGATAAGTGTTCTTTTAATTCAATCAATATGTCTATGTGTTGGTTGTCTATATCTTGTTCTTGTCTTAATTCCATCATGCTAGGCTAGATCTATCTTGTGTTTGCTTAGATCTAATGAAACCTGGATGTTGATTATGTGGTGATTACTTGTTTATTCTTGTCTTGGATGATTGATTTATATGTTAGGCTTAAGAAAACTGGCAGATCTCCAATTGGTAACATGTTTGAACGTCGCACTAGGTCTTTATTGGTTGTATTTAATGCATGAGCCACTGTTTACAATCCCTATAGTTGTGCTGGGCATGGTGTAGGAGGAGATAAGAGCTCACAGAATTGGGGAGTTAAGTGTGCCACCCCATGAATGGTATTAAGGAATACGATCCGTCATCCATGCAATTATAACGAGTAATTAACGTGTAAAAGATGTCTAGGGAGTAGGGAAATCTAAGTAAACACATTTTCTCCAATTACTGCTCACAACTTTAGTATAAATTAGTTTATTTTCATTTCTAGTATTTTATTTTGATTGCATCTTAGTATTGGGTTAGTTGATTAGCAACTAATTCCGCCCAAATCCTTCAAACCCGAGATTTTAAATTGCTTTCTAAAATATATAAAAATACAAAAAGAATCTTCCCTCACCTTTAGAACTAGTATTTAGGCTTTCTAATCCTAGCGACACTATTCCTAGCTGAACGATCAATCCCCCGGTACTTGTCACTATACTATACTACAACGATCAGGTACACTGCCTGGTGGGGGTTGTAAGCTTCTCAAGATCCCTTGAGAGGTAAAGCCTGGTGCAATTCCCACGCATCAAGTTTTTGGCGCCGCAGCCCGGGGAATAGTTATTGTCTAGGTTAGAATTTCTTTTTATTCGGTCTACTTGATAGATTCCTTTCTAGTAAGATTTTATTTTTATTTTTTGTTTTTCTTTAGTCTATCTTATTTCTTTGTGTCTTTGTTCGTAACTCTTCACCACCCAACATCATGGAAGGTGGTAACATCTTTGAACCCGTCATCCCACCACAACAAAACCCACCATTAGAACCCCTTAGGCCCCGAACCTTAGGAGAGTATTCCCGACCTAGCCACCAAGGCTACCGAAACACCATTGAGCTCACCGGAGCCAATGTGACCCCCTTGCGATCCGACACCATCCGGTTGGTGCAAAGCGGATGTGCATTCCATGGACTTCGTTCCGAAGATCCAAACCAACATCTTAAGGACTTCCTCAAAATCGTAGATTCCATAGACCTAGGTGTTGAAACTAGAGAGACTACCCGTTTACGCCTATTCCAATTCTCTCTACGGGATCAAGCTAGTCAATGGCTTGAGCGTTTACCCGCGGGATCCATCACCACATGGGATAACCTCACCAATCGCTTCCTTACTCAATTCTTCCCACCGGGGAAGACTGCAATGCTTAGAAATGATATTCTGATGTTTGAACAGCAGTAGGGTGAAACTTTCTACGAAGCTTGGGCCCGTTTTAAGGATCTCCTCCATAAGGTGCCTCATCATGGTGTAAACCTTTGGTTATTAGTCCAGATTTTCTACGACCATGTTGACTATCACACTAAGCGCACAATTGATAGGGCCGCGGGAGGTAAACTGCGTGATAAGAATGCCGAGGAGTCTTGGGCAGTTATCGAGGAGCTCGCCACTGATAATCAGGAGATGTGGGAGTTTAATCATACAGTAAAAGCGGCTATCAATGCAGTCTCAACATCTGGAGGGACCACCGAAATCCCCGATGAACTCCTATGCAAACTCGAAGCAAAAGTTGACTATTTTGAGGAAAGGCAAAGGAGGCCTTTAAGTCCTAGACGAGTTACTGTCAATTCTGTCTCGAAACCAACTCCGGCACCATTATCTGAGTCACCTTCCAGAGAGAAGGTCGAGACTTTTCAGAACTATACCCCACCCTGTTCCCCTCCCAAGGAACTTAGCTCGGAGTTTGAAGCTAGGATGAGAGAATATATGGCAACTCACTCAGATCGGCTTGCTAGATTCGAGGAAGCAGTTTATAAGAAAAAAGAGGCGATGCAGGAGAAAATGAATGAGATGATGAGTCTATTAGAGGAGTATGCCAACCAGAGAACCCCCGAACGAATACTACTAAGGAAAGAAAGCGCCACTCCCACCACCCAATTTGTTAACTCCATCACCATTGTCCATAAAGATAACGAGAAGGTAGAAACTCCTGCTAAACAGACCTTAGAAAAACCACCAGAATCCCAACCTTTGAGTTACTACCTGAAACATGATATAAACAAAAACACCATAACAAATTGGATTAAGGGTGATGGGCGTAACCAACCCTCCAGACAGGTTTCTGAGAAAGAGGAAGAAGTGAAAGATGAGTATGATACGCTTCCTGGAGGATCAGTATTCGAGAGGCTATTGGTACAAAAAGTGGCTACTAAGCAGGTAGCATGTGGGAACTTTGAGATACCAACAAGCATCGGGGACTTGAAACATCTTAGTGCTTTCGCCGACCAAGGATCGGAAGTAAATCTTATGCCCCTAACTATTTACATCCAACTAACGTAAAAAATGCCAGCCCCTACTCGTGTTAGGTTATCTCTCGTTGGACACTCGTACGTATACCCCCTAGGAATCGCAGAAGATGTATTAGTTAATGTCGCAGGATTCATGTACCCCGTCGATTTTATGATCATCGATGATAAAGGAGATGGGTGCATGCCAATAATCCTTGGGGCACCATTTCTCGCCACTGCTAGGGCTGTCATTAAGTATGAAGGTAGGAAGATTGAGCTTAAATCT
The DNA here is from genome assembly GCA_030686995.1 of Artemisia argyi. Taxonomy (NCBI): domain Eukaryota; kingdom Viridiplantae; phylum Streptophyta; class Magnoliopsida; order Asterales; family Asteraceae; genus Artemisia; species Artemisia argyi. The sequence goes on from CM060699.1 coordinate 86,460,411, forward strand.
GGAAAAAGAAAGATTAGCTTTCCCATGACCCCGCGAAGTGGGTATGAGAATTTAAGTTGAAGAAAGATCAAAAACAACATTGGCACGACACCCATTCGTGTTCAGAATAAAATTCTTGCATGGGAGGCAAGAATCAAAAGCTATAAGAAAGCCAAAAATGAAAGAAGAAAAAGCAATAAGGTTCAGGTCGAAGTCGAACATACTCGACCCGCAGAAAATCATATACCATTTGAGGAAGGGAACTTGGTACTCTTGAGACACTTGGAAACAACAATACCACCCGATAAACCAAGTCCTTGGTGGTATGGGCCATTCACAATCGAAGGTGTGAGCCAAGATGGGGTAGCTAACTTGAGAAGTAAATTAGGTGGAATGGTAATTGCGAGTATCGACAGATTGAGGCACTACCACCATAACAGTAATGATCGCAACTACATGGGGTATATCATTTCAAGGGATGAGGTCACGTAGTAACCCATGACCTTGAGTCTAGCTACAAGACTCGTAAATAAAGAAAAGCGCTTCTTGGGAGGCAACCCATGTTTTGTGTGATTTTATTTGTTTGTTTGTTATTTGCTTCCGTATGCATGCTTAATTTTTATTGTTTGTTGATCATGTTTCGCAATTAAAAAAGTGGAAATACTTTACTTTGTTGTTTTAGCCTAGTCTTAACTCCACCTAAAAGTATTTTTTGCAAAAGATAAGTGTAAGGGGAAACCCCAAATATGTTTTTAAGAAACAAACCGATCATGATTCTCCACAATATTAAATGAACATGTATATTCGTATTTGTTAGAGTCAAATGCTTGTATTGAGTCATAATGAAGTTTTGCAGGATTTTCCAGGAAGTAGGACCAAGTTTTTCCAGAAATTTTCCGAAAACTTAACATAAGAATTTTTGCAGGTCAATTCTGACGGCGTCAGGAGTTTACTCTTGACGGCGTCAGGTGTAAAAATCTGGAAATTTTACCAGTTTTGTTTTTCTAACGGAGTCTTATGGTTTTTGTGAATTATTAAGTTTTATAATCTCCAAGAGATCTGCAAACTTCATTCCACAAGCATTATATCTTATCTTGTTTTCTAGGATTTAGTAACTTATATAGGATGCCGCCGATTTTACGCGAGGTTGTCTTGTCTATTTTCTCAGGTTTTACAGGTTGTGTATGACAAGAAGATGACTTATATTCTGGATGGGAAGCTTTGATTGTTCATTTTCTTGGAGGAAGATTTAACCTGGCCACCTTATTATCCATACCGAGCGAATCAGGGGAGTATTTGATTTCATTCTCTTTACTTTTTCACTTTTACATTCTTTACTTGAACATTGGGGACAATGTTCATCTTAAGTGTAAGGGGAGGGTAAAAAGATGATACCTTATATATGCACTTTTCGCTTGAGTTTGTTTTGTTTAATGGTAGATGTGTAATAAAACTATGAGAAATACTTGTTAGTGTAATTTTAGCGCCAAATTTAAAATTTTTTACAACATTTAGGAGTGAAACTTTAGCCATAGCAAGCGTCTCATGGATAGGAGATTGTATGACTAGCACATAACCGTATATTCAGAAAAATTTTCCACCCAAATATGTGAGGTTCGCCTTTAGATTTGATAGGAAAAGCATTTACTATTAGTGCTTATGAGTGTACCGGTAGCATTTAGATTCTAGAACTTGCGTTAGTGATGCATCCCGAGACCGCTAGTGAGACTACATTCGTGTAGTAGGATTTACTACATGATAAGATGCATTAAGATCATCCCTATGTTAAACCCGTATCATGATTACTTGACCATTTAAGTCATATTACTTGGCTAGTTAAGTCAACTAATTTTTCCCACACCCTTAGCGTTGTACTCATTTTTAGTACACGAAACCCCTAGTACACCCCTCCGAGCCTATCTTTTCATTTCTAACTTTAAGCATTTTACTTAAAGGAAGAATTTGTTACACCCCACTTAAATGTACAACCAAATCGCCTTAGCCTTCCGTGTATGCGCTCATTTTTAGTGCATTATTGTTATTTGTTAAACCCTAAATTAACTATCTAATTGATTACATGGTTGCTAAGTCGAGTCATATCCTTGTACATATTGTTTTGGGACGATTGTGACTCATGGGTAAAGTACTTATTTTATGGAGTAATGGGGAAGAACATCATATATTACCCCCATATGTACGTTAATCTTAAAAGTGCTCCAAGTGTTTTGATTATCTTGATTCGAGTCATTAGTTTAGTTAATTGTAAAGTATGTAAAGATTCAAGTGTAAGGGGAATTATCATCCCCTATGATGTATTATTTTGGATGGTAGGGTAAGAGAGTATGCAAAAAAAAAAATCAAAAAAAAAACACAAGAAAAAGAAAAGAAAAAAAAATAGAAAAAAAAAAAAAGAGAAAAACATACGGACTACCATCTCTTTTCATTCTATGTTCATTTTATGTTTTTGTTATTTTTCATTTATTAGCTTAAGTCGAGTCTAGTCTTGGCTTAGCAACGCCACGTTGTACATGTAATTAACCAAGATTATTAACTCGCCACCAGTAAAACTTCCTTTATCCAACAAAACCGTGTATTTCATATCCCTACACCTAACGTTACAACCCTTTTAAAAGACCTCTTTGATAGTTTATCCTAGGTGCTTACGCCATGTGGTGGAGGTTTGATCCTTTCCCAAGCCTATGGTAATCTATTTTGCTATGACATGTAGTAAGAGATATCTTCCGTTTCCATATTGTAATTTACACTTTATTACACCCGAGAGATGTGAGTATCTAAACACTATTTGTGAGGTGCTAGTGTATGACCTCCGTGCTTGTCTATTGGTCTTTAGTGGAACGATTATTTGTTGTAATTACTTTTATATTAGTGTTAAATGACCCCTAACTTGTATTTTGACTAGAATAAAAGCGCATTTGCTTGAGGACAAGCAAATCTCAAGTGTAAGGGTATATGATGAGGCGAAAAATGATCCATTTTTAGGGGGTCATTTAAGCCCGAATTCGAATTTATTTGATCAAATATTGCCCTAAATCGTTCCTTTTGTGATTTTAGGTACTTTGGGAGTGAAATCTGGAAAAGGAAGCAATTCGGACGTTTTTGGAGCACAAAAGTGAAGAAAATGCCAAAGTCTTAATTTTCCATGCTGGGAACAGTAGGTGACGGCGTCAAGAGTAACTCCCTGACGGCGTCAAGAGCAAAATTTCATGACGATCCAGAAGAGATTTGACGGCGTCATGAAGGTAGGGCGTCAAGAGTAAAAGTCATGACGGCCTGGAAATGATTAAGTCTTGACGGCGTCAAATGTAGATCAAGGCAGTCCGAGAATAGTTTTGGCGGCGAGGTGACGGCGTCACAATGTTTGTCTTGACGCCGTCAGACCCCTTTTCCTATATATAGTTTTCTAATTTTTCACATTTAAAAAGAGAAGTTTTGGGAGAAACCCTAAGTACGATTTTGGTGTAACTTTACAGGTTTTTCAAGGGTTCCAACCCCTTGATACCTTGCATGTGTAATCAAGATAAGTGTTCTTTTAATTCAATCAATATGTCTATGTGTTGGTTGTCTATATCTTGTTCTAGTCTTAATTCCATCATGCTAGGCTAGATCTATCTTGTGTTTGCTTAGATCTAATGAAACCTAGATGTTGATTATGTGTTGATTACTTGTTTATTCTTGTCTTGGATGAATGATTTATATGTTAGGCTTAAGAAAACTGGCAGATCTCCAATTGGTAACATGCTTGAACGTCTTAAGAAACATGAACCGATGCGCACTAGGTCTTTATTTTCAGTATTATAATTTTAGGAATTATCTCTCATCAACTCAGTGTATTAGTTGTTAATTTAGTTTAAAATCATAACATATCAACTTAATATATCATAATCAGTAATTAGGAGTCATTAGAATCTCAAATAAGTCAACTTAGGTGTTCATTACAAAAAGTCAAATTGCATAGTTTTAAGAAAAGCTCAATTTTTCCAAGAATTTTCCTGATTTTAGTTTTCACAATTAAGCTTTGATCTTTCTGGAGGATAAAATATACCAGCTTAACTTGTGGAATCCATTTCAGATTATTTTTAGGATTTTATTTAAGGGCTTATTCAACTGCTTAATTAAGCCTGCAGGGAGAGTACCTCCCCTGCACCAGGAAATTGGTCCAATTCCATTAGCTCATCCTGGTCACACCTGTGGACCCCAGCCCCACCCATTAGCTTTTTAGATAGCTTATTAGTCCATCTCAATAGTACAGTGCTTATCTTGGGCTTAAGTGCCCTTGCCCATAGCTTATTGACCCCTGCTAGTTGCCCTGATCACCACCAAGACCCTGTGCACCCAGTCCAAATCACCCAACTTCATAAGCTTCTGCTTGGCTTATTAGTAGACCTTCGGGTCTGCTTATTGGCTTTTTGGAAAGCTTACCAAGCCACCTTTTTAGATCAACCTTGAGTTTGGACTCTTGGTCACTTCTGTGGCCCCACATAGGGCTGTACTTTGGCTATTTTGGCCTGTTTTGGCATGTGTGATTTGGATTGCTTATTTCTGTCCTCTGGCTTATTTCTTTGTGTTTGTTGGCTCATTTAAGCTTATTTGTGTGCTTCTTTGTTAATTATAGCCTATTTTACCATTTGTAGCTTATTAGTAGCTTATTGCATAAAAATTCCAACTATTTAGCTTATTAGACCATCTGTCGTACTCTTTGGTTTGCACACTGCTTATTATTAAGCTTAAAAAAAGTTGTTTTCATAAAAGTTGTATATTTTCAGTAGTAAAATAGTTGTGTAAAGGAAAAATAAGAAAAATCAAAAATATAAAAGAAGTGATAGCTTCTATTTAAGCCATTTGGCTTATTTTTCTGCTTTTTCAAAAAGCAAATTCCAATTTTATATTTTTCCTAAGTTTCTTATATATTAAAATAGTTTAAGGAAAATTTTTATAATTTTCTAAGTATATTTAGTATTTATAATAATTAATTTAAGTTTAATTAGTTTTAATTAAAAAACCAACAAATTAATTTTCATTCTGCATATTTATAAGCAAAAGTACCTTTTTATATTTTTTTTCTAGCTTGTATAATTAATAAAGAATTTCTAGAAAAAAATTCATAATTTTTACTGTTCATTTAGTATTTTTTATAATTAAATTAGTTTAAATAGATTTTAATGATTAAATAAGTAAATAATTAGTAAAATAGCTTAAATATAATTTTTATAAACTTTTTATAATTTTTTAGGATTCTTTTAATGGTTAATTAGTCTTATAAAAATTTTCATAATTTTCTAAGTCCTTTTAGTATTTTTCTTAAATTTAAATTAGTTTTAATTAATTAATAAATAGTTTTTAATTAATATTAAATAATAAAATAATCAAAAAAATAATTTTCTTTACATTAAAATTTTATTTTAATATTAAGTTTGGAAAAAAATCATTTTCACCCCCTCTAGTTTAAATTTGCTTAAAACTCACCTTTTTCTCCGTACGTAATCGTATCTGTTTTTAATTCAGTTTACGTTTATACATATCTGTATTCCTGTAATTGTTAATACTGTTAATCTTAATCATTCCAGTAGCGTAAATCAACTCCAAATCATTATTTGTTACTTTCCCAAATCACTGAATCACTCAAACATTCTCAAAACATAATTTCAATCTCGTTGGGACATAACGACCCGTGAACACACTGTGCTTTCAACGGATCATAAATTGATCACTACTCCCACTCAGGCTTGACCTGTTGACCATTCCTGGTTGATCTGTTAGGTTGGTTTGGGAGGAGTCAGCCACTATGTTAGAGATCAACTCAAAATGGTCAAGTTCTGCCTTCCTATATTTCAACTAAAGATCAGCTTGCAGATGTGTTTACTAAGGTTTTGCCAGTTGATCAACATTCAAAGCTTCTATCCAAGTTGGGAGTTTCAAGTTCCTCCAACTCACAACATGAGGGGGAGTGTCAAAGAGAGAAAGGCTGAGAAGGCAATACCATCAATAGTATAGGGACTTCATTTGTAAATATTTCATAATATAGTTTAGTTAGTTAAACAGTGTATATAAACACTCTTTGTATCTCATTTACAATCTAATCAATGAGAATCATTTCCTAATTGTTCTGTGTGTGAAATGTGTATTCTCTCAATTCATTACTGTAAAAAAAAGGCGGCCACCGGAGGTAGAATGACCTCTAACGAGGAGGTTGCAGTGGTAACTGTATGATTTGTTTGCTGTGGTTGAAAAAAAGAAAAGAAGAATAGGCTTCTCTGAATGGTGAGAGGTAAGTTTTTTAGGCCTTCCCTAACAAGAGTCATAAATGTGCAAGTTTGGGCCCACACAAGTTAGCAGACAACTCAATAAGAGGCAAAGAAACAGCCCAGTCTTTAATTGATGGTAATGGTATGATGCAATGTCAGATATAGTTAGCTGAGGTAAGGTCGAAAATTTCATGAAGTTACCATGTTACTCAAAGAGTTGCTAACACTAAGTGTAATAGTCACCATTCACTTTGAGGGCATTAATATTAAATGCATGACACTTTTTAAACTACAACGATACTCGATCACTTTGTGGTTCACTAAATGTGCTAGCCGGTGACCTTGGAGGAGTACAAAAGAACGGTTTCGGGGGGGGGGGGGGGGGGACTTCTAATACTTACGTGCTTACCTCTAACATTTTGATAACTTCATTAATGGATGGCCTTTGCTTTGGATCAGTTTGTATGCACCATAAACCAACTATTTTCGTCTTTCTAGCGTATTTGTTTTCCTCTATAGTTGTTACACCATCTAATAAGTTCTTGTCTCTCTTAAGACGGTTGTAAATCCAACTAGAAAAATATATTTCACTCGTATGCCCATATGCAACACCAACATCAACTTTTTTTCTTCCGCCAATCATTTCAAGTATTAGCATCCCGTAACCATACACATCTTTATGGGATACCCCTCCAAAATTTATATTAAAAACTTCTGGGGTAATATACCGAATGGTGCCTCTATCCTCTATCATAGAAACAATACTCTCATTCCTTGAGTACAATTTAGCAAGGCCGAAATCTGCTATTTTGGGGCATAAATCCGCATCAAGGAGAATGTTATGTGACTTAATATCAAGATGCAAAATACGAGTGTTGCAGCCACAATACAAGTAGTCAAGACCTCATGCTATTCCAAGTGCTACCTCATACAACTTCTCTATTCCTAAGCGTTCGCTTGTGTTGGGAGGATCGGCGTGCGAGCATATAAACTTCTCCAATGATCCATTTGGCATGAATTCGTGTATGAGAGCCCTCTTTTGATAGTCGAAACAAAATCCCAAGAGAGTAACAATGTTTATATGAGAAGTCCTACCAATGCTTGCAACTTCGTTTATAAATTCTTGTCCGCTTGCTTTTGACGAGTTTAATACTTTTAGTGCCACAAGACGGCCATCATTTAACTTTCCTTTAAAGACAGTACCAAAACCTCCCTGTCCTAATTGTCCTAACTTCACTTGGAATGAGTTTGTTATTTTCTTGATATCATGATACTTGTATCGTTTCGTGGTCAAGGATCCATATTGCATGACAAATGCCTCAACACCTTTGTTGTCCTCAGTTTTATGCCTAAATTAAATAAGGCAACAAAAGTGTTCGATGAGGGTTTCCTAATGCAATAGATTATTAAGATGAACACAATTTCTAGTACAGCGGATCCCGCCTCCAATAACTGTGATGATTTAAAAAAATTGTAGTGCTTGTTACAGTTCTTTTAAATAATCAAAATACTTATATAATCAAGTCAAGAGTAGCTGTGCTTGTGTGCCGAAACCTCATTCTTTGTGTTATTTTAGAGGAGGTACAGGAGGATATATGTTAACTAAATAAATTAATAAGACTTACGTAGTTTCATTTTCGAATTGGTCTTGCGATCATCTGCATAACCACCAAACAAAGGTATATTAATTAAGGAACTTGTAGTTATATTTAATATCTTATTGAGAGAGAGAGAAATGAATTATGTGAGAGAGAATAGTGATTATGTGAGTCGAGGCACTTAGGAAATAGAGGGCAATACAATGGCAAGCAACTAGGGACTAATTACACCGGTGGGAAACGAAACTCGGCGGCATCGCTCATGTTTTTCAATTTTCCGGAATAGTGGGGAATGAGAAAGCTGTGGATGATATTTAAGAAGTACGGGACTGTGTTCGATATGTTTATGGTCCAAAGGAGACTTTGTAATGGTCAGAAATATGGTTTTTTTCGTTTCAAATATGTGAATAACTCGGAGGAGCTGCTGGGGAAGCTTCAAAAAATTAAAATAGGCAAAGAGTGGAGGAAGGTTTACGTGGCTTATGATAGAAAAAATACAAGCAATGTAGAACGGGGGGTGGGGGCAGAAGGATATGGGAGCAGGTTAAAAAATGCAGATAAAACTGTGAGGGTTGAACAAGATGTGAACATGGAAACACGTGGTAATAGGAGCTTCGCGGATGTTATCAATGGTGGTGGATATAGGGTTTCGAATAACAAAAGTAAGACAGGTGTAAAACCCTAAATTCCAAATTATTAATTTTACGTCTAAATTTGAATTTTTCCCTAAGTTATAAATATGGTTAATCAAGAACCTAAAAACTATATGTTATGAATTACAACAACCTAAAATGTGAACGACATTCAGATATATGTGATACGGGATAACATTTGAAACTTTGAAATGCGAATAATGTGTAATTACAAAGTACTGAAACTTATAACGTAAAGACTATGAATCTTCAATACTTATTTAATGCATTAAAGCTATAATATACGGAACTCTATCCTAAGTATTTAGAAACTTCGGCACACTCTTTCTTATTTATTTTGAGCATCACACATATACATGTATCAAGAGGACCCGATTTGTATTGTACACAACATTTATATATGAAATAAAGGTCTAAATACTTTTGATTTACAAACAAGTTTTGACCTTCCTTGACCCTCCTTAAACAGCCAAAAATCATCTCACATTTGCTCCCTTAATTCTCGGCAATTACCATTTGTATCTCAACCATTGCTTCTTATTTTGCTAACCGAATATCATAAGGGTCTAAGAAAGGAAATAGTGTAAATTACTTCCTAATCACCTCCCATAATCTCGGCTAACAATCACATTTTATTCCCTCTCTATCTCTTTTATATTACCGAATATCGTAGATAAAATAAACACACATATGAAACCCTAAACCAAAATTGGCAGCATAAATCTGGTTTCCTTCCATTCTATCCATCAAGATGGGTACAAGGCAACAAGGATGGTGGTTGATCGTGGTATTTGTTTCGAAGAAAGGTGATACGAGGAGGCATAGTAGAGTAGTAATCAGTTTTTGGTGCTCTAGTTTCGTTGGTGATCTGTTCGTGGGTACAATCATTGTTTTGGTGATCGTTGGGTTCTTTTTAGGTTCGATCGTATCTCGTCGAATCTTAGTGACCATGGTCGGTTGGTGTTCATACTCGCGACTTGTTCGTTTTGATTTATTCACGTTTCAGTTTGAGGTACCATCTATCGTTTCTGTTTCGAAACCTACTCGATATATATGTATACGTAATCTAATCAGAACCATGTTAAATGTATAGTAATAAGTATGTTAATATGATTATGAACGTCTCGTTAAATCTGTGATCGAACAAACATATATAATGCCACATAAGCTCGTGTATATTAAAGCTCATGAATGTCGATCTTGTTTCTGTATGGGATCCTTCGAACCTGTTTATTACATACATCTATGATATGAATTTTAGATTCTAATATGGTATATATACATGTGAATGTGTTGGCTAATATGGTATATATTGCATACGTCTATGTTAATATGATTTTTTAATTGATTCTAATATGGTATATATACATACGTCTATAAAAGTTGATAATAAACCTAAAATAATGAAGATGGGGCATGCATGTGTAGAGAGTATTTAAACAAGATGAAATCATGTGAATAAGTTTGTATGTGCCGTATACATATATAAATCTTGGGTCGCCGCGGCATAAATATTAATATCGTGTGTACGTTAATAAATTATATAAAATTATTACGACGGGTTCTAAAATTATTATCTTAACATAAATTTATTAAATAAACTTTAACATAATTTATTTGACGGTTTTAATATTAAATTTGATGTATGACCCTAAACTATTATATTGGTCATTTTAAGGTTAAATATTATAGATTGTCCATTATAACCTTAAGGTATAAAATTATTAAATACGGAAACTCACTAATTTGAGAAACTTACTATTTTTAGAAAGTTACTATTTTTGGAAAGCTGCTATAAAAGGAAAGTTACTAAAAATAGAAAGCCGACTAAAATGAGTAATCTGATTTAAAATAAGTTATTAATAATAAAACGATCATGAATTCGTGTAGATTCGCTGAAGAAGGAGTTTGCTTCCGATCTTTATGTTTCTGTTATGTTTGCACTTGCGGTCTAAGGTACATATATTCTAACCTTTCAATAAGGTTTCTTATGACTCATGATACGTTCCATTGCCACTATTATGATTTCTGATCTTTATACGCCTGATATCCTTGGTTCATTTGATAGTATGATTTCATATGAAGACCCTTTTAAAAATATAACCTGATGACTTTTGAGAAAAACTATTTTTGAAATGATTTCTGTGATTACGATATGATACCAGTTTTATATGAAGGTTTTATGAATTTTATGAAATGTGTTTTTAAAGGAATACTTTTACAATAAAAAGGTTTTAAATAATTTTTTAAAGTCCTTAATCTGTTTTATTCTCTAAGATTTCTCATGACTTTCTTTAACATATTTTGATTATTTAAATTCAAATTTTGAACCTTTGCTATGAACCCTTTTGCTATTATGCACCTTTGATTTGAACCTCATGATATGAATCTTTGATTTTGACCTTCGACTTGAACCATTGCTATAATTCCTTTGTATGATCCATATTTGATCGATCCATTTTTGTCATGATTTGCTTGATAATTGTTGCATGCTATAGTTCTTATTCTTATAGCATTCCTATGCTCTATTTGTTGCCCATTATTTGATTTATTTGTAGCCAGTCATGGGGAGTCCATGGCCTTGCCACTGATACGCCAGTGGTATTGACACTATCTGTGGAGGTGGGTTTTAGTCCACAGAGTTCCCTTTAAACTAGCTATTCAGACCTATATTTATTATTGTATATGTTTACTTAGCCTAGAGCTTTGTGCATATATATTTGTTTTTGCAGGGAGCGTATGGATGCATCCTAGGTACTTTGTTTTGTTTTGAATTTGGTGAATGGGTATGTGTGTGCGATACACTCCATTTCACATATGGTACATCGAGCTAGCTACTCTATGTACAATTTGATATATGATTGTTGGGCATTTCTGTTACTGCTACTATATATGTGATTCTTGTTGTTCTAACTTCTTTGATTCATTTGATATTCCTTATACTTATTCCCTTTGATCATATTCTTTTGATTCTATCATATGTTCCATATTCTTTGATATTCGTCTCAACAGGTTTGGTTAGATTTATTTCGGATTCACTTTCGTTTCCCTTTTGTTATTAGCTTTTGTTTGTTTATATCTGTTCACTGGGCTTTTTAAGCTCAGCCGTATTTCTTTTCTTGCGGCAGGTTTTTAGAAGGAAGCTGGGTTGGGTGAAGAGTGCTTATGAGCTCTTAGTGGACTACACTGTTGATAGCTCCCCAAGGATTAGAGATAGACTTAGAGATTCCTCTTTTGGTTCTTAGTTTGTAATTAGTTTGGAAGCTGTTATGCTTAGTTTAGCACCTTATCATTTATTAGATTTGTTTTGTAACCCTTGTATTATTTAATGTATTCCGCTTGCTTATGTTCTGATTCGACCCCATAATGTTACACTTTAGCCCTTTTTGGGTTGGGGTGTTACAACAGGAAACGGGAGCAGGGTGCATACGGGTAACAACGCAAATGTAGACAATCCTATTGGCGACCTAGGGAACGAAAGGGTTATTGAGGTTAGAGAGATGGACGTAAACAACGAGCTAATCACAAGAAGTGTGGTGGGGGAGGTAAAAGCAAGGTGTTTTATATTGAAACTACCCGTTTTGTGTGCGGAACAGGGGCTAAGTAAAATTGAAATAAAGTTACTTGGTGGCTTGGAAGTTTTGATGTTGATGGAGAATGAAGAAACGGTGTCCAACGTCTTAAAAGATACGGAGCATGGATTAAGGAGATGGGTACACAAAATGAGGAGAGGAGATAGCGTTCATAGGACAGCGGGGAGGATGACATGGATCAACATCATGGGGATCCCTGTCTCATGTTGGGGGGAGGAGTTGTTTAGGAAGATAGCTTCCCTGCATGGAACAATATTGGGGTTCCATAATTGTAGGCTCGAAGGGAATCAAAATGTCATATATGGCAGGGTACACATACATACGATAAATAAGGGCCTGATAAAGGAGGATTTGTACGTGAGAGTTAAAGGTAAAGTTCAAAAATTCAATGTCATGGAAGAAGTTAGGTATATCATAAACTTGGATATTCATGAGAACGTTAAGCTTAACCCCGATGAATACAAAGAGAATGATGGGAGTCATAAGGGTAACGAAAATGATATGCATATCGATGAAGAAGATGGTGACAGTCACAGTCCGGCCAAGGATTACGGTAGTCGGAATAATAGAGAAAATGAAGGGTCGAGTTACTAGGGAGAGATGAAGGTTTGTGATACTTTTGAGGATGAAAGTGATAGTTCCAAGAGTGTTGCAGATTGTAACACCCTCAAATTTAAGTTTGTCGCAGCGGAAAAGTAATTTGAGTGTTACGGTGAGGATCGAAGTTTTAACCACATAAAATGGTTTAAAAGAAACGTTTTGAAAATTATTTGTCATTTAAATAATAATTTTGATAAAAGATGAACCATTTGATTTAAAATCTTATGAAAAGATATAAAGGCTTGTAAAAATGACAAATTTAATTTTTACACCATTTTAATTTATCAGAGTAAATAAATGCCCACTCTGTGTCTTGTCCTGCTCCGTTAAATTACCTGAGATACACATGCTTAAAAGTGTCAACACAAAGGTTGGTGAGTTCATAGAGTTTTAGGAAAAACCCTTTATTTTGTTAGATTTCAGGAATATTTGGTATTGATAAAATACAAACAGTAATGAAACAAGTATCGAGTATATTCACAAATAAATCATATAAATATTCAATCACATTCAATAAAGAATCAATAATCTTAACATGAGCTGGAAACTCATGATACTAAATCAATCAGATATACAATTCACGTATGGTCAAACCTATACAGCTGTATCTAAATATATGTTGAAAACATACATTTTTCCTTTATAGATATTGCACCAAGCCTCGTGACACGCAAGACGTTAACAAAGGGGGTGTTCTATCAAATCAATGACAGATTTTGCCCTCTAATAATAGGTGATTTGCCAATTCCTATTTTTACTCAAATATAGTGTATCACGACTAATACGACTAACCATATGCATAATGGCATTCCATCAAGTATTAGTGGGATCGGAGGTCACTCCGACACAGGTTTCGAATCTGTTCACTATATTCGCGCTCACATAACAGTGATTAATGGCTAATGATTGAGGGACTATATGGCGATAAGCTAACTTAGGCAATATCAAGGACTAATGGGCTCATTTAGCATAACATCATGTAATCAAGTATCGTATCACAGTAATCAATTTGAAAATAGTATCGTTTGAGTATCAGAAATTTAGTTTGAAAGTATTATCGTTTGAGTATCAGAAATTCAGTTTGAAAATATTATCGTTTGAGTATCAGAAATTCAGTTTGAAAATATTATCGTTTGAGTATCAGAAATTCAGTTTGAAAGTATTATCGTTTGAGTATCAGAAATTCAGTTTGAAAATATTATCGTTTGAATATCAGAAATTCAGTTTGAAAATATTATCGTTTGAGTATCAGAAATTTAGTTGAGTATTTCGCCAGAAACATATATATATCACATATCACAATAATCGAATTGGAAACATATATCATCAGAGTATCAATATTTCAGTCAAGTAATTCATCAGTAAAATATATATATATATATATATATATATATATATATATATATATATATATATATATATATATATATATATATATATATCACATACCACAATAATCGCATTTTAAATCACAAATCATATTATTTTAATATCAATTAGGAAATTGATTTGAATCATGTATTTTATTTTATTTCATATACTTATCAAGTTATCAAAGTATATGTAAGCACGTATCTCCACCAATGAGTTTAAAACAATTATTGGAAATGGGGCTATGACTCACCTGGATTGATTTGGAAATGATGGAAAGTAAAGTAGAACGAGATTTATGGGAACGATTATGGAAACGTCTTTGATACGGAACCTGATAAATAAATTTATCAGAGAATATAACCAAATACTATTTGGTAAATACAAACGAATAACGAATAATTATTATTCGTTATGACGAATAGATGATGTGCAGTGAAATTATTGTGCCATGCATGATATGATAAAATACTTTATTTAAAATATCCATCGTAGTTTTACCTTTTTAATCGTAAATAATAATATTAACTTTTTAGATATCGTTATATATATTATTAACGTAAAAATAAATAATATATATATAAAACGTAACAGAATGCATATGACGTGATGGTTGCCGTAAATTGAAAAATAAAATAAGAATGTCAAATAGATTATGTGTAGTCCTTGTCCTTTTCCAATTTTTACACATTTTATACTAACGGTGTTAGCGTCACACCGTTAGTCCTTTTCGTATATAATTTACATTTATTGTCCACTACTTGTCCAAAATTACAATCTAAGCTTGTAACATCATATATTTTCAATTTTTATCCTATCTTTCTGTTTCTACAGTTTTAATCCTTAGTTTTCCAATATTTTTACTTTTAGTCCCTATAGGTGTCGTCGCGTTACATTTTTAGTCCAATTTTACAATAATGATTATAAAAATTTTATAAAAATTTCCATAGCTTCTTTTATTAATTTTAAGCTTATTTCAACAGCTTATTTTATAAAAAGCTTATTTATTTAGCTTATGGGCCTCATTCGATCCAAACAAAAGCCCATTTTAAAAATTTAGAGGCGAGGGCATGAAAAATGTTTTGGGCTTGAACTTGGGCTTCCTTTGTGATTCTAAAAATATATTTTATGGGCCTAGTGGGCTGTTAAATCGCTAAGTCTTATTAGGCTTAGATTAAGCCCACTCGACAAAACAAAGTTTTTATTATTAAGTTTGGATTTGCAAAAATTGGTTTGTGTCGATTTACTTTGGCTCGAGTAGGGTGTTAAAACGTGAATATTTTTACAAGTCGTGTATATGAAACTAATAGTTTTCTAGGTGGTCTATTAGTACGTAGAAAAATATTGGGTGCTTGTTACGTGAAATTAAAAGTTATACGTATGTTTTGTGGGATGTTTGAAACCGATATATATTTTGAAAACTTGAATTATTTTCTAAATGTTTTAACAAATTGTATACGATGTAACATGGTTTGAAATGGATGCATAAAATGCTCGTAACGTTACAACTAAAGTGAATTATGGGTGCTACGTGACTCCTAGGCCTTCCAAGATAGAGGCTAGTCACGTTTCGTGTACTAAAAATAAATATGTACGTGTAATATATATGTAAAGTATATACGTTCGAAACAAATTAAACATGTTGCATGACAATAATATAACGTATGAATTGGAATAGAAACGAGTAGAGGAGACTTACAAACACCTTAGAGGTGATCAAGAGTCGAGAGTGATAGAATAGAACACAAGAATATCACGTTTCCAAGTATAACCCAGTCGTTATACTTATTATTCAAACCCGATATCCCTTCCTTGCGTTCAAATAATTATACAATCGACTTGTGGTTTGTAAGGGTGATGTTTAGGAAGTAAATGAAGGTGTGAAAGTGTATGAGAATGGAAGGAAACCAAGTGCATGCATGAACGTATATATGTATCATTTTGAATGAATCGGGTGGTTTGAAATCACTCAAGAAACATAGAAACTATTCAATGTCAGTATACTTAGCTTCCTAGGACAAATTTTATTACTAAAGAAGTGAATGTGAGAGCATGAAAAATGGGATGTGTCTTGGTGAATCATACTCTATGTCGACAACTATATAAATGTACATACGATTTACAAAATCGTTTACCACTTGTATATACTTGATCATCTTAGACATTTGAGTATAAAATCATCTCGGAATTATAATTAGGATCATTTAGAAACAAACGGGGATTAAAACGGTTAAGAATTGAATAAGTTGTGAATCGGTTGGATCGATTTATGGCTAAACACTTTGCCTCGTAAAAACGTATCAAAACTCAACGTATGGACGTGAGAATTGACACACTAATAGTTGGCTAGGAGGTTAATGAGAATGTGCAAAAATATATATATGTCGTGTGTACGAATTAAAAATAAACGAAGCATTTTGGAGTATGTTTGGTCGACTTATACGTAGTATTTATAATTAAGTTGGGTTAATTATTTGGGCCGGTTGGGCTAAATAAAACAAGGCCCGATTGGTTTTGGTAATTAGTATTATTAATTAGGTTTAGTGAAATATTAATATTTTGTTAATTTTGTCGAGAACTTGTTTTGTCGTTTGACGAATTTGGCAATATTATAATCGTGACCATTTTAATATACAAAGAAAATTTTAAATTTCCCCGTAAAAATGGTAATTACAATAATGACAGAGATTATTTATTTAATTAACCAAAGTTAATCATACGAATTTTTGCGAGGTTTTACACAGATGGCTTTATCAATATATCGCATGGGGAAAGAAATGATCCAAATAATAAAAATAATTATATGAGGGGTGGGGCCACAGTAAGTGACAATGAAAATTGTATGGAGAATTAGTGGACTAGTCGAGCTGAAGTGGTAAGGAACAATGGTGAGAGTGGGCCAAGAGTGGATAACTTAATGGGCCAGGAAGATGGGCTAGGTGGAAAGAATTCATCATGTGACCCAAATGATAGTTCGAATGGGATTTTTACAAATAAGGGCAGACGGTATAAAAAAGGGGTGAGTAGAGATAAGACCACAGGTAACTACAAACATTCTAAAAATAATGGTGGGTATACAAGAGCAGAAGCACAGAATGATGGTGATGACCAAGGTCGCGAACGTTTGACGATGAGAAGAGAAAAAAGAGATGTGTCACCTTCAAGTTCAATTGGAAGTGGAGGCGATAGATTGAGGAAAAAGCAAAAACCTTATGACAATGAGGTTTTTGAAGGCGTGGAGATTGCGAAGACTTTTAATCAGGGAAAGGTGGGTGAGGTAAATATAAGTACCAAAAAGAAAGTTGGTAGGAGAAGTGTGACAAAAGCTTTCGAGGTAGCAAGATAAATAGGGTTACACGGATTAAGAGATAACAAAAAAGGAATCTCGGATGCATATAAAGAGTACCACATGGAAAATAGTGATGAAAATGGGGTATTTCGGTCCGGGCATAATAATGATGGAGAAGTAGATAGCACCAGGTGTAATTTAAATGTGGAACAGGTTAAGGAGGTAGGAGAATTTATTGGGGTTTCGTGGGCTCTAGCTGAGGCGGAAAAGAAGTCGGGAGGTTTAGATCAGGTAGGTAATGGGGAAGAACAAGTTGTTGGCGGGCAGCCGCAATAGAGAGTCTGTTAATTATGTTTTGTTCGCTTAGTCTTTAATTTTTATGAAGTTTATATCTATAAATGTGAGGGGCATGGGTGAGGCCGGGAGAAAAGGTTGTGTTAGTCTAATTATTAGGGACGAGCAACCGGACATTATAGGATTACAAGAAACAAAAAGCGGAATTGTAGATGATTTATGAATTGAGGATATTTGGGGGGGGGGGGTAAGGGATATGGTTTTGCGCAACTATCTGCAAATGGGAACTCAGGGGGTATAATTTAATTTGGGATATGAGGGTGTTCACGTGCAAGGAGGCCGTTGGGGATGAGAGATTCGTAGCGGTAAAGGGATCATGGAAGGGGAAAGTGGAGGATATTTTTTTGGTATGTGTGTTACGGGCCACAAGTGAGCCGTCAAAAAGCTTCGTTATGGGAAAGATTAGCGAGGTTGATGGATAGATGGCGAGGGGCTTGGTGTATTTTTGGGGACTTAAATGTGATTAGAAGTAATGATGACAGATTTAATTCACCAGTTAACGTGAAGGAAATGAATGATTTTAATGATTTCATTAACGACGCGAGGTTAGTAGAAATCCCTATGGGGGGAAGAAAATTAACTAGAGTGAGTTATGATGGGTTAAAATTTATTAAATTGAATTGATTCTTATTAAATGACGAATTTAGCAACTTATGGGGTGATCTCTAAGTTATCGCGTTAGATCGTAAGTTATCGGATCATTGTCCGATAGTGCTAAAAGATGTGGACTTAGATTTTGGGCCAAAACCATTTCGGTTGTTCAATATTTGGACGGAGGAGTCGGATTTTCAACATGTTGTGGAAGAGGCATGGAAGAAAGAGGTGAGGAGTAACCGTATAGATTGTAGATTTTGTGAAAAGCTTTAAAATGTTAAGGCAAGCCTTAGGGTTTGGACCAAGGATGGATTTGGGAGGCATAAGGAGAAGATCGAGTCACTAAAAAACAAGGCAATGAAATGGGAATTAGAAGCAGAAAAGAGAACGTTGAGTGATGGGGAAAGGGTTGCGTGGTTGGAAGCTAGAAAACAGTGGGAGGATAAGGAAAATAATCTTGGTAATATGTTTCATCAAAAAGCTAGAATTAGGTGGGATGTGGAAGGAGATGAAAATTCAAAGTTTTTCCATTCGTATGTTAAGAGGTCTTATGGTTAATGGGGTGTGGTGTGAGGATCCTAAAACAATCAAAGTGGAGATGGCTAGGCATTATAGATCTTTATTCTCTGAAGGTGCAGCGACACGTCCTGTATTCTGTTGTGACCGGCTTAATAAAATTACTATGGAGGAGGCTAGTATACTCGAGAAAGATTTCAATGAAAAAGAGATATTGGAAGCTATCATGGGCTGTGGGGGTGACAAAGCACCAGGACCTGACGATTTTAATTTCAAGTTCATTAGAAAATGTTGGGAGACTATTAAGGCGGACTTGGTGAGGGTGGTTATGTGGTTTTGGGAAAACATGGAGATAACAAGGGGTTGCAACTCATCTTTTGTCACCATTATTCCTAAGGTGACAGACCCCATTGGGCTTGGGGATTTTCGACCCATTAGTCTCATTGGTTGTTATTATAAAATTATCGCAAAGATGTTAGCGGATAGGGTTAAGCGGGTGGTGGGCAACGTGGTGAGGGATGTTCAAAACGCGTTCATAAAAGGGAGGTACATCTTAGATGGTGTTCTAATAGCGAATGAGACTATGGAGTTCTTGAAGAAGAAGAGGGTAAAGAGTCTAATTTTTAAAGTTGATTTCGAAAAGGCGTACGATAGTATTAATTGGAATTCCCTTTTAAATATAATGAATAGAATGGGCTTTGGAGTAAAATGGTGTAAGTGGGTTGAGGTATGTCTTAGATCCGCGTCGATGTCCATTCTTGTGAACGGTGCTCCAACGGAGGAATTCGGGTTAGAGAGGGGCGTTAGACAAGGTGATCCTTTGTCGCCTTTCCTATTTATCTTAGCAGCGGAAGGTTTAAACGCGATAGTAAATGAAGCGGTGGAAACCGGTATATTTAGAGGGGTGAAAGTAGGTGAGAATGACGTTATGGTGTCTTACTTACAATATGCGGATGATACTATATTCTTTGTGATTAGAATAAAGAGAATGCCAAGTCTCTTATGTATATTCTTAAATGTTTTGAAGAAGCATCCGGATTGGGGGTAAATTACAACAAAAGCAAGCTTTATGGTATTGGGGTTAATGACATGGAGTTAAGGGATATGGCGGTTTGGATGGGGTGTGGTGTTGGGGAATTTCCTTTTACTTATTTAGGTTTACCGATTGGTGAGAACACGAGGCGTGTAAATGCATGGAATCCTATGGTGGAGAAATTCTAGAGTCGTTTGGCGGAAGGCAAAATCAATGTAGTTTGGGGGCCGGCTAACATTGGTTAAATCGGTTCTAGGTAGCTTTCCATTGTATTATTTCTCGATGTTCCGTGTGCCTCTAAGTGTTCTAAAACAACTTGAGAGAATTAGAAAAAATTTCTTTTGGGGTGGGGGGAAGACCGGAAAAAACTTCCGTGGGTTAAATGGGATACGTTATTAGCATCACATGGGTTGGGGGTTAAATATTGGGTCATTGCGGTCGAAAAATATGGCTTTAATAGGGAAATGGTGGTGGAGGTTTCGGAGGGAAGGGGAGCTTGTGGGTTAGGGTGATTAAAAGCATTCATGGTGATAGTGGTGGTTTAGTTGGTAATAGGGTAATGGGTGGGGGGTAAAGGGTGCGGGGTTTGGCGGGATATCGTGAGAATATGTGAGGAGATTGAAGGGTTGGGGGTAGATTTTATTTCATCATGCGTGGGGGTGTTGGGGGATGGGAGTGATATTAGGTTTTGGACGGATAGGTGGGTGGATAATAGTAGACTTTGTAATAGATTTTCTAGGTTATTTCATTTAGATAGAAGAAAAGGAGGTAGTGTGATGGATAAGGGACCTTGGATTAATGGAGTTTAGTGTTGGGAGTGGGATTGGGAAAGGAATATTAGGGGTAGAGCATGTAGAGAGTTAGATGATTTATTGTGTGTATTGCAAAATGTTGTTGTTTCAAGTAATTGTAAGGATAGATGGAGATGGTCGCTATCCGATGATGGAGTGTTCAAGGTCAATGATTTGTCAAGAATGGTCGAGGAAAAGATTCTGATGGTGAAAAGTGGCGGTCAAGAAATGCTTTGGAATAAATTGGTGCCGAAAAAAGTTAACACATTCGTGTGGAGAGCTTTGAAAGGTAGGCTTCCGGTTCGCGTGGAGCTCGATAAAAGAGGTATAGACTTGGAGTCGGTTCTTTGCCCAAGTTGTAAAAATGCGGTTGAAACATGTGCTCATGCCTTGGTCACTTGTGATCTTGCTATGAGTGTATGGAACAAGATTTTTAGTTGGTGGAAGGTAGGGGTCGTTAATGCTTTCTCCATTGATGAATTTTTCTCATCTTATGGAAATGTTAATGTCCCTACTAAGATTTCTCGTGTTTGGCAAGCGGTTATTTGGACATCCGGATACTTCATTTGGTAAGAAAGAAATGCACGTGTGTTCAGAAACAAAGCGTCGAGTACTAATAAAATTGTTCAAGATATCCAATTAAAAAGCTACGAGTGGATAGTGAGAAGGTCAAATAAATACAAAGGGATAGATTGGGTGTAGTGGTTGTTTGGGCACATTAAAAGTTAGTTTCATTAATCAGTTTATTTGTTCAGTTGGTTTGTTTCAGTCTAAGATCAGAAGTAACAGTGTGTCAGCAATGTTTGTGTGGGCTTCTCAGTTAACTGCATACTTGATCTGTTTGCATTTTGGAATTGCATTCAGTATCAAGTGTCTCTACAGAAGGAAGTACTGGTATTTCATCTTCAAGTTGAGGGCCCCTACACCCACTTTGAATTCCAAGCAAATATTCCATTTGGTTGTGTCGTATGTCATAGGTGTTAGAATATGACAATCAAAGAACACGTATTGCGGAAGCTAGGATCAAGTATAACACATACAAAGATTAACTAAAACATAAATAGTAACGTACCCGATGCACTTCAATAAATCTTGAACTTGTGTAAAATAGATCAATGATAAACCCCTTACCGTTTTGTTTATCGATCTCTTGATAATAACTATAGTGAGTTATTACCTCGTTCTTGTACACACAAACTAATACCGAATCAAATTAATTGCAAGATTAAACACAAGTATTGTTTTGTAAAACAAAAAATCGAAAAACCCTAAGGCTTAGGGATGTTCGATCGGCTGGAAACCAAGGAGAGAAAAAGAGAAAACATAGGGTATTGTGTGTGCACAAAAGGTGTGAATGAATGACCCTAAGGTTTGCTTATATACTAGATGAAACTTTGAGAGCAAGTTAGGGCAAGGGTTGCCCCTCCCTTATGCATGCATCGACCGGCCACAAGGATCCAAAAGGTCCTTCCAGAACCTTCTCGACTGCAAGTTACACTCTAGTCCTTTTCCTCCATTACTAATGATAATTAGTCCATACATTTAATAACTAACGATTAACAGCTCCCACTCGTATATATTATTAATAGTAAAATGACATTGGTAGGCGTCTTGCAACACTCCAATGCCCCTAGCACGACTCGAGTTAGGTTTCCTGGAAAAACCTTTAATGATTTATCATTATAATTATCCTTTCGTTTCTAGTACCACATTTAATAAAGATGTGAGATTCTTTATTAATATTCTGTTTCTCGTCTCTTTATGATTGAACAAAATTACCAAAACATCTGAACGTATTCCAGATAGACTTTGGGCGTGGCCACGCAAACATTTTGTCAACCCTACGAGGGGCCCAGCAGTATTAAACTTCTGAACAAATCATAAGGAACAAATTCTTTCTGGACTACAAGAATAACCCATGAACTTTGCAACACTTCTGAAAACAACCCTTATAACTCCCTGTTACGGTGAGCGGTAGATTGCTTCACAAAAATGCACTACATCCATGACTCTTATCTGGTATCTCAAGTCTGAGGATAACTTTAAATATGATTCTGACATTAAATATTAAATCATATTGTTGGGATAAGTCCTATATTCAATTCATTGAATATCATGTGAAATTGGTATGACCACGCATCAATATACTTTCAAGTATACCCTAAACCAATACTCAAATTTGTCTTAGTTCAATGATATTCCCATATCATTAATCGACAACGGACAATTTAGAATAATAATTTATTCATGGATTTAAACATGTAAATATAGGATTTATTATTAAGACAATGAATAAATAAACATAAACAATATTTTATTTTATTAAAATAATAATTGTACATTACATCCCTTATCCAAATACTAATGACAAATGGGCATGAAACTTTCAGCTAATCTAAGTCCTACACCTTCAGCATGCTTGTAAAGCTTGGTGCCAGGTAGAGGCTTTGTTAACTGATCTGCTAAGTTTTCATCTGTGTGAACTTTGAGCATTTCGATTTCACCTATTTCGACTTGTTCTCGAACATAGTGATGCTTAATCGGGAAATGTCTGGTGCCTCTCATGATTCCAGGCTCATTGGCAAATGTAATTGCAGTTAAGTTGTCACAATACATTTGTATAGGTCGTCGAATCGAAGGCATAACCCCAAGCCCTGAAACAAACTTCCTAATCCAAACAGCTTCCATTGCAGCTTCTGAAGCAGCTATATACTCACTTTCTGTAGCAGACATCGCTAGTACACTCTGCTTTCTGCTCCTCCAATCCACAGCTCCTCCATTAATGACAAAGACATAACCAGTCTGAGACTTCGTATCATCCTTATCACCTTTCCAAGAAGCATCGCAGTAACCTGTAACATCAAGTTCTGCAGATGGAGTACCCCCATAAACTAAGAACATATCTTTAGTAGCCCTAAGGTACTTAAGAATATTCTTAACAGCAGTCCAGTGAGCTTCACCTGGATTCTGCTGATATCGACTGGTTAAATCTGAGCAAATGCCACATCAGGCCTTGTGCTTTTCACCGCATACATAATAGATCCCACAGCCGAAGCATAAGGGACTCTCTTCATGCGTTGCACCTCTGCAGGTGTTGAAGCACAAACTTTGTTGCTCAAGCCATGTTGGTCTTGCATTGGCAAATATCCCTTCTTGGAATTTTGCATATTGAATCTCTTCAATATTTTATCAATGTAAGCACTTTGGCTTAATCCAATTAATCGCTGAGATCTATCTCTATATATCTTGATTCCTAGAATAAATGCAGCTTCCCCTAAATCTTTCATAGAAAAACACTTTCCAAGATATGCCTTAACCTTTTGCAAACTTGGAATGTCGTTTCCAATGATCAATATGTCATCAACATATAAAATAAGGAAAATTACATTACTTCCACTAGCTTTGTGATATACACATGGCTCATCAAGATTTTGAGTGAATCCATACTTTTTAATCTCACTGTCAAATCTCTTATTCCATTATCGTGATGCTTGCTTCAATCCATAAATGGATCTTTGAAGTTTGCATACACGATTTGGGAATTCTGGATTCACAAACCCCTCAGGCTGCGCCATATAGATGTCTTCATCTAGGCGGCCATTTAAGAAGGCGGTTTTGACATCCATTTGCCAAATCTCATAGTCATAGTAAGCGGCTATGGCTATAAGAATCCTAGTTGTCCTAATGTCAGCTACAGGAGAAAAGGTCTCCTCATAGTCAACACCAAAAGTTTGAGTATAGCCTTTAGCTACCAAACGGGCCTTATAGGTGTGTACAATGCCATCCATATCAGTCTTTTTCTTGTAGAGCCATTTACTCCCAACTAACTTGGCACCCGGAGGTAGGTCTACTTCTTCCCAGACTTCATTGTCTTTCATGGATTGCATTTCCCCATTCATAGCAACCTGCCATTTTTCCTTTTCAGGACCATTTATGGTAGCCTTGTAACTTGTAGGTTCATCAAGATCCCCTAGTAAGTTATCATCACACTCTACATTAAGACATAGACGTGTAGGAGCTTTCACAGGTCTAGTTGACCTACGAATGGGAACCACTTCAACTTCAGGTGGAGGACCTAAACTTTCAGGTTCCACAGGAAGTTGGCTAGTGTTTTCAGAAGGTGCTACATCTTCATGATCGTCTTCCAGATCATATACTCTCCCACTGAATTCTTGAGATATGAGCTCCTTTTCCAAGAAGTCTCCATACCTTGCAACAAAAACTTTGTTTTCATGTGGGTAATAAAAGTAGTAACCCATAGTCTCCTTAGGGTATCCTACGAAGATGCACTTCACAGATCTTTGTTGGAGTTTGTCTGCTGAGTCACGTTTAACATACGCCTCACAACCCCAGACCTTAATATAAGACAAGTTAGGAGCTTTTCCAGTCCATAACTCATATGGTGTCTTATCTACCTTCTTTGTTGGAACCATATTAAGAATGCGAACCGCGGATTCTAAGGCATAATCCCAAAACGAAAAAGGAAGAGTTGTTAGATTAAACATAGATCGTATCATGTCTTGCAATGTACGATTCCTTCTCTCAGATACACCATTTTGTTGTGGAGTATATGGAGAAGTAAGGTGATGGACAATTCCCTCCTTAGCTAAGTAATCTATGAACTCGTGACTCAGGTATTCACCACCTCTATCGGATCGAAGAGCTTTAATCTTCTTTCCAAGTTGCAACTCTACTTCTGCTTTAAACACTTTGAATGTTTCAAACACCTCATGTTTATGTTTAAGTAAATAAACATAACCATAACGGCTGTAATCATCCGTAAATGTTAAGAAGTAGCTAGCACCTCTCCTTGACACATGTCTAAGTGGTCCACACACATCTGTGTGAATAAGACCAAGTAGATCATTAGCCATTTCAATCCTATTTTTAAAGGGTTTCTTTGTCATCTTCCCAGCAATGCAAGATTCACACTTATCAAATGATTCATCATTGATCTTTTCTAAAAGCCCATCATGTTGCAGCTTTTCCATGCGAGCCTTGCCAATGTGAGCAAGTCGACAATGCCAAAGATAAGACGAATCCAGACCTTTCTTGATTCTCTTATTACTGATGCTATACATTGAATTATTTTTAACAAAAGCATTATCATTATCATTCATATCAATTTCAAAGACACCATTCACAGCAATAGCATTAAAATAAAAAACACCATTTAAAGAGACTGAAATTCCATTGCTAGAAATAGTATGCTCAAAACCAAGGTTCAACAAACATGAAAATGAAATTACACTTCTAACAATTGACGGTGCATAATGACAATTATTTAAAGATAGTACTAGGCCCGAAGGCAACACTAAATTAAAAACTCCTTTAGCTTCAACTTCTGCATGTGCTCCGTTACCCACGTGCAAGAATTGTTGTCCATAGGCCAGCTTTCTCTCAACTCTAAACCCCTGCAAGGTATTGCAAATATGAATGTCACATCCCGTATCATATACCCATGAATTCAATTTAGGAGTAAGAGTGAATAATTCAATCTTAAAGAACGCACCTGATGAACTGGGGTTACCAGCTCCATTACCCTGCTTCTTCTGACGCAAGTCATGAATGTAGAGTGGACAATTGCGCTTCCAATGGCCCTTTTCATGACAGTGGTGACAAGTCTGATCCTTCTTGTTTAGAGGATTCACCTTGTTCTTCTTAGGTTGATGCTGCTTCATCTTGGGTTGAGGTTGATAGGCCATGACCTGCTTGCCTTTATCACATTTCCCTTTGCCTTTGTTCACATGCAATTTCTTCTGGATTCTCCCCCCATGAATCACCAACACTTGCGGGGTAGGAGCCTTGACCTTGGCTGGTAGACTTTTCTCATAATCAACAAGCAATGCGAGTAATTCTGAGACTGTCTTCCCCGAGCAGTGCATGTTGAAATTCTGCACAAAACCAGCAAAGTCCTTGTTAAGGGACCTGTTTATCAAGTGTACTTGCACATTGTCGGGGTAACCAAATCCAATTCTGTGAAGCTGATCAAAAGATTCTTTCATCTCAGTTACATAATCTTCAACTGGTTTACCATCACCATGCTTGCAGTTGTGTAGCTTGTCAAGTTCATCATACAATTCAACTGCAGGAGACTTTTCATAAGACTGCTTAAGCACTTCAACCATATCTTTAGGAAAGTAGTACTCAAACTTCTTTTGTAACTGAGCACTCATGCTAGTGAGCATTAAACAAGCAACCTCATTAAATTTAGCATGCTCCACCCTCCATGCCGCCTTAACTGCTTCTGGTTCAGTAGCAGCAGGCTCAGCAGGGCATTCATCGGTCAAGAGATTAACCTTACCGGCCGCCCTCAAGACAATTATGAGCGAACGGTGCCAATCATTGAAATTCTTTCTAGTCAATTTTTCCCTTTCAAGATGACTCTTGAAAGCAGAAATCACAGTTGGGTTATCGGGTTGAGCCATATCTACAGATAAAAGTTCAAACATTAGTATTTTCGATAATTAATATCTTCAAGAAAATAGAATACCCAAAGGCTATATTCCTATAACCAACTAATTTTCTTGAAAATCTAGGAACCAACTTTACATAGATTCCACCACATTAGTTGATCTGCTAGTGGTGAAAGTATAAAAGATGGTAATCTGTCGAACAATAATTGGCAAACAAAATTTCCAATTCTTAGACCATTATGGGATTTACATCAAATTGATTCATCAATTTGCCTTGTAAGCATGTTTTATCCCATCTCGTGCCTTAAGTTCTAGGTCTCACGCACAACTTAATTAAGTCGTCTACCTTAGAAACTGTAAAATTACTATCTATGGTCTCACGCATTAACAGAATTTTACCTTGTTATAATAATTTAGCCTAGGTCTCACGTTTACTAAATTAAAATTCCAAGTGTTCCTTATAGATAGATGGCATGTAACTTAAATTTTAAGGGTATTCAATTTTAATGTGTTAACCAAAATATGTATAAAGATGCATGCACTCATCTTTATAGCATAAGTTTTTAAAAAAAAAACTTTTTATTACCAATTCTTGAAATTAATACACAAAGTTTTACTTGAGGTTTAAAAACCCTAAGATGACTTTCTACAAGAATGATTTTAAAAAGAAATTCGTTTAAGACATATTCGTAAGTGTGATAACCAAGGCAGATGATGAGGCGAAAAATGATCCGTTTTTAGGGGGTCATTTAAGCCCGAATCCGACTTTATTTGATCAAATATTGCCCTAAATCGTTCCTTTTGTGATTTTAGGTGTTTGGAGAGTGAATTCTGGAAAAGAAGCCATTTTGGACGTTTTTGGAGCATAAAAGTGAAGAAAACGGCAAAGTACCAAATTTCCATGCTGAAGATACAAGGTGACGGCGTCAAGAGTAATATCTTGACGGCGTCAGACATGAAGATTAAAATACCGAAGGTGGTGACGGCGTCAAACGCCTTCATGACGGCGTCAAAGTGGCAAGAATAAAATACCGTGGTCGGTGACGGCGTCACATAGGCCGTCATAAGTAGATCAAGGCCGTCCGAGGAAGTATATGGCGGCGAGGTGACGGCGTCACATGTAACTCTTGACGCCGTCAACCTACTTTTTCTATATATAGTTTTCTAGTTTTTTCATTAAAAAAGAGAGAAGTTTTGGTGAAACCCTAAAGACGAATTTGGTGCCTCTTTTACAGGTTTTTCAAGGGTTCCAAACCCTTGATACCTTGCATTGTAATTGAGATAAGTGTTCTTCTAATGCAATCAATATGTCTATGTGTTGGTTGTTTATCTCTTGTTCTTGTCTCAATTCAATTATGCTAGGCTAGATCTCTCTTATGTTTGCTTAGATCTAATGAAACCTAGATGTTGATTATGTGTTGATTACTTGTTTATTCTTGTTCTTGGATGAATGATTTACATGTTAGGCTTAAGAAAACTGGCAGATCTTCAAAGGGTAACATGCTTGAACGTCTTAAGAAACATGAACCGAGGCGTACTAGGTCTTTATTGGTTGTATTTAATGCATGAGCCACTGTTTACAATCCCTATAGTTGTGCTGGGTCATGGTGTAGGAGGAGATAAGAGCTCATAGAGTTGGGGAGTTATGTATGCCACCCCACGAATGATATTAAGGAATACAATCCGTCATCCATACAAGTATAACAAGTAATTAACATGTAAAAGATATCTAGGGAGTAGTGAAGTCTAAGTAAACACAATTTCTCCAATTACTGCTCACAACCTTAGTATAATTTGTTTGTTTTCATTTTTATTATTTTATTTTGAATATATCTTAGCTTTGGGTTAGTTGACTAGCAACTAATTCCGCCCACTCCTTCAAAAACCGAGATTTTAATTGCTTTCATAAAAATATAAAAATACAAAAATAATCATCTCTCATCTCTAGAACTATTAATTAGGTTTTCTAATCCTAGCGACACTATTCCTAAGCTGAACGATCAATCCCCCGGTACTTGTCACTATACTATACTACAACGATCAGGTACACTGCCTGGTGGGGGTTGTAAGCTTCTCGAGATCCCTCGAGAGGTAAAGCAAGGTGCGATTCCCACGCATCAAGTTTTTGGCGCCGCAGCCTGGGGAATAGTTATTGTCTAGGTTAGAATTTCTTTTTATTAGGTCTACTTGCTAGATTCCTTTCTAGTAAGAATTTTATTTTTATTTTTAGGTCTTCTGTAGTCTATCTTATTTCTTTGTGTCTTTGTTCGTAAACTTTTTCGATGGATAACAATAACATTGATCGTTTGATTCCTGTTATTCGTGTTTTCCGTCGTAGGATGTTCCAAATGCCCGCCCCACTTCCTTTAGCAGAAAATGAGAACCCACCTAACCTCTCACCCAATCACCACTTTGACAATAATTCTGAGTTAGAAGAGTCTGATCATGATGATGACCGTAGGGCTAGTCCTTTTTACTATTCAGACTCCGATGAGGATCTTGATGATGGTGATGTGATTAATGAGGATAGAATGGAAGAGGAAATAAACCCTCTTAGGTATGTTGACCCTAGAACTAGGATTGAGTGTGATAGTTCATTTAACATGCAATTCCTTTGTAAGATTGGATTTAAAAGCTTTAACACCTATCTCAACTCATCTCTTCCAATGAACATAATCTCACATAATGAATACAATAAAATCATGGTAGATGAGTTGGAATACAAAGGAGAAAACATTGTGGCTAGGGCTATACCATTGCATGTGTTTGTAGGGAGTTTGGTTTATCTTGTTGAGTTCATGGTTATGGAGGATCTAGGAGAATTTATTGATGATAAATTGACCCAAGTTGTGTTTGGAAAACCTTTCAAACGGTTGACCAACCTCGATGAAAAACTCATAGAAGGGTTAATTACATTCTCGGATGGGGAAGAAGATTTTGTCTATCAAATGCCCCGCACACACCCTAGGTTCAAGGATTTTCCCATGGAAAAGTGTAGTAGGTATCCGCCCATAGAGATGCTAAGTGAGAATGATAAGAGAAAAGGACTTAAGTATACTCATGAAAAAAATAAAAGATACTATCGCGGATGCTTAGAGTTAGGAGATGAATATAAGAAAGATGAGGCGACTATTAGATGGCTCACACTTGGTTATGTGAGCATAAGCGATACACGATAACCCATAACTTTGAGTCTAGCTACAAGACTCGTAAATAAAGAAAAGCGCTTCTTGGGAGGCAACCCATGTTTTGTGTGATTTTATTTGTTTGATTGTTATTTGCTTCCGTATGCATGTTTTATTTTTATTGTTGGTTGATCATGTTTCTCAATTAAAATGTGGAAATACTTTACTATGTTGTTTGGCCTAGTCTTAACTCCAACCTAAAAGTATTTTTGCAAAAGATAAGTGTAAGGGGAAACCCCAAATATGTTTTTAAGAAACAAACCGATCATGATTCTCCACAATATTTAATGAACATGTATATTCGTATTTGTTAGAGTCAAATGCTTGTATTGAGTCATAATGAAGTTTTGCAGGATTTTCCAGGAAGTAGGACAAAGTTTTTCCAGAAATTGTCCGGAAACTTAACATAAGAATTTCTGCAGGTCCATTCTGACGGCGTCAGAGTATTACTCTTGACGGCGTCAGGAGTTAAAAATCTGGAAATTTTACCGGTTTTGTTTTTCTAACGGAGTCTTATGGTTTTTGTGAATTATTAAGTTTTATAATCTCCAGGAAATCTGCAAACTTCATTCCACAAGCATTATATCTTACTTTGTTTTCTAGGATTTAGGAACTTATATAGGATGCCGCCGATTTTACGCGAGGTTGCCTTGTCTATTGTTGTCAGGATTTACAGGTTATTTATGACAAGAAGATGATTTATACTCTGGAAGGGAAGCTTTGATTGTTCGTTTTCTTGGAGGAAGATTTAACCTGGTCAACCTAAAATCCATACCGAGCGAATCAGGGGAGTATTTGATTTCATTCTCTTTACTTCTTAACTTTTACATTCTTTACTTGAACATTGGGGACAATGTTCATCTTAAGTGTAAGGGGAGGGTAAAAAGATGATACCTTACATATGCACTTTCGCTTGAGTTTGTTTTGTCTGATAGTAGATGTGTAATAAAACTATGAGAAATACTTGTTAGTGCAATTTTAGCGCCAAATTTAAAATTTTTTACAACATTTAGGAGTGAAACTTTAGCCATAGCAAGCGTCTCATGGATAGGAGGTTGTATGACTAGCACATAACCGTATATTCAGAAAAATTTTCCACCCAAAAATGTGAGGTTCGCCTTTAGATTTGATAGGAAAAGCATTTACTATTAGTGCTTATGAGTGTACCGGTATCATTTAGATTCTAGAACTTGCGTTAGTGATGCATCCCGAGACCGCTAGTGAGACTACATTCGTGTGGTAGGATTTACTACATGATAAGAGGCATTAGGATCACCCTTGTGTTAAACCAGTATTACAATTACTTGACCATTTAAGTCATATTACTTGGCTAGTTAAGTCAACTAATTTTTCCCACACCCTTAGCGTTGTACTCATTTTTAGTACACGATACCCTTAGTACACCCCTCCGAGCCTATCTTTTCGTTTCTAACTTTAAGCATCTTACTTAAAGGAAGAATTTGTTACACCCCACTTAAATGTACACCCAAATCGCCTTAGCCTTCCGTGTATGCGCTCATTTTTAGTGCATTATTGTTATTTGTTAAACCCTAAGTTAACTTTCTAATTGATTACATGGTTGCTAAGTCGAGTCATATCATTGTACATATTGTTTTGGGACTATTGGGACTCATGGGTAAGTACTTATTTTATGGAGTAATGGGGAAGAACATAATATATTACCCCCATATGTACGTTAATCTTAAAAGTGCCCCAAGTGTTTTGATTTTCTTAATTCGAGTCATTAGATTAGTTAATTGTAAAGTATGTAAAGATTCAAGTGTAAGGGGAACGTTTATACCCCTATGATGTATTATTTTGGATGGTAGGGTAAGAGTGTAAAAAAAAAAAAAAAAAAAAAAAAAAAAAAAAAAAAAAAAAAAAAAAAAAAATCGAAAAAATCGAAAAAAAGAAAAGAAAAAGAAAAAAAAAAGAAAAAGAGAAAAAAAACATACGGACTACCATCCCGTTTTTATTCTATGTTCATTTTATGTTTTTGTTATTTTTCATTTATTAGCTTAAGTCGAGTCTAGTCTTGGCTTAGCAACGCCATATTGTACATGTAATTAACCAAGATTGTTAACTCGCCACCAGTAAAACTTCCTTTATCCAACAAAACCGTGTAATTCATATCCCTATACCTAACGTTACAACCCTTTAAAAGACCTCTTTGATAGTTTATCCTAGGTGCTTACGCCATGTGGTGGAGGTTTGATCCTTTCCCAAGCCTATGGTAATCTATTTTGCTATGACAGGTAGTGAGAGATATCTTCCATTTCCATAATGTTATATTACTTTATTACACCCGAGAGATGTGAGTATCTAAACACTATTTGTGAGGTGCTTGTGTATGACCTCCGTGCTTGTCTATTGGTCTTTAGTGGAACGATTATTTGTTGTAATTACTTTTATATTAGTGTTAAATGACCCCTAACTTGTCTTTTGAGTAGAATAAAAGCGCATTTGCTTGAGGACAAGCAAATCTCAAGTGTAAGGGTATATGATGAGGCGAAAAATGATCCGTTTTTAGGGGGTCATTTAAGCCCGAATCCGACTTTATTTGATCAAATATTGCCCTAAATCGTTCCTTTTGTGATTTTAGGTGTTTGGAGAGTGAATTCTGGAAAAGAAGCCATTTTGGACGTTTTTGGAGCATAAAAGTGAAGAAAACGGCAAATTACCAAATTTCCATGCTGAAGATACAAGGTGACGGCGTCAAGAGTAATATCTTGACGGCGTCAGACATGAAGATTAAAATACCGAAGGTGGTGACGGCGTCAAACGCCTTCATGACGGCGTCAAAGTGGCAAGAATAAAATACCGTGGTCGGTGACGGCGTCACATAGGCCGTCATAAGTAGATCAAGGCCGTCCGAGGAAGTATATGGCGGCGAGGTGACGGCGTCACATGTAACTCTTGACGCCGTCAACCTACTTTTCCTATATATAGTTTTCTAGTTTTTTCATTAAAAAAGAGAGAAGTTTTGGTGAAACCCTAAAGACGAATTTAGTGCCTCTTTTACAGGTTTTTCAAGGGTTCCAAACCCTTGATACCTTGCATTGTAATTGAGATAAGTGTTCTTCTAATTCAATCAATATGTCTATGTGTTGGTTGTTTATCTCTTGTTCTTGTCTCAATTCAATTATGCTAGGCTAGATCTCTCTTGTGTTTGCTTAGATCTAATGAAACCTAGATGTTGATTATGTGTTGATTACTTGTTTATTCTTGTTCTTGGATGAATGATTTATATGTTAGGCTTAAAAAAACTGGCAGATCTCCAAATGGTAACATGCGTGAACGTCTTAAGAAACATGAACCGAGGCGTACTAGGTCTTTATTGGTTGTATTTAATGCATGAGCCACTGTTTACAATCCCTATAGTTGTGCTGGGTCATGGTGTAGGAGGAGATAAGAGCTCATAGAGTTGGGGAGTTATGTATGCCACCCCACGAATGATATTAAG
Source organism: Artemisia argyi (assembly GCA_030686995.1). Taxonomy (NCBI): domain Eukaryota; kingdom Viridiplantae; phylum Streptophyta; class Magnoliopsida; order Asterales; family Asteraceae; genus Artemisia; species Artemisia argyi. Next base: position 86,494,109 of record CM060699.1, read on the forward strand.
GAATACAATCCGTCATCCATACAAGTATAACAAGTAATTAACATGTAAAAGATATCTAGGGAGTAGTGAAGTCTAAGTAAACACAATTTCTCCAATTACTGCTCACAACCTTAGTATAATTAGTTTGTTTTCATTTTTATTATTTTATTTTGAATATATCTTAGCTTTGGGTTAGTTGACTAGCAACTAATTCCGCCCACTCCTTCAAAAACCGAGATTTTAATTGCTTTCATAAAAATATAAAAATACAAAAATAATCATCTCTCACCTCTAGAACTATTAATTAGGTTTTCTAATCCTAGCGACACTATTCCTAAGCTGAACGATCAATTCCCCGGTACTTGTCACTATACTATACTACAACGATCAGGTACACTACCTGGTGGGGGTTGTAAGCTTCTCGAGATCCCTCGAGAGGTAAAGCAAGGTGCGATTCCCACGCATCAGCAGACTCTAAGGCTCTCTCCAAGCCTTCTTACCACGACTATGAATGTTGTCTTAAAGGAGTTACTTTTAAAAGCATGTTGTACAAAATATCAATCAAGCAAAAGTTTAAGGATTCAATCTCAAAACATGTAATAAAGTATGAATCTTGCTAGTCTCGCCTTGGAGCGAATTACCGTGCGAAGCGAACCGTTGTTGGCAGATAAGACACCGCAAGATTCAATCTTTATCACTTAAGGTTTCACCATTATTAGTCCATATTATTTTCTTTATAAAAATCACCATTTTATTGCTTACATCATGTCAAACAATTAACAATAAAACAAGTAATCAAAGAAAAAACAAAACAACTAATAATAAATAAAGTGAAACAATTAGCCACATGCAATCTTTATTAGAAAAGATCCTAACAAAATCAATTCTAGGTTTTAAACGCATATAATCAACTAGGGCCTTCACCTCTTGATGGAGATGAGTCACATACATTGACAAGTCAATTGCGTAGGCCAAAGCTAATCATACACCACATAGCACGTAAATTGATTTTAATATATATATTGGAGTCTTCCCCAATTTTAGATCTATCTAAAACATGTGACAATTAATAACAATTAAAAGATCCATGACTATCATGCATGATTCGTCACGGATTAAAGCTTAACAATTAGCACATAGGTAACAAGATACGTTCACATAACCGGTTAATGACTTAGGGTTTCTAGTGATTACCAATTAATCAAAAAACCACAAACCCTAATTAGGGTTTTAAGTGGAAATAGAACCCCCCCCCCCCCCCCCATAAATTAGGGTTAGGGTTTCAAAAACTTTCAAAAAAAAATTAAAGAAAAAACCCTAGATCAAAACATGTATCTAAAACAATTAAAGATCTTATTTTTATTACGTTTTAGTAATCAATTACATGTTATACATGGCTCGTGATGCCACTGTTAGAATATGACAATCAAAGAACACGTATTGCGGAAGCTATGATCAAGTATAACACATACAAAGATTAACTAAAACATAAATAGTAAAGTACCCGATGCTCTTCAATAAATCTTGAACTTGTGTAAAATAGATCAATGATAAACCCCTTACCGTTGTTGTTGGGAATTATTCTATCAGTTACCACGGCTAGTGAAGATATTACAACTGCAGAAGATTGTACTTGCAGTGGAAACTCATTACCACTGCAAGAACAAATATTACCACTGCTCACTTGTTAACTGTTAGAGAAACGCGCATAGATAAACATAGAAAGATTTTGTGTATATCTTATTCTATTAGTATTATACTTATCTTGTACAAGAGGACTCCTTGTTGTATAAAAGGAGATCCTAGATCATAGTTAGAATATATCTTTCTAATACGTTTTCTTAGAGCTTCAAGGTGTAACCCTAGTGATATCATAGATCACTCGTATTATTATCATTAATAATATTGGAGCTATTTGTTTTGTTACATACATTGTTCATACATACAATTGTTTCATTTACAATCAATCTTCTAAGTATCATTAAGTAGATTCCGCATACTTAGTGGTATCACTCAAAGTATCATTATTAACACAAGTTCAAGGTGTTCACGATCCAACAGTTGTGCTTATCGATCTCTTCATAATAACTATAGTGAGTTATTACCTCGTTCTTGTACACACAAACTAATACCGAATCACATTAATTGCAAGATTAAACACAAGTATTGTTTTGTAAAACAAAAAATCGAAAAACCCTAAGGCTTAGGGATGTTCGATCGGCTGGAAACCAAGGAGAGAAAAAGAGAAAACTTAGGGTATTGTGTGTGCACAAAAGGTGTGAATGAATGACCCTAAGGTTTGCTTATATACTAGAGGAAACTTTGGGAGCAAGTTAGGGCAAGGGTTGCCCCTCCCTTATGCATGCATCGACCGGCCACAAGGACCCAAAAGGTCCTTCCAGAACCTTCTCGACTCCAAGTTACACTCTAGTCCTTTTCTTCCATTACTAATGATAATTAGTCCATACATTTAATAACTAAAGATCAATAGTCCATAAACTTGTGTTATTAATAAATATACATAACTATTAATATTTATTAATCTTTAATTCTCGTTTGTATTGTGTGCAATCCCGAAGTCTCAGTTTCGATACTAGACATTTACACATTAATATATATACGTATATTTAACAATAGGCCAGGTGGGATTTAGGTGTTTTTGTTTGTTTATTTGAGTGGTGTGGTCCCTTGGTTTGCATCTCTTTTAGTTGATAGGACTGTTTGGGATAGTGTTATTGTTTTTAGTTTATTAGGTTATTTGGGTTAGTGGTATTTTGTAAGTTTCGTCCAAGTTTTATGTTGGCTTTTGCTTGTTTCGGGTTCCTTCTCTTTAAGCGTCTTGTTTGGAGAGGAGGAATGCCGTTTCTTTGTATTTTTTTTTTTTTTTTTTTTTTTTTTTTTTTTTTTTTTTTTGCATTTTCAATATAATTGTTGTTTTTCTAAAAACAAGATGTATTAAGGATATTTGATGCATTAAGTGTTTGTATTTAAATTAATCATGTCATTCATGTGTCTACTTTTACCTCTAAGTGCTGAGAGGTGATTATATATAAATTATATATGTTCATACTTATAAACGTAATACCCTTGTATAAGGTTATAAGTGCTTGCACACATTTATATGTGCGATAAACTTAGCAAACATATTACACAAATTTTAGATACGTGTTCCTCACTGTCGCATCAAAGTGGTTGTGTTGGGGACTTATGTGTAATGCAGATGGCTGTGTAATTGGGCACCTTTTTGATCCAAAATTCTTATCAACTTACCGATTTAATTTATATACTTTAGTTGACTGTCTTGTTGTTTTTACCATTTATCTACTGTCTGAATGATCGTCAGTTAGCCTTTAGCAAATTTGTTGTGTTTGATCAGTAAATTACTTAAAAAAAATCAACAGGGACAGAAAGAAAACTAAGTGAGCAACAAACCTGAACCTTGAAAAATCAAATGAGGTATACCACCCAGGGATGGCACCCGTGGGCAATGGGCATGGGTACCTCTAACCCGTCACCCGCCTACGTAGTTTTATTTTTCACCTGTCACCCACCAATGGGTGCAAATTTCTACCCATGCCCTTGCCCTCGGGTATTTGTTGTCTATGGGTAAACCCAAAGGTTAGTGTTATGCAACAAAATTATAAAGCGATGATATGAAAACTAACTATGAAACTGCGTAATAAGACACCAATCAATTTGCGAAATACAACTTTGATTATTTGATCTTTCATATTCTCTTTCTAGTCTTGAAACTCAAACAAACTTTTAGGTTAATGTGTTTTCTTGAGACTTGGTGGTAACTATTAAATGTATACTTGCAACATCATAAATTAATTAGTATAATTAATTTTAACATGGGTTTATGGGTACACCCATAGGTATTTTGACGGGTATACCCACGGGTATTTTAAATGGGTGTCATGGGTTTACCCGCGATAGGTATACCTCACCCGTCACCCACCCGCCACCCACTGATGAGTACAGATTTTCACCCACGACCCACCTGTGGGTGAAAATTGACGCTTTTACCCATCCATTTATGACGGGTACCCGCGGGTTATGGGTTTTTTCTCGCCCATTGCCATCCCTAATACCACCAGGGCAAAGGCAAGAAGGAACATAGGAATATAAACTAGACCAACACGCCCCACCCGAGCTCTCACACCGTGAACTTATCCCTGCACCGTCCACCCTATACTCCAGTGGAAAACCTTGCAATAATATCTCCTCCACGGGCATCGTTTCACGCTTATTAAACTCATCAAATAGCGTCCTCAAAACAGGCACTCTAATCTCACTATCACATACTAACGAATTCGTTCGATCGTCAATAAAACTCACCCACCCATTTCCATCTCCCGAGCAATTCAATTTATTCTTAACATGTATAAGGTCATCATTGTCTTCCAAACACGAAAGATGCACTCCTAAAAAAAGAAACTCATCTGGGATGAAACTAAAAATCGTATTCTCAAACGTTGTATTGTTAAGAGATTCATGTTGTCTCAACAAACAAACATTTGGTTCCGGTCCTCGACCCCATATATCATTGCTAGCAAGGGTGATCTCAATATTATTTTGATCGATTCTAAGTACACGAAAGGTGGTGTTATTTATCGTGAGAGTGGTAATGACGTTGTCTATGCATGCAAGATGGAATTCGTTCAGTCCACAATATGAAGGACGGTCTTGTCCCCAGAAGGGATAACTAGTCCATCGAACTGTTGGACCGCAACTATAGAGCTTCGTTGAATAGTCGATAAACTATTGGACATTTTGGCCGAGTGAAAGAGTTGGTAATAGAGTGAAGATTATGATGACTAGAGGAAACATTTGTTTGTGAAGATTATGAGATGAGGATTCAGGCGAAATGAAGGTTGTAACTTGAATGAACTGGTCAATGAATGTGAAGTGCCTTGAAATTTCCATGAAGAGACGTTTAGTTGCTAGTTTTAGTTTCGCTTTTGGAATTATTTGACTAAATGCGCGGGTTTTTTTTAAAAAAATTTTGAATCATATATTTTTATTTATTAAAAAACAAATAATTTAATCTTTGTTTGTTTGTTTATTTATTTATTTATGATGTTTAATTATAGTTTTTTTATTATTAAAGATAATTATTTAAAAATTTTAATCTTATTGTTAATTGCATCTTATCTATATTTTTTGTATTTATCTTCGACTTGTGTTATGGATAAATATAAAATGTTGTCTAATAAGAAAATAATCTTTTTTTAAATAAAATTATTATTAAATAAGGTATGATTTGATTTTTTTGAATGGAAAAGTCCCCACTTGGGGTTTTATTTTATTATATAAAAGATTATAAATTAAATTTGAATTGTATCCAACCCAATTTCCATGGTTCGTGTTAATTAGCAAACATTAACATATAGAGTTGAGATCCATGAAGAATTCATACATGTCATAGAACCTATCAACCAATCATAGCCACCCATTTATATTTTTCACCTTTTATTTCAAAACAACATATCTTGCAAACGGTAAATCTTCAAACTACAAAAAAATACTATCGCGACGAGAATTAAATGATCTTTCTATAGATATGCATTGTTATATACTTTCGACGAATTTTTATTTTTTAATTTTCGCCCAGAAAGAATCATATATGATTCGTAAAAATCATATATGATTCGTAAAATATCATATATGATTCGATTCTTGCGAATCATATATGATTTCTTAAGAATCATATATGATTCATAAGAATCATATATGATTTGTTAAAATTGAATCATATATGATTCTTACGAATTATATATGATTTTTCTAAGCGAAAAAAAAAAGTTCATCGAAAAAAAAGTTCGTCGAAAGTATATAACAATGCATGTCTATAGAAAGATAATTTAATTCTCGTCGCGATGGTATTTTTTTTGTAGTTTGACGATTTACGGTTTGTGAAATATTTAAGTTTTAAAAAAAAATTGAAAGTTTATTTTTTTATTTTGATAAAAAAAATAAGTGACTAAAATTGATTGATGGGTTCTATGGTAAAAGTTGGATCTATAAATAACTTTTGGCTTAACATATAATGGACAACTTTGATAAGTCTACATGCCTTGTTTTGAGGAATACACTTTGAAACTTGAAAGACAACTCTTTTTCTATTCAAACCCAATTTCGATTCTATCGTGGCCGGGTCGATTCACTTTAAAATTCATTATGCCGAAATTGTGTAAATTTTTGGTAACACTTGTTAGTTTCCGTTAACTGTAAGGGAATTTTCGCCTTTTCGTCATTTATTGTCCAAACATCAAATAATATTTTTTTAACACTCTACAACATTAACCCAAACACCCACTTCTTCTATCTCACCACTATTCTTCAACCTTTAACCACCGTCACCACCATACCCACCACCACTTCACCGTGAATTTTTAATAATGCATTTGAAATGAATGTAATAACACCACCACCATATTTTGTCATATTCTTTTTACACACCAAATATTATACATCACAAAAAATTATTGCGTCAAGTATCTATGATTTTGCATTAAAAAAAAAGAAAATAATAATAATAATAATAATAATAATAAAAGAAAAAAAGAAAGCTAAAGTAGACTCCAGGAACTATGATTTTGCATAATTTCCAAGTCATTCTTACTTACTGACAAGAAAAAGATAATACTCCCTACGTCTCAAAATTATTGTGACAAAAATTACAAAGTTTAATAAAAGTGAGACCCTTTTTGTTTTTAACCACTAAAAGAGATATTCCCCTACTATATTTTTTAATTTTAATTTTAAAAAAATTGACAATTAATTTGAGATATCCTAAAATAAAAATATGAACAAAAATCATGCAACAATCTCTTCTAAAAAAAATGCTCATAAAATGACCAGTTGTACCAAAAGTCAAATGTTGACTATGACTATAACATTTTACCACGATCATGTGGCTATCCAATAATCAAATGTGAGAAATACTCAAAGACCGTTCTTATTTACCCGAACCCAATATAACTCTAGATCTCATCAAGTTAATCAAAAATACTTGCAACAAATCAAGAATTCACACAACTAAAAACTTTACTTTTGTTCTTTCTTTATCAAAACCCAGGAATCACAAAATTTATTACCTGTTAATTTAATTTAAATTTATTTTGTTTGTGTGTTTCCATCTGTAACTACTCGAACCCCTTTGTTTCGTGATGTGTAACATGCATCAAGAATTTCGGCCTATTAATTCTTCATCCAATCCGTGTTTCTTGAAGATTTTGAGGTAGGTGTTGAAAGATCGATGATGGGATTTCTTTTATGATTCTTGTAACCCTTTAAGATTCTTTCTTTTTTATTTTATTTTTTTCATTAAAGATCTTTGGGTTAATTAAAGGACCAAACCCGTCACAGGTCAAAATTACAGAGAGAAAATATGAGAAATTAAAACTCAAGGACTAAAACTGTTATGTCTAACAAACCACAAGGACCATTTAAGTAATTAACTCTATAATACATGTCGTAATTAATCAAGCTAGAAGTTACGTATTCTCTTTGAAATACTCTTGTATGATATGTGGTCAAAAATAGTTTGATATCAAATGTATCTTGAAATACTCTTGTATGATATGGAAAGACTAATGGGTATCGTTGTCTTTAATTTTTTTTTTTTTTTTTTTTTTTTCAAAAGTATGGTTATTAATTATGCAAGAGGATGATATTTTTTTCGACCTGTAGGTAAATGTGTACAAAGTTTTATAATGAAGAATAGCTGGTTTGTGGCCATTGGTCTCTTTTGAAAAACAAGAGTAAAATGAATACCATTTATGTGAATGACAACAGCCTTACAAAGAAAACAAACCCGAAGAGACTGATCCTAGCAAAAATTTAACTTCAAACAAAAAGGTTTAAACAACACATGCACTCTCTAGAGAGCACCTTGCAACTATTGCTCGGTATATGGTGCAGTTTGAGAGCATTAATATTAATCTCATGATTTTTATTTGGATTTTGCTGGTGAGCAGAAGTTAAGGCGTAGTTAATGAACACAAACTTTCTTAATTAATCAAAAAATACATTAAATGAACTTGTAAATTACTATATTTGAACATGATTTTCAATCAAATGAAGTAAAATATTCCTTTTATAAAGAGATAAACTCATGCCCACTGGGAAAATGTTACCAAAACCCTATTTATTTAACTACTATACAATGATACTAGCTCACTTTGTGGTTCACTAAATGTGCTAGCCGGTGACCTTGGAGGAGTACAAAAGAACGGTTTCGGGGGGACTTCCAATACTTCCTTGCTTCCCTCTAACATTTCGATCACTTCATTAATGGATGGCCTTTGCTTTGGATCAGGTTGTATGCACCATAATCCAACTATTGTCATCTTTCTAGCATAGTCGTTTTCCTCTGTAGTTGTTACACCATCTAATAAGTATTCGTCTCTCTTAAGACGGTTGTAAATCCAATTAGGAAAATATATTTCACTCGAATGCTCGGAACCAACACCAACACCAACTTTTTTCCTTCCTCCAATCATTTCAAGTATCAGCATCCCGTAACTATACACATCAGATTTATGGGACACCCCTCCAAAATTTCTATTAAAAACTTCAGGGGCAATATACCCAATGGTACCTCTAGCCTCTAACATAGAAACGATACTCTCATTCCTTGAGTATAATTTAGCAAGGCCGAAATCTGCTATTTTGGGGCATAAATCCGCATCAAGGAGAATGTTATGTGGCTTAATATCAAGATGCAAAATACGAGTGTTGCAGCCACGATACAAGTAGTCAAGACCTCGTGCTATTCCAAGTGCTACCTCATAAAACTTCTCTATTCCTAAGTGTTTGCTTGTCTTGGGAGGATCGGCGTGAGAGCATATAAACTTCTCCAATGATCCATTTGGCATGAATTCGTACACGAGAGCCCTCGTTTGATTGTCGAAACAAAATCCCAAGAGAGTAACAATGTTTATATGAGAAGTCCTACCAATGCTTGCAACTTCATTTATAAATTCTTGTCCGCTTGCTTTTGATGAGTTTAATACTTTTACTGCCACAAGACGACCATCACATAACTTTCCTTTAAAGACAGTTCCAAAACCTCCTTGTCCTAATTTTTCTTGGAATGAGCTTGTTATCTTCTTGATATCATGATAATTGTATCGTTTCGTGGTCAAGGATCCATATTGCATGATAAATGCCTCAACACTTTTGTCGTCTGAAATAAATTAGGGGTGCCCATCGGCCATCTTAAATTTTAAGATATAAACAAGTGAATATTTTGAGTATATTAAATTCAAAATCACATTTAATTATAATAAATTTGAAGTTTAATTAATATTTGTTAAACGCATTTTTTTGTTAAAAAATAAAGTTTCAGTGTGTATTAATCACATGGTAACTACATTTTTTTAGCTTAAAAGAAGTTTGATGGCCACCCGTTATCACAACGTTTTTAAAAGACACTATTTATGTCTTGTCACTATCTCCAACAACTATCGATACATCATCACTATTGGTACTAACTATTACTTGTAGCTTTTCTTTTCTTTTTTTTTTCTTTTTTTTAAAAATGACGCATTACGCGAGTACCCAACTAACTTATATAATCAACTCTCAGCATAGTTGTATTGTATGGATCACCGATGGTAATTTAAGGGTGTGTGCATAGAATTTTTATACTATCGGGGTGTGTGTATAACAACACCAATTACTTTGTGTATGTTAAAGGTTTAGGTTCATTATTTTCTCTCAATCAAATTAACCAATAGAGTTTAGGTTCATTATTTTCAGATGAATCAATCGCTTCTAAGTGACCATCTCTGTGTTAAAACATTACACAACCGATAATTCAATATACACTAACAACTTTTGTAACTGAAAAGATAATCATTACATTAATTTCAGTTTAGGTTACATTTACTTTTAACTGATTTATCTATGTTAATCAATAGTATAAAATTCGCATTTATTATGATTAGACGTGTTTGTAGCATATGCATAAAAATTTGTACTACTTTTGTTTGCATCATATTGTATTATTGTGATACAATAAACATTTTAGGTGGCGTTTGGTATGGGGTGTCGCACTGTGCGGAATGGATTTGGGGTGATAATAATTCGTTTGGTTGATGCTTTGATAGAAATTTAATCATGTGAAACCCATAAATTGAAAGTGAGCTACATATGTAGGATTCAAAATAATTATACAAATAAGTGAGCCCTCATTGTTTTAGCGTCTATCTCTCTCTTCATAATGATTTATAATAAGTTATTTAATTCATTTTTTATTTATAAAATATATATTTTTTTAAACAATTAATTTTTTCTCTTTCTTCTTTATCTTTCAAACCATGCCCAATAGGCCAATACCAATTTTAATTCCAATCCCAATTTCAAACCAAACGGACCCTTTACAACTTTTAAGACAATCCTATACATGTGTTGAATAGGAGCAAGATAATGGCTTTAAGAAATGGTGTGAAATTATTACTTTGTGTGTGTGGGGGTGGTTAAATTTTGCCATCTCGAGCTAACATATTTTTTTCATCGAATCAACAAAGTTTATATCTTCATTATTCTAAAATGAATCCCCCTAAGCATTACACAACCCGACCATTCTTGTAACTAAATACGTAATCATTTTTATGTCATTATTTTCAAATTTGGTTATATTTATTTTTGACGGAATTAATTATTTTAATCAATAGTATAAATTTTGCATTTATTATGATGAAATGTGTTTATAGCATACGCATACAAGATGTGTACTACTTATTTTCTGCATCAAATTGCTGTACAATAAACATTATAAGTTGTACCTCTTAAAATTTTTAAACAATCACATCTATGTATATACTAGCAGCGTTCCCGCACGATGCAGATGCGGATATATTGTAATTAATTTTTTTCGGCTAATAATTTATTTCATTTGTACATTTTTTTGCAATAGCTTTAGTGATTAGTTTGTTCGTTTGCGGACTGTAAGCAATGAAAAACGTTCGGTGAAATTTTGATTAGTTTGTATTATTTTGTTTGTTTGTTTTTTGTGTTTATTAGTTTGCTTGGTTTGTAAAAAATTTCATTTAATTGTATTTTTTTATTGAATAGGGGTTTTAAAAGTATTATTATTAGCGGCTTGTATGACTCTACTATGTATTTTAATACTTGTATTGTTTAATGCTTGTGTTTTAGATGGTTGTACTTTATGCTTGATTTTTTGTATTGCTGAATTTTAAGACATTTAATGGAGGAAAATGTCTTCATCCATTATAAGATAGTAAAATATATACTAGCATGGGTATCCGCATGATGCGACGTTGGATGCTATGTGACTACATTTTGCGGCGAGCAAATATTGTACGTTTATACGTGTTTTTTCTAACAATAACCATACAAATAAATGATAATTTTAAATTAAACATTTTAAGCAATAATAATGATATATAACCAGGCATACCACCTAGTCCAAACAACAGATCAAAACCACCTAAATCAAACAAAATGGTGGTGTTGATGACACATGTTGTTGGCAGTGGTGGCGGCAGCTTTTTGGAGAGTTGTGTGTTATTAGCTTTTACAGGGAGAGTGTGTGTTTTCTTTTAGTTTATATATGATTTGAGGTTATGTTAGGTGATGTTTTGAAATGGGCTGTTACAAGTTTTTAAAATGAGTTGTATTAATTTAGATGGCTATTACAAGTTTACAAATTTAATACACTCAATTTTCTAGATGTAACGATTATTTATATGTATGCAACAAGTTATTGAAATTTCTGTAATAAGTTAAATCTTAACTTTTTAATTCTTCCATTACTAGACGAGTACCCGTGCATAGCAACGGGATTTTATAGCGACAGATAGTTTACTGATAAAAAAAAGTTTATAGGTTATAAATGAAAAATAATAAAAGTTTGAAGATTTGGGAATTAAACATACTATTTTGAAACCCGGTTCGACCCGGGTGGTTCAACCGGTTGAACCGTTTCGGTTGAAAAATGGGTCGATTTAAGGTCAACTTGCTAGGTTGGGTAAAAAACGGGTCAAATTAAACCGGGTCAACCCGCCTGGTTTGAAGCGTCCCGGGTCAACCCGATTTGTAATTTGTGTTAATAGTTTCATTTTGAAATATTTGTTTTCAACATATCCTTTTTTAGTTTCAACTTTTCACTTTTCATTTTTTCCTTTTGGTACCCTGTGACGATTAACCGGATAAATAGATCTCAATGAGGCCTGATTCACCATTTTGTATCGGTTTCAACGGGTCATCTCTAGTTCGTTTTCGGATGGTTTTTATTGGTTAGCTGAACCGGTGGCGACACTGGTTCCCGGTTGAACCCGTTGGTCACGTCCAGTTTTCAAAACTATATGTACCATCAACTTGTTAGGTTGTATGAAGCTTTGTGTATTTTATTAATTTGTATAATGTGTATAATAACATGTACTTTTCATTTTATACTGTTCAAAAATAACATTAATTAGTGTGTTTAATTATTTTATATGAATTATGTTGTTTAAATTGTACATTATAAAAATTTTATTGTAATTTTTAGTAAGTGATGTTTTAATTTGTTGTATTTAATTTGATAGATATGTTTTTAATTGGTTGTATAATGTGAATAAATCATTATACTTTTAAGTAATGAGGTGTTTTAATAAGAGAAATATATTATTTTTCTCCCTCATATGACTTTTCAACAACTCAACTTTTTCACTTTGATTATTTTTCCTTTATAAGTAGTATATAAAAAGGGCGAAGAGTGACAAAATCGTCCAAAACAAACACAAATGACATCGTTCTGTTGGTCTTTGACTCTTTGTTTGGGACATACTTATGTAGAATGCCATGTCCGTACTTGCAAGAAGAAAATTCTATTTCTTTGTGTAATGGCCATATTGCATCTATCACTTGAATTGGAAATTTTTTAAAAGATGTTATGTTTCAAATAGGGATGAGCATTTCGAACCGAATCCCGGAACCGAACCGGAACCGTACCGGTACCGTACCGAAACGGTACCGATCCCAATATACGGTACGGTACCGGTACTACGAAATAAGGAGGAAAAAAAATCGGGACCACTAATTCGGTACGGGACCGGTACCAAATCGGGAAATTCCCCAAAAAAAGGGAAAATCCCGATTTCCCGGTACCGATACCGGTACCAATACCGGTACCGGTACCCGAATCCCGTTCGGTACGGTACCGGTACCCTAATTTATGCTCGGGAAAAAATCGGTACCACTAATTCGGTACGGGATCGGTACGGTACCGGTACCGTGCTCATCCCTAGTTTCAAAAATTCTGCCACAAAAAAATGTATAACTAAGTAATTATTATCTTTTAATTGAACTAAGATAACAAAGTTTTTATATCCTGATGCTTGATAGACATTTAAGATTGTATATTTGTATGTGATTAAAATGTTTAAAACTTTTTCGGTTTTGAAATTTTCTTTGAATTTTACAAACTTTCTGTAGCTATTGAGTTGGACATAAGATTTGATTAATAAATATGAATTGTTGCCATCAATATGAATTGTTTCCATCAATATGATTCAAACCTTTCCAGTTTTGGTCACATTAATTCACAAGGCAACACACAAGGGTAAAATCGGGATTCACATTAATTCACAAGGCAACAGACAAGGGTAAAATCGGGATTGACCAAAAGTTCAACTTTTCACAATTTCACAATTCCACTTTGACCATTTCTCCATTATATGTAGTAAAGATAAGCAATTCCTAAATGTTTTATAAAGTAATATAGAATAGTAAGATTAATCTTCTTTCTTATAAATGCAATATCGAGGGCCGAACCTAGAGGGTTCTCGGAAGGGAAACCTCATGAATTTTCTCCACTTAGTGTAAGTTTTGCTAAAAATTATGATTTTCCCCGAAACGCATCTAGTAACTTGGTAATTTGTCTATTATTTATTAATATTAGAAGGGTACCCGCGTAATACGGCGGTGAGTACCCGGTGACTATTTTTGTGGCGAGCAAATGTTTTTCATTTAAAATTTTCTTTATTTAGTATGTCCCAAATACTTTATAACATAATAGATATATATTTTTTAAAGGTAGAATGTCTAAATTATTAATAGTGTAAATAGTTAGCAGTTTTATTTTTCAAATTTTAACATTAAATTGTTAGTTATAAGTTTAGTGATCATTTCTTATAAATATTAAAATATATCATTATTAGAGGGGTTACTATATGGTTTAAATGAGAATTAAATTTTCAAATTTTACATTAATTTTCTAATTTTCTTTTTATAATAAATTTTTTTATTTCAAAATTTTAATACTTCCTTAAATAGGAAGTCCCAGATGATTTATAATATAGTATAGATATAGATTATGTTAGTCTAACCCTATACCCCACTCCCAATGAACAAGCAAGGGTCATTTTTGTATTGATCGATTCCAAGTTTATCAATCTTAAGAGTGTCACAACATTTTCTGTGCCCGTAAGATGGAATTCGCTAAGTCCGCAATATTAAGGATGATCTTGTTCCCAGAAGGGATAATCAATCCGACCGCAACTATAGAACTTCGTTGAACAGTGATAAACTGTTGGACATTTTGGCCGAGTGAAAGAGTTGGTAATAAAGTGAAGATTATGATGACTAGAGGAACATTTTTGTGAACATTATGAGATGAGAATTCAGGCGAAATGAAAGGGTGTATGAATTGTCAAGGAATGTGAGGTAGCATGAAATTTCCATGAACAGATGTTTAGTTGCTAGTTTAATTTCACTTTTGGGATTATTTGATTAGAAGTTAAAATTGAAATCTATCCAACCAATTTCCTTTTTTCCAGTTAATTAGAAAACATTAATAATGGATAACTTTGATCAGCCTACACGCCTTGTTTTGAGGAATACACTTTAAAACTTGAAAGATAGCTCTTTGGCTCTTTGCAATACAGACCAAATTTAGATTCTATCGTGGGTTAGCTCACTATTATAATTCACGTACTATTAATATATCACGAACCATAGTTTTTGTTAGGAAAATGATGTTCATACCAAAATTGTGTACCTACAAATGTGTCTAACTACAAAATCAATACTTGTTGCAAGACAAATGTGTAAATATGGAGTGAGAAAATATATACGTGATATGTCATATAATGAATCAGTTAAGCATCTCTTTTTCTTAAATATCGAATTATTTCTACTTGTAGGATGCGTTACGTGTTTTCCTCTTTAATCTTAAAAAATGAAATCCAATACAATTTCATACGAACTTTTATTGTAACATTAGAATTTAATTTCTTCTTGTAAAAGATGTTCCATATATATGTGAACAATTAAATTGCTTCATATGTTTTAAAGTATTTTATTCTTTCCTTCCTCAAATAAATATAAGTCTTTTTTTTTTTTTTTTTTTTTTTTTTTTTTTTTTTTTTTTTCAAATAGTTTATATCCTAATGATACCTCTTGTTATGTGATAAATTTCTCAACAAAATATTTGTGGGTTTAAGTCCTTCTTGAAACATGTGAGATAATTTGTTGTGTAAAATAAACACTTTTAAAATTAAACACTTAAGTTGTGTTTGATCAGTAAATTACTTAAAGAATAAACAGGGGACAAAATGAAAATTAAGTGAGCAACAAACCTGAACCATAGTAACGTTCCTTGTTGTTGCGTCTTTTCCGGTAGAAATAGAAAACCACGCACACGAGACAGAGTCCAAATATAACCGAAATTACAGCTATAAGAACCTTGCGTCTCAAATTCATCTTGTCACCTGAAACATTGGAAAATGCATTTGTTATCTCAAAAACTCCAATCAATATCACAAAACTATAAGAAAAAAAGATGGATACCATATTTTTCACAGTTGCTACACTGCCATTCCAAAACAAAACCTTTTCTTAAAACATCAGTATAATTTTCATACAACAACACATGAACACTATCAACATGAACTGGTACATGAACCGATTTCTCGCACGAATCTATGGAATAGCTATATTTCAACAAGATTTCAGGGTGGAAAATAGCAAAAGAAGACAAACTACTGCCATTTGTAGCACAATCAACCGGATATGTTTTTTCCTTGTAATCATTTTTACAATTGTAAAAGAAGTCTACATCAACGGATAAATCACTATATCTAAAAGGAGTTCCATCTACGCTAAAGTTACTTAGAGGAATTGGGCACATATTGCTTTTGTTGAAAGCGTTCGCACTGACAAGATCCACAGAAAAGTTGGCGTAAAATATGTTTTTAATAACATAATCTTCGTTGGCGATCATGATGACCGGATAACTATTTTTGCAAGTGATGTTGAAACCATTTGAGCCACAAGAAGATTCTTGTACTTGAGGAATCCAAAAAGGAAAGGTGATATTTGGTCCATTTCCACAGTTTTGTGGCAAACAAGAGGTTGAAGTTGTACCAAGTGATAAAGAAACAACTGTTAAGTAGGCAAAGATGATGCTTATGATGAAAAAGATTAAGAAATGAATATCCATTTGAGGAGAAGAGGAAAAAAGACAAGTGGGAAATTGAGAGAGAAGGTTTTTGATTTAAAGAATCAAAAGGTTTTGGATTTGGGGTGATGTGAGCAAAGTCTTTGGGCATCTTGTAGGGCTCAGCATACCTGACCGATTACCGCCTCCCGTCCCGATTCCGACCATCCCGCCGGCCTGATTCCGATTCCGACAAGTAAACGGGTAGGGAGTCGGTTTACGTTTTCCGGCCAATCGGGACTCGGGACTGTCGGGACGGGATGAAAACCGAAAAACAACAAAAAAAACCGACAAATCCTACCGATCCCGACCAATCAGGACTGTCCCGATACCGAGCCGACTGGTTTCGGGTCGGGAGTCGGTTTGACTTTCCGGCGAAATCGGGATGTCGGGATACTCGGTATCGGGTCGGGACGGGACGGGACCAGCCCGATGCTCACCCCTAGTATCTTGTTAAAATTAAAACAATGGAATATATTAGCTACAATTGCATTGTATATAATTCTTTATAATTTGTGCAAAAATTGTGGGCTCTGAGTCTTTTTGCGGGTCTTTGACTTCTTTCTGTGGGTCACTGGTTCATATATTTATATATTTTAGTGAACGATTGTAGCCATTTGGCTACAAAAATTGTAGCCAAGTTATCCCCTTAAAACAATTAATTGACATTTAAGATATTTGATTTAGTGGTATGTGAGTGAACTATCAACCTAGAGGTTGTAAGTTCAAGTCTCATCGGAGACATTGTGAGGTATCGTACGTGAGATAAGCAAGGACCCATGTTGTCAATACTATTAATTGCAAAGAAAAGTGATTGAAAGTACACCAAATGTCCACGTTACTAAATATTGTCAGGTTTTTTTTTTTTTTTTTTTTTCTTTTTTTTTAGCGGGCTTCGAACGAATTAGATACACACTTTCAACACGGGTTAAACCTAACTTAAATAACTAAATTGTTTTAGGGTTTCTGAGTAACTAAAACGCGTTTTGAAATATAATTTTTAAATGACCGACTTACGTAACTTGTTAAAACCTCACTACAAGTATATAAATGTATTAAACATCATAAAATTCATACGCATATAGTATGTGTTGCATTTTCTAAGACGGCTTAATTAATTAGGCTGCGGTTAAGACTTTCGGGTTACGTTTCAAGCTTTCACATTTGTTTCCATTATCATTTTGCTAAGGTGAGTTTTCGTAGCCCCTTTTTTCATTATGTTTTTCATGGGGGAAAATGGTACTCAACTTATGTTTTTAACTGTTTTCATGCTGTGCTACATTGTTTTCATGATTTCAGACAATGTTGCGTTTTGATTTCAATATGTGCCTTGTTGTGTGGTTTCATCATATGTGTTCATTGGTGCACAACTGTTTAACTCCGTTTTGGAGCCGAAGCAATTGATAGTACTATCGGGGTAGCTCCCCACTGTTAGCAACTTGTATTTAGCAACCTTGGTAGGTTCAATTATCACAAGCATTGTGGTTTCATTAAATGCTTATATTTGTATATCTTGCTCACTATTGTCCTATTTTATATTATTCACAGCTTCGTGGTTTAACTTTTAAACCTACGAGTTCACCAATTTAATATTGACGTTTTCGAGTATGCATTTTCATGTGTTATCAATAATGTTGCATAGGAGGTTGAGGATTGGACCTGGCTTAGCAGACTTAAGACAAGACCCTCCTGGGTTGTGTCTATGCGGAGTTATGCATTTTAGTGTTCCTTAAGACTTCGTTATTTTGTGGACTTATGTATTGTGGCTTGTACTTATCTTGGCTTGTGGGGATTATCGTGACTTTGACCTTATCTTGTGTGGAATGCATTTAGTACTTCTCTATTTTGTTATACCTTGTGTTTTGTGTTATGAAGTCATACCTTGATTATCATTCCGCTGCGATCTTTTAGGGGTGTGACAACGCGTAAGATGGAATTCGCTAAGTCCACAATATTAAGGACGATCTTGTCCCCAGAAGGGATAATCAATCCATCGAATTATTGGATCGCAACTATAGAGCTTCGTTGTGCAGTTGATAAAGTGTTGGATATTTTGTCCGAGTGAAAGAGTTGGTAATAGAGTGAAGATTATGATCACTAGAGGAAACATTTTTGTGAAGATTATGAGATGAGAATTCATACGAAATGAAGGGTGTATAAATTGTCAACAAATGTGAGGTAGCGTGAAATTTCCATGAACAAACGTTTAGTTGCTAGTTTAATTTGACCATAGTTTTGGTTAAGGAAAATGATCTTTTTGCCAAAATTGTGTACCTACAAATGTGCCTAACTACAAAATGTGTCTAACTACAAAATGAATACATGTTGCAAGATAAAAGGTGTAGATTTGGAGTGATAAAATGTATACACGATGTGTCATATAATGAATCAGTTACGCATTAATTTAAGCATCTCTTTATTCTTAAATAACGAATTATTTCTATTTTTGTAGGATGGCTTACTAGAAAACCTAAGCTGAGGTATTAATGGTACTATTTTGAGCCGAAGAACGAGCCAGGTGTTTTCCTCTTTAATCTTAAAAAATGAAATCCAATACAATTTTTCATACGGACTTTTATTGTAACGTTGGAATTTAATTTCTTCATGTAAAAGATGTCCAAATATTTATGTGAACAAGTAAATTGCTTCATATGTTTTTAGGAAGCGTTTGGTGCGGGTATTTTGGATATAAAAAATGGAATCACTCTAAATACAAATGTTTGGTATCACTAGTTATGGGTTTGAGGTGAGACATTGAAAAAATTGATTCACTATCTACAAGCTATGATTCGTGAATCTAAACCAAAAAAAATGAAACCCATTTCACTTTTACTTTCACAGCCAATATTTATTTTGATCAATAAACAATATAAAAGCCCCACTTATTTAATATTATATTATTAAAAAAAAGTAACTTTATTTAAATATTAATTTTTCTATCGATCAATTTTTTTATACCAAAACCAAATCATATTCCAATTCTAAACCTTTATACAAACCAAAGGCACCTAAGTATTTTATTATTTCCTTCCTCAAATAAATATAAGTCTTGGTTTTCTTAAAAAATAAGCATTTACTCTATATGTTAACTAGTTAGAAACGACATTATTGTTAGAAATAACATTTTATTTAAGAAAAGTGTAGTTTGTATGCATTTATAAAACTTTGCAAATGGTTTGTGTTTGAATGATATCTCTTGTTGTATGATAAGTTTCTTAAACGAAATGGTTATGGGTTCAAGTTCTACTTTAAATATGTGAGGTAATTTGTGGTGTAAAATAAACACTTTTAAAATTAAACACTTATTTTGAAACGCAACAAATATTTGTTAGGTATTAAAATTAGTTAGCCTTTAGCAATTTTGTTGTGGTTGATCAGTAAATTACTTAAAGAATAAACAGGGGACAGAAAGAAAATTAAGTGATCAACAAACCTGATCCGGAACATACCAAACGAGGTATACCATCAGGGCAAAGGCAAGAAGGAACAGAGTTTAAACTAGACCAACACGTCCCACCTGAGTTCGCACACCGTGAACATATCCCTGCATCGTCCGCCCTATACTCCATTGGAAAACCTAGCAATAACATCTCCTCCGCGGGCATCGTTTCACTGTTATTAAACTCATCAAACAGCATCCTCAAAACAGGCACTCTAATCTCACTAGCACATTCTAACGAACTCGCTTCCTCGTCAATAAAACTCACCCTCCCACTTCCATCTTCAGAACAATTCAATCTATTTCTATCGGGTATAAGGACATCATTGTCTTCCAAACACGAAAGATATACTCCTAGAGAAATAAACTCATCTTGGATGTAGCTAAAAACCGTGTACTCAAAAAACGTATTGTTAAGAGACTCATGTTGTCTCAATAAACAAACATCTGGTTCTGGTCCTTGACCCCACATATCATTGTTAGCAAGCGTGATCTTAGTATCATTTTGGTTGATATTAAGTACACGAAAAGTGGTGTCATTTATTGTGAGAGTGGTAACGTTATCTACGCACGCAAGATGGAATTCGTTCAGTCCGCAATATGAAGGACGGTCTTGTCCCCAGAAGGGATAACCAATCCATCGAACCGTTGGACCGCAACTATAGAGCTGCGTTGAACAGTTGTTAAACTGTTGGACGTTTTGGCCGAGTGAAAGAATTGGTAATAGGGTAAAGATTATGATGACTAGAGGAAACATTTTTGTGAAGATTAATTATGAGATGAGGATTCAGGCGAAATGAAGGTTGTAACTTGAATGAACTGGTCAATGAATGTGAAGTGCCTTGAAATTTCCAGGAAGAGACGTTTAGTTGCTAGTTATAATTGGACTTTTGGAATTAGTTGACTATTTCGTTAATTAGCAAAACATTAATAATGGACAACTTTGATAAGCCTACACGCCTTGTTTTCATACACTGAAACTTGAAAGACAACTCTTTTCTATACAAACCCAATTTCGATTCTATTTTGTGAGTCGACTCATTTTAAAATTCATTCTTAAATCATCATGGACGATAGTTTTGGTTATGAAAATGATGTTTTAATTAATTATGCCAAAATTATGTACCTACAAATATGTCTAACCACAAATATAATACATGCATGTTGTATGAAACCAACAACCACGAGCTAGAGCGGATAATGCGATCACAGGAACTCCAACACAGTCGAGTTAAAACACACCAAAGATCTCTAATAGTCGACTCAAGTATTGCACAAGAAAGACCCAAATGATTACATTGTATTAAATGTTTGTACAGAAAAGAATGAGTACATATCCCTCACCCCCTCATCTCTATTTATAGAAAATGAGGGGGTAATCCTAGTCCTAAACCAACTAGCTAATCGGCTAAACAAAAGAGAAAACGAAACCGAACTAAACTTGGGCATAAACTGACGCCAAGACCTTATATTCTTTTTTGAGTTGGCCATCCAACATGCAACCGACCTTTCTTCCTATTTGACTAAAGATACGTTGCTAAACTAACACACAATAAGCTAAAAAAATGAAATCCAATACAATTTCATACGAACTTTTGTTGTAACTTTAGAATTTAATTTCTTCATGTAAAAGATGTTTCATATATATTTGTGAACAATTAAATTGCTTCATATGTTTTAAAGTATTTTATTCCTTCCTTCCTCAAATAAATATAAGTCTTGGTTTTCTTGAAAAAATACTAGCAAATATTTACATCATATTTTAACCGGTTAGAAAAGACATTATTGTTAGAAATAATATTGTATTAAATAAATATGTAGTTAGTATATATGCATTTATAAAAGTCTGCAAGGGGCGTATGTGCTAATTACCCTTGTTGTGTTGTGTCTTGTGTGATAAGTTACTAATCAAATGATTGTTGATTAACTTAAAACATGTGAAGTAATTTGTGGTGTAAAATAAACATTTTTTAAATTAAACACTTATTTTGAAACACGACAAATATTTGTTAGGTATTAAAATTAGTAAATTAAGCCACGTATCACGCAACTACTATGCCCCATATGTCTTCAGTGATTCAGTTCATCTTATTTGTAGTTTTGAGTCCGAACTCGGCCTATTTTAGAAGAATGGCTAAAAATCTGATACCACCAAATAATATTATGTACTAGCGAATAACATCTTCCCACGTAATCTAATATAACCATTGACTAATTCTATGTGGAGGCAGCCAATAGAATGATCTAAATGTTGACTAACTCATAACACACGACAAGTGACAACAAGGTTAAAAAGTTGAATAAGAAAAGTCGTACCTTTGCAGTCGTTCCTTGTCGAGGTACCGTCCAAGCAGAAACATATGAACTCAATAGAATTGTTAGAACCACATAGCCCACCGGACTCTTCACACTTATGGCAATCGTCCGTTGTTGTCATCAAGTTTAGCTCGAATCCTGTCCTCAAAGCGTCAACGAATTCCTCCCACCGTCGTTCAGTAGAATTACCGAATACATCTATTACCGTGGTATTCACCTCCTCGGCACACATGTTCTCCCAGTCGTAATCGGGTGTATCAGGACGAACAACATGAACACACGACCTATTTGTACCTTCGCTGTTCAGACATGGTATCACGCTTGCAAAATCAGGAACTGTATTGCAGTTAAAGTGAAAACTTAGATTAACATTATTGGACGTGAAATTTAAAGGTAGTCTTTCTAGTTCAATCCCATGGTCCACCCTTGGGCATTGGGTTTGAACCGGCGAGGCTCCAGAAACATCGTAGTCGACGAGAGTAATACTCGTATCGGTTAGATTCTGTACGTAGTAAGAATCACCACCAAAATACATCATGGGACGATCCTCTCCACTTATGTTTGAGCAGTTGATCCCCAAACCTTCATAACCACAATACTGACTACTTATTGTTTGACTTTCTATTTTCCAAAAAGGGTAACTGATATTGAGCCCATTACAATCGGATGGAAGGCAATTTTGGAAAGCTAAAATATTGGTTTGAGCAGATACAATGGTGGTGACGAAGAAGAACAAGGAGAGGAGTATGAGAGCGAAAGAAGGTAATGATACAAGTCTAGACATGGTTATGGACTTATGGACGTCCGTGTGGTTATGTTTCTTTAACACGTTGTTGATATCTACCAGCTTATTAATCGTCTGCAACTCTGCAAGTATAGGTATTTGAAGAAATAAATATTTGAATAAAATACCAAAAGAACGTATTAATCCAGCTCCACAGGAATAAGTAAAAGAATACAAAATTTTCACGTTGACTTGTAGACTTTTTGGCGCTAGACTGGGCTGTTTCGTTTTTCTTGATATTAAGAGCATTGGTTGCCCTTGGCCGTGGAGCTCGTGCCATAGGCAAAAAGTACTGTCACGTCAGCAAAAATCTTCATGGCACCTGAAATCTCACGGCACCATATTTTGGCCGTATCCGTTGGCACCAGAAATTCTGGTGCCGTCGGCCTATTTTTTTTTCTTTTACATAAAATTAAACATACACAATATTAACTAAAATAAACTTTATTAATTAAAAAAAAACACATTACATAATTAAATAAGGACTAACGGTGTAACCAAAATAAAGACTAATGGTGCAAGAAAAACACTACAAGAGCAAATAATGTAAATTTATATAAGAACAAGGTTTAAAGTGAAAAATATATAATATACATAAAAAAAAAAAAAAAAAAAAAAAAAAAAAAAAAAAAAAAAAAAAAAATCCCCTTCTTCCTTCTTGCTCCACATTACCACGGAAAAGCAAAAGTTCCGTGATGAAATATCACAAATCCATGATCTTCGTGATCTCAATGCCATGCATCTTGCACAACGCAACAAAGGGCAACCTCCATCATCACCCCATTTTTCGTTAATTTTCCCGTTAAGTGCCACGTATTTGAGGGTAGTATCGTCATTTCACTGTTCATACTTATCTCCCGCCAACTTTCGGGGGACTATTTTTGCAAACAACGTAAACTATGTACATTTAAAGCTGTGTGCTTTTTTAGGGTACAATAAATCCCCAAACCCAACCAAAGATTGTGTAGATAATCAACCGTCAAACCCTAACATAAAAAAATCAATTCGCAACAACTAAACCTAGCTATGGCGAATAATGATAAGAATGAAAAGGAAAAGTGCTTGTTGATGGGGGGGGGGGGGGGGGAGGAATCATCCGAAATGTCGTGGGGCAAGGTTTTATTAAATGATGAAGTCTTTGAGGTTGTTTCGGATGAATTTGGTGAAAAAGTTATTGCCAAGAATGGTTCGTATGCAAACATAGGGAAGGAGATGATTGAAGAAATTCTTCAATGGATGTGGAATAGAACCTTCAACAAACCAAATGTGGGTGCTAGCGGTTGCTCCAATGAGGTAGTTGCAGAGAAAAAAAGGAAGAGAGGAAGGCCGGTTGGGAGTGGCAAGAAGAAGACGGAGGGGAGTCCTATTCCGACTACAGTCAAAGAAAAAAGGAAGAGGGGAAGGCCGGTTGGGAGTGGCAAGAAGAAGACGGAGGGGAGTCCTATTCCGACTACAGTCACAGAAAAAAGAAAGAGGGGAAGGCCTGTTGGGAGTGGCAAGAAAAAGAAGGAGAGGAGTCCTAATCCGAGTACAGTTACAGAAAAAAGAAAAAGGGGAAGGCCTGTTGGGACTGGCAAGAAGAAGGAGGCTGGCAAGAAGAAGAATGAGGGGAGTTCTAATCCGAGTACAGTTACTGAAAAAATGAAGAGGGGAATGGCAAATGGGACTGGCAAGAAGAGGAAGGTGAAGGAAGAGCATACGGATCTTGGTATGTTAATGTGGTATACTTCATTTATGTGCCATTTTAAATTTGTTTACGTAGGATGCTATGATATGTTTGATAGACTTTTATATGCATCCCCTTTCCTAGATTTAGGATAAACAGAGTATTTGCATTAAGTAGGGTGTTAGAATATCATAAGTGCGAGTGTTTGGCATTACTAAATACTGCTATAGAGAGTGTATTGCATTACGAAAGTACTGCGTGTTCACATTGGTTATAAGTAAGTCTTCACATTGGTTGTAAGTAAGTCTTCACATTGTGTATCTTGAGTGTATCAGGAACAAAATAGATTGGTTTCTATATCACCACATTAACTTATTACCTAAACTACAACTATGTGGTGAGATATACAACACTGCATTGCTCTGCTTCACTCGAGCCTGCATAATTGTTTCATTGACTACTTCTGCATTGACTTTAGCATGTATACCATTAATTTCGTAGGTGCTGGTATGTCTTGACAGTTTGAATTTAAAATTGTGGCAGATTTACTTGGTTATGGGGGTGAAGTTCTGTTCCGCATGCACAATAATGGAGTCTTTGAATTTGGTCCATTAAGGTATGTACAAGGGAATGTTTCTACAATGTGTGGCTTTGTCTGTGATAGACATATCTTTTTCCTAGGTCTGGATGATATGTTTTCACGCATTAGGGGAGAAAAATGGGCTGTGTTCTTTTGTGTGCCTGGTAAATCATTAGAAGAAGGTTTGAAGCTGATTCACACAGACAATGATGTGCATACAATGATTGAGCTAGGTTGTTGTGCCGGTTTTGTAGATTTGTTTGTTGCTCACACA
Source organism: Artemisia argyi (assembly GCA_030686995.1). NCBI lineage: Eukaryota > Viridiplantae > Streptophyta > Magnoliopsida > Asterales > Asteraceae > Artemisia > Artemisia argyi. Next base: position 86,519,606 of record CM060699.1, read on the forward strand.
AAACAGGTGTTATCTCCCTACTATTTAAACAATATTGATGCAGAGGGTGATGGTGGGGAGGTTGTTGGGTGGGTAGAAGAAGATGCTAGCTTGCAGTGCTCTATTACTTCAACTCCTTTTAGGACTAGCACTTCAAAAACTTATAGGAAAGTGGATGATGTTGATGCTTCACAACCAGAATTCGGGAAGCATAAAAAGAGGGTGAAGAGGTCTGTGGATAAGGGAAAAGGAAAGATGGTTGATGAGGTTGATGAGGCTGATGTTGTTAACAGGAACAAAACGGCTGGTATTGTCATTAGAGACGGTGGTTCTATTAAGAACCCACCAGGTGTTGGTTCAGTGAATGTGGGAGCAAAGGGTGGTGGTATTTTGAGACCAAGAATAACTAATTGCGTACTGGGTCTACGGGCACCAAGATCAATGGGTAACAACGTGGTGTTATTTTGACTAGGTGAGTCTAATGAACTGTTTAGCAAATATTTTGGACACATTGCATTGCCTATTATAGTAACCTCATTTCATTGCATATATTGACTGTGCAGGTGTTGTTGATCACATGTTGGTTCATCCAGTTGAAGGTTTTGTGGAAAACTAGAAGGGGGGGGGGGGGTTGAATAGTTTTACGTCTTTTTAATTTGTTATAAAAATAGTTTTAGAGTTTACTTAGCTTTTAAAAACTTAGATTCGATAATATGTGATCTCAAGTCTTGTACAATATAAACAATTAACACTACACAATATATTACAATGATAAGTAATGAAATAAGTGAGAGATGGAAAGATCGAACCGCGAGACAAGAGATTTATAGTGGTTCGGCTACAAGGACACCTTCCTTGCCCTACTCCACTTCCCGAGCACCTAACTCGAGAGTTTTCTTCACTATATCAACAAGCTCCCTTATGGTGGAGAAAACCGTACACACCAATTTACACACCACTTTTCACACCACAACTTCGTCACACCTAAGTCACAACTTCTTCAAATCTATCTACTTCACAACTAACTTCTCCACACCTATCTTCTTCACACCAATCTAGTTCCTAGCTTTTCTTCTTCACACCAAGCTACTAACTAATCACACAATCTATATCTAACACAACTATCTACAATCAAATATTCACAACAATCTTCACAAAGAATAATGTAAATGATCTTTGATGATACACAAACAACTTGGATGTGGAGATCACAACAAGTTGTAATACTTCTTGTCTTGAGGGATAGAAGTATTCTTCTCTTGCACTTAAGAGGATGAAGGTTGGATCACTTTGAAACAAAGAATTATACACTTATGATCAAAGGATAAGAGAATAGAGATTTGGATCTAGATCAGAAAGTTTAGAAGTGCAAAAGGTGAGGAAAATGTGTGAACTGATCCAGTATTTATAGGGGAGAAAAACATTGTTCTGGAGCGTGGCCGGTCCCCTTAATTAGTGGTCGGTCCCCTTAATTATTAAGGGGGCCGCCTAAGGAATTAAGGGGGCCGCCCCTTCAGAACGTTGGTTTTTCTTGTCTTTTAGTGGGGAATATTTTTCTGGATAGAATTTGCCATTTTTTGGTTGGAAATTTGAAATCATATTTTTATAATGAATTAAACATATTCTTTTAATTCCAAAAGTAATTTTGTAAAAGATATAAGATGTTAAATACATTTTATAAAAATTCTAGTGATTAGAAAAATTTCCTTTGATCATGAAATGTAATAAACCCTTTGTTTATTCATACCTTAAGTGATATGGAAGCAAAGACAAATATTAAGCACTAAAAACTTGTTTACGTCATAAGTTTTAGGTTAATGAGTTTATGCTTTGTAATTATCAAAACATATAGACATTGTTAATATGCTAACAATGTTTTAAGACATTATTTATGTCAACAGGTTTGAATATTCATCCAATAGAAGGTTTGAAGATTGACATATGGGTCCATCTATTGGGAATATGTAATGTGTAGAAACTAAAACACTTTAATTTGACTAATGTAACTTGAACTATTGTACCTCTGTTTCGAATACACCAAAGGGTGTGGGCAGGCATTGTGATGGGTTAAACTTTTTTGGTACATGCCGAACAATATTATGTAAATTTGCAGTATTTCATATGGGGTTCTGTTATTTGCATAATATGTTTCTTTTTGTTTTGTGGTTCTGTTATTTGCTTCGATTAGTAGCATTTAAACGTATGTGTTTGTGTATTGTATTATGGTTTCAATTATGCCAGTTTCATGTTTGTGAATGTGTTTGTGATACGAATTGAGCAATGTATATCAAGACAAACGGGATCAAACGACCCCTTCCATTCATAAACCATAAGGGTACATTTACAACCTTATGGGAACCCACAACCCCTACCTACATCATCACCTACAATATCTACTTAGCTTACGACACTACGACAGTGGCACTAAAATGAACAAAAGAAACCACAAGTCCCCAACCACCTACTACCTACATTCATCAAAACACAACAAAACAACCCACCCCCAGCATCCAGCACCCAGCACCCAACCCCTTCACATGTAAGTTTGCATCACAACAAACTCAATCTTGGAAACAATGCTGTCGTTTGTTTGCCTAAGCATCCTCATCAACCCCCTCATCTTTCTCATATCAGCTGACTGAATCCTCCTTAGCTTGTTCACATTGGCCCTTGCAGTTCTCGAGCCCCTTATGTTTTGGAGCTCCAAAATTAGGTCCGCCCTAAGACTGAGCATATCAGACAGCTTTTGGCACCTACTCATCAACTCTTGTGCATGATGAATTTCCTCCTCAACCTCTCGCCGGTAATGGGTTAGCATCATTTCCGATATGACAAATAAGTTGCAAGCAACCACGAGATCAAGACAGCGAGACATTTTTCTGGAAAAGGGAATGATAATTGTTTGATTACGGGTGTGTGTGTGTGTGTGTTTTTCTGCTTGTGTGTGTGTGTGTGAAGGCGTTGACAATTTAATATGAAAGCTGAAAATAACTTTGCAAATTAGCCACTGAGGTCTAATCACATTGATACCAAGCACAGAGCCGAAAGTTGGCGGGAGATAAGTATGAACAGTGAAATGACGATACTACCCTCAAATACGTGGCACTTAACGGGAAAATTAACGGAAAATGGCTCTCAGTGGCGATTTTGCGAAAATGTGGAACGTTGGTGTCTTTTTTGCGCTACTTTTTGTCTCGGTCCCGTTTTTTAAAAAATTCGTGGAACGTTAAGGACCATTTTTGCAATTTACCCTAAAAATAAACTAAACTAAAAAAACCAATTATGAGAAAAAGGAGATTCTAGTTAGAACTTGAGAAATCGTGTAAGAATGATATGTATGTGTATGACTTTGATTGTTTCGGTGTTGTGTAACATCCCAACTTTTACATATTAGTCAGAATAATAATTTGGAAAAATGACAAAAATACCTATTTTAACTAACATACTTCACAAAATATTCAATCTTAAAAAAAAAAAAAAAAAAAAAAAAAAAAAAAAAAAAAAAAAAAAAATTTGCAAGTTTAACTTTGCGAGCTCAAACCTTTCAAATTTTTGAAAATTGCTCCATTTTTCTTCGGTTTTTCCGCTAAGCTCAAAATACAAAAGTTGTAGATCTCTATTTTCTCGTCAAGTAGCTTTTTCAGCCACATAAAAAGAAGTTTGTATGAGGAAGTTATGGCCAAAGTAACACAACAATTAAATGAGAAAAAATTATTGTAGTATTTTGGCCATAACATTCTCATACGAACACCTTTTTGGATGATTCAAAAAGCACTAAAAGAGAAAAGAGAGATCTACAACTTTCATTTTTTGAGCTAAGCAAGAAAACAAAAAAATTGAAGCAATTTTCAAAAATTCGCAATGTTCGTCATTTTTCCCAATAATTTGTTGACATTAAAATACTTAGAAAAGTCTTTTCGTTAGTTTTTATAAGAAATAAGGACCCTTAGTGTAAATACTTAACAGAAAATAACTAACGGTGCAAAAATATTTAACGACAGGAAATAGTGCAGGACTTGTATAAACATCGATACGACGTATTTCAGAAAGGGTTATGGATACGTCGTATCCTCATTACTGATGTGGCAGAATGTCTTGATCATGGGTTTGGTTGCCATTACTACTGGTATTTAGGGCTGAGCAAAATTAACCAAACTAAAAAACCGAGCCGAATCAGGCTGAATCGAACTAGACCGAACTTATTCTGTTCAGTTTCCGGTTTTGTATAATTATGGGATAATGGCCTATAAATGTATCATAATTGTCACCCGTTCCTTCTATATGTATCGAACTTTTTTTTTTCTTTTTTTTAATACATGCGCTAATCTTTTAAATTGGGTCTTCTTGGGGTAGTGATTACCATTTTACCCTTCAAATTACATAAATGGTCCCTATGGTTTAGTGAAGATTGCATCCACCGTCCCTAGGGTAAATTTTGGCGAAAATTGCATCCACCGTCCCTAAACTTTTTTTTTATTTACTCCTTATGGTTTTGACCCGTTACGTTTTTATATACGTTTTATGTACGTTTTTATATACGTTTTTAGCTATGTTTTTATATACGTTTCTATATACGTTTTTATGTACGTTTTTAAATATGTTTTTATATACGTTTTAATGTACGTTTTTATACACGTTTTTATATACGTTTTTATATATGTTTTTATATACGTTTTTATCTACTTTTTTATCTACGTTTTTATTTACGTTTTTAAATATGTTTTTATATACGTTTTTGTATACGTTTTTATGTACGTTTTTATATACATTTCTATATACATTTTTATCTACGTTTATATCTATATTTTTATATACGTTCCTATATACGTGTTTATCTACGTTTTACAACGACTCCAACATGATTATGGGTGATTGATTTTTGTAAAACTCAAACTCTATTCTATGATTAGTTACGTTTTACATTAGTTAATGTTAGTTTATAAGAACTCGATCAATTTTCACAGTATATAAACACGTATATAATAGTAAAATGTATATAAAAACGTAGATAAAAAAGTAGATAAACGCGTATATAAGAACGCATACAAAAACGTAGATAACAACATATATAAAAACATAGATAAAAACGTAGATAAAAAAGGTGGATAAAAATGTATATAAAAACGTACATAAAAAGGTATATAAAAACATATACAAAAACGTATATAAGAATGTATATAAAGACGTAGATAAGAACGCATATAAAAATGTATATAAAAACTTATATAAAAATGTAGATAGACGACAAATTATAAAAAGAACTATGAGTGTTATTTTTTGCAACGATAAGGACGATTGGTTGAACTTTAAAAATTCAAGGATGATTGATGTAATATTTTCCAATCACAAGGACCATTTATGTAATTTACCCTAAAGAGGGTAAAATGGTCATAACTACCCCACAAAGACCTAATTTGAAAGATTAGTACATGGATTAGCAAAAAAAAAATCCAATGCATATAAAAGGAGAGTGATAGGTATGATACATTTATATGTCATTATCTCTATAATTATTTCGGTTTTACTGGGTTCGGTTCGGGTCAAAACACACCTATTTGGTTCGAATTAGTTAAACCATCCCGACCGAAACTGAACCGACCTTTATTCGTTTCGATTTCAGTTTTACTAGGATTTACTCGGTTTATTTCTCGGTTCATGTTTTATCCTTAATCGAATTTTAGGTCGGTCGTGTTTATTAGGTTCGGTCCAATTTGACTCATTTCTCAGCCCTACTAATATTAGGCTGCCCACAGTGGGCCGGACAAATTCGGTCGACCGAGCATCACAACCGATTTGCAAATCGGTCGCCGGCCTCATAACTTGACTATCGGTTGTAAAAGCGACCCATATTGAAACACACAAAACTCAATACTTTTTTCTTTCTTGTCTACCATTGCAGTAAGCACTTCAGGAAGCTCCTTCGAGCCAAAAAAAGTTATAGAGCATGTTTAGTAAGTTTAGTTTTCAAAGTTGTTTGGTTTGAATGGCTACAAATTTTATATATTGTATGAATGATGTATCCATGCATATTGGGACTTAATGGACTTTGTTTTATAGTAAGACACGTATGATTCATGTCAGTGGCGGACTCAGGATTTTCCAAAACGAGGGGCAAAAAAAAATTTTTTGATAAAATTCGTGATGCACTTTAATAAAAAGGTCATGTATATTTTTTTTACACTAAAAATTAACGTTTTTACATTTTTGGCTTTAAGGTGGGGGCAATTTGATTTTTTGGAGGGGTGCACTTTAATAAAAAGGTCTAAAAAAAAATTTTTTTACACTAAAATCTGAACTTTTTCGGCGAGTCGTGGAGGGCACCGCCACCCCAAAGCTAATGCATGGGTCCGCCCCTGATTCATGTGATGATCATGCGAGTATGGTAAAAAATACATGTAAATACATGGCACGTATGGAATGATTTAAGGACACGTGTGCATGAAATAATATGTGCATGTTTAGTTAAACTATTGAAAAATAAAAATAAAAATATGGGACACCACTGTGGTACTTGGGTTGTGTCTGGTTGCTGCAAAAAGAAAGCTGACATAGCAGCCAGAAAGATGATGCAATATGGGTCACCACTGTGCATAGCCTCAGCTCTTTTAAATTTGAGACAAAAATACACCGTTGGTCCCTAAACTTTCCACGAAACATCGCCATGCACTTTAACTTCTGAAAAACGTCTCCGTGCGTCCCTCATCAAGTTTTTTGAGGCCGATTGCGTCCTTTGACCTTGAAATCTAAGGTCAACGCCCATTTTTAGGTATAGCATCAAGGGTATAATAGACCAAACACATTTTCAACCATATCTAAGTTAAATCTAACCCAAACTCCTTTAACATCATCATTTTGTGCCTTAGTTGTTGTTTTCCTGAAGTTAGTAAGTGTAGATCTTCATGGAAATTCACCATATTAGTGTGTTCTTTCCTCAAATGGGGTATTGTTAACATCTCGTTAAGTAGAAAGTTAGTAAATTATATCATGACTAAAATACACCGTTGGTTATATAGTCATTCAAATTTTGGGTGTATGTTGACTTGTGAAAGTCAAACTGGTTAAATCCAAACACCCGCTAAACTGCATATGCAGATGCAAACATGCAATTGAAAACAAAATACTCGGAAAATCAAGATTAAATTGTCTTAAAATTATCATTTAAAACTAGCAGGGTCCCCGCGCGATGCAGCTGCGGGCACCCTGTAATTTAATTTTTTCGGTTAATAATTTATTTTATTTGTACGTTTTTTGGCAATAGCTTTACTGATTAGTTTTTTATGGCAAAAGTTTGATGAAATTTTACTTAGTTTGTATTATTTTATTTATTATTTATTTTATATTTTTGTTTAGTAGTTTGCTTGGTTTGTACAATATGTGAACATATTTTAGTTTATTATATTTTTTTTGACAATAAATTTACAGATATCAAAAATTTCGTTTAGCTTGTGTCCGTTTGGGCTCGAGCCCGTTTGACCCGTGCCCGTTCGGGCTCGAGCCCATTTGGCTCATTGCCCGTTCGGGCTTAAAAATTTGTATAATATGCTTTATTATTTGTATTACTGACATTTAATGCAGGAATTGTGTTTAAGTTGGTTGTACAATATGTTTGATAATTTGTATTTCTTATGTAAGGGGTGTTTTAATAAGTGTATTAATTGTATTTATTGACTATTTAATTAATTGTATTTAATGTACATAATTCAATTTTAAGTCATTAATTTTAAACTTTAATGGCATAGACAAAGTGGTGTGTGATGTGTGCTTTTTCACACATCCTTTTTACCCTTAAATCAGACCAAATACACCAAATACTAACCAAATATGCCAAGAGAATGTGTGTTTTTGTATTTGTGTATGTGCAGGTATGGATATGTGAAAAATGAACAAAAACAAAGCAAAAACCGACAAAAACGAGCACGAGAATGGAAAAGGGTCAAAAGCCGAAGCCGGGGAAGCAAAATGATAAAGGAAAGCTCAAAATGTCATAAGAAGTCCTCAGAGATTCACAAAATTGCATAAATGGTCCCTGATCAAAGTTTGAGAGTTTGGCAACTTCAGTCCCTGCATTTTTTGGAAATTACAAAAATAGTCCCTTGAAGAAATATTTGAAGAAAAGGTCAAAATTGGTCCTCCATAATTCAGAAAGTGACAATAAATGCCCTTGGAAGTTATTATTGGAGATGGTCAAAATCAGTCCCTAAGAATTCAGAATATACATAATTGGTCCTTGTGTTAATTCAAGCCTAATTCCTAAATACATATTAACCGGATCCAAAACAATCCCCAAGCCCAAAACATTTCCAAGCCCAACACCCCTTCCTCCCATTACCCGGCCTGCCAACTCATACCCGGTCAAACCTACACCATACCCGGTCAACAGCCTTAATTAATATCTTTCAAATAACCCGCCCCCCTTTTACCCAAGTTACCCAGACACCAAGAACCCTAACTACTATTCACATGCGTAAAATTCCCAATTCACCACAATTAAGGGTATGATTGTCCAATCATTTGGCTTCTAGAAGAACCTGACATGTGCAAAGTGTGCCACGTTGACAATCCAAATGAGAGTGCGTGCATATGATTGGGTGATGATTTAATCCAAGGGCTGATATCATATGGATATGTCTAGAAGCATGATCAATGGTATTGAGGGACTCAGAAGAAACACACTATCACACGGATTGGTGACATGGACAGACTTAGAAGCATCCTCAGAGGCCTATAAATACCCCCTCATCATTCATAGCTGGTGTGTAGGTTTTTATATAAAAGTTTGTTTAGTTTTCTGTCTTTTACGTTTATTGTAATTTCCTGTTTTTTAAGTATTGTACTAAGTTTCAAATTAATATAATTCAGCTGTTTAATTTTCATATTTCTGTTTCAAGTTTACTTTAATTTTGTTATTTAGCTTATTGATCATTTACTTCCAGTACTTAGAACTTCTATTTCATAAGCATAGTCTGTTTAAATTGTTTCATTTGAATAAACCTCAAAAACATTAAAAAAAAAAAAAAAAAAAAAAAAAAAAAAAAAAAAAATCAGAAAATCAATAAAAAACCAAAAATATGTTTTCATTTGATTGAATTAATCTTCAATGAGCTTTTTCTATTTGATATAAGCTTATATAAGCTTCCTAGCTTACTGTAAGTTTATTGTGTTATTCAATCCTCAAAATCTCACAAAAGTCAACAATAGTCAACCACTGCTTATTTAAAATAAGCTGAGCTTATTTGGAGTGAAAGGCAGCCAAAAGGTGTCCCTTGGCCTGTCTTAAAGACAGGCTAGCTTAGTGAATCCCCCTCTGTTCTGCTGAGGGGGAATTTGACTTGTAAGTTTTTCATTTTTAATCCCTATTGCATCAGTAGAATTAAAGTAGTATAGATCTTGTTATTTGATTTAGTATTGTTGATTTCTGATTACTAGTTGTTAATTTGTTCATAGTTGTTTATTCAGTTAATTGAATCTTTGTATTAGTAATTTGATAGGTTACTGATGCATTCATCTGTTTGAATTGGATCTGTTTTTTTTTCTGAGTTGATATTGCATCTGAGATCTGTTGTTTCTGAGTATTTTGTAAGTTGTTGAATCATATTAGTCACTTAGGTTGAGTTTTGGACTGTATTGGATTGGGTTTGAGAAGTATTAGGTTCATAGCAAGGGTGTTTGGATACTAGAAGTTTGCTGATATAGGTATTGTTTTAGAGGTTGTGCTTGGTTAAGGTTAGTCACTTAGGTTGGATTTAGGTATAATCAAGCAAAATCAGTAGGATATAACATACAATAGTCAAAATCAATTGTAATTGATCATATCAGTTAATCATATATATAATATAGTTGCATACTTTAACCATTAGTTGCATAATAATATTAGAGTACTTAAAGTAGTTGCATAATAGCTTATTGCAACTTAGGAATTAATTTGAGACAGATTTGATTTCACTATAGTCAAAGTTTAAGTAATTTCTAAAAGTCAAAGTAAATTGATACTCAGTTTTTGACAGGTTTGAGTTGGAATCTCTAGGGTTAATTGTTACTTGGAAATACTTTTGGATTAATAATATTTTAAGCTTTACAGTTAAAGAAACAAAAGCAAAAAGAAAAAGTTGAATTGAGAACCATTTGCTCATTAAAAAAACTCTTTGAAAGTAGCTGTTTGAACCACTAAATCCCCTGCTCATCAGTTTTTAAACAAACTTCTAGGGTCCTTTTAGGCAATTAAATTAGATCTAGCACCTGTTTAATTGGCTTAATTTTGATCTCAGCTGATCAGAGAAGGTTTTGCCCCCATAAGTTTGAACCCTTGAGCTTATTTTCACTGCTTATTGGCCTTAAGAAGTGGTGTGGATTGAACCAAGGTCTGCCTATAAGAATAGGGCTGCTATTGTGCTTATTTGTTCACTAGCTGAGTTTTGTTGATTCTCTGAATTCATTTATACCCATTGTTGCTATTTCCATTGATTTTGAGCCTAGCTTATTCTGTTTTGCTTAATTGCTTATTTCATTTAGCTTATTGGATCTGTTTGTACCACATATGTGTTTCTAAGTATCATTTGGCCCTAATTTTGTTTCTATAAGCTTATTTGTGTCCTAAAAGCTATTGGTCAAAGTTTGGGTCAGCCCTGGTCAACTGTGCTTATCAATAAGCGCTTTTACATAAGCTGTTTCAAAATAGGTAGCACTAACAGAGCTTATTTTCAAGTTTTTAAATTTTTTCTAAGTTTAGAATATTAATTTAGAATTTTTCTGAATTTTTCATATTTTTCTGCCTTTATTTGCTATTTTTCTTATTTTATTTTCAATTTTAATCAATTTTTAATACATTTTAATTACCAAAAATTCCAAAAAAATCAAAAAAAGCCTAAAAAAATCCAAAAATATTTTAGAAATTTATTTTCAGTTATTTTAGATTTTTAGAAATTTATTTTGCAATTTTTCTCATTTATTTTCTATTTTTATTAATTTTTAATTAGATTTAATAGTTTTTAATTCCCAAAAATTACGCAAAAAGCCCAAAAAAAAATTAGTTTTTAGTTTTAAAATTACTTTTTAGTTATTTTATAATTTTCAAAATTTATTTTCCATTTTTCTCACCTTATTTGCATTTTCTTTTAATTTTTAATTAGTTAATTAATTTTTAATTCATAAAAATTAAATAAAAAGTCAAAAAAATATTTTTCTTTTTCTCAAAATTTTCTTTTATCATTTTTAACTTTTTAAAATTATTTTCAAGTCCGTATGAGTAGTGTAGCTTAAAATTCACGTTTTATTTCGTACGTTTACGTTTATTTTACGTTTAAGCTTACGTTTTCGATTTTACATTACGTTTTTAGTTTGATTAATTGAAATACGTGCTTAAGTGATTATTTGTGCTTTATTTACTTATTCATTAGTATAATCTCATCAATATCACTTTTTACCACTTTCACGACATGTTTCACAAATCGGGAATTCGAAATTCCATTCACCCTTCACACGGACTACGACATCGGGTTATCCGTATTTCTTTGCGGATTTCTTGAGTAATACTTATACTATTATATATATTGATTTTCACGAATCAGTGTGTACATGAAGCTACTAAACTTGTACATGTCTAATTATATCTCATTTATTGTATTAAATGTCTAAGGGTGCGTTTGGTATCCCACCATGGGAATGAGACTATTACTATGAAAGTGATTAAATGTGTTTGTTTAAAATAAAGAGGCCCACCACTATGGTAATGAATGATAGAAATGTTCCATACTCCATATACCTTAAAAGGGTAAGGTATGGATCTTTCATACCTAGGGGCCCACCACTACTATCAAAATCATTCCCATTGTGATTTATGACGGCATACCAAACACACTGTAATTGTCTTGAATCACTTGTACTTTTAGCATTGAAATGTGTAATGCTTAATTTTAAGTATTCTATTAATAGTAGTCATTCATGCTTTATAATATAGTATGATATGTTTCGTTACATGATTATATTAATCAGACACATATGCCTTATGTAAATCATCGTATGAGAAATTTTCTAAACATTCCTCTTCTTCTTCTTCATTACAAACAACATATTTTTTTTTCTTCTTTTTATCTATTTTTTCTAGTCTCCTTATAGCACATTTCTCTTTCCAATGCTCCTCTGCCCTGGCCTTTGCAGCAAGCCTTCTTCCCGCGACTTCAGCATCGTTTGGAGCTTCCTGCTCCTTCTCTTCTGCAGGCTCATTTTGTTCCACCCTCCAGTCCTCTTCCAAGGCCGCTTCTAGTTCGTAGTAGAAGCTTTCATCGCCTTCACCCTTTGGCACCTCTGCATCTTTCCTTTCATGGGCTGGTCTTTTCACCACCTCCTCATTTTCTTTTTCGTTGGTTGGGGACTGGGGTAGCATCAAGCCATCAGCATCTCTCGCTCTCTTGTTTCTTGACAACATGGTTACAATTTTTTTTGATTTATTTTTTATAGAAGTAGTTTGGTTTGCAACATAATGTGGGAGTAACAAATTTATACACAAATAATAGGGAAAACGAAGAGTCTGTATTAAATTTTAGAAGTATTTTTTGAACTCTTCGATTCCCCATTATTTGTTGGAAATATATATGCATTTAGACGTAAATAGAGCATGTCAGGGAAGACACTGTTGGTCCCTCAATTTGTCTATGTTTAGGGGTGTTAATCGGGTCGGGTTGGTCGGGTTCGGGTCAATTCGGGTCGGGTCATAGTCGGGTCGAGGCTAAAAATAACATACCCGAACCCGACCCTATTTGAATTCGGGTTAGTCGGGTTTGGGTCAAATCGGGTCATGTCAAGTCGGGTTCGGGTTTGTGCCATTTTTAAAATCATAGAATTTGATTTCTTAAACTTAGTTGTTAAAATCTTAAACAACTAAAAGGCACATGTATTATAAATCACATAATTTTTTTTGTTGCATTTGTTTGTAAGAGTATGAATGTTGCAAATTTGCAATTAGCAAATGTATAAATATTATAAAACCGCAAATATTATGTAACTTGTAAGTTGATGCAAATGCATGCAACCATGCATGGTAATAAGCTAACAATGCTATAAATTAAGCGTATCTATAACTAGTTACCAAATGAAATATAAGTTGCATTTGTTTCTTGGAGACTTGCATACTGCAACACTTATTGCAAACTTAACAATTTGAAACTTGCAACTTGCAGTTGTAGGCTACCATGACTTGACAAAAGAACAAAATTATTATGTTAAGAACATATAATAATAGTGGAACGACTAATTCTTGATACTTCGGAATTGAAAATGATACGTTTCATTATGTGATATGTCTGACACCAAAAATTAGATGGGAAATCAGCCAAAGTTCATGAACCATTTAACTTGAGCATTTTAGGCAAAAGTTTATATGAGAAAAGTATTTAAAAAATAAATAAATAACTCGGGTCAGTCGGGTTGACCCGAACCCGAATAGGCAATGTATTTGAACCCGATATGTTGGGTTTGAAACTGCTGCTGAGTTAAACTGCTGCTGAGTTAAACTGCTGCTAAGTGAAACTGCTGCTAGTAGTAATGATTCTGCTGCTAATGTCAAAGTGCTGCTGAGGATAAATGCTGCTGACAGAATCTGCTGCTAATGGGATAAGGATGTATACGGTTTAGATAAATATAGAATAGATTGTGTAAATATTATATTTATCTAGAATATACTTATCTTGTAGAGAAAGGTATTGTAAACCTAGTAGGACTCCTTGGCCTATAAAAGGAGGATCCTAGGGTTAGTTTATGTACGTGTTATTATTCACTTCAAGGTTGTAAAACCCTAGCATTGTTGAGTGCTCGTATTAATAATATTGAAGTGTTGAAAGAGAATCATTATTCTTCTTAAGTTAAGCTTTTATATTCCGCGTATTAGCTTAAGTGTTTATTCAAGTTAACTTCTATATAAGATCGTTTAAGCTCAACTGGGATCAACAAGTGGTATCAGAGCTTGTGATCTAGAAGTTATTAACAAGAAGATTTTGTTTCTTAAAAGTTTGCTGTTCCTAATCTACTGCTACAATGGGTGATGAAACTCATATGGTGACTGCTTCAAGGGTACCCATGCTGAATCCTGCTAAGTATGAGCTTTGGAAGAGAAGGATCAGACAATACATCCGCATGATTGATTTCAATATGTGGAATGTTATTGTTAATGGTGATTCTGCACATGAGAAGAGTGCTGATGGTAAGGAGATACCAATCAAATCTGCTGAAGCTAATGCAGCAAGGAAGATGGAAATCAAAGCACACAGTATTCTCTTAATGGGAATACCTAATGAATTTCAAATGGACTTTGATGACTGTGAATCTGGAAAAGAATTGATGGATGCTGTTGAATTCAGGTTTAGAGGGAATGATGCTACTAAGAAGTCAAGGAAAAACATGCTAAAGCATCAGTTTGAAAATTTTACTTCTGAAAATGGAGAGAAGATTATTGGGACATACAACAGGCTGAACCAACTTGTTAGCCATCTAAAGCTTGTTGGTTATGTGGTTCCACAAGAAGATGTAAATCTAAAATTTCTTAGAAGTCTTGCACCTGAATGGAGTATGCACACAGTTGTTTGGAGGAATAAGCCTGATTTTGAAACTATGAAGTTGGAGAGCCTCTACAACAACTTGAGAGTGTATGAAGCAGAATTGTCTACCTCTTCTACTTCATCCTCTGGTACTCAAAATCTTGCCTTTGTATCCTCTAAAGGAAAAGAACCTCAATCTGCTGCTCATTCTACTGCTTATGGAGTCTCTGCTGCCAGTTCAAATGATAAGATCTCTACTAGTGATATTGCTTTGTGTGCATTCTTGGCTGAGCTCACAACTACAATAAGATCACATGTCTTAAATCAAGATTTGGATTACATTGATCCTGATGATCTTGAAGAAATTGATCTTAAATGGCAAATGGCTATGTTAACTTTGAGGGCAAGAAAGTTCTTGAAAAAGACTGGAAAAGAAGTCAAGTATAAAGCTAAAGATAGTCCAGGCTTTGACAAATCAAAGATAGAATGCTACAACTGCAACAGGAAGGGACATTTTGCTAGAGAATGTAGAGCTCCAAAGAAGAATGTTGATGCTGCAAAGAAAGTTTCTGAAGAATCAAAGACTACTGCACTAGTGTCTTGTGATGGACTGGGAGATTATGATTGGAGTGATATGGCTGAAGAAGAACCAAACTTCTCTTTGGTAGCTGTTGATCAACCCAAGGTGCAGAACTTTGCACTTATGGCCTATGGTTCATCATCAGGCTCTGACTCTGAGGTATCTAATGATTCAGACTTATCTATGTGTTCTTTTAAATCTTGTGCTGACACTATAGAAGAACTTAAGTCTAGGAATGAGAGCTTAAATAAAGAAATTGAACACCTAAAACTTGATAACTTAGGTTACAAAGTAGGTATTCAAAATGTTGAAAGAAGATTAGAATATCTTAAAGAGTGTGAGAAGGAATATGTAGAACAACTTAATCTCAGAGATATAGAAATTTTTAAGAAAAACAGTGAAGTAGAAGTTCTTAAAAATAAGTTGGTAGAAGCAGAAAAGGAAAAAGAGGAAGCTCTTGCTGAAAAAGATAAACATGTAGTAAGAGTTCAAAAACAAAAATTTGCTTCTGATATGGTTCATAAATCTATAGAGAATAACTTGATGAGAAAAGGTAGTGGAATTGGGTATAATGAAGTGGCTCCTCCAGCCAAAAGTGCTTTTGCTCCACCAGGAAAAGAACTATCTTTCATTAGTGAGCTAAGTATGGAAAAACCTGTAGGTGAATGCAGCACAAGTAAAATTGAAACACCTAAGGTTGAAGATAGAAAATTTCCAGAAGCACCAATTATTGAGGATTGGTATTCTGATACTGACAGTGATGAGGAACAGGTTAAACCAACACAAAATGTGAAAAAGGAAGAAATTCCTACCAAGTTTAAACCTAAAATTGAACAAGTTAAGTTTGTCAAACCTGTTTTAGGAAATCACTTCTCTAGGAAAATGGTAGAATACAATGAGATACCTAGAGAACAGATGGAAAGGTTCAATAATAAGCCTAGGGGTAACCAGAGAAACTTCAACAACCTAGTTTCAAACAGATTAGGTAATCAGTTTCAATTACAAAAGAAGGCTTGTTATAAGTGTGGTAGCTTTGACCACTTGATTGTTAGATGTCCTAAACACCAAAAGCCTGTTTGGAATCAATACACTAGGGTGAATCATAAATATGTAACTAAACAAACTCACCCACATCCTAATAGAAACATGGTTCCAAGAGCTGTTTTGTTGAGATCTGGTGCTACTAGATCTATTTATGCTGCTAAATCAACTGGTGTTTTCAAATCAACAACTAGTTCTTCTACTGGCTCTACTACTAGTAAGCATTCTGCTGCCAGTATGCACTCTGCTGCTAGCAAGCAATCTGCTGCTAGTACAAAACTTTCTACTTCTGGGCCAAAAGTTTTAACAAATACAGTTGTTGGTAATCACTTTTATGCTGTTAAGGCCTCAGCTTGCTGGACTTGGAAACCAAAAACAAATGGTTCAAATTCTGTTTCCAAGGATAGTAGTGCATCAAGTGATTTAAAGAAATTTGATTATGTTGATGCACAGGGCAGATCCAAGTCAGTAATGGCTTGGGTCGTCAAGAGGAACTAATGTCTCTATTTTTCATGTGCAGGTCAATCTACTGGATGAGCTTAAGGATATGGTTATTGTTGACAGTGGATGTTCTGGTCACATGACAGGAGATGAGTCTCAACTTGAAGACTTTGAGGCTTTTGATGGTGGTTATGTTGCTTTTGGGAATGATCCAAAAGGTGGAAAGATTGCTGGAATAGGAACCCTAAAGACTGGAAATTTGGACTTTGAGAAGGTGTTTCTTGTGAAAGGACTCAAGTTTAATCTTTTTAGTGTCTCACAAATGTGTGACAAAAAGAACTTTGTTCTTTTTACAGACACTGAGTGTATGATCCTTTCTCCTGACTATCAATTGCCAGATGACAAATCTGTACTTTTGAAGGTCCCTAGAAAAGAGAATATATACAGTGACCATATTAAGAACATTGTTCCTAAGAGGACTTTGACTTGTCTAATTGCAAAAGCCACTGTTGATGAGTCCAAATTATGGCATAGAAGATTGGGACACCTGAACTACAAGACCATGAACAAACTGGTAAAAGGAAATCTGGTCAGAGGAATGCCTACAAAGACTTTTGAAAATTGTGAAATTTGTGTTGCATGTCAAAAGGGTAAACAACACAGAGTTTCATTCAAGTCTAAGACTGTGAATACAAATACTGAGCCACTACATCTATTGCATATGGACTTATTTGGGCCTGTATTTGTCAAAAGCTTGAACAAGAAGTCATATTGTCTTGTTGTCACTGATGATTTTAGCAGGTTTACTTGGGTATTCTTTCTTGCTACAAAAGATGAAACTCCAGAAATACTCAAGGCATTTATTACAAGAGTTGAAAACCTGTACAATCACAAGGTGAAGATTATCAGATGTGACAATGGTACAGAGTTCAAGAATAGTGTGATGAATCAATTCTGTGTGGGGAAAGGAATTCTAAGACAGTATAGTGTAACAAGAACTCCACAACAGAATGGTGTTGCAGAAAGAAGAAACAGGACACTTATTGAGGCTGCAAGAACAATGTTATCTGATTCAAAACTACCAATTCCTTTTTGGGCTGAAGCTGTGAACACTGCATGTTTTGTGCAGAACAGAAGTAAGGTAGTCAAGCCTTATAATAAGACTCCATATGAGTTATTTCATGGAAAGAAGCCACTGATTGATTTTCTCAAACCATTTGGATGTCCTGTTACTATTTTGAACACTAAGGATCAGCTAGGCAAATTTGATGAAAAAGCTGATGAAGGAAATTTGGTTGGTTACTCTGTGATTAGTAAAGCTTTCAGAGTATACAATAAGAGGACCAAACATGTAGAGGAGACTTTGCATATTAAGTTTTCTGAGAACACATCTAATCCTGAAGGAAAAGGACCAGAATGGCTATTTAATGTGGATATGCTTACCAAGACAATGAACTATGTACCAGTTATTGCTAGTGTTGACAAGCCACAAGAAGAGTTTGTCTTGTTTGAGAAACTTAAGGTTGGTCCTACTTTACTACCCTCTCAGACTGATTTAGGTCCTAAAGATGATGTGGTTACTCAAGAGAAAACTAAGGAAACTGAAGATGATGTTGAAATTCCTATTGAAGCAGAAAAAGAAACAAGTGTGGATTCCAAAATAGTTGTTGATGTCTCTCCTTCAAAGACAGAAGACTCTGCTGCTGACTCAACAGACTCTACTGCTAGGCCAAAAGTTACAACTACTGCTCCACCACATTCTGCTTCCAAGCCTACTAACTCTACTGCTACTTCAGTGTTTCCTCATTTGGACTCTCAGGGCAGACCCATTGTTGATTCATTCTACCCTGATGATCAAAATATGCCTCCTCTTGAGAATATTTACTATGACACAGATGATGATGTTCTTGATGGTCAGTTATTTGGAGCTTCTGCAGATCTTACTAACTTGGAACTCAATATTCCTGTTAGTCCTACAACTACCACAAGAATACACAAGGATCATCCCAAAGATCAAATTCTAAGTGATCCACAATCATCTATTCAAACTAGGCAGATGACTAAAGCTTTGAAAGATCTTCAACATCAAAGTTTCTTTGCCAGATCTCTGCATCAAAGAAATAGTCATAAAGATCTTCAAAATTGCCTGTTTGCATGTTTTCTTTCTCAAATTGAACCCAAAAACACTTACAAAGCCTTACAAGAAGCAAGTTGGGTGGAAGCAATGCAAGATGAGCTTTTACAATTTAAGCTGCAAGAAGTTTGGACCTTGGTTGATCTGCCCAATGGAAAAAGAGTGATTGGCACTAAATGGGTTTTCAGATGCAAAAGAGATGAGAGAGGAATTGTCATAAGAAATAAAGCAAGGTTAGTAGCACAGGGATATACACAACAAGAAGGTCTTGATTATGATGAAGTATTTGCTCCAGTGGCAAGAATAGAAGCAATTAGATTATTCTTGGCTTATGCTTCATACAAAGATTTTGTAGTGTATCAAATGGATGTAAAAAGTGCCTTTCTGTATGGGACCATTACAGAAGAGGTTTATGTGTCTCAACCACCAGGCTTTGAAGACCCTGATCATCCTGACAAAGTTTACAAGGTAAATAGAGCAATGTATGGCTTACATCAAGCTCCTAGAGCTTGGTATGACACTTTGTCAACATACTTGCTAGAATCTGGGTTTAGCAGAGGAAAGATTGATAAAACTCTGTTTCTCAAAAGACAAAAGGATGATATTTTGCTGGTTCAAATTTATGTTGATGACATCATCTTTGGGTCAACAAACAAAGCTATGTGTGTCAGTTTTGAGAAGCTTATGAAGGACAAGTTTGCTATGAGTTCAATGGGAGAACTCACCTTCTTCTTAGGTCTGCAAGTTACACAGAAAGAAAATGGTATATTTATCAGTCAGGATAAGTATGTCAATGATATTTTGAAGAAGTTTGGATTTGAAGATGCTAAACCTGCCAAGACTACCATGGAAACCAAACCATTGCTGAAGGATGAATATGGAAAGGAAGTGGATATACACTTGTACAGGTCTATGATTGGATCATTGATGTATCTTACAGCATCAAGGCCTGATATTATGTTTGCTGTGTGTGCCTGTGCAAGATTTCAAGTGTGTCCCAAAGAATCACATCTCAATGCAGTGAAGAGAATTTTTAGATATCTGAGGCATCAACCAAAATTGGGCCTTTGGTATCCTAAGGATTCACCATTTGATTTGGTCTCCTATTCAGATAGTGACTATGCTGGAGCTTCTTTGGATAGAAAGTCTACAACTGGGGGTTGTCAATTTCTAGGAAGCAGATTGGTGTCATGGCAATGCAAGAAGCAAACAGTGGTGGCTAATTCTACAACTGAAGCTGAGTATGTGGCTGCTTCAAGTTGTTGTGGACAAGTGTTATGGATGCAGAATCAATTATTGGATTATGGGTACAATTTCATGAATACCAAAATTCATATTGATAACAACAACACACTTTGCATTATTAAAAATCCTGTTTTTCATTCTAAAACAAAACACATTGAGATAAGACATCACTTTATCAGGGATTGCTATGAAAAGAAGTTGATCCAAATTGTTAAAATTCATACTGATAACAATGTTGCTGATCTTCTCACTAAACATTTTGATGTGGGGAGGTTTCAATTTTTAATTGCAAACATTGGTATGATAAATCTTTGAAAAACTTATCTCTTTGTTTTTGTACAAGTGTGTAAAAGGCATTGTGCTGCTTGTTACTCTGCTGCTTATCATATGTTTGTGATGGAATGTACTATGCTGCTATTTCTAACTCTACTGCTAGTACATATGTTTGTTTGCTGTGTGGTGTTTTGTCTAATATTGTGCAGGAATAAGTCTAGATGATGATTTGCAAATAACAAT
Organism: Artemisia argyi; assembly: GCA_030686995.1. Classification (NCBI taxonomy): domain Eukaryota; kingdom Viridiplantae; phylum Streptophyta; class Magnoliopsida; order Asterales; family Asteraceae; genus Artemisia; species Artemisia argyi. Next base: position 86,540,067 of record CM060699.1, read on the forward strand.
ATTCAGACAACAAAAGAAGCACACTTATCATTCATTAAAATCAGAAGTCTTTACATCATAAGAGATTACAAAAACAACTTCTGAAACTATTAAAGTGTGCAAGAACATCTGATGACTACAACCACTACTTTCTAGGGCATGGCAGTCCAAGAACAATCTTTCTTTCTTTTGGAAGAGGAGAGTTTGTCTTTCTTGTCCTCTTTGCCTTGGTGGATTTCTTTGGTCGTGGCCTTGATGACTGAGGCCTCTCAGGAGTGGAAGGTGGTTGATTTGGAGGCTCATCCTCATCTGAAGAAGTGTAGATAAATGGGGAAACAAGCTCTCTTGGGGATGGTTGTCTGACAGGTATCCAAGCTGTATCCTCTGATGACTCTGAAGATGATGGAGGTTGTGGGGACATCACAGCTTTACCCCTGGAAGTGCTGGGGGTTTGATTCAAGTTGAGGAGATCTTTGAACACAGGAAGATCATGTTTTCTCTTCCTTGCTTGCTCCTTGGTTCTACAACCGTCATGAGGAGGACGGAATGGTGGTACATAAGTTTCAAATGGGCTCTTATCTTCGGATGATGAATCAGAAGATATGTTGATAATTTCGGGTGTTGATTTCATTATTATTTGATTTGATTGGAGATAAGTGAAGATTTGATTTGGTTGATTGGCGTTTTGATTGCGATTAGGGTTTGATTGTGATAAATTAGGGAAAAGATTTGGTCCGTTTTTATAAGGGTTACGGTTATTCTCACATTAATTGCTGAGGATCTTTGACTTTTTGACCAAGGTTGTTTAGTCAACTCTACTGCTGAATTATTTCACTCTGCTGCTAGTTATATGACTCTGTTGCTGGTGTTATTGTGCTGCTACGGTTGAAAGTGTGAGGGTGGTATGTGTAACTTCCTAAATCAGTTTAAAACCTAATTGCTCTTTCAAATTGGTTTTCTCATATCACTAATTGAAGTTATCACAAACCCTAATACCTTATTTCTCTCAAAGTCAATAATTCCCAATTTCCCTAAACCCTAATTCATGGAGTGCGTTCGTACCTGGGCAAAGCAACACAACAGTGTAGTGGTTCTTGATGCTGAATCAATTAATGAAGAACTCACAGACATGGTAAAATTTTTGAATGCTACTTCTCTTAAGTATGCACTCACTGTGAATCCTACTATATTTGTTTCCCACATCAAACAGTTTTGGCTTACTGCACGTATCAAAACTTTCAATGGGGAAAAACATGTCAGTGCTTTAGTAGATGGGCAAAAGGTTCGTGTAACTGAATCATCCATAAGAGAAACTCTTCTCTTAAATGATGAAACAGAGACCACTTGCCTTGCTAATTCTGCTATTTTTTCTGGGCTAAAAGAATTGGGATATGAGGGGAAACATACAAATTTAAAATTTCAAAAATCTCTCCTCTGTCCTCAATACAAGTTTTTGATACATCTTCTTCTTCATTGTTTGAGTCCTAAAACTTCTGGATGGCATGAGTTTAGTACTACTATTGCTTCTGCAATGGTATGCTTAAGCAAAGGTCACCCATTTAATTTTTCAAGAATGATTTTAGAAGGGATGTTTCAAACTATTAAAGAGTCTGGTTCATATTTGCTTTATCCAAGGTTTATCCAACTCTTTGTTTTAAAACCGATTACAACGTTTAGAGGCCATGTTTCTACATATGATGCACCAAAATTGGATTCTAAAACTTTTACTTTCTTGGTTAAACATGGAAAAGGTTTTTCAGGCAAAAACACAAATCTTACACCTTCCATGGTGCAACTTGTGCAAAACAATCAGGGTGAAGGATCAGGAAATCCCACTGAATCCCATCACACACCCAATTTTTCTGCATCTGCTACACAACCTAAAATACTCTATATCCATAGGAACACCAAAAAGAACACTGATCTTCCTCAGGATAGTGTTAGTATGGCTGTACCAGATGAGGCTGTCCTAGGTGATGAAGAGGACATGTTGGCAAGGGCTGTCACTACTGCTTCTAGCTTAGCAGCAGAGCAGGATAGTGATAACATAAATAAGACCCAAACCAAGGCAACATCTAGAGATGATGCTTCTAATGAAACAAATTCTCAGGATGGTAACCCTAGCCAAATGGCAACTACAGGGGGCTCAGATGATCAAACTAGGTTTGATACTGAGTTTATGTCCCAAGATTCACCTCTCAGACCAGGTTACACAGGTCGAAGTGATGAGGACAGACCAGTGACCAATGAATTGATGGAAAATCTTGTACATGATGACAATGTCCATGATTCACCTCTCGGACCAGGTAATACAGGTCGAAGTGATGAGACTATTATGAAACTAATTCAGGAATTGACGGCTACTTGTACCAAATTGGGGCTGAAATGTACTACCTTGGAGGACAAGGTTACCACTCTTTCATCTGTTGTTGCTGATCAAGACAAGACCATCATCAGACTGCAAAAACAGATAAAGACCTTAAAAAGATCAAGACCTTCAGCCTCATTGAAAAGATTGAAGAAAGTGGGCACTTCTCAGGTTGTTAGTTCTTCTGAAGTCTCTACTCACATGGAAGATGATGCTTCCAAACAGGGGAGGAATGAAGAGGCAATGGGTTCAGGGGAGGCAAATGTTGAGATAGCTGATGGTACTCTGGGTTTTAATGATGGATTGGTTTCAGGGGAGGCTCAAGTGATTGGTGATATGGATATTGAAAGTCCTCAGGATGCTGGAGACTTTGTTGTTGCTGATAAATCAGGGAATGAGGTTGTTATGGAAGAGGTGGTTGCTACACAAGACAAGGTGATAGAACAACTCACAACTTTGGAGCCTGAGCAATTAGTAAAGGCAACTGGGTTAATGGGTGAAACTTTGATGAAGTTGGGAGATAGTCTTGACTCTGCTGCTCAAGAATCTACTGCTAAGGAAATAACTAATTCTGCTGCTAGTGGATCTGCTGATGCACAAGACTCTGCTGCTGGGTCTGGTGACAATGCTGCTGCTGAAGCTATGGTTTTGCTGAGCAAGAAGACTACCCCATCACCAACTCCTTCACTATCACAACCAACTACAACAACAATCAAATCATCAGCACCTAGAAAACCTGAAAAAGGGATTGTGATTAAAGAACCTGCTGCTCAACAAAAGAAGACTATTACTGCTTCTTCTACTGATAAAGGAAAGGGCAAGCAGATTGAAACCCCAAGGATTATGTATAAAGGGATTGATTTTACTGATGTACCTTTTGATTCTTGGCCTAAGTCATTGCAAGTTGAACATGATGAAGCTGCTGCTATTAAAGCACAAGAGTTGTTTAATTTGGAAGATCAACAGCTGGCTGAGAAGGAGGCTGAGGGCTTAAGAAGGTATGATGAATGGGCTGAAGAAAAGATCAGAATTGCTGCTGATATTGAACTAAACAAGCTGATCAAGATTGAAGAAAATGAAGTTCCAACTTTTAATGTGCAATCTTGGTATAGTGACTTTACTTCTAAGAAGAGAAAAGAAAATGCTGCTGCTAGAAGAAAGATTAAGGTATTCAAAGGTCCAACTGTTAAACAGCAAAGGAAAGAATATGAAAGGTATCTAAAGAATATGGGTGGATGGACATTGGTGCAGTTGAAAGCTTATTCTGACAAAGAAGTTTTTGATTTGTATCAACAAACAAAGAAGAGAACATATACTTTTTATGCTATGGGATGTGCTGAGGATTTGGAACAAATTGCTCAGATGAACAAGAAGTTGGTACCTGAAAAGATAGCTGAAGCAGAGCAAATTCAAGAAGCTAATGTTGTTGAACAGCTTGAGAGTGATGCAGCAAAGACTACTTCTTCTGTGCAAGGTGATAAGAGAAAAGGTGTTATTTATAAATCAGTTGCAAAGAAGAAGAGAAAGATTGGAGAAGGAAGCAGTTCTATGCCTGAAGGAGATATGTTTCAACATGATCTTGATCATATTCCTTCTGAACATCTTAAAGAAAAATTGAAGGAGTATACTGTGGTTGGCAAAATGGAAGATCCTGAAGTTGTTGATGCTAAACCATTAGGAGTCAAATATCCTATTGTCAAAGTAACTACAGGATATGATACTAATATTGGAGCATTTCATGATGTCCAGAGATCTGATGGTAAGTCTTACAGATTTCTTAGATTTCAACAGATGCTGCATTACTTTGATAGAGAGGATGTTGAAGACTTGTGGAAGTTATACAAGGCAAAGTTTGGAGCTAAGAAATTTGATGGTAAAAAGTATGAGATAGATCAAATTGATCATATCTTAACTTCTTCTGATAATGTTATGTGGAGAGCTCTTAAACTTATGTTTGAACCTTCAATGGATGATTCTGAATGGACAGAGATAGCTGATTACAAGGTAAAAAGATGGAGACTCTTTCAAGATTATGGAGTTCATATGTTAACTATTGGACCAATTACTTTGTATATGCTAGCTGAAATGGATTATCCAGTGGTAAGATACTGGAAAATTGTCAATCAGATGGTTAATAGTGATAGACCACTTAAGCTGCAGAAAGACTATGATTCTGATGATCAAGCATTCAATTTGCTGTCAAAGTATAAGAAGATATTTGATCAGATGAATTCTAAAGGTTTGAAGTGTTTGGAAGCATCCTCCAAGTGATTCATTGAGCTTAGAAGAAACTTACTTATTTAGAAATAAATAATAAGTTTAGGGGAGGATTGTTGGGTTTGAAACTGCTGCTGAGTTAAACTGCTGCTAGTAGTAATGATTCTGCTGCTAATGTCAAAGTGCTGCTGAGGATAAATGCTGCTGACAGAATCTGCTGCTAATGGGATAAGGATGTATACGGTTTAGATAAATATAGAATAGATTGTGTAAATATTATATTTATCTAGAATATACTTATCTTGTAGAGAAAGGTATTGTAAACCTAGTAGGACTCTTTGACCTATAAAAGGAGGATCCTAGGGTTAGTTTATGTACGTGTTATTATTCACTTCAAGGTTGTAAAACCCTAGCATTGTTGAGTGCTCGTATTAATAATATTGAAGTGTTGAAAGAGAATCATTATTCTTCTTAAGTTAAGCTTTTATATTCCGCGTATTAGCTTAAGTGTTTATTCAAGTTAACTTCTATATAAGATCGTTTAAGCTCAACTGGGATCAACACGATACATGACCCTATTTCGTATTCGGGTTAGTCAGGTTGACCCGAGTTAGATTTTGAACCTGATTAACCAGACCCGAATATCCTTATTTGGGTTCGGGTCCGGGTCGGGTCCAGGTTGGGTCAAGCTTTTTGACACCCCTATCTATGTTACCGTTGGTATAGTTAAAACTCCCGCCAATTATTAAGTTGAGTGTTCACATTTGGTCCCTCAAGTTGACTGTCGGGTTTAGCTTGGGTTAGATCATAGTTAAATAGTGATTGGACTATTATGCCCCTAAACTAGAACAGAAAACGTGCATTGACCTTGCCCAAATGGGTCAAGGGACGCAATCGGACTCAAAATCCTAATGTTTGGACGCCTGACGACGAATTTTGAAAGTTAGGATGCATTGCGATGCTTTGTGGGTGTATTTTTGTCTAAATTTGATGACCAATAAAATTCGTAGGCTTGTTTATTACGGCTACTTATCATTTTTGTCACCGACAAAAACCTACCACATCACTATCACTCCCCTTTGACCCATTTGTTCCACGTCAGCCAGCCAGTTAGTATTTTCTTTGCATTATATCCAGTCTCATAAGTAAACAGCTTCTTCTTATCAATCATCAACAAACATTTTTATTATTTCATACACTCAACTCAACTCTTACTTGACAGAGCATAGCATCACCAATTGAAATTATTTTCTTCACAGTAATGGATTCCGATCAGTTACGGTAGTTTTTCATTTTCATTAGTATTTGATTTAACTAACTTTATTTGCTTTCTGTTAGAGTACCTAATTAATCCAAGTAATGATTACGTGTAGTAAATGTAATTAGTTGTATACTGATTAGGATCAGATGTTTGTTGTTATTCATTTCTATTCTACTACTAGTAAAAAACTTGCTACTCTAGTGACTTGATGCTGATGTGGCACTTGAGTTGTTTGATTTATATTAGTACTCAAAATGTAGTTTACTTTAGGTGAATTGCTATTTGTATGTAACGAATACGTAATTCATTGCTCTTGGTTGTAACTAGTGATGTGATTCTGCCTATGTGGCGTTTGCCTTGACTGATGATGTGACGTGGCGGTTTATATGGCTGCTACGTTTAGCTAAAAAGTAAAAATCATTGGAAAAAAACAAAGAAATGCCGGTTACCATATGATAATCAACCACCTGTTTGCTTAGTGATAAGGTACGTACATATTTTGGGGTGACTAGGGACAGGCTTAGGGTCGGAACTGGTCACGGGGATATTACGCTTAGGCCGCGACATCCGAGCCAAAGACCTTTTTTACCGGTTACCATATGATAGCGACGGATTACAAGTTCATTAAATGAAAGATATGTCATTAACCCTAAATATCGTGTCTCCAATATGTTTTTTATCTGTCATGTTTTTGTCTTTGTGTGCCTCTAAGTCATTAAGAGATGACTTTGTGTCCTGTTTAAGTCACAAAACCCTTACAAACCGGCTTTTAAAAGAATTTATGTATGAAAATGTTAGATTTATGGATAATGTTGAAGGTTTATACAAAAGCGTTGAGAATATTTACAAAATCACTAAAATGGAACACAAAACCATCTTCTGACGATTCAGATGTATAAACGAGAGATAATGAGTAAAAAGGGACAAATGAAAAAGTACAGTATGCAAAGAAATAAAAAATTCTTTTAGATCAAATAGTAACAGTAGTTAATGACTTTGACTAGTAACGTTGGGCGGAAGGTCACTTGGGTGTAAAATAGGTAAATGTGGTATGGAACTGGCTATGCTAAAAAGGTTAACTAGTTTTACGTTTTCTAATATGGTTCCATGTATTTTTCTCAGAAAATCCGACAAGGTGATTGAGTTGCTTAAAGGCATCCATTTTGTTGCTTCTGTGGAGGCCATTTCTCTTGGTGTTCAAGCTGGGATTCATCCTTGGATATTATACGATATTATATCAAATGCTGCAGGAAACTCATGGTAGATTTAGTAACTATTACCATGTCAACTCGTGTTTAATGGTGTCATCCAATTCAGTGCCCAAAAACCCTCTTAAATATGCAGGATATACAAGAATTACATCCCGCTTCTGTTACAGGGGAATAAAATCAAGGATGATTTCCTAAATGCTTCGGCTCAAAGAATGGTAAACTTACTTCTACTCTATGTTTGTGGCTTGCATATTTTCATTTACAAAGGACATAGAAAAAGGAAAGGAAGTTACGTGCTGGTGCAAAGGTTATCTTTTGTGGGGATAAAAAGAAAATGAGAAATGATATTTCTTCCTACCTTTTGTTCATACATATCCTCCTACTCATGAGATTGAGACAAGTGTAAAAATCAATGAATCAAACTAAGAGAGAGGATTAGTGTATTATACATATTTTAAACAAACCTAGCTGCTGCTCATCAACAATTCCCATTTTGTTTAACTACAGGGAATCGTTTTGGACACAGCAAAGTCACTTACATTCCCTCTTCCACTCCTAGCTGCTGCTCATCAACAATTCCTAGCTGGTACGATATACGTTTTGTAAATTTTAAAACCTGAAGAATAATCTCTAATGGTTGTTTGTGTGCATACTGAACAGGCTCTAGACATGCAGAAGCAAATGGTCTTGATGGTTTGAAGGTTAAATTTTTTATGTCATCTATCTGTCATCAGCCTTGCTCCTATATGCCTCATTCCCCTCACAAATGATATTGGTATCTCGTTAATGTAATATTCGTCAATTGTCTTTTGCAGGTTTGGGAAAGAGTATTTGGAGTGCAAATTATGGATGCGGCAAATGCAGAAACTTATAATCCTGAACTATTGGCAAACCAACTTAGTGCAAAATCAAAGCAAGTGAACAATATTGGTTTTATTGGTCTAGGAGCAATGGGATTTGGCATGGCAACTCATCTTCTGAAATCCAATTTCAGTGTGCGAGGATTTGATGTAACACTTCTGCCCCATCCTTTCTGTTATTCCTCTGTATAGTTTTCACTGGCGTTTATAAATAGTTAGGAAGTAAAGCTGATCCATGATTACCCTATATCGAGGAGAGTAAACTAATTATTAGGGAGGAAGCAATTTCTCAAAATATATTATTTCTAGATATTTTAGAAGAGATGGTGATCTCTAAAAAGTAGGCCAACTGTTATGTTCCATTATTAGTTATTTCATTCATTGATGATAGGTTTAGAAAATGCCTATTTTTGTGGGTTTCATACCCATTCCTGAAAACAAAACCCATAAACCAAACAACTTTATTGGGAATGAAGTCATACCCTCATTCCCATACCCCCAAACCAAACACACCCTAAGTTTCTAGATATTTTAGAAGAGATGGTGACCTCTAAAAAGTAGGCCAACTGTTATGTTCCATTATTAGTTATTTCATTCATTAATAAGTGTCTGGTTCTTATCAGTGGCCAAGCTCAAATATAATATGCTGTCAAAATGGAAGGTCTAGTTTGTCTTAGTTTGTGGAATAAAGATAGATGTAAGTGGAGACGAGTGTTTGTATCATAGTAGTGTCATCTAGGCCGGTATGGCATTGTTGTTTACTATATAGTCAAACAAGATTTGAGGACATCCTATTTTGTGAGAGGGTTTCTAAACTTGTAGCATAGGAAATGTATTGTATGATACTGATAACATTCGAGTCAAGAGAGGGAAGTTATTGAGGAGGAGGTTGTTGTAACGAATCAGAGTTTTCGGCTTTCTACAAACTTGGTTTCTGTTTTTAAATGAATCAATACATGCTAAGCTTGGCCTAGACATTCAAATCAGTAGGTTTTTAAAAGATAAGGTGGCATACACAAAGCTCATGACTCTTACTCATATGTCATTAATGGATGTAGGTGTATAAGCCAACACTATCAAGGTTTGCAAAAGCTGGTGGCCTGATTCGAAACTCTCCTGCAGAAGTGTCAAAAGGTAATTGAAGTCATTCGGTGGGAATTTTAAATTAGGATTAAGAAATTTTTTCCAATATTTCGAACTGTAAGAACCAGGTAGTCACATGTTGTGCTCTTTTTTGCTTCCAGATGTAGATGTTCTCATTGTCATGGTCACAAATGAAGTTCAAGCCGAAAGTGTTCTATATGGTGTTGATGGGGCTGTTTCAGGTACATCTTAAATCTTAATATACTCTACAGTTTTATGAGCTGAACTTACATTGTTGCTCCCCTTTCTGTAGTTCTTCAATCCGGAGCATCCATTGTCCTTTCATCAACAGTTTCTCCTGCTTTTATCAGTCAGCTTGAGCTACGCTTACAGAGTAGGTTCTTAAATTTGCTGTTTTGTTATCCTTTCACTAATCAAGGATAGTTCTAATTATTGTAGCATCTGTTTTAAGAATGTCATAGTTTCAAGTTTCTTTCTTGTATATATTTTAATCTTTCAGCTTCAATCTGTAGATGAGAATAAGGGCTTGAAACTGATTGATGCCCCTGTATCTGGTGGGGTCATTAGGGCTTCTGAAGGAACACTTACGGTTCGTAAATTGCTTCTTTTACTGAATGTTTCTTACTTATATTCTCAGAATGAACTAGTTGTAATGGGTGCATACATTGTCTAGATTATGGCGTCAGGTACAGATGAAGCTCTTGAGCATGCTGGTTCAGTTCTTTCAGGTAATGATCCACTTTTTTATTGATAGTGGATTCATTATGTTAGACCTTCATCTCTAAATATTGTTGCAAACAACTATTATGACTAATCAAAAAAAGCCGTCTCTTTTCAATCTAATAGCATTAAGTGAGAAGCTATATGTGATAAAAGGGGGGTGTGGAGCTGGAAGGTACTTCCCAGATGTCTTTTCACTTCCCATACATCACATTGTATTTAGAATTGTGATAACATTATATGCATACAGAAGATGCACATTTATTTCACAGTACATGTATAGTTATTGTAATCACCAACTTGTTGTTCTGTTCTGTAGTGGTGTAAAGATGGTCAATCAACTGCTAGCTGGAGTTCATATAGCATCAGCAGCTGAAGCAATGGCTTTTGGAGCTCGATTGGGTTTGGATACAAGGGTCTTGTTTGATGTCATAAAAGCTAGTGAAGGAACATCATGGTATGACCTTCTATCCTGGTTTAGTATTTGTTATCTGCTAAACAACTCATTAGTACTAAAGCGTAGTCTAGTTTATGATTGGCCCTACAGTTATCATTGTTTGGTGCAAATACAATTTGACAATAAAAGTGAGTACTATTGTCAGTAAGTTATATCATGCAGAGGCTATTGAAGAGAATATAGCTATAGCACATTGAGGCAGTTTTTAATATTACATTTAAAACACATGTATGTAAGAACTGGATAAAGCTTGGGTATAAATGATCCCAAATCAACTTATCAGGATTTATTTCTCATTTTATTTGTAGGATTTTGTAAAAGTTATGTTTTAATTCTTGCAGGATGTTTGAGAATCGTGGTCCTCACATGGTGGACAATGATTATACACCCTTATCTGCGCTTGATATCTTCGTGAAGGATCTGGTCTGACTAATATCATCTCTGCAGTTTTTTTTACTTTAACAGTGACCATATGATATTACTTTTTGTAATCGCTTATCATTTATGTACCTCCACCTTTTGTAGGGTATTGTGGCTCGTGAATGTGCAGCTCGTAGAGTTCCACTTCACATTTCTACTGTTGCACTCCAGTTGTTCTTGTCAGGTGATTGGATGAATATAGATTGTTCATACTCCTTTTGATGTTTTTTTAGTAGCTTATACATTACTCTTCTCATTTTTATTCTCAGCCTTAGTCTTTTAGTCTCTTATACATGAACATGATAGTCACCAGTTTTTTATATATGTGGATGTAAAAGAAGTATCACTCCACAAGAAAAAAGTAGATATTACATGGCTGCAACCCGAGCATAAGAATGATGGTAGAATATGATATAATCAAACCATTACAGTTCATTGAAGAGTAAATGTTAACTGAGAATTTCAAATGAGGTGATAAGAAAATAATAAAGAAAACAATTTAAACGAGATGATGCATGTTTTACTATTCTTAGCCATTTCCAAGGCCACTACAGGTCCTCTATACTTACATATTACATTTAGGTCGAGTAGTCTGTAATTTGTATGTAAGTCTATTTCTTTATGCCAATTTTCTTATCTCTTTATTAATTTACCTATTCAATATTATTTGGATAGTTTATGTGATATAAATTATTGAGGATGATATAAATTTCTTTACTACAAGTATAAATCAATTTTTTATATAACTGAGTCTTTCTTATATAGGTTCTGCTTCTGGGTGGGGACGCTTAGATGATTCAGCTGTTGTAAAGGTAAGTTACTTAAGGCATATATAGGTGTAGGTTTCAGTTTTCAATATAGAATGCATTGGATTTGATCATGATAATAGAAATCATATGGTCTCTTACTGTTGACCTTTGACTATATGCATCTACATGTCATTTGAGTACCTCATATCATCAATGATATATAGCATGACCTAACTCCTAAGTTATATTTTCTAATTTATTTGAACAGGTTTATGAGACACTAACAGGTATCAAAGTTGAAGGAAAACATGCTGTGATTAATAAAACATCTGCCTTGGAATCTCTACCATCTGAATGGGCACTGGATCCACTGGATGAGATACGCAGATTGGATAGTACCTTAAAGACTTTGGTTGTTCTTGATGATGATCCAACCGGGACTCAAACTGTCCATGATGTTGATGTATTGACAGAATGGTACTTTATAATAATAATAATAATAAAAAAAATCATTCAGTGGAAACCATAAATAATTATGACTTACACTTAATATATAAATCATTTCTTTTTCAGGAATGTTGAGTCACTCATTGAACAGTTGAAAAGCAGGCCTAAATGCTTTTTCATTTTGACAAACTCTCGAGCATTGAGCTCTGATAAAGTAACGAACATCCCTCAAACATTAGACATTATATGCTCTTTGTTTAGTTTGTAATTAATGTTCAAAATAATTTTCTTTTTGCAGGCTAGCTTACTTATAACAGATATTTGCCAAAACCTATCCACGGCTTCTAAGGCAACTGGAAACAATGACTACACAGTAGTATTACGTGGTGATTCGACATTAAGAGGTCATTTTCCTGAGGTGAGGATTGACAATTTATGTTGACTTTTTTTGTACATATATAACGAACTTCTTAGAATATTGATATTTTATCTTTGGTTTTCATATTGATATCTCCACGTGAATCTTAAAGGAACCGGATGCGGCTGTTTCAGTACTTGGAGAGATGGATGCATGGATCATTTGCCCTTTTTTCTTGCAAGGAGGTCGTTACACCATCGATGATGTACATTATGTAGCCGATTCTGAGCAGTACTGTACTTCTAAGTTCTAATTCTCTTTAGTATAACCACACCGTATAACTCATGTGTTAGCACTGATACTATACAACTCGTCCCTATAGGCTTGTTCCGGCTGGAGATACCGAGTTTGCAAAAGATGCTTCGTTTGGCTATAAATCTTCAAACCTGCGTGAGGTCCATCTGCTAAGCCTTTTCTAGTATCTATGTGAACTGTTAAATAGTGGTATAGAAGCATGAAGCATCAAATTTAACCTTTTATACCTGTATTTGGATCGCAGTGGGTTGAGGAAAAAACTAAAGGACGTATAGCGGCTACCAGTGTTTCATCAGTCTCTATTCAATTGTTACGTAATGGAGGACCAACAGCAGTATGTGACCATCTTTGCAGCTTGCCGAAGGTATAGGGCACCAACATTTATACAATTTACATATATCAATAAATCAAATACTATATTTTTCATTTGCATTATTGGTGTCTACCTTTAAGTTTTTGAGTCAAATGGATTTGGTTACGACTTCATTATTGAATAGATTTTTTTTTTTGGTCACAGATAAAAGGATTGACAACATTAGTGTATCAAAATGGTATTAGTCTGTTACTTCTCTGGGCCAATTTAACTAAAATCATCAAATTTAGAATCTCCATTATGAAAGTCCTAGCCTCCTAGGGTCAAAATTTTAACATAATTAGTGGATAAACATCATGGAACAATTTGTATTCTTAAACTCAAACCACATGTAGCGTGTCAAAATTGACAGCTGATCCCACATTATTTTCATAAAACAAGTTTGCAGAACATATACTTCATATTGTATTGTAGCGATCATAAATGTTAATATGGAAGTACCTAATGTGATATTTTCGATGGTTAAAACAGGGTTCAACATGTATAGTCAATGCAGCTAGTGATAGAGACATGGCCGTCTTTGCAGCTGGTATGGTTGAGGTACATGAAAATCTTTTACGGTCTCTGTTTTGATTCTTATAGCTTGTATGTTGCGTGTAATGCTGAAAAACTAATTCTTTGTGTTGTGCTCACGACAGGCTGAATTGAAGGGAAAACGTTTCCTGTGTCGTACTGCTGCTAGTTTTGTTTCTGCTCGGATTGGAATTATACCAAAAGCTCCAATCTTGCCTAAGGATCTTGGTATAGGTAAAGGAAGCAATGGTGGACTCATTATTGTGGGTTCATATGTCCCAAAGACCACCAAGCAGGTTCAGTCTTCACAAAAATTAGTCTTTTTCTCTATGTAAACTTTTTTTTTTTTTTTTTTTTTTTTTTTTTTTTTTTTTTTCCTTCTTATTGCTGATATCTCTGAAATAACAGGTCGAACAGCTGAAGTTACAATGTGATTATAATCTTAGGAGCATTGAGGTGACTAAGAGCTACAATTATACTTTAACATGAAGGTGACATTCTAATTTTCTGATAAATTTATTGTTATTGTGTTTTAGGTTTCTGTCAAGAAACTTGCAATGAAGTCAGCAGAAGAGAGAGAAGAGGAAATTAATCATGCAGCTGAGCTGGCAGATGTTTATCTCAGGACATGTAAAGACACTCTAGTGATGTCTAGTAGGGAACTTATAACAGGGAAGAGTGAGTATCTTAATCTTTGTTAGGTTACTTTGGCACTACCAAATTTCAGGGGTGTGGATAAGCTATGCATGTTTACCCCATATCTTTCGCTTGAAGTATGTTTAGAATCATCATTAAGCAAAACAAGGGTTGACTATTATTCTTGAAAATACAGCTCCTTCAGAGAGTTTGGACATCAACTTCAAGGTGAGCTCTGGGCTGGTGGAAATAGTTAGGAGAATAAAGACAACCCCACGCTATATTCTTGCAAAGGTATATGAAGTAAAGGAGTTTGTATATATTCATTCTAATAAATAGATATCTGCAGACCTAGTAGCTAAGATTCCGAAGATATTGTTTCAAGGCAACGGGCTATCCCCCTACTTGCACCTTAGGAATGCCTTTAAGACTAGAGGAGTCTTGAACTTAAGGATAGTTAGAGAATGGCATCACCTAATTTCTTACTGATAATATCTCATAAACTCGTGGAGACCTCGAATATAAGAGGCCAGGCTAATATTACTGAATGTGTGGTAGCATGTAAATTCAAACAGCCACCAATATCTCGTGGGGCTTATGGTCACATCCTTAAAATAAATCTGGTAGAGTTTCCTGGAAATTGTGCATCCACCATTACCAATTTGATGTCTTTCTATGATTGTTGAAGTTTTTTCATCATTATTTAATTATTTGAGTAGATCAAAGAGTGACAAATCATGCATTTCCAGCGGTGGTTTTGCATCAGTTCACAGATTGTGATTTGGGTTAAATGCTCATTACTTAAAAGTTAATATTTGAATTGTTACTCTGGCCGACCTTTTGGATTCAGAATTGTACATAACTAGGAATCTCTTTTCTCTAGTAAAAACATGTAATTATTATATGAGTTTCCCTATCTTTAGATTGTAAAACAATATGAGTTTCCCTATCTAATAGGTTGTGCTTATATTAACCAGTTTCTCATTTCATAGGGCGGAATTACCTCATCAGATATTGCTACAAAAGCTTTAGAAGCAAAACGTGCGAAAATAGTTGGGCAAGCATTGGCTGGTGTTCCTTTGTGGCAGTTGGGCCCAGAAAGTAGGCATCCTGGAGTCCCCTACATTGTTTTTCCAGGTACACTATTCTTATTTACAATAAGTTTGTTAGAGGATTTTCTTAGATGTCACATTTCTCAAAAATATGCAACTCAGGAAACGTTGGTGATAGTAATGCTCTAGCGGAAGTTGTCAAATGTTGGGCTCGTCCGGTCAGACTATCATCGACCAAGGAACTTCTTGCAGTAAGACCATTTACACATGCAGCATAAGGCTCTCATATTCATATAAAGTGATTCGTAGTCCTCGTTTGGGCATGTGTTTTTATATTATAATGTATAGGATGCAGAAAAGGGAGCATATGCTGTAGGAGCATTTAATGTGTATAATCTTGAAGGGGTTGAAGCTGTTGTTGCTGCAGCTGAAGAGCAAAAGAGTCCTGCTATTTTGCAGGTATCAATTAGTCTTTATAGAATCTTTTTATAAATTTCAATGTGGTCAAATTACATGGGTCACTCGTTTCTATAGAAAGGAAAATATCCTGATCCTTACTATTTTCCATCATCATATTCGTCAAACGCACTTTCTAATACGCCAAAAAAAGGTTGTCTGCATCATAATTCGAAGTTAAGAGTAAACAACTCATACTTTTAAGGATGTAACCATCCATTTGTTGTTGATAACAAAATGAAAGAATGTCGGTTATTCGAAATCTCCCAATGGTGTAAGGCCGTCGACTTATTGGGAAAAAATATATTAGATCCAAAAGCATTACTTAAAATTTTCCTATTCTCTATTTTATTTGTACTTACAAACATTGTTTCTCTACAGATTCATCCTAGTGCTTTAAAGCTAGGAGGGACACCGTTAGTGGCTTGCTGCATCTCTGCTGCTGAGCAAGCAACTGTAAGTGTTATGAACAATTTCCCCTTACTCTGAAATATTGGAAATTTTAATCTCAGAAAAGAAATGTTGATATTTGATGACAAGCCATTTTCTTTACCAACAAGGACATAACTGTTATACCTTGAGCTTATGTTTTTTTTACCTTTCAAATAAATCACATGCAAAGGTGTTAGTATTTCATTAGTATGGATTACAATTTCTTTTATATCTAAGAAATAAAAAGGCTGCGTGATTAGTGAAGAAAGTTAAATCGTATATTTTGTAGGTACCTATTACAGTGCATTTTGATCATGGTAGTTCCAAGCCAGAACTAATGGAAGTTCTTGAGCTGGTAATAGTTCAGTTTCTAGAATTGTATTATCCTGGAAGGGGAAAATTATATTTAATTCAACCTGTATGGTTATTTGTTCAATTTTCTGAATCCACGCATAGGGAGTTGACTCGGTCATGGTAGATGGTTCACACCTAACTTTCAAGGAGAACATCTCATACACAAAGCACATTTCATCCTTGGCCCATGCAAAAGGTATGACTGTGGAAGCGGAGTTAGGCAGATTATCCGGAACCGAAGATGATTTGACTGTAGAAGACTATGAGGCAAAATTGACTGACGTAAACCAGGTACTTCTGTCTTTTAAAAAAAATTAAATGTTGGTTAATTTTAGTGTCTCATTATAGGAGTGGGCCCTATAGTGTTTAATGTTGCTTCACATGAATGGCAGGCTCAAGAGTTCATCGATAAGACTTGTATTGATGCTCTGGCAGTGTGTATTGGTAACGTTCATGGCAAGTACCCTGCAAGTGGTCCAAAGCTCCGGCTTGAGTTGCTAAAGGTACATTTTCAATCATATGTAAATTGAATTTGTATTAAGAAGTCTGGTTATTCCCCAAAGAATAACTAGATATTACATTAATGCTATCAGCCGTAAAGTTTCGATGATATAATATATTAATATGAGTAATGATACATAAGCCTGAAACATCAACCTAAAAATATGCTTAATCCATTCAATGTTCGAAAAATTGCTTAGGCGTTTTCCTCTCTTCTCGTCTTTTTTATTAGGCATATTTGTAGGTGGATGTTTTATGCCTATGAAACAATTTGCATATTATATAGTCAATCATGAGTTCTCTCTAAGGGTAAAATTGAAAGTGAAAGTTTTTAATAAAGGAGATGGGTCAAATATGTCCGAAGTGCATTTTTTAGTGCAGACGACCTTGTAATCACCTTGTAATCTGGTTAATTAACGACAGAGCAAGTGTTTATTATACTTCTATAACTATTATATGCATTAGGCATTAAATGTCTCTGAGAAAAGTGGACAAAAAGCGGAACGCGTCCTGCGATTTTGCGATGTCTCCCTGAGCTACCCGTGCTGCCATTTTGCTACTTCTAATTCTATGGACCCACCGATGGACCATTATAGACCAACCTATGGGTTGATGTTGATATCTTAAATGTTCACATTAACACTAACAAAGTCTAGTCAAGCAACTGTTTTTATGTGACGGTTCACACTTTTTTAGTAGCAAATAATGAAAGGATAAAAATACATGCAAGGCTACCTTTTCACTTTTAAAATTATGAGTATGCTTGCAGTTGTACATAATACAGTTTTGTTAATTCTTACTTGTGATCCTATATCTAATGCTCTGTTTGATTCTGGACACATAATCTACTGTGTCATAATCAAGCCACTTTCTTATCCCAGCTTTTTAATTTTAATTTTTTATTATTGTAGCTTTTGCCTTAGTGTGTTGTTTTTGCTTTTGACCAGAGCCTCTATGACTTGACTTCAAAGAATGGAGTCTTTCTCGTTCTTCATGGAGCTTCTGGATTGCCTAAAGAACTCGTCCAGGTACATTCCATATTTCCATTATTGGAGTACTTTCTACACCCATATAAGGAACTCGTCTGTTTTCATTTTTGGATGAAGCATAAATTTCCAGATAAACATAGCTACTTGTTCATTGTCATAAATAAAAAGCAGTTCTGAATTTCGGATGTGGTATGTCAGTGATTTTTTTTTTTTTTAAATTTCCAGTCAAAAATAAATAAACAGTGTCGTCGACCATTATCTAAGTCACAAAGCAGTTTTCATTTTCAGATGTTGCAACTTCTTTTTCAGATTGAATGTCTAGCTAAGCAAGCCTATTTGACGACTGTCATAGTTACGAAGTGTTTTTGGTAGTGATTTTGATGTATGAGCTTGCCCTATTATGTTTGTGAGGCTAACTTAGATAGTCAACTAAGGGGTGATTGGATAATGGATATGTATTTTGAAATCAATTAGTAGTCGCTATAATTTGTTATTCATTTCTGGATAAACGTATTCTGCTTTTTTATAAGTTATTACTAGGTGCCAAATGTCATATTAAGTACAACAAGACTCGTTATCAAGCGGGTATAATAAAATTCCTTAAATCTTCTCCTTAACCCAATCTCGAAGTTATCCCTATTTCGTAAGACGTCTCCTTTTTTCACAAGAATAATTTCTTTGGTCATTTTATGGAATAATTTTTTACATTGTTGGAAGTGCCAAACAATCAACCAACTGATTATGTTATCATCACCACAGCAAAAGTTAGTCAAACGTTATCTCCTATGTTGTTTATGTGTCGTATGTGGGGTAATAGGGTATCCTGATAGCAATTAGAAGTCACGAGTAAAACGCTTTCAAATCGATTAAATTGGAGTGGATACCAATTAACGACCGGATAAAATCTAATTGATTCAAGTTTGTGTATGTTGTTATGTTTGCAATCAGAATTCTTTCTGTATCCTTCTGTTTTTTCTGTATCTTCCACCAGAACCGTTTATCTGATAAAACGGGATTAGGGTTAACTGCCGCCCCTTGGACCCTGCTTCTCTCAGGGCGTTGCCCCCGAACCCCCACCAAGGGGGCTACCGCCCCTTTGGAACTCCCGTTAGTCCAGTTAATATTCATATAAGTGTCGACCCTTATATGCATATTAAACTCAATCTATTTTACACTAAAATACCAACATCTTATGACCCGTGTTATATATTCTGATACCTTTCATGATGTAATATTGTCATCACAATTTACAGGATTGCATAGATCGAGGAGTCAGGAAGTTCAATGTGAACACGGAAGTGCGAAAGGCGTACATGGACATCCTTAAAAGCCCTCAGTCAGACCTTGTTCATGTTATGGCTGCTGCTAAGGAAGCCATGAAAGCTGTGGTTGCTGAAAAGATGCAATTATTTGGCTCGGCAGGAAAAGCAAACTAACATGGTCATGCAACTATCCATCATTTGTTCTATATACATCCCTGTTTCTTCTCACTCAACTATATTTGGAAAATATTATTTAATGATTGATATTAGAACCATTGCAATAAATAAATAAGGTTGGAGGCTGAAAACGAAAGTATGATACTGTACCGACATCAATCCAAGTGTTCTAGACGCGCGTGTGCATGCGTTGATGTGGAGGTATATTATGTTTGCTCATGTATAAGAAGACTAGGTAACATTTTCGTCGCTTGTGCATAGAGGTTAGACATTGGTCATAACGTGATATCTTGAAGGGACTCGACTATTTAAGAATAGTGAAACCATGGTTTTGAAAACCGAACTGGTCAACGAACCAGCAAGCCTCTCGGTTCCTTGTTCAATCGCCGATTTTCCCACTACCCATAGATCCCTCATGTTCATACTCAAAAGAGTGTCGAATAGAATTCCCAGCCCTTACTATTTTGAGCATCTTGATAGTCGAACAAAACATGAATGAATAGAAAACCACTATCGGTCCGACGAGTCTCCCAAACACAATAAGTCGTTGCTTAAAATAGAATTCTTGCGAAAATTCTCACAACAGAATGTGATCACAAAAACTCTAGAGAACCTTTCATCAGAAGTAATATCTTTGGAGGGCATCATCAATGAACTTCGCTTCAAAATTCAAGAACGTCATAGATCAACTTCACCTCAAGCTCAGTCCTCAACTTTTGTACCCATAAAGAAGCTGAGATGAAAATTCTGAAAAACCAACTCCAAGACCTCGAACTACAACATAAACAAAAGAGAATCTCCACCCTTATTGACGATCCTTGGAGGTTACCATCAACCCCTTTTGTGGTGTCTCATTTGACCCACAACCATTACCACAGTCCAACTCCCAAGCAACATCACCATCACTAAACATATGGGCATCGTAACAAAGAATATCAAAATCCGCTACTAGCAAAGATCCTAGATTTGACGTTCTTCTTATTGAAAAGGAGAACCCCGTCTCATCCTAAATTCATTCACCCCAAATCAACAAGCCCCATAATTCTCAATTCATAACCCTGGTTATCAAGCCTCAAATGGGTAACAAAGAGTTTGACACTGTTGAAGCATTTGAACATTTGTTCATGGCGAAACCAAAAATTGCAGAATCAACAACTCACCCCAGATGACTATGAGGCAATTCGACACAAAGAAAACCCCACACAATTTCGAATTTTGACATAAAACAATAGTTCACCTTCAATGACAAACTCCAAAAATAGTATTTACATCATAAGAGCTTGAATAGTTTCTACCTTTTTTTCCTTGCCATTTCTTTTATTGCCCGTTTAAACAAATCTTCAAGATTTGTTATCCTGCCATAGGATTTTCACAATTGATCTTCTTACATCCCCTATATTTTTGTTCACTCTCATCTACACTCACTTTTCTCTTACCATTGTCATCTATAAAGATAGACAAAATGAAATCAATGGAGGGATACACTAGTATATTCATAATAGTGGTGCATACAAAAACAATCTTCCATACCATGACAATCAACAAGACTGCAAGTCTCATAATAGTGGTGCATGCAAAAACAATCTTCCATACCATGACAATCAACAAGACTAAGACTGCAAGTCAAAACAGATGAACAGGCTGGACACGGCACCACAAAACAGGAAACAAAAGAGTACAACTCAAAACCAATAATTGAGAGGAAACCTTCCTTATGGGATACAGACAATTCAAGAAACCTTCCTTATGAGGATTACTAGACCTATGTCATCTAAACATAGCATTCCAACTAAAAATATTAAATCACCTATATCACCACAATAACGAAGGATATCCTAGACTATGACTACATTCTCCTTACTATGCCAAACATACCCATGACCTATGTACAGATACCCCATACCTCACACACAGATAATATTTATGTCCTTTTCATTTTATGCTCTGTCTATTCTATCTAACAAACTTTACCATCCAATTTAAGCAAATTTAAATGTCACATAAAGGAACTAAAAAACATTAACATGCTAACATCTGCAAGCTCTTGTTTCCCCGCCCTCTTCCTTCCACTGCCAATAAGCCTTCCCCTTTTCCTTTTTGGTGTCATTGTACTCGGATTAGGTATTGGGCTATATTTTCTAGGCCTTCCCCTCCCTCTTTTTGTCTTTACAACAAGGTTATTCTCGCTGCCACTTCCAATGGTAGGAATAGAAATCGCACAACTACCACCCATAGGCACTTTGTTGTAAGCTTTTTTCCTCAGCCATTCAAGAATATCATTTGTCATCTCCTTGGCTATGTTCTAACCAACCCTTGGAGAACACTCAAAAGTTACTACCCAATATCCAATGTCTAATGGTTCTTCTCTTTCTCTTTGCAATTGGACTAAAACTCTAACTATCTAGTTTTCACTTCACCAAATGTTTTAAATACATAAATCTTGGCTAAATGAGTTGGTTAACCTTATCTCACTTTGAGTGTTGGAATGATATTGGAAAGGTCAAAGATGAAGTGTAATTAGGGGTTTAACAAGAGTCAGGTATAAATAAAACAAAACCCAAAGCCAGTCGCGTCTAGGACTTTTTGAACTCTTGTCATTTGATACTTACCTCTTGCCAATATATTCTTTCTCTCTATTTTCTTTTCTCTTTACCTTCCAAGTCTACTTCATAATAGTGCTCTAACTTCTCATCTAATCATCAATTGAAAGAACACTTCTTCCGCAACAGAGGTCACAGGAACCTAATCCTTCTTGTAAATTGTGTCGAGTGTCTTCTTATTTATACCCTTTCTATTAGAATCGAGTTTTTAGGTTAGGTTAGGGCTTAGTTTGAACATACAACTATTATTCATTTGATTTGGTTGTACGGTTGTGAAGTCTTGTATCTTGGTGATCAAGCCTAGATCGGGGAAGATCTAGTTCGGGTTTGATTCTTCCGGTGGGGAAGTCTTTGTGGTCTTAGTGGTCTTTGTGGTTAAGTCGAATCACGAGATTCTTGTGGGTGGTATCCAAGGGCGGAATACCGTTAGGAGCAGCTCTTCTTAGTGAACGTCGATCTTTGTGCATATCGGTGAAGTGATTTTGTAACGGTTTGTAATCCACCATAAGGATTATACTTAGTAATAGTATCGATGTTGTGAATTCGCAACTGGACGTACGGATAGTATAAACTCCCCACCTCAAACCAGTATATATCGTGGTGTCTCTTTACTCGCTTCATATATTGTGGTTGTCATTGTTATTGTTGTATAACCATTTGTTGATCTTTGAGACTAGAAGTTGTTAAACTTCAAGTTAGTCGAAAAGACCGTATTCACTCCACCCCTCTACTTTTCTATAGAGCTCGTTAGCAATAATAAGGAAAATGATGTAAAATTAGTAGAGATATATAGTTTAACAGGTTTAGGGTTTGTTGGTGCAGATATTACACATGTATCTCGTTTATATTTTTAATGATGATAAATACATATTAAGAGACATTTAAAATCATTAACGATGACCCAAAACCAAAAACGCACATGTCCAGGCACGCTGGCCGTACGCGTTGGCGTGCGAGGTGCTGTTAAGAGTGCGCTCGGTTTTCAAAAGTCAACTTTCCTCTTACTCGACTGAGTTTGATCATTCAATACATGTTCGTACGTGGCATTTAAGATGTTTGATAATATCACAATAAGATTTGAACTTAGAGAAATTACCAAAATACCATGACCCATTTTATAAAACGCAAACTCAAAAACCTTTAATAAAACTCCAACTCAAAGCCCATTAGCCAACTCTAAACGCTTTATCAAACAAGGAGATTTATATTTTTCGCAAAACCGTCAAATCAAAACATGCAAATGGCTATAATCTTTGCGAAAGTCTTAGGTAATCACTTAAACAGTTTGGTTTAATCAAATTTTAATTCTGTTCAATTATACCCGTAAAAAAATTTAACCGAACAACCAGATAACCGAACTACTAACAAGCCCACAACTATGGACCCATTATTCAACAAAAGCCCATTTCCACCAAACCCTAATATATCTATGATTCTCGTCACTGTTCATCCTCCTTGCTGAAAACCCAAACCCTAAAATGAAGTACAACCCAGGTGTGACAAGCTCCCGGCGCAAATGCCGGAAAGCCCACTTCACGGCACCATCTAGCGTGCGTCGTGTCATCATGTCGGCCCCACTCTCCACCGACCTACGTAGCAAGTACAACGTGAGATCAGTCCCAGTTCGTAAAGATGACGAGGTGCAGGTTGTCCGTGGGACCTACAAGGGACGTGAAGGGACGTGAAGGAAAGGTGGTAGAGGTTTACAGGAGGAAATGGGTGATTCATATTGAGAGGATAACGAGGGAGAAAGTGAATGGGCAGAGTGTTAATGTTGGTGTGAATCCTAGTAAGGTGGTGGTGGTGACTAAGCTCAAGCTTGATAAGGATAGGAAGGATTTGCTTGACAGGAAACATAATGGAAGGAAAGATGTTAAAGGAAAGTTTACTGTTGATGATGTTGCTGCTGCTGCTTCTCTTCAAGAGATTGATTAGTTTTTTGTTTTTGCTAGTTTATGTTTTTGATGATATGTTGTTTTGGATTTCAAGATCTTGTTTTTATTGTTATTGTTATATTATCGGTGACATTAATTTGGAGAATCTTTGTTATATTTATCATGGTAGGTTGGTCATTTACTAAAAGTCTAAAATGGTGTATCGATGAACTATTGATTAGGATTAAGAGCAAAGGGAGTGGTACATGGCAGCCAAAACGTCCTACATGTACAAGTTTCAACGCCGTTAAGGCGTTATCACCATTTCCAGCTCCTCGGCGTTGGTAACGCGTTTCCATCTACGTTGCCCCAGCAACGTACGTTGCAACGCCCCAAGTTTACAAAACACCCCCCAACGAGACCATCATAGACCAAGAACTGTGAACAAAAAATAATAATAATAAAAATAAATAAATAAATAAAATAAAAAAGGACGAGACCAGACCAAGAACAAGACCAGAACTTCCTTTTAATATTCGAATCATTTCAAAGAAAGAACAAAACCACAACAGTTTCACTCTCTCTTTTTTGTTCGGTTAAATCGAAACACAACAAACGTACTTCAATTGGAACAAAAAAGATTCTAGGTGTGTGGTTCGTATAAGAAAAGAAAGGATTGTGAGATTTAGGTTGTGTTATTTAGAGTTTCTTGTTGTGACAGCGTTTTTAGTAAATGGAGTGATATTAGGGTAGATAGTGTTTTTATATAGCAAAATGTTAGGGCAGTTTAGGTTTAATTGTTGGACTTAATACTAAGATTTAAGTGGATTTCTTTTGGGCCTATTACTTCATTTCGTAAATTAAAAGTGCAACAATATCTTTTGGGCTGTTGAGCTGCTAGTTTAAAAAGGGACGAATTTTGGCTAATTTGAGTTAATTTGTCACATTTTAGGTAGTATTATTGTGGTATAAATGAATTTATTTCGTGCCGTGTTAATTCGTAATTTTATTATGTCATTTTTTTGTAATGTTTTTTATTTCGTATTGTAATGTTTAATTTTATTAATGAAAGGTTTGAATTTTAATGAATGAAATTGTTGAGGGTAGAATTTGTAAAAGTTGTGTTATTGGGTGTTATGATTTTCTGGTGTTTTTTTGTGTTGTGTTATTTGGTGTTGAGATGATGTGGCGCTGACGTGGCGCTGAGTTAATTTTCAACTTGAGTTATGGCACCCTTTCCTCTAATGCAATAGTTAGAAAAGACGAGACAACAACTTGTTATTTCGTAAGTCGTAACTGATTCTTGTTATAGTTGATTGATGGTATGCAATTGATTCACTCTCATAGGTCTGGGTTAATTACTTCTATTTTCAAATTACTATTTTGATTCAACTTTTACGAGTCTAGCCGTCTAGGATCTCTTCAAAATTTCACATTCCTGTGTGTTTGATGAGAAAGTAACTGAATGCTCTTTACTTTAATGTTTGTTAAGAGAATTAATTTTAAATTAGTATAAAACATATTTGATACCACTCCTAATCTCCAATGTATAAACGTAAGCACATACAAAATGGTTTTGTAACATTGCTAATAGTTGACATATCAGTCACTTTTGCTAAATGGAAGCTCTCATGCACAATTGTCAAAAGGTAACTAAAGACATTCGGTGAGAATTTTAAATTAGGATTTAGTGACATTTTTCAATATTTCCAACTGTAAAAGCCCGGGTAGTCACTTTTTCGCTTTCAGATGTAGATGTTTTCATTGTCTGGTCACAAATGAAGTTCAAGCAGAAAGCGTTCTACACGGTGTAGATGGGGCTGTTTCTGGTTCATCTTAATATACACTCTGCAGTTTTACGAGCTCAACTTACATTGTTGCTCCCCTTTCTGTAGTTCTTCGACCCGTCCTTTCATCAACCTACTTTTATCATTCAGCTTGAGCTATGCTTACAAAGTAGGTTCTTACATTTGTAATTCTTCGACTCATGTGTTGAGTCTGATGTGTTGTGTGAGGTAGTTTCCGATGTCTGTGATTTTTCGTTTGCATCGGCTTTGGTTTTGTAAATTTTGGTATTTATCTCTTGCCAATTTCTATGTTATCTCAAAAGTTTTCACGACTCAACAAATGTGAAATTTTGACCGTACATCATACGATATTCAGATATCGCGTTATCAAACACCCTTTGATCAACCCACTCTAGTTCGTCCTTTTTACATTATCTAATTAGTAAACCGCAAAAGTGACCAACTTTAGGACGAATCTGCGATTTGCATTTGCAGTTGAGGGCATCGTAGCCTCTTTTCGATTTCCCCACTTCCTTCTCAAAGCATTCTACTACAACCGTCTAAATCCCATGACTCTTTTGAGCATTCCCTTTGACACTGTTTGTTGATCCAAACTTTACACGACGCTAACTCTTCCTTTTAGGTCCATGGAACTCTAGTGTCTTCTTTTGTAGTTGCCTTGCCTTTTTGACACCTTCTTGTTGACTACCACCTCTTTGATGGGAGAGTCGTATTGAACGGGTTCGGATGGACCACCCGAAGCTTGAGCAGGAGAATAATGTTGACTACCAAAAACGGATCCAAATCTTCTACCTCATCAATCTTAAAAGGGTGAACCGGAGAATAATGTTGAGAACTTTGAGATTAGTAAGTTGGTGGTGACGATCATTTGTGGACGATACAAATTGTGTTGTTGTTGTTGTTGGCACATTTGTTGGTTAAACGGAGGTACAAACTAGAATTGGGTGTTGGAACGTTTTGTTGGCATCCGCTTTTTGGTATTTTGGTTTTGGGAGTTTTTTTAGACATTTTTTGAATTGAGATGATTAGAGAGTATAAGGAAATAATGTGTTTGAAAGCGTGAATTAAAAATAAAGAAGTATTGAAGTATTTATAAAGATAAATTTATATAAATTTTTCAACAAAAACTTTTTTGAAAAGAAATGCTAAACGGTCGTTTTTTTTACCGTTGCCTTTTTTATTTTGTGCACAAACACTTCTCATTACTCGGTCTTGGCATAGACCTAGTCTTCATTTTTATTCATCAAAGATGCGTTTTGGATGGGGCTATAATAAGGTCGACACGTCTTGGGTGGGTGAAGAGTCGGTCGTCGAGTCCTTATTACGCCCGTCTCATCCTAAAACTGAACAAAACTATGAGCATCTTTTGAAAAATTTCTCAAAAATCCCGAAGTATAGAAATTATCGAACCCTAACTTTCTTATCAGATTCTCCTATAAAATCACTGTCACTGCATCATTTCTCGGGAATTCAAGAATTGGCATTTACAGTTGCATGTCACAGTTTTTGGACATAATTATTTTTCCGTGCCTAACAGAAGGACCCACGCAGCAAAATTTATAGTATTATCTACTTCCACTCGTTGGTCAAATGATTTCATTTTCCCGCATTCACAAAACAACAAAAAACACAACTGCATGAGTTAAAAATGTCGACCAGTAGTTTTCATATCAATTTTATTTAAGGATTTATTCTTTCTAGTTGGTGAAGTGGAAGAATTTAATATTTCAAATTCCATCACTTTTTGTACAAACGACACAAGAGAATGATGTGGGGTTTTCTCTTTATTACTAAGTGGACAAGAAGTTTTGGGTATTGTCATAAAACGTGAAGCTTCATTTGAAGAAAAAAAAATAAAATAAAAAGTCTTGCTATTTTGAAAATCATATGTGACAAAATATTCAAAATTTAATTAGCAAAGTAAGAACAGATTGAAATTTTCTATCAAGCCAATATTAGCTTGTGGTTAGATACACTTACCCAAACATATTCTTTTTGTTTTGTTTTGTTCACTTTTACCTTTGTTATATGGTGTGAGGACCTAACATGAAGAAATAAAAAACACAAGGGAATAACCACCATTCAGTCAAATTACATGGTGCTTAAATTAACATTATCTATGTATAAATATTCTTCTTAGTTTCCATACTAAATACTCTCACAATATTCCAAAACTTTTTCAACTATTCCCATCAGATGGAGACAAAGACACTGTATTGTCTTCTTGGAGTAGCAGCAATATTTGTGTTCTATGTATGGAGAGTTTGCAATTATTTGTGGTTTGAGCCAAAGAAGAAAGAAAAGTTTCTAAGAAGCCAAGGAATCAAAGGTAGTTCTTACACATTCATGTTCAGAGATTTAAAAGAGATGGTGAAGATGACTAAGGAAGCTAAATCAAAAGCCATGAGTCTGAGTAACGATATCGCTCCTCGAGTCTCGCCATTTTTCTATAAATGTCTCACTACTTATGGTACGTATTCTTTGTCCTTCTATGATGCAATTTAATTAGTTCACATGAACTGAATTGAATTATGTTATTTTTAGGCCTATATGGGTAAAACATGCAAAACAAGTGATCGGTAAGAGATCGTATAACTTTGTGTAGACAGAAATATGGCATATAGACTTAAGTGCATAGTTTATTCTTATTATCTTGCAAATGAATTTAATTTCCTTCGAGAACTAAGACCATGATTGGTTATCGGATTATCTTAGAATTTGATAATATTAATTCCATTTCATAGTCTTTTAGCAAAAGACATATAATTGAATTAAGATATGATTATGTTCCCCGAAAAAAAGAAAAAAGAAAAAAGGATATGATTCAATGGATTGTTTAGTTACCAATAAATGGAATTTATTATATTCCTTATATGATATAATGAATTTCTTAACAAATCAAATGAAAAGTTTTAAATTTCATTTCAAATTTTGACAATGAATTAAAGTTATTACCTTTCTTGCTATCACTATATTATAATACCAACAAAATATAATAAAAGTATATTATACATAATATAATTATTACTTTATTAAATTAAAACCAAACAAAATACACAATATAAAATAATATTATGTACATTGACTAAATAATACTCCATCCGTCCCAAAATTATTGTCCATTTTGAATTTTCAAAGTCAAAATGGTATAACTTTGACCACAAATATATATTTTTTATTATATAATACTTGATGAAAAATTATACCATTGAAAAGTAGACTTAAAACTCAATCCATTTATATATTTTGCATTAAATATTATATAACACCCACAAAAATATTTAAGGTCAAAGTTGAAGAAGAAAGACTAAAAAAGTCAATACTGGACAATAAATTTGGAACGGAGGGAGTATCATCTTGAGTGAGTTCAACAAATATCACAGAAAAAATCAAAGATTAAATGGAGCACTTTAGTCGCTCATTTTCAAATCAAAATTCGAAAACACATTTTTAATTTATTTTTCAAATGGTAAATAGTTAAGCGGCAAAAAATACACCATCGCGACGGAAATTTTTTAATCTTTTAATAGATGGGCATTTCTATATATTTTCGAGATTTTTTTTTCCCGTTTTTTATGCATATTGAATATTACACGCTACAAATCACATGTGATTTGCGATGTGGTTTAAAGTTCAAATCACAAATCATACGTGATTACACAAATTACAAGTGATTTTTAACATAACAAATTACATGTGATTTTGTGATTTCTATGGGCGTAAATTTCCACACTAAAAGAAAACTCGCAAACAAAGTCCTCAATCACTTTGATATACTTTCGAAAACTTTTTTTTGTCACTTTTTTCACTTTTTTTTCTCGTTGTTGAAACTTGCATGAGAAATCATATGTGATTCATATTTAGAATATTCGAATATTTAAATATGTAGTAAAATGAACATAACTTTTCTTCAAAATTCTAAAAGTTTCACCGTTTTTTCTAGAAACTAGACTTCCATACTTTTCCAACAATATACAACACATTATATTTCAAATTGTAGATTAGTGCAATTAATTCATTAAAGTTGGATAAAACACATAAAATCACATGTGAATTTTATCATACATTATTTCAATCAGATGTGATTTCTACCACATGTGATTTGATTATAAAAGTTCTATAAATGAACTGCTATAATCTTTAATTCAAATACGGTGTGTGATATATGGTTAAAAAACCATGAATGGTGTTTTTGATTGCAAAAAATGAGAAAATTCTTTTATTTATACAAAAATACTTATGCCAATTTTATTACAGCTGTTTAGTTTATGAAATTTCATATTAGTGTTAAATCACATGTGATATGTTATGCGAATTTCAATACTGAAAAAAGAAACTGTAAAAATGAAAAAATTAATTTGTCGAAAATATATAAAAGTGTCCGTCTATTGAAAGATAATAAAATGCTCGTCACAATGTTATAATTTGTTTTGTCTACCGATTAACGGTTATATTTAAATTATAAAAAGATGTGTGTAATTGCATTTTTTAGTAAAATATTAATTTCTCCCTTTTTTTTCAATAAAAAAATGAGTAGCTAAGATTTGTCAATTTTGGTTGGTAATAATCTCAACTCTTATTAGAATCATATAATCATCAACATATTTTAAAACACTTATTATACCTTTATATGATAAAAATAATAACAATTATATGTTTCTTTAGCAGAAAATAAAAAATTTCATATGTTACTTACGATGTTATGTGATATTGGTGATTTTACAATTTTCTGTTATATTATTTTATTTTATATTATATAATTTGATATTTATCATATTAAAGTTACATTATTAAGCTATGTATATCAAATGTAATAATATACACAATATAAAATAATATTATGTACATTGACTATATTATATCATCTTTATTTGAATCATAAAACCATTAACATATTATTGTAATATGATAAAAATAATAATGATTATATATTTTTTTAGCAAAAAATAAAGATATTATATGTTACTTATGTTAAGTGATATTGTTGATTTTACCATTTTCTGTTATATTATTTTGTGTTATATACTATATTTCTCACCTCTAACGCAACCCATCTAGTTAATCGTTTTTTAAGTTCAATTTAAATTGCGACACGTTTATTTTTTCAAATAAACATGAGATTGCATGGGTTGTTTAAAATACTTTTAACTTTTTATTGATTATATTATAAAATTTTCTCTTTTATATTTAATAAAGTTTATTTCTCGTGCGAATGCAATCGTATTATATTTAAATTGTAAAAACCGATAGTTTAACACGTTTAAACATTTTTGCAGAAACAAACAGTTTTATTTAAGTGACTAATCTCCAGTTATTCAGATTAAGATGGAAATACCGCATATCTTAATACAGATGTGCGAATGCTCAGAGCCTCTTAATAAACAAACAGTACCTTAGTATTAGACAATTTGGAAGAAATGTTGAGTTTAGTTGATAATGATCAGGGGTATCTTGTTTGCGGATAGGTTTGTAAGTTTTCATCTTGCTTTCTTTTATGAGATGAATTCTTTTGCATACTACAAAATGCTCACATATTAAGGGACTAATCTCCATCATTTATTATCATTTGATCTAATGACTAAGATTAAAAGCTAATTATAAAGTGGAATTAGATCATCATTTTGAACTTTAAATTGATAATTAGCTTTTAATCCTAGCAATTAGTTCAAATGACAATGAAAAGTGGAATTAGTTCTTTGATATGTGAGAGCATTTTGTAGTATACAAAACAAGTCACCTTATAGTTATAATCATAAAAGTTGCATATATAGACTTTTGGGGGATAAAAACAAATTATAGAAATTAAACTCGAACTAAATATGTGTTAGCTTCATATTTAACCTTGTATAATACAAATTGTCTCAAATTTTAGATAAACAGTATTCTTACTAATTCTTACATTGGTTTTGGGCTTCACAATGTAGGTAAGATTTGCTTCACCTGGATGGGTCCCAAACTTATGGTATGCATATCTGAACCAGCTATGGCACGCGAGATATTGAACAACTACTATCAATTCCAAAAGTCAAGGGGAGGAAATCCGTTATCAAAGCTTGTAGTGAAAGGAATTTTTGACGCCGAGGGTGATCAATGGGTTAAACATAGAAAAATCATCAATCCCGCATTTCATGTAGAGAAGATCAAGGTTTCATGATTTCTCATTCTCTTTTATAATCATGAAAGGAATATACCCCTTTAAAACAGTTTTGATATATGTACATTGTTTTTTTGCAGCATATGATACCTGCATTTTATGTGAGTTGTAGAGAGATGATTGATAAATGGGAAGAAATGCTAGTTGATAAAAGTTCATGTGAAGTAGATGTGTGGCCTTATCTTGAAACATTTACGAGTGATGTAATCTCACGAACCGCATTTGGTAGTAGCTATGAGCAAGGAAGAAAGATATTTGAACTTCAAACGGAAAATGCAAACTTGTTAATGAAGGCATTTCAGTCAGTTTACTTTCCAGGATATAGGTGAGTTTATTTTCTTACAATATTGTTTCTGGGAAAAAACTGTACAAAATAAAATGCAAAAGAATAACACTTAAATATATGTTTTTGCCTCTTTACAAAATTTAAGTGAAAGTGACTTTTTTATTTCGTAGTATAGAAGGTTTATTTGTCCTAAATATATGTGATTCAACAGATTTGTGCCAACAAAACGCCACAAGAGGATGAAGGAGATTGATAGGGAAGTAAGGGCGTTGATAAGAAGCATTATCAACAAGCGAGTTGCTTTGATAGAAGCCGGGGAAACTAGTAACGACGACCTTTTGGGCATTCTTTTGGATTCAAATTACAAATACAGTAAAGAACTTGAGAACAAAAGTTATGGTTTAAGCATTGAGGAAGTAGTCGAAGAATGCAAGCTTTTTTACTTCGCAGGCCAAGAGACCACTGGAAACATGCTTGTTTGGACTATGGTTTTATTGAGTCAACACATAGATTGGCAAACACGTGCAAGAGAGGAAGTTCTACAAGTCTTTGGAGAAAGAAAACCAGATATTGATGGGTTAAATCAGCTAAAGACAGTAAGTCATGTTAATATCTGAAATTTATTAAGACCAGATATTGATCTGTTAAATCAACTAAAATTGTTGTTTTGTTTTGCAGATTAGCATGATCTTGAATGAGGTTCTTAGACTGTATCCTCCGGTATCCGTTCTAAGGCGACTAATACATAAAGAAGCTAAAGTAGGGAACTTAACCTTACCCGCAAATACCCTCATCCAGGTAAGCCCATTGTTTCTACACCATGACCGTGATATATGGGGGGATGATGCAAAAGAGTTTAATCCAGAGAGATTCTCCAAAGGTATATCACATGTGACCAAGGGGCAAGCCTCATACATCCCATTTGGAGGGGGCCCACGTATATGTATCGGACAAAACTTTGGTATGTTAGAAGCTAAAATGGCGCTTGCAATGATTCTGCAGAATTTCTCGTTTGAGCTCTCTACATCCTACTCGCATGCTCCTCATGATAGGTTTACTCTACAACCTCAGTTTGGCGCTCACTTGATTCTACACAAACTTTAAACAGTTTTAATTTAAAGTATGTTGCAATCTATTTACATGAAAACAAAAACTCATGATATTTTGTGTTAAGTTAAATGTTGGATGTGTTGTGTCAACATAATCCACATTTACCCAATATTAAGTGTTCAAACTGCAATATCAAGTACTTCCTTAATCTCTGTGAGTTTAATATGTATTGATGGTAGTGTGTTATATGTAACAATGTGTGGTTATATATCAATCGGCGCCCTCTTTGTAAATCAGATGGAAATTTCATCCAGTCATTTGTTTTCGAAACAAAAAATCAACCACCACCGGTTACGAATTTTCGTTTCTTTGTTAGAGCAGGAGGAGTGGCAATGGAGATCAGCGGAGGGAAGAGTGGTAACCCGGCCAGTTGTTATATAACTACACTTGTTAACTAATTAATCAAAACATTACACATCAATTTTTTTTAAATGTATTTTTTATTTATTCCACAACTTATAAACACAGGATGAAGAGCTTCGAACAAAACCCGAAAGCATATGGCAAGAAGGGGGTCAGCGGTTCTAAGATTGATGTCATTGACGTGGGAGTTTTTCCAGTCCGGGAAAGATACCATTCCCAATGCTCGTATTTGTGATATGAAGCAATCATCAAACAATATACACTAATTATTTATTTCAACTTTTGATCATTTTAGAAACAGTACATACTTGTTCATCAAAAAGTTTTATATATTCAGACTCATACATCCGTTAATAGTAAAAAGAACTTGTTAAGCCAATTTCCATATCAATAATCAGCAACAACTAATTTTTCTTGGGTAGAGGGGAACGGTATCAGATAAATTTATAAATCAACTTGTAACGTATAAGATACAAAAGTGATGGCGCACTAGATTCTCGCGACTACAACACTAGGTCAACGTCCAAGACATACCTCTAGAACCGGTATACAACCACTTAACCAACAAGCATGGCACAAAGAAAAACATAAAAAAATAGAAGATACAACCTAGAAGCCTATTACAAAACATTAGCTAGGGTAACAAATAAACTCCAAGATTACAAGACATCTTCTACGTCTTTCTTTAAACTTGGAAAACTAAGAACAAAAACAAAGGATCAGTTTGGTTAGTCTAACGAAGAACCGGTTTTCAAAAGTGTATATTGAGCCAAGAACTGGTTTTTTATAGAGCTCAAGAACTGAACTGAGTATAATCAGTCTGTTTGGTTTTCCATTTAGCCGGCCCGCTATGATTTCACACAGCCAAAGCTGGTGGGGCAAGCGAAATTGATAGGCTTAGATTATTTCCGATTCATTGAATATCCAAACACCATAATCTACTTTAAAGTTACAACTTTAAGTATTGCCCTACTTAAATAGGACCTTTGTGCACGACCCTTATCTGCTAAAACAAAAGAAAAGACACAAAGCATAGTATAAAGCTCAAGTCCTCCAACGAAAATGTGGTGACATTGTCGCATAAAGTTTTCCAATCTTTTCTTAGAGGTACCCACTTGCTTTCCAATAATGAAAATATCATGAAGATACATATATCTTTACAGACCAGTTTATACTAATTCCCTTTTCACAACCCTTTTTATTCCTTTCTTTCCCTTATCATATACAAGCCTGCAACTAACTTTTCCTTATTATTCACTATTAATTACAAGATAAAAAACGGTATAAGCACCGAAAAAACCTTACTCTAAACTAACTGATTTGTATAACTAGCAAACACGCTAACCTTTGACCACATAACAATAAGTATCTTGAGGAGTGAGAGCCACAAGGCTAAGTTTCTGATATAGGAAGCAAGAGTCCCTGAAAAAGTGTACAAAAAACGTCCATTTTAGTCCATTGATAACAAGAGGTGACAATTTCGACCCATGGACATGTAACTGGGTAGATTCAGGTTATGTTTTTATCTCTAACTAGTCAAGCAGGTAAGAAAATGTTGACTAAAACAAAAATGGGTCAGACGGGATTTTCACCCCGAGTACATATAATATATAAAACCTACCAAATAAGTGCATTAGAAAAATATATTTTAATTAAAAAAATGAATAGTTCGTAATCATGTTTGAGAGTTGATATGCTAGTTATTATAAAAATAATAAATAAATAAATAGAAAAATGTTTTAGGTCCAACCAACCAGACCCGTTCCAACCCTACCACAACATTTACCAGTTTCGACCTATACTAAAAAGTTACCAGATTACATGAAAGAAGTTAATCAATATACCTGGGGATAGCGTGACTGAACGTTTTTATCCACCATTGCTGTTGTGTTGGAAGGATTTTTAGGATTTGACCGTGAGGATATAGTTTTTGATGACACAGAAGGCAATGTACGCCAAAGCCAGGAATCTGATGGAGATTTTGGTAATGGTGGAGGAGCAGGCAACTCCAGTCCGTTTTTTCGAGCAGCTTTGACTTTTTTGTCAACCTTGGGATCTTTGCAGACACCCGTGTCTTTGATCATTTCTTTATCCGGTTTGAAATTATAAGCAAGC
Organism: Artemisia argyi; assembly: GCA_030686995.1. Classification (NCBI taxonomy): domain Eukaryota; kingdom Viridiplantae; phylum Streptophyta; class Magnoliopsida; order Asterales; family Asteraceae; genus Artemisia; species Artemisia argyi. Next base: position 86,575,588 of record CM060699.1, read on the forward strand.
ACATCTGACTTAAATGAGTCAGTGGGATTATGTGAAATTTCAAGTATGCCCACATCATTTTCCTTCAAGTTGGGTTTGACGGTTTCCACTTTATGTATAGTATCAACATAAAGAGTCTTCTCAACCATAGGACTTTGGGGCTCTGCTTCTTTTTCATTTTCGTAAGCTAGTAACTCCTTGAAGCTAAGTAACACTTTTTTTTGTGGATTTACTGCTTTTCTTTCAGATACAGGAGGTGGCAATGATTCTATTAGATTATTTGAAGTCCCACGACCTTGAAAGCGATCGTAAAGTTCTGTTCCCTCTAGTTTTCTGGAATTTAGCTGGTTGGTAGATTCAGTTGACTCGCTCTCACGTACAGTTTCATCTTTTTGTTGCTTGACTGGTGATTTGTGCTCATATGAAGCAACTCTAGCAGGCTAATAAGTTTCAAGAAAAAAATAAACATGAAAACCTTCAAACTCAGAATGAAATATACAGTAGTTAAGTTGGGTTACGGATCAGAACGGGTTCTGGTCAAACAGGTTACTTTTTGGTATGGCGGACACTTTTAATCCAAAAAAGTTACTCCGTAATATATTATGGAAAACCTAACGTGTAAAATTTGTATACAAAACTTTTAACTTCAATATTATACCATCTTGTTTAACAAAATGTAATGACGTTTCATGAAATACAAATACACCTCTAGCAACTTTTACTTTGTTCAACCGCCTTGACCCAGTAAATTTATAAGATAACCCATATTTACCTGAGAATGGGTTGAAATTTATATGTGAACTGTAAAAGATATTTACCTGAGAATTAGCAGATGAGGAGGCAGCACGCCTTCTATTGGTGGAAGATACTGGCATTTTGGTCCTGACACTCAATCCCGGTACTGGATTTAAAAGACCTATAGAACCCTTTAAACAAAACTGTGGAAGCAATCCACAAACCTTAAATGACATGTTCTCATGCTCGTCAAAATCAGACTCGCTATCTTCGTCATCATTATCATTAAGCTGTAAAAAGTTTGGACCATACGTAAGTCGTGGCTTCTCATTTTCCCTATTCACTACCCTTTTCACCTCTCGTGGTTTTTCTTTAATCATTTCTTTTCTAGGAACAGGTTGAGGTACTTTTGGCACATATTCGTCCTGTGGGAGTATATCAAGCGAATCCATAAATATGTCATCGTGACTACTATGATCGTCATCTCTTGAACGAGAATCTTTTGAGCTCTCAGAAGAATCTTTTCTGAAGCCACTTGCCTCATTAGTTGTATCCAAATCTTGTTTTTTCGGTCTTGAAATCCTACCTGGAGGAAGCTTTGGAACTATAGGATATTTTTGTGGTTGCCGTTCATCCTTTGGTCTTCCTGGACTTTGTTCCCACACAAAAGGAACAGTTCCAGCATCTCTTAATGGCCCCGAATGCAATTCAGATTTATAAGATGGACTTGGAAGTAGAGCGGGAGCTGAACTTTCATTATTTCGTCGAGCATCCTTTTGTGAATTAGCTAATTTTGATGGGTTCCGTCTCACAGAAAGAAGTGGTCGATTGAAGTTTAATTTCTTGTCCTCCATCAAAATCTTCAAAGAACTGCAAACAACCAACTCTGCATATATAAACATTTCAATATTACACTCTGATAGCTAGCACGATAAATATCTAAGACATAACAAGCAATGTTAACTTTATTGACAATTGCAATAGAGTAAGATCAGCTATTACTTCACCACAAAAATAGCATCCTTTTGATGATAAAATTTAAACCAAGTAATTTCATAATCCTAAATAAAAATGAAAACCTTCATTGATCCTGCAACTTAGATTTCTTCCTGACCCAAAAGCCGAATTGCCACAACATTAACACAACCAGAAATGAGAATTAGGGAAGACATTACTTATTCAAAGTACTGAATAAATAGGTCTAGTCGAATAATCAAGATTTGGTTTTACACCTAAAAGCACATTATTTCCATAAAAACACAAGCAGCTTTCACAATCACCTACTCTAGTAGTCTAGTTGCTTAAAATTGTAGAATTCAACCTCTAACAAGTCACAGCCCTAATTAATGTGTTCAAACAATGATTACCATTTTGAGCTAAACTAAGTGGTGCATCAACAAGAACAGCTGTATATATTGGCATAAATCATGATATAAACATGAGATACTATCTCTAACGTGCATAACACCACAACATGACTAAAAAATTAATTATTATGTAATTCCCGAGTGTCACTTCAAATCTTAAAATGCATGTTTACATTAAACTACATGAGAATACCATCATTTCACAACAGAATCATATTAGGACATAAAGAAATCACAAAATATAAGCAAAAAATTCAAACTCCAAAATCACTATCTTAGAATCTTAAAGTTCAGAAATTGACTTCCTACATAAATCGAGAGAGAACCGTATTACTCAACATCTAAGTCCATCAAAACTCTAAAAAGCAACAAGCAACATCATTCATATTAACTGGTTTTCCTATATGTTTTAGTTACAAAATAATACTTCTCTATCACCCCAGATCACAAAACTGTTCCTAATAAATGCCTTTTTAATCATCAACCAACATATGAAGTTACAGAACAATCAAAACTGCTTATTCTGTTTCAAAAAAGTATATTGCTATAAGTAACTCCAATATTCATTTCAAATAACTTGTTTCACTCACAAATGGTTAAATAACAAAGTTTACCCTCTAAACATTTTATCTACTATATCAAAAGTTCAAAACAACAATAAGCACATAATTCTTAATGTCAATCCTAAACACCACCTTAAACCCTTAGCAAACACACAACTCAAAAATAAAAATACAAAAATTCAAACTCTAAAATAACAAAATCATGAACAAAAAACACACAGGAAACAAAAAATATAAACTTATGAGTTATGAGCTAAGAAGTAAGAACAATCATAGAAAACAGAAGAAGAGCAAGAAACAAACCTTAAAAACTCAAATGATCATAAACCAAGAAACATAAATAGTAAGAAGATAGACTAATGATCAAGAAACTTATATAGCATTAATAAAAAAACAAACAAGGAATAAACCAAACCATACGTTTGTTATTCTTCTGCTTCTTCTTATTAAAACAATCTGTCAAATGGAATCTTGAGCGAAATTATTTGCAAAGATTGAAGTTTTTAAAAATGGAAATATCATTATAAGATTCGATACGTTTCATAGTATTTATTGAAGTGGACAAGTGATGTGGTTTGACTTAGCTTTTAGAGTCAAGCACTTTTGGCATAAATGCATAATATAACATTCATTGGTTGTCACATTTTCGTTTTACTACTACTAGGAGTATATAGTTTCTTGTACTTTGTATATTTCTCTTGCCTCATATATATATATATATATATATATATATATATATATATATATATATATGGGGGCTTTATCCAACAGAATTTACTTATAACTAAACCATCATGAAATTAGTTAGTGCTAAAACATTTTGATTTACTTACGTTTTTTAAAGTGCTCAATAGTAATCACTGATGACAATATCTCAGTTAAGCCGCGTACTTCTGAGTCATATACTTATTTGTTAAGGCGGCATGAACAAATACCTTATCCGTTTAGAGTTTAAGTTGTTTTAGACTAATTTATGTGTTTTCATCTCACTATAATTGTAAAATCTTTCTACCTTGATGTGTCTTAATTTTTTTATTTTTATTCTTACATTTCATTTAAGAAAAATATTAAAATAATATAGAAAATAGAGATTCAACATTTCAATGTACCAGTAGCAAACTCTAATATGTTTTTAATCTTTATTTTTACATTTTATATACTTCTAGAATGAAGTTCAAAATTAAAATAAAATGAAGTAAATTTTAATTTTATAAAATTATATATCATATTTACAAGTTTTAAGTGTGTTTTATTTATTTATTTATTTATTATTATTATTATTATTATTATTATTATTATTATTATTATTATTATTATTATTATTATTATTATTATTATTATTATTATTATTATTATTATTTTGTGAAACAATATTTACATCCAACTTTAGTCTCACCATCTCTATTTTTTGTGTTCCATTTTCTATGAATCTGCATAATTAATTGATATTCCGAAATTTTAAATTCTCAAAATTAATACCCTCAATAACTATTATTACTATATTTAAAGTAAATGCATTTAATACGAAATGCCTCAACTAATGATAATAGTAGCTTTATGCAACAAATATTGATTATAAATTGAGCTCAAAGCATATACTTCCTCAATTCCAATATTATTATCCATCATATCTTTCTTATTTGATTTAATTCAAAATAGATTGTTATCACAAACAAATAAGTATATTTGATCGAGTTAATATATTGCTCCTACTTGAACTCATTATTACAAATGAAGCGTTAACTATAAAGTTAAAGGTAAAACTGTTATTTAAAAAAAAGAAATAAAAAAAATAATAATAATGTTAGAAGACAGTTGTTTTAAAACATAGTAAGTAATAAGAAATTTCGTAACATTTGGATAACTTTTCTTAGCTCCTTTCCTCTTGAACCTAAACTTGCCACCATTTTATTAACTTGGTGTACTTTTCTTGGTAGTTTGTTACAAACTTTTTTTTTTTTTTAAAGTTATGGAATAAAGACATACAGTAATAAAGTAAAGAATCATATTGTGATTGAAAGAAGGAAAAAAAAAAGAAAAAAGAAAAAAAACTTATAAGGACTGTTAGAGGTAATGTAATAAACCACAAGGACTGTTTCGAACATTTTGTTAAAAGTCGTTGTCTCAATTAAGAAAGAGAATAAAAAGTGGGAAATCTGTGACCAATTAAGGCGCCAACTCGTGGACCGTTGCCAGTACGTCAACGGCGAATTTATTACCACCCTCGGAACACTCAAATTGTTTTACTACTACTAGTAACATTTTTTAACTTAACATTGTCAACACTGTTTTATTACCTCAAGATTGGCCGGCTAACAAGGCCACGAGACTTGGTTAAATACTTAAAATGGTTGAACAGTATTTTTATTTTCGAAACAGTATAATATAACTTAACAAATATGTTTGTTTGATACAAGAACTATGTTAGACGTATCAAATAAACTTTTTAATAATGTATTAATTTTTTTCATTTAATAATGATCGTAAAGATGATTTAAGGGTAAAGCGTAGTCGTTTTTGGTCTCTGAATTCGAAAGGCCTCCGATTTTGATATCTCTTATATGTATTTAGGCCTCCGCTTTTTAAAAACTTCCTATATTCAGAATTCATATCTATATATCGTTAAGTTTTGTGCCTATGTAGCCATGTAGGATTCATATTTTTGTTTTTCAAGCCTTTTAAGTCATGTAATAAAAGCCAACTAAATGTATATGAAAGTATCTTTAAAATTATAGTATAAAAATAGGAACTTTTTTAATTAGAAAGGCCTCATATCTGATTTTCACTTTAGGTCTTTTCGAAGCTTGAGACGCTCCTGATGGTTGATACTACGAATACTTGTCAAGTTTTCATGCAACCAATTTTTTTCCTTTATGGTTGATATTACCAAGTTTTCATAATGTCTTTATGTACTCATATACAAATATTCTCCATAATAGATAACTAAAAAAAATAAAATGACGTTTTGCAGTATAGAAATATATTCTGTAATAGTTGAACCAGTTTATTACTTAACTATATATGTAGCAGTTTTATAACATAAAAAATTATAAAAATTATTAAATAAAAAAAATGTTAAGAAGTGTATTAGACCAATGCAAATGGCAACCTCAATCACTCAACAAACCGAGTTTGTGACCGGGTCCCCCTATTAGGCCACTCTTCCCCCAAAAAAAATGTAATGAATTTAAGGTTTGTCAGCCGACCATAACAATGAATTGTGTTTGTGCGAGAGAGGCTTTTTAATTTTATTTATTTCGAGTATTTTTTTTGTTGTGATTGCGGTCGTCTAACTACTTGTTATGGTCTGTGTGTAGTTTTGGAAAGAGAAAGCTGAGCTGACGCTGATAAAACAAGAGTGACCGTAATAAATTGTGATCGCCATAAGCATCATGTTAGAATCACTTTGAGGAGGTATGAATAACCTCCCATTATGTTAAAATTACACTCATTTTCATTAAACCATGCTACTCCGTATTAAACATGCTAAAGTTAGTGTAAATCTCTTAGTGCAAATCAGACGCCATCTAAGTCCTACCAAGTTAAAACGAATAGAGCAAACTTTGAACAACTTAGCTCGGGTTGTACTTGCCAAAACTTTCTGACGGGTTGACTTATCCATTTTCCATCGTGAGTCTTAACAAACTCTTTGACAACGTTTACGTAAATTGATTAATTCGACTATTTTTATGAACAACTGGATGATCATGACTTATGTGCCAACTTCTAGTCCAATTTTATAGTGTGTGTGGGGTCAGATTAGCTAAAAATTTGGTCCATTGCCAACTAACATTAGATGGTCAAACATGGCGAGTCAAAATGGATCAAAACTGATACATTGTTAGTTCGTATGGCATTACAAGGCTGCTTGCCTGCTTGGTCAAAAATGATTAAAATTTGATTTGTGTTAGTTCATTTGGCATTACACGAGGTCAAATTTTAGTTCAAGTTGCAGTAAAAGACATGTTACAACAAGAATTGTTAATCAAACACGTGTTAGGAGTTAGGACAACCTATAACATGCTGCAGGCCCATTTTCATCCTTTAAGCCCATTGTATCACTAATTCACTAGCTTTGGATTAAACCAGAATGGCGACTGGCCGCCGTGTCAGCGGCGGACCTTTTTTTTCTCCGGTTTTTTTTTTTTTTTTTTTTTTTTACTTTTTTTTTTTTTTTAATTTGCAGAGGATTATGGAACGTTTTATGTTTATCGCATATAAAGTGGGTCATTCCAGCAGATGAACGGACCGAAAAAGCGGTTAAAAGTGGCACAAAATAGCGTGCAAAACAGTGACGTTTTCTATGGGGTAAGTATAAGACGATACCAGCATGATACAATGCTAATAAAAACTTGCGTATACAATGTAGTGTTTGCATAGTATTGTTGTGTTTCACATACTTTTTTGTACTACAAATGAAGCAAAGCCAGATCCAAATATCGGTTTTATAATTCATCAGTACCACATCCAGAACCTTCATGCGCTTTTTTAACCACACATAGAATGATTCCACATCCAGAACCTTCATTACGCCGACGGTTTCAAGATGGAGATGAAAAAGACGATTATTGCAAAAAGAAAAACATAAATCGCAGGTTTGATGTTTATGAGAATTTGGGTATTGTATTAATTTTGGGATTTTTGTGAAATGGGGTTTTCGTTTAAATTTAAGGTTTTTTATGAAATTGGGGGTCATTTGTGTAGGTTTTTGCTTTTCTGGATCTTGTTATCCTTATCTAAGCATATATTTTTTTTATTTTTATTTTTTTCAGACCGGACATCAGGGAAGATGGATCATTAGAGACGGATCATATTTTTGCGGGAAGACGGGGTGAAAAAACTACGTCGTTTTCTATGGGATTTAATCATATATATAATACATAGTTTTTAGAATAATGTTTTAAAAAAATGAAAGAAAAGAAAAAAAAATGAAAAAGGGGAAAAAAGGTAAAAAAAATGTGGAATAAAAGTATTGTGGGTATGGGTCGTTCTTTTTGCTCTCACACACCAACGAATCAAAGTAGCCATAAATCAGGATTTGCTCGAGAAAATTGCTGTTGAAAATTTGGGCGAAATCATCTGTGGATTTTCTACACTATCTGACCTTTCAATCATGCCGTCTCGATTTCTTATGTGCCATCTACTTTTTAGGAAGGCTGGTGGTTCGAAGTGTTTGGATGATATTTTGGGGCAGCTTCTTAACGAAGAATGGGAATGCAATGCTCATGCAATCAGGCGTCATAAGGACATGATCGCAATTATCGGTAATCGCATGGCTTTTAGGCGAAGGGTTATGAAGAAGTAGATAATCTGGAAACATATTTAAACTTGGGGAACAAGGAATAGGAAACTTGGGGAGCAAGGAATTCAAGTCACATCACTTTTCTTATGTTTATCTTTATTAGTTAATTAGTATTAGTATGCAATTAAGAAACCATTACTTCTAGTCAGTTTACAATTAGGATTCTTAGGTCTATTTAAACCACGTTCCAGCATAATTGTCTGCATCCAATTCATTATTAAAAAACTTCAATTCAATTTTGTTCTTCTCTACTCGTGAAGTCAAGTAATTATCAGGTTTATTGCGTCTGCAATTCTTCCTGTTCACTAAGCGTTTGCTGTGAACAAATTAGCCTTCCGCTGTCCTACTTCAGGTGGTAATCAGAGCCACGTTCAATTTGGGTCTCTCCCAAGTTGACATCAGGTCACCACTTTCAATCTATATCTTTTATCAATTCGGGTTTTCCCCGATTGTTCTAAATATTATTTTCTTTTCTTTTAGTAGTTTTATTCTGTTTAAAAAAAATGTTCATTGTATTGTTCATCACACTGTTCACGAAAAAAAATTAAGTGATCATGACGAATGATAATACTGCCACTTTTGCAAACCCTCCAAGCGATTCAACAAAAATTGCAGCAACAATCACAACAATTGCAGCAACAATCCCAACAACAAGTGGAACAAAACACTAAAATTCTTGAGGCACTTCAAAATCTTAATATTCGTGAAGAACCAAAACGTGAACACCACGTTTATGAGTCCTCAAGTGACGAAGACGAAGAAGCTATTCAGGTTGATCCTCCGAATCATCAAAGAAATAGAATGCCTAGGATAAAGGCGGATATACCAACTTTTTCGGGGTCATTAAACATTGAAGATTTTCTTGATTGGGTTTTTGAAACAGAAAGTATTTTGAACTCATGGACATTCCCGAAGAATCCCAAGTCAAATATGTTGCATACAAGTTGAGAGGAGTCGCCTCATCTTAGTGGGACAATCTTCAATCAGGTCGTCATCATCAACGAAAATGACCAATTAGCACGTGGCGCAAAATGAAATGATTAGTGTTCGCGCGTTTTCTTCCAGTTGATTACGAGCAGACTCTTTATTCACTATATCAGAATTGTCGCCAATATTCTCGAACTGTATCAAGAGTTCATGAGACTTGCATCCCTTAATCAGTTAAGTGAGTCCGATGCACAACAAGTTGCAAGGTTCAACAATGGTCTTCGTTATTACATTCAAGCCATTATATCTCTACAAACAACTTGGACTCTTGATGAAGCTGTGCGGGTGGCGTTGAAAGCAGAACAAACAATCAATAGACAAGGAAAGGGAAACTTTAAGTTCAAGAGTAAACCCGATTTCGACCAAAGTTCGAACCAATCATGAGAAAAGTCACAACCACTTAAATCCAGTGAAGCAGATAGTGAGAAGAATAAGTCGACATATGCAAGTACTTCTTCACAGGCCATAAACAAACCGACAAATCCTTATGCCCGACCCGTTGGTATTAAGTGTTTTAAATGTCAGAAAAGAGGTCATACTTCTAGCCAATGTCGAGCGAGCAAAACTGTGAATGTAGCAGAACGAAAAGGATTCTGCAAAGAATCTGAGAACGAAGAATGTTTTATCCGACCCGAAGATGTTCTTGACGAGGAAGAGGATGACCAATAGGAATCTTATTCTTATGTTGTTCGTAGATTAATGCTCACCACTCCTAAAAAAAGTGAAGACACCCAACGACACAACATCTTTCGAACACGATGTAGAATCAATTAATACGTAGTCAATGTCATCATTGATGGCGGTAGTAGTGAGAATATCATCTCACGAGATATCGTTAGTCGACTCAAATTAACACCACAGAAACATCTGACACCATACAAGATCGGTTGGATTAAAGCCGTAGGCGAAGTGCGGGTAACTGAACAATGTGAAGTTCCAATCTCCATGGGCAAGTACAAGGACACAGTTTTATTTGACATTGTAGACATGGATGCGTGTCATGTCTTACTTGGGCGACCTTGGCAATTCGATCTAGGTGTGAAACACAAAGGGAAGGAAAACACTTACACGTTTTCAAAGGATGGACAAAAATTCACTTTTTGCCCCTTTTCTAGTGAAGATCGATCAAAAGCAACTAAAGAGAAAGCAAATACTATTCTCTTATGCTCGCGAGAGGCCTTTTTGGCTAAGATACGACATGCTCAAACCATATTCACCGTTGTTGTTAAAGGGGACGACAAGATAATGGAGAATGCACCACCTAAGCTACATGATTTATTATCTGAATTCAAGAACATTATGCCCGAAGAACTCCCAGATGGTCTCCTTCCATTAAGAGACATTCAACATCAAATTGACTTTGTACCCAGGGCTAGTCTCCTAAACTTGCCTCACTACCGTATGAGTCCAACTGAACACAACACTTTACAGGGCATGGTAGAAAAACTACTTAAGAATGGTGTCATTCAAGAAAGCAAAATTCCATGTGCGGTTCCAGCATTACTAGTACCAAAGAAGGACAAAATGTGGCGTATGTGTATCGATAGTAGAGTCATCAACAAAATCACAGTTAAGTATTGATTTCCCATTCCCCGTTTTGATGACATGTTAGATATGTTGCATGGTTCTTAGGTATTCTCCAAAATTGATCTTCGTAGTGGTTATCACCAGCTTCGAATTCGTCCTGGAGATGAATGGAAGACTGCTTTTAAGACAAAAGAGGGCCTTTATGAGTGGCTTGTGATGCCTTTCGGGCTTTCAAATGCCCCGAGCACGTTTATGCGATTAATAAATCAAGTCTTAAAGCCCTTCATTGGATAATTTCTCGCTGTGTACTTTCATGATATCCTTATCTATAGCAAGACAGAGGATGAGCATTTAGACCACCTACGAGAAGTACTTTTGGCTTTGCAAGAACATAAGCTATTTGTAAACCTAAAGAAGTGTAGCTTCATGACTAACAAGCTACTTTTTCTTAGGATCTGTGGTTAGTGCTAGTGGTATCCATGTAGATGATGAAAAGATTAAAGTCATACAAGATTGGCCTACACCTCAGACAATTGGTGATGTTCGAAGTTTCCATGGTTTGGCAACATTCTATCGTCGCTTCATTTAGGCTTTTAGTAAAATCATGGCTCCCATCACTGAATGCCTAAAGAAATGGCGTTTTCATTGGGGAGATGATGCTGCTAACAGCTTCTCACTAATTAAACAGAAACTTACATCAGCTCCTATTTTTGTCTTACCAAACTTTCAAAAACCATTTGAGTTAGCAACTGATGCTTCCATCATTGGTGTAGTAGTTTTATCACAAGAAGGGCGTCCTGTAGCATTCTTTAGTGAGAAACTTAGTGAAGCTCGAAGAAAGTGGACCACCTATGTGCTCAAATTTTATGTTATCGTGCGGGCTGTTAAGCATTGGGAACAATATCTTTTCCAGCAAGAATTTGTGCTTCAAACAGACCATGAAGCATTGAAATATTTCAACAGCCAAAAGTCGATTAGCCGTATGCATGCTCGTTGGATGGAATATTTGCAACAATTTACTTTTGTCATAAAGCATAAGGCAAGCACTTAGAATAAGGTAGCAGATGCCTTAAGTCGACGAGCAATTTTACTTACAACCATGGGAAGTGAAGTAATTGGTTTCGACTGTTGATGAGGCGAAAAGTTTACCGCTTTTAAAGGGTCATTTAAGCCCGAATTCGAGATTATTTGATCAATTATTGCCCTAAATCGTTCCTTTTGTCATTTTAGGTACTTTTGGAGAGAAATCTGGAAAAGGAAGCATTTTGGACGTTTTTGGAACATAAAAGTGAAGAAAACGGCAAAGTCTCAATTTCCTTGCTGGGAACAGTACATGACGGCGTCAAGCTTCTACACGTAACGGCGTCAAGAGTTACAAAAGAGGTGGATATGGAACTTATAACGTGACGGGCCAGAGAGTTTTCAAGCTTATTGACCTGACGGCGTCACCAAGGCCGTCAGGGTCCAAATACTAGTGACGGCCCAGAGTATTTTTCCATATGACGGCGTCACAATTGGATCTAGGCAATACGAATTTTATCATGGCGGCGAGTTGATGGCGTCACAAGCTATAATGTGATGCCGTCAAGGTGTAAACTCTATATATAGTTTTCCAATTTTCATTCATTAGTGTGCAACTTTGAGGGAATAAACCCTAGACGAGTTTTATCAGCTTTTCAAGGGTTTCAACCCCTTGATTCTTCCATGTTCAATTGAAGATAAGTATTTATTCAAATCATTCAATATGTCTATGTGTTGTGTGATTATATATTACGCTTGTCTTCTTTTTAACATGCTAGGCTAGATCTTATTTGTGTTTGCTTAGATGTAGTGAAACCTAGATGTTGATTATGGGTTGATTGTTTGTTTATAATTGTTACGGATGATTGTATTCGATGTTAGGCTTAAGAAGACTGGCAGACTTCCATTGGTAACTTGCTTGAACGTCTTAAGAAACATGATCGAAGGTGTACTATGATTTTTGGTTGTATTTAATGTGTAAGAGAATTCTAATGATCCCATGTTAGGAGCTTCTAACGGCTCGACATAGGAGTGAAGTAGGATCTTATAGAGTTAGGGAATATTGTACACGGCCCTACGACTAGTATTAAGGAATATGACCCGTCATCCATGCAATTGTAACAAGCTAATCAACCTGTAAAAGATATCTAGGGAGTAATGAAATCTAAGTAAACATAACTTTCCTCATTATTGTTTCCACCATATTAGTATAATAGTTTCATTTTCATTTTTGTTATTTTATTTTGATTGCATCTTTAGATTAATTGGGTTAGTTGGCTAGCAACTAATTCTGCCCACTCCTTCAAAACCCGAGATTTTAATTGCTTTCTATAAAATATAAAAATACAAAAAGAATCATCCCTCACCTCTAGACCTAGTTTAGTAGGCTTTCTAATCCTAGCGACACTATTCCTGAGTTGAACGATCAATCCCTCGGTACTTGTTACTATACTATACTACAACGATCAGGTACACTGCCTGGTGGGGGTTGTAAGCTTCTCGAGATACCTTGAGAGGTAAAACCTGTTGTGAGGGCGCAATTCCCACGTATCAACTATTTGAAAGATTTGTACATATCAGACAATGACTTTGTAGAAGTATGGAAAGAGAACGAAACAGGTATTCCAGGTGGGTTATATCTCATTCAAGATAGGTTCTTATTCTTTAAGAATTGGTTGTGCATACCTCGCGGGTCACTTAGAGAGCACTTAATTCAGGAACTTCATGGGGGAGGTCTTGGTGGCCATCTTGGTCGAGACAAAACCATTAAGTTGGTTGAAGAGCACTATTATTGGCCACAAATCAAGAGAGACGTGAATAAATTTGTTAAAAAGTGTTACATATGTCAAACCAACAAAGGTCAGTCTCAAAACATTGGATTATATACTCCACTACCAATTCCCAAAGCTCCGTGGGAGGATATATCCATGGATTTTGTTTTAGGATTACCACGTACACAAAGATCTTATGATTCAGTATTTGTAGTGTTTGATCATTTTTCAAAAATGGCTCATTTTCTTCCTTGCAAGAAAACATCTGATGCGTCACATATTGCTGGTATTTTCTTTCGGGAAGTAGTTCGGCTTCATGGGGTGCCAAAGACTATCACTTCTGATAGAGACACCAAGTTCTTGTCCCACTTCTGGCGCACTTTATGGCGACTTTTTGAGACTGGCTTGCAATTTAGCAGCTCATTCCACCCCCAAACTGATGGGCAAACAGAAGTTGTCAACAAGACAATGGTGAACATCATTCGATGCATGTGTAGTGATCGCCCAAAACAATGGGATCTTTGTTTAGCTCCTGATGAATTTGCTTACAATAACATGGTCAGTCGTTCAATGGGTAAAACACCATTTTAGGTTGTCTACCAGAAGCCTCCAAACCACAAACTTGATTTGGTTCCTTTACCAAAAATCCCAGGTTATAGCATTACTGCTGAGAATTTTTTTGAGAAGATTGAAGCTATTCAAACTGATGTCCGACTGAAACTTGAAGCTTCTAATACTAAATATAAGGAGGACAAAGATAAACATCGCCGGACCAACATTTTTACAGAAGGTGATCTTGTTATGGTTCTTTTACGGAAAGAACGATTTCCAGTTGGCACTTACAACAAGTTAAAAAAGAAGAAGATTGGCCCTTGTTGAATTTTGAAAAAAATAAATGACAATGCATATGTAGTTGGCCTACCTGAAGACATGGCGATCTCCAATACATTCAACATTTCAGATCTGACCGACTACTACTCTCCTAATGAATTTCTTTACCCTAATGAGAACTCGTGGTCGAGTCCTTTTCAAGTCGGAGAGAATGATGAAGTAGATAATCTGGAAACAGATTTAAACTTGGGGAACAAGGAATAGGAAACTTGCGGAGCAAGGAATTCAAGTCACATCACTTTTCTTATGTTTATCTTTATTAGTTAATTAGTATTAGTATGCAATTAGTACTTCTAGTCAGTTTACAAGTAGGATTCTTAGGTCTATTTAAACCACGTTCCAGCATAATTGTCTGCATTCAATTCATTATTAAAAAACTTCAATTCAATTTTGTTATTCTCTACTCGTGAAGTCAAGTAATTATCAGGTTTATTTCGTCTGCAATTCTTCCTATTCACTAAGCATTTGCTGTGAACAAATCAGCCTTCCGCTGTCCTACTTCAGGTTATGAAGGAGTTTGAGTGTTTTGGGCAGAGGAGTGCGTTTTTTGGTACTATTGAAACATTAAGAGTTAAAATAAGATATTGAAGAGATTGGGTACTTGAACCTATTGGTAAGAGCCTGTGAGCGACACAAGGCTGCACTACTCAAGGTTATGATGTCATATCTTAGATAAATAGTAGTGTTGGTTGTTGCGAATAGTGTCTGTGGATGTGTGGTATGTGTTAAAGTCTTAGGGTCTAGTTGGTCTAGTCAAGGTAGTTAGTTATGTACACTTTTAGTTCCTGATGGTGTCTACATATGCTGTTAAGGACATAGGTTCTAGCAAGGTTATTAGAGTGTCTTTTGGTGTCATGTTCGTATCGATACATTTTGTGTTGGCAGCGTATGTGTCTCGAGTTTATGTATCAAGCAACCAGTGATGTTTTTATAAATAAAAATAACAGTATTTAAAGCTGTGTTGTTTGATAATGGTACGTATATACCAACTGTTGAGAAGTATGTTTATAACCATGAAGATCTAACAATCATTTTATTGAATTTAAGGAAATTCAGAATAATTTACTGCTTTCATATTGGTGCCTTGAATGTGTGAATGGGAAATATAACTGAATCATTTCATCTTCCTTCTTCAGTTAGGTTTTTTATTTTAGGTTAAACCTGTAGGTAGCTATATAAGGTACCTTGACAAGCTAAAAGAGGCCAGTGGTTCTGATAAGCTGAATGCCTGCTTCAAATTCCTGTTTTTGCAAGAAGAGACAGATAATGAAGGGTTTATCGTGCAGTTGGGTGAAAAGTGTGATGATTTGAGAAGAAAAATTGGTACAAAGGAGGAAATAATTCAGGAGGGTGAGTCTTTTGGGCCGTTTCATGATGTTGCTACTGATAGTGTTGAGTGCTTGACAGAAGTGCAGCAGAGGGATCGTGATATTCTAGCTACGCTTATTCGGGTCTTGGATTTGGCGCGTGAAGGAAGAGCTAATTAGGCTGTGTTGTTTTCATTGTTCTTGTTTTTTGTTTTTCATTTTTATGATTATGATTTGTAATGGATGCTATGAATGAATGAAGTTGGTGTTTTTTTTCCCTTTTTTGTTTTCTATTTGTTTTGAATTTTTTTTGTTTTTTTTTTCTGGCTGTTTTGTTCTAGTTTACATTTTGGTTGTTTCCTATTTTTTTTTTTTTTTTTTTTTTTTTTGTCTATAAAAGAATGGATGGAACAAAGTTTAGATCACATATTGCTTGGATTTTTTCGCCAGATTACATCTCGAGGCAAACACTGAGAGGAGGAATGGGTTGATTCAGGAGGCTTAGTCTTTTGCCCTTTTTCATGATGTGGTTACTGATAGGAAAACATTGATAGGAGAAATGGGTTGGTTCAGACGCAACAGAGGAATCGTGAGATTTTAGCTGGGTTGATTTTTGTTTTGGAGTTAGCTTGTGAAGATAGGCTTGAAAAGCAGCACCATGTTGGTTTGATGGATCTGAAGGATTAGGCTGGTTTGAGTGAGTGGCTTATGTTGTTAAGGATGTTGGTGGCAAGGTTGGTTAGGCTTTAAGTATTGCAAGATGTGAAGTTTCCTTTAGTTAATACTGATGATGGTGTTTATTTTTATGTTGTGTTTGTAAACAAATGGTTGCTATCAATAAAACCTTGTTGGAGTTGTTGTTATTAGTGTTGTTATGATTGGTTTTTAAGTTTTTCTGGGTTTGTAGATGGGTATTTGCACCTACCATCAATACAGGACTTGCTAAAATTTTAGAGTCAATACTTATGTTATTTGTTTGAATTACAAGCATCTACTAGTTAAATTTCTAAAGTTTAAAGTAGGTATTAGTTGGCCATTGAAAGTTTACTTATAAACAAAGTTTTATGAAATAGTATATCAAATGTAGAATCGTAACATTTCATAATTGAATAGCAATCATAGAAGGACTTTTCATTACATTGCATAAGATAAGATATTTTTACATGCATTACTTGTTTGTGCAAGCCTGGCACAAATGTTTTACAAAAAACTGCATATGTTTTAACACATATTTGTGTGGCTGCAGACATGGAGCACAAATACCTTACAAAACATGCATTCTTGCAACCTGTACGTTGCTACTTTACTTACATAGGAACATCGTTTACGATAGTAAACCGTTTAAATATTTACATTCAATGTAGTTTATAACAAAAGCTGGTAGTCTATGTGTCGCATGGTCGCTTCAGCATCACTCTTTCTTCTTCTTTACAACATTTTGGGTTTTCATTTTCTCTGCTAATGAGCTTCCTGGAGCTGCTGTAAGATTGGAAAAAAGGAATACATCAGCAGTTAAAGAAAATAGGATATGATGTGCTAGATGTGTGTACAAGTTTTAAATTTATAAACACGATTACCGGATCTAGAAATAACACATACGAGCAAGTGAACTCGTCCGCTATAGCAAGATTGGGTTGGTAAGTCGGGATCGTTCGCAGGGATTTGTGAGTGAATCTAAGCGTAAATTTAAAATTAAATCTCTAATTCTAGCGATAATGATTATAAGATAATTCAAATGATTAAAAACTACACTTGCTTAGACTAGTTAACTACTCATAAGAAAAGCATGATTGTGATAACTTCCTTAACATGTTGGTAATAAGAATTAGTTGATGTTCTAATCTATCGTTTCTACAAGTTAAATCTTCGTCAAGATTTTAGTTTATAAAAACAAGCATTAGGTTTGGACCAATCAATTCAAGATCAATTCAAGGTTCATAAAGTTGAATTAACAACCTTAAACACAAAAATAGTTTCTTGTTTAATCAAATATTCTTAAGAAATGGTCAATACAAAAGGTAACCGAACCATAGACAACAAGGTTACAGTTGATTATAAACTACTAAAACTTTTGACCAATTAGGCATTTATAACCAATCCGATTTGATTAACAAAAAGTATTCTCATTACAATTACACCTTAGTTCCTTTGTTTAATCAAGAATAATTATGGTGAAAAACAATCTTTCATAGACAAAAGATTATAACTAGTTGAATGATAACAACCCTTTCGGCCAATGATATTATAAGCAACTAGTTAAACTTGACTCAACAAATGTCACTATGAAACTTTAGTCTAATTGAGTTTTAGAATTGACTTGAAATTGAATTAAACATGTTATCACAATCATAAACTAATCATTTAGTAATTAACATCATCTAAGCAAATGCAAAAAGGTTACTAGCCACTCATAGCAAACATGAACATAAACTCAGAATATTGAACATTAGAAATCATAATTAAAGTCTTACAAATGTTTGGAATATGATTACAAATGAACAGGAAATGATTTCCTAAGTGCTGGTGTTGACTTCTTGAGAATTTGACCTCCGGATGTTGACTTTTTGGACTTCCAATGCTTCCTGAATTTTTATGGACGAATTTGGAACTTTTGAGACTAGTATAGGATTGCTTTGTTGTTGGTGTATTGAGTTGTAATAGTTGTGTGTTGAAATGAGATTACAAAGCCTCTATTTATACTACTCATCAAGCCTAGGCTCATCAATGCAACAACTTGTCCTCCAAGGTGAATAGAAAGACCTAGAATAGCAGAGAGAAGGGCCTAGAATCGGGTAGAATGAGATAGAAAACATCTTGCAAAACTTTATCGAGCTGACCAACCATTCGGTAACGGGCTATGACCGATCGGTTGGTTGTGACCTCTGCGACTAACCG
Source organism: Artemisia argyi (assembly GCA_030686995.1). Classification (NCBI taxonomy): domain Eukaryota; kingdom Viridiplantae; phylum Streptophyta; class Magnoliopsida; order Asterales; family Asteraceae; genus Artemisia; species Artemisia argyi. The sequence continues at coordinate 86,593,933 of CM060699.1, forward strand.
GTCGGTTGGATTCATAACCGATCGGTTAGATGTAACAATTTCCCCTAACTGATCAGTTGAAATGGATACCAATCGGTTACTTGAGTTCTGACAGCAACAAACTTGATCTTTACTTGGCTCTTCGTTCTTTGTCCAAACTTGATTATTCCTTGTCAACGTTCTTTGGAATGATGAAAACTTGGATTATTATTTGTGAAATACTTGAATGAGTTGAATATCGAGATGAGAATGACATTTCCTTCATTTTCTTCACTTTATCTTCCTTTTTCCAGTTTTTAGCTACAAATGCTTGCAAACACACTTTGATACGATTATGGGACAAAAGCATATAAAAATAACCGAAAAACATACGAATAACGCCACTAAAAACATGCACAATTTGAGCGTTATCAAATCCCCCACACTTGAACTTTGCTTGCCCTCAAGCAAATCTAGAAATAAAATTTCATCCACATGGTACTTCAAAGATGTTTTGGAAAAATGTGATGCAAATACAAGTTAGTTCCACCATTTTGAGCTTAGATGGTTGAAACATTGAGATGTTTGACAATACCCAAATGATTTTCTTGCTAGATAAACATTACTAATTGTAACACCCCCAATTCATGGATGCAGCGGAATTCAAACTGGGTGTTACTCGACGGCACAATAGTCACAATGATAGAAAACGAACTCTAATTGAGTCGTTTAAAAAGATTTATCATTCAAATTATATAAATATCAGAGATTACAAAATGAGGTCCCGGATGGTTCCATGTTTACAATTTATATTAAAGGAGTTTTTGAATGATAATAAAATTTATAGCTCTCTTGAATATCCGTGCCCTTCCGTGCCATCCTTGATCATCATGGGCCTGAAATACATGCTTAAGAGGTCAACACAAAGGTTGAGTGATATTCATAGAGTTTGTTTAATGGTTGAACACAATATGTTGGTAGTGTGAGCTATAGACTCACACCAATGGTTGGAAGACAAAACAGGTATTATAACACTAAGCTTATGACACCAAAACGTTAACGGGTACCAATATCAATCGGCGGAGTTATCCCGGTAGGTACTTTGCCGTCATACCTATGTTTCAAATATTAATGCATTTCTTTGAACTTAGTCAATACAAATGGGATTCGTCAATCCCAATAGGCCTATTAACAATATTCGCGCTCACTATTACTAGTGATTAAATGGTTCATAATAAGGGATCTTGGATTGGCAAGGATGGTACTTAGTGATAATAAAACAATCAGGCAAGCATACAATTGAAAAGCATTGTGTTCGGTTGAAAAATAATAGCATGTATTCCCCCAAGGGTTTGTAAAACAATTAAGTAATGGAAAGTGGGGCTATGAACTCACCATGAGTTGGATGATGTATAATGAGAATGATAGATATGCCGTGAGCACTTCTACGAGCAACCTAGAATAATTGTCGCAACTTAGATTTGGAATAATGTCTAAGAATACGAAGAATTGCCTATATATGTCTTGCATTTAGTCCATGATGTGGTACTTTGTATAGTGTAAGTATATGAAAAGAAATGGTTCATGAAACATGTATAGTTTATATATCGTTTACTACCGTTCGGGCCGACATAATTCAAAAGTCATGTAGTAAACGTTCGAGGAGCCAGGACACTTTAATTCGTAAATCCACAACTCATCTCGACGGCTTACTTAATGAACTCCTCACATGAGGCTCCCTACTATTGTAGTAGTTGATAATATATATATATATATATATATATATATATATATATATATATATATATATATATATATATATATATATATATATATATATATATATATACAAGTTTTGATCCGAAAAGTTACATGTCCAATATTTGAATAAACTTAGGAAAATTTATTTTTACATGAAGAATGTTATTAGGGTAAGATTCTTAAGTCTTGTATGATAATTACTTGTAAGATCTCATGGTTCTTTAGATGAAGTAGATCCAAATTGTATGTTTAAGTTATCGCCAATTCTTTAGTTCATGTTTTCGCCTAAGTAAGCTTATATGGTCATTTAGTCATGGCCTTGCCATGACCTTTGGTCATTGTTCCATGGTATTGAGACTCAACCTTGGCTCTAGCCATGGTTGAGGTCTTGAATCTAGGTCATTAGGCCTCTTGGTCTTATTAAACCATAACTATTATATAGTGACTTATATATATATAAAATAGCTGTTAAGAAACTGAAGAAAATCTCATTTGTTATTGGTTTTCTGGAGACGTGCTCCTGATTTTTTGAAGAAAACGTGATTCCGGACAACTTTCGTGTTTTAACTTTTTCATGAAACGGACCAGAAGGGCCTCTTTTTGAGTGTTTTATGTTTTGTCACAGAAGCTATTTTGGCAGTTTTGCCGCAAAGTTTTGGTAACTTCAAATGGTCATAACTTTTGACTCGTGTACTCGTTTTAGGTGGTTCAAATTGCTATGGTTTCCTTGTTAAGTCCTATACTACAATATGTAATGATCCAATATCATAATTTTACCATTTTGATCAGATTTCACCAAGAAAGTCACTAGTTTACTTGTTTAAATAACTTAACTTAACAATCATTTATAATAACTTGTTTTACCCATTTTTATACATCATGGACATGATCACAAGACATAATATAGCATGAATGATATGTAAATAACATGATTATGATATTTAACAAGAAGTATGTTAGGGTTTTGCTTACAACTTTTGGCTTTCAATTAAGAAAAGAAGTTAACATGTAAGGTAAGGACTTTGATAGACTTTAGCTTCACCCTACTTCACTTCATGCAATCTTTCTACTCTTGTATTCTTGAAAGAGAGATGATGAAAGTTGAGGTGACTTGATTCAAACTCAAGAGAATCAACAAAGTTTATAAGGTTTGGAAGTGTTTTGATTACCTAAAACCAAGCTAGGTTTTCTATGTTGATGAAGTACTTGAATCTTGCTTGTAACTAAGAGTATTTTATCTAAGTGTTATGGTGTTTGGTGTGTGATGGTGAACGGCAACAAGGAGAAGGGGGGGGGGGGCTTTTATAGGGTCTTGAGGAGGTTACAAACCTTGACTTGTCAATACTTGGAGAGCAAGCTTAACACTTGTACTCATCCAAGGGCTTCAAGCATGAGATCAAGCCATGTGTGAGGTGAATCCCCCCCTAGAGGCGGTTCACAATACTTAGGGAGGAAGAGTTGGATTTTGATGATAATATCTTACTTACTTAGTTAGTTTTGACTTCGTAAAATGCTAACCGTAAGTTGTTACGTCACAAAACGTAAAACCAGGTATCGTAAAAATATGAAACTTGGAAGAATGATTAAACTTGTCAAAATACTCCATAATAAAATATAAAATGAGTGGTAGGTTCCATTGGGGTGCTAAAACCCTGCTCAAACTGGAAACACGGGTCTAAAACGCGTAATACGTAAAACGTACGAATATTTTGTAAAGTTGAGAAAAGTAGAATGTTACTTTTCTAATACGATAATAATGATTTAAAATGACTTATAATGTCTAGACTGGGCTCAGTCTAGTGTCGGTTGGTATTTAATGTCTTTTAGACATAAAACCGTAAGCCTAAAAATCAAGGAATGATTTATAAAATCAAGGAATGATTTTTGGTTAAAGGAGGAGGGAAAAATATGTTGACTTTTTCCAAAAATGTGAAAACTCAAATCGTCTTAGAAACGCGGTGCAGGTATAGGCTAATGTTACGGCTGAGTAAAAATGCTTAAAAACGAAAATTCCTGTTTTTCACGGCCGAAGTTTATTTGGTCATGTTTTTCTCAGTCATGATTTATTCTCAAATAAATCATGAGTGTATCAAATATTTTTCTGATACTGGGAAAATTAACGCGGTCGAGTTTCGTTGTGCGTAGAATTTTTGAATGACGTTTTATCCTAAAACGTGTAATTCCTTAATAACTTTCGCGAAAATGATCTGATGAGTGTCAAACTTTTAATTTGCCATAGAAATGATTTATCACACGAGAATATGAAATAAAAATCAAATTTCGGGAAAATAAATAGTAAAAATGAATAGTGAAATTTTTCGGGAATTGAAGTTAACATGAAAATGTGAATTGTTACAGTCTCTACCCCTTACGGGGAACTTCGTCCCGAAGTTCTATGTGTGTTATATGTTGGAGTGGTGTCGATGAAGAGGTGTGGTTACTTATGAGGACTAGAGTGATGTAGTTTGATTTGTCGTTTCAGTGTATGCGTAGGATGAGGTTTACTTTTATGTGGGAAAGATAGAGTAAGAGTGATTAATTGTCGTGCTCTATTGTATGAATACTTTATGAATTTCCTATACTCACACGAAATTTGTTTTAAGATTATAAGTGAGAAGTTTGTTTCTAAGAAAACATACAGGTGACTACTCCCAGCATAACATGATCCCTCCTGAATTAGACATAGATGATCAGGCTATGTATAATTTAGGACCGATATTGTGATGTTCGGTTTAGTCATGTAGGATTGTTTTTCTTAAAATTTTTAGATGGTATTCAATCTTGTAAAGCTGATGAGGGTGCTTGTGGTGTAACTATGGATGATTTGAGCTTTAAAAGTGCTTCAAGATCTGTTAATGAGCTTGTGGTTGCAACGGTTGTGAAGATAATGATGGTGAAAAGATGACCGAGGCTTGTGTTCTTCATTTTGGTTTGATGAGTTTTAGTGGTTTGAGATGAAGCTGGGTAAAGAAGACATGATATCAATTTATAGGGTGGTATCAACGAAGTAATTTTTCTAAGATGGTGGTAGAACATCTTGGAGTAAAATGATGTGAAACAATAAAGTGGTAACAAAATAGCTTGAAGTAAAATTTGTTGAATGGTTTATAGAATAACTGGGTAAATCTTATAGAATGTTAATAGTCTACTAATCAGTCAAATTGGTTTGGAGATAGAAAGTACAATAGATGAGAATTATCATAAAGAGTTGTTTATTGAACAACAAATATTTTTAAGTCATAAAAACTCCCATTACTAGGGATGACATACACGTAGTACAACATAGTGCATGATTTTTGATGGGAAATGATAGAATAATTACGTTGGAGATTTGAATCATAACACATGATAGCATAAAGCAAGAGTTTTATTCATAAAACGTTGATTGATTACAAGATTGAAACTTATTATAAGTTTCTTCCAAATCTACTAACTGATACTTTCAGTTTAGTAATTACAACGTTTTACAACTACTGCTAGCTATAACATAGATTCTACAGAGTTTACGAAGTGAGTCTATTTAGTTTAGTAGTACAAAGGATAACTAGTATCATCGCACTAGTCTATTGCGGGTTAGAAGGTCCGAGCAGCTCTGATTGATCGGCAACTTCTTGGTTTAGTGTGTCATAGGGGTACGAGTCGATGAAGTTTGAGAGGTTGTAGTTTCCATGCTGATTTTCTTGTTGGATCAATGGTGGTCGTGATACGATCCATAATGAGTGATCCAATTCATCACATGTAGGGATATCAAAGGGAAGTGATAGTGGTGGTGGTAATGGCGCTAGTACATATTCATACTCATTATCCTCCTCGGAGTCTGCCTCAACCCAATTTTGTTCAAAATAATTAGAAGTATTCGACGCAAAATTATTTGGCATTGGTTCCTCCTCTTCTTCGTCGGTTGAATATTCGAAAAGTTCTTCTTCGTCATCAGAAGCGAAGGCATTTACGAAGTCAAATCCGAACTCGGGTGAGGGTGGTACGACTTGGAAGTTATTAGGTAGAGTGGGCACATAATCGGGAGAAGTGGTTACGCACATGATTTCTATGAGAAAAATTTCTATGTTAAAATAATTCAATGTTTATGGGAAGTGCTCAAAATGTGATAAGTGTGTATAAATCAATATACTAATATGTTCATGTAGTATAAAATGCTTACGGGGAAATGCTCAATTATGCTAAGGGTACATATATTCATATGCTAACATGTTTGGGTAGTATAAAATGCTTAATAAGTCCATAATCGTCTGGAGGATGGAAGACACGGAGAGCGGAAGGCTATAAAATGTTTTTGCTTGTACGTGTGGTTATAGTTTAGGTCTCAATTAGACCCGTTTCTCTATAACCATGGCTCTGGTACCAATCTGTAACACCCCCAATTCATGGATGCAGCGGATTTCAAACTGGGTGTTACTCGACGGCACAATAGTCACAATGATAGAAAACGAACTCTAATTGAGTCGTTTTAAAAGATTCATCATTCAAATTATATAAATATCAGAGATTACAAAATGAGGTCCCAGATGGTTCCATGTTTACAATTTATATTAAATGAGTTTTTGAATAATAATAAAATTTATAGCTCTCTTGAATATCCGTGCCCTTCCGTGCCATCTTTGATCATCATGGGCCTGAAATACATGCTTAAGAGGTCAACACAAAGGTTGAGTGATATTCATAGAGTTTGTTTAATGGTTGAACACAATATGTTGGTAGTGTGAGCTATAGACTCACACCAATGGTTGGAAAACAAAACAGGTATTGTAACACTAAGCTTATGACACCAAAACGTTAACGGGTACCAATATCAATCGGCGGAGTTATCCCGGTAGGTACTTTGCCGTCATACCTATGTTTCAAATATTAATGCATTTCTTTGAACTTAGTCAATACAAATGGGATTCGTCAATCCCAATAGGCCTATTCATAATATTCGCGCTCACTATTACTAGTGATTAAATGGTTCATAATAAGGGATCTTGGATTGGCAAGGATGATACTTAGTGATAATAAAATAATCAGGCAAGCATACAATTGAAAAGCATTGTGTTCGGTTGAAAAATAATAGCATGTATTCCCCCCAAGGGTTTGTAAAACAATTAAGTAATGGAAAGTGGGGCTATGAACTCACCGTGAGTTGGATGATGTATAATGAGAATGATGGATATGCCGTGAGAACTTCTACAAGCAACCTAGAATAATTGTTGCAACTTAGGTTTGGAATAATGTCTAAGAATACAAAGAATTGCCTATATATGTCTTGCATTTAGTCCATGATGTGGTACTTTGTATAGTGTAAGTATATGAAAAGAAATGGTTCATGAAACATGTATAGTTTATATATCGTTTACTACCGTTCGGGCCGACATAATTCAGAAGTCATGTAGTAAACGTTCGAGGAGCCAGGACACTTTAATTCGTAAATCCACAACTCATCTCGACGGCTTACTTAATGAACTCCTCACATGAGGCTCCCTACTATTGTAGTAGTTGATAATATATATATATATATATATATATATATATATATATATATATATATATATATATATATATATATATATAAAGTTTTGATCCGAAAAGTTATATGTCCAATATTGAATAAACTTAGGAAAGTTTATTTTTACATGAAGAATGTTATTAGGATAAGTTTCTTAAGTCTTGTATGATAATTACTTGTAAGATCTCTTGGTTCTTTAGATGAAGTAGATCCAAATTGTATGTTTAAGTTATCGCCAACTCTTTAGTTCATGTTTTCGCCTAAGTAAGCTTATATGGTCATTTAGTCATGGCCTTGCCATGACCTTTGGTCATTGTTCCATGGTATTGAGACTCAACCTTGGCTCTAGCCATGGTTCTGGTCTTGAATCTAGGTCATTAGACCTCTTGGTCTTATTAAACCATAACTATTATATAGTGACTTCTATATATAAAATAGCTGTTAAGAAACTGAAGAAAATCTCATTCGTTATTGGTTTTCTGGAGACGTGCACCTGAGTTTTTGAAGAAAACGTGATTCCGGACAACTTTCGTGTTTTAACTTTTTCATGAAACGGAACAGAAGGGCCTCTTTTTGCATGTTTTATGTTCTGTCACAGAAGCTATTTTGGCAGTTTTGCCGCAAAGTTTTGGTAACTTCAAATGGTCATAACTTTTGACTCGTGTACTCGTTTTAGGTGGTTCAAATTGCTATGGTTTCCTTGTTAAGTCCTCTACTACAATATGTGATGATCCAATATCATAATTTTACCATTTTGATCAGATTTCACCAAGAAAGTCACTAGTTTACTTGTTTAAATAACTTAACTTAACAATCATTTATAATAACTTGTTTTACCCATTTTTATACATCATGGACATGATCACAAGACATAATATAGCATGAATGATATGTAAATAACATGATTATGATATTTAACAAGAATAATGTTAGGGTTTTGCTTACAACTTTTGGCTTTCAATTAAGAAAGGAAGTTAACATGTAAGGTAAGGACTTTGATAGACTTTAGCTTCACCCTACTTCACTTCATGCAATCTTTCTACTCTTGTATTCTTGAAAGAGAGATGATGAAAGTTGAGGTGACTTGAGTGGATTCAAACTCAAGAGAATCACCAAAGTTTATAAGGTTTGGAAGTGTTTTGATTACCTAAAACCAAGCTAGGTTTTCTATGTTGATGAAGTACTTGAATCTTGCTTGTAACTAAGAGTATTTTAGCTAAGTGTTATGGTGTTTGGTGTATGATGGTGGATGGCAACAAGGAGAAGGGGGGGCTTTTATAGGATCTTGAGGAGGTTACAAACCTTGACTTGTCAACACTTGGAGAGCAAGCTTAACACTTGTACTCATCCAAGGGCTTCAAGCATGAGATCAAGCCATGTGTGAGGTGAATCCCCCCCCCTAGAGGCGGTTCAAAATACTTAGGGAGGAAGAGTTGGCTTTTGATGATAATATCTTACTTACTTAGTTAGTTTTGACTCCGTAAAATGCTAACCGTAAGTTGTTACGTCACAAAACGTAAAACCGGGTATCGTAAAAATACGAAACTTGGAAGAATGATTAAACTTGTCAAAATACTCCATAATAAAATATAAAATGAGTGGTAGGTTCCATTGGGGTGCTAAAACCCTACTCAAAATGGAAACACGGGTCTAAAACGCGTAATACGTAAAACGTACGAATATTGTGTAAAATTGAGAAAAGTAAAATGTTACTTTTCTAATATGATAATAATAATTTAAAATGACTTATAATGTCTAGACTGGGCTCAGTCTTGTGTCGGTTGGTATTTAATGTCTTTTAGACATAAAACCGTAAGCCTAAGAATCAAGGAATGATTTATAAAATCAAGGAATGATTTTTGGTCAAAGGAGGAGGGAAAAATATGTTGAATTTTTCCAAAAATGTGAAAACTCAAATCGTCTTAGAAACGCGGTGCAGGTATAGGCTAAGGTTACGGCTGAGTAAAATGCTTAAAAACGAAAATTCCTGTTTTTCACGGCCGAAGTTTATTTGGTCATGTTTTTCTCAGTCATGATTTATTCTCAAATAAATCATGAATGTATCAAACATTTTTCTAATACGGGGAAAATTAACGCGGTCGAGTTTCGTTGTGCGTAGAATTTTTGAATGACGTTTTACCCTAAAATGTGTAATTCCTTAATAACTTTCGCGAAAATGATCTGATGAGTGTCAAACTTTTAATTTGCCATGGAAATGATTTATCACACGAGAATAGAAATAAAAATAAAATTTCGGGAAAATGAATAGTAAAAGTGAATAGTAAAAATGAATAGTGAAGTTTTTCGGGAATTGAAGTTAACCTGAAAATGTGAATTGTTACAGTAATCACCTCACGAAAAAGGAATAAGATATAATTCATTCCAAACACTCATTTTTGGGTGAAGTATAAGAGAAATCACACTCATTGCTCAGTCATGATTTAAATATTACCATATGCTTGTACAAGAAACATAACTACACCGTAAAGGTGTAAGCACCAAGTATTCATATCAAATAGGGCTTTTATTAGGGTTTAAGGCTAAAAAGGGATAATAAAGACTTTCGTTCAACTATCTTATTTAAAACAAAATAGATCACTGGCGCGAATTCTTGTATCAACACAATTGATGGTCACCAAGGATAACTTTAGATTGCTGGCGCGTTGTTATTTCCTCAAGAAATCGGATGGTCACTATATGTTATACACTTGATAATTTTACTTGAGTCAAGGTTAAGAATAAGACATGGGATAAATTTATAGAGTGTAAATGATAAAGAATATACAAAATAGTCAAAGTCTACTAACCAAATATTGCTAGCTATTCTTGAACCGCTATCATGTACTCTTTAGAACTCCATTCTTGAGCGATCAATACTTAACACTATAGCTCATTGGCTATTTTATTCGATATATACATTTTTTTTAACATAAACTCAACATGAACATAAAATCACTTGTCACTATTCTATTTTGATGACTTATTCTTAACTTGTTTTGATTGCTGCTTCCGGAATTACTACTTTCTTCATACTTCATGATTTCCACATAACATCCAACTTGTCATATAGCTAGCAACCAACTAAGACTTGACTAAGGGTAAGGCTAAACTAAAGAGTGTAAAATCTTTTTGTATTTTTCTGGATTTAATCAAAAGAAAAGATAGGCTCAGAAAGTGTGACTAGGGGTATCTAGCATTAAAAATGAATGCTAACAAAAAGGGTTATGTTGGTGGTTAACTAGTAAATGAAACTAGCTAAAAATTAAAAATGGGAGGCTATTTGGGTTAGATCCTAAGATTGCCTCTTATCACATATGCATACTTATATCACAAGAAATGTGATCTCACAACGGTCTCGAAATGATTTACCAGCACAAGTTCTAGAATAAATAAAATCACCGGCACACTCATAACAAAAGATTTAAGCATAAAAGATGTATGCTATATAAGAAATATGCTCAAATCCTCACAATTTAGTGGAAAGGGTTACAATATGTGCTAGCTAATGTTATCGATCCCAGAATGGATTGCAATATTAATCAGGACACATCTCAGATTTCAAAAGTTACCATTTTTATCATTGGATGGATCCAGTTATTCTAATATATTACCCTAAAAGCGTGAAAACAACTAGATCACTAGGGCAGCAAAATTTTTATTTACCTATTCACCCCCCCCCCCCTCCCCAACACTTAAGTTAAGCATTGTCCTCAATGTGATAAACGAACTTCAAGGTATGAAAATAGGGAAATAAGAGAATGAACCGTATTTTTCCTTTGTGGTTCTTTATTCCAAGTGTCCAAGTTTTCTTCATCATTTCCTGTATCAATCATAAAACAAACAAACACAAGTCTATATGTTTTATTAAAATTAGTGAAACACCCCCACACTTAAGTTCAACCAAGTGGTTTAAACTTTGGGGTATAATCACTGAAAATAAACTAAGAATTAAAAATAAAATAAGAAACACACAGGTTGCCTCCCGAGAAGCGCTTGTTTTATTTACGAGTCATCAGCCTGACTCAAACTTCACAAGAACTACGTTGATACAGTTTGGGATTTCTTCTTCGGATATTTTTGTATGAACAATACGTTTTCTACCACAATTCCTTCTCCAGTTTCATCTATATCTTCCAATTCGACTTTTTCCCATCCTCTAGGAAGAGCATCATAGATAAAACCTTTTTCATGAGCCCATGGTATATTTTCCATATGAGGTGCCATGAATGTGATAGCTTCGTATTCAGATTCGGATGGATATTCAATAGAAAATTTTCTCATTTGCTCCTTATCATAATACAACTTAATGCGGTGACCATTAACAATGAAACTTCCACCATGCTTGTCATAGAGTTCGACATATCCAGATGGAAATCCATGTTTCACTATATACGGTCCCATCCATTTGGGTTTGAGCTTAGGAGCTTTGAACTTGTATTTCATATTGAAAACAGAACTTTATCTCCAGCTTTGAATTCTTTTCTGATTCTAAGCTTTCGGTCATGATAAGCTTTGGTTCTGGCTTTGTATAGCTTAGAATTTTCATAGGGTTGGAGCCTCAATTCATCGAGTTCATGCAATTGCAAGAATCTTTTCGCTCTAGCTATTTTCAAATCGGGGTTACAATTTCGTAATGCCCAGTAAGCACGATGTTCGATTTCGAACGGAAAATGACATGTTTTTCCATACAAGAGTCTGTATGGTGTTGTTCCAATAGGAATTTTTTAAGCCGTACAAAAGTCCCATAGAGCGTCATCGAGTTTCCTCGACCAAACGGAAGGATTGTCTTTGACCCTTTTTTCGAGTATTCTTTTTAATGCTCTATTAGTATTTTCGACTTGTCCACTGGTTTGTGGATGATATGTTGTAGCAAAACGATGATGAACTCCATATCGTTTCATGATTTTCTCCATTTGTTTATTACAGAAATGGGTTCCTCTATCACTTATTAAAGCTTTAGGGATTCCATATCGAGCAAAAAGCTTTTTGATAAAATTGACAACAACTCGTGCATCGTTTGTGGGTAAGGCTTCAGCTTCAGCCCATTTGGAAACATAATCGATTGCAACGAGAATATATTCATATTTGTGGGATTTAGGAAATGGTCCCATAAAATCGATTCCCCAAATATCAAATATTTCGCAGACTTGAATGCTCTTCTGAGGCATTTCATCTCTACGAGAAAGACTACCGGATTTTTGGCACGCATCGCAGTTTTGAACAAGAGTATGAGCTTCTTTGAAAATTGTTGGCCAATAGAATCCAGCATCAAAAACTTTTTTAGCTGTGGTGGTAGGACCGTAATGTCCCCCTGTTGGGCCATGATGGCATTCATCAAGAATTTTTCTTGTTTTTGCTCCAGAAACACATCTTCGGATCATTCCATCGGGACACATTTTGAAAAGAAAAGGTTCTTCCCAATAATAGTGTTTTAAATCCGAAAAGAATTTACTTCTTTGAGCATGAGTTAATCCTTTCTTGAGAATATTTCCACCAAAATAATTTGCAAAGTCTGCAAACCACGGTATTTCCTCTTCATCAATTATCGATGGTCATAAGAGTTTCATCGGGAAAATAATCATCAATTTCGTCTTCCTTTAATTCTTCCAAATTTGGGTTCTCAAGACGAGACAAATGATCGACAGCAAGATTTTCTGCTCCTTTCTTATCTTTTATTTCAATATCGAATTCTTGGAGTAGTAAAATCCAGCGAATAAGACGCGGTTTTGCATCTTGTTTAGCAAACAGATATTTGAGTGCTGAGTGATCGGTGAAAACAACTGTTTTGGAAAGCACGAGATAAGATCTGAATTTATCAAAAGCAAAAACTACGACTAATAATTCTTTCTCCGTAACCGTATAATTTTGTTGGGCATTGTTAAGTGTTTTGCTAGCAAAGTATATAGGACGAAAATGTTTTCCTTCACGTTGTCCTAAAACAACTCCAACAGCAAAATCGCTTGCGTCACACATAAGCTCAAAAGGTAGTGATCAATTAGGTGAAACCATAATCGGAGCACTCGTCAATTGACTCTTTAGTGTTTCAAAAGCTTTAATGCAATCTGCATTGAAATAAAAAACAGAATCTTTTTCAAGAAGTTTCGTCATAGGACGAGATATTTTTGAAAAATCCTTTATGAAATGACGGTAGAAATCGGCATGTCCTAAAAAGCTTCTAACGGCTTTAACGTTAGTTGGAGGTGGTAATTTGGTGATAACATCAATTTTTGCTTTATCAACCTCCATTCCTGAACTTGATATTTTGTGTCCCAGCACAATTCCTTCGGTTACCATAAAATGGCATTTTTCCTAATTGAGAACAAGATGCGCAGCTTCACATCTTTCAAGAATTTTGTGTAGATTTGAAAGATAAGCTTCAAAAGAATCTCCAAATACTGAAAAATCATCCATGAAAACTTCCATAGATGTCTCAAGCATATCTTGGAATATAGCAATCGTACACCTTTGAAAAGTGGCAGGTGCATTACAAAGACCAAAAGGCATACATCGATAAGCGTAGGTTCCAAAAGGACATGTGAATGTGGTATTTTCTTGATCAGAAGGATCAATGGGAATTTGGAAATACCCTGAAAAACCATCGTGGAAACAAATGTATTTGTTGCCTGCTAATCTTTCAAGCATTTGATCCATGAATGGGAGAGGAAAATGATCTTTCCTGGTGGCTTTGTTCAATTTTCTATAATCAATACATACTCGCCATCCAGTGACTGTTCTAGTAGGAACTAATTCATTCTGTTCGTTGGTCACTACAGTCATTCCTCCTTTCTTGGGAACACAATGAACAGGACTCACCCAAGGACTATCTTCTATGGGGTATATGATTCCAGCATCAAGAAGTTTAATGATTTCTTTCTTGATAACTTCTTTCATGTTGGGATTGAGTCGACGTTGTCTTTCAACAACAGGTTTAGCACCTTCTTCGAAATTGATTTTGTGTTTACAGAAATCAGGACTAATTCCTGGGATATCAGAAGTTTTCCACGCAAAAGCGCGTTTATGCTTTTTAAGAACTGAAATTAGTTTTTCTTTTTCATCATCTTTGAGCAACGAAGATATGACTACAGGGAGAAGTGAATTCTCCTCCAAGTAAGCATATTCGAGATTATTTGGAAGTGGTTTAAGCTCAAGATTGGTGGGTGGTTCTTGAAGAGATGTCTTGATCCTCATTTGATCATTAATCGTAATTTCTTCGAAATTCTCCTCAACTATTTCTCCTTCCTCAACATCATCATCTTCTTCAAATTTAACTTCCATAAATTCAGCGAACTCTTTATCAAAATTCCTTTCATTTATTTTCTCAGAAGTGGTTGTGAAAGGATCAGAATCGTCAAGTAATGCATCCAACTCTTCCTCGGTGACTTCATCGATTACATCAATGTTAAAACAAGTGTCATCACTGATATATGGATATTTCATTGCTTTGTCGATTTGAAAGGTCATTCTATCTTCTCCAACTCCTAGATTGAGTTCTTTACCTTTAACTTTGATTATGGCATCAGCGGTGTTTAGGAAAGGTCTTCCTAAGATTAAAGGTACTTGTCTATCTTCCTCCATTTCTAAGATTACAAAATCCACAGGGAAAACAAATTTACCCACTTAGACAAGCATGTTTTCTGCAACCCCAACAGGATATTGGTATGTATGGTTGGCTAATCGAATACTCATCTTTGTAGGTTTCAAAGTATTGATGGAACGTTTAGAATACAACGAATAGGGCATCAAATTAATACTTGCACAAAGATCGGCTAAAGCATTGCATGTGATGTTGTTTCCTAAC
Source organism: Artemisia argyi (assembly GCA_030686995.1). NCBI lineage: Eukaryota > Viridiplantae > Streptophyta > Magnoliopsida > Asterales > Asteraceae > Artemisia > Artemisia argyi. The sequence continues at coordinate 86,608,950 of CM060699.1, forward strand.
GTGCATAGGATTAAAAAACTTCCGGGATCTCCCAGTTTTGGTGGAACTTTGTTTTCAACAATTGCTGAACATTCTTCATTGAGGAAAGCAGCAGATATTTGCTCTAACTTATTTCTGTTATTAAGAAGTTCTTTAAAAAATTTCCCATATTTGGGCATTCCAGCTAGAACATCAACAAGAGGTATATTGAGTCTAACTTCTTTGATCATTTCAACAAACTTCTTAAAACGATCCTCCTTTTTCTCTTTTCTAAGAGCTTGTGGGTACGGAATTTTTGGAGTGTATGCTTTGATTGGTTGGGTTGTTTCTTAGGTTGGTGTTTTAGGAATATCTTTCTTTTCTGCTTTAGCTTCTTCTTCTTCTTCACTATCATTATCGATGACTTGAGTTTCATTGAGATTGGGTGGCGGATCGTAAGAAAGACCACTTCTTGTGAATACAGCATTGATATGCTCATTTCTGGTTTGTGGTGGACGATACATTTTGTCATTTGATCCAGGAGGCTTTGGGTTGGATTGGGTATTACTTGGTAATGTTCCAGGTGTTCGTGAAGAAAATTGATCAGAGAGTCTACCAAATTTTTGTTCAAGATCCTGAATAGAAGCTTGATAATTTTTCTGACCTTGCTTAACTTTGGTTTTGAGATTTAAAAATTGGTTTTTAACAAATTCATTTGTGGATCTTTGAGTAGTCACGAAATCTCGCATCATTTTTTCGAACTCAGGTTCTTCTGGTTTTTTGTCAGAATTTGGTGGATTTGGATTGTCTACTCGTGGTTGAGAATCACGGTTGTTATCCCTTTGGTGATCTTGCCAATTTCCAGAATTTCTTCCGTAATAATTACCATGAAAACCTCCTCCACGGTATCCTCCTTGAACATAATTGACTTCCCCTTCATTGGATCAAACCATGGGTTGGTCGTCACATTCGGATGAAGTGTGATTACCTCCACAGTTGTTACAACCTTCTCGCATTTCTTTCATTTCTCCTTTGATATCTTTATATTGCGAGTCGATTTTGGAAGTTAAGGCTTCCATTTTCTCCATGAGTTTAGAATTATTGGAACTTTTAGCAAAAGCAACGGTTTTCGTAAAGGTTTGGTTTTGGAATCTTTTGACCAATCGAGTTTAAGAAGCATTCGATCTTCGAGCAATTGACATGCCTCGTTGGGAGTTTTATAAAGAAAAATTCCTCCAGCCTCAAGAATTCCTTGAGATGTTTCATCAAGTCCATGGTAGAAGATTTGGATAATGGTTCCTCATCCTAAACCATGTCCATGACAACTACGAAGTAAATCTTTCATACGAAGCCAAGCTTCGACAAGAGATTCATTTGAATTTTGTGAAAAGGCACGGATTTCTCCCATGAGACGATCAAACATGGCAGGTGGAAAGAATCGGCTTACAAAATCTTGCCTCATCTCCTCCCAAATATTGATAATTCCTGGGGTTAATTCGTTATACCACACTTTGGCATCTCCGGCTAGTGATGATGGGAAAAGTTTGAGTTTAATGGCATCGACATCGGTGTTTCCATATCGAAACATGCCGCAAATTTCAATGAATTCGACGATGTGTTTGTGAGGATCAGCCCTCGAACGGCCATCGAATTGACGGTCTTTGATAATTGAAAGATGGTGTCCCTTCACGATGAAGTTATCACCAAGGTTAACAGCAATAATAGCAGCTCCAAAAGTGGGTGCTACGGTTCGGTTTGTGGCCCACATGGGTTGGTCATCGGCCATTGGTTGGTGAACGGGTTATAAACAACTAAAGCTTCGGAAAGGTTATCAAAAGGTGGGTTTGGTACTCTTGGTACACGGTTGTTTAGTGGAACAAAAGGTGTTCTTCTTCTTCTTGGTCTACGAATCAGACTTTCGGGATTGGAAAAAGGTGAAATTGGTTCTACTCCGGTTGATCGAGTGTTCATACAATTACCGAGTGAATCTCAGAAACTTTGGAACAAACGAGCAAAGAATGGAAACAATTTGGAAAGTCAGGTAAAAGGGAACCGATCGGTTAGATTGAATACCGATCGGTTGGATTGAACAAGTTGTTAGGTCACCATTTTGTAAACACAAGTATGATATTGATAGAAATGAGATGAGAAAAGAGATTGGTTGATTATAAGAAAATGAGAGAAAAGTAAGAACAATAGTTTCACTAAGATATTCAAATAACCAACAATGTGAAATGTTACATAAGCTTTCTATTTATAAGGGAGGAGTAGGGCAACACTCCCTTCCTCCCTTATCTTACTAATTCGTGGGCTTTCAAGCCCATAGGGCTTTAACACTTAAGCCTTGTAACATAAAACATAATGAAATAAATACCAAAGCAACCTATTACAAAAGGTAATGACCGAGACTTGACTAAATACAAAAGTATGATCCCAACAATCTCCCCCTAAGGGTCGGTCATCACGGTTGCTTGACGTCTTCATCTATGTCATTGACTTGTGACATGTAAAACTCTAGACGTCTTCAAAAATGGTTGAATGATAATGAATATACTTTGCTCTGTGTCTTTGTTCTTTGGTGATGATGTAGTGATTGTGTTATGAAGTAGTCTGCCTTTTGTCACTCCTGCGTCTGTGGTGGTTGTCCGCCATTCCAACATACTCACACATCTTTGGACTTAGACTTTCACGTACAAGAAGTTCCTTTTCATACATTAAGATCTTTGTCTTTATACTTTGTAGATTCTTCTTATTGGCGTAGAATCTTTCTTTGAACTTTGTGTTGCTAAGATCTTTGGGGGAGCTATCATTTGTTTCAAGATGTATGTATGAGCATGTTGGAATCTACCATCATGAAAGTGAGGTACCTGCGAGTAAACAGTTAGCAATAAAACAACCGGTACTTACAGATAAGGAATTAGAGCTCATCAACAGCATATTGTGAAGACTCCTTCTAATCCTTATCCAGGCCGTTCCCATATCAGATACTCCCGAAGGAGCTTATGAGACCTACTAAGTAGCTCAATGACTGGGTGAGTCGCTGGGGATCACTCCACGACTGTAGACTGCTATGGAACCACCGCAAACACTAAGCGTAACCCTTGTGGGGTTACCGAAGTGACCTGCTGTCAGGGCTGCTTGATGTTGACCCTGGCAGGAGTTTCCGTTCAATCATTGAGAAGTACATATGTAATCATCTCATAAACGTTCTCGGCAGATTGCTAAGATCTGCGAAGGACTCGATAATGTACAGCTGGTGTCCATTGATGTAGAACACCAGTTGTAGAAATACTAAGTGTTCCTAGGAGATCTTTGATGTATCTCGAGGCTCTAGACTCTATAAGTGCACACTTAGGTTTCCTATGCGGAGACTAGGGAGGGGTCTCCTGCTTCAATATCAACTATCTCTAAGAGATAAGTCGATAGATTACACTGGTACCCCGTGAGAATGAAACAAGTCCTTTTAAGAGAACTTGAGTGGTTAAGAAGGTTTAGTGCATTGCGTCACTGGGTCCATGACGACTTTGTCTTCAATACCGGTGTTGTCTTTTGCAACAACCAGTAGCATACGTATTGAACCCGGTGTCTGCCCTAAGGTTGAACATATGGAGGGCTATTTCTTTTCACCCTTTTCTTTACTTTTCTTTTTAATTCTTCAACTCCTTCTTTCCCTTTCATTCTTTTCTCCCTTTTTTTCTATCATATGTAAGGACTTCTAATTCTAACTATGGGAGATGTCCTTGGGTAGATCCCTCCGGCTCTGGCGGATCATAGGACGGTTATTCCTATCTTAATCACCTTATAACTCCGACAGTAGCCAAGAAACCTTTGATTGAAAATCTATCAAAGTGTTTGTGATAATCAAATATTTTGGTTAACACTTTGAGAGTTTTGTGTACACTTTTGAAGGGTTCCCCTGCACATGTGCTCATAAGTGTTTAATAAATTTGCACATGCGGGAGGAGCAAGCATTTTGAATTGATCCACTTTCCGTGATGCGTAACTGAACTTGAATTTTAGTGAGAAAGGTGATGATCATTGAAGGAGCCTGATCTTTACTTCGTAGAAAATAAACCCAAATCCATCTGGAATAATCATCCACAATTACAAGAATGTAGCGTTTACCGTTGATACATTGAACACGCATCGGTCCACACAAATCCATATGTAGCAATTGTAAAACATGATTCGTACTGTGCTCAGGTTTTGAAGGAAAATGAGCCCGAGTACTTTTTCCTTGTTCACAGGCTGGACATAAGTGATCTTTGGTAAAACGGAATCTTGGAAATCCATCAACAAGTTTGTAACGAGCAAGGTCAGTCATGGTTTTGAAATTCAAGTGCGAAAGACGTTTGTGCCATAACCAAGATTTAGTCAATTCCGCTTTGGAGAGAAGACATATCGGAGATGTTGCAATCATATCTGACATTGATATTGTATAAAGATTGGAGCCACGTGAGCCAGACATTAGATCGTTTCCTTGTAAGTCACGAACAAAGCAAGTTTTCTCACGAAATGCAACTTCTAGATCCCCATCACAAAATTGACCAACAGAGAAAAGGTTGTGTCCAAGGCCTTCCACATAATAAACACGACTGATTTCAATGTTCCCACTGATAAAGTCACCATATCCCATGATTAAAGCGTAATGATCATTCCCGAATCTGACAGTACCAATGAACTTTGAGACAAAGTTGTGCAACAGTTTGAGATTGCCTGTCATATGTCGGGTGCATCCGCTATCAACAATCCAGAGAACAATTTGTACCACCTGCATCACAAGAAGAAGACACGGATGGAATAGAAGTAAGGGTGGAACCCAATGAAAGTGCGGGTTCCTGTTGGTTAGAAGCACATGTATTCAACAATTTAGGAATCCATTTAAAGTCTGGTTTGTGTTGTAACCAACGTTGCCAATTCCAACTAGTTCGAGCTTTCTTAATGGTGAATTCACTAGTGGTTGGCTGATTCCTAGATTTGTTCTCTGCACTTATGGGGGTAACTTCAACTTCATTAGAAATCGTAGAAGGCGGCTTTCCTAAGATAGACTTAGAGGCAGTAGTGGGCCTAAAAGGAATGCGTGTCCTACGTTTTTTATGACGATTAAGTAGAGAATTAGCTATACATTTTGTATGATCACCAGATGATACGCTTTTACGACAAAACACACAAGATGCATTAATATTCAAAACATTCAAAGGTTCATCATTCGTTACATGTAGATTTTGATTACAATTTGCCAGATTAGAATCTAAATCTGATGCAACATGAGTTTTATTCAAATTCCTAAGTTGATCTTCTACTTCTTGAGCTTCTAGTGATCCTCTTTTACGTTGCCAGAGCCTATTCTTCCTTTTACTTTTACGCTTGGGTCTGCTAACGCTATTAGTGGAGACTAGTCCTGTAGAAGTGGAGTTATCAACATTAGTATTTTGAACAATATTTCCTTTATCAGTTTTGTCTATTTGATACAATCCTGGTGCTATCACCGTGGTGTCAACAAACTTTCCTTTTTGGAGTATCTTGATTTTCTCTTTCAAATCTATGATGATGTGATTTTTATCCTGAATATTTGACTCAAGTACACCATTGCAATATTTGAAGTCTTCGTGGTTTTGTTGATATGCAACGTTTTCACTTTTTAAATCCGAAATTTCTTTCTCGTATTTGAGACACAGACTTTTGAAAGACTCATTGTTTTTGCAAAGCTGACAAGAGTTTGAAATATTTTGACTTTGAAGTTTCAATTCCGTTTCAAGACTTTGAGCTTGACACCATTCAAGCCTTTGTTTGAGTTGACAAATTTCTTTAGAAAATTGTTTTGTCACATCATCATTTTGTATTCTCAGCTTATCATTATCATGTTTAAGTGTCTCAATTTCCACATTCAACAAGTTATTATCAACACAAAGATCATCCATAAGCATAGAAGTACCAGATTTATAGAGATCATTCATGATAACAGACAAAATATCAGCATTGAGAACTTGTTCCAAGAGTCGATCAGCATCATTTTTTAAAACTCTATTTCTTTGCTTTTGAACCAAAATCTCATTTTCAGTTGAGTTGAAAACGTTTATCATATTTTTGACCTCGTTTTTAAGTTCCTGATCCCAACGTGTAGCACAAAGACGGAGGTGTTTGACAATTGGCAACATTTGTTTTTGAAAAATATCTCTCTTTTCTCGCTCGTAAGCGGATTTAAAAGTTTCAATTTTTATTTCAGAATTGCGTTCAATTGTTTCCTCCAAAATTTCAATGTCTTCCATAAAAGTTTTGAAATAATTTAAGACACGACAACTTTTTGGTAAAGGTGTAAGTTCACCGGATGATGGTAAAGGACCATTAACTTGTGCTACAGTTTGGACAGGAGCCGCATTAGAGGATGAAACATATGACTCAGTGACATACCATGATTTCTCAGGTAATTCCTTTTGAGGAACAAAAGATTTAGAAATGTGTGGAGCTTGTGAATAATCATATGGTGTCCAATATTGAACATAACTCATTTTTGATCGACTCTCGTCCTCAAGTTCTTCTTCTTCCTCAGTATCAAAAACAACAGCACGCACAATCGTATTATCAAGCAAATGGTCCATACTGTAAATTTTAGGAATTTCTTTGAATGCCGTGTGAAGAAACATTGAATTGTAATCGCCAAGAAAGTAAATTTCTGAATTGTTGTTACAGAGTTCCCGTGTTTGTAAACAATATTACGAAATTCTTTGAGTTGTTTTTCAAGATCAACAATCTCACCGAGTAAGTCATCTATATACTTCCTTTTTCATATTTTATGTTCACAAAAATCCTTTTTACAACTTGACAATTCTGTTTCTGTTTTTGAAAGTTCTTTTTGAAGACGTTCAACTTGCATTTTCAATTCACACTTTTCACTTTCGAGTTTCGAAATCAACTTTCCGTTTGACTCAATTAAATCTTGCATTTTGCGTTGAAGATCTTGTTCTTTGTTGTAAGAATCTTGAAAAGCTTTTTCAAAACTTTTTGCATGTTTAATCTTGTCTTCCTGATTTGAAAGCTGAATTTTATAACACTCAATATCTCTTGCAAGTGACGCATTTTTCTCTTTTAAAACTTTGTTTTTCTCGTTGCATTTTATGATTTGCAATTGTTGTGCATCCAGTTGTTTAGATAACAATATTAGGTCAGGTTCTAGATCAAATGATGGTTCATGTTGTTCTATATGATCATGTTTATCATTCTCAATAGGATCATCAAATGAAACAACTGTGTCATCATCAAATATGACAACTGTGCTTATTTGTTCATCTGTTTGAGAAGATGAAGATGATGTAGATGGAACAACTTGCGCCATATCTAATTCAGAAGCAGAGGGTGAGTCTATTTCATGTATTAGGCATGCTTTTTGGTCATGTACCTGAGACAAGCCGTCAGTGTCATACACTGGACCTGAATCATTAAACTGAAGTTCCTGCATGTTGGCCATAAGCATCACAGCTGCATTGGCTTCCAGATCTTCCATGTCATCATCATTGTTCACATTTTCCATGAAGTTGTTATCTTGTTCAGGGAAATGTCCATCTTTTTCATCTTGAAAAGCCATGAGTAATGCCTGCTTGTGAAACTTACTACCCCGAGTTCTCAGTTTGGGACATGCTGTCGCTATATGACCTTGTTCATTACAATTATAGCACCATATTGCATTCCCTGAGTTGGAGTTCCTAGTTGCAACTGGTTCAGACCTTTGCTGAGAAGACCCTGAGTTGTTCCTGAACCCCCCATTGTTATTAAACCTCTGACCATTCCCAAAATTTCCTGAAGAACTTCCTGAACCAGATCTACCATAGTTACGATTCTGAATTTCCACTCTTCCATCATTGACAACAGCTTGATTCCTTGTGTTAGAAGACGAACGTTGACGGTTGTTTGTTTTGTTGGAGAATTTGCTGAAAGCACGAGCAATAAGAGCAAGTCCCTGATTCAAAGTATTAAAGTCATCATCGTCATCTTCATTGGAGTTGGAATAATACACTGCATCATTGTTGTTCATTGGAACAAGTTGAGTAGAAGTATTTTGTGGAGATGAATCATAAGGGACCATTTGGTTCGAGGTAGAAGACTGTGGATAACTGAAGTAGTTCTGCTCTTGAACATATGCATGATTTGACATTGGTGGTGGAGCATAGGGAGATTGAGCTACGAGAGCCAAAGAATTTGGTGTTGGTGTTGGTGTGTATCCTCCTCGTAGAGCTCGATCTTTTTCAACTTCAGGTTCATGGTGTTTCAGAAAATCATACAACAAACCATATGGAGCATCATGAAGATTTTTGGTTTGACGAACAAATGTCACATATTTATGCCAATCTGGACCAAGACTACCGACGAATTTGGAGTTCACTGCTATCCTCTGTAACAATTCGCAATTTCAGGTTAATTACCATTCCCGGAAAATTTCACTATTCACTTTTACTATTCATTTTTCCCGAAACTTTCCCGGAAGTTGATTTTTATTTGATATTCTCGATTGATAAATCATTTCCATGGCAAATTAAATGTTTGACATTCGTCAGATCATTTTCGTGAAAGATATTAAGGAATTACACGTTTTAGGGTAAAACGTCATTCAGAAATTCTACGTACAACGAAACTCGACCGCGTTAAGTGACCCCGCATCAGAAAAATGTTTGACACACTCATGATTTATTTGAGAATTAATCGTGACTAAGAAAAACATGACCAAAGACTTCCCAGCAGGTCACCCATGTCGGTACTAATCTCACATGAGCACGCTTAACCGAATGGGCGATTAACCGTTAGACCACAAAACGAGTTTCTAAGACATTTTGAGTTTTCAAAATTATTAGAAAAAGTCAACATAATTTTCCCTCCTCCTTTGACCAAAAATCATTCCTTGATTTTATAAGTCATTCCTTGATTTTTAGGCTTACGGTTTGATGTCTAAAAGACATTTAGCACCAACCGACACTAGACTGAGCCCAGTCTAGACATTATAAGTCATTTTAAATCATTTATAACCTATTAGAAAAGTAACATTTTACTTTTCTCAATTTTACGCAATATTCGTACATTTTACGAATTACGCGTTTTAGACCCGTGTTTCCAGTTTTTAGCAGAGTTTTAGCACCCGATAGAACCTACCACTCATTTTATATTTTATTATGGAACTTATTGACATGTTTATCAATACTTTCAAATTTCATAATTTTACGACACCCGGTTTTACGTTTTGAGGCTTAATCATTTACGATTGGCATTTCCCGGAGTCAAAACTAACCAAGTATCTTGGATAATACCAAGCAAAGTCCACACCTTGTCCTCCAAGCTTATGAACCGCCATTAGGGGGGGGGGGGTTTCACACTAGGTGGCTTGATCTCAAGCTTAAAGGCCTTAAGATTAGTACATGTGTTCACCTTGGTCTCCAAGGTGTTGACTAGTCCTAGTTTCTAACCTCCTCAAGCCCATATAAATACCCCCTCCCCTCCCTTGTTGCCGTCCACTTCCACACACACCAACACCATCTCATTTGTTCATTCTCTTCCAAGTTTCATGCAATATTCAAGTGCTTCTTCAAGGTTGAAACCCTAGATAGGTTATCATTCATCAAACACTTCCATAACCTCATATACTTGGTGATTTATCTTGAGTTTGAATTCCGCTGCATCCATGAATTGGGGGTGTTACAGATTGGTACCAGAGCCATGGTTATAGAGAAACGGGTCTAAGTGAGACCTAAACTATAACTACAATCACAAACAAAAACATTTTACAGCCTTCCGCTCTCCGTGTCTTCCATCCTCCAGACGATTATGGACTTAGTAAGCATGTTATGCTTCACAAACATATAAGTATATTGATATATACACACTAGGCATTTTATGCTACATGAACACATATTAGTATATTGATATATACACACTAGGCATTTTATGCTACATGAACACATATAAGTATATTGATATATACACACTAGGCATTTTATGCTACATGAACATATTAGTATATTGATATATAAACTCGGTTTATTTTCAATCATTTATCTAAACAATGAACTAAACATATCTGTGTATGCCTATTCTAAGGCATTTCGACACAGCCACACTCTCCCAATCATGTTCCTACTCCAACATTATATGTCCAAGACATTGTGTGATACAATGGTCTCATTCATTTTTCAAGACATTGTGAGATACAATGGTCTCATTCATTTTTCAAGACATTGTGAGATACAATGGTCTCATTCATTTTTCAAGACATTGTGAGATACAATGGTCTCATTCATTTTTCAAGACATTGTGAGATACAATGGCCTCATTCATTTGCCAAGACATTGTGAGATACAATGGTCTCATTCATTTTCCAAGACATTGTATGATACAATGGTCTTAATCATTTCTCAAATGTTTTGAGTCACCTAATGGTTTAACCTACTTCCCAGACATTGTGAATTGCACAATGGTCTAACCTACTTCCGAGACATTGTGATTTGTGCAATGGTCTCTGGAATTATTTCACGACCTCATCAATATCATTTCTTATGATATCAAAAAAAAAAAAAAAAAAAAAAAAAAAAAAAAAAAAAAAAAAAAAAAAAAAACCATCACAATCTAACGATTTCCAAACAAGAAATATGAGATTTCTAAAGGACAAACTAATCCATCATCGACAAAAGCTGAACTTTCTCTACATTCATTAAGGTTTTCTGATGAAACCTTCATTATTAAAAGTTCGTGATCCTGGCAAAGTATGTTCTATTTTAGAACTACTTAAAACTTCCTTTCCATACGTATCTACCCTTACTACCTTCTATGCAATGGAATATGAAAACATACGTTACAAGTCTAGTATGGACGGGACTTGCAACTTAAGGGTTGACATCGCCTTTGTTTAGTGAACAGTTTCCCAAAACCAACGGACATATCACAAGTATACCTAATTTAGGTATTTGAAAATTTTATCGAACCTTGGCTAAATATAGACTAGTCACCTATATTTAACCTAGGGACAGTGGAATATAGTCTGACTAACTATATTCGACTTAAAATTTTCAAATACTGAGAGTAGTTGTACTAGGGTTATGTTTAGGTTGATTTCCTACATAAACACGATAAACCACCAGAATACATTAAAACAATCTAGAGACACGATAGTGTCTTACCACTCAGCGAGATCTTAACACCTTATTTGTATGATCTAAATTCATTCTTGAAATTTTTCATTTATGAGATAATCCGAACTACTATCTTGGGATAGTTACCAATTATTCTCTTCATCCTGTAGAAGTACCATCCTGTTTAGGATACCATTCCATCATAAACTTTTAAAATCTCTTAAGATTTTCAAAACAAACTCAACATCTATACCCAAGAGTATTAATGTTAAGCATACACTACACACTTTTGTTCATCAACATATCATAACATTATCTTCACAACCGTTGGAACCACAAGCTCATTAACAGATCTTGATGCACTTTTAAAGCTCAAATCATCCTTAGTTACACCACAAGCACCCTTATCAGCTTTACAAGTTTGAATATTCATCTTGTACTTTTGGAACACCATTATCATCTCGTAATACACTACCTTGTAACTCACCGGCTAAGTATGAATGTTGTGTCGGGAATTCTTGAGTAGGATGATTTATAATGTCCTTATTTGAATGGATTGGGATGCCTTTTTATTTAAATAAAGAAATTATAAATCATCGAACCATACGTTTATATTCCTTTAGTTACATTGTTTGGGATGCCTCTCTATGTAAATAAAGAATTATAAACAAGTGGGTTTATTTGTATCCGAAATAACATAAGTATGAAGTCAACCTACATTACATTGCTCGGGTATGGCTTGATACCTACATTACATTGCTCGGGTATGGCATGATACCTACATTACATTGCTCGGGTATGGCATGATACCTACATTATATTCGCCACAAGAAATCCTATCTTTTCACCAACATCGCTTCAAACCATGACATAAACACTAGGTACAACAACCGATTACCTACTAGACTATGATTGCGACTACTATCCCAATTTCCATTGATATTCCACTACTATATCAATTTCCATTTATTGGATTCCTATGTAAATTGCTATTGTTGTTCAACTGTTATATCAATTGCTATTGATACTTGACAACTATATCAATTTCCATTTTGATATTTAACTATATCAATTTCTGTACAACTACTATATCAATTTCTATTAATGATTGACTGCTATATCAATTTTCTTTGATATTCGACTATTATATGGATCTCTACTGATATTCAACCATGTTATCAATCCCTATTGACACACCATATTCTGAGACAAATCAAACTACATCACTAGTAATTCCAGACTTTGGTCCTCATAAGTAACCACACCTTTTCATCGACACCACTCCAACATATGACACACAAAGAACTTCGGGACGAAGTTCCCCGTAAGGGGTAGAGACTGTAACAATTCACAATTTCAGGTTAATTACCATTCCCGGAAAATTTCACTATTCACTTTTACTATTCATTTTTCCCGAAACTTTCCCGAAAGTTGATTTTTATTTGATATTCTCGATTGATAAATCATTTCCATGGCAAATTAAATGTTTGACATTCGTCAGATCATTTTCGTGAAAGATATTAAGGAATTACACGTTTTAGGGTAAAACGTCATTCAGAAATTCTACGTACAACGAAACTCGACCGCGTTAAGTGACCCCGCATCAGAAAAATGTTTGACACACTCATGATTTATTTGAGAATTAATCGTGACTAAGAAAAACATGACCAAAGACTTCCCAGCAGGTCACCCATGTCGGTACTAATCTCACATGAGCACGCTTAACCGAATGGGCGATTAACCGTTAGACCACAAAACGAGTTTCTAAGACATTTTGAGTTTTCAAAATTATTAGAAAAAGTCAACATAATTTTCCCTCCTCCTTTGACCAAAAATCATTCCTTGATTTTATAAGTCATTCCTTGATTTTTAGGCTTACGGTTTGACGTCTAAAAGACATTTAGCACCAACCGACACTAGACTGAGCCCAGTCTAGACATTATAAGTCATTTTAAATCATTTATAACCTATTAGAAAAGTAACATTTTACTTTTCTCAATTTTACGCAATATTCGTACATTTTACGAATTACGCGTTTTAGACCCGTGTTTCCAGTTTTTAGCAGAGTTTTAGCACCCGATAGAACCTACCACTCATTTTATATTTTATTATGGAACTTATTGACATGTTTATCAATACTTTCAAATTCCATAATTTTACGACACCCGGTTTTACGTTTTGAGGCTTAATCATTTACGATTGGCATTTCCCGGAGTCAAAACTAACCAAGTATCTTGGATAATACCAAGCAAAGTCCACACCTTGTCCTCCAAGCTTATGAACCGCCATTAGGGGGGGGGGGGGGGGGTTTCACACTAGGTGGCTTGATCTCAAGCTTAAAGGCCTTAAGATTAGTACATGTGTTCACCTTGGTCTCCAAGGTGTTGACTAGTCCTAGTTTCTAACCTCCTCAAGCCCATATAAATACCCCCTCCCCTCCCTTGTTGCCGTCCACTTCCACACACACCAACACCATCTCATTTGTTCATTCTCTTCCAAGTTTCATGCAATATTCAAGTGCTTCTTCAAGGTTGAAACCCTAGATAGGTTATCATTCATCAAACACTTCCATAACCTCATATACTTGGTGATTTATCTTGAGTTTGAATTCCGCTGCATCCATGAATTGGGGGTGTTACATCCTCGGTATTGTGATTTTGTGACGTTCCAGATCATTGACCACATTTGTGAAACGATGATAGTAGGATTCAAGTGATTCTCCTGGTTCGATTGTGATGTCTGTGTATTCCATGTAGAGTTTGGATTCCATATCATCTTTGTTCAATTGAGTGCCTTCCATAAGGAGATGAACATGTTCCCACATAGCTTTGGCTGTTTTCTGAGCATCGACACTTCGATAAATTGGATTAGGTATACCTTGAAGTATATAAGCCATTGCGTACTCATCCGCTTCACGATGTAATTTCTGTTCTTCTGTGAGTGCAGATTCTGGAAGAGGTCTGTCACCAGGAGGACGTGGAGGATCAGCATTTGGATCCCCAATTTCAAATCTTGTTGGCCACTCAAATGGTCCTTCAAGTATCACTTGTTTCAAGAATTTCCCATGAGGTTTCTTTAGTTCAAGAAATCGTAAGAATCGACTTGACCATTGAACATAGTTCCCAGGTGTTAGCATTGGAGGTGTTTCAAGTGATCCTGCCTCATGTCTGGATTGTTGAGTTGTAATAACTTCACACATTCTATCAAACCAGTGAGGTTGTTTGGAGGAGAACTGAGTGTTTTGTTGGGACATTTGATATGGTTGTTGTTGAGGAATGATTTGATGTTGTTGCATCATGAGATATTGTGGTTGTTGATTAAACGGTTGTTGTTGAAAGTGTGACTGTGAAGGTTGTTGATATGATTGTTGCTGATGGTATTGTTGTTGCTGAGACTGCTGATGTTGTTGCTGAGGATTTGAGAAGTAGTAATGTGGTGGTTGAGACATCCTTGAACACTTGTGTAGAAATGGATCTTTGTAGAAGATTGAAATGCACGTTCCTTTGATCAAGTCCAAAATCCCTGGGGTAAGTTGAATTCTTACGCGTAACAATAATCTTACGCGTAAACTTTTAGGTTAAGCGTAAAGAGTAGTTTAGGCGTAAACAAAGAGTTTATGCGTAAGTTTTCTCTTTACGCGTAAGCTTTGGCTTATGCGTAAGTTTAGACTTATGCGTAAGGTTAAACAACCAAACAAATCTTCCAAACTTACCCAAGCTTGAAAGATATCCGAAGTCGAAGTATTCCACTAACTTATCCAAGCAAGGGAAGTACTGCGTCACCGTAACACAAGGAGAAGACCTTAGATGAAAGTTAAGCGTAGATTCTGAAACTTAAGCGTAAGAATAACTCTTAGGCGTAGTATTGATCTTATGCGTAGAAAGGGCACCTTATGCGTAGGAAGTAACTTACTCGTAGAATCTTGAGCGTAGGAATCACAACTTACTCGTAGAAATTGAGCTTACTCGTAGGTTTTAGGCTTAGAAGACCAAAGTTACTCGTAAGAACAGGGTTTTGACCTAAGTTACTCGTAAGAAAAGGGTTTTAGCCAAAAGTTACTCGTAGAAAGGACAAAAAGTACTGTTGACAGCTTTTGAATCGTACTATTCTCAAAAGTTACGCGTAAGGTGGTCAGAAGCTTGAAAAATCTCAAATTTTTGAAGAAAAATGCTTAGAAATAAGGTACTTTTGATCAAATAACTTCACCAATACTTAGAAAACACTAACTATTGAAGATTTTGCTACCAAAAACTAGTTTTCCAATATCAAAGAAGCTATAAAACCTTAAAAATCACAACTTTATGCAAAAACTAAGCTTCAAATCACTATATCAACCTTGAAACTTGTCCAAGCTTCAAGATTTGAGTGAAAGAAACAAAGAAAAATGCAAAAAGATGAAGAACAAGCACCACACCCCACGTTAACAATAGAAAGTACACTTCAATCTCTATTAGGCGAATGATACCACTTGTTAGGTCACCATTTTGTAAACACAAGTATGATATTGATAGAAATGAGATGAGAAAAGATATTGGTTGGTTATTTGAATATCTTAGTGAAACTATTGTTCTTACTTTTCTCTCATTTTCTTATAATCAACCAATCTCTTTTCTCATCTCATTTCTATCAATATCATACTTATGTTTACAAAATGGTGACCTAACAAGCCACACCAAGCAAATCTGACTAGTCACTTAATCACGGTTATGCTCAATGCGGAAGTTCCGTTCGGGGGTAACATGCAAGAAATCAGCAAGATCATCTCACTTAAGTAGGCTACTTCACACTTCACACCCCGCGAGAGTTGAAATGATTACACCAAAATCACAAAACTGAACCACTGATCATCTCTGCGGACGTCTCTCCGGTAGTAATAAAATTGTAAGCTCAATCACGTGAGTCTATTATGCGTCCTTGATGAGCACATTTCTTCCCCCTAATTGCATATCCTCGTGGAAAATGAGTGTTTTCGCAAAGAAGTCAAGAAAAGTCAAAGAAGCAAAAGAACACCCACTCTCTCTTCCCCCACGATGTCTTCGCGGAATCGGAAGCATACACACTATGTTTACGATGGAAACGGAGGCAGCGTAACCCCATATGTCTAATTAACCGATTATGTATGAAGTATCATAAATAGCCCGTGAGAATCAACTGCTGATAACATCTCTACTCTTTTATACTTCTCTCAACTAACTCATTACCGACCCCATTATCATTCTGACGGCTTTTTGTAGTGACTACTGATGGAGAAAACCCGATATGACAAACTTGAGACTGAAGTAAAATAACCCAAACTTGTGACTTAAACTTGCACTAATGTATGACAAAGAGCAGTGTAGAGAGTTCGCACCTGTTCGAATCCCTAAGTACTCTATACTCATCAACTAACCAACCATCAAGTATAAGACATACATCACCTCTTGACTATCCACAACTTCATGTGACACTGAGCACTACAACGTAACTCCTTAAAGTGATAGTTATTTTGTGGTAATAGAAAGAAAGAATCACAAAAATAACTAGATATCCAAGTCTTCGTCATTTTAAAGGTTAAAAGCTCGAACAAGGATCTCGAAGAATCATGCATCCAACCAACCCCGATATCTTCAGATACTAAGTACACTCACCCGTGAAATTCACTTCAACCTCAAATAAATAATAAAGAATTAACCCCATAGTCACATCTTGCGGTTAAATGCTCAATTCTAGCCTTTTGACGGTTTTAAGTGAATCTTGATAATGGTTCCCGATCTTGTCAAAAAAATGTATCCCCGTGAAAATTTGTAACACTCGAATACACCTCATTTCCACCAAATAATAACATTTTTGTAGTCACAATTCAGCCCATGTATGTAATAATCGGATTCATATAAACACAATAAGCACCCAATCCAAAATAATATAACCTGATCCAATTTATATGTTAGAATTTTCAGTCCATTACAAGGATACAAGGCCATTTCTCAAATCATAACACTCGATCCAACACATGATAATTAAGCATAAGCGTGGCCCATCATTAACCTGGAAGCCGGTCCAACAAATACAACCCGATCCAATCATAAATTGTTATTAGGTCACTGAAACCCTAAAATTACTCACATTTCTATATCTAATCTCAAAGAATCCGCCCCCACTGCTTCTTTACTCTCTTTTGCAGTCAACACCCAAATCAATTCATAAAAAATATATCTCATCACAATCTCATCTACATCACAATACCCATCAAAATAATCACAAACAAATCGTCACCCATTTGATTATGTCATTAAAGCACGAGTCAAGAAGGCACAAGTACCAAAGTATTGTGACTTCAAGATCCTTTGGAGGGTCTCAGGTAGGGTCATCATTTGTTGTGTATTGTTTCTTGTCATACCATGAACGAATTAAAGAAAAGGGGGGTAACAGTATTGTTATTACCCTTATCTTTATGTTCGGAAATTAGAGAAGCTAAGTCTTCAATACAGATCAGTGAGGATTGTTTGCTTTCGTTTTGATTGATATTTAAGGTCTTGATGATTCTTGTGAGTAAAACGAAACAAGGTCTGAGATCATTTTATCCTTTTAATTTTCATTTGTGTCTTGAATGTTTGAGAGTTGGGGAGTGATGAGATTAAGGTTGTGACTAGGATTAAGATTGGATTGATGTTGGTTTTGGATTGATGTGAACCGGTTGTGGTTGCTTTGTATTCTTAACGGTCGATTTCCTTTTTCATTATTCTTCTTAAAAAAAACATATGGACCGATGATGCTTAAGGTACAAAGAGTCGAGGTAATTGGTTTATGGTCGATGGTCTCATGGTCAATGGTCTCTGCTTCATCTCCTTTTTCTGTTTTGGACACTTTACGCATAATGTTTTGCGTAGACCAGATCTTACGCGTAACATGGTGATAACTTTTGCGTAAAGAACCTTTTGCGTAGGCTAGGTCTTTTGCGTAAGTATTACGCGTAAGAAAGGGTTTTATGCCTTAGAAGAACCTTACGCATAACTTGTCCAAGTTATGCGTAGAAAAACTGAAGTTGCGCGTAAGAAGAGGGTTTTGACCCGTTGACCATGTTCCGGTGTCCTTTTCCGACTAGATTCCGACCATTTTTCGACCATTTTCCGTTCATTATTCTGACCAGATTTTAGATCTTGTATTTTCAGACCTCTTGTTGACCTTATTATGACCACAAATATATCACAGGTTTTGATACAAACAGTCATAAAACTGATGGGTTAACTTTGATAATCATGACACAAAAGTATCACAAGAAACGCAAACAGTTAAATGAAAATAATAGTGACAGTTAAGATGACATTTTTGACCATATGATGTACCAAAAAAAAAACTGTTGAACCAAAAGAATGTGTAAAGAAGAGTACGGAAAATGGTTAAAACAGCTTAAAGATCACAATATTTGACAAGAAAGCACCACGAAATCAACCAAAACTAATAACCAAGGCTCTGATGCCACTTGTAGGATCTTGGTTTTGATTGAATATTGTGATTCGGGAGGTCGGTTACAATGAAAGAATAAGATAGCCATGGTTAGAGAGAGAGAGTAGAGAGAGAAGGGAAACTAGTGTTTTATTGATTATGAAAATGAAAGGAAAATACACAAAGTCTCACCCCTCCATGGAAGTATGGAGGAGTATATAAAGCCTAACACAAGTTAAACTATTGCAATATTACATAACTAGTCCATGTGTTTTGGCTTAACAAGATAGCTAATGTAATCCCGTAAATGTCGTTCCATTAACGTGTTGGGATTATAAACTTTGATCCCAACACAAGTTGAAATACCGATCGGTTGAAATGGATACCGATCGGTTGCTTGGCTCGTATTTTTTTTTTCTTTTTTTTTTTTTTTTTAAGAAAACGAACAAGAAAAGAAATGAAACTTTAAAACTTACAGAAACACAATCAAAATCCCCGACAGCGGTGCCAAAAACTTGACGTGCTAGATGTGTGTACAGGTTTTAAATTTATAAACACGATTACTGGATCTAGAAATAACACATACGAGCAAGTGAACTCGTCCGCTGTAGCAAGATTGGGTAGGTAAGTCGGGATCGTTCGCAGGGATTTGTGAGCGAATCTAAGCGTAAGTTTAAAATTAAATCTCTAATTCTAGCGATAATGATTATAAGATAATTTAAATAATTAAAAACTACACTTGCTTAGACTAGTTAACTACTCATAAGAAAAGCATGATTGTGATAACTTCCTTAACATGTTGGTAATAAGAATTAGTTGGTGTTTGTCACACCCCCAAAATCAGGTCCAGCGGAAGCATACGTGTAGCTGGGGTGTAACTCAATTGGTATTACAACACAAGTTCAAAAATGGTTTTCACTTCAATCTTTTAGAATAAAATAGTTAAATCAAAAATATTGAATTTACATCGTTAAAAGTAGTGCGGAAGTAGGCCCTTAAAATAGTTTAAAACGGTCCCCATATAAATAATCAGAGTCTTCTATGACCATGCCATGCCCTGCCAAAACCTCCTGTAGCGTGCCATAGATTAAAACCTGAAAATACATGCTAAAGTGTCAACACGAGGTTGGTGAGTTCATAGAGTTATTTAACAAATAAAGTTTATAGAAAATGATCACACAGCAAAGGCATCGTAAATCCACTCAGTTGCAAATCCCGCCATAAGAGACTTGCAACATGTGTGTTTACAACCCACTGCTAAATAGTTTAGGTCTAGTAGTCAAGCACCCGTGGTCAATAATAAGTCAAGGCCGCTCCGAACAAGGGAGACTTTATGCTGCTCCGAACAAGGGAGACTTTAAGTCACTCCGCCACCTAGCCAAAGAATTATTAGTCACTCCGCCGACTTGGCGAAGAATTATTAGTCACTCCACCATGGCGAGAATTATTAAAGATGCTCTGAACAGGAGAGACTTAGCACACTCCACCAATAAGGCGAGACTTTAGATCAAGAACGCTCCACCAAAAAGGTGAGACTTTGCACGCTCCACCAAAAATGGCGAGACTTTAGATCATAGTACGTACGGTGCATTAGGGTCAAAAGTTTAAGACAAGTTCAAAAGTCAAGTCAAGTTCAATAGTTCAAAACAAGTTATAAGGTCAAATGAGTTCATAATAGTTCAAGGTTCAAAACAATGTTCAAAGAGTCAAGTAGTAATTCATGTCAAAAACGAGCATGTATTCTCCCCCAAAAAGTTAACAAAACAATTTAAAAGAGTAGGGGCTATGACTCACCTGGTACGATAGTTACGAAGACAAAAGTGGTTATAATGGAAATGAGGCTCGGTCTCTAACCGCGACCTATAATGAACGAATGATACGATCTACTTAAATTATGAGGGGATGCGATGAATGTACATGCACATGAGGCCTATACCACTCGTAGTTTGAAAATAAGTGTTGGCGTTGATTTATAGTGTTTCCATAACTTAAGAGAATATGTGCTATTAGAAGTTGTCAAATATATATATAGTTCGCCTAGTTTCAAAAGTGTATATCTTGGTCGTTTTAAGCTCGTTTTCTATGTTCTTTACATTCCCGGAATCGTGGGACAACATACTAACATATTTTTGATAAGTCGGGACGGCTAAATCAAGTTTTATGCCCAAAACAGCCCGTGACAACTGTTCATCAGCAAGCAGTTTTTCAGAAAACTAGTTTTCGTCGTTAAATTCGGAAAATCATATCTCCTTCGTTATTAACTCGTTTTAATCCGTTCTTTCGCCCACGGCTTCGTTTTTGAAAGTATTTTCTAAATCTTTGGTCAAAAATTACCCATCATCTACTGATTTTCCCACGTTTTAAAAATAGCAACAGTAGGTATATCTATTGTTTCAAAAATCATTTTCCTAGTTTCAAACTTGTTTCAACTTCAACCAAATCACTTTCAATCACCACAAATCTAGTCTAATCTTACCATACACCTTCTTAGGGTGTCATGGGTTCCTAAACATCATAAATCAAATGGATCTAACAAGGATCTAACTATAATCCATTTCTAGTGCTCAAAAGTTATATATATATATATATATATATATATATATATATATATATATATATATATATATATATATATATATATATATATATATATATATATATATATATATATATATATATATATATATATATATATATATATATATATATATATATATATAAATGAGTGGTATATACTAACATATGCATGTAGATCTTGAATGGAAATCATATGATCATAAAAATAACATGAAGAAATTATGAACAAAAGTTTGACAACTTACAAAGAAAGATTATAGAGCTTGGATGAGTAAAACCGAAGAAACCTTGAGTTTTTATTACAAAACTCAAACAAGGACAACAAAAGGAACTTGATTAACACTTGATCTTGGAAAAGTTATGGTTCTTCTTGGTGTTTCTGGGGTGGGTCGATTTGTACACAAAGGGAGAAGGAAGATGAGAGCATTTTTGCTAGGTGTTTTGATTTGTTAAAATGAAAAAATTTATGAATGATGGAAGTATATATTTATGGTAGGAGGGCAAAATCCATGAAACATGGAGGAGACATAGGGGCGGATTTTAGGGGAGGAAGGTGGGAGGTTGTGAGCTATTAAATGATCTTGTCCAAAGAGTGCAAGTATTTGTTAGTTTTGGTTGTGTATTGGGTGTTATCGGGTACTATTATGAATGATGGAAGTATATATTTATGGTAGGAGGGCAAGATCCATGAAACATGGAGGAGACATAGGGCGGATTTTAGGGGAGGAAGGTGGGAGGTTGTGAGCTATTAAATGATCTTGTCCAAAGAGTGCAAGTATTTGTTAGTTTTGGTTGTGTATTGGGTGTTATCGGGTACCGAGTTAACTAAAAATAAATGTTACCAAGGTGAAATAAAATACGACGAAGTTGTAAAAGTTGTAAAATATTATTCCTGATGAGAATCGGGAGTTAAAATAATGATCGTGTTGAAATATCGCAAACCGACGGAGTTATAAGCTTTGACCGGAAAACGTAACAGTTGATTTGAAAACACCGGGTAAATTAATAATAAAATTTTTATATTATTATTATGATTATAAAAATGTGTTAGGACCATAGTTGGGATTGTCAGATCAATTATTTAAAATAATAGCTCATAAGATAACGTTTATTAGGTAAATAACCGTACGTATACAGAAATGACGCAACTCACGCATAAACGACAAATTTTTCTCCGGAGGTGAATAGTGTTTTATGAATAGTAAAATTTTTGAACGCTTCTCAAAATCACAAACTGACTCCGAAAAAGATGAATAGTAAAATGATGAATAGTGATCGATGAATAGTAACCGATGAATAGTAAATGTGAAAGTTCGGGAAAAGACCAGAATTTACGAGTTATGACAGTCTCTTCCCCTTAAGGGAACTTCGTCCCGAAGTTCAGTTAACGTTGGTCTCCGAAGTGTTATAAAGGTGAAGATTCATGAGATGAAATGACCAGTTGACGTGCTTTCAGGCGGCGGGTCACGAAGTGATGAAAAGTACGAATGCTCTGACAACGAGAGTATACACACATATGAATGAAACCTTAGGAAATTGAGTAGAGGATTCAATCCAGACAGAATTTTATTATAACCATTCTCAGTGTTGCAAAATTCACTTCTGAGTCAGACATAGGTGGTCAGCCTATATCTCACTATCCCGGGTTGAATATAGATGACCAGTCTATCTTCCACCGAGGTTCCATGAATTTTGAAATACTCAGCTTAGTTATACTAATACTATGTCCTTCACAAATACCAAGACGTTCAGAAAGACTAAGGCAGGTGACCAAACTCGAGGTCAAATGATGAAACTATGCAAGGAGAAACATAACAGGGTGACATATATGATACGTGAACATGCTTATATGAAAGACAATGATAGAAATCAACTAGAATAAGTGAGTATAATATACCAGATAATGAGACACAAATCTCATCACCTAAGTCAGCAACAAACCACAAGTGAGGCTTCAGCTTGGCAGGCAGGCACGTGACGGTCATAGGGTTAAGTTTTTCGTAAAAGTAGCTATAGTCTAGGTTTTAAAAACACTTAGTTCGCTATAGCCAAAGCTCTGATACCAATCTGTCACACCCCCAAAATCAGGTCCAGCGGAAGCATACGTGTAGCTGGGGTGTAACTCAATTGGTATTACAACACAAGTTCAAAAATGGTTTTCACTTCAATCTTTTAGAATAAAATAGTTAAATCAAAAATATTGAATTTACATCGTTAAAAGTAGTGCGGAAGTAGGCCCTTAAAATAGTTTAAAACGGTCCCCATATAAATAATCAGAGTCTTCTATGACCATGCCATGCCCTGCCAAAACCTCCTGTAGCGTGCCATAGATTAAAACCTGAAAATACATGCTAAAGTGTCAACACGAGGTTGGTGAGTTTATAGAGTTATTTAACAAATAAAGTTTATAGAAAATGATCACACAGCAAAGGCATCGTAAATCCACTTAGTTGCAAATCCCGCCATAAGAGACTTGCAACCTGTGTGTTTACAACCCACTGCTAAATAGTTTAGGTCTAGTAGTCAAGCACCCGTGGTCAATAATAAGTCAAGGCCGCTCCGAACAAGGGAGACTTTATGCTGCTCCGAACAAGGGAGACTTTAAGTCACTCCGCCACCTAGCCAAAGAATTATTAGTCACTCCGCCGACTTGGCGAAGAATTATTAGTCACTCCACCATGGCGAGAATTATTAAAGATGCTCTGAACAGGAGAGACTTAGCACGCTCCACCAATAAGGCGAGACTTTAGATCAAGAACGCTCCACCAAAAAGGTGAGACTTTGCACGCTCCACCAAAAATGGCGAGACTTTAGATCATAGTACGTACGGTGCATTAGGGTCAAAAGTTTAAGTCAAGTTCAAAAGTCAAGTCAAGTTCAATAGTTCAAAACAAGTTATAAGGTCAAATGAGTTCATAATAGTTCAAGGTTCAAAACAATGTTCAAAGAGTCAAGTAGTAATTCATGTCAAAAACGAGCATGTATTCTCCCCCAAAAAGTTAACAAAACAATTTAAAAGAGTAGGGGCTATGACTCACCTGGTACGATAGTTACGAAGACAAAAGTGGTTATAATGGAAATGAGGCTCGGTCTCTAACCGCGACCTATAATGAACGAATGATACGATCTACTAAAATTATGAGGGGATGCGATGAATGTACATGCACATGAAGCCTATACCACTCGTAGTTTGAAAATAAGTGTTGGCGTTGATTTATAGTGTTTCCATAACTTAAGAGAATATGTGCTATTAGAAGTTGTCAAATATATATATAGTTCGCCTAGTTTCAAAAGTGTATATCTTGGTCGTTTTAAGCTCGTTTTCTATGTTCTTTACATTCCCGGAATCGTGGGACAACATACTAACATATTTTTGATAAGTCGGGACGGCTAGATCAAGTTTTATGCCCAAAACAGCCCGTGACAACTGTTCATCAGCAAGCAGTTTTTCAGAAAACTAGTTTTCGTCGTTAAATTCGGAAAATCATATCTCCTTCGTTATTAACTCGTTTTAATCCGTTCTTTCGCCCACGGCTTCGTTTTTGAAAGTATTTTCTAAATCTTTGGTCAAAAATTACCCATCATCTACTGATTTTCCCACGTTTTAAAAATAGCAACAGTAGGTATATCTATTGTTTCAAAAATCATTTTCCTAGTTTCAAACTTGTTTCAACTTCAACCAAATCACTTTCAATCACCACAAATCTAGTCTAATCTTACCATACACCTTCTTAGGGTGTCATGGGTTCCTAAACATCATAAATCAAATGGATCTAACAAGGATCTAACTATAATCCATTTCTAGTGCTCAAAAGTTATATATATATATATATATATATATATATATATATATATATATATATATATATATATATAAATGAGTGGTATATACTAACATATGCATGTAGATCTTGAATGGAAATCATATGATCATAAAAATACCATGAAGAAATTATGAACAAGAGTTTGACAACTTACAAAGAAAGATTATAGAGCTTGGATGAGTAAAACCTAAGAAACCTTGAGTTTTTATTACAAAACTCAAACAAGGACAACAAAAGGAACTTGATTAACACTTGATCTTAGAAAAGTTATGGTTCTTCTTGGTGTTTCTTGGGTGGGTCGATTTGTACACAAAGGGAGAAGGAAGACGAGAGCATTTTTGCTAGGTGTTTTGATTTGTTAAAATGAAAAAATTTATGAATGATGGAAGTATATATTTATGGTAGGAGGGCAAGATCCATGAAACATGGAGGAGACATAGGGGCGGATTTTAGGGGAGGAAGGTGGGAGGTTGTGAGCTATTAAATGATCTTGTCCAAAGAGTGCAAGTATTTGTTAGTTTTGGTTGTGTATTGGGTGTTATCGGGTACCGAGTTAACTAAAAATAAATGTTACCGAGGTGAAATAAAATACGACGAAGTTGTAAAAGTTGTAAAATATTATTCCTGATGAGAATCGGGAGTTAAAATAATGATCGTGTTGAAATATCGCAAACCGACGGAGTTATAAGCTTTGACCGGAAAACGTAACAGTTGATTTGAAAACACCGGGTAAATTAATAATAAAATTTTTATATTATTATTATGAGTATAAAAATGTGTTAGGACCATAGTTGGGATTGTCAGATCAATTATTCAAAATAATAGCTCATAAGATAACGTTTATTAGGTAAATAACCGTACGTATACAGAAATGACGCAACTCACGCATAAACGACAAATTTTTCTCCGGAGGTGAATAGTGTTTTATGAATAGTAAAATTTTTGAACGCTTCTCAAAATCACAAACTGACTCCGAAAAAGATGAATAGTAAAATGATGAATAGTGATCGATGAATAGTAACCGATGAATAGTAAATGTGAAAGTTCGGGAAAAGACCAGAATTTACGAGTTATGACAGTCTCTTCCCCTTAAGGGAACTTCGTCCCGAAGTTCAGTTAACGTTGGTCTCCGAAGTGTTATAAAGGTGAAGATTCATGAGATGAAATGACCAGTTGACGTGCTTTCAGGCGGCGGGTCACGAAGTGATGAAAAGTACGAATGCTCTGACAACGAGAGTATACACACATATGAATGAAACCTTAGGAAATTGAGTAGAGGATTCAATCCAGACAGAATTTTATTATAACCATTCTCAGTGTTGCAAAATTCACTTCTGAGTCAGACATAGGTGGTCAGCCTATATCTCACTATCCCGGGTTGAATATAGATGACCAGTCTATCTTCCACCGAGGTTCTATGAATTTTGAAATACTCAGCTTAGTTATACTAATACTATGTCCTTCACAAATACCAAGACGTTCAGAAAGACTAAGGCAGGTGACCAAACTCGAGGTCAAATGATGAAACTATGCAAGGAGAAACATAACAGGGTGACATATATGATACGTGAACATGCTTATATGAAAGACAATGATAGAAATCAACTAGAATAAGTGAGTATAATATACCAGATAATGAGACACAAATCTCATCACCTAAGTCAGCAACAAACCACAAGTGAGGCTTCAGCTTGGCAGGCAGGCACGTGACGGTCATAGGGTTAAGTTTTTCGTAAAAGTAGCTATAGTCTAGGTTTTAAAAACACTTAGTTCGCTATAGCCAAAGCTCTGATACCAATCTGTCACACCCCCAAAATCAGGTCCAGCGGAAGCATACGTGTAGCTGGGGTGTAACTCAATTGGTATTACAACACAAGTTCAAAAATGGTTTTCACTTCAATCTTTTAGAATAAAATAGTTAAATCAAAAATATTGAATTTACATCGTTAAAAGTAGTGCGGAAGTAGGCCCTTAAAATAGTTTAAAACGGTCCCCATATAAATAATCAGAGTCTTCTATGACCATGCCATGCCCTGCCAAAACCTCCTGTAGCGTGCCATAGATTAAAACCTGAAAATACATGCTAAAGTGTCAACACGAGGTTGGTGAGTTCATAGAGTTATTTAACAAATAAAGTTTATAGAAAATGATCACACAGCAAAGGCATCGTAAATCCACTCAGTTGCAAATCCCGCCATAAGAGACTTGCAACCTGTGTGGTTACAACCCACTGCTAAATAGTTTAGGTCTAGTAGTCAAGCACCCGTGGTCAATAATAAGTCAAGGCCGCTCCGAACAAGGGAGACTTTATGCTGCTCCGAACAAGGGAGACTTTAAGTCACTCCGCCACCTAGCCAAAGAATTATTAGTCACTCCGCCGACTTGGCGAAGAATTATTAGTCACTCCACCATGGCGAGAATTATTAAAGATGCTCTGAACAGGAGAGACTTAGCACGCTCCACCAATAAGGCGAGACTTTAGATCAAGAACGCTCCACCAAAAAGGTGAGACTTTGCACGCTCCACCAAAAATGGCGAGACTTTAGATCATAGTACGTACGGTGCATTAGGGTCAAAAGTTTAAGTCAAGTTCAAAAGTCAAGTCAAGTTCAATAGTTCAAAACAAGTTATAAGGTCAAATGAGTTCATAATAGTTCAAGGTTCAAAACAATGTTCAAAGAGTCAAGTAGTAATTCATGTCAAAAACGAGCATGTATTCTCCCCCAAAAAGTTAACAAAACAATTTAAAAGAGTAGGGGCTATGACTCACCTGGTACGATAGTTACGAAGACAAAAGTGGTTATAATGGAAATGAGGCTCGGTCTCTAACCGCGACCTATAATGAACGAATGATACGATCTACTAAAATTATGAGGGGATGCGATGAATGTACATGCACATGAAGCCTATACCACTCGTAGTTTGAAAATAAGTGTTGGCGTTGATTTATAGTGTTTCCATAACTTAAGAGAATATGTGCTATTAGAAGTTGTCAAATATATATATAGTTCGCCTAGTTTCAAAAGTGTATATCTTGGTCGTTTTAAGCTCGTTTTCTATGTTCTTTACATTCCCGGAATCGTGGGACAACATACTAACATATTTTTGATAAGTCGGGACGGCTAGATCAAGTTTTATGCCCAAAACAGCCCGTGACAACTGTTCATCAGCAAGCAGTTTTTCAGAAAACTAGTTTTCGTCGTTAAATTCGGAAAATCATATCTCCTTCGTTATTAACTCGTTTTAATCCGTTCTTTCGCCCACGGCTTCGTTTTTGAAAGTATTTTCTAAATCTTTGGTCAAAAATTACCCATCATCTACTGATTTTCCCACGTTTTAAAAATAGCAACAGTAGGTATATCTATTGTTTCAAAAATCATTTTCCTAGTTTCAAACTTGTTTCAACTTCAACCAAATCACTTTCAATCACCACAAATCTAGTCTAATCTTACCATACACCTTCTTAGGGTGTCATGGGTTCCTAAACATCATAAATCAAATGGATCTAACAAGGATCTAACTATAATCCATTTCTAGTGCTCAAAAGTTATATATATATATATATATATATATATATATATATATATATATATATATATATATATATATATATATATATATAAATGAGTGGTATATACTAACATATGCATGTAGATCTTGAATGGAAATCATATGATCATAAAAATACCATGAAGAAATTATGAACAAGAGTTTGACAACTTACAAAGAAAGATTATAGAGCTTGGATGAGTAAAACCTAAGAAACCTTGAGTTTTTATTACAAAACTCAAACAAGGACAACAAAAGGAACTTGATTAACACTTGATCTTGGAAAAGTTATGGTTCTTCTTGGTGTTTCTTGGGTGGGTCGATTTGTACACAAAGGAGAAGGAAGACGAGAGCATTTTTGCTAGGTGTTTTGATTTGTTAAAATGAAAAAATTTATGAATGATGGAAGTATATATTTATGGTAGGAGGGCAAGATCCATGAAACATGGAGGAGACATAGGGGCGGATTTTAGGGGAGGAAGGTGGGAGGTTGTGAGCTATTAAATGATCTTGTCCAAAGAGTGCAAGTATTTGTTAGTTTTGGTTGTGTATTGGGTGTTATCGGGTACCGAGTTAACTAAAAATAAATGTTACCGAGGTGAAATAAAATACGACGAATTTGTAAAAGTTGTAAAATATTATTCCTGATGAGAATCGGGAGTTAAAATAATGATCGTGTTGAAATATCGCAAACCGACGGAGTTATAAGCTTTGACCGGAAAACGTAACAGTTGATTTGAAAACACCGGGTAAATTAATAATAAAATTTTTATATTATTATTATGAGTATAAAAATGTGTTAGGACCATAGTTGGGATTGTCAGATCAATTATTCAAAATAATAGCTCATAAGATAACGTTTATTAGGTAAATAACCGTACGTATACAGAAATGACGCAACTCACGCATAAACGACAAATTTTTCTCCGGAGGTGAATAGTGTTTTATGAATAGTAAAATTTTTGAACGCTTCTCAAAATCACAAACTGACTCCGAAAAAGATGAATAGTAAAATGATGAATAGTGATCGATGAATAGTAACCGATGAATAGTAAATGTGAAAGTTCGGGAAAAGACCAGAATTTACGAGTTATGACAGTCTCTTCCCCTTAAGGGAACTTCGTCCCGAAGTTCAGTTAACGTTGGTCTCCGAAGTGTTATAAAGGTGAAGATTCATGAGATGAAATGACCAGTTGACGTGCTTTCAGGCGGCGGGTCACGAAGTGATGAAAAGTACGAATGCTCTGACAACGAGAGTATACACACATATGAATGAAACCTTAGGAAATTGAGTAGAGGATTCAATCCAGACAGAATTTTATTATAACCATTCTCAGTGTTGCAAAATTCACTTCTGAGTCAGACATAGGTGGTCAGCCTATATCTCACTATCCCGGGTTGAATATAGATGACCAGTCTATCTTCCACCGAGGTTCTATGAATTTTGAAATACTCAGCTTAGTTATACTAATACTATGTCCTTCACAAATACCAAGACGTTCAGAAAGACTAAGGCAGGTGACCAAACTCGAGGTCAAATGATGAAACTATGCAAGGAGAAACATAACAGGGTGACATATATGATACGTGAACATGCTTATATGAAAGACAATGATAGAAATCAACTAGAATAAGTGAGTATAATATACCAGATAATGAGACACAAATCTCATCACCTAAGTCAGCAACAAACCACAAGTGAGGCTTCAGCTTGGCAGGCAGGCACGTGACGGTCATAGGGTTAAGTTTTTCGTAAAAGTAGCTATAGTCTAGGTTTTAAAAACACTTAGTTCGCTATAGCCAAAGCTCTGATACCAATCTGTCACACCCCCAAAATCAGGTCCAGCGGAAGCATACGTGTAGCTGGGGTGTAACTCAATTGGTATTACAACACAAGTTCAAAAATGGTTTTCACTTCAATCTTTTAGAATAAAATAGTTAAATCAAAAATATTGAATTTACATCGTTAAAAGTAGTGCGGAAGTAGGCCCTTAAAATAGTTTAAAACGGTCCCCATATAAATAATCAGAGTCTTCTATGACCATGCCATGCCCTGCCAAAACCTCCTGTAGCGTGCCATAGATTAAAACCTGAAAATACATGCTAAAGTGTCAACACGAGGTTGGTGAGTTCATAGAGTTATTTAACAAATAAAGTTTATAGAAAATGATCACACAGCAAAGGCATCGTAAATCCACTCAGTTGCAAATCCCGCCATAAGAGACTTGCAACCTGTGTGTTTACAACCCACTGCTAAATAGTTTAGGTCTAGTAGTCAAGCACCCGTGGTCAATAATAAGTCAAGGCCGCTCCGAACAAGGGAGACTTTATGCTGCTCCGAACAAGGGAGACTTTAAGTCACTCCGCCACCTAGCCAAAGAATTATTAGTCACTCCGCCGACTTGGCGAAGAATTATTAGTCACTCCACCATGGCGAGAATTATTAAAGATGCTCTGAACAGGAGAGACTTAGCACGCTCCACCAATAAGGCGAGACTTTAGATCAAGAACGCTCCACCAAAAAGGTGAGACTTTGCACGCTCCACCAAAAATGGCGAGACTTTAGATCATAGTACGTACGGTGCATTAGGGTCAAAAGTTTAAGTCAAGTTCAAAAGTCAAGTCAAGTTCAATAGTTCAAAACAAGTTATAAGGTCAAATGAGTTCATAATAGTTCAAGGTTCAAAACAATGTTCAAAGAGTCAAGTAGTAATTCATGTCAAAACAATTTTTATATTATTATTATGAGTATAAAAATGTGTTAGGACCATAGTTGGGATTGTCAGATCAATTATTCAAAATAATAGCTCATAAGATAACGTTTATTAGGTAAATAACCGTACGTATACAGAAATGACGCAACTCACGCATAAACGACAAATTTTTCTCCGGAGGTGAATAGTGTTTTATGAATAGTAAAATTTTTGAACTCTTCTCAGAATCACAAACTGACTCCAAAAAAGATGAATAGTAAAATGATGAATAGTGATCGATGAATAGTAACCGATGAATAGTAAATGTGAAAGTTCGGGAAAAGACCAGAATTTACGAGTTGTGACAGTGTTCTAATCTATCGTTTCTACAAGTTAAATCTTCGTCAAGATTTTAGTTTATAAAAACAAGCATTAGGTTTGGACCAATCAATTCAAGGTTCATAAAGTTGAATTAACAACCTTAAACACAAAAATAGTTTCTTGTTTAATCAAATACTCTTAAAAATTGGTCAATACAAAAGGTAACCGAATCATAGACAACAAGGTTACAATTGATTATAAACTACTAAAACTTTCGACCAATTAGGCATTTATAACCAATCCGATTTGATTAACAAAAAGTATTCTCATTACAATTACACCTTAGTTCCTTTGTTTAATCAAGAATAATTATGGTGAAAAACAATCTTTCATAGACAAAAGATTATAACTAGTTGAATGATAACAACCCTTTCGGCCAATGATATTATAAGCAACTAGTTAAACTTGACTCAACAAATGTCACTATGAAACTTTAGTCTAATTGGGTTTTAGAATTGACTTGAAATTGAATTAAGCATGTTATCACAATCATAAATTAATCATTTAGTAATTAACATCATCTAAGCAAATGCAAAAAAGTTACTAGCCACTCATAGCAAACATGAACATAAACTCAGAATATTGAACATTAGAAATCATAATTAAAGTATTACAAATGTTTGGAATATGATTACAAATGAATAGGAAATGATTTCCTAAGTGTTGGTGTTGACTTCTTGAGAATTTGACCTCCGGATGTTGACTTTTTGGACTTCCAATGCTTCCTGAATTTTTATGGACGAATTTGGAACTTTTGAGACTAGTAAAGGATTGCTTTGTTGTTGGTATATTGAGTTGTAATAGTTGTGTGTTGAAATGAGATTACAAAGCCTCTATTTATACTACTCCTCAAGCCTAGGCTCATCAATGCAATAACTTGGCCTCCAAGGTGAATAGAAAGACCTAGAATAGCAGAGAGAAGGGCCTAGAATCGGGTAGAATGAGATAGAAAACATCTTGCAAAACTTTAACGAGCTGACCAACCGTTCGGTAACGGGCTATGACCGATCGGTTGGTTGTGACCTCTGCGACTAACCGGTCGGTTGGATTCATAACCGATCGGTTAGATATAACAATTTCCCCAAACCGATCGGTTGAAATGGATACCGATCGGTTACTTGAGTTCTGACAGCAACAAAATTGATCTTTACTTGGCTCTTCGTTCTTTGTCCAAACTTGATTATTCCTTGTCAACGTTCTTTGGAATGATGAAAACTTGGATTCTTCTTTGTGATTGAATGAGTTGAATCTCGAGATGAGAATGACATTTCCTTCATTTTCTTCACTTTATCTTCCTTTTTCCTGTTTTTGGCTACAAATGCTTGCAAACACACTTTGATACGATTATGGGACAAAAGCATATAAAAATAGCCGAAAAACATACGAATAACGCCACTAAAAACATGCACAATTTGAGCGTTATCAGGATATAAGCTTTATTAAGATGAAAAATTAATCTTATCTAGGCATAGCAAAAGAAATAATAAAGTAGTTTAATAAGTAACAAAACTTAAAGTTCTAGATTATTTGTTGTGTGTTTAATAGCTGCAAGTAAACAATTTGTGTTTGGTTTGGATGTTTGTTTTAATGGTTGTATAATAACGTGACATATTGCACAAATGGATTGCAAAGTTAATACACAAAATAGTCTAGTCCTTTGCACATATAATGTTTTGGTATTTCGATGCTTGTATAACTCAATAGAAACATGTAATAATGTAGTATCTATGGCCATTTTCAATGGTTGTATAATAAGCTCAGAGATTGCATTAGTGGAATCCAAATTGAATTCAGGAAACAATGTACTAAAAAGTGGTCTTTAATCAGTGGCAATTGGTGGTGTAAAATTAAAAGGGATCCAGAAATATTATTTTCTTATGAGTCAATCAGTGATGGATTATTTGTTTTTTTGTTCTTTTTAAAGTAATGTAGTGCCAATTGATCTATAGGAAATCTAGATTATTTGAAAGTAAATCCAAAGTTAACTGACAAAATAGTAATATCCAATTATAGACTATGTAATTTGTGGGCATTCTGTTTTTATGTGTGCAAAAGATAGGCCTGTGACCTCATTTTTTGGATTGGTTTCTCTTTTTAAAACAGGGTATTTCCAGGTCTATTTCCACAACTCATTTCTTAACCTGTGTAAAAGAATTTAAAATACAATGTCACGGTATCCAAAATGCGATCGGCTTACAGCTGATGCTAATTCTAACAACTGGTCAGATATGCTAATTCTGTATTGCCACAAAGCTGTAATTGAAGACATTCAAATGGCGCAACAAATAACTGTGCTCTGTGGAAGGTTGGTTGGTGTTACTCGTGAAAGGCTTAGTTTCATTCAGGAGCTTGAAATGTAGGGAATACTTATGCACAGAAAACGGTGGAGTATCTAGGAGAGGTCCAAGCAAAAGATGATCAAAAGGTTTTGCAGATGCGGATAATGATAGCTGAATTGGAGCTAAATGCTTGCAATAATGATGTGTTTATTCAAAAGCTTAAGGGCTTAATGGATTTCTAAAGACGTGCCTAGAATGGGGGAAAGTTTTATTCCTTATGATGTACGATATATGTTATTATTTGTAGCTGCAATAATCTATGTATCTTAATTTTAGTATGATGGTTGTTGTAATGTTTGTGTGAAGCCTATGTCAGTTGGTTGTAAGATATTCAATTTAATGAAAGTGAATGCTTATGTTAAACAAATTTGTACTTTTCTGTTTATCTGAATATGCTGGCTGCTCTTGAAACAATCACCTTTTAATTGGTGTGATCCTACTCTCTTCACCTGTCTTCTGTGCCATATTTGGTGGGTTTGTTGGTGGAAGCGTTGGTGATGGCTTTCCTAGTTCTCACAAACAAACAGTTAATAGGTGCATATGCAAATTTTATCTTTAAATAAGAAAAAATGTTAAGTAATATAGTGTCACCTGGGTTTGTTTCTACTACTGTTGATCCAGGAAGAAACCTGGTGTTCTCCGGCCTAGATAATGCGACAATGTTACCAGTCTTTATATATGTGTTTTTCTTGGGGTTGATATTGGCCAGGCTCAGATCCACGATTTCTGTTCAAGCTCAAGACACATTACACGGCTGCAACCAAATTTAGTTCCTGGCTACCCCGCCGAGTCACATTTTTGTGTGAACTTGGACATAGAAAAGCTGACACGTAGAATGATCATCATCGCCATATGTCTTCTTTGGTGTTTATCATGAAATTTATGTGTTTTTTCCATTTTTTTTGTGGCATGCAATCCTTTTTTTCTTCTTCTCATTTGACTGGTAAGATTAGCAACTACATAGTAGGATAATAAGCTTCTCATTATACTTAGACACAACCTCACGTGCGTGTTGTACCAAACATACGATTCCAGCCACAGGATTCGTAGGTTTGGTTAAAAAAAAAGCACAGTAAGAACCCGATAAACCAAAGGATGAGTGACCCGTGGCACCAACCACTGTGACTTTTCTCTAAAAACAATAATAAAATTGTTACGCTACGGTTAACGCTATGGGCTACAAAGAACCAACTACACAGGCCACGTAAACAGGCCTACACAGCTTAGCAGGTGGGGCGAAATTTTGGCGGGAAAAAGCGATGCAAAACTACGTCGTTTTCTATGTGATCAACAATAATAAAATAGTTATATTACACTTATATTAACGTCGTGCCATTTTCTGGGCAATAAAGAAACAACCACACGAGCCACGTAAACAGGCCTACACATTGACCAGGTTCAGATAGAGAACGATAACCCTTCACAGATATTATTTTCCATGAATAAGCGTACGCGCACGCCTTTTCTTTCAGGTTTTCATATTGGCCAGGCTCAAATCTACGATTTATGTTCAAGCTCAAGACACATGCCACGACTGCAGCCAGATTTAAGTTCTGGTTACCCCGCCGAGTCACATTTTTGTATGAAGCTAAGTGATGAGTGTCTAAATACTCATCATTTTATACCAATCTGAACTGCCAAAACATCCAAAAATACTCAAATATGCATCATAATACTTAAAATATCTTAGAAGTGTGTTTTATATGTTTCAAATGCAAAATATGCAAAAACAAATAAAAAACGTACAAAGTTTGCATATTTGGCAGTTTCAGTCACTCAAGTTTCAAAAATTGTCAAAACTAGTCCCTGGTTATTCTAAAAACATGAAAAAGTCATCAAAGGTCCTTTTTAATCACAAAGTTACATATTTAGTCCTTTGGTGCAAAGTTTCATAAAATTACAAGTTTAGTCCCTATACTTTGGAAATTGACACAAATGGTCCCTGGGATGTAAAAACCTTGAGAAAATCAATTTTGGTCCTTGTGCTACTAATCTTTTGCAAGAATGGTCCTGGGGTGAAAAGTTTGGAGAAATTACAGGATTGGTATGAAGTTTCACAAAATTACATGTTTGGTCCCTGGACTTTCAAATAATGGCAGAATTGGTTCCTGGTGAAATATTTTGGATAAAAAGTCAACTTTGGTCCTTGGAAAGTCACAAGTTGTCAAAAATGGTCCTTGGTGTGAAGTTTGGAAAAATTACATAATTGGTCCCTGAAGTTTCAAGTTTGGCAGTTTTGGTCCCTGGAATTTCAAAAGTGAAAAATTATCAATTATGGTCCCTATGCTATTGAAACTTGGTTAGATTCACCCCTATGATAAACTTTGGAAAGCTGTCATTTCCAGCCCCTCAAACTTCATAAATTACAAAATTAGTCCTTGTTAATACATAAACCAAACGGACCATATTAATAATAATCCAACACACCTTTTATTTAATTACCCAAGCCCACCCTTATTTATCCAAGGCCCAATTTACAAAAGCCCATTCCATCCCCTGAGTCAAACCCGGTCAACCAAACCACCTCCTTTACCACTCTCCCTCTCACACAACTTGTAAACCATACCACCATGCCACCTCCACAGTTTCACCTCCACCTCACCCACCACCTGTCCTACCCACTCCCCTCCACCTCCACAACATTCCAACACCCCATTAAACCCTTAAAACCCTCGTACGTAACCTCCATCTGTCCCTAGATATTTTGGCGCCAAATGGCATTTTAAACGGCCATGATGAATTTGACCATATCAAGGGCTGGGAATTGATGGGAAAGTCTTACAAAGCTGCAAGGAACTCTATTTATCAAGAAAAAAGGAGAGGTGAAGATCTATCTAGTGTAAATTAGTGTAGCTTTAATTTAGTTTAATCGTTGTAGTGTAATTTCCCATTTTCAGTTGTATTTTCAGTCTCAAAAGCTTGTACTCAGTAAATTAATGCAACTTAATCTTTCTTGAACCTTTAATTACCATCTTGTTCATTAAATTCGAATTTAGCAATTTTGAGTGAATTTGACAAATTCATTTAACTTTGTTAACTGTTGTTATTCTGTGTTCCTTTTGGCTCAATTAGTCTTATTTCAAAGTAATTAAAAGCTCTCAAAGAATTTCACTCAGTCTTACTCAATTTATATTCAATAATAAAAAAATCATCAAAAATATAAGAAAAATAGAAAATAATTCAAAAAATCATTTTGTATGAAGATAGAAGCATGGTGAATGGTGAATACTGAACTCTCTTGGTTTAGTAGTCTCAGGGGAGACGTTAGGAATGGTTCTTGGTGCTTAACTCTTGATACTCAGTAGGATTCCAAATTGTAAGTCAAATCCTTCATTTTCTTATATCAGTGATCATGGGCTTTTAAGCTGTTTAACTTTGGATTTTTATGCTTATCTAGCTTATTTAGTTGATAATCTTGGTTAACATCTAGTGTTTGTTATCAAATACCTCATTGTGCCTCAATTCAACTGTCAAATTAGCATAACATAAAAAGTTAGGAATTAGTGGTATAGGCTTAAGTTTTGGTGCTTATTTCAGCTTACTTAATCATGATAAGTATTTATAATTCAGTTTCATGGTCTAATATAGTCATTTGCTTTGAAATCATAAAATCAGTCAATCATTAGGAGTGTTTGGTTCAGTAGGTTCTAGGGTACTCTATCCCATATCTGTTGTTAACTTTGTTTGTAACATCTAAGTTTAGGTTATTAAAGCAAGTTCAAATCATAAAATACTAGTATCAAAAATCCAATTGATTTCCCCTCACAGTTAACTGTGAGGGAATTGAGTTCCAAAAACCACCATTTCATAATACAAGTTGTTGTTTTAACTTATTTTGGACTTATTTTAGCTTATTGTATGTTTTTCAATCATATTAGATCATTAGAAGTTCAATAAAGTCAAAGTTTAAGTTTTATAGAAAAAGTCAAAACATCAAGTTAAGTCAGTTTTGCTCAAAATGGCTAGATTTTTCATGATTTTATTTTTGAGTTTTAGCTTGTAATCTTTTAGGATATTAATATTTGTTAGCTTATCTTTAGGAATCTATATCTTTCTTATTTTTATGATTTTTGTATGGCTTATTAGATAAGCTTTAAGTGGGCTACAGGGATAAGGTATCCCCTGCACCAGGGGA
The DNA here is from genome assembly GCA_030686995.1 of Artemisia argyi. Lineage (NCBI taxonomy): Eukaryota > Viridiplantae > Streptophyta > Magnoliopsida > Asterales > Asteraceae > Artemisia > Artemisia argyi. The sequence goes on from CM060699.1 coordinate 86,646,936, forward strand.
CTTCAGTCAAAACACCATTTTCAATTGCTTCTATCTTTTTCCCTAGTGGGTCCCAATCCATGGTTTTTGGCTTTTTAGAAAGCCATTAAGCTCATCTTTAGGCACCAGGGCTTATTTTGTGGTCTTAAACCTATTTCATAGGGCTGCTATTAGTTTTAAGTTTGTCCAAATCCATGGTATGCACTGGGTACTCAGTGTGAGTGCACATCTCCCATGCTATTTCCTAGCCTCACCTGTGGACCCTACCTCTCTAGTTTTAGCTTATTGTGTAGCTTATCAGCCCATACTCTCAGACCTTAGCTTATTTTGGATCTTGGTTCATAATTGCATAGCTTATTGGACCCTTGTTTGTGACCTGTCAGCATAACCAAAACTGACCCAATCAGTATTTGATCCAACTTTCCCAAACTCACCCAGATCTCAAAAATAAGTAATAAGCCTAGCTTATTGGCTTATTTTGTAGCCTTCCTGGTATACTTGAGAGGTCAAGTTCTCATTTGGACCTTCCTTCACCATAGTGGACCTCACAGAGGTCCAAACATCCCTCATTAGGCCTGTTGGGATCTGAGTAGTATTTGGGATTGCTTATTTGGTATTGGCAGCTTATTTATTGTGCTTATTTGGTTAATTTGTCTCATTATAAGTTAATATAACCTTGTATTAGCTTATTTGTTAGTAGAGTAGCTTAAATACAGCTTTTGCAAATTCCACATATCCTAATAAGCCATAAAAGCTAACCCGTTAAGCTTTTTGAATCTCATTTGCTTATTTATAAGCTTCTGGCCAAACTCCCTTTATTAAAGTTTCATGTTTTAGGTCTTTAAATAGTTTTGTAAAAGAAAATTAAGAAAAAGCCAAATTTAAGAGAAGTGATAGCTTCTATTTAAGAAGCTTAATGCTTATTAGCCTATTTTCATTAAGACAATATAGTTTTTATATTTTTCATAGCTTCCTGTATTTATATAATAATTTTGAAAAAAGTTTTAGATTTTTCTAAGGTCATTTAGTATTTATTATATTTTATTTAGATTAAAAAGTAATTATTAATATTAGATAATTCATAATAAATAGAATAATAGTGTAATAATTATAATTCCAGTTTTAAAAATAGTTTTATAATATTTTAGACTTTTCTAAGTTTTTATTTTACTTTTCTAAGCTTTATTTTAATTTTCTTATTATTTAGGTAATTAATAATTAATTAAATATTAGTAATTAATTAATAATAAGTACATAAATAGTGTGAAAAATATAATTTTATTTCTAAAATAAGTTTTATAATATTTTAGATTTTTCTAAGTTTTAATTTTATTTTTCTAAATTTATTTTACATTTTCTTATTATTTAATGTATTATTAAATAGTTAAAATTAGTTATTAATTAATAATAATTAATCAAATGGTTGTAAAAATAATTTTAAATTTCTAATAATTTTCTTATATTATTAAGATTGTAGAAATATAATTTTTATATCCGTAGGCCTTTTATTTCTTAAAACTTACGTTTACGTTTATTTAAACGTACATTTTTATATCCTTTTACATTTTAAGTTTTCTTCACTTTTAAATAAATTAGTAATTATAAATTAAATATTTTAAGTTTATTTAATTTGCATTTAAGCCTCTAAGGCATATAAATTAATAGTTTAGTTAAAATTGTTTTTGTTTCGTACGTTTACGTAGAATTAAATTAAACGTACGCGGTTTTAATTATTAAATGTTTTTAGATATCTAGGTTTTACGTAATCGTTAAAATAGTTTATCTAAGTTATTTTGTTTTATAAAACCCTAGTGTAATCACTCACTCACACTTTTATATCCACTCCTGTTCATATTCACTCGATCACAGATTCGTTTTTAATACAATCACAACCTCGTTGGGACATTACGACCCGGGGAAACACTGTATTCCACGGAAGCATTGGCTTGATTAGTTTGACTTTTACGGTTGACCATTCACAAGTGGTTAACTAATAAAAGTTGACTAGTTTAGACCCAATCAAAATTTGGCGCCGCTGCCGGGGAGGTTGTGCGCTTATTCTAAACGATTTTGCGTATTAGTGAACCTGAATACACGCTCATTTGTATATTTATCCGTCCTTGTTCATATTATTATCATATAAAACCAAAACTGTTCCCGAAAACTTTTTAAAATTAGTTTTCAACGAACACAAAAACAAAAAAATATTTTCCTTCTTATTAGTACTACAAATATTTTCAAAAACACCAAAAATATTCACCTTTACCCTCCTACCTATTTGATTCTTCATTTCTCACCCCCTAAACCCTTTGATTCTTTCTATGTCTTATTCTCACCTTCTTGTCTGTCAATGGTGTGGTAGTCTTTATAATGGTGGTAATTGCCCCAGTTGTGACATGGTAGAGTCAGGAAACGGGTCTGTCTATAACCAGAATCCCTATTCCTACCCTGACATGACTGATTCCTTCCATCAGCTTCCACACCGTGAGACTCAGCAGTTTAACTGTTGTGAGTATTGTGGTGGTTCACACTACATTTCTGATTGTCAATCAGGAAGCACGCTTGTCTATGAGCAGGTTCCTGATAACAATTATAACTTAAGCACATACAACTCACAGCCACATCAGTTCAACTGCTGTGAGTACTGTGGAGGTCCTCACTTTAGCTCGGATTGTCAAACAGGGAATCCATTTCCTTGTAACAATTACGACTATTCGTTTCAAGACCCACCTCCACAGTACCAAATGAACCAAGCAACTCCTCAAAACCAGCAAGACCTTTGTCTAGAGGTTCTTGAGAAACTTAAAGACCTTAAGGAGGAGTTGGCTAATATTTCGTCTCACAATGCACCAAGTTTTTCTTGTGTATATTGTGGGGGTCCTCATGATGATTTCCAATGTCAACCGTATTATAAACCTGAACATTGTTCTAGTTCTCATACATCCGGTTTTGACACATCCACACCCCCACAGTCTCCACTCATTCCATATTCTCGTGATAAATCTATCGCCTATACCTGCACCGCGTTTCTAAGACGATTTGAGTTTTCACATTTTTGGAAAAAGTCAACATATTTTTCCCTCCTCCTTTGACCAAAAATCATTCCTTGATTTTAAAGATCATTCCTTGATTTTTAGGCTTACGGTTTTATGTCCAAAAGACATTAAATGACAACCGACACTAGGCTGAGCCCAGTCTAGATATTATAAGTCATTTTAAATCATTTTTATCCTATTACTTTTCTCAATTTTACACAATATTCGTACGTTTTACGTATTACGCGTTTTAGACCCGTGTTTCCAGTTTTAGCAGGGTTTCAGCACCCCAATAGAACCTACCATTCATTTTATATTTTATTATGGAGTATATTGACAAGTTTAGTCATCCTTTCAAGTTTCACATTTTTAGGATACCCGGTTTTACGTTTCATGGCTTAACAACTTACGGTTAGCAATTTACGGAGTCAAAACTAGTCACATAAGTAGGATAATATCACCAAGAACCAAGTCATCCCTCCTTATCCAAGGCAAACCGCCTCTAGGGGGGAATCACCATGTGGCTTGATCTCATGCCATAAGCCTTAAGATTATTACATTTGTCCAAACTTTCTCTCCAAGCTTTGACTAGTCTTTCATGTAACCTCCTCAAGACCTTATATAAGCCCTCCCCTCCCCTCCTTGTCGTCCCACAACACACACCCCATCACCCTTTCATTAGCTAATTTACTCCTAGTTTCAAGCAAGATTCAAGTGCAACATCAACATAGAAACCCTAGTTTAGGTTTTGATTCATCAAACTACTTCCAAACCCTAGAAACTATTGGTGATTCTCTTGAGTTTAGATCCACTCAATCCACCTCAATCTTCTTCACAAATCCTTCAAGAATACAAGAGTAGAAGGGTTGCTAAAGTGAAGAGAAGATAGTCTATCAAAGTCCTTACCTTACTAGTTACTTACCTTTCTTTTAAAAAGCCTCAAGTTGTAAGCAAAACCCTAATGTACTTTCTTGCTAAATATCATTTTCATGCTATTTATATTTCATTCTTACTATATATCGTCTTGTTATTATGTTCATGATATATAAAAATTGGTAAAACAAGTTATGGTATATATATGTTAACTTATGATATTTAAACAAGTAAACTAGACTTTTATGGAGAACCACGACCAAAATAGTATAACTATGATATTTGAAACTTAGATACTGTTAAATAGGACTTAACAAGGAAAACATAGCAATTTGAATCACCCAAAACGAGTACCCGAGTCAAAAGTTATGACCATTTGAAATTACCAAAACTTTATGGCAAAACTGCTAAATACTTTCTATGACAGAACATAAAACACGCAAAAAGAGGCCCTTCTAGTCCGTTTCATGAAAAAGTTAAAACACGAAAGTTGTCCGGAATCACGTTTTCTTCAAAAATACAGGTGCACATCTCCAGAAAACCAATAACAAATGAGATTTTCTTCAGTTTTTTAACAGCTATTTTATATATATAAGTCACTATATAATTGTTATTGTTTAAAAAGACCAAGAGGTCACCTAAATCCAAGACCACAACCATGGCTAAAGCCAAGGTTGAGTCTCAAGACCATGGAACAATGACCAAGGTCACGGCGAAGCCATGACTAAAGACCATATAAACTTACCTAGGCGAAAACATGAACTAAAGAGTTAGCGATAACTTAAACATGCAATTTGGATCTACTTCATCTGAAGAACCATGAGATCTTACAAGTAATTGTCATACAAGACTTAAAAAACTTACCCTAATAACAATCTTCATGTAAAAATAAACTTTCCTAAGTTTATTTAAATATTGGACATGTAACTTTTCGGATCAAAACTTATATATATGTTAACAAATACTACAATAGTAGGGAGCCTCATGTGAGGATTTCATTAAGTAAGACGTCGAGATGAGTTGTGGATTTATGAATTAAAGTGTCCTGGCTCCTCGAACGTTTACTCCATGTCTTTTGAATTATGTCGGCCCGAACGGTAGTAAGAGATATACAACCTATACATGTTTCATAAACCATTTATATTCAAAGACTTACACTATATACTAAGTACTACATCATGAACATTATGCAAGACATATATAGGCAATTCTTCGTATTCTTAGACGTTACTCCAAACGTAAGTCGCAACGTTCTATTATAGGCTGTTCTTAGAGACTTTCGCGATTCAACTACCACTTTCATTTCTCATTACATAAGCTTAAGGTGAGTCATAGCCCCTACTCTTTTTATACTTGTCTTAACTCTTTGGGGGAGATACATGCTCAACTACTTGCTTACTTGTACAAATACTCAAAACATTTATACTTGATTGTATTATACTTGATTGTTTTATACTTGATTGTCTTATACTTGATCGCATTATACTTGATTTCACATATACATGATTGTGTTATACTTAACTGCGTTATACTTAATTGTGAGACTTCCAGTGGCTCCAAATTAAGTTGTTGGATGACCATTGAGACTTCCAGTGGCTCCAAATTAAGTTGTTGGATGACCATTAGCTTTGATACATCCTAACATTTACGAATGTTGGATACATCATAAAAGTGAGGTCTTCGGAGATGAAGTAGAGACTCACGACTAATTGCTTAATTTTTGTGATGAACTTATACATGTCTTAATGATACTATATATTTAGCAGTGGGTTGTGAACACACAGGTTGCAAGTGTTGTTATGGGCGGGACTTGCAACTGAGTGGATTCACAATGCCTTTGCTGTGTGAACATTCTTTATAGACTTTTCAACTATTTTAAGACAAACTCTATGAACTCACCAACCATTGTGTTGACACTTTAGCATGTTTGTCTCAGGTCTTTAAGGTGATAGCTGTTGCATGGAGCATAGAGTCGCTTGGCATGTTTTGAAGACTTATGCTTTTATCTTTACCATTCGATATGTCTTAAAACTCTTATGTATTGTATTATGGAACTCAAGTTTGTAACTCGGAATTTATTAATCGAATGGTAACTTTTCAAAACGTCTCATTTAGAGGTTGTTTTCTATACCTTGTACTTTGAATTATGAAGTAGCACCCCAATGACACAGTCTTCCGCTGCGATATTTTCGGGGTGTTATAGATTGGTATCAGAGCCTTGGTTATAGAGAACTAGGTTGCATATAGTACCTAGACTATAACTGCTATAAACATTAAGACTCTCCTCTTTATTTTGCCTTATACACACTTCATGCGCATATGCTTATTGCTAACTGTTTGTTTAGGAGAAACCCCAGACGATAGTCAAGTCATCAAAAATTTAGAGCTAAGTAATAATTATTTATTTAACTTAATCTTGTGACAGTTCTTGTTTGATAAGACATAAGATTAAGTTAAATAAAGGTTATTAGTTTCCTGTAGAGATTTGATGATTTGCCTTATACTTACTTTATATGATCCTAATACCTAGAAGTGATTCATATGTCTTAGTACGACACTCAAACCTTTCTACAAGCGCGACTAGTCCTTTTCGTCATATCACCTTCTCTAGATACCCACACTACGTTACCCTTTCACAACTTAAGAGCGGATGATAGAAAGTCTACCCAATTATGTAGTATCAATTGTTGAGATATGTGTGCCTGGTAATATGTATACATGTGAAAGGAAGCAATTATAATTATGGTGGCCAACATAATTATAAATGTGTCACGACTCACGTAGACATATGTAACCATGCTTACATTAATCAACGTTGACTCAAATTGACAAGATTTAAGACTAAGTAGTCTAGGAATATCACCTCATATCTGACGTCAACAAAATGTCCCTCCTTGTAGATATCATGGCACCAAAGAGAGTAACTCGTAGCACTAGCCGAGGTGGTGCAACACCAAGGGGTGGAAGAACTGGTGGACATAGAGGTAGATGAGCTGCTCACGACACTAGTAACCCTAGTAATGATAGTGGAAGAACTGGTGGACGTGGAGGTAGAGGAGATGCTCACGACACTAGCAACCCTAGTAACAATGGTGGAAATCCAGATGTCTCCACCATTATTGCCCAACAACTACAAAACCTACTTCCCACTATAGTCACACAAGTTGGCAATCACATGAACAATTCGGGAAACCACGGAAGCATAAATGACGCTACAAATGATGGAGGAAGGAATGGTAATAACAACAACAACAACAACCATAGGACTGGATGTACGTATAAGGAATTTACGTCATGCAAGCCAATTGAGTTTAATGGTAAAGGAGGTGCATTGGCTTATACACGATGGGTCGAGAAGATGGAGTCAGTGATCGACATCAGTAACTGTGCAATCCACCAGAGAGTGAAATATTCTGCATGCTTGCTATCAGAGAAGGCATTGACATGGTGGAACATGCAGATTCAAGCAAGGAGTAGAGAAGCAGCTGTAGGCATGACATGGGACGACTTTAAGGGACTACTGAAGGAAGAGTACTGCCCGGGTAATGAAATGCAAAAACTAGAGGACGAGTTTTGGCATCACTCTATGGTAGGGGCTGGTCATGCAACCTACACAGATCGATTTCATGAACTAGCCAAACTAGTTCCTCATCTGGTTACCCCTGAATCCAAAAGGATTGAGAGGTACATATATGGCCTTGTTCCTGACATTCGTGGGACAGTGAAAACAACCGAACCTCCCACAATTCAAAGTGCAATATTGAGAGCAGGGACCCTAACAGATGAGATGGTTAGGAATGGAACTTTGAAGAATAGTGATAAAAGGAATGGATCATGTGAATCGGGCGAGCAAATGGGTACAATGGTTGATAATAAGAGAGCAAGAGGATTTGCGGCAACAGTTTATGATCAGAAAAAGTATGAAGGTCCACATCCTAAGTGTAATAAATGTGCTTATCATCATCAGAGGTCTGAGCCCTATCGAATGTGTACTAATTGCAATCAGAAGAGCCATTTTACAAATCAGTGTAAAGCAACAGCAAGGCAAGTAACACCGGTGAATGCGGGCAATATAAGAAACAACCAAAAGACATGCTATGAGTGCAACAACCCAAACCACTTCCGAGATACTTGTCCTAAGTTAAATAGGGCATAGAGACAAGTGCTAGATAACCCGACTCTAGCCGTAATGCTTGAAGAAAATAATCCAAACCGTGGATACAATGTTAGTCCACCTTGGGGTCGAGCATACTATTTGGGTACTAAGGAAGCCCGCAATGCGTAACGGGTACGTACCTTATCCTAACATATTATTCTATTCTAGTTCAAAATCTAGCTTTATTATGCCGCTATTAAGATAAGAGACCTAGACACACAAAACTTCGGGACGAAGTTTCCTTAAGGGGTAGAGACTGTAACAATTCGCATTTTCAGATTAATTTCTATTCCCGAAAATTTTACTATTCATTTTTACTATTCACTTTTCCGAAATTTGATTTTTATTTCATATTCTCGTATGATAAATTATTTCTATGGCAAAATAAAAGTTTGACACTCATCAGATCATTTTCGCGAAAGTTATTAAGGAAATGCACGTTTTAGGGTAAAACGTCATTCAAAAATCCTACGCACAACGAAACTCGACCGCGTTAATTTTCCCTACATCAGAAAAATGTTTGATACACTCATGATTTATTTGAGAATTAATCATGACTGAGAAAAATATGACCAAATAAACCTCGGCCGTGAGAAACAGGAATTTTCGTTTTTAAGCACTTTTACTTAGCCGTAACATTAGCCTATACCTGCACCGCGTTTCTAAGACGATTCGAGTTTTCAAATTTTTGGAAAAAGTCAAAATATTTTTCCCTCCTCCTTTGACCAAAAATCATTCCTTGATTTTAAAGATCATTCCTTGATTTTTATGCTTACGGTTTTATGTCCAAAAGACATTAAATGACAACCGACACTAGACTGAGCCCAGTCTAGACATTATAAGTCATTTTAAATCATTTTTATCCTATTAGAAAAGTAACATTTTACTTTTCTCAATTTTACACAATATTCGTACGTTTTACGTATTGCGCGTTTTAGACCCGTATTTCCGGTTTTAGCACCCCAATAGAACCTACCACTCATTTTATATTTTATTATGGAGTATATTGACAAGTTTAGTCATCCTTTCAAGTTTCACATTTTTACGATACCCGGTTTTACGTTTCGTGGCTTAACAACTTACGGTTAGCAATTTACGGAGTCAAAACTAGTCACATAAGTAGGATAATATCACCAAGAACCAAGTCATCCCTCATTATCCAAGGAAAACCGCCTCTAGGGAGGGGGAATCACCATGTGGCTTGATCTCATGCCATAAGCCTTAAGATTATTACATTTGTCCAAACTTTCTCTCCAAGCTTTGATTAGTCTTTCATGTAACCTCCTCAAGACCCTATATAAGCCCTCCCCTCCCCTCCTTGTCGTCCCACAACACACACCCCATCTCCCTTTCATTAGCTAATTTATTCCTAGTTTCAAGCAAGATTCAAGTGCAACATCAACATAGAAACCCTAGTTTAGGTTTTGATTCATCATACTACTTCCAAACCCTAGAAACTATTGGTGATTCTCTTGAGTTTAGATCCACTCAAGTCACCTCAATCTTCTTCACAAATCCTTCAAGAATACAAGAGTAGAAGGGTTGCTAAAGTGAAGAGAAGATAGTCTATCAAAGTCCTTACCTTACTAGTTACTTACCTTTCTTTTAGAAAGCCTCAAGTTGTAAGCAAAACCCTAACGTACTTTCTTGCTAAATATCATTTTCATGCTATTTATATTTCATTCTTACTATATATCGTCTTGTTATTATGTTCATGATATATAAAAATTGGTAAAACAAGTTATGGTATATATATGTTAACTTATGATATTTAAACAAGTAAACTAGTGACTTTTATGGAGAACCACGACCAAAATAGTATAACTATGATATTTGAAACTTACCTACTGTTAAAGAGGACTTAAAAAGGAAAACATAGCAATTTGAATCACCCAAAACGAGTACCCGAGTCAAAAGTTATGACCATTTGAAATTACCAAAACTTTACGGCAAAACTGCCAAATACTTTCTGTGACAGAACATAAAACACGCAAAAAGAGGCCCTTCTGGTCCGTTTCACGAAAAATTTAAAGCACGAAAGTTGTCTGGAATCACGTTTTCTTCAAAAACTCAGGTGCACGTCTCCAGAAAACCAATAACGAATGAGATTTTCTTCAGTTTTTTAACAACTATTTTATATATATAAGTCATTATATAATTGTTATTGATTAAAAAGACCAAGAGGTCTAATGACCTAAAGCCAAGACCACAATCATGGTTAAAGCCAAGGTTGAGTCTCAAGACCATGGAACAATGACCAAGGTCACGGCGAAGCCATGACTAAAGACCATATAAACTTACCTAGGCGAGAACATGAACTAAAGAGTTAGCGATAACTTAAACATGCAATTTGGATCTACTTCATCTAAAGAACCATGAGATCTTACAAGTAATTGTCATACAAGACTTAAGAAACTTACCCTAATAACAATCTTCATGTAAAAATAAACTTTCCTAAGTTTATTCAAATATTGGACATGTAACTTTTCGAATCAAAACTTATATATATGTTATCAAATACTAACAATAGTAGGGAGCCTCATGTGAGGAGTTCATTAAGTAAGCCGTCGAGATGAGTTGTGGATTTACGAATTAAAGTGTCCTGGCTCCTCGAACGTTTACTCCATGACTTCTGAATTATGTCGGCCCGAACGGTAGTAAGAGATGTACAACCTATACATGTTTCAGAAACCATTTATATTCAAAGACTTACACTATATACTAAGTACTACATAATGAACATTATGCAAGACATATATAGGCAATTCTTCGTATTCTTAGATGTTACTCCAAACCTAAGTCGCAACGTTCTATTATAGGTTGTTCTTAGAGACTTTCGCGATTCAACTACCACTTTCATTTCTCATTACATAAGCTTAAGGTGAGTCATAGCCCCTACTCTTTTTATACTTGTCTTAACTCTTTGGGGGAGATACATGCTCAAATACTTGCTTACTTGTACAAATACTCAAAACATTTATACTTGATTGTATTATACTTGATTGTTTTATACTTGATTGTATAATACTTGATCGCATTATACTTGATCGCATTATACTTGATTTCATATATACATGATTGTGTTATACTTAATTGTGAGACTTCCAGTGGCTCCAAATTAAGTTGTTGGATGACCATTGAGACTTCCAGTGGCTCCAAATTAAGTTGTTGGATGACCATTGAGGCTATCTAGTAGCTCCAAATTAAGTTGTTGGATGACCATTAGCTTTGATACATCCTAACATTTACGAATGTTGGATACATCATAAAAGTGGTCTTCGGAGATGAAGTAGAGACTCACGACTAATTGCTTAATTTTTGTGATGAACTTATACATGTCTTAATCATACTATATATTTAGCAGTGGGTTGTGAACACACAGGTTGCAAGTGTTGTTATGGGCGGGACTTGCAACTGAATGGATTCACAATGCCTTTGCTGTGTGAACATTCTTTATAGACTTTTCAACTATTTTAAGACAAACTCTATGAACTCACAAACCATTGTGTTAGACACTTTAGCATGTTTGTCTCAGGTCTGTAAGGTGATAGCTGTTGCATGGAGCATAGAGTCGCTTGGCATGTTTTAAAGACTTATGCTTTTATCTTTACCAATCGATATGTCTTAAAACTCTTATGTATTGTATTATGGAACTCAAGTTTGTAACTCGGAATTTCTTAATCGAATGCTAACTTTTCAAAACATCTCATTTAGAGGTCGTTTTCTATACCTTGTACTTTGTATTATGAAGTAGCACCCCAATGACACAGTCTTCCGCTGCGATATTTTCGGGGTGTTACACATACCGTCAAAGCACCCATTTTACACCAGGTATCCCTTTTTTTGTCAAAAATGTCAACATAACTGGTAATTCTTACCTCCCTCAACATAACTGGTAGTAACAAAAGAAACTGGAGAAGAAAGATAAGAACAACAGATATGTTGTAGGTTCCAAATACGTAGACGATCCGTAGACAATTGTATTGATCTTTAACCTTTAACTTATAAAGGGTTTAGCAATCTTGTATAAATACAAAACTACTAAGTGGAATTCTACTTGTAACTTTAATGAGTATGCGGAATCTACTCAGTAAGGCTAAGAAAAACACGAACAATAATAATAGCAGAACACAGTAATAATATCAAACGAAGCCTCAATATTATTAATACGATCACTCTTAATAGTGATAGGGTTTTACAACCTTGAAGCTATGAACTAATATATGGGAAGTGTATGTTATTGTGTATAGTTCTAATTATCTTTTAAACTACGTGCCTGTCATCTCTTTATATAATAGAGATGCTAGGGTTACAAACTTATCCTACAAGTAAACAATATCTTCTATAATCTTCTATGCAAGATCTTCTGATATCTTTAATAAACATAAGTATATACTCCATCAGCTTGTAGAATCTCCATTATGCATATTAAGTCCTTCAATTATCTTCATTGAAGCATATGTAGTTTTGTTGTATCAAATCACATATACATGATTGTATATAGCCCAACAATCTTCCCCTATTTGATATTACAAAACTATCTTCATGAATTCAGCAATCTTCAATGACGATAATCTTCATTCTTATTGTTTCATTCTTGTATTTATTTTGTCTTTAATGATGACAAAATAAACAAAGTCGTGTACGAACTTCCCCTTAAATAGAGAAGTTGAGATGTAATCATCTCCATGAATGAAACAAACTCACATAAATAAGCTGCAAATAATCTTCATGTTAACTTCTTCCCCTTTTTGTAATCATCGAATAGGGAACCTGTGAAGATAAGCAATTTGTATACACTTCCCCGAGAAATTAAACCATGTGTTACCCAATAACGTCCCAACTAACTAATCTCTAATTAATCACATCACGACTTTCCCTTACTCCTCGTAGCACGTAGCAGTACTTTGAATGAACAGTACCTTGAGAAGTACTTTGAAGCAAGAAACAGTACTTTGAAAATCCAAGCAGTACGTTGAAAAGAATGCAACAGCAGTACTTTGGAATAATGAAACAGTACTTTGATAACAATGACGAGCAGTACCTTGAATTAGAAACACTTTGTAAGCATGTACTGACCCATGTTATTGAATCACTCCATTCGACACTACTTCATGATGACAAAACTCCACTATCATAAATTGGTACTATGTTTCCTTGAATCTTGACCACCGACCAAAATACCCATGAATCAGCAAATCTTCATAATAAGCGTCAGTTACACCAAGCAGTACTTTGAATTATTAAAATTCTCAAGCCAATCAGATAAGCATGTAAAATACTCATTGTATAACACTTGACCCATAATCAATGAATCTTAACCCCACAACCTACTGACTCACGATTAAAATCAATATAGCACCGACACCATCTTGTACAAGGTTGTTTGCTGTTTGATGACCCACGTGATAACTTACCTATGATGAGATAACCACCGGACCATGATGATGATAGTGACACTTCATAGCAATCGACAAAAGAAGATGTTGACAGATCAATATTTATCAATCGAATGTATTCCACCAATCACAAACATCATCAATCATGTGAATCACTAACCCACGATAAACAATTATCACAATCTTTAAGATAATGAAACACCGACCCATGATTAAAACTTCAACTGATTTAATGCTTTGTAGTACGAGGTTTCAACAATCATGTGCAAAAAGACAACTTCACATCCCTACTAATTATATTCTTCCATCGACAATTAAAAATAGAACTTATGGAGCAGACGACAACCTTTTAAGAGGTTACTTCATGTTGAAGAATCTGTCTATACTTGAACACAACAGCTCACACCGACACCAATTAATGAAATAACCATTTAAGAAAACGACAGATCGTAAAAACCCATGTGCAAACTATTGCTTCTTCAATATTCTTCTGGCCCATGCACTTGTCGACGGAAAATATTTAAATAATCAATCACCAATCTCGCTCATTATTGATGACAAAAGAATAATATAAGCAGTACGAGGTAATTTTGATTGTACAAGGTATCTTCAGCAGTAAATTAGTATGCAAAGCAAGATAAGTTTCCTTTAAAACAATACCTAACCAATGTGAAGAACCAACCAACCAGTATCGAGACTACCTGTTTCAGTCGACTTCAACAAATCTGCTTTCTTCGACAGTAAACCTTGTCAAATACGATATTCCTGTAACGCCATCTATCTCCATGCGTCATAATTAATTTAGGGTTTTTAGAAACCCTAATCTTCTTCTTCTTTATACCTGATCGCTACTAGCTGCCATTCCTTGTTTCTGACATCAAACTAGGGTTTGTGAATTACCCTAATATTCTTTGTTTAGTACCACAAGATTCATCATACCTGCTGCCTTCCTCTTAAACAAACATCACAATCATCATAGCAAGAATCTGTAAATCCATAAACTTCATGTTCACGAACACCATACACCATAGCAATTCTCAATCACCCACTTTCTATGAATTGCTATGCACACAATACATTAAGAATTAATGCTTTTTGAAGTCCCAAGCCAGAATAGATTTGAATCTTCCATAAGCATCAACATAATCATATCGTGTTAAGGTCTTTGATGAATTCTTCTTTTCAGAAACATCTAATTCTTCTTGTTTAGGTTTCCAAACCCATCTCGCTGAAGCCTTAACAACATTAACCTCTGAGTTCGACCTAGCAGTACTTTCTTTTGGCCTAGCAGTACGTTGAGATAACCTATCAGTACTTTGAGAAAGTACGGATCTTGTCACTTTATGCCTAGCAATTTGTTTCAATTCTTGTTTAGTAAGTACTGCTGATGGATGAAAAAACCTTCTTTGTTGAGGATATTTAGAATCACTTGAAAAATTCCTATGGTTAATCCTCCTTGAGTTGTTCCATACCTGCTTTTGATCAATAACTGGTTTCTTGTGTTTACATGTATACTGCAGGTGATTAAAACTTCCACAAACATAGCAAGCTTTATTCTGAAACTCAAAATTTTTCCCTAGTTTTTGAGTTAGCATCCCATTCCAGTTTCTTTGATTACCTCTAGGACTATTGTTGTTTTTCCTAGGGTTTATATTAGACTTTTTGTGACTTGTAACAGGTTTGGTTTCTAAAGGTTCAGCAAACTTCACAGACTTCAAGCTCTTTTTCTTTTTAACCCTTGAAAAACCTTCAGGAATTACTTCTCCAATAACGTTATTCCTATCAATCTTATCAGTTTGTGTAGGTGATGCTAGTGTATCATTCTTCTCACTTAAACTTTCACTTTTCACAGATTCACTAGTTTGACTAGATTCATTCCAACTAGCAAGTTTTTGTAAAAGATCATCCCTTTCCTTGGTGAGCTTTTCAACTTCTGATATCTTACAACCTAACTTCCAATCACTTAATTTTAATTGATACTCTAGTTGGTTGTACTTATCTGTCCAAGCTTCTTCATTCTCTTTAAGAACTTTAGCTTCTACTTCTACTTCTTCTAGAGTATATAAATATTCTAGTTTTTCAGCCCGAGCTGTTCTATGATTTTCTTTTTCAAGTTCAAGATCTTTAAACAAAGTTTGATAAGAAGCATGACAGTTAACACATAATTTTACCTTCTTGTTTGGATTACTGGATGATGTGTAAAAAGTGGCCATCACTACAAACTTCACTGGATCAGTAATCGTTCTTCTTATGTAGAATTTCCCCCTGGCGACTGATACCACATTGTAGGTTCCAAATACGTAGACGATCCGTAGACAGTTGTATTGATCTTTAACCTTTAACTTATAAAGGGTTTAGCAATCTTGTATAAATACAAAACTACTAAGTGGAATTCTACTTGTAACTTTAATGAGTATGCGGAATCTACTCAGTAAGGCTAAGAAAAACACGAACAATAATAATAGCAGAACACAGTAATAATATCAAACTAAGCCTCAATATTATTAATACGATCACTCTTAATAGTGATAGGGTTTTACAACCTTGAAGCTATGAACTAATATATGGGACGTGTATGTTATTGTGTATAGTTCTAATTATCTTTTAAACTACGTGCCTGTCATCTCTTTATATAATAGAGATGCTAGGGTTACAAACTTATCCTACAAGTAAACAATATCTTCTGTAATCTTCTATGCAAGATCTTCTGATATCTTTAATAAACATAAGTATATACTCCATCAGCTTGTAGAATCTCCATTATGCATATTAAGTCCTTCAATTATCTTCATTGAAGCATATGTAGTTTTGTTGTATCAAATCACATATACATGATTGTATATAGCCCAACATATGTTGAACATTGTGTGTTAATATTAACAAAGGATATCGTCCATTGGCAAACAAAGAAAAATATTAACAAATGAAGAATACATGGTTTTCTTTGTTTTGCAATAGACGATATCCTTTGTTTGCCATTATTGACACATGATATTTGACGTCTATGATAGAAAATATGTTCTTGCATATTTTCAGTTCTAGTTCTACAAAAGGCCTTGATCAATAATAGATTACAATTTTCAAAGATAGATGAGAAACAAAGGAGGATTATGTGAAAAAGTAATCTAACTTCCTCACTTTTTCTCTTCCATTTTTTTCTTTTTTATTTTTTAATTTTTTCATTTTTTTAACATCAACATAACTAATGGTGTAAAATTTCACTACTTTACCATAACAATAAATCTGGATTTTTTTCTTTTTTTTCATATTTGCAATACTTTGGATATAAAAGTGACAATGAAATAGTAAACACACGAAAAATAAAAATACAATCCATTGCATTGTGCAATTCCCGACCTAACCAAAGATAATAATTGCGCACATGAACATATGAAACGCAGGGAATACACACTTTTACCAAAAGCAACTAACCACGGACTTAAATTTATAGGGTAGGCTAAGGTGTAAAGGTGTAACGAAACAATGTAATATTTGTGTAAGAAACAAAGGAATGGCTCTGAGGGTTTTTCTAGGGGTATCTTACTCTAAAAATGAGAGTAACAAAAGGGTATATACGGGGATTAACTACCTAATGTAGTTGGTTAATATAACATAACATATATAGGCTATTCGGGTGTAATCCTAGAAATTTACCAAGTTAGACAAGTCACTCCTATTATATCAGTAATACCCATTATGGTGGTCTCGAATAGTATACAAGCCAAGTTCTAAAGTTTACTACAAGTCACCGACACACTTATATTTTTGTGGAATTTGGGTAAAATAAATGGAAAAGGATGTGGCTTAATTCTCACAATATGGAATAAGGGATATGTGTGTGGTTATGCAACTTTGATTTCACAAAACATGCTAAATCATAATTGTGATGCAGTAACTTTATAAATGTGATGCAGTATAAATTTTGGCGGGAAAAACAATTTTGGCGGCAATTTTTTTTCCGGGGGGGGGGGGGGGAACACATGTCATATGATGTGGCAAGGTGACACATGTCACTCCGACAATCCTTCCTAAACTTTTCATTATAAGACCCCTTCTCATTATATATATATATATATATATATATATATATATATATATATATATATATATATATATATATATGGAAAATATCTAATAAGAAGAATAATTAAAATAAAAATGGTAAGAAGTAATTCTAGCCACACATTTTAATTTGGGAGAGAAAATTTAAATGAAGATGCATCCATTTTTGTAAGTGTATCTAGAATGTGTGATTTCTTCTTATTCTTCTCATTTTAATTTTTCTTCTTATTTGATCCTAACTATATATATATATATATATATATATATATATATATATATATATATATATATATATATATATATATATATATATATATATATATATATATATATATATATATATATATATATATATATATATAGAGAGAGAGAGAGAGAGAGAGAGAGAGAGAGAGAGAGAATCATGTTCATATGGTGAACACCGTTAAACTACAAAACAATAGGCACCAATAGAAATAGGGCATGTTGTAGTTATGGTAAAAGAAAAATCAAAATTAATTTATATATATTTAGGGGTATTTTTGGCATTTGAGCATGTCCTGTATTTTTGCTAAAGCTGAATCATTCACCCTCTCATTTTATACGTAACCCCTCATCTCACACATCTTATTTTTCTCTCGCGTCAACAAAAAAACTATTATCTCTCAAAACAAAACTAGATCTAAAAACCATATCTCACATTCTCACGCCCCATCTTCTTCTTTATAATCTACACGCATCATTTTTTTTACTTGACACCAGTCTCATTTGGTGGCGAGTATATATGTATCTTGACTAGCCGCCGCTAGTCGCGATCTATCTTTCTTTCTTATCTCAACCGAACCCTCGATCTATCTTTCTTATCTCAACCGAACCACATATGATCTATCATTGCGTTGCCGGAATCCTAGCCGCCGCTAGTCGCGGTGACCGGCATCTCTGCATCGGCGGATCCACTTCTTATACGAACAAAGTCCATTGTTGGAAAAGTGGTTTTGGTCGCAAGTGTACCGCCGCCAGATCCGTGTAAGAAACCATAACCACCGCCATTTCGTATTGACTCACATAGTTTGGGTCAAAAAAGGTTGGTCAAGGTGAGCTTATCGCAATTGTTGCCAACCCAATCGACGACCATTGTTGCTACTCTTTCAATACAAGGCCCTGCTGCGTCTCCAGGCGCTTGACCAACAGTTCTATATTTGTAAATCTTGGATATTTTACTTTTCAATCATGTGATTTTTTGTCTTGTGATTGCTCCGTGGTCTCTATGGGTCATTATTGAACTTATCAATGTGTAATTAGAAATGAACACAAAAAAAAGTGTCAAAAAAATTATAGTGGTCATTACGAAAGTTTCATAAAACTATGTGTTACTAAAATGTGTCAAAACAAATGTATATTAGTGTGTCACCGCAAATGTATATATATTTTTGACGTGTCACTAAAATGTGTCAAAAATTAGTGTATTACTATTTACTACTAATGTATCAAACGATTAATTGTGTCACTAAATATGTATAAAAAAAACTTGATGTGTCACTAGAAACGTATCACAAAATAAAGTGAGACAAAAAAATATTGTGAGTCATTAGAAATGTATCATGAATCTACGTGTCACTAAAAATATGTCAAAAAAATGTGTCAAAAATATTAGTGTGTCATCGCAAATGGAACAAAAAAATTATTGTGATTCAAAAAACTTCACTAAAAATGTGTTACAAAAAATTGTTAAAAAATTTAATGTGTGTGACTAAAAATGTAGTGTGTGACTAAAAATAAATTATAAAATTAAATGTGTCAAAAAAGCATCGTTTGTCACTAAAAATGTATCATAAAAACTAGCGTTCCATCAAAAAAATATTGTTTCTCAGTGTATCAAAAATATCATGTTTTCTTCTATAAAAAAGAGGCGAGTATATATGTATCTTGACTATTTTACAAGTATGATTTTTAATGTTTACAAAAGCCAATTTTAATTGACGTATGATTTTTAGTATTAAATGTAAAATAAATAAGTGACTTTAATGCAAAATTTTTGTTGACCGTATGATTTTTAGTGTATACAAAAGTCATTGCTTTTTCCTTTAATTACAATTATGCCATCCATTTAATTAAGTTTCAATAACATCTTAAATAATTGATCCAATAGTCCACAAGTGTACCTATTATTTCTTACTTTAAATGTGTACACCACAATAACGCCATATATATATATATATATATATATATATATATATATATATATATATATATATATATATATATATATATATATATATATATACATATATATATATATATATATATATATATATATATATATATATATATATATATACATACATATATATATATATATATGTATGTATGTATGTATGTATGTATGTATGTATGTGTGTGTGTGTGTTACCAAACCAAAATCAAGTCTTGAAACCAGGGGCGGAGCTAAAGCTTGGCCACCTGTGTCACGTGCCACATATGGTTTGGTCAGATGAAATAAACATATCGTGTAAACTGTAAAGCGTCAGTTTGTATGCAGTAAAGTTTCAATTGTCAAATATTATCACAGATGATGGTGTGACATTTTTAATTATGGGCCCCCTGCATAGTCTCTGAATTCTAGCAAATTGATCCTTTGCAATTTGATTTTGTCATATGTCATATCATGTGGGGTTTGGGTTTATTTTGTTTGGTTGTCCTCTAGTTTAGCTACTAGTATTTCTTTGTTCTAGTATAGGGTTATTTAGCTTGGTTATGTTTTGTAATTTCATATAGAATCGGGCTCCTTTCTCTTTAACCAGTTGCCTTTTAAAAATAGAAGCTAAAGTAAAATTGAGACTGATTGACCTCACACGACAGGGTTATTTAGGATTTGGGATAAAGTTAAAGTAAAAAACTTTGTTTGTTTAATGGAGTTGGGTTTTAGATTGTGTAAGAATGCCCAAATACTAGATGAGAGAGAAAAGCTACCCCACCTCCCATGATTCGATTGTTTTATGAAAATATGTGGGTCCACAATAAATGTCATCCACTCTTATTCTTTTCCAACTATTTAAATAATGATATAAAATAATTTTCACTTATAAAATATAAATTAACAATTACATATTTAAAACAATAATTAATTTTATCTCTCATCATTTCAATCAATCAAATATTAAAATCCAAATCTAAATCCTAAACCAAATCCAAATCCTAATCTCACCCATAAATCAAACGGGCCTTAAAATAAACTCTTAGAGTTTGAATCTTTGAAAAAGAGTAAAATATGACCAAGTTATGACTTCATAAAGTTGACCTATTGAAACATTTCCAAAGAGATAGTCTCGACACATTGTTTTTTAATCACAGTTTGGACGACCAGATCTTCATATTTTTCCACCAAACCACTAGGATTTTAAATAAAAATCGTAAAGCTAAGTTTTGGTCCAAAGAACACGCCTAGATGATGAGTTATGAGTGAGTTATGACTTCTTAAAGTCAATCAGAAATTCCTAACAACAAGTTATCCTATTTAAACTCATGTTCATGCACTTATCTTTAAACCCAACACCAAAAACGACTCAAACAAGACCATGAATCATTTATACAACCTTTTTAGAGTGTTATCAAGACCCAATAACTTATGTTTACTTATTCAAGAACTCTACTAATTCGTATGGTCATGAAAAGTGCAAAAATTACCAAAATAAGAGCTTTAAGTGCAAGATTTGACATAAGTCGTCTTGCACCAAGAAAATACCTTTTAGAACTTGGATTTAAAGATACAATAGGCTTAGCTACTGAGGTCTATAAATATGGTAATGAGGTCTCTTGGTGGTGAGTTGATGGGTGATTGTGGTGGTGTTGTAAAGAGGTAACAAGTGGTGTATTTTCCTTGAATTTTTGCAAGATTTTTGAGATAGTGATGGTGGTTTTTGTGTGTGTGTGGCCAGCCAAAGCAAGGGAGGAGGGAGAGAGAAGAGAGAAATCTCTTTGTGTGTGAAAATATGACAGGAAGTGTGGGGGAGTGGATTGAGTGTTTAGGGGATGTATGGAAAAAAGAAAAGTAATGAGTATGTTAGCAAGCCAAAATTGTGATTGGCTATTGTGGAATGTGGGAGGGGGGTTTGGCTTCCAAAATGGGGGAATAAGGGAGGGATTTGATTTTTTTTAGTTAATATGTTGTATAAGTTGTTAAGTATAATATGTATAAGTTAAATGTAGTATAATGTATATGTTATATTGTATGTAAATACTAGTAAAAATGAAACTTTTGATGAGAAATGTACAAGTTAGGTAAACTAATTTTTCTAAGGGTGATGATACTAACTTAAAGTGACTTGAGCATATCGTTGACCGTTTATGGCATTTAAATAAAATCGTAGGTCGAAGGTACGCTCATAAAGTAAAGGTTCTTAGATAAATGAACACGTAACACAAAATGATCCGACAAGTAAAAGACTAACTCAACAAACATAGAAGTAGTCAAAAATGTGTCGTAAGATGCTATCGGTTACTAACCTTGCTAGATGGTTGTCACACTATTAAGTACCTCTAGTCCATTAGTGTATTTGACTACTCTAGGGAAATGCAATGATGGACTCATGCTAAAGTGATGAGGCGTACTGAAGTTCCCTTAATATCTTTTCCCAATATTATGGAGTTTTACATGTTTTTGCTCTGCCTTGGGATGTGAGATACCAAGGTTAATTATTATAGTAATCAAGTGTTTTTAAAGAGTATTGTCATTTCCAAGGCTGTTGCATGTTGATTGCGTGTTCAACCTTTTCCAATTTGAGTATCTGCGAGGAGTTGTTGCAATAATTTGAGTATTTGTCAGGCTTTTCCAATCCCAGGCTTGAGCTGCTTTAAATTTTTGTGTGGCTTAGGATTTTTGTTTTAGCCATAATAGTCTCTCTCATAGTCATTCCAGAGTCTTCCTGAGTTGAGATTGTGAGATTTTCTTTGATTTATGTTTTAGGTTGTCGGTTAGCCGTTTTGGTACCTTGAAGTACGTTAGTTTTTGTATGAGGTTCATACTTTTAATGTTGTTTTAACTTCAAAGGATTTTTTGGACACGTATCCATTGGGCCCCCATTTATTTTGCCTATAAAAAGGGAGGTGGCCTTAACCATTTTCGAGTCATTCCAAAGTTTTCCTTTTTACTAAAAAACTTTGAGTTTGTTTTCATTTGAAACACTTTTGGTTTTCTCTTGTGAGTAGTGATCCTGTAGAAAACTAGAAGGGGGTTGAATAGTTTTTACCGATTTAAATTTAGTTTATATATCTTGAAACCTTTGGATGTTGAGATATAGATAATGCAAGTCAGTAACAAAGAAATAAATATGATAATAGTAAAGAGAAAAAATGATAGAAGCGTGACACAATGATTTATAGTGGTTCGGCTACAAGGACACCTTCCTTGCCCTACTCCACTCCCCGAATACCCAATGCGAGAGTTCTTAAGCACTATGTCAACAAGCTACTTCAACCGGTGGAGAAACCTCACAACTTCGCTTATACTTTTTCCGGTACTAAGCTAAATACCGTGTCCTTTACACGGAAGAACCAATCCAACACAACTACACAACCACTTTATGAATATAAGAGGATGTATCAAAAACAAGAAACAACTCAGTGGTCTTGAGGTGATGAAGAAGCCGAGCAAACTCTTCTCTTGAAGAATGGATGACTCGTATGCAAGAAATGTGATCTCATCTTGTAAGAAGAACCTTGAGAAACACAAGAGAAAGAAAGCTACAAGAATGATTTTTAGATCTGAGGTTAGCGAGATATAAGAATGAGAGAAGAGATATGTTAGAATGGGGTGAGAAACAAAGGAGAAATGGCTCACTATTTATAAAGAAAACTGTCTACTGTACAACCGGTTCCGCCGGATCCCTTACCAGAGGGATCCGGCTAGTGTAATCCAAGGGATCCGGCAACTGGGTCAGTCCAGTCCGGAGTTTGGGTTCCAATTCCGGGTTTTGGGTTATGGGTCATGAACTATGGGTTATGTGATGTCATGAATAATGTAATAGACATCTTGGGTTATGGTTTATGGACTTTGGGTCATGGGTCATGGATTTTACCAATTGCGATGTCATGCATGATGCAATGAGCATGGGCCATGGTCATAGATTATGGGTTTTGGATTTTACCCAACGCATTTACTTACATTTTTTTACAAACAAATACATAACTAAATAAATGTAAGTAAGTAGTAAAATAAATATAGTAACATGTAATATTTAGATTTGTACTTGATATACTTTTATATTGTTATCAACAAAACTTAAAGAGATCGAATAAACGTTTTTACGGTTTATTTGTATTAACATACCCCATAAAAGGTGTGCATATGTTTCGCTTCTCTTAAAGCTTTTGTTCTCTAAGAGTTTACACAATCTTAACCCAGAGCATCGAGTTTTCCCTTTTCTGTAGTTTAGGGCTTGATTAGATGAAGAACGAAGAAAAATGACAAATTAAGCAAGGTGACTCGCATAGCTAACATGGTCACCAATTCAGCCTAGAAAGTGCAATTTCAAGATTTTTTGTGACAGCTCAATGTGTGGAGACGACATGAGTTGACGGCGTCAGGTACCAACTAACGATGTCACAAGCAAATAGTGATGCCGCCACCTATGGTGATGGAATCAACGATACGCTAATTGGAAAGTGAGCTGATGGGGTCACAAGCTTCAAGTGACATTTGCAGCCTCAATTTTCTATATATACAAACGCATATTTTTCATTATTATGTGTGGAACTATAGAAGAAATTTCTAAGTTAGAACCCTAGGCATTTTTAACAGTTATTTTAGGCCTCTTTAGACAATGAATATTTCATGTATTGTTCGCATAATTTCTATTCATCAATCAATCAATCATGTTTTTCCTTAATTGTTTGATTATTTAATTCTTGTTCTCCATTGCTATGCTACGCTAAATCAATTAGTATTTTCTTAGGAATGCATGAAACTTAGTTGTTAATCACTTATCTATTGTCTCTTGTTGATGGTTTGTGTGTTATGAATTGGAAAACTGGTCATATCTCGTATCTTAGCTTGAATGTCCACCTAACACACGTCTAGTTAGTGCGTATGTCTTAGTTCATTAACTATGATGGGTATTTATTGCGTGAATTAATTACTGGTGGGTTATTGAAATTCAGATAGGCGTTGATTACTTAGGCTAGTTCATAGATGTGGGACTGACCAACCCACAACAGGTAATAAGGAATACTTTGCATTGCAATAACACAAGGAAGTGACAATTCAATAGATAACGTGAGAAACAAGTATGAAGTAATGCAAACCTAGGTAAATATGCTTTTCCTCATAAAACAAGTCTCCACCAAGTTTACTTTTATTGTCATTTACTTTTCTTGCATTTTAGGATAATTGTTAGTTAAAATACAACTCCATAAAAACCCGACTGTTTACTTGCTTTCATAAAACATGATAAGACCCAAAATAATATTCGCCCAACCTTTAAACTTACCCCAAAATACACTTCGAGCCTACATTACTATTCCCCTAGAGAACAATCACCCCCACCCTCTGGACTTATTTATACTACACTACAACGATTATGTACACTGCCTAGGAGGGTTGTGATATTTGTGTGTTGCAACCCGACGCATAAATTACCACTTTCTGTTTTTTATTTAACTCATCTTCACGTTTTTTATTTACCTCCTAAATGGCCCGCCTTCATTATTAGTCTACTCAAAATTCTTCCCAATTATTCCCGCATGCACAACATTAAAACTTTCAGCTAACTTTTCCTTGGAACAAACATAATCACCATTGAAAGTCTCATTAACCTTTGTTTCACCCAAGAAGCTTGACCCTTCATCTTCCATCCTCCCTTGGTAGCCGGACTCCATGGCCGAACGTTGACTGCCGTTTTCTTTACCGGTTGGCTCGCGGTCTTCCTGTTCGTCGCTAGATTCTTCATTCTGACTGCAGGAGTCATTCACGTCATCTCCTTTTTCCCGGCCAATCTTCATATCATTCTCATTCCTCTTGTTATACTTTTCATTGTACTTGTCTTGTTTGTTATGGGATACCTCCTGAATTTCCCAGCTTCCTCCACTACAAACACCTTATTTGCTTTCCCTTTGAACTTAACATGTAACTCCTCCTTAATCAATGTTAATAGTATGTATTTGGATCCTGCCACACACCATGATAAAGATAGTTCTTTGTGTCGAATTATCTTATATCATTTGTCTTTTCATTAATTCATCATTTTTCTTTATGAAAGGTAAAACTATCATTCCCATTTTAAGCATATGTCGTGTCTCGAGTCATTTTTTTGATAGTACTTTTTTATCTAAAAGCTTTTAGAATTCTAATAATTTTCTTTGTTTCCATGAACATTACACAAAACACTAAACCGCACATCCGCAACTACAAAACTGTGTACACAGTCACCGTTATACTTGACTATTTAAAAAAGGAATGATTTGTATCTTTCTACAAATATTCCTAATTCAAAGCGTAGTGATATTATTGGATGATAAAATTGTAGGTCATTTGATTTATCAAATAAAAAATAAAATTTTATAGAAAGATAATTAAATTTTTTTGTAGCAAGATACTTCATCCGTCTCAAATTAGTAGTCCACGAGATGTCTTATTTTAGTTGTCCACTACTGATATATGAAAGTTTGATCGAGTTTATTATATCGCTATTATTTTTACAAACTTTAAAGAAAATATTAAGGGTGTGTTTGGTATGCTGCTATAAATGACAATGAGTATGAGTTTGATAGTAGTGGTGGGTCACTCATTTATGAAAGATTCCTACCTAGCTCTCTTGATGTATATGGAGTATGGATTATATCTATCACTCATTACCATAGTGGTAGATCCCCTATGATCTTAAACAAACACCTTTGTTAGCCTCGCTCTTTTATAAAGATAACGTCACATACGTGAAATGGACTAGATACGTAGTTAGTTGTGCCTTTAGGGACTACTATTTTACAAAAGGTAAACATGTAATAGAATGAGCCTATAAATACCCCTCATGACTCTCCATGAGGGGTGTGGGAAATCATTAGGTCATTTGTATTGTGTCATTTATCTATCAAAGTTCCTTTTATTCTCCACCCTCTCTCTACTTTCTCTCACAAAAAAGATGAATACTTTCATCTTCTTTGATCAACCAAGACCTCCCGAACCACATGAATCATACATATTATCGGTCCTACAATTGGCATCAGAGCTATGGTGTTCTTTTTGTTGATTTTTGAGGTTCGTACCTTGTTTGAAGCTGTTTTACCCCATATTTTTCCGATCTGATTTTTTTCTTATCTTTGGTGGGAACAGTTTTCTAAACAGTTTCAGTATCTAAAAATGGTCAACAACAAAAAGTATCAAGCCTTTATTCATTAGGTTGCGTAAAAACTGATATTGGGTGGTTTGTTTGCCTCGTTAACAGTTTTTTGTAGCCTATCTCATTTTTGTGACTTACGTTGTACCAAACCGTGAAAAGTGGTCATTATATGGTCGAAAGTCATCGGAAACTGGGCAAAAAGGGTGGCCGGAATTCTTGGTCGGAATAATCGCCGGAAAAAGTCGGCCTTTCTTGTAAAGAAAGTTTCGAAAAGTCAAAACTCTTAACTTTCGAAAAGTTTAAACAAATTTTCAAAAAGTTAGATTCAAAGTTTTCGAAAATTTACGGAAACAGTTTTTCAAAAAGTTATGTACAGTTTTCGAAAAGTTATGGAAAGAAAATTTTCGAAATGAAGATGGAGAAGCAGAAAATTGACCATAACCAAATACCTCACTCGACCTCAGTCCTTTACACATCATCAGTCCAAGAAAAACAAAAACGAAAGAGAAAGAAGGATAATACAACAATAATCCACGGCCAAACCACAAGATAAATCCTAACTTAGACTCCTCACATCTCTCCCCAACTCACTTCAATAAAAATTTACACGAATATGCACATAAATCTCAGATTCAGTTCAGCTTTTTCACCAATCTTTTAAAGGTTTTTTTAGTTGAACAAGACCCATCATCGATCTAAGTGGAGAAAAACCCTCCTTCAATATCCGAACAAACAAAGATAGAACATAAACAACTCGTGTTTAACTCAATCTCATTGTTCAATTTGAAAATCAAAACGAAAACACAACAATAATTAAACCTACTCGAGACCTTGGTTGTTACAAGACCTTGAAGCCTACACGAAAAAGATATCAAAGGGTAGTATTGAGCATCAACTGAAGTCATAAGTTTGGTTTGTGTTTGTTTGATTAACTGAAATATTCGATTGATGGGGAAGATGAGATGAGATTTGATGACTAATTATGATTAAAGATTGTGTTGAGATGAGATCGGTTTGGAAATTTTTGGAGAGAGAAATAGGGGCAGACTTTATCACAGTGTGTGTTTAGTTCAAATGACAATTGAGATAATTTAGGGTTTATCACACTTTATTAACTGGTTCTCAAAAGTGTGAGTGGATTGGGTTTGCTTATTTTGTGGACTAGATCGATTATTGGGCTTGTTGGTGTCTATTTCACTTGGGCTGTACATTTATTGCAATGGGCTGAAATTGATGGACTATGCATACATGGAACTATCAAAATATATATCTGAATTCATTTTTTAGATATAGTATTTTTGATAACATTTGGTAAAGAGTGGTATTTTGGTATAAAATTTTCACGGGGATACATAATTTCACGGCTAGAATTGCTATGTTTAACAAAAATGACTACGGGGTTATTGTACAGTATTATTGATTTGACTTTGAAGTGGAATTTCAAAATGTGTACTTATTTATCTCAAAGTCTAGGGGTGGTTGGATGCATGACTTTCGAAGATACTTGTTTGTGCATTCACGGGAAATGATAGTGATTAAGACTTGGATTATCTAGTTATACCCGCTGTAAGGAGTTACATTGTAGTGCTCACGGGTTATAGCTATCACTTTAAGGAGTTACATTGTAGTACTCAGTGTCACACGCAGTGGTGGATAGTTCAAGAGGCGGAGAGTTCATATGTTATTTGCTGTCTTGAGTATATGTCTCTATCTATGCTTAAAGGAGTTACGTTGTAGTGCTCAGTATAGGTTCTTAGTCACACCATCGTGCAAGATTAAGTCACAAGATGGGATGTTTACTTCATTTTCAAGTTGGTCATATTGGGCTGTCTCCATATGTGGTCATTACTAGTAGCCGGTGAATTACAAGGAGGTTCGTTTAAAGGTTGATTTGAGAGAATTGTATTGAGAGTATATTTTTACGACATATACTCACAAATTATGCTTTCATGGTCTATCTATATTGCATCATAAGTGTAAAGTACGGGTAATTATGGCATGTACACAAAATAGTATGATGATTTCAATAAATCGCAACCATCAGGAGGGAGAAGAACATGCCAAAAGAAGTAGTGTTTCATCTCTAGTACGTTGGTTGTTCGAGGGAATTGTGCTTACACTAGAACCGAAGAAGTACTAATGATGTGTACATCAGAGCGTATTACCAACCTTCTGTGCAATGTTATGTGAGTTATATTGTCATGATGCTCCCTGAACGACAACCATGTGCCTACACTTTTGAATCTACTTTATCCGCTGCGTGATGAAAAGAGAGTTGCCGGTTCAAGAGGGAGCAGGAAAAAGAATAAAGGCTTACAAGTTAGGAGGGAGTAATAACCTAACTAGACCATTACAGTTGAAGTTCAGAGCTACAAAGACCTTTGCAGTCAGTACGTCGAGATCGTTGGAAGAGAGAACTTCAAGTCTGTCTCAGTATCTAGACTACAGAGACTCTGCGCTTCAACAACGTCAACATAGTTAACTATTGTTGTAATTTACATTGTTTATGTAATTATGGGTCTCATTGTAACCATTCACGTGTGACGATATCTTGAAGGGAGATTGTTAGCCTCGCTCTTTTATAAAGATAACGTCACATACGTGAAATGGACTAGATACGTAGTTAGTTGTGCCTTTAGGGACTACTATTTTACAAAAGGCAAACAAGTAATAGAATTGATACGTGGGAATCGCACCAGGCTTTACCTCTCAAGGGATCTTGAGAAGCTTACAAAGCCCACCAGGCAGTGTACCTGATCGTTGTAGTATAGTATAGTGACAAGTACCGGGGGATTGATCGTTCAGCTAAGAATAGTGTCGCTAGGATTAGAAAACCTAAATACTAGTTCTAGAGATGAGGGATGATTCTTTTTTGTATTTTTATATTTTTTAGAAAGCAAATTAAAATCTCGGGTTTGAAGGATATGGGCGGAATTAGTTGCTAGTGAACTAACCCAATACTAAGATGCAATCAAAATAAAATACTAAAAATGAAAATAAACTAATTTAAACTAAGGTTGTGAACAATATATGGGAGAAATGTGTTTACTTAGATTTCACTACTCCCTAGATATCTTTTACACGTTAATTACTTGTTATAGTTGCGTGGATGACGGATTGTATTCCTTAATACCATTCATGGGGTGGCGTACTTACTTCCCCAATCCTATGAGTGTCTACTTCACTCCTATGTCGAGCCTGCAAGAAGCTCCTAACATGGGATCATTAGAATTTACTCATGCATTAAATACAACCAATAAAACCTAGTACATATCGGTTCATATTTCCTAAGACGTTCAAGCATGTTACCATTTGGAGATCTGCCAGTTTTCTTAAGCCTAACATTGAAATCATTCATCCAATACAACCATAAACAATAATCTACATCTAGGTTTCATTAAATCTAAGCAAACACAAGATAAATCTAGCCTAGCATGGTGGAATCAAGACAAGCACAAGATATAGACAACCAACACATAGACATATTGATTGAATTAGGAAAAGACTTATCTTAATAACACATGTAAAATTCGTATATGGTTCGGCCTTAGGGTTTCTCCAAACTTGTTCCTCTTTAATGAATGAAAATTAGAAAACTATATATAGATATTAGAGGCTGACGGCGTCAAGAACAAATGGGTGACGCCGTCATCTCGCCGCCAAAATAATCCTCGGGCTGCCTTGATCTACATCTGACGCCGTCATGTAGTCCATTTTTGCAGGCCGTCACACTTTTAACTCTTGACGCTCTACTTGTGACGCCTTCATTTCTGTACTGGGTCGTCATGGTCTTTACTCTTGACGCCGTCAGGAAAGTACTCTTGACGCCGTCACACACTGTTCCCAGCATGGAAAATTAAGTCTTTGGCGTTCTCTTCACTTTTATGCTCCAAAAACGTCCGAATTGCTTTCTTTTCCAGATTTCACTCCCAAAGTACCTAAAATCACAAAAGGAACAATTTAGGGCAATATTTGATCAAATAAATTCAATTCCGGGCTTAAATGACCCCCTAAAAACGGATCATTTTTCGCCTCATCAAGAATGAGCCTATAAATACCCCTCATGACTCTCCATGAGGGGTGTGGGAAATCATTAGGTCATTTGTATTGTGTCATTTATCTATCAAAGTTCCTTTTATTCTCCACCCTCTCTCTACTTTCTCTCACAAAAAAGATGAATACTTTCATCTTCTTTGATCAACCAAGACCTCCCGAACCACATGAATCATACATATTATCGGTCCTACAACCTTTAATCACTTTTACAGTCATAGGGGCTGTTTCTTTTTTCCATTAGCTAAGGGTTTAGTGGGTCCCACATTTGTTAATGCCTCTTAAGGAGGAGAGTCTCAATTTTTATCCCTTATGGATATAGAAGGAAAAATTGATTTTGTTGGGCCCCACCTAAAAAAGTAATAATATTAAATGCCAAGTGGGTCCAATCCTTTCACTAAAAGAAAAAAGAAGCGAAAATTACTGACATACCCCTGCATGGAGGGGTATGTCACAAAATACCCCAAATCTGAGCCGTTTTCAAAAATACCCCATGATTCCCCTTAAATCCATACGCGACATTAGGGGAGGACACATGTCAAGATTCTAGCTCGGGCAAAATATATATATATATATATATATATATATATATATATATATATATATATATATATATATATATATATATATATATATATATATATAATGCATGTCGCGTATGGATATACGCGACACCCTTAAATCCATACGCGACATGCAGTTATTGGTGCATGGGGAAGGAGCATTTGCATGGGGAAGGAGCGTTTTGCATGGGGAATGATCATTTAACTGAAAAAGTTGCATGGAGGAGAAGGATGAGGGAATTTGGAGGATATATGGTTGCATGTCGTGTATATTGATACACATAACCTAGAAAAAAAAATACATCCATCTCTTTGTGTATTGTCATTATGATAGTTTTGGTCTTGTTTGGTTGTTACCGGTGGTGTATTGTTGGTGGTTCAGTGGTGGTGCAGTATTGTTGGTGGTGTGGAGTTGTGGTGTAACACTTGTTGCTGGTGCAGTGGTGGTGTGGCGTTTTGGTAGTGGTCTGTGGTGGTGGTGTGGTTGTTGTTGGTGGTCTTGTGGTGTTGGTGGGGTGGTGCTGTAGTTGTTGCTGGTGGAGTTGTGTCGTTGTTGTGGTGGTCTTGTGTTAGTGGCTGTTGTAGTTGAGTAGTGTGTCATAATGGCGGAATATCCGGTAATACTGAAATATAATTTTTTTTGTCATTATAATTATTGTTTATTTGTTACGTATATGTTTTGTAAATATATATTTATTATGTTTTTTGGTTATTTTAGGATTATCCTGCGCAAGTTACATGTAGGAGTAGGTTGTCTTTAATTCGGGACATTAGAAAACTGATATTGAACACCCCTAAGGAAAAAATGTTTAGAGAAACATGTTTTGGTTGGATGTTAGACATTCCGAATATGCAAGAGAGTGGGGTGTTAGTACACTATTTTTTATGCCACCAAGTTGCTTGCCAAGAGGGAGACACAAACATAGTTCCATTAAGATATCGTGTACGTACTCTTGATCGTTTAGGTGAGGTTGAAATTCAGTTTGGTAGGGAGGAATTTTGTCTAGTTACGGGTTTAAGGTTTGGGGTTGATTTTAGGGAGTCATATATGGAAGGCCCTAACTTATTTAGGAGACGTGTGTTCCCGTCTACTATTGATTCCAAACCTATACACGTTAGTACCTTGTTAGCAATGATAAACAAAGACGCGTTTAATAAGTTGAGCGACAAAGATGGGGTTCGACTTTGTTTGTTAGCTGTTTTGATGTTGGTGTTGGAAGGTACTGAGCATGGGAATATAGTAGACGGATTTTTGCTTAGGCTAGTTGAGGATTTAGATATGTGGAATGTCTTTCCGTGGGAGTCGTATGTATGGCCAACTTTGTACAATCATCTCCGGGATGCAGTATTTAAGCGTAGGGATAAGCACTTTTCCGCCGACAGGGACCCTACTAAACCTCCTAAGTACACGTTGAATGGATTTCTATGGGCTTTTAAGGTATGCCATTAATCTATTTATACAGTTCATGTATACATATAATTGTGGTTATTTTAACGAATTAACTTTTTTATTTTTGTTTTTTTTTAATTTCTTTTTTTAGATTTGGATATTGGAGATGTTCCCCAGGGGTGCTAGCCCTTATTTTTTCCGTCATCATCAAGTGTTGCATCCCCGGTCCGTTGCATGGAGTTTTAATAAAGTGGTCGTTAGAGAAAGTATTGACAAGTTTTTGGACGACCAATTGAGGGTGAGTTTGAGATATTCAATTTTTTTCAACTATTATGAATTTAATATTGTTTGTTTTTTTTAATGTCATATGTATTTTCTATGTTTTATTAAAGGTAAGAACACCGTTGCCTAGGCTTACACCGGATGAGTACGAGGAATTATCCGAGTGGTGGCGTGACAGTAACGCATATTTCGAAGGGCATCCGGTCGCACCCCCGGTTATACAGCCACAAGCAAACATGGATGATGAAATACCTCCGGCTGTGGCACAAAAGTTTGATTATTATGATGAGAAGATTAAAGAATATCAGCTAAAGCTAGCCGAGATTGAAAAAATGGTAAACAGTTTCACATCAATTTCTTTTGAGTTTATGTATAAATATTATTGAAAGGTTGTTAATTGTTTCATTAACATTTTTAATGCAGCAAAACCAACTTCGCAATAAACAAGGAGTACATAGAGGATCAAGCTTTGTTGCAGATGAAAATGTTGGTTTTAGTGACTATAGTGTGATTCAAAACACACAGGTTTTTTTTTCTTCTTGTGTTGAGTAATTTTTAATGACGAAATGGTTATATACTAACATTACGTTATGATTTAATATATAGGGATTCTCCCAATCCCACCGTCCATTTAGTGGTCCACCAGATGAGTCTTTCTTTGAAGACCTTCCTACACCGCCCGTTGTGTCTTGGTATCCATCCCCGTTTCCATCAACCGGACATGCTGCTACCCGTACACCAATGGGTTTCGCCTCGTTTGCCACTCCCATTGATCACCAGGCTGGTCCATCTTCCCGCACTAACGATGCTGCTGACATCCAGGTAACATATTATTTTACGATTATTATTTTTAGAATTCGTCATTATTTGTAATTGATTACTGTTTTTTTTTTTTTTTTTTTTTTTTTTGTTAATCTTTTTTCAGCATCCGATCGACCGATAGATGATGATGATGAGGATGTTCTGGTTGTTGGTACAGCTGCTAGCTCACCTTTGGTATTTTATAATGTTGATCCTACAAAGGTACTACTAAAAATGTTTTTTATTTATTAACATTTGCTTTATATAATTAATGAACTTGTAACCATATTGTATATAATTTATTTATTTATTTATTTTTTGTTTAGGTAAGGCGCACTAACTATGAAAGTTTGGAGGAATTCCTTTTGGAGCCATACGGGATATACCTTGATTGTCATCCAACAGGTTGGGTGCTGGAAAGTAAGTTCTGGCAACATCTACTTCCGGGTGTATACAAGCTGGGTAGTGATCCGGGTCCAGTGCAAACACGTGGTTGGTTGTCTGACGATGTAAGTGTATTCTTTTAAATTTTTTGAAGTTTAGATTATTTAAGTTTCAAAAACATTAAATGGTGTCTACAAAGGTACAAATTTGTTAGCAGTCGGCATAGATGGAAACAACCAAATTGTGCCTATTGCTTACGGTATATGCAGAGGGGAAACTGGTGAATGTTGGTCATGGTGGTTTTCATGCCTTAAAGAATGCATAGCCGATAGACAGGATTTGGTTATCATATCTGATAGGCATCCTTCTATCAGATTAGCTGTACAAAATGAATACCCATTGGCGTTTCATGGTATATGCTGTCGTCATCTAATGATGAATCTTTCTCTAAAAAGGGACACAACAAAGGCGCTATTTTGGAGGATATGCAAAGCGTATACACCTGACGAATTTGATAGCAAGATGCAAATACTCCTGTCCATTCAGCCCGAGGCGTTCCACAAGCTAATAGAGGCGGGTGTTCACAGATGGTCGAGAGCATACTACCCACTAACTCGCTACAATTACTGTACTTCTAATAGTGTCGAGTCTGTTAATGCTTGTACCGTAAAATCAAGGAAGCTGCCTATAACAATGCTGACCGAGCAATATCGAAAAATGGTGCAAGCCTGGTATTTTAAACGGCGACAAGTGGCTGGTATTTATTGTCCCGATTCGTATAATTATATTTTTAATAATTATCTTTAACATAAAGTCACTTCTTAGAGCCTATTTGTTTATGCAGCAAATATGAAGCATGAAATAACTGATTGGGCATCCCATAAAGTGGAAAAGAGAAAAATGAAAAGCGCAACCTGGAATGTATACGGGGTTGACCAATATCGGTTCCGGGTTTTTGATGGGAGATACAATCGGGAAGTGAACTTAGGGTCTAGGACATGTGATTGCCGCAAATGGCAGCATTCTGGTATACCTTGCGGTCATGTTATTGCTGTGAGTAGATTTTTGGGTCAAAACACTTGTGTGGTTCAGGATTGGTTCAAAAAAGCTAAATACCAAGCCACATATGCAGAGGCGGTGAATTTTGTTGGAGAGTTTCATGAATGGGAGTATCCATCAAATATACAACCAATCAAACCTCCACGAATGGACAACCCACAACTCGGCCGGCCAAAAAATACTAACCGTATACGATCCCAGGGTGAGGAACCAAGGTTAAGACATTGTGGTAGGTGCGGTGAAGCTGGACACAATCGTGGGCAATGCAAGCAACCATTCGTCCCTGAGGAAATGTTAGCCAAAAGAAAACAGTATCCCAGAAAGAAAAAACCCGTTAACGATCAACAACAAACACCTCCGTTATTCGACTCACACCCAACTCAAACAGATCATCACACCGTTCCTACTTATGATACATACCCATCTCATGTGTTTGGACATAACACATTCCCAACACAACAATATAATCAAAATTTTTACACAACAGGACAATATGACCAAGGGCAAGCAAGTCATGAACAACATGGTCATCATAACCCGGCACACGGCTATGAGCAATATAACTCCCAACCATATCCCTCTCAACCATACCCGTCACAACATTTAAATGATCATAACACTCAACAGTCTAATAATAGTTGGTTTAATTTCTTTAGATAATAACTAGTTTGCACTTGTTACTTATGTATTCTAATGTAATTGTAGTAATTTTGTAACATTTGTTACAAAGCTTGTAATAAATTTCTTTTTTAATTATAGCCTTTATTTCCCGAAAAGCCTAATAAAATAACTAGTTTGTACAAAATAATATTAAATTGATTAATCTTAAAACACTTCTGACACAGATATGACTACTCACCTTTATGGTAACTCCACCACTGACAAATAAATAACTACATACATTTGCTTGTATATATATATATATATATATATATATATATATATATATATACACACACACTTGTGGTATGTGGTTTCAAGTTATCAAAACCAATTGTGTCTTCTTTCATTCACCAAATGTCAACGTCTAATAACCATACATTCGAATTCACTATCAACTACAACGGAAAATTTATACTTAACCCACTAACATATGAAGGTGGTTCACACATGAATATTGTTGTCCCACAATTTGGTTTTCAAGATATGGTTACATATCTGAAGAGAAAATTACCATCCATGGTCCAAAATCTATATTACGTGTTGCCACAAAACGACACATTAAATGGTATGAAACCAATCAAAGGCGATTATGATATTGATGTTATGTATGACTTCGCAAAAGTGGCAGGAAAGATCCAAATTTTTGTTTCCGAAAATCGCGAAGATCTAACAACAATATTGATTCCAGATGATGGTTGTTTGGAAGAATCATTTGCATGTGTAATTTCAGAAGAAACAAAATTTAAACGTGAAGAGCGTGTCCGATATCTACATGAAATGGTAGAGAAAAAAAACAAACCTGAAGAGCGTGTCCGGTTTAACATTGAACGACAGCAAAAAAAAACTACGTCGCCGTATTCACAAACCATTTTCAATTTTATTGTTCACAATAATGGTCATCTGGTTTGTAATGAAGGAAATATGGAGTATGTAAATGGTTGGAAGATGAACATCAACATTCCAAGAATGAAGCTCGATGAGCTGAAACAATACTTGTCTAACATTCTCGATACGAAGATTCATGCTCTTTATTATGAAGTTCCGCACACTGGGTATTCAATCACCGTCAAGCTAAGAAACAACTATGATATGCATGTGATGTTTGATATTTCAGCATCACAAGGCGGCCAGTTGGAAGTTTACGTTGACCATTGCGGTGTCAATTTTATTATTGAAAAGTATGTATGCCCAAATGCTACTTTAGCAAAAATGATGGATCATGTGATAACAGACTACCCAAATGAAAACGAAGACGGAAGAAAAATCATACAACAATCGGATTACACTTTAGATCAAATGGTTGAATGGGCGGAACAAGAACACTTTGAGAATGAGGAAGCTAAAGCAGATGAACGTCATAAAGCCCTATGGAAGAATCGTTTCAATTATTAAGAATATCAATCAATAAGTGTGTTGTATGCCTTAAGAATGTCATCTATATATGATCTGTTTTATCAGTGATTCAATAAAAATTGCCATAAGTATCCAAATTAAAAATTTTATTCAAATAAGAGTACAAACGTTCATTAACAAAATACAAACCAGTTAACATAAAACTAGATAAGCTCAATCGTCTTATTTGTTGGGTTGAACAACATACAATTGTGCCACCCCAGCAGTAGCAGCACAAGCACATTCAACAAAAAACATTACCTCGTCATCCTCAGTAATGTCAATACGATAATTAAACGAAGCCAACTTACAGGACAAATTAATCGGAATATTTGGATCTAAATTGAATTTCTTCAACACCAACCCAACTAACCCTGAGTACGTCAAATCATTATACATAATGACACCTCGATGCTGGTCATCATAATGTAACACACATTTAAACTTCATAATGTTAGAATCCATGGATACTGTAAAGAGAAGTAACAATTATGTGTATATATCAAATCATAGCTAGATTATAAAGCAATTGAGGTCAGACAATTTTTTAAAGGTTATGACACTTTGAAATGACAAGTCACTGACAATGTCGTGTACGCTTAAAAGTTTACATGAAATATGACACTTTGAAATGACAAGTCACTGACAATGTCGTGCACGCTTAAAAGTTTACACGAAATATGACACTTTGAAATGACAAGTCACTGACAATGTCGTGTACGCTTAAAAGTTTACACGAAATATGACACTTTGAAATGACAAGTCACTGACAATGTCGTGTACGAAATATGAGTAAGCTTTTGCATTTGCTTCTATAGTCTTTTTCAGGTATTTTGTAGTGATACCACTATAAATTAAACATAAACATTCCACACATAAACCAAACAGGTTTCTCTAAAAATTAAAACGAAACAATGTCACACAACAATTCACCAGGTAACAAAGGGGATGATAAAAATCACGTGGTGCATCAGCAAAACTTGGTGGAGCAGCAAAATAACATTGTAGAGACGCATCAGCAAAACATGTCGGAGGAGCAGCGAAAAAGGTTTTTGGATAGCTTGGTGGAGGAACAAGTCTCAAAGCCTATAGAGCGGCATGAAATGTTGAATTTCGTAAGTAGGATTAGGGCTCTTAAAATTTACTATGAACTATTGAAAGAAACAAAGGATGAGACGAAAAGGGATACAAGCAGGGAAGAGAGCTCTGGTTCTAGCCGGTTGGGGTGAAAGTTTAATGATTAGGGTGTTTGTAATATTTTAGTATGTTGTAACCTGGTTTTTATTTAATGTATCGTATGGTAGCTACTTTTTACTCCTTGATTGTAATAGTACCTTCTTTAATTCTACCAGTTCCTTTTTATGTAATGTGAAATTGTAGTCAATGCAAGTATATTAACCATAACATTTATATTACTTGAAACAACAACTACAACAATAACATACGATACGATAACTAAGAAACAGAAATTCAAACAACTAAAAAACAATACGATAAATAAATATAAAACCATGATTCAATTAAATGAATCATCCGACACATATCCCTCGTGACTCGAGTAGGAGGCACTTGAGTCGTCCTCACTCGATGGCACAGGTGGAAGACCCCGAGCCCAACGCCTTTCTGCTCTTCTGTTCCTCCGATCCCGTTTTCCTTTGAGGTACGCCTCACGCTCCCTATTCTGACGGGCTTACTCAGCTTCATACTCCCGTAGCACTTCCATATCCAGCTCATACTGTTCGTCCTCAGTCAATTGACGAATCGTGGGTTGGTTTATCTCTGGAAACATTACTTCTGGTGGAATGGCAGGTGGTGGGTTGTCATGCACTTGGAAGCTCGGAAACAAATCTTGGGGTGGAGTGGGAGGTGGTGGGTTGTCATGCACTTGGAAGTACTGCCACAGTTCTTGTGGTGTAAACGCAGGTGGTAGCTGGTGTGGTGGGTTGTCATTCACGTGGTAAAACGGAAACAGATACGGTGGTGGAGTGCCAGGTGGTGTGTGAAACGAATCATTTTCAGGTGATGCATGGTTTGACATTGTGTTTGAAGAAGAAAACTCAGTTAGTATGTAAATTGTGTGTGTATTCACCATACAACAATACCTATTTATAGACCTAAAAAAGTGAACCCTACCTACTAAACCCTAAAAACTGAACCCTAAACCCTAATAATAAGACGTAACATACTTTTCCCATTCCCCATGCACCAATAACTGCATGTCGCGTATGGATTTAAGGGTGTCGCGTATATCCATACGCGACATGCATTATATATATATATATATATATATATATATATATATATATATATATATATATATATATATATATTTTTTTTTTTTTTTTTTTTTTTTTTTGCCCGAGCTAGAATCTTGACATGTGTCCTCCCCTAATGTCGCGTATGGATTTAAGGGGAATCATGGGGTATTTTTGAAAACGGCTCAGATTTGGGGTATTTTGTGACATACCCCTCCGTGCAGGGGTATGTCAGTAATTTTCGCAAAAAAGAAACCCCCCATAATCTTAGGTTGTGTTTCTTTTTTTTTCTCTCAGCTAAGAGAGTGGGTCCATAACATTTAATAATATTTTTTTTTCTTTTTAAGTAGGACCACTAGTTTTCCTTTACTTCCTCTATACCCACAAGCCAAACAATACTAACCTCTTCCCATTAAGATGCTAATATAGATGTGGACCCCACCCATAAAAAAAGAAGGGAACCCCTAACCGGACGGGGTCTACCCCTCCCTTTGGCAAACCCTCCTAGATTTAGGGAGCCTTTTTAAAGTTTTTGTCCCCCCCTCCCCTTTTTTTTTTATTTTTTTTTTACTTTTTTGTCTTTTTGCTGTTTTTTTTTTTTTTTTTTTTTTTTTTTGTCTTTTTTTTGTCCAAATTATCTCACATGTAAGTCTTTTTTTTTTTGTCCAAGTCTTTTTTTTTTTTTTTTTTTTTTTTTCCACAAGCAGTTTTTGCACACAATCAGTCCAGGTAAGTAATTTTTCTTTCCCAAGTGCACACAAGTAGATTGCAAAGGCTCAGATTTATATCATCATTGCCGATTTAGAAAACCATTTGCACAAGTGATAAAAAAAAGTGTTAGGCTCGGATATGAAGGTTGCAAAGTGATAAAAATATCACTTTGCCATCCTTTCGGTTTTTAAAAAACCATTCGTCATCGCCTTTTTTTTTTCCAAGTGCACACAAGCAGTTTTTGCACACAACCATGTCCAGGTCCTAGTCATTTTTCTTTCCCAAGTGCACACAATCATGCACAAAGGCTCATATTTATATCATCATTGCCGATTCAGAAAACCATTTGCACAAGTGAAAAAAATATCAGATTGCACACAAGTGAAACAGATTGCACCCAAGTGCACAGATTTGCCCCCAAGTGCACAGATTGCACACAAGTCGTCCAAGTCATTTTTCTTTCCCAAGTGCACACAAGTGAAACAGATTGCACCCAAACCAGGTGAAACACAAGTTTCACATTCCACACATGTTACACAATGCAAGTACTAAGATTCTGCAAGTACTAAGATTCACTGCAAGTACTCACAAGAAAGCAAGTCTCACCACAAGGCTCACAAGAAAGCAAGTCTCACCACAAGAACTAACTGCAGAAACTCACAAGAAAGCAAGTCTCACCACAAGGCTCCATTATAAACAAGCCTCACAAAGAAGAAGATTGCACAAGTGAAAGCACAAACAATTATTTGCTCTCAATCAATATCACAACAATAACAAACACCACTAAGAAGCAGATTGCACAAGTGAAAGCACAAACAATTATTTGCTCTCAATCAATATCACAACAATAACAAACACCACAA
Organism: Artemisia argyi; assembly: GCA_030686995.1. Taxonomy (NCBI): domain Eukaryota; kingdom Viridiplantae; phylum Streptophyta; class Magnoliopsida; order Asterales; family Asteraceae; genus Artemisia; species Artemisia argyi. The sequence continues at coordinate 86,688,164 of CM060699.1, forward strand.
AGAAGCAGATTACACAAGTGAAAGCAACAGGGTGGGGTTATAAAGACGGAGGCTATTTGGTTAGATTAACGGGGTCTATTTGGTTAGATTAACGGGGGCTGCAGATTGCACACAAGTGAACACAACAAAGATCTTAGGCTGCCGAAATGTCTAATTCACCATTTTACACAGAAGAGGTAACATTAGGCTCAGATATAGAGTAGTACAACATAAGCAAGTTTATCATATTTGGCTGCAACTTCAAAGGTTGCAAAAATAATTTTTTACTTTTTTGTCGTCCATTCGGTAATGCCATTCCAAAATCAATAACATTTTTTTTTTTAAATCATCATCGTCTTATATCAGTTTTTTTTTAAACAAACTGCTTAAATCAAACTACTTATCAAATTTCAAAAGCAAACAGCTTAAACCAAGTTTGAAATAACAAACTGCTTATCAAGCATATAAGCAGTTTTATAAGCAGTTTCATCACAAACTACTTATTAAGCATATTAGAACCACAAAAGGACCACTGCCACCCTACCCACCATAGACCCGGTTAAACTAACCAACCTCACCCCCGTCTTTATAACCCTCCCCCTAAAACTAGGGAGGGTTTGCCAAACATGGGGGTAAACCCCGTCCGGTTAGGGGCTAATCATATATCACATACCTGTAGACTGTGAGGATAGGCCAGAGCAGGTTTTCATACCACTCAAAGGTGGCAGATCAAGGAGTTAACCTACCTACAGCCACAGGTTTTCATACCACTCAAAAGAACCACAAAAGGACCACTAACCATCACCACAGAACTACCTACATCATAACATATCCAGATCAATTAGGGTTTCATAAAAATTGGGGGTTTTTTAAATTAATTAGTAAATCTTTCAATTAACATAGGTTAATTGAAAGATTACTCGTTAATTTTAAAAAAACCCAAAAATTACCAAACCCTAAATTTTTAGATCTAATTAGGGTTTCGTAAAAAAATTGGGGTTTTTTAAATTAATCAGTAAATCTTTCAATTAACAAACATTAATTGAAAGATTACTCGTTAATTTTTAAAAACCCTAATTTTTTTACGAAACCCTAATTAGATCTATTTTTTACGAAACCCTAACTTTTTACGAATCCCTAATTAAAACCCCCAATTTTTTTTCAAAACCCTAATTTACAAAAATTAGGCGTTTCATAAAATTTATGTAGATCTGTTAAATTTAACCACAAATCTTTCAATTAACAAACGTTAATTGAAATATATCAATCAATTTTTGAAAAATCCCCAATTTTTTTTCGAAACCCTAATTTATAAAAATTAGGCGTTTCATAAAATTTATATACATCTGTTAAATTTAACCACAAATCTTTCAATTAACAAACGTTAATTGAAATATATCAATCAATTTTTGAAAAACCCCAAATTTTTTTATGAACGCCTAATTTATAAAAATTAGGCGTTTCATAAAATTTATATAGATCTGTTAAATTTAACCACAAATCTTTCAATTAACAAACGTTAATTAAAATATATCAATCAATTTTTGAAAAACCCCCAATTTTTTATGAAACCCTAATTTTTGAAACCCAGAATCAGATAACACGCAGCACTTACCATCAAATCCATCACATATCACATACCACATCACCTTCAAAACCCCCAATTTTTTATGAAACCCTAGTTTTTCAAACCCAGAATCACGTATCTCACACACACGCTATCTTTCTATCTCATAACGTTTCTCAAACCAGAATCAAGCTGTTGATTGGTGGTTTTTAGATCTAAAATGTTTTTAGATCTAAAAATAGAGAGAGAAACAGAGAGAGAATAAGGGAGGGGTTATGATAGAGAGAGAAACAGATAGCGTGTGTGTGTGTTTTGGGTGGTGGGGGTGGGATAATAGTGTGTGTGTGTGTGTGACAGCTGTCCCACCAGCTGTATTATAATTTTTTTTTTCTTTTAAAATGTTGTAAAAGTAAAGTTTTAATAAATTTGTAAAAATAAATTTGTAAAGTTTGTAAAAGTTTGTAAAGTTTGTAAAAATTTGTAAAAGTTTGTAAAAAATTATGTAAAAAAGGATGTTAAAATAAAATGTAAAAGTAATTTGTAAATAAAAGTTTTAAATGTAAAAATGTAAAAGTTGTAAAAAATTATGTAAGTATGTAAAAAAAGTTTGTAAAAATAAAGTTTGTAAAAGTTTGTAAAGTTTGTAAAAATTTGTAAAAGTTAGTAAAAAATTATGTAAATATGTAACAATGTTAAAAAAAAATATATATGTTATAAAAGATATTATGTATTTTCAGGTTTTCGATTCTCACGAGCAAATGACTGAGTGGGTGCAAAATATAGCCCGGGGCTCGGTTTTGTAGTTGTTAAAAATAGAACCAGATCACTGTTCGGTCAGATGAACGAGATCAATTACAGATGTACAAAGGGTGGGAAGTATACACCTCAAGGTATAGGAAAGCGAAAAACCAAAACAGTTAAAACCGAATGTCCATTCAGATTAGTAGCGAAATATCATCGAACAACGAATTATTGGGTTTTAAGGGTGAAAGATGATACGCATAATCATGATATGCTAGAGTCGTTGCATGGTGTTCCATTTGCAATGCGACTACAGAATGATGAGTTGGGGTTGGTCGACGAATTGACACAATGTAACCTACGACCAATGAATATACTTTCAACAATAAAGAGTCGTAATCCAAATAAAGTGTCTAGCCTCAGAACTATATATAACGCACAAGATAAGCTCCGGAGAGCCAGAGTGGGTGATAGAACTCCAATTCAAGTTCTTTACTCGCATTTGACGGATTCAGGGTATACATGGTACCCGAGGGTAAATGAGCATACCAACGAGCTTGAAGAGCTTTTTTTTTGTGCACCCCACTTCGTATGCTTTATGGTGTACATTCCCAGAAATCATGCTGATGGACTCCACGTACAATACCACGAAGTTCAAATTGCCGTTGTGTGAAATTGTTGGAGTAACTTCAACAAATAAAACATTTTCAATGGCGTATAGCTTTGTAAGCTGTGAACAAAATAAGAATTATACATGGGTATTGCAAAAAGTGAAGCAAGTGATAGACGAAAGATATTACCCACGTGTTATTGTCACTGACAGAGAATTAGCGTTGGTTAGGGCAGTAGAAGGAGAATTTCCTAACGCTCACCACTTACTCTGTCGATGGCATATAAATCAAAATATGCTTCAGTATTGCAAAAACAAATGTCGTGGAGACAATGAGTATGAGTCCATTAAGGGCGCCTGGGATTGGATGGTTAAAGCTCCGACACGGGAAATGTTCGAGGAACGTTATAACCGCCTACAACAGCGATTGGTCGACCATGCGGGTACTTAGTTATTTTCTCATTGTTTTTTAATTAATAAGCACTCGAATGGCCTTTTATTAATTCATTGTTTTTTCAGATATAAAAGGGTATCTGGATAACTGGGTGCAGAGTTACGCAAACAAGTTTCTCTCATATATTATCGACCATTATCGCTCATACGGCCAAACAACAACGTGCAGAGTTGAGGCTCACCACGCGTTGTTGAAATTATATTTGGACGGCACACAGTCCAGATTAGACAGGTTATTGATGATGGTCGATAAGATTCTCATTTCGCAAGAAAATGGGATAAAAGAGAGTTTTAATAGAAGCATCAACGAGCTACAACTTAAATGTGATATACCACTATTTCAAGAATTGTGGTATAAAGTTTCCCATCATGCTTGTGATCTGATGTTCAAAGAACTCCGACGGCGGATCACCCCAGACCAATGTTGCCATAAGTTGAATGCAATATACGGACTACCATGCTTTCATATGATGTATATCTACAGATGTCATGGTAAGTATATTAAATTTATAACTATCAAGTTGTTTTTCTTATTAATATTAGTAACTTATATAAGTCACTTTTATTGAATTCAGAACTCCCCATTCCACTCGAATCAATTCCTATTTTCTGGAGAACACTGTCTGTTCCGTGGCCTGTTAACAATAGGCCACCGCTTGAAGATGATGATGATGATGATGATGATGATGATGATGATGATGATGATGATGATGATGATGATGCTTCGTTTCAAAATGACATTCGACAATTCACGGATATGGTTAGCAAAGCATCGTCGTTTGTCAGAAAATATATGATAACGAAGTTGAAAGAGATAACCCACCCTGAATCTGTTGGCACACAAGAACCTGCTGTCAAGAAAAATACCCGTGGACGTCCGAGTACAAAGGACCAAAAGGGCAAGGCTTCACAAGTCCCGGACTTGAATGATTTCCCGGACTTGAGTGAAGTACCAATTGTAGATCACCGAAGAAGCACCGCTACAAGATCTACGAAAGTCCCGAACTTCAAAAAAGAACCTACCCGACATAGTTCTTTCACGGGTCCTAGTGATCAACAAAAAATAAGACACAGGTTGTACGATGGAGATGCAGTAAGCGAAATGCTTATGGGTATGCTTCCAGTCCTTTGGCATCCATACATAACCAGTATATATAATGTGGTGGGTGACGGAAATTGTGGGTTTCGGTGCGTTGCCCATGGTGTTTGGGAACAACAACATTATTGGCGCCAAGTTAGGCAGATGTTATTGCAACAGATGGACCTAAATTGGCAAGTTTACATGGGTTTGAGAGGGCAAGATGGTTTTAACGATATTCGCCGTACAATAGACTGGTTCGGAGATGGAAATGCACCGCCTGATCGCTACATGGAAATGCCCCACACGGGGTTGGTTATTGCAGAACTGATTAGACGACCCGTTGCATTTATATCTTTGCGGGGTTGGAATATGTGTTTTCCGCTTCTCAGTGGTCCAGACTTCTCACAAAGAACTGACCCCCTTGTAATAGCCCGTGTGGGGGACGAAGTAGGTCATTTCATTGTTCTGACGCTAGACGAACATTCTCCACTTCCGTATATCCACCCACAATGGAGGAGGAACAGATCCGAAGCTGCATCCGAGTGGGAATCTAATGCTTAGGGATTGCACCAGGCTTTACCTCTCAAGGGATCTCGAGAAGCTTACAACCCCCACCAGGCAGTGTACCTGATCGTTGTAGTATAGTATAGTGACAAGTACCGGGGGATTGATCGTTCAGCTAGGAATAGTGTCGCTAGGATTAGAAAACCTAAATACTAGTTCTAGATATGAGAGATGATTATTTTTGTATTTTTATATTTTTTAGAAAGCAAGTAAAAATCTCCGGTTTTGAAGGATATGGGCGAAATTAGTTGCTAGTCAATTAACCCAATACTAAAGATGCAATCAAAATAAAATACTAGAAATAAAAATAAAACTAAATTAAACTAAGGTTGTGAGCAATAAGTGGAGAAATGTGTTTACTTAGATTTCACTACTCCCTAGATATCTTTTACACGTTAATTACTTGTTATAGTTGCGTGGATGACGGATTGTATTCCTTAATACCATTCATGGGGTGGCGTACTTAACTCCCCAATCCTATGAGTGCCTACTTCACTCCTATGTCGAGCCGGCTAAGAAGCTCCTAACATGGGATCATTAGAATTTACTCATGCATTAAATACAACCAATAAAACCTAGTACACATCGGTTCATGTTTCCTAAGACGTTCAAGCATGTTACCATTTGGAGATCTGCCAGTTTTCTTAAGCCTAACGTTGAAATCATTCATCCAATACAACCATAAGCAAGTAATCAACACATAATCAACATCTAGGTTTCATTAGATCTAAGAAAACACAAGATAAATCTAGCCTAGCATGGTGGAATCAAGACAAGCACAAGATATAGACAACCAACACATAGACATATTGATTGAATTAAAAGAACACTTATCTCAATTACACATGTAAGGGTTCAAGGGCTGAAAACCCTTGAAAAACCTGTAAAATTCGTATATGGTTTTGCCTTAGGGTTTCTCCAAACTTGTTCCTCTTAATGAATGAAAATTAGAAAAATATATATGGAAAATTGAGGCTGACGGCGTCAAGAACAACCTTGTGACGCCATCATCTTGCCGCCAAAAGAATCCTCGGACTGCCTTGATCTACATCTGACACCGTCATGTATTAAGTTTTTCCAGGCCGTCACGTATTTAACTCTTGACGCTCTTCCTTATGACGCCTTCATTTCTGTACTGGGCCGTCATGATTTTTACTCTTGACGCCGTCAGGATAATGCTCTTGACGCCGTCACACACTGTTCCCAGCTTGGAAAATTAAGTCTTTGGCGTTTTCTTCACTTTTATGCTCCAAAAACGTCCGAATTGCTTCCTTTTTCAGATTTCACTCCCAAAGTACCTAAAATCACAAAAGGAGCGATTTAGGGCAATATTTGATCAAATAAATTCAATTCCGGGCTTAAATGACCCCCTAAAAGTGGTTCATTTTTCGCCTCATCATATACCCTTACACTTGAGATTTGCTTGTCCTCAAGCAAATGCGCTTTTATTCTAGTCAAAATACAAGTTAGGGGTCATTTAACACTAATATAAAAGTAATTACAACAAATAATCGTTCCACTAAAGACCAAAGACAAGCACGGAGGTCATACACTAGCACCTCACAAATAGTGTTTAGATACTCACATCTCTCGGGTGTAATAAAGTATAAATTACAATATGAAAACGGAAGATATCTCTCACTACCTGTCATAGCAAAATAGATTACCATAGGCTTGGGAAAGGATCAAACCTCCACCACATGGCGTAAGCACCTAGGATAAACTATCAAAGAGGTCTTTTAAAGGGTTGTAACGTTAGGTGTAGGGATATGAAATACACGGTTTTGTTAGATAAAGGCAGTTTTTGCTGGTGGCGAGTTAACAATCTTGGTTAATTACATGTACAATATGGCGTTGCTAAGCCAAGACTAGACTCAACTTAAGCTAATAAATGAAAAATAAAAAAAAACATAAAATGAACATAGAATGAAAAGGGATGGTAGTCCGTATGTTTTTTCTCTTTTCTTTTTTTCTATTTTTTTTCTTCATTTTTCAATTTTTTTTTTTTTTTTTTTTTTTTTTTTTTTTTTTTTTTTTGCATACACTCTTACCCTACCATCCAAAATAATACATCATAGGGAATGTAAATTCCCCTTACACTTGAATTTTTACATACTTTACAATAAACTAATCTAATAACTCGAATTAAGATAATCAAAACACTTGGAGTACTTTTAAGATTAACGTACATATGGGGGTAATAATATTATGTTCTTTCCCATTACTCCATAAATAAGTACTTTACCCATGAGTCTCAATCGTCCCAAAACAACATGTACAAGGATATGACTCGACTTAGCAACCATGTAATCAATTAGATAGTTAACTTAGGGTTTAACAAATAACAATAATGCACTAAAGATGAGTGCATACACGGAAGGCTAAGGCGATTTGGTTGTACATTTAAGTGGGGTGTAACAAATTCTTCCTTTAAGTAAAATGCTTAAAGTTAGAAACGAAAAGATAGGCTCGGAGGGGTGTACTAGGGGTTTCGTGTACTAAAAATGAGTACAACGCTAAGGTTGTAGGAAAAATTAGTTGACTTAACTAGCCAAGTAATATGACTTAAATGGTCAAGTAATTATAATACGGGTTTAACACAAGGGTGATCCTAATGCCTCTTATCATGTAGTAAATCCTACTACATGAATGTAGTCTCACTAGCGGTCTCGGGATGCATCACTAACGTAAGTACTAGAATCTAAATGCTACCGGTACACTCATAAGCACTAATAGTAAATGCTTTTCCTATCAAATCTAAAAGCGAACACTCACGTATTTGGGTGGAAAATTTTTCTGAATATACGGTTATGTGCTAGTCATACAATCTCCTATCCATGAGACGCTTGCTATGGCTAAAGTTTCACTCCTAAATGTTGTAAAAAATTTTAAATTTGGCGCTAAAATTACACTAACAAGTATTTCTCATAGTTTTATTACACATCTACCATCAAACAAACAAACTCAAGCGAAAGTGTATTTGTAAGGTATCATCATTTTACCCTCCCCTTACACTTAAGATGAACATTGTCCCCAATGTTCAAGTAAAGAATGTAAAAGTGAAATAAGTAAAAAGAATGAAATCAAATACTCCCCTGATTCGCTTGGTATGGATAATAAGGTGGCCAGGTTAGATCTTCCTCCAAAAAAATGAACAATCAAAGCTTCCCTTCCAGAATAATAATCATCTTCTTGTCATACATAACCTGTAAATCCTGAGAAAACAAACAAGACAACCTCGCATAAAATTGGCGGCAATCTACATAAGTTACTAAATCCTAGAAAACAAAATAAGATATAATGCTTGTGGAATGAAGTTTGCAGATTTCCTGGAGATTATAAAACTTAATAATTCAACAAAAACTTTAAGACTCCGTTAGAAAAGCAAAACCGGTAAAATTTCCAGATTTTTACACGTGACGCCGTCAGAAGTGACCTTCAGAAATTCTTAAGTTAAGTTTCTGGAAAATTTTTGGAAAAACTTGGTCCTACTTCCTGGAAAATCCTGCAAAACTTCATTATGACTCAATACAAGCATTTGACTCTAACAAATACGAATATACATGTTCATTTTATATTGTGGAGAATCATGATCGGTTTGTTTCTTAAAAACATATTTGGGGTTTCCCCTTACACTTATCTTTTGCAAAAAATACCTTTATGTGGAGTTAAGACTAGGCCAAAAAACAGAAATAAAGTATTTCCACTTTTTAGTTTAGAAACATGATCTACCAACAATAAAAATAAAGTGACCTGCAGAAATTCTTATGTTAAGTTTCCGGAAAATTTCTGGAAAAACTTGGTCATACTTCCTGGAAAATCCTGCAAAACTTCATTATGACTCAATACAAGCATTTGACTCTAACAAATACGAATATACATGTTCATTTTATATTGTGGATAATCATGATCGGTTTGTTTCTTAAAAACATATTTGGGGTTTCCCCTTACACTTATCTTTTGCAAAAATACCTTTATGTGGAGTTAAGACTAGGCCAAACAACAAAAATAAAGTATTTCCACTTTTTAGTTTAGAAACATGATCTACCAACAATAAAAATAAAGCATGCATACGGAAGCAAATAACAAACAAACAAAATAAAAATCACACAAAGCATGGGTTGTCTCCCAAGAAGCGCTTTTCTTTATTTATGAGTCTTGTAGCTAGACTCAAGGTCATGGGTTACTACGTGACCTCATCATTGGTTTCACTCTCCGATTGTAAATGTTCTTTGTAGAAACCAATCACCTTTTTCTCAATCGCTCCTATAATCCTTTGGGCAAATTCCTTATCGACTTTATACCTTGGTCCTAGAGCCAAGCAATCTTTGTAGAAAAGACTCCTCTTTTCCCATACATAATCCATGCCCTTTTTCTTATCCTCTTCATTGATGTCCTCAAAAGCACCAGCGTTATCCTTATCAAATCGGGATATAAAGCGAAATTCTTTCATTCTATTAGGCATCCTATAAGTGATCCTATCGGTGTTACTTGCAAATCGGATTGCCCCTTCTATCTCATCATATTCTAACTTGGACTCCTCAACAAACGGTTTACCAAACACGACATTGGACAATCGACAATCAATAACATTAGCAAGATCTTCCACAATCATAAAGTCGGTGATAAAAGTGAAATTCCCAACAAAGACATGTAAACCTTTAACTCTCCCGACAAAGTTACAAACTCCACCGGGGTATTTGGGATCTCTTCTAGGTTCAAGTCTTGTTTTCACTATATCATTATAAACATTTGAGGACATAATGTTGATTGGGGATTTAAAGTCAATGTAAGCATTGTCAACGTGTCTATACCCAATCATACATGGTATCTTAGCATTCTTAGGATCGCCTCTCTTTATCTTAGGTTCGATTATAGTAAAAGGAGATCGCGGGTTATCAATAAGATTATTATAATATGCAATCTCCTCCTTAGTGGGGTATAGATTCAAATAATCATTTAGCTTCGGATCTATTTCCCCCTCTTCAAGTTCCTCAACGACATTCACAAAATCATTAGGCCCTAGGTCCTCATTTGAATACAAGGCGGTCACTAGGTCACTAAATGCCTGGTCGAGCTCAACCTTAATCAACCTATTAAGCTCCCTAAGTTCCCTAATCTCACCCTCAAATTGTTCACGTAACACAGCCACTTCTCTAGGGGAAAGGGGTGGATTCGCGTTTTCCATAATGGTCAACGGAATAGTCAATGAATTTAATTTACTAACAAAGGCACAAAGAAAGAGATAGACTAAAGAAAACCTAAAAATAAAAATAAAATCTTACTAGAAAGGAATCTAGCAAGTAGACCTAATAAAAAGAGATTCTAACCTAAACAATAACTATTCCCCGGGCTGCGGCGCCAAAAACTTGATGCGTAGGGATTGCACCAGGCTTTACCTCTCAAGGGATCTCGAGAAGCTTACAATCCCCACCAGGCAGTGTACCTGATCGTTGTAGTATAGTATAGTGACAAGTACCGGGGGATTGATCGTTCAGCTAGGAATAGTGTCGCTAGGATTAGAAAATCTAAATACTAGTTCTAGAGATGAGAGATGATTATTTTTGTATTTTTATATTTTTTAGAAAGCAAGTAAAAATCTCGGGTTTTGAAGGATATGGGCGGAATTAGTTGCTAGTCAATTAACCCAATACTAAAATGCAATCAAAATAAAATACTAGAAATGAAAATAAAACTAAATTAAACTAAGGTTGTGAGCAATAAGTGGAGAAAATGTGTTTACTTAGATTTCACTACTCCCTGGATATCTTTTACACGTTAATTACTTGTTATAGTTGCGTGGATGACGGATTGTATTCCTTAATACCATTCATGGGGTGGCGTACTTAACTCCCCAATCCTATGAGTGCCTACTTCACTCCTATGTTGAGCCGGCTAAGAAGCTCCTAACATGAGATCATTAGAATTTACTCATGCATTAAATACAACCAATAAAACCTAGTACACATTGGTTCATATTTCCTAAGACGTTCAAGCATGTTACCATTTGGAGATCTGCCAGTTTTCTTAAGCCTAACATTGAAATCATTCATCCAATACAACCATAAGCAAGTAATCAACACATAATCAACATCTAGGTTTCATTAGATCTAAGAAAATACAAGATAAATCTAGCCTAGCATGGTGGAATCAAGACAAGCACAAGATATAGACAACCAACACATAGACATATTGATTGAATTAAAAGAACACTTATCTCAATTACACATGTAAGGGTTCAAGGGCTGAAAACCCTTAAAAAACCTGTAAAATTCGTATATGGTTTGGCCTTAGGGTTTCTCCAAACTTGTTCCTCTTAATGAATGAAAATTAGAAAACTATATATAGAAAATTGAGGCTGACGGCGTCAAGAACAACCTTGTGACGCCGTAATCTTTTCCGCCAAAAGAATCCTCGGACTGCCTTGATCTACATCTGACGCCGTCATGTATTAAGTTTTTCCAGGCCGTCACGTATTTAACTCTTGACGCTCTTCCTTGTGACGCCTTCATTTCTGTACTGGGCCGTCATGATTTTTACTCTTGACGCCGTCAGGATAATGCTCTTGACGCCGTCACACACTGTTCCCAGCTTGGAAAATTAAGTCTTTGGCGTTTTCTTCACTTTTATGCTCCAAAAATGTCCGAATTGCTTCCTTTTCCAGATTTCACTCCCAAAGTACCTAAAATCACAAAAGGAACGATTTAGGGCAATATTTGATCAAATAAATTCAATTCCGGGCTTAAATGACCCCCTAAAAGTGGTTCATTTTTCGCCTCATCAGAATCATTATATATGCATCGACTACCAAATTAGTAAATAATATATACATACAAAACATTGTAAATGATTAATGTTGTAAATGATTCATGTTGTAAATAATTATAAACATAGTGAATGATTCATGTTGTAAATAATTGATTAATGATTCATGTTGTAAATAATTATAAACATAGTGATTGATTACTGATTTATGTTGTAAATGATTGATTACTGTTTATATTTAAATTAATAATAACATTGTAAATGATACGTGTTTTATGTTGTAAATGATTGATTACTGATTTATACAAATTCTTTTGTCAGGTGGGCCAAGGAAATCCTTTCTGGTGTCGATGTAATAGAGAATTTATTATAGAACGGAAATCCACGAAAGAAGGTAGTCGGGGCCGACTATATTATGCATGTCCTCTTTCAGTGGTAAATAATTATACGTTTGCTTAGGGGTTTTATGTAAATAATTTGTGTGTTAAAAATACATTTCTTATTATTTTCTTAACATGTAATAGCCAGGTACAACTGACTATGGGTGTCGATACTTCAGTTAGAAAGATGAATTTGAAAGACGGTACTTTAGTCGAGCCTCATCTTCAACGCAGTGCTCAAACTGCATTGCTAAAGATAATGAGTGCGTTGCTAAAGATAATGAGATCAAGCTGTTGAAGACAAGAATAAAGACACTGGAGATGGAGTTAGAATTGGCAAGGAATCCTGAGGATCAAGCTTGTCAGTCGGGTGCAAGGCTACATAATCTTTTAAATGATATGATTAATCTTCATATGTCGTAAATGTTGTTGTTTTTAAATAATATGTTAACGTTGTTGTTTGTAGATGTTGTTATTTTTAAATAATGTGTTAACGTTGTTTGTTCGTGATGTTGTTATTTTTTTAAATAATGTGTTAACGTTGTTGTTTAATTGAATGATAATATTTGTTGTTATAGTCGTTTAATGTGGTAACGTTTAACGTGAAACATAACAAATAAAAAAAAAAAAAACATTACACAAACAAAATACAAACACAAAAAATACTACACAAACTATACAAAAAAAAAAAAAAAAAAAAAAAAAAGAAGCACAAAACGACAAAAAGCGAAAAAAAAAAAAAAAAAAAAAACACAAAAGGACCACTGCCACACTACCCACCATAGACCCGGTTCAACTAACCAACCTCCCCCCGTCTTTATAACCCTCCCCCAACCGGACGGGGTCTACCCCTCCCTAGATTTAGGGAGCCTTTTTGCAGCTTTTGTCCCCCCCCCCCTACTTTTTTGTCTTTTTGCTGTTTTTTTTTCTTTACTTTTTTTTTTTTTTTTTTTTTTTTTTTTTTTTTTTTTTTTTTTTTTTTTTTTAGTTTTTGGGTGTTGAAGACAAGAATAAAGACGCTGGAGATGGAGTTAGAATTGGCAAGAAATTCTGAGGATCACGCTTGTCAGTCGGGTGCAAGGTTACATGATCTTTTAAATGATATGAATAATCTTTATATGTCGTAAATGTTGTTGTTTTTAAATAATATGTTAACGTTGTTGTTCGTAGATGTTGTTGTTTTTAAATAATGTGTTAACATTGTTTGTTCGTGATGTTGTTGTTTTTTTAAATAATGTGTTAACGTTGTTGTTTAATTGAATGATAACATTTGTTGTTATAGTCGTTTAATGTGTAACGTTTAACGTGAAACATAACAAATAAACAAAAAAAAAAAAAAAAAACATTACACAAACAAAATACAAATACAAAAAATACAAACACAAAAAACATTACACAAACTATACAAAAAAAAAAAAAAAAAAAAAGCACGAAACGACAAAAAGGGAAAAAAAAAAAAAAAACACAAAAGGACCACTGCCACCCTATCCACCACAGACCCGGTTCAACTAACCAACCTCCCCCGTCTTTATAACCCTCCCCAAAAAGAAACAACCCTTATTCATATAGTGAGATACAAAACGCACCCAATATTCTTATGTAAAAAAGTAAATGTAAAAAAGTAAAAAATGAGAAAACACAATGATTTTGTTTAACAAAAATGAAAAAGCAGTAGTAGTAGTGAGTCGTACACTGTAGTAAATATTGAATCCATCCCCCGCCTCACTACTTCTTTCTGTCTGTCACTTGTCTCTCTGTGTCTCATCGTTTGAATCTCTACGTTTTCTTTCTCTCTCTCACACACAAATCCCTAATTACTATTTCTTTAATCAAAAATCAAATCCAATCAAATCTCAGATTCAATTCACTTTATTCCGATCCAAATTCACCACAACTGATTGTTTGTTACTAGTGTGAGTCACTTGATTTCTGATTTTAGGTTATCAATTTAATTTCACTTGATTCATTTAATTGCTAGTGTAATTTGGATTTAAAGATCTGATTATTTTTATTGTTTAGTTAGGGTTTAGATGTTTAAATGTGTGATTGTTGTGTAATGTGGTGAATTATTTATTGCGAATCGATACGCGGCGAATGTAGTTATTGCGGTTTTGACTTGACCGAATGGCGGTTTTATTATAATTTAAGAAAAATGTGGAATTAGTACACATTTTACCGGTTGATTAGTAATTGATGCTTTTTTCGGAATTTGTGTATAGTAATTTAAGAAAAATGTAGTTATGTGCAATGTGGCGATTATTGAAAGATTTTATGTTAGGTGTCCCAAAATTTTTGGACTGTAGAAGAAAAATGTAACTATTAGAGGCTTAGAGCCTTGACTTGTCAGAATGACAGTTTTACCGTTTGACTAATATTTATGTAATTTTGTGAATAGTAATCTAAGTTCGGTGTAATTTTGATGTACGTTTCAAGCGAAATATATGTTGGCTGGTTTAGATATTGTTTTATGATTGATCATTAATTTTTGGAATATAAGATCTAGCTAAATTATGCGTTTTTTTTAATCGTTTATGAGTTTAATGTGATTTGATACTTGATTAAATGTTTTGTCGTATTATGTCGTTGAAAGGCCCAATTATTGAATGTAATTACTAGTGTGATCGTATTATGCAATACGGTGATATTATATAGATAAAACAGAACCTGTAGTGATTATCCTTGAAACCTAGGGCTTAACTCTTTTGGTCAATCATGCTACATTTTGACGCGCATTTCGAGCAAGATATATGCTTGTGGTTGAGATATTGTTTGTTAAGAGTTTACTTACCGTATGTTTTGATATACGAGTATCACACCTCTTTGTAATCTGCTACACTTATTCACCAATGATGAACTATAATCAATGAGATAGGTGGAATAAAAACTTATACCGAACTTTAGGTGTTATTGCTGTTGTGGCGCTTGCTGTAGTGGTTGTTGCTAGTAGTTAGGACCACTACAAGCTTCGGTTAACTAAGTAGGTTGTAGGTTTACACCATTTGTGGTTATAGCACTATTCCTTTTTGTTAGTTATTTGTGAGCAAGTTGATCTTGTGGCTAATTATATGCATATATTCTTACCCACCATTGATCTGCAAATAAAGTTATAGAAAGATCGTCATTTCTTTTATGATTTTAGTAGTTGTTGGGGAAATTTGTGATGATTAGTAATCTTTGGATTAAAAGATCTAATTGTATTTTGCGTTTCTGATTTTTGATGTTTTGAGTGCAGTTTAATCCTTGAATAGAGGTTATTAATTTATTATCCTATTTAGGTGGTCAAAATGCCTAGTTACGTGTAAATCATTTTGTACAAGGTGGTGATGTAAAGATGCTATAAAGATGCAATAACACCTGTAGTGATTATCCTTGAAAAGTTATTTCTGTTTAGCTATTGTGTTGGGATTTATCTCTTTTAGTTAACTGGCCAACATTTTGATGGACATTTTGACAAAAGTATTTGCTTGCGATATAGATATGAATAATTCACTGTCGTATGTTTTAATATATGAATATTGCATATGTTTGCATCCCTCTTTGTAATAAGCTCTAGTTAGTTACCAATCAAATCCAGCGACGATGAAATTTTGATCCTATGAATCTTTGGTTGGAATCTGTGAGATAGGTGGAGTATAAATTCTTACTGAACTTTAAGCTTTATCGTTGTCGTGGCACTCGCCGTAGTGGTTGTTGCTAGTAGTTAGGACCAATATAAGTTGTTACCATACAAGGCTGTTGGACCAGTGCACTCGTCCTTATCACACTAGTTCTTTTTGTTCGGTTATATAGTATTAAAATTACCTTCTAGTAGTTATATGCATATAATTGCATCCATCATTTCTCAGCAATATGGGGTAGCATATACTCTTTTCCTGCAGAGTGTATATTTTTTTTTGTGTATATTTTTTCCTGCGGGTATCACAGTCCCACCTTGGTTGTTCCAACTCTGTTACAACATAATCTGGCTCAAGGAAGCTAAGTGTGTGTCCATTAGGAATTTTTATTGTACTTTCTTTTTCACAAAGTGTCTATATACTTATATGGAATTTTAACCTCCCCTTGTTTGTTATTGCAGGTCTATGGTCTTTAAAATATGGGGCCGAACTGAATAATTGTTTGGGTGAATACAGAGCTTAAAAGGTCCTTTGAATAAGAAAATAAGGTTGAGTTGGTAATGTGATTCATCTTTGGATGGACACAGAAGAACCACGTGACGATTTAGGTACCTCAGAGCAAGGGACTTCTAGTAATACATGGTGGCCTTCAGAATTTAGTGATAAATTTGCATCTGTTTCATTGGGACCAAAGAAAGAAGGTCCATCTCATAGAAGATCCATGAGCACCACCACATATGATAGGCTTCTTTCTCAATCTCAATCAGCGTCGCAGGTCCTTTGGAGCACTGGAGTGCTTTCTGATCCTATTCCAAATGGTTTCTACTCGGTCATTCATGTAAGCATTTAAACTTTTATAGTTCTGCTAGGATACCACTATTACAATTTCTGTTGAATTTTTAGGTACTGGATTTCATGCCTTTGGAGATCCCCCATTCCTAAACTTCATATGTATGTTAGTTATAAAGTTCAAGCATGCATGTTGTATATTGTGAAGGATTTGAGTTAATGTTGAATAAGAGACACATGGAAATTAGAGTGACAAACTTTGGGCTTTATATCGTCTACTACAGGGTCTTCTTTGTAGCAAACATGTTTTCATTGATAATAGTGAACTTTACATCAGTTGCAGATGCATCCTTTACAATTCCAGAATGTGAATGGAAGAACCATATTTGAGTATGAGATAACATTTGAATGGTATTCTAAAGCTTATACTTGTCAAATTTATAAACCCATAAAAGTCTCGCCAATATATTATTACTGATTAGAATCTCCACAGCTCAACTTTTGATGATTGGTTACCATAATATGAAGTTGTAAGCTTCACTGATACATATAGTCCTTAATTAAAGCATTTGACGTAATTTCATGTCTAAATGATTTGCTATTTACATTATATTCTTCATTTCTTGATCTTGTTATCTCTGCTAGCTCCAAGGTTCCAAAACTGAACCACCATTTCATTTGTTTGGCAATTCGTAGTGTTCCATTGCATCGAATAAATGTATATTGGTCCACATGTTGCAAATATGGCATCTTTTTTTTCCCTGTTTGAATTTGTGGCTGTGAATCTTGAATGAGAACTTATTTATATACAGTACCGATTCAATAGTTGTACAACTGACTTCCCATTGAATATTTCCAAAACCATTTCGTTGCTGATCATCCCACCTCTTTTCTTGCTTCCTGCATACGTTTCAGCAAAAGTGAAGTCAGCCAAACTCTTTTATCGTTTTTTTTGAATAGTTGCAAAGCTGATTCCTAAACTTTTTCATGTTTGACAAGCTGTGGGATCCCTTGCTTTCTCTTTTGCCAACAAGTTTTAATTTAACACATATCTTTGGCAGAACTTCAGTTAAAAACTATGAATTGCAAGCTCCATTCCTGCTGGTATAGAAAGTACCTCCAAGTAGAAATCATGCATGAGTGTTGAGAATTACATCTATTTTTTGTTGAAATGATGGTAGTTCTTTTAGATGTAGTTTCTTTGCAGCTATTGATCTGTATTATGTTCAGGATAAGAAGCTGAAAGATCTTTTTCATGATATTCCCACATTGGAGGAACTTCACGATTTGGAACTTGAGGGTTTGAGAGCCGATATCATTCTTGTTGATTCCCAAAAAGACAAGAAGCTTTCCATGCTAAAGCAGCTCATTTCCACACTAGTGAAAGGTCTGAACTCAAATCCTGCGGCCATTATTAAAAAGATTGCTGGATTGGTGAGTCCTGCATATTGCTTTGTCTTGTAGTTTGTGTTGATTGAATTAAATTTGCTCCTGTTTATTGGTAGAATTGCTTTACATGAAGATTATTGGTACTGCATGTAAGTTAATACCCCTAAGTGACCAGGATTTTTGAAAGATAGCTGCAAGCTGACTGAAACAGGATTGTAATATAATCGAGACCTTCAAGGAGGCCTAGTCTACCTGTTTGTTTAGTTATCTGATAAATAATTGGGTTTAACATGCCATTGATATAACTAGTCACGTGAATAGACATTTACACATTAGACAAGCTTAGTTGGATGTCAAATAATAATAATGTTGCACTACTAATCTGATGTCACCCCTGTAAGTTTTAGGTTACACGTTTAATTGAGCTTTTTTTCACTTTAATAATTGAGAACAATGTATGAGCTCATATAAAAAAATAGGCCACTTGCGCTTATCTTCATTTCCAGCCCACAGTATGAAGGTTCTTGCTGGCTACCACTCTAGCTGAACAATAAGCCTAATTCACATATAAACAGACCACATGGGGTTTTAATGACTATTAGACCAGCTCCAGCTTAACCACCTAGCATGTCTGGTAACAAATTGAACGTAGCACGAAAGTAAGTAAAATGCTTGAGAGTCCCTTGAGAACTCTTTAACACCGAATCAACCTTTGGTGCACCTTAACCTATGCTTATTACTCTCTCAATTCCATAGTAAGTGCCCGAACTGACGTTTGAAAGTTAAAAACACTTTCAACTTCAAATCTTGTATTGATCTATGTTGTTTAATATATAAAGTTTCAATTACATTACATGGTATAAGAATCACTATTTTATATTTGATTTTGAGAAGTACTATGCTGGCACAAATCCCTGACTTATAAGGGTTATATTAGCACGTGTGAGTTTCTCATTTTTCAAGTTATATTTTATATTTTAAAGCTTAGTTTGTTGTTTATAAAGGTGCATGTTTTGATTATCCATTGCATGTAATTTCTTTTTCAGGTGTCAGATTTCTATAAGAGGCCACAGTTTGATAGCCCAGTTAAAGCTGGACATGATGATGCATCTCATGTGCCGGGGAGTCGAGGTGTCCAGTTGCTGGGGCATATTAAAAATGGTTCATGCCGTCCTCGTGCAATACTGTTTAAAGTTCTTGCTGATACTGTAGGTTTCGAAAGTAGACTGGTAGTGGTAAGATGCGCTAAATTCTGTAAACCTCTATACCCCCACTAATGTATAATAATATCTAGTAGTGTCTTGATACTTTGGTCTTAGGGTGTTTGGATGTGCTATTTGATAGTGATTTTGTATAAATATAATTAAATAATCAGCTGTATTGTAATGAGCTATAGGAGATAGTGTTTGGATGTGCCTCTGTCTTTTGCAGTTTAATACCAGGCTGTTTGGGTGTTTGACAAGTTCTGATTATTTAAGAAATCGGTACATAAATGACCAAATTAGGTGTTTGTTCTTTTTTTTTTCTTTTTTTTTTTTTTTTTTTTTTTTTTTTTTTTTTTTAAATTTATTTAAAGGAAACGCGTCTTGTGACATGAGAGTAAAAAGTCTCAAATTAGGTAATTAGGTTTTATATATTTTACTCTATGAAAGACGTTTAAATAAGAAGATAGTTAAAAGCTAAATTTCTTTATATTGCAAGTACATGTCATAAATGGGATAATCAGTTCCTAAACCTAAATCTGAACACCCCCTTCGTTGATAGTTTCTGGCATGTGAATACAAATAATAGTGACATTCTGAAAGTATGCAGCTCTTTTCCTTATAAATTTTGTGGTTGAATATTTTCAGGGCTTACCTGATGAAGGAGTTGGTGAGTGTATAGATTCATATAAGCATATGTCTGCTGTAGTTGTTCTGAATTCTGTAGAACTACTGGTCGATCTTATGAGATTTCCGGGTCAACTTATACCCCAATCAACAAAAGCTATTTTTATGACCCATATTTCTGGAGCTGGAGAAAGTGATTCTGCCGAAAATGACTCATGTGATTCGCCACTCGAACCAAATAGCCCTCTATATGGGTTTTCGGAGAGGATTGAGAATGATAGGTTGGATGCTTTTAGCATGTTCATGTATTTCTATTAATTTTTCTATCTGCTGCTGAAGTTGTAGAATTTTATATCTATCTTGATGTAATCCTGCAGTTCTGAGAAAGATGACAATCTCCATCATCAACGGAGATTAGAATCATCTTTGAATGTGCCTGGACCTTCATTGAGGAGTAAAATGATGCGTTCTGCTTCATCTATTGATGGAAAATGGAGGTACTCTTTTCTATAATCTTAGGTTTTTAACAAGTTTATTTAATATCGAGATATCATGCTTTGATCTCTGTCTATCTTCATCTATTAAATTGTAATTGGGTTAATGAATTATTGTAGTTTTTATTCGTAGCTCTTATTTTATTGTCCACTATGTATCAGTTTATCCCATAGTGAACCTGATATTGCTGCCACATTTTGGCGAAGGAGTCGGCGGAAGGTGATAAATGAACCAAGGACTGCAAGCTCAAGGTTTCTTTCAGCTCCCATATTTTATGGTCCTTTTTTATGTTATCATAGACAACCTTTCACTGAAAGATAACACCCGCTACTAAGTATAGTATAATATGCATATGGGTTTTTCCTTTCTTTCTGGTGCAGGATAGTTATTTTCATTTACGGTTGTATGATCTCCATGTTTTTTAATAGTTAAACAATAAACATAAAGGAATGACTTGTTTTTATTATTTTGGAAGCCATTCTATTTATTGATTGTACAAAGACAAGGTTTTATATAGTCCATATGGGTAAGATGCCTCTCGACCTTACAGTGTCTAGTTCTTTTAATTAGTGAACGACATGTGGCGCTAAGCATAGTTGTATGATATTAGATGCAATAGTTTAATAAAATCTAAATTTTCTTTGCATTAGTTACATTCACGCGATAAACTTTGTATTTGGAAATGACATAATAATATGATATCCCAAAAAGGTTGCAACCCATTATCTTGTAATGAGACATGTTTCTTTTACATGCCTGCTTCAAATATAATTACAACATGATGGTAAGTCTAGTTTGCTAAGAAGGATTGTTGGAATAGGATATCAAGAAGGCTGAGAAGCTTGTAGCGTACCAGTCAAAGGAACACTAATACAATGTTTGGTCGTTTCCAACATAGACCAACGTAAGTTGACTTGAACAAGAGGAGGGTGCGAGGGGCAATCAGCGTGAGTTGTGGTTTTAGATGCTAGGATATACAACAGTTGGCCCTAGATAAGAGAGTGGTCTAATACAATTTTTTTGGACTTGTTATGAGGCTTCTGATCATAAAATAAAAAAAGCATGTTGCAAACACCACCTTATCATTTAATTTATGATAATGATTTATGCTTGCTACTTAGAATCTGGTAAAGATTAGTTTAAGGTCACGTGATACTTATTTCACACTTAGTTCATCATCCTTAAGCCTGCGATGTTAGTAGTTGGATATCAAACTCCAAGTAGAGCTAGTAGGTTGAACTTCTTATCCGTACTTGCTATCATAAAAAATTAAAGTTTGGATAGCAAACAAAGATCCCTTGAGCCAAACATATCCTTGCCTTATTCAAAGAAAAAAAGTATAAATTGTGCGTAGTTAACTTGATTTTAGTCTTTCTAGATAGTCTTTATTGAAATCTTTCTGTGCTTTAATAGGCTGCTAAAGAACTGTAAAGCATAATAGTAAAGAGATAATTACAAGGGCATATACTTGTGCATTAAAGCATACTGTGCATGTAATGCCCCTAAGTGAAGGATGTATACAAAATTCAAAGGTGAAACCCAAATTTAATTTTGATAAGGAAGCAGTGCATCTACTTGATTTTCCAGTTTTATACTAGTTTTGAGACTTTAGTAAAGACTACTTTAGTTATTGTGTATCTGTATTGGATATTGCAGTCCAGAGCATCCATCTTTTCGAGCACGTGGTCGTTCCATGCTTGGTGGTGATAGGAGATCATTTAGAGACTATCCTGATGAAGTTGGTCCTTCAAGGTTCTTACCACTGCTATATCTGCTGTCGAAATTCTTGACTCTTAATCTTACATGAATTGGACATCTTTTTATGTTTTTTTAATGCTTGTTAATTCCTTATATCGTTGTTGCATTCTGCTGTCATATGATTATATCTTTACCGACCAAGTTGTTATCTAAACTGCATGGTGAGACTTACATCTATAGTACACCAAAAGTTAAGGCTTTATTGTCCTCTAGTTTAGTTTTGGGTAGATATTGACATTTTACTTAGGAATAATTACTTGTTATTATGCCCTTTTCTGCCAAGTGTAACCGTAGATCAGTAGATGCATGGTTCAAGAGACCTGATACTTTATGAAACCAAAGATTACGCAAGATTTGATTGTCCTCTGGTTTTTTTTATGGATATATCATATATGTAGAGTAGACATACTACCAAGGAAGAACCACCAACTTCTTATGTCTTACTGTTTCTTTGTGAAATATATTTTATTGGAAGTCCCTTCCTGTGCACATAACATACAGGTTCAGAACTAGACTCATTAAATAAGAAAAACTAAGTACCTCAGTGTGTCTTCAAAGGTATCTATTCTACTTTGGTATTCTGAAAAAGGCTACTTGAAAGACATATAAAAAATAATTTGCATGGCTAAGTGAATTCCGATCTAACTTTGGAATTTGGTTCAGATATGAAAAACCAACATGTCTATTCAAATAGGATTTTATTGCACAAGACATTGTCATTTAGGTGGTAGAATCCTACTGACTTGGGTCATTGAATACCTGTAGCGGTGTATATTTAGGTAAAGAAGGAAGGCTTGAAATAATAAATAAATCAACAGATGACATTTAATCAAATCTGATTATGTAGCAGGTCAGGTAGTCGTAAGTGTTCTCAGCATATAAGTCGTCAGCAATGCCAATTTCGCAATATAGCAAAGAGCTAAAAACATTAATTTCTTGCTCTGCTGTTGTTATGGAATATTGTTCTACTTGGCAAATTCTTATGTTCACCCTAAGTAAGAGTGAATGTAATACCATTTGTGTGATGGTTTTAAAAAATAAAGCAAGGATTTTCTAAATCAATAAACTAATTTCAGTACTAATATTGTTGATTCTACAGGTCAGACGGGACATCAACGTCCGAACATCGTAGAAATCGACGAAGAAGCATCAGCATTACTCCAGAAATTGGTGATGACATAGTGAGGTTGGTAGTCTTTTATTATTAGCTGGGAACTTATGTTGTTAACCTAAGGTTTTTCTCATACTTATTTCCTATGATACATTATAAGTGGGTGGGTTGGTTTATGGGTCAAAACATGTAGTTTCGTAGTGTTAAAAGAAAAAATTTAGTTACAGAGACACCATGGATTTTTGTTGGTTTTATAAATAGAGGAGTATTAAGAAAAAATATTGATTACTTGTTACATTTCAAAATTTGCATCAACATAAAGTTGGTGAAATATGATAAATTAGCAGTGTTGGACCAGCCTATTTTATTCAGAAAACAAACAATGAATGAATACACAGCAACTTTAAAAAAAGTAAAGATGCAGATATCCCTATAAATTATAGATTTTCTACAAGATCTGTAATTTCTCTTGTGGATGGTGCTTTTCTTCTAATAAAAAATGATATGAAAGCATGCTTAAGGAGTGACAGTTTCTTGAAGGCAACAGACATGATGATTCTTTCTTCTATGACATGCAGAGCTGTACGGGCAATGAATGAAACATTAAAGCAGAATAGACTCTTGAGAGAACAGGTGGAGACTAGGCTGCAGAATACAGATATCAATAAAGATGTATGTGCTTCTGTTTATTTTTTGTGTATAGACTGTGTTGGTACAAATTCTGTATCTATTGTCTTAGGTACATTAATCTATCTAATTTTGCAACAATAATTTCCACGATACAGGTGGAAATAATGCACCCAATAAATTTCAAATATAAATGTTGAAGTTTAGTTTCCATTTAGAGTGTTATCATTATCTTGTTTCTTAAATAAATGCATCTATTAGTTTTATACTTTCATGATAAAATTGTTACCGTGAATCAAAACAAATTTTCATAGTTTTGGAATTACTAATCAGATAGCAACTGATATTAGTTGTTTTCATAATTAACAAATAGGACAAAATATATTTGTTTTTACTTCGGTTTTTATAATAAAAAATATAGTACTTTGTTGTTCCTAGCAATCATATTCTGTCTTGGTCTATCAAATAATTGCATTCTTCATCTAATTAGAAGTATGTTTATATTGTCTTTTCTTACTTTTATTTATTTATTTATTTTTTATTTTGGTATTGTAGTGTTTAGCCACTGTTGACTATTATGGTTAATAATGTGATGTGATGTTGTAGGATGCGGATGACTCATCTTTGTATTCGCTTCAAAGGGAGCATTTGAATTCACAAAAGGCAATGTCATTACCTACATCTCCTCATCAATACAGGCATTCAGCTTCTGGGAGACCTGGTATTCCAGATGGCATGGTTCGTGATGAAACAGTCTCCACTTGGAACAAAATTCTAGAATCACCCATGTTCCAAAATAAGCCTCTATTGCCTTATCAAGAGTGGAATATTGATTTCTCAGAAATTACAGTTGGCACTCGAGTCGGAATTGGTAAGAAACATGTTCTAAATTTATTTTGTCATACATGATACATGTATCTCATTCTAAGTAAAGTTCTTTCATTCGTCCAAGCTTGGCGGCACATATTTGGATTGTCTGGGGGATGTGGGATCACTAGGGTCCCTAGGACTTGAATCCTGCTAGTTTTGTTATACCCTTTTCACATCAAGTTTTCTCTACTTCTCTGATCATTTCTCCTCATTCCAAAGTTGAATGTATTCTATCTTATATCAGCAAAGAAAGATGCGCCTTCGCCATTCTCAAAACTAGTTCCAGATAATAAATATCCTCCAAAAATTTCCACTAGACTTTGCAATTGTAATCCATTTGCTTATGAATGGATTAATTTGGTTGATGTCTTATCTCTAGTGGGTCAAATGAGCTACAAGAAAAATTCAGTTGAGAGTGAAAGGGTCAAATGGGTTGAACGGGCCAAAATTTGCCCAAACTGTTTTTAAATGCATACAGTAATACCTCCTAAATCACGTATGCTAATGTAAAGTTAGATTAATATCCATATATAATCATATTTAACACTATATAGTAATTTCATATTTTAAGAATTTGGACAAAAAGTTTAACTTCTGGAAACCTGACCCGTGCAAAAATTACTCGTTTTGACCTGTTACACAACCTGCCAATTGTACAACCTCTTGTTTCCACCATTATAATGAGCTGACTTCAATCCCGCCGCTAGACTAGCTGTATATAATCTCATGTCCAGGATACCTGCATGCATACACATGTACATAACTGTATACATCATCTGTTTGTACATACTTAAGGTTATTGTATTCAGGATTTTTTGGGGAAGTTTTCCGTGGCATTTGGAATGGAACAGAGGTAGCAATAAAAGTTTTTTTGGAACAAGATCTAACAGCTGAGAACATGGAAGATTTCTGCAATGAAATAACTATTCTCAGGTATATTTGTGGTGGATGATTTTAACAGTCATTTATTTATTTATACTCGTCTAACTCCTCTTCCTTTTCTTCCTTGTGGTTTTTGACAGCCGTCTTCGACATCCGAATGGTATGTAATTCTCCTTTTTTACGTATATATTTTGGTACAGGTGGAAATTGGGCCGGTTGGGTAATAGGTCTGAAATGGTAATTTGTAACCGGGGCTTAAACAGATTGTATCAGGTTGGGTGGGTTATGAACCATTAAAAATACATAATGTGTTAAATTTTGATTTACAAAAATAATATTTAAACAGTTTAATCTAACCTTTTTAAGATTTTGAAGCTTTTTTTTGGGTTACCATACATTTTGGCTAACTAATCATCGGGGTTTGAACCCACCGCCACACAGACTTAAACCGGGTAAAGCCCTCCCTTTTAAGGGAGATTGGCCTTTTGCCACTAGGCGGCTAGGCCACCCCTAGGTGGACTTGTTTGAACTTTGAAGTTTGAACCATCTGATCCATTCCCTTCTCAGTTGAACATGTTTAGCTTTTCTTTTTTGACCCTATACAGTCATACAGATAAATCATAACCCAACTAATAAATGGCTAAACTGTAACCTTTTTTCTATGTTTTGATTTTTGAATAATCGTTGTATAAAAATCTCAAATTGCTCAACCAAGGAATGTTAACTCGACAGTTTAACTACAAATAAAGCCTTAATGGAGAAGGTACTGTCTGTATTTAAGATGCAAATATACTCGTACCTAGAGTTTTAAACACTACTCATGATTCTGTGACTGTGTGTTCTCAGTTGATGCAATTTAGAAAATTTAAAATAAACTGACTAAAATATAATTTGATGAATTGTGCAGTTATACTGTTTCTTGGTGCCTGCACCAGACCTCCACGCTTATCAATGGTCACTGAGTATATGGAGATGGGATCATTGTATTACTTGATTCATTTAAGTGGTCAGAAGAAGAAACTCACCTGGCGTAGAAAACTTAAAATGCTTCGTGATATATGCAGGTTGGTCAGTTATATTGACTTTTCAAATGTCTTTCAAGAGTAGTCTGTCATCATATGGTATTTTATTGCTGTCCACTTAATGTTTGATGTGAAAAAGATAGACAAATGTGGTTTTAGTCTGTGTCCACTTAATATATGACCTCCTTCATCTTATTCGTATTTCTTGCATTTTATGAAGAGGGTTGATGTGCATACACCGGATGAAGATAGCTCATCGTGATATAAAAAGTGCAAATTGCCTGGTGAATAGGCATTGGACTGTAAAAATATGTGATTTTGGGCTCTCAAGAATGATGACCGAATCACCTATGAAAGAAACCTCATCAGCAGGCACTCCTGAATGGATGGCTCCAGAACTTATCAGAAACGAACCTTTCACTGAAAAGTGTGATATTTTCAGTCTTGGAGTCATCATGTGGGAGTTGTGCACTCTCAGTCGGCCCTGGGAAGGTTTGCCGCCTGACCGGGTAAGTTGCATCCACTCATTGCTTAATTTTGATTAGATATATCATATATGGTCATTTAAGGAGGTTATTAAAGCCGGCAAAAGGGCCGGTAGGTCAAAACAGATTCTGGTCAAAATGAGGAATTACTGCCAAATCTTATTTTGGAATATAATGATTTATTTGGTTTAATGCCTAAAAAACTTTGGGAAACTGTGGAGCCGTTTGGCTTGAAGTATAAAAAATTATTCAAATCAAGTCATTTGTAAGTAACCAGGTTGAATTTGCCACATTTAAACGATATTTGGCCATAATCGTGCCCATGCGTATGTTTCAGTTGTGAAAACAGGATTTTTTATATGATAGCTTTGGTAAAAATCATTGTTGTGTATGACCTGTGAAGCAAAATTAAGTATGCTCTCTTTTGTGGAAAGCAAGCTATAGAAATTTACCAGTCTTATGTGTTCTCAAAGGAGCCTAATGTTCAATGTTATGGTGTTCAGGTCGTATATTCTGTTGCCAATGAAGGTTCACGATTGGACATCCCTGAAGGTCCACTCGGCCGGCTAATTGCTGGTAACTGTTCTTCGTCTTATCTGTTCTTGAATGTCTTCACTCTTCTCATAAAACTAAATTGACTAATATTGAAGCTCAATCTTATGGATCAAAATGAATTCAGTCAATAATTTTGTCGATTACAGAATAGGCCAATAGGGTGAGTTGGGTGACAACCTAAAATGGGTTTATTAGGGAGGATAAATTCTGGGAGGTAATTTGTATGCCACCAAAGTTACCTCACACATCACATGGTACAATAAAAGACAAGCCTTGTTGCGTGTGGAGTAATTTTGGTAGTGTACAACTCCTCTCTGGATATTTTGGCCAGGTCAAAACTGGGTGGGTCGGGTTGGCGTTTTTTTCTTTCTTCCCGTAACTGAATTTAAATTGCACCTGCTAATTGTATTATTTCTAACAAAAAGTAAATACAAATTTCTTGAAGTGGAGATTGCCAGTGTTATATTTAACAGGGGCTTATTCTTGCAGATTGCTGGGCAGAACCACATGAGCGACCAAGCTGTGAAGTCATTCTCACTCGTCTACTGGACTGCGAATATGCCCTTTCTTGATCCATATAGATTGTAATGAGACTATCATATATAAGTCAAAAAGGAAAAAAAAGACATAGGAGAGGTTTTACAAAACTTTTATCGGCTCGAGTTCTTGACTTCTGTAGTTCTGTGTAAATCCAGTTTAATTGGAACAAAACACTGGTTACCATTACAATTCTCAATCACAAAACTCTTTCAAGACTTCATAACGTCTTCTGTTATCTTTATCACCGAAAGTTTACTTCAAGTTGGTGGCAAAGTGAAATATGAGTAAATGGTCAAAATGAGTCAGGTTGCCTAGGAATTTCTTTTCGCGATTTTAAGATTTTTCCATAACAAACGTGCCTTGAATGTGAAGCTGTGTACATCAACATAGACCTAATGATTCTTGACCCATTTGACATTATTTTCAGCTAATTCTTTGCTTTGACCTATTGAGATAGATAGCCAGTAAAACATTGTCTAAAATGTCATAACGCGTGCACACCAAGTAGGTTCACCTGTGACCGTTGATTATCTCAACTCACAAGCATGAACAATAAAATTAGAGCATCTGCTAACATACAATTGACAAAACGAAATATTGATAACATAAAATATGGAATATTATTGAACTTGTAAATCATGTATTACATTCAACGCCTTCTTTTGCGTATCTGTTACATCTTATTCTAGACTCATACATAAAAAATTAGAGCATCTGCTAACATACAATTGACACAACGAAATATTGATAACATAAAATATGAAATATTATTGAACTTGTAAATCATGTATTACATTCAACGCCTTCTTTTGCGTATCTGTTACATCTTATTCTAGACTCATACATAAAATCTACTTGTTTTTAGTCCTCAATCTGACGCCTGTTCAATGCATCTTCAAATCGACTACACGAATCTGCTCTCATCTCAGTGCTCATATCGTTCTCAGGTGCTGGATAATAATCTTCTCTAAGCTGAACATCTCTCAGATTTGGAATCCTCAAAAGAAACATCAAAAAGTGCTCATGAGCCGTCCCATGAATAAACAGTTTCCTCAACATAAGACACCCTTGTAACAACCCCGCTGCAGGTAATGACAAACTCCTCTGGTTAACATCTTTATCTTGTGGAGGCCAGTAATCAAGTTCAATTAGGCTCAAATCCCCGATCCCAAACAAATAAAACCGTTCCCATAAGCTCAAATCCATGTGACCCGATGGTGCAGTATGTGCATAACCAGTCGTGTCACCGCAGTCTAATTTCATCTTTGATAGTTTAGGGTAAAACACTAAAGAACTCAACCCGAATTCCCTATGTGCGGGTTTTGGGAGGTACTTGCAATCACCTTCAATTTTGATAGAAATCTCCTCCAAATTGGGACAATTTTCGAGCCCTGATGATAACAATGGTGTCAAGAGCTCACCAACCGGAAACCAAAGAGAGAGATGCTCAAGTTTTTCCCATATTTTCTCTTGAAACCCATTGCTAGAATCATTCAAATCAAAATCAAGTTTCTGTTTTTTCCTCGTATTACCCAACTCATCATCAAAATCATTTTCTGTTTCAATCTTGTGGAGATCATCTAACTCGTCAAAATCATCCCAAATACAATCAATATGAAGCTTACGTATCCGACCCTGGATTGGCTCCAATGCTTTCAAAGATGACTTTGCACCTAAATTCATACAACACGAGATCTTAACTTCAACTAAAGTCCGACTCAAAATACAAACAAAAGTCCTCATTCCTCTACCCGTAATATTCTTACACCCTTGAACTTCAAACTTAGACAGCTTAGAACACCCTCTCGCAATTGCAATCAAACCCATATCAGTCAAATCAGCTACATTCCTGATCGACAACGATTCAAGCCGTTGACACAACGCAACCCCATCTAACTTGGACTCAACCGGCATTGAAATCCCATGAAAATTCCCAATTTTCAAACACTTCAACTTCAAACACTTCGAGTTCAATATCTCCAAAGCAGGGCCACTATCTCTAACATTATGAGAAACATCAAACATAAACTCTTCCAACAACGGAAGCCCGGAAAACATTTCAATCAAAGTGGGAACAGTAACACTTGCATCATCCGTACTAAAACCTTGCGCCTCCGGATCCACTCTAGCGTTCACCAAAGCCAACGGATCCGCAAGACACAAAACCGACAATTTAGGACAATGAACCGGAATCAAACCTAGCGTTTCATCTCCAACAAACCCAAGAAGCCTAGGATTAAACAAACAAACAATATAAAACTTCTTCAAATTCGAACAACATTTCGTGATCTCCTCAACTTCTTCACCTTTAAACCCATCCGTTATCGAAGGATTCATCAGATTCAAACAAGTAAGCCTACTCGCACTAAACGGATAAGTTCTCAACACTATAGGAATATCATCAGTCCAACAATAAAAACTCGACAAATCCAAATCAACTAATTCCCTACAGTTCTCGAAAACCGGAGAAATATCGTCTCCAGGGCCAACCACTGGCCGCTGATGCCATCTGACTAACTTAATCTGGCGGATCAGCGGCCAGTGTGGGGCCAGAACCCTAATAGCATTAGGGTTCCTAGAATATATCACCAGGGACAAAACATTAGGAAACATCTGGCTCAAACGCTGCGCAAAAAGCGCAGGAGGGCCAGGGCCACCCGACAAAAGCGGGTGGCCCCAGGGTGATAATAAAGACAAGTCTAGATGAGTGACAGGTCTAAAACATGAAGGGAGCATAAAAAGGTCACGTGCGTTGCCACGTAGGGTTAAAGAGGTACGTGTGGACCTGTCTAAGGAAACCCATTTATGGGAAACTAAGCTGGCGGCGTTGCGGCTGCGGGTGTTGGAGATGGCGGCGATTATGTTGGAAAGGATGACGTCAGGGAGGTCACTGATTGTTGTGGTGGAGAAGGACATTTTCTCTTTCTTTTTTTAGGTAGGTGTTTCAGTGATGTGTTTTTGTTTATTTTTGTTTGTTGGATGTGAGTTTTATAGGATAGGGTTGTGATGTGAGGATAATATAGTATATTATTTTTATTTTCTTTTTTCAAAATTCTTTTTTTCATTTGTGTAAAGATGAGAATGAGTTGAGCCGTTTGTGAAAATCTTCTGCGAGTTGAGCTTAAACGAGCTTGAGCTTGACTTTAAATTTAAGCTCATTTAATAGTCGAGCTCGAGGCCAAGTTTTATGTGAAAATGATCGATGAGGTTTGCGAGTTTAAATAAGCCTTAGAATTATACACATATATATTGTATATACGTAGAGCTATGAATAAATGAGCCAAAACAAATAAATGAAGTCTAGCCTTGTGTATTTAAATAGTAGCGTTTGATTATTATTATTATTATTATTATTATTATTATTATTATTATTATTATTATTTTAAATTTTATTTCATTTAACGCTCCATAAGTATTAATTGAGTCCATGCTAGTGATTTTTCTCACGAGCCGAGCTCGAGCTAAAAAATACGAGTCCGATTTGGAGACTCTTTCTTTTTTAAAACGAAAACGTATATTTTAACATTTTATAAATATTTATTTTGTGTAGTTTACTTGAGCTAAAAAAAGCCTTTAATAACGGAGTAATGATTTAGAGTATAAGGTATCGTGGCTTGCATGCTCGCCAAATCTTATGTGGATGTATTTTTTGGCAGCCATGATCCCGGGAACCAAATCCCACGCCAATAAACTGGCGAAGGCCAATTGGTACATTTTTTAAATGGGTTTTGTGTGTGAGTGGTCATCTTTGACTATTTCCCAGTCCTTCCTTGCCGTCATATCTTGCATCCCATGGCTTCGTACAAGACAGAGAGAAAAAAAAGAGTTCTACATCTCTCCGAGGCTGGGGGAACAAATGAGAGAGAGAGAGAGAGAGAGAGAGAGAGAGAGAGAGAGAGAGAGAGAGAGAGAGAGAGAGGGGGGTAGGGGTGGGGGGGGGGGGGGGGGGGGCTACGAGACCTCTTACGTTCTTATTTCTGGACTACCCCTCCATCCATTTCCCCTTTTCCGTGTGCCCAAAAGCCCCCTGCCCGTTTTATGAGCCCATTTCCGATTCCCTTACCTCATCTCATGAGAAGCAAGCCCAATGACGGTGTATCGGGTCTTGGAAGACCCGATTCCCATAACAAACCCCACTGACGAGTGTGATCCACTGACGAGTATGATCCACTGACAAAGAACCAAAGTACACTGATGATTCAAAAGGACAATACCAAGGACGAACCAAAAGGGTTGTCACTAGCTGACAAGCTCCACGTCATTATAAAAAGGACGTCCTAGCTATTGGGCTGTACGGACAGGCCCATCAAGCCCATGCTTAATTCTCGGAATAAGTAAGTAGTATAAATAGCCCCAACTATTCACAGTTGATGGCAAGATTTCCTGGAGAGCAATTACTCCGAACCGAACTAGCACTTATACTTTATATTTCATACTTCAATTATATCACCTATACTCATTCTCACACCAGAGCTGGGTCTCGGACTAAACACACGGGGCGAGGCTAACGTGTGTTACTTGTCTTATCACAACTCAAGACTTAGTAGCAGATACGAAG
This sequence comes from Artemisia argyi, assembly GCA_030686995.1. NCBI lineage: Eukaryota > Viridiplantae > Streptophyta > Magnoliopsida > Asterales > Asteraceae > Artemisia > Artemisia argyi. The sequence continues at coordinate 86,720,828 of CM060699.1, forward strand.
TTCCTCGAGGTTCGGAGCACGTCAGTGGATCTCCGAACACCCTTGAAGACCTGGACTTCTCCTCCATATCTTAGGTGCGGATTATTGCATCTACAAACTGGCGCCATCCGTGGGACTGCTATTTCACTCTACCTAGTTAATTGAGCAATGGCTGGTCCAAGCGACAATCTTGATACCCCTCCTACGAAGGAGAATAATACCGAAGGAGGAACAAACACGTCCGGTGTCGATCAACAGGCGTTCATCACTGATAGCATCAAGGCTTTACAAGCGTTGATCAAGCAATCCCAAGAAGGAACGAGTGGCATACGTCCCACCCAACTTGATTTTGAAGAAGATGACATGTCTCGTCCTTTCACAGGAAGTGAATATGTGGATGACAAGTACAAAGACGTGTCTCCTACTTATCGGACAAAGGAAGAAGATCTCAACAAACCTTTCAAAGAAGCACAACTTAAGTCTCCATTCTCCCCACGAATCCTCATGTTCTCAGCACCCAAATGCAAAATGCCTCCACACATCCGAATGTATGATGGGTCGAAGGACCCAGAGGATCACCTTAGCCTCTTCTCCGGAGCTGCTATTAACAATGAATGGCCCATGCCGATATGGTGTCGTATGTTTCAACAAACGTTGGAAGATAGGGCGAGGGGATGGTTTGACAAGCTCCCTAATGGGTGTATTGATGAATGGTTTGAATTGAAGAGAAGGTTCCTCATCCGCTTCTCACAAAGGAAAAAATGCTTTAAGGATCCCACATAGATTCACAAGATCCAAAGGAAGGCAAACGAGACTCTCTCGGCCTTCAAAGAACGATTCATCGAGGAAAGCGGGCGTATTCTCGACGTTCCTGAGATCATGCAGATATGAGCATGTTGAGGCAACATGATCAAGATCTCTTTATGTTTTAATGATGACAAATAAACCATCGAAACACATAAAATAACAAACGTTAGCCAAAATTCCCCGAATCACAAGTCTGCTGCTGGCGCGCCACCCACGCGTCAACGCATGGGTAACGCACCAGGTGTCTGTGAATATCGGGATGAATTTTGAAAGTCAGCTTTTCCCTTACCCGACAAATGTGGATCTTTCAATACAGGTATGAATATGTTATGTGCTTAATTGAGAACACTTGAAACGAGTTTTGGGATTAGAGAGATCCAACTTTTAAAGCACCCATTTACGGGAAAACGCCAACTCATGTTTTCTAACTATCGCCTCTAGCCAAGGCTTTTCTAAACTTAGGGAGTTTATATAATTCACGTAACATCATGTGAAAGCATCCATATGCTCATATCCCGTGCTTACGTCTTCTCTAATCGCGTAACGGGTTTACTCCCTTATTAGTCAAACTAAGTCAAATGTCACTTTGCGTAAACGCATCCTTTCCCACTTGGGTTATGCTTTACATCAAGGCAAAGCACTTAACTTGTTTGAACCAATGTATTAGTTGAGAACGTCGAGTCGTAGAAAGTCACGAGATATGACACTATGGATTCTCGACGTTGTGTTACTTGAACTTATAAGTAACCTATGATTTTCTCAACTCATAATCTTAATTGTCTAAACTTTCTTTTCTTAATGACAATTATATTATTTCTTAATCTTCTCTTAATCTCATTTTTACAAAAGACAACAAAACCAAATTTCCCACAATCCTTCCCAAAATCATTCCCAACATTCTCTTACAATATTCTCTTACACTCTCTTACAAAAGTGTACCTTTGTCCCTTCACATACTCCCACACAATATTCCCTCAAATCTACCAACTTCCCATACAATCCAACTCATTTCTTACACACTCTTGATCTCCACCATCCATTTCAAATAAACACATCTCAACCCTTCATATTTCCCACATGCCAAATAGTTTGAAATTCAAAAAAGGCTCCCTTTGATCTCAACCATTCAATTCAAACTAAAACCATCTCAACCATCCATCCAACCTCCTCTCTATTTCATCACATGTGTTTAATTCTAACCATCAATTTCAAACCAAAATCATCTCAACCCTCCATCTCATTCTTTCCCCCCAAGCAAAGGAATATACCTTTGGAATATCCCTCCTTAACCCAACTCTTTACATCTCAACCATCCAATTCAAACCAACACATCTCAACCATCCATCTTTCCTTCTCTCTATTTCAACACATGCTTTTAATCTCAACCCTCCATTTCAAACCAAAACCATCTCAACCATCCATCTCACCCTTTACCCCCAAGCAAAGGAATATACCTTTGGAATATCCCATGGCATATTTTCTTCTCACTTATGCCATGTGAGGAATATCATTTCTACCCCTTCCAAATTACCCTATCTACACTTTATACCCTTGGTAATTTGCTTTCTCTTTAAACACTTCACAAAACATTTTTCAAATTGGCTATTTGAGTTGGTAAACCTTAGATTGATTAATGTCAAGGTTTAGTGTGAAGTACAATTGGGGGTTTAGCAAGGATAGGTATTTATAAGATCCAAACACCCAACACTTAGGAAAGTTTACAGAAGCCTGGCGCGCTGCCCGCGCGCTGATGCGCGGGTGACGCGCCGGCCTCGGTAAAAATTCCAAAGTTTGGGTTCTTGGTCTATAAATACCACTCTTGCCTCTTGTATTCCTCACCCCTTGCCATTATTCTTTCTCTCTACATTCTTTCTCTCTAACCACTCTCAAATCTCTCTATCTCTAATCTTGTGTTCTTAATTTTCACACTAACATCTTTGAAAGAACACATATCTTTGCAAGGGAAGAATCACAAGAACTTAATCCACTCTTGTGATTGTGTCAAGGGTCTTCTTATCTTTACCCTTTCTATTACAATCGAGTCTCTAGGTTAGGTTAGGGCTTGATTAAACAATCAAACATTTATTCTTTCAATTTGGTTGTAAGGGAAGTCTTGTGACTTGGTGACCAAGCCTAGATCATTGGGGATCTAGTTGGGGTTTGATACTTCTGGGTGGAAGTTTTGGTTGTGGTCTTTGTCACCTTGTGTAAGTCGAATCACGAGATTCTTTAGGGTGGTTTCCGAGGGCGGAATACCGTTGGGGGTAGCTCTTCTTTGTGAGCACCGATCTTTGTGCATATCGGTGGAGTGAAGTTGTAACGGTCTGTAATCCACAGAAAGGATTATACTAGAGTAATAGTATCGGTGTCATGGATTCGCAACTGGACGTACGGATGGTATAAACCCCCCATCTCGAACCAGTATATATCGTTGTGTTCTTACTTGCTTTATATACTTTGGTTTTGTTAGTGGTTGTTGGATTATTGTACAACTACTTGATGTTCTCTTTGGCTTAAAGCTTTTAAACATCTAAAAAGCCGAAGAAACCATATTCACCCCCCTCTACGGTTCTTCAATTGGTATCAGAGCGGTATACTCAAGTTTTTGAGCATTAAAACCTTCCCGAGAAGTCATTTTAAGTCAAAAACTTCTTTCCCAAAAATCTAAAAACCTAACTAAGATTTTTGGCAAAGTAGAGTATAGATCCATGGCTCAAGAGAACTATGTTGAGGGGTGCTCTATGCAAAGACCACCTTTGCTAAAGACCAATGGGTTTTGTTTTTGGAAAACCCGGTTTGAGACTTATGTTAGGTCAAAAGATCTTGATTTATGGGAAATTATTCAAAATGGCAACTTTATGTTCATGGTGGAAGACCCCGAAACAATGTTGTTAGTGGAAAAGCCCAACTCGGATCTAAAAGATGATGAGAGGAGAAAGCTTGGTAAGAATGATGAAGCCAAGATGTTAATCTACAATGCTTTACCTCGAAGGGAGTTCGAGAGAGTTCATATATGCAAGACCGCCAAGGAGATTTGGCATTCACTCATCATCACACATCAAGGTAACTCACAAGTCAAAGATTGCAAGATCGACTTACTCATCCAACAATATGAGAAGTTTGCGATCTCGGATGAAGAGACCATTGACAATGGTTACATACGGTTCAATGCTATTATCACAAGCCTCACGACTCTAGATCCTAGCTTTTACAACAAGAACCATGTGAGAAAGTTTCTTCGAGCTCTTCCGGTTAAGTGGAGGTCAAAGGTGACGGCTATTGAAGAAGCCAAGAACTTGGCGGAACTTCCTCTTGACGAGCTAATCGGCAACCTCAAAGTGTATGAAATGATTTTAGAAAACGACAAAGTTGTTTCTAAAGAAAAGAAGAAAGAGGTTAAGTCACTAGCCCTCAAAGCTAAAGTCACTAGGGAACAAACTAGTGATGATAATGATGAAGGAAGTAATGAAGACGATGAAGAGCTCAACCTTATAGCAAGGAACTTTAGGAAGTTCTTTAGACGAGAAGGTAACCCTAGGCATGGTAATCGGTTTGATAACCAAGGTGATAGTAATGGTAGAAAGGTTGGAAGAGATCGTGGCTATAATAATAAAGGTGGTGGAAGCTCAAGGCACGAACGCGAGTGCTACAATTGTGGAGGCAAGAATCACTTTATAAGTGAATGTCCAAAGCCTAAAGAAAATAGGGCATTCGTCGGCGGAGCTTGGAGTGATAGTGAAGACGGGGATCATTCGGAAAGGAATGCAACGTGTCTCATGGCGTTTGAAACTCAAGAGATATCTCCGAACTCTTCTACTTCTAATAAAGATTTAAATATTCGTAATTTGCAAAAAGAGAATGAGGAATTTTTTAAAACTATTGAAAAACTTGTTGAGGAGAAACACTCTCTTAATGACAAGGTGTTTGAACTTGAACGAGAAGTAAAGAGACTTACTCAACGCAAAGAAGTGGTTGAACCTTGCACAAGTTGTGAAAAACTTGTACATGAGGTTAACTCTTTGAATGGCAAAGTATCCAAACTTCAAAAGGAGTCATTAAGTTTTTCTAAATTTAAGAAAAGTAGCAATGATTTGGATGACATGTTAAGTCAACAAAAATTGTCCCAAGATAAGGAAGGTCTTGGATTTTCAAAAATCGAGAAAGCCATTTCCGTAAGTTTAAGCAAACCAATAATGTTTGTAAAAGAAAGAAAAAATGAAAAACAAAATGCTTTGTCTAATGTTCTTGTTAGACCAATTGTTCCTCAAACTCCTTTTGCAAATACTCGAGGTACTCAAACACCCTTTACAAGAAGAGAAACCCCAAAACAATTTTACAACCCGGTTTCACGTAATGGACTTGGATACACACAAGCTCGAGTCGACCATAAACCTATCTTGCCCACACCAAATATGAAACCGTCATATAGCCAAAGACATTCCTATCAAAAGAATCAATCATCGTCAAGAAGAAACTTTAAAAAAAATCAAAGACCTTCACATCATGAATATAACTCACACCAAAGGAGAGAAAACTCCTACCCAAACCAAAGATTTTTTAGACCACACAATCATCAAAACTTTGGACCAAGATTTTAAAACCAAAGTAATTCTTTAAACAACCCTTGGTCTATGTTTTCAAACTATGGTCTTGAAACACTAAGTATCTTGCTTCATGACCCAAGGATGTTCAACTTGAGAGTGCTTTATGCTAACAACAATGGACCCAACAAACATTGGGGACCATGTTTTTGAGTTATATGTTTGTTAGGTATAGGCTTGGACCGATCTTTTAGATTGTTGAAAGTGGTTGTTCCAAGCACATGACGTTGTAGAAGATTGTTTACTTCATAAGGAGCATGATGGTGTACATAAGTAAACTTTGAGGAAGGTCGTCGGTAGTCTAAACATCAATGGTGAATCTTTTTCTCGTGGTCATGAAACAAAAATCATCCATTAAAGTCGAGCTAAGTTCTTCCTTATGCTTATGAATCTTTATGTGCCTTAAGTGTTAGTTGTTAAAAATGCTATGTGTTTAGGAAATATAGTTATGTGCTTAAAACTTGCATAACTTGAACACATCATAATCTAAGTCCTAGATCTTTAAGAACATCTAAAAACAATCAACAACTAAACCCAAAAGAAGAAATTAAGTTTTAAAAGTTGCTTTAGTATTTTGATTATAATTTCTTCATCCGAACTCCGATTTAGTTGATTCAAAAGGCCACGGAAAGAGAAAAAGGAGATCTACATGATGAGAGTAATTTGGGGTCTATTCCTGGCGCGTTGACGCGTGGGTGACGCGCCAGCCGCGGTAAAGTTTTGCAAAATTTTTGAAAAACTTTCGTTTTGAGTTCATGAGTCTTAAAACTTGTTTTACACACTCCATTGGAACCCTATTAAGTCTTTCTAAACATAAAACAAGTCAAGAAATAATTAGAAATAGGAAAACAATCTTTTAAACTGAAGTAAGATGTCTAGTTGGTCGTTTGAAAGGTCCTTTTGTGTGCTCTTAGAGCGTTTGTGCTTATGTGACTAGGACTTATGTGAAGGCATGAAAGGAAATACAAATAAATGTTTTCCGAGAGGAAAGATATCTATCAATGCATTATTCAAACGATGGATGATAATATCTTAGAGTTTACATGTCCATACTATGTGCTATGAACAAGAAGTTTGACACAAAACATCCTACTACACTTGTTAGGTTTTGAAGTCATTTGTGTCGAATTATCAAGACTAGATAAAATTTCGGATCACAATTCATACTTGTGTTGAAGATTTTATATCTACTTCTACTTGTTCAATTTATGTGAAAATTGCATGCTTTGTGTTTTTAGGGTAGAAAAGAAAAGATAAACATCTATGCAAACATACAAACTATTTACATAGTTGAAGAGAATTCCCATGGATTGAATTCGGTATTGTTGGAAATTATACTAACAGTTACCACGGCTAAGTGAAGATGTTACAACTGCTGAAGATTGTACTTGCAGTGGAAACTCATTACAACTGCAAGAACATATATTACCACTGCTGATTAGATAACTGTTAGAAAACGTGTTTAGATAAATATAGAATAGATCTTGTGTATATCTTATTCTATTAGCATTATACTTATCTTGTAGAAGAGGACCCCTTGTGCTATAAAAGGAGATCCTAGGTTAAAGGTTAGATATACGATACTAGAGCTTCAAGGTGTAACCCTAGTGATATCAAGATCACTCGTATTATTATTATTAATAATATTGGAGCTAATCGTTTGTTACTTACATTGTTCTTATTCATATACAACTGTTTCACTTACAATCAAACTTCTAAGTGTTACTAAGTAAATTCCGCATACTTAGTGATATAACTCAAAGTATCAATCTAACACAGTTCAAGGTGTGTAGATCCATCAAGTGGTATCAGAGCCAGGCTTTGATACTTTGATTTAGAAGACTCTAGTTCACTCAGAAGAATCAATGGAGACAGAAACCACTAACTCAAACATTGCTGCTAAGCTTCCAAAGCTTAAGTTGAATGACTTTGAGATGTGGAGGCTAATGATCGAACAATTCTTTATGGTCCAAGACTACACACTCTGGGAGATCATTATGGTTGGAAATTCTTTCAAACCAAGTTCTACTTCAGAGATGGTTGGTGGCAAGGAAGTAATTAAGGTCAACGCTGGACCTGTTACTAATGATGAAAGACTTCAGATGAAGAATGATCTGAAGGCCAGAGGTTTGTTGCTGATGACACTTCCCAGAGACCAAGTTCTAGCATTCAGCAAGTACAAGACTGCAAAGACTCTTTTTGAGGAGATCTGTAATGTTTTTGGTGGTAATGATTCCACCAAGAAGACTCAAAAGACCCTGCTGAAGCAGACTTATGAAAACTTTGGTTCAACAAGTAATGAATCTATTGATAGCATCTTCACAAGGCTACAAAAGATTGTTACTCAACTCACTGTTTTTGGAATTGAGGTTGAAAGGGAAGACCTCAATCTAAAGTTCTTAAGAAGCTTACCCTCTGAGTTTGGTACCAATGTTGCTGTGTGGGAAGATAAGCCAGATTTGGAGACCATGAAACTTAATGATTTGTACAATAACTTCAAGGTTATTGAACAAAGATTGAAGAAAGCTGGCAAATTAAGCTCAAGTTCAGGAAGTGTAGCACTCATATCATCATCTCTTGATGATAGTAGTTCAGATGAAGAAAGTGATAGTGATGATGACAGTGCTAATATTGTTGTTTCCACTGGTAGTGGAAGTGTTTCCACTGGTAGCTCAAATAGACAAATTGTAGGACTTAGTGATACTACTTTTTATGCCTTTATATCAAGTCAAGTGGGTGGTTCAATTCTCAATCATGAGGATTTGGATCAAATTGATGAGGATGATATGGAGGAGATGGACATTAAATGGCAAGTGGCATTACTAAGCTTAAGGACAAAGAAGTTTTGGAAGAAGACTGGAAGAAAGATAAACATCAGTGGCAATGAAACAGTAGGTTTTGACAAAAAGAAGGTGGAGTGCTATAATTGTCATAAGAAGGGGCACTTTGCCAGGGAGTGCAGGAAGCCAAGGAAATCTGACAACAGGTCAACTTGGTATAAGCAGGACAAGAAGAAGGAACCTACTACTGATGAGCCAAAGGGGCTATTGGCTATTGATGGAGTGAGCTTTGATTGGAGCTTTATGACTAAGGATGAGGAAGATGATTCAGAGTCTGCAATGGTTGCTACAGAGCTTGCTCTAATGGCTTTTTCTGACTCTGAGGTACAAATTAATAATGCTTGTTCTAAATCTTGTAAGGCCTTAAAAGAATATGAGAAAATTAAAGCACAATATGATGAACAATTGCTAGAGTTAAATCATACTAATTATAACTTAGCAAATCATAAAAGAGGCCTAGGTGTTTTAGAAACTCAATTAGAGCATTACAGGGCAAATGAATCTAAGTTCAATGATGATATTGCAGTGTTGAAAAGAGACTTAGATTATCAGGTTGCTGTAAACAAGGTTCTTAGGGAAGAACTAGAAAAAGTTAAGTTGGCTAGTGAGAATATAAAGATAACTTGCAATACACTAGAACACCAATCCAAGTGTATTGACAAAATTTGGGAAGCCCAAGTTGTGAACAAAGCCAAATCAGGAGTTGGATACAAATCTGTTCCACCACCTCTAAGAGGTGTTCTATCACCTCCTGGCATTGACTTAGCTCACACAGGTTTAGAAGAATTCCAGGAACCACCTATGACCTATGGACCAAAGTTTGTTAAACCAGTTGTTATTGAAAAGGTTCAGGTTGAGGTTGATACATTTGATAGTGCTAGTGACTCATCTCTTAAAGATGAAAATTTGAATGTTGAGTCTAAACCTAGTGTTCATGAGAATGTTAAAGTGGAGGTTAAAAAGTGTATTCCTGATGTTGTCAAAGAGAAGCCTAGGTCACAACCTAATTTCACTAGGCCCACTACTAGATATGCAGAGATGTACAGAAGTAGGTCACCAACTCCTAGAGGTAATATGAGGAGTTGGAATCATGTTAAATCTAGGCAATTTGGTAGTGATTTTGTGTTCAATAACAAACCCTGTCATATATGTGGTAGCTTTGACCATTTGTCTTATAGTTGTACCTACCACTTGGGTAGAAGGGATGTGTTTGGGAATACTAGGGTGAATGGACACAATGCTAATAACTTAACTCACCCAAATCCACTTAGCAAGATGATTCCCAGGTCTGTTTTGCTTCACTCTGGCATAAAACCAATTTCCACTGCTAGACCAGCAGTTACCACTGCCAGCAATAAAAACAGAGTTTACCCTAAGTCCCCTGTTACAAATTTTGTTAAATCTAATCAAACAGGGAAAAAGACCAATTTTGAAAAGAAAGTTAACAATAATCGCAAGTGGGTACCCAAAATTTCAAAACTAGCAGTTTCCACTGCTAAGCCAGCAGTTTCCACTGCTAAGCCAGCAGTTACCACTGCAAGGCCAAAGGTTACCACTGGTGGGTCTGTTAACAAGAAAAGGGTAAATATGGGAAATGCTGTTAAGGCCTCAGCACGTTGGGAATGGAAACCAAAAGGAACCATCACCTCAAACAATCCCAATGGTGTATCAATGACCTTTGATAGATATAATTATATTGATACATGAGGCAGATCCAAGTCATTTGTGGCTTGGGTCCCCAAAAGGAACCAATTCCTTTATTTTGTGTGCAGGAACATTCAAAGACTACAAATGATCAAGGATACTCAGACAGTGGATGTTCCAGGCATATGACTGGCAATAAGTCCTATCTTTCAGACTTTCAACCTTATGATGGACAATTTGTCAGCTTTGGAGGAGGAATTAGTGGCAAAGTTTCTGGCAAAGGAACAATCAAGGCTGGAAACATTGACTTTGAAGATGTGCAGTATGTGAAAGAACTCAAGTACAACCTTTTTAGTGTGTCACAGATGTGTGACAAGAAGCATAGAGTTCTATTCACAGAAGATGAATGCTATATCTTATCTAAGGATTATAAGCTCCCTGATGAAAGTGATATTTTGCTTAAAATCCCTAGAAAAGGAAATTTGTATAGCATTGACATGAAGAACATAGTGGCTAATAATGATGTTACTTGCTTGCTTGCAAAAGCCACTTTGGATGAATCAATGCTTTGGCACAGAAGACTTGGTCATGTCAACTTCAAGACCATCAACAAGATTGTGAAAGATGGACTTGTCAGAGGTCTACCAGAGAAAAGATTTGAAAATGACCAAACTTGTGTTTCCTGTCTCAAAGGTAAGCAACATAGAGCTTCATGCAAGACCAAAGCATTCAATTCTATTGATCATCCACTCTTTATGCTGCATATGGACTTGTTTGGTCCTACTTCTGTGAGCAGCATCAATTTGAAGAAGTATTGTCTTGTTGTGACTGATGATTTTAGTAGATTCACATGGGTTTTCTTTTTAAGAACCAAGGATGAAACCACTGGCATCCTTAAGACATTCATTACTGAAGTTGAAAATCAATTTGAAAAGAAAATAAAGATCATCAGGTGTGACAATGGGACAGAGTTCAAGAATAAAGTTATGGATGATTTCTGCAGAGACAAAGGTATTAAAAGAGAATTTAGTGTTGCAAGAACTCCTCAACAAAATGGAGTTGCAGAAAGAAGAAACAGAACACTAATTGAGGCTGCTAGAACCATGTTAGCTGATTCCAAGCTTCCAGTGACTTTTTGGGCTGAAGCAGTTAACACTGCTTGTTACATTCAGAACAGGGTTTTAGTGGTCAAAACAAAGAACAAGACACCTTATGAGTTATTCAGAGGAAGACCTCCTACTTTGGAGTTTATGAGGCCATTTGGGTGTCATGTTACTATTCTCAATACCATTGATCATCTGGGTAAATTTGAAGAAAAGTCTGATGAAGGCTTCTTTGTTGGATACTCCATGGTTAGCAAGGCTTTTAGAGTCTATAACTTAAGAACCAAGAAGATAGAAGAGAATCTGCATGTTGAGTTTCTTGAAAATAAAGCAAACATGGCAGGTTCAGGACCAGATTGGCTATTTGATCTTGAAACATTATCCAATACAATGAATTATGTACCTCTTACTTCAAGTACTGGAGACAAAGATGTTGAAGAATCAGAAGAATTCATTGATGAAGATGAAGCTTGTAAAGATGATGAAGATCAAATTGTTATGCCACTTTGGGACTTTGTTGATAATTCTGAAAAGACAAGTGATGCAGATGGTGTGAATTTTGATGAATTGAATAAAGAAATTCCTACTAGCAGTGGTAACTCAATTCCCACTGCTATACCAGAAGTTTCCACTGACAGCCCAAATGTGGAACATACTTCTCAGGAATCACCAAGTGATGATGTAGAGATTACAAACATGCCTACAACATATGATATTCCTAGCACATCACAGACTTCAATTTTCAAAGTGCATCCACTTGATAATGTTATTGGTGAACTTCAATTAGGTGTAAAGACTAGAAGACAGACAAAGAAAGATGATATTCATGGGTTCATAAGTGAAGTGTATGAGTCCAAGAAACATAGTAAGAAGAATGAGTGTTTGTTTTTCTGTTTTCTCTCACAAGTGGAGCCTAAAAATGTCTATATGGCTCTAGGAGAATCTAGCTGGGTTGAAGCAATGCAAGAAGAGTTGCTGCAGTTTAAACTTCAAAAGGTTTGGGTTCTTTGTGACTTGCCTGATGGTATGAAGGTCATTGGTACTAAATGGGTTTTCAGAAACAAGAAAGATGAAAAAGGTATTGTAATCAGGAACAAAGCTAGATTGGTTGCTCAAGGATACACTCAAGAGGAGGGTATTGATTATGAAGAAGTTTTTGCTCCTGTTGCAAGGATTGAGGCTATTAGATTGTTTTTAGCCTATGCATCATTTATGGGCTTTACTGTCTATCAAATGGATGTTAAGAGTGCCTTTCTGTATGGTACTATTGATGAGGAGGTATATGTCTCTCAACCTCCAGGCTTTGAAGATCCTCACCACCCAAATAAAGTGTATAAAGTAGTTAAGGCTCTTTATGGCTTACATCAGGCTCCAAGGAAGTGGTATGAAACCTTAGCTACTTATTTGTTGAATAATGGGTTTCATTGAGGCAAAATTGATCAAACTTTGTTCATCAAGAAAGACAAGGGTGATATTCTACTTGTTCAAGTATATGTTGATGATATTATCTTTGGGTCTACTAAACAAGAGATGTGCAAAGAGTTTGAGAAGCTGGTGAAAGATGAATTTCAAATGAGTTCTATGGGAGAACTTACATTCTTTTTGAGGCTGCAAGTACAACAGAGTAAAGAAGGCATCTTTATCGGTCAAGACAAATATGTGGCTGAGATCATTAGGAAGTTCAAGTTTACTGATGCAAAACCTTCAAATACCCCTGCTGACAAGACCACTCATCTATTGTTGAAGAATGCTAGTGGTGCTAATGTTGATGTTCACACTTACAGATCTATGATTGGTTCTTTGATGTATCTTACTTCATCAAGGCCAGACATTATGTTTGCTGTATGTGCTTATGCAAGATTTCTAGTGACTCCAAAGACATCACATATGACAGCAGTGGAAAAGATTTTTAGGTACTTGAAGACTTATCCTAATCTAGGATTATGGTATCCAAGAGAATCTCCCATGGAATTGATCACATACTCAGATAGTGACTATGCTGGTGCAAGTTTGGATAGAAGATCAACTACTGGAGGATGTCAATTTCTTGGATGTAGATTGGTGTCATGGCAGTGCAAGAAGCAAACTATGGTTGCTACCTCAACCACTGAAGCAGAATATGTAGCAGCTGCTAGTTGTTGTGCTCAGATCCTATGGCTTCAGAATCAACTATTGGATTATGGGTACAATTTCATGAACACCATTATCTATATAGACAATAGTAGTACCATATGCATTATTAAAACTCCTGTGCAACACACTAAAACTAAACATATTGAAATTAGACATCACTTTATAACAGATTGTTTGAGAAAAAAGCTTATTAATGTTGTCAAAATCCATACTGATGACAATTATGCTGATTTATTAACAAAAGGGCTTGATGTGGGTAGATTTCAATACTTGGTAACAGGTATTGGAATGATAAATCCATAAATCTTTGTTGTCTAATACTTTTCAGTGTTGCAGGATAGTTATTAGGTACTAGTATTGTTTGTATTGTATGTATGGTTTTCTACTAACTTGTATGCAGAGTTATCAAGAGTACAGTGGAAATAATCATACAACAGTGGAAAGATTGGTGATAAAAGGAATAAGAAAGAGTACTTTTATTAATATTATAGAAAGTACATCACAACCATTCAGACAACATTGTCACCAAAACAGAAAACCATCACAAGACATAACCCTACAACCTAACACCTACTCTATAGGTTTCTTTCCCTTTCCCTCATAATCATGCTTGCCTTTGGAAGCTTTCTTTCTTTTGTCATCAAAAGAAAGTTGTTTCCTTGGACAAGCAAGTCCCAGAACTTGCTTGGGAGGCCTTGGTGCTTGGGTAGGCTTCTCAACAGCAGGCCACTTCATATTGCTTATGGCAGTCTTCAATGCTGTAGTTAGGGCCTTTGGAAGTTCTTTGGAAAGGTTGAAGGTTGGATCATTGTCATCATCAGAGGAAGAACTGGTATAGAACTCCAAGGATGGAGCAGGAGAAGCTTCAGTCTTTTTGGATGTCATGTTAGATGCAGTGGATGTGGTTGCACTTGGTGGAAAGTAATCACTCCATCCTGTAGAATATTCATCTGAGTTTGAACAATAGCTGATTTCTTCATCAAATGAATCATCAGAAGATATGTAGACTAATGGAAACCAGCTCATTGTGTTGATTAAGGGTTTATGTTATTGAAGATGTTTGTTGATGAGAGATAAAGGTTTTGAGCCCCCTTTTATAGGCAAAGTCAAGGTCGAATTCTAATTAATGAAGAATATTTACTCTTACCTGTTTTGGTAGGTTGGAGGAGTAAATTTGGTTATTATCGGGTTGACTTTTGGAAGATATTTTTGTGAATAGTAACTTGGTTAAAAAGTTACTTTGGGTTAAAATTTTATGGGTTAAGTTGAGTGTTATTTTGTTTTGCAGTTTACAACTCATATTATTGGAGTCATTGGAGTTATAAGGTGTGTATCATAGACACACAACAAATGGTTATTGATTCACCATGTCTAATCCACATAAGAATCAACTAGTCCAGAGCAAACGGCTCCTGGTAAAGACTTATCAAATCCGTTTATGGTTGATAGTTTACCAAAAACTATATGGTTATCAACTCACCATACTCCAAGTGATCAAGAGTTGGCTAGTCCATAGCAAACGGCTAATGGTAAAGACATATCAAATCCGTTGATAGCTGGTAGTTTGCTAAAAACTATGATAAGAGCAGCTAATTTTCATGTTTTCTTTACCACTGCTCTTTGATATGTTGTGAAAATTTTACCACTGCTAGTTCATTAGTTACCACTGCTAGAGTAATTTTTCCACTGATGAACTAGCCGTTACAACTGTTGTGTCAGTAATCTATTTTTTACTAGCCGTTGTAAATATAACCGTCTTTCCTTATTAATAGGGTAAAACTTTTTGTGAATTATCTACTTACTTATTATAATTTATTCTTTTCCAAAGATAATTCACATTGCGCAACCTCCTCAAACCCTATTAGTATAAATTGATCTACATACAGCTTGATTTTTATCTTGATTACTAACACTTTTATTCTCTTTTTCACAAATATCATGGCGATTCTAAAATTTGTCGAGGAGCACAACCAAGTGGCCTACCTACAAAAGTCAAACGAGAAGAGTGGCCTTGTTTTTCATCAGATTGTGGATTTTCTAAACACAACTCATATAAGGTATGCCTTAACTATTAATCCCACAATCTATGTCTCTCATATCAAATAGTTCTGGAACACTGTGGAGTCTATAACTCTTGAACAGGGAGACACACATGAATCTGTGGATGCTCTAAGAGCCACAATGGATGGGGTAACTATTGATGTTATTGAGTCATCCTTGAGGAGAATTCTCCAATTGGATGATCTCAATGGTATCATCATATTACCTAATTCAGAAATTTTCACTAATATTGCTTTATGGGGTATGATACATCTGAACAAAAAGTAACTTTCAGAAAATGATGTTTTTGTCCCCATTGGAGATTTTTAATTCACACTCTTTTACATTGCCTAAGTCCTAAGAAAACATCTTATGAGCAATTTGCATCAACCATGGCTTATCCTTTGGTTTGTTTGGCAACTGATAGGACTTTCAATTTTTCAAAGTTTATTTTCAATAATATGAAAGGCAATGTAAAGAGTCCATATAAATTTTTGATGTATCCAAGGTTTGTACAAGCAGTGTTAAATGAGTTTCAACTGCAACCTCACAATAGAATTTACGAGCCTTCATGTCTTAAGCCAAAAGTTTTTCAAAACATGAGTAAGGCTTCAGATCTTTGGAATGGGGAGGTTCATCCACTTTTTCCTCAAATGCTTGCTAAAATTGCTCAAGTACAGGGTGAAGATGCAACCATCCCAGTTGTATCCCATAACACACCCACTCTTGTTGTTCCACCAATTCACCATACCCCTGCTGTAACTCACACTTATGAGAGAAGGCATAAACAGCCAACTTCTCTCATCTCAACATTGCATGTTGCTGAACCATTTGGTTTAGGGACAAGCAGTGGTGGTTCAAGGCTTAATCCTAGTCCAACTATGGAAGAGCCTGAATCCATGCCTCATGATTCACCTCTCCCAACAGGTAATACAGTTGGAAGTGATGAAGGCAGTGTGCAACTACCTGAATTGATGGACATTTGTACCAAATTAGTCAAGCAGGTTCAAGCTCTGGAGAAAGATCTGGCACAGACCAAAGTACAACATACCACAGAGTTGATTCAATTGAAGGCTAAGATTCAAAGATTGCACAATGAAGTTGAGCATCTCAAGAAGAAAAGACCTGCTAAAGTTGTGTTATCTTCATCATCTTCACCTCAGGATGAATTTTCTGCAAGTTCTACTAAAGATTTGGGAGATTCTTCCAAACAGGGGAGGAAATCAGATGCAGAGTTTAAGGAGAGGAGTACTAATTTTGAAAAAGAGTTTGCTGAGCTCCCTGATTCTGACAATGCTCAAGCAAAGGAAGATGCAGCTGAGACTAAGGGGAGGAAATTAGATTCAGAAGATATGGATGCTGATGCTGGTTTTCACTTTGATGATATAGTTGGAACTACTCAACCAATTTCCACTGAAGCAGAACAAGTTCCCACTGATCAAACAATTTCCACTGCAAGTGAAAAAGTTCCCACTGCAACTCAATTTGTTACCACTGCAGAGGAAGAAGCTGCCAAAATAAGATCAGTTAAAGGTAAAGCAATTGTGACTGATTTAGAACAAGAGCAAATAAGAAAGATTTCTAAGAAAGATCAAGCTCAGATTGACTTTGATGCAAGAATGGCAGAGCAAGAGCAAGCAGCAGAGAATGAAAGGAAAAGAAAGCTAGAGGAAGATGAAGTTGCTAGTTTTATGGAAGTAAAGAGGTTGGATAAACTTGAAGCTGTAATGGAAGAACCAATTTCAAGTGTTTCACCAACTGTCATTCATGAGAAACCTCCTTTGTTCACTTATGTGCCTACAGAAGAAGAGATTGACTACTTGATTAACAATGATCAAATAATCAGGAAGAAGGCCATTGAACTTATTGCAAATACAACCTTGAATGAAGAACAAAAGTCTGCTCAACTTAAAGATTTCATTCAAATGAAGAATCTGCAGGCTCTTGATGAAATCATTGGGGATGTTAGAAAAGGTCAAAAGAAGCCAAGGAAACTTACAAAGGCACAGATCATTGCTGAGATGAAGACTTTTTGTTGCCATGTTGGTAATATGAAGATGGCTCAATTCAAAGGAATGTCACATGATCAAATTGAAGGTATTTACTACAGAATCAAAAGACAAGATAGTAAATTCATTCCAATGGATCAAGAACCTATAGTAATGAAGACAAAAAGGTCTGGAGTGAGTCTTGAATCAAGAGATACTAAGAAGTTGAAGACTCAGGAATAATCTCAAGCAGAAGACGGTCCTAGCAAGTTGACAGAAGAGCAAGTTACAAATATGATGTTCATAGAGACTGATGTACTTAATATTGAACCTCTACAAACAAAATATCCAGTAGTTGGTTGGGAGATCTTTTCTGATAGTTTTGGAGTAGCTTGGAAGATTATCAGAACTGGAAGTGTCACAAACATTTGCAGAG
This sequence comes from Artemisia argyi, assembly GCA_030686995.1. NCBI lineage: Eukaryota > Viridiplantae > Streptophyta > Magnoliopsida > Asterales > Asteraceae > Artemisia > Artemisia argyi. The sequence goes on from CM060699.1 coordinate 86,738,399, forward strand.
ATTTTAAAGATATTGTTAGATCTTGTGAAAGAGAAGACTTGGATACTTTGTGGAGGATTGTTCAAGATCAGTTCAAGAAGGATGAACTTGTTGATGTCAAGGCTATGGAGTTATGGGTTCACTTCAGAAGATTATATGAACCTGACCCAAGTGATAGACATTGGAGATTTGAAGCTCACAACATGAATACCTTGTGGAAGTTTTATGACTCAAGTGCTGTGCATCATCTTTCTACTCAAGATGGAGTTGATGTCTTTATGCTGGCTGAGAAAGAATATCCATTGAGAGCTGGAGTATTGGATGTAATGATGTCAGTGAAGCTTAGGTGTTGGGAAAGAACTGAAGTGATAGAAGGTTTGCTACAAAGGATTTATGATCAAAGTGTGAGAGCTGATAAAGAGTTAAGAAGAAGAAGATAAGTGTTTGGAAGAATTCCCATATCCTCATGTTTGCTGAATACTTGAAAAAACTTATTGATTTATTTATTAATCATAAGTTAGGGGAGGATTGTTGGGAATTATACTAACAGTTACCACGGCTAAGTGAAGATGTTACAACTGCTGAAGATTGTACTTGTAGTGGAAACTCATTACCACTGCAAGAACATATATTACCACTGCTGATTAGATAACTATTAGAAAACGTGTTTAGATAAATATAGAATAGATCTTGTGTATATCTTATTCTATTAGCATTATACTTATCTTGTAGAAGAGGACCCCTTGTGCTATAAAAGGAGATCCTAGGTTAAAGGTTAGATATACGTTTCTAGAGCTTCAAGGTGTAACCCTAGTGATATCAAGATCACTCGCATTATTATTATTAATAATATTGGAGCTAATCGTTTGTTACTTACATTGTTCTTATTCATATACAACTGTTTCACTTACAATCAAACTTCTAAGTGTTACTAAGTAAATTCCGCATACTTAGTGATATAACTCAAAGTATCAATCTAACACAGTTCAAGGTGTTTAGATCCATCAGGTATGGTATTGCATTACAAACTAAAAATACCAATGATAGTTTAGATACTATGTGGTTACATGCTTACTTTCTAAAGTTATTAAGCGATGATATAAAAAGTATACTTGCATGAAAAACATGTTTTAATACTATTTGCTTATGTGCTTTCCTACAATGTTATTTTCTAAAATGCCATATGCTTAGTAGTTGTATGAGAAATGAGCTTATATGAGAAATATGTTTTGGTGCTATTTGCTTACATGTCTACTTGCCATGATTAATTGCTCTTTGAGTTTGATGTTATGTGATTATGTGCTTACATGCCGTAATGATTAAATGGTAATACAAAACATATGTTTGCATGGGGAACATGTTTTAATATTATTTGCTTATATGCCCACTTGTCATGATGCTAGATGATTTAGTGCATATTGCTAACATGTTAATTGCTTGCAACTATTAAAGATAGTAGATCATGTCCTCACAACTTTCAAGTATCATATTTAATTAGACACTAAATGCACATTTACGTAATACTAAGACAAACAAGGTCTTGCAAGCAATAGGATTAGTAAAGCAATTTCAACTAATAGAGTTTTAGAATTACTTCATATCGATTTGTTTGGTTCATCACATATTTGATGTTACAAAGGCAACTTCCATACTTTAATGACAATTGATGACTATTCACTTTATATATGGACTCTATTTCTAGGTGCTAAGGAAGATGCCCTAGATAAGTTTAGGATCTTAGGAAGAAGTTTAGAAAAACCTACTTGTGCTTTGATTCAAGCTAATCATGGTAATAGATTTGTACATGGGTGCAATTTGGAGAATTTTGCAAACAACATGGTATTTCACATAACTTCTCGGACATTAGTCCTCCTCAAACCAATGAGGTCGTCCAAAGGAAGGACAAAAAGTTACAAGTGATGTGTCGTGAATTTAGCCGAGCAATCCATTTCGCAAAAGTTTTGGTGTCATGCCTTAGAAACCACGTGTTACACTTTACTCTAGGATAATACCTCAACTTAATGTCCTATGATACCCTTAGAAGTTGGAAATCATCACTAGAGTAATTTAGGAAATTTAAGGATGAATGTTTCATACTTAAGACAATAGGGAGAGAATAATACACGATGTTATTCATTCACTTAGGTATCTCCTTATGCCTTGACTTGTTACTAGGTAGTAACTTGTGTTTGGGTCTTGCTTTGTACTCTTAAACTGTTTATATGTGAAACTATGTGCTCTAATTTGAAAATTTGTTATCTTCACTTAAGTAAGTGATATGTTTATGCTTGATTGATAGATCCATTGTATGAACAACTATGCGGTAATGTTATGCATGTGTGTATCAACATTTGGAATATAATGATTTGAATATGCATTATATGCATAGGTTATGATGTATTGTGCACAAATAAATGTGATGTTATGCTTAAACTAACTCATGTTGCAAGTTTCCAAATGGTAACCTAACCCATTTTTGGAACTTTCACATGTGAGGATTTCTTGGTTGTTGCATGTTGTGATTTCTATGTGTAGCTAGGCCACCGCAAAGGTGAGGCTCTTGACCCATGGATCCCCGCCTTGAAATAAGGGGGAGTAACGATCTAGGGGGAGCTATGTTCAAGGGGGAGCACATTCGGGTGCACATACAAGCTAGCTCATTTATCCCACAGGCCCAAGTTTGAAACCTGGCTTGATTGGAAGTCCCGCCTTTTTGATTCGACAAAAGGGGGAGAAAGAAAGCAAGAGCGTGAAGATCATTCAAGAAATGTTAAAGGCTTCACCAAATTACAAGGAAAAGGTCAAGACGCAAGCTACACCAAAGGCGCGCTTCGCTAAGTTTTGTAATTTTATTTGCTTTCGGTTTTTATTTGTCATCATCAAAAAGGGGGAGATTGTTGAGGTAACATGATCAAGATCTCTTTATGTTTTAATGATGACAAATAAACCATCGAAACACATAAAATAACAAACGTTAGCCAAAATTCTCCGAATCACAAGTCTGCTGCTGGCGCGTCACCCACGCGTCAACGCGTGGGTAACGCGCCAGGCGTCTGTGAATATCGGGATGAATTTAGAAAGTCGGCTTTCCCCTTACCCGACAAATGTGGATCTTTCAATACAGGTATGAATATGCTATGTGCTTAATTGAGAAGACTCGAAATGAGTTTTGTGTATGAATATGAATATGCCATATGCTCATATCCCGTGCTTACGTCTTCTCTAATCACGTAACGGGTTTACTCCCTTATTGGTCAAACTAAGTCAAAGGTCACTTTGCGTAAACGCATCCTTTCCCACTCGGGTTAAGCTTTACATCAAGGCAAAGCACTTAACTTGTTTGAACCAAGGTATTAGTTGAGAACGTCGAGTCGTAGAAAGTCACGAGATATGAAACTATGGATTCTCGACGTTGTGTTACTTGAACTTAAAGTACCCTATGATTTTCTCAACTCATAATCTTAATTGTCTAAACTTTCTTTTCTTAATGACAATTAGATTATTTCTTAATCTTCTCTTAATCTCATTTTTACAAAAGACAACAAAACCAAATTTCCCACAATCCTTCCCAAAATCATTCCCAACATTCTCTTACAATATTCTCTTACACTCTCTTACAAAAGTGTACCTTTGTCCCTTCACATACTCCCACTCAATATTCCCTCAAATCTACCAACTTCCCATAGAATCCAACTCATTCCTTACACACTCTTGATCTCCACCATCCATTTCAAATAAACACATCTCAACCCTTCATATTTCCCACATGCCAAATAGTTTGAAATTCAAAAAAGGCTCCCTTTGATCTCAACCATTCAATTCAAACTAAAACCATCTCAACCATCCATCCAACCTCCTCTCTATTTTATCACATGTGTTTAATTCTAACCATCCATTTTATACCAAAATCATCTCAACCCTCCATCTCATTCTTTCCCCCCAAGCAAAGGAATATACCTTTGGAATATCCCTCCTTAACCCAACTCTCTACATCTCAACCATCCAATTCAAACCAACACATCTCAACCATCCATCCTTCCTTCTCTCTATTTCAACACATGCTTTTAATCTCAACCCTCCATTTCAAACCAAAACCATCTCAACCATCCATCTCACCCTTTCCCCCCAAGCAAAGGAATATACCTTTAGAATATCCCATGGTATATTCTCTTCTCACTTATGCCATGTGAGGAATATTATTTCTACCCCTTCCAAATTACCCTATCTACACTTTATACCCTTGGTAATTTGCTTTCTCTTTAAACACTTCACAAAACATTTTCTAAATTGGCTATTTGAGTTGGTAAACCTTAGATTGATTAATGTTAAGGTTTAGTGTGAAGTACAATTGGGGGTTCAGCAAGGATAGGTATTTATAAGATCCAAACACCCAACACTTGGGAAAGTTTACAGAAGCCTGGTAGCGCGCTGACGCATGGGTGACGCGCCGGCCTCGGTAAAAATTCCCAAGTTTGGGTTCTTGGCCTATAAATACCACTCTTGCCTATGGTATTCCTCACCCCTTGCCATTATTCTTTATCTCTACATTCTTTCACTCTAACCACTCTCAAATCTCTCCATCTCTAATCTTGTGTTCTTAATTTTTACACTAACATCTTTGAAAGAACACATATCTTTGCAAGGGAAGAATCACAGGAACTTAATCCACTCTTGTGATTGTGTCGAGGGTCTTCTTATCTTTACCCTTTCTATTACAATCGAGTCTCTAGGTTAGGTTTGGGCTTGATTAAACAATCAAACATTTATTCTTTCAATTTGGTTGTAAGGGAAGTCTTGTGTCTTGGTGACCAAGCCTAGATCATTGGGGATCTAGTTGGGGTTTGATACTTCTGGGTGGAAGTTTTGGTTGTGGTCTTTATGACCTTGTGTAAGTCGAATCACGAGATTCTTTAGGGTGGTTTCCAAGGGCGGAATACCGTTGGGAGTAGCTCTTCTTTGTGAGCACCGATCTTTGTACATATCGGTGGAGTGAAGTTGTAACGGTTTGTAATCCACCGAAAGGATTATACTAGAGTAATAGTATCGGTATCGGGGTCGTGGATTCGCAACTGGACGTACGGATGGTATAAACCCCCCATCCCGAATAAGTATATATCGTTGTGTTCTTACTTGCTTTATATACTTTGGTTGTGTTAGTGGTTGTTTGATTATTGTACAACTAGATGTTCTCTTTGGCTTAAAGCTTTTAAACATCTAAAAAGCCGAAGAAACCGTATTCACCCCCCTCTACGGTTCTTCAGAGCATTCATGTATGGACACAAGTGTCCCAAGCTCTCAAAGAAGCTTGTTGACAAGATCCCAAGGACTGTAGATGAAATGATGGAGAGAGTGGATGAATTCCTTAGGTTGGAAGAATTCTACGACACTACGGAAGCACCTCGCGGTGAGGCGATAGATTCCCAAAAGAAGGGGAATAACGTCTATAAGAACGATAGGTCGTATGGGGACAAGAGGAAACAAAACCAAATAAGCCCCACAATCACTAAGGAGGGGGATATTTTTCTCACTCAAGGGACACTCGTCCTCCTTATCCAAGAGAAGCTCGTGCTCCATATCAACAACATTGACCTGCTCAACGGGTGACGATCAACCCAGTGGAGATCCTAACCAGTGAACATCGACTGAACCTGCCTCATCCACCTCCCTTGATTGGTACTCCTCGGAAGGAGAATTTAGATCGGTTCTGTGAATACCATGGTGAGAAAGGACATTGCACTGACGATTGCTACCAACTAAAGAAGCAACTTGAAACCGCCCTTGAGTCAGGAAAATTGAATCACTTAATCTGCGAGGTTAAAAATAAAGCCCTCTTACGTTGTTATTTCTGGACTACAGATCTCATGAGAAGCAAGCCCAATGACGGTGTATCGGGTCTTGGAAGACCCGATTCCCATAACGAACCCCACTAACGAGTATGATCCACTGACAAATGTGATCCACTGACGAACCAAAGTACACTGATGATTCAAAAGGACGATACCAAGGACAAACCAAAAGGGTTGTCACTAGCTGACAAGCTCCACGTCATTATAAAAAGGACGTCCTAGCTATTGGGCTGTACGGACAGGCCCATCAAGCCCATGCTTAATTCTCAGAATAAGTAAGTAGTATAAATAGCCCCAACTATTCACAGTTGATGGCAAGATTTCCTGGAGAGCAATTACTCCAAACCGAACTAGCACTTATACTTTATATTTCATACTTCAATTATATCACCTATACTCATTCTCACACCAGAGCTGGGTCTCGGACTAAACACACGGGGCGAGGCTAACGTGTGTTACTTGTCTTATCACAGCTCAAGACTTAGCAGCAGATACGAAGTTCCTCGAGGTTCGGAGCACGTCAGTGGATCCGAACACCCTTGAAGACCCGGACTTCTCATCCATATCTTAGCTGCGGATTATTGCATCTACAAACTGGCGCCATCCGTGGGACCGCTATTTCACTCTACCTAGTTAAGTGAGCAATGGCTGGTCCAAGCGACAATTTTGATACCCCTCCTACGAAGGAGAATAATACCGAAGGAGGAACAAACACGTCCGGTGTCGATCAACAGGCGTTCATCACTGATAGCATCAAGGCTTTACAAGCGTTGATCAAGCAATCCCAAGAAAGAACGAGTGGCATACGTCCTACCCAACTTGATTTCGAAGAAGATGACATGTCTCGTCCTTTCACAGGAGGTGAATATGTGGATGACAAGTACAAAGACTTGGCTCCTACTTATCGGACAAAGGAAGAAGATCTCAACAAACCTTTCAAAGAAGTACAACTTAAGTCTCCATTCTCCTCACGAATCCTCATGTTCTCAGCTCCCAAGTGCAAAATGCCTCCACACATCCGAATGTATGATGGGTCGAAGGACCCAGAGGATCACCTTAGCCTCTTCTCCGGAGCTGCTATTAACAATGAATGGCCTATGCCGGTATGGTGTCGTATGTTTCAACAAACGTTCGAAGATAGGGCAAGGGAATGGTTTGAAAAGCTCCCTAATGGGTGTATTGATGAATGGTTTGAATTGAAGAGAAGGTTCCTCATCCACTTCTCACAAAGGAAAAAATGCTTAAAGGATCCCACATCGATTTACAAGATCCAAAGGAAGGCAAACGAGACTCTCTCGGCCTTCAAAGAACGATTCATTGAGGAAAGCGGGCGTATTCTCGAAGTTTCTGAGATCATGCAGATAGGAGCATTCATGTATGGACACAAGGGTCCCAAGCTCTCAAAGAAGTTTGCTGACAAGATCCCAAGGACTGTAGATGAAATGATGGAGAGAGTGGATGACTTCCTCAGGACGGAAGAAGCCTACGACACTACGGAAGCACCTCGAGGTGAGGCGATAGATTCCCAAAAGAAGGGGAATAACGTCTATAAGAAAGATAGGTCGTATAGGGACAAGAGGAAACCAAATAAGCCCCACAATCACTACGGAGGGGGATATTTTTCTCACTTAAGGGACACTCGTCCTCCTTATCCAAGAGAAGCTCATGCTCCATATCAACAACATCGACCTGCTCAATGGGTGACGATCAACTCTCTTTCCAAACCCAGTGGGGATCCTAACCAGTGAACATCAACTGAACCTGCCTCGTCTACCTCCCTTGATTGGTACTCCTCGGAAGGAGAATTTAGATCGGTTCTGTGAATACCATGGTGAGATAGGACATTACACTGACGATTGCTACCAACTGAAGAAGCAACTTGAAACCGCCCTTGAGTCAGGAAAATTGAATCACTTAATCTGTGAGGTTAAAAATAAAGCCCTCTTACGTTGTTATTTCTGGACTACCCATCCATCCATTTCACCTTTTCCGTGTGCCGAAAAGCCCCCCGCCCATTTTATGAGCCCATTTCCGATTCCCTTACCTAATCTCATGAGAAGCAAGCCCAATGACGGTGTATCGGGTCTTGGAAGACCCGATTCCCATAATGAACCCCACTGACGAGTGTGATCCACTGACGAGTATGACCCACTGACGAATGTGATCCACTGACGAACCAAAGTACAATGATGATTCAAAAGGACGATACCAAGGACGAACCAAAAGGGTTGTCACTAGCTGACAAGCTCCACGTCATTATAAAAAGGACGTCCTAACTATTGGGCTATACGGACAGGCCAATCAAGCCCATGCTTAATTCTCGGAATAAGTAAGTAGTATAAATAGCCCCAACTATTCACAGTTGATGGCAAGATTTCCTGGAGAGCAATTACTCCGAACCGAACTAGCACTTATACTTTATATTTCATACATCAATTATATCAGCTATACTCATTCTCACACCAGAGCTAGGTCCCGGACTAAACACACGGGGCGAGGCTAACGTGTGTTACTTGTCTTATCACAGCTCAAGACTTAGTAGCATATACGAAGTTCCTCGAGGTTTGGAGCACGTCAGTGGATCCGAACACCCTTGAAGACCCGGACTTCTCATCCATATCTTAGGTGCGGATTATTGCGTCTACAAACTGGCGCCATCCGTGAGACCGATATTTCACTCTACCTAGTTAAGTGAGCAATGGCTGGTCCAAGCGACAATCTTGATACCCCTCCTACGAAGGAGAATAATACCGAAGGAGGAACAAACACGTCCGGTGTCGATCAATAGGCGTTTATCACTGATAGCATCAACGCTTTACAAGCGTTGATCAAGCAATCCCAAGAAGGAACGAGTAGCATACGTCCCACCCAAACTGATTTCGAAGAAGATGACATGTCTCGTCCTTTCACAGGAAGTGAATATGTGGATGACAAGTACAAAGACGTGGCTCCTACTTATCGGACAAAGGAAGAAGATCTCAACAAACCTTTCAAAGAAGCACAACTTAAGTCTCCATTCTCCTCACGAATCCTCATGTTCTCAGCTCCCAAGTGCAAAATGCCTCCACACATCCGAATGTATGATGGGTCGAAGGACCCAGAGGATCACCTTAGCCTCTTCTCCGGAGCTGCTATTAACAATGAAAGGCCTATGCCTGTATGGTGTCGTATGTTTCAACAAACGTTGAAAGATAGGGCGAGGGGATGGTTTGACAAGCTCCCTATTGGGTTTATTGATGAATGGTTTGAATTGAAGAGAAGGTTCCTCATCCGCTTCTCACAAAGGAAAAAATGCTTTAAGGATCCCACATAGATTTACAAGATCCAAAGGAAGGCAAACGAGACTCTCTCGGCCTTCAAAGAACGATTCATCGAGGAAAGCGGGCGTATTCTCGACGTTTTTGAGATCATGCAGATAGGAGCATTCATGTATGGACACAAGGGTCCCGAGCTCTCAAAGAAGTTTGCTGACAAGATCCCAAGGACTGTAGATGAAATGATGGAGAGAGTGGATGACTTCCTCAGGACGGAAGAAGCCTACGACACTACGGAAGCACCTCGAGGTGAGGCGATAGATTCCCAAAAGAAGGGGAATAACGTCTATAAGAAAGATAGGTCGTATGGGGACAAGAGGAAACCAAATAAGCCCCACAATCTCTACGGAGGGGGATATTTTTCTCACTTAAGGGACACTCGTCCTCCTTATCCAAGAGAAGCTCGTGCTCCATATCAACAACATCGACCTGCTCAACGGGTAACGATCAACTCTCTTTCCAAACCCAGTGGAGATCCTAACCAGTGAACATCAACTGAACCTGCCTCGTCCACCTCCCTTGATTGGTACTCCTCGGAAGGAGAATTTAGATTGGTTCTGTGAATACCATGGTGAGAAAGGACATTACACTGACGATTGCTACCAACTGAAGAAGCAACTTGAAACCGCCCTTGAGTCAGGAAAATTGAATCACTTAATCCGCGAGGTTAAAAATAAAGCCCTCTTACGTTGTTATTTCTGGACTACCCATCCATCCATTTCACCTTTTCCGTGTGCCCAAAAGCCCCCCGCCCATTTTATGACCCCATTTCCGATTCCCTTACCTAATCTCATGAGAAGCAAGCCAATGACGGTGTATCGGGTCTTGGAAGACCCGATTCCCATAATGAACCCCACTGACGAGTGTGATCCACTGACGAGTATGATCCACTGACGAATGTGATCCACTGACGAACCAAAGTACACTGATGATTCAAAAGGACGATACCAAGGATGAACCAAAAGGGTTGTCACTAGCTGACAAGCTCCACGTCATTATAAAAAGGACGTCCTAGCTATTGGGCTGTACGGACAGGCCAATCAAGCCCATGCTTAATTCTCGGAATAAGTAAGTAGTATAAATAGCCCCAACTATTCACAGTTGATGGCAAGATTTCCTGGAGAGCAATTACTCCGAACCGAACTAGCACTTATACTTTATATTTCATACTTCAATTATATCACCTATACTCATTCTCACACCAGTGTTGGGTCTCAAATTAAACACACGGGGCGAGGCTAACGTGTGTTACTTGTCTTATCATAGCTCAAGTCTTAGCAGCAGATACGAAGTTCCTCGAGGTTCGGAGCACGTCAGTGGATCCGAACACCCTTGAAGACCCGGACTTCTCATCCATATCTTAGGTGCGGATTATTGCATTTACAAACTGGCGCCATCCGTGGGACCGCTATTTCATTCTACCTAGTTAAGTGAGCAATGGCTGGTCCAAGCGACAATCTTGATATCCCTCCTATGAAGGAGAATAATACCGAAGGAGGAACAAACACATCCGGTGTCGATCAACAGGCGTTCATCACTGATAGCATCAAGGCTTTACAAGCGTTGATCAAGCAATCCCAAGAAGGAACGAGTGGCATACGTCCCACAGATGAGGCGAAAAATAAAGCACATTTAGGGGGTCATTTAAGCCCGGAATTGAATTTATTTGATCAAGTATTTCCCTAAATCGTTCCTTTTGTGATTTTAGGTACTTTGGGAGAGAAATCTGGAAAAGGAAGCAATTCGGACGTTTTTGGAGCATAAAAGTGAAGAAAACGCCAAAGACTTAATTTTCCAAGCTGGGAACAGTAGGTGACGGCGTCAAGAGGAAGATCCAGACGGCGTCAAGAGTAAATTTCATGACGGCCCAGTACTGAAATGAAGGCGTCACAAGGAAGAGCGTCAAGAGTTAAATACGTGACGGCCTGGAAAAAGTTAATACATGATGACGTCAGATGTAGATCAAGGCAGTCCGAGAATTCTTTTGGCGGCGAGATGACGGCGTCACCTATTTGGTCTTGACGCCGTCAGCCTCAATTTCCTATATATAGTTTTCTAATTTTCATTCATTAAGAGGAAGAAGTTTGGAGAAACCCTAAGGCCGAACCATATACGATTTTTACAGGTTTTTCAAGGGTTTTCAGCCCTTGAACCCTTGCATGTGTAATTGAGATAAGTGTTCTTCTAATTCAATCAATATGTCTATGTGTTGGTTGTCTATATCTTGTGCTTGTCTTGATTCCACCATGCTAGGCTAGATTTATCTTGTGTTTGCTTAGATCTGATGAAACCTAGATGTTGATTATGTGTTGATTACTTGTCTATGGTTGTTTTGGATGAATGATTTCGATGTTAGGCTTAAGAAAACTGGCAGATCTCCAAATGGTAACATGCTTGAATGTCTTAGGAAACATGAACCGATGTGCACTAGGTTTTATTGGTTGTATTTAATGCATGAGTAAATTCTAATGATCCCATGTTAGGAGCTTCTTAGCCGGCTCGACATAGGAGTGAAGTAGGCACTCATAGGATTGGGGAGTTTAGTGCGCCACCCCATGAATGGTATTAAGGAATACAATCCGTCATCCACGCAACTATAACAAGTAATTAACGTGTAAAAGATATCTAGGGAGTAGTGAAATCTAAGTAAACACATTTTCTCCACTTATTGCTCACAACCTTAGTTTAATTTAGTTTTATTTTCATTTCTAGTATTTTATTTTGATTGCATCTTAGTATTGGGTTAGTTGACTAGCAACTAATTCCGCCCAAATCCTTCAAACCCGAGATATTTACTTGCTTTCTAAAAAATATAAAAAATACAAAAATAATCATCCGTCATCTCTAGAACTAGTATTTAGGTTTTCTAATCCTAGCGACACTATTCCTAGCTAAACGATCAATCCCCCGGTACTTGTCACTATACTATACTACAACGATCAGGTACACTGCCTGGTGGGGGTTGTAAGCTTCTCAAGATCCCTTGAGAGGTAAAGCCTGGTGCGATTCCCACGTATCAAGTTTTTGGCGCCGCAGCCCGGGGAATAGTTATTGTCTAGGTTAGAATCTCTTTTTATTTGGTCTACTTGCTAGATTCCTTTCTAGTAAGATTTTATTTTTATTTTTAGGTTTCTTTAGTCTATCTTATTTCTTTGTGTTTTTGTTCGTAACTTTTCACCACCCGATATCATGGACGATGGGAACATCTTTGAACCCGTCATCCCACCAAAACAAAACCCACCACTAGAACCTCTTAGTCCCCGAACCTTAGGAGAGTATTCCCGACCTAGCCACCAAGGCTACCGAAACACCATTGAGCTCACCGGAGCCAATGTGACCCCCTTGCGATCCGACACCATCCGGTTGGTGCAAAGCGGATGTGCATTCCATGGACTTCTGATGAGGCGAAAAATGGTCCGTTTTTAGGGGGTCATTTAAGCCCGAATCCGAATTTATTTGATCAAATATTGCCCTAAATCGTTCCTTTTGTGATTTTAGGTGCTTTGGGAGAGAAATCTGGAAAAGGAAGCAATTCGGACGTTTTTGGAGCATTAAAGTGAAGAAAACGCCAAAGTCTTAATTTTCCAAGCTGGGAACAGTAGGTGACGGCGTCAAGAGCAAAACCTTGACGGCGTCAAGAGCAAATTTCATGAATTCCCATGACGGTCTAGAACAGATTTGACGGCGTCACATAGGAAGAGCGTCAAGAGTAAAAGAGTCATGACGGCCTGGAAATGTATAAGTCTTGACGGCGTCAGAAGTAGATCTAGGCAGTCCGAGAAGAGTTTTGGCGGCGAGGTGACGGCGTCACATTGTTTGTTTTGACGCCGTCAGACCTATTTTTCTATATATAGTTTTCTAATTTTCACACATTAGAAAGGGAGAAGTTTTGGAGAAACCCTAAGTACGATTTTGGTGCAACTTTTACAGGTTTTTGAAGGGTTCCAAACCCTTGATACCTTGCATTGTAATTGAGATAAGTGTTCTTCTAATTCAATCAATATGTCTATGTGTTGGTTGTCTATATCTTGTTCTTGTCTCAATTCCATTATGCTAGGCTAGATCTCTTTTGTGTTTGCTTAGATCTAATGAAACCTAGATATTGATTATGTGTTGATTACTTGTTTATTCTTGTCTTGGATGAATGATTTATATGTTAGGCTTACGAAAACTGGCAGATCTCCAAATGGTAACATGCTTGAACGTCTTAAGAAACATGAACCGAGGCGTACTAGGTCTTTATTGGTTGTATTTAATGCATGAGCCACTGTTTACAATCCCTATAGTTGTGCTGGGCATGGTGTAGGAGGAGATAAGAGCTCATAGAATTGGGGAGTTATGTATGCCACCCCATGAATGGTATTAAGGAATACAATCCATCATCCATGCAATTATAACAAGTAATTAACGTGTAAAAGATATCTAGGGAGTAGTGAAATCTAAGTAAACACATTTTCTCCAATTACTGCTCACAACCTTAGTAAAATTAGTTTATTTTCATTTTTAGTATTTTATTTTGATTGCATCTTAGTTTTGGGTTAGTTGAATAGCAACTAATTCCGCCTACTCTTCCAAAACCCGAGATTTTTACTTGCTTTCCATAAAATATAAAAACACAAAAATTATCATCCCTCTCCTTTAGAACTAGTATTTAGGCTTTCTAATCCTAGCGACACTATTCCTAAGCTGAACGATCAATCCCCCGGTATTTAGGCTTTCTAATCGCAGCAGGTTTTACCTCTCGAGGGATCTCGAGAAGCTTACAACCCCCACCAGGCAGTGTACCTGATCGTTGTAGTAAGATTTTTATTTTTATTTTTTGGTTTTCTTTAGTCTATCTTATTTCTTCGTGCCTTTGTTCGTAACTCTTTACCATCCGACATCATGGAAGGTGGTAACATCTTTGAACCCATCATCCCACCACAACAAAACCCACCATTAGAACCCCTTAAGCCCCGAACCTTAGGAGAGTATTCCCGACCTAGCCATCAAGGCTACCGAAACACCATTGAGCTCACCGGAGCCAATGTGACCCCCTTGCGATCCGACACCATCCGGTTGGTGCAAAGCGGATGTGCATTCCATGGACTTCGTTCCGAAGATCCAAACCAACATCTTAAGGACTTCCTCAAAATCGTAGACTCCATAGACCTAGATGTTGAAACTAGAGAGACTACCCGTTTACGCCTATTCCAATTCTCTCTACGGGATCAAGCTAGTCAATGGCTTGAGCGTTTACCCACGGGATCCATCACCACATAGGACAATCTCGCCAATCGCTTCCTTACCCAATTCTTTTCGCCGGAAAAGACTGCAATGCTTAGAAGGGACATTTTTATGTTTGAGCAACAGCAGGGTGAAACTTTCTACGAGGCTTGGGCCCGTTTTAAGGATCTCCTCCACAAGATCCCTCATCATGGCATAAACCTTTGGTTATTAGTCCAGATTTTCTATGACCATGTTGACTATCACACTAAGCGCACCATCGACAGGGCCGCGGGAGGTAAATTGCGTGATAAGAACGCCGAGGAGTCTTGGGCAATTATCGAAGAGCTCGCTGTTGATAATCATGAGATATGGGAATTTAAACATACGATAAAAGCGGCCATCAATGCAGTCTTAACATCTGGAGGAACCACCAAAATCCCCGATGAACTCCTATGCAAACTTGAGGCAAAAGTTGACTATTTTGAGGAAAGGCAACGGAGACCTTTAAGTCCTAGACAAGCCACTGTCAATTCTGTCTCAAAACCAACTTCGACACCATTATCTGAGTCACCTTCTAGAGAACATGTCGAGACTTTTCAAAGGTGCACCCCACCTTGTTCCCCTCCCAAGGAACTTAGCTCGGAGTTTGAGGCTAGGATGAGAGAATATATGGCAACTCACTCAGATCGGCTTGCTAGATTCGAAGAAGCAGTTTATAAGCAAAAAGAGGAAATGCAGGAGAAAATGAATGAGATGTTGAGTCTATTGGAGGAGTATGCCAACCAGAGAACCCCCGAACGAATGCTACTAAGGAAAGAAAGCGCCACTCCCACCACCCAATTTGTTAACTCCTTCACCATTGTCCAAAAAGATAACGAGAAGATAGAAACTCCTGCTAAACAGACCTTAGAAAAACCACCAGAATCTCAACCTTTGAGTTACTACCTGAAGCATGATATAAACAAAAACACCATAACAAATTGGATTAAGGGTGATGGGCGTAACCAATCATCCGGACAGGTTCCTGAGAAAGAGGAAGAAGAGGAAGATGAGTATGATACGCTTCCTGGAGGATCAGTATTCGAGAGGTTATTGGTACAGAAAGTGGCTACTAAGCAGGTAGCATGTGGGAACTTTGAAATACCAACGAGCATCGGGGACTTGAAACATCTTAGTGCTTTCGCCGACCAAGGATCAGAAGTAAATCTTATGCCCCTAACTATTTACATCCAACTAACGTCAAAAATGCCAGCACCTACTCGTGTTAGGTTATCTCTTGTTGGACACTCGTACATATACCCCCTAGGAATCGCAGAAGATGTATTAGTTAATGTTGCAGGATTCATGTACCCCGTTGATTTTATGATCATCGATGATAAAGGGGATGGATGCATGCCAATAATCCTTGGGGCACCATTCCTCACCACCGCTAGGGCTGTCATTAAGTATGAAGGTAGGAAGATTGAGCTTAAATCTGGAAAAAGAAATATTAGCTTCCCCATGACCCCGCGAAGTAGGCATGAGAATTTGAGTTGGAGAATGATTAAAAACAACATTGACACGACACCCATTCGTGTTCAGAATAAGATTCTTGCATGGGAGGCAAGAATCAAAAGTTATAAGAAAGCTAAGGATGAAAGAAGAAAAAGCAATAAGGTTCTGGTTGAACTCGAACACACTCGACACGAAAAAAATCATACACCATTTATGGAAGGGAACTTGGTGCTCTTAAGACACTCGGAAATAACAATACCACCCGATAAACCAAGTCCTTGGTGGTATGGGCCTTTCACAATTGAAGGCGTGAGCCAAGATGGGATGGCTAACCTAAGAAGTAAATTAGGTGGAGTGGTGATTGCGAGTATTGACAGATTGAGACACTACCACCATAACAGTAATGATCGCAACTATATGGGGTATATCATTACCAATGATGAGATCACGTAGTAACCCATGACCTTGAGTCTAGCTACAAGACTCGTAAATAAAGAAAAGCGCTTCTTGGGAGGCAACCCATGTTTTGTGTGATTTTATTTGTTTGATTGTTATTTGCTTCCGTATGCATGCTTAGTTTTTATTGTTGGTTGATCATGTTTCTCAATTAAAATGTGGAAATACTTTATTTTGTTGTTTTGGCCTAGTCTTAACTCCACCTAGAAGTATTTTTGCAAAAGATAAGTGTAAGGGGAAACCCCAAATATGTTTTTAAGAAACAAACCGATCATGATTCTCCACAATATTAAATGAACATGTATATTCGTATTTTTTAGAGTCAAATGCTTGTATTGAGTCATAATGAAGTTTTGCAGGATTTTCCAGGAAGTAGGACCAAGTTTTTCCAGAAATTTTCCGGAAACTTAACATAAGAATTTCTGCAGGTCCATTCTGACGGCGTCAGAGGATTACTCTTGACGGCGTCAGGAGTTAAAATCTGGAAATTTTACCGGTTTTGTTTTTCTAACGGAGTCTTATGGTTTTTGTGAATTATTAAGTTTTATAATCTCCAGGAGATCTGCAAACTTCATTCCACAAGCATTATATCTTATCTTGTTTTCTAGGACTTAGAAACTTATATAGGATGCCGCCGATTTTACGCGAGGTTGTCTTGTCTATTTTCTCAGGTTTTACAGGTTGTATATGACAAGAAGATGATTTATATTCTGGAAGGGAAGCTTTGATTGTTCATTTTCTTGGAGGAAGATTTAACCTGGCCACCTATAATCCATACCGAGCGAATCAGGGGAGTATTTGATTTCATTCTCTTTACTTTTTCACTTTTACATTCTTTACTTGAACATTGGGGACAATGTTCATCTTAAGTGTAAGGGGAGGGTAAAAAGATGATACCTTACATATGCACTTTCGCTTGAGTTTGTTTGTTTAATGGTAGATGTGTAATAAAACTATGAGAAATACTTGTTAGTGCAATTTTAGCGCCAAATTTAAAATTTTTTACAACATTTAGGAGTGAAACTTTAGCCATAGCAAGCGTCTCATGGATAGGAGATTGTATGACTAGCACATAACCGTATATTCAGAAAAATTTTCCACCCAAATATGTGAGGTTCGCCTTTAGATTTGATAGGAAAAGCATTTACTATTAGTGCTTATGAGTGTACCGGTAGCATTTAGATTCTAGAACTTGCGTTAGTGATGCATCCCGAGACCGCTAGTGAGACTACATTCGTGTAGTAGGATTTACTACATGATAAGAGGCATTAGGATCACCCTTGTGTTAAACCCGTATCATAATTACTTGACCATTTAAGTCATAATTACTTGGCTAGTTAAGTCAACTAATTTTTCCCACACCCTTAGCGTTGTACTCATTTTTAGTACACGAAACCCCTAGTACACCCCTCCGAGCCTATCTTTTCGTTTCTAACTTTAAGCATTTTACTTAAAGGAAGAATTTGTTACACCCCACTTAAATGTACAACCAAATCGCCTTAGCCTTCCGTGTATGCGCTCATTTTTAGTGCATTATTGTTATTTGTTAAACCCTAAGTTAACTTTCTAATTGATTACATGGTTGCTAAGTCGAGTCATATCCTTGTACATATTGTTTTGGGACGATTGGGACTCATGGGTAAGTACTTATTTATGGAGTAATGGGGAAGAACATCATTTATTACCCCCATACGTATGTTAATCTTAAAAGTGCTCCAAGTGTTTTGATTTTCTTAATTCGAGTCATTAGTTTAGTTAAATGTAAAGTATGTAAAGATTCAAGTGTAAGGGGAATTCCCACTCCCTATGATGTATTATTTTGGATGGTAGGGTAAGAGTGTATGCAAAAAAAAAAAAAAAAAAAAAAAAAAAAAAAAAGAAAAAAAAAATCGAAAAATCGAGAAAAAGAAAAAAAAATAGAAAAAGAAAAAAAAAAAAAGAGAAAAACATACGGACTACCATCCCTTTTTATTCTATGTTCATTTTATGTTTTTTGTTATTTTTCATTTATTAGTTTAAGTCGAGTGTAGTCTTGGCTTAGCAACACCTTATTGTATATGTAATTAACTAAGATTGTTAACTCGCCACCAGTAAAACTTCCTTTATCCAACAAAACCGTGTATTTCACATCCCTACACCTAACGTTACAACCCTTTAAAAGACCTTTTTGATAGTTTATCCTAGGTGCTTACGCCATGTGGTGGAGGTTTGATCCTTTCCCAAGCCTATGGTAATCTATTTTGCTATGACAGGTAGTGAGAGATATCTTCCGTTTCCATATTGTAATTTACACTTTGTTACACCCGAGAGATGTGAGTATCTAAACACTATTTGTGAGGTGCTTGTGTATGACCTCCGTGCTTGTCTATTGGTCTTTAGTGGAATGATTATTTGTTGTAATTACTTTTATATTAGTGTTAAATGACCCCTAACTTGTCTTTTGAGTAGAATAAAAGCGCATTTGCTTGAGGACAAGCAAATCTCAAGTGTAAGGGTATATGATGAGGCGAAAAATGGTCCATTTTTAGGGGGTCATTTAAGCCCGAATCCGAATTTATTTGATCAAATATTGCCCTAAATCGTTCCTTTTGTGATTTTAGGTACTTTGGGAGAGAAATCTGGAAAAGGAAGCAATTCGGATGTTTTTGGAGCATTAAAGTGAAGAAAACGCCAAAGTCTTAATTTTCCAAGCTGGGAACAGTAGGTGACGGCGTCAAGAGCAAAACCTTGATGGCGTCAAGAGCAAATTTCATGAATTCCCATGACGGTCCAGAACAGATTTGACGGCGTCACGTAGGAAGAGCGTCAAGAGTAAAAGAGTCATGACGGCCTGGAAATGTATAAGTCTTGACGGCGTCAGAAGTAGATCTAGGCAGTCCGAGAAGAGTTTTGGCGGCAAGGTGACGGCGTCACATTGTTTGTCTTGACGCCGTCAGACCTATTTTTCTATATATAGTTTTCTAATTTTCACACATTAGAAAGGGAGAAGTTTTGGAGAAACCCTAAGTACGATTTTGGTGCAACTTTTACAGGTTTTTCAAGGGTTCCAAACCCTTGATACCTTGCATTGTAATTGAGATAAGTGTTCTTCTAATTCAATCAATATGTCTATGTGTTGGTTGTCTATATCTTGTTCTTGTCTCAATTCCATTATGCTAGGCTAGATCTCTTTTGTGTTTGCTTAGATCTAATGAAACCTAGATATTGATTATGTGTTGATTACTTGTTTATTCTTGTCTTGGATGAATGATTTATATGTTAGGCTTAAGAAAACTGGCAGATCTCCAAATGGTAACATGCTTGAACGTCTTAAGAAACATGAACCGAGGCGTACTAGGTCTTTATTGGTTGTATTTAATGCATGAGCCACTGTTTACAATCCCTATAGTTGTGTTGGGCATGGTGTAGGAGGAGATAAGAGCTCATAGAATTGGGGAGTTATGTATGCAACCCCATGAATGGTATTAAGGAATACAATCCGTCATCCATGCAATTATAACAAGTAATTAACGTGTAAAAGATATCTAGGGAGTAGTGAAATCTAAGTAAACACATTTTCTCCAATTACTGCTCACAACCTTAGTAAAATTAGTTTATTTTCATTTTTAGTATTTTATTTTGATTGCATCTTAGTTTTGGGTTAGTTGAATAGCAACTAATTCCGCCCACTCTTCCAAAACCCGAGATTTTTACTTGCTTTCCATAAAATATAAAAACACAAAAATAATCATCCCTCACCTTTAGAACTAGTATTTAGGCTTTCTAATCCTAGCGACACTATTCCTAAGCTGAACGATCAATCCCCCGGTACTTGTCACTATACTATACTACAACGATCAGGTACACTGCCTGGTGGGGGTTGTAAGCTTCTCGAGATCCCTCGAGAGGTAAAACCTGTTGCGATTCCCACGCATCAACTTCGTTCCGAAGATCCAAACCAACATCTTAAGGACTTCCTTAAAATCGTAGACTCCATAGACCTAGATGTTGAAACTAGAGAGACAACCCGATTACGCCTATTCCAATTCTCTCTACGGGATCAAGCTAGTCAATGGCTTGAGCGTTTACCCGCGGGATCCATCACCACATGGGATGATCTCACCACTCGTTTCCTTGCTCAATTTTTCCCACCGGGGAGAACTACTAAGCTTAGAAATGACATCTTGATGTTCCAACAACGTCAAAATGAATCTATTTATGAAGTATGGACTCGTTTCAAGGACTTACTCCAAAAAGTCCCTCATCATGGCATAGATCTTTGGCTCTAAGTCCAAATCTTTTATGACCATATCGATCTCTCCATGAGGCGAGCCATTGACCAATCGGCCGGTGGTAAGCTATGTGATCTAAGTGCGGAACAATCATGGGAACTCATAGAAGATCTTGCTCTCTATGACAACGAAAGTTGGATTGATCCCCGTGATTTGAACAAAACGGTCAAGGCAATATCTTTGCCTTCGAACAACTCTAGCACTCCCGACCGTAGGATCATGGAACTTGAGGACCAAGTCAAGTTTCTCATGAAATCCTACGAAGCTCCTAAGCCTTCAAGCCAAGTGAACAAAATCACTTCTTCATGCGAATTATGTAGTGGTCCCCATGACACTCGTGATTGTGTGGAACTCCCCGGAACAGCTTTTGCGGACTACGCATCCTCGCGTACCGACGAAGTGGGAGATAAGTGGTACACTTTTAAGCCCGAGCCAAACCCTTACGGTGATTCATACAATCCCTCTTGGAAAAATCACCCAAACCTTAGGTGGAAACAAAATCAAGCAAATTCTTCCAATCCGCCTAATCGTTACCAACCAAACGGTCCACCCTCGAACCGTACTTTCAACAACAATCCTTCTAACAACTATGGTAGTACCAACAATCTTGAAGGGTTGATGTCTAAATTCATGGCATCTCAAGAAGCTCGCATAGCTAGGTTTGAAACCGAATTTAACCAACAACAAACGGAGATGACCAACAAGATAGACAACTTGTTGAAAGCCCTCAACAACCAAGCGTTAATTACACCTAGGAAGGACACTAGGGACATCAATAACGGAATCCAAATTAAGGACCCCTCATCATCTAAACACGTCCACTTTGTCAATGTTGTCACCATTAAGCCAATAGATGAGGAGATAGAAGAAAGTGACAAGGATGAAGTTGGAGTAGAAACCGAAACTAGGGATGAAAATAGGAAAGTTGAGATTAATAAGGAAAAAGGGTTAGAGGAAGTAGAAACTATAGAGACGTACTTTGATAAGTTGCCCACCAAGGAAGAACGGGAATACCATAAGGATTTATTCGATAGTCCCGAGAGACCATATATCCTTGGCACACCCCTTATCAAAATGGGAGACTCCTCTAACATCAACATACCATGCAACATCAGGCATATGCATATATGGAAAGCTTATATTGATCCTAGATCTCCTGTAAACATCATGACTAGGACTTATTACAATTGGGTGATGAAGAAACAACTTAATTTTAGGATGATGCCCAATAAGAATCTGATAAGTAACTTTGTAGAAAGAGTGAAGGGATTGCACGTGATTATAGGCAATCTCACTTATGAGATCGATTTTATGATAGTAGAAGACACTCGTCCGGTGATAGATGCTTGCCTAAGCCAAATAATATTTGGAAAACCATTTGTTGAGGCCACTAGGATGAGTTATGATCCGACTTTAGGGATAGTTAGATTCAAGAAAGAGAATGATGAGATTGCCTACCAAATGCCTTGCAAAATTGAGCAATACCGCCTTCTCTCTAATTTCGAAAAGGAACAAAAGCAAGCGGCTTATTATAGGAATGATGAGGATAGACGTAGAGGAGTAGAGTATGTGAAAAATAGGATGCTTGGTTTCTACAAAGAATGCTTGCAACTAGGTTCGGAGTACAAAACTGGTTTAGAAGACGACCTAGAAAGTGGAACCAACGATGAGGTCACGTAGTAACCCATGACCTTGAGTCTAGCTACAAGACTCGTAAATAAAGAAAAGCGCTTCTTGGGAGGCAACCCATGCTTTGTGTGATTTTATTTTTGTTTGTTTATTATTTGCTTCCGTATGCATGCTTTATTTTTATTGTTGGTAGATCATGTTTCTAAACTAAAAAGTGGAAATACTTTACTTTGTTGTTTTGGCCTAGTCTTAACTTCACCTAAAAGTATTTTTGCAAAAGATAAGTGTAAGGGGAAACCCCAAATATGTTTTTAAGAAACAAACCGATCATGATTCGCCACAATATTAAGTGAACATGTATATTCGTATTAGTTAGAGTCAAATGCTTGTATTGAGTCATAATGAAGTTTTGCAGGATTTTCCAGGAAGTAGGGCCAAGTTTTTCCAGAAACTTAACATAAGAATTTCTGCAGGTCACTTCTGACGGCGTCACGAGATTACTCTTGACGGCGTCACGTGTAAAAACTTGGAAATTTTACCAGTTTTGTTTTTCTAACGGAGTTTTAAAGTTTTTGTTGAATTATTAAGTTTTATAATCTCCAGGAAATCTGCAAACTTCATTCCACAAGCATTATATCTTACTTTGTTTTCTAGGATTTAGTAACTTATATAGATTGCCGCCGATTTTGTGCGAGGTTGCTTTGTTTGTTTTCTTAGGATTTACAGGTTATGTATGACAAGAAGATGATTTATATTCTGGAAGGGAAGCTTTGATTGTTCATTTTCTCGGAGGAAGATCTAACCTGGCCACCTTATTATCCATACCGAGCGAATCAGGGGAGTATTTGATTTCATTCTTTTTACTTATTTCACTTTTGCATTCTTTACTTGAACATTGGGGACAATGTTCATCCTAAGTGTAAGGGGAGGGTAAAATGATGATACCTTACAGATACACTTTCGCTTGAGTTTGTTTGTTTAATGGTAGATGTGTAATAAAACTATGAGAAATACTTGTTTGTGCAATTTTAGCGCCAAATTTAAATTTTTTTACAACATTTAGGAGTGAAACTTTAGCCATAGCAAGCGTCTCATGGATAGGAGATTGTATGACTAGCACTTAACCGTATATTCAGAAAAATTTTCCACCCAAATATGTGAGGTTCGCCTTTAGATTTGATAGGAAAAACATTTACTATTAGTGCTTATGAGTGTACCGGTAGCATTTAGATTCTAGAACTTGCGTTAGTGATGCATCCCGAGACCGCTAGTGAGACTACATTCGTGTAGTAGGATTTACTACATGATAAGAGGCATTAGGATCACCCTTGTGTTAAACCCGTATAATAATTACTTGACCATTTAAGTCATATTACTTGGCTAGTTAAGTCAACTAATTTTTCCCACACCTTAGCGTTGTACTCATTTTTAGTACATGATACCCCTAGTACACCCCTCCGAGCCTATCTTTTCGTTTCTAACTTTATGCATCTTACTTAAAGGAAGAATTTGTTACACCCCACTTAAATGTACAACCAAATCGCCTTAGCCTTCCGTGTATGCACTCATTTTTAGTGCATTATTGTTACTTGTTAAACCCTAAGTTAACTATTTAGTTGATTACATGGTTGCTAAGTCGAGTCATATCCTTGTACATATTGTTTTGGGACGATTGGGACTCATGGGTAAAGTACTTATTTTATGGAGTAATGGGGAAGAACATCATTTATTACCTCCATACGTACGTTAATCTTAAAAGTGCTCCAAGTGTTTTGATTTTCTTAATTCGAGTCATTAGATTAGTTTATTGTAAAGTATGTAAAAATTCAAGTGTAAGGGGAATTTACATTCCCTATGATGTATTATTTTGGATGGTAGGGTAAGAGTGTATGCAAAAAAATAAATAAATAAATAAATAAATAAATAAAAAAAAAAAGAAAGAGAGAAAAAAAACATACGGACTACCATCCCGTTTCATTCTATGTTCATTTTATGTTTTTGTTATTTTTGATTTATTAGCTTAAGTCGAGTCTAGTCTTGGCTTAGCAACGCCACATTGTACATGTAATTGACCAAGATTGTTAACTCGCCACCAGTAAAGACTGCCTTTATCCAACAAAACCGGGTATTTCATATCCCTACACCTAACGTTACAACCCTTTAAAAGACCTCTTTGATAGTTTATCCTAGGTGCTTACGCCATGTGGTGGAGGTTTGATCCTTTCCCAAGCCTATGGTAATCTATTTTGCTATGATAGGTAGTGAGAGATGTTTTCCATTTCCATATTGTAATTTATACTTTATTACACCCGAGAGATATGAGTATCTAAACACTATTTGTGAGGTGCTAGTATATGACCTCCGTGCTTGTCTTTGGTCTTTAGTGGAACGATTATTTGTTGTAATTACTTTTATATTAGTGTTAAATGACCCCTAACTTGTATTTTGACTAGAATAAATGCGCATTTGCTCGAGGACAAGCAAATCTCAAGTGTAAGGGAATATGATGAGGCGATAAATGAACCACTTTTAGGGGGTCATTTAAGCCTGGAATTGAATTTATTTGATCAAATATTGCCCTAAATTGTTCCTTTTGTGATTTTAGGTACTTTGGGAGAGAAATCTGGAAAAGGAAGCAATTCAGACGTTTTTGGAGCATAAAAGTGAAGAAAACGCCAAAGACTTAATTTTCCAAGCTGGGAACAGTAGGTGACGGCGTCAAGAGTACCATCCTGACGGCGTCAAGAGTAAATTTCATGACGGCCCAGTACTGAAATGAAGGCGTCACAAGGAAGAGCGTCAAGAGTTAAATACGTGACGGCCTGGAAAAAGTTAATACATGACGGCCTGGAAAAAGTTAATACATGACGGCGTCAGATGTAGATCAAGGCAGTCCGAGAATTCTTTTGGCGGCGACATGACGGCGTCACCTATTTGGTCTTGACGCCGTCAGCCTCAATTTCCTATATATAGTTTTCTAATTTTCATTCATTAAGAGGAAGAAGTTTGGAGAAACCCTAAGGCCGAACCATATATGATTTTTACTGGTTTTTCAAGGGTTTTCAGCCCTTGAACCCTTGCATGTGTAATTGAGATAAGTGTTCTTCTAATTCAATCAATATGTCTATGTGTTGGTTGTCTATATCTTGTGCTTGTCTTGATTCCACCATGCTAGGCTAGATTTATCTTGTGTTTGCTTAGATCTAATGAAACCTAGATGTTGATTATGTGTTGATTACTTGTCTATGGTTGTTTTGGATGAATGATTTCAATGTTAGGCTTAAGAAAACTGGCAGATCTCCAAATGGTAACATGCTTGAACGTCTTAGGAAACATGAACCGATGTGCACTAGGTTTTACTGGTTGTATTTAATGCATGAGTAAATTCTAATGATCCCATGTTAGGAGCTTCTTAGCCGGCTCGACATAGGAGTGAAGTAGGCACTCATAGGATTGGGGAGTTAAGTGCGCCACCCCATGAATGGTATTAAGGAATACAATCCGTCATCCACGCAACTATAACAAGTAATTAACGTGTAAAAGATATCTAGGGAGTAGTGAAATCTAAGTAAACACATTTTCTCCACTTATTGCTCACAACCTTAGTTTAATTTAGTTTTATTTTTATTTCTAGTATTTTATTTTGATTGCATCTTAGTATTGGGTTAGTTGACTAGCAACTAATTCCGCCCAAATCCTTCAAACCCGAGATATTTACTTGCTTTCTAAAAAATATAAAAAATACAAAAAGAATCATCCCTCATCTCTAGAACTAGTATTTAGGTTTTCTAATCCTAGCGACACTATTCCTAGCTGAACGATTAATCCCCCGGTACTTGTCACTATACTATACTACAACGATCAGGTACACTGCCTGGTGGGGGTTGTAAGCTTCTCAAGATCCCTTGAGAGGTAAAGCCTGGTGCGATTCCCACGTATCACCCACCCAACTTGATTTCGAAGAAGATGACATGTCTCGTCCTTTCACAAGAAGTGAATATGTGGATGACAAGTACAAAGACGTGGCTCCTACTTATCGGACAAAGGAAGAAGATCTCAACAAACCTTTCAAAGAAGCACAACTTAAGTCTCCATTCTCCTCACGAATCCTCATGTTCTCAGCTCCCAAGTGCAAAATGCCTCCACACATCCGAATGTATGATGGGTCGAAGGACCCAGAGGATCACCTTAGCCTCTTCTTAGGAGCTGCTATTAACAATGAATGGCCTATGCCGGTATGGTGTCGTATGTTTCAACAAACGTTGGAAGATAGGGCGAGGGGATTGTTTGACAAGCTCCGTAATGGGTGTATTGATGAATGGTTTGAATTGAAGTGAAGGTTCCTCATCCGCTTCTCACAAAGGAAAAAATGCTTTAAGGATCCCACAGAGATTTAGAAGATCCAAAGGAAGGCAAACGAGACTCTCTCGGCCTTCAAAGAACGATTCAACGAGGAAAGCGGGAGTATTCTCGATGTTTCTGAGATCATGCAGATAGGAGCATTCATGTACGGACACAAGTGTCCTGAGCTCTCAAAGAAGTTTGCTGACAAGATCCGAAGGACTGTAGATGAAATGATGGAGAGAGTGGATGACTTCCTCAGGACGGAAGAAGCCTACGACATTACGGAAGCCCCTCGAGGTGAGGCGATAGATTCCAAAAAGAAGGGGAATAACGTCTATAAGAACGATAGGACGTATAGGGACAAGAGGAAACCAAATAAGACTCACAATCACTACGGAGGGGGATATTTTTCTCACTTAAGGGACACTCGTCCTCATTATCCAAGAGAAGCTCGTGCTTCATATCAACGACATCGACCTGCTCAACGGGTGACGATCAACTCTCTTTCCAAACCCGGTGGAGATCCTAACCAGCGAACATCAACTGAACCTGCCTCGTCCACCTCCCTTGATTGGTACTTCTCGGAAAGAGAATTTAGATCGGTTCTGTGAATACCATGGTGTGAAAGGGCATTACACTGACGATTGCTACCAACTGAAGAAGCAACTTGAAACCGCCCTTGAGTCAGGAAAATTGAATCACTTAATCCGCGAGGTTAAAAATAAAGCCCTCTTACGTTGTTATTTCTGGACTACCCATCCATCCATTTCCCGTTTTCCGTGTGCCCAAAAGCCCCCCGCCCATTTTATGAGCCCATTTCCGATTCCCTTACCTAATCTCATGAGAAGCAAGCCCAATGACGGTGTATCGGGTCTTCGAAGACCCGATTCCCATAACGAACCCCACTGACGAGTGTGATCGACTGACGAGTATGATCCACTGATGAATGTGATCCACTGACGAACCAAAGTACACTGATGATTCAAAAGGACGATACCAAGGACGAACCAAATGGGTTGTCACTTGCTGACAAGCTCCACGTCATTATAAAAAGGACGTCCTAGCTATTGGGATGTACGGACAGACCCATCAAGTCCATGCTTAATTCTCGGAATAAGTAAGTAGTATAAATAGCCCCAACTATTCACAGTTGATGGCAAGATTTCCTGGAGAGCAATTACTCTGAACAGAACTAGCACTTATACTTTATATTTCATACTTCAATTATATCACCTATACTCATTCTCACACCAGAGCTGGGTCTCGGACTAAACACACGGGGCGAGGCTAACGTGTGTTACTTGTCTTATCACAGCTCAAGACTTAGCAGCAGATACGAAGTTCCTCGAGGTTCGGAGCACGTCAGTGGATCTGAACACCCTTGAAGACCCGGACTTCTCCTCCATATCTTTGGTGCGGATTATTGAATCTACAAATTGGCGCTATCTGTGGGACCGCTATTTCACTCTACCTAGTTAAGTGAGCAATGGCTGGTCCAAGCGACAATCTTGATACCCCTCCTACGAAGGAGAATAATACCGAAGGAGGAACAAACACGTCCGGTGTCGATCAACAGGCGTTCATCACTGATAGCATCAAGGCTTTACAAGCGTTGATCAAGCAATCCCATGAAGGAACGAGTGGCATACGTCCCACCCTACTTGATTTCGAAAAAGATGACATGTCTCGTTCTTTCACAGGAAGTGAATATGTGAATGACAAGTACAAAGACGTGGCTCCTACTTATCGGACAAAGGAAGAAGATCTCAACAAACCTTTCAAAGAAGCACAATTTAAGTCTCCATTCTCCTCACGAATCCTCATGTTCTCAGCTCCCAAGTGCAAAATGCCTCCACACATCCGAATGTATGATGGGTCGAAGGACCCAGAGGATCACCTTAGCCTCTTCTCCAGAGCTGCTATTAACAATGAATGACCCATGCCGGTATGGTGTCATATGTTTCAACAAACGTTGGAAGATAGGGCGAGGGGATGGTTTGACAAGCTCCCTAATGGGTGTATTGATGAATGGTTTGAATTGAAGAGAAGGTTCCTCATCCGCTTCTCACAAAGGAAAAAATGCTTTAAGGATCCCACAAAGATTCACAAGATTGAAAAGAAGGCAAACGAGACTCTCTCGGCCTTCAAAAAATGATTCATCGAGGAAAGCAGCGTATTCTCGACGTTCCTGAGATCATGCAGATAAGAGCATTCATGTATGGACACAAGTGTCCCGAGCTCTCAAAGAAGTTTGCCGACAAGATCCCAAGGACTATAGATGAAATGATGGAGAGAATGGATGACTTCCTCAGGTCGGAAGAAGCCTACGACACTACGGAAGCACCTCGAGGTGAGGCGATAGATTCCCAAAAAAAGGGGAATAACGTCTATAAGAACGATAGGTCGTATGGGGACAAGAGGAAACCAAATAAGCCCCACAATCACTATGGAGAGGGATATTTTTCTCACTCAAGGGACACTCGTCCTCCTTGTCCAAGAGAAGCTCGTGCTCCATATCAAAAACATCGACCTGCTCAACAGGTAACGATCAACTCTTTTTCCAAACCAAGTGGAGATCCTAACCAGTGAACATCAACTGAACCTGCCTCGTCCACTTCCCTTGATTGGTACTCCTTGAAAGGAGAATTTAGATCGGTTCTGTGAATACCATGGTGAAAAAGGACATTACACTGACGATTGCTTCCAACTGAAGAAGCAACTTGAAACCGCCCTTGAGTCAGGAAAATTGAATCACTTAATCCGCGAGGTTAAAAATAAAGCCAAAGGAAACCCGAAAGGGAGAGGGAAAGTCATCAACATGGTACGATCATCAGGCTATGGGAGGAAGCGAAGGCCGGAGGAGGTCAAAGAAAGCTGGATGAACGTGGACATCATTTTCCCATCAGTCTCTCGAGCAAATGCAAAAGAGTCACCAATCATCATTCAAGCTGAGATAGCAGGGTATTTGGTACAAAGAATTTACGTGGATAATGGTGTTGGTTCAGAGATAATGTATGAACACTGCTTTAGATGCCTAGACTCCTGGACACAAAATCGGTTAAGACCATCCAACACCCCGTTAGTAGGATTTTCAGGAGAAATCTCCCAGCCACTTGGAGTGATTGATTTAGAAGTAATTGTGGGGGAAGGAACAAGGTCGAGAAGGACGACCATGGAATTTGCAATCGTACGTGCAGCTTCGCTATACAACGTCTTGCTAGGCAGGCCAGTGATTAGCATCTTGAAGGCTGTTCCCTCCACCATTCATGCTATGTTCAAATTCCCAACTCCTGGAGGAGTAGCAACCATCATCACTCGACCATCCATGATTGTAGAATGCTGGCGAGTTGAAAGATGTGCATGCCGGACATGACATATAAGACAAATGAGGGAGTCTTGGCAGGTTGTAACATAGTAGAACAAAAAACCGAGGAAGTTAAGGTGAATGACAAGTACCCAGAGCAACTTGTTACAATCAATGCTGGACTTTCACCCGAATTTAAGTATGAGTTGAAGAAGTTACTGCGGGCTAACCTGGATGTCTTTGCATGGAAGCCCTCTGACATGACAGCGATACCCAGGCACATAACTAAGCATCACCTTCATGACAATCCATCGAGGGAGCCAGTTAGGCAAAAACGGAGGACTTTAGCTCCAGTAAGAGGGCAAGCTGTGACCAAAGAAGTTCAAGAATGGGTAAAGGCTGGAATCCTTCGTCAAGTCAGATACCCAACGTCGATCTCTAATCCTGTGCTAGTAAAGAAGGACGATGGGAGCTGGAGGATGTGCATTGACTTCAAAGACATTAACAAAGCATGCCCCAAAGATCATTACCCCCTCCCAGAAATCGATTGGAAGATCGAGTCGGTAATGGGATTCAGGTTCAAATGCTTCCTCGATGCATACAAAGGGTATCATCAGATACAAATGGCCAAGGAGGATGAAGAAAAAATGGCGTTTTACACCGACCAAGGGACGTATTGCTATACCAAGATGCCGTTTGGGCTCAAGAATGCTGAAGCTACGTACCAAAGGTTGGTAGACAAGGTATTTAAGATCAAATTGGAAGGAACTTAGAAGCATATGTTGATGACATGGTTATAAAGAGTCATGACGAGAAAGGGTTGTTGGCCAACGTCGAGGAAACATTCAAAACACTTAGGAAAATATAGTCCCTAAGAAGTGCTCGTTTGGCATGGAAGAGGGGAAGTTCCTTGGATATATAGTCACTTTAGAAGGGATTAGGGAAAATCCTGGGAAAACCAAAGCAATCATGGACATGCAATCGCCTAAGAGTTTAAAGCATATGCAAACGTTTAGTGGGAAGCTAGCAGCGTTGAACAGGTTCTTATCAAAGAGTGCTGAACGTTCTTTCACTTTCTTTGAGACATTGAAGGGATGCACGAAGGACAACTTTAAATGGACAGAGGAAGTGGAGCACGCCTTCTTGGAAATGAAGAAACACATAGCCGATTTGCCTCTCCTAACAACCCCAAAACCAGGGGAAGAGCTGTTCGTCCATCTTTCAACAGCCGAATTAGCAGTAAGCGCAGTATTGGTGGCCGAACGAGGGGGCAAGCAAGTCCCAATTCATCACGTTAGTAGAACATTACATGAAGCAGAAATCAGTTATTCTCCGATGGAAAAGCTAGCC
The DNA here is from genome assembly GCA_030686995.1 of Artemisia argyi. Lineage (NCBI taxonomy): Eukaryota > Viridiplantae > Streptophyta > Magnoliopsida > Asterales > Asteraceae > Artemisia > Artemisia argyi. The sequence goes on from CM060699.1 coordinate 86,769,594, forward strand.
TTGTCTCTACTACACACATCTCGAAGGCTCAAGAGGTACTTTCAAGCACACCCCATAAGAGTCATCACTGATCAACTTATCAGGAAAATTCTGAGTAGGGCAGAAACGTCAGGAAGGCTTGCGGTATGGGCCATAGAGCTCGGGGTATTTCACATTGAGTATAAACCAAGAAACTCCGTCAAAGGTCAAGTCTTAGCAGATTTTCTTACAGAAATGCCGGCGGGGCCAATTCAACAAGGCAATTCGGGCGTACAAGATGGACCACTTGTCGTCACGGCAGTCTTGGACATAGACATGGAGATAGACCAGGAAGAAAACAACTGGGAAAACGATGGGGACGTATGGACACTTTTCACTGATGGAGCATCCGGTGAGGATGGAGCTGGGGCTGGTTGGGTGCTCACCAGTCCATAGGAAGTTGAGTATATCTACGCCCTGTGCTTGAACTTTCCAAGTTCAAACAATGAGTCCAAATATGAGGCTCTCTTAGCTGGGATGCGCACGGAAAGAAAGATGGGGATCCAAAAACTACGGGTATATGTTGACTCAAACTTGGTGGCAAACCAAGTTAATGGTGAATTTGAAGCAAGAGGAGAAAGCATGATTCGATACCTCAAAAAGGCTAGAGAGTATGTTGAAGGGTTCCACAAGTTTAGGATAAGCCACGTTCCTCGTGCCCTTAATTGCAAAGTGGATGCCTTAAGTAAGCTAGCTGCCACAACGTTCTCTGAACTAACCAAGCAAGTCTTGGTGGAAGTTTTGAATGAAAGATCCACTGAACTCAAGGAAGTCAACACAGTGGTAGAAGAGGAAGGTGACACATGGATGACTCCAATCATAAGGTGTCTAGAGAAAGATGAATGGTTTGAGGATCCGAACGAGAGGCGGAAGCTCAGGCTCAAACTGCCCCATTATGTGATGGAGGATGGTGTGTTATTCAAAAAATCTTATCTGGTTCCTATGTTAAGATGTGTAGGCCCTTTGCAAGCTAACTACGTCATTCGAGAGATCCACATGGGATCTTGGGGAATGCACTCAGGTCCTAGGTCTGTGGTGGCCAAAGCTATGAGACAAGGATACTATTGGCCAACCATGCATTCAGATGCACGTTAGGAGATTCGAAAGTGTGATTCATGTCAAATACACTCGCTAGTGCCACGACTTCCAAAGACAAACATGACGTCAATAATGGCACCATGGCCTTTTTATCAATGAGGAATGGACATTGTGGGGCCTCTACCAGAAGCTCCTGGAAGGGTCAAGTTCATCCTTGTTGCTATTGATTACTTTACTAAATGGATTGAGGCAAATCCATTGGCAAAGATAAGTGGGAAGGATGTGAAAAAGTTTGTGTGGGAAAACATAGTGTGTAGATTCGGCATACCAATTCAAGGGATGGTGTGAAAGGTTGAACATCAAGCAAATGAACACAGCAGTGGCTCATCCCCAAGCTAATGGTCTGGTGGAACGAGCAAACAAGAGTCTCATGAAAGGACTGAAAACAAGGATAGGCAGGGTCAAAGCAAGTTGGGTTGATGAATTGCCAAACGTGTTATGGGCGCATCGGACTATGCTTAAACAAAGCAATGGTGAAACACCCTTCAACCTAACCTATGGAAGTGAAGCCGTCATACCAGCAGAGATTGGGATGCCCACACACTGATTCATGATGATTAACGAAGCCCTTAACAATGATGAACTTCGGTTAAACTTAGATCTTTTGCAAGAACGAAGAGAGATGGCAGCAATCAAGGAGGCCAAGTATAAGAAGAAAATGGAGCAAGAATACAAGAAGAGGGTTCGCCAGTGTCGTTCCGCCCAGGCGAATATGTGTACCGAAGGAACGAGGCTAGTAGAGCTGAGAATCAAGGTAAGTTAGGCCCAACTTGGGAAGGTCCTTACCAAGTCTTGGAAGCATTCCAGAGTGGGTCATATAAGTTGGCAACAATGGAGGGCGACGAAATACCACAAAAGTGGCACTCAATAAACTTCCGAGAGTGTTATCTTTAAATCTATTGTATGAAATGCTTTGTGCATCTTATGTAGTTCACTTATTTTAATGAAAATGAATGATATAGCCAACCCATGTGTGGTTCGGCAATTTTCCCAAAGATCGTTATGAACTTAGACAAATTATTATGTGACTCCGAAGGATGGTTAGCTACCTCCTGGCGAATGATGCAGTCAATGTCTATCCTTTAAAAGTGCTATTTACTAAAGGTTATCTAAAACCCAAATGTGCTATTCACATGGGATGAACAAAAAATTTGAACGTGCTATTGACAAAGGATGAACTAAGTCTTTGTGTGGTCAATTTGAACGTGCTATTGACAAAGGATGAACTAAGTCTTTGTGTGGTCAATTTAACATGTTCTTTAAGATACCCAAATGTGCTATTCACATGGGATGAATGAAAAATCCGAGTGTGCTGTTCACAAAGGATGAACGAAACATGTGCTCGGTCAATTTAATGAACAAGTCTACAAACTCGTAAAAAAGAAGAAGAATGAGGAATCACGTAAGTAACCTCGAATGGCATAATAATCATAGGCAAATACAAATAACAAAGCTATTACAAAGCAAGATAAAGGTCACGACAAAGCATGTTCGTGAATACAAATGCCAGAAATAATCAAGTCATTACAAATTAAACCAAACATCACGACTTAAAGTTTGTGAATGTAAACACAAAAGATGGTGGAACAAATGTCACATCAAGTCTCGGGAGCGCCTTCTGGCTCAGCATACTCGGGATGGATGTCGAGAAGCTCAGTGATTGATGCTAAACAGTCAACCTAAATTGACCAAGCAAATGGTGAACAAGGTCTGACAGCCTAGAGTCAATGCTCCGTGGAATATAGTGTTTCCCCGGGTCGTTATGTCCCGACGAGGTGTGAATTGTTATCAAACGGGTTTGTGATCGGGTGAATTTGGACAGGAAAGGGTTTTGTGAGTGATTACGCTAAGGAATCTACAAGGAAATAGCTTAAACAAGCTATATAGATGATTACGTGAAAGTTAGATACCTAAAAACGTTTAATAACTAAAAACATATACGTTCAGATTAAATTTACGCGAACGTACAAAATAAAACGCAAGTTTTAAAGAAATAAAATACTTACGGGTATGAAAATTACATTTTTACAATCCTAATAATAAAAGAAAATTTTTGGAAAATTAAAATTAATTTTTACACTATTTATATAATTATTATTAATTAAATACTATTTTCTAATTACTTAATAATTATTTAAATTAACCTAAATTACAACTAATTATGAAATTACACTAAAATTATGAAAAATCTAAAATATTATAAAACTAATTTTCAAACTAAAAATATATTTTTCCTACTTTTTTAATAATTACTATTAATTTAAAACTAATTATTAATGAATTTAAACTATTTTAAATTAAGAAAAATAGAAAATGAACAGTAAAAATTATAAGAAAATTCGTAAAATTATTTTATAACTTATAAAAGCTAGGAAAATTATAAAAACTAGAGTTTACTTAATAAAAACTAATTTTTCTATTTAAAACTTAAATATTAATTAATTACTAATAAAACTAATATTAAATCTAATAAATACCAAATGATAATATAAAAATCTGATAAAATTACTAAAAATACTTTAACCTAAAAGAAATTTAAGAAAAATATAAAAATGCTAAATTCTTAATAAAAATCTAAAAAGGAAAATTAAAAATATAAATAAAATTAAATAGAAACTATCACTTATAATTAATATTTGATTTTCTGGAATTTTCTTTTGGAAACTAGTTTTATACCAAAAAACAAACAAATTTTATGAAAACAACTTTTTTATATCTTAAAAATAAGCCAAATGCAAGCAATAAGCTAAGGCAGTTGACTTATGTTGACCAAACAAGGAAATAAGCACAAATGAGCTTATGTGGGACCCACAATGGTTGAATCTGGTTTAAACTAGTTATGTGAACATGATTAAGCTGGAAAAAGCCACTGGGGTCCACAGAATAAGCAAATAAGCACAATTAAGCACTTATATATTTGTTTTCTGAGACAGAATTGGGACAAGGTTAAGGGCTGATTTCAGGTGGGGTCTACAATGCCTAAGGTCAAACTAATGGTCAAACGTTGAAGAGGGGTAGGAGGGGGGGGGGGTTTAAAGAACCAAGGATGGGACTTGTGGGACCACTGTGGTGGCCAGAAACCACCACCAAAGATGGTGGTGTGGTGGTGACCTGCTGATGCAGGGGAGCCCCCTTGCCCTGCAGCTGAGTTTGGACCAATGTGGGGCCCAGTGAAAAATTCACAAAAATACAAGGATGCAAGGACTTCAAAGATGAAGTGGGATACTCTAACCACAATAAGTTCCAAAGCCTGAATCACAACTCTAAATTCTAGAAAAATCTCACAAGAAATGAGTTTTTTGCATAAACAAAGAATTTTGACTTTTGTGAATATGAACTTGTTTGACTTTGATGAACTTAAATCCTAATCTAGTGACTGTTATGGATGTAGCAGGCTAACGTAAGACCAATTTAATCAATAACAACTACTTGTGAATGGAAATTATGAGCTATGGCATCCAAATTCCTCACAGTGAACCTGTGAATGAAAAAGGAAATGGATTTTGACTTTTTGGTGATGAAGGCCAAGGTTTTATGATGAAGATGAACTCAATTGACTTAATATTAGTTATGAAAAAGACAACAACAACAACCAAGGTACCCTTGAGTACCTTGAAACAGTTAATGCCAAACACCCCTAAAGTTGACAGTTAAGGAAGGATTGTGAAACAAATTGATGATCCAAACCATGAAACTGGAAATTAAACTTACACTAACCTAAGATAAACATAAATAGACAGGAATCAACTACAAAGAACCACAACAACCAATAATTATAAAATATGAGCAAATATAAAATTGAAATAGAACTTACAATGCTCCTAGCTAGGTACTGAGAAACAAGAACCCATAATCAAACTACCACCTCTCCTGAGGTTCTAGAACCATAGAAATCTAAATTCCACAAGCTCTTTGACTTACTTCTTCCTTGAAACTGATTTGTGAGTTTATAACTATTTATTTTGTATTTTTGAGAATTTATAGGTTTCTTGAACAAACAAGGTTTTGACACTTTCTAAGTTATTAAAAACTTGTAACTAGGCTTCTGTGAGTCTAATGGGACCAGAATCCAAACATTCTAACACTTTTCAAATGAAGTGCCAATTTCACTCAAATATACCAAATTTGAATTCATAAAAGAGATGCTGAAATTAATGGTGAAATTAGTTTCAAATACACAGAATAAGCTGATTACAACAAAGTTTAATGAAAAATCACAATCTTAAAACACTTTTACACTAGTACGATATTGAAAATTACACTACAACTAATTCTACCCTAACTACTATTTCTATCTTTTTCTTTTCTGACTTATATAAGCCCTGAGGGGTTCCTTGGACTTTCCCACTTGAACTTGAGCCATAGGATGAGCTTCTTTTGATCCAAGCCGTTCATATCACTTTTGGCGGGAAAACACTTTGGAAGGTTTTTAGTGGTACTGGTGGGTGTAATAAATGAGGAGGGGGAAGTTGGTGTGGGTTGGTGAAAGTATTGATGATAATTGGTGAGTTGGTGAGGAAATTGAGAGGAGGGGGAGACAAAGCACCTGGGATTAGGGGAAAGCTTAGGGATGATGAACAGTGGTCCTGGGGTGTTGGTTTGACCTGGGTTGACCGGGTAATAATAAACGGATGGGAGTGGGCTTTGGGGAGTAGATTGGGCCAGGGGTGGTGTTGTTTGGGCTGTGTTTGTTTTGGGTTTAGTTTGGTTTAAAATGGTATAAAGGGTCCATGTGGTTTAGTGTTTGTAAATCACAAGGACCTAATGTGTAATTTCTGAAAAGTTGAGGACTTGAATTGTAAATCTTCCAAAGTATCCTCAAGGGACCAATCTTGCCATATAAGAATAATACAAGGACCAATATTAATATTTTCCAAAATAACACACCCGGGGACCAATTATGTAATTTTCCAAACATGAGGGACCAAAATGTAAATTTCTCCAAACTTCACACCAAGGACTAAAAATGACTTTTGTAACTTCCCAAGGACCCAAAATGATTTTTCTTTCAAAAATATCCCACCAGGGACCAATTCTGCCAAAATTTGAAACTCCAGGGACTAAATTGCAAATTTCCAAAACTTTTGAGATTTTTCACCAAAGGACTAAATATGACAACTTATGATTTCAAAAGGACCTTTGGTGACTTTTCTTTTAAAATATGTGCTCAGGGACTAATTTTGCCAATTTTTGAAAGTTGGGGGACTGAAACTGCTAATTTTGCAAACTTTGTACGTTTTTCATCTGTTTTTACTCTGTTTGCATCTAAAACATATAAAACACAATTTTGAAATATTTTCAGTATTTTGATGCATTACTGAGTGTTTTTGTATGTTTTGCAGTTCAGATTTGACAAAAAATGATGAGTGTTTGAGCACTCATCAATCCCCCACACTAAACTATTGTTAGTCCCTAGCAATAAACTGTTTTGAAAACTTAATGGATTTTAAACTCTTTACCAAAAGCCATCACTTCTGGAGTAGCCAGATGTATCAATTCAAGTAAGAAGTATGGTCCACCTGATAACCATGTAATTTTGAGCAAACCACCAGCTGTCAATGGATTTTATTAGTCTTTACCAAAAGCCGTTTGCTTCTGGACTAGCCAACTCTTGATGGACAAAGTCAACATCCTGGTGAGCTGATTACCAATTATGGTTTTTCCACTGCCTTTACCACAAGCCATAATCTTGCGGGCTAGCCAACTCATACACTTTTTGGGATATGGCGAGTTGAGGTACCATACAATTTTGGACAAATTGCAAGCCATAAACGGATTTGATATATCTTTACTAAGAGCCGTTTGCTCCTGGATTAGCCAATCCTTTTGTCGTTTAGACATGGCGGACTGATAACCACAAAAATTTTGAAACACAAGTGAAAAAATTTTAAAATTTTTTGAGATTTTGGCAAAAAACGGGGGTACTAGATAGTAAAATGTGATAAAATTCGCTAGAATACCCCCCACACTTAGAATGAATATTGTCCTCAATATTCAAAGTCTCGGCTATTATGCTGACTCTTTGAACGGAAGAAGCTAATATTTGAATCTAACTGTGGAAATACCATAATTCACTGTATTGGTAACCACAGTAGGGGTAACTCCCCCACACTTAGGGTGAAAACCCTATAAGTATGCTATTGTTTTTGTTTACCGAGTCGCTAGCTTGACTCGACCCCGAATTCATTTGTCCATGGGGAAGCATGATGTGGAAGAGACAATCTGCATCAGACTTTCATTCAAGATGTTTGGACAAACATTTGAAGCACGTGAAAGTTCCACACCGATGAGATATAATCCCGGCTCAAGATAATGATACATGAAAATGCCGGGGTCAAATATAGTGTCTTCATTCCCGAAGGAGTGAAGAAGAGAGGAGGGCACCGAGAATGTCATGAGAATAATCATGAAAGGATGCTCATCCTCAAGATCAGGTTTAGTTTCCTGAATTTGGATTTTGTCGGTTAAGCTCTTATGGTTAGAAAACATCCCGGGAGGGAGGGTGGGATAATTTGTCATAGAAATACAAATTCTCATGATTGAGAATCTTTCCCCCCGATCATGATGTTTCTTGCCATCACACTCCGGAGGAGTCATGATAAGGTGATCAATGATGGGCTCAGAAGATATTTCATCAATATCACTGATGTCTCCATAAGATAAAGAATTTTCATCAGTGTGTGAATCATTAAGCCCGGTGTTGAGATATGAATTGAGTGATGGATCATCATTCAATAAGCTTTCAAGGAAAAGAATATCCCCCTCAGAATCAAGATAGTTATCATCAACTTCATACGAAGTTGAACTATCTAGGGCAAGGAATGCTTCGACTTCTTCCATATCATCTTTGAAATCAAAGAGATCATCATCACATCCCGATGGAAGTGTATTGGTGTGAGTGAGTTCATCGGCGAACTCCTCGAGAAGAAAGTCAACATTAGAGTGGGGAAGGGATGCATCAACATACTCAATGTCTCCATAAGATAAACAATCATCACTAGAATCAGAGACAGTCTCAATTTGATCATTTGGATTATCAGGGGGAGAAGGAATATCACACACTTGATCAAAAGTTCGCTGTGACTCTCTCGGGATTGGGACAAGGATCTCAACACTAGACTTTATTAATTCCTCCGATTCCTTATTAGGAACAGTGCTAAGATGCTCATCCCCCATGTTTAGAGAATGAGTGTGAACTTCGGGTGTGATAACAACAGACTGAGGGAGATAAGAGGAGCTAGCATTCATGGATTGTACAAGTTCCATTTGATCCTCTGCTAGTAATTTCTCTGTCACATTATTTTCTCCCTGATTTTCAATTGGAGGAATCACAAATGATGAATCTGACGAACCCTTATAAAATTGAAGGATATCAAGGGTGTCCTCATTATCACTATCATCATCACAGTCTAGAAGAGCAGCTTTACGAAATTTGGCACATGTTATAGCTGCTTGTTCTAAGACTAGCAATTCTTCCATACTCAATTCGTTTCTAGCATCTCGTTCTTCAGCAAGTAATTCTGCCATAGATTTCTCACGAGAGTCTCGAAACGATGTAGTAACCAACTCCTCCTTAAGTTCTTTCAATATATCAAGAGCCTTTAGTAAAAGGTCTTGCTCAGTATCATGAGGAGTTGCTTGGATCATTTGGTACTGTGGAGGTGGGTCTGAAAATGAATAGTCGTAATTGTTACAAGGAAATAGATTCCTTGTTTGACAATCCGAGCTAGAGTGTGGACCTCCACAGTAATCACAACAGTGAAACTGATGTGGCTGTGGGTTGTGTGTGCTAGAGTTATAATTGTTATCAGGAAACTGCTCATAGACAAGCATGTTTCCCGATTGACAATCAGAACTGTAATGTGAACCACCACAGTACTCACAACAGTAAAACTGTTGAGTCTCATGGTGTGGTAACTGATGGAATGAATCAGTCGTGTCATGGTAGGAATAGGGATCTTGGTTATAGACAGACCCGTTTCCTGACTCTACCATGCCACAACTGGGGCAATTGCCACCATTATAAGGATTACCACACCAATGGCAAGTAAGAAGGTGTAGAAGAGACATAGAAAGAATCAAAGGGTTTGGGAGGGTAAGGAATGAAGAATCAAAGATGTGAGAGGGTAAAGGTGAATATTTTTGGGTTTTTGGATAAACATTTTGTACAAATGAGAAAGAAAACGTTTTGTGTTTTTGTGTTCGTTGAAAACTGATTTTAAAATGTTTTCGGGAAAAGTTTTGTTTTTATAAGAAAATAAGAAGATAATATAAACAATGGTGGTAAATATACAATGGATGTATATCTCGATTCACCAATCTGAAAGCCCGTTTAGAATAGCGCGCACACCTCCCCGGCAGCGGCGCCAAATTTTGATTGGCTCAGAACAGTCAACCTAAATTGACCAAGCAAATGGTCAACAAGGTCAGACAGCGTAGATTCAATGCTCCGCGGAATATAGTGTTTCCCCGGGTCGTTATGTCCCGACGAGGTGTGAATTGTTATCAAACGGGTCTGTGATCGGGTGAATTTGGACACGAAAGGGTTTTGTGAGTGATTACGCTAAGGAATCTACAAGGAAATAGCTTAAACAAGCTATATAGATGATTACGTGAAAGTTAGATACCTAAAAACGTTTAATAACTAAAAACTTATACGTTCAGATTAAATTTACGCGAACGTACAAAATAAAACGCGAGTTTTAAAGAAATAAAATACTTACGGGTATGAAAATTACATTTTTACAATCCTAATAATAGAATAAAATTTTTGGAAAATTAAAATTAATTTTTACACTATTTATATAATTATTATTAATTAAATACTATTTTCTAATTACTTAATAATTATTTAAATTAACCTAAATTACAACTAATTATGAAATTACACTAAAAATATGAAAAATAAATTTGGAAAAATCAAAAATATTATAAAACTAATTTTCAAAATAAAAATATATTTTCCTACTTTTTTAATAATTACTATTAATTTAAAACTAATTATTAATGAATTTAAACTATTTTAAATTAAGAAAAATAGAAAATGAACATTAAAAATTATAAGAAAATTCGTAAAATTATTTTATAACTTATAAAAGCTAGGAAAATTATAAAAACTAGGGTTTACTTAATAAAAACTAATTTTTATATTTAAAACTTAAATATTAATTAATTACTAATAAAACTAATATTAAATCTAATAAATACCAAATGATAATATAAAAATCTGATAAAATTACTAAACATACTTTAACCTAAAAGAAATTTAAGAAAAATATAAAAATGCTAAATTCTTAATAAAAATCTAAAAAGGAAAATTAAAAATATAAATAAAATTAAATAGAAACTATCACTTATAATTAATATTTGATTTTCTGGAATTTTCTTTTGGAAACTAGTTTTATACCTAAAAACAAACAACTTTTATGAAAACAACTTTTTTATATCTTAAAAATAAGCCAAATGCAAGCAATAAGCTAAGGTAGTTGACTTATGTTGACCAAACAAGGAAATAAGCTCAAATGAGCTTATGTGGAACCCATAACGATTGAATCTGGTTTAAATTAGTTATGTGAACATGATTAAGCTGGAAAAAGCCACTGGGGTCCACAGAATAAGCAAATAAGCACAATTAAGCACTTATATATTTGTTTTCTGAGATAGAATTGGGACAAGGTTAAGGGCTGATTTTAGGTGGGGTCCACAATGCCTAAGGTCAAACTAATGGTCAAACTTTGAAGAGGGGTAGGAGGGGGGGTTCAAAGAACCAAGGATGGGACTTGTGGGACCACTGTGGTGGCCAGAAACCACCACCAAAGATTTTGGTGTGGTGGTGACCTGCTGATGCAGGGGAGCCCCCTTGCCCTGCAGCTGAGTTTGGACCAATGTGGGGCCCAGTGAAAAATTCACAAAAATACAAGGATGCAAGGACTTCAAAGATGAAGTGGGATACTCTAACCACAATAAGTTCCAAAGCCTGAATCACAACTCTAAATGCTAGAAAAATCTCACAAGAAATGAGTTTTTTGCATAAACAAAGAATTTTGACTTTTGTGAATATGAACTTGTTTGACTTTGATGAACTTAAATCCTAATCTAGTGACTGTTATGGATGTAGCAGGCTAAAGTAAGACCAATTTAATCAATAACAACTACTTGTGAATGGAAATTATGAGCTATGGCATCCAAATTCCTCACAGTGAACCTGTGAATGAAAAAGGAAATGGATTTTGACTTTTTGGTGATGAAGGCATAGGTTTTATGATGGAGATGAACTCAATTGACTTAATATTAGTTATGAAAACAGACAACAACAACAACCAAGGTACCCTTGAGTACCTTGAAACAGTTAATGCCAAACACCCCTAAAGTTGACAGTTAAGGAAGGATTGTGAAACAAATTGATGATCCAAACCATGAAACTGGAAATTAAACTTACACTAACCTAAGATAAACATAAATAGACAGGAATCAACTACAAAGAAACACAACATCCAATAATTATAAAATATGGGCAAATATAAAATTGAAATAGAACTTACAATGCTCCTAGCTAGGTACTGAGAAACAAGAACCCATAATCAAACTACCACCTCCCCTGAGGTTCTAGAACCATAGAAATCTAAATTCCATAAGCTCTTTGACTTACTTCTTCCTTGAAACTGATTTGTGAGTTTATAACTATTTATTTTGTATTTTTGAGAATTTATAGGTTTCTTGAACAAACAAGGTTTTGACACTTTCTAAGTTATTAAAAACTTGTAACTAGGCTTCTGTGAGTCTAATGGGACCAGAATCCAAACATTCTAACACTTTTCAAATGAAGTGCCAATTTCACTCAAATATACCAAATTTGAATTCATAAAAGAGATGCTGAAATTGATGGTGAAATTAGTTTCAAATACACAGAATAAGCTGATTACAACAAAGTTTAATGAAAAATCACAATCTTAAAACACTTTTACACTAGTACGATATTGAAAATTACACTACAACTAATTCTACCCTAACTACTACTTCTATCTTTTTCTTTTCTGACTTATATAAACCCTGAGGGGTTCCTTGGACTTTCCCACTTGAACTTGAGCCATAGGATGAGCTTCTTTTGATCCAAGCCGTTCATATCACTTTTGGCGGGAAAACACTTTGGAAGGTTTTTAGTGGTACTGGTGGGTGTAATAAATGAGGAGGGGGAAGTTGGTGTGGGTTGGTGAAAGTATTGATGATAGTTGGTGAGTTGGTGAGGAAATTGGGAGGAGGGGGGAGACAAAGCACATGGGATTAGGGGAAAGCTTAGGGACGATGAACAGTGGTCCTGGGGTGTTGGTTTGACCTGGGTTGACCGGGTAATAATAAACAGATGGGAGTGGGCTTTGGGGAGTAGATTGGGCCAGGGGTGGTGTTGTTTGGGCTGTGTGTTGTTTTGGGTTTGGTTTGGTTTAAAATGGTACAAAGGGTCCATGTGGTTTAGTGTTTGTAAATCACAAGGACCTAATGTGTAATTTCTGAAAAGTTGAGGCCCTGAATTGTAAATCTTCCAAAGTATCCTCAAGGGACCAGTCTTGCCATATAAGAATAATACAAGGACCAATATTAATATTTTCCAAAATAACACACCCGGGGACCAATTATGTAATTTTCCAAACATGAGGGACCAAAATGTAAATTTCTCTAAACTTCACACCAAGGACTAAAAATGACTTTTGTAACTTCCCAAGGACCCAAAATGATTTTTCTTTTAAAAATATCCCACCAGGGACCAATTCTGCCAAAATTTGAAACTCCAGGGACTAAATTGCGAATTTCCAAAACTTTTGAGATTTTTCACCAAAGGACTAAATATGACAACTTATGATTTCAAAAGGACCTTTGGTGACTTTTCTTTTAAAATATGTGCTCATTGACTAATTTTGCCAATTTTTGAAAGTTGGGGGACTGAAACTGCCAACTTTGCAAACTTTGTACGTTTTTCATCTGTTTTTACTCTTTTTGCATCTAAAACATATAAAACACAATTTTGAAATATTTTCAGTATTTTGATGCGTTACTGAGTGTTTTTGTATGTTTTGCAGTTCAGATTTGACCAAAAATGATGAGTGTTTGAGCACTCATCACTCAGTAACAGAGGAAGAATAACTAGCACTGACTTGCTCGATATAGGAATAGGTGGTGTCAAAGAGCTCGTCGAAGGCTGGTTCAAATGTCTTCTCGGCATCCACGTCCAAATCAATCGCAGATGCGACCAACTCTTCATACACCTCTGGGGAACGAGTTATCTTTAACCCTGCAATATAACCTGCTGAGAAAGATAAAGATTGAACACGAGCATGATATTTCTGGTACTCCTCACTCTTCAAGAGGCGAGACACAACAGTTGGAAGCAAATCTCTCACAGCTCTTTCCTTCTCACTTTCAAGTAAAGCAATCTTTTCCTTATGACCTATAATCTTTTCATTCATACACCTCTTGAGAGATTCTTCTAAACCGACTTCCTTATTACGTTTGTCCAAATTAACCTCCAAATCTTTCTTCTCCTGCTGTAACGAAAGAACCTGAGCTTTGCGTTCTTCATACTTCTCTTTAAGTTGGACAAACGTGGTTATGAGGGAGGGGGTATTTGGTGTGTGAGTGTTAAAAATGAGATGCTGAGGTAGCTATTTGGCTTGAGCCACAGTACCATGTGCTCTTATGATGGGTAAGTAACCTTATATTAACTATCTTTACTACATATAAAGAGAAAATGGTCAAACTTGAGTAAATTGCAAAAATCGTCCTTGTACGTGGTTTGGCCAAATTATAAGTGAAGTATCTATCATTTTGAAAGTGCATAGACCGTCTGTGTGAGAAACTTTTGTGTCCACATTTCGTTCCCACATGAATTGAATGACTAAACTGCACTTGTCTTGTTTCCCAATGACTTTTCCCTTGAATTCTTATTACTCTTTAAATAAAATAAAGAACATGAAGATAATTCCCAATTCATTTCACCAGACACACAACCTTTTCAACTAAACACCTTTATAACACATGAAGATAATGATTTAGCATCGAAAATCATCATCAACAAAAATAATCATCAACCAACATGTAAAGAACCCTAAACACATTCTTTTTCTAAATTCAAGAATAACTAATCTTCTCAACCACTTAGCCTAATTCTTTACCTCATTCTCAAAAACACATAACCTTTTATTAAACAAACACTCCAACATAAAACAATTAATCATAACCCATTAACTAGAGATAACTTTTAATTAAACTTAATTCGTTCGATTTTACAGAAATGAATGAGTTTAGGTGGGTATGGTGATGGGGGTATTGATGGTGGTGGTGGTTGTCTGGCGAGATTCGACAGCGGGGAAGGTTTTTCGGTAGTAAGTGGTTTCCGATAGTGGTGACCAGGGTTAGGGTTGGAAGTAGTGTTAGTGATAGGTTCAATTCGAGTCAAGATCGGGTGATTTCGGGTGGTCTTGGAGATGAGAAATACACGAAATACATGTTGTATTTTAGTGAGAGAAAGTACAGATAGGGTGAAAGTGAAAGAATATTTATTAGAACTAAAGTGAATAACACACAACCACACCCTTTATAGAGAGTCACGAGGGGTATTTATATGCTCATCACATCCTAACTTTGCCACTTATAATAATAGTCCCTGCGAGCAAAGCTAGTTAGATATCTAGTCCAATCCCATAATGTCATCACTTTTATAAAGCTAACAATTAGTTATGTTTGTATTAGAAATTGTTTGTTTTATGTGTGTGTATGATATATAAATTTTGGGTAATAGTTAGTGATGTTAAACTTAGAGTTATTTGTTTTTTTAATTTAGCGTTTTTGGTATTAATTTGTAGATATGTGTCAAAGAATTAAAGAAATGAATTAAAATATTTATTGTGTTCTTCATGTCTTTCAATTTTGTTTAAAGAAAATCAAACTTTTAAAGAAAAATTCATGTAAAAGACAAGGGCAATTTAATCATTTGATTTCGCCTAGGGACGAAACTTGCACAACAAAATTTCCCACCACATGGAAGGTTTCTACACTTTCAAAACAATCGAGATTGCACTGCAATTTGGCCAAACAACGATGATGATTTTTGCAATTTACTCAACTTAAAAACTTACAAAATGATTAATATTGTTTGATTAAAATATCTTTACTTTTAAATTGCAATAATTCATTAATTATTTAAATACTAAATTACAATTTAACCGACACATTTCAACACTTTCACTTTTATATATATATATATATATATATATATATATATATATATATATATATATATATATATACAAAAAAAACTCAAACAAACAAACTAATGCTACTATATATTGTTGTCACTATACGCGGGTAATCGTTTAATTTAATATTTTTTAAAATCATAATTTTCTATATTGCTGTATTAATACCTCTTTTGAAAACTCGTGATCGTGTAATGCGGTATTATGCTAGTTGTTTCTTTTGAGTTTAAGTGATAATGTATTAATGTAGTGTAGTCTACAAATTTTGGTGTCTTTCTTTCTTTTCTTGTTTTCTTTGATTTTATACAATTAAATTAAAGCTAAAATTAATGAAGAAAACAATTTATGTTCTTTTATATAGTCAACCACCATCAAATGGTCTAGTGATGAGGTTCTTCATTTCCTATTAAAAAAAAAAAGAAAAAAAAAAAAAAAAAAATTAAGGTGTGCCAAGGAAATGATAAAAAATGTTCTATAGAATAATTACGAGTTTAAAACTGTCCATATAAATTACAATAACTTTTTTATCAATTTATTTAGGTCCCGTCAATTGTTTGTGTTAAGGATACATTGTATATAGATGAGAATCTTGCAAGTTGTATGCAAGTTAAACTACAAGTTGGTCATGCATGATGTCAAGTGCAATTCCTCTTGCCTATATAAGGAAATGAGTAGATGCTTCATTCTGCATCCCATCTCAAAGAAAAAACACACAAAGTGTTCTTTCACTCTTTGTATCTCCTAGTACTTGTAGGTCTATTAGAGAGTTGCTGGATATTTTCTAATCACAAGAGATTAGTATTGTTAATCATTGTAATTAGAAAAAAGATGTAACGCTTAATTTTCATCATAGTAAAACACATCTTTCCTTACGTGTGATTTTTACCCTATTAGGGTTTTCCACGTTAAATCCGTATGTCATCTTCTATTAAATTTTATATTTTAATTGTGAGTTTGTTTCACCGTGTTACTTTTATCAACAATTTGTGTAATATCTCTCTTTTTCAAAAGAAAAGATTTATCATTTTCCAATGTAAACCAATACACGCCTTGTTCACATTGTAGTCAATAAAGGATGACCAACTTTCGGCTTTAGTTAGGTTTTGCATGTTAACATTTAAATTAGGTTTGCTTTATGTTTGTACTTTGTCCTATTTTTTCTATAGGAAAAGATAAGATAAAGTAAATGGATAATATGCTTTGATGTCATGTGATCCGAATTGAAAGGGGGGAGAAGTAGAATAGAATGTGAGTTGAGACACGTGATTTTGTATGGATATGGGGCAAATTGTGTTTGGAAATGGAGCCCATGCCCTCATCCAAAGTCTTGAGTTTGATGTGGACACTCACCAAGACACCAAGTTTTTTTTTTTTTTTTTTTTTTTTTTTCTTTTTTTTTTTCTTTTTTTTCTTTTTTCTTTTTTTTTTTTTTTTTGATATAT
This sequence comes from Artemisia argyi, assembly GCA_030686995.1. NCBI lineage: Eukaryota > Viridiplantae > Streptophyta > Magnoliopsida > Asterales > Asteraceae > Artemisia > Artemisia argyi. The sequence continues at coordinate 86,786,398 of CM060699.1, forward strand.
CTGTAAATAAAATATGTATTTTAAATTATTTATGGTGTCTCATAAAAAAGTCCCATATTTTAAAAAAAGTATAACAGAATCTAAGTTTTTAACCTGGCATACACTATAAATTAAAAGAGCAATACCGCAGCTGAGATTTCGAAGACCATTTGCAAAACTATGTCGTAACTGAAAGATATCTAATGTCAACTATTGAAACAAAAAGAAAGAGTGGTATTTTGACAATCTAGCTTCAATTTAACAATTATAGAAAACATATAATCATATTTCATTAACATTTTTTTGTCAGAAGTAAATTTTAAGGCTCGAAATATACAAACATGTCTACATTTTGAGGCCTTGTGTGATTGTACGACTCACAGACCCTCATATACGGTTCTAAAAGATTATGCTCGAGATTTTATTTAAGCAAAGAGTAAGTATTACATAATTCGTATGCAAATTTTAAACAATAGCACCCAAATCTCATGCACCAAGAGAAACTTAAATGACACAAATCATATGAGTACACAAGACATAGTTTTGTTTAACTGTATATATCACAAAGATGAGAATTCAGCTGAAACATAATAATTACTGTAATATTTTTCCTTACCCATACACTATTTACAACTTTGGACGGGTTTTTATGCATTATCAAAATTAGTCAATCATTCGACACTAAATATGATGCACGCATGCGACAATATTGTATAGTTATGAAAAACCACATGCATCTCCCGTAATTTTCTCATATATTTATCTAAGATTTTACCTACAACTTGTTATTGCGCGTTGAGTGCATGTTTTTGTGGTTAGTTACTTAGTTTGTTAGTCAAATATTTATTCACCTCTTACCTTGAGCTTTTTCCATTTACTATTGCATTCCACGCCCTCGAGTCCTCCACCCCTCTCTTGGGTCCTACGTCTATAATCTCTAGAAAGTTACTAAAACCCTAATAATATATGGGTGCGTTTCTTTCATTAAGATGTTTCACATTTTAATCTGAATAAAAAATGGTGTTTATTTTTTTTATAATTGTCTGAATGGTTTTAATTTTCTATTTTTTAAGTATAAACCATATTAAAGAAGAAGACGGCGGTAAGAGGTGGATGGCGGCGGGGGTGAAGGTTTTGAAGATGAATTGGTTGAAGGGTTTTGAAATGGGTTGAAAGGGTGTTAATAAGAGGTAGTCAGCTCTTTTCATCACCTCTTACCGAGTTAGACATATTAGTTCTTACCGCGTCTGATTGGTGATGAAAAAAACAAACAACGAAAACGTATAACCACCTCTTAATGGTAAGAGTAAGAAGGCTAGTAAGATTTTAAAAAAAAAAAAAAAAAAAAAAAAAATAATTTGATTCTAATATATATCATTTTTTGTGGTCTCTAGCTATGTTGTTTGATGACAATTTTGTTGAATGTATAGTTCGAGGCACATGAGAGACACAAATAAAAACTGATATTAGTATATTTAAACACTATGGTATGTGATGTCTGCCTGAATTACCAATAGCTCTTTCGTGAAACATCCAATATTTGACGTGCTTTTGTGTAGACCTTATTATTATGCTCCAACATATTACACTGATATATGTTTTGACGAGTTATTTTATTTGGTAAAGGTTTTTATTTATTTATTTGTTTATTTATTTTTAATGAGAATGATAATATAATGAAAACTGAGAATGAAATATATATGTTGGTGGCTAAACCACCAGCTTCAAAAAAGTTCGTGGAAAATACTAAATGTGTCTAGTAGACAAGCTATTACTGTCATTTCTATCTTGGGACGTAATGGCATATTTTTCAATCATTGTTATCTTGATTGTTTGCACGTATTATATGAAAGTTGCGATTTGTTTACTTTTTTTTTTTTTTTTTGCAAAGTTTGACAATATTGGTTTGATTGTAATGTAATTTTTTTTTGCCAGACTACTATTTTGGTTTGAATTCTACTACGATTAGAGTTTTAAAATGGGAATGATTTGGGAATCATTGTATAATAGGCTTTTAGAAGGATATAAATCAAAATTTGTAGACGGTGTTGTATCATTTGTTAAATATGCTTGTTAGCAACCAACAACATATGATAAACTATGGTGTCCTTATTGTATATATGTTAGAATCATGCCTATCAATTACTAGAACAGGTTAAGGTGCAACTTGTGACAAAGGAATTTGTTATGAACTGTTATGAGTGGACCTATCATAGGGAACCTTAGTGGGCTCTAGTTCTATGCAATTAAATTGCAAAAACTCATCTATGGGAGATGAAGAAGGGCAAAAATCCGTATCATAACATGATCTTAGATGCATCATTTCATGAATTTAACCCAAACTCTTTTCTTAGCAAAGATGAAGAACTCTAATGGTCTAGTTCATGCATTACTTTCCTCTCTCACCTAACACTGGTTGTATGCTTCCAAAGTCAGAGCGAATCATACGAGATTGCATGTTCAAAGGATGGTGTCATGTCCCACCCCTCTAATGCCGAGGCATGGAGGCACTTTGATCACACTTATACTTCATTTGCATTAAAGACACATAATGTAAGGTCATGGTCATGTAGAGATGGGTTTCAAAATTCCCTTTGGCAGTCAAGAAAGCTGTAGCTCTATTCTTCTTGGTCTGTCATTAAAACTGTATAACATGCCTCCATGGATGTGTATGAAAGACCTATACATGTTTTTGACTATTATTGTACCTGGGTCGTCAAAGAACCCAAAGCAGAGAAGAGACGTTTTCTTGCAACGTTGAATAAATGCATACTTGATTCTTTGAGAGGGTGTACAAACTTATAAGATGTTTCAAAGGAGCACAATTTTATCACGAGAGTGCATTTGCGGACCATTATTGACTTTCGCGTTTAGAGAGTGTTGTTTGGGTGGAGTAGTTGAAGAAAGCAAAGCTTGTCCATATTGTATGAGAATTTAAAAGCTTTTAACTTACCTAATGGTGGAAGTGGAAAGGTTTCATGGTTTGATTGCCATCGTTAGTTTGTGCCTTAGGATCATCATTTTAGGCGAAATAATGACTTATTTAAGAATAGCGCTTAACCATCACAATGTCCATAGAATTTTACAGGAGAACAAGATATTAACCAATTTGGTAATGCTACATCAATAAAAATAAAGAAATAGGACAGGTGGAATGTAATGCTGCTATAAGCAAATCGATCATGTGGGAGGAGGAAACGTAACGTATTTTGGGATGTGCGTTATTGGAGTACTAATCTTATTTTGTCTTAATATGGATGTCATGCATACTGATGAAGAGTCACTTTATTTTGCATACTTTAATTTTGATGCATATCAATGAACAAATCCCTACTATCCATCTAGTTTAATTTAATGGTGGAGATTAATCTAAGATTAAATGGGAAACACAAGTCCATGTTTTTTTTTTCTTTTTCTTTTTCTCTTTCTTATTATTCTTTTTTTGTTCTTTTTTTTCCCTTCAAATAACGTACATTTTTTTTATTTCTTTCTTTTCCTTTGTAATTTCAAATTTCAATCACGTAGCTTTTTTTTTTTTTTTTTTTTTCTTTTTTTTAATTCACTTTTCCTTTAGTATAATTTTTTTTAATTCACTTTTTTTTAATTCACGGTTTTTTTCTCGTTTTTATACGTTTTTTTTACTGTTTTCGTCTGTTTTCATATATTTTCGCCAATTGTTTACTTTTTGTCCGTTTTCATAAGTTTTTCGTCCGCTTTCTTACGTTTTCGCCCGTTAATGTCTGTTTTCATACGTTTTCATCTGTTTTCTTATATTTTCGTTCGTTTTCTACGTTTTCGTCCGTTTTCATACGTTTTCTTTCGTTTTCGTCCATTTTTCATACGTCTTCGTCCGTTTTCAGACGTGTTTTTACGCTTTCATACGTTTTCGTCCGTTTTCATAAATTTTCGTTCATTTTCATACGTTTTCGTTCATTTTCATACGTTTCCGCCCGTTTTCATCCGTTTTCTCTCGTTTTTGTCCAGTTTTAAAACGTTTTTGTCCTTTTCATACATTTTTTTACACTTTCATACGTTTTCTTCCATTTTCATACATTTTCATTCGTTTTCGTCCGTTTTTAATTGTTTTTTTGCCATTTTCAGACGTTTTCATATGTTTCTAAATATCACAAGTTATATTCTGAATATCACAAGTGATATTCTGTGATATTCAAAATATCACAAGTTATATTCTGAGTATCACAAGTGATATTCTGTGATATTCAGAATATCACAAGTGATATTCTGAATATCACAAGTGATATTCTGAATATCACAAGTGATTTTCTGTGATATGCAGAATATCACAAGTGATACTATGAGTACCACAAATGATATTCTGGATATCATAACTAATATTCATCCATTCATACGTCTTCGTCCGTTTTCAGACGTGTTTTACGCTTTCATACGTTTTCGTCCGCTTTCATACATATTCCTTCGTTTTCTTACATTTTAGTTCGTTTTCATACGTTTTCAACCATTTTCTTTCGTTTTCATTCAGTTTTTGAACGTTTTTGTCCTTTTCATACATATTTTTACACTTTCATACGTTTTATTCCGTTTTCATACATTTTCGTTCGATTTTTCATTCGTTTTCGTCCGTTTTTAAATGTTTTTTGCAATTTTCAGACGTTTTCATATATTTCTAAATATTACAAGTGATATTCTGAATATCACAAGTGATATTCTGAATATCACAAGTTATATTCTGAATATCACAAGTGATATTCTAAATATCACAATTTATATTCTAAATATCACAAGTGATATTATGTGATATTCAGAATATTACAAGTGATATTAAGAATATCACAAGTGATTTTCTGAATATCACAAGTGATTTCTGTGATATGCAAAATATCACAAGTGATACTATGAGTACCACAAATGATATTCTGGATATAATAAGTAATATTCGTCCATTTTTCATACGTCTTCGTCCATTTTCAGACGTGTTTTTACACTTTCATACGTTTTCGTCAGTTTTCATACATATTCGTTCGTTTGCTTACGTTTTCGTTCGTTTTCATACGTTTTCATCCGTTTTCATCATTTTTCTTTCATTTTAGTCCAGTTTTCAAACGTTTTTGTCCTTTTCATACATTTTTTACACTTTCATACATTTTCTTCCGTTTTCATACATTTTTGTCCGTTTTCTTACGTTTTTGTTTGTTTTTTCATTCGTTTTCGTCCATTTTTAAATATTTTTTTGCCATTTTCAAACGTTTTTATATGTTTATAAATATCACAAGTGATATTCTGAATATCACCAGTTATATTCTGAATATCACAAGTGATATTCTGTGATATTCTAAACATTACAAGTTATATTCTAAATATTACAAGTGATATTCTATTTTGTCTTTGGGTTATAAAGGTGTTTTGTCTTTGGGTTATAAAGGTATCACCTGTGATATATCACAAGTGATATCAGGCATCACCTGTGATACATGTGGTATCACCTGTGATATATTACATGTGGTATCACCTGTGATACATGTGGTATCACCTGTGATATATCATAAGTGATATCAGGTATCAGCTGTAATACATGTGGTATCACCTGTGATATATCACATATTATATTACTTGTGATATCACATGTTCCTCTATCACCACCACTGATTCAATAAAAAGAAGAAGTTGTGACATTTGTGATATCACCTGTGAATATGTGATATAAAGGTTCTTCCAAAAAGCTGAACAACATGAGAATGAAATACACTGAAAAAATCCTTCTTCATGAAATGAATTACCAAAATAAGCTAATAATAGAGTATGCAAATATGTTTGCAGCACGAAACCCATATGGGAATACTATTATCACTTGTGATATTTTAAAAACATAGTTGAAAGCGGAAAAAAACGTATGAAAGCGGAAAAAAAAATGTATAAAAAGAAAACATAAAAAATGACGAAAACATATGAAAGCCGAAAAAAAAGTGAATTAGAAAACAAGATAAAAAAAAGTTGTTAAAAAATAAAAAATAAAAAATAAAAAAATAAAAAAAAAGACGTGATTTGGAAAAAAGGCAAAAAAAGACGTGATTTTTGGAAAAAAAAGCAAAAAAAAAAAGAAAAAAAAAAGAAGAAGGGAAAAAAAGAAAATAGACGTGAATTGGAAAAAAAAGCAAAAAAAAAGGATCGTTAGTTGGTAAAAAAAAACCAAAAAAAAAAAAAAAAAAAAAAAAAAAAAGAATATCAAGAAATACAAAAAGAAAAAAAAAAAACATGGACTTAGGTTTTTAGGGGTTTAATCTTAGGTTAATATCCCCCATTAAATCAAGCTAGATGGATGGTGAGGATTTGTCCATTGGTATGCATCAAAATAAAAGTATGCATTTGAATTTTTCCCTACTGATGAAAATGTTTTTGGAAAAATGTTTTTTGAAAATATTAATGGATATTGATGAGCATTATAATTGTTCTTGTTCATTTACTCTTCAATATCCATTACCATCTCAAATACGTTCAAAAAGTCGTTTTCCTAATATGCATTGACATCTAAATAATCTTATTTGTCATAATTTGGATGTCATGTATACTGAAAAAATATTTTTGTAAACATAATTGAAAACGTAATAGATTTTGGAGAGTAAGTTAACATCAATATCCATTACCATTTCAAATATGTTCACAAAAACATTTTTCTCAATATGCATGACATCTAAATAATGACGAATAAGATTAGTATCCCAATAACGAAAATCCGAAAATATGATATGTTTCCTCTAGCCACATGATTAGTTTGTAGAAGCATTCCATGATTCCATCCACCCTCCTACTTTTACTGTTGTAATTTTCTTTAGTGTAAAGTTCTCAATTTGGATAATGACTTGTTTGCATGTCAATTTTAGTGAAGATTAATTGCGATAGTTGAGCCCTATTTGTAATTAATAAAGTCAATTTCATCTTGCTTAAAAGGATGATCATGCGGTAAAAATTGACGATGGTAATCAAACCATGAAACCTTTTAAGCTAAAGCTTTTGAATTCTCCTTTCAATATCGACAAGCTTAGCTTTCTCCCCGGCTGTACTCCACCGAGACCACATTCCATTGTCCGCAAAATCATTAATGGTCAATAAAGTGCAGCTCGATCTCATGATAAAAGTTTGCTCATTTGAAACGTCATAAGCAGACACCTTCCTAAAGAGTCAACAATCATTTCTTGAAAGCCGCAAGAAAACGTCTATTATCTGTCTTGAAATCTTTGACCTAGGTACAATAATAGTAATAAACATGTATGGATCTTTTATACATATTCATGGAGGCAAGTTATACGGCGTTACAATGATAGATAAAGAACAATACTATTTTCATGTCTGCCTAAAGGGTTAGTTGAAACCCATCTGTACATTAACCATAACCTTACATTACGTGTTTCTAATGCAAATGAAGGATATGTGTGATCAAAATGCTTCCTTGCCTTGGCATTGCATGGGTGAGACATGACGCCATCCTTGTGAACATGCTCATCATGCCATCTCGTATGATTGGTTATGACTTTGGAAGCATAGAACCAGTGTAACCAAGGTGGGAGAGGAAAGCAATGCAGGGTCAACGTGGTATTACCATTTCCCTCTTTTTTAAACACGTCTTTCTCTATTTATACAAAGGGTGATCACAAAATTCGCAAGTTACTATTTCAACATCTCCATCCCAATACAACATACACCCATTTATGCAACAATGAATTTTCTCACATGGCCGGGAGTCTTAGATCTGCTGCACACTTTTATTTCATAAACATTACCAACCAACTTATTATCAGGTGGCGTGGTAATACATCTTTGAGAACCTACGTCGCATCGCATACATCATACAAATTCTGCTTTTCAGACTCCAACTTGATGTTTTATATACTTGTACTCAGCTTTATGAAGCAAGTCATATAACCTCTGAGAATTCGGGTCTAGTAGCTAAGATTCATTTTCATATTAGTATGGGTTAAAATATGACTTGCTGCATAAAATATAATGTTACTATATATATTTATCCCTTCTTCATCTCCATTAGATGAGGTATTGCAATTTGATAGCCCATTGTAGGTTCCCCATGACAGGTTCACTGATAGTAGTTCATAACAAACGCTTGTGTCACAAGGTGCACCTCAGAGTTGGGGACAAGCGATAATGAACCAAACGACTATATGCAATTATCTTGATTTATTAAAGACTAAAATTACAGGACTATAAATAAGCCTTGCTTAGCTTGAAGGTTAAGCTAGGTTAACTAATGGGCTGGGCCTTTATTTACTAATACTAACACACCTTAACGTAGATACGGTGCGATTCTGACATATAAGACAAGGACACCTTATTTTGTCATTACTCCTATTTGTTGTTGAATGCTAACAAGCATGTTTCACAAATGCTACAACACAGTCTATAAATTTAGGCTTGGTATGCTTACGTCCCTTCTAAAAGTCTGACATTATACATCCATTCATGATTCATTCTCATTTCAAAACTCTATCCATAGTAGAAGTTAAACATAAAGTAAAAAACGACCAATCTATTTGACTTTTACAGCTTGCACGCGTCACATAATGTAAAAACCAGCGGGTTTAAAGAGTCTTTTAGATATTTGGGTTCAATGATACACAAATCAGGGAAGGTAGACGATGACGTTACCTAGCGTATTAGAGCAGGATTGGCGAAATAGAGGGCGTCGTCAGGAGTACTCTGTGATAAGAAAGTCCCCTTTAAGCTAAAGGGATAATTTTTATAAGGTGGCTATTAGACTAGCTATCTTGTATGGGTCAGAGTGTTAGCCTATCACAAAAGCCTAAGCAAACAGAGTGGAGGTGACAGAACTGAGAATGCTAAGGTGGACTTGTGGTAAGACCATGCTTGACATGATCCCGAACCTAGTTTAGAACTTGAAGTTGAAATCATAATCTCGAGATGCGAAAAGGAAGGTTGAGGTGGTTTGGTTATGTCAGGAGGAGGCCACAAACAAAGCCAGTAAGGAGAGTTGAAGCACATGGTCGACGGTTTGAGAAGGAGGGGTAGACCTAAACTTAGGAGGGATGATAGACTTAGGCAAGACATGAAGGAGCTTCTGTTTTCCGAGGACATGATCTCAGATAGGAATTCGTGGAGACCTAGGATTAGTTTTTACGGGTAGTTTCGGGCTAGGTGGTAGGAGGTAGTCTTTGCGTTTGGGTCTTTTTCTCTTCTCATTGTTGCCTTGCCCCTTTGCTTTTTAGGTTTCGTGGTTCCTTTGCTCTTCCCGTATAGATTTTAGGAGGCTAGTGGCCTTTCTTTTCCTTTTCGCTTTGCCTTAGCTTTATCCCCCTTTGCGTTGCCCTGCTTTGTTTCTGTGTTGCTCTTTTTCCTTTGCCCACTTGATTTTTACGTGCTTTGTTTGCTTGTTTGTTTGTCTTTGATTGATGTTCTGCTTTTATATGCTTTGCCTTTATCTTATGTTCCTTGTTTGATTGTTCCCTGCATTTTTGCTTTTTTTGCTCTTTTCCCATTTGTCTTCTATATGCTTTTCTTTGTTGCTCTTTTGTTCCTTGCATTTATTTCTGTTCTATATCACTCGTACATTTTCACTTGCCGGAGGTCTCCTGGAAGCAATCTCTCTACTCCCAGGTTTTTTCCTGGGGCAGGGGTAGGATCGGTCTACATTCTACCTCCCCCATACCTCGCTCTCACGGGATTGGTTATGTTGTTGATGTTATTGTTGTTGATCTTTTTGAGGTGATCTTATTAAGCTTTTGTGTAGTCATGTTAGGAGCAAGCCAAAAAGGGGTAAACGGAATGGGAATCAGTCCCCTTGTTGGATGATGAGACGGAAAATGGAAAACGTAATAAACGGATAGAAGTGAAATAATTTCATTCTCTTGATTCTTTTCAAACGAATACAACCGTACAACTAGTAGTTTATATATGTAAGAGCCTTAGGTGTGGTGAGCAACTCAAGCTCCTTATTCGGAGCCCACGGGGTGCCACATCAATTTAACAAACCTCCCTTTACAACCCCCTCACTCACAACTAACTTTAACTTACGCATTTGGGGCCACCACATTCTATTTTATTTATTTTTCTCTCGAAAAGAAAAAAAGTACAAATGTATGACACAATGTCAGTGTAACACCCCAACCCGATAAGGGTAGAAGTATTACATTACAGTGACATATCAGAACAAACACAAGCATATGATTCATACATATAACGAAATTCAGGGTTACAAATGAAAATCTGAAACTACAAGGTTACAAAGAAATAAATACTATGTCTAATAAAGTGAAACTTCATCTAATCGTCTCTAGTCCAAAGCATAGTCTTCTAAGTCCAATCACACTCTCTTCCCATAACCCAGCTTCCTACTAAAACCTGCCGCAGGAAAAGGAAATGCGGCTGAGCTTAAAAAGCCCGGTGAACAGATACATATACAAAGCAATGATAATGAAACAGAACTGAAACATAGTGCATTGGGGAAATAGAATAAGGAATAGATAAAAAGAGTAATAGAATAGAAAGAAGAAAGGATAGTCATCTACCACGAGCCCAGAAACATATCATATCATATAAGCCGTCAATACCATAATTCTTCATAATCATATAGAGGGGAGTCCTCTCAGATAATCAGATAATATGAGGGGTGTCCTCATTCTTCAAATGGGTGGAGTAGCGAACTCCCAGAAATTGTGAAAGGCATGTATAGCACACAGTACCAGTCACCAGACATATATCATAATCATAATCATAGTTAAATCCACTAAACAGAACAGATCTAGGATGCATCCATACGCCCCCGCAGAAATCATAGTGGCCATAACAAATCATATCATAAAGCGCGCATATCATATATCAGAAAGGGGACGGTGTAGCCAAATCACTAGGGCCACACACTAGTCATGCCAGTGGTGCATCACAGACACGCCTATGGTACCTCCATAGGTAGGGAAACAGAAATGGCTCGGGTATCAAACTAAGAGTCAGGTCTCATATCATACAAAAGGTCATATAGCAAAGGTGTATCTCAGAATCATAACAAAGGTTCATAATAGCAGTTCATAACAAAGGGTTCATATCAGAAATAGTATTCAAGGTCCAATCAGAGTTTATCAGGTCAAGGTTCGTATTCAAAAATCAATTCATGGTTCAGTTCAAAAGTCCGTTTTAAAAGTTTCTATTAAAAGTCCAATTTAAATAATCTTTTAAAACAGTTTTCATAAAAATGGTCTTTCAAAATATAGGGTTCATGAAAGTTAAATAACCTTTCTTTTAAAAAGAAATTTAGCATCATTTATAAACATTTTTTTTCAAATCAGTTCTTCTCAAAACATTTCCATGGTATCATTAAGAAGGTTTTCATAGCATAGGTTCATAACGGAGGTCATATCAAGTGGGATCAACAGAGAAGGTTCAAGTAAAGGGGATCATAGCAATGGCATCAATTCGGGAACTAACGGATCAGAATATGAAAGAGATCATGAGAAACCTTTTGAGAAAGGTCAGAATATCTGTACCTTAAACCGCAAGTGCACACATGACAGAAACATAAAGGTCGAAAGCAAAACTCCTTCTTCAGCGAATCTACACGAATTAATGATCGGCTTATTATTAATAACTTATTCAATTCAGATTTCTCATTTTAGTCGGCTTTCCAGTTTTAGTAACTTTCCATTTAAAGTGACTTTCCACTTTTAGCAGGTTTCCATAAATAGTAAGTTTCCACTTTTAGAAAGTTTCCATAATTAGAAAGTTGAATCATTATTAATGGAATCAAAGTATCTTTTAACATATTTACACATTTGGTCCTTAGGGTTTCATAACTTTACATTTTAACCCTTTACTTTCCAAAATTACACTTTAAACCTTTTAGTATTCAAAGTTACACATTAAACCCTTAACTTATCCATTTTACATAATAATCCCTTATTTTATCATGTTATACTAATATACCTTCAAGTATTCACAATTTACACTTTAAGTCCTTCAAGTTATCAAAGTTACATATTTAACCCTTTAACTTACAATTTCAACTTTTAATTATCAATAATTACATATTAAGCCATTAAATTACCAAATTAGCACAAAACCCCCTGAATATATTTTATTACTCAAATCAGTCCCAAGTTTCCAGAAATTACACTTTTAGTCCCTCTACTTTAATTAATTACAAATCGCACCAATTAAATACAATTAACTCACTTCTTGTAATATTTACACTTAGAACCCTCAAGTTATATTTTTCCCATATTCCTACTGATATATATGATCTTACAAAAATATCCCAGATGTTTCAAAGTTGGCAAAACACACCCTTGTACTTTATTTTCCAATCGGATTTATTTTAAAGTTACCAAAACCAAACCCTAATTTCATAAAATCATTATGCCATCATTATACAATCATTACTCAATCATTATTATGCATTAATTACCAGATCCAAACATAAAAACCCTAACCCTAATTCGATTTAGGGTTTCTTTTATTTTCTTCATTGTTTTCTTAATTAGCCGATTTATAAAATAAATCACAACACGAGATTTAAGCTTCTATAATTCAAACCCATATTTTTACGAGATCATAATTAATATATGAAGTTCATAAAAATTATCATTCATGTCCAGAAAATTCATATACAATGATATAGAGTTTTGTTGCGTTTTTAGGGTTTAATTCACCAAAACGTTATAGAGCATGCATGGATCGATTAGAACATTTTATTTGAGACTTATATGATGTAAGAGACGTGAGAAAAATACCAGACCAGATCTGGAACAAATAGAATAGGCTGGACGAATTACACCTCTTGAATTGGATAATACGACACCAAAAATTCCCACGAGAACAAACGCGACCAACAAACCTTGTAATCATTTTTCGAATATCATATATGATGTAAGGAACTCAGGAAAAATAGAAAATGAATTTATAAGAGGTCGTATGAAACATAACGAATTTACCTTGTTTATAGTGCTCGACAAAAGGAAAAATGTGCCACGATCGAACCAAGCTTCAACAATTCAAAAGGGTATTTTTCTTGGCTTCTTAGGAGGATGATAGATCACAGAAAATTGCTTAGAAATTATGGGGTTGTCGAATGGAGGCTGTGAGAATTTCTTTGTGTGTTATGAAAATCGGTTTTAGGGTTTTTAAGAGAAAAGATATGGTTTGGCTGTTTTAAATGGAATGTCGTGTGATATAAGGGGGGGAAAGACCAGAATTTCGTGATTATAGGTGGTAGAATATTGGGTGATAATTATCTTCCATATTTAGATAATATATATCTTTTAAAATCAATTTAAATCAAAATATAACACATATTAAGTCATTCGGCCCTATGAGGGGTATTTTGGTAATTTTCCACTTGTATAAATGTTAGATGAAATTGTTAAAAATATTTGGTATCATAACTTATGCATTGTTAGGAGTTTAGGATTTATTTGGATACTTAATAAGCTTTTAAATAAATTTTAAACATGTAGGGGCATTTTGGTCATTTCACTTGCTTTCGGATTTTAGGTGTTACAGTCAGAATCTTACTTCGTCGTGCAGGTGAGGAGGTTGGGTTTGGTGAGGTTTGGCTAACCACCATGGTATGGTGGCGAGGGGCGGCGAGGTGTCCATCGTGGCATGGCGAAGGATGAGGAGCACCATACCTGGCTTTCTGTTAGATATTAATATTAATATTAGTCCATAGTTTAGGGGTGTAATGTGGAAGTTTAGTTCATAGTTTTATAGTCAAATATGTAATAGGTCGGTGGCATGAGTTGCATGGCAGTTGACATGAGCCTATGTTGCAAATCAACTGACTTATGTTTTCTCCTTGTATTAGTTGATTCCTTGTTAGACAAGGAATTGTTTTCTCCCCTTCATTCTCTATAAATAGATATGATGGTGAGGGATTATGTACCATTTTCTTTTCCATCGTTCTCAATAGATAATCGTTTGGGAACAAGATTACGTGTCGTTTACTTTTTTGTCATGTTGTGTTTTTATTCATTCGTATCAAAGTTCTGCATTCATAGCATCCAGGTTTGTTGGTCAATTACCAACAAATGGTATTAGAGCTCGGTTGGAGACTAACAAGATCTAGGTTTGATCATCTTGAAGGTTCTTGAGTAGCAGGTTGGCGTCGACAGTTAGGGTTTCTTGAAGCTCGGATTTTCTTGTCGAGGTGTTACGACAAAAGGAGGTTCAAGGTTTTTGTTGGTTTTCGGGTGTATCAGAGATCGACGGTTATTAGGTTTTGGATCTGGTTTTTCTTTGTTGTCGGCGTATATAGGAAGAAGAAAGACACAGTGGGGTTTTTTATTTAAAAGTCAACATCAGAAGAAAATAAAGGGTCTTTGTTTATTTTTTGTTTATTTTTATTATTAAAAAAAACAAAAAGGTTATTAATTTAAGGGTATTGCACAAGGGACTTTGTAATTTATGATTGTGAGGTTTAATATATCACAAGGTTTAGCAAATTAATAAATGGATTAAAGAATGATGGGAGCTAAGTTTGACATCGAAAAATTCGATGGAACTGGTGATTTCGGGTTATGAAGAGTCAAGATGCTTGCTTTATTAATCCAACATGGATGTGAAGTAGCTCTGGACGTTTTACCTGCGGATATTGATGCTACAGCAAAAGTTGAGCTAAACAAGAAAGCTCACAGTACCGTGATTTTGTGTTTAGGTAACAAGGTTCTGAGAGAGGTTACCGGGGAGATGACTGCAGCGGGGGTTTGGATCAAGCTCGAGAATTTGTACATGACAAAGTCTTTGGCCAACAAGTTGTACCTAAAGAAGAAGTTGTATACATTCTACATGCCGGCTGGACGTACGATTTCTGAGCATATAGATGAGTTCAACAAAATCATTCTTGATTTAGCAAATATTGAGGTAAAATTCGAGGATGAAGATCTTGCTTTATTATTACTCACTTCTTTACCTGCATCATACGAACACTTTGTGGATACCTTGCTTTGACGGGTACGGTTCAAGTACAAATGAAGGATGGGTCAAGTTTCGTTTTGGATAACGTCAGGTATGTTCCGGAATTAAGGCGAAACTTGATATCGCTGGGTACTCTTGAAAAAGAGTGTTTTACCGTAAAAATGCAGTCGGGCAGGATCAAGGTTATAAAGGGTTCACTGGTGGTTTTATCAGGAACAAGGAAGACTAATTGTGTATATACCCTGGACGGTCAGGCAGTGACCGGAAAGACATTGAAGGGTAGGAAATAGTTAGGAGAATCTCAGATTGGGAAGAAGATCAAGACAGGTAATGTTCTTGATTCTTGTAAGCAGAGGTCTACACAACAATGTATGAAGAGTGAGGTCGTCAAAGATTTGGGTGTGGCAAGGATACATCAGCAGAATGGGTTGGTTAAGAAGACAAATGTGACACTCTTAGCTAAGGTATGTTGTTTTCTGATTCAGTCTTGTCTGTCCAAGGTTTTTTTGGGCAGAGGATACAACGGGGTCTACATATCTAGTGAATAGGTCACCATTATCAGCGATTGGATTCAAGACGCCTATAGATATGTTAGGATTTTTCGGCTGGATTGCTTGTAATAAGCAAGGGATGCTTGAACCAGTTAAGGTTAAGTGCATATTCTTGGGATACCATAAAGGTATGGTGGGTTATCAGCTTTGGAGGTTAGAGGACATTACTTCAATGGGAGTGCTTCATAGGAATATGGGTTTCAATGAAAGTGGGGAATACAAGAAAACTTTCATTGGTTCTGGTGTAGGTACAGGTTCAGTGCATGTGTTGCAGGGAGTTGAGTTTGAGGTGGAACCGCTTGGGGATCATACATTTGAGGTGGAACCTCAGGGGAATGTCGGTCAGGTAGCTGGTTCACAGGAAGTACAAACTCAGGATTTGATAGACTATCATTCAACACGTGATAGGGAGCAACAGTCAGCACGAGAACTACACAGGTATAGAGAAGATAGTAATGAGGCTGCTTTTATAGTTGCTGCAGTGGAGAAGATATACACACATGAGTCATTGACTTTCAATGATACAGATGTGATGAGGCGAAAAATGGTCCGTTTTTAGGGGGTTATTTAAGCCCGAATCCGAATTTATTTGATCAAATATTGCCCTAAATCGTTCCTTTTGTGATTTTAGGTACTTTGGGAGAGAAATCTGGAAAAGGAAGCAATTCGGACGTTTTTGGAGCATTAAAGTGAAGAAAACGCCAAAGTCTTAATTTTCCAAGCTGGGAACAGTAGGTGACGGCGTCAAGAGCAAAACCTTGACGGCGTCAAGAGCAAATTTCATGAATTCCCATGACGGTCCAGAACAGATTTGACGGCGTCACGTAGGAAGAGCGTCAAGAGTAAAAGAGTCATGACGGCCTGGAAATGAATAAGTCTTGACGGCGTCAGAAGTAGATCTAGACAGTCTGAGAAGAGTTTTGGCGGCGAGGTGACGGCGTCACATTGTTTGTCTTGACGCCGTCAGACCTATTTTTCTATATATAGTTTTCTAATTTTCACACATAGAAAGAGAAGTTTTGGAGACACCCTAAGTACGATTTTGGTGCAACTTTTACAGGTTTTTCAAGGGTTCCAAACCCTTGATACCTTGCATTGTAATTGAGATAAGTGTTCTTCTAATTCAATCAATATGTCTATGTGTTGGTTGTCTATATCTTGTTCTTGTCTCAATTCCATTATGCTTGGCAAGATCTCTTTTGTGTTTGCTTAGATCTAATGAAACCTAGATATTGATTATGTGTTGATTACTTGTTTATTCTTGTCTTGGATGAATGATTTATATGTTAGGCTTAAGAAAACTGGCAGATCTCCAAATGGTAACATGCTTGAACGTCTTAAGAAACATGAACCGAGGCGTACTAGGTCTTTATTGGTTGTATTTAATGCATGAGCCACTGTTTACAATCCCTATAGTTGTGCTGGGCATGGTGTAGGAGGAGATAAGAGCTCATAGAATTGGGGAGTTATGTATGCCACCCCATGAATGGTATTAAGGAATACGATCCGTCATCCATGCAATTATAACAAGTAATTAACGTGTAAAAGATATCTAGGGAGTAGTGAAATCTAAGTAAACACATTTTCTCCAATTACTGCTCACAACCTTAGTATAATTTAGCTTATTTTCATTTTTAGTATTTTATTTTGATTGCATTGTAGTATTGGGTTAGTTGACTAGCAACTAATTCCGCCCAAATCCTTCAAACCCCGAGATTTTTAATTGCTTTCCATAAAATATAAAAATACAAAAAATAATCATCCCTCACCTTTAGAACTAGTATTTAGGCTTTCTAATCTTAGCGACACTATTCCTAAGCTGAACGATCAATCCCCCGGTACTTGTCACTATACTATACTACAACGATCAGGTACACTGCTTGGTGGGGGTTGTAAGCTTCTCGAGATCCCTCGAGAGGTAAAACCTGTTGCGATTCCCACGCATCAAGTTTTTGGCGTCGCAGCCCGGGGAATAGTTATTGTCTAGGTTAGAATTTCTTTTTATTAGGTCTACTTGCTAGATTCCTTTCTAGTAAGATTTTATTTTTATTTTTTTAGGTTTCTTTAGTCTATCTTTTTCTTTGTGCCTTTGTTAGTAAATTAAGTTCATTGACTATTCCGTTCACCATTATGGAGAACGCGAATCCACCAAGTCAGACACTAGAGTTTTACCAGAAAAAATATAATTACACCAGTTTGGATATACCAAGATGGACGTATGAAATGTGGAGGACAGGATCTTATATTGATTTTATTGAGTACCTTGAGAAAAGAGGCCAAGGGCATAAGACTTTTAAAGAATTCACCTTAGGAGCTCCATCAACCCCTCAAAATGCCTCACTTAGTGAAACCTATGCACCATATGAGCCTTCACCTAGGATAGTTTCGTATGAGCCACCTAGCTGCATGTCATGGTTAGGCCCTACTATAATACAGGATGAACACATAGGTGACCTTGATGTGATGGAGAATGTAGCCGAACACGATCACATTGATCAAAAAGACCTAGGTTTTATGATCGATGATGATGAATCTCAAGAAACAGATGATGAATCTTTTGGGCAATTTGTATATAGCAGTCAGAATATTGAGGATGATCCTTATGATTCGGACATAGAAGTTGAGATGCCTAGGGAAGCACGTGAGATACTTGGGAAAATGTTAGGGTTAGATTATAATAAAACACATGTTGAGGATATAGGTGATTTTGACACAAGGAATGATGAAGTAAATAACATGAGCCCACAAAGTACCCCACAAGTCCTGCCATCATTTGAGGCACACATACCACCCGTGACTTACCCGGAAGAAGTAGAAGAGACTATAGGAACCCCAATAGAGGTAGAACCCTTGGATCAAACACAACTAGAGGATATAGGTTTGAATACTTATAATGATAACCTTACTCTTAGTTCTAGGGGAGTTCCTAGTTTTGATGAAACGGAGCTTCAACCAAAACCGTTACCTAATCTTCCATCCTTGGATGTGAATTTAGGAATTGAGATAGGTTCCGATCCACCCATCAAACCATATAGTCCGGGTAGTCTTAGGATAAAGGTAGTAGACTCTAAGCCTTGTAGAGAGGAAGCCAATATAGGAGTGGAACATGACCTTACATACTTACATTACCCATTCATGATTGATCATAAGAAACATTATGGGTTTAAACCAGGTTTATTAGGTCAAGATGGATTCCCAACTAGGAGTCTCTCGAAGTTTATTGAAGATGATACCTTTCTAAGAGAAAATCTTAATCCGCCCACTAACCTAATTAAATTAGGTAAGGTTATGATGATAGGAGCACAACCCTTTGAGCATATAATTCATCCACCACTCTTTCCTCACATGGCATATTTCCACCCTAAGGGTGTGTATCGCTACTTCCACCCGCACTTAATCCTAAGTGTAGGGAAAACCTCCTCTATTTTCGTTAAATAAGGGTAGAGTCAGGCTCGTAACTCGAACAAAAACAAGCGCTTCTTGGGAGGCAACCCATGTTTTGTGTGATTTTATTTTGTTTGTTTGTTATTTGCTTCCGTATGCATGCTTAATTTTTATTGATGGTAGATCATGTTTCTAAACTAAATAGTGGAAGTACTTTACTTTGTTGTTTTGGCCTAGTCTTAACTACACCTAAAGGTATTTTTGCAAAAGATAAGTGTAAGGGGAAACCCCAAATATGTTTTTAAGAAACAAAATGATCATGATTCTCCACAATATTAAATGAACACGTGTATTCGTATTTGTTAGAGTCAAATGCTTGTATTGAGTCATAATGAAGTTTTGCAGGATTTTCCAGGAAGCAGGACCAAGTTTTTCCAGAAATTTTCCGGAAACTTAACATAAGGATTTCTGCAGGTCAATTCTGACGGCGTCAGGAGTTTACTCTTGACGGCGTCAAGTGTAAAAATCTGGAAATTTTACCGGTTTTGTTTTTCTAACGGAGTCTTATGTTTTTTGTGAATTATTAAGTTTTATAATCTCCAGGAGATCTGCAAACTTCATTCCACAAGCATTATATCTTATCTTGTTTTCTAGGATTTAGTAACTTATATAGAATGTCGCCGATTTTACGCGAGGTTGTCTTGTCTATTTTGTCAGGTTTTACAGGTTATGTATGACAAGAAGATGATTTATATTCTGGAAGGGAAGCTTTGATTGTTCGTTTTCTTGGAGGAAGATTTAACCTGGCCACCCTATTATCCATACCGAGCGAATCAGGGGAGTATTTGATTTCTTTTTCACTTTTACATTCTTTACTTGAACATTGGAGACAATGTTCATCTTAAGTGTAAGGGGAGGGTAAAAAAATGATACCTTACATATGCACTTTCGCTTGAGTTTGTTTTGTTTAATGGTAGATGTGTAATAAAACTATGAGAAATACTTGTTAGTGCAATTTTAGCACCAAATTTAAAATTTTTTACAACATTTAGGAGTGAAACTTTAGCCATAGCAAGCGTCTCATGGATAGGAGATTGTATGACTAGCACATAACCGTATATTCAGAAAAATTTTACACCCAAATATGTGAGGTTCGCCTTTAGATTTGATAGGAAAAGCATTTACTATTAGTGCTTATGAGTGTACCGGTAGCATTTAGATTCTAGAACTTGCGTTAGTGATGCATCCCGAGACCGCTAGTGAGACTACATTCATGTAGTAGGATTTACTACATGATAAGAGGCATTAGGATCACCCTTGTGTTAAACCCGTATTATAATTACTTGACCATTTAAGTCATATTACTTGGCTAGTTAAGTCAACTAATTTTTCCCACACCCTTAGCGTTGTACTCATTTTTAGTACACGAAACCCCTAGTACACCCCTCCGAGCCTATCTTTTCGTTTCTAACTTTAAGCATTTTACTTAAAGGAAGAATTTGTTACACCCCACTTAAATATACACCCAAATCGCCTTAGCCTTCCGTGTATGCGCTCATTTTTAGTGCATTATTGTTATTTGTTAAACCCTAAGTTAACTTTCTAATTGATTACATGGTTGCTAAGTCGAGTCATATCCTTGTACATATTGTTTTGGGACGATTGGGACTCATGGGTAAGTACTTATTTTATGGAGTAATGTGGAAAAACATCATTTTATTACCCCCATATGTACGTTAATCTTAAAAGTGCTCCAAGTGTTTTGATTTTCTTAATTCGAGTCATTGGTTTAGTTAAGTGTAAAGTATGTAAAATTCAAGTGTAAGGGGAATGTTCACTCCCTATGATGTATTATTTTGGATGGTAGGGTAAGAGTGTATGCAAAAAAAAAAAAAAAAAAAAAAAAAAAAAAAAAAAAAAAAAAAAAAAAAACGAAAAATCGAAAAATCAAAAAATCAAAAAAAAAAAAAAAAAAAAATACGGACTACCATCCCTTTTCATTCTATGTTCATTTTATGTTTTTGATTATTTTTCATTTATTAGCTTAAGTCGAGTCTAGTCTTGGCTTGGCAACGCCACATTGTACATGTAATTAACTAAGATTGTTAACTCGCCACCAGTAAAAACTTCCTTTATCCAACAAAACCGTGTATTTCATATCCCTACACCTAACGTTACAACCCTTTAAAAGACCTCTTTGATAGTTTATCCTAGGTGCTTACGCCATGTGGTGGAGGTTTGATCCTTTCCCAAGCCTATGGTAATCTATTTTGCTATGACAGGTAGTGAGAGATATCTTCTGTTTCCATATTGTAATTTACACTTTATTACACCCGAGAGATGTGAGTATCTAAACACTATTTGTGAGGTGCTTGTGTATGACCTCCGTGCTTGTCTATTGGTTTTTAGTGGAACGATTATTTGTTGTAATTACTTTTATATTAGTGTTAAATGACCCCTAACTTGTATTTTGAGTAGAATAAAAGCGCATTTGCTTGAGGACAAGCAAATCTCAAGTGTAAGGGTATATGATGAGGCGAAAAATGGTCCGTTTTTAGGGGGTCATTTAAGCCCGAATCCGAATTTATTTGATCAAATATTGCCCTAAATCGTTCCTTTTGTGATTTTAGGTACTTTGGGAGAGAAATCTGGAAAAGGAAGCAATTCGGACGTTTTTGGAGCATTAAAGTGAAGAAAACGCCAAAGTCTTAATTTTCCAAGCTGGGAAAAGTAGGTGACGGCGTCAAGAGCAAAACCTTGATGGCGTCAAGAGCAAATTTCATGAATTCCCATGACGGTCAAGAACAGATTTGACGGCGTCACGTAGGAAGAGCGTCAAGAGTAAAAGAGTCATGACGGCCTGGAAATGAATAAGTCTTGACGGCGTCAGAAGTAGATCTAGACAGTCCGAGAAGAGTTTTGGCGGCGAGGTGACGGCGTCACATTGTTTGTCTTGACGCCGTCAGACCTATTTTTCTATATATAGTTTTCTAATTTTCACACATAGAAAGAGAAGTTTTGGAGAAACCCTAAGTTCGATTTTGGTGCAACTTTTACAGGTTTTTCAAGGGTTCCAAACCCTTGATACCTTGCATTGTAATTGAGATAAGTGTTCTTCTAATTCAATCAATATGTCTATGTGTTGGTTGTCTATATCTTGTTCTTGTCTCAATTCCATTATGCTTGGCTAGATCTCTTTTGTGTTTGCTTAGATCTAATGAAACCTAGATATTGATTATGTGTTGATTACTTGTTTATTCTTGTCTTGGATGAATGATTTATATGTTAGGCTTAAGAAAACTGGCAGATCTCCAAATGGTAACATGCTTGAACGTCTTAAGAAACATGAACCGAGGCGTACTAGGTCTTTATTGGTTGTATTTAATGCATGAGCCACTGTTTACAATCCCTATAGTTGTGCTGGGCATGGTGTAGGAGGAGATAAGAGCTCATAGAATTGGGGAGTTATGTATGCCACCCCATGAATGGTATTAAGGAATACGATCCGTCATCCATGCAATTATAACAAGTAATTAATGTGTAAAAGATATCTAGGGAGTAGTGAAATCTAAGTAAACACATTTTCTCCAATTACTGCTCACAACCTTAGTATAATTTAGCTTATTTTCATTTTTAGTATTTTATTTTGATTGCATTGTAGTATTGGGTTAGTTGACTAGCAACTAATTCCGCCCAAATCCTTCAAACCCCGAGATTTTTAATTGATTTCCATAAAATATAAAAATACAAAAAATAATCATCCCTCACCTTTAGAACTAGTATTTAGGCTTTCTAATCATAGCGACACTATTCCTAAGCTGAACGATCAATCCCCCGGTACTTGTCACTATACTATACTACAACGATCAGGTACACTGCCTGGTGGGGGTTGTAAGCTTCTCGAGATCCCTTGAGAGGTAAAACCTGTTGCGATTCCCACGCATCAAGATGCTTGTGAGGTGATATCCAAGTGGAAGGCTGGATTGAAAGAAGATATGGATACTCTGTCAGATGTGTATGTGCTCAGCAACGGTTGCAGGAAAAGCAGTGACGACAGCGACGACTATTACTGCGAGTATACACCAGGTATGTTCATACATCTATTTCTCTATATAGATGGTATGCGTGGAAAACTAGAAGGGGGGTTGAATAGTTTACCGGTTTTAAACTTGATTTTCTTTTAATACTTTTACGTGTAATTGCTAGTTAAGACGTATCAAACAATAAATTATATGCAAGAATAAAAGTAAGAAACGATCAAACCATAACACGATTGTTTATCGTGGTTCGGCTACAAGGACTCTTTTTTCTTGCCCTACTCCACGCCCCGAGTATCCAACTCGAGAGTTTTCTTGCACTAGTCAACAAACTCCTTTATCTGGCGGAGAAAACCTTACACGTCGCTTACACACTATTTCCGACACTAAGCTAGATGTCGAGTTCTTTCACAAGGGTACAACCACTCCCAATAGTTCTTTTACAAGGGTACAAAAACTCTCGATACTCTAAGTATTTTGAGGACTAAAATACTAACCGATCACTACAAATGGATATAATACAATGAAGTATAAACTTTACTAGTTTACACTAATGCTATGCTAGACAAGTCTTGAAACGTTGTGTTGAAGCTTGTAAGTTCGTGATCTTCTTGCAACAAAGAAAGACTCACAAATATGAAAGTTTACTGAGTTAGAAATGAAGTATATGCAGTGTATTATGATAGAGAGTGATAAGAAAAACTCAAGAAGTGAGTTGCTATTTATAGGCCAACAATCAGACCAACCCACGGATACGGCGGAAACCATCCTTTGGTTCCGTCCGTTATATCCGAGGGTTCCGCCATCATGTCTGACATAATCCTGCACGAAATATTGCACAATCTAACACAATATTCTCAAGATCTCACAAAGTCAACTTTGAGATCTTGAGTATGAATCTATACATAATAAAACATGTTTCTTACACACATGTTTCCTTGAAGGGACATGTGTGATGCAAGGGATGATGTAACTTAACATTTTATTTCTTATTTTAGATATTCCTATAAAAGAAAGTATACTTGTAAAAATAGTTTATGTATAGAATCAAAACATGTTTGTTTGAGATGTTTAGCAAGTGAATGTTTTACTAAAAAGGGTTTGATTGCTTATATCCTAATATGACATACTATTTAGTAAACTTGCTAAATATACATAAGAGACATTTTCAACACATGTACTTAAACTAAAGTATACTTACTTATAAATTACTTTGTGAAAACATGTAAATGTAGTTTGAGTGAAGTTAAGTAAAAGACTTTTAAACTATATTTATGATTTGCCAAAAATAAACTTTATCTTTTGTAGTTAACAAAACTAAGAAAGATCGTAAAATATAAATAACGTTTTTAGGCGATATTTGTATTAACAGTATGGTTTTTTCTTGCGGATGCAAGGCTGAGATCTAGGATACCAAGGGATTGCTGGATAAAGCAAAAGGAAATATACTTGGTATTAAGATCATCAGGGATCATAGTGGTAATACTCTGAGGGGGTCACAATCCAGGTTTCACAATGGGAAGTTGGTACAAACTTTGTTGGAAGGACACTTCATACTGTCGTTGGAGGGTAGTCTATCAGGGGACTGTGATGTGGAAAAGAATGGTAAGTGGTCATATATATATGCGGTTGAAAGCCGGGAGTATCAGATGGTCTGCACGAGACCTGACATAGCATCTGTAGATGTGGGTATATTGGATTGGTTCGATCGTGGATTACACATACTGGTTTTTGTGGAATTTGACTACGCTATGGGTAGATCGATCACTGTCATGGGTAGATCAATCACAAGGTACATGTTTATGATACAAAGATGTGCAGGAAGCTCTAAAGCTATGATGATGCACATGGAGGCTTTGTCAACAACTGAAGCGGCGTATATGACACTTACGGAGGCTGCAAAGGAGGCTATTTGGCTAAAGGAACTCTCGACAGAGTCAGGAGCTGAACTAAGATTAGTAGCGGTTGCTGCTACCGATGCCTTGATAGAGGTGATCCCTGGTCCGAGGTTCCAGCACCGGTTGGAGTTGATGAGTATCGGTATAGGCTAATATTAATTCTAAGGTGGAAATTGTTAGATATTAGTATTAATATTAGTCCATAGTTTAGGGGTGTAATGTGGAAGTTTAGTTCATAGTTTTATTGTCAAATATGTAATAGGTCGGTGGAATGAGTTGCAATTGCATGGCAATTGACGTGACCTTATGTTGCAAATCAACCGACTTATGTTTTCTCCTTGTACTAGTCGATTCCTTGTTAGACAACGAAACAAACGATTATGGTAATTGACCAACACTTTCAATTCTAAGTAATTTACTTCACACATGCGTTTACTTGTGTAGTTTAGGCAAAACCACGTGTGTCAACATATTTGGTCAATGAACAGTCTTGTGGAGTTGTGGAGAGCTAGCATGAACTCCTTCGATTGAATTAAAATGATGTTCTTTCCATCAAAATGATGTTCTTTCTTCTATAACTATCGTTTGTGATGCAAATAGGTTTGAATCATATGTCGGGTTTTTTACTAGCTAGGTTGTACCATACTACCATAGATTTTGATACCCAACCATACAATCAGTTGCGAAGTAAGCCCCAATACTACTAAAAATGGCGAGCGACGACAGACGTCGTTGCTATAGGCCATCTATGTCGTCTCTACAACTTATAACAATGACACTTCGGGGCTATGCTATCCTTCTCTGACGATGGAATTAAAGACCCTTGGTTATGTCTAATGATTAATGACAAGTCGGCATGAGGTTCTTCATCAGCAAGCTATTGACGATAATTAGTAGGTGATCAACTATAAAAACATATCTATAAAATAATGTGCCCATCGACAATATATAAGTGACATTTGTTATATGGCATGTTTTAAGTGTTCAAATAGAAAGAGTAAGGGTCCGCTTGGTTCAAAGTGGGGAAAGAGAAAGAGAAATTGAATGTAAAGGAATGAGTGAGGTGAGTAATCAATACCTTACTCCTCAATTTACTCTATAATAATGGTTGATTACCCACTACGGGGTAATCAATACCTTTGCACTCCCTAACCAAGCACTATATATTGAGTGATGTGTGCCCTTTTAAATATCTTACGCATTCCCCACCCCTTTAACCCCCCTACCAAGCACCCCCTAAATGTGATTGGTTAGTCAACAAATTTAGGGTCCGCTTGGTTCAAAGTGGGAAAATGTAAATGGAAAATAAAGGATTGAGTGAGATGGGTAATCAATACCTTACCTCTCAATTTACTATATAATGTTGATTACCCACTACGGGGTAATCAATACCTTTGCACACCCCTAACTAAGCACCTAATTTGAGTGAGATGGGCCTTTTTGAATTCCTTACTCATTCCCCACCCCCTTAACACCCTTACCAAGCACCCCCTGAGTATTGAAGGTTAAAACCAAGAGTCAAACATAGATGTCAAAGGACCAATGTTTTGAAAACCGGGTTCCAAATCGACCCGGTCGAGTCACCAGGCACCGGGTCAACCGGTTCGACCGCCGGGTCAACCCAGTTTTCAATTTATTATTTTTTTGACCGGGTCAACCGGTTCGACCGCCGGGTCAACCGGGTCGACACCGAGTCAACCCGGGTCGACCCGGGTTTTTATTAAAATATTTTGAAAAAATGAAACCCGGCCGGGTTTCGAGAACCGGGTTGACCCGGGTTACTCAAAACCCGGTGGGTCAAACCGGTTAACCCGGTTTTAGAAACCCGGTTGTTTTGACCCGTTTTTTCGGCCGGAACCGGTCGAACCGGTTAACCCGACCGGGTCGACGCGGGTTTCAAAACCTTGCAAAGGACCATAAATGATATGACTTATGAACTTGGGGTACATAGTATCACAAAATGAAGATGAGGCCAAAATAAAGTCAAGTTTCTTTTAAAAGTCAAACAAGTTTTGTTAACCAATTAGTCAAAGAAGCGTTTTACAGATTATTATACTATATATATAAAAGGCAGGCACTTCACCACAACGCGACACATGTCGCTACAGTGCTTGCTACAGTACTGCTACAGTACTGCTACAGTATTTTTTAAGCGTCGCTACAGTACTCGGTACAATTTTTTTTTTTTTTTTTTTTTTTTTTACATAAATTTCCTTATGAAAATTTATTTTTTCAAAAAAAATAATAACAAAAAATACAAATAAAAAAATACAAAAAATAATACACTTACAAAATATTTCTTATACAAATTTGTTTCTTTTAAAATACGAAACCAAAAAAAAAAAAAAAAAAAAAAAAAAAAAGGCATACCGAAAAAACAAACAACCCAAAAAAATTTCAACCGCAACGCAAAAAAAAAAAAAAAAAAAAAAAAAAAAAATCCGTAAACATAAGCAAATTATGCTTCCAAGTAAACATATGCATACTTCAAATAACAAAATTATTAATTACACCGTACAACCCACAAAATACAAAACACAAAACACACCCGCCGCAACGCGCGGGCTACCCAGCTAGTGTAAAAATAAAAGACAAAAAAGAAACAGGGTGTTTTAACATTACCATTAGAAACAAAAAGTACCATTAGAAACAAAAAGCAAGAGTCATAAAATAGAGAAACTAAAGGAACAAATGCGAAGAAATTGTGCATGGGTAACTAGACACAAGAGTACCTAGTAAGTAACCAAACTGTCTTTTGTAATATAAGCGTGAGGACTGCTCAGTATAGTCAGGACTTAACCAGTGTTCTGCATTCCAGCCGCGATACCTTTCATGGTCAAGATAAGTGTGTCCTCCAACCCAGGCCCATAGTCACTCGTAGGGTTAAGCTTCACGAGCTCAGCAGCAGGTTTAGTCATTTCCATTATCTCTTTGGACAAATGTGGTCTCACCTTCACATCATAGCTAGGGTCTCGTATCCGCTTCAAGGTGTATGCTTGAAGCACATTAAGTGTCGTGATGTATGAGTCACGTAGTCTAAGTCTCTGCCTCAAGTAAGGATCCCCTTCGAGCAAATGCTTGTGCCCAGCAATCTACACAAGATTGTAGCATAGCATATTAGCATGTTAGTTACTAAAATGAAGAATGAGAAGTTGTACATCTAGCAAGATAATTTGGCCAAGTTGGGTATTTGGCTTAATGGATTTGGGTCGAGAGGGTCATTTTATTACAGGTTAGATTGACCTTAAAAACACTTGTTCTATTTTATAATTTCTAGTAATGATTAACACAAACATAGTACAAAAAAATATTCATCTGATAATCTAAAGCTTTGAACTGAGGGAGTTAATGATTTTATGTGTCAAATATACACACGGGTTGACTTTCAACTAGTTTGGTCCGTTTGAGACATTTGAAACTATAAGGTGAAGCAAATTATATTTCATAAGTAAATGGGGTGGAAAGTAGTTTCCTATCTTGTATAAGACCAATGACAGACTTAAGATTAGTGACATTTATATTACCAGGAGCATAAGGTTTTTAGTTTCTTCATACTTGGCCCTCAACTGCTCACCGAACGGCAATAGTTCTTCAGACACAAGGAGTTTGTCATATAATGCCGCAATTCCTGGGTTACCTTTGGCAAACACCATCTCGACTAAATCGATTGTTACTCTAAAGAATGGCCACTCCTTGTACATCTCCCTTAGCATTTCGAGATTCTTCGAGTCCTTTTCAATAGCATGTTTGAATGCGGCTCCAAATCCAAGCCATACAGGAAGATGAAACCTTGTTTGAGTCCATGAAAATATCCAAGGGATTGCTCGAAGTGATTCGATTCCACCACTAGGTTTCCGTTTCGAAGGACGACTCCCAATGTTCATGCGACCGTATTCTAACTCGGGTGTGGCCTGCATTTTAAGAAGTCAATCAGGCAAACTATGCGTCTGTAAGGTTATACTGATATATTTGGATTTTGTGAATTATCAAACAATAACATCAAGAAAAAAAAAAGTATTATAAATATAAATTGAACTAATGCTACCGAAAAATTGTATATGAATAAACCATTTTAAATTCAAAGTTATAAGAAGCAAACAAGAGATTAAAGTACTTACGAGACGGAAGTATTTAAGAAATCGAGGATCCTGAAAAACTATTGATCGATATTCGTTAGTAGCATTAACCGCTAACTCATCCATAAGTGCACGCCATTCAGGTTTGGGTGAAATAGGTGGATTCATTCCATGTTCAAGTGTAGCAGCCGTGAACCGTTGTAAGGTTCTAAAACACAGACGTTCTTCCCCAAACGACCGTTCAATAACTTCACCTTGAACCGTGACACGTAGCGAACCATTAATTGTATCTGGTGGTTGAGACAATATAGCTAAATGGGTTGGCCCACCACCTCGGCCCACGGTCCCACCTCGACCATGAAAGATAGTCAGCTTCACTCCAAATTGTTTGGCTGTAACCATTAAATCCTCTTGCGCCTTGTATAACTCCCAAGCCGCCGTGCACCGCCCTGCGTCTTTCCCAGAATCTGAGTACCCGATCATGACCTCTTGCTTACCATTAATCCGATTTTTATACCAATCAATGGAAAAAAGACGAGCCATAGCAGCCGGCGCAGCTTTAAGATCATCTAGTTTTTCGAATAATGGTACAACCCTTAAAGGATTCTTCACATGACAGTTGTGTTTGTGTTGTAAAAGTTCAACAGCAAGCACATCAGAAGGGGCGGTGGCCATTGAGATTATATAAGCACCAAAATTATCTGATGGAAGTTTAGATATGACCTCAAATGTGTCTAAAACATCAGAAATTTCTTTAGTTTTGGAAAAATCCAAGCCGTATAGAGGGCGTTTGTTATTAAGTTGGGCTAAAAGCCATTCTTGCCTTTGTTCCTCTGACCAATTTCTATACGACCCAATTTCTAAATGCTTTGTAATAGCATCAATAACATCAGTGTGTCGATCAGATTCTTGACGAATATCGAGTCTAACAAATGAAAGTCCGAAAGTGGAAACTTGACGTAGAAAATCAAGAAGGCTTCCATCAGCAATTGCTTTATCACCACATGCACAGAGTGATCTATAACATAGCTCAAGAGGCTCGAGAAACTACATACAAAACGATATAAAAAATTTTAGTTTGACAAAAAAAGAAAAAAAAAAAAAAAAAAAAAAGAACAAAAAACCTGACTTTTTTATTTTTTATTATTTTTTTGACACACACACACACACACACACACACACACACATATATATATATATATATATATATATATATATATATATATATATATATATATATATATATATAGGGAATATATTAGCTACACTTAATTGTAGCCAATTGGCTACAATTTTGTGCTAAAAACTGTGAGTCCCTGTTAATTTTTGTGGGTCCCTGATTCTTTTTTGTGGGCCCCTAATTTATTATGTGTATATTTTGTGAAGGATTGTAGCTATCTTGGCTACAATAATTGTAGCCAAGATATATATATATATATATATATATATATATATATATATATATATATATATATATATATATATATATATTTTGACATAAAAGAGCTTTGCAGTTTTTGTTTTTTAAGTCAAAGACCTGGTCAACACTTGTAAAAGTTGCGTCCTCGGGAATATCAGAGTCACCGGTGGCTAGCAATTGACGAGAACGTTCACGTGTATTATATAGCTTATCCCTCACATAACCAAGAATAATACGATATGGCTCGTTCCGAGGAATTTGCTTCCAAAATTCTGCATCATTTACACCAATATCCGAATGTTACAACAATAAAAGCCTTTACAATTTCGTAAAACACTCTCAAAGTTAATGTTCAAGGGCTTAAGGCCTATACCCGTAATTAGGTATAATATTTGATTAAAAAGCTATATAATATGGGTTCCTAAACGATTAATGTTAAGTATGCCCCTAAAACATAAATTAAAAGTACATTTCTTTAAGATGAACTTTTCACTATAGATAGTTAGACGACTGCATATACAATTCTTAAAAGAATCTCTGAATCACATACCAATGAAGTGCTTCACATCACGATTTAAAGTTTGATACAATAAATCAGCACGAATACGAAGTTCATCGCTGCAACGCCACATAGAGAGCTGCCACCACAAGTGATTTAAACATGTGATATAGGATAATCCACAAAACATTCATAAAATCATAAGAAACCTTGACATTATAGTTTGAAAATGTCAATATCTACGACTAATAGAAAACAGCAAACTGAACCTGAACCACACATGAGTGCTTGACGTTTTGAAACATGGTAACTTACGTGTTATAACAAATGAAAAGTCACATGTATATAGGACTTTCTTGGAAATAAATATTGTAATTTAAGTAGTTTAAAGTTTAAATAGAACCCAAAGCAGTTCACTGACATCGAGGATGTGTATGTGATCACAGATAAACTATTACCTCGAACATGAGATCATCTATCTGAGAGAAGTACAGATTCGCAGCCATCATCCGAGCAAGTAAACATACATCTTTTGTGACTTCAGGAGTGACCCTTGGGTTTCCTGCAACATAATTGAGTTCCATTTTCAGTTTTCAGATAAGCTGTATATAGACTATAGAGTAACATATACAAGAAGAAAACTGAACAAGATAGTTACCATCACGATCACCACCCATCCAAGAAGAGAACTGAATAAGAGGAGCATTATATGGAACACGTTCAGAAATTCCGATATTTTTTAATGCAGTATCAACACGGCGTAGAAATTTTGGAACACCTTTCCAAATTGTTTCATGGAAATAACTCATTCCTGCTCTCATCTCATCTTGTGGAGTGGGAGGCGTTCTCCTGATTTCATCAGTGTGAAATGCAGCTTGTATCTACAACACAAGATTTTTTGTATTCAAACTTTCAAAACAGGTCGATCAATTCAGTACATGTCTGGGTAGGGTTGCCTGGAACACTTCTTTTTTAAAAGTTTCAGTTTGTTATAAACAACTAGTGTTAAACACAATTTAAGAATAATATCTAAATTCAAATTATTCTTTTGTCACAATGATTTGGAATGTTCCGTGCATTAAAAGACCCTTTGGCCTAATTGTGGGCCGTTTGGTTTCACTTTATTTTATTTGTTTCATCCGTTATATCTACTCATTTATAAGTAAATTAGTTTCAAGAGTCACCTCCATCTTCATGTAATTATTTCAATAACAAAAACATCATGCAATGTAAAATCCAATCAGAATATTACACATACCTCTCTCTGTAGAGCTTCATCGAGCTCCTGCTTATCATCTGGAGTTATGTCTTTGGCATACAATTGTGCTATACAGTTCCGGATTCTATATAAAATTCAACCATTATATCATAGTATTAGTATAGACCATATCATAGAAACGATGAAAATTTCCCTAGGGATGCCATTTAAGTTATGCAAAATCCTCAAGTAGGCCACCCAACTATATATAACTGCAAAAATCAACCTATACCACTAAAATGTTGGAGGAAATAAATACACACCTGCCATATTTCTGAAGCAAAGACCTACGAACAGACTGAGTAGGGTGTGCTGTGAGGACGATATCTACTGTTTGATTCTTCAATGAGTCAAAAATTTCTTGAGGAGTTTTATTCAGTTGACCTATAAGCCTCTTGAACGTCTCTTCCATATTTGATTCAGTTGGTGCAGAGGCCTCATCAGCTAAATCACCTCTTTTTAGTTTGATTCTTCGCCTATAAGCTATTTGAACTTCTTCTGCCAAGTTGGCTAAGCTAAGCATCTGGGAGAAAGACTTGGCCATAACAATAGAATCTCCAGCATCTAAACTTGTTAGAACTCTCCCAAGCTCATCCAATTTTGTAGGGTCCATGTTACCTTCGTATTCAGCCGAAAGTTCATAACAGTCTTGTACCTATGCTCCCCATACACAAAGAGCTAATATCAGATAGCTAGTAACCACTTTTTATTTGTTTTAACCACATCAAAAAGATATAGCTACAAAAGGAGGACGTGGGTCAAACGGATCAAATGTGTTGGGAATCATCCTAAGTCCATTAACATTGATTATGCATACAGCCTACTAAATCGTGTTATAAACATGTTTTTAAACCTCTAGCAACAGATTAGTTGTTTATAATATTTTTACAGAAAAAGTACATAAAACTATTTTCAGCAGGTCAACCCAACCCAGCCAGTTTCGACCCGTCCTAATATAACATGCTTTAAATAAGCTAGTTAGCCTACCAGTCATCTTGCCACATTTATAGAGAGCGTCAAATGTGTGTAATGAACAAGGAGTTACAAAGCTCATGATCCATTAATGTAGAAAAAATTCAAGAGGATACACATCTGGGACCAAATTCCATAAGTTATGGCTGTGATTTCAACATTCTCCCAATCCTCGAGAAGCAATTTTTTTATATCTTTTTTCAAGTTATCGGAATTCCATCCACCACCTGGTATTTTTACTGAGAATTCCAATATTTAAGGTATAAATTTAAATTATTAGTTTGATACTACACACAACAGAAACCTCATCATGTAGAGTAAAAAACGAAGGCTCCCTGTTTAGGTTATCCGGGGAAGTCAAGCAAAAAAGGCTCCTGTAGCCGTTTCCGGAGTTTTCCCTGGCCATCCCATGATGTTCACCAACACATTCTGATTATCAGATTGGTAATCACTTTCACACCAACATACATCACTTTTAGGGGATGTTTGGTATTGCTTAATAAAACTGCTAATTCCTCTGCCAATATTATGTTTTCTTATACTAGAAGTAGTTCCGAATTCGGAATTGCTTGTTTTCAAAAGCAATTTCGAATAAATCTTAACCATCATAATCATCTACTCCGTATATAATAGCACACCCACAACATAAACTTATTTAAGTATAACATTAATTAGCACAAGTCCAAAACCACATGCAACACAATACAATGATCATAACCTTAAAAAAAAAACCAAGGTGAATTATATACCGTTTGACGAATCTCTTCACCATGCAAAACTTGAAGAATATCAAGAAAACGATCCAACAAAAGAGCATCATATTCCACCAACTTATCATCATCAGAAACTTTACTTGGAGCTAATAGCCTCAACTGAGCATCTATTGAAGCCATTTTTTCTAGTTTTCTACTAGTGCATGCATTACTCTTGATCACCAAATTGTTTCACGGGTTTATTTGAGAGAAAAGGTGTGACTCTCGTGATAAAAGATACATAAATACTGAAAGAGTTGGAGTGGTAGTGGGATTCTGAAAATACTCTAGAAGTATGTATATCTTTATAATGTTGTTTACGAATCTAATCCTTAACCCTTTCTTCATTCGATTATTAAGATTAAGATTGTAATATATTCTTATGTTAATCTTAAACGTTACATATTTATCTGGTCATTTAGAATTATGTTAAAAATATTTGATAATGTTGTTTTGGATTGGTAAAGAAAGTAAGTATAAATGGGTAAGTATCCTCTTACGATATTACGATTTTACGAGACTGCAAAACAAAAATGATCCGGATCTTACATAGGATCTTTGAAAGCTTAAAATCTTATAGAATCCCAATCTGACCGGATGATCTTAAGATCTAATCCGATCCGATCATACTTTTCTCGTATAAAAACTAGAAAACTGCAAATTTTTTGATTATTTTTTGTAGAACATAAAAAACAACATATTAATCTTATTAAACATTTCATAATCACAATTTAGGACAACATTTCAATGAAACATTCATATAATTTTGTGTTTATGATATATAATAATTTGTAAATTTGTATAATATTACAAAAACTATTAAGAAAATGATATTATAGTAGGATCTTAAGATCACGATCTTGCAAACACGAAAACGATACTAGGTAAGATCCCGATCTTGAAAACCTTGAGTTTGGGTATACTGTATATTCAAAGTAGTAAGAGTTTGAATCAAATGACAACAAAAATTAAAATGAGAAGGGTGACAAGAAACCATAACCACACATTTCAGATGCACCTACAAAATTAGATGCATCTCTCCTTAAAATTCCTATTCTTATTTGAAATGTGGTTATAAATTCTTCTTATTTCAGTTTTTCTTCTCACCGGATCCTTTCTCGTCGTCAATTAAGTATGGACAAAATTTGATAGTGTTGTAGACGGGTTTTACTGATGTACTATCAAACTTATTTGCAAGTGATAATAGTTGAATGTTGTTTAGCTTGAATAATCGGATCATTATGTTAGGTGTTGTGTGATGGTGGACACTTAAATAAAAATAAGCGCAAAATAGAAAGTTTGAAAAGTGTTTTTCATTCGACACTTGTCCCTTCTCTTATATTATTCAAATAAATCCGTTCACAGATAAAAAGGTTATTTGACTCGTTTTTTGCTTTTAACCCTCAAACTTTAAACGCACATAACGACAAACTTTTTTAAAAAAATCGATTTTACCATAATTTCTAGAATTTCATCCCCTTTAATTTGGTATAAATCTTTTTAAATATTTCGATTCTTTTTACATATCAAATGGGTATTGATTTTCTTTTTCCTTTTTTAGCGTTTTCGGCCCTATTTTTTACCCTCATAAGTGCCGAACTATGAAACAATTAAAAAATGAAAGTTATAAATTTTGGTTTACTTTTTACACAAGTCTTGAATCACTAAAATCAATGTCATATAGTGAGATATCACACGTAAAAGATAACATTTTAGTCATATTTGTTGCACATAAGGTGCTAATAAAATATCTAGCTTAGATTTTTAGTGTTAAAATTGCGTTAAATGCACTAAATTTTATACCACAATACACCATTAATCATTTTATTAATTTAAGATTAAAAAAGTGATATTTTTTAATTGTTAACTTTGTACAAAAATGTACGCGTTATGTTTTATTGCGTTTTTAACCATAAATTTGACCAATATTATATTCGAATTAGAAAAATTGTAAAACATAAAAGTTATAGATTTTATGCTAATCTTTACTTAGGCTTTTGAATCGTATAAAAAAAGTAAAGTATGAGTGAGATATCTCATTTTTAATATAGTGTTTTAGTTATTTTAGTTAGTAATGTTTAGGGCTGTAAACGAACTGAACATTCAGTGAACATTTCATGAACCGTTCGGTAAAAAGTTCGTTTATGTTCGTTCGTTTATTAAATGAACGAACAAGAACAGTATTTTACATTCGTTTAGTTAAATGAACGAACATGAACAAAAGTCTCGTCCGTTCATTTATGTTCGTGAACGTCTGATTATGCGTTCGTTAAAGTTCGTTTATGTTTATTTATCTATTTATGTTCATATATCATATCTTTTAATTTTATAATTTTAAAAATTGGTTTGTTTAAACAAAACAACACTTATAAAATATTATATTGTGAATAATTCAATAAAGTTTATGTTTGTTTGTCTATTTTCACTTATGTTCAATCGTTTATGTTCGTTTAGCGTTTGTTTAGTGTCTGAATGAACGAACATGAACAACTCATTTTCTTAATAAACGAACATGAACAAGAAAATTCGTCCGTTTAATTGTCCGAGTCCGTTTATTTGTCCGGTTAAAATTAAATGAACGAACATGAACAGGGTTCCGTTTGTGTTCGTTCGGTTCGTTTACAGCCCTAGTAATGTTGGTGCATCATAATTAAAAGTTAGTGCATCAGTGTTATAAAACTATGATATACCATTTGCTAGTTCATCAGTAGTCTCGTTCATCAGTTAGACTTGTTCATCAGTTTAATAGTTAGTCTTGTTAATTAGTTCACTAGTCTTGTTCATCAATTCGTCTTGTTAATTAGTGAGTCTTGTTCATCAGTCATGTTCATTAGTTAGTCTTGTTCATCAGTTCATCAACTCATCAGTCTTGTTCATTAGTTAGTCTTTGTGTAGATATGAAGATCAAAGTACTTCTGATGTTCAAAGTACTGCTTGTGTCAAAGTGCTGCTTATGGTCAAAGTACTGCTCGTGCACCAATACTTTGAGGTTCAGTACCTTGGATATCTATATGTTGATCAGCAGTACTTTGAATATCAGCACCTTCAACATAAACCCTAAAAAATGTCGACAGA
This sequence comes from Artemisia argyi, assembly GCA_030686995.1. Taxonomy (NCBI): domain Eukaryota; kingdom Viridiplantae; phylum Streptophyta; class Magnoliopsida; order Asterales; family Asteraceae; genus Artemisia; species Artemisia argyi. Next base: position 86,823,206 of record CM060699.1, read on the forward strand.
AGTTGCACCAGTTCCATCCATCACCTCAATCAGAATTCCCATTGTCAAGAAGGGAGAATATGATCTATGGAGTATGAAGATGAGGCAGTACATTGCCATCACAGACCATGCTTTATGGGATGTGATTGTCAATGGTAATGTTGTCATTAATGAACCTGTATCCATTGAAGGACAACCTACACCACCTAAGCCAACCTTGTTAGCAGTTACTAAAAGAAATCAAGATAAGGCTCTCAACATACTGCTTTCTGCTATTCCTGATGGTCACCTATTGAAGTTTCATGATGCTAAGGATGCAAAACAACTATGGGCTGCTATTAAGACAAGATTTGGAGGTAATGATGCTTCCAAGAAGATGCATAGAAACCTATTGAAGCAACAGTTTGAAACATTCACTGTTGGTGAAAGAGAAAGCCTTGACTCTGCCTATGACAGAAATCAAAATCTACTTAGTATGCTAGAGTTATATGGAGCTGAGGCATCTGTTGAAGATGCAAACTTGAAGTTCTTGAGGAGTTTGCCATCTGCATGGCATGTGGTTGCTACTATGATTAGAGGACAACCTGGTTTGGATACTATGGACTTTGATGATCTCTACAACAATTTAAAGGTGTATGAGCATGAGATGAAGGGTAACAAAGGTTCAAGTTCTCATAACATTGCTTTTGTGTCTTCTGAAAACAGAGGCAGTACTTCCACTAAAAGTACTGCTTACCCTGTCCAAAGTACTGTTGAAGAGAAACAACACCCCTTTACAACAATGGTCACTACCACTTCATCACCATCAAACAACACCAACTCTGATGATGTTCTATGTTCATTCTTTGCTCAACAAGCCACTCTACCTGTTACATATCAAGAAGATGTCTTGCAAATTGATGATGATGCTCTCGAAGAAATTGACATAAGATGGCAGGTTGCCATGATCACTGCAAGGATCAAGAAGTTCATGAACAAGACAGGGAGAGGTATTGATTTTAAAGCTAAGCAGGGTATAGCATTTGATAAATCTAAGATTGAATGCTTCAATTGTCAAAAGACTGGTCACTCTGCAAGGGAATGCAAGTTTGCAAAGTATCAGGCAAACAGAATGATTGAAAAACCCAAGGTTGAAAGAAAGGAGGTTCCTATTACTGAACCAAAGTCACAAGCTTTGGTGGCTCAAGAAAATCTATCAGAGGTTGACTGGAGTAATGAATTTGATGATGAACCAGTAACCTACTCTATGGTTGAATTGGAAGAGGTTGATTGGAGCACAACTTTTGATGAGGAACCAGGATATGCTGCTTTGGAATCAAGGGATAGTCTAGGAAGCTTTGATTGGAACATGGAAAGTGAAGAAGAACCTGTTCAGCTTGCTATGGTAGCTACTTCACCAAGTTCATCTACTATCTCTGAGGTATGCTCTAAATGTAGTAATTCTTATCAAAAATTGCTTAAAGAATATGAAACTGAAAGAGATAATTATAGAAGGGCTAAGTCTGAGATAGCTGGTTACCAATTGACTTTAGAGTCAATGGAAGCCAAAATAATCACTCATGAAAATAATGAAGTAGCTTGGGTAGAAAAATATCAGCAACAAGTTTATCAATTAAAGTTAAGTGAATGGAAGTTAGGATGTAAGGTTTCTGAACTAGAAAAGGTCACCAAAGAAAGAGATAAGTTGTTAGAAAAACTTGCTAGTTGGAAAGAATCAGGTCTGTCACATGTTAGTTTTGTTGAAAAACAAAGAACAACAAACATTAAAACTGGCCTAGGTTATGATCATAGTAGTTCAGAAGAAATCCCAACTAGGAACAAGGAACTAAGTATTTCAGAAGAGACCTCAACTAGTGATGAAGAATTCATAAGCTTAGAGGAAAACACATCTAGTGATGAGGAATCACCTTGTTCAACACCTTCTGAATTTAAGAAAGACAAGGGATACAATGAAGTTCCTCCACCCACATGTAGTTTCCAACCACCTAGGACAGATGTTTCTTGTTTTGAAGTAGACAATTTAGAGTTTATGAAAAAGCTTAAAGGTTAATCTAATTCAAGTCAATCTAGTTCTAAGTCCTTAAGGGAAACTGTTGAGAAACCTAGGGATGATAACAAGGGTTCAGGGAATGATAAAGTCTTTTCACAACAAGCAAAACTTCCAAAAACTTCTCAAAGTACTGCTGATCATTTAGCAGTACCTTCAAGATTTTTTTTTTCAAAATACTGCTAATTTTAGAAAACCTTTTGGAAGAGGATTTGGGAATATGGGTCCAAAGTTATGTTATGTATGCTATAGTCCTCACCATTTGATTAAGGACTGTGATTATCACTCAGAATACTTAAGCAAATTCCCAAAGACCACATCTGCAAACCATAAGCACAGGGAGAATAAACTAAGGGAGAATAAACCAATTTGGAATCATTCACATAGAGTTAACCATAGTAATTTCTCAAAAGAATATAGGTACCCTCACCAGAAAAGATCATTTTCCAAACCCCCAGTACCTTCAAGAGATACTTTTCAAAGTACTGGTAAAACAGTACCTTCTCAAAGTACTGTTAGGAATTCACCCAACCAAGGTACTGTTAGCACTTCTTCAAAAGTAAGACCAAGGAAGTTCAATTCCTACAAACCTAGAAGGCCTTACACCTCAAAAAGAGTACCTAGCTCAAAGAACCCAACACCAACTGTTAAAACTAAATGGGTTAAGAATGAAAGTACTGTTGGGGAAGAAACAGTACTTTTAGAGAATAAGAGTGAAAAAGGGAATGTTGATAAGAATCAACCACAGGTTTTGGAAAAGACATTAATTCTTGATAGTGCTTTCAAAAATAGTGGAGATTACATACTCAAAGAATTTGAGTATGTCACTCCACAAGGGGAACACAAGTCAGTAATGGCTTGGGTTCCTAAGAGAAACTAACCCTTTTCATCTTTATGCAGGGCAACCTAGAAGAGGAGCTTAAAGATCATATTATCATTGATAGTGGTTGCTCTGGAAGCATGACAGGAGACAAAGAGCTCTTGTCAGATTTTAAGGCTTATTTTGGAGGAAGATTTGCATTTGGGAATGATCCTGATGGAGGGAGAATCACTGGCAAAGGAACCATCAAGACTGGATCCATTGATTTTGAGAATGTTAGATATGTGAAGGAGCTTAAATTCAATCTTTTGTCAGTATCTTAGATCTGTGACAAGAAATATCCCGTGTTATTCCTTGACACAGAATGTCTTATTCTCTCCCCTGAGTTTAAGTTAGATGATGAAAACTTGGTGATACTGAGAGCACCAAGAACCAATGATGTGTACAGCTTAGATTTGAAGAATATCAATCCTACTGAAAGAGCAACATGTTTAGTAGCAAGGGCAACAATGGAAGAAGCACATCAATGGCACAGAAGATTAGGGCATGTAAATTTCAAGAACATCAACAAATTAGTCAAAGGCAATTTAGTTAGAGGTTTACCTTCTAAAACATACAAGAATGATCACTCATGTCTGGCTTGCAAGAAGGGTAAACAACACAAGGCTTCATGTAAAAAGATTGAAGAAAGAACTATTAGAGAGCCTCTAGAATTATTGCATATGGATCTGTTTCGGTTGCAAGTTTAAACAAGATGAAGTACTGTTTGGTTATAACAAATGATTGTAGCAGATTTAGATGGGTCTTTTTCTTGAGATTTAAAGATGAAACCTTTGATGCTATTCATGATCTCATAATAGCACTTGAAAATTAGTTGAGACTCAAAGTTAGATCTATCATATGTGATAATGGGACTGAATTCAAGAATCAGCTTATGGATGAGTTTTGTGCCAAGAAAGGAATTAAGAGAGTTTAGTATTGCAAGAACTCCTCAGCAGAATGGAGTTGCAGAAAGGAAGAATAGAACTTTGATAGAAGCAACAAGGACAATGCTTGCAGATTCTCAATTACCTGTTCCATTTTGGGCTGAAGCTGTAAGTGCTGGTTGTTATGTGTTGAATAGAGTATCAGTGACAAAACCTCAGATGAAGACACCTTATGAGTTACTTATGGGAAAGAAACCAAACATTAAGTTAATGAAACCTTTTGGATGTCCCCTGACTATTTTGAATACTGTTGATACTCTGGGAAAGTTTGATGGCCAAGTCTGATGAAGGATACTTATTGGGTTATTGTACCAATAGCAAAGGATTTAGAGTGTACAACAGGGCTACCAAGAAGGTTCAAGAATGTCTTCATGTTGAGTTTCTTGAAGATCAAGAAAATCAAAAAGGTAAAGGTCCTGATTGGATGTTTGATCTTAGATACATCAAATTGGATCAATACTGATGATTTAAATGATCCAACCATGCCTGCCTTAGAAGATACTGATGATGAGTTGGAGAAAGAAGGCATTTTCTCAGATTCCTATAAAGACCCTGATTTCACAAATTTGGAAGATAATCTTGAAGTTTCACCAACTCCCACATTGAGAATTCATAAAGATCATCCTGTCAGTAAGATTATTGGACCTTCTACCTCAGGATTGCTCACAAGAACAAAAGCTAAGAATTTTTCTCAGCAACATAGTTCTTTACTTAGATTTGTTTATAAACAAAATAGGGTGAATCACAAGGATCAGCAATTGTGCTTATTTGCTTGCTTTCTGTCTCAAGAGGAACCTAAGACAGTATCTCAAGCATTTGCTAAAGAGATTTGGGTTGAAGTTATGCAAGAAGAACTTTTACAATTCAAGCTTCAAGAAGTATGGTTATTATGTGATTTACCTGATGGTAAGAGATTAATTGGTACAAAATGGGTCTTCAGAGTTAAGAGAGATGAAAGAGGGAATGTCATCATGAATAAAGCAAGATTAGTTGCTCAAGGCTACAAACAAGAAGAAGGGGTAGACTATGATGAAGTGTTTGCTCCTGTGGCAAGAATTGAAGCCATAAGGTTGTTTCTGGCTTTTGCATCATATATGGGCTAGCCTGTATATCAAATGGATGTCAAGAGTGCTTTTCTTTATGGCACTATCACAGAGGAAGTCTATGTCAAACAACCTCCTGGTTTTGAAGATCCTGCACATCCAAACAAAGTCTACAAGGTTATTAAGGCTTTGTATGGCCTCCATCAAGCCCCTAGAGCTTGGTATGAAAGACTCTCCACTTTTCTATTGCAACATGGTTTTAGGAGAGGTTCCATTGATAAGACTTTGTTTATCAAAAGAGACAAAAAGGATATTATGCTTGTCCAAGTGTATGTGGATGACATTATCTTTGGAGCCACAAAACTGTCAATGGTGAAAGAGTTTGAGCAGCTCATGCAACAAGAATTTCAAATGAGTTCCATGGGAGAATTAACATTCTTTTTAGGGCTTCAAGTTCAACAATCAAGCATTGGAATTTTCATTAGTCAAGATAAGTATGTTACAGATATTCTAAAGAGGTTTAACTTCACCACTGTCAAGCCAGCCTCCACACCCATTGATGCTAACAAACCATTAGGAAAAGATGAAGATGGAGAAGATGTTGATGTTAAGCTTTATAGATCCATGATTGTCTGTCTAATGTATTTGACTGCATCTAGACCTGACATTACTTTTGCTGTGTGTTTATGTGCAAGACATCAGGTCAACCCCAAAAGTTTCACATCTCAATGTAGTCAACAGGATTTTTAGGTATCTCAGGCAACAACCTAAGCTAGGGTTGTGGTATCCTAGAGAGTCTCCTTTTCATTTGGAAGCCTTTTCAGATAGTGATTATGCTAGAGACAATTATGATAGAAGATCAACCACTGGTGGATGTCAATATCTTGGAAGAAGATTAGTTTCATGGCAATGCAAGAAGTAAACAATTGCAGCAACATCTTCCACAGAAGCAGAATATGTGGTTGCTGCAAGCTGTTGTGCCCAAGTGCTTTGGTTGCAAAATTAACTTTTGGACTATGGATTCAACTTCAAGAATACTCCTATCAACATTGATAATGAGAGTACAATCTGTATTGTGAAGAATCATGTTTATCATTCCAAGACTAAGCATATTCAGATTAGGCATCACTTTATCCGAGATTGTTATGAGCACAGACTTATAAATGTGGTTAAAGTTCACACAGATGATAATGTAGCTGATTTACTCATAAAGGGCTTTGATGTTTCAAGATTTACTTATTTAGTGGTGAGTATTGAGATGATCAATAATTAAGCTACATTTGAGGGGAGGCATTAGTAGCTATTCTTTATTTGAGGGGAGGCTACATTAATCATTAAACAGAAGAGTAACTTTATTCATATTGTTAGATATTTTGGTGGAAAGTACTTTTAGCCAAAGTAATGCTTCATATTTGAATGAAAGTACTGCTCAGTATTATATGGCAAAGTACTGTTTGGCGCTTCATGGAAAGTACTGACGTGTCAGGATACTGTTCCAACGGTCAAAAATAAGGGATAACAACTTTCCGAAAGATATGGGGAAGATAAATTCCAAAAATAACGGTAAATTCATTTATTAGCCGGGATTTTTTGTATATTATCTTTCTTTGTGATTATCTCTTCCATCTTTATATACCCTCATCATCATTACTGTTCATCCATTCAAACACTAACAAATCCCTCATCGATCATCATCCTCTTTCACAACTACAAACAATGGCAAACCGTTCTGTGGAAAACTAGAAGGGGGGTTGAATAGTTTACCGTTTAAAATCTTTTTAACTTGTTTAATTATCTTTTGAAACTTTCCGTTTAATCAAAGATATATACACAAACACAATATATAACATGCAAGTATAAAGAAAGAAATGATCAAACCACAACACGAGTATTTATCGTGGTTCGGCTACAAGGACTCTTTTTCCTTACCCTACGTCCACGCCCCGAGTATCCAACTCGAGAGTTTCTTTCACTAGTCAACAAGCTCCTTTCACCGGCGGAGAAAACCTTACACGTCGCCCCGTTAGTTCTTTTACAAGGGTACAACAACTCCTGTCACACTTTGTATTTTGAGGACTAAAATACTAACCGATCACTACTGAAAATACACAATCAAATGAAGTGTAAACTACACAAGTCTACACGGTGCTAAGCTAACAAGTCTTGCAACGTTGTGTTGAATACTTGTAACTTTATATGAACTTGTGAACTTCTTTGCTACAAAAAGAAACTTCACATATGAAATGAGATGTTAAAGGGTTAGATGAAAGAATGAATGAATGTGTGTGAAAATATGATGTAAAGTGATAGGCCAAAATTCAAACATATGGCTTGGTATTTATAGCAAAACCTTCTGCAGGTCTGGCGGATACGGCGGAACCCTCAGATGGGTTCCGCCCGTGTACCCCCAGGGTTCCGCCAGGCTTGCAGTTGGTTTTGCAATAAATCATACAAACCAAACAAGGTCACATCTCATAAAAACTAGTCAAACACAAACTTGTGCAAGAAGACTTATGGTTAGTCAAACACACTATCTTTCCATAAATGTATATTGACAAACTTACCATAAATGTGATGTGACATTTCTATTTTAAGAAATAAAAAGTGTTGTGTTTTATGTGAAATGTAAAATGTAGCAAATGTCTAATTATGCAAGTCTTAAAACTAAGATTATGATTTACTTAGAAACTAAAGTTTACATTTTGTCATTAACAAAACTTAGCAAAGATCGTAAAATATAAATAACGTTTTTAGGCGATATTTGTATTAACAATCTCCCCATTTTTGTTGATGACAAAACATAAATTTTGTTTTTAAGTAACTCACAAAATTTTAGTGTTTAGGACTTAAAAAAAATTATATTAAACTTGTTTTACTTAAGTGATGAAAATCATTTTAAGTTTAAAGGTTTAATATATGTTTCTCCCCCTTTTAGTCGAAACAAAAAGTAGAGTAGCGAAGCGGAAGAATGCACGTGCTCCCCCTTGGTCGATACTCCCCCTAAAAGGAGTGCCAAGATGGGAAACATGGATTTTGATCCTACAAAAAAAAAATGGTTAATTGGTGATATATATAATCAAGCTTGTAGTTACCACACATAATGCAACCACAATGACAACTCAAAAATGATCAACCAACAATGCAAGTAAGTAAGTAGTAAAAGATATCATTTCAAGTAAAATTTGACTTGTAAAAGTCAAAGACAAGAAATGAAAATGATCCTCCTACTTCTAAAAAAATGAAAAATAACCAAGAAATAAAAGAAAAATCAAATCCTACTTTCCTAAATGGGGCAAAAGGCCTCCAAATGTTGTCTAGGATTTGTTTGGATGGGAAAGAGCAACCAAACATTCTATGAAGTGTTGGAATGCAAAACGGGTTTCGTCTTGAAATTGGTGAAGCAACAATTTGATGCTTTCACCCATTTTTAACATTTACTCACAATGTGAGCAAACATGGGGATGAGTGGGTGGAAATGGGTTGGTTTTGGGTTCTTGGTTTGAGGATGGGTTGGTTTTTGGTTCTTGGGTGGAGGATGGGTTTAGTATAAAGTCAAGCAAGGTGGTTTGAAATTCCATTGCTTGATGGAGGTGATTCTCGACGATGCTTTGAATTTCCTCATAGGAAGGAAAGAAAGACTCAAAGGTTTGGGCTTGAGAATGTGGTGGAGTTGGGTGATCATGGTTTTCAAAGTTTGGTTCTCCAAAAAGAGGACCATGGATGTCATGGTAAATAGGGTGAAACAACAATGGTTTGGGTTGGTGGTACTCTTGTTGTGGTGGTTGGTTGTGGTTAAAATACTCATTTTGGTCAAGAAATGACCTTGGTGTTTCATTTGTAAAAGGTGGTGGTTGTGTTGGTCTTGGTAGAAGATCATTGAGATCTTGGACAAAAAGATGTGGTGATGTTGGAAGAGACCCAAATAACTCCATAGGTTCAAGTTTAGGTAATGGTGATGGTGATGGAGTTTTGGATGGTTGGGTTGTAGCACTTGGTGGAGTTGGGTCGATGGGTGATTTTGTTGGTGGTGGAGTGGCGAGCTCATTGGATTCATTAGGTGATGGAGATGGAGATGCAAGGTTTAGAAAATGTTCATTTTTTATTGGTGAGGTGAATTCATCCGAGGATGAGGAGCTTAGGTTGATAGATTGGTTAGACCAAAGTGGTTTGACACTTATCCGGGTGGTTTTCCGAACGGGTCTTGATGGTTGAGAGGTGATAGTTGACTCAGTCATTGTTAAAATGGTTTAAAGATCAGAGATTGTGATGGGGAAGGTGTGATTTGATAGTGTTCTAAGATGGTTCAATTTATAGTGATGAAGAAGTATGGGAAGGAGTGTTTAGATTTGATGTTTAGCCATACAAAAATGGAGGTTCCTAATAATTTGGAAGACTAATGTTGGTTGTCAAATCATGGAAGTCAATCCAATGAAAATGGTGAAGTAAGAAGACAAAGATTTGCACTAAATGCTTAGTTGTTTTGACAAATTGGTTGAAGGTATATGTCTCAGGGATTTCAAGGAACCTTTGGAAGGGTTCCTTCCTTTATGTGTGAAGGTTCCTTGAGGTGGTTATAGCTAGTTTTGAAATTTGGCGGGGAATGGTTTTCTTTGAGTTGTAAGGAATGAGAACTACCCTATTGTGCTTAACAAATTGCATGAAATTGGTTTCTATCTAAAAGGATGGTTTGTTGTTGAGTGGATGTTGCAATGTCGAAAGCAAAAAAAAAAAAATCTGCAGGAAAACTGGCGGAACCCTCAGATTACACAGGCGGAACCCGTGTGAGGGTTCCATCGGGCCATTTCTGGGTTGCCCAGAAAATACACTGGCGGAACCCATTCTAGGGTGCCGCCAGATCCGCCAGGCCTGAAAAAGCAGGCAGTCCGCGATTTTGACCCGCGAGACGATTTTCAAATTTTTCGAAAACTCCTAAAAACAAAAATATAATTCATATCTGGTTAGGAAATGCAAAAATTGGACATGTAAACACGCATACCATTGGACTTTGACCTGGGGCTTGCGAATTTCACTATACTTAGTGAAAATTTCATAAACATGAAAATTTGACAACATTTCAAATGTTGTCGACCTGCATCATAGTTAGTTAATACATGTTCCAAATAGTATCACATATCCTACGAACACACAAATTCATGACAACCATTGTTTACACAACCAAATTGTTTCAAATAGCACCTTATGCCAAACACTCCTACACACCCGCACTCATTGATGGTCAATCTTCTTCTTTAGCTTTCCAAGGAATCTCCCGATGTTTTTGAACATCCCATTTTTTTGCTTGAACTCCTCCGACTCAATCGAAATATCCGGAAGTTGGGAAAGGTATTCTAGAGGTGGGAGCCTAGAGTTGGGCAAATTGTCATCTTCACTCATTGAGGAAGATGATGAGGAGGTAGGAGGATGTGGACGTTTTCCTTGGGCTTTGTAAACTCTCTTATCACTTAGTGGGACAAAGGTGTGTGGAATGAGAGAGTAGTCAAGGCGAAGACGGTTAGGAGTTGGTGGAATGGGGGAGATGAACCTAAAGAGACGGGTCAAGAGCATTCCATACGGCATAGCCGTTGTGCCATGCACGGGAATGTCGGCCATTCTCTTGGCCATGTAGTAGGCAAGGTTGAAGGGTTGCCTAACGGACAAGGAGTAGAGCATTTAGCAAAGGCAAAGATTTATATGATCTTGGTTTCCTATGGTGCTAATGACATTGGCTCTAAGAACTTCCTCCCATTTCTTGAATTGGGGCTTGAGTTCATTAAGTTCCATTCCATATGGGTCCTTATCGACCTCATTTCCCGAACGGGTTCTCTTAGTGTTGGTTGTCCTAATGAAGAGGTGGTCACGAAGTTCATCTTTGGATACAAGAAGGGTGTCATAGGGATGGATGCGGTCAAAGAGTGTGTCAAGAGTTGAGAGGGAGTGCAAGTTGGAGTAGATGCAAGTACCACAGTTTGGGACACCTAGGATTTGAGCAAACTCCTCGAGAGTGAAGGAGTATCGATGACTAATAGCCCTAAAGTTGATAGACATGTGACCATATTCATCTGTGGAGAGGGTGACGGATGCATAGAATTCTAAAATGAACCTAGGACAAATATGCTCGTCGATTTCTAAGAGACACTCAAAGTTGATTGTGACAAATTCCGTGTAGAGGTTTGTGCCTTCTAGGAAGTATGGGTCAATGGTTCTACCCTCATGGACATAACGTTTTTCTAAGTCTTTGAAAACATTGATTTGAGTTGGAGAAAGACCCTTGGTTTTGTGGTGTTTGGGTAGGTACTTAATGGTGTCCTTGTGGTCGTAGTGGGTTAGAGGAGGCATGATGATTCCTAGAAAAATAAAATTTCACATTTTAGTCTAAGTAAACGACTATTGTAATGTGGGTGTTCTAGTGTGTGTCTATATGAAAACAATGTGGAGGTGCGGTTATCTTGACTCATTTTGATGCTTCAAAAACGTTTTATAATGCAAGTTTTGTTATAAAACAAAAGATAACCCAAGCGCTCCTAGTTCAATGTAGCTTCGTTTGAATGAACCCGAAAATACATATTGGTTATGTATTCCCTTTAGCATTCAAGAGTCATTATGCAAGTGATGTTTTAAACATAACGTTTTGATTTTGTATTCACAATGTGAGACGAAAAAATATTTGTCCTATTTGTGAGAAATTTTTGCAAAAATTTGAGATGGGGTGTTTTAGCAAACATGTTTACACTTAGTAAGAATGCAATTCCTAACTATGGGGAACATGATTAGTTTTGTTAAATACCTAATTTCATGCATGAGTTTCTCAAGTTAATGCATAACCCCAAGTTTTTGTTTTTGTGCAAAAATAGAATTCATAGACTCAGATCAGGATTGTAATCAAGTTTAGAATACTTACAATGATGATTGATTTGCAATGTGAGTGAAAGGAAGACCAAGAAATCGTAGGTATGGATGAATGGTAAAGTGAATAGTAGCAGTTTGGAAGTGGTGGTATGAGATAATGGGTGTTTGGTTTAATATAAACAAAGAAAATGGTTCTGCAGGTCGGCGGATACGGCGGAACCTAAAATTGGGTTCCGTCCGTTGTAGCTGAGGGTTCCGCCGACCCTGCTGAGAAAAAGAGTTATGGATTTGTTTTGATTTTTGTGATTTTTGTCTAATGTCTAGAACTACAACGTAGGTTCCATGAGTCCTAAGCCTAGGCTAAAAAGGTTAAAAGGTTCTCGTTTAAGGGGTTTTGGGAGAATGTCGGCTATGTTGTCTTCGGAAGAAACTTTCTCAATTGAGATATTTCCTTTTTGAACGTTGTCACGAAGGAAATGATGACAGATTTCAATATGTTTGGTACGAGCATGTTGAACCGGTTTTTTGCTAAGATCAATGGCACCTTTGTTGTCACAAAGAATGGTGATGTCGTTAAGTTGAATTCTGTAGTCGACAAGAGCTTGCTTCATCCAAAGTGCTTGTTGACACGCCTTTCCGGCCGAAACGTACTTGGCTTCCGTTGTTGAGATAGCAAGAGCCGTTTGCTTATTAGAGAACCATGAGGTGAGACAATGTCCAACAAAAGTACAAATACCACTTGTGCTTTTTCTATCAACATAGTCACCGACATGATCCGAGTCGACATACACTATGGTATCTATTCCCGTTCCTTTAGGATACCATAAACCTAAATGTGTAGTGCCCTTAATATATCTAAAAATCCTTTTAACGGCTTCGAGATGAGTTGTCTTAGGATCTTCTTGAAAACGAGCACATAGACAAATACTAAACATAATGTCGGGTCTACTAGCCGTTAGGTATAGTAGACTTCCAATCATACCTCTATATTTAGTGCTATCTACGGATTCACTTTTCTCATCCTTGGTGAGTTTAGTTTCCGTGGACATGGGTGTTTTGATTGGTTTTGAATCTTCTAATCGAAATTTCTTAAGCATGTCCTTAATATATTTATATTGGTTAAAGAAGATACCATCTTCTAGTTGTTTAATTTGGAGTCCTGGGAAAAAGTTGAGTTCTCCCATCATACTCATTTCAAACTCGTCATGCACGATTTTTTGAGAAATCCACGCATAATTCTTGAAAAGTTGATCCGAATATAATGTCATCAACATAGATTTGGACTATGATAATATGTGAGTCTTTCTTCTTGGTGAAGAGAGTATTATCAACTAAGCCCATGGTATACTTATGGTCAACTAGGAAGGTTCTAAGTCGATCATACCATGCTTTTGGAGCTTGCTTAAGTCCGTAAAGAGCCTTTTTAAGTTTGTAAACATGATTGGGTTTTTCAAAATCGATGAAGCTTGGTGGTTGAGCAACATACACTTCTTCATTTATGACTCCGTTTAGAAATGCACTTTTGACGTCCATTTGAAAGAGTTTAAAATTGTGTGCACATGCATATGCAAGTAAGATTCTAATTGACTCAAGCCTAGCAACCGGAGCAAAAGTTTCATCGTAGTCAATGCCTTCTTGTTGATTATATCCTTGTTCTACTAGCCTAGCTTTGTTTCTAGACACAATTCCATTTTCATCCATTTTATTACGAAAGACCCATTTTGTTCCAATTATTGTTTGACTCTTTGGTTGAGAAACTAATGTCCATACATCATTCCTAACAAATTGGTTTAACTCTTCTTGCATTGCAATTACCCAAGACTCATCTTTAATGGCTTCATTAATTTTTTCGGTTCTATGGTTGACACGAAGCAAAAGTAGTTGCTTTCATTTTGAACTTTTGATCTTAGTGTTCTTTCGTTAATGTTGCCTATGACACCATCTAATGGATGTGATTGAGCCTAAACCACCTAACTTATATTGACCAAGGAATGGTCAACAAAGTCAAATAGCCTAGATCAATGCTCCGCGGAAGTATAAGGTTTCCCCGGGTCGTTTTGTCCCGACGAGGTGTGAATTGTAAACAAACAGTTTCGTGAACGGGTGAATCTGGATGGGAAAAGGGTTTTGAGTTATTTGAACTAAGGAATATACAAGAGAAAAGCTTAAATAAGCTATATAAACAAGACTGGAAAGTTTGAAAACCCAGAAACGTTTAAAACTTAAAAACGCGTACGTTACGTTTAAATAAAACGTAAACGTACGAGATAAAACGTAAAAATTGAAATCTGAAAACACCCAGGGGGTGAAAATGACTTTTTTACAAACTATAAGGGTAAAAGAAAATTTTTAGAAAATTAAAATAAATTTTAACCCTAATTAATTATTTAATATTAATTAAATACTAATTATTACTAATTATTAATATTTAAACAACTTAAATATAATACAATATTAATTAAATACTAAAAAGGTGAAAATAAAATTTCTAAAATTATAAAACAACTAAAAACAAGTTTTAAAAATAAAAATAAGTGTTTTTGTCTTTTTGTGGTTTTTCTATTAAATAATTACTAATTACCTAATTAACTATTTAAAATTAAAAAAAATACTAAATGAACAGTAAACATTCTAAGAAAATTTCTAAAATTATTTTACAACTTATAAAAGCTATAAAAAATATAAAAACTAGGTTTTGATTAATAAAAACTAATTATGCTATTTTAAACTAATTATTAATTAATAATTAATAAAACTAAAATTAATTCTAATTAATACTAAATGAGAAAATAAAAATCTGAGAAAATTAATATAAATACTTTAATATAAGATATAATTAATAAAAATATAAAAATAACAAGTACTTAATAAAAATCTAAAAATGAAAAATAAAATTTAAATAAAATTAAATAGAAACTATCACTTAAAAATTAAGTTCACTTTTCTGGATTTTCTTTTTGGAAATTTGTTTTATACCTAAAAACAGTAAACTTTTGCAAAAACAAACTTTTTAGAACTTAATAATAAGCTATGGAGAGCTTATTAAGAGTGACAGTTGACTATGGTTGACCAAGGGGGGAAAATTAGCTAAATTGGGTTTGTGTGGGGCCCACAATGGCTGATTCAAGTACAAATAAGCTAAGTGAACTTATTTAAGCATGAAAAAGCAATTAAGAACCACAGAATAAGCCATAAGCTAAAAATAAGCACATTGAACTTCTTGTTTCTGGACTGAAAATGGGACAGATAAATGAGCTTGATTCAAGTGGGTCCCAGTGGGATTAAGGTCAACCCAATGGTCAATATAGGAAGATTGGTAGGAGGGGGGTTGGGAAAAGCCAAATGGTGGGCATGTGGACCAATGAGGTGGCTGGAAACAACCACCAAAGGGTGGTGTTTGGGGTGAAGTCTGCTGAGACAGAGCAGAGGTTTACCCTGCTAGTGTGTTTCAGGCCAAGTGGGGCCCACAGATAAAATCACAAAAATAAGCAGACCATGGAAACTTGTAGATGAGGTGGTAGACAATAAAAAGAAACAAGTCTCAAGTCCTAGTTCATTACACAAAATTCTAATAAATTCCCCCAAGATTTGGAAAAATCTGATGACATGCAATTTGACTTTTGAATGAAAACATGAAAGGTTGACTAAAATGGATTTGTGATTAATCCTATGAACTTATGAAGTTGTATTAAGCTATATTAAAGCTAACATAAGCTAAAAATATGATTTCTAAGCTAAAAAAAAAAGTTTTGAGGTTACACAGCTCCAACAGTTAACTGTTGGAGCATTTGGAGATGATCTTTGACTTTGGCTAAAACAAATGCCACTTTTTAACTCTTAACTGACCTAAAACAAGCTTTTGGAAAATGATACAACAGAGAACAACCATGAAACACCCTAGAACCTAGTGGGATCAATCAATCCAAACACCCCCTTAACATGACAGTTTTGAAGGTTTTCAAAAGAACTCATAAATTTAAACTTCCAACATGCAAAATAAGCACTCACTAACTTAATTTATTGCAATTTAAGTACAAAAGAAGCAGTGGTAAGGAGTACACAATAAGCAAGCTTAAAAACTCAAATTGATAAATTCTAACAGTTAAGTGACAAGTTTTAATCCAACTGATCCTAAGCTTCCTAGTAAGTGTAACTTGCAATATTATACATATACATATATAAATAAGCAATAATAAGCAGAAAGTAAGCTCAAATGAGCAGGTGAACAGTGAAATGCCACAAGATATGGAAATACTCACAAATTGTTCCAACTGAGAATTTAGACACCAAGGTACCCAAAACCATTCCTATGCACTCCCCATGAGTTCTAAACCATGAGAATCCACAACATACCCTGCTCACTTGCTTTCATCCTCTTTCTTACACTGATTGGATTAATGAATATTTATAAGGGAACTTTGAGATTTTTTATGAAACTAAGTGAGATTTGATTATAATACTGAAAAGACTTATCAAAACTTATAATTGAGCTAGGATAAGCTTAAACAAGCAAGGAACAACAAGTTTCAATACTATGGCAATAAGTTGAAAATTCACTTAAAATTACAAACTGGAAATGTGGTACTGAAAGCTTTGAATTAATTATCAAAATGAGTTTCTAATACACTACAAATACTCAGTACAAGGTTTTCAAGCTACAAATTACAATAAAAATAGATAACTAAGCTAAGTCGACATCAACTAAACTACTTTAACTATTCTACAACTAATTACCCTCTTTGCTTCCTTTCTCTTTGACTTTTATAGACCCTGGAGGTCTTCTTTATCTTTCCCACACTCATTTTCAGCCATTAGATGAGCTGAGTGATTTCTGGCCGTTTGATTTAAATTAGGCGGGAAAAAGAGTTTAGGCAGTTGGGGTTTGCTTGTGAGGGATTTTAGGGAATTAAATGCACTTTGGAGTTATTGGTGAGCTGGGGGGACAAAGGATGGGATTAGTAGCAGAGGAGGGGGGGATTGTGTGTTTGGTATACTTTGCAGACAAGTGGGAGCTGGGTGAGGAAGAGAGGTCAAAGGGTTGACCGGTTTGATTATTTAAAACGGTTTTGGTTTTTTTTTATTATTAGGAGTGGTGGGCTGGATTGGTTGATTGGGCTAGGGAGTGTGGTGTGGGCTGGATTTAGGATTAGATTGGTTTGGGTAGTGTTTTTGTTGGGTAATAATAACTACAAAAGGGTCCGGATGGTGTTTGTATTTAACAAGGGCCAATTTGTAATTTTTCAAAAGTTGAGGGCTGAATATGTCAGTTTTCCAAACCTGTTTCAAGGGTCCACTTTTGCCAAGTTTCATAAGTCCATAGATAAAAATTACATTTTTTTTCATTTTTCAAATTCCCGGGGACCAAATTTGACAAGTTGCCAAACTTGAGGGACCAAACATGTAATTTCCATAAACTTCACACCAAGGACTAAAATCGATTTTTGTAACTTCCCAAGGACCCAAAATGATTTTTCTTTCAAAATTATCCCACCAGGGACCAAATCTGCCAAAGTTTGAAACTCCGGGGACTAATTTCGTAAATTTTCAAAACTTTCCAATTTTTCACCAAAGGACTAAATATGACATTTTATGATTTCAAAATGACCTTTGGTGATAATTTTCCATTTTTTGAATATCCAGGGACTAGTTTTGTAATTTTATGAAAGTTGAGGGACTGAAACTGCCAATTTTGCAAACTTTATACGTTTTTCATCTGTTTTTGCTCATTTTGCATCTAAAACATATAAAACACAATTTTGAAATATTTTTGGTATTTTGATGCATTTCTGAGTGTTTTTGTATGTTTTGCAGTTCAGATTAGACCAAAAATGATGAGTGTTTGAGCACTCATCAATCCCCCACACTAAACTATTGCTAGTCCCTAGCAATACTGTTTTGAAAACTTGATGGATTTGAAAAACTCTTTACCAAAAGCCATCACTTCTGGAGTAGCCAGGTGTAAGAACTGTGGCACACCTGATAACCGTGTGATTTTGAGCAAACCACCAGCTGTCAACGGATTTGAGTAGTCTTTACCAAAAGCCGTTTGCTTCTGGACTAGCCAGCTCTTGATGGAATAGTCAACATCTTGGTGAGCTGATTACCAATTATGGATTTTCCACGGCCTTTACCACAAGCCATAATCTTGTGGGCTAGCCAACTCATTTGTTTTTGGGGAGTTGAGGAACCGTACAATTTTGGGCAAATTGCAAGCCGTAAACGGATTTGATATGTCTTTACCAAGAGCCGTTTGCTCCTGGACTAGCCAATCCCTTTTGTCGCTTAGATAAGGCGGACTGATTACCACAAAAATTTTGAAGCACCAGTGAAAAATTTTTGAAAATTTTTTGAAATTTTGGCTAAAAACGGGGGTATTATATAGTAAAATGTGATAAAATTCGCTAGAATAGCGAAATACCCCCCCCCCCCCCCCCCCCCACACTTAGCATGAATATTGTCCTCAATATTCAAAATCCCGGCTATTATGCCGACATTTTGAACGTGAAAGGGCAACATTACAAGCTTAGCGTGGAAAACACCATTTTGTATTTTCACTTCTTTTGTAACCATAGCATGGGGGACTCCCCCACACTTAGGGTGAAAACCCTATAAGCATGCTATTGTTTTTGTTTACCGAGTCGCTAGCTTGACTCGACCTCTAATTTATTTGTCATTGGGGAAGCATGATGTGGAAGAAACGATCTCCATCGGACTTTCATTCAAAATGTTTGGACAAACATATGAAGCACGTGAAAGTTCCACACCGATGAGATAAGTATCCGGCTCAAGATAATGATACATGAAAATGCCGGGATCAAATATAGTGTCCTCACTCCCGAAGGAGTGAAGAAGAGAAGAAGTCACCTTATAGGTGAAGAAAAGGAAGAAAACCATGATAAAAATCATGAGTTGATCTTCTTCCTCGAGAGGAGGCTCAATAGCCTGAGTTTGGATTTCAAAGGGTAAGCTCGTAAAAAACCCGGGAGGGTGGGTGGGAATTTGCAAATCCTCAAGATTGAGAGCATCTCCCCCCGGGATATCAAACTGATGAGTGAGTTCACCGGAGAACTCCTCATGAGGAGAATCATTCACAAGATGTGAATTTGTGAACTCATGTTCCATTGTGGACTCATCACAATCCTCGTTAAAGATTGGATTGTTAGAAATCATAGTGAATTCAGATTCGAATTCAAATAGAGGATTGGTGAGAGTCGTATTGAATGATTCGGGAACAAAGAGATTAACATTCTCAATTGGATTGTCGGGATAAGAAGTGAGTGACGGATCATGATAAAGGAGACTTTCAATTTCTCCCAGATCGGCTTGGAAGTCGAGGAGACCATCATCACTTTCAAATGAAAGTGGATTGATGTGAGCAAGTTCATCAGCGAACTCCTCAAGAAGATGATCAGCATCAGTTTGTGGAACTGATGCCTCAACATACTCGATGTCTCCATAAGATATACAATCATCGCTAAAATCTGAGAAAGTCTCAAATTGATCTTTAGGACACTCAATAGGGGAAGGAATATCACATACATGATCCAAAGTTCCCTGTGACTCTCTCGGGATTGGGACAAGGATCTCAACATTAGACTTTATTAATTTGTCCGATTCCTTATTAGGAATAGTGCTAAGATGCTCATCCCCCATGTTTAGAGAGTGAGTGTGAACTTCGGGTGTGATAACAACAGACTGGGGGAGATGAGAGGAGCTAGCATTCATGGAATTTTCAAGTTCCATTTGTTCAACGGCTATTAATTTCTCCGTCTCATTACTTTCTCCCTGATTTTCAATGGAAGGAATCACAATTGATGAATCTGACGAACCCTTATAAAATTGAAGGATATCAAGGGTATCTTCAATATCACTATCATCATCACAGTCTAGAAGAGCAGCTTGACGAAATTTGGCACGTGTTATAGCTGCTTGTTCTAAGACAAGTAATTCCTCCATACTCAATTCGTTTTTAGCCTCTCGTTCTTCAGCAAGTAATTCTGCCATAGATTTCTCACGAGAGTCTCGAAACGATGTAGTAACCAACTCCTCCTTAAGTTCTTTTAAAACATCAAGAGCCTTTAGTAAAAGGTCTTGCTCGGTTTCTTGAGGAGTTGTGTGAATCATATCGTACTGTGGAGGTGGGTCTGAAAACGAATATTCGTAATTGTTACAAGGAAATGGACTCCTTGTTTGACAATCCGAGCTAGAGTGTGGACCTCCACAGTAATCACAACAGTAAAACTGATGTGGATGTGGGTGATAAGTGCTAGAGTCATAATCGTTATCAGGAAACTGCTCATAGACAAGCGTGTTTCCCGATTGACAATCAGAACTGTAGTGTGAACCACCACAGTACTCACAACAGTAAAACTACTGAGTATCATGGTGTGGCAGCTGATGGAATAAATCAGTCGTGTCATGGTAAGAATAGGGATCTTGGTTATAGACAGACCCGTTTCCTGACTCTACCATGCCACAACCGGGGCAATTACCACCATTATGAGAACTACCACACCACTGGCAAACCAGAAAGTGTGGATGAGACATAGAAAGAATCAAATGGTTTGGGAGGGGTAGGGATGAAGAATCAAAGGTGCGAGAGGGTAAAGGTGAATATTTTTGGGTTTTTGGAAATACATTTTGTACAAATGAGAAGGAAAATCTTTTTCTGTTTTGTTTTTATGAAAATATGAACAAGGATGGATAAATGTACAATGGAACGAATTCCAAAGACACTAATCAGAAAAACCGTTTAAAATAGCGCGCACAACCTCCCCGGCAGCGGCGCCAAAATTTGATTGAGCCTAAACCACCTAACTTATATTGACCAAGGAATGGTCAACAAAGTCAAATAGCCTAGATCAATGCTCCGCGGAAGTATAAGGTTTCCCCGGGTCGTTTTGTCCCGACGAGGTGTGAATTGTAAACAAACGGTTTCGTGATCGGGTGAATCTGGATGGGAAAAGGGTTTTGAGTTATTTGAACTAAGGAATATACAAGAGAAAAGCTTAAATAAGCTATATAAACAAGACTGGAAAGTTTGAAAACCCAGAAACGTTTAAAACTTAAAAACGCGTACGTTACGTTTAAATAAAACGTAAACGTACGAGATAAAACGTAAAAATTGAAATCTGAAAACACCCAGGGGGTGAAAATGACTTTTTTACAAACTATAAGGGTAAAAGAAAATTTTTAGAAAATTAAAATAAATTTTAACCCTAATTAATTATTTAATATTAATTAAATACTAATTATTACTAATTATTTATAATTAAACAACTTAAATATAATACAATATTAATTAAATACTAAAAAGGTGAAAATAAAATTTCTAAAATTATAAAACAACTAAAAACAAGTTTTAAAAATAAAAATAAGTGTTTTTGTCTTTTTGTGGTTTTTCTATTAAATAATTACTAATTAATTACTAATTACCTAATTAACTATTTTAAATTAAGAAAAATACTAAATGAACAGTAAAAATTCTAAGAAAATTTCTAAAATTATTTTACAACTTATAAAAGCTATAAAAAATATAAAAACTAGGTTTTGATTAATAAAAACTAATTATGCTATTTTAAACTAATTATTAATTAATAATTAATAAAACTAAAATTAATTCTAATTAATACTAAATGAGAAAATAAAAATCTGAGAAAATTAATATAAATACTTTAATATAAGATATAATTAATAAAAATATAAAAATGACAAGTACTTAATAAAAATCTAAAAATGAAAAATAAAATTTTAAATAAAATTAAATAGAAACTATCACTTAAAAATTAAGTTCACTTTTCTGGATTTTCTTTTTGGAAATTTGTTTTATACCTAAAAACAGTAAACTTTTGCAAAAACAAACTTTTTAGAACTTAATAATAAGCTATGGAGAGCTTATTAAGAGTGACAGTTGACTATGGTTGACCAAGGGGGGAAAATTAGCTAAATTGGGTTTGTGTGGGGCCCACAATGGCTGATTCAAGTACAAATAAGCTAAGTGAACTTATTTAAGCATGAAAAAGCAATTAAGAACCACAGAATAAGCCATAAGCTAAAAATAAGCACATTGAACTTCTTGTTTCTGGACTGAAAATGGGACAGATAAATGAGCTTGATTCAAGTGGGTCCCAGTGGGATTAAGGTCAACCCAATGGTCAATATAGGAAGCCTGGTAGGAGGGGGGTTGGGAAAAGCCAAATGGTGGGCATGTGGACCAATGAGGTGGCTGGAAACAACCACCAAAGGGTGGTGTTTGGGGTGAAGTCTGCTGAGACAGAGCAGAGGTTTACCCTGCTAGTGTGTTTCAGGCCAAGTGGGACCCACAGATAAAATCACAAAAATAAGCAGACCATGGAAACTTGTAGATGAGGTGGTAGACAATAAAAAGAAACAAGTCTCAAGTCCTAGTTCATTACACAAAATTCTAATAAATTCCCCCAAGATTTGGAAAAATCTGATGACATGCAATTTGACTTTTGAATGAAAACATGAAAGGTTGACTAAAATGGATTTGTGATTAATCCTATGAACTTATGAAGTTGTATTAAGCTATATTAAAGCTAACATAAGCTAAAAATATGATTTCTAAGCTAAAAAAAAAAAAGTTTTGAGGTTACACAGCTCCAACAGTTAACTGTTGGAGCATTTGGAGATGATCTTTGACTTTGGCTAAAACAAATGCCACTTTTTAACTCTTAACTGACCTAAAACAAGCTTTTGGAAAATGATACAACAGAGAACAACCATGAAACACCCTAGAACCTAGTGGGATCAATCAATCCAAACACCCCCTTAACATGACAGTTTTGAAGGTTTTCAAAAGAACTCATAAATTTAAACTTCCAACATGCAAAATAAGCACTCACTAACTTAATTTACTGCAATTTAAGTACAAAAGAAGCAGTGGTAAGGAGTACACAATAAGCAAGCTTAAAAACTCAAATTGATAAATTCTAACAGTTAAGTGACAAGTTTTAATCCAACTGATCCTAAGCTTCCTAGTAAGTGTAACTTGCAATATTATACATATACATATATAAATAAGCAATAATAAGCAGAAAGTAAGCTCAAATGAGCAGGTGAACAGTGAAATGCCACAAGATATGGAAATACTCACAAATTGTTCCAACTGAGAATTTAGACACCAAGGTACCCAAAACCATTCCTATGCACTCCCCATGAGTTCTAAACCATGAGAATCCACAACATACCCTGCTCACTTGCTTTCATCCTCTTTCTTACACTGATTGGATTAATGAATATTTATAAGGGAACTTTGAGATTTTTTATGAAACTAAGTGAGATTTGATTATAATACTGAAAAGACTTATCAAAACTTATAATTGAGCTAGGGTAAGCTTAAACAAGCAAGGAACAACAAGTTTCAATACTATGGCAATAAGTTGAAAATTCACTTAAAATTACAAACTGGAAATGTGGTACTGAAAGCTTTGAATTAATTATCAAAATGAGTTTCTAATACACTACAAATACTCAGTACAAGGTTTTCAAGCTACAAATTACAATAAAAATAGATAACTAAGCTAAGTCGACATCAACTAAACTACTTTAACTATTCTACAACTAGTTACCCTCTTTGCTTCCTTTCTCTTTGACTTTTATAGTCCCTGGAGGTCTTCTTTATCTTTCCCACACTCATTTTCAGCCATTAGATGAGCTGAGTGATTTCTGGCCGTTTGATTTAAATTAGGCGGGAAAAAGAGTTTAGGCAGTTGGGGTTTGCTTGTGAGGGATTTTAGGGAATTAAATGCACTTTGGAGTTATTGGTGAGCTGGGGGGACAAAGGATGGGATTAGTAGTAGAGGAGGGGGGGATTGTGTGTTTGGTATGCTTTGCAGACAAGTGGGAGCTGGGTGAGGAAGAGAGGTCAAAGGGTTGACCGGTTTGATTATTTAAAACGGTTTTGGTTTTTTTTTTTATTATTAGGAGTGGTGGGCTGGATTGGTTGATTGGGCTAGGGAGTGTGGTGTGGGCTGGATTTAGGATTAGATTGGTTTGGGTAGTGTTTTTGTTGGGTAATAATAACTACAAAAGGGTCCGGATGGTGTTTGTATTTAACAAGGGCCAATTTGTAATTTTTCAAAAGTTGAGGGCTGAATATGTCAGTTTTCCAAACCTGTTTCAAGGGTCCACTTTTGCCAAGTTTCATAAGTCCATAGATAAAAATTACATTTTTTTCATTTTTCAAATTCCCGGGGACCAAATTTGACAAGTTGCCAAACTTGAGGGACCAAACATGTAATTTCCATAAACTTCACACCAAGGACTAAAATCGATTTTTGTAACTTCCCAAGGACCCAAAATGATTTTTCTTTCAAAATTATCCCACCAGGGACCAAATCTGCCAAAGTTTGAAACTCTGGGGACTAATTTCGTAAATTTCCAAAACTTTCCTATTTTTCACCAAAGGACTAAATATGACATTTTATGATTTCAAAATGACCTTTGGTGATAATTTTCCATTTTTTGAATATCCAGGGACTAGTTTTGTAATTTTGTGAAAGTTGAGGGACTGAAACTGCCAATTTTGCAAACTTTATACGTTTTTCATCTGTTTTTGCTCATTTTGCATCTAAAACATATAAAACACAATTTTGAAATATTTTTGGTATTTTGATGTATTTCTGAGTGTTTTTGTATGTTTTGCAGTTCAGATTAGACAAAAAATGATGAGTGTTTGAGCACTCATCAGGATGACTTTTAGATTCTTTGACATTGACAAGTTTTTTGTTTAATAGTTCATCTTCCTTGTCATTACCTAAGATCTCTTGACTTTCTATAGCTTGGCTTTCAACTAAGTCATCATCTACCAAAGGTGATGTCTTAGAGGGAGGTGGACTCTCGTCAAATGTTACGTTCAACGATTCCTCGACTCTTAAGGTTTCTTTGTTCAAAACAATGTAAGCTTTACTATTTTGTAAATATCCAAGAAATACACCTTCATAAGACTTTGGGTCAAATTTGGTGAGATAATCCTTGGTGTTAAGAATGAAGCATTTACTCCCAAACACTCTAAAGTATCCTAATGTAGGCTTTTTACCTTTATATAGTTCATAAGGAGTTTTATTTAAAAATGGTCTAATTAAGACTCGATTTAAAATGTACGTTGATGTGTCAACGGCATTACACCAAAACTTTTGTGGAATGTTTTGTTCATTAAGCATTGTTCTACTCATCTCTTGCAACGTCTGGTTTTTACGTTCTACTACACCATTAGATTGAGGAGTACGTGGAGCCGAAAAGTTATGAGTAATCCCATTAATATCACAAAGTTTCCAAATTGAAATTCATTATCAAATTCACGACCGTGATCCGTTCTAATAGACACAATACTAGACCCTACTTGATTTTGAATTTTCTTACTTAGAATATCAAATTTATCAAAAGCTTTATTTTTACTTTTCAAAAATTTTGTCCAAGTATATCTTGAGTAATCATCGACTATGACCAAAGTGTAGAAGTTACCTCCATAATTTTGTATAGCGGATGGACCAAATAAATCCATATGCAAAAGTTCTAAACACCTAGATGTAGAAACAAAGTTTTTAGCCTTATGGCTACCATGGACTTTTTTACCGACTTTGCAAGCGTCACAAAAGTGTTGGTCATATTTCAACTTAGGTAGGTTTCGAATTAAGTCTTTGGAGGAGAGGTTTTGAATTAGTCTCATGTTAGCGTGTCCTAAACGTCTATGCCATAAAGTTGAAGATTCATCTAATGAAGTAAGACAAAGTTTGTCTCTAGATGTTGGATCCATCTTCATGACATATACGTTGTTCTTAAGAACACCTTTGGCTATGGTTATACCATCTTTAAGTATTTTACTTCCGTTTTCACTAAAATGGACATTATACTTATTACGGCAAACTTGACTAATACTAAGGAGATTAAAACCTAAGTTATCAACATGAGCTACATCATCTATAAAAAGGGAGTCATGAAAGATTGTACCTTTTTCCGATGATTTTGCTCTTAGCTTTACTACCAAATGTAACATTACCTCCATCACATTTGTGATAAGTTGAGAAGAGGCTTTTGTTACCCGTCATGTGCCTTGAACAACCGCTATCTTTAATCCATTCATCCGGTTCCAAACAAACTTTGAGGCACATCTATTTTACGAAAAACACTCAAACATTTGGTCTCCAATTTCTCATGGGTCCATTTTGGTTAAGCATACCATTAACGTGTTCCATGTATGAAAGTAGAACATAAGGGTTCCATGACATGTAATTTGGAGTTTGGTAATGTCCAGGAGTGTTTTGGTTCCAAACATGTTGGTAGTTTGGTCGTTTGTTGAAGTTGCTCTTTGGAAAGGGGCGTTTGGGAATAGGAGTCTTAGTTCTTGGTTGAGTAGTCTTAGCTCTAAATTCGTTTTTACTAAGTCCTACTCCAGTTTTAAAGGCAGGTTTTGTTCCATTTTTATATGTGACTTTAACAAATTTTGAACGATCTGATGTGGAGGATGTTACTGCTGCAACAGATCTGGCGGAACCTTTGGGTTCAACGGGCGGAACCCTGAATTGGGTTTCGTCTGTTCCACGGGCTGCTGTAGTAGTTTTGTTAGTTTCTTGTGCATTCTTTTCTTGTTTCGTTTGACCCTTTGAAGTTTCTAATTTCATGAAACCTAGTCCTGTTTTATCAAAGGGTGACTTTTGAAGTTTCATAATTTCATCCGCACAAGAAATGCTCTTATCGAACTTCTTAAACTTTGTGGTTTGTTTTATTAGATCATTTTGAGTAATTTTAAGTTTCTCAACTTCGAGTTTAAGCTCTTCACATGATTTGCATGATGTGTCAATACCTTTACTCTTTTCTAATCTCTTAGCTTTTTCTTTTAGCTCAAAAACTTCATTTTCTAAAAACTCCTTATTAGTTTTCAAAAACTTATTTTTGTTTATGATTTTTAAGCTTAATTCACAAAGTTTGTTATATTCTTTTTGTAAGGTGTCATCATCAATAGAAGAATAAGATGAGTCAGAGAGTACCTCATTTGAGTCGTGAGCCATGAGAGCAATATCATCATTCTTTGGCTCATCGTCATCTCCTTCATAGTCACTCCAAGCACCACCCACAAAAGCTTGTTGAGGCTTGCTCTTGGGTGGTTTTGGACATTCTCCTACGAGATGACTTGTGCCTCCACACCTATAGCATTTCCTTTCAACCTTTCCTTTCCTATCATCACGATCTTTTCGGAAGGTTTTCTTGTCATCTTTAGATTGCCTTACAAACTTCCCTCGTCTATGAAAGAACTTCTTGAAGTCTCTAACGGCCATAGCATATTCCTCATCATCACTATCCGAAGTAGATTCTTTATCATCACTTGATTGGACTCTAGCTTTCAAGGCAATGGACTTAACTTTTTCTTTCTTGCCTCTAACTATTTCCGGATATTTTAACATTACCATTTCATGAACTTTGAGGTTTCCAATTAGCTCGTCAAGTGACATGCTTGAAAGATCCTTGTATTCTTCAATTGCCGCCAATTTTGCTCTCCACTTCGGATGGAGTGCTCTAAGGAATTTCCTGACAAAATTCTTACTACAAAAAGATTCATCAAGTGCTTTAAGTGAAGTAATAATAGTGTTAAACCTAGCAAATGCATTATCAATAATCTCATCTTCGGGAATAACAAATTGTTCATATTTTTGAACAAGAAGATCAATTTTGTTATCCTTCACTTGTGAGTTTCCTTGATGAGTGACTATTAAAGATTGCCAAATATCTTTGGCGGTTTTACACATAAAGAATCTTTCATATTCTTTCTTAGGTAAAGCATTGTAAAGCATCATTTTAGCTTCATTATTTTTAGCAATCAATTTCTTTTGATCATCATCTTTACTATTAGTAGCTATATTATCCCCATCAATGATTATATACCATAAATCTATATCTTTAGATTTCACGTAAGTTTCAAAATGGTTTTTCCAATATATAAAACCATTTGCTTCAAAAAGTGGTGGTCTTTGCATAGATTGCCCTTCTTTGTAATTTTCAAAATCCATTGATCGTTTCAAGTTTTAAAACACAATATATTTTAAAAGCTTGAGTAACATAGCTCTTGATGCCAATTGTGGAAAACTAGAAGGGGGGTTGAATAGTTTACCGTTTAAAATCTTTTTAACTTGTTTAATTACCTTTTGAAACTTTCTGTTTAATCAAAGATATATACAACAACACAATATATAACATGCAAGTATAAAGAAAGAAACGATCAAACCACAACACGAGTATTTATCGTGGTTCGGCTACAAGGACTCTTTTTTCTTGCCCTACGTCCACGCCCCCAGTATCCAACTCGAGAGTTTCTTTCACTAGTCAACAAGCTCCTTTCACCGGCAGAGAAAACCTTACACGTCGCTTATACACGTTTACCGAAACTAAGCTAGATGTCGAGTTCTTTTACAAGGGTACAACCACTCCCATTAGTTCTTTTACAAGGGTACAACAACTCCCGTCACACTTTGTATTTTGAGGACTAAAATACTAACCGATCACTACTGAAAATACACAATCAAATGAAGTATAAACTACACAAGTTTACACGATGCTAAGCTATCAAGTCTTGCAACGTTGTGTTGAATACTTGTAACTTTATATGAACTTGTGAACTTCTTTGCTACAAAAAGAAACTTCACATATGAAATGAGATGTTAAAGGGTTAGATGAAAGAATGAATGAATGTGTGTGAAAATATGATGTTGTAACACCCCCAATTCATGGATGCAGCGGAATTCAACTTGGGTGTTACTCGACGGCACAACAGTCATAATAATAGAAAACGAACTCTAGTTGAGTCGTTTTAAAAGATTTATCATTCAAATTATATAAATATCAGAGATTACAAAATGAGGTCCCAGATGGTTCCATGTTTACTATTTACATTAAATGAGTTTTTGAATGATAAAATTTATAGCCCTCTTGAATATTCGTGCTCCTCCGTGCCAGCCTCGTTCATTATGGACCTGAAATACATGCTTAAGAGGGTCAACACAAAGGTTGAGTGGAATTCGTAGAGTTTGTAGTTAAATCGTTGAATACAATAATCATAATGTGAGGTAATTAATCACACATTCATAGTTAGAAAACAAAAGTCGTTATTATTTCACTAAGCTCATGCAACCAAAGCATTAACATCGAACCAAAAATTGGCATTGTAGAAGCCCTACCAAGGTAATATTGCCATTATACCTCTAAATCTCAAATATAGTGCATTTGTTTGAACTAGTAGTTGCTCAACACAAATGGGATTCGTCAATCCCAATAGATCTATTCACAATATTCGCGCTCACTATAACTAGTGACTAATGGTTCATGATATAGGGACTTCGAACATGGCAATCGTTACTTAGTCACAATAAAACATAGTCGGGTAGCATACAGTAGAAAGCATTGTGTTCGAGTAGAAAAATAATAGCATGTATCCCCCCCATGGGTTTGTAAAATAGTTAAACAATAGAAAGTGGGGCTACGAACTCACCTTAAGTTATGTAGTAAGTAGTGAATGTGATGGTCGAATCGCGAAGGTTTCTACGAGCAACCTATAATAGAATGTTGCGACTTAGGATTGGAGTAAAGAATATGAAGAATTGCCTATATATGTATGTCTTGCATTTAGTCCATGATGTGGTACAAAGTGTAGTGTAAGTCTTTGAAAAGAAATGGTTCATGAAACATGTATAGTTTATATATCGTTTACTACCGTTCGGGCCGACATAATTCAGAAGTCATGTTAGTAAACGTTCGAGGAGCCAGGACACTTTAATTCGTAAATTCACAACTCATCTCGACGGCTTACATAATGAACTCCTCACATGAGGCTCCCTACTATTGTAGTAGTTGATAAAATATATATATATATATATATATATATATATATATATATATATATATATATATATATATATAAGTTTCGATCCGAAAAGTTACATGTTCAATATTTGAATAAACTTAGAAAAGTTTATCTTTACATGAAGATTGTTATTAGGGTAAGTTTCTTATAACTTGTATGACAATTTCTTGTAATATCTCATGGTTCTTTTAGATGAAGTAGATCCAAATTGTATGTTTAAGTTATCGCCAACTCTTTGGTTCATGTTTTCGCCTAAGTAAGTTTATATGGTCATTTAGTCATGGCCTTGCCATGACCTTTGGTCATTGTTCCATGGTCTTGAGACTCAACCTTGGCTCTAGCCATGGTTGTGGTCGTGAATCTAGGTCATAAGACCTCTTGTTCTTTTTAAAACATAACCATTATATAGTGACTTATATATGTAAATAGCTGTTGATAAACTGAGAAAAATCTCATTCGTTATTGGTTTTCTGGAGACGTGCTCCTGAGTTTTTGAAGAAAACGTGATTCTGGACAACTTTCATGTTTTAACTTTTTCATGAAACGGACCAGAAGGGCCTCTTTTTGCGTGTTTTATGTTCTGTCACAGAAACTATTTTGGCAGTTTTGCCGCAAAGTTTTGGTAACTTCAAATGGTCATAACTTTTGACTCGTATACTCATTTTAGGTGGTTCAAATTGCTATGGTTTCCTTGTTAGGTCCTCTACTACAATATGTAATAATCCAATATCATAATTTTACCATTTTGAACAGATTTCACCAAGAAAGTCACTAGTTTACTTGTTTAAATTACTTAACTTAACAATCATTTATAATAACTTGTTTTACCCATTTTTATACATCATGGACATGATCACAAGACATAATATAGCATGAATGATATGTAAATAACATGATTATGATATTTAACAAGAAGTATGTTAGGGTTTTGCTTACAACTTTTGGCTTTCAATTAAGAAAGGAAGTTAACATGTAAGGTAAGGACTTTGATAGACTTTAGCTTCAACCCACTTCACTTCATGCAATCTTTCTACTCTTGTATTCTTGAAAAAGAGATGATGAAAGTTGAGGTGACTTGAGTAGATTCAAACTCAAGAGAAATCACCAAAGTTTATGAGGTTTGGAAGTGTTTTGATTACCTAAACCAAGCTAGGGTTTCTATGTAGATGAAGTACTTGAATCTTGCTTGTAACTAAGAGTATTTTAGCTAAGTGTGGAGTGGTTTGTGTGTGTGATTGTGGATGGCATAACAAGGGGGAGGGGGGCTTATATAGGGTCTTGAGGAGGTTACAAAATGGACTAGTCAAAGCTTACATGACAAGCTTAAACACTTGTAACTCATCCAAGACTAGCTTAGGATCAAGCCACACCAAGGGTGACTCCCCCCCCTATTGGCGGTTCACAAGGGCTAGGGAGGGTGAGGTATGCTTTGCTTGATAATATCCTAAGTATTGGATGAGTTTTGACTCCGGGAAATGCCAACCGTAAATGATTAAGCCTCAAAACGTAAAACCAGGTGTCGTAAAAATGTGGAACTTGAAAGTATGGTTAAACATGTTATTATACTCCATAATAAAAAATAAAATGAGTGGTAGGTTCCATTGGGGTGGTAAAACCCTGCTAAAACTGGAAACACGGGTCTAAAACGCATAATACGTAAAACGTACGAATATTGCGTGAAATTGAGAAAAGTAAAATGTTACTTTTCTAATAGGATAAAAATGATTTAAAAAGACTTATAATGTCTAGACTGGGCTCAGTCTAGTGTCGGTTGGTATTAAATGTCTTTTAGACATAAAACCGTAAGCCTAAAAATCAATGAATGACTTATAAAATCAAGGAATGATTTTTGGTCGAAGGAGGAGGGAAAAATACGTTGACTTTTTCCAAAAAATGTGAAAACTCAAATCGTCTTAGAAACGCGGTGCAGGTATAGGCTAAGGTTACGGCTGAGTAAAAACGCTTGAAAATGAAAATTCCAGTTTTTCACGGCCGAGGTTTATTTGGTCATGTTTTTCACAGTCATGATTTATTCTCAAATAAATCATGAGTGTATCAAACATTTTTCTGATACGGGGAAAATTAACACGGTCGAGTTTCGTTGTGCGTAGAATTTTTGAATGACGTTTTACCCTAAAACGTGTAATTCCTTAATAACTTTCACGAAAATGATCTGATGAGTGTTAAACTTTTAATTTGTGATGGAAATGATTTATCACTCGAGGCCAAGAAACAAAAATCAAATTTCGGGAAAATTTCAGGAAAATGAATAGTAAAAGTGAATAGTAAAAGTGAATAGTGAAATTTTTCGGGAATAGTAATTAACCTGAAATTGTGAATTGTTACAGTCTCTACCCCTTACGGGGAACTTCGTCCCGAAGTTCTATGTGTGTTATACATTGTAGTGGTGTCGATGAAGAGGTGTGGTTACTTATGAGGACTAGAGTGATGTAGTTTGATTTGTCGTTTCAGTGTATGGCGTAGGATGAGGTTACTTATAAGAAGTTTGTTTCTAAGAAAACATACAGGTGACTGCTCCCAGCATAACATGATCCCTCCCTAATTAGACATAGGTAGCTAGGCTATGTATAATTAAGGACTGATAATGTGATGTTCGATTTAATCACACAGTATTGTGTTTCTTAGTGGGACAAAGGTGTGTGGAATGAGAGAGTAGTCAAGGCGAAGACGGTTAGGAGTTGGTGGAATGAGGGAGATGAACCTAAAGAGACGGGTCAAGAGCATTCCATACGGCATAGCCGTTGTGCCATGCACGGGAATGTCGGCCATTCTCTTGGCTATGTAGTAGGCAAGGTTGAAGGGTTGCCTAACGGACAAGGAGTAGAGCATGTAGCAAAGGCAAAGATTTATATGATCTTGGTTTCCTATGGTGCTAATGACATTGGCTCTAAGAACTTCCTCCCATTTCTTGAATTGGGGCTTGAGTTCATTAAGTTCCATTCCATATGGGTCCTTATCGACCTCATTTCCCGAATGGGTTATCCTAGTGTTGGTTGTCCTAATGAAGAGGTGGTCACGAAGTTCATCTTTGGATACAAGAGGGGTGTCATAGGGATGGATGCGGTCAAAGAGTGTGTCAAGAGTTGAGAGGGAGTGCAAGTCGGAGTAGATGCAAGTACCACGGTTTGGGACACCTAGGATTTGAGCAAACTCCTCGAGAGTGAAGGAGTATTGATGACTACTAGCCCTAAAGTTGATAGACATGCGACCATATTCATCCATGGAGAGGGTGACGGATGCATAGAATTCTAAAATGAACCTAGGACAAATATGCTCGTCGATTTCTAAGAGACACTCAAAGTTGATTGTGGCAAATTCCGTGTAGAGGTTTGTGCCTTCTAGGAAGGATGGGTCAATGGTTCTACCCTCATGGACATAACGTTTTTCTAAGGCTTTGAAAACGTTGATTTGAGTTGGAGAAAGACCCTTGGTTTTGTGGTGTTTGGGTAGGTACTTAATGGTGTCCTTGTGGTCGTAGTAGGTTAGAGGAGGCATGATGATTCCTAGAAAAACAAAATTTCACATTTTAGTCTAAGTAAACAACTATTGTAATGTGGGTGTTCTAGTGTATGTCTATATGAAAACAATGTGGAGGTGCGGTTATCTTGACTCATTTTGATGCTTCAAAAACGTTTTATAATGCAAGTTATGTTATAAAACAAAAGATAACCCAATCGCTCCTAGTTCAATGTAGCTTCATTTGAATGTACCCGAAAATACATATTGGTTATGTATTCCCTTTAGCATTCAAGAGACATTATGCAAGTGATGTTTTAAACATAACATTTTGATTTTGTATTCACAATGTGAGACGAAAAAATATTTGTCCTATTTGTGAGAAATTTTGCAAAAATTTGACATGGGGTGTTTTAGCAAACATGTTTACACTTAGTAAGAATGCAATTCCTAACTATGGGGAACATGATTAGTTTTGTTAAACACCTAATTTCATGCATGAGTTTCTCAAGTTAATGCATAACCCCAAGTTTTTGTTTTTGTGCAAAAATAGAATTCCTAGACTCAGATCAGGATTGTAATCAAGTTTAGAATACTTACAATGATGATTGATTTGCAATGTGAGTGAAAGGAAGACCAAGAAATCGTAGGTATGGATGAATGGTAAAGTGAATAGTAGCAGTTTGGAAGTGGTGGTATGAGATAATGGGTGTTTGGTTTAATATAAGCAAAGAAAATGGTTCTGCAGGTCGGCGGATACAGCGGAACCTAAAATTGGGTTCCGTCCGTTGTAGCTGAGGGTTCCGCCGACCCTGCTGAGAAAAAGAGTTATGGATTTGTTTTGATTTTTGTGATTTTTGTCTAATGTCTAGAACTACAACGTAGGTTCCATGAGTCCTAAGCCTAGCTTAAGAAGGTTAAAAGGTTCTCGTTTAAGGGGATTTGTGGGAATGTCGGCTATGTTGTCTTCGGAAGAAACTTTCTCAATTGAGATATTTCCTTTTTGAACGTTGTCACTAAGGAAATGATGACGGATTTCAATATGTTTGGTACGAGCATGTTGAATTGGGTTTTTACTAAGATCAATGGCACCTTTGTTGTCACAAAGAATGGTGAT
Organism: Artemisia argyi; assembly: GCA_030686995.1. Classification (NCBI taxonomy): domain Eukaryota; kingdom Viridiplantae; phylum Streptophyta; class Magnoliopsida; order Asterales; family Asteraceae; genus Artemisia; species Artemisia argyi. The sequence goes on from CM060699.1 coordinate 86,857,393, forward strand.
GTCGTTAAGTTGAATTCCGTAGTCGACAAGAGCTTGCTTCATCCAAAGAGCTTGTTGACACGCCTTTCCGGCCGAAACGTACTCGGCTTCCGTTGTTGAGATAGCAAGAGCCGTTTGCTTCTTAGAGAACCATGAGGTGAGACAATGTCCAACAAAAGTACAAATACCACTTGTGCTTTTTCTATCAACATAGTCACCGGCATGATCCGAGTCGACATACACTATGGTGTCTATTCCCGTTCCTTTAGGATACCATTAACCTAAATGTGTAGTGCCCTTAATATATCTAAAAATCCTTTTAATGGCTTCGAGATGAGTTGTATTAGGATCTTCTTGAAAACGAGCACATAGACAAACACTAAAAATAATGTCGGGTCTACTAGCCGTTAGGTAAAGTAGACTTCCAATCATACCTCTATATTTAGTGCTATCTACGAATTCACTTTCCTCATCCTTGGTGAGTTTAGTTTCCGTGGACATGGGCGTTTTGATTGGTTTTGAATCTTCTAATCCAAATTTCTTGAGCATGTCCTTAATATATTTAAATTGGTTAAAGAAGATACCATCTTCTAGTTGTTTAATTTGGAGTCCTAGGAAAAAGTTGAGTTCTCCCATCATACTCATTTCAAACTCGTCATGCATGATTTTTGAGAAATCCACGCATACTTCTTGACAAGTTGATCCGAATATAATGTCATCAACATAGATTTGGACTATGATAATATGTGAGTCTTTCTTCTTGGTGAAGAGAGTATTATCAACTAAGCCCATGGTATACTTATGGTCAACTAGGAAGGTTTTAAGTCGATCATACCATGCTTTTGGAGCTTGCTTAAGTCCGTAAAGAGCCTTTTTAAGTTTGTAAACATGAATGGGTTTTTCAAAGTCGATGAAGCCCGGTGGTTGAGCAACATACACTTCTTCATTTATGACTCCGTTTAGAAATGCACTTTTGACGTCCATTTGAAAGAGTTTAAAATTGTGTGCACATGCATATGCAAGTAAGATTCTAATTGACTCAAGCCTAGCAACCGGAGCAAAAGTTTCAACGTAGTCAATGCCTTCTTGTTTATTATATCCTTGTGCTACTAGCCTAGCTTTGTTTCTAGACACAATTCCATTTTCATCCATTTTATTACGAAAGACTCATTTTGTTCCAATTATTGTTTGACTCTTTGGTTGAGGAACTAATGTCCATACATCATTCCTAACAAATTGGTTTAACTCTTCTTGCATTGCATTACCCAAGACTCATCTTTAATGCTTCATTAATGTTTTTCGGTTCTATGGTTGACACGAAGCAAAAGTAGTTGCTTTCATTTTGAACTTTTGATCTTAGTGTTCTTTCATTAATGTTGCCTATGACACCATCTAATGGATGACTTTTAGATTCTTTGACATTGACAAGTTCTTTGTTTAATAGTTCATCTTCCTTGTCATTACCTAAGATCTCTTGAATTTCTATAGCTTGGCTTTCAACTAAGTCATCATCTACCAAAGGTGATGTCTTAGAGGGAGGTGGACTCTCGTCAAATGTTACGTTCAATGATTCCTCGACTCTTAAGGTTTCTTTGTTCAAAACAATGTAAGCTTTACTATTTTGTAAATATCCAAGAAGTACACCTTCATAAGACTTTAGGTCAAATTTGGTGAGATAATCCTTGGTGTTAAGAATGAAGCATTTACTCCCAAACACTCTAAAGTATCCAAATGTAGGCTTTTTACCTTTATATAGTTCATAAGGAGTTTTATTTAAAAATGGTCTAATTAAGACTCGATTTAAAATGTACGTTGATGTGTCAACGGCATTACACCAAAACTTTTGTGGAATGTTTTGTTCATTAAGCATTGTTCTACTCATCTCTTGCAACGTCTGGTTTTTACGTTCTACTACACCATTAGATTGAGGAGTACGTGGAGCCGAAAAGTTATGAGTAATCCCATTAATATCACAAAGTTTCCAAATTGAAATTCATTATCAAATTCACGACCGTGATCCGTTCTAATAGACACAATACTAGACCCTACTTGATTTTGAATTTTCTTACTTAGAATATCAAATTTATCAAAAGCTTCATTTCTACTTTTCAAAAATTTTGTCCAAGTATATCTTGAGTAATCATCGACTATGACCAAAGTGTAAAAGTTACCTCCATAACTTTGTATAGCGGATGGACCAAATAAATCCATATGCAAAAGTTCTAGACACCTAGATGTAGAAACCAAGTTTTTAGCCTTATGGCTACCATGGACTTGTTTACCGACTTTGCAAGCGTCACAAAAGTGTTGGTCATATTTCAACTTAGGTAGGTTTCGAACTAAGTCTTTGGAGGAGAGGTTTTGAATTAGTCTCATGTTAGCGTGTCCTAAACGTCTATGCCATAAAGTTGAAGATTCATCTAAAGAAGTAAGACAAAGTTTGTCTCTAGATGTTGGATCCATCTTCGTGACATATACGTTGTTCTTAAGAACACCTTTGGCTATGGTTATACCATCTTTAAGTATTTTACTTCCGTTTTCACTAAAAAGGAAATTATACTTATTACGGCAAAGTTGACTAATACTAAGGAGATTAAAACCTAAGTTATCAACATGAGCTACATCATCTATAAAAAGGGAGTCATGAGAGATTGTACCTTTTCCGATGATTTTGCTCTTAGCTTTACTACTAAATGTAACATTACCTCCATCACATTTGTGATAAGTTGAGAAGAGGCTTTTGTTACCTCCATCACATTTGTGATAAGTTGAGAAGAGGCTTTTGTCATCCTGTTCCAAACAAACTTTGAGACACACCTATTTTACGAAAAACACTCAAATATTTGGTCCCCAATTTCTCATGGGTCCATTTTGGTTAAGCATACCATTAACTTGTTCCAAGTATGAAAGTAGAACACAAGGGTTCTGTAACACCCTTAATTTTAAAATATTTGCAGCGGAATAAAGATTGGGTGTTACTTCACAGCTCACAGTTTTTCAGTAGAAAATGATTTTCAATTTAGTCATTTTAAAACATTTATCATTCGAAATTTTATAAATGTCAGAGTTTTCAAAATGAGGTCCCAGTAGTTTCAAAATTTGTTAAATAGGTTTTCGATTGATAATAAAAATTTATAGCCTTTTGTAAGTATTTCGTGCTCCTCCGTCCCATCCTTGCTCGTTATAGACCTGAGATAAACATGCTAAAAAAATTAACAAAAGTTGAGTGATATTCATAGGTTTAATTTTTAATAGTTGAACACAAGTTATAAGTGATAATTGCACCATCATACAATTATAAGTTAAAATCAGTTGTTATTGCATTAAGCTCATGACACTTAGCCGATTAACAGATCTCATCATAAATGATGGATTATAGTAACAGGGGCCCTCGGGATAGGTCCTTGCCAGTAACCGATTAGATTTCAAATAGAGTGCGTTTGGTTGTTTTCTCAACGCCCAAATGGGGATTGTCAATCCCTAACAGATCTATCCACAATTATTTACGTTCACCTCTCTGGGTGACTAAGGCTCATGATATGAGGGACTTTTGGCAATAAGGGACTTAAGCAATAACGATATCAGGGAAAACATACCAAGAAAAATACTTGTGTTCAGTTTGTAAAAACTAGCATGTATCCCCCTCGCAGGGTTTATAAAACATTTAAATAAGTAAAGGCGAGGCTATGAACTCACCTTAGTGGTTTAGTGAATAAAAATATCGATACTCAGTTTGCAAAATGGGAACGGCTCCACACACGACCTAGATAATATTTGGCAAGTTTTAGTGTTTGATAGTCTTAATGTTTTAATCGCGAGTAGTTTTTTGAATACTTGATTTATTAATTTAACGTTAATAAAACTTTTGGTTTTATAGTATATCGTACGTTTAGTTTATTTATATATATAAATATAACGTAACGTTTAATAAAATAATTGTAATAATAATAATAGTAATAATAATAATAATAGTTTGAAAATAAACGTAACGTCGTGACGTGAAATCTTAAAACATGGAAAGTAAAAATAAAAATGTTAATTTTTATATACGACCCTTGTCTTTTCCAAAAATTTACACTTTTTACCCTAACGGTGTTAGCGTTACGCCGTTAGTCCAAAATTAAATATATTTACATTTTACGTCCAAAACTTTATATTTCTTACACTTTCCACCCAAAAGTTTATAAAAATCAGTTTTCATCCTAAAATTTACGAAATGACAGCTTTCACCACAACTTTGAAAAATTGACACTTTTGACCCGAATTTCATAAAATTTGCAAATTTAGTCCAAACTTTACTAATTTCAAAACTTAGTGTTTTTATTTCTTAATTAGTTTCAAAGTAGCTTATTTAACTTATTTTAACAGCTTATTAGCTCAAAAAGCTTATTTGATAGCTTATGGGCTTTTTAACGAAATGTAAGGCTCGTTAGCATTTTTAGATCCAATGAGCCTACGAGGGTTTTGGGCTTTGTTTTGGGCTAAGGTTAGGACCATGAAAAAGTTACCAAACTGGTTATTTCCTTAGCTTATTTGATCGGCTTATTTTGAAATGATTAGGCCTTAACGCCCAATCGATACTATTTAATTTTTAAAACTGGTTCGTAAGTCGATTTGCTTTGTGATTTTTAAAAGGGAGGTACATTTTGTTTTTAAAACATATGTCGACTACTCTATTTATTTGGTAACCGATTTGTAATCTTGGCTTAGAACTGGAGATGATTAATCAAGGTAATATTTAGACATGAGATTGAGTTTAGAAATGGTTTTAGGACTTAATAGAAACAAACGGGGTTCAAAACGGTTTGGATTAGTTGCAAAACGTATGAAATTGTTTTTGGACAAATACTTTGCCTTGTAAAAATGTATCTAGACTCGATGTGAGAAACTAAAAATCGACCCTCTAAATGTTGGCTAGGGGAGGAACGAGTATGTGTAAAAATATAGGGGTGTCGTGTGTAGGATTTGGACGTACGAGGCTCGTTTCTTACTTGTCTTAGTCGAGTGGTTTGAAAAACAAAAGAAAGAAAATGGGCCTTAAAAGGATTGGGCCATGAATAGTAACAGGCCAAGAAAAAGAAATGGGCTAAGGAAATAATTAAGGGTCCGGTTAGTGTAATTAGGTTTAGTAAAAATAAATTTGATTAGGAAAGTTAATTATAATTTCAAAAGTTTAGTTAAGATTTAGTGAAACATTTACGTGAGTCCGAGAGTGAATAGTGTTTTGTGAATAGTGTTTCGTGAATAGTAAAAATTTTGAAAAACATCTCAATATTACTAACCGACTCCAAAAACGATGAATAGTGAAATGATGAATAGTGTTTGGTGAATAGTAACTGATGAATAGTAATTTTTGAAAATGTCTTGAAAATGCAGGTTCGTAACGAATAAAAGAAAATTTTAATATTCTCGCGATTTTAGACTATAGTGGTACATGTGTGAGCATTGTTCCAAGCAAAAAGAATCATGAATAACGTAGTGATTTTAAGTAACATAGCATATTTGATAATAAAATATATAAAAAAAATTGTTATTGGTAAAAACGTTATTAATTAACAAAATGATATATTAGTCTTTGATTTACTTTTATTATTTATAGGGAAATTTACGGGAGTTTACAGTACCTACCCCTCATTCTGAATTCCGTCCCGGAATTCAAGTTTAACGAAATTTTTGTATTAGGAAATTTCGATCAGAGGGTTGTCGAGAGATTTTTATTATTAAGATTTTAGGAGACGCGGTTTATTTAGACTTATTTGTGCGACAGGATCTAGTAACTGGTGTATTTAAGGGTTGTGAATATTGAAGGTAAGGGTTATGAATAGTAAATTAACGGTTAGGTGTACCGTGTCCAACGGTCGGGAATAGTGATTCCTAACGGTCCGTAATAGTGACCAAACGGCTAGTTTTCTTCCTACATATACCCCTTTCAAATTTCCATTTCTTCCACCAACCATTTGCTTCTCATTTCCCATCTCCAAAATGCCGCACCTCATCACGATTCTAGCAATTGTGTATGTCATCCTTGCCGCTATCTACTTAGCGTATGTTCCAGACGAAGACTTTGGGTTCTTGGTTGCGATTTTGTTGTTTGTCGTACCTCTCACGATTCTAGCCATTACCGTGGACAAGATATGGGGGTAATAATCTTAAGCTAGGGTTTTTTAGAATTAAGCCTTTGTCGTGTTTCTATGTATTGTTAACGAATAATGAATAAAACTTGTTTTGTTTTTAGGAATTTGTCTTGTTATTGTTTTTAATGATTTGTTTATATTTATTTTTCAGCATAATTAAGGTGATTCATCCTGTGGTGGCTCTTGCTATGGTTTTGTTGGTGGGGGTTTTTGTTGTCATATCGGATCAACCTATTGAAGATTCTATGGTTTATATTGTAATTATTGTGACATTAGCACTTCTGATGCTAATTTTTTGTTTATTTATTAATTTTCATGGATTCGGATAAATTTTTAGTTATTGGAGTTTTCTGTTAGTCTTTGCGAATTATTAGGGTTTTTCTATTTGTACTTTTGTTGGTTTCTCGTCATAATGACGAAGGAATAAGATAGGTATTTATGGTAGTTTGTAATATTTATGAATAGTTCAGTTTATCTATATTTGTTGCTTTTACATGAAGATTGTTATTTAGAAAATTTTACATTATGATTGTTCCATCATGACATGATTCTTCCTAAATTAGACATAGTTGGCCAGGCTATGTTTAATGGTGGACTAAATGATGTGATGTTTGGCTCAGTCACAGTGGTATTTATGCTTTTCTTTAAGTTGTTTTAGATGGTGTTCAACGTTTTGTTATTATGATATAATACGTAATTTCTTTTAAGAATAAAGTAGGAACTTTATTTATTTATTTATTTATTTATTTATTTATTTTATGTATATAGATATATGAGTCAGAAATTTCTAGTCAGAAATTTCTAGGGAAATAACAGTTTGCTGTTATTTGGTAAATGGGATAGGAATTGAAATTGACGTAGATTATAATTATTTTGGAAATATTACAAGGTAGATTTTTCGATACGGTAGAAGGATAATTGTTATACTTAAGTTACATCCATCGTAACTTAAAGTAAAATACGGGGAAGAGATACAATCTCAGGAAATTGTCGAACTAGGATTTATTTATTTACGACAGGAATTTATTCACCTGCTTCAATCTAGTCATCATTCCTTTGATACTATTGAAGTCTTTAAAGGTTCCTTATTTCTAAGAGTTTTCGCTTTTGTTTATTTCCATTAGGTATAACTCCTTGCCTAATTCCTTGGTTATGGGTGATGGTAGGGTTAGCCATTCCTTCTGGCGTTTTAAAGTGGGTTGGCCTATATTCCATGCAGCTTTCATGCTTATTGGATATGTCCATCTCTCCCTTTGGATCAACTATGGTAGTCCCTTCGAGTACTACTGATATGATGTTGGTTACCAATTTCCTGACGGCTTCAGTAGTCATGGTGGTCTTTGATGAAGATGGAGTACATGTATTGTTTACGTTGTCCATCTTCTGAAATCATTAATGAAACTTAACTTAGAATCCATCTGTTGTCAGGATAATAATGAATTCTAATTATTTCATTGATGATAGACTGAATTGACTCTTTACTGTAATCTAATTTCAAGATATGTCTGTGTTGTATCATAGATAGATAATCAACTCTTGATATGAGATTACTAAGGAACAAACCGATTTGTCCACTAAAATAAATTTTCTCTCCATTTTTCAAGTTCTCTCTTGAAAAATTATTTTTAGACAACCCTTTGGTTTTTGGTGAATTATAGTATGTTTAAGAATTCTTAACAATTGTAAGAAATCTTACGGTGGATTTGAATAGTATAGTAGAAGTCATCATAATATTAATAACTTGACTGATCGTCTTTGTAAAATGATTAGTACAAGGTCTCTTATTAATATGTCAGGGATCTACGTGGAGTTATTTGTTTATCTAGGGAGATAACAAAATGATGAGATTTTTGCATGAAGGTATGAGGATTCATAGTATGCATGCTCGATACGAAAGAAACGATTGATTTATAACGGAGAGATGTAACGGAAGAGGAGGTTATTATATATTATGATTCGATTACAGATTCTGAAAGGTTCCGATTTATTGAACATTACATGAAATACTAACCAAGTCTGTCTGGTTTAGTAGATGCAACAGGGATACTTGTAAACTTAAGATTAGTTACGCCTCTGACGTAAATATCTAATCTCTTTCTCAAGTTCAAGTTGTGCTGCTTCCATGTTTGAGAAACGTTCCTGACACATGTTCATTTGGTTTGCCAACATACTCTCTAATGCGGCAATCTTTTGACCTTGGCTCCTGGCTGTCTCTCTAGCCATCCATAGGGTCCTTTCAATGTCTTCAATTCTACCATGTGTATGACCGTGTTCTCTTCTTGCAGAACGGACCCTGGAATCCAAACTTCCAAGTTCCTGGTTGGTGTTGTCTTTTATCTCATTAATCTTTATTCCTAATTCACATATTGCTCGTCTTTCAGCATCCGCTCTTTTGAACAATGCGTCAAGGTTACGGTCGTACCATTCAAATTTTGTTGGTCGTAAACCTTTTAGTTGTTCAGTGTGAGCCTCTAATATGCTGGCTTGTCGATAAACAAGAGTCCATATTGAATCAGGTGTGCTTATATCATAGTTGGGGGAATTAGGTGAGGATAAGGTATTTCGGATATCTGGTATTGAGGAATCTAAAGTGTAGGGTAACGGAGAATTTGGCTCAACATTCTTCCACGGCCTCTCTTGTCGTGAACTTTGTCCAGCTTCGAATGTTGCCTGACCACCAATCACATCTTCATATGATTCAGTAGTTTTCCTAAGTTTTTGACGTAGGGGTGAACAGATAGGTGATGATGGAAGTGATCTCTGAGTGATTTCTATATTAAGTTGGGGCTGTGATATTTGTACGTAGGGATCTTCAGTATTCGGAGAATTTTGATTGACGGGTGATGTATTAATATTACGGAGAGTAGTTTTGGCGTTCACGAAAGTTTTTGGAGATATGTTACTGTAGTAACCAGGAATAGTATTTTATAAGTAAATTTTACGTTAAAGATATACTAGTACGGATGAAATAATAGTTATGTAAGCGCAATTTCTAAACGTGCAGAATAATCTTAACAGGTAATGTACTGAGCAAGGTAGTCTGCAGGCACGGAGAGTGTAAGGCTATAAAATGTTTTGTTTTGTAAAAACAATTATAGTTCGGATCTGTATTAGACCGTTTCGCTATAACTAAAGCTCTGATGCCAATCTGTAACACCCCCAATTTTAAAATATTTGCAGTGGAATAACGATTGGGTGTTACTTCACAGCTCACAGTTTTTCAGTAGAAAATAATTTTCAATTTAGTCATTTTAAAATATTTATCATTCGAAATTTTATAAATGTCAGAGTTTTCAAAATGAGGTCCCAGTAGTTTCAAAATTTGTTAAATAGGTTTTCGAATGATAATAAAAATTTATAGCCTTTGTAAGAATTTCGTGATCCTCCGTCCCATCCTTGCTCGTTATAGACCTGAGATAAACATGCTAAAAAAAATCAACAAAAGTTGAGTGATATTCATAGGTTTAATTTTTAATAGTTGAACACAATTTATAAGTGATAATTGCACCTTCATACAATTATAAGTTAAAATCAGTTGTTATTGCATTAAGCTCATGACACTCAGCCGATTAACAGATCTCATCATAAATGATGGATTATAGTAACAGGGGCCCTCGGGATAGGTCCTTGCCAGTAACTTATTAGATTTCAAATAAAGTGCGTTTGGTTGTTTTCTCAACGCCCAAACGAGGATTGTCAATCCCTAATAGATCTATCCACAATTATTTACGTTCACCTCTCTGGGTGACTAAGGCTCATGATATGAGGGACTTTTGGCAATAAGGGACTTAAGCAATAACAATATCAGGTAAAGCATACCAAGAAAAATACTTGTGTTCAGTTTGTAAAAACTAGCATGTATCCCCCTCGCAGGGTTTATAAAACATTTAAATAAGTAAAGGCGAGGCTATGAACTCACCTTAGTGGTTTAGTGAATAAAAATATCGATACTCAGTTTGCAAAATGGGAACGGCTCCACACACGACCTAGATAATATTTGGCAAGTTTTAGTGTTTGATAGTCTTAATGTTTTAATCGCGAGTAATTTTTTGAATACTTGATTTGTTAATTTAACGTTAGTAAAACTTTTGGTTTTATAGTATATCGTACGTTTAGTTTATTTATATATATAAATATAACGTAATGTTTAATAAAATAATTGTAATAATAATAATAGTAATAATAATAATAGTTTGAAAATAAACGTAACGTCGTGACGTGATATCTTAAAAAAATGGAAAGTAAAAATAAAAATGTTAATTTTTATATACGACCCTTGTCTTTTCCAAAAATTTACACTTTTTACCCTAACGGTGTTAGCGTTACGCCGTTAGTCCAAAATTAAATATATTTACATTTTACGTCCAAAACTTTATATTTCTTACACTTTCCACCCAAAAGTTTATAAAAATCAGTTTTCATCCTAAAATTTACGAAATGACAGTTTTCACCACAACTTTGAAAAATTGACACTTTTGACCCGAATTTCATAAAATTTGCAAATTTAGTCCAAACTTTACTAATTTCAAAACTTAGTGTTTTTATTTCTTAGTTAGTTTCAAAGTAGCTTATTTAACTTATTTTAACAGCTTATTAGCTCGAAAAGCTTATTTGATAGCTTATGGGCTTTTTAACGAAATGTAAGGCTCGTTAGCATTTTTAGATCCAATGGGCCTACGAGGGTTTTGGGCTTTGTTTTGGGCAAAGGTTAGGACCATGAAAAAGTTACCAAACTGGTTATTTCCTTAGCTTATTTGATCGGCTTATTTTGAAATGATTAGGCCTTAACGCCCAATCGATACTATTTAATTTTTAAAACTGGTTCGTATGTCGATTTGCTTTGTGATTTTTATAAGTTCAAAACGTGATTTTTATTACAAAGTTTTTATACGAAAATGATTGTTTGTTAGGGGGTCTATTGGTTTGTGAAATAAAATGGCATGCTCGTTAAGTAAATTTTAAAGATATACGTGCATTTTGGGCGTAGCATGGGACGAGTTTTTATAAGAAAAGACTTAGAAAATTTTAAGGGTTTTCAATACTTGTTGTGGTACGTTAGAAACATATTCTAAATTAGTTTGTACGTAGCGTTTTAGTTTCAAAACTTTATGTAACTTGATTGTTAAGGTGGAAAATATATAGACGAAGGTATAATACGTATATGTTGTTTATTTAATTTACGAGTAATAAGGTGCATTTGTTTGTGATTTATACGAAAAAAATCAAAGGTACGTTTTAAATAAAAATGGAAAAAGTTTGTGTGAGACTTACTACACCAAAATGGTGGGGTAAAACGTTTTGTAGAGTCGAGAAAAAGAGAGTACGAGAGTGTAGTGTGTGTGTCGACTCAACCAAGGTTCACAAACAACGACTTGTTCCTTCTAAACACCACCCGAATCCTTTGAATTCCTACCCAAATGCTTCGACCCAAGGCTAGACTAAAACTTAAAGGTTTTTGGTGAGTTTTTGGTTTTGCATGGAAATGAAACGAGAGTATGCATGCATGGGATTTTTATATGGTACCTAGAGTATTCTAGTGTCTAAGCTTTAATGGGATGGGATTGTGGCTTGTGTTCTAAAGTCAAATGTATAAGAGTAAACAAGTTACTCAAGCTTTTGTTTCTTATGTGTCGACATCCTCAAATTCAAAGAAACGTGGGAATTGAAACTTTGAAATGAACCCGTACTTGTGAAATACATTTTAAAAGGTTATGGTACTTTGCCTAGTGAATATAATATGGAAGTGTGTGAGCATGAAAAAGGGAGGTACATTTTGTTTTTAAAACATATGTCGACTACTCTATTTATTTGGTAACCGATTTGTAATCTTGGCTTAGAACTGGAGATGATTAATCAAGGTAATATTTAGACATGAGATTGAGTTTAGAAATGGTTTTAGGACTTAATAGAAACAAACGAGGTTCAAAACGGTTTAGTTTTAGATTAGTTGCAAAACGTATGAAATTGTTTTTGGACAAATACTTTGCCTTGTAAAAATGTATCTAGACTCGATGTGAGAAACTAAAAATCGACCCTCTAAATGTTGGCTAGGGGAGGAACGAGTATGTGTAAAAATATAGGGGTGTCGTGTGTAGGATTTGGACGTCCGAGGCTCGTTTCTTACTTGTCTTAGTCGAGTGGTTTGAAAAACAAAAGAAAGAAAATGGGCCTTAAAATGATTGGGCCGTGAATAGTAACAGGCCAAGAAAAAGAAATGGGCTAAGGAAATAATTAAGGGTCCGGTTAGTGTAATTAAGTTTAGTAAAAATAAATTTGATTAGGAAAGTTAATTATAATTTCAAAAGTTTAGTTAAGATTTAGTGAAACGTTTACGTGAGTCCGAGAGTGAATAGTGTTTTTTGAATAGTGTTTCGTGAATAGTAAAAACTTTTGAAAAACATCTCAATATTACTAACCGACTTCAAAAATGATGAATAGTGAAATGATGAATAGTGTTTGGTGAATAGTAACCGATGAATAGTAATTTTTGAAAAATGTCTTGAAAATGCAGGTTCGTAACGAATAAAAGAAAATTTTAATATTCTCGCGATTTTAGACTATAGTGGTACATGTGTGAGCATCGTTCCAAGCAAAAAGAATCATGAATATCGTAGTGATTTTAAGTAACATAGCATATTTGATAATAAAATATATAAAAAAAAAATTGTTATTGGTAAAAACGTTATTAATTAACAAAATGATATATTAGTCTTTGATTTACTTTTATTATTTATAGGGAAATTTACGGGAGTTTATAGGTTCCATGACATGTAATTTGGAGTTTGGTAATGTCCAGGAGTGTTTTGGTTCCAAACATGTTGGTAGTTTGGTCGTGTGTTGAAGTTGCTCTTTGGAAAGGGGCGTTTGGGAATTGGAGTCTTAGGTCTTGGTTGAGTAGTCTTAGCTCTAAATTCGTTTTTACTAAGTTCTACTCCAGTTTTAGAGGCAGGTTTTGTTCCATTTTTATATGTGACTTTAACAAATTTTGAACGATCAGATGTGGAGGATGTTACTGCTGCAACAGACCTGGTGGAACCTTTGGGTTCAACGGGCGGAACCCTGAATTGGGTTCCGTCTGTTCCGCGGGCTGTTGTAGTAGTTTTGTTAGTTTCTTGTGCATTCTTTTCTTGTTTCGTTTGACCCTTTGAAGTTTCTAATTTCATGAAACCTAGTCCTATTTTATCAAAGGGTGACTTTTGAAGTTTCATAATTTCATCCGCACAAGAAATGCTCTTATCGAACTTCTTAAACTTTGTGGTTTGTTTTATTAGATCATTTTGAGTAATTTTAAGTTTCTCAACTTCGAGTTTAAGCTCTTCACATGATTTGCATGATGTGTCAATACCTTTACTCTTTTCTAATCTCTTAGCTTTTTCTTTTAGCTCATAAACTTCATTTTTTAAAAACTCCTTATTAGTTTTCAAAAACTTATTTTTGTTTATAATTTTTAAACTTAATTCACAAAGTTTGTTATATTCTTTTTGTAAGGTGTCATCATCAATAGAAGAATAAGATGAGTCGGAGAGTACCTCATTCGAGTCGTGAGCCATGAGAGCAATATCATCATTCTTTGGCTCATCGTCATCTCCTTCATAGTCACTCCAAGCACCACCCACAAAAGCTTGTTGAGGCTTGATCTTGGGTGGTTTTGGACATTCTCCTACGAGATGACTTGTGTCTCCACACCTATAGCATTTCCTTTCAACCTTTCCTTTCCTATCATCACGATCTTTTCGGAAGGTTTTCTTGTCATCTTTAGATTGCCTTACAAGCTTCCCTTGTCTACGAAAGAACTTCTTGAAGTCTCTAACGGCTATAGCATATTCCTCATCATCACTATCCGAAGTAGATTCTTCATCATCACTTGATTGGACTCTAGCTTTCAAGGCAATGGACTTAACTTTTTCTTTCTTGCCTCTAACTATTTCCGAATCTTTTTCCATTACCATTTCATGAACTTTGAGGTTTCCAATTAGCTCGTCAAGTGACATGCTTGAAAGATCCTTGGATTCTTCAATTGCCGTCACTTTTGCTCTCCACTTCGGATGGAGTGCTCTAAGGAATTTCCTAACAAAATTCTTACTACAAAAAGATTCATCAAGTGCTTTAAGTGAAGTAATAATAGTGTTAAACCTAGCAAATGTATTATCAATAATCTCATCTTCGGGAATAACAAATTGTTCATATTTTTGAACAAGAAGATCAATTTTGTTATCCTTAACTTGTAAGTTTCCTTGATGAGTGACTATTAAAGATTGCCAAATATCTTTAGCGGTTTTACACATAAAGACTCTTTCATATTCTTTCTTAGATAAAGCATTGTAAAGCATCATTTTAGCTTCATTATTTTTAGCAATCAATTTCTTTTGATCATCATCTTTACTATTAGTAGCTGTATTATCCCCATCAATGATTATATACCATAAATCTATATCTTTAGATTTCACGTAAGTTTCAAAACGGTTTTTCCAATATATAAAACCATTTACTTCAAAAAGTGGTGGTCTTTGCATAGATTGCCCTTCTTTGTAATTTTCAAAATCCATGGATCGTTTCAAGTTTTAAAACTCAATATATTTTAAAAGCTTGAGTAACGTAGCTCTTGATGCCAATTGTGGAAAACTAGAAGGGAGGTTGAATAGTTTACCGTTTAAAATCTTTTTAACTTGTTTAATTACCTTTTGAAACTTTCTGTTTAATCAAAAATATATACACAAACACAATATATAACATGCAAGTATAAAGAAAGAAACGATCAAACCACAACACGAGTATTTATCTTGGTTCAGCTACAAGGACTCTTTTTCCATGCCCTACGTCCACGCCCCGAGTATCCAATTCGAGAGTTTTTTTCACTAGTCAACAATCTCCTTTCACCGGCGGAGAAAACCTTACACGTCGCTTATACACGTTTACCGACACTAAGCTAGATGTCGAGTTCTTTTGCAAGGGTACAACCACTCCCGTTAGTTCTTTTACAAGGGTACAACAACTCCCGTCACACTTTGTATTTTGAGGACTGAAATACTAACCGATCACTACTGAAAATACACAATCAAATGAAGTATAAACTACACAAGTCTACACGATGCTAAGCTAACAAGTCTTGCAACGTTGTGTTGAATACTTGTAACTTTATATGAACTTGTGAACTTCTTTGCTACAAAAAGAAACTTCACATATGAAATGAGATGTTAAAGGGTTAGATGAAAGAATGAATGAATGTGTGTGAAAGTATGATGTAAAGTGATAGGCCAAAATTCAAACATATGGCTTGGTATTTATAGCAAAACCATCTGCAGGTCTGGCGGATACAGCGGAACCCTCAGATGGGTTCCGCCCGTGTACCCCCAGGGTTCCGCCAGGCTTGCAGTTGGTTTTGCAATAAATCTTATAAACCAAACAAGGTCACATCTCATAAAAACTAGTCAAACACAAATTTGTGCAAAAAGACTTATGGTTAGTCAAACACACTATCTTTCCATAAATGTATATTGACAAACTTACCGTAAATGTGATGTGATATTTCTCTTTTAAGAAATAAAAAGTGTTGTGTTTTATGTGAAATGTAAAATGTAGCAAATGTCTAATTATGCAGGTCTTAAAACTAAGATTATGATTTACTTAGAAACTAAAGTTTACATTTTGTCGTTAACAAAACTTAGCAAAGATCGTAAAATATAAATAACGTTTTTAGGCGATATTTGTATTAACACGTTCCACCATCAACAAACACAACATGATTACCAACTTGGATAAGACACAAAAGAATGTTGATTTTCATGGCATCATTGATTTTCTTACTGGGTCATCCATCAATTATTCTCTTTTGGTCAATCTAGAGATCATTGGGCCCTGGATTCAAGAGTTTTGGGCTACGGCTAGATCTGGTTTGGAAGAAGGAGAAGATATTATTCAAGCTACAGTTGCATGGAGACCTATTCGCATCACTGAAGCCACAATAAGGGAAGCCTTATTATTTGATGATGAAGAAGGTACTGTTCTTTTTGACAAACAAGTTATTTAGGATGAACTTAGAGAGATAGGCTATGAAGGTGCTCTCAATAAGCTTACTTTTCAAAAGGCATTGGTTAGTCCACATTGGAAGTACCTTATACATGTTTTACTTCATTGTCTAAGTCCCAAAAGTACTGCTTGGGATCAATTTGGTCATAACATAGCCTCTGCATTAGTTGGGTTAGCTACCAATCAACAATTCAATTTCTCATATATGATTCTTGATGGTATGCTTGGTCACATCAAAGCTGGTTCACCATTTTTGATGTATCATAGGTTTGTTCAGTTATTCTTAGACAAACCACTTGAGGGTGTTCCAAAACCTCAAGATTTTATACCTACTGTTGTACTTCCACCCAAGGTGTTCACTTTTATGTCTAACAAGGGTGTTAAGTTTTCTGGCCATAACACACATTTGACAGCTCACATATTGGAAGTAGCACAGGCAGTTGGGGATGCAGCTGATGAAGCAAGTGATTTTGCACATTTTGAGCATTCTGCATCAGAACATACTTCAACACCACCTCTTGCATCACCTCAGCAAGTTGCTTCAAGTGCAAGAACTACCTCTTTGCCAACACATGTTTCAAGGGAGAAGACTCTTTCCAGAGAAAGTACTTCTCCACATCCTGTTTCCAAGGAAAGTACTTCTCTACAAGGTACTGCTTCAAAGCAAGATGAGAATCCACCACCATCTCCCAATGATTATACTTCCACAGATGGGTCTCAAACATCTGGAGGAGATGAGGGACAACTGGATACTTATGCTTTGACTAGGGAATTTAGAAGGCTGTAGAAGGTGATTAATGCTCAAGCTGATCAAATCAAGAGATTGAAAGATAAGTTCAGGAGATTGAAGAAATTTGTTTGGCCACTTGTTAAGAATCACAGAATATGGGTCAAGCAACAAAAGAGAAGTGCTCAGAAATCCAAGAAGACTTCTAAATCCAAGAAGAGCAAGAAGAGGTCATCATCATTCAAATTGGGGAGGAATCAGAATGATAATCTGAATGAAGATGATGATGTGCCTCAAGATCCAAATGAAGAAGCTTATGCTATGGATTTTGTAGATATTATCCAAGTACAACTGAAAGAAAACTTGATGAAGTTGAGAAAATTGTTGCAGAAGAGAATAAAGTACAAAGTACTGATGTTGAAGGTGCTGATATTCAAAGTACTGCTGATCAACATATATATATATATATATATATATATATATATATATATATATATATATATATATATATATATATCCAAGGTACTGATCCTCAAAGTACTGGTGTGCACGAGAAGTACTTTGATCAAGGTATTGCTTCCTTAAATATTGATGAAGCTGGACCTTCTACAAGTATTTTTGATGATGAAGCTGGTCCTTCCATTCAGCAAGAAGAGATAAAGGAGCACACAGCTAGTGATGATGAGACTATTGCTCAAGTTATGGTTAATATGTCAAGACCAAGAGGGATAAGTATTCCTGATGTTGAACAAACTCAAGTTTCACAAGCTTCTTCTGAATCTGAAGAATTGGATCCTAATGACAAGGGAAAAGGAATTATGAAAGTTTCCAAGAAGAAGAAGAAGTTTACTCTGGCACAGCTAAGAGCTTTTGAAGTAGATAAGAATGAAGAAGCTACTAGAAAGTATCAAGCTGATTTGGATGTTGAATACTTAAGGGAATCAAGAAAGCCAGTTATTGAAACAAGAAGGCCACTATCCAAAGCTCAAGAAAGAAATTCTATGATAAGTTTTCTGAAAGGAAGAGGATTTAAGAATCTACAAAGGTTAAGATATCCACATGTCAAAGAACTATATGATAGTGTTCAAGAGACAATCAAAAGAGAATTAGATAGTTTTGTGCCTATGGATTCTGATAAAGAAAAGAAGTTGGAAGATTTAATGAAAGAACAAGCTGAGAAAAGAAAGTTAAAGAGGAAGAGAGCAACTCAAGATGATCAATTATCAAAGAGACTCAAAATGCTGAGATCAGACACTATTGATGAATTGAGAAACTATCTTAGGGTTGTGGATTTTGAGAATCCAAAGAAGAAAGAGAATGCTGAGAAGAAGTCTAAAATTTCTACATTTTCTGTGGTAGAATCATCTGATGGAGATTATCTCATTTTTCATAGAGAGGATGAAAGTTTTACAGTATTCAATATGCTATAGGATATACTGCACAAGATAGATAGAGAAGATCTATACTATTTGTATCTACAAGTGCAGGCTTACTATGAGAATAGTGAGCCAACATGAGTGGGATTGATCTTATTAGGTGATTTAATAACCATCTGGGAGACTAATGAAACAAGTAGTGATGCTCTGTGGAATGATCAAGAAAATTGGGAGATAATAAGATGGAGATTCTTTGAGTCATCAGGGGTAAACTCACTTGAAATGGAAGATGGAGCTATGATCCATATGCTAGCAGAGAAAAGATATCCTCTTGAAAGAGATCTTATGGTCAGAATGTTGGATCATGGCATGGAGGTTGAGAATGATACTGAAGTAACATTAATGGTGATTGGAATTGTTCATACAGTGGACTACTTCAGATGATGATAATGCATAAATACTGGTATGATTTGTATTATATAAATATTTTTTGAATAATAAAGTACTTTATTCAAAGTACTGCAGGACAAACAGTACTTTCTCAAAGTACTGCTTGCTGCATAAAACCAGTACAATCTTTTGATATTGATTAAGTTTTAAAAGAAAAACTTTGTGAAGCATAAGATGATATCAATAAAGGTTTTGAGAAGTCACACATGGTGTTAATACTTGTACTACACAACAAATGGTAATCAACTCACCATGTTTAACAGACAAGAAAGAGTTTGACTCATCATGAGGGTACGACTCTGATGTGATAATCAAATCCATTTTTAGTTGACAATTTACTAAAAATTGTATGGTTTTTAACTCACCATATCTGTAAAAGTGAAGAGGTAGCTAGCCTACAAGAAAATGGCTTGTGGTAAAGGCTGTGGAAAATCCATTTATATGGTAATTAGTTCACCATGGTTGTGATAAAAGAACTAACTAGTCCAAAAGCAAACAACTCTTGGTAAAGACTAAACAAATCCGTTGATAGCTGGTGATTTGCTAAAAATCATATGGTTATCGATGTACCATGGTTGTTCTAACCTAAACATTGGCTACTCCAGAGTTAATGGCTTTGGTAAAGAGACATCAGAATCCATTAAATTTCAATGATTCACCTCTCACAAGAGTTTACACACCTGGAAGTAATGAGAATAGTATGAAACTTTAAAGATTTGATGTACACTTTGTCAAAATATTGCTGAGTTGCTGAAAAGATTTGCTGCTGTGAAGATATCATCTGAAGCTGATAAAGAGTACTTTGACACACAAGTCAGATAAAAGTTAAAGACACAATTTTCCTTGAAGATAAAGATGTTAAAGATTAAAAGAGAACACAGGAACTTGAAATCAAGCAAGTAGAATTCAAGTTAGGGGAGGATTGTTGGGATATGAAGATCAAAGTACTTCTGATGTTCAAAGTACTGCTTGTGTCAAAGTGCTACTCATGGTCAAAGTACTGCTCGTGCATGAAGAATATTCAAAGTACTTCTAAGTTAAAGGACTGATATGCAAAATCGTTTAAGGATTGTTATGTAATATTATTAGAATATTCTAGAATTAGTTAGAGTTAGTTTACTTGTCGTTCAAGTATTGTAAACCGACTTAAGGTTTTCCTTGTGCCTATAAAAGGAGCTTTAGGATGGTATTAGACGTATGAGTACACGAGTACATGCATACGATTTCATAGATTAGAGAATACGATATTAGAGAGTTAGGGATTGTTAGTGAATCTGTGTAATATAAGCAGGTTCAAGTTGGTTTTAATATAATTATTCAAAGTTCTTCTTAGCATTGTGTTAGTAGATTCCGCATACTTTACAAGGTTACATCAGTGTTTCATTGTTAGTAGTTTTGAGTTATTCAAGATTGCTAAGACCATTACAAGTTATAGTTAAGTTTGGTCAGAGTATACCGATCCAACAAATCAATATCTAAGTTTCATTACATCTAAGAAAACACAAAGAAAACCTAGCCTAACATGTTAAAGAGGAGACAAGCATAAGATAGAATCAAACAACACATAGACATATTGAATGATTATTGGAAAACTTATCTTCAATTAAGCATGGATGAAACAAGGGTTTGAAACCCTTAAAAATACTGTAAAATTCTTCTAGGGGTTCTCCTCTCAAAGTTGCACACTAATGAATGAAAAATCAAAAACTATATATAGATAATTGAGTCTGACGGCGTCAAGAGTAAGTTCTGACGCCGTCAACTCGCCGCCATAATTATAATCGTATTGCCTAGATCGACTTCTGACGCCATCATGTGTAAACTTGGTCTTGGTCATCACATGTAATTTGCTCTTGACGGCCTTGGTGACGCCGTCATGTGTAATTCCTCCAAAAACTCTCTGGCGCGTCACATGTAACTTGATTTATCCACCTCTTTGTCAAAGGGTGACGGCGTCATAAGCAAATCCTGACGCCGTCAGGTACTATTTTCAGCATGAATTTGAGACTTTGTCGTTTTCTTCACTTTTTCGCTCCAAAACGTCCAAAATGCTTCCTTTTCCAGATTTCTCCTCAAAAGTACCTAAAATGACAAAAGGAACAATTTAGGGTAATATTTGATCAAATAATCTCGACTTTGGGCTTAAATGACCCCCTAAAAGCGGTACACTTTTTGTCTCATCATTGGCTTTATAAATACCTAACCTTGCAAAACCCCCAATTGTACTTCACACAATTAAACCTTAATATTAATCATTATAAGGTTTACCAACTTAAATAGCCAATTTGGAAAATATTTTGTGATGTGTTTTTTGAGAAACCAATTATCAAGGATAGAAAGGTAGAAAGGATAATTGGGTAAGGGTAGAATAGTTATTCCTCACATGGCATAAAAGAGAGAAGAGAATATGCCATAGAATATTCCTCTAAAGGTAATAATGAGAGATTGAGAGAGTAAGGTTGGGTTAGAATGAATCATGGTTGAGTTAGAGAGTAACCATGGTTTGATGAGAAAGAGGTATGTTGAGAACAAACCATGGTTGAGTTAGAGAGTGAACCATGGTTGGGTTGAATGGGATATCTAAGGGAATATTCCATCATTGGAGAGAAAGGGTGAATGGAGGGTGGAGATGAGTTTGGGAGGAATGGATGTTGGGATGAAGGATGTGTACGGGAATATAAGATATGGATGGGATTGTATAAGAGTGAAGAGATATGGTTGGGATTGTGATGAGTTGGCTAGTGTGTTAGGGAGGAAAGGATTGTGAGTGTAGTGTGTGTATTTTGAAAAAGAGTTGTTGGGAGTGCGAGGGAGTGAATTGGATGGATATGATGTGTGTAAAAGTGTAAGAGTGAGATGTGATGGGGAGCCTTTGGCTAGTGTGAGAGTGCGAGGGAATGAATTGGTGGATTCTTAGTGGTTGGATGATAATGTTGTGAAGAGAATGTTTTGGAGATATTGTGTGGGAGTGTGTGAGACAAGAAGTACATGCAAGTACTAAAGGTGTAAGGGAATAATAAGAGAATGGTGGGGATAAAATTTGGGAGGATTTTGGAAGGGTTGGACGTTTTGTTTTATGCGAAGAGAAATTAGAAGGATGATTAAGAAATAATCATATTCTCGTTAAGAAAGAAAAGATTTAACAAATATGATTATGAGTTGAGAAAATCAAACGTTACTTATAATCTCAAGTAACTCAACGTCGAGAATCCATAATCTCCTAACTCATGATTTTCTACGACTCGACATACTCAACTAACACCTTGGTACAAACAAGTTAAGTGCTTTGCCTTGATGTAAAGCATACCCCAAGCGGGAAAGGATGCATTTACGCAAAGTGACCTTTGACTTAGTTTAACCAATAAGGGAGTAAACCCGTTACATGATTAGAGAAGACGTAAGCACGGGATATGATCATATGAATGCTTTCACTTGATGTTACGTGAAATATATAAGCTCCCCATGTTTATAAAATACTTGGCTAGAGGCAAGAGTTAGAAAACTTGAGTTGGCATTTTCTCGAAAATGGGCGTTTAAAAAGTTGGATATCTCTAATCCTAAACTCGTTTCGAGTGTTCTCAATTAAGCACATAACATGTACATACCTGTATTGAAAGATCCGCATTTTTCGGGTAAGGGGAATGCCGACTTTCAAAATTCGTCCCGTTCAAGACAGAAGTCTGGCGCGTCGCTGGCGTGTCAACGCGCGGGCAGCACGCCAGGTGCAGACTTGAGTTGGGAGAATTTTAGATAATGTTTGTTATTTATGTGTTTCGAAGGTTTATTTGTTATCATTAAAACATAAGGTCATTTTATTTTTTATTCGCGTATGTTTCACATAGGTATCACCTACCTTAGGCGGTTTTCCATTCATAGATACTTGGAGCCGTCAATTTTTTAAAACCCAGGTGACCCGTCTGGTTGAACCATGAACCTGTCGGGTGATCGGAAGCCGGTTTTGAGCAAAAATCCCGGTTGAACCATGAATCAAGAGCTCGACCGGGTCAATTAGAAAACCGGTTATTAACATATTTCTTGGAGGACACCATCGACTCTCTAACTTCATATTTCGCAACTTTCACTAGACACCATCCAAACTATCTAGATGCCATCCAAACTATCTCTAGACACCATCGACTCTCTAACTTCATATTTCACAACTTTTCCTATAATACAATGAAAATATCATAGAAAACCATGCTTATTAACTTTTGGGTGTCATCCAAATCATGTTTGGAAGGCATTCTACTCAAATATATTAGTTAACATAAATAGTTTCTTTTAAGTTGAATTTAGTAACGTTTTACTTTTGGGTCGATTTTGGTGTTTGTAAAGTTGAAGTTGGTTGATCTCTTAGTCTTTTACATTTTTTAAATGTAATTACTTCTAATTTCAGAATTTTGTTTTGCTTTATTTTTATGTTTGTTGATCTTTCTATTGATATGTAAGGTTAAAGCCATGTGTTTGTTTTAGATAACTCTATGATAGTATAGGTACATATGATAGTTAGGCACCGATTGAATATTGATGTATGTGTATCATGTTTAATTACAGATAATGATGTATAATTATTTGGTGATTAATAATATCATCCTAAACAAGCAATTGTTTGTTTATGATGCCTTATGTGACATTAAGTAGTTTATCTTCAGGTTTTTAACGCACTAACTAATTGTTGCTTGACAGAGAAACCTAAGTTTGGCTAATGTCAGCTATTGAAGTTTAAATCATTCTCTAGGGTATAATATATGCAATCATTGTAGAACTTTAGGTTTGGATGTAGGTATAGGTTACGTTTGTACTCGTTAGGTTAATGTTTCATGACTAATGTGTAGTCACGAAACACGGTTAAACATTAGATAAATAGACACGAGACTCTCATATGGACAAGGTCACAAGACTTCACATATAATGAGGGTATAAAATACCTCCAAAACCTCAATTGTTGAGGTGTGCCTTGTAGTCTTGTGTGTTAAAATAATAGTGTCTAGTGTATCAAAAGTTTTTTTCGGTTCAAAAAGCTCTCCACCTCTCTCTCTCTCTCTCTCTCTCTCTTTAATATCGTGTGTTGATTCTTGATATATTGTGGCCTACAATTGGTATCAGAGCTTACATATTCTTTAAAATAATCTTGATGACTTTAAAGTCCAATCGAAATAGTTTTTATATCCAAACCATGATTTTACAAATGGTTTGAAAGCTTTCTGTAGGTTTAGGATAAGTTTCTATCAGTTAAGAATCATTTATTAAACATCAAAAGTGAAGATCCTTATAAGACTCTCATGATCTACCCTTAGGGGGATTGTTAGCTTTTGAAATGTAAATAATTATCTAGGGTCTTATATATGTAATCATTGTAATAGTTTAAAGGTTAGATGTATGTTTATGTTACGTTTGTACTCATTAGGTTAACGCCTCATGACTAATGTTTAGTCACGATACACGATTACACAATAGATAAATAGTCACGAGACTTCTCATGTGTATTGAGGGTATAAATACCAACAAGTTGAGATGTGTCTCATAGGTCTTGTGAGTGAAAAATAACCTTTGCTCTCTACTTATTATAAAGCTCTTATCTCCCTTTCTGTAAAATCATGTGTTAATCATTGATATATTGTGGCCTATAGCTACAATTAGTAGTTAGTTTGATTATTACACATATGTATCTATGTTAGCATTAAAAGTGACGATCATTATTGAGTCAAACAGTTAGTTTAATATATTCACGTAATAGGTAGTAAATGCTAGTTTATTAAGTTTATGTGTATTATTCATGCTTATATAAAGTCTAAGGGCTAGTTATGTAATATGGTCAAAGATATGTGAAGCCCTAGACTACAAGTATAAATACCCATGTAAGGCCTCATTTAGAGGTTGGTTCTCTTGGTAATAACAAGGTTTCATTTCACACACAAGAGTTCCCATCCTCTCTCTTCTCTCTATCTCTCTCTCTCTACTTATCTCTTCTATTCTCAATATAACTTGTGTTAGATATTCGAAGCAAGGGTCTTAACAAGTGGTATCAAGAGCCTAACAACGATTTAGGAGGGTTGAGGGTTTGTTATTTTCGTGTTTTTAAGCTTTTTATCACGAATTTATTATCAAAAATTCTTACTTTTCCTTTTTTTTTTTTTGGTTTTTAACACTTTTTTGATTACAAACTAGTGTTATAAACCTTCTCTAACAAGAAAGTTTCAATCTTTTTGAAAAATTCTTGCTTAAAAAACTCGATTTGGTTCTTGTACTTGTTTTCTAGATCACGAAAAAGTTTTATAAAAATCATCAAGTTTGGAACTTTCTTCAAGTTTTGGTGTTTTTAAGCCTAGAAGTACAAGAATCTTGGATTACAAACTTCATTTGGGAGTGTTTTTTGCGAAATCAAAATCTGCCAAACTTTGTACTAGTTTTCGAAATCCCATTGTACTTGTTTTCGCAATCTCTGCTGTTTTCGAGAACACAAGACGCGACTTCCTCTCGTGCTCACACTTGGATACTCGGTCTTTTCTCTCTTGTATAAGAAAGAAAAGTACTTCGACTTTTGGAAAACTTTCGAAATTGTATAATTTCGAAAAGTGGTTTGGTGACTTTGTGTTTTCGAAAACTCCTTAAGTTTCGAAATCACAATTTATCGCAAACTTGAGTTTCGCAATCTCTCAACCGAGTTTCGCAAACCCTAAGTTTCGAGAAATCCAAGTTTCGCAATCAGAAGTATCGAGAAATCAGAAGTTTCGAAATCAGAAGTATCGAGAAATCAGAAGTATCGAGAAATCAGAAGTTTCGAAATCACAATTTATCGAGAAATCAGAAGTTTTGAAATTCAGAAGTATCGCAATCCTAAGTTTCGCAAAGACAGATTTTCGCAATCCCACAGTTTCGCAAACCACAGTTTCGCAATCTTTCTAAAGTTTCGAAATCACATAAAATTTTCGAGAACCTACCTAAGTTTCGAAATTTTTGACGATCAAACACACCTCCTATTTCGTTGGAAAGATCCGTTCATCTACACAAGTATTAAAAAAAAAAAAAAAAAGTTTTTTGGCGGGAAATTTTGAGTAAAATTTATTTTTTACAGGAGATTAAACGTTCAGTTTTTACGCAAGATTCAAAGTTTGGTATAACGTTGAAAATTTCGGCCGAAAATTCAAATTTTTAGGCCAAAATTCAAAAATTTCGGTAAAATTTGGCGCAAAAAAATTTTCAAAACTCAAATTTTTCTGGTAACCTTAGAATTGTATTTCTTTGTGTTTTTCAAATTTTGAGAAATAAAATTTTCGTATTCATTTTTTTTGGAGGGAAAATTTGAAATCACAAAAAATTCAACCGAGAACATTTTTCAAAATTCGCCAAAAACATCTAATCTTCTACAACAACCTTTGTTATCTTGTTATCTTAAAAGATCCTAAGATCAACTTTATCACATATCGTTAAACAATGGAACAAGAGCAAAATGAAAGAGAGACGCAAGTAAGGACAAAGCCCGCAATGCACTCCAAAGAAAATTGTTTAAAACATTTTGAATCAGTTAAGCATCACTGTGTGGCTCTCTCAGAAGCACGTCAACCATTATTTGGTTTATCATTTCTTAGAACTTTTGAGACACTCTTCGGATCTGAAATGGACTTTGTTACCTTCAAAAGGAATATTAAAAACAACATAGTTCAACTCGAAATGCAAATTGAACAGGGAAGTGATTGCATGGTAGGATTTAGAGAGCTCAAGACACAGTTAAAAAGGTTCATGACCATGGATTTGAGAGCATTTAAGAATTCTTGGGATTATGAATCAGCAAGCAGTTTATGGAAAAAATACTTCACTAGCATTGAAGTTGAAGTCTTTAGAAATCAATTGCTTAATCATATGTACAGACTGGAAACAGTGCTTAATGCAAGATCACTTCATCTGATGGAGATGCAGAAAAAGAAGAGGGATTCAAATGAAAAAGAAAGAAGCACTTCAAGGAATGAGATTGAGAAGCTAAAACGGGAAAAAGAGCAGAAGGAAAAAGAGATGCAGTTAAAGGAAACTGAGGTGATTAAAAAAGAGACAGAGAAAGATTTTCAAAAAGAAGATGAAACGGTCAATGAGGGTGATGCATCAGATGTCAGTTTGGTTTTCACAGGCAATAATTCATCTTCAAAACAGCAGGTTGAAAGCAGCAGTCCTAGCTATGATTCGGATGCTGGTGTTACTCAAAGGAATGAAGCTGTTTGGGACACCGAAGATGATCATATCAGACCTTCATCAGACACAGAGATATTCACTAAGGTACAACATTCAAACAATTATGATGTTGTGTTTGATAATGTGTTTGCTCATAATCAGACACATCCTGAGCATTCTGCGTCTATTAGTGACACATATGTGGAGGAACAAAATGATAGCAATATCACTTTTGATACACCAGATATGGATCCTAATAGAGGTGAGCCTACCCAGGATGGACCTTCTTATGAACAAGATCGTGCCTTATTTGCTTCTTTAATCGATAATTTCAAACATGAACTTGAAAAGTGCAAAGAGGACAATCGTGAAGCTAAGCAAACGAATGTCTCATTGACAAAAGAGCTTGAGAGATTTAAAGAAATGGAAAAAGGTTTTCAAAATGTAACAAAAAGAAAAGCTGAACTTGAATTTGAAAACTCAAACCTTAAATCTCAAGCTCAAAAGTTTGAAATGTATGGAGAGTCTGTCAAACCACTTTTAAAAAGAAATGAAGAACTTGAAGTTGGTTATAGAGAAGCTGTTCTTCGTGAAAAACGTTCCATTCAAAATCTGGATACTCAAATGGTTGTTAACAACAGAAAGGTTCAAGCGCTTTTAAAAGAGAACAATGATTTAAAAAGTGAAAATTCAAAGCTTCAGAAAACCACATCAAATTTTGAGATTGTAAACACAAAACTTGAGAATGAAAACAAAGAGTTTTTGAAACGAACAAACGATCTTGAAAACAAACTTCGAAAATTGGGACAGACTTCTCAGACATTCAACATGCTGCCTACTAAAGATGAGGAGGTTGAGAAACAAACATCTGGAATTGGTTTTGAAAATAATGCTAATGTGGAAAAAGAAAAACCTTGTTTTTTAAACAAAGTGCAAAAGTTAACACCTATTTTGTATAACGCTGACGATATGGGAAAAGAATTGTCAGATGATCTTTTGTTTGAATCTCAAGATATTTTAAAATCTGAAGAGGAAAAACGTTTGAAAGTAAAACAAACAAAAAACCCTCTCTCGTACCACGGCTTTGTGTATGGTTGTCTACAATTGACAGATATACCAAAAGAACCTTTCAAAAGAAAAGACACAAATGTGAAAAGATTTTTCAAAGAAGCTCAAATTGCTACCTATGATGCTAAGTTATGGCAAAATAGAGCAAGGAAACAATTTTGTAATCTTAAACATCACATTGAGCAAACGTTAAAGGTCATTTGGTTTAAGCAAGAAAACATCACAAACAACGTTTTCTCTAATCCTCTTTCATCAGATGTACGCCTTAAGTTAGAAGTCAAAAAGATTTTGAAAGAGGAAATTGAACCTCGTGTGAAAGATATTAACTTATGTTTTGAGTACTTTGAAAAACATCTTGTAACTGAAATGAGAGAAGATCTAAAGTACGTTCACTCTCTTGAAGACGAATTTGATAAAAAATGCTTAATTCTGGACATTCAAAAAGAATTTTTCACAAATCAAATAGAGTCGTTCAAGTCAGTATCTGTTAGCCATGAGTATGAGAATGTGCATTTTGAACAAACATCTTCCTTGAAATCTGAAAATCTTTGTCTCAAAAAGAAAATCACCGAGCTTTCAAAAGAAGCAGCTGATGTCAAAGAAGAATTGTCAAAAAGAACAGCTCAGTTTGAGAAACATCTTGCAAAACTTGAAGCACAAAGTATCTCTTTCCAACTTAAACTGCAAGAGAAGAATGAGAAAATGTCTTCTAAAAACTCTTTGACAACAGTGCTTAACGAAAAAGAAAAGATTCTTGAAGAAAAATGTGATGATACCAATATCAAGTTTGATTTTGACGAATTTGATACAAAAAATCTTGAATTGGAACATACTGTGGCATCATTACAAAAAGAAAATGAGCATTTGAAACAGACTTACAAAAACTTGTTTGATTCAATCAAGCGGTCAAGAGTTTAGAATCAAACTTCAAACAAATCTGACTCTCAGATCACACCAAATCATCTTTTTGAAAAAGAAAAGTCTGTGCTTCAAAAGAAAATTGTTGAATTGGAAAAAACGATTGCACAACATATCAAGGATTTTGGTGATGCCAAAAATGATTTTTCAATCGAAACAGACAAATATGAAAAATATTTTGCACATCTTGAAAATCAAAATGCTTCTTTGCAAGAAAAACTGACATCGTCAGATCATCTTTCTCTTCAAAAAGAATACAATGATTTGAGAACGTCATACAATGCCTTAAAAGCAAAGTTTGATGTTCTTAACCGGTCAAAAGGAAAATCTCAAGTTTCAAACGAGTCTAAACCACAAGTAAGTGTTTCAGAAAAGGTTTACACGGGTGAATCTTCAAAACCATTTTCTAAAAGGGTTTCTCAATTTACCACCTATTCTTTGCAAAAGGGAAGGAAGTTTTCAAAAAGACCTAATTTTTCTGAAACATTTACTCCTCAAAAGGTTTCAAATGCAAGTGCTCATAAAGAAAAGAATCAAGGTTTTCAAACTCCATACTCTCGTTTTACTCCGGTAAAGCCAGTGTGGAAACCAAAGCAAAGCCGTTCAAAACATTTGACATATTCATACTCTGAAATGCTTCCGTTACAACAAAGGAATGGCTATGCTTGGAAAAATCCTAATTCAGGAAGGTTTCCATTCATCACAAAAACGAACTTTCGAAATAAAACACCGAGTTTCAACAATGGATGGAAAACTTCTTCTTCAAGTTTTAAAACTCCAAGAGAGACACCGAGTTTCTCAAACAACTTTCAAAAGCAAAAGAGTTTTAAATCACCGTTGATTCCACGAGCTTTATTTCAAAATGAAACACAGGTTTTCAGTCCTCGTTGGAATTCAACTTCTTTGTCTCGGATTGACACAACTTACAAATGGATTTCAAAATATGGTAACCCAGTTGGCGCCGTGCTTAAATGGGTTCCAAAAGTTGTTGTCTAATCCAAATTCATAATGGCTTTCGTATACTTCAGTACGAAACCCGGACTTCAAAATCATGACTTCTTAGTATTTCAGCTAAGGACTCGTTCTTCAAAGAAAGGAAAGTGCTCAAGTTTAAACAAAGGTTTTAAAATTTTTTCGAGCACTTATCCTAAATACATTATGGCTTATGCACACATAACAGTGTATAACCCGTGATTTTCAAAGAAAGGACCCTGTTGTACATTTCTGTGCAACAATCCTAAATGATAAGAAGACTTCTCTCGAAAAGCTTATCAAAGTCTTCTTAATTTTCTGAGCAAAATTTTTCAAAATATTTCAAAAGGTTATCAAAACTTTTTAGCTCAAGATTTTACTCCCTCAAATCATTAAAAGCTTTAATTTAATCAAAATGTTCTATTTTTGAGGGGGAGTAATATAAAGTTGTTCCAAACAGATCATGCTTAAAGGAAACAAATTCGGAAATATCATACATCCGTTTCTCCCATAAGCTATCCAAAAACAAAGGTTTTAATCAATTGGTATCAAAAATACCATGGATATGCTATTTTTGAGGGGGAGAAGACGTGATTAAAATGTGATTGTCTTGAATCTCAAAAGAGCTCGACTCAGATATGACCCAAGAATTGACGAAACAACAAAAGTTAGTGATCGAAAAGACTTATCCTCGACGGGTAATAACATCAAGTTAGTTACTAGAGCTAGTTGTCTCCTAAAAGCTGACAATGGAACTCTTTAACTAGCCACGTAAGCGTGTCTCGAAAAGGATTTGTCTTAGTAGAAATGTACCGTTTCGAGAAACTTTCTTTGGACTTGACCAGGACGGGTAATAATTTCAAGCTAGTCTAACTAGTGATGTAAGCGTGTCTCGAATCGGTCATGTTCACTGAAAGTGGATCAATTCAAAAAGTGCAAACTCCTCACGCATGTGCAAATTTCTTAACAATCCATGAGCACATGTGAAGGGGGAGTCCTTCAAATGAAATGCAAAACTCTCGAAGTGTTAACAAAGTATGTTTTATTATTATAAACACTTTGAGAGATTTTCACAAATGGTTTGATGGCAACAATAGGATAGTCATGAAGTTATAAGGTGACTAAGGTTAGGAAAAACCGTCCTATGATCCGCCAGAGCCGGAGGGATCTACCCAAGGACAATTCCAATAGACTAGAATTAGAAGTCCTTAGGTATGATTTGAAAAAAGGAGAAAAGAATGAAAGGAGAAAGAAGGGGTTGAAGAATTAAAAAGAAAAGCAAATGAAAGGGTGAAAAGAAATAGCCCTCCATATGTTCAACTTTAGGGCAGACACCGGGTTCAATTCATATGCTACTGGTTGTTACCAAGGTGACACTGGTATTGAAGATAAAGATGTCATGGACCCAGTGACGCACTGCACTTAACCTTCTAGCCACTCAAGTTCTCTTAAAAGAGCTTGTTTCATTCTCACGGGGGAACCGGTGTAATCTATCGACTTATCTTTTAGAGATGGTTGATATTGAAGTAGGAGACCCATCCCTAGTCTCCGCATAGGAAACCAAATTATGCACTTATCGAGTCTAGACCCATGAGATACATTAAAAGATCTCTTAGGATACACTTTCCTATGATTACACTTGTGTTCGCCAAAAAGGACACAAGTTGTAAGAGTCTTTATGAGATCTACGGATCTTGCCTTTTCTATCATGATGGTTACTTTGTCTCAAACGGTCTACAGTTGTGGGGTGATCTCCAGCAACTCACCTGAATCATTGATGTACTTTGGTGGATCTAGTAAGCCCTTTCAGGGGTATCTGGTTCAGGAACGGCCTTGGTAAGGGTTAGAAGGAGTCTTCACACTATGCTGTTGACGATCTCTAATTCCGAACCTGTAAGTACCGGTTGATTTATTGCTAACTGTTTTATGCAGGTACTGATGAATGTTCCTTGGAGAAAGACCGTTACCATCACTCAAAGATCCACATGCTCATACCCTGCAAAGCTCTCTTCAAAGAATTAAGCAAAGCAAAGTTCAGAACGTTTCTATGTCAAAATCAAAGAATCTACATACTAAAGAAACAAAGATTAAAGTCAAAGAAAAGAGAACTTCGCAAAGATTCAATGTCAAACAAAGTATGAGCATGTTGGAAAAGACGTTAAGACAACAGAGTAAAGATGTTGATCAAAGGGAAGAACAACCAATCGACATTATTCAAAGATCACAGAGCATGATTGGAACAAAGAATCTAGCAAAGCTATTACACAAAGACTCAAAGTTCAAAGAGAACAAGCTTCAAAGATCAAAGATCAAGGTCACTAAAGAGAGATCTCAATGATCACCCTTAGGGGGAGATTGTTAGCATTAGAAGTGTTGATCATTTATGTAATCTAAGAGAGATCTCAATGATCGTCCCTTAGGGGGAGATTGTTAGCATTAAAAGTGACGATCATTATTGAGTCAAACAGTTAGTTTAATATATTCACGTAATAGGTAGTAAATGCTAGTTTATTAAGTTTATGTGTATTATTCATGCTTGTATAAAGTCTAAGGGCTAGTTATGTAATATGGTCAAAGATATGTGAAGCCCTAGACTACAAGTATAAATACCCATGTAAGGCCTCATTTAGAGGTTGGTTCTCTTGGTAATAACAAGGTTTCATTTCACACACAAGAGTTCCCATCCTCTCTCTTCTCTCTATCTCTCTCTCTCTACTTATCTCTTCTATTCTCAATATAACTTGTGTTAGATATTCGAAGCAAGGGTCCTAACAATCTAGTCACTGTAAGACCTCGAAAACTGATTATATTATGTGTATGTATTCCCTCACAAACATCTAGAAACTACAACAATAAACTATAAATACTCTTTCAAAAAGCAGCTCTAAATTTGGCATATGAGGTAAGTGGAAAATTCAAGTTTTTAAGTTTAAAATCTAAATTTGGCATATGAGGTCACTCAAAAGTTAAAGTCATTCTAAAAACAAATTAATAACATTAACTATATATAACTCCTTATATTAATTATTTACTATTTGCAAATTTTACTTTTCTCCTTTGACTTATACTTTTATTTGTTTTTTGTCCTTGCATTTACTTGTTTTTGTTTTTGTTCCTTTGATATATACCTTGTTAAACTTATAATAGATGTTATAATATTTTAACAACAAATATAATCACATTTTTAATTCAAAAACTTAATCAAAAGATTTGTGTAAAATAACAAGGATCACAATATAAGTTTTAAAGATATGAACAAAAAATGTAGTGTTATAATACAAATCTTATAAAGCATATAAATTATATTGTAGTGCTAAAGAAAGATATAGCTTAAATACAAAATTAGTGTTTGCATGTTAACAAATTGGAGGACTTACCATAACCTGTAATCGATTTTGAAATCAGATGGCACGCAGATTTTGTGCACATAGAATAAAATACACTAATACCACAATATTATTTAAAACAATATTAAAGTTCATTATATTTTATATAATATATCTTTTATTGATATTATGTAAGTATTCTTTTTATTGAAAGATAGAGTGTCAAAATGAAGAAACCTCATAACATGGCGACAAAACTGAAACTTTAGATACATATTATAAACTGCTTTTGAGATTCCGAGGCACATATATATTGCGCACACAGATAAAATGCAACTGGTATACGACACATAGTTATTGCGTACACAGATAAAATGTACATTGAAAACTTTACCCATAGTATAATATGCTTTTGAGATTTCGAGGCACATAGTTATTGCGCACATAGATAAAATGCATACTGGTATACGACACCTAGTTATTGCGTACACAGATACAATGCACATTGAAAACTTTACCCATAGTTCATAATCGATTATGAAATCCGGTGGCACACAGATTTTATGCACATAGATCAAATGTACATGTATACCATAATATTATTTATAGAAATATTATTCATAACGTTACACTTTCATTAGATTTTATATAATATATTATGCATCGATCTTTTGTAAGTATAACCTTTTATTAAAAAATTGAATGTCAAAATGAAGAAACTTATAACATGGCAATAGAACTGAAACTTTGGATACATATTATAAATTGCTTTTGGGATTCCGAAACACATAAATATCGCGCACACAGATACAACGCACACTGGCATAGACGGAACTTGAACAATTTTTTTTTTTTTTGGAGGGGGGGGGAGGGGAATTTATTTTGGGAGGGCCGAATCGGAGATTTGTTTGTAACATCAACTAAATTACCCCTAAAACCTATAATATTTACACTAAATGCCGCAAAAAAAAAAAAAAAAAAAAAAAAAAAAAAAAAAAAAAAAAAAAAAAAAATTGGGGGGACCCTCCCCTGCCCCAACATAGTTCCGTCCCTGCACACTGGTATACCGCACATAGTTTGCATACACAGATACAATGTACACTGATACCACACATAAAAATATATTTTTTCTACATTACCCAAAATTAATAAACCACGTGTCAAAATATGAGTGATTGTTAATTACATTTTCAAAAAAGTTACATGTGTTGCGGTCACACGTCATCGCACAATCTACTATCACTACCAATACCATCTCTTTCTCTCTCTAGATTCTAAATTTACTATATAAATATAGATAAAAAATATATGATCAAAGTAAGTCAATTCTTTAAAATATTATTGTTATTATTTCTAATCTTTTATCACAAATTTTACAGAGATTTGATTCTGATCACTAAACATCAAGAACTAAAAAAAGCAAACACTATATTCTGGGTAAATTTCTTAACTTTTGCTTTTGTGTGTCTTCTTTAAAAGTTGGTATTTAAATTCTTATCATGTAATCTGACTTAATGATAACTTTAAAAGGGTGTATGTTTTAATTTATATACTAATACTGATTCGAGGACTAGATATTATGGTTGAAGAATTTATAGTGCTCTAGTTATAGATTATTTTAGTTAAACACACATTATATATTTTTTATTTTGTTCATGGTGACACATAATTAGAACTATTAAATGAACTCAAATTATCATATTTATATGTGATTTGATATTGATGAATTACATAAGTTGTGATTTCTACAAAATTAATCACTTTTAATATAAAACTAAATTTATTTAAGGAAATACATTTGTTCATTTGATAGTTCTAAACTTCTAACCATGTATAATCCGCGTACTCCTTGAAGAAATCATAAGGATTGAGTACCTTTTAGATGTCCAACTTGGTGAAGCTAGGGTTACGTGGCAAGTTTTGAATGCCACCTAGATTCAAGGCTTCCTCATATGATTTTATGAAGACGTAAAGTCTAGATAGAAATTTTCAAAGTTGGTTCAAAACATGCAAAGTATCCTTATTCTTGTCTCTTACCTTAATATTTTTTTCTTTATTTTTCTTTACATATAACATGTATATATTTTCCATCAATTAAGGTAAAATTTGGTGAAAAGACAAGGTATGACTTTAAACTTTTTGATTTAATTTCTAGTTTTTTTTAGTAATAATTTCTATAAATGAATATTTAAAAGGACTAAAATGATAATTTAGTTTAGACATACTTTTTTTTCTTCTTTACGATAATTATGGTTTCTGACCTTATGGTATAGTAACCATGATTTAATTTTTGGGTTTTTAGTGATAATTTCTGTAGCCATGGTTTAGACATTTTGTAAAAGTGTAAAACATTCATTGTCTTTTTCAAAAATTTAATAAGTATAATTTGTAAGTAATTATTGTAACGCACGATTAATCTTTTTTATTTTGAAAGTGATTAAATTTAAGGTTTGAAAGATGAAATCGATTTAATTATAACACGGATATTATTTTTTTGTGTTATATACCTCGTAACATATAGTTTTTGAGTTTGGTTCAAAAAATATTAAAAAACTTAAATATTAAATGGAGCAATTATAGGCATTCATTTTCATATCATAATTAAAATAAAAATAAAAAGATAAATAAATAAATAAATCCTTTTCATATATCTATATTTATACTATATATAAAGGAAAAACTCATATTCTTGAAAATGAAAAATTAAGAAAATTATATATGGAAACCATAAACTTTTATTATTATTTTCGTTTATAACCCATAGCATATATTATTTTCATTCAGTTTAAATCGTGTTTAATCTCCAAAATTTTAAACTTTTGTTATTTTTAGTTAATAACCTATAAGCATTTTTTATCACTACAACTATATATCGCTATAAATCTTGTTGCTATGCAGGGGTACTCGCCTAGTATTTTTAAAAAATAAAATATCTTATAAACCGTTAATCGTTAAGTAAAACTGATTACACTATCATGTCGAGCATAAAACCATATTTTACTAGAGTGGCACTTCTATATATTTTCGACAAAGTTTTTTTCGAGTTTTTTTTTAAGGTGTTGCGTTTTACGCACTGAAAAATCACGTGTGACTTATGATTTGAACTTGTGATTACTTATTGTGTAATATTTAATAGCCATAAAAAGACGGAAAAAAGAAAAATTGTCGAAGTATATTGAAGTACCCAGATATAAGAAAAGTCTCATCGCGATAATACATTTTTTGATGTTTAACGATTTATGGTTTTCAATATATTTTAATAAAAGGTAAAAAAATATGTTTTTTTTTTTTTTTTTTTTTTTAATAAAAAATTAATGGTTAAGATTTGGGAATTCTATATTTTTTTTATTGATCTTTATTGAACTCACTCCATAGTTCCGTATTGTTGTTAAAAATGAATTAAATTGAATATGTGTTCATTAAAGATTGCAAAATATATAAAATTCATTAACAAGACTTGAATCAACAACCATTTAGTTGGATAGCTTTTTATACAACATGAGTATCATTGGAATACAAGCCTTTTGGTAATGCAAAATTCACATTGACAAAACAATAAGGGTGTGTTTGGTACAGAGAAATAAAGCTAGAGAAAAGGAAATGAATTAATTTCTCTTGTTTGGTAGGTTGAGAAATTAGATGGGCGGAGAATTTTGAATTCTCAAGGAGTTCACCTCTTTGTATTTTGTTAACTTTGATTTCCACCCCTATTGTTGTGGAAATGGAAAAAATTGAGCTTTAAAAAATAAGTTTTTTTTTTTTTAATTAAGATTTTTTTTAAATATTTTTTTTAAAACAATTTTTATAAAAAAAATAAAATTTTAAAAAAATAATTTTTTTTTAAAAAAAATTAAATATATATTTTTTAGAATTGTTATTTAGAAAAAATATTTTTTTTTAAATGATTTTTATAAAAAATAAATTTAAAAAAAATTAAAAATAAGTTTTTTTTAAAAAAATAAATTAAAAAAAAATATAATTAAATTTTTTTTAATATATATTTTTTAGAATTGTTATTTAGAAAATATAAATTTTTTTAAATAATTTTTATAAAAAAAAATTAAAATTTTTTAAAAAAATATAATTAAAAAAACTGTTTTTATGAAAATATATATTTTTTAGAATTATTTAGGAAAAATAATTTTTTTTAAAAAATCAACAAATATATATATTTTTTCATTTCTCGGGTTAAGTCTCTGTTGTTACCAAACATTAGAATTGAACAAAATTCTCTATTGATTTCTATTCTCTGAATTTCTATTCTTTACATCATTTCTTTTCTCTGAAATTTCTCAACCAAACGTGCCCTAAACTTAAAAACACTATGAAGCATTTGTGTAAATCTTCAACAACTTTATTTTCGTTTTAAATTTGTAGTTAAACATTTTATCTATTTGATAGATTTAGCATTTTATTTAATTTTATACAAAGTTATAGATTGGATATCGAGACAAAGCCGTTTTAATCACTAGCATTTTACCAATTTCATAATAATTATATGATCTGAAAAACATGTTTTATATGTTTATGAAAACTAATCCATTTTGAAGTTCACATATACCGATTGATTGACAAGCCATTGTACATAATATTTACTTTGGTTTAATATTAGTAGTAAAAGTGTAAAACCATACATACCAAAAGGAGATATGTTTGTCATGTTCTTTAAATGTTTTGTTGATACCATAATTAATTACTCATCTCAAATTAACTTTCTCTTTAGTGAAAATGATACGTAGTAATGTTTATGTTAACCAATAGCCTTTGTGTTGCATTAAAATTGCAGGTGATTAACAAAAGACGAGCAAGATTTTGTCCAAAAGAATCACAAAAATATGCAATCATCAAATGTTTCAAAGAAGTTTACTGGACCTACTAGTTCAGTTCGGATCAATGCAATCATCAATAGGCTTTGGGTTTACATTTCCTGCCACGCCTTAAGGTGGGAAGCTTTTGAACCATTGAGCAAGCAATGGATAGATCTACCAATGATGAATGCTGGCGAAGTCTTTCAGCTCTCTGATAAAGAGTCAATGGCAGCTGGGACTGAACTACTCGTCCTAGGAAAGGATGTGTTTGGTCAAGCTATCTACAAGTATAGTTTGTCAACGAACTCGTGGTCAGTAGGAAAGAAAATGAACACCCCAAGATGCTTGTTTGCGTCTGCTTGTCTTGGGAAGACTGCAATATTTGCAGGTGGTGTTGATGAAAGCGGAAAGACCAGGGATACGGTAGAGAGCTATGACAGTGAGACTGGGGCTTGGGAGACCCTTCCTAGCCTCATCAAGTCCCGAAAAATGAGTTCTGGGGTGATCATGGATGGCAAGTTCTATGCCATTGGTGGCAGTGGGAATGATGGAAAGGCACTGTCATGTGGAGAAGAATATGATTTGGAAGGGAAGAAGTGGCGACATATTCCTAATATGTCGCCCGGAGGTGGTACGGGTTCAATGGCTCCACCACTACTTGCAGTAGTGGCTAATGAGTTATATGCTGCAGATTGCTTGGCGATGAAAGTGAAGAAGTATAATAAGGTGAAGAAAGTTTGGGAGCACATTGGGAGGTTGCCCGAAAGGGCTGATAGCATGGGCGGATGGGGAATCGCCTTCAGGGGATGTGGGGATCGGGTGATCATCGTTGGTGGGCCTAGAAGACAAGGGGACTCCCGGCTTGAAATTTATTCATGGGTCCCTAGCCAAGGCCCGCCAAAGTGGAGCATGATAGGTCAAAAGGAGTCCAACAGCTTTGTGTATAACTGCACTATAATGGGCTAATAAAATGACTATTATAGTATAGTTATTGAGATTAAATAAAGTGTTCAATAAATGTTGCCAAGATATAAATAATGTACGTTTTTAGTTATGATCGCAGAACTTTCACAAACATAAATTTTATGAGCTCGACTAACGGCAAAAAGAGAGTTAAAAGTATTTGTGAGATATTCATCATCATTAACAATGCTTACTTAATACATGATTGAGATTTTCATTGTGTTGATTAGCACCAAAGTAGTATATCTAGTATAGACTCCTAGTAAACTAGTCAACTAGATACAATATCTGTAGATTCACTTAGGATTGACTGTAAGATCTTGTGGAAACGAAAAATGAGATGCCCTATAAGTATACTTATGCTGTAAAATTAGAGGGAAAATCTTTAGATATTGTTTTTCCATACATGACAAATATATTACCCCTTTTTAGTAAAGGATCAAAATATGAAATTGAGTAAAGTGGCAACATATATCAATTTTGCGCACTTGTTTAAAACCAAATGCTTATAAATGCTCAGGTAGACATTGATATTAATCGACCAAAGACTTAACGTCGATTGGATAAGCTTGGCTATTTTAATGATTTTGCCACTCAGAGCATTCCCTATGTTTATTATAAAATGAGAAGCTCCATTATTGTGTTAGCTATATATGGTTTCTATCTCATGTTTATGTCGCATCAACTGTCTACTAGGTTGAGTGAAAAAAAAAAAAAAAAAAAAAAAAAAAAAAAAAAAAAAAAAAAAAAAAAAACGTCCACAAATAACCGGACAGTTTGATATCGTCCAAAAACTAGGTTGAGGATCTCTAATTAAAGGTAGCATATCAGGGAAATAATGATACAATATAAATATGCAACAACAAAAATCAATCAGAGATTGTGTGGTTTAAAATCTGCAAATCAAATGCATTCCACCTAAAATTTGATACTGGTATTCATTCGTTAGTTGATCCCAAAAGATAACATAGGTTCGAAATATTTGTACCTGCTAATATTGTTTCTTCCAACCATAAGATAAACATAAACAGAAACTTCACAAAACTCTAAGCTAAGCTTTACCTTCTAGCCACCTAAACGTTGCACCCACACTAAATCCCGGGCATCGCATATGAATCATCTTGTTAGATATAAGTAAACGATATAAATTTGTACCCCAAACTAAACACAAAATCTATCCATTCTTCCAAAATAAATCTACTGATGCTATCTCCTTCATCGCTTCCGAAAAATATCTGTGGATTAACAATAGCAACAATATTCAACATTAGAGTGCAAAACAACCATTGTTTTATTTTGAGGTATTTTTTTATAAAAACCGAGGTAACCATAATCAATATCACATTTGGGTTGCAGGACTAGGCCCACCTAACCATCTCTAAACACTTGCCAAGAATTATAGGCCCAATTAGAACCCATTTATTTCTGAATGGGTCAAGTTGGGTTACCTTGTATTCATGGGTCAAATCATTTTAAGATTTCAAAAATGGGTAACTGGTCTAACAGTTGAAACTTGCCCATCTTAATTTTAATGTATACTTGTATACAACCTTCTAAATCGTATCAACTGGGTTAGCCCAACCCTCCTAAATCATTTATGGTTTTGACGGGGTAACCAACCCGCACGACTCCCCCATCTTGCAACCTCTATTAGTGAAAATTATATAAATTGACATATTTACAATTACGATGGACTAAAAAACTTGATATGTAGACCACTGATCTCAATCTGTGAACTAGTGATTGGTATCTGGGAGCATATGGGTCTACAGAAAATGTGAACTTGAAGCAAGTCAGACTGTCAGAGTATTTTATATTAGAGGGGAAATAATACTTAAGTGGACTATTATACCCTGTGCATACATGTAACAAAACCCCTGTGCATACATGTAACAAAACTAAGAATAACCATATTTAGATCATGGTTATGCAAACATCAAAATTTTCAATATCATACCCAGACCAATGATGTTTTAATTTCAATTTAACCCATATACAGACAGAATAATATGCCGCCTACTCATAAGTAAAAGATCAGAAATAATTTCAAGATTGCACCAGCAAAGAAAAAGAAACAACGTATTGGTAGTATATCCTATATATAATGATGTTAAATATAGAGGCCTTAAATATGCATACAACTCACGTTTAGCTTCTCGCCGAGGGTGATCACGTTTATAATCAGACTGTTACCTAGAGTTAATTGCATATATAATGGAATTTCAGGTTTATTGTATTTAAGTCCGATGCTACTTTTTTCTTTCCCTAGAAGAATCATTAGGCACCTAAGATCTTTCATAACGAAATATCACCTACTATTAAACTTATGACGTTCTTCAAAGAAGATTCTCTTAACCAATATCTTGTCTCCAAGAAATCATGGAACTATTTCCGTACTTTTCCTTAACAAAGGATGAGAACCGCACAACCATGGACCCTGATTTACATATCTACAAATTAATTTCGCTGATTACCTAAGTACCTAAATCCTACAAATGAGAACTGACAAACAAAAATAATGTAAAAAAAAAAAAAATCCAAATACGACCAGAAGATTTGTAGAATAAATTAAAGATTTATCAAGCAACCAACACGGCTAATGCAGTAGAACATTTACGCAATCATGCGATACACACTAGTTCAATCTAATATGCAAATGTACTCCTTATCGATGACCAATAACTCAATAATAACATAAGATGAATATACAATTGTAACAGTAAACTTTTCGACGAACACTCACCTGACTCTGATTTCATCAACCACTTCAACTTCTCAAACTGAACTTGTGACTCCATCAGCAACCTCATCCTTTGAATCTCTAAATCCTTAGTAAACCTCATTCTTTGCTTCTCCAACTCCACCAACTGCCGTCCCTTTGCTTCCTCAACCTTTTCATACACCTCCACAAATCGCCCTAATGCCTCCGCCAGCTGTCCACATTCATCCCTCTCCTTCTCCACTCGCCTTCTCCCGTTCACGTTCCCCTTCAGCTTCACATCCGCGTTCCACTTCCCACTGCTCGCCTGCCACATTTCCATATCCATGTCTGAATCCTTCACTAGCACCGGAACCGCAGAACGCGGCGGAGGTAGCACACCACGCGCCGTCATAACCGTCGGAATCCTCTTCCTTACCGCCGGAGCAACTTTCCACTCCTGTGACGGAAGAACTACACCACGCGCCGTCGTAACTGCCGGAATCCAATTCCGTTCCGTCATAACCACCGAATCACGAGTCAGTTCCTGCGGCGGAGTTAATATACCACGCGCCGTCGTAACCGCCGGAATCCAATTCCGTTCCGTCATAACCACCGGATCACGAGTCAGTTCCTGCGGCGGAGTAAGCACACCACGCGCCGCCTCATCCGCGGAAAACACCTTCCTCTTCAGTTCACGCGCCAACACTGGAGTATCACTAAACCGTTTAAACGCCACTGGAGTATCACTATACGGATTAATAACAGGAGCTACACCATGCGCCGTCGTAACCGCCGGAACAAGTGTTGGAGTAAGTACACCACGCGCCACCTCATCCGCCGGAAACCACTTCCTCTCCACTTCACGCGCCGGCAATGGCGTGTGAACGTAATGCTTAAAAACCGGTCCAATAAAAAAATCCAACCGGTTAAAAAAGCGCCACGTGGAAACATAACCAGCCTCATTACAAACCCTATTCTTCTCAACTTTATACTTTTTCTTCAAAGTATCAAGCCTGTTCCTACACTGATTATGGCTCCGCTGAATGGTGCTGACGTGGCATTTGTTAACTTTTTCAGCGACTTGTTGCCAGTGGTGTGTACGGAGACCAGAGTGGTCAAGCTGGAGGAATAATTTGCCCCATGATTCGATAAGAGTGAAAGTATCGGAGTCTGACCAGTGGTCTTCACGTGTTGTTGTTTTTTTTAGTGATTGGTGCCTGGTGTTGCCACCGGAGGAAGAGGTGGACATGATTTTTGGCGGAGGGGTTTTTTCTTTTTGGTTTTTTGAATGTGTTTGGGGATCCAATTTGCTAAATTTTCACTTTTTGCTTCCTTTTCTATAGTTTATAAGTTAACTAGCCTTAGTCCCGCCCCGATGAGGCGCTAGCATTAAGTTTTTTTTTTTTTTTTTTTTTTTTTTTTAAATGAAAATGTATTACATGTAAGCTATATAAAAAAACATACATATAACGAGGGCAAAAAATGCATAATGTTGACCAACATAAAAATTTGTCGTACAAAATACAAAATTTGTTTGAAAAAAAATGAATGAAGGTAAACACATTGAGAGTCTTATTTTTTAGGGAATAAAACATCTACATTTATGAATATAAATAAAACTAAAGCCTGTGAAGTACTTCTTTATAGACAACGTTTGTTGTGTGATTGCAATAGTTGCCGTCTTTATCACAACATAACACCTTTAGACCTTTCTTGCTTTTAACTCTTGATACAGCCACATATAGTTGTCCGTGAGAAAATACCGGTCGCTCAAGGTAAAGACCAACATTGGATAATGTTTGCCCTTGACTTTTGTTAATTGTCATGGCAAAACAAATGGATATCGGGAATTGTCTTCTGTTGAGTTGAAAAGGCATCTTCTTATCAGACGGGCTAATGTTCATGCGAGGAATAGCAATAACTGTCCCTAATTGACCACCAGCTATGATCTTTGCCTCAATATTATTGATCCCCATCCTAACAATTTGTAACCTTGTACCATTACATAGACCACCTCGTTGGTCTATGTTACGTAAACACATTATCGGAGCGCCAATCTTGAGAACTAACTTATGATGTGGAATGCCAGACATTCTTATTGTGTTTAAGAATTCAGTGGTGTACATCGACTCATCGTAGTTAAAATCCACGTCTATATCAGACACAGAATTCGAACTGTAACAAACCTTCTCCCTACCAGGTAGTTTGGACATCATGCGTTCGTTAACTTTGTCCACCATATCGTGAGTGGGTGCAAGAATAGCTCGGTCTTGGAAGTATGTCAGATCCGACAAATTATCCTCCCAATTACCATAAGTTTCCTTTATTATGGCGCCAATATGATCGTCAGAGTTAGGTATTAGCATATCTTCAGGGAATTCAACCTCCGCATGACCGTCGTTATTACCACCTATTTTCCCATCGCCTATATTCAATATCCATTCCGCGAATTCATTTATTTCTGCAGCGTCATATGGATTGCAACCAACTCTAAGCCTCATGTTTTGGGTAAGTTTTAAAACAGTGCAATACCTCCATAAATATGACATGTTCAACGAAGCATGTACAACATCTTGCCTACTACCATTTGGAATGACCGGTAATATTTGCCGAAAATCACCACCAAAAACAACAACTTTACCACCAAATACCTTCTCGCATCTTGTGAAACAATAGGCGTTTGATTTGCAAGATTGTTTACAAAACATGAGTTGAGTAATGTTTGGTTTGAGAATGAAACTGAACCTACAACCGCATTATGAATGTAATTTACCTTATAATTATATGGTTTAATAAAAGAAAAAAAAGAAAATATATATATATATATATATATATATATATATATATATATATATATATATATATATATATATATATATATATATATATATATATATATATATATGAGAATTATTACCTGACGTACTGGCCGATAATGGAACTCTTTGTATATTCAGCAATGGTGTAGGGCTAACAAAATCAGTATCACTCTTACGTGGGCGTCCTCGGCCCCTTGGTGGTGGTGTCAACAATTTAGCAGTTGATTCAACAGTTGGAATGATCGTACCATTAGGTTTAAAACTACTTGTAGGTGTTACTACTTGTAAGTTATTGGTTTGAGAATGAACAGATTTTGAATTGTTAGACGGAGAGGCATATGTTCGCGGTATACAGATGGGCTGATAATTAAGAATTGGGCTAACAACAGTAGACTGAGTAGCTACATATTGCTTATTTGTTGAA
This sequence comes from Artemisia argyi, assembly GCA_030686995.1. Taxonomy (NCBI): domain Eukaryota; kingdom Viridiplantae; phylum Streptophyta; class Magnoliopsida; order Asterales; family Asteraceae; genus Artemisia; species Artemisia argyi. Next base: position 86,902,247 of record CM060699.1, read on the forward strand.
GGTTGTTGATTATCTGTGTTTTTCAAACTTCCATGCACTTTATGTGTTATATTTGTTGAATCAAAAAGAGGCTTGCGTGGCCGTCCACGCTGCCTTTTTTGTGGTGTTACATTGTAAGTACTTGATGAATCAATGTCATGTGGTTTTGGTGTGACCAAATTGTTACCAAAAGATGATTTGTTTAATGGTTGATTTTTGGCAGTCAATGTACCTAAATAACAAACATATAATGAATAAAGCTTTACAAAATGTTTGCATAGTAAATATAACTTATTACAAAAAAAGGCTAATATTAGTTCTTACTTGTCGTGATATCAGAAAGAGGATATCTTTGTGGCTGAATTGTAACTTCTGGATGATAATTCACGACATTATTGTTTAAAAAAAGCACCTTCCGTCCTCGTATTAGCTGTAAAATCATTAGAATACAAAGGGAAATGGAAGTATAGTAATAACAATTTGAAATATTGATCTTTTTAAATAATGTGCAATTACCTGTTGAATAACCTGGTTCAATACGTGTAGTTTTGCCAATTGGTTTTTGAATGGAAACATGTTTACGTTTGGCTGAAGTATTCAATTGCACAAATGGCAAATCTTTGAAAGATAAGACATTATGGAGTAATGGTTTATCTATGTTAACCGATTTTCTTTTGTTATTTGGGTTATGAAGATCTGCATATGTATTGATGGAAACATAAAATAAATTAACGCGTTTTTTATGTACATGTTAAATAGCATGAAGAAGAATAAAGTTGAATATAAAACCTAAAATGTTTACCATGAGATACATCATGTTGATAATCATTTTTCGAATTCATAGAACTTGAACAAACCACCTTGGATGGAGATATTTGATTATTTGAATAGTTTTCTTGAAGACAAAGATGTCGATGCTCTTGGTTGATCATGTTACTAATATTACCATGTTCATCCTGAATATTAGAATCCGAAGGTTGTTTTTTCGTTTTGTTCTTCATCTATAACACCATGTAATCTGAAAGATTATAATTATGAATGATATAAGATGACCTAATACGATTGTTTTTGAAGATTTGTTTTAAACAGAATATTAATCTAAAAAATAGTTAATGAGAATAATTTCAAATATTCAGTTACCTTAAAATTAGCTATGTATTGGGTCAAATTCGTTTATGAGGCCCATCATATTACACAATGTGTAAAATCCCACTATTAGTGTGTCAGATAGGCCCATATTCTTTATGATATCAAGCCCACACCATGATTTATCTGATTTTGATCAAACTACAAATATAGGGGTCTTTTACATGCAACTAAGAATCTTTATATACCAACACACTAACACCTACAAAATCATCATTAAGGCTCCTACTTCCACTTGTCTATCAAATCATCAGGAACATCAAAAGGTTAGTCAACAAATTTTTTTTTCTTCATATAACCAAATCTGAATCTATGTAAATGCAAACTTGTTTATGAGTTAAAAACCATAATCGTTAGTGGTTTCCCATTGTTGTGTTTATGTTTTCATACTTATTGCAATATTTTATAGATTATTTGTTGATTATACAGATAATGAAATTAAGTTTTATTTTGAGGGATTAAATAATATATGTTGTACTAAGGAGGGTGTTTATCGTAGTTCACCTCTAGTTATATGGAAGGATTATTGATTCATCTCGAGAATGGCTGGTTTGTTTGCATTAGTCTAGTTCGGTTTGGGGATGTTGTTTATGAGGTCTCTTTTTATGATTCAGGTCTTGGTTGTAATGGTTTTACTTATGTCTGTTATGGCTGTTAGCCTTGTTTCTTTTAATAAATCCATCTTTCAAAAAAATAATAATATATGTTGTACTTGTTTTCAGTTGGTGATTAGTTGCATGTATGTTAAGATTGATTAGTTAGTATTGTTATTGAAATTGATTATTGGCCTTTTGTTAATGTATGTAGAATGAAAGTTTAAACTATTGATGTGTGGTGTTGATTAGTACTAATATATTGATTAGTACTAATATAGAGTTTGATTATGTTGCTATTATAAGTATTATAAAAGTTTTTTGTAGTTTATGATTTGGATAATATCCACAACATTATTTGGTATTATAACGACATTATTATTATAGGAAAATGCCATTGGAATTCATAGTTTTAGTGAACCGGCGAACCTATCCGAAATCACTGGTAACAATTATATAATTCATTTGTATATGAAATAAAAGCCATAGAACATTTAGGATGATATAATGCCTATCGGGAAATGTTTCAGGATCTGCCTCTTGCATTTTCGGAGGATGGATACAATGGGAAGAAATATGTTTACTTGATAAACAATAGAAGGATTCTCAAAAAAGTAAGATTAGTGACACCACACCATAGACCTATTGCATTGAAGGGATACAAATGGAGCGAATTCGCAAATGAGAATATCGGTGTTGGTGTTAGGTTGCTGCATTTCATCCAGGAAGGAGATGATACATACTATGTCACAGGATATGATAAGGATGGTATTGAATTTGGAGGATACCCTAGAATTGAGGGACGTTTTTCTCGTTTTCAAAGTCGTGAATGGGCTGCAGCGAACAGGGCTCAGGTATTATATTCCATTTATTGTTTAAGATGTTTTGACTTTATTAGTATCTTAATGTATTTGAAATATAAATATCATAAATTTAAACTTAATGTACAGAGAATTCCAGCTTCTTTCTTAACTGGGATAGGTCAAGCCGGAAATATAACTATTAATGTGGAAGGAGACAGGTTTATAGTTCCGGTTAATCTTGTGAATGATGGAGGGGCAAATAATGTTGGAGGTGAATATGAACTATTAAATCAAAGTTGGAATATTATTAAAACACACTTGGTTTTTGAACCTGGAATGACATTGGTCTTCACAAAGGATAATAACATGGAAATTTGGTTAATGGCTTTTAATCGCGATGGGAGTAACTATACTGATAGTCACTTCTTTGGTGCAACACAACTACACCCAATACAACCATCGATTCCTCCGGAGGACAAAGGTGAACCATATATTTTTTTTAAGCAAGTAAAATGTATTAGTTGTTATAATTATGTTAGTAATTATTCACTATAGACCATAATAAGATGTTACTAAATTTGATACATGTATTTGTAGATGATGACCGAATGCACCACAGGTGTCGCTGGCCATTTCACCGCGATCATTTTGGTGAAATTGAAGATACTTTCTATAAGAAATATTCTTATATTGTGGTTATGAAAAGGCTGGTAAGTATAATTCGATTAATTATATATTAACTCTCCATATTAGTTATACATAGTTATAGTTATATGTTACTCTTTAAATGTTGCAGACAATACCGGCAGATTTCTTGGTGTATCATCCAATGCAAATGTATACCCATGTTCTAATGAAACGCCAAAATGTGGAATACATAATGACTGTCTACTTGGAGTATCATAAGGAGGACCCAGATCGCATAAATCATATAAATTTATTTGGGGAATGGAGGGAGTTTGCAGGTCAATGTAGGTTTGACTATGAAAAGATGATACGGTTCAAGTACATGTATCTACTGAACGATTTGGGTGGACCAGCTATGGGGCCAATGCCGGTGTTTCACGTCTGCTAAACATGTCTTGTCCATCATGTTTTCAGTTTCAGATCTAAGTTATCATGGTAACGAATAAGGTTAAAATATTATTAGGTTAAAATGTTTTTTACTACTGGTTGACTATGTTATGTTTGCATGTTTGTTTTATTGTGGATTGTAAGTTATGGAACTCGAATTTTTCTGAACCAGTAAGTGGTGAAACCGATCTCCTTTAATGTTTAATAATTAAGTAGTTTTAAATGTGATCTTGTTTCCAGTAGTCGGCAATATTATCATTAACATATGATTTTGTTGTAATCACTTATAGTTTACATATATATGTTTGGTACTTACTAAACATAAGTTACATGATAACTTACATGACATACTGATAAATGGATACATACCTTTTATTGACTGGTTTTTTAATTTGATGAGTTGTTTGTATAACTTTTAATGGCCCAACAACAAAGTGGTATAGATTTAACAACAACTGGCCCAACAAAGTGGTTTACATGTTTTATTGTTTGGTGGGTTATTAGTAAAATTTTTAAATTATAATCAACATTAAAATTGTATAAACCATTGAATGACAAACGTAATAAGTTATAAAGATTAAATACTAAAGTGAAATTGCAAAATGATTGAAACACAATAATGAAACTTTATAAACGTCACAATAAATTATTAAAACGAAAGATATTATTAAGGAATTAATGTAAACATTACTTAATATTAAAAAAACAAAATGGACTATTAAAAGTCATCATCTGTATCTTCAGGATCGGTAGTATCATATCCCAAAGACTCGTCATCAATAAAACTATCTTTATCATCTTCTTCAGATTGAGATCGGCCACTATTGATGTCAGAATTAACCAAATCTTCTTTGGCTTCATCATTAATGTACTTGTTAAGATCAACTACATCATCATAACCCCACGGGAGTTCATTGATGTTAACCCAAACACCATCGTCACTTGTGCTCTTATTGTTATTATCATCTTCGTCAGTTTTTTCATCAATTAAAGCATACTTGCTATTTATTTCCAATGAATTGTGATGTTTATCAAGTAAAGGTTCAAAATCATTAAAATCATCCAAATGGTTTGCTTCTTTACCTTTTTTTTTCATCATTCTTACATTCTTCTTTAGCCTTTAAAGCAGCTAAACTATCCAAAACTTGACAATCTTCCTTCGCTTTATCTTTTTCGTCATCAGAAGATACATCAATAACTTTAAACAAATTTTTCTTTTTAATTAAAGTTTGTGGATCCTTGGTTGTGCGTTTTACACGCAAAGGTGAATCCTCATCAGATTCCTAACACATAGATTTAATGATTAATACAAAAATTAGTATCTTTAAATATTGTAACTAATATACAAATAACTCATAACAATTATAAGATATTAGATGTTCATACCCCATGTAGAACATGCACATCTTCTTGAGTTTCATTATCAGAAGGAAGAATGCATACATCATGGTTGTTTACCAAGTTCCCATTCTTTAATAATCTTCTTTTTTTAGTGGTGACGGGAAGAGGCTGGAATTATAAAACGAAATATTAGTTTGTAACAATAATGGTATATAGAATCGAAATGTTTACTATAATATACAAATGATACCATATCATCATCTGATATGTCGATGATTGATACATCTTTTGGGACAATAACGTGAGGCTTGGTTGAATTTTCACTGCCTTCTTCATTGGATGCGTTAGGTGAATTTGTATTGGACATTTTTTTAGAACCCGAATTTGGTTTATGATGATTGTGAATAAGTAACCTGTTTAAATAGAGTTTGATGAAGTATGAATTTTAGGAAAGGATATAATAAATAAAATATTTTGAAAATATATGTGATATGATTTGATATTGTTTTTAATTTAAATTTTGATATGCATTTTTTTAGGAAAGGATATAACAAATAAATTTTTTTGAAAATATATGTGATATGATTTGATATTGTTTTGAATTTCAATTTTGATAAGCATTTGTTTAGGAAAGGATAAAACAAATAATTTTTTTTTGAAAATATAAGGTATATGATTTGACAGCGTTTTGAAATTAATTTTTTATAAGCATTTTTTTAACATTCGGATATTTAAAATTATATTAATATGGTTTGCAAAGTATGTAAATGACAAAGTTTTTAAATTCTCAAGTTGGGGTCATTCAATATTCGGATTCTTTATCATTAAAGTTACTTTATATGTTTTAAGGAATGATGTATTGAATATTTACATAATATGATAAATATGTAGTCCGCCAAAGCTAAAATAAAACAATTGAACAATTTCATAGTGTAAAGGAATGTTGAGTTAATTAATGACTAATTAACTGGGTAGGAAAAAAATTATAGCAATAAATTTCAACAAATATAAAATTAACTTAAGATTCAATATATATATCATCTCCATGATATAAAATAAGTTTAAGTGCATACACATGCACAATTATTGAAAAGCAACACACATGAACATTCTGAAATGTGAAAACCACCAAATGAAAAACAATACCAAATTTTAAATTGTCAAAATACAATGAAGATGATATATGATGAATGCAGATCACTCCTCAGGCTCTAGTTTGACTTGAACCAAGTCATTCTTTCCCCTTTTGGATTCATGTTGTTGGGATTCTTGATTTGATGTGATAAAATAAATAAAAGAATGAAACAAGAAGGGCTAAAGATGACAAAGAGAGAAAGCTACAAAGAATAAAGATACAGGAAATATTCTATTATGAAGAAACGATTTTGATAATATTCTGTATTTAGTTTTATACTTATCTCTTTGTAAACCCTAATATCTCTCTATATAAAGAGACGTAGGGTATAGGTTTTCATATGTTTTTCACAATGTAGTCGACTAAAAGTGTGTGTGTGTGTTCTAGGTCGTGGTTCATTGTAAACGACTAGAACTAGTTAGTGTTGTTCGAATCCTCTAAGGTCTGAGGTGTCTTAGATCCTTGTTACAATAGGTAACACGTTGTTATTCTGATCAAATAATAATTGGAGGTGATGATGGTGAAAAACTTTGTGTCAATAACATATTGTTTTAATTATTCCGCTGCATATTGTCTATGTTATTGTTGAACCCTAGTGCTCTAAACGGTCCATGGAGTCTATCAAACTCCACAATTGGTATCAGAGCTTGGGGAGCTCGTTACCTAGGGATTCACAAGGTTTTTAGTCGAAGAATGATGCTGAAAATCGAATTTGGTTTCAATTTTCGTAACTTTCTGCAGGTCAGTTTTCAAACGGCGATATCTCCTTCATTAACCGTTGGATCGGGCTGAAAGTTTTACTGGAGCTTCTCTATATATCAAGGAAGATTTCCACCGGAGGGATCTTCAATCTGAGCTTTTATGTGGAAGTTCTGGTGTGTCGAAAACTGCTGCAGATAAAGGGTTTGTAATTCGATTTTTAGGGTTTTCTTTATATCAACTTCTTTGATTTCGGTTTCTATTGAATAAATTCATCATAGAAGTTGGTTATACGATGTTTGGTGTTTATAATTCTTGAAGGAAAGCAGTTATAGAGGTGTATGAGTGATTTTTGGTGATTTTAGGGTTTTCGCGACACTTTGAAGTGTTGTCTTTATACTTAAAAAAAAAAAAAAAAAAAAAAAAAAAGACAACTATGATTTTGTTTGTAAAAGTCGCGTTATTCACTAAACCCTAATCACTATTCGTAGTATGTTGTTCTTATAAAGTTTCTACAGCTAGCATTATTGGAAACTGCTGCTTGTTGTAAGATTCTGCTGATTATATTATACTGCTGCTACGTATATTTTTACTCTGCTGTTACTTCCTGCTGATGCGCTTAAAGGTTAAAATTTATTCTGCTGATAGCATGTTTGACTCTGCTGCTAGCATTAAATCATTCTGCTGCTACAAAGTTTACTCTACTGCTAGCTTTATGATTCTACTGCTGTTGTATTTTACTCTGCTGCTCGACACTGCTGCTTGGGAATTAATTCTGCTGCTGTGTTATTTATTCTACTGCTGTGTTTTGATGATTTAAGAGCAGTAAGGGGAAGTGCATATGTTTGGTTGGTTTACACACACAAAGGAAGATTTTGGTTATTTGTTCTTAAAGATTAAAGGCTCGTTCTTATTTAATTAATTGATTACGAAGAAGGTTAATTATCACTTAGTTGATGTTGTAGTTGAGTTTCACAGGTTTGTGTTCTTATCATATCTCAAAGTGGGTGTTACACTTTGAAGATAACTTGTCTGTTTTATACGGTGGTGACGAAGACTTGTCAAATCTAGTTTTCATAGGTCAAGGGGAGGATGGACGAAGACCTAGTTAACTATCACTTGAAGGAGTTACGTTATTGTGCTCAGTGTCTCATTGAAGATGAGGATTTTGTCAAGAGATTGCGGTCTACTTATATATTTGGTTTTGGGTATAAGTTCAGAGTCACATGGTTAGTACAAGACATAAGACACAAGTTTGGGTTATTCTACTTCTTCATCAAGTTCGTTATACTTAGTTTTCTTCATCAGTGATCATTACATAAGAGCCTACAAAATTGGAATTGAAGATTCAAGAGATGGTAAACATATTAGTTTCAGGGGAAGCTTATTGATTAAATGTTTAACTATCGATATGCACCACTCGAGGGGAAGTTTATATTGCTTACATTCCCTATTTGTTGATAACAAAAAGGGGAAGAGATTTTAGAGTGGCATGGCATGGATTAAGGGGAAGACATAATTGTTTCATTCAGGGAGATGCATACATCTCAACTTCTCTACTTCGTATAGGGAAGTTCGTACACGACTTTGTTTGTTTTGTCATCATCAAATAGGGGAAGATTGTTGGGATTCTTGATTTGATGTGACAAAATAAATAAAAGAATGAAACAAGAAGGGCTAAAGATGACAAAGAGAGAAAGCTACAAAGAATAAAGATACAGGAAATATTCTATTATGAAGAAACGATTTTGATAATATTCTGTATTTAGTTTTATACTTATCTCTTTGTAAACCCTAATATCTCTCTATATAAAGAGACGTAGGGTATAGGTTTTCATATGTCTTTCACAATGTAGTCGACTAAAAGTGTGTGTGTGTGTTCTAGGTCGTGGTTCATTGTAAACGACTAGAACTAGTTAGTGTTGTTCGAATCCTCTAAGGTCTGAGGTGTCTTAGATCCTTGTTACAATAGGTAACACGTTGTTATTCTGATCAAATAATAATTGGAGGTGATGATGGTGAAAAACTTTGTGTCAATAACATATTGTTTTAATTATTCCGCTGCATATTGTCTATGTTATTGTTGAACCCTAGTGCTCTAAACGGTCCATGGAGTCTATCAAACTCCATACATGTTCCTGATCTTCGTACTCGTCCAAATCAATGACCGTACGTTTCCCATTTCCACCATTTCCTGAAGAACCACCAGAACCTTCAATCCCTTTGCCATTGTTTGGAGTATCTTCAATATTAAAAGGGACATGCTTACCAACACCAAATTTGCTTGACATAGCAGTCGTGATTTCTGGAGTTTGACTCTCATCAGCAGAGTCCTGCAAGATTGCATATGTTATGAGTAATTGGTATATGAAATTGTGGAATAAAAACATATTTGCATCCTATAATGAATAATGTAGTAGATATAAATATAACCTTGATGAGGAATTCCTTTTCAAATATTTCAATCATTTTTTCTTCCCCAGACATCATCTTGACTTGGTACACGTGGTTGTTGTTGGTCATATTCCATGAAGTATATTCAAAGCGAAACAACATTTTCTTACCTACCATTACATTAAGCTCAGAAGGGAAATAGTCCTCATGTTGTGATCCGTATTGCTTGATCAAAGTGTGACATTGCACATCACACAATTTGTATACCATGTCATTAAACAACAACAATGAAGCTGAGCCAGAGTCATCAATCACACGGACAATGACTTTAAACCTATATAGCATATTTATAAACAACATTTTTTAGATTATTTGTCATAATAAAGTATATTTAAAAGGAAATTGTATCAAGAATTATAAAAGTATAAATTTCCGACATACTTCATTCCAACTGCAGTAATTGAATCTTTGCATTTCTTGCAAGACCACAGTTGTTGTTTCTTGGACTTAGAACTGCTTGATTAATTCTTCGAATTGTCAACTTCCTTGGCCGCACTCCCACACCTCTTGCAAGCCAGGTATGCCCATCCGTGGTCACGATGAATCTTGTGTATCTTAGCATACACAACCATGAAACATGGCTGACCAATAAAGTGATTTAAAGAACACAGTTAAAAAAATTATACAACATGATATTATTTTAATAATACATTATTTAGATATTGAATATACAAATAACTTACGTTCTCAGATTCACGGATACTTCCCACAGACTTTTTCACAGCTCGCTCAAAAAACTCTTCATGAGTCAAGATCTTTTTAGCCGGAGAAAACACGGTAATGGTATTATTTTTGGGATCATACCCATCAATGTCGGCATACCTATAACATTGTATAAGTGTAATCAACATTCATAAATGATAATAGATTCAAAAAAATACTAACATAACTATATAATGTATTAAACTTTGGTGATATTTTGTTATTTGAGCAAAAATTGTTTTGACACATATATGGGATATTACACTTTGGTAATAAAATGTAATAGTGCGGCATTATTAGTTCCATACCTCTGCTTAAAAGCCACAGTTTCAGGCAAATCCTCGTTGATGTAAATCTTTGTGGACCATAAAGCATTGGATACAGATGGTTTGTCTGCAGTATTTGTTGATATATTACATTTAGTTCATGAATATGTAAAAAAGAGTAAAATATAAAGAATACTAAACATACCATTGTAGTATGACACTTTAGCCAGTTGGAGAATCAACACAGCATGACCAACCTTGTCACTCATTTTAGCCAACTTAGAAAACTTGTCAGACCAAGCATCAAAGAAGCAACACTCCAACCTTACACCACTGTTAAAAACAACGCATTAGTTTCTTATGACATCAGTTTTGACCGTATGCTAAGGTTGGTTATAAAAAAACTTACTCGACATCTTCTAGTACAACAGTCCTCCTGATCTTATCAACACCAAATTTGTTGAAAGGTATGGGGTCTGATATGGACACGATTGTTCCAATAACATCTGTGTACAGTTTCAGTTGTTAATTATTAACTTAATCATTAAATCTATGTTGTTGAAAGTACAACTAAAGCATATATATATATATATATATATATATATATATATATATATATATATATATATATATATATATATATATATATATATATATATATATATATATATATGTATATATATATATATATATATATATATATATATATGTATTTATATATATATATATATATATATATATATATATGTATATATATATTAACAAATAATTACTTACCAATCAACTCATTCTCTTTGAAATGTCTGGTTGTCAAGTTCAGGAAAGGTTGAAACCTAAAGCCACGTGTGTTGGTGTCAAAGCTTGCAAGCCTGGTAACTGAGGTGTTTTTAAAAAGATTCATCTTGAATCGGTGATTAAGTAAGGGAAACCTCCCTCCATTCTCACCCACCCCAAAGTTACTTATTCGGTAACATGAACCCTCATCAATCAACAACTGAAACTTGTTTATATGATCCCTCTTCACAGTGGCTTGAATACGATTTCCCTACAACAAAAATTATTTTTTATAAAGATTTAAACCGATGATGTCTAAATGTTATTAAAAAAAAACATGTACAGTTTTCAAAACCTGAGTATCTTGGAACACAAAATCCAAACTCCACACATCCGAAGGGTTTCCAACAGGATGGGATACCCATTTACTAATGCAACGTGCAACCACTTTAAGATCATCCAACATAGGATCAACGTCACAAAGCATGATCCATACTGTTATCATTCAAAACAATATTTGAAAATAATGTGAGAAGTTGATATAAAACAAACAGAATACCTAAATATAAATTTGCATAAAATGAAATACCTATGAAATATTGTTCTAAAACCAAGTAGAAACAGGGAAAAATTGTATTGTGTTTGTGATGATCTCTGTATGTTTTATCCCTTATTTATAGTGAGTTGATTAGGTTAATCATGAATTTACAAATTTCAAATTCTATGTTGATAAGTAAGGAAATGATTAAAAATTTGAATTGATAAACCATAAAATAAGGGATTTTGTTATATGGGATTATACAAAACGTTATAATTAATTTATAACTTTCTAACATTAACAAATTGTTTTTAATTCGTTTTAAATATTTTCAAACTATCCATAATTATATGAAATTATAATAAATCCACCTCCAAAAATACCACACGCTTTTGACATTAATATTGATGAAGGTAATTACCTCCAAAAAAATACAAATGGCAATGAACCCAGAAAATTGAACACTTAATCATATATTACAAAAAAAATAAAAAAATTAAAAAACGAATAATTTACCTGTTTGATATTCGGCCATTGTTATTGAACAAAGATTACATTTTGTTGTATCCGAATACATAAGGACACAACAATTATATGGTTTCTTGTGGAACGAACATATGTAGTTGAATAAGAATAATAGGGTTTGTATCAGATTTACGATTTGAATGAACATTAACGCATGAATTTTGGATAAAAAATTATAGGGTTTATATGATTTGAGGGATTTATTGATTTTGGGTTAATTGTTGTCGATTAAACCATTCCTTGTGGTATATTTGTTCGTGAATCAATATGATGTTATGAATCATATTTGAGGTTTTTTTTTATTGGTTTGGGGTTAATTGATTGTTGGATACGGTTTGGGGATAATTGAATGTTTTGGGGTTTTTTTTTTCATCCGAATGTTTGTGTTTGATCTATAGGGTAGAGTGGTTGGTGTGTTTTTATGTTTGCATTAATTAAATAGCTCATATTGCATTTGGTCCATTGTATGAGGCTGAATATCCAGGTGTCATTATCCTGGAGTTTTGGGCAAAGCCTTCCTTAGGGAAAGCTTGTTTTATATAGTTGGGGATCACCAAACCTACGCCGACCACCAAACTAAACATATAAAAATAACCAAATTCTTTATTTAGATCAGTCGCTCAAGTTTTTTATATTTTTTAGACTAAAAAAGTGTACTTCTCAAAACAGACCGAATGACTTGCGAATTTTTTCACTTTTGATAGATAAGTGCCAAGTGACACCAAAAAGTTTGTGCCAATTCTTTTTTTTATTCCTCACGTGTAAGCTATTATGTCAGGTACTTTCGAGCGACCTAAGTAAGCGACTTTTGTGTACTTTAAGCGACCTTCTATTTTATTATTTTCTATAAAGAAAAAAAAAAGTTAACTACATTTTTGGTCCTTTGTGGTTTACAGGGTATTTCAGTTTCAGTCCAATAGTTTAAAAAGTCAAAAATCCACTCCCCATATATTGTACTACTTTGGATCTTATTTACCACCTGGTGGTAAATATCACAAAACGCAAACATTTATAAACACAAAAAACACATTTATACACACACATCGCAAACCCACTTCATATTCTTTCTTTATTTTTCACCACACGATTTCTCAAGTTTTACAACTATCCACAGCCATCCAACCCTTGCCACCCACTGTCTGCCACCTACCGCTTGCCACTACTACAAATCTTTTCTCTCTTTCTCACTCAACATCATCCCCACCTCAAATAACTTCACCCATCATCTCCAAAACATCACCATCACATCACAACAACCACCGCCGCTTCACCAACAACACCTCCATATCTACGAGACAACAAATCACCACCATCTCTCAGCCGCCACCTTTTTTTCCTTTATTCATTTGATTTTTAGATCGACTAAACCGATGGGCGACGACTACCACCTTTCGCAACCACTACCCCACCTAATACCATCACCACCTCTATCCCCATTTACACTAAGTACCACCAGATTTGTTGTGTTTGACTTCATATCTAGTGCTTCAGATTTGTTGTTGGGATGTCGGAGTTTACATTCAAGATCCATCAAGCCCATACAACCACCAACCACCAATTTCAAATTCTGACTCGCGTTTTGTGTCAATTACTTTTTGAATTTTCCTTGTATCTCTCAAGCTCAGTGGTCAATTTCTCATTCGCGGCCTTAACTTCGCGATTGACCTTTTTAACTTTCACAATTTCGATGCTACAATTATTCAATAATGATTCAAAGAGAACACGAGTTTCCTCATCATTAGCACTATTTTGTGCAACCTGAACTCCATTAGGATCCATATTCGGAGTTTCATAGTTAACATTGCTATTAACTTGCTCCCCCACATATGTATCATAATTAGGTTCAGGAGGCACATAATGTGGTTTCTCATGAGCAAACGGATTAGCATTATTACCATAATTTGGTACCTCATGGAGTGGTTCTGAGTCATAAGTAGGAGGAAGATCAGAATCACTGCTTGATGTTGTTGCTTGCTGATTTGCCATAAAGTTGTAGTTTTCATTAAGATCTGCTGAATTCTCTTTAACTCTTGTTGTAGCTATGAAGTCGTTTTCCTCAGCAGTCAACGGTATTCCCGATTCTTCTTTATTGGCTAGCATCAATATGTACTAGATCATTTCTACTTTTGTCATTGATTTGACATTGTAATTTTTACCAATATCATTGCTGTGAATTTCAGATGTAGGTTTTTGAATCGAAGTCATAAAAAAATCATTCTCATTTTGATTAACCACATTCTGATTCACAATCTGATCTATTTGATTTCCAACATACTGCCCTGCATATTGTACATTCCCCATCTGTATACTCTTAGCATATCCTTGTTGATTCCTAATAACTTGTTCATTTGCCAGTTTATCTCGATTCCAAGTAAAGTCTGTTGGAAACATTTCTGCTAGAACCCCAAGTGCTTGTTGTTTATTTCTCAACATTGCTTCATCAAACCTAGCCTTGTAGGCAAGGCGCTCTTCCAACTGTTTCTATTTCACGTTCTCAGAATATGGAGAAAAGATTGGTTTTGGAAGTTCCGTATCAGTTGGTGCAAAGAGATCGTACTTAGGTTCAACAGTCTCAGCTTGTGTCGCATTCGTAGTAAACTTCACTTTTGGTGTATCGGTGTTATAGGAAGGTTCAACATTTTCAGGTTCATCTGACTTAGGTTCACATGATTCTTCAACATTTTGTGTCTTTTCTGTCAATGGTGGTCGCTTCATATGCTCAGCGAATGTAATTGGAAAGCTTAGGTCAAGATATCTTACGTAATCTGGTCGCTTTATATACTTTTCTAAAAAATTATAACTTTTCGGAAAAATTAACTTTTCAAAATATTTCTGGACTTTTCAAAAAATTTCTGAACTATTTGAAAAATTTCTGAACTTTTCGAAAAATTGTAACTTTTCGAAAAATTTCAAAATTACCAACTTTCTAAATCGTACAAAATGAAAGTTTTTCCATGAGTCAAAGTGTTTTTCTCACTTATACAAGCAAGGGAAACACCGAGTAATTCACGAAATCTGAAGTAGAGGTCTGAGGAAACTTCTCGAAAATTGGTCACAAAGTATTTCGAAAATTTAGGGTCTTGGGAACAATTTCGAAAAATAAGGGTTTTACAATTTCGAAATTTTTCCAGAATTTTGAAAACGATTAAAGCACACCAAAAGTTGATTTTGAATCCAAGATTTTTGTACTTCTAGTCTTAAAAACACCAAAACTTAAAGAAAGTTGCAAACTTGATGATTTTTAAGAAAATTTTAACGATTTAGAAACTTTGCCAAAGAACAAACTACGAATTTAAAAACTTAAATTTTTCAAAAAGATTGAAACATTCTTGTTAAACAAGGTTATAACACCTATTTGTAATAAAAAGAAAGTGCTAAAACCTAAGAAAAACAAGAAAAGTAAGGATCTTTTTTGCAACAATTCGATTAGAAAGTGTATAAAAAGCTTCGAACCAAACACAAAACATTCCTAGATCATTGTTAGGCGATTGATACCACTTGTAGGACCGTAAATATAGCAACTTTATCACACATTATGAGCACAATATGAAGTAAAGATGGTGACTTGAATGATATATGCATGTCGTGTATATATAGATAAAAGAGATGGAAAGGAAGCTTATATTAATGAGAGAAACACACAAACAATACACACTCAAGCACACCCCTTAAATGAGCTTTGAGGTGTTTATATAGTTGGTTACATAATGCCCTAAAAGGCTTTCCATGGGCTTGATGATAGATTGAGCTTTTTACATAAATATCTTCTTAACATAAATGGACTATCTTAATATAAATATTAACCTATTAGCTTAGCCCAATCCATGAGCCCTTTGACTATTCTATTGTATTTTATGACACATTACAAAGTTACACGTATGAGAATGACCATCACTTTTCTATACATATTTTTAATGCTAACATGTTGAATGACTTGACAATTAATGATCTCAAGGAGCTTTACAAGTTAATGATGATCAAGCATGGAAATATCAGACCAGAAGAAGAATTTGAAAGAGTTCTTTGGGGAGACTTGAAGACCATGTTTGATCCACCATCAAAGACTGATGAAGTTTGGAAGTTGCCTTACCAACAAGAAGTGCTCAAGTGGAGATACTTTCATAGTTGTGCAGTTCACTGCTTGACCTTGCAGAGTGCTCACATCTATATGTTGACAAAGGTTGAATATCCTCGACACCCCAGGGTATACAAGAAAATGCTTGAAAAGAAACTCCAGAGAGAGCGATGAGGTATGTTATCAACTCTTGCAATTAATTAAAAGACAATCTCAGAAGGAAGCTACTTGGGGTGTTTGAAAGAATTTTCTAAGCTAAGGGGTAAAGATAAATGGAGGTTGAGATGGGTTTACTTGGTGAAGGTGCTTTGCACTAACACAACAAATTGTTATCAGTCCACCATGTCTAATCAACATAAGGACTGGCTAATCCAAGAGCAAACAGCTCTAGGTAAAGATATCTCAAATCCATTTATGGCTGACAATTTTCCAAAAATTGTGTGGTAATCAACTCACCATATATGTGATAGTGAAGAGTTGGCTAGCCTACAAGATTATGGCTTGTGGTAAAGGCTGTGGAAATCCATAACCAGTAATCAATTCACCAGGGTGATGATCGAATTCTATCAAAGAATTGGCTAGTCCAAATGCAAACGGATTTTGGTAAAGACAAGTCAAATCCATTGATAGCTGATGATTTGCTAAAAATCATATGGTTATCAGTGTACCATGGTTCTTTAACTAAAGCATTGGCTACTCCAGAGTTAATGGCTAACTGGTAAAGAGACATCAAATCCATTAAATTTTCAATGATTCACCTCTCACAGGAGTTTACACACCTGGAAGTGATGAGAATAGTATGAAACTTTAAGAATTGATGTACAACAGGTCAATGTTGCTAAAAAGATCAGATGGTATGAAGATTGCTGATAACAGATGCTGCAAAGATCAAATAATGAAGTCTAAAGAGTTGCAGTACAAGCATAATTCCAAGAAGAATCCTTAGGAAGCTCATAAAGAAAGAAACTTGAAGTTCATGAAGTATGAAGATCAAGTTAGGGGAGGATTGTTGGGAATTATTAGTTGGAACAGACTAAAGTTTGCTAATGTAATAGTTAAGTCTGTTAGTTGTAGTTAATACTGCCAGTACAAAGTTAAGTCTGGCAGACTTAGTGAAGTCTGTTAGTGTTTTTCTTAGTTAAGTCTGTTTATGTTTAAATAGAATCGATATCTTAGGAGATATATTAGGGAAGGATATGTACGTATATTAGATATCTTAGGAGAATATACGTTTATCCTTTCACACGTTTTGTAGCATTAGGGTTTCCTTAGTGTATAAAAGGAACCCTACGACATTGTATAATATGCCAATTCCAAGATTAATAGAAGTTATTATTAGTTAATCTTTGTGTGTTCTTCATGTCCATTGTTTGTTAAGATTCCGCATTAACAATCAATTATAAGAGTTTCTCATATAGTTAATTTGGTTTTATCCAAGTAAACTATAATCTAACAAAGGCTACTTAGATCCATATCTTTGGACCTACATTTTAGTTGATTCGTTGTTGTCATCCAACACCCCTACATGTGCATCATTACGAGTCATATTGTTTCTCTTTAATTTTTTAGTTGAAGGGGAGTACCATATCTATGTTGGAAGACAAGTTGGAAGGAGTATTTACTTCAATATACTAATTGGTAGGAGAATTTACTCATGGCACCTTTTGTGTAGGCAAATATAGTATCAGTCTACTTTGAAATACACTCGTTTGACTTTCATTGTGTGAGGTAGGTAAAGGAGTATTAACTTCTCACAAGTTCATACAAACCTACCCATCTCAATGGAGCAAAATCAAATAATCCATTACAGTGCATTTTGAACACAACTTCATCCTCATAACCCATTAAACCCGCCACCATTTAAATTCAAACATTAAGAGTCAAACGTTTGAGTGTGCAAATCAATATCATTTTAAACAAAGTTCATATTATAAAGGGATGTGATTTGCACACTCAATTTTGTGATTGAGACACTCAACTGTACAGATAGTTAAAACACATTGTGAACCTTGTACAAGTATCTAATGCAAATAGTGGAGTATCCCAATCAAAAGTTTGATTGTGCAAATCAATTCTTTATTATAAAGTATAGGGAGTATAAGTGTAAGGGGTTATTATTATTATTTTTTTTTCTAAAATTATTTAAAAAAATGGAAACTCGAGCTCTCTTATTTGACAAATTTGACTCAAATATTTTTATGTGTTTTTTCCCAACCAAATTTATTAAAGTTTGACCAAAATCAATCAATTTTGACTTTTTATTAACCAATCACGTCGTTTGATTTTGCCTACGTGGCAAAAATGAAAACGCGAGCTCTCCTATTAGTCTATTTTTTTTCAATATAAAGAGTTTTTAAAAATCACTCCAAATAATGTAATTCTTTTAACGCCGTTGACCACAACCGAAGTAGAACATCTTCATATTTTCCTACGGAGTATTTCATTTTCTATCAATTCAATGTACGTGCTACATATATAGTTACTCTAATCGAACACAAATTTACAATTGATCAAAATCACTATATATAAAGCTTGTGGTAACATTGATCAATCATCAACCAATCTAACATCTTATAAGTTTAACCATCGAATTAATCTATATTTGATAACAAACAGCTATGTGCTCCATGGTTCATCAAGATTTTAAATCAAATATTCCAGTCCCCCATGGGGGCAAGAGGTGATATTCGGAGTTGTTGCTACCAATGTGTGGCTGATGAAATAGAGCACATGGGTATTCGTTTGAATCATTCATTACCTTTGTGAAAGTGACCTTTAACATCATGTTTTTACTCTCCTTTTCTTTAGTTTGTCTACTTAAAGGTGCCGCTTTCCAGCCTTTGAGGTTTAATCGAATTAATGCCTTGTATAACTCTCCAGGTTAACGTCGGTAATCCTTCGCGTCATCGGCAGCCAACCAATTATCTCACTCAAATTGTTTATTTCATGTTTCTTTTCTTGTTTTCTATTATATTGCTCTCATTATAATAAACCAGTAGTGTCTATACATGCTGGAGGGATCGTGTATAAATGTCACATACATATAAAGGCATAATTCCATATATACCAAAAAAAAAACTTCATAATTCTATATTTACCCAAACGACAAGTTTTCAATGCATGAATACAATGCTTTTATAAAGCATGTGTTAGGGAAATATGGAATTATAAAGTTTGTTTTGGGTATATATGGAACTAGCCTATAAACCCGTGATAAATCACGGGCGACTTATAAAAAGTTAAAAAAATATAACCTTAAAAGTAAAAAATGAAGAAAACCAACTAATATTAACTCTCAAACAGTATTGTTCATTTTCATAATAAAAAGACAAATAAAGATTATTTATTTGGAAATTGCTGCATATCATCACTCCTCTTCCTTTTCTTTTTTGGATATCATCACTCCTCTTCCTTTTCCTTCTTTGGAGTAAGCAACTGTTTCTTGTTAGAAGAGAAGACAGGATCATTCTCGACATCAATCACGTATCGCTATTTTGATTTTCCAGGGCGGGCTTGTGGTTGTACTCTTTTCATCTTCACGTGATGCGATATTATCCCCGGTAACAAATAAGACATACTGTTATTAAATAAAAATATTTAGTTAGTACCAATCTATAAACAAATGATTTGACGTGGAATAGCGTTGATCATGTATGATATACGTACAGTGGCTTGTTTGCTTCCTGAAGGAGGGGACATGAATGAGCTCAAAGGTTGTAACATCAATTCAAGAGCAGTAGCTTAATAGTTGGATTGTATTTCCTGTTTATACAAAAGTTTTTTGGTAAATAAAATATTGGACGCTTCATGAATAAAGCCATGTAAAAAACGTTACCTGATCATCGTATTGGTTCTTATTCAGCTCCTTTAGTATATCATTATCATTAGTCAACTGATGCTTGTTGTTGTCAATGTTGAATTCTTTGATATCAACTTTGAAAGCATAAGTATTTTCAAGGAGTTTGTTAAAGTCCTTGGGAGAATGTCCGTGTTGGAATCTTGTGGCAATTCAGAGGTTGTGAAATAAATATATCAACCAAAATATATATAACTTAGAAAAAAAGAAATTCAACACTTTGGTTTTTATGTCATACCTTCCCCACTTCAATAGTTCAGTTGCACTCTTGTTGAGTATCGGGTGAGCTTGTCTGTCAAACAAAGTGAGTGAAACTGATCCAGTTGAGTCCATCATTCGCAATGGAATTTTGTACCTTCCATGAAATGTTAAACGTATAAGTAAGGTTGTTAATATGTATGTGTAATTTAACTATAGTTAACTTATATTCAACGTCAGTATCTTGACCACACTCGTTGTTGGTACACTTGAATGCATACCTCTTTTTAACAACCATGACATACTCATCTTTTTTAGGCACTCTGTTTATTTAGCAGAATGGTTATGTTTTACACATGCAAGATACCACCAATCAGTTTCACGCTCAACCTTCTTAAACAGTTGCTACGACAAGTCGACAATACATGACATAACCTGGAAGCACATAAATGATTTTTACCCACTGATAAATAAAACAAAGTCATACTTGCCCCAAGATTCCAACAATGTAACTTCTATGTTATCTGACATCAACTACTCATACATGAAAACAAAATATTGCAAGTCTCCTTATTTGCACATTTAAGGCATTTCACTAATAGAAATTGAAACATGTAGAATCACTTTCAAGTTAAGAAATATAGTTCGTAATAGCCTTCAAGTAAAAATGGAACAAACATGAACATTTTTTAAGGAACAATCATGAAACAAAGATCATTAAGCTATGAACTAAATCTAAAACACGCAATATCTATGGTTAACTAAAAATTATATGTCTAAGTGCAACATGTTTAGTACACTTCTTGAAAAGGATATAAACAAAAAGATTTCTTATATACTATAACATACTTGGATAAGAACTAATGATAAAAGAAGTCATACCATTGTGCGAGGATCATGAACCTACAAAATAGATGAGAACATGTTGTTGTAGACAAGTGAGATTAAAATCTTTAGTGCTAAAATCTTTACAACAACATTAGTGGAGCACACACGACATGTGCATGGTTTTCATATGTTCAGTAAAACTATGAAAGGGTAAAGTTATTAAAAGCTATATGTCGAAGATTTCGTTTAGGGGTAGTAAATTGCTCAAAACATACTTTGGGTTAGAATATGTGTTTTCGGTTACTTGCCCCTCATTTGACCTGTTTCACTTTTAATTACCACTTGCACACAAAACCCAATGAAACATTAATTAGTCAAAATTGTAATTGTAAAATAGAAATATTTTATATAAATTACTTGGAACAAATGGTACTGACCTGTACAACATTCTTTACATGTATCAAATTCTACTAATGATTGCAAAAGAGAATAACATAGATACACCACAACCTACAAAATGCATTTTACCTTGTATCAATAACATGAAAGTGCATTGCCGTGAAAAAGAAAAACAAAATAACATGCTCTACACCAATTTAAGAGAGAACAAAAGTTTGTCGAAACCTTGATTTCTTTGGTTCTATCTATACACACATAAATCATTGAAACATGTTATTCTGTTTGCAAAGTATTTAAACATCAAGTAAACAATTAAATCCAAGTAACAACCTCCAATATCAAAGTTTCATTAACATAAGTGATTATTCATATATGTTAACTAAAACTCTTTTAAGACATTTCATCAAACACTTTTCATACACTTCTTAAATAACTTGACTTACATCCCATAGAAGAATTCAAATTATCATTGCCAACATCATATTCATTACAAATAAAACATATGAATCTACAACCTAAAAAAATTAAAAAAAAATTGTTTCCAATGGATTTTTAAACACACTTAATTTCCATAAGCGTATAATCATTACCTTGATACATGTGAACCTCAATTCGTATGATACCAAAAAAACCTCAATTCGTTTATCAATTTAAAAGTCAATCAATTCGTTTGTCAATTAATCCCCCAAAAAATGTTCAATTCGCTTGTGAATTATAACCTCAATCAATTGTAAAATCTGAATAATGAATAATAAAGACAAAAATAAATATTGAATTATACCTTGTAGCGATTAGAGATTAGGAAATAAAGATTGAATTATAGATGGTAAGGGGTTGCTTGATTTTCGGTTGCCATTGAAGGCGAGTTTGGGAAAGTTAAAGGCGGAATAAAGGTTGGAAGTGAAACAGAAATACAGAATGTATAGAAATAAATGTAATATATGACCTGGCATTTGTGACGTGGCTTTTAGTGCCAGCGTGGCTTTAATGATGTGGACAAACTTTCAAAAAAAGCTTCTTTTATCATATATATAGATTTGGTTCGCTAAGGCAACTTATGTATAAGCTTAAAAGTTAACACTACAACAAATAGGACGACGGGCGAGGAGACTTTTGGCGGGGACGCCCTTGTCCCCGCCGAAAGTCGCTAAACGACAAAAAATATGTTGAGCTGGCACACGATCTCGCTGACAGTTTACTACATTTTCAACGATTACTTTTGGCGGAGACATGTCCCCGCCAAAAGTATTTTTGGAATTTTGCAACTTTTGACCAAAATAGTTGCGCTTAATTGTTCCCGCGTATTATTCCCGCCTATACTTTTGGCGGGGACATGTCCCCGCCGAAAACTCTTACCGGGGTAGAACACAAACTTTTGGCGGGGACATGTCCCCACTAAAAGTTTGGGTGCCAAATTTCCCCCAAAACTGCAAGTTTTTTCCCCAAACTTTTAATATATATTATAACATACACATAACACATATTAACTATCATAAATTCGGCAAAAAATACAAAACACACATAACACTGGATGGTTGAACGCCGGAACAGGAGTGGGCAAAGGCTTTATCACACGAGCTCCTGTATAATGAAATTATAAATCATTGGGGCTGGGAAATTTTTGATGAATACGAACTGTGCACCGTGGCAGAGAGACCGGATTCTGGTATGGTTAAGGAAAAAACCGTACTATAGAGAGCATTTGGAAGAGCTAGATGCTGCTAAAGCTCAAGCTGCTGCTGTTGAAGCTCAAGCTGCTGCTGCTATTAAAGCCGAAAGCAGAATAACATATATGGAAAATAAAATAACAGATCTGGAAGCTACGTTTGCACATCTCAAGGAAATGAGAGCAAGGAAAGGAAAAGATGGTGTGAGTTCAAGCAAAGCGGGAAGTAGCCGCAAAAAGAAATAAACGGGTTGTTGTATCGTTTGATCTGTTTCGTTTGGTTGTCGCGTTGTTTAGTTTGAGTTGTTTCGTTTGGTTGTCGAGTTGTCTAGTTTGAGTTGTTTCGTTTGGTTGTCGAGTTGTTATGTTTGAGTCTGTATGAAATGTATGTGGTTGAGAACTCTTGCGTGTTTTAAATAAACGATTTGCCTTCGTGTTTGTTAATTGTGATATTGTAGGATCGTGGTTTTATGTTGATATTGCGATTCGGGATGTCGGGGATGGTGGAAGAATACAATAACATTTTATTAAACAACAACAACATTTTATTAAACAACAACAACAACAACAACAACAAACAACAACAACAACAACAACAATAACAACAATAACACAACAACAACAACAATAACACAACAAACAACAATAACAGCAACAACAACAACAACAACAACAACAACACAACATACGAAGATTTCCCATACCACCTAACATCTCATTATAAAGCTCGTGAAACAAGGCAGCTGAATCAATTGTGTGGTTGTTGGGATGCTGAAACAATTCTAGCATTTTATTGAGTACCATTATCTGGTGATTCAATTTGATGCACTTTGAGCACTCTGTATTTTCAGGACTCGATGTTGAAGGTCCTGCAGTGTAACGAGTTGAAGGTATGGATGGTCCTGCGGAATGAGTTGGAGGTGTGATAACACGTAAATTATGCATGTTTTTAGGTGTGTTTTATGCATCATATTTGGCCATATTTGTACGTATTTGTTACTTAATCATGGAAAAGTGTTTGTACAAGCAAATGTAGCCAAAAACAGGAAAAATTGATGAAAAGATTAAGAAATGAAGTGAAGGTGCACAATTAGAGATTTTCGAGAAGGAAACGAGTGAAGAATCACACAAGGACTCAAGGATTTGATAGATTCAAGATTTCTACATTCATATGTCAAGATAATATTAAGTTCTATGAAAGGAATTAGCACCAAAGTGGAAGAGAATGCATGCGACGAAGGAAATAAAGAAAAAAAATCAAGAAATGGTTACAAGTCAAAACCAACTGATCGGTTACAGCCCGTAACTGATCCGGTTGGAATTAACCTGAAGAACCAACCGATCGGTTGGACGCAATACCGATTAGTTGGATGGTGACTGTTTTTACAAGAATGCATTTAATGGCGTTTTTACTCCTCATTATCATGGACGGCTGATCATTTCTCACTAATAACTTCTTGGGGAACATTTTTACTTGAGAATTAAGTGATTGGAGGCTATTTAATCACATCTAGGCTTGCAACAAAAGTGTACCAAAAAATCCTAAGTAATAACTTACACCAAGTTATTACTATCTTAAATATTTCTCACCCAAAAGGTTGCTACAGCAGTTAAAACGTCCAGGAAAACTTTGAGTTAAAGTCTCAATAATTTGGTTGAGTGTGTGGAGTTGTTTATTGTTTTTGGTAGTCGGTTGGAGGCGTGTGGTTGCTATAGTTCCACGGGTTTAGTTCTTGTAATTCTCAAGCTAGGTACACCTTGTTACTTACAATGAATTCTTGTTACTTTGAATATAATAAATGTTTTGTTTACTACTTGTGTTTTAATATAATTGATATGGAGTGATTTGATATATACTTGTGTGAATGATTTAGTTAGTCATGGAGTATTTTTTACTTTAAAAAGGTGATACATGAAAACTCTTCTTAATTTATGAGTTTGTTGGGATAATATCTAATCTTGCTTAATTTTTTTGATAAAAACATCTTTGGGGAATATTGGCCGAAAGGGTTTTCTAAATGTTTTTATTCCAAAAAGTTAGTGCACGAATTAGTATGGGATATGGTGTGTGACGAGCATCATGTTTAAGTTTATTAGGTAAAACAATACTAATCATAAAACTAATTAAAACTAATTTTTTGTAATTTTTATTTTGAGTTGTTTTTGTGTTTTTATAGCTTTGGTTTGTTAATTTATTAGGTATTGTTTCATTTTAAGTTTATTTTTGATTATGACTAACCCCAATGCTAATGATTTGGTTGTTTTGTTGATGGTTATGTTATAGTTAGTAATTTGCTTTAGTGAAATGGAGAGTTTAAGTCAAATTTCGGAGTACTTAAGGAACTTGGAGGATATGTTCAAAGATTCGGGCGATTCTTTGGAGAAATTGGAAAGCATGTTGGAGAAAGCGAAAACTGATTTGGAAAATGGAGAAATAGTTGGGGAGAACGATGTTTGTTTGCCTAAGGAACCTAAGAAAAGGGTGGTTGTTTTCAAAAGAGCTCCTTCTAAGAAGTATGATGCCCACACATGAGGTATTCTACACCTTGTGCGGTGGAGGGGATCAAGGCTTGGGATGCGGAACTTAATATGGAGTATGGGGACAACTATATAACGGAGAATGTTTTAGACAAGCTTTCGTCTTGACTATGAGGATTATGGTAGGAAGAAGGTTAAGGATGTGAAAGTGAACATTCATGGACACATTTTTTAGGTTAACTTTGTTGTTCTTGATTATTGCAATTCTGATGAACCGAAGGTTGTTTTTGGTAGGGAATTTCTTGTGACTAGCAAGTGCACGGTGGAATTTGCACTTAGTGAGTTAAGGATCAATATAACTGATTTGGAGGAAGAAAAAGAAGTGGATGTTATGATAGCGGAGTTATGTGAAGGTATGGAAAAGAAAAAGGAAGGAAAGGAAGAGGTTTGTAAGATGGGAAAAGCGAACAGGAAGAAAGCAACACTAAACAAACTTACCCTACCCTCCAACCCAAAAGTAACTAATTCCACATCATCATCATCATCACTACCTAGTACACCACCAAATTCACCAAAAGTTACCCAACCTTTAACTAATGAACAAAAAGAAGCGATATTGGAGAATTTAGAAGAAAAGATCCATGAACTCATGGAGAAGAAACCGGTCATTGAGGTTTCGAATGATTACATGACCTATCAGAAGAAGTTGGATTCGGTCATGATGGCAAGGTCAAGATTGGAAGATACAACATTTGATGAAGTTGAAAGAGATAGGATAATAGAAAATGAGCTTCCTAAGAAGATGAGTGACCCGGGAAACTTTGTCTTACCAATTAAAGTGAACGGGACTACTCCAATGTACGCGTTGGCCGACACGGGGTCAAGTGTTAGTGTGATGCCTTATCCATTGTACCAAAGGTTAGGACTGATGTGTGTGTAAATACTCATCATTTTTATCGTATCTGAACTGCCAAACCATCCAAAAACACTCAGAAACGCATCAAAATACATAAATTATCCCAAAAGTGTGTTTTATATGTTTTAGATGCAAAATGTTTAAAAACAAATGAAAAACAAACAAAGTTTGCACAATTGGCAGTTTCAGTCCCTCAAGTTTCAAAAATTGACAAAACTAGTCCCTGGAAGTTTGAAATAAAAGAAAAGTCAACCCAAGGTTTTCTAAAGTCAAAAATTATCAAAAACGATCCTTGGGTGAAAAGTTTGAGAAAATTACACGTTTGGTCCCTGCAGTTTGAAAAATGACAAAATTGGTCCTCGGGGTTTCAAATTTTGGAAAATTGAAATTATGGCCTTTGGTTATTTGAAGTTGGCAAGTTTTACCCTTGTGATGTATTTTAGAAACATGTCAAATCAGGCCCTCCAACTTTCAAGAAGTACAAAATTGGTCCTTGTGTTATTATGCCTTACAAACCAAACGGATCCTTAATAATACTACTTCCCCCCAATCCAAAATAAAACCCAAAACCTCCCAAAGCCCATTCCACTCAAATCCTTGGCCCAAACCACAACCTAGCCCACCCATCCCACATTTTTAATATAACCGGTCAAACACCCCAACCTTTGACCGATTTTGACTCCACCTCACCCCCTACCTCCCTAGGCCTGCAACCCCAACACCATAATCACAAACCCAACCCCCCTCCTCTGCAACACACAAACCCTCCCCCTTGGCTAATCCTCCAAACACTCCAGTCCAATTTACCCTCCCTGGCATCAATAATATAAAGAAACAGACAAAGATAGTTTTGGCGCCAAGAAATTTAAACGGCCAAGATCAAACCTGATAATCCTATGGTCAAGAAGCATGGTGGGAAAAGACAAGTGAATGCCCAAAACCCTAATTGGAGTGCTATAAAAGAGGAAGGAAGCAGTGGAGCAGTTTGGTTAGAATTTTAGTATAATTTAGCTATTTTCAAGCATTGTAATTTCTATTTTAAATCAAGTCTCAGTTGTAATATTACTCTTTCATTATTAATATAAGTGTTGTTTCAAAAATTCAAGTGTTTAGTTTAAATTTCAGTTTACTAAGAAAATACAAAAAAATAAGATATAAATAAAAAATAAAAAATAAAAATTGCAAGAAGCAGAGAAGAAAAGGATGGATGGACTGGCTTAGAACCCCATGGGGGGTGTTAGGAGTGTGTTGTGACTGATTGTGGTACCACTGATTAAGCAAAGGACCCTTGTAAGCTTAATTTCATTTCATTTTTAGTTTTAGTCAATTGTTCATTAGCTTATTGGTTTATTGAGGGTGTTTATTGCTTGTCTCTTGCTGTTTACTTAGTTTTATTATTTATGCTCCAATTGTAGTATAGATAATACTTGTGTTAGTTTTTGAATTGATATAACTACACTAGTTTATATGTGCTTACCAGGTTAATTAGATTGCTTTGTGGATTAGGCCTGAATATCTGCTCCTTTTTCAGTTTGTTTCATCATAATATAAGCTTATTGTGTGATATTGTGGATTAAGAATAGCTGTAGCTTCAAAAATACCACATAACTGTTTCATTAAAGGGCGTTTGGTTTAAACTGTTTCAAGGTACTTCAAGGTTTCTTTGTTGTTGATGTCTGTTTTAACAACTCACATCAGGGTACTAAAACTCATATTAGTCATAAAAACCAAGCTCCAACTGGTAAAAAGTCAAAAATCCACTAGCATCTCATTTGTACATGCTCTTCATGTTAACTGCCATCATGATCTTGCTTGATCTGTTCATTTTGTGTTTGTAGATTGTTTTTGTGTGTTTAAACAAGTTTAAATAACACATAGGATTAAATTCAATCAGCAGAAGTTGGTATTAGTCAACCTAGGTCTATCATTAAAAAGTCAAAACTTGCATAACTGCATAGTTGAGACAGATTTCAAAACAAATTGTAGGACTTAATTGTGGATGGAATGAGGTAACTTTTGTTAATTTGAGCCACCTGCCAGCTTGTTTATCATAAGCAAAAAGAAAATTGCAATTTGAAGTTTGTTTGGTCACTTAGATTTGACCCTTAAATGCCCTGTTTTGAGATAACATGCCCTGCACCAGGGGGTTTTGGTTTTTGAGCCTGTTTTCACAAGCCCTTACAGTACTCATTCATGAGCTTTAGTCTTAGCTCATTGTGGTTTTGAGAAGCCCTTCTGGCAAGCTTGTTACATACATGCTTATTGGTCTATATCAAGCTTATTTGCTGAGTGAATTTGACTCATGAAATCCTTGCCATCTGAATACTTACATTGAGTCATCAGTGTAAGTACTCAAGTTCATAAGCCTATCAAAAGCTCAGCAGTGAGCTTAAGCTTGTGATAATTGGTTTTTTCTAAAGCTAATCCACCATACTCTAGGTTTCAAAGCTCTTATTTTAATTTCAAGTTTATTCAATAAGCCTGCTTATAGCTGTTAGTTGTCCCATTTGTCTGCATACATTGAGCATTCAGCTTACTTGTGATTTTTTTCAAAAGCTTGAAATAAATTCATTTGTGAGTCTCTTAGTGTAAGTTTTGGACTTTTGGAAAGCCTACCACCCCAGCTTGCTACTCCAAGGCTTGATCAGCATTTGTCAGCTTATTATATAAGCTGAATTTGTCTTCAAAGTGGCCTGCAGGCCTGTTTGGGTCTGTCTACATTTTGGATGCGCTTATTGGGTTGTCTAGCTTATTCAGTTAATTTTACTTGTTAGTTTAGCTTTTTCCATGCACACATAAGTCATTTGTAGCTTAATCTTTGGCCTGTGCACCCTGTACAACTTATTTTAAGCTTATAAGCCATTTTCAAGTCATTAAGCTCACTAATTTGCTTATTCACTTGTGCACTGCTTATTTCTGAGACTTAGCAAAAGTGCCTTTACAAAAGTTGCATATTATTAGTTGTAAAACAGTTGTATAAAAGAAAATTTGGAAAAAGACAAAAATAAATAAAGTGATAGCTTCTATTTAAGCCATTTGCCTTATTTTTCTGCTTATTTATAAGCATTTCTCATTTTTAATTTTTTCTTAGGCTTCTTATAACTAAAAATAATTTTAGGAATTTTTTCAGATTTTTCCTTGTTCATTTAGTATTTTTTATAATTAATTTTAGTTTAAATTAATTAATTAATTAGTTTTAATTAATATTAAATAATTAAAAAGTAGAAAAACTAGGTTTTCTGTTTTAAAATTAGCTTTATAATATTTTAGATTTTTCTAAATTTAATTTTCATTTTTCTAGGTAATTTTCATAATTAATTAATAATTAGTGTAATTTAGTTAATTAAAAAGTAATTAGAAATTAGTAATTAATTAAATAGTGTAAAAATTATTTTTCTTTTTCTAAAAATTTTCTTATATCATTAGGATTGTAAAAATATAATTTTCATGTTCGTAGGACTTTATTTGCTTACGTTTCACTTGTTATTTTGCGCGTTCGCGTTATTTTTAACTCAAACGCGCGTTTTTAGGTTTACTCACGTTTCTAGGTTATCTGATCATCAGTAATTGTTCCATTGGTGTTTCTAAACCATTTTCAATCATAATCTCATAGTATAATCACTCAAATCAAATTCCTGATCCTCCTGTTAAATCACCCGATCACTTTAAACGTTTTTTTAATACAATTGCTTACCTCGCTGGGACATAACGACCCGGGAATACACTGTACTCCTTGGTTAGTTGGTTTTAGACGTTTGACTTGGTTGACCATCACCTGTTAAACTTAGTTGACCGTTTGGAACCAATCAAAATTTGGCGCTGCTGCCGGGGAGGTAGCTGCGTAATCAAAACGTTTTTTTAGAGATTAGTGGTTTTTCATTCGTCACTGTATAAATACCACCACCTTTTTGTAAATCTCAATCATAAAACAAAAACATCATTAACACTTTTCCTAAAGTGTTAACAACACCAAAAAAAAAAAAAAAAAAAAAAAAAAAAAAAAAAAAAAAAAACAAACAAACAAAACAGATCGTTACGTTTTCTATACCGTGTTTCTTTTAAGGTGATTCTTAAAGAGATACGATTTTGGTAAACGAATCGATACCAAAAATATTGTCCAAAAGTTTTTAACCCATACACAAAAACCCAAAAAATTCGTCTTTTCTTGTGAATAATAACTACATAAAAACAAACCGTCGCAAACCAAGGCAGAACACCTACCAACTGGGGGTGTGGACATAATAAGTTCCCAAACCAAAGATAAAAACTTGCATTTGTATCCTTGTGAGTGGTGTGCCTTTCTTATAGAAGCCATTCATTTGTGATTATTGGTTTAAGTTCACTGTTGATTTGCCTCGATCTTGTTTTATTGAAATTTTGTGTTAGTGCATGCGCACTCGTTCACAATCGAAACGAAATCGTCAACTGATAAACGTAACTGAGTTACGTCCTATTGTTGAGGATCCAGTTCCGAGAATGGACGGTAATCAAGAACCACCCATCATAGATGATGCAGCTCCTGATCTCCGAACGATGGAGGAGTTGTGTCAACCCACAATGCTCGGAAGAGGCGGCCCCATTGCCCCTCTTAACATTGCTGCCACTGATTTTGGACTTAAGCATCACATGATACAACAAGTCCAGAATTCATGCCAATTTCATGGCTTACCTGGTGACGATGCAAACAAGCATCTTGATAAATTTCTTACCATCACCCAAAGCATGAAGCAGAATGGTGTCTCCGATGATGCCCTTCGTCTATCTCTTTTCCCCTATTCTCTAACCCATCATGCCACTGCATGGTTTGATCGACTTCCTAAGAACTCGATTCACACTTTTAAAGAAATGGTGACTAAATTTTTAGCCAAATACTTTCCACCATCCATGGTTTCCAAGTTACGAAATGACATTAGTAACTTTCGTCAGCATCCCGAAGAGTCTCTATTTGAGGCATGGGAACGCTATAAGCTCTCAATTGATCGGTGTCCTAACCATAACATGTTACTCGTTACCCAAATAGATACTTTCTATAATGGGTTGACATTGAGACACTGTGATATTCTCAATGCTGCTGCTGGTGGGACCTTTATGAAAAGGCGCCCCGAAGAGTGCTATGATCTCATTGAGAACATGACTGCCCACCATAATTTCTGGGATTCCTCAGCTGAGAGGGAAGAGTCATGTAAGTCTGTCACTCCAGCATCTTCTGAAATAGCGATCCTCACTAAAAAGATGGATGATTTCGCTACGACTATGTTGAGGATGAACCAAAGTATCCAAAATCAACAAGCCAAAGCCGTTAATCAAAGTTGTGAAACTTGTGGAGGTTCACATGCTTATTCCGAGTGTCCAGCCACTAGTGGCTACACTCATGAGGACGTATATGCTGCTCAAGGTTCCTATAATTCGGGAGGTAATAACTACCAACCGCAAGGGGACCGCAATCTTCTTAGCTATCGTTCTAACAATTTCCTTGGACCTCCCGGATTCAATCAAAACCCTAATGTCCAAAACCGTAACCCGAACCAAAATCAGAATCGAACAAACCAAGGTTACCAAAACCAAGGAAATGTCAATCAAACCCAAAACCAAGGTTTCCATCATAACCAAAACCAAGGTTTCCAAAATCAAGGAAACTACAATCGAAACCAAGGTCAAAACAACTATCAGGGAAACAATTCTCATGGACATGGCAACCAACATCAGGGAAATTTTCAAAACCACGGTTCTCATCAAAATAACCGTGCTCAAAATTTTCCCAATCAAAATCAAGCCATCACTCCAACTACTCAGAATTACCCTAACCAAGCTCCTCCTAACCATACTCAAGCAATTGTTCCAACTGGTCCTTCACATGAGGAGTTGTTGAAACAATTAATGAAATCTCAGGAGGAAATGAATAGGGTAATGATGACTCAGATTGCAGACCTTGTTAAGAAGTCTTTAAATGATCGACCCTCGGGCTCAGGTAATACTTTACCTAGCAACACGATCGCTAATCTGAGGGGCGATGTTAAAGCGATCACAACGAGAAGTGGTGTTTGCTATGATGGACCCAAAGCTCCTACTACCTCTTCTTCTCCCCCTAAGGTAGTAGAAAGTGAGCCTGAGGTGACAAAGGACAAGGTGCAATTTACTAGCCCACGAAGTACCGCACACGTCCATCCTCAGGTTGTTCCAGAAACCGTACCAAAACCAGGAGTTGTGTTTGAACCACCAACAACTCCTGAGGAGAACCCTAGATCCAAACCTTCACTACCATATCCATCTCGGTTACAAGACCAGAAGCTCCGCGAAAAAGCAAATCATCAAATGGAAAAAGTTTTTTCAAATTTCCCGAGATATTCATTTTGATATCAGTTTCGCGGATGCTCTCCTTTTGATGCCTAAATTTGCATCGACAATCAAAAATCTGTTGAACAATAAAGAGAAGCTATTCGAAATGGCACGAACTCCTCTCAATGAAAACTGCTCTGCAGTTCTTTTGAAACAGCTTCCCGAGAAGCTAGGAGATCCGGGAAAATTTCTCATTCCATGTGTTTTCCCCGGAATGGTTGAGTGCTTCGCCTTGGCCGATCTAGGTGCAAGCATCAACTTGATGCCTTATTCAATATGGAAAAAGCTCTCTCTTCCGGAACTCACCACCACCTGCATGACTCTTGAGCTTGCAGACCGCTCAACATCTCGTCCCCTCGGCATTGCCGAGGATGTATTTGTAAAGGTGGGAAACTTCCACTTTCCGACAGATTTTGTGATTGTTGATTTCGATGCTGACCCGCGAGTTCCTCTCATTCTTGGGAGAGGATTCTTAAGGATGGGTCGTGCATTAATCGATGTGCACGAAGAGGAAATAACTCTTCATGTTGGTAATGAAG
This sequence comes from Artemisia argyi, assembly GCA_030686995.1. Taxonomy (NCBI): domain Eukaryota; kingdom Viridiplantae; phylum Streptophyta; class Magnoliopsida; order Asterales; family Asteraceae; genus Artemisia; species Artemisia argyi. Next base: position 86,935,567 of record CM060699.1, read on the forward strand.
CAGTAACGTTTAACCTCGATCAAACTTCGAGGTACTCCTCTAATTATGACGCCGAATCGGTTAACCGAATTGATGTCATTGATGTTGCGTCTGAGGAGTACTCTCAAGAACTTCTTGGTTACTTACCGAGTGGCAGTCCCACTCCATCTACTGAGCCTATCATATTCGACTCTTCCCCTTCTCTCACTCCTTTTGAGGGAAGTGATTTCCTTTTGGAAGAGGTTGAGGCTTTTCTCGCCCAAGATAGTTCAATTTCGGGTAAATTTGATGAGGACTATCTTGATCCTGAGGGGGATATTCTTTTGCTAGAAAAATTGTTAAACGAAGATCCATCTTCCCCCTCTTCCTCCAAAAGTACTTTATAAAGAGGAAGTCAAAAATGTTGAAATAACTGATGACTTTCCTGTGGTTGAACTTAAGGACTTGCCGCCTCATCTTGAATACGCATTTCTGGAGGGTGATGATAAATTACCCGTCATAATTGCTAAAAATTTAAGTGTTGAGGAAAAGGCTGCTCTCATAAAGGTTTTGAAGTCGCACAAACAAGCAATTGCTTGGAGACTCTCCGACATCAAGGGCATTGACCCTGAATTTTGTACTCACAAGATTTTAATGGAGGATGACTTCAAACCAGCAGTCCAACACCAAAGAAGGGTGAATCCAAAAATTCATGAGGTCATTAAACAAGAAGTTTTAAAACTTCCTGATGCCGGATTGATTTACCCTATCTCGGACAGTCCTTGGGTTAGCCCAATACATTTTGTTCCAAAAAAGGGTGGCATTACTGTTGTCACAAACGAGGAAAATGAGTTGATTCCAACTCGTTTGGTTACGGGGTGGCGTGTCTGCATTGACTATCGCAAGTTAAATGACGCCACCCGCAAAGATCATTTTCCTCTGCCCTTTATGGATCAGATGCTTGAGAGATTAGCGGGGAATGAGTACTATTGCTTCCTCGATGGTTTCTCGGGTTACTTTCAGATTCCCATTGATCCGCAAGATCAGGAAAAGACCACTTTCACGTGCCCCTATGGAACTTCTGCTTATAAACGTATGCCATTTGGTTTATGTAATGCTCCGGGCACGTTTCAAAGATGTATGATGTCCATATTTTCCGACATGATCGGGAAAACTATGGAGGTCTTCATGGACGATTTTTCAGTCATTGGGGATTTGTTTCAATCATGTCTCTCCCATTTAGACAACATGCTCAAACGTTGTGAAGACACAAAGTTATGTCTAAATTGGGAGAAGAGTCACTTTATGGTCAAAGAGGGCATTGTCCTCGGCCATAAAATTTCAAAGAATGGGATTGAGGTTGACAAAGCCAAAATTGATGTCATTGCAAAATTACCTCATCCCACTACCGTCAAAGGTATTAGGAGCTTTTTGGGTCATGCCGGTTTTTACCGTAGGTTTATTCAAGATTTTTCTAAGATCACCCGGCCTTTGACCCATCTCCTCGAAAAGGATGCTCCTTTTATCTTCTCACTTGAGTGCGTAGAAGCTTTTGAAACTCTAAAGAAAAAGCTTACTGAGGCACCTATTCTTGTTACCCCCGATTGGAACTTGCCCTTTGAACTTATGTGTGATGCTAGTGATTATGCTATAGGGGCAGTCTTGGGGCAACGCAGGTCTAAACACTTTCAGCCTATACACTATGCAAGCAAAACAATGACCGAGGCTCAAAGTCATTACACCACCACTGAAAAAGAATTATTAGCTGTGGTGTATGCCTTTGAAAAATTCCGGTCATACTTGATCTTGACCAAAAGCGTAGTGTATACGGATCACTCGGCTTTGAAGTACCTTTTTGCAAAACAAGATGCAAAGCCGAGACTACTTCGTTGGGTTCTCCTTCTACAAGAATTTGATATCATAATTCGTGATAAAAAAGGAGTTGAGAACCTAGCTGCTGATCATCTCTCCCGTTTGGAAAACCCCATCAAGATGTCTCCGAAAAGAAGGAAATTAATGAAACCTTCCCTCTCGAGACACTCAATGTGATTGCCTTTCGTGGAGATTCTGTTACCCCATGGTTTGCCGATTTTGCAAACTACCTTGCAGGTAACTTTGTTGTGAAAGGGATGTCGTCCCAACAGAAAAATAAATTCTTTAAGGATGTGAAACATTATTTCTGGGACGACCCCTACCTTTTCAAAATCTGTGCGGATCAAGTCATCCGGCGGTGTGTATATGGTCAAGAAGCCACTGAAATTCTCAAGGCTTGCCATGCTGGTCCCACGGGAGGCCACCACAATCCAAATTACACCGCCAAAAAGGTGTTTGATTCCGGTTTCTTTTGGCCCACGATTTATAAGGATGCCCAAGAATTAGTCAAATCCTGTGACGCTTGTAAACGTCACGGGAATATTTCACAAAAGAATGAAATGCTACAAAATGCAATCCAAGTTTGTGAAATATTTGACGTATGGGGCATCGACTTTATGGGGCCATTTCCATCATCTCATGGAAATAAGTACATACTCGTGGCTGTTGACTATTTGTCAAAATGGGTTGAAGCGAAAGCTTTACCCACAAATGATGCCCGAGTTGTTGTGAAGTTTTAAAAGCTCTTTTTGCTCGATTTGGAACTCCACGTGCTATAATTAGTGATCGTGGTACGCATTTTTGCAATGACAAATTTGATAAAGTTATGCAAAAGTATGGTGTAACTCACCGTCTTTCTACTACGTACCACCCTCAAACAAGTGGACAAGTAGAAGTTTCCAATCAAGGCATTAAGAGAATATTGGAAAGAACCGTTGGTGAAAATCGTGCATCTTGGTCGGATAAATTAGATGATGCACTTTGGGCTTTCCGTACAGCTTACAAAACACCCATCGGGTGTACGCCTTACAAGCTTGTGTACGGGAAAGCGTGCTATCTTCCGATCGAGCTTGAGCATAAAGCCTATTGGGCCCTCAAGCATGCAAATTTTGACCTAAAAACTGCGGGTGATCATTGAAAAGTTCAACTGAATGAATTAAATGAACTTCGTGATCAAGCTTACGAGAACTCTTTGATCTATAAAGAAAAGACAAAGAAGATTCATGACTCCAAAATCAAAAACCGCGTTTTCAACGTTGGTGATCGAGTCCTTCTTTTCAACTCTAGACTCAAGATCTTCTCGGGAAAGCTAAAAACCCGATGGACTGGTCCATTCACTATCGTTAAGGTTTATCCTTATGGCACCGTCGAATTATCTCAAAATGACGGTCCAAATTTCAAAGTGAATGGACATCGTTTGAAACATTACTTTGGAGAGGACATACCATCCATGGTTGTCCCGGATCTCCAAACATTCCCCAAGGACAATTAAATTCGGGGATCGAGTCAAGCTAGCGACTCGATAAACAAAAACAGTAGCAACAACATGGGTTTTCACTCGTGTCTCTGATTTCTTTCTACTTTCTACCACCCTAGTGTGGGGGAATGGACAACCCCCCGCTGTTTGAAAATGTATATATCTTTGAATGAAAAAAAAAATGTGTGATTGTACGTACAAATAAATAAAGTGAATAATGCAAAACGATATTTTCCGCAGTTAGTTTAGAATATTATCTTTTTACGTTCATAGATTCGGCATAATAGCCGGGACTTTGAATATTGAGGACAATATTCAATTCTAAGTGTGGGGGGGGGGGGGGGGGGGGGGGAAATTCTAGCGAATTTTATGGCAAAATACTTTCAAGTACCCCCATTTTGGCCCAAAATTTTCAAAAATTTTTCGCTTTATTTCAAATATTTTGTGGTAATCAGTCCGCCGTATCTAAAGGAAAAAAGGGATTGGCTAATCCAGGAGCAAACGGCTCTTGGTAAAGATATCTCAAACCCATTGATGGCTTGCAATTTGCCCAAAATTGTATGGTAAATCAACTCGCCATATCCTATAAAGCGAATGAGTTGGCTAGCCCGCAAGATTATGGCTTGTGGTAAAGGCAGTGGAAAAACCATAATTGGTAATCAGATCACCAAGATGTTGACTATTCCATCAAGAGTTGGCTAGTCCAGAAGCAAACAGCTTTTGGTAAAGACTAATCAAATCCGTTGACAGCTGGTGGTTTGCTCAAAATCACACGGTTATCAGGTGTACCACAGTTCTCACACCTGGCTACTCCAGAAGTGATGGCTTTTGGTAAAGAGTTTCAAATCCATAAAATTTTCTCAAAAGATTGCTAGGGACTAGCAATAGTTTAGTGTGGGGGATTGATGAGTGTGTAAATACTCATCATTTTTATCGTATCTGAACTGCCAAAACATCCAAAAACACTAAGAAACGCATCAAAATACATAAATTATCCCAAAAGTGTGTTTTATATGTTTTAGATGCAAAATGTTTAAAAAAAATGAAAAACGAACAAAGTTTGCACAATTGGCAGTTTCAGTCCCTCAAGTTTCAAAAATTGACAAAACTAGTCCCTGGAAGTTTGAAATAAAAGAAAAGTCAACCCAAGGTTTTCTAAATTCAAAAATTATCAAAAACGATCCTTGGGTGAAAAGTTTGAGAAAATTACACGTTTGGTCCCTGTAATTTGAAAAATGACAAAATTGGTCCTCGGGGTTTCAAAATTTAGAAAATTGAAATTATGGCCTTTGGTTATTTGAAGTTGGCAAGTTTTACCCTTGTGATGTATTTTAGAAACATGTCAAATCAGGCCCTCCAACTTTCAAGAAGTACAAAATTGGTCCTTGTGTTATTATGCCTTAGAAACCAAATGGATCCTTAATAATACTACTTCCCCCCAATCCAAAATAAAACCCAAAACCTCCCAAAGCCCATTCCACTCAAATCCTTGGCCCAAACCACAACCTAGCCCACCCATCCCACGTTTTTAATATAACCGGTCAAACACCCCAACCTTTGACCGATTTTGACTCCACCTCACCCCTACCTCCCTAGGCCTGCAACCCCAACACCATCATCACAAACCCAACCCCCTCCTCTGCAACACACAAACCCTCCCCCTTGGCTAATCCTCCAAACACTCCAGTCCAATTTACCCTCCCTGGCATCAATAATATAAAGAAACAGACAAAGATAGTTTTGGCGCCAAGAAATTTAAACGGCCAAGATCAAACCTGATAATCCTATGGTCAAGAAGCATGGTGGGAAAACACAAGAGAGTGCCCAAAACCCTAATTGGAGTGCTATAAAAGAGGAAGGAAGCAGTGGAGCAGTTTGGTTTGAATTTTAGTATAATTTAGCTATTTTCAAGCATTGTAATTTCTATTTTAAATCAAGTCTCAGTTGTAATATTACTCTTTCATTATTAATATAAGTGTTGTTTCAAAAATTCAAGTGTTTAGTTTAAATTTCAGTTTACTAAGAAAATACAAAAAAATAAGGTATAAATATAAAATAAAAAATAAAAATTGCAAGAAGCAGAGAAGAAAAGGATAGATGGACTGGTTTAGAACCCCATGGGGGGTGTTAGGAGTGTGTTGTGACTGATTGTGGTACCACTGATTAAGCAAAGGACCCTTGTAAGCTTAATTTCATTTCATTTTTAGTTTTAGTCAATTGTTCATTAGCTTATTGGTTTATTGAGGGTGTTTATTGCTTGTCTCTTGCTGTTTACTTAGTTTTATTATTTATGCTCCAATTGTAGTATAGATAATACTTGTGTTAGTTTTTGAATTGATATAACTACACTAGTTTATATGTGCTTACCAGGTTAATTAGATTGCTTTGTGGATTAGGCCTGAATATTTGCTCCTTTTTCAGTTTGTTTCATCATAATATAAGCTTATTGTGTGATATTGTGTATTAAGAATAGCTGTAGCTTCAAAAATATCACATAACTGTTTCATTAAAGGGCGTTTGGTTTAAACTGGTTCAAGGTACTTCAAGGTTTCTTTGTTGTTGATGTCTGTTTTAACAACTCACATCAGGGTACTAAAACTCATATTAGTCATAAAAACCAAGCTCCAATTGGTAAAAAGTCAAAAATCCACTAGCATCTCATTTGTACCTGCTCTTCATGTTAACTGCCATCATGATCTTGCTTGATCTATTCATTTTGTGTTTGTAGATTGTTTTTGTGTGTTTAAACAAGTTTAAATAACACATAGGATTAAATTCAATCAGCAGAAGTTGGTATTAGTCAACCTAGGTCTATCATTAAAAAGTCAAAACTTGCATAACTGCATAGTTGAGACAGATTTCAAAACAAGTTGTAGGACTTAATTGTGGATGGAATGAGGTAACTTTTGTTAATTTGAGCCACCTGCCATCTTGTTTATCATAAGCAAAAAGAAAATTGCAATTTGAAGTTTGTTTGGTCACTTAGATTTGACCCTTAAATGCCCTGTTTTGAGATAACATGCCCTGCACCAGGGGGTTTTGGTTTTTGAGCCTGTTTTCACAAGCCCCTACAGTACTCATTCATGAGCTTTAGCCTTAGCTCATTATGGTTTTGAGAAGCCCTTCTGGCAAGCTTGTCACATACATGCTTATTGGTCTATATCAAGCTTATTTGCTGACTGAATTTGACTCATGAAATCCTTGCCATCTGAATACTTACACTGAGTCATCAATGTAAGTACTCAAGTTCATAAGCCTATCAAAAGCTCAGCAGTGAGCTTAAGCTTGTGATAATTGGTTTTTTTCTAAAGCTAATCCACCATACTCTAGGTTTCAAAGCTCTTATTTTAATTTCAAGCTTATTCCATAAGCCTGCTTATAGCTGTTAGTTGTCCCATTTGTCTGCATACATTGAGCATTCAACTTACTTGTGATTTTTTTCAAAAGCTTGAAATAAGTTCATTTGTGAGTCTCTTAGTGTAAGTTTTGGACTTTTGGAAAGCCTACTGATGCGTGGGAATCGCAACAGGCTTTACCTCTCGAGGGATCTCGAGAAGCTTACAACCCCCATCAGGCAGTGTACCTGATCGTTGTAGTATAGTATAGTGACAAGTACCGGGGGATTGATCGTTCAGCTTAGGAATAGTGTCGCTAGGATTAGAAAGCCTAAGTACTAGTTCTAAAGATGAGGGATGATTATTTTTGTATTTTTATATTTTTATGAAAGCAAATAAAATCTCGGGGTTTGAAGGATTTGGGCGGAATTAGTTGCTATTCAACTAACCCAATACTAAGATGCAATCAAAATAAAATACTAAAAATGAAAATAAACTAATTAAACTAAAGTTGTGAGCAGTAATTGGAGAAAATGTGTTTACTTAGATTTCACTACTCCCTAGACATCTTTTACACGTTAATTACTTGTTATAATTGCATGGATGACGGATCGTATTCCTTAATACCATTCATGGGGTGGCACACATAACTCCCCATGCCCAGCACAACTATAGGGATTGTAAACAGTGGCTCATGCATTAAATACAACCAATAAAGACCTAGTGCGCCTCGGTTCATGTTTCTTAAGACGTTCAAGCATGTTACCATTTGGAGATCTGCCAGTTTTCTTAAGCCTAACATATAAATCATTCATCCAAGACAAGAATAAACAAGTAATCAACACATAATCAATATCTAGGTTTCATTAGATCTAAGCAAACACAAGATAGATCTAGCCTAGCATGATAGAATTAAGACAAGAACATGATATAGACAACCAACACATAGACATATTGATTGAATTAGAAGAACACTTATCTTGATTAATCATGCAAGGTATCAAGGGGTTGGAACCCTTGAAAAACCTGTAAAGTTACACCAAAATCGTACTTAGGGTTTCTCCCAAAAACTTCTCTCTTAATGTGTGAAAAATAGAAAACTATATATAGAAAAATAGGTCTGACGGCGTCAAGACAAACAATGTGACGCCGTCACCTCGCCGCCAAAACTCTCCTCGGACTGCCTAGATCCACTTCTGACGCCATCAAGACTTAAACACTTCCAGGCCGTCATGACTCTTTTACTCTTGACGCCCTTCCTACGTGACGCCGTCAAATCCGTTCTGGGTCGTCATGGAAATTCATGAGATTTGCTCTTGACGCCGTCAAGGTTTTGCTCTTGACGCCGTCACCTACTGTTCCCAGCATGAAAAATTAAGACTTTGGCGTTTTCTTCACTTTTATGCTCCAAAAACGTCCGAATTGCTTCCTTTTCCAGATTTCTCTCCCAAAGTACCTAAAATCACAAAAGGAACGATTTTGGGCAATATTTGATCAAATAAATTCGGATTCGGGCTTAAATGACCCCCCAAAAGTGGTTCATTTTTCGCCTCATCATATACCCTTACACTTGAGATTTGCTTGTCCTCAAGCAAATGCGCTTTTATTCTACTCAAAATACAAGTTAGGGGTCATTTAACACTAATATAAAAGTAATTACAACAAATAATCGTTCCACTAAAGACCAATAGACAAGCACGGAGGTCATACACAAGCACCTCACAAATAGTGTTTAGATACTCACATCTCTCGGGTGTAATAAAGTATAAATTACAATATGGAAACGGAAGATATCTCTCACTACCTGTCATAGCAAAATAGATTACCATAGGCTTGGGAAAGGATCAAACCTCCACCACATGGCGTAAGCACCTAGGATAAACTATCAAAGAGGTCTTTTAAAGGGTTGTAACGTTAGGTATAGGGATATGAAATACACGGTTTTATTGGATAAAGGAAGTTTTACTGGTGGCGAGCTAACAATCTTGGTTAATTACATGTACAAGATGGCGTTGCTAAGCCAAGACTAGACTCGACTTAAGCTAATAAATGAAAAATAACAAAAACATAAAATGAACATAGAATGAAAAGGGATGGTAGTCCGTATGTTTTTTCTCCTTTTTTCTTTTTCTATTTTTTTTTTTCTTTTTCTTGATTTTTCGATTTTTTTTTTCATCATACACTCTTACCCTACCATCCAAAATAATACATCATAGGGGATGAATATTCCCCTTACACTTGAATCTTTACATACTTTACATTAAACTAATCTAATGACTTGAATTAAGAAAATCAAAACACTTGGAGCACTTTTAAGATTAACGTACATATGGGGGTAATAAATGATGTTCTTCCCCATTACTCCATAAAATAAGTACTTACCCATGAGTCCCAATCGTCCCAAAACAATATGTACAAGGATATGACTCGACTTAGCAACCATGTAATCAATTAGAAAGTTAACTTAGGGTTTAAACAAATAACAATAATGCACTAAAGATGAGCGCATACACGGAAGGCTAAGGCGATTTGGGTGTACATTTAAGTGGGGTGTAACAAATTCTTCCTTTAAGTAAGATGCTTAAAGTTAGAAATGAAAAAGATAGGCTCGGAGGGGTGTACTAGGGGTTTCGTGTACTAAAAATGAGTACAACGCTAAGGGTGTGGGAAAAATTAGTTGACTTAACTAGCCAAGTAATATGACTTAAATGGTCAAGTAATTATAATACGGGTTTAACACAAGGGTAATCCTAATGCCTCTTATCATGTAGTAAATCCTACTACACGAATGTAGTCTCACTAGCGGTCTCGGGATGCATCACTAACGCAAGTTCTAGAATCTAAATGCTACCGGTACACTCATAAGCACTAATAATGAATGCTTTTCCTATCAAATCTAAAGGCGAACCTCACATATTTGGGTGGAAAATTTTTCTGAAAGTACGGTTATGTGCTAGTCATACAATCTCCTATCCATGAGACGCTTTCTATGGCTAAAGTTTCACTCCTAAATGTTGTAAAAAAATTTAAATTTGGCGCTAAAATTGCACTAACAAGTATTTCTCATAGTTTTATTACACATCTACCATCAAACAAAACAAACTCAAGCGAAAGTGCATATGTAAGGTATCATCTTTTTACCCTCCCCTTACACTTAAGATGAACATTGTCCCCAATGTTCAAGTAAAGAATGTAAAAGTGAAAAAGTAAAGAGAATGAAATCAAATACTCCCCTGATTTGCTCGGTATGGATAATAGTGTGGCTAGGTTAAATCTTCCTCCAAGAAAATGAACAATCAAAGCTTCCCTTCCAGAATATAAATCATCTTCTTGTCATACATAACCTGTAAAACCTGACAAAATAGACAAGACAACCTCACGTAAAATCGGCGGAATTCTATATAAGTTACTAAACCTAGAAAACAAGATAAGATATAATGCTTGTGGAATGAAGTTTGCAGATCTCCTGGAGATTATAAAACTTAATAATTCACAAAAACCATAAGACTCCATTAGAAAAACAAAACCGGTAAAATTTCCAGATTTTTAACTCCTGACGCCGTCAAGAGTAAACCCCTGACGCCGTCAGAATTGACCTGCAGAAATCCTTATGTTAAGTTTCCGGAAAATTTCTGGAAAAACTTGGTCCTACTTCCTGGAAAATCCTGCAAAACTTCATTATGACTCAATACAAGCATTTGACTCTAACAAATACGAATACACATGTTCATTTAATATTGTGGAGAATCATGATCGATTTGTTTCTTAAAAACATATTTGGGGTTTCCCCTTACACTTATCTTTTGCAAAAATACTTTTGGGTGGAGTTAAGACTAGGCCAAAACAACAAAGTAAAGTATTTCTACTATTTAGTTTAGAAACATGATCAACCAACAATAAAAATAAAACATGCATACGGAAGCAAATAACAAACAAACAAATAAAATCACACAAAACATGGGTTGCCTCCCAAGAAGCGCTCTTCTTTATTTACGAGTCTTGTAGCTAGACTCAAGGTCATGGGTTACTACGTGATACGGGTGAGTTCCTCATTGAGGACATCTTTGGGATCAAACTTAGGTTTCAACTTCCTATCGGTTTCCTTAGTGTGGTATGACCTTTCAAACTTTTCTCCATCCGGATCATACAAATTCATCCTCATATGCCATGTTCCATCACCCTCTTTAGGTGGCTTGTCCCACCTCCATTTACACTTGTCTCCCTCTCTTTTCCACTTATTCATCTCTATATTAATAGGCATTACACTCAAGAACTCAATCATCTTCCTAAAGACTAAGGGGTCCTCAAAGGGGTCTAACTCTTCATCTCTAGCTATGAGTTGTTCTACCGAATGTGTCTTTTCTGCAAAATCTTTCTCTAGATAAAATGGGCATTGAGGTCCTATGAAGTTCCTTTCTATCCAAGGTCCGTATCTAGATGGTCTCCTATTCATCTCTACCCAATGCGGTGTCGGTTCATCATCACAATCATAACTATGCTTCTTTACATCGTAGACCAAGTATCTCCTTCACCTACCGCTATCTTAGACTCCTTACAATCTATCATGGGGCTAGCGGTTGCTAAAAATCCTCTTCCTACCAATAATGGGCATGTAGTGTCACTAACCATGTCTAGGACGTGAAAATCCGCTAATATAGTTAATTTTCCTACGTGAACAACTACATCCTTAATCATTCCAACCGGGTGGGCAATACTCCCATCCGCTAGCCCTATCAATACCTCCGTTTCCTCTAACTTTCCTAGCTTAAGAGTGGTGAATAAGGATAAGGGAATCAAGTTGAGGCTTGACCCTAAATCGGCTAGTGTGTCGAAAGCTTCGGATCTTCCTATCTTACAAGGCAAAACAAATATACCCAGATCATCAAGCTTTTTAGGCAACTTGTTTTGAACGAAGGCGGTCCCATTTTTACCTAGTTTAAACTTCTCATATTTTTCTAGGAGGGCACTATAGTAAGGAGCACGCGCTAAGACATCAATGACGGGGCGTTCATGGTGAAGTTCCTTGAATTCATCATCAAGGTCTTGCGTAGGAGGTATTTCAACTATACTTTTGACCGGCTCTAAATGGGGTGTTTTATTTGTTTGGTCTTTTTTAAGAACTTGGTTTTGTTTGAAACACGTGCTCGTTAATTTGACCGAGTAGTATTGTGGACATGAAGTGGGTGACGAAACTGAAGATATGGAATTAACGTTTAGTTTCGGATTCTTGATTGTGTCGCTCGGGAGTGCTCCCATTTCTCGGTCATTGAGAACTTTCAACAATGCATCAATTCTAGTGGTCATCTCGCTTTGCTTGTGTTTGAAATCGGCTTCAAACTTAGATATGCGAGCTTCTTGAGATGCCATAAACTTTGACATCAACCCTTCAAGATTGTTGGTACTACCAAAGTTGTTAGAAGGATTGTTGTTGAAAGTACGGTTGGATGGTGGACTGGTTGGTTGGTAACGGTTAGGCGGATTAGAGGAATTGGGTTGATTTTGTTTCCACCTAAGGTTTGGGTGATTTTTCCATGAGGGGTTGTATGAATCACCGTATGTGTTTGGCTCGGGCTTGAAAGTGTACCACTTATCTCCCGCTTCGTCGGTACGCGTGGATGCGTAGTCCGCAAAAGCTGTTCCGGGGAGTTCCACGCAATCACGAGTGTCGTGGGGACCACTACATAATTCGCATGAAGAAATGATTTTGTTCACTTGGATTGAAGGCTTAGGAGCATCGTAAGATTTCATGAGAAACTTGACTTGGTCCTCAAGTTCCATGATCCTACGATCGGGAGTGCTAGAATTGTTTGAAGGCAAGGATATTGCCTTGACCGTTTTGTTCAAGTCACGGGGATCGTTCCAACTTTCGTTGTCATAGAGAGAAAGATCTTCTATGAGTTCCCATGATTGTTCCGCACTTAGATCACGTAGCTTACCACCGGCCGATTGGTCAATGGCTCGCCTTGTGGAGATGTCGATATGGTCATAAAAGATTTGGACTTGGAGCCAAAGATCTATGCCATGATGAGGGACTTTTTGGAGTAAGTCCTTGAAACGAGTCCATGCTTCATAAAGAGATTCATTTTGACGTTGTTGTAACATCAAGATGTCATTTCTAAGCTTAGTAGTTCTCCCCGGTGGGAAAAATTGAGCAAGGAAACGAGTGGTGAGATCATCCCATGTGGTGATGGATCCCGCGGGTAAACGCTCAAGCCATTGACTAGCTTGATCCCGTAGAGAGAATTGGAATAGGCGTAAACGGGGTAGTCTCTCTAGTTTCAACACCTAGGTCTATGGAATCTACGATTTTGAGGAAGTCCTTAAGATGTTGGTTTGGATCTTCGGAACGAAGTCCATGGAATGCACATCCGCTTTGCACCAACCGGATGGTGTCGGATCGCAAGGGGGTCACATTGGCTCCGGTGAGCTCAATGGTGTTTCGGTAGCCTTGGTGGCTAGGTCGGGAATACTCTCCTAAGGTTCGGGGCCTAAGGGGTTCTAATGGTGGGTTTTGTTGTGGTGGGATGACGGGTTCAAAGATGTTACCACCTTCCATGGTGTCGGATGGTAAAGAGTTACGAACAAAAGCACAAAGAAATGAGATAGACTAAAGAAGACCTAAAAAAATAAAATAAAATAAAAATAAAATCTTACTAGAAAGGAATCTAGCAAGTAGACCTAATAAAAAGAAATTCTAACCTAGACAATAACTATTCCCCGGGCTGTGGCGCCAAAAACTTGATGCGTGGGAATCGCAACAGGCTTTACCTCTCGAGGGATCTCGAGAAGCTTACAACCCCCACCAGGCAGTGTACCTGATTGTTGTAGTTTAGTATAGTGACAAGTACCGGGGGATTGATCGTTCAGCTTAGGAATAGTGTCGCTAGGATTAGAAAGCCTAAATACTAGTTCTAAAGATGAGGGATGATTATTTTTGTATTTTTATATTTTTATGAAAGCAAATAAAATCTCGGGGTTTGAAGGATTTGGGCGGAATTAGTTGCTATTCAACTAACCCAATACTAAGATGCAATCAAAATAAAATACTAAAAATGAAAATAAACTAATTAAACTAAAGTTGTGAGCAGTAATTGGAGAAAATGTGTTTACTTAGATTTCACTACTCCCTAGACATCTTTTACACGTTAATTACTTGTTATAATTGCATGGATGACGGATCGTATTCCTTAATACCATTCATGGGGTGGCACACATAACTCCCCAATTCTATGAGCTCTTATCTCCTTCTACACCATGCCCAGCACAACTATAGGGATTGTAAATAGTGGCTCATGCATTAAATACAACCAATAAAGACCTAGTGCGCCTCGGTTCATGTTTCTTAAGACGTTCAAGCATGTTACCATTTGGAGATCTGCCAGTTTTCTTAAGCCTAACATATAAATCATTCATCCAAGACAAGAATAAACAAGTAATCAACACATAATCAATATCTAGGTTTCATTAGATTTAAGCAAACTCACAAGATAGATCTAGCCTAGCATGATAGAATTAAGACAAGAACATGATATAGACAACCAACACATAGACATATTGATTGAATTAGAAGAACACTTATCTTGTTTAATCATGCAAGGTATCAAGGGGTTGGAACCCTTGAAAAACCTGTAAAGTTACACCAAAATCGTACTTAGGGTTTCTCCCAAAAACTTCTCTCTTAATGTGTGAAGAATAGAAAACTATATATAGAAAAATAGGTCTGACGGTGTCAAGACAAACAATGTGACGCCGTCACCTCGCCGCCAAAACTCTCCTCGGACTGCCTAGATCCACTTCTGACGCCGTCAAGACTTAAACACTTCCAGGCTGTTATGACTCTTTTACTCTTGACGCCTTTCCTACATGACGCCGTCAAATCCGTTCTGGGTCGTCATGGAAATTCATGAGATTTGCTCTTGACGCCGTCAAGGTTTTGCTCTTGACGCCGTCACCTACTGTTCCCAGTATGAAAAATTAAGACTTTGCCGTTTTCTTCACTTTTATGCTCCAAAAACGCCCGAATTGCTTCCTTTTCCAGATTTCTCTCCCAAAGTACCTAAAATCATAAAAGGAACGATTTATGGCAATATTTGATCAAATAAATTCGGATTCGGGCTTAAATGACCCCCCAAAAGTGGTTCTTTTTTCGCCTCATCACCTACCTGTAACAATTCGCAATTTCAGGTTAATTACTATTCCCGGAAAATTTACTATTCACTTTTACTATTCATGTTACTATTCATTTTTACTATTCATTTCTTTCCGAAATTTTCCCGAAAGTTGATTTTTATTTGATTTTATCGAGTGATAATTCATTTCCATGGCAAATTAAATGTTTGACATTCATAAGCTTATTTTCGTGAAAGTTATTAAGGAATTACACGGGATTACACGTTTTAGGGTAAAACGTCATTCAGAAATTCTACGCACAACGAAATTCGGTCGCGTTAATTTTCCCCGTATCAGAAAAATGTTTGACACACTCATGATTTATTTGAGAATAAATCATGACTGAGAAAAACATGACCAAAATAAACCTCGGCCGTGAAAAACTGGAATTTTCAGTTTTAAGCGTTTTTACTCAGCCGTAACCTTAGCCTATACCTGCACCGCATTTCTAAGACTATTTGAGTTTTCAACTTATTAGAAAAAGTCAACATATTTTTCCCTCCTGCATTGACCAAAAATCATTCCTTGATTTTATAAGTCATTCCTTGATTTTTAGGCTTACGGTTTGATGTCTAAAAGATATTTAATACCAACCGACACTAGACTGAGCCCAGTCTAGACATTATAAGTCATTTTAAATCATTTTTATCCTATTAGAAAAGTAACATTTTACTTTTCTCAATTTTACGCAATATTCATACAGTTTACGTATTACGCGTTTTAGACCCGTGTTTCCAGTTTTTAGCAGGGTTTTACCACCCAAATGGAACCTACCACTCATTTTATATTTTATTATGGAACATATGGACATGTTTAACAATACTTTCGAATTCCATAATTTTTACGATACCCGGTTTTTCGTTTCGTGGCTTAACCATTTACGGTTAGCATTTTACGGAGCCAAAACTAACTCAATAACTTGGATAATATCATCAAAAGTCCACCCTTGCTCCCCAAGCTTGGCAAACCGACTTAGGGGGGGGGGATTCAGCCCCTAGGTGGCTTAATCCCATGCTTTAAGCCTTAAGATGTGAACATGTGTTCAACTTGGTGAGCAAGTGTTGACTAGTCAAGGTTCTAACCTCCTCAAGACCTTATTTAAGTCATTCTCTTCCCCTCCTTGGCCATTCCAATGACCCACATACATAAAAACACACCATCATCTCATCCTTAGCTCATTTACTTCAAGTTCCATCCAAGAAATCAAGTGCAATATCCATACATAAACCCTAGTTTAGTTTTGATTCATCAAAACTACTTCAAATCCTTAGAAACTTTGGTGATTTCTCTTGAGTTTGAATCCACTTAAGTCACCTCAATTTTCATCATCTCTCTTTCAAGATTACAAGAGTAGAAAGATTGCATGAAGTGAAAAAGGGTTGAAGCAAGTCTATCAAAGTCCTATCCTTACATGTTAACTTTCCTTTCTTTGTTGAAAGCCAAAAGTTGTAAGCCAAACCCTAACATGATTCTTGTTAAATAATTATATTCATGTTATTTACATATTATTTGTGCTATATTATGTCTTGTATTCATGTCCATGATGTATAAAAGTGAGTAAAACAAGTTATTGTACATGATTGATAAGACAAGTTACTATAACAAGCAAACTAGTGATTTTCTTGGTAAGACCTGATCAAAATGGTAAAAATATGATATTTGATCATTACATATTACAGTAGAGGACTTAACAAGGAAACCGTAGCAACTTGAACCACCCAAAACGAGTATACGAGTCAAAAGTTACGCCCATTTGAAGTTACCAAAACTTTGCGGCAAACTGCCAAATACCATTCTGATCAAATTTGGGTTTTGAAAGTCCCACTTCTGGTCCGATTCATCAAAAAGTTAAAACACGAAAGTTGTCCGGAACGACGTTTTCGTTCAGGAAAATAGAAGCTCGAGCCCTGAAAACGCTTTTTGAGTGATAAATTCTTCAAAATCTTAACAGCCCATTTTTATACCAAAGTCATATAAGTTATGGTTTATGAAGACCAAAGGGGTCTTATGACCTAGAATCAAGACCACAACCATGGCTAGAGCCAAGGTTGTGTCTCATGACCATGGAACAATGACCAAAGGTCATGGCAAGGTCATGACGAAATGACCATGTAAGCTTACTTAGGCGTAAACATGAAACAAAGAGTTGACGATAACTTGAACAAACAATTTGGATCTACTTCACTTAAAAGGAACCATGAGATATTACAAAGAGAAAATGGTCATACAAGACTTATGAAACTACCCCTAATAACAATCTTCATGTACAAATAAACTTTCCTAAGTTTATTCAAGTATCGGACATGTAACTTTTCGGATCAAAACTTATATCTATATATTTCATCAACTACTACAATAGTAGGGAGCCTCATGTGAGGAGTTCATTATGTAAGCCATCGAGTTGAGTTGTGGATTTATGAGTTAAAGTGTCCTGGCTCCTCGAACGCTTACTAACATGACTTCTGAATTATGTCGGCCCGAACGGTAGTAAACGATATACAAAACATACATGTTTCATGAATCTTTTCTTTCAAAGACTTACACTATACATCATACCACATCATGGACTAAATGCAAGATATATATATAGGCACTACTTCATATTCTTTACTCCAATCCTAAGTCGTGACATTCTATTATAGGTTGCTCGTAGAAACCTTCACGATTCAACAGTTACATTCATTACTTGCTATCTTACTTAAGGTGAGTTCATAGCCCCACTTTCCATTACTTAATTGTTTTACAAACCCTTGGGGGGAATACATGCTATTTTTAACCGAGCACAATGTTTTTAAATTGTATGCTTGCCTGATTGTTTTATTATCACTAAGTACCAGCCTTGCTAAACCGAGATCCCTTATTATGAACCATTTAATCACTAGCAATAGTGAGCGCAAATATTGTGAATAGGCCTATTGGGATTGACGAATCCCATTTGTATTGACTAAGTTCAAACAAATGCACTAATATTTGAGATTTAGGTATGTTAGCAAAGTACCTACCGGGATAAATCTGCCGATCGATATTGGTACACGTTAACGTTTTGGTGTCATAAGCTTAGTGTATAATACATTTTATGGGCGTATAACAACATAGCCTACCTATTTTGCTTTCCAAACATTGGTGTGAGCCTATAACTCACACTACCAACATATTGTGTTCAAACATTAAACAAACTCTATGAATATCACTCAACCTTTGTGTTGACCTCTCAAGCATGTATTTCAGGTTCATGACGATCAAAGATGGCACGGAAGGGCACGGATACTCAAAAGGGCTATAAATTTTATTATCATTCAAAAACTCATTTATTATACATTGTAAACATGGAACCATTTGGGACCTCATTTTGTAATCTCTGATATTTATACAATTTGAATGATAAATCTTTTAAAACGACTCAATTGGAGTTCGTTTTCTATTATTGTGACTATTGTGCCGTCAAGTAACACCCAGTTCGAATTCCGCTGCAACCATGAATTGGGGGTGTTACACTACCACCCCAGCTTGCTATTCCAAGGCTTGATCTGCATTTGTCTGCTTATTATATAAGCTGAATTTGTCTTCAAAGTGGCCTGCAGGCCTGTTTGGGTCTGTCTACATTTTGGATGCGCTTATTGGGTTGTCTAGCTTATTCAGTTAATTTTACTTGTTAGTTTAGCTTTTTCCATGCACACATAAGTCATTTGTAGCTTAATCTTTGGCCTGTGCACCCTGTACAACTTATTTTAAGCTTATAAGCCATTTTCAAGTCATTAAGCTCACTGATTTGCTTATTCACTTGTGCACTGCTTATTTCTGAGACTTAGCAAAAGTGCCTTTACAAAAGTTGCATATTATTAGTTGTAAAACAGTTGTATAAAAGAAAATTTGGAAAAAGACAAAAATAAATAAAGTGATAGCTTCTATTTAAGCCATTTGGCTTACTTTTCTGCTTATTTAAAAGCATTTCTCATTTTTAAATTTTTCTTAGGCTTCTTATAACTAAAAATAATTTCAGAAATTTTTTCAGATTTTTCCTTGTTCATTTAGTATTTTTTATAATTAATTTTAGTTTAAATTAATTAATTAATTAGTTTTAATTAATATTAAATAATTAAAAAGTAGAAAAACTAGGTTTTCTGTTTTAAAATTAGCTTTATAATATTTTAGATTTTTCTAAATTTAATTTTCATTTTTCTAGGTAATTTTCATAATTAATTAATAATTAGTCTAATTTAGTTAATTAAAAAGTAGTTAGAAATTAGTAATTAATTAATAGTAATTATTTAAATAGTGTAAAAATTATTTTTCTTTTTCTAAAATTTTTCTTATATCATTAGGATTGTAAAAATATAATTTTCACATTCGTAGGACTTTATTTGCTTACGTTTCACTTTTTATTTTGCGCATTCGCGTTATTTTTAACTCAAACGCGCGTTTTTAGGTTTACTCACGTTTCTAGGTTATCTGATCATCAGTAATTGTTCCACTAGTGTTTCTAAACCATTTTCAATCATAATCTCGTAGTATAATCACTCAAATCAAATTCCTGATCCTCCTGTTAAATCACCCGATCACTTTAAACGTTTTTTAATACAATTGCTTACTTCGCTGGGACATAACGACCCGGGAATACACTGTACTCCTTGGTTAGTTGGTTTTAGACGTTTGAATTGGTTGACCATCACCTGGTAAACTTAGTTGACCGTTTGGAACCAATCAAGGACTTTGTAACCCACAACCTAACCAATCAAATCTTACAATGACGGATAATTCGAAAGCTAAGGCTAAGGGAAAAATTAAGAATGTACGCGTTCAAATTGGCTACCAAACATTTTTGTGTGATTTTCTTGTGCTAAACATTCCGGTTGATAAGGAGTTACCAATTTTGTTGGGGAGACCTTTCTTAAGAACATGTGGGGCAATTATAGATATGGGGCATGGAACCATGACCATTAATGATGGAATTCTTAAGCATACTTATTACCCTAAGCCTAGGAGAGGAACGAGAGAAAGTATGGATGAAGAAGTAGAGGATTACTTTGGTTGTCTTGAAGTTGGAAGAGATGAAGAGGAGAGTGAGGATGAGTTTATCAACCCCGACATGGATTATGATGATGACGAGTGATTGTCATGTGGTTTATGGTTGATTTAAAAACAATTATGTGTGTTGAATAATTTCTATTTCTTTCTATAACTCTTTCTTTTAGGATTAATAACGTACTATGTTAACATTTGGTTTTGTTTTTAGTATTTTTGTTTGTGTTTTTATTTGCTTGGTTTGGTATATGTTTGCAGTTTTTGCAGGGGTGACATTACGGAAGCTTATGGTTGATCAATATTTGGAGTCGGAGAACTCATTTTCTTAGATGTGATCAAATATGCATATCGCGTATTCTTATCCCGGTAGTTTCTATTTTACTAAATTTTTCTCATTTCCTTTACTTTGAAGTTATTTTTATTACATTGAGGACAATGCAAAACTTAAGTGTGGGGGAGCGAAGAAAATAGGAAAAATAGGTTTATTTTTAATTTTTTAGGATTTATTGAGAATTCAAGTAACTAGGATTCGTTCGCCCTTGAAAATCTAGTTGTTTGAACACTTGAGTTAATTTTAAATGAAATTGTTTTAATGGTAAAAATAAGGGTATTTGAAAATTTTTGGAGCTTAATCAAGTTATTTGAGCAAATTCATTTCGGGATTGATGACATTTACTAGTACATGTTATAGTATTCACCTTAAATTGTGAGGATTTATGCCTTTTTGTAATAAGCATTTCTTATGCTATATATTCTTGCTATGAGTGTGCCGGTGATTGTGTTGATTCTAGAACTTGTACTTGTTATGCATTACGGTTCACTTTCGAGTGGTAAAACATATTCAAATGATAAGAGGCAAGTTAGGATTTACACCAAATAGCCTTCCATTTAAAAATAATTTTTGCTAACCACATCGGTTAGTTATCGTCGTATTTGGAACCCATTTGTTAGCATTTATCTTTAATGCTAGATACCCTTAGTTACACCCTTCGAGCCAATCTTTTTCTTTTGTTACATCTAGAAAAATACAAAAATATTTTACACTTTAAACCTTAGCCTAAACCCCTGTCAAAGTCTAAACGGTTGGTTGCTAGTTGTTTGGTGTGATGGATTGTTTTTGATGATTATTACTTTTACACATTTTATCATTCGTGTGTGCCATTTCAACAAAGATGAAGATTGATCACCTTTAGTTTTGTGTTTTTTGTGGTGTATGCTTATGTGAAGTGTGGGGGAGATGTGATGTTTTGTAAAAAAAAAAAAAAAAAAAAAATGAATAAGTCATCGCAACTATAAGATGACAATTATAACCAATGTGCTATGCTATGTATGGACATGGAATAAGAAAGTTATGTGATATTTTGTTAGCCAATGTGCTAAGAATGAAGAATATTATTAGGGCGAATCGATGTATCAGTATGTGAAAGTTCATAAAGGAGGAGAATGATCGTAACTATAATCATTTTTGGGTTTGAGGATTGTTCGGTAAACTAGCAACAATGTGATTTAAACTTGATTTTGTTTTTCTTTTAAAACCAGTTCTATAAATATTTCCTATGCCTTATCCCTACCCTTTTTGGCTTTTTGAAAACATCAAGTGCATGAAAATTTTAGTGACCATCCGTATTTTTGGTAATGGAATGACGCACCAGCGATCTAGAGAATGCTTTGGTGACTAATGAGGCGAAAAATGAACCACTTTTAGGGGGTCATTTAAGCCCGGAATTGAATTTATTTGATCAAATATTACCCTAAATCGTTCCTTTTGTGATTTTAGGTACTTTGGGAGTGAAATCTGGAAAAGGAAGCAATTCGGACGTTTTTGGAGCATAAAAGTGAAGAAAACGCCAAAGACTTAATTTTCCATGCTGAGAACAGTACCTGACGGCGTCAAGAGGAAGATCCTGACGGCATCAGGAGTAAAAGTGGTGACGACCCAGTGCAAACCTGACGGCGTCACAACAAAGGCGTCAAGAGTTAAAATCGTGACGGCCTACATAAGGTGTACACATGACGGCGTCAGACCCAGATCTAGGTAGTCCGAGGAACTATTTGGCGGCGAGATGACGGCGTCAGACATTTGTTCTTGACGCCGTCACTATCTAAACTCTATATATAGTTTTCTATTTTTCATTCATTAAGGAGGAACTTGTGTGGAGATAATTAGGGCCGAACTTTGTAAACCCTAACTCATATTTTACAGTACTTTCAAGGGTTTTCACCCCTTGAATCCTTTCATGTGTTATTAAGATAAGTCTTCTCTTTAATTCAATCAATATGTCTATGTGTTGGTTGATTATATCTTGTGCTTGTCTTGATTTTAACATGCTAGGCTAGATTTATCTTGTGTTTGCTTAGATCTAATGAAACCTAGATGTTAATTATGTGTTGATTACATGTTTATGGTTGTATTGGATGAATGATTTCAATGTTAGGCTTAAGAAAACTGGCAGATCTCCATTGTGTAACATGCTTGAACGTCTTAGGAAACATGAACCGATGTGTACTAGGTTTTTATGGTTGTATTTAATGCATGAGTAAATTCTAATGATCCCATGTTAGGAGCTTCTTAACCGGCTCGACATAGGAGTGAAGTAGGCACTCATAGGATTGGGGAAGTAAGTACGCCACCCCATGAATGGTATTAAGGAATACAATCCGTCATCCACGCAACTATAACAAGTAATTAACGTGTAAAAGATGTCTAGGGAGTAGTGAAATCTAAGTAAACACATTTCTCCCACATATTGCTCACAACTTTAGTATAATTTAGTTTATTTTCATTTTTAGTATTTTATTTTGATTGCATCTTTAGTATTGGGTTAGTTGACTAACAACTAATTCCACCCAAATCCTTCAAACCCGAGATTTTAATTTGCTTTCTAAAAAATATAAAAATACAAAAAGAATCTTCCTTCATCTCTAGACCTAGTCTTTAGGTTTTCTAATCCTAGCGACACTATTCCTAGCTGAACGATCAATCCCCTGGTACTTGTCATTATACTATACTACATCGATCAGGTACACTGCCTGGTGGGGGTTGTAAGCTTCTCGAGATCCCTCGAGAGGTAAAGCCTGGTGCAATCCCTACGCATCAAGTTTTTGGCGCCGCAGCCCGGGGAATAGTTATTGTCTAGGTTAGAATCTCTTTTTATTAGGTCTACTTACTAGATTCCTTTCTAGTAAGATTTTAATTTTTTATTTTTAGGATTTCTTTAGTCTATCTTATTTCTTTGTGTTTTTGTTAGTAACTCTTCACCACCCGACATCATGGATGTTGGGAACATCTTTGAACCCGTCATCCCACCACAACAAAACCCACCACTAGAACCTCTTAGGCCCCGAACCTTAGGAGAGTATTCCCAACCTAGCCACCAAGGCTACCGAAAGACCATTGAGCTCACCGGAGCCAATGTAACCCCATTGCGATCCGACACCATCCGGTTGGTGCAAAGCGGATGTGCATTCCATGGACTTCGTTCCGAAGATCCAAACCAACATCTCAAGGACTTCCTTAAAATCGTAGATTCTATAGACCTTGATGTTACAACTAGAGAGTCAACCCGATTACGCCTATTCCAATTCTCTCTATGTGATCAAGCTAGCCAATGACTTGAACTAAAACCTCACCCACCCCTTTCTACAACCACACCTCTTTCCGTGACAGTAATGAAACGTTCGACCCTGGTGGACTTCACTAATGAGTTAGCTACTCATAGTTTTTACTTGTGGTTAGCTATTCACACTAAGTACAGGGACTAAATGTGTAATTACGTCTTTCTATACCTGATACGGGCATCTGACGGCATCAGATGGTACTCTTGACGCCGTCACCTTGCTATCTCAGCAATAATAACCCAAACTCCATCACTTTCAACTCATACCCCACAAAAATTGCTGCTCTACCTCCAAGTCTCCATCATCCAATCCGACATCTTCCGTGACTAATCTCCACTTGGTAAGTAGTTTTTCCTCATTCTTTTTCATTCAATTGTCCTTAGGTTAAACCAATTTTGAAAACCCCTTTCATCCGAAACCCCATTTTTGACCCATCATTGATAAATCGTAATGCCGTCCCCTTGGTGATTTGTAATCATGGGGGTTACCCTTTGATGATGTTGTCCTACTTGCATCATGCGTTAATTTAGGAAAAGTCCTTCATGCCACGGATTTTTTTGACCCCCCACCCATGTAATTGCATGGTTCGATTTCTGCTTGATCTGACGGCGTCAGGATCTCCTTCCTGACGGCGTTAGATGTGTCTGACAGCATAAGTCAATAAAATTCTCGTTCTAATCGTTTCCGTCCACTCTATCTTTTTCCAGGAAAATGAGCAAGCGATCACGACAACAGCGTGGCAGCTCCTCTAGATCCCAACAAGTTAACTATGGGGAATTAGTCCATAGTTGGGGTGAATTCGACAATGTTACCACCACAACTAAGTATGCGGAGCTTTGTAATCACCACATTGATGCTGGTGCTGTGATTGATTGGGCGTTTCCGGGGTCCCAGAGGTTAGAGGCTGCGTTTTTGGGGAGGATCCAAACCGATGGGTTCACGGGTCCTCAATGGGAGAGGTTGTTTAGGATGAGGGAGACAGTGTATAGTGAGTTGGTGAGGGAGTTCTTTGCGACCTTCCACTTTGATCAGGCAAAGGCTAGGACGGACATGGGGGGTACCACTATTTACTTTAGGTTAGGAGGGGAGGTTTGATCATGTTCGGTTACTAAGTTTGGATGCAGGATAGGTTTGTATACTAGGGAGGAGGCTGTTGAGGGAGGTTTTATGCAGAGGTTGTTACATGGGGAGACTGTGAGGAGCGATATGAGGTGCGCCACTTTTTGGCCGACCATCGGGAACGGGGTGTATACCTCGACTACTGGGGCAGCATCAATTAGGGACCCCGTGGTCAGGTTAGTCCACAGATACATCACATACAGCATGTCGGGGCGTCATGGCACCACTCACCGTGTCACTGCTTCAGATATTTTCTACCTGTATACCATCTTTTCAGCGGATGTTTACTGCAACATCCCATTTTGGGTAGCTAGCTATTTGAAGACCAGTGTGGGGGAGAGGGATATTGACAAGGTGTATGGGGGGATGTTCGTGACCCGGTTGGCTCGATCTTATGATCTGCTTGTTCCCCCGATCATGGGATACTTGAGCGACTGCGGGGCTTGTAGGGTAGTGAAGGATAAATCCCTCAGGCAGATGAGCATTTTGATGCAGCTGGCGGATGGGTCCTATGGCTGGTACGTGGCAGGGGGACCTGATGATGATGAGGGAGCGCCCCAGCAGCATCAGTTCGGGGGTTATGAGGTTGGGTCTGCTGATTACTACCGCCACATGGGTCGGGGAGACTGGCAGGCACACCAGGGGGCCTGGATGGGTCAGGTGGACGCATGGCGGACCACCACTGACCAGCGCTTTGATTGGATGTATGATCATACCATCCGCCAGATGCAGCACCTCTCCACCCGTGATCAGATCGAGCCCCACCTGCAGATTGACCCATTCCCCGGTCGTGAGACGGACTACCCTCCCTACGGGTACACAGGACACCTCCCTCCTGGTTATGACAACCGTTATGGTCCTCCTCCCCAGTGATCTTTCTTGATGTCTGTTATGTTTGAACAATTTATTGATGATGATGTAATTTGAAACAATTGGGATTGTAATAGTTTAGGTTGTGGCCTCTGTTGGCCTTGGATAATTTTATCTTTATCTTTATGCTTACGTTAATTAGTAATAATAGAATGTGCTTATGGTGTCATTCTTCGTTTTGTGTAATTTTTATTTTGTTTGTTTGTTATTTGCTTCCGTACGCATATTTTATTTTATTGTTGGTAGATCATGTTTCAAAACTAAATAGTGAAAATACTTTACTTTGTTGTTTAGCCTAGTCTTAACTTCACCAAAAGATATTTTTGCAAAAGATAAGTGTAAGGGGAAACCCCAAATATGTTTTTAAGAAACAAAACCCGATCATGATTCTCCACAATATTAAGTGAACATGTATATTCGTATTTGTTAGAGTCAAATGCTTGTATCGAGTCATAATGATGTTTTGCAGGATTTTCCAGGAAGTAGGACCAAGTTTTTCCAGAAATTTTCCGGAAACTTAACATAAGAATTTCTGCAGGTCACTTCTGACGGCGTCACGAGTTTACTCTTGACGGCGTCACGTGTAAAAAATCTGGAAATTTTACCAGTTTTGTTTTTCTAACAGAGTCTTAAAGTTTTTGTTGAATAATTAGTTTTATAATCTCCAGGAAATCTGCAAACATCATTCCACAAGCATTATATCTTATTTTGTTTTCTAGGTTTTATTAGCATATGTAGATTGCCGCCGATTTTATGCGAGGTTGCCTTGTCTGTTTTCTCAGGTTTAACAGGTTATGTATGATAAGAAGATGATTATTATTCTGGAAGGGAAGCTTTGATTGTTCATTTTCTTGGAGGAAGATCTAACCTGGCCACCTTATTATCTATACCGAGCGAATCAGGGGAGTATTTGATTTCATTTATTTTACTTATTTCACTTTTACATTCTTTACTTGAACATTGGGGACAATGTTCATCCTAAGTGTAAGAGGAGGGTAAAATGATGATACCTTACAAATACACTTTCGCTTGAGTTTGTTTGTTTGACGGTAGATGTGTAATAAAACTATGAGAAATACTTGTTAGTGTAATTTTAGCGCCAAATTTAAAATTTTTTACAACATTTAGGAGTGAAACTTTAGCCATAGCAAGCGTCTCATGGATAGGAGATTGTATGACTAGCACAAAACCGTACCATTCAGAAAAATTTTCCACCCAAATATGTGAGGTTCGCCTTTAGATTTGATAGGAAAAGCATTTACTATTAGTGCTTATGAGTGTACCGGTAGCATTTAGATTCTAGAACTTGCGTTAGTGATGCATCCCGAGACCTCTAGTGAGACTACATTCGTGTAGTAGGATTTACTACATGATAAGAGGCATTATGATCACCCTTGTGTTAAACCCGTATCATAATTACTTGACCATTTAAGTCATATTACTTGGCTAGTTAAGTCAATTAATTTTTCCCACACCTTAGCGTTGTACTAATTTTTAGTACACGAAAACCCTAGTACACCCCTCCGAGCCTATCTTTTCGTTTCTAACTTTAAGCATCTTACTTAAAGGAAGAATTTGTTACACCCCACTTAAATGTACACCCAAATCGTCTTAGCCTTCCGTGTATGCACTCATCTTTAGTGCATTATTGTTATTTGTTAAACACTAAGTTAATTATCTAATTGATTACATGGTTGCTAAGTCGAGTCATATCCTTGTACATATTGTTTTGGGACGATTGGGACTCATGGGTAAAATACTTATTTTATGGAGAAATGGGGAAGAACATCATTTATTACCTCCATATGTATGTTAATCCTAAAAGTACTCCAAGTGTTTTGATTATCTTAATTCGAGTCATTAGATTAGTTTATTGTAAAGTATGTAAAAATTCAAGTGTAAGGGGAATTTTCATTCCCTATGATGTATTATTTTGGATGGTAGGGTAAAAGTGTATGCAAAAAAAAAAAATAAAAAAAAAAAAAAAAAAAAAAAAAAAAATCTAAAAAATCAAGAAAAAGAAAAAAAAATAAAAAATAAAAAAAAGAGAAAAAACATACGGACTACCATCCCGTTTCATTCTATGTTTATTTTATGTTTGTGTTATTTTCATTTATTAGCTTAAGTCGAGTCTAGTCTTGGCTTAGCAACGCCATATTGTACATGTAATTAACCAAGATTGTTAACTCGCCACCAGTAAAGACTGCCTATATCCAACAAAACCGTGTATTCCATATCCCTACACCTAACGTTACAACCCTTTAAAAGACCTCTTTGATAGTTTATCCTAGGTGCTTACGCCATGTGGTGGACGTTTGATCCTTTCCCAAGCCTATGGTAATCTATTTTGCTATGACAGGTAGTGAGAGATATTTTCCGTTTCCATAATGTGATATTACTTTATTACACCCGAGAGATGTGAGTATCTAAACACTATTTGTGAGGTGCTAGTATATGACTTCCGTGCTTGTCTTTGGTCTTTAGTGGAACGATTATTTGTTGTAATTACTTTTATATTAGTGTTAAATGACCCCTAACTTGTATTTTGATTAGAATAAAAGCGCATTTGCTTGAGGACAAGCAAATCTCAAGTGTAAGGGTATATGATGAGGCAAAAAATGAACCACTTTTAGGGGGTCATTTAAGCCCGGAATTGAATATATTTGACAAAATATTACCCTAAATTGTTCCTTTTGAGATTTTAGGTACTTTGGGAGTGAAATCTGGAAAAGGAAGCAATTCAGACGTTTTTGGAGCATAAAAGTGAAGAAAACGCCAAAGACTTAATATTCCATGCTGAGAACAGTACCTGACGGCGTCAAGAGGAAGATCCTGACGGCGTCAGGAGTAAAAGTGGTGATGACCCAGTGCAAACCTGACGGCGTCACAACAAGGGCGTCAAGAGTTAAAATTGTGACGGCCTGCATGAGGTGTACACATGACGGCGTCAGACCCAGATCTAGGCAGTCCGAGAAACTATTTGGCGGCGAGATGACGGCGTCAGACATTTGTTCTTGACGCCGTCACCTTCTAAACTCTATATATAGTTTTCTATTTTTCATTCATTAAGGAGGAACTTGTGTGGAGATAATTAGGGCCGAACTTTGTAAACCCTAACTTATATTTTACAGTACTTTCAAGGGTTTTCACCCCTTGAATCCTTTCATGTGTTATTAAGATAAGTCTTCTATTTAATTCAATCAATATGTCTATGTGTTGGTTGATTATATCTTGTGCTTGTCTTGATTTTAACATGCTAGGCTAGATTTATCTTGTGTTTGCTTAGATCTAATGAAAACTAGATATTAATTATGTGTTGATTACTTGTTTATGGTTGTATTGGATGAATGATTTCAATGTTAGGCTTAAGAAAACTGGCAGATCTCCATTGTGTAACATGCTTGAACGTCTTAGGAAACATGAACCGATGTGTACTAGGTTTTTATGGTTGTATTTAATGCATGAGTAAATTCTAATGATCCCATGTTAGGAGCTTCTTAGCCGGGTCGACATAGGAGTGAAGTAGGCACTCATAGGATTGGGGAAGTAAGTACGCCACCCCATTAATGGTATTAAGGAATACAATCCGTCATCCACGCAACTATAACAAGTAATTAACGTGTAAAAGATATCTAGGGAGTAGTGAAATCTAAGTAAACACATTTCTCCCACATATTGCTCACAACTTTAGTATAATTTAGTTTATTTTCATTTTTAGTATTTTATTTTGATTGCATCTTTAGTATTGGGTTAGTTGACTAGCAACTAATTCCGCGCAAATCCTTCAAATCCGAGATTTTAATTTGCTTTCTAAAAAATATAAAAATACAAAAAGAATCATCCTTCATCTCTAGACCTAGTCTTTAGGTTTTCTAATCCTAGCGACACTATTCCTAGCTGAACAATCAATCCCCCGGTACTTGTCATTATACTATACTACATCGATCAGGTACACTGCCTGGTGGGGGTTGTAAGCTTCTCGAGATCCCTCGAGAGGTAAAGCCTGGTGCAATCCCTACGCATCAAGTTTTTGGCGCCGCAGCCCGGGGAATAGTTATTGTCTAGGTTAGAATCTCTTTTTATTAGGTTTACTTACTAGATTCCTTTCTAGTAAGATTTTTATTTTTTATTTTTAGGATTTCTTTAGTCTATCTTATTTCTTTGTGTTTTTGTTCGTAACTCTTCACCACCCGACATCATGGACGATGGGAACATCTTTGAACCCGTCATCCCACCACAACAAAACCCACCACTAGAACCTCTTAGGCCCCGAACCTTAGGAGAGTATTCCCGAGCTAGCCACCAAGGCTACCGGAACACCATTGAGCTCACCGGAGCCAATGTGACCCCATTGCGATCCGACACCATCCGGTTGGTGCAAAGCGGATGTGCATTCCATGGACTTCGTTCCGAAGATCCAAAGCAACATCTCAAGGACTTTCGTAAAATCGTAGATTCTATAGACCTTGATGTTACAACTAGAGAGTCAACCCGATTACGCCTATTCCAATTCTCTCTACGTGATCAAGCTAGCCAATGGCTTGAACGTTTACCCGCGGGATCCATCACCTCATGGGATGATCTCACCACTCGTTTCCTTGCTCAATTTTTCCCACCGGGAAGAACTACCAAGATTAGAAATGACATCTTGATGTTCCAACAACATCAAGGTGAAACCTTTTACGAAGCATGGACTCGATATAAAGACCTGCTCCGAAAAGTCCCTCATCATGGCATTGAACCATGGCTCCAGATTCAAATCTTTTACGATAAAGTTAACTATCAAATAAGGAGAGCTATAGATTACGCAGCCAAGGGCAGGCTAAACAGACTTAGCATTGACGAATGCTGGAAAGTTCTTGAGGGGTTGGCACAATACGAAGAAGAAGGATGGGAGGACCCGATGTTTTCAAGCAAGGGAAAACTTGATTACGCACACGCCACTCAAGAGCAGTTATTAGGAAGTATCGAGAAGCAGGTAAAAGAATTAATGAGAGTTGAGAAACCTGCTACTGAAACCGCGTGGAATCCTAATTTACGTAGGAATGCGGTTATCAACCATAATTTTCCTGAACGTTCACGACAAGAGGAGTTCGAAGGGATAATGGTAACCTTCATGAATAATCAGGAAAAAAAAATCCGGCACTTAGAAGCACGCATGGAAAGCACTCGCAATGCTTTTATGGATTTAGCAGAAAAATTCATATCAAGGATCAAAGAGAAGATTAAGGAAAAATCTGCACCAAGAAAAATCAAAAAAGTCTTCGAGGGTTCAACTCCTTTGGTGTTTGACCAAGAGGATAACGAAAAATCCTTTCCAAGTGCTTCACCGTCAATCACCTCCTACTTTTGCGAGCATCCTCAGAAAGAGAAGAATTCGCAATTTCATAACATTTTCGTTGGATGCTTGCAAACCACGCTCCCAAATTTGTGCAAGAGACGTTCTTTTGGTTTTAAACACAGTGTGAAGAGGTTGCACCTCAAAAACACCACAGCTTTGAGACCCTCTATGGAACACCACCTCTTTGTACCCACCGTTGACCAATGCGAAGGTTACAACTTAACTAGAACCTCACCCACCCCTTTCTACAACCACACCTCCTTCCGTGACAGTAATGAAACGTTCGACCATGGTGGACTTCACTAATGAGTTAGCTACTCATAGTTTTTACTTGTGGTTAGCTATTCACACTAAGTACAGGGACTAAATGTGCAATTACCTCTTTCTATACCTGATACGGGCATCTGACGGCATCAGATGGTACTCTTGACGCCGTCACCTTGCTATCTCAGCAATAATAACCCAAACTCCATCACTTTCAACTCATACCCCACAAATCTCACCCAAATTGCTGCTCCACCTCCGAGTCTCCATCATCCAATCCGACATCTTCCGTGACTAATCTCCACTTGGTAAGTAGTTTTTCCTCACTCTTTTTCATTCAATTGTCCTTAGGTTAAACCAATTTTGAAAACTCCTTTCATCCGAAACCCCATTTTTGACCCATCATTGATAAATCGTAATGCCGTTCCCTTGGTGATTTGTAATCATGGGGGTTACCCTTTGATGATGTTGTCCTACTTGAATCATGCGTTAATTTAGGAAAAGTCCTTCATGCCACAGATTTTTTTGACGCCCCACCAATGTTTTCTGCTTAAAGGAGTGTTTGGGTAATGGGTTAAGAGTTTAAAAATTGATTTTTCCCTCGTAATTGCATGGTTCGATTTCTGCTTGATCTGACGGCGTCAGGATCTCCTTCCTGACGGCATTAGATGTGTCTGACAGCATAAGTCAATAAAATTCTCGTTCTAATCGTTTCCGTCCACTCTATCTTTTTCCAGGAAAATGAGCAAGCGATCACGACAACACCGAGGCAGCTCCTCTAGATCCCAACAAGTTAACTATGGGGAATTAGTCCATAGTTGGGGTGAATTCGACAATGTTGCCACCACAACTAAGTATGCGGAGCTTTGTAATCACCACATTGATGCTGGTGCTGTGATTGATTGGGCGTTTCTGAGGTCCCAGGGGTTAGAGGCTGCGTTTTTGGGGAGGATACAAACCGATGGGTTCACGGGTCCTCAATGGGAGAGGTTGTTTAGGATGAGGGAGACAGTGTATAGTGAGTTGGTGAGGGAGTTCTTTGCGACCTTCCAATTTGATCAGGCAGAGGCTAGGACGGACATGGGGGGTACCACTACTTACTTTAGGTTAGGAGGGGAGGTTCGATCATGTTCGGTTACTGAGTTTGGATGGAGGATAGGTTTGTATACTAGGGAGGAGGCTGTTGAGGGAGGTTTTATGCAGAGGTTGTTACATGGGGAGACTGTGAGGAGCGATATGAGGTGCGCCACTTTTTGGCCGACCATCGGGAACAGGGTGTATACCTCGACTACTGGGGCAACATCAATTAGGGACCCTGTGGTCAGGTTAGTCCACAGATGCATCACATACAGCTTGTCGGGGCGTCATGGCATCACTCACCGTGTCACTACTTCAGATCTTTTCTACCTGTATACCATCTTTTCAGCGGATGTTTACTGCAACATCCCATTTTGGGTAGCTAGCTATTTAAAGATCAGTGTGGGGGAGAGGGATATTGACAAGGTGTATGGGGGGATGTTCGTGACCCGGTTGGCTCGATCTTATGATCTGCTTTTTCCCCCGACCATGGGATAATTTAGCGACTGCGGGGCTTGTAGGGTAGTGAGGGCTAAATCCCTCAGGCAGATGAGCATCTTGATGCAGCTGGCAGATGGGTCCTATGGCCGGTACGTGGCAGGGGGACCTGATGATGATGAGGATGATGATGATGAGGGAGCGCCCCAACAGCATCAGTTCGGGGGTTATGAGGTTGGGTCTGCTGATTACTACCGCCACATGGGTCGGGGAGACTAACAGGCACACCAGGGGGCCTGGATGGGTCAGGTGGACGCATGGCGGACCACCACTGACCAGCGCTTTGATGGGATGTATGATCATACCATCCGCCAGATGCAGCACCTCTCCACCCGTGATCAGATCGAGCCCCACCTGCAGATTGACCCACTCCCCGGTCATGAGACAGACTACCCTCCCTATGGGTACACAGGACACCTCCCTCCTGGTTATGACTACCGTTATGGTCCTCCTCCCCAGTGATCTTTCTTGATGTCTGTTATGTTTGAACAATTTATTGATGATGATGTAATTTGAAACAATTGGGATTGTAATGAGTTTAGGTTGTGGCCTCTGTTGGCCTTGGATAATTTTATCTTTATCTTTATGCTTACGTTAATTGGTAATAATAGAATGTGCTTATGGTGTCATTCTTCGTTTTGTGTAATTTTTATTTTGTTTGTTTGTTATTTGCTTCCGTACGCATGTTTTATTTTATTGTTGGTAGATCATGTTTCAAAACTAAATAGTGAAAATACTTTACTTTGTTGTTTAGCGTAGTCTTAACTTCACCCAAAGATATTTTTGCAAAAGATAAGTGTAAGGGGAAACACCAAATATGTTTTTAAGAAACAAAACCCGATCATGATTCTCCACAATATTAAGTGAACATGTATATTCGTATTTGTTAGAGTCAAATGCTTGTATCGAGTCATAATGATATTTTGCAGGATTTTCCAGGAAGTAGGACCAAGTTTTTCCAGAAATTTTCTGGAAACTTAACATAAGAATTTCTACAGGTCACTTCTGATGGCGTCATGAGTTTACTCTTGACGGCGTCACATGTAAAAAATCTGGAAATTTTACCAGTTTTGTTTTTCTAACGGATTCTTAAAGTTTTTATTGAATTATTAGTTTTATAATCTCCAGGAAATCTGCAAACATCATTCCACAAGCATTATATCTTATTTTGTTTTCTAGGTTTTATTAGCATATGTAGATTGCCGCCGATTTTATGCGAGGTTGCCTTGTCTGTTTTCTTAGATTTAACAGGTTATGTATGACAAGAAGATGATTATTATTCTGGAAGGGAAGCTTTGATTGTTCATTTTCTTAGAGGAAGATCTAACCTGGCCACCTTATTATCCATACCAAGCGAATCAGGGGAGTATTTGATTTCGTTTGTTTTACTTATTTCACTTTTACATTCTTTACTTGAACATTGGGGACAATGTTCATCCTAAGTGTAAGGGGAGGGTAAAATGATGATACCTTACAAATACACTTTCGCTTGAGTTTGTTTGTTTGATGGTAGATGTGTAATAAAACTATGAGAAATACTTGTTAGTGTAATTTTAGCGCCAAATTTAAATTTTTTTACAACATTTAGGAGTGAAACTTTAGCCATAGCAAGCGTCTCATGGATAGGAGGTTGTACAACTAGCACAAAACCGTACCATTCAGAAAAATTTTCCACCCAAATATGTGAGGTTCGCCTTTAGATTTGATAGGAAAAGCATTTACTATTAGTGCTTATGAGTGTACCGGTAGCATTTAGATTCTAGAACTTGCGTTAGTGATGCATCCTGAGACCGCTAGTGAGACTACATTCGTGTAGTAGGATTTACTACATGATAAGAGGCATTAGGATCACCCTTGTGTTAAACCCGTATCATAATTACTTGACCATTTAAGTCATATTACTTGGCTAGTTAAGTCAATTAATTTTTCCCACACCTTAGCGTTGTACTCATTTTTAGTACACGAAACCCCTAGTACACCCTGTTAAGGGTCGATTACACGGTAAGGTGGTTAAGCCTTCGTTCTTTGTGTATAAGATATGTTTGTGTGAATATGATTAAATATGCGGAATCTACTTAACCACACTTTAGAAGATTTATGTTTTGGATATGGAAATGGAATAGTTAACTCCAAATGATTCAATATTATTCAAAATAATACGAGTGATCTTTACTATCACTAGGGTTACAACCTTGAATCTTATGTGACTTATGTTTGTTCTTTGTATTGTCTGTGTATATCTTTTCACATGCACATTTTAGATTGATATATTTATACACATCTAAGATTTTCCTTTTATAGTCCAAGGAAAGATCTTTTACAAACTTCATGACTCAACAAATAACTAGCTTATGACTAATCACTTGTTCTAGCTTAGATGATGACTTATCATGTTAGTCATTAAGATACAACATGTATCTAGGATTACAACTCACTTGGAGTGTTCAATTTGATGACTACAACTAAGATATTATCTTATATATGCAATAGTAGAATAAGTCGTACTTATCTACACAGCTGTTTGTATGAGTCATAGCTGCAGAGTCATAGTAGCATAGTCATAGTAGCAGCAGAATCCAGCAGCAGAATCACCTTCAGTGGAAACGGTCTTCAGCAGAATCCATCAGTGGAAACTCGCTTTGTGCTTTATCAGCAGAAACATACTTGTCGTATTTCCTTTAAACCTTTATGCTGAATCTTCAGATTCTTTTGATTATTTAATTCCTAACAATCCTCCCCTAAACATTGTTAATAGTAGTCTTAAATAACAAAGTTAGAATAATGCATAGGACTAACTGTATGAATAACTTCAAATATTGTTAATAGTAGTCTTAAATAACAAAGTTAGATGCATTAACAAAATCTATATACAAAAACACATTATATTGAAAAATTTAAAGATTAAGCATTCCAATACTTGCTACCAAGTACTGAAATCTACCAACATCAAAAGCTTTGGTAAGAAGATCTGCAAAGTTTTGATCTGAAGCAATTTTCATTACTTGAATTAACCTTTTCTCATTGCAATCTCTTATAAAATGATGTCTTATTTCAATGTGTTTTGTTTTAGAATGTTGCACTGGATTTTTAATAATGCAAATTGTACTACTATTATCAATATGAATTATGGTATGTAAGAAATTGTACCCATAATCAAGAAGTTGGTTTTGAAGCCATAGAACTTGACCACAGCAACTTGCAGCAGCTACATATTCAGCTTCAGTTGTTGAATTTGCCACAATTGTTTGCTTCTTACACTGCCATGAGATAAGTCTGCATCCAAGGAATTGACATCCTCCGGTTGTTGACTTTCTGTCCAAGCTAGCACCAGCATAGTCACTGTCTGAGAATGCTATCAAATCAAAAGGTGATTCTCTAGAATACCATAAACCCAACCTTGGTTGACCTTTGAGATATCTAAAAATTCTTTTGACTGCTGTTAAATGAGAAACCTTTGGAGTTACTTGAAATCTTGCACAGGCACAAACAGAGAACATGATATCAGGTCTGGATGATGTAAGATACATTAAAGAACCTATCATTGATCTGTATGTATGTACATCCACATTTTCTGCATCTGCATCTTTAAGAAGTGGCTTCTCAGGATCCATTGGTGTGCTTGCTATTTTTGAATCAGCAAATTGAAATTTTCTAAGAATCTCTGCAACATATTTGTCTTGACTAATAAATATGCCTTCAGATGATTGCTTAACTTGCAGACTCAAAAAGAATGTAAGTTCTCCCATAGAACTCATCTGAAACTTATCTTTCATAAGTTTTTCAAAGTCTAAACACATCTCCTTCCTTGTAGATCCAAAGATAATGTCATCCACATACACCTGTACTAACAGAAGATCTTTCTTGTGCTATTTGATGAAAAGTGTCTGATCAATCTTTCCTCTTTGAAATCCATTCTCTAATAAATAGGAAGCTAGTGTTGCATACCAAGCTCTTGGTGCCTGATGTAGGCCATATAGAGCTTTAACTACCTTGTACACTTTGTCTGGATGGTCAGGATCAGTGAAGCCTGGAGGTTGTGTAACATACACCTCTTCTTCAATTGAACCATATAAAAATGCACTCTTGACATCCATTTGGTAAAGTGTGAAGTTCATAAATGAAGCATATGCTAAGAAAAGCCTAATTGCCTCAATTCGAGCTACTGGAGCATAAACCCCATCATAGTCTATCCCTTCTTCTTGTGTGTACCCTTGTGCTACTAATCTAGCCTTATTCTTAATCACTATGCCTCTTTCATCCCTTTTATTTCTAAAAACCCATCTAGTGCCAATTACTCTTACACCATTAGGTAAATCAACTAGCACCCATACCTTTTGAATCTTGAACTGAAGAAGCTCCTCTTGCATAGCCTCTAACCAGCTTGAATTTTCTAGGGCTTTATGAATATTCTTTTGTTCATCTTGTGAGAGAAAACATACAAACAAACAGGAGTTTGAAAACTCATGCTACTTTGAAGCATAAAGGGCATCAAGAATCCCTTTTTGATCTGAAGACATCAATTGTTGTCTTGTCTTCACACCAGATTGTACATCTCCAATCACATTTTCTAGGGAGTGAACTTTGTGAATCCTTGATTGT
The DNA here is from genome assembly GCA_030686995.1 of Artemisia argyi. NCBI lineage: Eukaryota > Viridiplantae > Streptophyta > Magnoliopsida > Asterales > Asteraceae > Artemisia > Artemisia argyi. The sequence continues at coordinate 86,972,786 of CM060699.1, forward strand.
GGAGTGGAAGGAACTTGATAATCAGATGGAATATTACTTAAATCCACCTCATCTTCTGAAAAGTCTGCTTTTGTTTCTTCTAAAGAAATATCAGCAGAAACAATTTGCTTATCAGCAGGAACATTTTGCTCATTGGCAGGAACGTTTTGCTCATCAGCAGGAACGTTTTGTTGTTCTTGTGTTCTTCCTTCTCTGTTTTTATCTTCAACACCTTCTTTAGCTTTTCCAGAAGAAGATTCACCATTTGTTGAAGTTGATTCCACACTTGTATTTGACCATATTGGCATCATCACATAATCTTGATGTGTCTTCTTGTCTAACCTTGCCTCATCCGTTGCTTGTGAACCTGAAAAATCATTAATTTCTGCAACAACAGGCACATAATTCATTGAATGGGTTAGAGATTCAAGATCAAATAGCCATTTTGGTCCTTGACCTTCTACATTAGATTTATTTTCTAAAAATCTCACATGCAGATTTTCTTCTACTCTTCTAGTTCTTATGTTGTACACTCTGAATGCTTTGCTATTGATAGAGTATCCAACTAAGAATCCTTCATCTGCTTTACCATTAAACTTTCCAAGATGGTCTAAGGTATTTAGAATTGTCACATGACATCCAAAAGGTCTAAGAAATCCTATTTCAGGAGTTCTACTTCTAAAAAGTTCATATGATGTCTTATTGTGAGGCTGCACTATTAAAACTCTGTTCTGAACATAACAAGCAGTGTTGAATGCTTCATCCCAAAAAGTTATAGGCAACTTTGAATCAGCTAACATAGTTCTAGCAGCTTCTATTAGTGTTCTATTCTTTCTTTCAACTACTCCATTCTGTTGAGGAGTTCTAGTAACACTAAATTCTCTTTTAATACCTTTTTCTTTGCAGAAATCATCCATAACTCTATTTTTAAATTCTGTCCCATTATCACATCTAATGACTTTTACTCTTTTGCTTACTAGGTTTTCTATCTCTGTAATGAAGGTCTTAAGGATGCTAGAAGTCTCATCCTTAGTTCCTAAAAAGAATACCCATGTAAATCTACTATAGTCATCAGTAACAACTAGACAAAATCTCTTATGCATTATACTACTTATTGAAACAGGTCCAAATAAGTCCATATGAAGCATAAACAATGATTGATTGATAGAGTTAAAAATCTTGGGCTTACAAGTGACTTTGTGTTGTTTGCCTTTAAGACAAGCAATGCATGTTTGATCATTTTCAAAACGTTTTTGAGGTAAACCTCTTACCAAACCATTCTTAACAATCTTATTTATGGTTTTGAAGTTAATATGACCAAGTCTCCTATGCCATAACATAGATTCATCTAATGTGGCCTTTGCAACAAGACAAGTTAAAGCATCTTTAGAAACAATGTTATTCATATCAACACTGTACATATTGCCCTTCCTAGGAATTTTAAGAAGTACTTGACTTTCATCAGGCATCTTAAAATCAGGAGAAAGTACAAGACATTCAGTCTCAGTAAAAAGAACATTATTCTTTCTGTCACACATTTGTGAGACACTAAAGAGATTATACTTAAGCTCTTGCACATAAAACACATCTTCAAAATCTAATTTACTGGTTTTGATAGTACCTTTACCAGTAATCTTTCCACCAATTCCTCCTCCAAAGGTAACATATCCACCATCAATTGATTGAAAGTTGGAAAGATAAGACATGTTGCCTGTCATGTGCCTTGAACATCCACTATCTAAATATCCTTGATCTTCATGATCTGTTGGTGAATGTCCCTGCACAAAATAAAAGAATTAGTTTTCTTTGGGGATCCAAGCCAACACTGACTTGGATCTGCCTCTTGCATCAATGAAATGTAATCTCTTGAGGACTGTTGATGCAACATTGGATTTAAGAATCCAACATGCTGAGGCCTTAACAGCATTTGCCCTGTTACCCTTAGCAGCAGTATGCTTAGCAGAAGAAACTGCTAGCTTTGTAGTTGTACCCTTTGGTCTCCAAACTTGTTTTTGGACCACTGCTTTTGTTTGAATGGGCCTTTGAACAATATTAGATGCATGTTTGAAAGTTGTTTTTGCACCTTTAATTGTTGATTTTGGGTAAACAATCATATATGGTTTTTCAGCAGAAACCATTTTCCTTTCAGCAGGAACAGTTTTTGTGACTGTTTTGGGTTTTGATCTTTTAGAATTAGAGTGAAAATGAGATTTAGGTGTTTGCCTTTTGTAGTTCACTCTATTACTTTCATACCTAGATACCCATTGGTTACAGAAAGCTGCAAGATGGTCAAAACTACCACAAATGAAACAAGCTTTATTGTGAAAAGCAAAGTCATCACCTAGTTGGTAAGACTTGAGGTTATTCCAATTTCTTTGGTTACCTCTGGGCTTGTTTGTGGTTCTATATTGTTCACAATATCTAACTGGTTGCCTAACATATTTTTCATTGGTTTTAGGCCTATCAGTATTGTGTTTGACTATCTTAGGAACTCTTGTTCTTGCTTTCTTAACCACTTCAGGTTTAGACATAACCTGTTTATTTACAAAGGACACCTTGTCCTGAAAAAGTAATGTTTTGCATGAACATTTACTTTCTTTCTTAGGCTCATCAGCTACTATGTTAGAGTTTGGTTGAACTCCATATTGTAACTTAGGTAGCTGAAATTCAGGTAATCCTGAATGCTCTAGGTCTATCCCTGGGGGTTTTGGGATACCTCTATAAGGAGGTGGGGTTGTATTATATCCTAATCCTGACTTAACTTTATTATTCACTTGACTGTCTATTATTTTGGTTACATTTTTAGAAGCATGTTCAAGCTTCTCTACAGTCAATTGAATGTTTTCTTTTTCAGTCTTAACCCTATCCAATGCTTCTTTTAAAGCCTCAATGATTTGTTCTTTAAATTGATTGTCATTTTCAAGTAAAGTTTTAGCATCAGTAAAGGTAAGTTCATTCTTTTTATAGTATAGGATTTGCCTCTCTATAGATTCTAAACCACATTTATAATTGAAAAGATCTTGATCAGTTTTGGCTAGCTGAACCTTTTGGTCATCATACTGTTTAATTAAGATTTTTAAGTCTTTAAGAGCAGTACAAGAATTTGAACAAGATTTATGATCATGTACCTCAGTTGCAGTAAATGCCATAAGAGCCATCTGTGAAGAACCCTTTTCTTCATCATCCATGAAGCTCCAATCAAAACCTAACCCATCAATAGCTACCATAGCTTTTGGTTCAGAAATCTCCCTTGTATTGGATTTGCTTCCAACATCTCTATTTATGCTATCTTGTTGTCTTGGTCTTCTACACTCTCTTGAGAAGTGTCCCATCTTGTGACAGTTGTAGCCTTCTATCTTTGACTTGTCATAACCAGCAGGATCATTGCTACTGATTGTGATCTTCTTCCCCGTCCTTTGATAGAATTTCTTAGCTCTCATGCTAAGAAGAGAAATTTGCCATTTTAGATCCATTTCCTCCAGATCATCATCATTGATCTCTTGGAGGTCTTCATGAGTTAACATGGATCCATTATGCTTGCTTGTGAAAAAAGCACAACATGTTTTCTCATCCAAAATTCCAAAAGTACTGCTTGATGAACTTGCAGCACTTACACCATCATGAACTTTCTCATTAGTAACTGGAACTGAATTACTAGGAGATGACATAAATGCCATGTTCCCAGTGCTTGAGTTAGAACCTCCAGTTTTCTTCAAATCTTGCTCAACAATTTTAAAATTGCTATACAGATCCATAAGATCCATAGTGTCAATGTCTGACTTGTTCTTCCAGACAACAACATGCATAGCCCACTCTTCAGGTAAGCTTCTCAGAAATTTTGAGTTTAAATCTTCTTGAGGTATTTCAACTCCAAGAATAGCAAGTTGACTCACAATATTCTGTACCCTGTTGAACATATGGTCTAAAGATTCATGGTTGGTTGATGTGAAATTTTCAAATTGTTGCTTAAGAAGAGTTTTCTGGGTCTTCTTGGTGGCTTCATTCCCACCATACCTTGCAATAATGGCCTCAAATAATGATTTTGCATCTTTGAATTTACTGAAGTATATAAGTTGATCCTTTGGAATGGTCATCATCAGCATGCTTCTGGCCTTTAGATCATTCTTCTTCTTAATTCTATCTTCTGCAGTTTGTGGCTTGGTTTGCAGCTTTGCAACTTCCTTACCATCAACTGTTGATGTAGTGGTTGTAGACTTGAAAGAATCTCCATCTTCAATAATTTCCCAAAGTGTATAATCTTGCACTTGAAAATATTGTTCTATTCTTAACCTCCACATCTCAAACTCATTCTGTTTGAGCATTGGTAATTTTGCAGCAACATTTGTTTGAATAGACTCAACATCCATTTCTAGCTTCTTCTTCTAAAACAAAAATATCAACCTGACGCTCTGATACCACTTGTTGAGGGTCGATTACACGGTAAGGTGGTTAAGCCTTCGTTCTTTGTGTATAAGATATGTTTGTGTGAATATGATTAAATATGCGGAATCTACTTAACCACACTTTAGAAGATTTATGTTTTGGATATGGAAATGGAATAGTTAACACCAAATGATTCAATATTATTCAAAATAATACGAGTGATCTTTACTATCACTAGGGTTACAAGACCTTGAATCTTATGTGACTTATGTTTGTTCTTTGTATTGTCTGTGTATATCTTTTTACATGCACATTTTAGATTGATATATTTATACACATCTAAGATTTTCCTTTTATAGTCCAAGGAAAGATCTTTTACAAACTTCATGACTCAACAAATAACTAGCTTATGACTAATCACTTGTTCTAGCTTAGATGATGACTTATCATGTTAGTCATTAAGATACAACATGTATCTAGGATTACAACTCACTTGGAGTGTTCAATTTGATGACTACAACTAAGATATTATCTTATATATGCAATAATAGAATAAGGCGTACTTATCTACACAGCTGTTTGTATGAGTCATAGCTGCAGAGTCATAGTAGCATAGTCATAGTAGCAGCAGAATCCAGCAGCAGAATCACCTTCAGTGGAAACGGTCTTCAGCAGAATCCATCAGTGGAAACTCGCTTTGTGCTTTATCAGCAGAAACATACTTGTCGTATTTCCTTTAAACCTTTATGCTGAATCTTCAGATTCTTTTGATTATTTAATTCCTAACACACCCCTCCAAGCCTATCTTTTTGTTTCTAACTTTAAGCATCCTACTTAAAGGAAGAATTTGTTACACCCCACTTAAATGTACACCCAAATCGCCTTAGCCTTCCGTGTATGCACTCATCTTTAGTGCATTATTGTTATTTGTTAAACCCTAAGTTAATTATCTAATTGATTACATGGTTGCTAAGTCGAGTCATATCCTTGTACATATTGTTTTGGGACGATTGGGACTCATGGGTAAAGTACTTATTTTATGGAGTAATGGGGAAGAACATCATTTATTACCCCCATATGTATGTTAATCTTAAAAGTACTCCAAGTGTTTTGATTATCTTAATTCGAGTCATTAGATTAGTTTATTGTAAAGTATATAAAAATTCAAGTGTAAGGGGAATTTTCATTCCCTATGATGTATTATTTTGGATGGTAGGGTAAAAGTGTATGCAAAAAAAAAAAAAAAAAAAAAAAAAAAAAAAAAAAAAAAAAATCGAAAAAATCAAGAAAAAGAAAAAAAAAATTAAAAAAAAAAAAGAAAAGAGAAAAAACATACGGACTACCATCCCGTTTCATTCTACGTTTATTTTATGTTTGTGTTATTTTCATTTATTAGCTTAAGTCGAGTCGAGTCTAGTCTTGGCTTAGCAACGCCATATTGTACATGTAATTAACCAAGATTGTTAACTCGCCACCAGTAAAGACTGCCTATATCCAACAAAACCGTGTATTCCATATCCCTACACCTAACGTTACAACCCTTTAAAACACCTCTTTGATAGTTTATCCTAGGTGCTTACGCCATGTGGTGGAGGTTTGATCCTTTCCCAAGCCTATGGTAATCTATTTTGCTATGACAGGTAGTGAGAGATATTTTCCGTTTCCATAATGTGATATTACTTTATTACACCCGAGAGATGTGAGTATCTAAACACTATTTGTGAGGTGCTAGTATATGACCTCCGTGGTAATTACTTTTATATTAGTGTTAAATGACCCCTAACTTGTATTTTGATTAGAATAAAAGCGCATTTGCTTGAGGACAAACAAATCTCAAGTGTAAGGGTATATGATGAGGCGAAAAATGAACCACTTTTAATGGGTCATTTAAGCCCGGAATTGAATTTATTTGATCAAATATTACCCTAAATCGTTCCTTTTGTGATTTTAGGTACTTTGGGAGTGAAATCTAGAAAAGGAAGCAATTCGGACGTTTTTGGAGCATAAAAGTAAAGAAAATGCCAAAGACTTAATTTTCCATGCTGAGAACTGTACCTGACGGCGTCAAGAGGAAGATCCTAACGGCGTCAGGAGTAAAAGTGGTGACGACCCAGTGCAAACCTAACGGCGTCACAACAAGGGCGTCAAGAGTTAAAATCGTGACGGCCTGCATAAGGTGTACACATGACGGCGTCAGACCCAGATCTAGGCAGTCCGAGGAACTATTTGGCGGCGAGATGACGGCGTCAGACATTTGTTCTTGACGCCGTCACCTTCTAAACTCTATATATATTTTTCTATTTTTCATTCATTAAGGAGGAACTTGTGTGGAGATAATTAGGGCCGAACTTTGTTAATTATGTGTTGATTACTTGTTTGTGGTTGTATTGGATGAATGATTTCAATGTTAGGCTTAAGAAAACTGGCAGATCTCTATTGTGTAACATGCTTGAACGTCTTAGGAAACATGAACCGATGTGTACTAGGTTTTTATGGTTGTATTTAATGCATGAGTAAATTCTAATGATCCCATGTTAGGAGCTTCTTAGCCGGGTCGACATAGGAGTGAAGTAGGCACTCATAGGATTGGGGAAGTAAGTACGCCACCCCATGAATGGTATTAAGGAATACAATCCGTCATCCACGCAACTATAACAAGTAATTAACGTGTAAAAGATATCTAGGGAGTAGTGAAATCTAAGTAAACACATTTCTCCCACATATTGCTCACAACTTTAGTATAATTTAGTTTATTTTCATTTTTAGTATTTTATTTTGATTGCATCTTTAGTATTGGGTTAGTTGACTAGCAACTAATTCCGCCCAAATCCTTCAAACCCGAGATTTTAATTTGCTTTCTAAAAAATATAAAAATACAAAAAGAATCATCCTTCATCTCTAGACCTAGTCTTTAGGTTTTCTAATCCTAGCGACACTATTCCTAGCTGAACGATCAATCCCCCGGTACTTGTCATTATACTATACTACATCGATCAGGTACACTGCCTGGTGGGGGTTGTAAGCTTCTCGAGATCCCTCGAGAGGTAAAGCCTGGTGCAATCCCTACGCATCAGTGACCATCCGTTATGCAAATGACGCGCCAGCGATCCAAGGTATAATCTAGTGACCATCCGTTATTACTTACTAAAAAATACGCTCCAGTGATCTGTTTGATTCTTGTATGAGATGTTTGAACATTAGCCAGGTACAACCTATTAAGCCTCATGTTACAACCCAATAAAAGTCCTCTTTGATGTTTTGTTTAGTTGTTATGATACTTGTACAAGCTTATGATAAGAAACATGAATCATGACTGAGCAATGAGTGGTTTACCAATCAAATTACCTTTGAGTGATGAGTGAATTCAAATTATCCTTCGTGAGGTGCTTAGTTATGTTATCATGCTTTACAATTATTAATGCTCCATATAATTTTCGCATTAAAAATAAACAATTAACCTTAGGGATGATTGTTAGATTTTTGGAAACATAAATTGTGCCATTGAGATTATTTTTCTTCTAGACTTGCTCGAGGGCAAGCAAAACTCAAGTGTGGGGGATTTGATAACACGTAAATTATGCATGTTTTTAGGTGTGTTTTATGCATCATATTTGGCCATATTTGTACGTATTTGTTACTTAATCATGGAAAAGTGTTTGTACAAGTAAATGTAGCCAAAAATAGGAAAAAGTGATGAAAAGATGAAGAAATGAAGTGAAGGTGCACAATTAGAGATTTTCGAGAAGGAAACGAGTGAAGAATCACACAGGGACTCAAGGATTTGATAGATTCAAGATTTCTACGTTCATATATCAAGATAATATTAAGTTCTATGAAAGGAATTAGCACCAAAGTGGAAGAGAATGCATGCGACGAAGGAAATAAAGAAAAAAAAATCAAGAAATGGTTACAAGTCAAAACCAACCGATCGGTTATAGCCCGTAACTGATCTGGTTGGATTTAACCTGAAGAACCAATCGATCAGTTGGATGCAATACCGATCGGTTGGATGTTGACTGTTTTACAAGAATGCATTTAATGGCGTTTTTACTCCTCATTATCATGGATGGCTGATCATTTCTCACTAATAACTTCTTGGGGAACGTTTTTACTTGAGAATTAAGTGATTGGAGGCTATTTAATCACATCTAGGCTTGCAACAAAAGTGTACCAAAAAATCCTAAGTAATAACTCACACCAAGTTATTACTATCTTAAATATTTCTCACCCAAAAGGTTGCTACAGGAGTAAAAACGTCCAGGGAAACTTTGAGTTAAAGTCTCAATAGTTTGGTTGAGTGTGTGGAGTTGTTTATTGTTTTTGGTAGTCGGTTGGAGGCGTGTGGTTGCTATAGTTCCACGGTTTTAGTTCTTGTAATTCTCAAGCTAGGTACACCTTGTTACTTACAATGAATTCTTGTTACTTTGAATATAATGAATGTTTTGTTTACTACTTGTGTTTTAATATAATTGATATGGAGTGATTTGATATATACTTGTGTGAATGATTTAGTTAGTCATGGAGTATTTTTTACTTTAAAAAGGTGATGCATGAAAACTCTTATTAATTTATGAGTTTGTTGGGATAATATTTAATCTTGCTTAATTTGTTGATAAAAACATCTTTAGGGAATATTGGCCGAAAGGGTTTTCTAAATGTTTTTATTCCAAAAAGTTAGGGCACGAATTAGTATGGGATATGGTATGTGACGAGCATCATGTTTACTCTTTAAAATGGATTTGAGAAGATTTCATCACGAAATTAGGCCGAAAGAATTCGTAGGAATTCATAAGTAAAGAATTGCTTTTAAACAACATTGTGTTAATGGAATTATTATTCTAGTTGTCTTAGGCCGAAAGGAAGTAACTAGATGGTTGAATTCTAGTAATGGTTTAACATGATAAACACCATTGATTGTTAGTCATTCATATAAAAGTTGTGCATCATAACAAGTTTACACCAAGCTTAACATGAATAATCCAATTGATAGATTGTGGCATTTTACAAAAGTATATGTTTTAGTTATATTGTTTCTTGAATATTTGAATTTTCGATAATAAGGATTGGCAACCCCTTTATACAAACTATGTTTTCTAATACTTTGATCTATAAATCCCTTGGGACGATCTCGACTTACCCACCTTTACTAAAATGGACGAGTATACTTGCTCGTATGTGTTGAATAGTTAATCGGATAAGCGTGTTTATAAATTTTAAAACTTGTACACACCGTGAGCACACATCAAGGTGTTGAAGCTCCAAGAGAACCGGTCATTTTGGCGATTCGTTCCTCCGTCCATAAAAAAAATTGCATCCATGATCATTTGTCCCACCCTTTGATTTAGGACACGCATAGTATAGTTTACCACGGGAGTAATATTTATGCGATTATCGCAGAATTACGTCTCCTCGTTCACAAGGATAAGCAAAAGCTTCATATTCTGCCATCTTGGGCGGCATGTTAACAGTGTGTGTTTGTAGTTATGAGTGGTGGATAGGGCGTATTGGCGCGTGTGTGGTAGAATCATGACCGGGGTGGCCCAATCTACAAGTTGAGGTGATAAAAGGTGGTGGCCAGAAAAAGATTCCGGCGGCCGGAAACTGCTGGTGTCGCAGGAAAACGAAAACTGCTATATATATATATATATATATATATATATATATATATATATATATATATATATATATATATATATATATATATATATATATATATATATATATATATATATATATATATATATATATATATATATATATATATATATATATATAGTGAGATGAGTGTGTGTGAGAGTTTTTATTAGTTAGATGAGTGTGTGTGTGTGTGTGTGTGTGTGTGTGTGTTTATATTGTGAGGATAAGTTGTTAGGTGGGAAAATTTTGGTGTATAACCATAGCATCTCGACTCGTTCGTTTAACATCTCGTGTATAACCATATCATCTCTACTCATTTGTTTAACATCTCGTGTATAACCGTATCATCTCGACTAATTCGTTTAACATCTCGTATATAACCGTATAATCTTGACTCATTCCTTTAACATCTCGTGTATAACCATAGCATCTCAACTCGTTCATTTAACATCTCGTGTATAACCATAGCATCTCGGCTCGTTCGTTTAACATCTCGTGTATAACCATAGCATCTCGGCTCGTTCTTTTAACATCTCGTGTATAACCATAGCATCTCGACTCGTTCGTTTAACATCTCGTGTATAACCATAGCATCTCGACTCGTTCGTTTAACATCTCGTGTATAACCATAGCATCTCGACGCGTTCGTTTAACATCTCGTGTATAACCATAGCATCTCGACTCGTTCGTTTAACATCTCGTGTATAACCATAGCATCTCGACTCGTTCGTTTAACATCTCGTGTATAACCATAGCATCTCGACTCGTTCGTTTAACATCTCGTGTATAACCATAGCATCTCGACTCGTTTGTTTAACATCTCGTGTATAACCATAGCATCTCGACTCGTTCGTTTAACATCTCGTGTATAACCATAACATCTCGGCTTGTTCGTTTAACATCCCGTGTATAACCATATCATCTCGACTCATTCGTTTTTTTTCCGAAACCGGTCGTACCTGTTAACCCAGCTAGAACCAGTCGAACCGATTAACCCGGCCGAAACCGGTCATACCTGTTAACCTAGCCGGGTTGACCCGGGATTCAAAACTTAAAAATGATGTAAAAGTTTTTTTTATTAGTGATTTAATTTTTTTTTATTAGTAATTAAAAATAGTTATTTAAATTAATAAAAATGATAAAAAAAACTATATTTTTTTGTAAAGTATCTAATGGCGCTAAAAGTATTCACATAAAAATTTGTTTTTCCCTCTAAGCATTTACTTTATCCCGCCAAACTTATTGACGAGTAATAAAAACTTTTAACGGGGACATGTCCCCACTAAAAGTTTAGCTAAAAGACATAGCAAACTTTCAGCGGGACATGTCTCCGCCAAAAGTAAACGCAATAACACCCCTCAATTATTAGCAGAATTGGATCTACACTTAGAGGGGAAAAAAATCCCTCAGCGCTGCACACTGCACCCTCTTCTTCTTCCCACCATCTACACTACCACCACAGCACCACCATCTCCACTACCACCACAACACCACCATCTCCACCACAATACCCACACTCGCACCACTGTGCACGATGCATCTCCCCTCTCCTTGTTTAATTCTTTCCTAAACCCCTATCCGTGTTTGATTCTCTCTATTCTCATCTCCTTTCTTACTCTCGACAGTGGTAACATAAAAACCCAGGTTATTTTTTTTTTTCAATTTTTGTTAATTGTTGTTAATTTGTGTGAATTTTGTTGATTGTTGTTAATTTGTGTTAATTGTTTTTCGTTTTTGATTTTTATTATTTTTTTTGATTTTTTTCCTTTGGAGACCACATTACAGCCAAGACCACAGTTTAGTCAAGACCAAGCCGAGACCAATAGAGACCAAGCTGAGACCACAGACGAGAGCCCACCGTACGTGCCAAGAGGTATATATGTTTAATTTTTTTTGTGTTTATGTTTCTACCGAGGACATGTCGCCGCCAAAAGTTTATACTCATTAATTTATGTTTATGTATTTTTTTAGCTCACTGTTGAGACCGAGACCACGTGCTGTCGAGACCACAGCCTTGACCACAGTAAATATTTTTTATCCAATGTTCAACGACTGCTTTGCTTATATGCGTAGAATGGTTTAAATGGTTCATTATTGATCGAGTAGCCGAAAGTTTATATTGAATTGATGGTTTGGAACACGACACACCATGGGGTGTGCTCGTGATGTGTACCACGACACAAGTAGTGTCGTGGGGACTTGCTATTAGGTTAACGACAATGCCAAGGGGCTGCTTCTGGTTTATGTGATTTTCGGGTTTGTTTAGGCTTATATAGCGGGCTTATGGTTTGTTTAGGCAGTGGCGGATGGCAGGGGTGTTTGTTTAGGCTTATATTGCGGGCTTATGGTTTATGTGATTTTCGGGTTTATATTATATAAGCCGAAAAAGTTTTAAAATAAGCACAAAATGTGAGCTTATGAAACATAAGTTAAAAAGCAGATAAGCTATAAGCCCCGCTATATAAGCCGAAACAAACACCGGCTTATGGCTTATTTGGTTTTCGGCTTATATTTCATAAGCTCACTTTTTTGTGGCTTATGTTGTAACTTTTTTACTTATATCAGCTTATAAGCTTATATAAGCTGAAAAGTTTCAAATTAAGACACAAAAAGTGAGCTTATGAAACATAAGTCAAAAACCAGATAAGCCATAAGCCCCGCTATATAAGCCAAAACAAACACCGGCTTATGGCTTATTTGGTTTTCGGCTTATGTTTCATAAGCTCACTTTTTTGTGGCTTATTTTGTAACTTTTTGACTTATATCAGCTTATAAGCTTTGTTAGGATCTATATCTTGATAGATCTCGAGCAAATAGATCGTTAGCCTACTAATGTAATCACCAGTAAGACTAAGTTAGATAATCTCTGTGAGCTTGTAATTATTGCGGAATATAAAAACAAACTTATATACTAAACTTGATCTTCTATAGATCAATATACTTTTACTAATAATGTTATGAAAACTCGTAAATAAAATAATGACCTAGGGTTCCTTATATACTAATGGAAACCCTAACCTTTCTTACAAGAAACGAATAATAATAAACTAATAAAAGATATTCTACATTTCTTGTCCTAAATTACATAAGTTCTATCCATGGTTTAACTCAATCCGTAGGATCACTATACGTCCGCAGGAACTAGTCATCAGCAGAAACACTCTAAGCTTCCGCAGGACCCTGTCAGCAGTATCAGTCAGCAGTATCTTCAATAATTCCTTACAATCCTCCCCTAATCTTGAATTTGACATGGTTAAGTTCAAGATTTTTTGATAGATCGCCAATAGCATAAACAAGAGGATTAAGGATGAACATCAGCAGCAAAGAATCCTCATAAGTAGAATCTCTATGATCAGCAAGTATGTGAAAATTCCATTCTTTGCAGCAATACATGACCAAATGGACATCAAAACAGATTAGTTTCATACTATTCTCATCACATCCAGGTTTGAGAGGTGAATCATTGAAAATAATGGATTTGATGTCTCTTTACCAATAGCCATCACTACTGGAGTAGCCAAGTGTTCTCAGTTAATAAACTATGGTACACTGATGACCCAAAGAATATGATTTTTAGCAAATCATCAGCTATAAACGGATTTGAGAAGTCTTTACCTGTAGCCGTTTGCTCAAGACTAGTCAATTATTAATGAAATAGCATCTTGGTCAATTGAATACCAAATATGGTTTTTCACTGCCTTTACCATAAGCCATACTCGTGTGAGCTAGCCAATTATTTGGAATCCATAAAGGAAAAATTCATGGTCAATTGACAACCATTTCAACTCTCAGCAATAAAGCATGGGTGAGTTGAGAACCCTATGGTTTTGAGCAAACCATTACAGCTATCAATAGATTTGATGAGTCTTTACCAAAGCTGTACCCTTTGGACTAGCCAACGTTTTGATGAATAGTCAACATCAGGTAAGTTGATGACCAGAGAAAGTGTGATAAGAATCAACACCAAACCTGCAAACAACATACACAAAACTATAAAAGATGTTTTTTTTTTTTTTTTTTTTTTTTTTTTTTTTTTTTTTTTTTTTTATACTAAACTAATAGAAAAGAAATAAAATGTACAACAAAGAACCATACCAATACCAGCTCATTGTAAATATGATTCCATTTGAATACCATACTTAGTTGCAGTTCCTGCTTAGTCAAGATTCTTCTTCTTCTGAACCTTATCAATTGTTCAGCAAGATGAAGATCATTCTTAGTCATATCTAAAGGAACAGAAAGTTTGGCCTCCAGCATGAGATTCATCACTTCCATTGTAATTGGGTAAAGAACATCAGCCCAGCAGTATAAGGTCTTACCAGTGGTTGTAACAATCATATGAACATTAGGAAGAGGAAAGAACTTCCAATAATCAACCACCCAAGTATTCTGACCTTTCCATACTTGAAACTTTACACCAGAATCACGACGATGAGAATCACACAGAATCTGTAAATCTCCCATCAAATACATTCCAATTCCTTCAGGGGAATGCGTTTGATAATAATTGGTAACCCAGTCATAAAGTGAAAGAAGATCTTGCTTGTCCACCATGTGCAATATCTGACTCAGAAAAGTGAAGGTCTTGGTAGAGCCATCTTGTCTATGAAGGACATTCACTTGTCCTTGACCAAACAGAGAATCAACAAGTTCCCATTTCACAATTTTCTCCCAAACAACTGGATCTTGCCCATCATTAGAATCATAGTCAATGAAAGTACTATCCTCTAATGGAGCATCCTTAGAAGCCTTCCACTTTATGGCTTTAGTTTTTCTCCTAGTGCCAGTAGTAGCAGGAAGTGAAGGACCATCAGTAGGTTCTTCTTTAGGCACTTGTTTGGAAGCATCAGGAGGAACTTGTGCTGAAGCATCAGCAGGAACATCTGCTGAATCATCATCAGGAACTTCTATTGGAGCATCTGCTGAAGCATCATTTGAATCATCAGGTTGAGCTTCAGTAGTAGCAGGTTGAGAAACTCCAGCTGAATGAGAAGCTTCAGTAGAAGTATCCATCTGAGTTAACACTGAGGGAGAATGCACTTTCTCCTGACCAACAAAAGATGAATCAGTGGACTCGGTAGGCTGATCAGCAGAATCATTAACCCTAGTTCTCTTAGCAACAGGCCCATCCAAAAGTCTGCCCCTCTTCTCTAAGACATCTTCAACATTGATACCAGAAGAATGAAGATTGGAAATGATTTTGTCATAATAGAAAGTGAGCTGTTGATCTGAAAATCCCCAAACCTTCTTTTGAGTCCATCCTGACCCAAACATAGAACATCCTTGATTCTTGACAAACTGCCTCATATATTTCTTGATTTCTGCCTTTGGCCAAGGTCTTTCCCTGAGATGTTTAGCTTTTCTTTCTTCCTCCTGTCTTCTCTGCAACTTACCTCTTTCAACCATCATCTGAACAAAGTCAGGGTTATTAACACCAAGCACAGATTCACCCAAATTAGGCTTAGTAGCAGCCTGTTCAGCCAAATTTTCCCATTGCTCTGCAGAAAGAGTCTTAGCTATTTCATCTAGTTCCTTTTGTCTTTCAGCAGGCAGAGTACTAGTAAATGGAGTTCCCATCTTATCCAAATCAGCTTGTATTTTCCTAGCAAGTGCTTCTGAGGCTTTCATATCCAACTGAACCTTTGTAGCTGCAGCATCCTCTTTTGCTTGCAAGTATGCAGCAGCAAGCTCACAAAGTTTTTCATTAGCAAGTTCCACCTTTGTCTTCACTCTGGAAGGAATGTCCTGGTCAACCAAGATGGACTTTCCTTTGTCTTCCTTAATTCAAGTAGTCTCAGGAGGAACAGAAGTCTTGTCAGTAGAATCATCAGGACAATCAACTTGGATATCTGCTGATGTATCATGAGTAACCACTTCTGGCATAGGATCAGGAAAAACATCCTTCCTTGAAGCATCAGCAGAAGGCTTATCAGCAGAGTGCTTTCTCCTGACATAAGTTACTCTGGAATCCTTTGGAACACTGGTATCAGCAGAATGAACAGTATCAGTAGTTGGTGCAGGCCTACCATCAGTAGAATGAGTAGATGGTGCAGGCCTATCATCAGTAGAATGAGTAGAGGGTGCAGGCCTAGCATCAGCAGCATTCTTCTGAACACTATCCAATGTGGTAGCAGCAAGAAGTTCAAGGCCTTCCAAATCAATTGTGTCAGATGCTTTAGTAGATTCCTCATCTGATTCATACACAACACCTTGTCTCTTCCTTTTCTTGAGCTTAGCCTCCAACTTCTTGACTCTGCCAACAAGAGTCAGAACAGCTCCACTAAGATTCTTTTTGGTGAAATTCAGATCATTCTCCAACTTGTCCACCTTAGTTACATACCTGTTCAACAAATTAGATACAGTAGTAAGAGTAACAGGACCTTCAGTTCCACCAACAGGGATATCTGTGGCATTGGAAGCATCATTGGTCCTGTGAGTAGAATAATCTAAATCTACATCTTCAAGATCCTCAAAATGAGGTCTCAATGGACTAGGTGTTGGAAGTCTTGTAAATTGTGGTAAGTGTACAGGTTGGTCAGGGCCTAAGTTCTCATGGAGCACATGCTCAGGAGAAGTAGTATCCATTGGTGAATGTACAGGTGTGGGTGACCTAGGAGAGGGTGGTGGCTGAACATCAGGAGCAACTGATGCACTTGCATCAGGAGCAACTTCAGTCCTATCAGGAGAATCCTCTAGTGCTTGAGCAGCAGAAGGATCCTGACCACCAGCAGCTGCATCAGCAGCTACTCCATCAGGGGAATTGCCCACAGGGGCATCAGCAGCTGCATCAACAGCTACTCCATCAGGAGCATTGCCAGCAGGCAATATAGCAGGAAGTAAGGGTCTGTGTTCTCCTAAAAATTGGATTTTCATTTGAGAAAACAACTTTTTAGATAAACCCTTAACAGGCGAATGGGTAGGATCAGTGGTCTGAATGCCTAAAATAATTTGAAGAAACCTAGGATACATTAAATATTTAAGTTTGGTATCCTTAACATTATCAAGCATTTCCTTAAAGATATACTTAGAAAAGTTAAAGGTTCTTCCCTGAGAGAGACACACAATGGCAAGAGCAATGTCTGTAGAGAATTGATCCCATCCACCAGACTTAGAACTCATACACTGAAGCAAAGTGTGTGTCAAAAACCTCCATTTAGGGCAAAACAAATTCTTGTACCACACTTTCCCATCACCACTATAACCAGTAGCCCGAAGACCTGCAAGTATCTCTTCCTTAGGCAAATCAGTCTCCCCACCTTCATCATCCAATTGTAGTTGAATTCTGACCAAAGACTCAGTAACCACACATTCTTCCCCATCTACCATAGCAATAATTTCTGTTGGTCCATCTTCAACAGTCCTGGTCCTTGCCGTTTCCCAAAATTGTACAACCAGAGATTCATGAATAACACTCGGATAATGTATCAAAGCATAATGAATCTTGGATCTTTGGAGAAATTCTATCATACCCACATAATCTTCATCACCCTTACCATGACCAAGAAAGGCATGTTTGTTATGATCACCTTTGAAAAGTAGTTCAGCCATTGATTGAGAATAAGAAATTAGGGTTGGGAGTGCTGAAGAATGGTGAAATGGTTTTAAAAATTTATAGCGAGGGGGAATCAGTTAATTGTGAGTGGGATATGCACGTTGTGGCTAATTATGGAAGTTACCAAACGTGGAATGAAACTGATATGAATTATTGGAAAGTAATCTTTGACCAATAACCGAGTTAATAAGATCCCAATTAAACTGACTCGTCAGCTGAAACCAAGTCAAATAGCAGAAACCAAATGGTCAATCCATAGAAGTAAGTCAATCATTGACTACAGTCAATCATGTATGAACCAGCACTATCCGCAGAATCAATCAGCAGAATCACACCTTCAGTGGTAACCAAATATCTTTGAAAAAAAAAATCTCTTTATTCAAATTTCGAATTACCCTTAATTATCTCCAAACTACCTCGCATTTATGGTAATAAAGACACGCGGTTGTGGTGATCTTATAAATAAAGGATAATTATCCCCAAATCTCTCCACACAATACAAATCCCAAATTACAATTCCTCCAATCAATCAAAAACCATGGCATCCAATCCAAGCATCATCAACCTTTCTTCTGACTCATCAGAATCACTAACATCTCCATCACCACTAAGAATGCCAACTCTTCCCCGTGGACTCACAAAAGAGCAAGCCAAAAAGAAGAAACATGATGTACCTGCTCCAAGTTCATCATCATCAGAAGATTTTCCACCATACCCTTCTGAAATTGATGATCCTGAATACCAGAGAGAGATGGAGAGAAAATGGAATGCATTGGAGAGGGCAAACAGAGTCCCCAATCCTGATGAGTCTCCATTCATCTTTACTTCTTCTGATGAAGAGGATGATGAGAATGATGCACTCTACAACCCCACAACCCCTGAGAAGCCCCACTCCTCTCGTCCAAGACGACCATCAAGAGGAAGAAAATTAAATCCCCCATTGCCAAAGACAAGAAAGATTGTGATGGGGTTGCCCTGTCCTCAGTGGCAATGAATCTTCACCACCACCAACAAAGGTATGGAGAAGACAGTTGAAGGCAAGTGCAAGGGCAAGGGCAAAGTAGAATAGGAATTCTAGGATTGATGGGCTTGTATTGTTTGTTTTAAACTTTCAATCTTTTTGTCCTGTTTTGTACTTCTAAAGAATCAATAAAAATCTTGCCTTATTTGTCTTTACTTGATTTTAATCCTTCTGATAGATTTGCATTCCCCTGAATAAAGTAATCTTTAATCAACCATCAACAGGAACACACTTAAGAACAAAATAGATATTATCAGCAGCATGTGCTCAAACCCATTGACTCACATCCGAAGAATCCACTTAAGTGGACAACTTGCACAATTAGTAATTGCTACTAACTCAACTACCTCCCATTAAGTTGCATTTACTCACATTAAACCCAAATCAAGTCTTTATAAAAAGAATCTTCAAGGCATAAGCTACTCACAACCCATTAGTACACTAATAACATACCACCAAAATCTTTCTCAACACCCAAATCATGAAACCATCCCCCAAGATCATTGACATTTCCTCTGATTCATCATCAGACTCCACCTTTGACATACCTCAAATCCAAAGAGCATACTACTACCTTGGTGAAGGCCCTTCTGAATTTTGTCCATCTCCTACCTCATCAGAAGAATCCAATGAAGCAGAGGAAGCTCCAACTCCTCTAGCTATGGTTGTCCCTGATTTTACTCCTATCACAGCATTCCTGACAAGTGAAATGGAGAGGGTTTGTGCAGATATGAGGAAGATCTCTGTCCCTGAAGAGCCACAGTCCTCAAAGAGGAACAAGGGTCCATTGAAGGTTGTCCTGGGTCTTGCTGCTCCCAAGCTCTGGAACAAGGACATGCAGTCCAGAGGGGTCCACAAGAAAATGCCTGACCCAAAGGACTTGGGCAAAGGGAAGAGAAAGATGGAGTAGAAGGTTGGGTCTTTGGGAGGTGTTGGTGTGTTGGTTTGGGTGATTGTTGTTAAATGATGTCTTTTGTATGCTTGATGTTGATGTACTTTATTTTCCTTGAATAATGAAAGATCTAATTATTATGTCTTTTACATCTGATTCCACTAACAGAAGTAGTGTAGATCATTGTGCATCAGAAGAAAATAGCCTGCAACCAAACATTCAAACAGAACACCAAAGACAACCATAATAATGTACAAAATTAGTAAGAAACCTGCAAAACTGAGTTAGTAAACATAATAATCTACATAATATACAACATGTACAATCCTCCCCTGAGGCATATGCCTTCCCTGAGGCTTATGCCTCCCCTCAAACATAGCATTCAAGGGTTAACCATCCCAATGGTGACAACTAAGTGATTAAACCTAGGTCCATCAAAAGCTTTTGTTAACAAATCAGCCACATTATCATCAGTATGAATTTTAAGCACTTGAATTAGATGCTTCTCATTTGCATCTCTTATAAAATGGTGCCTAATTTCTATATGTTTAGTTCTCTGATGAAAAACAGGATTTTTAACAATAGAAATAGTACTTTGATTATCAATGTAGATTTTAGTGTTCATGAAGTTAAACCCATAATCCAACATCTGATTCTGAATCCAAAGTACCTGACCACAGCAATTGGCAGTTGCAACATATTCTGCTTCAGTAGTAGAAGTAGCCACTATGGTTTGTTTCTTGCACTGCCAAGAGATGAGTCTTCTACCAAGAAATTGACAACCTCCTGTTGTGGATTTCCTATCCAAATTAGCTCCTGCATAATCACTATCACCGTATCCCTCTAACACAAATGGTGATTCCCTTGGGTACCAGAGGCCTAGCTTCGGTTGGCCTTTGATGTACTTGAAAATCTTCATTACTACATTCAGGTGGGAAGTCAGTGGAGTGACCTGATGTCTTGAGCAAGCACTAACAGCAAAGGTAATGTTAGGCCTAGAAGCTGTGAGATACATGAGTGATCTAATCATGGATCTATAGAGATGAACATTCACAGCCTCATCTTTTTCATTTGGATTCTTAAGCTTGGGTGGTTCATATGGAGTAGTAGCAGTCCTCAGAAGTTCAAAGTCAAAATTTTTCAAAATGTCTTTAACATACTTCTCCTGATGGATAAAAATCCCATCAGGTTGTTGTTTGACTTGAAGCCCTAAGAAAAAGGTTAATTCCCCCATTGCACTCATCTGAAATTCACCTTTCATTAAATCTTCAAATTCCCTGCACCATGCCTCCTTTGTGGATCCAAAGATAATGTCATCCACATATACCTGTACTAGAATGATGTCCCTGGAGTTTTTCTTAATAAAGAGGGTCTTGTCAATAGCCCCTCTTCTGTAGCCATGCTCCAAAAGAAATGTAGACAATCTAGCATACCATGCTCTTGGTGCTTGGTGAAGTCCATAAAGTGCCTTGACAACTTTGTACACCTTCTTAGGATGATGAGGGTCTTCAAAGCCCTGTGGTTGAGTAACATATACCTCCTCTTCAATTTTGCCATAGAGGAAGGCACTCTTGACATCCATCTGATAGACCTTAAACCCCATAAATGAGGCAAAGGCTAAAAATAATCTAATTGCCTCAACCCTAGCAACTGGTGCAAAGAACTTAGTGTAATCAATCCCTTCTTCTTGTCTGAAACCTTGAGCCACCAATCTTGCTTTATTTCTCACCATAATGCCTCTGGCATCCCTCTTTCATTTCAAGATCCACTTGGTCCTAATTGCAATTTTCCCTGCAGGAAGATCAACAAGTACCCAAACATCTTGATTCTTGAATTGTTGCATCTCTTCCTGCATAGCTTCAACCCAACTAGGTTCACTTAAAGCCTGTTTAATGCTTGTTGGTTCAACTTGGGACAAGAAACAAGCAAACAAACAATGCTTTTGATCTGTGTGATTGTCTCTCTTCTGAGTGGATACATAAGTAAGAAATGCACATTGCCCAAACTTGGTATTCTTAATGGCACTCCTGGTGAGAACCATAGCATTTGGATCACCAAGCATATTATCTTGTGTATGAATGGTGTTGATCCTTTTAGTTGCAATAGGATTAACATCAATGGAGGTATCAAGATTGGTTAGTGTAGGAACAAAGTCTTAATCATAAGAAGCTGATTGAAAAAGGCCATCACCTTGCTCAACATTAGCAAGATCTGAGGGAATTGGAAACTTGCCAAAAGGTTCATCCAAGTTTGTGGAAGTTTCAGTGGAAACAGGAACTGCAGCAGAAATGCCTTTAGCAGAATCTCCATCAGTAGAATCAGCAGCTGCATCCGTAGATGTATCATCAAAACTAGTTTTTTTGCTCTTTTCAACATCAGCTTGTTTTAAGAGTGCTTCAGTGTCTTGAGCAAATTCTAGACCAATTCTTTTAGCTTCCTCAACAGCTGCATGTTCTTGCTTTTTGAGTCTAGCAAGATCTTCTGCATAGGTTGAGTTTTCCACATCATTAGCAGGTTTGGCATCAGAGGCTTCTTTGTTAGGAGGATCTGCTATTTGAATTGGTAGAGTAGTTACAACAATAGTGGTTTCATTACATTCTGAATCACTGTCTGAATCATCCTGTAGGGTACCTGCACTGTTAGAAGATGACACTTGTATACCTGCAGAGGGGCTAGTTTTGTGTCTAGCATACCCCAAATAATCTGTTAAGTAATCAAGGTCAAAATACCATTCATGACCTTTTCCCTGAACATTTTCATTTTCCTCCAAAAATTTCAAGTTAAGAGTCTCTTCTATCTTCTTTGCAGCCAAGTTATATACCCTGTGAGCCTTGCTATGAGCTGAGTAACCAATAATATACCCTTCAGCAGCGTTTGCTTCAAATTTGCCTAAGTGATCACTTGTGTTAAGAATGGTCACCTAACAGCCAAAAGGTTCCAAGTGTTCAATGGTAGGTTTCTTTCCTGTCAATAGCTCATAGGGTGTCTTATTATGAGGTCTAGTAATCAACACCCTATTCAATACATAACAAGCAGTGCCAACTGCTTCAGTCCAAAACATGGTGGGAAGTTTAGAGTCAGCAAGCATAGATCTTGCAGCCTCTATAAGGGTTCTATTCTTCCTTTCTACAACCCCATTCTGTTGTGGAGTCCTAGGAGTGCTATAGTCTCTTTTAATACCCTTTAAACCACAAAGTTCAATGAGATTTGCATTTTTGAACTCTGTCCCATTGTCACACCTAATACCCTTAATCTTCTTGTTAAGTTGATTTTCAATGAGAGCCATAAATTCTTTAAGTGCCTGAAAGGTTTGATCTTTAGTCACCAAAAAGAATGTCCAACTGAATCTACTGAAAGCATCAGTGATTACCAAACAGAAGTACTTATGATCAATAGTCCGGATGGATGTTGGACCAAAAAGATCCATATGAAGTAGCTGCAATGGTTCTGAGATTGTGCTCACAGCAGTAATGGCCTTATAGGAAGCTTTGTGTTGCTTACCCTTGTTACAGGCAACACAATTATGCTCATTTGTGAAGATCTTGGAAGGAAGTCCATGAACAAGTCCATCTTTAGCAAGTTTGTTGATAACTTTGAAATTAACATGTGTCATCCTTCTATGCCATTTTGTAGATTCATCCAAGGATGCTTTAGCCACCAAACATGTTAGATCACCTTCTGGCTTGACATCATTCAAGTCAAATGTATAAAGATTATGATTTCTTGGAGCCTTTAGCAGTACATGATTGTCATCAGGTATTTTGAACTCAGGTGAAAGAATGAAACAACCCTCTTCAGTGAAAAGTACAGGAAGCTTTTTGTCACAAATTTGTGAGACTGAGAACAAATTGAATCCTTGAAGCTCCTTCACATAGTAGACATTCTCAAAATCCACCTTTGGAGTTCTAATGGTTCCTTTTCCAGTGATCCTTCCTACTCCACTTCCAAACCTCCCTATACCTCCATTAATAGGCACAAAGTCATGTAGTTTCTCCTGAATCCCAGACATGTTTCTTGAACAGCCACTATCAACAATACCTAAGTCTTTATTAAGAAGAGGATGTTCCTACAACAAAAAAAAGTTAATATACAACAACATTAATATGTTAAGAGACTTAAGTCATAAAAGACTTGAGCCTGCCTTGTGGATCATTATGATGTACCCAAGAAGATGAGTTAGATCCACAATTGTTCCTGGAATCCCTGTAGTTATATGGCTTGTTATATGTCCAAGAACAATCTGCTAAGGACTTTTCAGCAGAATCCCAATTACCCTTCCCATAAACATTGGGTCATTATATCCATACCAATGATTAAATCTATAAAATGGTCTTGACCCATATCTATTTCTATTGGTATTCATATATCTACTAGCAGAAACAGACCTATCAGAAGGAACAGACCAATCAGCAGGAATGGAATGCATTCTACTGACATTGTAATTTGCCTGTGGAACTAATGAGGGTTTGGTACAAGTGTTAGTCCACTTTTGTCTAGGTCTATTATTAACAACAGAAACACCCATCCTCTTATCATGAAAATCACAATCCTTAATCAAATGCAATTTGCTACCACAAACAAAACACTTCTTCTTCTTAGAAGATTTATTAAATCCAAAAGATGTCTTAGTAAACACAGAATTATTCAAAGAAACACCAGAAATAGAATTGCTTTGCAAATACTGAAAGGAATTGTTTTCAAAAGAAGTAAATAACAAGTCTTCAGAAGAGGCTGTCTTAGAAGGAACTTCATCAGCAGCAACTTCAGAGTCCACAGACTTGTAAGATGACTTGTCAGAAAGCTTTATTGAGGACTTGGGTGAGTCTGACTTGGTCTTGGAGTCGCAGCTGGCATAACTAGAGATCTCTGAGGCCTTGTCCCTGGAAGAACAAGAGACATATGTGTTAGAATCATTACTAGATGTACTTCTAGAGTCAGGGGAGTCATTGATCCTAATGCCAGTGTTTTCCTTTGATTCTGGTATGTCCGACTTATGGGATGTAGGCTTAGGGGTTCCTATGGTTGAAGAGTCTTCAGACTTGTTTGGCAAGTCATTAGACTTTTGCCAAACAGATGGTGTGAACCATCAAAGTCAGAGGTTTTGGTGGTAGGCATAAATACACCTCTGATAGGTCCTGGTACAACATGCATCTCACCTTCCTTTAGATAGTTAACAGGGACAAAATAATTATGATTTTTCTTATCTAAATAGTGATTTGCTTCCGGACCAACATATTTCTTAAACCCTAGACCTATCTCAGATGTTACATACTTACTACTGTAGAGTAACCTAGATAATTTATCACCTGAAACTAGCTACTCTTTATGCCTAGCTACTTCTTTGTCCAATTTCTCTTGCAAAACATCTTTCTCAGATTTAATCCTAGCTTTTTCTTTTTCAGAAAACTTTAATTCATTGCTAGTATTTTCTAAATCTCTACTTAAAACTCTAATCTTTTCCTCATAAGCCAATTGATTTTGCTGAAACCACATCTTCTGTTGTTCTAAGGTTTTAAAAGCTTCTTTGTATGTTGAAGCTTCAATAAAACACTCATTATATTTTGGTTTCAACTCATCATAAGCTTCTTTTAGAGTTGTATATTTAGAATCACAATCACAAACACAAGTGGATACCTGAGGAGAGATTCCCATAAGGCCAAAGTCATCATCACAGCTTGCCATGCAGGAGATTTGAGGAGGGTTGCTTGTTGCATCTTCATGCTCATTCCAGTCAACACCAGCATCTATAGCAGTTACCAAGGCTTTTGATTCACCAGCCTCCACCTCTTTCTTCTTGTATGCTGAGTATCTAGTATTAGCTTCACCCTTCTTGGTTGTGCACTCTCTTGCAAAATGGCCAATTTCTCCACAAGCACAACACTTCACTTTCCTCCTGTCAAACTGAGCTGCATCTCTACCATCAACATTGAGCTGTTTACCAACCTTTTGCTCAAATCTTCTGACCTTGAGGGAGAGCATAGCCATTTGCCACTTTAAGTCCAACTCTTCTAAAGCAAGTTCATCAATCTGCTCAAAATCTTCATAAGCTATTTGTTGCTGTTTATCAACTTCAGCAACAAATGAATGAAGTACATTTTCCATCACATTACTAATCTTTGGATGAGTTATTGGATTAGCATTTGAAAAAGATAATGTGGTAATGGGAAGACTTTAACTTGGAGTGGATGGACTTGAGTAAGCCTATGGTACTGGGGATGGACTTGTATAGGTATGTGGCATGTAGTTTGAGTTAGAGCTGACAAATGCAGATTGTGAAGGAGTTGCTGCATATGAAGAGAATCCCTTTATGTCGCCTTCCAAAGCTCTGAGTTTGTTGTACAAGTCATCAAAACTGAGATCAGGCCACCTTTGGTTTTCAATGATATACTCACCTGAGACCATGAGGGAGGCAAAGCTCTTAGAAACTTGGAATTTACCTCCTCATTGTCAGGTCTGGCTAGAAGCTGATTAAAGTGACTCAGTATCTTCTGAAACCTGTCATAGCCTTTGTGGAGACCTTCTTCTTCAGTTATTCTAAATTCTTGGAATTCTTGTTTCAACATACTCTTTCTCATCCTTTTTGATTCATCATTCCCCCCAAATCTAGCTTTTATAGCCCACCAGATTTCTCTTGGATCAGTCATGGAATGAAAATCTCCCATGTGGTCATCAGGGATTGCTTGCAGCAATATACTTCTTGCTTTGTTCTCCCTTTGTATAGCAAGAATTTCTTCAGCAGAAACAGGTTCCAAAATCTTAATTTTGCCATCAGCATCTACAGTTTGCTTTTTAGGACGACAACCATTGAGTATAACATTACAGAGGTTATAGTCAACACTTGCAATCCAGTTCTGCATCTTCATGGCCCAGATCTCATATTCATCCTTCCTGAGAAAAGGAAGCTTGGCATTGCTGTTAGAGAAGGCCACCTGTTGTAGTTGTTGAGTGAGAGAGCATCACTGCCTGGTTTGTCTCCCATTGGTACTGAGTGAAAAGTTAAGTGATTGTGTTGAGGTTACAGAGAGTATCTCGTGGCTCTGATACCACTTGTTAGGATCTATATCTTGATAGATATCGAGCCAATAAATCGTTAGCCTACTAATGTAATCACCAGTAAGACTAACTTAGATAATCTCTGTGAGCTTGTAATTATTGCGGAATATAAAAACAAACTTATATACTAAACTTGATCTTCTATAGATCAATATACTTTTACTAATAATGTTATGAAAACTCGTACATAAAACAATGACCTAGGGTTCCTTATATACTAATGGAAACCCTAACCTTTCTTACAAGAAACGAATAATAATAAACTAATAAAAGATATTCTACATATCTTGTCCTAAATTACATAAGTTCTATCCACGGTTTAACTCTATCCGTAGGATCACTATACGTCCATAGGAACCAGTCATCAGTAGAAACACTCTAAGCTTCCGCAGGAACTTGTCAGCAGTATCAGTCAGCAGTATCTTCAATAATTCCTTACAAGCTTATATAAGCTGAAAAGTTTCAAATTAAGACACAAAAAGTGAGCTTATGAAACATACGTCGAAAACCCAAAAATTAAACAAACACCCCCGTAAGCAGCTTATGAAATATAAGGTGTTAGGCTTGTGGATTTAGCCTCCAAACCACAACAAGGGGTGTTTGTCTTGGGACTTTGCTCACAACAACGACCCACTAAGGGTGTTTGTTTTGCCCTCGGTTGGAAAGAAAACCACTACAGGTAGGGTGCGTTTGTTGTGGTTCAGCAGAACCCATGTAGGGTGCGTTTGTTGTGGTTCAGCAGAACCCGCAAGGGTGCTGTTGGTTTCTTTGGTTTCTGTCCAAAGCAGCCCTCACCATAGGGTGCATATGGCTTTGTTTATAAACTGCTTATTCGTTTGTAACGCCACTAGGATACGTTTGGTTAACAACAGCCCTGACAGGGTGCGTTTGGTTAACAACAGCCCCGAAAGGGTTGGTTAACAGCAGGGGTGTTTGGATTAGATTATTTTTCGAGGTTATGGGGGTGAAACAACCTGTTAGAAAACCTATTTTTTGTAGATATAATTTTTTTTATTTTGGTTATTTTAGTATTATTTTTTTTTTAATTTTTTTCGTTATAGAGCTGAGACCAGCTGAGAGCCGAGAACAGCCTACTGTCAAGACCAGCCGAGAGCAGCCACAATCGGTACGTTTGGTTAACAGCAGCCCAAACATGGACTTGCTATTGGGTTAAAGCTTATATAGCGGGCTTATGGTCTATGTGATTTTCGGGTTTATATTTCATAAGCTCGTTTTTTGTCGCTTATTTTGAAACTTTTAGGCTTATATAAGCTTGTTATGACATAGTAAACTTATATAAGCCAAAAAAATTTAAAATAAGCCACAAAATGTGAGAATATGAAATATAAGCCCGAAACCACATAAGCCCGCTATATAAGCTGACACAAACACTCCCTAAGTTTCTTTGCGTTTCTTTTTTTCTTTTTTCCTTCAAAACCTGCTATGTCCAATCATTTGCTAAATTATATAGTTATATCTATAATGGCTAACAAATAATAAAGAAAGCAATATTATAAAAAGCCCACAAGGGTGCATTTGGTTAACAGCAACCCCGATTAGTAATGTGATGAGGCGAAAAATGAAACGTTTTTAAGGGGTCATTTAAGCCCGAATTCGAATTTATTTGATCAAATATTGCCCTAAATCGTTCCTTTTGTCATTTTAGGTACTTTTGGAGCGAAATCTGGAAAAGGAAGCATTTTGGACGTTTTTGGAGCATAAAAGTGAAGAAAACGGCAAAGTCTTAATTTTCCTTGCTGGGAACAGTACCTGACGGCGTCACATGCTTCTACATGACGGCGTCAAGAGTAATACAAGAGGTGGAAGTGGATGATACACGTGACGATCCAGAGAGTTTTGTACTAAGAAGATGACGACGTCATCCAAGGCCGTCATGGTCCAAGACTTAGTGACGGCCCAGAACAAAATTACACATGACGGCGTCAAAAGTCGATCTAGGCAATCTGATTTCATTATGGGCGGCGAGTTGACGGCGTCACATGTTTACACATGATGCCGTCACCCTGTATTATCTATATATAGTTTTCTAAATTTCATTCATTAGTGTGCAACTTTGAGGGAAAAACCCTAGGACGAATTTTTCCAGCTTTTTCAAGGGTTTCAATCCTTTGAACTTTTCATGTCAATTTGAGATAAGTACTCTTTCAGTTCAATCAATATGTCTATGTGTTGCTTGAATGTATCTTACACTTGTCTTCAATTTAACATGCTCGGCTAGATCGATTTTGTGTTTGCTTAGATGTAGTGAAACCTAGATGTTAATTATGGGTTGATTATTTGTTTATAGTTGTTACGGATGATTGTATTCGATGTTAGGCTTAAGAAAACTGGCAGACTTCCATTGGTAACATGCTTGAACGTCTTAAGAAACATGATCAGAGGTGTACTATGATTTTTGGTTGTATTTAATGCGTAGGAGAATTCTAATGATCCCATGTTAGGAGCTTCTAACGACTCGACATAGGAGTGAAGTAGGATCCTATAGAGTTAGGGAATATTGTACACGACCCTACGACTAGTATTAAGGAATACGACCCGTCATCCATGCAATTGTAACAAGCTATCAGCCTGCAAAAGATATCTAGGGAGTAATGAAACCTAAGTAAACACAACTTTCCCCATCATTGTTTACACCACATTACTAATTAGATTTATTTTTATTTCTGTTATTTTATTTTGATTGCATCTTTAGTTAATTGGGTTAGTTGACTAGCAACTAATTCCTCCCACTCTTCCAAAAACCGAGATTTTAATTGCTTTTATAAAATACAAAAAATACAAAAAGAATCATCCCTCACCTCTAGACTTAATTTAGGAGACTTTCTAATCCTAGCGACACTATTCCTGAGTTGAACGATCAATCCCCCGGTACTTGTCACTATACTATACTACAACGATCAGGTATACTGCCTGGTGGGGGTTGTAAGCTTCTCGAGATCCCTCGAGAGGTAAAGTCTGGTGCGATTCCCATGTATCATAATGTATTTGGTATGCGTTTGATAATGTATTCGGTATGCGTTTGTGAATATATGAAAATGATTGTGCGGATATGTTATGTGCTTATAACCATCATGTACTGTAGTCTCAGTCGACTCTTGCATAGTGAACTGTGTGAAGTTTATCGTACATGACCGTGATTTACGTCTTTCAACCCAAAACAGCGGAATTTCAACTCCTAATCCTAGCGGAGGAATGTATTATGGCCAGCTTGAAGAAATTCTCGAGCTTGAATATATTCCATTCAAGGTTGTGTTGTTCATAGTTAAATGGTTCGACACTAATAACTATGGTCGCATAAAACGTTGTACCTATATAAACAACATTACACAAATTATGACAGATCGTGTATCTTTTGAAAGTGAACCATACATTCTTGCAACACAAGTCTTTTATCATGATTTCCCGGGTAAACGTGGTAATGTCAAGGCCATCCAAGATTCTTATCATCAAAAGATTTGGAACCCGGATATCATCGGGTAGAAGACAATCAGGATGTTGTACATGACAACACCTCATCACATGTCACACTCTCTGCTGAGTTGGATACGTTGAATTATGACACCATAAATAGAGATGTTGAGCCAGCGGAAGTTGAGGCACCACCACAACCAATTATCACTGATGTCGACGACGACGACGATGACGATGATATTGATTATGATGACCACATTCCTCATGATTTAGCATATGATTGTGAAGACCACGTCGATCGTGAAGATGAAGCTGACACTAATAATCAGGGTTTTTATCTTAGTGATGAGGGAGATTGATCTCAAATTGTAATTTGTTAAATGAACTTATTTGAATGAAATTGTTATTGAGTGGTTAAATGTGTTTATTTATTTAATTATTTATTATTATTATTATTATTTTTGTATAAATTGTTATTTATTTGAATGTGTGTATATGTGTTTCTTCACTAATTATATGTTCTTGTGCTAGTACGTTTACAGATGGCAGATGTTGTTGCTAGGAGCCACGGTGGCAATGGAGACAATGAGCCACCCCAACCTCCGAGGAGGCTAGGCACTAACTTTCAGCGTAAGAATTTCTCGATTATTTTAATTAAACTTGATCATTATTTGAAATTGATAACTTGTTATTTTATGTCATCATCACTTGAATTTGATTACTTGTAGGCTCTAGATCCAGACCTCCCAAACCTCCCAAGCCCAATGCCAAAATTAGGAAAGGCGGGAAGGTGGTGCGTGGCCCCACAAAGAACACGAAGCTCCGCACTGCGAGGACTGAAGCGGGTCGTCCGGTAACAATCAGATTCGAGATGAATGCTGAAGGGATGTACGAGCATGTGGGCAATCATGCTAGGTGGTTCTCCAACTTGGTCGGGGAGTTGTTACGGACATCAATTCCCATGCATTTCAATTCCTGGAGAGATGTTCCCGCTACTGCGAAGGCCCACATCGACAACTAGCTGCATGTAAGTTTATATTATCTTTTATTTTTTTAATTATTGTGTTTATTTATTTTAAGTGTGTTATTTATTTAAATTTGATTGTTTATTTAAATTTGAATATTTATTTTAATTATATTTTATTGCAGTATTTCTTGGCGAGCACCTTGCCGGTCCTAATGGAAAGGATATTGTCGATAGTATTGAAGCTTATTTCCAAAAGCGATACGACGACAACAAGTACAAATACAAAAAGAAGAATTTTACTGAGCAAGGTGGGGTTGAGAAACTCGACGAGATCAAGGATAATCGTTCGGAGAACATGGCGGAGGATGTGTGGGGAAAATATGTAAATTTCTGGATCCACACTTATTATTATTATTATTATTATTATTATTATTATTATTATTATTATTATTATTATTATTATTATTATTATTATTATTATTATTATTATTATTATTATTATTTATTTTTTTTTTTTTATAAAAACATCACTTCATTAGAAAATCATAGGATTTACAAGAAATTAGTGGGGAGCCGAGAAATAAGCTGGGCGCCCACTCCTCTAGTAATAATAATAATAATAATAATAATAATAATAATAATAATAATAATAATAATAATAATAATAATAATAATAATAATAATAATAATAATAATAATAATAATAATAATAATAATAATAATAATTCATTTATATAACATTTTATATTATTTATAATAAGCATGTGAACAACTGGTCAGACCCGAACAATTTGAAGAGAGCGGCGACCAACAGGCAGAACCGGCTCGCGAATACGAGTGTTAGCCTTCATCGGTCACATTCGCTAGCTGTTATACGTGATAACTTCGTAAGACACTTTTAATCATTTCATTTTTATATATATAGTGTTTGGTGAGTCGTTATTGATTTTATTATTAAACAGTTGAGGACCCCCACCGACTCCGTGGATAGTAGAGACTTGATTGAGCTTTACAGACACAACCATATGAGAGATGGCGTCTTTGAGTCTTCAGTGTCCGAGGCTAGATACGTAAGTATAATTTATTTCAAAAAAACCCACCCATATTAATGCAATATAATAAATCACGATTTATATATTACTTTTCTTGCTTTTTTGTAACTTAACAGAATCAGATGATACGGATGCGGACAGAGAACACCTCCGGGGGGACGACCATGTCTTACCTCGACATTATGCGCCACATGATCGGTGGCAAGCAGCGAGGTCACATTCCTGGCGTAGGTCCAGTCTTACCCGGCGGTGGTCGTCAGACGACCCTCAGCGCTGAACGAGCTCATGAAGAAGCCTCAGCGTCCTCGCTCCACGAAACTGTTCAAAAGCAATCCCAGGAGGTGTCCCAGTGGTACGTAGGGATTGCACCAGGCTTTACCTCTCGAGGGATCTCGAGAAGCTTACAACCCCCACCAGGCAGTGTACCTGATCGATGTAGTATAGTATAATGACAAGTACCGGGGGATTGATCGTTCAGCTAGGAATAGTGTCGCTAGGATTAGAAAACCTAAAGACTAGGTCTAGAGATGAGGGATGATTCTTTTTGTATTTTTTTAGTTTTTATAAAAGCAAGTAAAAATCTCGGGTTTGAAGGAGTTGGGCGGAATTAGTTGCTAGTCAACTAACCCAATACTAAAGATGCAATCAAAATAAAATTCTGAAAATGAAAATAAACTAATTTAAACTAGAGTTGTGAGCAATATGTGAGAGAATTGTGTTTACTTAGATTTCACTACTCCCTAGATATCTTTTACATGTTAATTACTTGTTATAGTTGTGTGGATGACGGATTGTATTCCTTAATACCATTCATGGGGTGGCGTACTTACTTCCCCAATCCTATGAGCGCCTACTTCACTCCTATGTCGAGCCGGCTAAGAAGCTCCTAACATGGGATCACTAGAATTTGCTCATGCATTAAATACAACCAATAAAACCTAGTACACATCGGTTCATGTTTCCTAAGACGTTCAAGCATGTTACACAATGGAGATCTGCCAGTTTTCTTTAGCCTAACAATGAAATCATTCATCCAATACAACCATAAACAAGTAATCAACACATAATTAACATCTAGGTTTCATTATATCTAAGCAAACACAAGATAGATCAAGCCTAGCATGTTGAAATCAAGACAAGCATAAGATATAATCAACCAACACATAGACATATTGATTGAATTAAAAAAAGACTTATCTCAATTGAACATGAAAGGATTCAAGGGGTGAAAACCCTTGAAAACACTGTAAAATATGACCTAGGGTTTACAAAGTTCGGCCCTAGTTTTCTCCACACAAGGTCCTCTTTAATGAATGAAAAATAGAAAACTATATATAGATTTTGATGGGTGACTGCGTCAAGAACAAATGTCTGACGCCGTCATCTCGCCGCCAAATAGTTTCTCGGACTGCCTAGATCTGGGTCTGACGCCGTCATGTATTCTCCTTATGCAGGCCGTCACCAAAATTTGCCTTGACGCCCTTGTTGTGACGCCGTCAGGATTTCACTGGGTCGTCATGGTTTTTACTCTTGACGCCGTCAGGATCTTCCTCTTGACGCCGTCAGGTACTGTTCTCAGCATGGAAAATTAAGTCTTTGCCGTTTTCTTCACTTTTATGCTCCAAAAACGTTCGAATTGCTTCTTTTTCCAGAATTCACTCCCAAAGTACCTAAAATCACAAAAGGGACGATTTAGGGCAATATTTGATCAAATAAATTCAATTCCAGGCTTAAATGACCCCCCAAAAGTGTTCATTTTTCACCTCATCATATACCCTTACACTTGAGATTTGCTTGTCCTCAAGCAAATGCGCTTTTATTCTTATCAAAATACAAGTTAAGGGTTATTTAACACTAATATAAAAGTAATTACAACAAATAATCGTTCCACTAAAGACCAAAGACAAGCACGGAGGTCATACACTAGCACCTCACAAATAGTGTTTAGATACTCACATCTCTCGGGTGTAATAAAGTAATATCACAATATGGAAATGGAAAACATCTCTCACTACCTGTCATAGCAAAATAGATTACCATAGGCTTGGGAAAGGATCAAACCTCCACCACATGGCGTAAGCACCTAGGATAAACTATCAAAGAGGTCTTTTAAAAGGTTCTAACGTTAGGTGTAAGGATATGGAATACACTGTTTTGTTGGATATAGGCATTCTTTACTGGTGGCGAGTTAACAATCTTGGTTAATTACATGTACAATATGGCGTTGCTAAGCCAAGACTCGACTCGACTTAAGCTAATAAATGAAAAATAAAAAAAACATAAAATAAACATAGAATGAAATGGGATGGTAGTCTGTATGTTTTTTCTCTTTTTTTTTTTTTTTTTTTTTTTTTTTTTTTGCATGCACTCTTTCCCTACCATCCAAAATAATACATCATAGGGAATGAAAATTCCCCTTACACTTGAATTTTTACATACTTTACAATAAACTAATCTAATGACTCGAATTAAGAAAATCAAAACACTTGGAGTACTTTTAATATTAACATACATACGGGGGTAATAATATTATGTTCTTCCCCATTACTCCATAAAATAAGTACTTTACCCATGAGTCCCAATCGTCCCAAAACAATATGTACAAGGATATGACTCGACTTAGCAACTATGTAATCAATTAGATAATTAACTTAGGGTTTAACAAATAACAATAATGCACTAAAGATGAGTGCATACACGGAAGGCTAAGGCGATTTGGGTGTACATTTAAGTGGGGTGTAACAAATTCTTCCTTTAAGTAAGATGCTTAAAGTTAGAAACGAAAAGATAGGCTCGGAGGGGTGTACTAGGGGTTTCGTGTACTAAAAATGAGTACAACGCTAAGGTGTGGGAAAAATTAGTTGACTTAACTAGCCAAGTAATATGACTTAAATGGTCAAGTAATTATGATACGGGTTTAACACAAGGGTGATCCTAATGCCTCTTATCATGTAGTAAATCCTACTACACGAATGTAGTCTCACTAGCGGTCTCGGGATGCATCACTAACGCAAGTTTTAGAATCTAAATGCTACCGGTACACTCATAAGCACTAATAATAAATGCTTTTCCTATCAAATCTAAAGGCGAACCTCACATATTTGGGTGGAAAATTTTTCTGAATGATACGGTTTTGTGCTAGTCATACAATCTCCTATCCATGAGACGCTTGCTAAGGCTAAAGTTTCACTCCTAAATGTTGTAAAAAAATTTAAATTTGGCGCTAAAATTACACTAACAAGTATTTCTCTTAGTTTTATTACACATCTACTATTAAACAAACAAACTCAACCGAAAGTGTATCTGTAAGGTATCATCATTTTACCCTCCCCTTATACTTAGGATGAACATTGTCCCCAATGTTCAAGTAAAGAATGTAAAAGTGAAATAAGTAAAACAAATGAAATCAAATACTCCCCTGATTCGCTCGGTATGGATAATAAGGTGGTCAGGTTATATCTTCCTCCAAGAAAATGAACAATCAAAGCTTCCCTTCCAGAAAAATAAATCATCGTCTTGTCATACATAACCTGTAAAACCTGAGAAAACAGACAAGGTAACCTCGCATAAAATCGGCGGCAATCTACATATGCTAATAAAACCTAGAAAACAAAATAAGATATAATGTTTGTGGAATGATGTTTGCAGATTTCCTGGAGATTATAAAACTAATAATTCAACAAAAACTTTAAGACTCCGTTAGAAAAACAAAACTGGTAAAATTTCCAGATTTTTACACGTGACGCCGTCAAGAGTAAACTTGTGACGCCGTCAGAAGTGACCTGCAGAAATTCTTATGTCAAGAGTAAACTCGTGATGCATTGTCAACATGTCTATACCCAATCATACATGGTATCTTAGCATTCTTAGGATCGCCTCTCTTTATCTTAGGTTCGATTTTAGTAAAAGGAGATCAAGGGTTATCAATAAGATTATTATAGTACGCAATCTCCTCCTTAGTGGGGTATAGATTAAAATAATCATCTAACTTTGGATCAATCTCCCCCTCTTCAAGTTCCTCAACAACATTCTCAAAATCATTAGGTCCTAGGTCCTTATTTGAATACAAGGCGGTCGCTAGGTCACTAAATGCATGGTCGAGCTCAACTTTAATCAACCTATTAAGCTCCCTAAGTTCCCTAATCTCATTCTCAATCTACTCTCGTAACAAAGCCACTTCTCTAGGGGAAACGGGTGGATTCGCGTTTTCCATAATGGTCAACGAAATAGTCAATGAATTTCTTTTACTAACAAAGGCACGAAGAAAAAGATAGACTAAAGAGAACCTAAAAATAAAAAATAAAATCTTACTAGAAAGGAATCTAGCAAGTAGACCTAATAAAAAGAGATTCTAACCTAGACAATAACTATTCCCCGGCAGCGGCGCCAAAAACTTGGTACGTAGGGATTGCACCAGGCTTTACCTCTCGAGGGATCTCGAGAAACTTACAACCCCCACCAAGCAGTGTACCTGATCGATATAGTATAGTATAATGACAAGTACCGGGGGATTGATCGTTCAGCTAGGAATAGTGTCGCTAGGATTAGAAAACCTAAAGACTAGGTCTAGAGATGAGGGATGATTCTTTTTGTATTTTTTTAGTTTTTATAAAAGCAAGTAAAAATCTCGGGTTTGAAGGAGTTGGGCGGAATTAGTTGCTAGTCAACTAACCCAATACTAAAGATGCAATCAAAATAAAATACTAAAAATGAAAATAAACTAATTTAAACTAGAGTTGTGAGCAATATGTGGGAGAATTGTGTTTACTTAGATTTCACTACTCCCTAGATATCTTTTACATGTTAATTACTTGTTATAGTTGCGTGGATGACGGTTGTATTCCTTAATACCATTCATGGGGTGGCGTACTTACTTCCCCAATCCTATGAGCGCCTACTTCACTCCTATGTCGAGCCGGCTAAGAAGCTCCTAACATCGGATCACTAGAATTTGCTCATGCATTAAATACAACCAATAAAACCTAGTACACATCGGTTCATGTTTCCTAAGACGTTCAAGCATGTTACACAATGGAGATCTACCAGTTTTCTTAAGCCTAACATTGAAATCATTCATCCAATACAACCATAAACAAGTAATCAACACATAATTAACATCTAGGTTTCATTACAACTAAGCAAACACAAGATAGATCTAGCCTAGCATGTTGAAATCAAGACAAGCATAAGATATAATCAACCAACACATAGACATATTGATTGAATTAAGAGAAGACTTATCTCAATTGAACATGAAAGGATTCAAGGGGTGAAAACCCTTGAAAACACTGTAAAATATGACCTAGGGTTTACAAAGTTCGGCCCTAGTTTTCTCCACACAAGTTCCTCTTTAATGAATGAAAAATAGAAAACTATATATAGATTTTGATGGGTGACGGCGTCAAGAACAAATGTCTGACGCCGTCATCTCACCGCCAAATAGTTTCTCGGACTGCCTAGATCTGGGTCTGACGCCGTCATGTATTCTCCTTTTGCAGGCCGTCACCAAAATTTGCCTTGACGCCCTTGTTGTGACGCCGTCAGGATTTCACTGGGTCGTCATGGTTTTTACTCTTGACGCCGTCAGGATCTTCCTCTTGACGCCGTCAGGTACTGTTCTCAGTATGGAAAATTAAGTCTTTGCCGTTTTCTTCACTTTTATGCTCCAAAAACGTCCAAATTGCTTTCTTTTCCAGAATTCACTCCCAAAGTACCTAAAATCACAAAAGGAACGATTTAGGGAAATATTTGATCAAATAAATTCAATTCCGGGCTTAAATGACCCCCTAAAAGTGGTTCATTTTTCGCCTCATCACCCAGCAAAGGACCATCCTTGATATGTTGGTGGGGTGGGCTAAGACACAGCCGGGTTTCCCCCAGGAGCTAGCGACAATAGGCGACAACATCGGGATCCCACGAGGCTACAAAAGGTGAGTCTAAAGATACACAGGAGGGGAGTGGGGCAAGTGGGAGGAGTGGGGGGACTCAGGAGTAGCGTATGGGTTATTTGGGTTGATTTATATTTGTTTTGGGGTTATGGACAAATGTTTGGATAGTTTCACGGATTACTACGTGTTTATGTAGTTTAACATGTTAGGATTCCCGCTACATTATTCCCGTGTATAGTTTTGTAGCATATGGCGGATAGCTAACTTAGGTATAGTTTTGTACATGATCATGTGATAACGGTTTTTGAACCGTTTTTGACGAATTTGGATACAAATGCATGATTATGTAAACTTTTAGCGAATTTGGATATGTATAATATTATGTTTGGCGAATTTGTGATGTGAGTGTCTTTTGTGGTGTTGTAGGATGATTATATACAGGTTGTAATGTTGTGGATTTTTTTCGGAAAAAATCTAAAAATTACCCATTTTGGCAGCATATTGCTGCAAAATGGGTCAGATGCTTTTAGCGGGGACGTGTCCCCGCCAAAAGTATGGCCAGACAACTAGTGTCACACTTTTTAGCGTGGACATGTCCCCGCCAAAGACCTGGTCAGAGTGCTAGTGTCACAGGATTTATCGGGGACATGTCCCCGCCAAAAGAGTGGCCAGAGTACTGGTGCCACACTTTTTTGCGGGGACATGTCCCCGCCAAAAGGGTGTTTTTTATTAATTAAATTTATGATTAAGACACTAATTATATCAGTGTAAACCCCTTTTGGCGGGGACATGTCCCCGCTAAAAGGTGTGCCATGCTGGCTACGTTTGACCAGACCAAAATGTCCACGCTGGCACTGTGGGTCCCACGTGTTCCCGCCAAAAAACCAATCTGTCACCGCTGAAAATTAACAGCGAGGGGGTTTTGGCGGGGAACTTTCGGCGGGGACATGTCCCCGCGGAAAGTCTTTGGTGGGGTTTTGTCTCCGCCAAAAGTGGGTACTGTTGTAGTGCAAGAAAGAAACTACTTTATATGCAATCCTAATATATGGCTTCAAACTTTGTTTTAAACAAAATACAACAAAGAACATGTTCGATATCGAAAGCGCCCATAAATCTATTGATGAAAAGTGAAATAATACCTTTTGTTACTTTTTATGTTTTGTAAAATAAAACAGTAAGACACTAACGATCGTTTTGCATAACTTAGTAATAAAACAAAAAAAATGTATGTAAGATATAAACAAATTTTATCCTTCAATGTTTAGGATACAAATATGGAGGGAGTCGTGGCTTCGCAATGATTACAAGTGGCTTAACTAATCGAAGATTGTCATGATTTTCGGCAAGATTGCTCGCACATTATATGGCAGCTCCCATGAGAACCCTTGAATCATTCTCGCTAATAACATTGTTGTTATAGTTGAACCCAACATCACTCCAGGACAGCCACGTCTCCCAGTGCTAAAGGAAAGCATCTTCAGCTCATTATCATAAAGAACCACTTCCTTTCCATCCCCAACAAGATGTCGATCTGGGTCAAATCGCTTAGGATTTATCCATACATTTGGATTTCTTCCCAACCCACGCTGACTAAGCAACACGTGACTACCCTTGGGTATGAAGTAACCACCAACAACAGTGTCCTTAACAGAAACATGGGGAAGATTGAATGGTGCAATAGGGTCTAGCCTAAATGCCTCCTTGAGACATGCTTTTATGTAATTAAGGTGGGGTAGGTCTACCTCTTGGACTAGTCGTTTGGTTCCTACGACACTGTCCAGCTCCTTGACTGCTCTTTCTAAAATTCTAGGCTCATTTATCATCTCTCCCATTGCCCATTCTACTGCGTTAGAGGGATTATCAATTGCCGCAATCATAAGTTCCTAAAAAGTAGTCAAGACAAAAGAATGCAAAGACTATGAATAATCATGCCCATATAAGAAGATTTGTAAGAACCAACTAAAGGGTCGTTAAGGTGGTGCTTAGTTGT
Organism: Artemisia argyi; assembly: GCA_030686995.1. NCBI lineage: Eukaryota > Viridiplantae > Streptophyta > Magnoliopsida > Asterales > Asteraceae > Artemisia > Artemisia argyi. Next base: position 87,012,632 of record CM060699.1, read on the forward strand.
AGAAAAAAATCCTTGTTTTTTCATTTATAGATTCCTTGAGAAGGGAATGGTTTTTCTTCTCTAGAGAATAGTTGAGAATTTTGAAAACCCATTTAGATGGTTATATTTTTCCTTTTTAATAGTGAGGATAGAAGGTGAAGATGTTACTAATGGTGATTAGGGTTAGAATGAGATACTTGAATACAAGATGGGAAATCCCAATCTTTTTTTTTTTGCTAAGAGAAAATTTGGAGAATGGTTGATTGATCATGTTTTCATTTTTTAAGTTAAAATTTGAAAAGTGAGATTTTTTTTTTTTTTTTTTTTTTGAAAATTGTTGGAAAAAATGTGCGACTAAACGGGTTTTCAGTTTTCTCATTTTTCTATGAAAATTTGATGGAAAATGGTATTTTTTACCAACTAAATACACATTAACATTTAAACTTATGTATTTCTCTTTTGAAAAAAGGATAGGTATGCATATTCCTGTTTAAGAGTTACTCCCTCCCATTCATCGGAAAAAAAAATCAGTTTAGGAAAAATGCAGTAACTAGTAAAAGCCATAAAAAGACAAGACAGTTTTACCCTTTATAATTAATTAATGCTTTCATTTAGTTTCGTAAATAACAATTTTAATCAGGTAATATGGTAAACTTAAAAAATTCTAACTTTTATATTTAGTAAATGAAAACAATAGAGTTTGTAAATCTTACGATGATTTGAGCTTTGATCTCGTCTAAGGTAAGTTTAGGATTTTCATGTTTGATAAGAACATCAAGCAGATCATCTTCTTCATTTCGAACTCCATCATTCCACATTTGAATACGTTTAACAATCAATGGATCGTGATATTTACGAACACTTGAATTGGCAGTCCTTATAATCTTTTCATGGCCATCAAAATCAGTCTTCCCTCTCAACCATTGGAAGTAATCAGTGATGCAAAATGCATAAAGATACTCGACTATGGTGAAAAGAGTGGAGACATTTTCGGTTTCTTCTTCACCTGGACCTCCATCTTCTGTTCCTTCCCCAAAAAATCTTGACCCAAAAATCATATGCCTCAATAGGTTTCTACAATAGTGTTGGCTTGCAGTTCGAATGTTCACTAATCCACCATCAGTTAGGCCATTTTGTTTCTTTATTTGATTATATATGTAGAAAAGCAAGTGATTAGCTTCTTCGTCTCGTTTTGGTTGGAGCCATTTGTGCATTGGCAAGGAGAGGACATTTTGATTTACTATTTTTCTCATCTTTTTCCATTGGTTCCCTAAAGGAGACATGGCGGCTGAACAATAACCTTCACTTGTTAAATAAGCAGACAACACTTCAGGCCTTGAAGCAAAAATTGCATCTTGTTTTTTTTCAGAAATTCACATGCTATATCAGGGGCAGATACTACGACGATATGTGTTGATGGTCCTATTCGCATGCAAAGAATAGGGGTGTCGTACTGCTCCATGAGCTTGTCGATCCACCTGAAGATTGGTCGATTTTGAAGCATTTAGATGATGCAGCCAATTAATGGCAAAGGTGTTGGACCAGGTGGTAGTGGGTGTATTTTACTTGCAGTTTTCTTGTTAGAACACTTGGTGAAAAAAAAAGAACATGAAGAAGATGATTTGTGAAAATATAAAAGTTGATGATGAATATTCAAACATACTGATCAATCTTTTTTCCTAACGCAGAAATATTTCTTAATTTGGATGAAGTTGCTACTCTTTGTAGCAAGTTGTTACTGTTAGACCCGTTTCCTGGGTGTTGGGACCCCACCCTAGATGAAAATGATAAAGACCTCATGTGATTGGCCAGTCAACGTTCGTTGCGCAATGGTCAAACCCGATAGCCAATTAATAGTCAAAGTATGACTATGTAGTCATATAAAATGTGTTGCATAACTAAAGGGGCCTAGGTTGCCAAGTATTAAACATGTGGTTAAGTTAGTTGTGCCCTAAATAAGAAGAAAGAGACTAGAAGGGTCATTCTTGCCATTAGCCGAAAGATACCACCTAACTAGTTATAACTAGTAATTTCTAGACTTTTCTCCATTATTTTAGATGGAGTTGAAATCCGGTTCTAGTGAGAGGAGAAAGGGAGGGAAAATCTAGATGATGACTTAAGGTGAAGAAGATGAAGGCTCCATGATTATGGACTCTCCTAGCTATGATCCTCCACAAGTAAGTATGTATATTCTTGAGGTTATTGAAGTTATAGATTATGGATTGAGTGGGTTTTCATCATATGATCAAGATATGATCATATGATGATGCAGAATGGAAGATGAGCATGTTTTATGGGTATTGATAACCCTTGTTATGTTATTTATTGTTATGTTGTTAGGTTTTGGTTAATTATGAAGGATGATAATGATGATGGAAGATTGTGTTGATGATGATGTTCTTGATGTTATGTAGCTTGGATTAAGGTAAGTAAAATGATAGTAACATGTGTTATATAGATTTCTAACATATGTGTTATGTATGTTGTATGACAAAGTGGTATGGACTATGGAATATGATTATGTGATGCCATGAATGTGGCTTATGTGATAGTTGATGCTATGGTACATGATGATGTTATGTGCTGGATGAGTCATGGGTTGTAAGCCCGTCAAGTAAGTGTTTATGTATAAAATGCTATGTGTGGATTGAAGTATAATGATATGTTATTGATCATTTTACTTACTAAGCGAAAGCTTATGGTTTAGTTGTCAATCCCTTTTGTAGGTCCTTGTGTTTAAGGAAGGCGGGGATATGGAGTATGGTTCGTTTATGCGGAAGGTTAGAATATTGGTAAGGAATTAGACCTTAGGTAGATACCGAGCTCAGGTGTATAAGTTTGTACCCCCGTGTGTCAAGTAGTACTTTGAAATGAGTATACAAGTGTTAAATTGTATGTCAAGAGTTGTATAAGGATTTGGTAGTCATTTGGTAAGTCAAAGCATGTTTTATGTGTTTATGGTTTAAGTTAAAGGGGCGTTTGGTTTAAGCGTAAAGTACCCATTTTGGATAGGAAATGGGTCAAGTGTCGTTGGAACATGTTTGATATATTAAATTATTGAAGTTGGTAAAGTTTGGTGAAAAACGGATGTGGTATGAGTAGTTTGATGTGTAAATGGGTCAAAATGGGTTTTGGTGCATAACCCGTCAACTTTTAAAGTAGTATTTCGGGTTGATTGAGTATGTAAACGATTTTGTATGTTATGTTAATGGCTTTGAGTGAGTTTGGTGTGGATATAAGGTAGCAGGGGTCGATTATTGTGAAAAAGGGCCAAATTTCGGTTTATACCGAAATTTGGTACCAAATTCCCAAATTTCGGTTTGATTCGGACATATTTTGGTAAACTTTGAAAAATCATTTCTTTTAATCGGTAAGTTGTCACGGGTCGTGCCATCCGTCGTTTTGAAGGTAATTGAGTCTAGTTTTATTTAAAAATAGTCTCAAGGTCTGAATGTTTATAGATGTTTGTCAATGGTCAAAAGGTAACCAGATGTCCGTAAAAATCAAGCGTTTCCGCGTAGAAAGTATTTGCTTTTGGTCTAAGCGGGCACGGGGTGTTTCAAATTGGTATCAGAGCTTCGGTTTAAGTGAATTAGGTTTCCACTATAGGTTTCCTAGTCTTAAACCACTCGTAGAGGCGTTGAGCGTAAGTGTTAGTGATGTGGGAATTAATTGTTAAGTATGAGCTGGATTATGGTTTATGCTAGATGAGATTAGTGATGATAAGTGATTGTGTGTGTTATAGTGTTGATGTATATGAGATGTAAGTCCGTGATGACTTGAAGTGTTTAAATGATTAGTTCGTCGTGCACCTCGGTTGGTGCCGGCGTTTGTATTGCGATTATGTGAAAGTATAATAGAGTCATGATAATGGAATGTGAATAGAAATGTTAAGTGGTATTAGAGATGGGCTAGCAAGTGAATTGGAAGTTGTATGATGCCTTAGTTATAAGGTGGACCAATGCTTGCGGTTAATTAGAACGTTGATGCTTAGACATAGATTGTTGTGCATTATGATATATGAGCCATAGACTATATGATTTGATTATGATTATGAATGTTTTAACACTTGTTAGATAAGTGTTACGTGTTATTGTTTATGTGACGTTATGTCTATGGTAGTAGTTTATTATATGTCTAAGTTTTATGTCATGTGCTTGAGAGCACGATTCACAAAAGTGTATGAGTTGAGATAGATGCATTGGAATGCATATTTCGTGAGACATGAACGATTAGATGTAATAATGAGTAGATGCTTGAAGTACAAGTCTTACACGCTTAATTAAAATAAGAAAAGTTAAGGTATACGGTTAAGATGTGATGAGATCATGTTATATATAAAACATGATAAGTAAAATGTGTTAGTAAGTAAATGGTTAAGTGTGATAACTAGAAGTGATGAATGAGACATAGATTGCACTTGAATTCATAAGTGATATGAAGTGCGCTAGAAGAATTGTAAAACATGAGTATAGTCATGTTTATATATTGGATAGTATGTGATGAGATTAATGAAAATGTTATGGAATAAGCCTATGTAAGGCTTATATGTGTAAAGTTGAGTAGACTAAATGAAATGATAGTATGAGTTGTGAACATGGTCAACAAGGGTTGACGGATAATAGTAAAAGTATGTGGTAAGGACACATAGAGAATGTGTAAACTGTAAATGGACAAGCATCATATAGAACTTGTCTAAAGTAGAGATGCCACGTAGTGAATGTATGAGTCAACTTGGGGTTGACGGATAAATGATAAGTAGCATTGTGAGAATGCAAACATAATTTAACAAGTGTAATAAAGCAACTTGTCTAGATTTTCAACGTGGTAGCGAATGTTGAAATTGCTCAAGGCAATGAGAAGTGTTGAAGTGATAGCATGTACTTAATGATAAAAATACATGAAAGATAAAGTGAGTAAAGATGATAAGTTAGATATAGCTTGGATCCAATTCTCTAGTTTTGGTATCCTTCGGGATAGCCTAGCTTGCCTTCGTGGCATGTGTTTTGGCATCCTTTGAGATGGCCTAGCTTGCCTTCATGGCATGGTTGTTAGCTTGCCTTTACGGCATGGTTATTAGCTTGCCTTTCATGGCATGGTTGTTAGCTTGCCTTCGCCGGCATGGTTTGCCTATATTCTTAGCATGTATGAAAGTATCCTTTGGGATAGCTTAGCTTGCCTTTCATGGCATGATTGTACAGCTTGCCTTATGGCATGGATGATATTTATGGCATCCTTCGGGGTGGCCCAGCTTGCAACAAGGGCATGGATATTATGGTATCTTTCGGGATAGCCAGCTTGTCTTTATGACATGGATGAATAGTTAGTGAGATTGGATCCAAGGCTAGAAAAGAAGGAAAGTAAAGTAAGTATAATTGTTGTGTTAGAAGTACATGAGTAGGAGGATTTATAATCTCCATATTTAAATGGATTGGGACGCCTCTTCATTTAAATAAAGAAATTGTAAATCACCGAACTATAAGTTTATAATTCCTTACTTGCATAGATTGGGACGCCTTTTTATGTAAGTAAAGAGTTATAAATGAGTGGGCTTATGTGTAGCCGATATGACATGAATACGGGTAGAGATATGAGAAAGTGAAAACTAAAACAAGTTAGACGTTATAAGAAGAGATTAGATATAAAAGCTTGTAGCGGCGTTAAGGTCCTATATGAACCATAAGATAGACGCCTAGAATGAGTTTTTGCTTTAAGTTGATAAGATGATGGGTGGAATTCCCACGACTTAACAAGAAGATTGCTTTAGTAATGCGTAGATTTGGTTTTTGGAAGTGCCGTTTATATGGTACTATGTATATATTGCGAGATAAGTTACCAGTTTTTGGAAGTAGATAAGTGTTGATATTGTGTAAAGTGTAATTTTGGCTGGTATATGACTTAAGGACATGTTAGTGTATTTGTGAATGAAGTAATGATAGTGTTGAAGTTTGACTTATATAAAGTCAAATAGTAGATTTCCTCCGAATGACAACTCGTCATTGTTGGGAATTTTAGATAAGCTCGTGGTGAAAGTAGTGTTTATGTATAGTAAGTTTAGACTTTGCAAGATCATTTAGATCGTTGCAAGGTAATGGCTTAGAAAGCATGAGGATAAGAACATGTATATGTTGTGATTTAGTTTTGAATAGAAATGGACAAGAGATTTCAAGGACGAAATCTAAATAAGGGGGATAGAATTGTTAGACCCGTTTCCCGGGTGTTGGGACCCCACCCTAGATGAAAATGATAAAGACCACATGTGATTGGCCAGTTAACGTTCGTTGCGCAATGGTCAAACCCGATAGCCAATTAATAGTCAAAGTATGACTATGTAGTCATATAAAATGTCTTGCATAACTAAAGGGGCCTAGGTTGCCAAGTACTAAACATGTGGTTAAGTAAGTTGTACCTTAAATAAGAAGAAAGAGACTAGAAGGGCCATTCTTGCCATTAGCCCAAAGATACCACCTAACTAGTTATAACTAGTAATTTCTAGACTTTTCTCCATCATTTTAGATGCAGTTGAAGTCCGGTTCTAGTGAGAGGAGAAAGGGAGTGAAAATCTTGATGATGACTTAAGGTGAAGAAGATGAAGGCTCCATGATTATGGACTCTCCTAGCTATGAACCTCCACAAGTAAGTGTGTATATTCTTGAGGTTATTGAAGTTATAGATTATGGATTGAGTGGGTTTTCATCATATGATCAAGATATGATCATATGATGATGTAGAATGGAAGATGAGCATGTTTAATGGGTATTGATAACCCTTGTTATGTTATTTATTGTTATGTTGTTAGGTTTTGGTTAATTATGAAGGATGATGATGATGATGATGGAAGATTGTGTTGATGATGATGTTCTTGATGTTATGTAGCTTGGATTAAGGTAAGTAAAATGATAGTAACATGTGTTATATGGATTTCTAACATATGTGTTATGTATGTTGTATGACAAAGTGGTATGGACTATGGAATATGATTATGTGATGCCATGAATGTGGCTTATGTGATAGTTGATGCTATGGTACATGATGATGTTATGTGCTGGATGAGTCATGGGTTGTAAGCCCGTCAAGTAAGTGTTTATGTATAAAATGCTATGTGTGGATTGAAGTATAATGATATGTTATTGATCATTTTACTTACTAAGCGAAAGCTTATGGTTTAGTTGTCAATCCCTTTTGTAGGTCCTTGTGTTTAAGGAAGGCGGGGATATGGAGTATGGTTCGTTTATGCGGAAGGTTAGAATATTGGTAAGGAATTAGACCTTAGGTAGATACCGAGCTCAGGTGTATAAGTTTGTACCCCCGTGTGTCAAGTAGTACTTTGAAATGAGTATACAAGTGTTAAATTGTATGTCAAGAGTTGTATAAGGATTTGGTAGTCATTTGGTAAGTCAAAGCATGTTTTATGTGTTTATGGTTTAAGTTAAAGGGGCGTTTGGTTTAAGCGTAAACGTACCCATTTTGGATAGGAAATGGGTCAAGTGTCGTTGGAACATGTTTGATATGTTAAATTATTGAAGTTGGTAAATTTTGGTGAAAAACGGATGTGGTATGAGTAGTTTGATGTGTAAATGGGCCAAAATGGATTTTGGTGCATAACCCGTCAATTTTTAAAGTAGTATTTCGGGTTGATTGAGTATGTAAACGATTTTGTATGTTATGTTAATGGCTTTGAGTGAGTTTGGTGTGGATATAAGGTAGCAGGGGTCGATTATTGTGAAAGAGGGCCAAATTTCAGTTTGGATATTTTAAATTTCGGTTTATACCGAAATTTGGTACCAAATTCCAAAATTTTGGTTTGATTCGGACAGATTTTGGTAAACTTTGAAAAATCATATCTTTTAATCGGTAAGTTGTCACATGTCATGCCACCCGTTGTTTCGAAGGTAATTGAGTCTAGTTTTATTTAAAAATAGTCTCAAGGTCTGAATGTTTATATATTTTTGTCAGTGGTCAAAAGTGTAACAGGATGTCCTTAAAAATCAAGCGTTTCCGCGTAAAAAGTTTTAGCTTTTGGTCTAAGCGGGCACGAGGTGTTTCGGGTTCTTGCTTTATAGTATTATTCTAAGTTTGGTCATGTATATATAAACAGTAATATTACTGTGTTGAAAAAGACTGAAGACATTTCTAGAAAAATAACATGCAATAAGGACCATATGTAGTATGTATGCAATATTTTAAGAAAATGTGATTCGTGTGAATAAATTTATGTCCAGTAGTGTAGGACCGAAAGTATATATGATTTGTGTGGTTCGGGAGGTCTTGGTTGATGATTAAAGATGAACTCCATATTTAGTTTAGAGAGAGAAAGTAGAGAGAGGGTGAAGAAAATGGAATATATTAAAATGAAAGAATGAATACACAATTTCCCACACCCCTCATGGAGAGTCATGAGGGGTATTTATAGGCTCTACACATTACAAGTTTGCCTAGTTAACATAAGTAGTCCCTATTGGCACAACTTGTTACATATCTAGTCCATTTCACTTGTGTGACGTTATCTTAATAAAAGAGTGAGGCTAACAATCTCCCTCCAAGATATCGTCACACGTGAATGGTTACAATGAGACCTATAAATACATTAACAATGTAAAATTACAACAATAGTAAACTATGTTGACGTTATTGAAGCGCAGAGTCTCTGTAGTCTAGATACTGAGGCAGACTTGAAGTTCTCTCTTCCGACGAACTCGGCGTATTTGATCTTTGGCGCTGACGGCACAGATCTTTGTAGCTCTGAACTTCAACTGTAATGGTCTAGTTAGGTTATTACTCCCTCCTAACTAGTGAGCCTTTATTCTTTTTCCTGCTCCCTCCTGAACCGACAACTCTCTTTTCATCACGCAGCGGATAAAGTAGATTCATAAGTGTAGGCACATGGTTGTCGTTCAGGGAGCATCATGACAATATAACTCACATAACATTGCACAGAAGGTTGGTAATACGCTCCGATGTACACGTCATTAGTACTTCTTCGGTTCCAGTGTAAGCACAATTCCCTCGATCAACCAACGTACTAGAGATGAAACACTACTTCTTTTGGCATGTTCTTCTCCCTCCTGATGGTTGCGATGTATCGAAATCATCATACTATTGTGTGTACATGCCAAAATTACCCGTACTTTACACTTCTGATGCAATATAGATAGACCGTGTAAGCATAATTTGTGAGTATTTGTCGCAAAAATACTCTCAAAACTTTTCTCTCAAATCACCTTTGAACGAACCTCCTTGTAATTCACCGGCTACTAGTAATGACCACATATGGAGACTGCCCGATATGACCAGCTTGAAAAAGAAGTAATCATCACATCTTGTGACTTAATGCTTGTACAATAGATGTGACTTAATACCTATACTGAGCACTAGAATGTAACTCCTTTAAGTATGAGGTTGCACGAAATGTTCGCCACTTGAACAATCCACTACTTCGTGTGACACTGAGTACTACAACGTAACTCCTTTAAGTGATAGCTATACTGTGAGCACTACAACGTAACTCCTTACATCAGTAATAACTAGATTGTCAAGAATGAATTTTTTAATTTGCGCAGACAAGTTATCTTCAAAAATCGTGCATCCAACCACCCCTAGACTTTGAGATAAATAAGTACACTTGATGAAATGCCACTTCAAAGTCAAATCAATAATACCGTGCAAAAACCCCGTAGTCATTTTTGATAAAGCAACAATTCTAGCCGTGAATTTATGTATCCCCGTGAAATTTTTTCATAACCAAAATACCACTCATATAGTAAATGTTATCACAAATTTTTGGCTAAATTAGATATTAGCACAAAAATTCTAATATCATTCTTGTTTGTCCATGTATTCGTATGTCCACATCTCAGCCAAAAAAAATGTAGATATAATTCAAAAGCCCAATCTTTTATGTGATGACATAGCGTAGCCCACAAATCTAATCTTTTATCAGCCCATGCCAAGAACCGGTTATATCCTAATATTGTGGTATGAGAATATCATTATCTCATTTTTAAGTAACCCTAACCACACACTAGTTATCTCATCCGCCTACCATCTTATCTCCTTCACACCCATCGCAGACTTATCTCCCAAACTCAGTCAACTTGTCATCGATCTGTGATGATATTTAATTCGTGGTAAGACCTTGAATGGTTTTGATGCTACTTTGAATACCACGAATTAACTGAGATTGTTGGATTTTTCTTTTCATTGACGTGAGCCTTTAGGTGCAGAGGTTGTTGAAGGCAGTTGTGAAGTGCACTTTCTACCGTTACTTTGCTGTTGTGGACCGATGATGTTTTTTAGCTGAGGTCACAATGAGTTTTTGGTATTTGGTGTGGTCAAGGTCTACTTCTCCTCATCTTCATTTATCGAGAAAAAAAAATTCAAAACTTTTCGAAAGTTATTTTCAAAAAAAAAACGTTCTCGATAATTTTTGTTTGTAACATTTCGAAAGTTTTGACCTTATCGAAAACTTGATTTATCTTTTATTTTCGAAACTTTGACAATTATCGAGAATAGTTTTTATTGAGAACCAGAGTTTCGAGAACATGAGTTTCGAGAACTGAGTTTCTGACATACTTTTCGAAAAAGTAAAAATTTTCGAAAATATAAATTCTCGAAAATAGTACATTTCGAAAAAGTATTTTCGATAACTAGTACAAATCGAAAATTTCTTATACAAGAAATTCCGATCAGGTTCCGGCGAGTCTTTTTGCAGATTCCGATGATTCCGATGAGTTTTCCGATCACTTTTTGCAGATTCCGATGACCATTTAAGCATAACCCAGAAATTAAACCCACCATTTGACCACAATTATTTCACGGAATGGTACAACGTAAGTCACAGAAATGATATAAGTTACAAAAAACTGATAACAAGGCAAACAAACCAATCAATATCAGTTTTTTACACAACCCAATGAAATAAAGGCTTTAGACTTTTTGTTGTTGACCATGTTGATACATAAAACATGTGAAGAGAAACTGTTATATAATAAGGATAAGGAAAAAAAATTTCCGACCCAAAAAAAATTGTATAAAAACAGCTTTAAACACATGAATCGAACCACAAAAATCAAGAAAGTAACACCATGAGCTCCGATACCAATTGTAGGACCGAAAATATAGAAGATTTGTGTGGTTCGGGAGGTCTTGGTTGATGATTAAAGATGAACTCCATATTTAGTTTAGAGAGAGAAAGTAGAGAGAGGGTGAAGAAAATGGAATATATTAAAATGAAAGAATGAATACACAATTTCCCACACCCCTCATGGAGAGTCATGAGGGGTATTTATAGGCTCTACACATTACAAGTTTGCCTAGTTAACATAAGTAGTCCCTATTGGCACAACTTGTTACATATCTAGTCCATTTCACTTGTGTGACGTTATCTTAATAAAAGAGTGAGGCTAACAAGTAGTTTATCCACAATAATCATAGATTCCTAGACCGCTTATCTTGTTCTAAACTGCCACATGTGAGGTTTAGTTTTGTTTCAGGTTATATCTATTATTATCTATGATTCTATGTTGTTCCTACATCAAAGCAGGGGAACTGGCTCCGATCCCACAAGCAAAATGTGACAAAACATGCATAATGGTTTTCATTTTTGAAATAAGTACTTGTTAATTTAGGAGGAAATTACAAATAAACCACTAAAATTTGTCTATTTGCATATTTACCCAAAAAAATGCTTAAAGAGCATTGTACAATATGTATCAAAAACTTGTATAATGAGGAAATATACAAATATTCAAGTTTCATTATATATATATATATATATATATATATATATATATATATATATATACTAGATTTCGGAGCCCGCCTGATGGGCGGGCATGACTTGTAAAGATCCTTGAATGTATTAGTTTACGAATAGCAAGCTATATATATATATATGGATTTGTATTTTTGTATTAACAATTGGATATAATTGTCCATTTACTTTATTAAACAGTTTAAAGGTACAATTAGAATCAAATTGTAAGTAAATGTGTTTCTATTATTAAGTTTTGAGATAGCCTGATAAAGTTTGCCAAGTAAGAAAAGCATCCACTAAAGAGACAGTTTGACTCTTGCCATTTTTTTACGTTCATTTATATTTATACGCATTTGTAAACACGTCGATTAAACTCCGTTAATTGATAAGAGGTATTATGAATTTTAGTAGTTTGCCTTGCATACATACATTTCAGTCACAAATGGATGAGTTGCATGTAAATTTATAGCCATAAATTGTTTTTCGCTCCCTATAAAAAGATTAAGCAAATAACAAAGGGGCTTGCACAATTTATGGTCATGATGCACCTTCTGATCCAGGATTACAGGGTTTGATTGAGCCCAAACGGTCAACCTAAATTGACCAAAGGATGGTCAACAAGGTCAAACTGCCTAGAGTCAATGCTCCGTGGAATATAGTGTTTCCCCGGGTCGTTATGTCCCGACGAGATGTGGATTGTAATCAAACGGCTTGTGATCGGGTGAATTTGGATGAGAAAGGGGTTTGTGTGTGATTAAGCTAAGGAATCTACAAAGAAATAGCTTAAATAAGCTATATGAATAAGACTGGAATCTAGGAAAAAGCAGAAACGATTTAAACCTAAAAATGCGTACGTTACGTTTAAATAAAACGTAGACGTACGAAATAAAAAGTGAAAACGGAAATCTGAAAACACCCAGGGGGTGAAAATGACTTTGTTACAAACTTAAAAGTAAAAGAAAGTTTTTAGAAAAAGAAAATAAATTTTAACACTAATTAATTATTTAATATTAATTAAATACTAATTATTACTAATTATTAATATTTAAAACACTTAAATATAATATAATATTAATTAAGCACTAGAAAAATGAAAATAAAATTTCTAAAATTATAAAATAACTAAAAATAAGTTTTAAAATTAAAAATAAGTATTTTTGTCTTTTTGTGGATTTTCTATTAATTAATTACTAATTAACTAATTAAACTATTTTAAATTAAGAAAAATACTAAATGAACAGTAAAAATTCTAAGAAAATTTCTAAAAATATTTTATAACATATAAAAGCTATAAAAAATATAAAAACTAGGTTTCACCTAATAAAAACTAATTATGCTATTTAAAACTAATTATTAATTAATTATTAATTAAACTAAGATTAATTCTAATAAATACTAAATGGTAAAATAAAAATCTGAGAAAATTAATATAAATACTTTAATATATGAGGAATTTAATAAAAATATAAAATAACTAAGTTCTTAATAAAAATATAAAAATGAAAATTAAAATTTAAATAAAATTAAATGGAAACTATCACTTAAAATTACTTTGGATTTTCTGGATTTTCTTTTTGGAAAACTATTTTACAACTAAAAACATGAAACTTTAATAAAAACAACTTTGGTAGAACTCAAAAATAAGCTGATTATGCAACAAAAAGCAAAACAGTTGACTTTGTTTGACTTTGGAGGGAAATAAGCTCAATCCAGCTTGTGTGGGGCCCACAATGGATGATTCAGGTACCAATAAGCTATGAGAACTAAAATAAGCTATAAAATTCACTTGAGGTCCACAGAATAAGCAAATAAGCTATAAATAAGCACATCCAAAAACCTAAGACAACTCAGAAATGGGACAGAAAGTTTGGCTTGATTCAGATGGGGTCCACAGGTTTTAAAGTCAAAATTTTGGTCAAGACATGAAGTCTACCAGGGGGGGATTGAATGGGCCAAAAATGGAGATGTGGGGACCACTGAGGTGGCCAGAAAACCACCACCAAGTGGTGGTGGTGGGTGATGTATCTGCTGAGACAGAGCAGTTTGCAGCCCTGCAGCTGTCTTTGGAGCTAAGTGGGGCCCACACAAAAATTTGTAAAAATGAAAGGAAGTTTGGAACTCAAAGATGAGCTAGTAGACAATGATTAGGAACCAATTTCAATCCTAGAAACCTTCTACAAAATTCAAATTAAATCCTGGAAGTTTGGAAAAAAAAAAAAACTGAAAGCAAGCATTTTGACTTTTGCTAAAACTTTGAACTTTGACCATTTTGGACTTTGATCTCTATTTTTATGGCTGAAATGGATATAACCAACTATAAAAAGGCTAAAATACTCTAAGTTTGCCAATTATACACTGATGTGAGAATTTAAGGACCTCAACCCCCACACAGTTAACTGTGGGGTTGAGTCAAATAAGTTTTTGACTATCTGTGGATGAAACTACTGATTTAAAGACTTAAATGCAACTACTAAACTACAAATGACATGTTTCAACCAATATTAACCTCAGAAACCTACAAACTCAGTATGCATTTAACAAAACCAAACACTCCTTATGATCCTGTTATGAAGGTTTTGTGAGGCAAACTCACAACCTAACCCTTAAACTTGAACTCTAAGATTATCCTAACACTAAATAAGCATGAATGAACTAAAATAAGCACTAAATTAATTAAGCTACAGTAAATTACAAAAAATTATGGAAATGCTTACAGTTGAAGCTTGTGAACATCAAACCAAGAAACCAAGCACCATGATCTGTCCTAAACTTCCCCTGAGATACTAAAAACCATGTTCCATCCAAAATACATCCTGAGTCAACCCTTCTCCTTTGTTATCTTCTGATTTTGATTTTTTAGATATTTTCTTGTAATTATTTTTTTCTTTTCTAAAAAAAAAACTTAACTTAAAACTGATTGTTGCTCAATATTACTTATCAGAAAACTTACTTAAACTAAATGTGAGCTGTTGAGACAGTAGTAACACAGGTTAACAATAAAACATACAATTTAACTAAAATATGAAAAAGTGAATTTTCATAACAATATTGGATTTCAATAACTTAAAGGTTAAGAAGTACACTTGATCACACTTAGAGTACACTGAAAAAGCTAAAATATGATTTGGAAACTAAGTTTTACAATAAGTAAAAAATTACAACATAAGCTAAAACTACACTACTGCTACATAAGCTACTACTCTACTTGACTGCTTCTTCCTTCATCCTTCAATTATATAAGTCCTAGTAGCTTTATTTCTCTTTCCCACACTGACTTGGAACCGTTGGATTAGTCAAACACATCCTGACCTTTGAATATAAAATTGGCGCCAAAATGGGTCTTGGGGCAGGTTGGGTTGCTTGGAGAGTTTTGAGGGCAATTAATGTATTTTGGATTCAATTGGAGGCTAGGGGAACATGGTGTGGGGTAATTGAGGTGGAGGGATGGGGTGGTTTGGATTTGCAGGTCAAGTGGGGGGATTTGGGGAGGTTAGGGATGGTCAAATTGTGGGTTTGACTGAGGTTGATTATTAAAACGGGGGAGTAATATAATTTTATGGGGTGGGCTGTTTTGGATGTTGGGCCAAAGTGAGGGGTATGGGCTTGGGGTGGTGTAGTTTGTTGGATCAGGTTTGGTTAGGGTTGGTTTGGTTTGTTTATTTCATGTTAAAAACCACAAGGACCAATCTTGCAAAACTGAAAAATTTGCAAGGGCTGAAAATGTCATTTTTCAAAAATAGCTACAAGGGTGAATTATTGCCAAGTTTCCATAGTATAAGGTCCTTAAATGTTTATTTTTCATTTAAAATTCACAGGGACCAAAACTGTCATTTTTGAAAAGTCCAGGGACCAAACATGTAATTTCCTCAAAATTCACACCAAGGACTAAAAATGATTTTTGTAACTTCCCAAGGACCCAAAATGATTTTTCTTTCAAAATTATCCCACCAGGGACCATTTCTGCCAAAACCTGAAACTCCAGGGACCAAAAGTGTAAATTTCCAAAACTTTTCCAATTTTTCACCAAAGGACAAAATATGACAACTTATGATTATAAAAGGACCTTTGGTGATAATTTTCTATATTTTGAATATCCAGGGACTAGTTTTGTCATTTTATGAAAGTTGGGGGACTGAAACTGCCAATTTTGCAAACTTTGTACGTTTTTCGTCTGTTTTTACTCGTTTTGCATCTAAAACATATAAAACACGATTTTGAAATATTTTTAGTATTTTGATGCATTACTGAGTGTTTTTGTATGTTTTGCAGTTCAGATTTGACCAAAAATGATAAGTGTTTGAGCACTCATCAATCCCCACACTAAACTATTGCTAGTCCCTAGCAATACTGTTTTGAAAACTTGATGGATTTGAAAAACTCTTTACCAAAAGCCATCACTTCTGGAGTATCCAGGTGTAAGAACTGTGGCACACCTGATAACCGTGTGATTTTGAGCAAACCACCAGCTTTCAACGGATTTGAGTAGTCTTTACCAAAAGTCGTTTGCTTCTGGACTAGCCAGCTCTTGATGGAATAGTTAACATCTTGGTGAGCTGATTACCAATTATGGATTTTCCACTGCCTTTACCACAAGCCATAATCTTGCGGGCTAGCCAACTCATTTGTTTTTTGGGAGTTGAGGAACCATACAATTTTGGGCATATTGCAAGCCATAAACGGATTTGAGATGTCTTTACCAAGAGTCGTTTGCTCCTGGACTAGCCAATCCCTTTTGTCGGTTAGACAAGGCGGACTGATTACCACAAAAAATTTGAAGCACCAGTGAAATATTTTTTGAAATTTTGGCTAAAAACGGGGGTATTATATAGTAAAATGTGATAAAATTCGCTAGAATAGCGAATACCCCCCCCCCCCCCCCCACTTAGCATGAATATTGTCCTCAATATTCAAAATCCCGGCTATTATGCCGACATTTTGAACGTAAAAGGGCAACATTACAAGCTAAGCGTGGAAAACACCATTTTGTTTTTCACTCTTGTAACCATAGCATGGGGGACTCCCCCACACTTAGGGTGAAAACCCTATAAGCATGCTACTGTTTTTGTTTACCGAGTCGCTAGCTTGACTCGACCCCGAATTCATTTGTCCATGGGGAAGCATGATGTGTAAGGAACAATCTCAATCGGACTTTCATTCAAGATGTTTGGACAAACATTTGAAGCACGTGAAAGTTCCACACCGATGAGATAAGTATCCGGCTCAAGATAATGGTACATGAAAATGCCGGGATCAAAGATGGTATCCTCACTCCTGAAGGAGTGAAGAAGAGGAGAAATCACCTGGTAGGTGAAGGAAAGAAGAGAGATCTGAATAGCAATTAAGATAAGAACTTCCTCCTCAATAAATATATATTCAAGTGGAGGAGGCAAGTCCTTGAGCTTGATCTCAGAAAATTTATCAGTTTCCTCAACTGATTTGATTTCCTCATTATGAAGTTGTTTGGGTGGGAGAGGGGGGAATGAATCTTCATTTAACAAACTTTCTAGAAAAAGAATGTCCCCCTCAGGATCAAGATAATTATCATCAACTTCGTATGAAATTGAACTATCTTCAGTAAGAAAAGCCTCGAATTCGTCCAGATCGTTTTCACTTTCCGGAGGATCACGAGTAAGTAAGAATTCTAACTCTCTCAAAACCATATCAAAGTCAAAGACTTCATTTTCATCCCTTGGTGGGATGGGATCCATATGAGAGAGTTCATCAACGAACTCTTCAAGAAGAAAGTCAACATCAGAATGGGGAAGTGATGCATCAACAAATTCAATGTCTCCATAAGATAAACAATCATCACTGGAATCAGAGACAGTCTCAATTTGATCATTTGGATTATTAGGGGTGGAAAGAATATCACACACTTGATCAAAAGTCCCCTGTGACTCTCTCGGGATTGGGACAAGGATCTCAACACTAGACTTTATTAATTCGTCTGATTCCTTATTAGGAACAGTGCTAAGATGCTCATCCCCCATGTTTAGAGAGTGAGTGTGAACTTCGGATGTGATAACAACAGACTGAGGGAGATGAGAGGAGCTAGTATTCATGGAATTTTCAAGTTTCATTTGTTCAACGGCTAGTAATTTCCCCGTCTCATTATTTTCTCCCTGATTTTCCGTGGGAGGAATCACAAGTGATGAATCTGACGAACCCTTATAAAATTGAAAGATATCAAGGGTGTCTTCAATATCACTATCATCATCACAGTCTAGAAGAGCAGCTTGACGAAATTTGGCACGTGTTATAGCTGCTTGTTCTAAGACAAGTAATTCCTCCATACTCAATTCGTTTTTAGCCTCTCATTCTTCAGCAAGTAATTCTGCCATAGATTTCTCACGAGAGTCTCGAAACGGTGTAGTGACCAACTCCTCCTTAAGTTCTTTTAAAATATCAAGAGCCTTTAGTAAAAGGTCTTGCTCGGTTTCTTGAGGAGTTGTGTGAATCATATCGTACTGTGGAGGTGGGTCTGAAAACGAAGAGTCGTAATTGTTACAAGGAAATGGATTCCTTGTTTGACAATCCGAGCTAGAGTGTGGACCTCCACAGTAATCACAACAGTAAAACTGATGTGGCTGTGGGTGATAAGTGCTAGAGTTATAATCGTTACCAGGAAACTGCTCATAGACAAGCGTGTTTCCCGATTGACAATCATAACTGTAGTGTGAACCACCACAGTACTCACAACAGTAAAACTGCTGAGACTGATGGTGTGGTAACTGATGGAATGAATCAGTCGTGTCATGGTAGGAATAGGGATTCTGGTTATAGACAGACCCGTTTCCTGACTCTACCATGCCACAGCTGGGGCAATTGCCACCATTATGAGGATTACTACACCACTGGCAAACCAGAAAGTGTGGATGACACATAGAAAGAATCAAAAGTGTATAGAGGGGTAGGGATGAAGAATCAAAGGTGTGAGAGTGTAAAGGTGAATATTTTTGGATTTTTGGATAAACATTTTGTACAAATAGGAAGAAAACTGTTTTTGTGTTTTTGTGTTCATTGAAAACTTGATTTAAAAAGTTTTTGTGAACGGTTTTGTTTTGAAAATAGGAAAATATGAACAAAGGATGGATAAATGTACAATGGAACGAATTCCAAAGACACTAATCAGAAAAACCGTTTAGATACGCACACAACCTCCCCGGCAGAGGCGCCAAATTTTGATTGAGCCCAAACGGTCAACCTAAATTGACCAAAGGATGGTCAACAAGGTCAAACAGCCTAGAGTCAATGCTCCGTGGAATATAGTGTTTCCCCGAGTCGTTATGTCCCGACGAGGTGTGGATTGTAATCAAACGGCTTGTGATCGGGTGAATTTGGATGAGAAAGGGGTTTGTGTGTGATTAAGCTAAGGAATCTACAAAGAAATAGCTTAAATAAGCTATATGAATAAGACTGGAATCTAGGAAAAACCAGAAACGATTTAAACCAAAAAACGCGTACGTTACGTTTAAATAAAACGTAGACGTACGAAATAAAAAGTGAAAACGGAAATCTGAAAACACCCAGGGGGTGAAAATGACTTTGTTACAAACTTAAAAGTAAATGAAAAATTTTAGAAAAAGAAAATAAATTTTAACACTAATTAATTATTTAATATTAATTAAATACTAATTATTACTAATTATTAATATTTAAAACACTTAAATATAATATAATATTAATTAAGCACTAGAAAAATGAAAATAAAATTTCTAAAATTATAAAAGAACTAAAAATAAGTTTTAAAACTAAAAATAAGTGTTTTTGTCTTTTTGTGGATTTTCTATTAATTAATTACTAATTAATTACTAATTAACTAATTAAACTATTTTAAATTAAGAAAAATACTAAATGAGCAGTAAAAATTCTAAGAAAATTTCTAAAAATATTTTATAACATATAAAAGCTATAACAAAATATAAAAACTAGGTTTCACTTAATAAAATCTAATTATGCTATTTAAAACTAATTATTAATTAATTATTAATTAAACTAAGATTAATTCTAATAAATACTAAATGGTAAAATAAAAATCTGAGAAAATTAATATAAATACTTTAATATATGAGGAATTTAATAAAAATATAAAATAACTAAGTTCTTAATAAAAATATAAAAATGAAAATTAAAATTTAAATAAAATTAAATAGAAACTATCACTTAAAATTACTTTGGATTTTCTGGATTTTCTTTTTGGAAAACTATTTTACAACTAAAAACATGAAACTTTAATAAAAACAACTTTGGTAGAACTCAAAAATAAGCTGATTATGCAACAAAAAGCAAAACAGTTGACTTTGTTTGACTTTGGAGGGAAATAAGCTCAATCCAGCTTGTGTGGGGCCCACAATGGATGATTCAGGTACCAATAAGCTATGAGAACTAAAATAAGCTATAAAATTCACTTGAGGTCCACAGAATAAGCAAATAAGCTATAAATAAGCACATCCAAAAACCTAAGACAACTCAGAAATGGGACAGAAAGTTTGGCTTGATTCAGATGGGGTCCACAGGTTTTAAAGTCAAACTTTTGGTCAAGACATGAAGTCTACCAGGGGGGATTGAATGGGCCAAAAATGGAGATGTGGGGACCACTGAGGTGGCCAGAAAACCACCACCAAGTAGTGGTGGTGGGTGATGTATCTGCTGAGACAGAGCAGTTTGCAGCCCTGCAGCTGTCTTTGGAGCTAAGTGGGGCCCACACAAAAATTTGTAAAAATGAAAGGAAGTTTGGAACTCAAAGATGAGCTAGTAGACAATGATTAGGAACCAATTTCAATCCTAGAAACCTTCTACAAAATTCAAATTAAATCCTGGAAGTTTGGAAAAAAAAAACTGAAAGCAAGCATTTTGACTTTTGCTAAAACTTTGAACTTTGACCATTTTGGACTTTGATCTCTATTTTTATGGCTGAAATGGATATAACCAACTATAAAAAGGCTAAAATACTCTAAGTTTGCCAATTATACACTGATGTGAGAATTTAAGGACCTCAACCCCCACACAGTTAACTGTGGGGTTGAGTCAAATAAGTTTTTGACTATCTGTGGATGAAACTACTGATTTAAAGACTTAAATGCAACTACTAAACTACAAATGACATGTTTAAACCAATATTAACCTCAGAAACCTACAAACTCAGTATGCATTTAACAAAACCAAACACTCCTTATGATCCTGTTATGAAGGTTTTGTGAGGCAAACTCACAACCTAACCCTTAAACTTGAACTCTAAGATTATCCTAACACTAAATAAGCATGAATGAACTAAAATAAGCACTAAATTAATTAAGCTACAGTAAATTACAAAAAATTATGGAAATACTTACAGTTGAAGCTTGTGAACATCAAACCAAGAAACCAAGCACCATGATATGTCCTAAACTTCCCCTGAGATACTAAAAACCATGTTCCATCCAAAATACATCCTGAGTCAACCCTTCTCCTTTGTTATCTTCTGATTTTGATTTTTTAGATATTTTCTTGTAATTATTTTTTTCTTTTCTAAAAAAAAAAACTTAACTTAAAACTGATTGGTGCTCAATATTACTTATCAGAAAACTTACTTAAACTAAATGTGAGCTGTTGAGACAGTAGTAACACAGGTTAACAATAAAACATACAATTTAACTAAAATATGAAAAAGTGAATTTTCATAACAATATTGGATTTCAATAACTTAAAGGTTGAGAAGTACACTTGATAACACTTAGAGTACACTGAAAAAGCTAAAATATGATTTGGAAACTAAGTTTTACAATAAGTAAAAAATTACAACATAAGCTAAAACTACACTACTGCTACATAAGCCACTACTCTACTTGACTGCTTCTTCCTTCATCCTTCAATTATATAAGTCCTAGCAGCTTTATTTCTCTTTCCCACACTGACTTGGAACCATTGGATTAGTCAAACACATCCTGACCTTTGAATATAAAATTGGCGCCAAAATGGGTCTTGGGGCAGGTTGGGTTGCTTGGAGAGTTTTGAGGGCAATTAATGTATTTTGGATTCAATTGGAGGCTAGGGGAACATGGTGTGGGGTAATTGAGGTGGAGGGATGGGGTGGTTTGGATTTGCAAGTCAAGTGGGGGGATTTGGGGAGGTTAGGGATGGTCAAATTGTGGGTTTGACTGAGGTTGATTATTAAAACGGGGGAGTAATATAATTTTATGGGGTGGGCTGTTTTGGATGTTGGGCCAAAGTGAGGGGTATGGGCTTGGGGTGGTGTAGTTTGTTGGATCAGGTTTGGTTAGGGTTGGTTTGGTTTGTTTATTTCATGTTAAAAACCACAAGGACCAATCTTGCAAAACTGAAAATTTGCAAGGGCTGAAAATGTCATTTTTCAAAAATAGCTACAAGGGTGAATTATTGCCAAGTTTCCATAGTATAAGGTCCTTAAATGTTTATTTTTCATTTAAAATTCACAGGGACCAAAACTGTCATTTTTGAAAAGTCCAGGGACCAAACATGTAATTTCCTCAAAATTCACACCAAGGACTAAAAATGATTTTTGTAACTTCCCAAGGACCCAAAATGATTTTTCTTTCAAAAGTATCCCACCAGGGACCATTTCTGCCAAAACCTAAAACTCTAGGGACCAAAAGTGTAAATTTCCAAAACTTTTCCAATTTTTCACCAAAGGACAAAATATGACAACTTATGATTATAAAAGGACCTTTGGTGATAATTTTCTATATTTTGAATATCCAGGGACTAGTTTTGTCATTTTATGAAAGTTGGGGGACTGAAACTGCCAATTTTGCAAACTTTGTACGTTTTTCGTCTGTTTTTACTCGTTTTGCATCTAAAACATATAAAACACGATTTTGAAATATTTTTAGTATTTTGATGCATTACTGAGTGTTTTTGTATGTTTTGCAGTTCAGATTTGACCAAAAATGATGAGTGTTTGAGCACTCATCAGGGTTCATACCTGTGATAAAGGTGGATGGTTTACAATACCTAACATGATAAGTAAAGGCAAAGGCGGGGTGTTGTTTCATGTTGTTGATTATTGCACAGGACTTTTTTAAGTAGTAAGTAATACTAACTCGGGCTTTTCCATCTTATAAACCTAAAAGCAAACATTTTTATACAGCATTACATTCGATAGTACTATAAACATTTTTTAAATTCCCAATATCTACTTCCCTAATCTTTATCGGTTGTATTCCTCTTACATGCCCGTTTTAGATTCCATTTCCTGAATACACTGTTGACACATAATACCAACTCCGGTTTTCTTCGGTCAACTTACGACGTTTACATTTTGGTTCCTGAGAAGCACACTCTTTCTCATCCAATAGGTTCTACAAATTCCTAGCATCATCATTGAAAATTTGACTTTGTAAGGTGAACGTGTTTAAGGGATGAAAACAATATAACCCAGATCGGTCAAATAAGAACTAAATTAGTGAAAAAAGGTACCTTTTACACATATGCATATCTCGGGAATGGACAACCTACGTCAGTCACTTGCACTCGACCATAGAATGATGATTGTAAGCATGTTGTCACGGAACCAATGAGAGTTCAAAAGTTCATGCTTGTGTCAACCAACGGGTCAAATTAGAAAATCAAGGGTAACGGGTCAACTGGGTTGAATTTAAAAGTTGCCCAACGTTTAACTAATATCTCTATTGTTGTTGATATGTACGGTGGGAAAATATTCTACATGCTCGAACACGGTTACTAACTAATATATGTGACATCAAACAACCTGAGTTGAATGGCTATCTCCTAATGAAGCAACCTGGTATACTCATTTTAATGGACAGTCAAATCATAACTACTATGCATGTTCGCCAACAACCTAAGTTTGATAAGATAAATCTTTCTTAATCTGGGTATAATTCTTGACACCATAACACAACTAAACACCCCCTATACATTTAAATACCAAACACCCCTGCACAACTTGAAAAATGGGCAGCGGAGGCAAAATCAGGAGATACAGACCTGAGTAAAAATTGTTCGAGTTGAGTAAATCTATGAATAATGTTTTCTTTATTTAAAAGAAACTTGATTCTCTTGTTTCTTATTCAGATATTGTATCTGAAATTTTTATAATTTCCAAATTTATGTGGAAGCTAAGAAAGACATGTTACAACCAAACCTATTTTGATTCATTGCCCGACCCACCCATGATGCAAACAGATTAGAAGTAACTCAATAGAAATTTAGAAGGGAAAGTTGGTACCTCAATAATAAGCACCCACTGCTTGACAACCTTATTTCACCAGAAAAAAAGGCTCTCACAAATCAATATCTAAAAAAATGCAGCCAACTGAAAATATAATGGAATTGTTGTACTATAATACTTATGATAAATCGTCATATTCAGCAAAGATGACTACTTCAGTGGACACCAAGTACAAACACAAAAGAATTACTCACTAAAATGTGAAGACCAAAGTAAAAAAACTACCCTTTACATAATGGTTGGTACTATAAGACAATGTTTCCATTGTTTCTTACGATCTAATAAGGATTGAAAAAATGCAGAGCCGCTAATCAAGTATCAGGTTTTATCAGTTGTCCATGATCAAGCAAACTGGACTAAGCTCGAAATTAGATATAAATCAAGAAGAATATAGTAAGCCCATTACCTGAGAAACTTTCCAAAATGTTCTGGCCAATAATCTAAATCGCGACAACTTGGAGAAAGAACAATGGGGGTAGATACATCTTCCATATCTAAAAATCTTTTATCTATAAATTACTTGATAGAGTCAGCATCACCACCTAGAGTCCTAAATGATTCGAGTTTAGTATAATGATTTGTGTTCAGTTGACCTGTCATCGTCGTTTAAGGTTACTCTACTATCTAATATACATCAAAAATATTAATCATTAAACTCAATGCACGTGCGAATGCTATTAGATAATACGATTATATCATAATCTGGATCACAAGTTACCTATATATAGTTCAAAATTTTTGGACACAAAAAAGTTTCAACCTGACATAATGGTACCAAAAATGTCTTGACCCGAACACGTTTTGACCCACCACCCGAACCACCAATTTTACGACCTCTAACTCGTAACACACAACTTATAGAATAAACACATTACATGCCCCAGTAGCCGAAAGAGGCACCCCTGGATGTGATGTGTCATCTGTAACTGTCTCGTCTTTGGGTTTTATTAATAGGAGAGAAGTTTTTACTTTGGGCTTCGGCTCTTTAAAGCTCACTCCATGGAATGGCCTATCAAAACTTGGCCTTGTCTTGCACAGACTTGTTTGAGGTGAAACATGTTTTTTCCCTTTGTATCTCAAATGCTTTGGACGGAGACCCGAGTCAGACCCTGACTCGTTTGTGCCATATGCATCTCCCACAGGTTTATTTCCCTTATTTTTACTTTATTGTTCCAATCTACACAACAAATCATCATTTAATAAATAGCAGTCATTTAGCGTTCGAAAACATGATATCAAGGGCTATTTGGATAGCTTATCTCTAGCAGCCCTTTAGGTTTCTTGACATGATATCAAGGGTTGCTTGAATAGCCAATTTCAGTACTTATAATCGAAAGATTAACTTGTAGTATTGTACCTCCACTTTTTGTCATGGGAATTGGCGCTCCATCATATGAACTATCCTCAAAGTAGGTGATTGCTTATTTTTCGTTGCATTTTATTGAAGCCTTGTCATGGGCCCTGGTTAATTTGGGAAAAATCACTCAGCAATGTAAAACTAATGACCAAACGAATATGAAAGATAACCAAAAGACAATTAGACATTAAGATTATAAACTAACCATGCAGCTTCAAGTTCACTTTGAAACAACCTAAGGTAGATGTACCTGCATGCAAAAAAGACATTGATCCCAATGTGTCAATTAATTTAAGTGTAATTTAGTTTAAGTAATGCTCATTTTTTTATCTAAGCAACTGGCCCATTCGAGCTTCCCATCGACCATATTTGTGCATTGTAACTCCTCTATACTTTGAGCTTCCTCTATAGTACCCTGAGTTTCGGTGACGAATGAACATACAAAAACATGGTAAATATCTTAACACCTTTTAAAAAACCTGCTTAAGACCTTCGAGTTCATCATTTATGTTGAAATTAATATCAGGTGACATTTTGGTTTTTGGATGGATAGGGGGAAACATGCTTGTGTAGATCTAACGGGGGTTTCTCCACTTGTCGGATTGGGGAATCATGCTTTTACGGCAGGTCAGGCTGCTTTGAAAGCCGCTTCATGCAAAGTAACCAAACACGAGAAAGCGTGCCTTGATAACCAACACGCGTTTATACCTTTTGCATTTGATACTTTTGGTTTCCTGGCACCGGAGGCTGTGGAGCTGCTCAAAAGAGTCCAACGGGTTATGCATGGCAATGTTACGACCCCAAGGTCTTTGAATGTAGTTTTTAAAAGATTAAGTTTCGCTATTCAAAAAGGGCTAGCGGCGCAGCTTGTTGCCCGCTTGCCTATCGCTTCAGTGTAAAACTTTTCGTTATAAATGCTTTATAAGAACACAAGATATGCACTTTCAAATATCAGATCCAAAGAATCCAATGGTAACCTGATCATAAGCCGTATAACAAATACCAAATTTGTATATAAAAATAGTGCGTCAAAGGGTGATAAAAAACGGGTGTCGTTTTTACCTAGCAGCAACATTGGCAGTGTCGGAACTACCTGTAAACATCAAGTAACCAAAATTTCAGTAGAACAACCTAGTCAAAGAGACTTAAGCCACTAATCTGCCCCGTTTAAATTGAATGCACTTGTATGAAAATTCTGATTTTTTTCAATGAAAAATTTGAATATAAACATGGGACAAAGAGATATTTTGTCTTCGGCATTCGTATTAACAATTATTGTCATAATCTCGCAACAAATTAGACAAATATAAGTAGGATTAGCATAAGGTCCTTAGTCTCACCAAAGTAGACAAATATAAGTAGATGTTTAACATAAAAGAAACATTTTAAATGTCAAGTTACACATACATACATTTCATTTCAGGCACTTTTCAAATGTTCTTCTAATATGAACAATTGAACCATTATCATGCATCAAAATGTTTCTTCTTTTTGAAATAGGTGTAAAAAAATTGTATATGTGGATAGAATAAAGACGTCAAGTAAAAGTAGAATGATAGTGGTTTACCGATAAGTACTACATGCCGTGTGGTTAGACGAACATGGTTGGGAATTTTTATTATGATGCTACTGTGAGTACCGTAATGTAATCCAAATGGTCTTTTACTTTCTATTAACATCTCGAGGCTCGACACCATCTGTAAGTCCCTTGATCTAAGCACATACGTGACTCGCCATTTCACGAAACCAAGCACAACATATAATATAAACAAATCATGAAACGAAGCATAATTATCATAGTTAAGGATTGACACACATACCGGGGAGGAAGTAAATGATGGCACAAATTTACCTTAAACATGATCGGAGTGCTGATTAATGTGTCCTTCATAAAGTCTGCAACTGACCCATTTTGACCTTTACTAAAAACATCCCCTTTTGACCCGCACTAAAGGAAACTTTTGAAAAAAGGACAACAATCATGAATAATACTTATTTCCTTAATCAAATTAACGCTGCATATGAAAGTCACTTATAGTATTGTGACATGTATTAAATATAAATATATAATGTGAGTGACGAATTGACAGCTTTTACCAAACATAGACGATAACTCACGTTAGAAATACTCGAGCAACTGGAAGCCGTAATTCTTTTATAAGATTCCGCACTCCATTTCTCATTCCCTTTTGATTTCAACTAACCGACTATTTCTGCAAAAAGTAACATAGGATAACAGCAAGCAATGGTTAAATTTTCACGACACTCCTCTAACTTTTGCCAATGGTGAAATATGTTGCTTTAGAAATGACCTTTTTTTTTTTTTAATATATAGCCTTTGAGATAATTTTTGGTTCAACTAATGTGATTCAATGGTGGCCCAGGCTCGAGACCGCTATATAAATGGCCAGGTTTTGTGGCATTTAGTGATTTTACTTTGGATTATGGATAGATTTAGGGTACCATTTGATTTTGGAAATTTGACCATAGTTCAGTTGTTAAAAAATCCTTGAGTTCCTGGGTTAGCTTTATCAAGAAACTGATTAACCAATCTTTACCCAAAAAGTCAATCAAGCATTAAAAGAACTAACTTACCGTTTCAACATAGATGAGTTTTCTATGAGGGGTGAATGATTCTTCCTGGAGAGATA
Organism: Artemisia argyi; assembly: GCA_030686995.1. Lineage (NCBI taxonomy): Eukaryota > Viridiplantae > Streptophyta > Magnoliopsida > Asterales > Asteraceae > Artemisia > Artemisia argyi. Next base: position 87,040,582 of record CM060699.1, read on the forward strand.
ACTCGATTCATGAAAAGCACGGAAAATGACATACGACAATAAAAGTGACACACTAACCTGTCTTTAGAAATGTTTCCAATGCCACAGTAAACATCACCCGAATCAATGTGTGAAGCACAACAGATTTTACCTGGTCAAGTAAAAAGGAAATCCAATTAAAAACAAATAAGTTAAATATATAAATCTTCATATATTAATAAAGAGCTTAACTTAGAACTAATATACCTATCGGTAAGAGCTAAAAAGACCTCCACAATAAAGTAAGGCAAATGTGGTGAACAAAAAAGGGTTTCTTTTTACTATGATAATGCTCAATCCTGTCCCCAATTTCACAAGAAAATAACATATTAAACTCAAGGCTAGCATAGTTGAAACAAAAAATCTAGCTTTAATCAGTGCTATTGGTCATAAATCTACTTAATATATCGACTGGCTAGATATAGTGACAGAGACATGGGACAGAGACATACCATGTCTGCAAATTTCCCAACACATTCTCTCTTGGCAGTAAAATCACTATGTTTTCACCCTTTGAAAATGCTTGTATATTGGAATTCGAGTCAATGTTGATGTGACACTGTAGCAGCAGCAAAAATCTACCATAAGAATGTGGCACATTGAATCTTGTTGTCGTAACACATTATTCGCGTAACAGAATCTTGTTGTAACGTTGACGTAACACATTATTAGAAACTTGAAAATAACTAATGTATTCACTTACCCACCCCACCCATTATGCTACCTCAACTACCCAGCTATAAAACTTATAAACAAACCTGCCCCAACTCATCATGACGCAATGTACCAACCAAGTGCAAAGCAAGAAGATCACTGCATGAAAATATGACAGGCTATAGACAAGTTCAAATAAATAAAAAATATGTTTACCTTTATGTCCACCACATCCACATTATCAAGCTTTTAAACGAAGGTGGGATACAGATGACTAACAAATGATTATCATACGAATATGGCTTAATATTTACCTTCAAAAAAACAATAAGTGACCAATAATGGAATACACACCTTTAATGTGGATGAATTAGGTCCAATCAACCGTTGCCTTCGTTTGACAAATTTTTCCTGTAAATATAATGGCAGTCAGTTTTCTTGCATCAAATCTTATAAAATAATGAACCATTCGAATGACAACGACATAAGTTACACATCAGTAATCACTACCTTATTTCTTACTAAACCACCAATCTTGATGATGTCACACTGCATTTCATCATTTAAAACCTTAAGTGCATGCAACGACAATCACTTGGGTAAGAACTTCACATGAAGCAGATAGTTTACAAAGTACTAAACAGTAAATAATCATGTAATAAACATGCGTACCTAAGGTGTAGGAACACTTCTTGACAAAAGCTTGATCAGATCCAGGGATTTTATTATAATATAATACATGTCTTGAAATATCGGTCCACGTTTTCTGTAAGGCTAGTAACCACAAAACAACTTTTATAAAAACATAAGAGTTGTTATTTAATTAGAAGAACGCATAATTTTAAATAATAGATCAAAGAAACATTACACGGCATGTCAAGCATTCATGGTTGCAAACCTGTGATGAAGAAACACACTATAAACCGAACATTAGAAGAGATTGTGAGGAAAAAAAGGGTTTTTTAGAAAATGTATATTACGAATGAAGTGCATAACTTTTTTTTTACGTATATGCTTCATTAGGGTTACCTAAGTTGTAGGGATTCTCTTACTTATCTCATATAATATAATTGGTTGGATAGGTTTAGAATTAGACTTGCAAGATGTAATTCAAGACATGAGTTGGTCTAGTGGTTATCAAGTTTGTTTGTGGACTAAGAGACCCGTGATCGAATCCATGCCTATGCATTTTTGAACAATTTAATTCCGAAATTCACAAATAAAAAGAATGCTTATGTGGAATAAAAAAGAATGCTTATGTGGATTTAAAAAAATTTATTAATATTGCTTACATGGACAGAATGTGATGACATGCTGATGACATGGCTGATAATGAATTACTGGACAATGACTGGGCAATGAGGTGGCATATTCTTCAAACGCCTCCTGTTATATATATATATATATATATATATATATATATATATATATATATATATATATATATATATATATATATATATATATATATATATATATAAGGGGTCATTCATGTGAGAAATCTAATTTTTGTGAGAACGCGAGAACTAATCCTAGCCACTCATTTTATCCTCCTTAAACTTTGATCTAATAGCTATTATTAGCTAACTATTTTTTTTGAAAATTTTCAAAAAAAATTCGAAATTTTTTTTGAAAAATTTCAAAAAAATTTCTAAAATTTTTTTGAAAAATTTTCAAAAATTTTTTTGAAAAATTTTCCTAAAATTTTTGAAAATTTTTTTGAAAAATTTTCGAAATTTTTTTTTCACATGTAACGAAATTTTTTTTTCACATGTGACGGAATTTTTTTTCACATGTGACAAAAAAAAATTTACATGTGGCGAAATTTTTTTCACATGTGACGAATTTTTTTTTTCACACGTGACAAAAAAAATTTCGTGAAAATTTCCAAATTTTTTTCACATGTGACGAAAAAAAATTTCAGGAAAAAAAAATTCGGAAAAAAAATTTTCGAAAAAAAATTTTTCGGAAAAAAAATTTTCGAAAAAAATTTTTTCGGAAAAAAAAATTTCGAAAATTTTTTTTTCGGAAAAAAAATTCGGAAATTTTTTTTTTCAAAAAAAAATTTTTTTCGAAAAATTATTTTTTGGAAAAAAAATATTTTCAAAAAAAAAATTTTGAAAAATAAAATTTTCGAAAAAAAATATTTTTGAAAAAAAATTCGAAAATTTTTTTCGAAGAAAAAAATTTTCGAATTTTTTTTCGAATTTTTTCGAAATTTTTTTGAAAATTTTCAAAAAGTTGATTAACTAATATTAGCTATTAGATTATAGTTAAAGGATGATAAAATGAGTGGCTAGTATTGCTTCTCGCGTTCTCACAAAATTTAGGTTTCTTATTTGAACGCTTCACTATATATATATATATATATATATATATATATATATATATATATATATATATATATATATATATATATATATATATATAAGTGTGTTATAATAAAAAGAGTAATCAACCCTTGGATTAGATTTGACCAGATCAAAAAGTGCGATGGTAAGATGGTAAATAATGCAAACTTCAAGGGCAAATCTATAACATTGTATTTTACACATCTACGCCCTCCTGTCATTTATCACGAACCAGGATCTCAGTTTCTCTCTCCAAAATTTTACACTTCTCTCTCTAAAAATTCACACACATCTTCATCATATTTATCTATAATCGAATCATTAAGATATCACCTCATCATAATCAAATTGTTAACGAATTTACCACATCATGAACCTTCTAATCGCATACAAGGTGTTTGATAAAATGTCTAATTGGGAGTTTATAATTGTGGTACACTAACTTTGTTAAGAGTTACGTATAAATATTAATATGTAAATGACTAGTATCGAACCCGAGGCCTCGGGATTGCACACAATACAAACGAGAGTCAAAGATTAATAAATATTAATTGTTAGTTATATTTATTAATAACACAAGTTCAAGGATTAATGATCGTTAGTTATTAAACGTATGGACTAATTATCGTTAAAAGGAAACGGAAAGGACTAGAATGTAATTTGGATAGCAAGAAGGATCCGGAACACCCTCTTGGGTGTATGGCCGGTCGATCAAGCCCAAGGATGGGTCGACCCATGCCTTGCTTGCTCCCCAAGATTACTCTAGTATATAAACAAACCTTAGGGTCATTCATTCACACCTTTTGTGCACACACAATACCCTAAAGTTTGGTTTTTCCTTCCCTTCTTCTCTAGCCGATCGAACCTACATCCCTTAAGGGTTTAGGGTCGAATTTTTCATAAAGAAAAATAATATTGTGTTTAATCTTGCAATTAATTTGATTCGGTATTAGTTTGTGTGTACAAGAACGAGGTAACAACTCACTATAGTTGTTATCAAGTAATCGATCAATAAAAAAGGTAAGGGATTGAGCATTGATTCATAAACCCTAATTAGGGTTCATCAATTAATTCAAGATTTGCTAATTTGATTCTTGTTCGGGCTAGAATCACCATGGTACGTTCCTATTTATATTTTAGTTAATCTTATGTGTTATACTTGATCCTAGATTCCGCAATACGTGTACTTTGATTGTTAAACTCTAACAGTGGTATCACGAGCCATGTATAACATGTAATTGATTACTAAAACGTAATAAAAATCGGATCTTTAATTTTTTTAGATACATGTTTTTGATCTAGGGTTTTTCTTTTAATTTTTTTTTTTGAAAAATTTGAAACCCTAACCCTAATTTAAGGGGGGTCGATTTTCCACATAAAACCCTAATTAGGGTTTGTGGTTTATTTTATTAATTTGTAATCACTAGAAACCCTAGGTCTTTAACCGGTTATGTGAACGTATCTTGTGACCTATGTGCTAATTGTTAGGTTATATCCGTGACGAAACATGCATGTTAGTCATGGATCTTTTTTTTTTTTTTTTTTTTTTTTTTTTTTTGTCACATGTTTTAGATAGATCTAAAATTGGGGAAGACTCCAATATATATATATATATTAAAATCAATTTACATGCTATGTGGTGTGTATATTAGCTTTGGCCTACGCAATTGATTCGTCAATGCATGTGGCTCTCTTCCATTAAGATGAGAAGGCCTTAGTTGATTACATGCATATTTATACCTAGAATTGATTTTATTAGGATCTATTCTAATAAGGATTGCATGTGGCTAATTGTTTCACTTTTATTATTATTAGTGTTTGTTTTTCTTTGAATTACTTGTTTTATTGTTAATTGTTTGACATGATGTAAGCAATAAAAAGGGTGATTTTCATAAAGAAAATAATACGGACTAATAATGGTGAAACCCTAAGTGATAAAGATTGAATCTTGCGGAGTCTTATGTGCCAACAACGGTTCGCTTCGCACGGTAATTCGCTCCAAGGCGAGACTAACAAGATTCATACTTTATTACATGTTTTGAGATTGAATCCATAAACTTTTGCTTGATTGATGTTTTGTACAAACGTGCTTTTAAAAGTAACTCTTTTAAGACAAAATTCATAACCGTGATATGAAGGCTTAGAAAAGAGCCTTAGAGTCTGCCTTGGTTATCACAATCTTGAGTACGTCTTAAATGATTTTCTTTTAAAATCATGCTTGTAGAAAGTCATCTTAGGGTTTTTTAAACCTCAAGTAAAACTTTGTGTATTAATTTCACGAATTGGTAATAAAAAGGTTTTGAAAATTATGCTATGAAGATGAGTGCATGCATCCTTATACATATTTTGATTGACATATCAAAATTGAATACCCTTAAAATTTAAGTTACATGCCATCTATCTATAAGGAACACTTGGAATTTTAATTTAGTAAACGTGAGACCTAGGCTAAATTATTATAACTAGGTAAAATTCTGTTAATGCATGAGACCATAGATAGTAATTTTACAGTTTCTAAGGTAGACGACTTAATTAAGTTGTGCGTGAGACCTAGAACTTAAGGCATGAGATGGGATGAAACATGCTTACAAGGCAAATTGATGAATCAATTTGATGCAAATCCCATAATGGTCTAGGAATTGGAAATCTTGTTTGCCAATTATTGTTCGACAGATTACCATCTTTTGTACTTTCACCACTAGCAGATCAACTGATGTGGTGGAACTATGTAAAGTTGGATCCTAGATTTTCAAGAGAATTTTGGTGGTTATATGAATATAGCCTATGGGTATTTTATTTTCTTGAAGATATTTATTATCGAAAATACTAATGTTTGAACTTTTATCTGTAGATATGGCTCAACCCGATAACCCAACTGTGATTTCTGCTTTCAAGAGTCATCTTGAAAGAGAAAAATTGACTGGAAAGAATTTCAATGATTGGCACCGTTCACTCAGAATTGTCTTGAGGGCGGCCGGTAAGCTCAATTACTTGACCCAGGAATGCCCAGTTGAGCCTCCTATATCTGAACCAGAAGATGTTAGGGCAGCTTGGAGGGTGGAACATGCTAAGTTTAATGAGGTTGCTTGTTTAATGCTCACTAGCATTAGTGCTCCATTACAAAAGAAGTTTGAGTACTTTTCCTCTAAAGATATGCTGGAAGTACTTCAGCAGTCTTATGAGAAACCACCCGCAGTTGAACTGTATGATGAACTTGACAAGCTACACAACTGCAAGCATGGTGATGGTAAACCAGTTGAAGATTATGTGACTGAGATGAAGGAATATTTTGATCAGGTTCACAGAATTGGATTTGGTTATCCCGAGAATGTGTAAGTGCACTTGATCAACAGGTCCCTTAACAAGGACTTTACTGGTTTTGTGCATAATTTCAACATGCACTGCTCGGGGAAGACAGTCTCAGAATTACTCGCACTGCTTGTTGATTATGAGAAAAGTCTACCAGCCAAGGTCAAGGCCCCTACCCTGCAAGTGTTGGCAATTCATGGGGGGAGAATCCAGAAGAAATCGCATGTGAACAAAGGCAAAGGGAAAGGTGATAAAGGCAAGCAGGTCATGGCCTATCAACCTCAACCCAAGGTGAAGAAGCATCAGCCTAAGCAGAACAAGGTGAATCCGCCAAACAAGAAGGATCAGGCTTGTCACCATTGTCATGAAAAGGGCCATTGGAAGCGCAATTGTCCTCTCTACATTCATGACTTGCGACTCAAGAAGTAGGGGAATGAAGCTGGTAACCCTAGTTCATCAGGTGCGTTCTTTATGATTGAATTATTCACTCTTACTCCTAAATTGAATTCATGGGTATATGATACGGGATGTGGCATTCATATTTGCAATACCATGCAGGGGTTTAGAGTTGAGAGAAAGTTGGCCTATGGACAACAATTCTTGCACGTGGGTAACGGAGCGCATGCAGGAGTTGAAGCTATAGGAGTTTTTAATTTAGTGTTGCCTTCGGGCTTAGTAATATCTTTAAATAATTGTCATTATGCACCGTCAATTGTTAGAGGTGTAATTTCATTTTCATGTTTGTTGAACCTTGGTTTTGATCATACTGTTTCTAGCAATGGAATTTCAGTTTCTTTAAATGGTGTTTTTTATTTTAATGTTATTGCTGTGAATGGTGTGTTTGAAATTGATATGAATGACAATGATAATGCTTTTGTTAAAAATAATTCAATGTATAACATCAATAGTAAGAGAATCAAGAAAGGTCTGGATTCGTCTTATCTTTGGCATTGTCGACTTGCTCACATTGGCAAGGATCGCATGAAAAAGCTGCAACATGATGGGCATTTAGAAAAGATCAATGATGAATCATTTGATAAGTGCGAATCTTGCATTTCTGGGAAGATGACAAAGAAACCCTTTAAAAATAGGATTGAAAGGGCTAATGATCTACTTGGTCTTATTCACACAGATGTGTGTGGACCACTTAGACATGTGTCAAGGAGGGGTGCTAGTTACTTCTTAACATTTACGGATGATTACAGCTGTTATGGTTATGTTTATTTACTTAAACATAAACATGAGGTGTTTGAAACAATCAAAGTGTTTAAAGCAGAAGTAGAGTTGCAACTTGGAAAGAAGATTAAAGATCTTCGATCTGATAGAGGTGGTGAATACCTTAGTCAGGAGTTCATAGATTACTTAGCTAAGGAGGGAATTGTCCAGCACCTTACTTCTCCATATACTCCACAACAAAATGGTGTATCTGAGAGAAGGAATCGTACAATGCAAGACATGATACGATCAATGTTTAATATAACAACTCTTCCTTACTCATTTTGGGATTATGCTTTGGAATTTGCGGTTCGCATTCTTAATATGGTTCCAACAAAGAAGGTGGATAAGACACCATATGAGTTATGGACTGGAAAAGCTCCTAACTTGTCTTATCTTAAGGTCTGGGGTTGTGAGGCGTATGTTAAACGTGACTCAGCAGACAAACTCCAACAAAGATCTGTGAAGTGCATCTTCGTAGGATACCCTAAGGAAACTATGAGTTACTACTTTTATTACCCACCTGAAAACAAGGTTTTTGTTGCAAGGTATGGAGACTTCTTGGAAAAGGAGCTCATATATCAAGAATTAAGTGGGAGAGTATATGATCTGGAAGACGATCATGAAGATGTAGCACCTTCTGAAAACACTAGCTAACTTCCTGTGGAACCTGAAAGTTTAGGTCCTCCACCTGAAGTTGAAGTGGTTCCCATTCGTAGGTCAACTAGACCTGTGAAAGCTCTAACACGTCTATGTCTTAACATGGAGTGTGATGACAACTTGATAGGGGATCTTGATGAACCTACAAGTTATAAAGCTGCCATGAATAGTCCTGAAAAGGAAAAATGGCAGGAGGCTATGAATGGGGAAATGCAATCCATGAAAGACAATGAAGTCTGGGAAGAAGTAGACCTACCTCCGGGTGCCAAGTTAGTTGGGAGTAAATGGCTCTACAAGAAAAATACTGATATGGATGGCATTGTACACACCTATAAGACACGTTTGGTAGCTAAAGGCTATACTCAAACTTTTGGTGTTGACTATGAGGAGACCTTTTCTCCTGTAGCTTACATTAGGGCTATTAGGATTCTTATAGCCATAGCCGCTTACTATGACTATGAGATTTGGCAAATGGATGTAAAAACCGCCTTCTTAAATGGTCGTCTAGATGAAGACATCTATATGGCGCAACCTGAGGGGTTTGTGAATCCAGAATTCCCAAATCGTATATGCAAGCTTAAAAGATCTAATTATGGATTGAAGCAAGCATCACGACAATGGAATAAGAGATTGACAGTGAGATTAAAAAGTATGGATTCACTCAAAATCTTGATGAGCCATGTGTATATCACAAAGCTAGTGGGAGTAATGTAATTTTCCTTATTTTATATGTTGATGACATATTGATCATGGGAAACGACATTCCAAGTTGGCAAAAGGTTAAGGAATATCTTGGAAGTTGCTTTTCTATGAAAGATTTAGGGGAAGCTGCATTTATTCTGGGAATCAAGATATATAGAGATAGATCTCAGCGATTAATTGGATTAAGCCAAAGTGCTTACATTGATAAAATATTGAAGAGATTCAATATGCAAAATTCCAAGAAGGGATATTTGCCGATGCAAGAGCAACATGGCTTGAGTGAGAAAGTTTGTGCTTCAACACCTGAAGAGGTGCAATGCATGAAGAGAGTCCCTTATGCTTCGGCTGTGGGATCTATTATGTATGCGGTGAAAAGCACAAGGCCTGATGTGGCGTTTGCTCATAATTTAACCAGTCGATATCAGCAAAATCCAGGTGAAAAACATTGGACTGTTATTAAGAATATTCGTAAGTACCTTAGGGCTACTAAAGAGATGTTCTTAGTTTATGGGGGTACTCCATCTGCAGAATTTGATGTCACAGGTTACTGAGATGCTTCTTGGAAAGGTGATAAGGATGATACGAAGTCGCAGACGGGATATGTCTTTGTCATTAATGGAGGAGCTGTGGATTGGAGGAGCAGAAAACAGAGTGTACTGGCGATGTCAGCTACAGAAAGTGAGTATATAGCTGCTTCAGAACCTGCAATGGAAGCTGTTTGGATAAGGAAGTTTATTTCAGGGCTTGGGTTATGCCTTCGATTCAACGACCTATAAAAATGTATTGCGACAATTCAGCTGCAATTACATTTTCCAATGAACCTGGAATCATGAAAGGCACCAGACATTTCTCGATTAAGCATCACTATGTTCGAGAACAAGTCGAAATAGGTGAAATCAAAATGCTCAAAGTTCACACAGATGAAAACTTAGCAGATCAATTTACGAAGCCTTTACCTGGCACCAAGCTTTACAAGCATGCTGAAGGAATATGACTTAAATTAGCTGAAAGTTTCATGCCCATATCATTAATCGACAATGGACAATTTAGAATAATAATTTATTCATGGATTTAAACATGCAAATATAGGATATATTATTAAGACAATGAATAAATAAACATAACCAATATTTTATTTCATTAAAATAATAATTGTACATTACATATATACTTGAAAGTATATTGATGCGTAGTCATACCAATTTCACATGATATTCAATGAATTGATTATTGGACTTACCCCAACAATATGATTTAATATTTAATGTGAGAATCATATTTAAAATTATCCTCAGACTTGAGATACTAGATAAGTGTCATGAATGTAGTGCATTTTTGTGGAGCAATCTACCGCTTACCGTAATTGGAAGTTATAAGGGTTGTTTTCAGAAGTGTTGCAAAGTTCATGGGTTATTCTTGTAGTCAAGAGAGAATTTGTTCCTTCTGATTTGTTCAGAAGTTTAATACTGCTGGGCCCCTCGTAGGGTTGACAAAATGTTTGCGTGGCCACGCCCAAAGTCTATCTGGAATACGTTCAGATGTTTTGGTAATTTTGTCAATCATAAAGAGACGAGAAACAGAATGTTAATAAAGAAGCTCACATCTTTATTAATGTAGTATTAGAAACAAAAGGATAATTATAATGATGAATCATTAAAGTTTTTTCCAGGAAACCTAGCTCGGGTCGTGTTGGGGGCATTGGAGTGTTGCAAGACGCAAACCAATATCATTTTACTATTAATAGATATACGAGTGGGAGCTGTTAAGAGTTACGTATAAATATTAATATGTAAATGACTAGTATCGAACCCGAGACCTCGGGATTGCACACAATACAAACGAGAGTCAAAGATTAATAAATATTAATTGTTAGTTATATTTATTAATAACACAAGTTCAAGGATTAATGATCGTTAGTTATTAAACGTATGGACTAATTATCGTTAAAAGGAAACGGAAAGGACTAGAATGTAATTTGGATAGAAAGAAGGATCCAGAACACCCTCTTGGGTGTATGGCCGGTCGATCAAGCCCAAGGATGGGTCGACCCATGCCTTTCTTGCTCCCCAAGATTACTCTAGTATATAAACAAACCTTAGGGTCATTCATTCACACCTTTTGTGCACACACAATACCCTAAAGTTTGGTTTTTCCTTCTCTTCTTCTCTAGCCGATCGAACCTACATCCCTTAAGGGTTTAGGGTCGAATTTTTCATAAAGAAAAATAATATTGTGTTTAATCTTGCAATTAATTTGATTCGGTATTAGTTTGTGTGTACAAGAACGAGGTAACAACTCACTATAGTTGTTATCAAGGAATCGATCAATAAAAAATGTAAGGGATTGATCATTGATTCATAAACCCTAATTAGGGTTCATCAATTAATTCAAGATTTGCTAATTTGATTCTTGTTCGGGCTAGAATCACCATGGTACGTTCCTATTTATGTTTTAGTTAATCTTATGTGTTATACTTGATCCTAGCTTCCGCAATACGTGTACTTTGATTGTTAAACTCTAACAAACTTTACATCTTGATGCACTTGTAATGAAACTGTGATGCACTAATTTTAAACTGAGAGGCAGTAGGTGTTTAGTTGTCTGATGCACTGGAATTTGAACCGAGATGTAGTAGGTGTTTAGTTGTCGCGTGTAAGGATGAAGTAGCCAACCGTAAGTTGTTTTAATTGTGTAAATGTATTTGTACGCTTGGTTGTATGTGGATGCACTAGAAAATGAATTGAGATGCAGTAGGTGTTTAGTTATCGGATGTAAGGATGAAATAGGCTAAGCATAGGTTGTTTTATATGTGTAAATATGTTTGTAAGCTTGGTTATATAGGTAATGCACTAAAATTTGAACTGAAATGCAGTAGGTATTCAGTTTTTGCGTGTATGGATGAACTAGGCTAAGCGTAGGTTGTTTTATGTGTGTAAATGTGTTTGTATGATTGGTTGTATATGTGATGCACTTGAATTTGAACTGAGATGCAGTTGATGTTCAGTTGTCGCATCTAAGGATGAAATAGGCTAAGTGTAAGTTGTTTTATGTGTGTAAATGTGTTTGTATGCTTGGTTATATGTGCGATGCAATGGAAAATGTACTGAGATGCAGTAGGTGTTATGACATGTATAAGGATGAATTAGGCTAAGCATAGGTTGTTTTATGTTTGTAAACTTGTTGTACGCTTGGTTGTATGTCTAATGCACTGGAATTTGAACTGAGATGTGGTATGTGTTTAGTTGTCGTATGTAAGGATGAAGTAGGCAAAGTGTAAGTTGTTTTATGTGTGTAAATGTGTTTATATGCATGGTTGTATGTGTGGTGCAATGGAAAATAAACTGAAATGCAGTAGGTGTTTTGTCATGTATAAGGATGACTTAGGTTAAACGTAGGTTGCTTATGTGTGTAAATGCATTTGTGTGCTTGGTTTTTTGTTGGATGAACTTGATTTTGAACTGTGATACAGTAGATGTTCAGTTATCGCATATAAGAATGAATTAGGTTAAGCGTAGGTTGCCTTATGTGAGAAAAAGTGTTTGTATGTTTGGTTATTTGTCTGATGCACTTGAAGTTGAACTGGTATGCAGTAGATGTTTAGTTGTATTATGTGCGGAAATTATTTTTTATGCTTTTTGTATGAACAATGCACCTTGTTTTCAACTATGTGATGCACTAATTATAAGTTTAGGGTAGAAAATGTAAATATATAAACTATAAGGGTATAAATTGAAAATATCATATAAATATAAAACTTAATAAAAGTTAGAAGCATAATATAATAGTAGGGAGCTTCATGTGAGGAGTACCATGTGGATATTTCGTTTTGACGAGTTTGCTGGGTTTACGAATTAAAGTGCCCTGGCACCTCAAACGATTATTGCATGTACTTCTGAATTATGATGGCCCGAATGGTGTTATGATTATAACTTAACTTAATAACAATATAGCTCAATAGTAGGGAACTTCACATGAGGAGTATTAACTTCCGAATTATGATGTCCTGAACGGTATTATGTTGATAACATAATACAATAGTAGGGAGCTTCATGTGAGGAGTCATATACTTCTGGATTGTGATGGCCCGAACGGTGCTATATTATATCTAAAACACTAATGAACCTAAAAATAATAACTTAATAAACTTAAACAAGATAACTAAAGCTTGACATACATCCAAACCTACAACACACTAGGATACGTGAGTAAGGCAGTCTAGTTCCCGAGTCACTTTTTGCATCACTTAGTTTTCCCTAAGCCCAGGTGAGTTCATAGCCTTGTACTCTTTTTAAAAAATTTCACTCTAAATGCTTTACAAACCCTGTGAGGGGGATATATGCTACTTGCTTTACTTAAAACCGAATACAAGTCTTTTTCTTTGGTTGTTGCACGAGTAAACTAACTGCCACCACTACATAACAAAAATTCATGAATCTAATTATTTGGGATATTTTACCCACGCGAATGCGAATATAGTTGATAGATCTATTGGACTTTGATAACTCCCATTGGTATTAACATCTTACTGGATGGTACCAATAAGTACTATATTTGAACCCCTTAAAGGTTTAACTTTGGCAAGTTATCCTTCCCATCCCCTCATGGTTGGGTCTGCAGCCCCCATGACCTGGATTGTTAACGTGTGGTTCATGAGCTTAGTGCAACATACCCCACTCATGATAATTGTGCATGCATCACAATTATCACAAACACACTACATTTTCCCAGATGAGTGTAACAACGGAACCCAGGGAACTTGTATTCACTAAAACTTAAACCTATGACTCTCACTCAACACCTAGTGTTGACTTTTTAAGCATGTATTCTAGGTATACTACTTCTACCGGAGATATGGCAGAAGGAGACACTGAGCTCGGAGGACTTTCAACCCGGTTATCATTCAAATATAACCTAACACCTAGATTTTTGGGACCTCATCAAAAGTAAAACTATATCTTTTACAAATAAAACTCTGATAATTAAATGAATGATAACTAAATTTCTAAAACGTCTCTTTTTGAGTCGTTTTCTATTACTGTAACTGTGATTCTATGGAGTAATACCCCAAACACTTAATCCGCTGCGATCAGTGAAAAATGGGGGTGTTACAAATATGTGTACGGTTTTCTCCGCCAAAAGGGAGCTTGTTGAGTAGTGTTGTGAACTCTCGAGTAGGTGACTCGGGGAGTGGAGTAGGGCAAGGAAGGTGTCCTTGTAGCCGAACCACTATAAATCATCGTGTCCGGTTTGCATTTTCTTTCTCTTATTTCTTTACATTTATTCTTGCATTTATCGCTTTATATCTATGCTTGCAAATATGTGTTGATTGTTGCTTATATTGTCAAGATGATTGATTGTGTTATAGTTACAAGTTAATATTGTGTTTGTTTGTATAATTATATGATATGGTTTAATAGATTATTATTCACACTTGTCATATTGAGTTTAACTTAATAGATAATTTGATACAAAATGTTTTAAGATTTTAAAATGGAATCGTATTCACCACCCTTTACGATCTCCACACATACCAAAAACTTTCAAAATATACCCTTAAACTATCTGATAACTTTATAAATCAATAGGATAGAACAAAAAAACTACACAAGCCAAGGATGTACAATTTATGAAAGTTTGATTTCTATATAAATATAACAAGACTCTTTGCCAGTCCCAAAATTTGAAAACATACTACTATATATTAAACAAATAGTTTTCACCACACGCAAATTACAAACATAAGTGAGCTTTGTACTTTATCATCTAAAAATAATAGGCTTACGTTATCATCTAAAAATAATAGTACAAGGGTTAATTTGCGTGTATAAAAAAAACTATTATTTTTAGATGATATAATAGTTTTCCCAAATTACCTTGTACTTTTGGCTGCTAAATTATTATTAGATGATATATTAGTAAGCCCATTAGATGATATATTAGTAAATTCAAGCCTGGTTTGTGAGCTTAGGGTTCATTAAGGTTTTAGGTTATTTACATTATAAATAGTTGATCAATAAAACATAATATCTACAGGGTTTCATTATTTAACATGGTATCAGAGTGGTTCTGATTTTCAGCCCTAGGTGGCTATGTTGAGCTGCCTCCCCTTAAGCCACCTCGTCAAACCCTTGTCACCACCCATTATCCCTTATAATTTTTTTTTTTAATTTTCAGCTAAAACCATAGCTGCTTACAATTTTGTTCGTAAATTTTTAACCATTTTGTGTTAGTTGACGCGATCAGCGTCGTTCTCTTTGTTTTTTTAATTTTGAATAAAACCGAACTTGAATCACCTCTATCAGAATCCGGACGCGCCGCCACGTGCCGCAAGAAGTTGACTACCAAAAAAAAGTTTATGCTTTACTTTTATTTTTATTTCTTTGCTTTTTGATGCGTGGGAATTGCACCAGGCTTTACCTCTCGAGGGATCTCGAGAAGCTTACAACCCCCACCAGGCAGTGTACCTGATCGTTGTAGTATAGTATAGTGACAAGTACCGGGGGATTGATCGTTCAACTTAGGAATAGTGTCGCTCGGATTAGAAAGCCTAAAAACTAGGTCTAGAGGTGAGGGATGATTCTTTTTGTAATTTTTTATATTTTAGAAAAGCAAATAAAAATCTCGGGTATTGGAAGAGTGGGCGGGATTAGTTGCTAATCAACTAAACCAATTACTAAGATGCAATCAAAATAAAATAACAAAAATGAAAATAAACTAATTTAACTAGTGGTGTGAGCAATATATGGGAGAATTGTGTTTACTTAGATTTCACTACTCCCTAGATATCTTTTACAGGTTAATTACTTGTTACAGTTGCGTGGATGACGGATTGTATTCCTTAATACCATTCATGGGGTGGCGTACTTACTTCCCCAATCCTATAAGCTCCTACTTCACTCCTATATCGAGCCGGCTAAGAAGCTCCTAACATGGGATCACTAGAATTCGCTCATGCATTAAATACAATCATAAAAACCTAGTACACATCGGTTCATGTTTCTTAAGACGTTCAAGCAAGTTACACAATGGAGATCTGCCAGTTTTCTTAAGCCTAACATTGAAATCATTCATCCATTACAACTATAAACAAGCAATCAACCTATAATTAACATCTAGGTTTCATTACATCTAAGTAAACACATGAAAGATCTAGCCTAGCATGTTAAAATCAAGACAAGCATAAGATATATTCAAACAACACATAGAAATATTGAATGAATTGAAAGAAGACTTATCTTAATTGAACATGAAAGGTTTCAAGGGGTGAAAACCCTTGAAAATACTGTTACAAACGACCTAGGGTTTATTAGGTTCGACCCTAGTATTCTCCACACAAGTTCCTATCCTTATGAATGAAAAATAGAAAAGTATATATAGATTTTGTGAGGTGACGGCGTCAAGAGTAAATTTCTGACGCCGTCATCTCGCCGCCAATAAAGTTCTCGGACTGCCTAGATCTGGGTCTAACGCCGTCATGTGTAATCCTGCTCCAGGCCGTCACCAAAACAACTCTTGACGCCCTACTTCTAACGCCGTCACATTTTCTCTAGGTCGTCATGCATTTTGCTCTTGACGCCGTCATATTTTCCTTCTTGACGCCGTCAGGTACTGTTCCCAGCATGGAAAATTAAGTCTTTGCCGTTTTCTTCACTTTTATGCTCCAAAAATGTCCAAAATGCTTCCTTTTCCAGAATTCACTCCCAAAGTACCTAAAATCACAAAAGGAACGATTTAGGGCAATATTTGATCAAATAAATTCAATTCCGGGCTTAAATGACCCCCTAAAAACGGTTCATTTTTTGCCTCAGCATATACCCTTACACTTGAGATTTGCTTGTCCTCAAGCAAATGCGCTTTTATTCTAATCAAAATACAAGTTAGGGGTCATTTAACACTAATATAAAAGTAATTACAACAAATAATCGTTCCACTAAAGACCAAAGACAAGCACAGAGGTCATACACTAGCACCTCACAAATAGTGTTTAGATACTCACATCTCTCGGGTGTAATAAAGTAATATCACAATATGGAAATGGAAAACATCTCTCACTACCTATCATAGCAAAATAGATTACCATAGGCTTGGGAAAGGATCAAACCTCCACCACATGGCGTAAGCACCTAGGATAAACTATCAAAGAGGTCTTTTTAAAGGGTTGTAACGTTAGGTATAGGGATATGAAATACACGGTTTTGTTGGATATAGGCAATCTTTACTGGTGGCAAGTTAATAATCTTGGTTAATTACATGTACAATATGGCGTTGCTAAGCCAAGACTAGACTTGACTTAAGCTAATAAATGAAAAATAACAAAAAAACATAAAATAAACATAGAATGAAACGGGATGGTAGTCCGTATGTTTTTTCTCTTTTCCTTTTTCTATTTTTTTTTTCTTTTTCTTGATTTTCCGATTTTTTTTTTTTTTTTTTTTTTTTTTTTTTTTTTTTTGCATACACTTTTACCCTACCATCCAAAATAATACATCATAGGGAATGAACATTCCCCTTACACTTGAATTTTTACATACTTTACAACAAACTAATCTAATGACTCGAATTAAGATAATCAAAACACTTGGAGTACTTTTAAGATTAACGTACATATGGGGGTAATAATATGATGTTCTTCCCCATTACTCCATAACATTAGTACTTTACCCATGAGTCCCAATCGTCCCAAAACAATATGTACAAGGATATGACTCGACTTAGCAACCATGTAATCAATTTGATAATTAACTAAGGGTTTAAACAAATAACAATAATGCACTAAAGATGAGTTTTCTTCACTCCCCGAGTCACCTACTCGAGAGTTTTCTTCACTAGATCAAAAGCCTCCCTTATGGCGGAGAAAACCTTACACACCAAATTACACACCACAACTTTGTCACAACACAATCACAACTTCTACACAACTTCTTCACACCAATCTACGTCACACCAATTCTTCCTCACATCTTTCTACTTCACTCCTAGCTTCTTCACAACTTTCTACTTCGCTCCTAGCTTCTTCACAACTTACTACTTCGCTCTTAGCTTCTTCACAACTTACTACTTCCTAACTCTTTTTCTTCACGCCACTTGTTTCTTCACACCTTCACTACTAAGTCCTAACCACTACTCTAAGATATATACTACTTCACAACTTCTAGGCTTCAAGGTCTTCTCAACTTCAAAGCTTCAATTTCTTTGTCTTCACAACTATCTCCACTTCAATATACTACCACTACTTATCTCTTCTATCACTAATCTTATCCGCCTCTACTTCTTCACTTCTAGTACTACTTCACACCTTCAATAAATCTAGATCCTATATCTAAATCTATCTAACCAATGTATACACTATATTCACCAAAGAATGAATGATATACAAGATGAAATGATCAAGCAACTTAGATAGCAAGATGATACTAAGTTGTAATACTCCTAGTCTTGATGAATAGAAGTATTCTTCTCTTTGCACTTGAATGAATGAGGCTTTGGATCACTTGGAAACAAAGGCTTATGAATTATATGATCAAAGGATTTTTAAGATTGAAATGGAGATTTGAATCAGAAAGTTTCTAGTGCAAAAAGGTAAGAAAAATTCCAGATTTGAGGTGGTATTTATAGGCAACAGATTCTGACAAAGGAGCGTGGCCGGTCCCCTTAAATCAAGGCCGGCCCCCTTAAAATTAAGGGGACCGCCCTTTATAATTAAGGGGGCCGCCCAGCTGTAACGGCCAATTTTTTGTTTTTTAGTGGGGAAAGTTTATTTGGTGAAAAACTAACTGATTTTGGTTAAAAATTTGAAATCATATATTTAGTATGATTAAAACATTTTTCTTTATTACCAAAAGTGTTTTTCAAAAATATATAATAAGTTTATATATTAAAATAAACTTTGTAATGATATCCCTTTGATCTTATAATGCATTAAACACTATGTTTATTCATACCTTAAGTGATTAGATGGTGAAAGTGATTATTTACTACTAAATACTTGTTTACGTCATGATCTTTGGTTTGATGTGTTTTCGTTTTGTGATTATCAAAACATAGAGATATCGAAAGATATGAATAACGCTTTTAGTCATTTATTTATATCAACAAAACTATAAAGTTGTCGATTAAGTTTTAAAGAATTTAAAAAGTAACATGTTAATCTTCTTAAATATTTCACAATCATGATTTAGGACAAGATTTAAATGAAACATCAATACTCCGTATAATTTTGTGTTTTCGATATATAATAATTTGTAGAATTGTATAATATTACAAAAACTATTAAAAAAATGACATTATAGTATGATCTTAAGATCATGATTCGATCTTACAATCTCGATCTTATAAAGACGAAAACGATCATAAATAGAATCCCGATCTCGAAAACCTTGCAACAAACCACAAATCTACCTAGAGCTTCTCAAGCAGAAGATAGTGGTACTTTCATTTGATACAAACAAGTTCCGTGATTGAGATTGAGAGTCGTTGTGGCTAGTATGGAAACCATCGTCAGTGTAACATGTAATACTAAGGTGGTGTTTGTTTCTTAAAAAATACCTTTTAACAGCATCTTAATATGATTCATTCAGACGTGGTCAAACATTTGGGTCATTTTATTTTTTTCAAGTCAATTAGATGCAGTAAAAGCAAATCAGTGTTAAAAAGCATTTATTTTTTATTTTTATTATTTTTTATTTTTTACATTCCATATTTATATTTAGGACAACATTTTCATGAAACATTCATATAATTTCGTGTTTATGATATATAATAATTTGTAAATTTGAATAATATTACAAAGATCATTAAAAATGACATTGTAGTAGGATCTTACGATCACGATCTTGCAAAGACGAAACGATCCTAGGTATGATCCCGATCTTGAAAACCTTTCTAACGTGACCCATTTAGTTAATCGTTTCAGAAATTTAAATTTATGCCCCCGACACGTTTATTTTGTCAAATAAACAAGAGATTGCATGTTTGTTTAAAATAATTTTAACTTTTAATTGATTATATTATAAAATTTTATTTTTTATATTTAATAAAGTTTATTTATCTTGCAAATGCAATTGTATTATATTTAAATTGTAAAAACCGATATTTTAATGTGCTTAGACATTTTTACAAAAACAAACAGTTTTATTTGAGTCAGATTTCTCAACTACTTATTTAGATTAAGATGAAAATCAGATTCAGACTTTTTTCTACTCTATATTCAAATTCAGATGTGCGAATCAAATAGCCTCTTGATAAACAAACACCTAATTCTCCATCCATATCACCTTAAATCAAGAGCACGCCCTCAATTCTTCGTAAGTATATAGTATGTTCTTAATGGCTATAAACTTTGTTCGACGCCTAAATTCATTATGTTTACCAATATGCTCATTTAAGTCTCAAAATGGATTGGATTTCTTAATCCTCTTTCAGAACTTCATTTTTCCAATCCATTTTGTTATAGATCAAATTTTATGTTATCTTTCCTAGGTGCTTTTGCCCTCTTGCTTTATGCATTTTTGCTTGTGTTTGTTTGTTTTGCTCGTGTCCCCTTGTCTCTTTAGTGCTTTGCCTTTTCTTTCTATGTTTATCTGGCAGTGTTTGCCTTTATTTACTTTTGTGCTTTTTCTCGTTTGCTTCTTCTTTGTTTGTTTACTTGCTTTCTTGTTTTGCCTTATGTCTTTTGATTGCTTATATGCTCCTGCAGTGTTTGCTTTTTATGTTTAGGTCTTTTTCTCTTTTGTTCATTGTTTGTTGGTTCCATGCCTTCTACTTTGCATGCTTTTCTTTTTTTCTCTTGCACCTTGCACTTATTCTTATTCACTCACCCGCACATTTGCATTTGGGTGAGGTCTCCCTGGAATTCTACCTCCCCCAAAGCCCGCTCTGGCGGGATTGGGCATGTTGTTGTTGTATGGATAAACAAGAAAGTAATGGTTATCGAACAATCTTGACAATTTTCAATATTTATGATCAGATTCTAGATATATCGTTTAGATGATTCTACAAAGTCAAGTCTATCATTTCTATGAATGGTTTTAATATCATGGCCTAAACCGTTGTCAACATAGACTACAACTTAGAATTACAAGAAGATATCCCGTACAACTACAAATTAGAATACTGAACCTAATCGACATCAAACTTTAGTTACAGAAGTGGTGATTTTAACCCATTTACTTACAAATGGATTTATAGATCGTACGCATAATTTCACTACATTACTATTCTATTTCTTCGTCGTTATATTGCATTCAATTAAACGGTTATAAGAGTGAATATGCAAAATAGGAATCATACAAATAAGCAAATTATAGATTGCAGCATAGCGTGTATGGCTGTTTGAAGTGGAGGTGAGTTTGCTCCGTGAGTGGGCAACTCACACGCGACTTCGCAAAACACAAAGCAAAGTCACGCGCGAGTAGGGGAGAAAATAAGCACTATATGGTGAGTCAGTCACCATTTAATTAAACGAGTTTTTGCGAGGCCCAAAGCAAAGTTACTGTTTAACTTTTTAAAAAATTAAAAAAAAAAATCCCACTACCCAACATTTTATTTACAAATACCCAATAACTTCACCATTTTTAAACCCAACTTCAATATTTTTTTATACTCTCATACTCTCAACAATTTACTTCTCATTTTAGCTACAAAAATGTCTCAAGAAAATACTCCCCTTAACACCAACCGTCGACAACGAAGAACTAGCCAATGCACTCCCCCGACACCCGACGGAACATTTGTTCTCGGAAATACTCCACATTCAAACTTCCGACCACAACCATACTATCCTTATCCAAACCTACCATACCGAAACCCACTCCCACAACCAAACTATTCTTAATACTCACAAACAAAGGCGTTTAGCCAATTCTACTCACCACCAAATGCGTTCCCATTTGATAACCCCAACTACCCGTCACAAACCCATATGGGTGGTTCGTCATTACAACGACCCATGTCTCCCATTTCTTTATTTTCAAATGAAGACATGTACGAGTGTAACACCCCAACCTGACATGGGTAAAGATGTCACAATAATATGGTTTCACATCAGAACATATATAACTAAACAAAAGCGAAAGTCTTACATAAATCACTTTAATCTAAGATGACTATGGTCAAATCTTCACTCAGCTCTACTCTCAATCCCAGAAAGCTATCCCAAAAGCTATCTTGAATACCTGCCGCGGTGAAAAGAAATGCGATTGAGCTTAAAAAGCCCAGTGAACACATATATAACAAAATAAACTGAAATAGAAATACTGAGGTACAATTTATATAGTATAGGAAACATCATTTAGGCATTTAAGATAGTACGGAAATGTAATGTGTAGTTTAATTAAGGAATTTACACAATCACTTGTATAAACAGAATCAGAATATACCATGAGCTCAGAAACATATCATAATCACATATCTTCATAATCATATAGAGGGGAGACCTCTCAGATAATCAGACAATATGAGGGGTTTCCTCATCAAATAAATGGAGTAGCTAGCTCCCAGAGATGTGAAGGACGTGTATTGCACACACAACCACATTCACCAGACAATATCATAGCATAACATAACAGAAACTGATCTAGGATGCATCCATACGCCCCCTGCAGACAAATCATAATCATAGTGGCCATTCATATATAACGGAAGGGACGTGGTAGAACATCACTTTACTGCCCTAGAGTCATGTCAGAGGTGCATCTCTAACACGGACATGAAACCCCCATGCCTAGTGAAGCTCAGGTAACAAAAGGTTCATAATTCAAAACATAGTTGTCATATCAGAAGGTTCAAATAGCAAGGTTTATCATAGCAAAGGTTCAAACAGAAGGTTCATATCATAGGTTCATATCAAAGGTTGTAATCACAAAGGAAACCTTAAAAGTAAGGTCAGAATATCTGTACCTTAGCAAAGCAATGAGATCAAAAGGAAAGAATCACGAAAGGGAAGAGTTCACTTCTTCTTCAATATATATATATACCTGAATTAGGATTCATTTTATCATTAATAACTTTATCTTAAATTAGATTCCTCCTTTTAGTCAACTTTCCATATTTAGTAGTTTTCCCAAAATAGTAAGTTTCTAATATTAGAAAGATTTCACATTAAAATTAGGTTGAGTCTTTAAATAAATCATTATTATGGAATTAGGGTTTATTTAGACAATTATAATAGTGTAAGGAATTTTGGAAGATCCTACTGATGAAGTTCTACTGACAGGATTCTGCTGAAGCTATAGATGGTTTCTGCTGACATAGTGTTCCTGCTGAAGTCTTACTGCTGACACAGTGTTCCTGCTGAAGACTTATTTCTACGGATATTATTCATCCGTATCTTTAGTATTTATTTGTTAGGATATGCATGAACTATATTAGGTAGTGATATGTATTGATTTAATATTGATTGTCTATTAGGGTTCATTGTGCTTATAAAAGGAACATAGTTTTATTGTTTTCTTAACATCTTTAAAAACACTTTCAATCAAGAAGAATAGAGATCCATAGAGGATCATTCTTTATTAGAAAAACCTTGTACAACTTTGATTGTTTTATTTATTGTTCCGCTGTGTATGTTAATCATTGTTGCTATATCCTAGATTGGGCTTAAACGATCTCTACAATTGGTATCAGAGCGGGTGGCTCTCGATATCTAGGAATCTACAAGGTTTTTGATGTTGTGTTTATGAATAAAACACTGTCAATAAAGTGCAGATTCGAAGCAGGTATGAATCAGTTTTAATTCATTTGTCAAAGTTTATTGCAGATCTGAATAATAAAAATTTTACATTGCAACAAAAACATCATATCATACAGTACTAAATCTTACACATCGAAGTTATTATTGATCAGATGTGGGGTATTGACTTTTGTTTGTCGATTTGTGTTTGGTAATTAATGGGTCGGTAAAATTAAAAGGATTTGATTGGTTGTTTTGTGGGACGAAGCTGATTCAGAAAAGTATAACCTCGTACCAATTTTTGTTTTGATTTGCAATCAAGAACTCGTCTTCATATGTAATAAATTGGTCGATCTTAGTAGTTTGTGGGGTACATAGTATCACGTGGTCACTATCTTTAATTGATATTGAAATTAATTAAGGATTGTAATTATTTAATGAGATAATGGGTCGGTTTTATATTTAAGTGAAATCTCGTACTGCATTGGAATCACGTGGAGTGGATCGGTTGAAAATTAATTTTGCCTACCTCGTACTACAATTTTTGTGGGGCTGGAATTAAAGTCAGAGTAATAATAGATTTGTCGTGTTTTGCAAGTGTGAAACAAGATTTGTGATTGGCCGATAGAGGCTACATCACAAGCTCACGTGCTGCGTACAAATTTCATTGGATTATTTAATTCATCGTGGGTCACGATATTATTATTTTCGGATTGGATTTTCATTGAAGTTTGTCGAGTTGTGATTGTAAGAAAGTGCGTTTATTATTTTAGTCTTGAGAAAGTTGCAGTACATCAAAGTTGTTGCTGCTGTAGAACGTCTTTGTAGGTATAATAAAAAGATACTACAGCAGATCAGTGGTATATTTTTGGATGCTAAGTGGGTCAAAGAAACATTTCTACTGCTCACTATTTGGAGGTTTCTACTGACATTTTTTTTCTGCTGCTACGACTTGTTCCTGCTGATTTTATTCCTACTGTTCTCGTTCCTGCTGATCATTGCTGCTGAAAGCTTTTTCGTTTCTGCTGAAGCTTTGTGATTCTACTGATTTATTACTGCTGATCACGTGTGGGGTAAGAATTATACATTGATTTGGATTGCGACTATGCTAATTTGTTGTGGTATATTTATTGCCTGGTGATTGGTTGACTTTATTGCTGCTTGTGCTTGTGGTTTGTCGGGAATAAAACAAGGGTTATTTTCATAAAATGACTTCATTCGGATCAGATGATTCTCTTGAGACATTTGTCATGAAAGTTAGAAACTTGCTACCTATTCGTTCTAGAGTAGACAGGTCACAAGATGAAGGAAAAGATAAAGAAAAATGTGCCACTCAAGTGAGGGAAAAGGTTGCTGGACATAAGATACAAGGTGAGGAACTTGAGCCTGATAATGATGAAGCTTCTAGTTCTGAGCAGAGTGGATTGTTGGCAAGCTGTCCTACAAAGGATCAGCATGATCATGCTGCCTTTATGAGCATTTCTCAGGTACATAATTCTCCTTGTGACTGTGATTCTAAATATAAAACTCTTAAAAAAGCTTATGATGATATGAAACCAAAATATAATGAGTGTTTTATTGAAGCTGCAACTTACAAAGAAGCTTTTAAAACCTTAGAACAACAGAAGATATGGTTTCAGCAAAATCAATTGTCTTATGAGGAAAAAATAAGAGTGTTGGAAAGAGATTTAAAATGTGCTAATGATGGGTTAACATGGACTAAGAAAGTAAATGCTAAATTAGATTTAGAGAAACAAGAGGTGCAAGATAGGCTTGATAAAGAAGTGGCTAGGCATAAAGAATGGTTAATGTCAGGTGATAAATTAGCTAGTTGTCTTTATGGTAGTCAAGCTGTAAACTCTGGGATAGGTTTAGGGTTTAAAAAATATGTTGGCTTAGAGGCAAGGAATGATGTGGGTAAATCTACACCAGCAGGCTTAGCAAATTATGTTAAAGAAGGAGCTTTGCATGCTGTACCAGGACCTATCAGAGGTGAGTTTATGCCTACAACCAAAACCTCTGACTTTGATGGATCACACCATCTATATGGCAAAAAGTCAAGTGACTTGCCAGACCCTGATTGTAAATCTACTGACTATGCCTCATGTGATTCAAGTGACAAGTCTTCTAAGGTCAATGTCTCTGCCCCCAGTGTTTTTAATGTTAAAAGCTCAGAGTCCATCTCAACTGAGTCTACCTCCTTTAATTCTACTTCTAGTGTATCCACATCCAAGAGTAAAGTTAAGATTGAATCCAAAGTTAAGGCACCCAAACAAGAACCCATTATTGTTCAAGATTTACCTAGTTTCACTTGTAATAAATCTGATAAGAATATATACAATTCTAGGACTTCTTGTAATAAGAATGGTTGTTTTAATAAAAAGGCTGGTAATGTTAAGAAGAAATCTTGTTTTGTATGTGGTAGTAAGTCTCATCTCATTAAGGATTGTGATTTTCATGAGAAGAGAATGGGTGTGTATGCTGATCAAAAGAGACCTAGACCAATGTAGACCAATGTTAATGCTATTCCCCCATATGTTCCACAAGCAACACATGTGAAAACCAGCAAACACATTCCTGCTGGTAAGCCAGTTTCTACTGGTAGACCTTTTCCAGCCGGTTGGAAAAGACATGTTGCTAGACCATCTTATAGACCTACTAGCACTTACTTTCAGAATGGTTTTTGGCCTAGTTATTGTGACCCAGTGGGGTGGGGGACAAGATGGGATATTGGTGTTAAGCCCTCAACAGGTTGTTCTTGGACACATAAGAGGAAAGGTTCATTATGGGTACCCAAGAACAATAGTTCTTGTCAGGTGCACTGATTGAGGGGAGGCATAAGCCTAAGGGGAGGCTTATTGTTGTAGTTTATGTATACTAACCATTTTGCAGCTGTTGGATCCTCATACGCCTAAGGGGAGGCTTAGTGTTTCTACTGACACTACATGTTTCTTTGGTTCCTGCTGATTGATGGTATATTTTATATATTTCATATTTCTATTTGTTTCTTTCTTTTATTATTAAAAAAAAAAATGTATAGTATTTTGTTGTATAATTTTTATTTTTTTTATTTTCTTTCAAGTTAAAAAAAAAAAAAAAAAAAAAAAAAAAAAAAAAAAAAAACCTAACATATTTGTATAGTTTTGTGTATGTTGTATGCAGGTTTGGTATTGATTCTTATCACACTCTTTCTGGTCATCAACTTGCCTGATGTTGACTATTCCATCAAAAAGTTGGCTAGTCCAAAGGGTACAGCTTTGGTAAAGACTCATCAAATCTGTTGATAGCTGTAATGGTTTGCTCAAAATAATAGGGTTTTCAACTCACCCATGCTTTGTTGCTGAGTAGTTGAAATGGTTGTCAATTGACCATGGATTTTTCCTTTATGGATTCCAAATAATTGGCTAGCCCACATGTATATGGCTTGTGGTAAAGGCTGTGGAAAACCATATTTGGTATTCAATTGACCAAGATGATAATTCATCAATAATTGACTAGTCCTGAGCAAACGGCTACAGGTAAAGACATATCAAATCCGTTTATAGCTGATGATTTGCTAAAAATCATGTTGTTATCAGTGTACCTTTTAACACTTGGCTACTCCAGTAGTGATGGCTATTGGTAAAGAGACATCAAATCCATTACTTTCGATGATTCACCTCTCACAGGAGTTAACACACCTGGATGTGATGAGAATAGTATGAAAGTTATATGTTTTGATGTACATTTAGTCTTGTGTTGCTGCAAAGAATGGTGCTTTTCACATGTTTGCTGATCATAGAGATTCTGCTTATGAAGATTCTTTGCTGCTGATGTTCATCCTCAATCCTCTGGTTTGTGCTATTGGCGATCTATCAAGGAATCTTGAACTTAACCATGTCAAATTCAAGATTAGGGGAGGATTGTAAGGAATTTTGGAAGATCCTACTGATGAAGTTCTACTGACAGGATTATGCTGACATAGTGTTCCTGCTGAAGTCTTACTGCTGACACAGTGTTCCTGCTGAAGACTTATTTCTACGGATATTATTCATCCGTATCTTTAGTATTTATTTGTTAGGATATGCATGAACTATATTAGGTAGTGATATGTATTGATTTAATATTGATTGTCTATTAGGGTTCCTTGTGCTTATAAAAGGAACATAGTTTTATTGTTTTCTTAACATCTTTAAAAACACTTTCAATCAAGAAGAATAGAGATCCATAGAGGATCATTCTTTATTAGAAAAACCTTGTACAACTTTGATTGTTTTATTTATTGTTCCGCTGTGTATGTTAATCATTGTTGCTATATCCTAGATTGAGCTTAAACGATCTCTACAAATAGTTTAGGGTTTAATATGCTAACTTTTCATAATTTAGGGTTTAATATGTAATTATGCCAACATTCAAGGTTCAAAGTGTAAATATCACCAATTCATATTTTATCCATATTAATCCTTAAATTACCAATATTAACAAATTAATCCTTCCATTTTATAAAGTTGCAAATTAACCCTTAAGTTTATTTGATTTATTCTTATCCATAAATATTTAATATTAACATGTTTAATCCTTATAGTTTCAAAAATACACATTCTACCCTTATTACTAATTTATACAAATCAGAAATCACCCTTTATACTTATATAATTTCTGAAACAAACCCTCAAATTTAATTAATTACAATTCAAACTTTTTACTTATTTAAAGTTACAAATAAACCTTTTAATTATCAAATTTACACAATACACCCCTAAACTTATTTTATACAGATTCCCCATGTATTTTTATGATTTCGAGAATAGACCTTAAAGTTTCAATATTGACAAAACACCTCCCTTAACTTCTACAAAACCATTCGGCCCTATTTTATTTTTCACCAACCATAACCCTAAGCCTCATTAATTACTTATACATTAATTACTAATCATTAATATCTAATTAAATTCCAAATCAACCAAACCCTAACCTTAGTTTCCATTCGATTACTTTTTCTTTTTCTTTTTGATTCGAAACCAATAAATCCCAAAACAAATTACTTTAAGATCTGGGATAGATCTTTCCGATGATATCCATCTCCTACCCTCGAAATGGCCAAGGCTTTATAATCGGGTATAACTCAGAAGTTGGCTTGTGCTGGATTCCTGCATACCTCTGGCAGGCATCGCAGCTCTTAGCATGTGCTATGTAATCTGCAAGGACCGTAGGCCAGTAGTGGCCATGTCTCCGGATCTCTCGAATTTCCCACAGCGCGCTCGATCTACCTATCTTTCTGAGTTTGATTGGTTTTCGCTCCAGCTGACCTTTCCATTTAATCACTGACAAAACCTACCTTTCAATTCTTCTTACCCTATGAGCTTTCAGCAAAGGACATATTTCTTGGTCCATTGACATCGATCAACGAAATAGACCTCCTTCTTTCACTTTTGTCGTTGTCTTCCACTTCAAATGTTCCCGAGTTGCAGAAAATAATCCGAACTAAGGCAATCTTTCTGGATTCGCTCCGCCTTACAGCCTTGCTTCCCATTGTAATTGCCATTGTAGCACGTTTTTGGCCCAGCCCATAAAGGCCATGCGGACTTGACGTCATCCCCACCATCCTCCAGTATATCACTGGCAGTCCTTCGTGAGTGCGGTACGCACCTTAATGTGGAGGTACCTTTACCGTCACCTGCTAGCTCTGTCCGCCACGGGTTAGCGACATAAAGTGCGAATAAAGTTTCATCCTTGTTTACTTTATACTGATTTTATATGGATTATATAAAAGGTAGCAAGTGTAAGAAAAATCAGATTGAAGCAAACAAAATTCATGATAGCCGATTTAAGTTTTAAGTCGATTATAGGGTTGTTGATTTCTTTAAAATCCATACGATCAAAATAACATGCATGGCTATTTTATTTATGTGTATTATGGATCAAAATAGATAAAAAGAGTGATTAAAAATTACCCTTTAAGAAATCAAACGCAAGAACAGATTTATACTTCTCGGATTAAAACAAATCAAACCAAAATTCCTAGCCTTCGAATTAGAGTACCACAGCCTTAAAAACTATTTTTCCCACCTTCTTAGCCTCCAAACACATCCAGGAAAAATACTAGAAAGCCTCAAAAAATTTTGTGTCGACCAAAAGGGTTTTTAAGGGTTTCGATTTATTTTATAGTCGGTTTAGGGTTTTTAAAAATAATAAAACGTGTTAGCTAATGATGGAATACTTATCTTGGGCTGCAATCTAATGGGATAATGTCAAATTAAAATATTATACAAATTTCCTATTGTATTTGTGATTTATTTCTTTATATATATATATATATATATATATATATATATATATATATATATATATATATATATATAATTAAAATTGACTTATATTAATTATCTGCAAGAAAATATTTACTTTTACAAAAGTTACAAATTTTATTCATACTTAATTTATTGTGATCACATTTTGTAAAGTTCCAAATTTCTAAGGTTTATTTGGTATTATTTAAGTGTTAATGCAAAATTTTAGTCTTAGGGGTATTTTGATCATTTTACATGTTTTTAAAATTTTAGGTATTACAACGAGCCTACATTTGATGACAGTTTTTATGAAAACATCGCTCATGGGGACTCTCCCGTCGAAGTCACGCCCCAAGTACCGGCACCGGCCAAACCTAAGCCTAAGAGACGCGGAAAGAGGACGACTCGAAATGAACATGCACCATCCCGGAAAATTCCATGGACCACTGAGGAAGAAATTTCGTTGTGCAAAGGTTGGGTAAATGAAACAGAAAATAGCGCTATGGGTAACGCAAGGAAGGGAGACAGATTTTGGAATGATGTTATAAAATACATGGAGAGCAAAATAAAAAAAGAAGGCCGTCAAATGTACGACATGGTGAATGGGACATGGAAGACGGTGCGCCAGAACGTGGCTCGGTTTTGTGGAGTGTATGATGCGTGGTTTTGCAACCTTGCAAAAGGTTTTACCTCTCAAGGGATCTTGAGAGATTTGCAATCCCCACCAGGCAACGAATTTACAGTCCGTCCCCATTAACCACTCGGGCATCGACCCAACGCCTGACCGATGTAGTATATTGAGTGGCAAGTACCGGGGGATTGATCATTCTCTAGGGGAATAGTGCCGTTAGGATTGAACACTACGTAAACTAGGTCTAAAGGTGAGGGATGATTCTTTTTGTATTTTTATATTTTATGAAAGCAAAGTAAAAATCTCGGGTATTAGAAGAGTGGGCGGAATTAGTTGCTAGTCAACTAACCCAAAATTACTACTTAAACAAAATAAATAAAATAACAAGAAAAGTAAATTGGTGAACTTCTTATAATGGGAAAAGCGTGTTTACTTAGATTTCACTACTCCCTAGTTATCTTTTACTGATTAATTGACTTGTTACAGTTGATTGGATGAACGGTTGCATTCCTTAATACAAGTCGTGGGGCCGTGTACGTCCTTCCCCAACTCTATAAGCTTATATCTCTTCCTATGACGACACGTTTAGTATCCTATCATGGCCTCCTTAATAGTCACTTATGCATTAAATACAACCAATAAAATCATAGTACACATCTAATTACGTTTCTTAAGACGTTCAAGCTTGTTACCGTATAGGAGATTAGCCAGTTTTCTTAAGCCTAACGCGAAATCAATCACCCAAATAAACTAATAACAAGTCAACAACCAATAATTAATAACTATGTTTCATTAGATCTACGCAAACACAAATGAATTTAAGCTAGCATGTTAATGTAAAGACAAGATAAACAATCAATCAAACAACACATAGACATATTGAATGATTAAAATGAAGACTTATCTTCAATTGAACATGAAAGAAAAGAGGGCTTGAAAACCTTAAGTTTGCTGAAAAATTCGTCTAGGATTTATCTCCCAGAAGTTACACCCTAATGAATGAAAAATCCATAACTATATATAGATATACAAGGGTGACGGTGTCAGCTTTTGGATCCTGACGCCGTCAAGTCGCTGTCATTAGGGTTTCTTGCTGCCAAATTAATCATCTTGACGTCGTCTCTTGTTGTTGTTTCTGGGCCGTTTCTCATTGTGGTGATACGTGACGGCCTACTCGGAATATAACGTGACGCTGTCACGTGTTAATCCTCCAAAAGTCCTCTGGCGCGTCAAGTGCAAATAGTTATCCTCCTCTTGATTCATCAAATGACGGCGTCATCTTGTGACTCCTGACACCGTCAGGTACTGTTTCCAGCATTGTTTCTTGATTTTGTCGTTTTCTTCACTTTTAACTCCAAAAACGTCCAAAATGCTTCATTTTCCAGAATTCTCGTCCAAAGTACCTAAAATGACAAAAGGAACGATTTGAGGTAATATTTGACCATAATATCATGATTTAGGGCTTAAATGACCCCTTAAAAGCGTAACAAATATTTCCTTATCAGTGTACAATAACTTCAAGCGTATGACGTCGATAAGTAGAGTTGGAGATGGAGATTACTACAACATGGCAATGCTTAACTATGAAGCTGAATACGGAGTACGGTTTACGCTTCGTCATTGTTGGAGGTTTTAAGAAAGTGTGGGAAATGGAATAACGTTGCAGTTCCTAACTTTGAAGAAAGTGTCCGAGTAGGATCAGTGTCAAAGAGATACAAGTCATATGGGTCTAGTTCGTTCATCCCAAATTCTTGGGATGCTAGTTTTAATATGAATAATGATGCTAGAGACAACGAGGAAGATGAGGTGCAGGAACAAAGACGATCAAAAGGCAGGGACAAAGATAAAGCGAAAAAGAAAGGGGCGGGATAGTCGGGAACGTCAGCAACTACAAATGATGAAACATTGGCTAGGCTGATGATCTCCGAGTTGACACAGCAGAACGAACATGCCATGTAAATGAAGAAGATGAAAGAACGCGCTGAATTTTTGGAGATCCAAAAAAGGGAGTTGGAAATGAAGGAATATATAGCAAAACAAAAGGACTTAATATTTTATATGCAACCATATGATCACTTGACTGGGGATACACTCAGGGTCATGGAAGAGATAAGGGCGGGGATCAAAGAGAAGTTGGGTTTGGACTTTTAGGTTACAATTTTATAGTGGTGGCGATTAGCATGTGCAAGTGAAGCAGCTGCACAGGGCACGAATTGTGAGAGGGTCTCCGATTTAGTATATGTCTATTAGTATTTATACGTGTCTAAGTATATTTATACATGTCTAACTTAAATTTTTATAACCCTTTTTAAATATTACGTGAGGGGCCTATGATTTAGTATATGTCAATTAATATTTATACATGTCTAAGTATATTACGTTTTGAATTTTCCATAATAGTTAAGCTTATCGTGATTTACAGGGCCTCATTGGTAGTTTTGCACAAGGCCACCAAAATCAATGAGACGGCCCTGGTATTTTATTCCGTATGTTTAAGTTTTTAATAATCTATGTAATGTTTTAATTCCATAGGCTTAAGTTTTTAATAATCTATAATGTTTTAATTCCGTAGGTTTAAGTTTTTAATAATCTATGTAATGTTTGAATGTATGAATAAATATTTTAATTTCATACGTGTATGTTTTTAATTTCGTACGATTACGTTTACGTTTTTAGTTTATAAATACAAAGTATTTAATTAACAACAACAAAAATAATAATAATAAAATAAAAATAAATAAAGTTGAGAGGTTGACCAAAATGGGTAGAAGTGAGGAGAGAGAAAGCTGAGGTGGTGCTAACTCACCCACCACTACTTTCAGCCTGAGAAAAAGATTGTAGCAACCAACTGGGCTAGCTCAATTAGCCACCAAGATTCCTTAAGGGCTTGGGGAGGGGAAGTTTGGCTAGAGGAGGTCTCAAGTTCGAGTTTCACCCAAGACTTTTACCCCTTCAGGTGGAATAGGAGAAAGTATAGGCGGAGTTTAGGGTCAGCATACTGCCCAATTAGATGTCACTGAACCACTAACAACTAACAAGCCGTTCTTTAAAATAAAAAAAAAAATAATAATAATAATAATAAATGAATAAAAAAAAATAAAAAAAAAAAAAAAAAAAAAAAAAAAAAAAAAAAAAGTTTGTAGCAGACTCTAGATGTAGACCAATAGGCGATATTCATGGTTTTAAGGAATAAAAGTAAATGCTTACATGCTAAACGGGACATTATATTCATATCGACCCCCTACATATACAAGACTTACAGATACAGTCTTCCATTATGCATATGTAACACGTGCACAAAAAGTTGTATCTATAGTGAGTAGATCATCCTTTTTACCTGAATCACTTTTGGAAGCCAAATTATGACCTATACATACACTTGCCATGATATATGCATGAATTTGATCAACCCAATTGTGTTGGGACCTATACACCATGTATTAGTTAAGGTGCACGGTTCCTGTTAGCTCTTCCGAATATAAAAGAAAAAAATACTTGTTTTGTGTTGGTTTATTCGGTTTGAGCGTCTTCACTCACTACCGTAATAGCCTCTTCAATCGCTTGAGTGAAGGTGGCAATCTTGTATGTAAAAAATCCCACTAGCATTGGAATCAATTCTAGGTGCATCAATCCATATTCTGGAACTACAATCCTGGAATTTCAAAATAAAACGAGAGGGTGTCATAAAATTGGTACTAAAAAGGATCTGTAAAATTGCGACAATTGCTGAACACATCACTTAATAAAAGTACTTGAGTATCAATCAAATATCTAAATTCCCCTGAAGATTGAAAAAATACTGAACTTTTAGTTAAGGTTATAAAGGTGTCAGTAATTTTTCAATCTTTAGGGGACTTTACCAATGACTTTATCTTAGTGTAATGGCTCTTAACATCCTGCTTTGGGTAGTTAATAGTTATATATCAGTATTCCATTGTCTATAGCTCTCAGCTCTGTCACATAATTTTAATAAACGAATATAAAAATTTAAACTTCCAACACATAAGGTATATATACTATGCTGTAGTTGTTGCTCCTGGAAAATGATTCTCTTTCAAATATATAAAATTTCTTATCAGATGGTAGAAAGGCTTACCCATTCCACCGGTTATAAATCATGACTAAAGCAACAGGGACCAACAATCTCGGCTGCCCAATAGCTCCCCTGAAAGTTAAAAATCTTGTAAGCACAAGTAATTATGCATTTATATATATGCTACATTTTAGTTTTATTCTTTCCAACTATTTTATTTCATTTGGCCCATCAAAAAATTACCTCAAACGCGATATAATAGAAAAAGTTTGCGTGTCAATAGCAATAACAGCAACAAGTTCTAATAATAATGGATAAATAAGTAATTTAAGATTGAAGCTTCACTCGAAAAGGGTACTATCCATGTTCATGGGACATTCCCAGAATGAAAACCGCCTTTAGAAGGACCGAGAGAGTGTCAATTCTACAATATTCAAGTCTTTATTCTAGAAAGTCCAATGATATAAAACTCCTCCTATAATACAAAGATTATATCTTGGGCACTTGAGCTCGTGCTGAAACCACCTTTTGCCGTCTAGTACATTCTTGTAATCGATAATCACAAGGGTAAAACGCTAAGAGTACAATTGTCATGAAATACTTGTTTTGATCCGAAATAGGAGAAGTAGGCAAAAGTTGAATAAAATATTACACACATATAACTTTAGAGTACAATTCTACTATGGTCTGATTATAATAAAGGCTCATGTTGAGTTATCTACAAACTAAGAGTTGTGCACTTGTGACAGCTCTACTTGAATTGCATCAAATAATAAATTTTGGTCGGATAAGATGAATCGTAGATGCAGAAAAGTTGAATCATAACACATTTATAAATGGGCACACATACTTCTAACTGGGTGAATTTACTTATAAATGGGTTGATTTGCAATTTTTCGCCATGTTACATTCTCAGATGGGTCAAAATGGATTGAATTAAACAACTATTTAACAGAAAAGAAAACGAATCAAGTGGGTCGAAGTCAAAGTTTTCTCCAATGCATAAAACCATTTGTTACAGCAAGTTAGATATTATTGCAACAGAAGCTTTTGGAATTGTTCGAGGTTGACCCAAACGTGTTAACCCACGCAACATGATTTGACCGATTCCCTAACGCTCTAAACTGCCCATTTTTTCTAACTATAATTAATACATGAGACCAAAGCAGAAACTGACAAACTTACTTGATAGCACCTCGGGCGCCACCTGCCATTCCATCCATGCTATTCCCAAGCATGCGCATATATACTAGAGAACCAACTAATCCAGCACCAAAACTGAATACATATGATAAAATTAATATCAAACATTATGTTAGTTTATTGAGAAAATCCTCCTAGTTTCTTTTTCTGTAAGCAGGGACTTAAGATTAAAAATCATAAATCCTCTAGATTATCTAAACAGTAAACATGAGTCTGCAACTTCTTCAACTGCAATAGAAACTCGATTTTTATTTTAGGTATATTTTAACCCACAATAGCAAAGTTACCTAGCTGCAATCTCAGGAGTGTAAGAAAAATAAGCTGACACAAGCCCAACACCACCTATTGCCAATGTCAGAGTCTGCAACTTCTTCTTTAGCTGAAACACAATAAATATGTGGAAAACCAACATTGTAAGTTTATGTATTTGTAGGTTACTTAAATACATAAAATATTAAATAACCTTTAAATATTGTTCCCTCGACTTGGCAGCTAGCACTTTTGGATCCCCTTTAGGCTTTCTCAGTTCCCTGAACATTACGTCCTGTATGCAAGATGATTACAATATAGATTCTCAGTTCCCCCTTTTGACCATTATAACCCATCTATGTGAAAATGGGTCGATTTGAGTGATACATTCTTGTTAATGGGTCAAATGGGTAGAAATTGACACGCTATGTAATAATAGTATTTTTTTTTTCGATGATTGTTTATGAGATTGAAAGATTTGTTAGCTGGTCAGCCCAGACCAGCCCAGCCCAACCCAACCCAACCTTGAGACCCACGTTACAACTTTACTTGTTTTGCCCCAAATCAGTTATAACATGTTACCAATCCACTTGACTTGCCTAATTTTCCACCTTTTTAGATTAAGGAAAAAGTGATCGAAGTTGTTAAATCTTCTAAAATGGTATGTCCAAAATTAGGCAGAGCTGCAAATAATTTGATTTACTTTGACCAAGCACGTACAAGTAACTATTTTAGTAGAGATGGCACTTTAGTCACATCTACTAATTTAATGGACCGATTTCAGCTGAGTTTTATTTTGAACAGATGTGAAAAGGGAAATGATCAAATGGGTTAAAACCTGAAAGTAGTTCAAAGTCAATTTTTAATGCAATCAAGTACAACCTTCTAAATCATTTTAATTTCAAAATCCAGATTATTATTGTAATGGTATTGATTTTCTGATTATAATCAACAATTAAACATAGGGGCTGATCACGGTCCAAAACCAAACCGGAGTGGACCGAAAACTGAATTGGTAAAAACACCGGACCGAGGACCGGATTGAAATGTGTTTGGTCCGGTTCAGTCTGGCCGGTTTGGTCCGGTTCGTCGGTTAGGTCAGGTCCAACAAACTATATTGGCAGCTTATGCGAAAGACAGGACCGAGAACCAATATGAGGAAAAAGGTGAACTGAGGTGGTCAGACGGGTTCGGGCCACTTTGTCGGTTTGGTTCGGTTCGGTACGTGGTCCATTGTGCTCAGCCCAAGTTAAACACATTAATTATGAAGTAAATCAGTTTTTTTCCAAAATGTTTGTGGGTCAACCAACTCGGCATGTTCCAACCCGTAGATAAAAATGACCGACCCACTACGCAACCCACCCATCTTGCCACCTTTACTTTACAAGATCAAGAAAAAAAGGGTAACAAGAAGCACAAGTGAAACAAAAGCATACGCTGCCTCCAGTTGCGGCTTTAGTTGCTCTATCCCATTTGTCCTGCTCACGTCGTGTGGGTGCTGGTCTCCATTTTACTGAAGGGATGTTCGCAGCCTAACATCATTTCACACCAAATAAATTATCAAAATAAAACATTGAAATGGTTGATTGCTAAATTTGGAAAGGAAAATGACTAACAATTTAATTATCTTACTTGAGCAGCCTCAACTTGCTTTTCTATGATTGGAGTTGAAGTCTTTGTTAGCTCTTTGCTCAAATCAACGTCCATACTATACACCAAGATCATAATAATGTCAAATGGATAAAAAGAAAAGGGTCAAACTTAACTGGAATTAAAAAAAAAAAAAAAAAAAAAAAAAAAAAAAAAAAAAAAAAAAAGAAAAAAAGGGATACTAGGGAAATTCATGCCTGTCAAGGCTCATGACTCGGTTAAAGCTTAGAAATCCAGATGGCTCTTCCTGTTTACAAGTAAACACAGCAGTAGCACGATGAGATACATATACAAAACACTGAATTCGTAGTTTATTTAAAGATCAACGTTATTTGTACTCTGTAACTCTCTGCATCTCGTAAGACTCCACATTTAAATTTTGGCCATTGACGTCTATTCTAAGTTCAAAAATTCATATAACTAACAAGTCCCTGGAAAATCCGGAGCTAAAATAAGCAATCCAAAAAGAAAAGTGGCAATTACAGTACAAGTTTTGGGGTGGCCATATTTCACAAACATGTGGTTATCCGACATATTTCACTAGGTACCTTTCTTATAAAATAGATGTGGTTATCCGACAAGTATACTCAAAAGTGATATCGACTATGATAAAGATCACAAGATCAATTCCTAATGTACCATATATCTGATAATTAGTTTTTTTACACAATTTATCATTCAAATTTACTATGCGTTTTATATGATCAACACATAAGTTCCAATTTAGTAACTGCTAATTTGCTCATCGGCTTATTTTTAACCTAATAAAGTTTTACAGCAAGTGTTAGGCAACAAGTGTTTTTTTGCTTATTTTGAGGAGTGTTCGTGCATAACCATCGGGTGGGGGTATGACTCCGCCGGATTGGGTATTGTTGTTTTGTTACTATCTAACCTTACTTAAACAGCTTATGATAATTCACACTATAATAAGCTCATTAAAAATAAGCAATCCAAAACACCCCAAAATGCCAAAACCATCACATTTTAAAAGTCTGATATTGAAGGGGTGTTTGCTTAAGCTTATTTAGCTAGCTTATGGGCTTATTCATCTTTTGATAAGCTCAAAAGCTCCAAAATTTTGGCTTATGAGCTTATCAACTTGAGCTTATGAACTTCAATAAGCTACAAGCTCAAAACTTGGAGCTTATGAGTTAATCAAAAGTTGAATAAAAGCCCATAAGCCAGCAAAATAATCTTAAACAAACACCCCTGATTAAAAAAACATAAACCATAAAACATAAGTAGCTTTTTATTGACCTTAACAGTAGACAAACGAGGGTCATCAGAAACATTATCCTTATCATCACCAATGATTCTTTTCATATGAGGCATGAAATCTCTATTCCAAATCAACTCATCAGAAGTCAAAGGGTCTTCTTTCTCACCACCCCAATATTTTCTTAGCTTAGTGGTGGTGGGGGGCCCACCATAGTCTCCAGGAGCAACTCCAGTGGACCATTTTTGGGGTTTTTTGTTGGGTAAGATTATCTTAGTGGGTAGGATTGGTTGTTGAGTTGTTGAGTCTTGTGTTGTTGGTTTGTTAATGGGTGTTGATGTGCAGGTTATTGGTGAGTGGTAGTGGCAGTTTATTATGGTTGTTGTTGCTGACATTCTTTTGTTGTTTGGCTTGGTTTTTTGGTTGGATAGATTGTGTTTTTTGTTTGAAATATCTGTTTCTGTTTTTGTTGTGGAGATGTTAAATGGAAATGAAGATTTTTGTGAGGAAGAAGTTAATCCACATATGCAACCAAAAGGTGTAATTGTTATAAAAAAAATATATATCTTTTTTAAAATAATAGTACTAATAAAAAAGAGCTTTTATAAAACTTTTCTAAATAAAGTTCCAAAAAAGAGATAAATAAATAAATAAAGGTTCAAATACCCATTTCTTCATGAAAGAAAATAGAAATTTGACATCACTAATAACAACATGATTTTAGTAAAGTGCAAAAAGGTAGAACATGTATTTATATATTTTTTATTTTTTCCTAAATCATCCATCTTTCGTAAATAGAAAATGCAACACCATCTAAAAACGTTTTTTTTTTTTTTTTTTTTTTTTTTTTTTTAATTATCAACAGAAAACGCATCAAGCTTTTTTAAAAATAACAAAAGAAAAATCAGAAAAAAATTTCTACAACTTAATAAATCATTTTTCATTCAACCACCAACTAGGTGTAATAAAATCACCAACTTTACTACCCAAATATATTTACATTAACACAAATATACCTTACAATATACTGACACAAGCATACAATTAATTCTTTCTTGACAACCAACATTACAACTCGGTTGTTGCCAAGGCGGATTCACCCACAAAAACCATCCAAGACGCGTCGTTGGGTGTGGTGGTGTTTTAGCTAAAATGCGTAGTTGGGGAAGGACGCATTTTCCTTCCCTTATTACACAAGGATTTTAATATAGTAAAAGTTGGACAGTTTTTATTTAATTTCAGTTTTATGCAAAAATCAAAGAAAACGGAACCATGTTCACCCCTATTTAAGTACTACCTAACCCAAACTTCGAAAAATAATCTATGAGGACATGAGGTCGCTAAGACACATTGCAGACTAAAATGGCATGTCACCTTTGACAAATTGCAACCTGCTTAGTAGGTTATAGATTGCTATGAGTAGTAGCTAATTGAACGAGATAAAATTAGCTCGCCGGTATCATTGGTTACTTCACGCAATTTGCTTCTTTTTGACATAGATGGTATTCTTTTTGGCTAAATAGAAATTTTACTGATTGTGGAGCTAAAAGATCCAATGAAGTGATAAAAAGGGAAGCATCATGAGACATTGATGTTCGGGAATTAACAACTGGAAACCCTTAGATGACCATACCCAGCATTTGATAAAGACTCCGAAGTAGCTATTAATCAATCAGGCATGATGGTTTTCTGTTTCAACTAATAACAAGTATAACTGTGAAAACGGTCACCCGAAACTCTTAAGTGATTGAGAAATTTGTTTCAATGACCCAAAAAATTTCACTGTTGGTTCCTTAGCAGAAAAATATGTATAATAATCAGGAATGAAACACAGCATACATACAAAAGTTCATTTGCTACTAGCCATTTACTCATGGCAGTCAATTGGTCCATGGATAGCACTAGAAATCAATACTGAAGAAAGTTGTCAAGTTTATGAATGTTACACAAAACTCAGCAAAAATGATTAAAAGACAGAAATCACACTAAAAATCATAGTCTCATAATATTAGCAATTAGAGTTTCTATTCTTAAAATTGAAAAAAACTAAAACATTGCTATTTATAATGGACATTCTACAATCAAGTTATTTGGCACAGACGCAGAAAAGATCAAGCGTAACAGCAGTACAGGATGATAATAGTGTGTCCCAACGGTTCTTTTTCTTTATATACTCTGTACATCAGGATTTCTTTTCTTCTCTTGATTTTAGCATGAGTGTGGACTTGAATCATATTTCTTCCATTTTTTAACATCCAACTTCATAGTCTTGTCATAAAGCCCATAAATGCAACACTAGGCAACTTTCACAAAATGGTATCCTGCTTCAACATATTGACCATTAGTCAATGAACATGTAATGGGAAATTTATGTCATTTTTGCATTTTCACATAACCGGCAGCAAGTTACCAAAGATCAACCGAAAAATTTTTAAACCACATAACTATGTTTGCCAACAAAGGGAATTTTGAAGTAGAACTTTCTAAAGACGTGAAGGTTTATATTTTTTGCCAAAGGAAACCGACTTGAATGTACCTAACAACAAGGGTAAGAGAAATTTAAAAAATTCAACAGTGTAACTTGGAAAAATTCTCCCTAACAAGTGAGGATGCAAGCAATGAGATGTGCATGGCAACAGGAAAGGGGCTATGGTCACATACCCACATGACGAAAATAGACATAGAATCATAGCTCAAGAGTAGAGGTGACAAAATGGCCAGGTAGAACGTGTCAGGTAATGGGCAATTTTGGTGCTGTTTTGGGTTGTCAGGTTGACCAGAAATGCTTTTTATCCAATCTTTTATTCTTTGTTACAAATAACTAGTATGTCAAGCATGATTACATATAATTATATAAAATACATAATTTCAATGCTACTAATTAAATTTGACTAAACGAATATAGGGTGATATATGCATTATAAATACGCTATGGGTGGTTTCAACCCTTTAGTATGACCCAACCCGTTAGACCAATTTCCATTTAGATATATTTCTCGGTTTCATACATGTGAAAAAC
The DNA here is from genome assembly GCA_030686995.1 of Artemisia argyi. Classification (NCBI taxonomy): domain Eukaryota; kingdom Viridiplantae; phylum Streptophyta; class Magnoliopsida; order Asterales; family Asteraceae; genus Artemisia; species Artemisia argyi. Next base: position 87,082,429 of record CM060699.1, read on the forward strand.
TACAGAGAAAGATTACCCAGATATACTCGAAGTCATCAGACCTTTGTAATCCTACTAACCCCAGGTACAGTGGCAGAACTTGAACAAATTTTTTAGGGGGGATAATTCATTTGTAATGTAAAGTCTAGTTTTTGTATATGATAAATCATTCAATATCAGTTAAGTACCTACTCAATGAGATTAAGTCAATATCAGTTCAGTACCTTTTTTCGAGCTCTAAAGCCGACCATAGTAAGATCCGTTAACCAAAAAAAATGTGAGAATGATAGACGAAACTGATATAGTAGATGAAGTTTTATATTTTGAAAGGGATGCAAATACATGTGGATCATGTAGAGTATGTGGAGGCAACAAGCCCCAAGGTTCTATAACTTCGACAAAAACTATTCAAATATAACAAAATAACCTCCAAAGTGGTTATGAGTACATTTACACAAAAGTTAGAACTTAGTGACCAAAATGAAAATGAAATAACATTTTTGCTAATGAGGTGTTAGTGTAAAGAGCATAGTCGTGGGTGCAGTATAATAGAAACGTATGTAGGGGCGTTTGGATATACGCTTTTTAAGTGTTTATTGTGACCTAACAATCATAACCACATAATCAGTTGCTTAAAACCTATGGATAGTTAGGTAACTCAATATCTATCTAGAAGAATACTCCCTACCATTATCCATATTTATTTTTCTCGAATATTGTGACTCACTGACCCTATATAATAAAAATTCAAGATCATATTCACCTAACCAAAGGCTCGAAGTAGTCAAAGATGATTATAACGGCTTCAAACAGCAGCATCCAAACACCCCCTTAATACCACATATAAAGATGCAATCACAAGGATACCTTATTTTTTGGAATAGGTCCAAGCACCATTAACCCACTCTTGATGAACTCTTAACCTGTCTGACGGGTAAGCAACCTTTTCATTATTCTCAAAATGCACCAAGTATTTAGAACCCATGTTCTTGATAATCTTCCCAACCCACCACCCATCATTGTCGTGTGCATCAACAGTATCCAATACCGAATATTTAGATACAACAATCTCATTAGGAACAGGTCGGATGTGATCAGAGGATACAACCTCTCTTAATGGCCCTGAACCATCGTCCTTAAGAAGAGTTTTGTACTGGATAATGTAGTCTTGCTTGGAAAGACAAGCAATGATGTTTGCTGTAAAGTATGAACCAGCCATACCCTCTTCATTGTTTGTAATTTCGACTCGATCACCTCTCTCAAACAACATTCTTTTTGGTTATGAAGCGTATTTCTACAATACAAGAACATTTTAATTACTATTGGAATTCAACACTTAAATCTGTAATTTATCGAGTTACATCTTAAGCGTCTTCTTGCTCTATAAAGATAGCATACGAGTTCAGGAATTATTGAACTACACATCTACACCTTCTCAAATAGTGTTTGGAACCAATAAGGACAAACACATTCAAGAGGGTAGAAAAACAAAGAGTGATAGGGATTGCCTTTTGAAATAGATTATCTGATTATGTGTTTAAAACGCAGATATTCAGAAAACAGCATTTGGCAAACTAGTTGAAAAAAAATGGTTTTCTGCGTTGTTTTGCAAACCCAGTCCCAAACACCCCCTAACAAGAGGGATAACGATGAATAGACCAAAATATCCCCAAACAAGTTGTTAGTGAATAGCTTAACAAACATTTCATTTAGTGGGTGTTTGGGATTACTTATTTTTCCTGCTTTTCTGCTCATCTACTTATTTTTTAGCACGAAAAGCAGTTTTGATATCCAACACTTTGTGCTTATCTGCTTATTTTTAATCAGATAAACTTTATTACTTATTTGATATAAACTTAAAATCAACTATAACTGTTATATCTAACCTAAAACCTTAAAGAGAATTTGACTAAAAATATTTTATCAAAATATTATTTCTTTGTGTTGTTGTATCTTATACAAAATAAGCAAATCCAAACACTATCTCACAATGTTCTAATTTTTTAGCAGAAGCACACAAAGTCAACAATCCCAAACACCCTCTTAAACTAATAAGCTCAAGTGCTTAAACCCCTTTGCCTTTATCCAAACACAAAAAGATCCTTGTTTTCGTTTTCATTTTCATAACATAATAAGCAAATCCAAACACCACCCAACAAAGATAATTCATTCTTCCATAAATCACGAAAGTAGTAAGTATAAAGGTTGAAAAGATAAACAAAAGAGAAAGAAAGAAAGAAAGAAAGAATTGAACCTTGATGAATGTGGGATTTAACAGAGAATTGAGTGAAGGAAAATGAAAACTCGAACTTACAGAGTCATTATTGTCTCTAGTATTTCAACAAGTGACAGTTCGTTTGTGGACCCGTCAACTATTATACTGTATTAGCTAAAACGGTAATAAATTGGACATGATATCCTCGGTTTTTTTTTTTTTTTTAACCAATGCATTGCCGTAAGGTGTTTTGTATACGTTATACTCCCACCGTCCCAATTTATTTATCCACTTTTAATTTTTAAAGTTTTTTTCTTACAATTTTGACCATAACTTTTTTTTTTTTTTTTTTTTTTTTTTGTTATACTACGTATAATATTTGATGCAAATTATATGAACGGATTGTGTTTTAAATGTATTTTCCTTTGGTATAATTTTTATCAAGTATTATATAACATAAAACAAAAAAATTTGAGATCAAAGTTGACAAAGAAAGACTTAAAAAGTTAAAAGTGAACAAATAAATTGAGACGGAGAGAGTATAAAAATGATGTATATATCGAAAGAAATGATGTAAATATCACATCATACTTATTATTTAAATAAAAACCTTTAGAGCATTTGCAATGCTAACGCCCCACCTGCGTTAAGGGGGTTTAACTAGCGTTAAACATGCGTTAACCACACCGTTGGTCCAAATTAAGGGTGCGTTAACACTCGGCGTTAGCCACTTAACGCCGAGTTAAGGTGGTTTGTTTAAATATATATATATATATATATATATATATATATATATATATATATATATATATATATATATATATATACATATATATATATGGAAGGGATCAAGTAAGAAGAATAATTAAAATAAGAGATGTAAGAAGTAATTCTAGCCACACATTTCAAATTAAGAGGGAAATTTTGAAGTAAGATGCATCCACTTTTGTAGGTGCATCTGAAATGTGTGGTTGTGGTTACTTCTTATCATTCCTATTTTAATTATTCTTCCTATTTGATTCTAACTATATATATATATATATATATATATATATATATATATATATATATATATATATATATATATATATATATATATATATATATATATATATTACACTTTTGCCCTTCTAAAGTTTTCAATATTCGGATTAAAAAAATATATATTCCAAACACCCTCTTGGTTCTTAAACGGTATAGTTCGAGCGGGATAACCAAATGCAAATTCATAATTCAAAGTTCAATACAACACAAAAACATATTGGAAAATAAACACGATACAACATATTAAAAACGATACATATTGGAAAATAAACACGATACGAAAAAACAAATAAACACAATACGAAAAACAAAACATTTCATTCGTCCCATTTTAGGTGGTTTCTCAAAATGAACCACACGTGAACATATTTGAAGCTTCTCCCACCAAAGCGTTTTTCAAAAATATTCTTTGCAGTCTGGAGACGATTATTGTCATCCTGGCTAGTACGCTGCAAATGCTTGTAAATATCATTGAATTTTTTACATTCACTGCTAAGTCTTCTCCATTTACTCGTAACCATATTCTTGTTACGGTGGTCACCGTCAGACTGATTGTTGAACCTTTCTACAACCTCGTTCTAAAAAGAGCGGTTTTCATAGTTTTCTTGGGAAACTACAACCTAAACTTCTACTAGCAAGTTTTCTTCTTCCACTGACCAACGATTAGTCATTGTAAAATGGTTTAGAAACATAAGTGGGTGAAGAATAGTATGGTATGTTATTTATAGGGTTTAGAGATATTTGAAATATGAAATTCAAAATTCAAAACCGAGCACTTAAAGCGGGATAAATTCAAATTCAAAATCGAGCGGGATTTTTTCAAATTTCAAAATTCCAACTTAAAGCGGGATAAATTCAAATTCAAAACCGAGCGGGATTTTTTCAAATTTCAAAATTCAAACTTAAATCAGGATAAATTTAAATTGAAAAAAGGGTCCTATAAATACCCATTCACAGATGCGCACACACACACACATATAATTTATTAACAAATTCTCTCCACAACAATATCTCGCAAAGACTCTCCTAGCAATTCCCAAATCACCGTGACTTCTCCCAACAATTCCCAAGTCACTTCTCTCAACAATTTCCAAATGAACAAAACTTCTCCCAACAATTCCCAAGCTCCAACATGATTCCAAATGAACCGGTGAACACTCCACCGGAAGACATCTTTCCGGTATTCACTCCGGAAAATGAACCGGTACCCAATCCACCGGTTGTCCAACAATAACCCGATCAACCGGCAAAAAATCTACCGACAAGATTTGGGTTGACGGATAAAGAACTCCTGGAGCAAGATTTGCAAGTCTTGAGAAAGTATGAAGAAGCAGAAGAACGTGAGGTAGCTGCTCGTAGGGCTCGGGAAGATGCTCGTACGGAGCGGGAAAACAAAGAAGCACACTACCGATGGGCCATGGAGTTAGGCCCTATTCAATCAGAGTCTTCGACTTCGAGTGACGAGGGCTATGTCTCAGATGATTCATTTTTTTTAATTCGTAGTTTTAATGTTTAATGTAATTCATGTTTAATGTAGTTCACGTTTTAAGTTTAATGTTTAATGTAATTCGTGTTTAAGTTTAATGATTAATATAATTTGTGCTTTATAAACGTTAAGCCATTTATTTAAATTCAAACATAAAGTAATGTTACAACATATTAAAAATGATACAAAAATAGTTAAAAACGATACTAAATCATACAACACTGTTAACCACAAATTAGCCATATGGGTTGGTTTCTCAAAACCTCCCACACATGAACATATTTGAAGCTTTTCCCACCATAGCGTTGCTCATAAATGGTCTTTGCAGTGGCGAGACAATCATTGGCATTTACCTCCCTGTTCATAAACACCTCCCTATAAATAGTGTTGAATCTTTTATATTCCAAGTTAAGTGTTGTCCGTTTACCAACAAGCATATGTTTGTTATGATTTTCACCCTCATTCTGATTGTTGAACATGTCTACAACCCGATTCCAAAATGTGTGATCTTTGTGGGTGTGTTGTTCTTGGGAAACTTCACACCAAACTTCAGCCAACAATTTTTCTTCATCTCTCCACCATAAATTAGTTATATATTTGAAGTATGAAAAGTAGTGTGTGAAAAATAGTGTGAATTTGTATGATATTTATAGAGGGTGAGAAAATAAAAAATGAGCGGGATATATTTAAATTTCAAATTCAAAAGACGGGCGGGAACTTTTCAAAATTCAAACTCAAATTGAAACGGTATTGATTAAATGTAATTTGTACTTTATAAATGTTATTTTAGTTATTAAATGAAATATTAGTTTTAGTTTAGGGTTTTATTTGAAAATAGTTAAGTTAAAGTTGAGTTAAGGTTGAGTGATGTTTTTTTTTTTTTTTTTTTTTTTTTTTTTTTTTTTAAGGTGAAAAGGTTAAAGCTGATGTTGCACTGAGTTAAAGTTTAACCCAGGTTACGATTGCAAATGCTCTTAGAAAACAACTAAAATACTAAACTTGTTGAATATGCTAAAAACCTATACACTCTAGCAAAAATACATAAGGAATGTTTTCATTACTTAACTATAGTTTCATTCAGTATGATAACTTTTTTGCCGAAAATGTATTTCCTACTTTGAATTTGGCTAACTAGAATTTATAGTGCCTTGAATTTTCAAAGGTGTAACATGAAACCCTAAATTTGATCAAGTGGATCATCTAATACCCTGACTCAGTTAAGTTGTGTATGTGTTTATCACATGACCTAACAGAGTATATAAAAACACGTTATATCCACCAAAAACAAAAATTATATTATTGAGCACAAATGAAGGGACACACATCTCTCAATCAAATTTTTGTGATACTAGAGAAAAAGCCAACTTTGTACATTTGATGAACGACTTGTCAAATTTTGAATTAAGAGATAAATATTTAACTTGAATGGGTATGGCGAATTTGATGAGTGTTATACAACAATGGATTCTTATGAGAAAAAGTTAAATGATAAAGTAGAAGGAACTCAAAACATAAAATGGTCGGGTAATTATACTATATACTAAAACCCAAATCATGATCCGTTCAAAAACCCGTTACACATCCGTTTTATTCAACTGCCTATATACTAAAAGGGAGCCCCTGTTCCGTTCCCCGTTCCGTTATGTGCAACTATTCATTATTGCTACAGTGCTTCAAATAGTGCTATCCCGTTTCCCGTTCCATTATTTCTCCGGATAAGATATTTCATGCCACATTCTAGACCCTTCATCCTCACAAAAACACAGACACACAATCTCTAGCTCTCTCTAAAAATTTCCCTTGATACACAATCCATACACACCACAGAAAATATTTATCAAACAAGAGTTTCCATATCCATAACAAATGGTTTAAACTTTAAATCATGAAGAAAGAAACTCGAATCATTCATGGCCAGAAAAGTTTTTTGAATTAACAGTGGTTTTCGTTATGCTGGGGTAAGGTGGATGAAGGCGAATCATCTGCCAAACTTATCCAAACGCACCTTCCACATTTTCTTAAGGTATTTGTTTTGAGACTCATATAGGGTGTGTGTGTGTGTGTGTGTGTGTGTGTGTTTTAATTATTATATACGGCTTATTTGGTTTTGGGGATTCGGGTTTTTCTTAACCCTACAAAATAGCAGATAAGCAAAAACTAAGAAATGCTATCAATTTTATGGTCACGAAAAAAATAGCACATAAAAATGTTATAAATTTTATGTGTATAGTCAATTTTATTCGGATACGGTGTTTGGATTAGCTTAAGTAGCCCTCCTTATGTGCTTATTGTTTATGAAGATAAAGTCATTCTTTCAGAGAGCTCAGTTAAATAAGCCCATAAGTTGGCCAAATAAGTTGATCCAAACTTCCCCTTATTGTTGGTATGCCATGCCATTAACATCGTGCTATGTCATATGTGTAAATAGTGCCACTAACAGGTGTAGCACATAGTCTTTGGTTTAGTAGAATGCCATAGTTCAAGAGTAGATCTGCTAATAACCAATTTTGATAGTTTCGACGGAGCAAAACAGATTATTTCTTATTAGCTACTTTAGACCATTTAGGAATTGCTTATACTTTAGACCATTTAGGAACTGCTTATTTTAACTGACATTGTTTTATTTTAAAGTAAATTATATTTTATACATGTTAATGGAACCTTTGTGAAATAATCGTATGGGACTCCAACCAATAAGACAGCGTTTTTGGACATTTGAGCAACTTTTATGAAATAATCTTGATTTTTGGTTATTGGTTTGCTAGAACATAGCCAGCTTAAGATAGCAGTCATTGCTCATTCTTTGACAAAATTTTAAGTGAGGATTAGTATTTTCTGTTACAACTGTGAGTGTATAATTGTGATTTTGTTAACTAATGTGGAATATTGGTATTAACCTGAATATGCAAGGCTGAGACAACCTGAAAAGAGTTCGAGAATTTGGGACGGAGGTTAGAGAATTTATCAAGCCCCTCGAAGACGAAGACGCATTTGGAGGTGTAATAGCAGGTAACATGTTATGTCATGGTATTTTTACTTAACATATACATAACATAATACTTCATGGTAGTGATGTTAAATGTTACGTATAAACATTAATATGTAAATGTCTAGTATCGAACCCGAGACCTCGGGATTGCACACATTACAAACAAGAATAATGTAAAATAAATATATATATATATATATATATATATATATATATATATATATATATATATATATTAAATGTATTGAATATATATATTTATAAACACTTAATGGACTAAATGGTCGTTAGTTATTAACCGTATGGACTAACTATCATTAGTAACGAAAGATAAGGACTAGAGTGTAACTTGGGAGTCAAGATAGATCTAGAAACACCCCTTGGGTGCTATGGCCGGTCGAAGCCCACCCCATGGGTCGACCCATGCTTTCTTGGTCACCAAGATATCCTCTAGTATATATACAAGGCCAAGGATTAGGGTTTCACATCTTTTGTGCACACACACTAACCCTAAATCTTTTCTCCTTGTCTCTTTCTTTTGTGGTCGATCGACTCAACCCCAACTTAGGGTTTGGATCGATTTTTGCATAGCTAAAAACTAAGTGTTTTGTTTACTTGCATCAAACCTTTATTCGTTGGTAGTTTGTGTGTACAAGAACGAGGTAATTACTTACTTTAGTAATTATCAAGAGATCGATAAACAAAACGGTAAGGGGTTTATCATTGATCTATTTGTACAAGAATCAAGGTTAATTTGAAGTGCATCGGGTACGTTTACTATTTATGTTTTAGTTAATATTTATGTGTTATACTTGATCCTAGCTTCCGCAATACGTGCTATTTAATTGTTAAACTCTACCAAGTGAGCCTTTATTGAATCTTTACTTAACCATTTATTATATCACATTTTTGAAGTGACCACGGTTGAATTTTCAGCTTGCATTCACGTGGTAGAAAGCGTCAGAGTCTCACTTAGGGGTTGGTAAGAAGGTCTAGAATTGCAACCTTGGTGTGCGTATCCTCTTTCTTTGATTGCTTACCTACGCGTGGGCCAACTTACTGAGTTTACAGCCATGTCGTACGTATCCTCTTTCTTCTATCTGTGTGGTTGTATCTTTATAACAGGTATGTGTTGATTGTATAGTTTGAGTTTTGAATGTTAAACTATGTTGTTGAGTTACGCAGATATACTGAGACGACTTCTAAAAGTGTGAAACAAGGTCTTGAGAGGTAAAGCTAATGATATCTTTATTACTACGTTAAATTTATTGTTATATATGTATGGTGTATTACTATTAGAGACAAGTAAACAATGACATGAAAACATAAAATGGTAGAAAGTGATACCGTAAATCTTTCGATTGTGAAGCTAGAATCACAACACAAATAAGGAAAATGTTGAGGCCTGTGATGAACACAGTTTCCTTAAGACAGATTTGTCCTCTCCACGGTACTTGAGAATCGTGAACGTCTATTTCCCAGGATACAACAACAACGGATAACTCCGTTAGCACAAACGGGTTATCAAGGCGAACCAAAATCGTGCCTTCCCTCTATTACAAACCAGATATACAAGAAATATGAATGATAACAAAAAAAGGAGAGGAATAGTATATTTCTTGGTGTAATGAGAATGAGAGGATAACTCGCAACTTATAGGGAATAGGGATATGAGCAAATTGTGTTAATACAAATATCGCCTAAAAACGTTATTTATATTTTACGATCTTTGCTAAGTTTTGTTAATGACAAAGTATGAAGTTTAGCTATAAGTAAATAATCACTTTAAAGTGTTTAAGTCTTGTTTAACCAAGGTGTAAATTTCCTTTTAAACAAAACATTATTTCTATTTCTTAAACTAGAAAGTGTCTTGTCACATCACATTTATTTCTTAATATAGTAAGGTCACATCACATTTAGGGCATACTTTGTCAATATACATTTATGGTAAGTAATGTGTTTGACTCACTTAGATGTTGCTTGCAAGTTTAGTATTTGACTTGTTATTATGAGATGTGACATTGTTTGGTTGCTAGGAGTTATGAGACAAGACTTTGTTTGGTTTGCAAGATTTATTGTTAAACCAACTGCAGCTCTGGCGGTACCCTGAGGATACACGGGCGGAACCCTTCTGAGGGGTCCGCCGTATCCGCCAGACCTACAGAATAGTTTGCTATAAATACCAAACCATTTTTTAGTTTTGAGTCACCCCTTTAGGACATATTTTCACATACTCTCTCAACTAACTCAGTAACATTTGACTTGTGTGATTCTCTTATGTAGCAAGGAACTTCACAAGATCATTCAAGAAGTTACAAGCTTCAACTCTAAAGTTGCAAGTCTTGGTAGCTTGGTCATGTATAAGCTTTGGTAGTTTATACTTCATTTGTGTCATGTATGTAGAAGTAAGTGGTTTGTATTTTAGGCCTCAAAATACGTAGTGTGTCGGGAGTTGTTGTACCCTTGTAAAAGAACTAACGGGAGTGGTTGTACCCTTGGTAATGAACTCGACATCTAGCTTAGTGTCGGTAAAAGTGTAAGCGACGATGGGAGTGGTTGTACCCGTGTAAAAGAACTCGACATCTAGCTTAGTGTCGGTAAAAGTGTAAGCGACGTTGTAAAGGTTTTCTCCGCCGGTGAAAGGAGCTTGTTGATTAGTGCTTATAACTCTCGAGTTGGAAACTCGGTGCGTGGATGTAGGGCAAGGAAAAAGAGTCCTTGTAGCCGAACCACGATAAACAATCGTGTTGTGGTTTGATCGTTTCTTTCTTTATTTTTGCTTATTACATGTTGTTATTTAGTTAGAATTGCTAAGTTACATATAAAGCTTTTCAAAAAACTAAACTAGTTAAGATGTGTTTGTATCTTCAAACAAAAGCAAAAGCTTTCCTAATAACTAAACATGCAAAGTTAAGATTATCACAAGCAAAGCTTTTCAATGTATGAAACTAGTAAAGTTAGAATTGATATCTACATAAAAAGCTTTTCAAAGAATCAAACATATAACATTGTGTTTATATCTTTAAGCAAACGTAAAAGATATTCAAGTTAAAAAGAATCTAAAAAGCGGTAAACTATTCAACCCCCCTTCTAGTTTTCCACAATTGGCATCAAGAGCTACGTTACTCAAGATCTTTAAAATAGAATGTATTTTAAAACTTGGATCGATCCATGAATTTTGAAAATCTCAAAGAAGGGCAACCTATTCAAAACCAACCGCTATTTGAAAAAGAAAACTTACTTGAATGGAAAAGTAATTTTGAAAACTATGTGAAATCAATTGATCAAGATCTTTGGCATATTATTTCTTTTGGTAATTTCAAACCAAAGAAAACAAGTTTTTGAAAACCAAGATAACTATCTTAAACTTGATAAAAATACTAAAGCTAAAACAATGCTTTACAAAGCTTTAGTACCAAATATGAAAGAATGTATTTGATGAGTGTGCAAATACTCATCATTTTTACCTTCTCTGAGTTGCCAAAACATCTAAAAACACTCAATAATGAATCAAAATAGTGAAAATATCCCAGGAAAGTGTTTTACATGTTTCAAATGCAAAAGTATCAAAAACAAATGAAAAACGAACAAAGTTTGCACAATTGGCAGTTTCAGTCCCTCAAGTTTCAAAAATTGACAAAACTAGTCCCTGAAGGTTTTAAATGAAAGAAAAGTCAACCCAAAGTTTTTAAAAGTAAAAAATTATCAAATTTAGACTTTGGGTGAAAAGTTTGAGAAAATTACACATTTGGTCCCTCAGAATCCAAAATTGACATAAAAGGTCCCTGGAGTTTTGGAAATTGACAGATTCAGTCATTGGTGGGATATTTTTGGATAAAAAATCATTTTTAGTCCTTGGAAGTTCAAAAATGTTCAAATTTGGTCCTTGGATAAAAGATTTTACAAAATTACAAGTTTAGTCCCCGGAGTTTAGAAATTTGCAAAATTGGTCCCCGGGTGTTTTATTTTGGAAAATTGTAATTTTTATCCTTATAATATTCTAACTTGTCATTTTGGGTCCTTATAATAAATGTGGGAAAGATTCATAACAGGTCCTTCATCTTTTGATATTTTACAAAAATAGTCCTTGTGAATTAAATTCACAAACCAAATCCGGACCAAAGTTATTATACATAACCAAAACCAAAACCTAAACCTAAACCAAGCCCACCCAATTTTGTTTACCCAAGCCCAACACAAAAAAAAAAAAGCCCACTCCCAAATAAAAATACCCCCGTCCCCTTGTTTGACTTCAGTCAAACCCTGCAATACCACCCTCACCATACCACTTCCCCACCATCCTCACCACTGCTACAATACCACCTGGTTTCCCCCTCAACTTGCCTCTGCCACCCCATCCCTTATCCTCTCCTCACACTTCCCAACATCCAATCACCTCCACCCCCCCCCCCCTAGGGTCTGTGACAGACCAAATTGGTCAAAGAGTTCCTTTCCCGCCAAATTGAGGAATGAGACAAGAGGCATCCAAATGGCTATATTACTGGTGGGGTATGACCCTGTGGGTCCCACAAGACTCTGGGATGCTATAAAATGAAGAAAGGAGCAGAGGAGGAGGAGGATTAGTTTAGTTTTTAGAATAGTGTAATGTAGGTAATTTAAATTACTCTTTCAGTTGTATTTTCAAATTAAGCCATCTTGTACCAGTTAATTTATTGTAATTCAAACTTAATTTCAAGTGAATTTCAAGTTCTAATCACTAGTTGCATAATTTCAGATTTCAAGTGAATTTGGCAATTTAATTTTGCACTTGTTAATGTTGTTGTTTATTATTCTATAAGCTCAAAATTAAGCCACTGATAAGTTTTAAAAGTTTCCTAAGTTGTCTATTCAGTTTTAAATTGAAAAAGCAAAAACACCAAAAATATCAAATAAATGGATAATAAATCAAAAATTCAGTTTCTGAGGTGCAAGAAGCAAGGAGCAAGGAGAATTGTTGAATTTTCTGGGTTGTAGTACCTCAGGGGAGGTTTAGGATGGAATGGTGAGCTTGTTCTTAACTTGGATCACACAAGAGCATTTGTAAGGCTTAATTTCCATATTTCTTTGAGTTTACTGAAAATTAGTTTAATGTAGCTTATTATATGTTTGAAAATGCTTTTTAGTCATTGTTGTTATCTATTAGATCAGTGTTAGTGTTTAGATAAATCTTTGGTGTCCTTTGGTTTTAATTTCATCATCATCTGTGGACTAAAGGGGTGTTTGGATTAGCATAGTATACTGAGATCTTGTTGTCATTTGATTGTGTTTTGCTGAGAACAAGTCACCACAGTCCTAAGTAGGCTATTTAAAGCCCAACATCCAAGTTTCATTAAGCTTTGGTCAAAATCAACCATCACACACTCCCACAGTTAACTGTTGGGAGTTTGTGATCCAAAACCCATTTGTTTTCATACACAAGTAGGTAATCTAGCCCTAGGCAATCATATTATAGCTTAATATAACTTAAATAACCAGTAAAATAGGATCTAAGTTCACAAAAGTCAAAATATTAAGTTTTATCAAAAAAGTCAAAGTACTTGTCTCAGATTTTTACCAAACTTGGGAGAATTGTTTAGAATTTAGGATTAGGTTTTAGGACTTGAAACTTTTAGGTTTAGAAGCCCCCCCCCCCCCCCTCTTCTTTAAGATCCCATTGTCCCTAGATTTTTGTGATTTTTTCTGTGGGCCCCACAACCCTCCAAAGAGGGCTGCAGGGCAAACATCTGCTCTGTAGCAGCAGAACTCAGGCCAAACACCACCATTGGTGGTGGGTTTGTGGCCACCACAGTGGTCCCCACACCAAGGTTTTGGGTTTTACCAACCCTCCTCCTACCAGAGTCTCCCCTTTGACCAATACTTTGACCCCAAGATAAGTGGACCCCACCTGGAATAAGGTCTCAAATCTGTCCCCAATCTGTGTTCATTTTCAGTTGTGCATAGTGCTTATTTGGTTTCTCAACAGCTTATTTGTGCTGAATTTTTGTTGTTTCTGGCTTATTGAAGTTTATTGATCTTGTTTGAACCCATTTCCATCATTGTGGGACCCACACAAGCTCAAGTGAGCTTATTTGCCTACTTGGTCAACCTAAGTCAAACTGATAAGCAATAGGGGGTGTTTTCAGCTTATTTTCAAGTTTCAAATAATTTGATTTCACAAAAAGTCTTTGATTTTAAGTATAAAGTTAGTTTGTAAAAGAAAAATCCAAAAAAAAAATCAAGTTTAAAAAAGTGATAGTTTCTATTTAATTCAACTTAATTTTAATTTTCATTTTTAGATTTTAATTAAGTAACTAGTGTTTTTATATTTTTATTAAATACCTTATATAGTAAAGTAATTTTGATAATTTTTTCAGATTTTTATTTTGTCATTTAGTGTTAATTAGATTTAATTTTAGTTTTCTTTATTATTAATTAATATTAAGTAATAAATATCATATTTAGTTTTTATAAGGTTACACTTAGTTTTTATATTTTTCCTAGCTTTAATATAGTAAATTAGACTTTTAGAAAATATATTTTCAAATTCTACTGTTCATTTTATATTTTTCTGATTTTAATTGTTTAAATTAGTATTAAGTTAATTAAAAGGTAAATAATTAGTTGTTTAATCTTAAAACATAATTTTTAGAGTTTTTATAATTTTTTAGGATTCCAGTGATGGTTAAGTAATTTTATAAATTTTATCTTAATTTTCTAAGTTAATTTAGTATTAGTATTAATTAAAAGTAGTTTAATTTGTTAAATTAAGTTAAATAGTTTTTAATTAATAACAAAACCACAAAAAGACAAAAATATTTATTTTTATTTTTTATACTTTCTTCAAGTTCTAATTTAGGTTTAGAAAATATTTTTGTTAATTTTTAGTTTATTTTAAATCATTTGTCATTTTTAGTATATTTAAATTAGATTTTAATTTAGATTTTAAATATTTTAATTAATTAAATAATATTTAAATATTATTTTAATCATTTTCATAATTTCATTTTCATTTTTAATTTTCAAGTTTGAAAAAGTGTCAAAAGCACCCCCTGTAGTTCGTTAAATACCAAAACCCACTTTTCCAGTCCGATTACGTAAATCTGAATTGTTAATACGTGCATATATCTGTTATCTGATTTTTGTGAATATTATACCTGTGTACAAATACCAAAATATCAGTAGCAATTTCAACTCCACATCATCTGGCTACTGACCTCAGTGCCACTTTCTCAAAAACGATTTCAAACGACACCATTTCAATCTCGCTGGGACTTTAACGACCCGGGAAAACACTATACTATCACCGGAGTATTGATTCTAGGCTGTCTTTGACTTATTGACCTTGGTCAATAATAATCTGACGGTTCGGGCTCAATCAGTATTTTTGTCAAAAGGCTAATGATGTTTGGAAAAATATGGTAAACTTTCATCAAGGAATATGTCAAGTCAAAGATGATCAATTTGATCTTACATATGAATTAGAAGTTTTAGAAAAACTAATTGATAGACACTTTGTAGAAGTTAATACATGTGCTACTAGTTTAAATGTTTTAAATGAAGGTACAAGTGAAGATGAGTACGTGTGTTTTGATGAACCTGCTTGCGTATCTTGGAATGTAATGGATGTTGACGAAGACAATGATCCGGTAGTTAATTGTCAATTTATTGAAACAACAGGCAAGGTGTAAGTAGAGGTGATTACTCGTGTCAAGCTCGTAGTAGTCTTGCTTGCGATTCATGGAATAACTCGGATGAAGATGAAGTCAATCATCCGGTTTGTGATTCTAAACTAGATAAAACATCAAGCAAGGTACACTTTGAAACCAAACTCTTTTGCTTTGATTAATTTATCCTAGAGTTTTCTAAACTAGAAAATGAGTCTAAACGTTTATGCAACATGGACCTAAAAACTATCTTCAAGAATGAGTCTTCAAAATCTCTTAAGAATATCTTTGAAAAGGAAATCTTGTTAGAAGATAAAATGTCTAGAATTGAGAGTAATGTTGAAATTAATCTAGAATGTAAATTATGTCTAGATTACAAACATGAGATTAAAATGCAAAATGAGAAAGGAAAAATTATTAGTTAAATTTGATGAAAGCTCAAAATCTTTTGAAAGATTGTTGAGGAGTCAAAGGTTGTTTTAAGATAAAGCCGGGTTAGGATTTAACTCATAAGCATCATCAACTAATAAAACAAAGCATGTAAAATTTGTCAAACCTAGAAGAGAAATTTAGAGATAATTCAATCTCTAATAGAAACTCATGATAAAAGGATTAAGACTATCATTCTTTATGCCTTTATATGATTATCTAACCTTCTTGGATACATGAGTTATTGAGTTTCAAAGCGTATCGTCAAACCATGTTTTTACGCGTAATGCTTATCCGCTTGATAGCATCTCTATGCAATTTAAAAGGTACGTATTACTTCAACTTGACTTTGATTATATCTTGTTTCTAGCATTATGTGTTCGAATATGTGTTATTTGTAATACTCTAGAGTGTCTACTTGCTATTTGTAAATAGCTAAGATTAGATTCTATGCAACAAGGAATTTAGTCTTTAGTACTAGTAGGAGATATAAGGTGTTTTGGTTCTTTAACCATCAAGAGATAAACACGAAAAACTCTTGAGTATGTCTCACTCAACTCTTGCTTACAAGTGAGTTAACTAAGAATTTCCTAAGTGTTAAAATGTCTAACACTTTTGTGATGCTTGCAAAACAAACCTTTGTTAAACAATTTTCTCAAACACCATACTTTGAGTCTTTAAATTGTGTTTTTTTTTTTCAATCACTCCTTTATGATAATCTCACATAAAACACACAAGGTGAAATAAATCACATTAGCATATATTAGGATGTGTGAAAGAAAATTAGTCTTCAACATCTAGGATTTACACATCAAATGTGACACATAGTCTCATGATGTTGTATCTCTTGGACTTTTTCAAAATAAATAGAGTTCATAGTATCTTAAGTAAGAAAACCCAAAGAGTCGAGGAGTCGTCGAATATGACATTTAACGAGTGATCTCCTCCTTCTATGATATCATCTTTGGTAGATGATAACTTAGTCGAAAGTCCAATGATGGCAAGACAAGTATGTTGTGTAAAACATTAAGAATAAAAGTATAAAATAACATCTCCTCACCATGAGACAAACATTGAATCAAGCAAAATTGACATAAGTTATAAAACTTGATTTATAGGTCATAGTTGTGTCTAAACAAATTCAACAAAAACAATTTTTGGAATTTAGAATAAAACAACTAGTGAAACGAAATTGATATTTCAAAGTAATCAAGTGAGTATAGTGTCAATATTTGAAAGACCTTTTGAAAATAAAAGCAAGCCACAAAAGCAAGGGATTTTAACTTAAAGACATTCCTAGTTGCTCTCTTGTTCTCAATGGTTAAGTTATTGATGACTTATCAAGAATGAGATTAGTAAATCCGTAGGTAAAACTAAATGTAGAGAAATGTTTGGAAGACTACTTGTTCTCATAACAATTAGATTCAACATTATGTTTAGCTTTTGTCTATGTGCTCGTGTTAAAGAAGATCCTAAAACAACTCTTTAGTTGAACCAATTTGGATACATCATAAGATACTACACAACTAGAATTATGGTCTCCCAAAAGAACGGGAATAGAAACCATAGTGTTTGACAAATGGAATTATGTCGGTAATAAGTTGATAAGAAAAGCTCAAGTGGTACTTACACTTTTATACTTACTTACCCAATGATTCTCCAAAACGCGTATGACTTTCAAATTAGTATCGAATGGAGAAGCACATGAACAAGCTCCGTTTGAACAAGCAAACTCGCATCAACAACGGAATTCGTCTTATCAACATTGTTATACCTTCAACAAAGGAAGCATCGACTTCAGCGACAATTCAATCCATTATGTTCTTAATTGACATATTGTGATCCATCATCATCGTCTTAGTAAGATTGTTCATTGAGGAACGTCTTAACCAAGAAAGTCTTCTACGTTAACTATTTCATCATCGCGTTAACAAAATCTCTTGAATGTAAAGCATTCATAATTCCTAGGCTTAGTCAAAGACTCATAAGACCTAAAACCTTAAGTTTTGAACGTTATGATAAAACCATAAAAATCAAGACAATTTCTTTTTAAGTCTCTCCCTGCAGAACCCACGGCACCCTCAGACCATACGGGCGGAACCCATTTTTTGGTTCCGCCTGGTCCGTCAAACCTCAGATTGTTTAAATTTTAACTTCAAAGCCAAACACCCTCTTAAATCTTAACAAAAACTTTCAAACAGCATCACCCTCTCAAAAACACATATCCTCACGAATTTTAGGGCTTCTAATCCAATCTCTTCAAACCCAACTAACTTTGTAAGTATTCTAATCACAATTGCATCTTTGATTTAATTATAACATTTTTGCTTACAATCATTAACTAGAATCTTAGGGCTTTTGCATAAAACTTCATGATTCATGAAAAACTTGGTGGCTTGTCAATTATGTATTTCATTAGTTAAAGAAGTGTATCTTTGTCATTGTTACTTTGATTTGCCAAACACACCAAGTGCATTATCTTTCAAAATTGCATCCAAAATTAGAACATGATTCATCGCCACATTGTTAAAACAAATGAAAAACATCATTTAAACATCACTTGTGTACTATCTCTTGAATGATAAAGGGGATACATAACTAATATGTATTTTCGGGTACATTCAATCGAAGACACATTTAAATTAGGAGAATGTTGGTTATCTTTTGTTTTTACAACAAAATTTGCATAACAAAACAATTTGGGAATCAAAATGAGTCAAGATAACCATGTCTTCACATTGTTTTGCATATAGGAACATATTAGAACATCCACGTTGTTAAAAGTCATTAACATACAATTTTATGTTTTCTAGGGATCAACATGCCTCCCGCTAACAAATCCGATCACAAAGAAACCCTTAAGTACATGCCCAAACACCATATGACCAAATGTCTCAACTCGATTCAAGTAGAAACCTTTAAGGCATTAGAAAAACGCTATGTTCACAAAGGTAGAACCATTGATCCATCCTTTCTAGAAGGAACATCTATTCGCCAAAACTTTGCCGCAATTCTCTTTGATTGTCTCCTTGATATAGATGAGCCAATTTGTCCTAGGTTCATTTTTGAATTTTATGCAACTGTAAACCTTTCCTCATGTGCTGGTGGTAGGATATCATTAAACTTCACAACCAATCAAATATCACATGACATAGATTTAAAAGACTTAGCTATAATTCTTGGTGTACCATATGAGGGAACTTACCTCTACACGGATAAGTGGCCCATTTCAAGTCTTGATACTATTGATCGTTTTTATCCATATGATACACCTCTTGCTAGTAAGGAAACTATTAAGGAACACCTCTTTGTTAGAACCTCTACCACTAGGGTGAATCGTTCGGGGAATACTGTAGATAAGGATCCTTTTGGTATGGAGCTCAATGAGCTTAAACCACAATTTAAGAAGTGGGAAGAAATTCTTAGGGCTAACGTCATAAGTACCATAGGAAATAGAGATCACATCAACACATGCCTATGCTACATGCTTTATAGCATTTCCACCGGTCAACCCTTCAACTTAGCCTACTACCTAGCCAAAAGAATGGCCGACATATCCTTGGTCGGAACAACCGCTCTTCCATATGAAATGCTTCTTACCAGCCTCTTTAGAGCAATCTCGCCCATTTCTCCTAACGAAAATGGAATACGGCTTGACTACGCTCTCGTTCCTCACATCTTCGTTCCTTTAAGTGATAAACGAGTTTTCAAAAATAAGGGCAAACGTACTCGATCACCTACACCATCATCATCATCATCCGGCATGAGCGAGGATGATAAACTTCCTAACTCTAAGTTACCTCCTTTAGTATACCTTCAAGCTCTCCCCATCATTGAAAATGCTTCCGAAGAGTTCAAGCAAACCAAAGGAATGTTCAAGTGCTTTGGAAGGTACCTAAACAAGCTCAACAAGAAGATAGACCGGTTGTGAGAAGATTAAGGAGTGTTTGGCTTATGAATACTTTAGAATCATCTTTGTGTTAAAACTACGTGAATTATTTGTTTTTCACTTTCATGATTTATTATGTTTGTTGGATTATGTTTGTATGAACTATTATGCACAATGACAATATTTGTGATGTTTGTCAATTTTTATGCTTATGGTTAATTTCACTAAGTTTAGTGAAAATCGCTAGCCCCCGGTCAAAGTCATATGATTTGAGTGTTTACATGTTCAATTTTTACTTTTCCTAACCAGATATGCACAATATTTTTAATTTTAAGAGTTTTCGAAAATTTTGAAAATCGTCTCGCGGGTCAAAAGCGCGGACTGCCTCTTTCTGAAGCACTGGCGAATCTGGCGGTACCCAAAATTGGGTTCCGCCAGTACAATTTCTGGGAATTCCAGAAATGGCCCAATGGACCAGGCGGCACTCTCATATGGGTTCCGCCTGTGTATTCTGAAGGTGCCGCCAACAGCCTGCAGTTTTTTTTTTTTTTTTTTTTTAATTTTGTTTAGGTCTAATACTTGTAAAGTGTCAAACCATTATCCTAAGTGAGAAACATCTTCCATTAACTCCAATAACCATATTAGAACAACTTTCACTCACTAAAACAATTAGGAAGCCACTTCCCTCCAAAAATTCAAATTCAAACATAACCAACCCAATGAACCCTTTTAAAGGATCCTTCAACCAAATCACATCTCATGATCACAAAGCATTGAGTACATTTGTTGGTCTTTCACTCCACCTTACTCTATTGGAATGACATGCATTGATTTGACATATTCATGAAAATTTTGCAAATCATTTGAAACCTCAACCTTTGAATGGTAGAACATTAAATCCAAACACCCTATTCAACATCTTCTTCATCCTATAAATTTGAACGCTTTGCAACAATTCAAATCACACCACACCATTAAACCTTCTTCTCTCAAAACATCAAAACCACACCTTTAAAAATAACCAAATCCAACACATCATCCGAGTCATCAAAATCCCTTTCAAAAATTACTAGGATTAGTGTTAAACCTTGTTGCTTTAACAAAACCGTCAAGTCAAGCTCATCTTCTTCAAGTGATGCTTCGCTTAACATTTCTTCACCCAGCCAAGATTACCTAAATCTCACTACCTCAACACAATCCCCAACACATTGTAATACCAATGTAATTACCTTTCAAGAATTGCTTAATCTTGAAACTCCATCACCTCAATCACCAACACCTACACCAATGGAACTTTTCCATACACCTCCAACATCACCACTACCCTATTTGGAAACTTTAGAAGATCTATCACCCAAATCATCTAGCCAACCATCTTTGTCACTCTTTGACACCATTGCTCAAATGGAAACCCAACAACAACCTAGTGAGCAACTAGATGAGGAACCCCATCAACCATCATTAGTAGAACGGTTGGCTTACCGTTATGCTAGACCATCCATTTTTCCAAATGATCAAGGTCATACCCACTCACAATCATTTGTGTTTCACCCAATTTACAAAGACCTTCATGGCAACCCTTCCGGCGAACCAAGCTTTCGCCATTTTGTTCAAAACCAACAACCACCACCACAACAACAAACATCACCACAAGAACCTTCCCAACATTTTGAATCTCTACTTTCTTCGTATAAGAAAATAGAAGCATCCATATGGGAAAAACCTCCAAACCTTCATAATGAGATTGACACTCATTTAAACCACCTTCATGCCTTCAAACGTATGGTTGACTCTCAAATCAACCATATCATGGTTTTACAAACAACACTTCAATCAACAAATGAAAGAAGCAAAAACACTACTCAACCTTCCACCTTTGCTCCTTCAAGTTCAAACCATCCACCACCAACATATCAAACCACCCTTCCACCAAACTTTCCCCGCCATGATTGTAATCATTGCGAAAGAACCGCTCACATTAGTGAAGGGTGTCGAAGGAAAGAAATGAGGTTTATACTAAACCACATTTTGGATCTTCTACAATCCTCGTCTCACACACCTCAACCCTAGAGTCTCCAAAATGAAACAAAAACCATTTCTTTTGGAAAATGTTTCCCATCTAAACCAACCAACCAAAACCGTGTCATCCTTTCAAACTTCAAAATAAAGCCCGCTACAACTACAACCTACATTTTCATCCTTAAACAACCTTAGCCTTGTTTTTGGAAAATATTTCTCACAAAGGAAAATGATGATTTCCTTGTAGCTTTTTATGGTCTTACCTTATTTGTAGTTTTTCTCTATTTTTGAAGTAGGATGGTGTAATCCAAATTTCTTGTCGTTGACTTTTTCAGAGTCAAAATTTTACATGAAATGAATTTCATTACACTACAAGGTTTTTATTGTTTGTTGACCATTTAGGTATAATAAGTGAAATATACCTTGCTATGGTACCATACATATATCTTGTGTTGTTTAAACTAACCGTTCTTTTTGTAGGACCATTTTCCATGTTTTTCTTCCCTTGATACTCCATTTAGGGGAGTAATATTCAAGGGGGAGCATGAGTGTTGTACTATTTCACTTCACAACTCTTAGTTGTGTTTAAACATGAAATACTTTCATGACTTATCTTGTGCAACAACTAACTTTTTTTCTTGTAGGTTCAAAATCCATGTCTCCTCTCTTGGCACTCCATTTAGGGGGAGTATCGTCCAAGGGGGAGCAATTCTTACTTCTGCTTCGCTACTCTTCTTTTTGTTTCGACAAAAAAGGGGAGAATTTATATAAACTTGTGCTTATCAACCTCATATTTGCAAAAACATTTTTTTTGGTGCTTTTCATCTCATCTTTGCAAAAACAAGTTTTTATACTAACTTTATAAGACTTAACACTAAAACTAGTTGTGTTTAAGGGGGAGCATGAGTGTTGTACTATTTCACTTCACAACTCTTAGTTGTGTTTAAACATGAAATACTTTCATGACTTATCTTGTGCAACAACTAACTTTTTTTCTTGTAGGTTCAAAATCCATGTCTCCTCTCTTGGCACTCCATTTAGGGGGAGTATCGTCCAAGGGGGAGCAAGTCTTACTTCTGCTTCGCTACTCTTCTTTTTGTTTCGACAAAAAGGGGGAGAATTTATATAAACTTGTGCTTATCAACCTCATATTTGCAAAAACATTTTTTTTGGTGCTTTTCATCTCATCTTTGCAAAAACAAGTTTTTATACTAACTTTATAAGACTTAACACTAAAACTAGTTGTGTTTAAGGGGGAGCATGAGTTTTGTACTATTTCACTTCACAAAATACGTAGTGTGTCGGGAGTTGTTGTACCCTTGTAAAAGAACTAACGGGAGTGGTTGTACCCTTGGTAATGAACTCGACATCTAGCTTAGTGTCGGTAAAAGTGTAAGCGACGATGGGAGTGGTTGTACCCGTGTAAAAGAACTCGACATCTAGCTTAGTGTCGGTAAAAGTGTAAGCGACGTTGTAAAGGTTTTCTCCGCCGGTGAAAGGAGCTTGTTGATTAGTGCTTATAACTCTCAAGTTGGAAACTCAGGGCGTGGATGTAGGGCAAGTAAAAAGAGTCCTTGTAGCCGAACCACGATAAACAATCGTGTTGTGGTTTGATCGTTTCTTTCTTTATCTTTGCTTATTACATGTTGTTATTTAGTTAGAATTGCTAAGTTACATATAAAGCTTTTCAAAGAACTAAACTAGTTAAGATGTGTTTGTATCTTCAAACAAAAGCAAAAGCTTTCCTAATAACTAAACAAGCAAAGTTAAGATTATCACAAGCAAAGCTTTTCAATGTATGAAACTAGTAAAGTTAGAATTGATATCTACATAAAAAGCTTTTCAAAGAATCAAACATATAACATTGTGTTTATATCTTTAAGCAAACGTAAAAGATATTCAAGTTAAAAAGAATCTAAAAAGCGGTAAACTATTCAACATTCCTTCTAGTTTTCCACAAAATGGTCACAATTAATTTCACTAATGTCTCATGAATCAAAATAAACCACAAATTAATTTTGATTTCAATTCACATTAGTATACATAATGAAATTCACTAATGTCTTATGAATCAAAATAAACCAATAATTAATGTTGATTTCAATTCACATTAGTATACATAATGACGACATCAATTGTCATTCAACTCTTTTGACCACATTTTTCCAACAATCCCTCACATGAATGAAATTGATAAGCGAAACGAATTCCAAGGACACGAAGTTGTAATAGAGTTTTGCAGTTGATATTTGCAAAGGATAGGTAGGTGTTACCCTTTGAACCTTCCCTTGTGAAATATACTTAGACTCCTAGCAGCCATTAGAACTTGATGTCTTTGAACTGTCTGTTGTTTGTGGAGACGACAATATATATTCACACAAATATCTCCTTGACACTTTTTGGTTCTCATAGTTATGTTCGTTTTGGTCATGAACATTAGCCTGGTTATGCGAGAGCTGTTAAGAATTACGCCCCCACAATTCCCTTAGAAGCGACCCCACTTCTCTCTCACATAGGTGATTCTCGATTAATCATTAAAAGCCATATGCTTAACCTCATATTGTCACTGTTATAGGAATGGACTAGGAAGTTTACCAACTCCCTTAAATAAATGTGGAGTTTATTACTCCCCCACAGTGACCTCAGTTTATACAAGTAGGTTGTCCTATTGAACCCAGATCTTGGGATCTCCAGTCAGTTGGGTTAGGTTTTCCTTCATATAAACTTTTCAAGGGCTTTAATATCATTCCTCTTCATGACTTTATAACTAACTCTCACATTTAGCATTTTACAAGCGGATCCACAATGTTATTCTATGACTTCACATTGTCAATAGGGATAACTCATACTGAGAGTAGTTGTCGTATCGACATAATATGCCTGTACAAATTCGAGTTTCGTTCAACTCTTTAAGTATATCATGTTCCAAGTAATTATTGAGTATTCCAAATAGGCAAGAACTTCATGTTTGTTGATGTCCTTTTGAACTCTAGCTATGCCGGAATCCCCCGCATGGAATTTATCTCAAGAGTTTTGTAGAAAGGTTCTCCCTTTCAATATATTAATCTTGTTTATAAGATTTTTCTCACATGGATATGACACCAAGATCATTAGTAATTTGTCACCTCACAAGTTTCATACTAGTGTATGCACACTTTTTTTTTTGAATGTCTTATGTTAATTATTTTCCGTATCATAATTAACAGATTCCATGTCTAGCATGCTATAGACCAAGGAATCAAGCGTATGACAGAAGATGCATCATTCTGATTACTCATAGCTTCATCTACTAACATTCTTCTTTTAGACAAATCACCACCTTAAAACACACATGTTTTAGGAGGATCCCAGTTATATGTGTAAGTCCTACACTTATAACGTGTCATTCGAATTCACTTGTGATTATATATATAATATCATTTAATCTCTTTATCATTATATGATTGTCACAATTTATTATGTGATTATAATCACATAAAATCAATGTGTAATCATTTTACAGAATCAAACTATGTCCAACTTAGCAAATGGACAATAGCTCGCATTGGACGACAATCACACCATTCAAGTTAGTTACATAAACTAGCGTAATCGTTGTCATCTATATGTTGGTTCTTTCTTGACATTTCACAATCAACACGGTTATATTCAACACATAGTCATTTCTTACATATGACAAACCGTTCGATTATTATCAATATGAGTTATAACAAGTCTTGATGATTATTCATCTTTCTAGAATAACAAGCAGTTTAATTATTTGCACCAATATTCATAACAGAATATTTTCAACATCCAAACTTCCAATATTCGATACAAAATGGAGCGACTTTTTTATTCTCATGTTCAAAACTAGTTGCACAAAACCGCACCAAACAACTTTAAATAGGCATTACTTTGCACAATATTTTGCACCAAATGAAACAAAAAATTTTGTGTTGACCATTATACAAAATAATACATAATTTTGTATTATAACAACTAGAAAATGTTGTGCCAAAAAACATCCAAGTAACACAAATATCAGCATTAAAAAAATTATAAACCACTTGGAAAAAATGTTGTGCTAAAATAAAAACTGCGATAATCTAATTCTTCCATTTAAGCTCAACATTTTTTTCTTTCCAAAATCAAGTTTAAGATGTTTCATTGTTACCTGATCACCAAACAAAATTGATGCAAAACTCATTTGTTACCATGCGAAAAACACAATTTTCCATGACATCGCGGTTGTGACAACATACTAGTACAAGCTGAATTGATGTACCAAAATAAATAATGTGACCAAATGGTTCACCCATTTAAGCTCAAAATTTCCAGAAATCAGGCTTAATGTCTTAGACGAGTTTTTTTTTAAAAAAAAAAAATATAGGTTCAAACATTTGTTTACAATGTGAACAACGTATTTCCCATGAATGCGCAGTTTTGACAACAAATTCTCCAAAATGAATAGTTGTACAAATACTTTGTGATCAAACGGTTCACCTATTTCGACTCAAACTTTCCACAATATCAAGTTTAAAGTCTTAGAGTGCAGCATAACGAAATAGGAATCAAAACTCATTCGATTACTATGCGAACAACACACTTTTCCCATGAGTGCGTAATTGTGATAGCAAATATTTTGGATTCCAATTAACACCAAAATTCTCATTCCTCAAGAATGAGTTTAATCACCATAAAACTAATACTAGTTACACAAACTAGTGTTATAACAAGATTTCACCCAACAAGCTTTGAGCACTCTATTTTTTTTTTATCATATCATGATGTAATAATCATCAAATTTCACTACAACAAATATAAAAAACAATTTGTTTTCTATCTTTATTCTTTACAAAAGAATTTACAAGATTACTATTGCTTTCCGTAAGATCATACCATCTTCACAAGTTAAAAGAAAATGTTTAGCAGTTATGATTTACATAATAGTGTCAGAACACAAAACCTTTTGAAGCAAACACAATTACACCATAATTTCTTGAGCACAAATATTAATTAAGAAAACTCAGTGAGATACTTGTCCCGATCAACTATCTTTTGAATCAAACGCATTCAGGATTGCATGATGTCAAAGGAGCATAAAACTTTAACTAAAAATGCTTCAAAATGCATCTAGTAAGTCCAATATTCACGTGACAAAGCCCATAAAACTGAAATATGGGTGTAGTAGTTTGCAAAATAAAAGACCCACTTATATATCGAAACATCTTTTACAGCCACCAAAACCAAACAAATGAATACCAATAAATCAATAATGGTACCTAAATAAAGTGATAGTTATCCTCAAAAAAAGCAAAGAATAGAGGTAAAAAACCGGATACATAAAGCTAGAAGGATCAAATGGTCAGTGGGATTTTAAAGAATGCCACGCATAAAATCTCCATAATACTGATAAGTGGAAATTGACCATAGTCCATAAGCAATCATGTTCAAGCAACCCATATAACAATGTTCTCTACCTCTATTTAATTACCTCTATCATGAATCTCTCTGTTAACAAATCAACCAATGAGACTCAAAATATGAAACAGGTCATATAACTATTTTTTTTAAGTCACTCGTAGTTGTTATAAATATCATTAGATGCTTTGACCAAAGAAACAAAACCAGTTTAAATGTTGTATTCCGCAACGAAACAATCTAAAAGTTTTTTCAAGAAATTCATTTTCAAGTCAACTATTTTCTCTCATTTCATCAAACCAAGAATAAGTTACTAAGTGATATCATCAATACACTTATATTTTATTAGATAATTTTTAGTAATGAAACGAAATAGTTTACTATTGGCTTTTCACAAGAAAACATACGGTAGTTAATTTCAATTTATCATGCCTCATTATCTAAGCCTCTAATAGCAAGATAATCTGTCTTAAGACTGTTATATATGTATGGTGTATTACTATTAGAGACAAATAAACAATGACATGAAAACATAAAATGGTAGAAAGTGATACCGTAAATCTTTCGATTGTGAAGCTAGAATCACAACACAAATAAGGAAAATGTTGAGGCCTGTGATGAACACAGTTTCCTTAAGACGGATACGTCCTCTCCACGGTGCTTGAGAATCGTGAACGTCTATCTACCAGGATACAACAACAACGGATGACTCCGTTAGCACAAACGGGTTATCAAGGCGAACCAAAACCGTGCCTTCCCTCTATTACAAACCAGATATACAAGAAATATGAATGATAACAAAAAAAGGAGAGGAATAGTATATTTCTTGGTGTAATGAGAATGAGAGGATAACTCTCAACTTATAGGGAATAGGGATATGAGCAAAATGGTCACAATTAATTCACACAATTAATTTCACTAATGTCTCATGAATCAAAATAAACAACAAATTAATTTTGATTTCAATTCACATTAGTATACATAATGACATTCACTAATGTCTCATGAATCAAAATAAAACAATAATTAATGTTGATTTCAATTCACATTGGTATACATAATGACGACATCAATTGTCATTCAACTCTTTTGACCACATTTTTCCAACATTTATTACTACGCTAAATCCTATCTCTGAATCTCCAGTACCAATTTTGACCTTTGTGAATGGTAACAAAGCCGCTTTTTGCATTGACTATGTTTTTATCTTGCAGCCTTATAAAAAAACCATGGCAGGGTGGAACCAACAATGTTGATGTTCTAATATAAGTGGTTTTGCTCCAAGGTCTTGAGAGGTAAAGTTCATGATATCTTTATTATTGTGTTTTTGGTTTGAAATGACCACTCATTTTTATTAAAACAAAAAAAAGTGTCTGGAGTTAATTATGAAAGTAACTGTACCAATATATACTTGGTAGCAGATCAAGGGTGTTTGGTATTGCTTATTTAATAGTTAAATATAAAACAGACCAGATTTTTTGGCTTAAAATTGAAACGGGTCATTAATTATGAGCATGTCGATCCAAATTTAGTGTTTATGCATACGCCCTACAATAAACATAATTTTCCGAGCTTAAAGGATTGTATCGTGATAGATTTGAGTCTGATACGCAGGATCAATTTTTTTGTTAATGCTGAGAAGGTCGCGACATTGGAGATACCAAGGATCATATATCAGCGAAGATTATTTGGAATGAAGAAGTTGATAGATCAAGGAGGTAAACGTCAAATAGATGTTACGTCTTAAAAATTGATGGTTTGAGTTTACAATTTTATCCTTTTCTCTATCCATATCTCAAGTAACCATGAAGATCTTATTATTTGGTTTACATTATCAGCCATGGCGGGATGCTTTTCATCTGAAATGTTTTACTAGCAAACATTGTAATATGTTGTTTACACTAAACATAAAGGAATGGGAAAATGGTGTTTTGAAGTACTTGCAATACGGAAAAACAAGATTGTTGCAGCCATGACTGTTACATATAATGCCAAGGCTATTATTTTATTTTCTTTACATTATAACCGTAATCCAATGTGGTTTTGAGTCTAAAAATGCATTATAAAAATGATAATTTTTTAAAACTTGAGTGTAACGATTTTCCACTTTATGGGGTAACAGCCGAATTCGAGGAAGTTGGTATTGGAAAGGATCGTAATAAAATAACACTTTTATTACGTGGTTTCATATTTGGCTTTTTATTTATTTATTTATTTATTTATTTATTGCTGCAGTGTTTGGATGGGTGGCAGGAGAGGTTGTTACATATTCTAGAATAGTGCCAATAATGAACAGCAATGATGAGATATCTATAACTGATTTTTGGCCGTTTGCAGATGGAAGAACACTGAATACAAAAGCGATGGCTAAAGGTGTTGTTATTAAAGCTTCACAGGTACTTAATTTCGTTTTGTTATTATGATTGTGTGGATCATTGGTGGCAATTTTTACTATTTACCAATCTTAATTCCTGCATTTATGAATGGGTTGCTTTGTTTATGTTTCATCATAAACGGACACAGGTTGAAAGTCTTGCAAGCTGCATTTTATATGCATAGGAATACACAGTCTAATTCTCTTTAAAAGAAATTGGTAGTTTGTAATTATTTTAATAATGGAAAAAGAATGTTTTGGGATTAACCAAATCCAAATGGTTCTGTACTAATAAGTTGTCATTTTCACCCGTTACCCAACCCGGCTGACCCAAACCTGTTTCATTCAAAAATGTAAAATTATCACATATTGGTTATTAGTCGCCCAAATATCCATGACTTTTAGATGACAAATTTCAAACATTCAGATTTATAACTGAGTTTGTTGTTTTCTCTATTGCACGTTTTAAAAAAAAAATAAAACATTAACCATATGGCTTATTGGTTCTGTGTCACACTGACACTGCTCTTTTTGATTCAGAAGACCAAGACCTCCCAAACCACGACAGGCAACATCGATATTTGGAAGGATGACTCAGGTACTTTCTTTTAATTTCAATCCCATTTATGTCTTGCATATTAGAAAACAAGGGTGTAGTAGAGATGGATGGTTGGGTAATGGGTCAAATTCGATAATCTTTGTATGGGTCAGGTTGGGCCGTGACTTTGACCCAAAACACTTTGTGTCCACGTTGCACTTTACTTACATATTGAATTAAAATCAAAAAAGAAATTAAACGAGTAAGCAGACATCTTTTCGGTCATGATTTACAAAAATTGTGACCATTTGTTGGATATCCGAAATGCATCGATAATGTCAAAAGGTTAGGAGAGACTCAGTGCTTAAATAAGTTTTGTACCTAAATTTCCCAGCAATGAGGTTAATTAATGATACATATTATAGGATATCCTAGAAAGGAAATTACAAATTTTATTTCATTGCTGATGTAGTATTTCCGTTGTGAAACAATGTTGGAAAAGTATTTTTGTTGTCCTCTGTAGAGCATGTGGCTGGCTCAGTTGAGTTAATAATTTTATATATCTTTTATGTGAATGAATGCAAGCATTGGGGTGTGGTTGGAGTATTACCATAGATGACGAAACTGCTACGATGATTAGCATTGTTGCTCATCAAGATTCGTTGCAGCAGTCGTATATCCAAGAAGATTATCGGACAATGTATTCGAAAGACTTGCTTAAACGTTTGTAATGTGTTACATCTGTTAGGTTTAGGTTAAATAGTTTTTAATGTATTGAAATTACTAATGTTTATAATAGATCAACTTACGATAATGTCTTTATAAATCATTTGTTTCATACAAACGGGATTCACAAGCTGTCTTAATCATAGCGTCCCCGCAGCATCGGGCGGGCTTCCCCGCTCGTTAAAGCTATAAGTATTTCATGTACTTATAGACTAGATTCATTATGAATATATCAATAAAAATCCCATTATGCATAATACACATGCATTTATTATTCAATATGCATAATTTTTAGTTATTAACAATGAATATTTAACAAAATATTTGTATGTATAACCCAGATACATAATGAATGATGAGATTTAAATTGGTTCGTAGTTCATAATAAATCTAATGTATATGTATATGAAACATTTATAGCTTTTACCATAAATGATTCTATATTTTTTGATACCATAATAATCCCTAAACAAAATTACCGACGGGCTTGTATCTTAATGGTACTTCATTTTGTGTGTGAAACTCTTTAATTAAATGGTTATGGGTTTAAGTCATGCTTAAGACATGTGAGATATATTTAAAATATAAATATTGTGAGATAATTAAATTGACGTTTAAAAAAGTAGAAAAAAATCCTTGATCAAAATTAAATTTACCAATGAATAATTTCTTTGTTTAATGGTTGTCACGAACAATTTATATGTTCAAGCTGGAGAGGCTGTCGTGGACATTAAATTACATATAAAGTTATAGGGAGAATTGCATATATACCCACTAAAACTAAAGAACTTGCATATTTCCCCAAAATACAAGTTTTCAATGCATGATATACAATGCAAGTTAAGCATGTTTTGGGTATATATGCAAATATGCAAGTTTTAGCGGGTATATATGCAATTTCTCCAAAGTTATATATATCGACCAATGGACTAGTTTGATTCTAACTTAAAAGAAGTTCGTCAAAATTATATTATGTTACTTCTCTATAGATAGATAACTTTATTATGATTAGTTTAATATAATTATTAACGATTTATTAGATATTTAAATTTTAAAGATAATGAATTTTAACATGTGGCCAAAAAGTAAATGTCTAGAATTGATTAATTTGAACTTTAGGGTCTTTTTTTTTTAATCTCCCCCACCCTTAGAGCATTAGGTACCTTGCCGTCAAGTTATTCAATAACTCGGTCTACGTCAGCCTCCACAATAACTTGGCAAGTTATTTAATAACGCGGCGGTGTCTTAACTCACAATTACTCAGCAAGTTATTCAATAACTCGCCAATAACTTGGCAATAACTTGGGTTAAAGTGATTTTTTTAAGCAACAAGGCACAATAATGTGGAGTTATTCCAATAACGTGGGGTCATAACTTTCAATAATTTGGCAATAACTTAGGACCGTGGTGTCATAACATTCAATAACTTGACAAGTTAAAGCTCCACGTCAGCCTCCATGTTACAATAACGTGGGTATTGTGGGCAAGACAACCAATGCTCTTACATTATAGATCTAACTATTTAAACGGATAAATAAGAACCTTGCATTAACACAAATTTTTTTATTAAAATAAGATGATACATCCAATATAAAAAAAACACACAAAATAGAAACACTTTATTAAATAGACCTCCACATGAATAAAATTCATGGAGACGCTTTATTCTTCTATTACAAAGAACCTAGACCTTTCGAACAAGCATTTGATCATCTACTTAACATGTCCTAAGTTGATCACACCCCAAGCAGTTTGTGGCCAATTCTTCTCCTTAGCCTTATTCAACACAACCCTACACCAAGCCACCCATCCTTCCCATGATATCCTCTTGTCCCATGCAATTCCCCATTCCAACAAAAGACTCAACCCCTTCTCAACCTCACTTTCACCCTCATCAAACCTTCCTCTACTCAAATAAAACTGACCCAATAACACATGTGGCTCACCCACATATGGGTTCAACTTAATACACTTAACCAACATTTCCTCACCTTTTTCCTTCTTAGCATCATCACATCCATCATCACACACCACATTCCAATACAAGTCCCTTGCCATACTCTGGTCACTTGCATCAAGGATCTTGGTGCACTTGTCGAAAACAGGAGGGATCACAAGCTCGATATCTTGGTCTCTATCAAGCCCATTATCATTTTTGTTTTCATGCATGAAAATCGCTTCTTCACGTACCAAAAGTGTGTAAACTGCACCCATTCTTGATGCTGCATTCATCCATAAACCTGGCTTCCCATTTCCAGGGTACAAAGTGTCGTAACGAGATCCAGTTAGTTCAAGACGACCGTTTGAGTTATCGTATAAAACGTCTTGGAAACCAAAGTATTGCTCACTGATATCCGCTATTGTCATGAGCAGAAAAACACCAATCATTCGTCGCGAAACTGGGATCTTTTCGCCTGTTATGTAGTGGTTTCCCATCACTCCACTAGGTGGAACTAGTGATTGAATCTTCTTACGCCATTTTTCGTCACTATTAAAGACACCATTTTCCTTAGCATTCCTTAAAGAAACATCAGAAGCCTCTAGGAATTCTTGGAGCTCGGATTCAGTAAACTGACACATGATGTTTTTATGGACAAGTAACTGACGATGAACAACACAAAACAGGTGAGCCAATCTTTCGGCTTCGTGGCCAATAAGGCCTCGAACAGTGTCTCGACCTGTTTCAGGGTCGAAAAGGACAATGCTACTGTACGAGTTTGAGTAAACCGAGTGAAAAAGTGCGCAAAGCGCGACTGAATCAGGAGCCTTCCATAGCTTGATAATGCGGTAAACATGGCGCAAGTGATCAAGGAAGGTTCCTAGACGATGGTAACATTCGCCTGCTCCAGCTGAGCGTAAAATGGCGATTAGGGATGGAAGTTTTTCGTCGATTTTCTGGAATTCTTCACGGAGAAATGGCTTAGCGGATTCCAAAAGGGTGTCAAGGTTTTGAGTTTCTGAAATGTTCATTGATGAAGGCATTTTTGAAGATTAATAGTGAAGAAAAGATAGATGAATGTGTAGGGGGAGATGCCTAAGACATGCATATATATAGATTAATAGTGAAGAAAAGATAGATGAATAGGCGGAGATGCCTAAGACATGCATGTATATATATAGATTGGATGATGAAATATCAATTGAAGGTTAAGAAACGTGTCCAAATAGTGACAAATGTTCAGTTTTTTTCAGATTGGACTATTCTTAATTGGGTATGAAAAGAGGTTTATTTACCTTTTATAGAGTGAAAAAGACGATTTGAGCCTTATAAAGTTATTGAAAAAGTTTCAAAAATGCATGCACTTTCAAATATGTAAATAGAGAACTAATTATGAGAAGGCCGGATTGATCAAATTAAATAAATGTTCACATGAAAACCATGTTGTTGACAATTTCGAGTGAGAGTTTTGACACATTGTAATCATGAAAATGTTCATGCTAAACGTGAAGTTTAAACTGATCACATGTACGTACAATTACATACAAATGATGCCTCATATAGGAGTTAATAATGTATTTCAGCTCGATCGGACTAAAACTTTTGCTTATCTAGTGGAATATGAAGTGAAAGTTTCTTTACATTTGAGTGAAACAAAGAATTTCAAAGGATGATATAACTGGGAATCCAAGTTTAGGGGTACCATTTATGCATTCAAGTAGTTATAATATTATTTAGGTTGGTTGTGTGGTTCCATTAAGTAAGAATCATGTTTTTACTGTAAATTAAATGTAAGTATTCTAATAAAACACAAATGTTTTAGGCAAAATTATGTCGAATAGATCTGCTAAAAAACCAAAATAAAACATATTTAAAGTAGTTTGCTTGATACGACAAATTAATTCTACTTCCGTAAAAATCAAGATTAGTACAAAACTGTACAAATACTCATGGTATGTAAAGATGTGAGTCATGTGACGTTGTTGTGTATCAAGAATATATTCTTGGACAACAAAAACAATTTGTAAGTTCTATATTATCTTATAACGGTTAATGAATCACATACAATAAACTACTGGTTTATTAGGAATTCATAACTCAAACGCTGTTTATTTATAAACGTTGTAGGGATATTTTTATACAAATTTACGTGGCAAAATCGACAATGAAATACCGGTAATTGCCATACACAGTTTCTTTCTTTAGCGGATTGTTGTGGCTATATTATTTACTAATCAACGAAGGAGCTGCATCGCTTCTAATAACGATCAATGTTGTCGGATCGTTGATTAGATTGGCGTATTTCCTACTTTTCATTTTATATGCCACGCCTAACACTAAGGTATGTATCTATGTTATTATCATTTTATTATTATTATTTTTTTATCTTTTTAACATCATACATTTACAAAAAGCAACAATAATACAATGCATGGCCAACCCCCTTAGCCAACCAGGTGATAGCACAAAAGGACTCCCATAAAACCAAAAAGGCAAGAAGACCCACTAGAGGCAACAACCCAACTTCAATACGTACAACAATCTCTAACATACAAATAAACATGGCCCAAGACTATGACACGACCACTGTCTCACACTAGGAAACACTTCTAGTACATTGTATTACTATTAATTACATCACCAATACTTAATTCATATTATTAGTAAAATGAAAGAAAGAAGGGAGAATTATATTATTGCATAGGAAAAGTTGGTTAAAAAGTGACATTACTTGACTATTTATACACAAAGTAGTAACATTGCTAGCTCTATGGTACAAGATCTAATGCATACAATACAACACTAAAATACATTTAGATATTTCTGATGCCTCAAGCAATGCGGTGAGATGTTGCTTGTGTTGACTTTTATTGTGTTGACTTTCTTTGTGTTGTATGTTCCATTATCCCCCCCCCCCCCCCCCCCCCCCCCAAGTAGGCAACGTGTATGGATCACACATGCCAAACTTGGATAAACACTTGTTGAAAGGATAAACTGATAAAGGTTTTGTTAAAATATCAGCTGCCTGATAAGTAGATGGAACATAAGTAGGTAAAATCTGCCCAGCCTTGATCTTGTCTCTCTCAAAATGACAATCAATCTCGATGTGTTTTGTTGTAGCATGCTGCACGGGATTAGATGCTAGAGCTATGATTGAGGTGTTGTCACAATAGATTCTGACAGGTGATGTTGCTGGCACATGTAGATCTTTAAGGAGAGAAGACAGCCAAGTTACTTCACAAGTACAATCAGCCAAGGATCTATATTCTGCTTCAGTTGATGACCTGGAAATGACTGATTGCTTTTTGGACTGCCAAGAGATTAAGCTTTTGCCTAAGAAAATACCAAAACCAGAAACTGATCTTCTTGAGGATGGGCAACTTGCCCAATCACTGTCACAATAAGCTTGTAGTGTTGGTGAGTTGAATCTGGGAAAAAGTAAGCCTTGGCCAGGACTGAGCTTAACATATATGATGACTCTGTAAAGAGCTTTAAGATGAGCTGTATAAGGTGAGTGAGAAAACTGGCTAAGGAGTTGGGCTGCAAAAGCTATATCTGGCCTGCTGATGGTTAAGTAGATAAGTTTACCTACTAGTGTTCTATAAAGTGAAGGATCATCCAAAGGTTCACCATCTTCATATTGTAATTTGACATTGGGATCCAGGGGTGTTTTAGCATGTTTGGTGTGAGTTAAGCCAGCTAATTCAACAAGATCTAGAGCATACTTCCTCTGATTCATAGCTATACCTCTTGGACCTCTAATGAATTCAATACCCAAGTAATAGTGTAGGTTTCCCAAGTCTTTAATACTGAATTCATTGTAGAGTTTGGCTTTGATTGATGTTATTTGTGACAAATCATTTCCTTGAGATTAAAATATCATCCACATAGATCAAAAAGACCAAAGAGGTGATGGCTGTATAGTGAGTGAAAAGAGATGTGTCTGAATGACTCTGTTTGAAGCCAAGTGAGATTATAAAATCAGTGAGCTTGATGTGCCATTGTCTGTTGGCTTGTTTAAATCCATAAATAGATTTTCTGAGTCTGCATACACTATTTGGAGGACAGGATTTGTTGTAGCCACTTGGTAGACTCATGTAAACTTCTTCATGAAGGTCTCCATGCAAGAATGCATTGTTGATATCCAATTGGTGTATGTGCCAATCTGATATAGAAGCAATGGCAAGCATAGTCCTCACTGTTGTCATCTTGGCCACTGGAGCAAATGTTTCAGTGTAATCCACCCCCTCCTTTTGATTATAAACCTTTGCTACCAATCTAGCCTTGTATTTTTCCACTGTTCCATCAGCTCTATACTTGATTCTATAGACCCATTTGCTTTCAATAGGGACTTTGAATGGAGGTAATGATGTGACTTCCCAAGTGCCATTCTCCTCAAGAGCTGTGATCTCACTCTTCATTGCTTCTACCCATTTGGGATGCTTGGATGCTTGTGAATATGAGGTGGGTCCTGATTCTTTGTTTAGTGAATTGATAAGATGAAGTGTTGACTTATTTGTGATGTTAGAATAGTTAATGTAGTGTGATGTGTGATGTTTAGTGTGAAAAGAGTTAACAGTCTTTGTTTTTGGTGTTGTGTATTGTATGAAGTCCTTAAGTTTGGTTGATGGTTTCCTGACTCTGTTAGAGGTTCTTGTGGGTGGTGGATTAGGTGGTGGTGGTTCTGTTGGAGTGGAGTTTGAATGTGGTGGATTAGGTTGTGTGATATTACTTGTGTCTGTGTTTGGAAGTTCATTTGTGTATGTGGTGGAAAGTTGGGTGGGTTCTGGTATGGGTTCTGGTGTGGGTTCAGGTGTATCAGGGGTGGTGTGTTGTGGTGTGATTATGATGGGTAAAGGTACTGGTTCAGGGAAGAAAACAGGTGAAGGTGTTGGTTCAGGTGAGATGTTGCTTGTGGTGTTTGTCTTGTGGAATGGGAAGATATCTTCATGGAATGTCACATGTCTGCTTATAAATACTTTCTTTGTGTCTTGTGAAAGTAAGAGATAACCCTTTTGATTTTGAGGATAGCCTAATAAGATAGATGAGCTGGCTCTAGGTGCAATTTTGTTGGTTGGGTGAGAGGAGGCATAAGCTAAACAACCAATAGCTCTTAAATTGGATAGGTCTGGTGGTGTTTGAAAAAGCATTTCAAAAGGACTTTTGTGATGTAGGATGGTAGAAGGTAACCTGTTAATTAGGTATGTGGCTACTAAAAGACTATATCCTCATAAGTGTATTGGAAATTGAGCTTGAAATTGAATTGATCTAGCTACCTCAAGGAGATGCCTATGTTTTCTTTCTGCCCTTCCATTCTGTTGTGGTGTGTAAGGACAAGAGGTTTGATGAATGACACCTTTTTGTGTCAAAAATTCTATGAGTGAGTGGTTTAATAATTCTGTTCCATTGTCACTCCTTAGAGTCTTAATTGTTGTGTTGAATTGGTTCTGAACATAATAATAGAAGTTCTTAAGGGTAGAGGTGACATGTTGCTTGGTTGGGATTAGATAGGTCCAGGTTGTTCTTGAATAATCATCCACCAAGGTTAAGAAGTATTTGCAATTATTAAGCGTTGGGTGATTATAGGGCCCCCATGTGTCTGCATGATCTACTTCAAATTTGTTCTGTGCATGTGAAGTACTTAATGTAAATGGTAATGCAGTTTGTTTTGCTATGGGGCACACAGAATAGTGAACTAAAGATTCATCATTCAAAGTAATGGGTAAGGACTTTATTCTCTTTTGTACATTTACAGATGGATGGCCTAGTCTAAGATGCCACAAATCAATGTCCTTACAAATGGTATTTACAGAGGAATTGTGTGATGGTAAGGATGTGTTATCAGGTGTGATGATGTAAAGTCCCTCAGATTGTATCCCATGGGCAATCTTCTTGTTTGTTTCCCTGAAATATGCAAGTGGAATGGTTAAAAAGGATTGAGAGTGTTGTGGTTTTGGTGATTTGGCTTATGGAAAGAAGATTGTAGGCAAATGATGGTATGTAAAGTACATTGTGCAGTACAAGATGTGTCTTAAGTCTAACAGAGAATTATTGTGACCATGGTTTGGTGTCCATTAGGGAGTGATACAATGATAGGTGTGGTGAGATTCCTAGTGTTAAACATGAAGGTAAGGTTGATACAGATGTGGTCTATTGCACCACTATCACACACCCAAGCATCCTTAATATGAGCAATACATGAAGCAATAAAGAAATATCTAGCAGCAGCAAAAATCTTAGAAGTGTTTATACCTTTGCCTTGTAGCATCAGCATCACTTGATTCAATTCTGCAAATTATCCATCTTAGCAAAGACAACTGCATCACTTTCTTTTGTTGCTCCATCAGTGGTTGTCTCGTTCATGTGATCACTTGTGGATGCACCATCTGAACCAACTGCAATATTCACTGATCTTGTTCTATCAGCTTGTCTTGTTGTAGGCTTCACTTTTCCATGTAGGGGGTGACCAATAGGGTATCCTACAAGCTGGTAACACTCATTCTTATAATGTCCTTCCTTCTGGCAATTACCACAATACACTCCTTGTCTGAAAGGTGCTCTCCTATAGGTTTCACTTCTGTTGTTGCTATGGTTTCCAGATGGTCTATTCTGCTTAAAACTTGACTGTGAGTTGTGATTGGCATTGGTGTAAGATGACATAACAGTTGATGAGATGTGTTTGGGGTTGAGTGCTTCTCTTTGCTTTTCTTCCTGCCTTAACATACCATATGCCTTGGTTGCATTGGGTAGTGGTTGCATTAACATAATCTGCCCCCTCAAATTTGTAAAACCCTCATCTAATCCCATCAAAAATTGAATCAATCTTTTCCTATTCTCCTTAGCACCATTTAATCTACCATTTTCACATGTACAGTTACAAGTACATATGTAAGGTGCTTCTAAAGCATCCATCTCATCCCAAAATCCTTTCAACTTCTGATAAAACACTTCAATTAAATAGTTCTCTTGTTTTAATTGTGCAATCTCATTACTTAATTGGTAGATCCTATGGCCATCTAGTTGAGAATAGTGTTCTTGCAACTCATTCCATAATTCTGAAGCAGAGTTAACAAAACTAAGGTTATTACTTATCTGATCAGTGACTGTATTGAGGATCCAGGAGATGATCATATCATTGTTTCGTTCCCACAAAGCTCTGAATGGTGACTCTGCATCAGGTTCTGGATAGGCTTTTGTGATAATTTTGAGTTTATACAAAATCTTAGTTTGTATATTTGGGCCTTTTTATTAAGTTAAGGTTATATACATTTTAATTATAATTTGGCCCATGCAACAAGTTAATGTGCAATATTTAGTTAAGGATTATATTGTGTCGCTTTTTGTGTCTCCCATAAGTTATAGGTTAAAGTTTCAATTAGCTTTCAATTTACCAAGTTCCATATCTTAAGTTAAGTTCACAAACTTAGAAAAATTTCAAATTATATAGGAATTTAGGAGAAACGGATTTTAGAGTTTTACAGTATGTTACTTAAGAGTGTAATGAAAATTTAAAGTTAAACCATAGTACAATGAGTAGAAATGTTGAATATATGAAAAAATTAGATATATACCTCAGTGTCAGGCGTGGCATATACAATGAAAAATAGGACATACGCCAATCTAATCAACGATCCGACAACATTGATCGTTATTAGAAGCAACGCATCCCCTTCTTTGATTAGCGAATAATATATTCACAAGAATCCGCTACAGAAATTGTCTATGGCAATGACTGGTATTCCATTTTCGATTTTGCCCGGTAAATTTGTATAAAAATATCCCTAAAATGTTTATAAATAAACAGAGTAATTAAGTTATGAATACCTAATAAACCCAGTGTTGTAAAAAGCGGTCTAGGCGGCCGCCTAGGCGCTAGTCGGCCCTTCACCGTCCTGATTTGCACCAAATCGGTCAATCTAGGCGTTTTGGTCAAAAGGCGGTCAACGAACCGCCTAGGCGGGACAAATCGGTCAAATCGGCCTAGGCGGCGGGTCGGTCAACTCCGGTCTACGCCGGTATAACTTCAGATCTAGGTCCTTTTTTTCATATTCACGCCTCTTTTCTTGATTTTGTTTTAATTTGAGTAGAGAGAAGTGAGTGAAGATGAAGTGAACACATTTGTGGTCTTGTTTTCTTAAAGTGGAACTGTAGAAGTGTGGAGCAAATAGAGAGCAGAGAGAAGATTGAAGAAGAGGGTGAAGAGAGAGAGAGAGGGAAGTGCGGCTGTCATAATTGTGTGTTACAACATTTACCTAATTCTAA
Organism: Artemisia argyi; assembly: GCA_030686995.1. Classification (NCBI taxonomy): domain Eukaryota; kingdom Viridiplantae; phylum Streptophyta; class Magnoliopsida; order Asterales; family Asteraceae; genus Artemisia; species Artemisia argyi. Next base: position 87,123,364 of record CM060699.1, read on the forward strand.
CCATAATAATAATATAGTGGTTTTGTTGGCTTATAAAAAAGTTAATTTTATTGGCCCATTAAAAATCTAATACAAGGCCCAACAAATAACTTATTGAATTTTAATAAAACTAAGAGTAAAACTTGTAAAAAATCATGCATAATTGTTAATTTTGCAACATATACAAAAGATATATATTAAAAAATAATGAAAACATTAATAAAAATATTTAAAAAATATATAAATTATGCATATTTTATACCAAATACATATAATTTTAAAAAATTTATATAGAAACGTCCAATCCGCCTAGGCGACGCCTAGGCGAATTCCGACTCGAAGGTGGTCGACCGCCCCGCCTACGCCTAGCGAGTTTTGCAACATTGAATAAACCAATAGTTTATTGTATGTGTTTCATTAACCGTTATAAGATAATGTAGAACTTACATCGGAGCGAAGCAAATGCCATAGATACAATGTTACATGTAGCATACAACAAAAATTGTCTTTACAGTGTATAAAATAGAAATATTAGAAGCTAGTATAAAAATGTGATGTTACCTAGGATGCCGAAGACCAATACGAGTGGGTACATCCAAAATCGACATAACTACTAAGTGTTTTTTAATTGGTTAAGTGATTAAATTTATGTTTTTTTATGAGTGATAAACCAATACGTATGTACCAGTAAAGTGAGAGTTGTTATCAACTAGATTATGTGTAGCAACATATTTATAATGATATGATACATATATCATAAGTCCATAACAGCAGGTCCACAGTGAATAACCCATACACAAATCACAATATGGCGTTTAATGTGAGGAAGCAAGATAATGGAAAAGACATGTATTTTGTGCTTTTGGTTCTCACAACTTGAAACTGTAGTAACAAACCAACAAAATCAGCTGTTTAGTGGGATCTTAAGATCACGATTCGATTCTACGATCTCGACCTTGCAAAAACAAAAACGATTCTAGGTAAAATCACGATCTTGATAACCTTGGATAGTAAAAAAAAAATTAACGATTATAGGTAAAATCGCGATCTTGATGACATAAAGCTATTGATGCAAAAAAATAAGGTTTAGGAAACATGGATAATCAAGAAATGAATCAATAATTTGCAAAGAAGGGTTCACATTTTGGGATAATCTAGTATTTGTATTGGCAATTTCGGATATCCAGTATTTGTATTGGCAATTTCGGATATCCAGTCTCCGGAATTTCAAATATATACTCGGAGAAATTTTCTCACTGTCTAAGATTTCGTATATCCAGTTTTTCATAGGCAGGAAAACCAGATATAAAATAATGGTCAAGTATAAATTGATTTTTGTCTGAATATCATGCGATTGAATTGATTAATTACATCGTACATATTTATAGCAATACTAGGAATATTCTAGACTCGGGCTTGAGCCCGTTACATCTCTACAATACATTACGGTCTAACATAAACTAGAAACATAAGAAACTTGTATATAAAATGTGATGTTATCTAGGATACCGAAAACCAATATGAGTGGGTGTTGAACATCAAAAATCGATATACCTAGCAAGATATCGATATAAATAGTACATATAAAATGTGATGTTATCTAGGATACAGAGTTCATCACCGTAATAAGCCTCACCACTAAACCATCAGACAACGAAACCTTCATTATACCTACGCATCCAAAATTAAAACTATTCGGCAGCGCGCTTTGCGCAGGTACTATACTAGTCTCAAATACGCATCTAAGCTTAAAATTCAGCGTGATGAACAAGAAATGCCGATATAAATGAAACGCTGACGTCACTATAATTACACAAACACCCGGGTTTAGGTTCAATTAAAGAAGGTGAATATATAACAACAAATATAGAGTAATAAGAGTGATATAAATATCTAAAATCGATAAAATGATGAATAAACTAGAGAATATGTATTAGGGCAAATTGCATAAAAAGGTACCCATCTTAGGTCTAATTTCAATTAAAGGTACTGTTATCTTTTTTCCTCAATTTAAGGTACCCGACTTTTTTTTTGGCCGATTAAGGTTTTTTTCTAACTCCGTTAACAATTTCGTTAGTAAATTACTTGTTTGGTCCTTGAGTTTGTATAGGATATTCATGCTTGGTCCATTTTCGTCCGTTTTCATATGTTTGCATACGTTTTTATACGTTTTCGTCTGTTTTACACGTTTTTGTCCGTTTTGCACGTTTTCATCCGTTTTGCACGTTTTCGTCTATTTTTGCACGTTTCCACATTTTTACACCTTTCCGTCTGTTTTTGCACATTTTCGTCTGTTTATACACGTTTCCGTCCGCTTTTACACATTTTCATCTGTTTTTGCACGTTTCTGTCTGTTTTTGCACATTTTCGTCTGTTTATACACATTTTCGTCTGTTTTAACACGTTTCCATCCATCTTTACATGTTTATGTCTGTTTTTACATGTTTTCGTCTGTTTTTGCATGTTTTTGTTCGTTTTTACATGTTTCCATCCGTTTTTACACGTTTTCGTCCGTTTTTTCATGTTTTCATTCGTTTTTACATGTTTTCGTCCGTTTTTGCATTGTTTTCGTCCGTTTTTGCACGTTTCTCTATGTTGTTACGTGTTTTCGTCCATTTTTACACGCTTCTGTCTATTTTTGCACGTTACCGCCTGTTTTTACACGTTTTCGTTCGTTTTTGCACATTTTCATTCGTTTTTACACATTTTCGTTCATTTTTACGCGATTTCTACCGTTTTTGTCAGTTTTTACACGTTTGCATCCATTTTTACACGTTTCGTCTGTTTTTACACGTTTCCATCCGTTTTTACACGTTTCCGCCCGTTTTTACACGTTTCTGTCTATTTTTACAAGTTACCATGTGTTTTTACACGTTGTCGTCCGTTTTTAAACGTTTTCGTCTGTTTTTACACATTTTCGTCTGTTTTTACACGTTTTCGTCCATTTTAAAACGTGTAAAAATAGACAAAAACGTGTAAAAATGGATGAAAACGTGTAAAAACGGACGAAAACATGTAAAACCCATTGGAAAGGTGCAAAAACAGACAAAACATGTAAAAAGGGAGGGAAACGTGTAAAAACGGATGGACACATGTAAAAACGAACAAAAACATGCAAAAACGGATGAAAACATGTAAAAACATACGGAAACATGTAAAAACGGTCGAAAATGTGTAAAAACAGACGAAAACATGTAGCAACATATGGAAACGTGTAAAACGGACAAAACCGTGTGAAAACGTACGGAAACGTGCAAAAACATACATAAACATTTAAAAATGGACGAAAACGTGCAAAAACGGATGGAAACGTGTAAAAATGGACTAAAACGTGTAAAAACAGACGAAAACGTGCAAAAATAGACGGAAACGTGTAAAAACAAAGGAAAACGTGTAAAAACGGATGGAAACGTGTAAAACCGGACGGAAACGTGTAAAAACGGACAGAAACGTACAAAAACAGATGAAAACGTGTAAAAACGGATGGAAACGTGTAAGGATGGACGAAAACGTGCAAAAACGGACTAAAACATCTAAAAACGAACGGAAACGTGTAAAAACAGACGGAAACGTGTAAAAACGGACGAAAACGTGCAAAAACGGAAGGAAACCGTGCAAAAACGGACGGAAACATGCGAAAATGAATGAAAACGTGCAAAAACAGACGAAAATGTATAGGACTGAAATGTGTAAAAACGGACTAATACGTGTAAAAACGGACGAAAACATGCAAAAACAACGAAAACGTGCAAAAATAGACGAAAACGTGTAAAAATGGTCAAAAACGTGTAAAAACGGACGAAAACGTATAAAAACGTACGCAAACGTATGAAAACGTACGAAAATGGACCAAGCATGAAATGCCTATACAAACTCAAGGACCAAACATGTAATTTATTAACGAAATTGTTAACGGAAGTTAGGAAAAACCTAAATCGGCAAAAAAAAATAGAAAAAAAAGAAAAAGTCGGGTACCTTAAATTGAGAGAAAAAGAGTAGTACATTTAATTGAAATTGAACGACGTAAGATAGGTACCTTTTTATGCAATTTGCCCTATGTATTATCCTGTTAAAGAGTTAAAGCAGAGTTAAAGAGATACTACTAATTAAACACTAGAATATAGGCCAGTTGCTACTAAAAACACGGTATTCATATAATCACTTTCAAGACGCAATCTCACCTTTAATATAAATATCTGAAAACTGGAAGGGCAATATAATGGACCAAAAATCTGTGAATAAATACACAATACAAATCAAAATCAATTAAAAAAAGGTACTTATGATAAGAACATACGAAGGTGGATGATAACAACAATGAGGTAGTAGAGTGTGTTTTGGGGTTGTCACAATCATATATAAATAGTTTCATAGATACATAGATGATAAATGCGTGGCACACTTGAATCCATAACTAAAAGTTTTTTGAAACCAGTAAGTTAGTGATTTTTGATGATTTTAACATGTCTCACTGCTTATCTTTCACTATATTTATTTTATATTATAATAATTTAATTTAATTTGTGGTGTTAATATTGTGAAACATTTAAAAATTGTTGTTTTAAAAAAAAATAATCTAAACCAAAAACATTTATATTACACAAAACAAACAAATTTATAAATTTATCATACTTTTTCTCTCTCAACTTTTCTTCAAACTTGTACCAAGTACAAATTTTAATTCTAATTCAAACTTTTTTTTATTATTATTATTTTTTTTTGAACAGAAATTCTAATTCAAGCCTACTAACAAAGAAAACGCACCCTAGAGGTGTTTGAGCATTTAAAAATAAAACTGCTCTTCATATAAAAAAATAAAAACACATGTTGGAAAATATTGATGGCGGGAAAGCATCCTCGCTTTCCATTATGGAATCTTGTCCACTTGCACAAATGCAATCGTCCCAAAATCATTTTATAACTCTTTCTTTCCATAACCCAATTTACCATTTCACCCTCCACACCACCATGAACTGCCAACGCATCTCCGCGGTAATCTTCGATATGGATGGCACCCTTTTGAACACAGGTATTATCTTGAAACCACCCACCACCACTTTTATTCATTTCTGGATATTCAAATATGATGGTTTATGAGTAACATAACTTGTTTTGAATAAACAGACTGGACTTGCTAAATTTAGAAAGCAATAAGCAGTTCTGATTAATCAGATTTGAAAAATGTGACTTTTATCCCTGATTTGATCTGCTGTATATCTGATTCACATTAAGTTACTAGTCACAAATATATGAGTACAACTAGTCAACTACATATTTTAAATATCTTGTGTTGTTTTTGTTTAACTGGCTCATGCTCGTAAATGCTTACCTTGGTCTGTTATATTTTGTTTAACTTTTGTCTTTTATTTTGGGTGGTATCAAGAGCAACTTACAAAGGATCTATTAAAGGAATTTCTTGTAAGATACGGGAGGATTGTGGATATGGAGAAGGAAAACAAGAGGCTTGGGATGACGCACGATAAGTCAGCAATTGCTATTGTACAAGATTACGATCTTCCAATTACACCTCAAGAGTACACCCAACAAATCATGCCTATGTATTATGAAAAGTGAGAATCCTTTTGTTTTATGTACTTGATGGCAAAATTATCATTCTATAATGTGAGTTTTATATGGGCTTTGTTTCACATTATGCCCGATACCGTTTTCTATTTTTTAAAGGCAAATGAATTTTATAGATCTGTAACATAAAGTTACAGCTTTAATGTAGGACGTCCAATATTACTTCGATGCTGATCTGAATATATCATTCCATAGCGCATGATTTTGCTAGTTTATTGTATCTGCAATACCTTAAAAGCTGCAGACTATGAACTCTTCATTTCACAGAACAAAATATTTCTGATGCTTCATATAAACTTTGTTATATGATCAGTTTCTATCCAAAAAATAGAATGCATATTAAACCAAAAGACAGAAGGTTTGTTTATGAGGGTCCTCCCATTAAACGGCTAATGGCAGCCACTAGTTTTTATTCAGAAGTCTTAGACCAAGAAATATGTCGCAATCACTTTGAAATCTTATTGCCATGAGTGTTCATTTAGGTGGCTGCAGGCTAAACCGCTTCCTGGTGTTAATCGCCTCATCAAGCATCTCCTTAAGCTTGGAATCCCATTTTCAGTGGCTTCAAACTCCGCAAGGAAACATGTAGCAGCCAAAGTTAATGCCCAAAAAGGTCATGTTGGTTCATTCTTTTAATGTTCTAAGATTTGCAAACCAATCCCATATTATTAGTTTGTAAACCTTAATTAGAACTTCTTATTTTCTTGAATTGCATTTTTACAAGACGCTATTCAAAGTAACTATTAATTGTTAACAAACAGAAATATATGTAATGTATATTAGTACATATAAAAGAAGCTAAGATACTTTCAGCGATTCTTAGTGTGGAAAAATAGATCCTTAATTTCTGGCTAAAGTAACTGTAAGTTTATACTTATGCCATATATTTCTTTTACTAAATTCATAAACATTTTTTAACGATAGGTTGGAAAGACTACTTTTCAGTAGTTCTTGGAAGGGACGATGTCAAATTAGGGAAGCCGGCTCCAGACCTGTAAGCTCGTAATATTTATAGTAAATTGTAATTTTTGCACCTCTACATATTCAAGAAAGAACTAAAAATATGATGTGATATTTGAAAATCACTTGAACACAGATTTTTGGAAGCTGCAAGCAGAATGGGTGTGGATGCATCTTGCTGTCTTGTTATCGAAGATTCTCTGTAAGTATATCCTGCTCTTTTGTCTTCTTTTAGAATGGTATTAAGTATTCGTGATCTATGGGATACTCTTAAATCCTTAGTAACTTTATAATAGCACATTTGTACCAAAGTTTAGATTTTCTAAATGCATACTTTAGATCCCAGGTTTATCAGGTTAAGGGGTATTTTATAGGATTCCAGGTTGGCTTAACTGTAAATATGTCAACAGAACAGGGGTTAAAGCTGGAAAGGCAGCAAATATGAAAGTAGTGGCAGTGCCATCTATTGAAGGTGAATCGGATGAATTTTCAATAGCTGATTACGTGATACATTCGCTCCTAGATCTTCAGCCAGAGCTATGCGGACTCCCAACGTTTGATGAATGTATGTTTCTTTACAAAATATGCCACCATCCACTGTTTTTAGACAAGGAAACTGCGTAGTTTGACAATTACAACTTAGGTTAACTTTATATGGTTGCAGGGGTGATGAACGCATTACCAATTGAACCCATTCATTTCAATGGATCATACAAAAATGGATTTATACAAGAAATTTCAGGTTTACAGTTTGCTTCTCTTTGTTACGTTCACCATTTTTATCACATGTATGTTTGATAAAAGCATTTATTTACCAAATAAAATCACCTTGCCAGAAATGACAATAGGTTGGTTGGGTGACGAGTTAAACATGTTGAGGTCAAAATGGATGTATTTTATTCATTTTCTTTGTATATTATGTAGAGAGGTTTTATGAAGTAAAAGAAGTTTTGGTGACTTTTTTGACCTGTTATTTTTTTGTTTTACCCGGTTGACCAGTTAAAGTTAAGTAACTGGGTTCGAAATTTCCTCTTTTTCACATCCCCTACATGTACTTTTTGTCTATATACTTTGAGTATTGTTTATCTATGGCATATTGATCATTCAGATAACGGACCTTCTGATCTTCCTAGTCAAGCCTGGGGTGTATACTTCGGATGGGCTGATTTCGGATCACAGGAGAGAATTAAGATCGTGGTTAGCACTAGATGGGACTGTACCTATGGATCTTTCACGAGAAACACTGTGAGAATCTTAACATTGTAAAAAATTTGCTTCTTGCATTAACCACTTTGGCACTACGCTCTTCTTGCCAAAAATTTAATTTTTCAATTTAGACTATTCTATGATGATATGCAGATCCTCATAAAGGACTAATTAGAGGGGGAATTTTTAGGATTTTTGTGAAAAAGGGTCATTTGGGTGGTAAATAAAATAGTTTTCTTTAAAGGATGTAGGTCAAAAGGTTTACAAATCACCTGTAATATATTGAAGCATGATCAACCTCCCAAGTTGGTTTATCAAACAAATAGATCACATGTTAATAGTAGTTAAGATTATCAGACAAAGAATTTTCAAATTAGCCCAATCCAACTTGAGCGGTCACCCAACACATGTCCATTTCACCGCCAGTATGTCTAATATATACAGAACTAGCAATTTTTTTTTCCTTAAAATAGAGGTGGAATATTTAATGGGTTTGGTAACATTTTAAAATGGGTCGGGTTGGACCAATCTTCTTTCTAATGATCTAAACATTGTATGTTATTTAGTCTATTCACCTATTATCTTGTACTACTATTAAAATATGAGATTCTTGTCGATAAATTTAATGCCATCAATAACTTATAAAGGTTAGAATGGAAAAAGATGTAACATTAGGTCATTGGGCTGATGACAAGAATAAAAATATCTTTTGATGATTTTGGACTTCAACTAGAGGTGATGTTCTTAATCAGAAACATATATGAAATTGTAAATAAACATCCTTAATGACTTGAGGCTTTTATTTCAGCAAGCTTGTTTTCATAATGGAAACGCTGAGCGAATCTGTGATCAGCCAATGGAAGTAGCACTTGTTGGTTACATCAGGGGATTCCGTACCATGGTAACTATAGATCTATGCTAAAAGGAAAAATCAATCTCTCCTTGTCATATTGCTTTCTATACTACTCTAATGGATCTTAAATTCAATTCTGATTGTATGATTTATCCCTAAGGGGTCAAATGGGTCGAAAGTTGCAAAAATTTGTGATTTGGTTGCAACCTTGGACATAATTTTTTCCTTTAAAACTATATTGTTTTTCTAGTAACATATTCTTCTAATCATTAACAATTCGTTAATCTTAATAAATTAAACTTGCATACAAACATAGAATATTTAGTTGCGGGTCAACCTGACCGTAAAAACCCATTTTGGGCTGTTACAGAACCCACCCAATATTTCCACCAATAGTTGTGACCCTTGGTACACAAGGGTAACAATCCATGACATTCTAGTTTAGTTTCTTCATTTATTTAGTTAGATTATAAGCTTCATCAAAACAACTTTGTACATGATTTACAGGAAAATCTCGCAACTGATGCTCAAATACTCGACCAAGACAAGTCAACTGCAGAAGCTTTGATGAGTGTGTAAATACTCATCATTTTTACCGTATTTTAACTGCCAAAACGAGAGAAAACACTCAAGAATGCATCAAAATAATGAAAATATCCCAAAGATCGTGTTTTATATGTTTCAAATGCAAAATAATCGAAAAAAAAACGAAAAACAAACAAAGTTTGCATAATTGGCAGTTTCAGTCCCCCAGCTTTAAAAAATTATCAAAACTAGTCCCTATGCGTTTATTTCAAATGAAAAGTCAACCCAAGTTTCTTAAAAGTCAAAAGAAGTCAAAAATGATCTTTGGGTAAAAAACTTTCAAAAATAAACAAGCTTAGTGAAAAGTTTGGAAATTGTACAACTTTGGTCCCTGCAGTTCGGAATTTGGCAAAAGTAACCCCGGGAATTCTACTTTGAAGAAAAATACTCAAAATGACCTTGGGAATTCGAGACTTGACAAAATTGACCCTTGGTAGAAGTTTGGAAGATTGGCAGTTTTGGTCCCTAAATTTTCAGCAAACTACACAATTGGTCCTTGGGCTTTACTCTTAATAAACCAAACGGATTCAATGTTATCCACCAACCCCATATTACCCTAAGCCCAAAACTTCAACCAGCCCAACATTGAATCTGACCCACCCCATTTTAATACTTGGTCAAAAGGTCAAAACACGGGTCAAACATAACCCTTTCTTCCCCATCCCTCCAATACCCACTGAGTAAACCATCACCACCCCGACACCACTACTGCAACACGCCTCTACCACCTCAAAAGCACCCAATTCACAAACCCCAATCCCACTAAACATCCCATAATCCCTACCTAACCCCATTGACACCCTGGAAGTCCAAATCTCCACAATAATTTTTTGGCGCCAAATCCAATTTGACGGGTAGGATGAGATTTACAGCAATTCAAGGGATGGGATTTCATCACAAGGATCAAGAAGGGCTTTTGAAACCCTAATTTTCAGAAGAAGAGCTCAGGGGATGCAATATTCTACCTACCACTTATGTAGTATAAATAGTAGGCCAATGTAAGCCTCAAAGGCATCAAATGTTCTTTCAAAAATTCCTATTTTATGTTTAGTTTTCTATTGTACTGAATTTCCTTTAAAGTAATCTAAGTATTCTTCAGTTTTCATTAAATTTCAAATTTCGCTCAAATTCCTAAGTTTTATTAAGTATTGTTGTCTTACTTCATTTGTGCTCAAATTAACTCTCTGAAGCTTTTACAAGCAATTTGTAAACTGTTTGGAACCTTGAATCAAGGAAATTAACAAAAAGAAAAAAAAAAGGGTAAATACAAGAAAATATAAAAAATAAAAAATGGTGGTGAAACTGGTTGAAGCAGAAAAGGATGGATGGAATTGGGTTTAGTACTCCATGGGGAGTGTTAGGTTGTGGAATTAGACCTGGTTATACTTGCTTTGGAAGAAACGTGTAAGAATCCTCCATGCTTCTCTTGATAATCTGTTGTACTCATTATTTATGTTTGATGATTGTTTAAATTTGTTCTTTTAGTGTTAATTAGTGATAATTACTAGTTTAACCTCAGTTTTAATTGCTAAATGTATTCACTGCTTTGAAACTTATCAAATCTGCCTTAAGTAAGGGTGTTTGGATTAGCCTTGTTAAGTGAGCCTGGGTTGTTGTTTGTGGTTAAAAATTGCATAGACATCACACTTATGCTATAATTAGCTTCACTCAACTCATATCTTGGTGGTTTTTAAGATAAGAGTGAAAGTTTCATTTACAAAATCTTAACAGCCTATCTGTTAGGAATTTAGATAGGTGAACCCTTCAATCTAGCTTGGACTTAGTTTAAATTGCTTAATTTAGGTGCATGTAGTGTTAGTCTAGCTTATTCAATCATATAGGCTCATCAAAATATCACCAAAGTCAAACTCTTGTCAAAAGTTCAAAAGTCAAATATTGCATGACTGAGATATGGGACAGATTTCAAGTGCTAATATAGAATTCATTAATCTTTGGGAATGGATACAGTTTGTTGATTTGTGTTAATTGGCTACTAATATTTCATTATCAAAAAGAAAATCAACATTTGGAACTGATTTGACCCCTTGAACTTGAGTCCAAAGTGACCACCTTGGCCTTGTTTCTGCCCTGCACCCAGCCTCACCTCTTTTGACCCATTTTTCTCACATCAATTTCTAGCTAATTTCTTGAGTTCATGGCCTGATTATTGGTGCTTTGGAAAGCCTGCTAGGGTGGCTTGATAGATATATAAGTTGTTTGCACTCTTATGCTTGTTAGCTAGCTTGAATTAGCCCCCAAAGTGTTCCCCACCCCAGGTCTGCTGCTGCTGCTTGTATAGCAGCTTAGCTTGTTGATCTTCCTTTGTTCCTGAATAATTCTTGGTAATTGACTGTTGTTGTTGTTTTGTTTATCCAAGTTTGTAGCTTATGTTAGCTTGTTTACGTTTATGTGATTTGTGGTTTCAAATTGGCAGTAAATAAAATAAGAAAACGAAAAAAAAAAAATTTTGAAAACAAAACCAATAAAACTCTTTTATTTTGAATCTGATTTGATTCGTGATTTAAGATTTGTAAAGGGAAATCTATTTTGGAAGAGTAACTTAAGGTTTTGTTAATTGTGTTTTGTGTTTGAGTGTTAGTAAAAAGAAAGAAAAAAAAAATTATTAAAATAAACTTTGAGGAAAAAGGCAAGGCCTGGGATCTCACCTTACACAAACACACATCACAAACATTCCAAACCAACTGAGCCCTGGGGACTTTTTCGTTTATACTTCCTCTTAAATTCTATTTAACCAAGTTTTCCTCTTTTAAGCTTAATTTGGCTTTTTGGCTTATCCAGCTTATTTTTACATTTGACCTAGACTTTTTATATTTTTTAAAAATTACTTTAGTTTTAACTTTTAGGAATTGTAATTTATTTATTAGAATTTAATTTGTGTTATTTAGTTTTTAATTCATAATAAATAGGATTTTTGTTGAAAAAATTGATTTTCTTTTTTTTTTTAAATTTTATTTTGTCATCTAGCTCGTTAGAAAATTATTTGTAGACCCGTAGGACTTGCGTAGCTCTAAATTCACGTTTTTATTTGCGCGTTGACGTTTATTTAGAATAAACGCCACGTTTATGTGAAATTTGTGATTTTTAGGATTCCCGATACCTATTTTTGTTTCCCGTAGCATTTTAGGTTATTTTAAATAGTACTTAGCATTCCTTAGTTTAATTTTCCATTTGGGTTACGTTTATTCCATTTTCGTTCGTTAATTCGCAATTTTCGTTAATTTAACGTATTACAAAACCAAACAATCTTTCACAACCAAACATACAAGGTTTTAATCTCGATCTCACTCGAAGCTTTCCATTCACACCTCGTTGGGGTACGACCCGGGAAATCACTTCCCGGTCTCACAATTTGAATATCACTTTCAAAAGTTTTGCGAGGTAATCGTTTTCCTAAACGGTTTACTCGTATTACTTTCACGTCTATTTGTCTCACGATAAATTAGACTTCACGTTTGTTGATATTTTTGATAAATTGTTTTTGCACACCAAAACACAACGAACCAAGCTTGCTTGGATGTAGCAGCATATAGCTATCATGGGCACAGTAGTTCCTAGCTTTACATTTGACTTGAAAATTTACAAAAAAATGTTACATGCCTGACATTACAAATTATATGAAAGGATCATACTTTATGCTGAGTTAAAGGTAAATGAATTCAAAAAAGACGAACTAGTACGTACCCATTTAATTTTTTCCAATGTCAAATGTGGCTTTGGGTCATATTTTGTTGAGGTTAACTTTTTTTGCTGAAAATTTAGTGCAGTATTCAAACATTAATCTGTGCTATATGACTTATGATTGCCTAATTGTAATTGGAATCATATTCAGTGGAATATAACTTGTTTTATGCTGTCATGCTTATTGCTTGTTTGTTTATTTGCCAATACTGGAACTATTGGTGGTTTATACTAGTCCATTATGGTTTTTATGGATTAGTTTCAATTGTTTTAATCCTAGTTCAGCTTTACGGTTTTGTCAGCATGTATAAAGATTGTACATTCCATGTCAGTTAGAACGCACAATAGAGTGAAAATAGATTTAAACAACATTATATAAAATTCTGGAAATAACACTACATGTGACACGTCCTTGTATATTATCGATGAGGGTGGCTCTTTTAATGATGAGTGGGCCACCTAGGCGGAAGACGCGTTGATGGTAATATTATTACCACGAACCTAAGGCTACCCATAATGCAACCCAACTCAAGACTGAGGACACCACTATGACATCACATTAGCTTTCTCTCTCTATAACAACTTCATGACCAACTTAGTGTGATGGGGATGACCGATGACAACACCAATAACATACCCCACAAAAACAATTAAATAAACACACACACAAAAACATGCTCAACTGAGTCGTTATTCATCGTTTTTTTTTTTTTTTTTTTTTTTTTTTTTTTTTTTTTTTTTTTTTTATTTAGTTTTTAGTTTTAGTGGCTGTAGCTGGGAGAACGCATCTCCTGGTGGGATTACCGAGTTGAGGAGAGTAGCGAGGACCATGCATTAGGCCTGGTCTAAGAGTGGAAGGTATGGCAACAAGCTTGAAGAGGTAATTTGGGGCCCACATCCTCCACATCACCTCAACACCTCTTCACAACAAACCCCCTCCTCACTCACAACAAACCTCAACTTACTTATTTGGGGCCCGCCACTTACACCTTTATTTTTTTATATATTTCATTAAAACCCAACGTTAATAAAGAAAACAATAAAAAAAGAAAAAGCTGCCAATGAGTCAGTGTATTTTGCTCGCCGAATTCACGAGGAGGTAAAAGTTGGCAAGGCATGGCAAGCCCCACCCGGTGTGGTGGCAAGCTTCAACAAGCCAAAGTGCTAATCCACGTCAGATGGCAAGGCAACTCAACAAGCCCATACCTTCCACTCTAAGAAGTCAGATTAGAAATATAACATAATGATGGTTTTGCCCAATCACATGGAACGCACGTGGTTGACACAAGTAGCTAATATGGAGATACTTAAAAAATCACATATTTCCAAAAACATAGATGGCGGGAACCACAAAACAGAATCCTGTCCACTTGCACAATGCGAATCTTCTATAATAAATAATAATGTATAGTTCATTTTTGTTCTACTTTTAATACCATTAACAATCTATCCCACCACACGACCACTATGAACGGACATCGTATATCTGCCGTGATTTTCGATTTGGATGGTACCCTTTTGAACACAGGTATTCTTGTTTCTCTACCTCAAACAATAATGTGCTTTTGATATATTCATGATATGGTCTCTACGTTTTATCGGGTAGTCCATTCCTTTTGGCTTTGTGGAGGTTTTGCATTGACTATAAGTCTATAAGTGATTGTGATACCTATCAGCAATAAAGCACCATAATGTATCTAATCATGAAGTCATGCACCATAAGCATAATGTTTAACTACTTATCTTGAAAATGCTTATATGGGATTCTTGTATAAAGTTTGCTTCTTCATTTGTCATGGCATGCAGAGCTAGTTACACAAGAAATATTAAAGGAATTTCTTGCTAGATATGGAAAAGTGGTGGATTTGGAGAAGGAAAAGAAGAGGTTTGGGATGATACACCATGAGTCAGCAATTGCAACTGTTAAAGACTATGACCTTCCGATTACACCTCAACAATATTCCGAAAGCATCATGCCAATGTATTATGAAAAGTAAGATCTCTTTCTATATATCTACTCGATGTAAAACTACAAACATTCTGTAATGCAAAACTGATTGAGGGATTTGTTTTTAGTTACTTGCCATTCCTTTTCTTGTTGTTTAGATGCAACATATAGTTTATAGATCGGTAGCATAAACTGTGCTTAAGAAGAGACCTTTAGAATCATGGTTCTTATCATGATACTAATTGATACATATCAGGTGAAAAGGCCACTAGTTTTGTAGGTGACAAACTCATCATTATTTATTTATTTATTTATTTTTTATTTTTTTTATTTTTTTGAATTAAAATACAACAATGTCTAGTATTCTTATAACGTCAGGACGTTAGAATTTAGTCTTCGAGTGGACCTCTCTCTTGACGAAAATGTGTCCTGCTTGATAAATTAAAGAATCGGGATGGAATTGGTATGGAACTAGCTCATCCTTTATAAAGAATTGATTCGAAAGGACATAGAGTAATATGATCACCAAGACTTCAAAGACATTGATAATTCATAGCCTGTTGCAAACATAACCAATGTGTGTCATTGTTAGTGCTTTTATTAAAAATGTCTTCTATCTGGTTTCTGCTCGAACATGTTATGAATGAATTGTTTATCAATTTATTCACAAACAAAGTAAAGTCAATAACAATAGTTACCTCTTAATCACACCAGCTGGCAACACTTCTTGCCCATTTAAGCCATTTACAACCAAAACAATGTCGGATATAACGGTGAGTTACAACTGGAAATATACAGGATTACAAGCGTCTGTAACATCCTTATTGAGTTACTACTTACAACTTACAATGCTGCTATTTTATATTCACATGCTTTAACGAATATAATTTGTTGCGCATAATGTTCTTTAGGTGGTTGCATGCCAAGCCACATATTGGTGTTAATCGTCTCATCAAGCATCTCCAAAAACATGGAGTTCCGTCTGCAATTGCTTCAAACTCACGAACGAAGAATGTAGATTTCAAATTGTCTTCCCAAAAAGGTCAGACTGTTTACACCTTTAGTTATTATTAAGACTTTTTGAACAATAACTCAGTTGTGGGAGAAGATACTAAGTTTATTTGTGGCATAAGTAGCTTTTACTCTATATGTCCTTGAAGGATATTTTATTAAATTCAGTCACATTTTGTTATAAATAGGTTGGAAAGAGTACTTTTCAGTAATTCTTGGAGGTGATCAAGTCAAATCAGGAAAGCCGTCCCCAGACCTGTAAGCCCATTATACGATGATTTCTTGTACATTTTATAGCTTGATCTCTTGCCATCACATGACTACTACGTTGGCCATACAGTTCGTAATGAGGATCCAAAACATTAAAATTACATGCTATACAAGACTTAATTATATAGGTTTAATATGTGATTTACTTTTGTGAAAATTTTGAAATTGCGATCATCTGAACATCAGATTCCTGGAAGCTGCAAATAAACTGGATGTGGATCCATCTTGCTGTCTTGTGCTAGAAGATTCTGTGTAAGTCAATCTCTTTCTTTATACTTTCTTAATATGGTAGAAAGTACTCGTGTTTTGTATTTTATATAATTTTCCAACTGTATCAAGTTTGCGTTTTATAAAGTAGTAGCTCACATTTTAAGGACCAAGAGGTGGCCACTCATGATTTTTTGCGACATTGTTAGATGTATGGTTCATGATCATTATTTCTACTCCATTTTTATATGCGAAACTTTACACTAGTGCGGTCCTCGATAATGCTATAATTTCAGTTTTTGGTTTACAAAAATGTAACTAAATTCCTTTGCAGTTTACCTATTTGCCCATTAGTAACCATGACAAGATGCTATGAGATTGATGGATTACAAAATGTAATTTTATGAACAGGTTAGGGATCAAAGCTGGAAAGGCGGCAAGTATGCAAGTGGTTGTGGTGCCATCTATTCAAAGTGACACGGATGAATTTTCAATTGCTGATTATGTGATTCATTCATTCCTTGATTTTCAGCCAGAACTATGGGGTCTCCCACCCTTTGACGACCGTATGTTTCTTTCTTATGATGTCATAAACCCTTTTTACACAAGCCAACTGCATTACATCTATAGGTAGCAAAAATGAACTTGTCACGCGTGCTATGTAACATGGGAAAACATGTAGTTTCTTGGTGTGGGTCGAAAAAGAAAAGGTCCGGTTGGGTTGAGTTCATTTCTTGGGGTTTTAGATGTTTTTTAAACATAGTTAGTGTGTCAAAGATGATCACAAAATTTGTGTTGTAATAATAATAATCTAGTTTATTCTAATTAAATTCGATTTAGGAGTTCTATGCATTAAAATAAACTTTGAAAAATTTCAACCTGTTTGACCCATGTTACTCATTTACTTTTTAAGTTTACCTGCGAGAAATTGGCCTGTTATGGTTGCAGGGGTGATGAAAGCATTGCCAATTGAACCAGTTCATTTGACGGGAACATACAAAAATGGATTTCTTCAAGAAAATTCAGGTATAAAATTTACTCTATTTATATCATTCGTCATGTTAATGTTAATTATTACAGATATTTTGAGATCTTGTTGATTATTTAGATAATGAAGAATCCGATCTTCCTGGTCAAGTATGGGGTGTCTTTTTTGGATGGGTTGACTTTGACTCACAAAAGAGTGTTAAGATTGTGGTCAGCATTAGTTGGGACAGTAGCTGTGGCTCATTCAGTAGAAACATTGTAAGAATATAAACATTTGCAATGCATATAGACATATAATCTTGTGAGAAGGTTTAATTGCCAAACATGGGTTGATTTCAGTTATGTTTCTATTGCCAGCGGGTCAACGGTAAAATAATAACTTTAACTGAAAATGCACTAAGGTGATATATTAATAATAGTTTGTGTAATCCTCTATCTATTAGTTATTTACCAATATAGAAAAAGATAAGTGTTTGTGGGTCACTTTGACCTGATTCAATCATAGTTGATGCTCTCAAGAGGCTCTTTACTGTTCAAATGTTACGTTTGGTACATTACTTTCGGCTTAAGCTCTTAGATATGAATTCCGTATCTCAAAAGAAATATCAATAAAAATGAACATTAACTTGATCTTGTATCTTCCATTTCAGCAAGCTTGTTTTATCAACGGAAGTGATGAACAAATTTTTGATCAACCAATGGAAGTAGCCCTTGTTGGTTACATTAGAGGATTCTGTACCAAGGTAACTAACTAGTTTCTACTTTCCATATTGGTTTTTATTAGAGGCTGAAAATTGGATGGGTTGTGTTGCTTAGGTAATCGGTTTAGACAGGCTCAACTCAAAACAGGTCATTTTAGTATGTGTTGAGTTGACACGAAACGGTTTGTGCAAGTTTGACCCTTTTATTATTAAAAATGTGGGTGTAAAAATTATTACAATAACACTTGACTTACTTTTCAACTGCATAATTTAGTAAGTTTTAAGCATCAACAAAATACTTTCTTCAAACCACTCTCATTTTGACCCATAACCTAAACTTCCCAATTACACTAGGGTTGCCCTTCTACGTTATCATAAGTTGCAAAGTATTTTCGGTAGAATATTGATGAGATGGTGCTGGGTAATTGTATAGCATCCGTGTCATTTTTGTTTCTATTTCTTTAGTTAATCATATATTAAGCCTCTTTTAAACTAATTTGTACATAATCAACAGCAAAATCCTTCAACTGATTCTAAAATACTCAAGCAAGACAAGTCAATTGCAGAAGCTTGCTTGAACCTAGCAGCTTATAGCTATCACCAGGTGTAGCCTTGCCTAGCTTTCAAGAACTTGCAAGTATAGCAGCATCAAACATTCGTTTGGACCCCCCTTACACTACATTGACTTGAAAGGTATATTACAAACGTTACGGGTCCCACAATTATAATAATGCGAACCTCATATATGTGATGATACCTTCAGTGTTCAACGTATAATGACACGAAGAATGAGTGAGCTATCATATGATTAAGTTTAGGCTTGTCCAGAGTGACGCATGTTTTCATTAACTTTTACTTGAACGTACTATTTGACTGATTAATTATATGTATGACAACTCTATTCTAATGCAACTGATTGTGCAAGTCTAACCTAGTTTCGGTATTAAGACAACCATTGTCGAAAAAATAATATGTACCCAACCAGAACTAATATTTGAAAAGACTTGGATTAACCAACAAACCAAGCAAGTGTTCTACTAAACTTAAAACCGAAAATGAATACTTACCGTATGCCTATAAGTTGCTTTCTTTTTCAGTTTCTTAATATGTATTAAAGCTCTATTCATTTTAGGTTCTAAACAAATCGTAAACTTTGTCAATGTTCATCGTATACAAATTTTTGAGTCGTTGGTTTTACTGTTGGTCGACCATTCAATAACAATAACCGGCAAACACATGAGACAAAGTCTTTAAGTCCACCTTTTTATTTGAGCAAAAGTCTTGTTTTTAATTGATTAAAAAACGTAATCGTTACAACATTATAATGTATTTATGATATTTAAATTTAGAAGTCTTAAAAAAATAAGACCAAAAACATTTTCACAAAAGGAAAGTTAGATATAAAGAGGTTTCATCCCAAAGTTAATTGTATTAATTTTGCTATTAAAAAATCAGAATTGTAACATCCTGGAAATTAAATGTATTTAAGTGTCGACTTGTAACTGCATTCGAATATTTATATTGTCCATTTCAACCAAACTTGTAATAGCCAAACCTCAGTCGTATATAAGCAAACCTAAAAACACAAATACTAAACACACAGGGTAAATGTTTTTAAGTTATATTTCAAGTTTTATTTGTAATGTTTTTAAATGTATTTGAATTATTATGTAATGGTTGAAGAAAAAAATTGTATTTCGCCATAAAAATGGTCACAGGGTACCCGCCGCCACATTGCACGTGTACGTTTCTAGTAAGTCAAAACATATACGTACAAAATGAGCTGGGCCGAATTGTCTTGTGATTTGATTACCAAACAATATCTTTATAGCTAAGATTTTCATCAATTTGGCCCAATAATAATTGGCGCATTTAAAACTTTTATCTAGAATAGAATAATGTGACACCATAGATTTGATAACATACGAATATTGTCAAAACATATTCCTTTATTCAAATGCGAATATATCTTTTATAATACTAGTTATAATACCCGTGCACGCGCGGGGTTTTTTATAAATTTTTTTTACTATTTTATTATTCTTAATTTTCGGTTTTAATTTTGTTTTTACTGACGTAGTAAGTGGTTACATTTGACCACTTTTTAGAAAAACAATCACTTTATTCCACTTCTATTATCTAACTGCATTATATGTTCTGCTTGGTATCTTCAACCACATAAAAAGTATAGATAACCAAATAGTTGTGACCTAACAAATAAGCA
Source organism: Artemisia argyi (assembly GCA_030686995.1). Taxonomy (NCBI): domain Eukaryota; kingdom Viridiplantae; phylum Streptophyta; class Magnoliopsida; order Asterales; family Asteraceae; genus Artemisia; species Artemisia argyi. The sequence goes on from CM060699.1 coordinate 87,143,577, forward strand.
ACAGGTCAAACAGATCGAATAGCAAAAATACTTTCTAAATTGTTTGATTTATAAAATGATACAAAAAATTGTATAGTTTAGTTATAGTACATGTGCACGCACGGGGTTTTTTCTTAGCTTCTTAGTTATGAATTATAATTGATTAAAAATTAATTTTATTGAAAGTCAAAACACTAATTTCATATAAACAGTTAACTTATTAAGGAGACCGATACTAAACACCTCATAGAAGATTTCGACAAAAGCTTACCTATAACCACCATTTGAGCCATTACTTCATTTTTATTTTATCAAGCGAGCGTTAGCATACATTATTGTATTGTCTTCCTACTCGGATTTTGGTAAGTACTTAAATTGTCGTGCCTTTTTTACAATTTAAAGTTATTATTAACAAATTAGTATGGATGAATGATATAATGTGACTTATGTAGGCATGTACACGCCATAATACCGAGAGCTACTTGAGGAACTACCAAAGGTTAACAGAAGCGAAACACCATGGTTGATCATTCTAATGCATTCACCATATAAATTTTTTTATATATTGTATTAATTTTTTTATCGCGTATTAATTGTTGTCGAATATATTCTATTAAAATGTAAAGAACTTTACATTTATTACTTTAGTATAAGTTAAAAGTCTAATTTACATATAAATTTGTACAATATTTATATTAGTACAATTTTCCCTAATAAAGAATGAATTGGGAAACAAACTAATATTAGGGATGTGGTATCGACAATTGATATCCGAAATTTGGTGCAACTGCAAAACACATAGACATATTATGAGGTGATTTCTCAAATACAAATTCAATCCAAACATGTACTCCGTAATAAGCAAGGTCAATGTTGCAAAAATCGGCCGAATCGGCCGATTAATCGCTAATTGGTCATACACCTTGTTGATTTTTGAAAATTGGTGAAAAAATTGGCCTAGGCAAAAAAATCGGTAAAAAATCGGCCGAATCGGCAAAAAATTAGCCGAATCGGCCAAAAATCGGTTGAATCGGCCGAATCAGTCAAATTAAAAAAAAATTAGGCACTCTACTTAATTTCGGGATCGTTTATTTCACTTATAACGCACAATGGGTCACATAATCAGAATTGGAGCCTTTTATTGAGGTTTGAAAACATAGTAGGCTTTGAATCAATTAAGATATTTAGTTTGCTCTCCAGACATACCCAAAACATGTAGGAAATGTCAATCCGATTAATCACCGATTAATCCCGCCTTGGCCGATTAATCGCTGCAGGGTGGTCTACCGTCCGACTACTGATTCACGATTTTTGCAACATTGAGCAAGGTTCAAAATTAGAAAGCAACTTCTAAACATACGAAAATATGTTTTCTTATTATCCTTACCGAAAAATAGAAAAGTAGCATGTTAGAAAAGATGTTATGTTTATTTAGTAGCATGGTGTGTTTTCTTATTATCCTATAGATTTTTGCACCGTAGTGTAAAACTGTAAATTGATATAATGATCATAAAGTTCTTCATAACTAAGAGCAGTTACGACTTCAACACCAATCACATTTATTTCACTGTAAATTTGTAATGATAAAGTTGTGTTTGTGAAGACCTAAAATTAAAAAAAAAAAAAAAAAAAAAAATCCTAATAAAACAAAACCCCTAGTGGAAAATTCTCATTTCAAAAAAATCAATTCATATTTTATTTGGTAATATTTTTTTTAATTAGATTTTTATATTTAGATGTAAATATATGATAAAAGTTAAATATTTCCTGATTTGGTAAAATTAAGTAAAATTCGTTTACGAAATTTTATATTTGTTTATTTAAGGTAGATTGTAAAGTTCATTTGAACCCAAATAGTAAGAAATGGGCTGATCTAACTTGAGTTTTTTTATGTTTGCTGGTCGACATTTATGCAATGTTTAATATGTTTATTCGGTTTAGGTCTTGATTGCCACACAAGTTGCCAAAATTATCTTTGAACATTGATGATGTCATGTCTTAATGTGAGTATTAGAACTGTACTATTTACTACTTTATTGTTTATTGGGTGTTTGGGTTTGCATAAGTTTATGCGGTAATGAAACATCTTTACTCACTACATACCTGGGATATGGGTGACAGCAGTTCTACTGATTTCATTTTACAATATAGTAGTAGCTACTATTCAATATAGTTGTATACAATGCAAGGAATGTCATCATTTTCTTGTGCCGACACTGAGGCAATATAACTTGAAAGCTTTATCGTTGTTGATAGAATAAGGGAAACCTACACGATACACAAAACGATAATGAGTATTCATATATGTATTTAAAGAAAACACTATCGATGAATAATATATCCTAACCTAGCAATGTATTTAGTCATGCTAGAGGCCATGTGCAAATGAATCGACACCTTAAATCATGGGTTGTTTTAAAGTCCATTAACCAACTGTCTTTTTCATCCCGTGGGCATTTGATTATCGCTTGACAAAATAGCATTTATAATCAAATATATTTCTGTCTTTACAAAAGAGCTCATAGCATCCACATATATGTGCAACTAACAGAACAATATACAAATATAATGAACCAAATGAGACTACAACAAAACAATATAAATCTACCTACTTTTATATAACATTAATATAAAGATTAAATCATTGAATTTGCAAATCATCATCATATATAATATCATAGTAAGATAGATATGGTACATGCTTAATCACGTGTGAGGTATCAGGTAAGATGGGTTCTGATGGGAATAAATGAATTAGGGGCGTGTGTTTTCTTATGAAAAAATTTAATCCCACAATTTCCAAGTTTCACGCCCGCTTTTTCAAAGTTCTTATTTACTTGTTTTCAACACTTATAGTTTTATGCCTGCTTCCAGGTAACAGGTTCTTCATCGTTGGCTTTCAAGAATTGACCAGAAGATGCAAATTGCTTTCATAAAGGTGCAAAGAAATTAACAAATTATCATGAAACAAATATATGGGTAGATGAGCAAGGCACAATCTTATTTAAAGCTGATAAATATGACACAATCTTATTTAAAGCACTCACATCAGGATTGCCGCATGCTACCATCTCCCTGTAGCTCACTTGATTAGAGACAGCTGGAAGATCCAAGTCCATACCAGGTGTGTTCGCAGTCGTAGTAGTTGCTGTAGAGGCTGCAGCCGCAAGACGGGATCTGTATAGTAAAAATTTCCATCAAAAGAGATTAGTTACCAAACTTAACAATACTATCAACCAAACACAAGTTTACAATAAAAAAAAATTACTTTTTCCTTCCTCCTCTACCACTTTGTATTACACGTTTCCCATTACTATCAGGATTCAATGCAGTTGTTCCGGCTGTAGTAGCATTTTCCTTTTCTGCCATAACCAATTAACAATAGAAGTATCAGAAGTGAGATGACGGTGTGCCCATGGTTCCACAATGAAGTTGGCAATTTTGACCCATTTATTTATAAAGAGTTTGGTTGTGATTCTGTTTATCTCAAAGTGTTTAAATCAAAAAACTTAGCTAAGAAGTGAAGTGGCCAGATGGGTGAAAAGTTGCTCAAAGTCTAATAAAATGCATATGACTCCCAGTTGTTTTTATTCAACGGTTTTAGAATATTAATGTAACAATCCTGTTTTCGTGATCAAAATCAATACTCTTACAGATGTACTATTCATAATAAAAATAAGAACACAAAGTTTCCACCCATACTAATACCAATACCATTTTGACCCGTTACCCACCCGTTTGGCCCCACCATCTTTACAACCTCTACACAACACATAAATAGGAGTATGAAGCTTATCCATATCACAACTGCAACATACATGTAAGCATGTAAGTGATTATCCAGAAGACAAAAGAAATATACCGCGTCATTGCTTTTCTAACTTAATAGACGAAATAATCTCAAAACACATACCAAAGAACGACACTTTTTAAACACAAACATTTCCAAATTTCGACACAACCACAAGTATAAAAAGGTTATCAAAATGTACCAAATCATATGCTTGGACAGCAAGAGCTACCTTCCTGTTGGCAATCCTAATTGCATGTTTTTGCTCATCTTGAGCCTCATCCGAGAACTTACTAATTGAAGACCTGGGACCAACGTTCAGAGACTTAAACCATTCTTTAACTCCTCTACCTCCTGTAAGCAACGTTGCTCATTTTGCCGTTGAATATCTGCACATTAATTTATTCACACCATATTACAAAAACATCTGAACCACAGAAACACATTACATATATACATAAGCTCAAAAGTCAAAACTCATACCGTGCAAACTTTTTATCCAATTTGTTGTTGCCTCAACATCAACATTGTTGTAACCCACAGCCATGTGGCGGAAAGCTTTCCTACTGCTTTGCTCAATGCAGAAAAAACGTCTAGCATCAGTCTCTGGTCAAACACATGAAGAACAATAATAAGTCAATTAAACTAATGACAATATATCACGACACAATATGGCTTTCACCATCTTCGACCAACAGATACCTTAATTAGTAAATAAAAAACTAATGGATAAAATACAACAAAAAACATACCTTGTTACAATTAGTTTGCCCTTTTCAATCATATTTACAAATTTGAATTAGTCTTTCGATAAACAGGATAAGAAACATTTAATTAACCAAATTGATGAACTAAATTAGACATAAAAACAAAACGTACCAAAATTAGGAATAAGAATTATACAAAAATGATGAAGAACATCAATTAGGAGAAAGATCGAGCTGATAATGTCAACCATTATCACTGGTTCCAGCAGACATCCAAAGACTTGGATGTTCTGGGTTCCTTCTTGTTTCCATATCCCTTTTCTGCCTCTCGTTATCAACATGGACCAACATCCATAAGGATATGTCTTTCACTTTCTCCGCCTCCAGTTACTTTAAATTGGTGATGTAACAGTTGATCAATAATTGTAGGATTCGATTTGTTGAGTTATTAGAATTGAAACACAGCTTAGGTTAGTGTGTGTGTGTGTGTGTTTTTTCCATGGTAATTGGGGGAATCGATTTGTTGGCTTGTTTGTGGATGTGTTTGCGCTTTTAATAAAATTTTACACTTTTAACATCAAAATATCAAAACATAACACTGCAGCCCATGTGTATATGTGTACTTTTTTAATATTTGAGTATAAAAACGTTTTTTACACAATTTTTATACAAATATAGAAATTTTTAAGGTTACTTTGTAATTAAAATATTTAAAAAAAAATCAGAATAAAAAAAATATTACTAAAAAAGGAATGAATTGATTTTTTTGAAATAGAAAATTCCCAATAAGGGTTTTATTTTATTAGGTAAAAGATTCTCACTTTAACAATCAAATTCTGACTGATTTCATTTGATCCAATAAGTTACTTTAAATTGGACTTTACTTTATTATAAACAAGTCAAGCCTATAAATGAATAGGGGATAACTTAGCTACAATTTTTCTAGCCAAATGGCTACAATCATTCACTAAAATATATAAGAAAATGAATCAGGGACTCACAGAAAGAAGTCAGGGATCCATAGAAGGACTCATGACCCACAATTTGTATCACAAATTGTAAAGAATTGGCTACAATGCAATTGTAGCTAATATATTCCCAAATGAATGATATAGTTATGTTGGTGTCTCAATATAAATAGTTTTGTGACGTGTCAAGGCTATTTTGGCATTAACAACACGTCAGCAAATTATTCATATTGAAAAGGTATGTTATTAACCATGTTATTTTTAATTGACTGTGATACAAGTACATGCATATTATCGGGTTTTTTTTTCTTCCAAATTAAATATAGGGATAATGTACGTGGAGGCTACTAAAGTTTTCAATTTTTAACATATAGGCCATCGATTTATTGAAATGAATTTATATGCTGCCCAACTATATGTTTGTTTTCGTTTACACCAATTCTGATCAAATTTATGCTTGAAAACTACAAAATATAAAGAATGAACCAACATCTAACTAATACATGCAACGAGCATGGTAGCCCGCGCGTTGCCGCGGGAGTGCATTGGCCCATACATTTTGTAATTTTTTTTATTTTTTATTATTTATTTTTATTATTATTATTATTATTATTATTATTATTATTATTATTATTATTATTATTATTATTATTATTATTATTATTATGTTGAGGACATGGTGTGACATATGTTTTGTTTGTTTCATGGTTTCCATGTAAAAAATGGAAAAGATTTCCATTTTATGTAACTGTTAGTGATATGTCATATGTTTCCGGTTTTACAATGTAGATGTTTTAAAAGTTATATTTTTTTGTGCATTGTTGTAGATTTTTTTCCTTTTTTAATATTGAATTGTTACATATGTTTAGACAAAATAGCCGATTTGTCAGCGCGTTGCTGCAGGGACTTTTTTCTTATGCATAAAAGAAATTTGTGCTTAATTATAGTTGTTTATTTTAATTAATTTATTTATTTTTAACATTGTGGAATAGCAAAGTTATGCATATTTATACTTGTTTTTATTGAAAAATTATTTAGAGAACAATAGCGCAAGTTTCATAATTTTTCGAGTCCTTTTGTTACGTCAAATCGGTCCCGAGGCTAATATCTCAAAAGTTTCACTAAATTAACCCTTTACCCCGTCCACCCAAAGTTACCCCACGCCCCCTCATGTTTTGATTGTCCAAGAATGGCCCCTCCCACTTTTATAAACACCATTTCTCACTCTCTCTCTTCACTAATAAACACACACTCACCCACTCTTTTCTCTTTCTACACTCACCGGCCAAACACCACCATCTCCGCCGGCGGCCACCTCCGCCGTCGCCGAAAAAAGTTTCCGGCGATACCCTAAACCTCCCCCATCGATAGATCGGGATACCCTCGTCCGTTCTGGAGCAGTTGAGCTCTCGTGATACCCGAAACCACCACCACAGTCCAAAAAAAAACTATAGCAAGCACTATTTCTGTTTGAGACACGATATGAGATGATGGTGTTGATGTGAGATGATGTATAGGATGTGGGCAGTTGGGTTGTAGGCTGATGTAGTATTTTTGTTTTAGCTGTGATAGGTTTAAGATAGCACTTTGTCTTGGTTTGGTTAATATGTTATTCTGTTCATCTCTTCTCTTTTTACTTTTCGTATTTGACATTTATTGACCAAGGAAGAAATAGATCTGAGGTCAATGAGGAAATGATGTATTAGTAAGCTTCAGTACGAAGCTAATTGATTTAAAGAAAAAGTTTGATTTACTTGATGCTATGTATTTTTTTCTACAAAAAAAGACTTTTGATTTACTTGATGCTCTGTATTTTTTTCTACAAAAAAAGACTTTTGATTTACTTGATGCTCTGTATTTTTTCCTACAAAAAATGACGTTTTTGTACACATTATGTGATATTTTTGTTTATGTTTAATAAGGAAAGAGTGTTGTGTTAGTTCTGATTAGCACATTATCATGTTGATTTGAATTTTTTATTTATGATAATTGATACATAGTTTTGTAATAGCAGAAAATTGGGTATTTGGGTGAAAAAAAATGCTACGGTTGAGTACAGTGATAAAATGGGGAAAAAAAAAATGCTTCAGTGTAGTACAGTGCTTGTAACAGTGATTGTTTGCGGGCACTGTTTTCTGCTTTTTAGTATATAGAGTAATATGAATGAAAAGTTTGATGTGAAATAACGATTAGACCTTTAAATTATGTGTGAATTTATATTATTAAAAGTAAATTAGGAGGATAAAACTGAAATTCCACAAGTAGCTTTTTATTTGTTTTAGTTTAATAAGTTAGTGTTATGTTCATTCTTGCCGTTTGACAATTATCCGGATTAAATTTGACTGAAATTGATGTAAATTAAACGAAGATAAACAAAGAATTGGGTGGCCTATAGGTTACTTTCAATAAACGGGTGAACTATATGTGAAAAACCTAAAATTCGGGTGACCTCATATATTATCCCAATATTGGGAATACTTGAGAAGAATGCATAAAAGTTTTGAGATGAGTTTTACTTGCACAATTTGAAGTTTTGAAACAAGTTTAATTTTATATGACTCGGCTAAGTACGTGAATTAAAGTTTGTTCCATTTATATAACAGATTTCAAATTTTATTCTCGCCACACTAGTGAAACCATTAGAATTTATATAACAAATCACTAATTCTCAAACTTTCAAATTTGGTGGCAAAAGCCATAATAACAGCATGGGTTGGTGAAGTTATATAAAAAGCAAAGGATGTGGCAGGAAGTACACTTTTTGTGACTTTATGTTATGCTAGTAGAACCGCATACCCTCCATTTGCATCATGCGAATAATCCATCACAATCACACAAAAAGTCTTCTATATAAATTATACTGTAATAATAGCATTAATGCCTTCTTTTCTCTGTGATAATTCAATCTGTCGTATCTCCTCTTAAACCAGCACTATGAACAGCCATCCTATCTTGGCCGTGATTTTTGATTTGGATGGCACTCTTTTGAGCACAGGTACATCATCTACGTACTATACATCAAGTTATCTAAACGGACGATGAAATGTACTACTTGAACAAGTTTTTTTCCATTTTTATGCAACGTACCATTTAATATACAAGTTTGTTAACTGAACTTATAGAGCACATTAGAGAATTTTAAGGTTTGACGGATATGGTGGAACCTAACTTACATGTTGTATCAGAATGGAATACTTTGACAAATAGGGTACCAAAAACATAACAGTTCTGAAAATTTAATGTCCTAGGGTGCAAAACAAAAAAGTGTTTTGCATAAAAAGAACACTTGTGAAAGTGCGTTGTTGTTATATACTTATATATTACTATATTTATTTGATTTTTTGATGATATGATATGGTTTATTCAAGAAATTAATCGAGTGTAAATAATCATCTTTAAGATGCAATGGCACGAGCCCTTTGTATGCTTGTGTTTTTGTGGGTTTAGTTTCATTTAGTGCAACTATTGAGTGACACAATTATGAATATCATGCATGAAATACCAAACTTTAAGTATACCTTCTATTAATTTTAAAAGTATATTGCGTATTAGTTCATAGCTGTAGACCCTTATTTGTTTGTTTTTTTGGTATGAAGAGCAAGTTACAAAGGATGTATTAAAGGAATTTCTTGATAGATATGGTAAAGTGGTGGATATGGAGAAGGAAAACAAAAGGATAGGGATGGTACACCATGAGTCAGCAATTGCAATTGTTAAAGATTATGATCTTCCAGTTACTCCTCAACAATACTCTCAAAGCCTCCTGCCCATGTATCTTCAAAAGTGAGTTATTGTCTGTGTACTTGATGCGAAACAAACTCAATTTTGTTACAATTATGCACCATTCTTTTCTTGTTTTTATAGTAAAAGTTAGATCAGTACATAAATGATCATGGGGTTTTCCAAGATACTTGTTATATTTATTTACATCAGTAATATATTATAATCAAAATCATGTATCAATTAGTCAATACTCACTCCTTTTCTCTACGATGGGAACATTTTATATACATTTCAGCCATTCACAACCAAAACAGTGTTAATACGATCTCCGATTTGAGTTTGCGGTGCTACATATTTATATTAACCAAAAAAAGTTGTTTCAATGACTTGCGAATCTTATTGAAATATGTGTTTCTTTAGGTGGCCACACGCCAAATCATTACCTGGTGTTAATCGAATCCTCCAACATCTCCATAAGCACGGAATTCCATTTGCACTTGCTTCAAACTCCATACAGAAGAATGTAGGAGTCAAACTCTCTTCCCAAAAAGGTTCTTTTCTACTGTTGATGCTCTTAAGTCTTCTCAAACCGTTTTGCACATAACTCGTTCATGTTAAGTTGTTAACATTATAAGAAGAGGTGGAAATATTGACCCATTTAAGGGAAAATGGTTCAATTTGTGTTATAAATTTTATGTAAAGAGTTAAATGGGTAGAATTTTGAATACTAGCAATAATTCAAATGGGTTGAACGGGTCAAATCGGGTCAACTCAACATGCATAAACCTTCTCTTTATCAATTTTCTCTTTATATATATCAAGCATATGAAATACAAAAGCTGGTTGCAAGGCACTCCACCTGACCCATTTTGACATCCTGATCAGACCTGTTTTCATGTTTAACTTTTATGACCCGTTACCCAACCACCGGATGCCCCATAACGAGTTGTTATTTTTTATGTTTCTAATCTAACCTCACATTCATGCAAGCACCGCCTTTAAAATGCGCTTAGGTGCATATAGTAATTACAGAACAAACACAAAGACTTTTCTTAAATTTTTGTTTGGTTATAACTGCACCATGCACAAAGAGGGGTCACATTGGTTTAATTTACTCTTTCTCACCCCTAACGTTATTCTACCAGTTCAGATGTTTCTCTTGCACTGGAGAAAAAATAAAAACTTAATTTTGGCATTAGTAGCCATAAAAGTATACTTTACTTTTGTTTTTGACACTGAATTCAGTTTGTTTTCTGTTATCCTTACAATAGGTTGGAAAGAGTACTTTTCAGTAATTCTTGGAAGTGACGAGGTCAAGTCAGGGAAGCCCGCCCCAGATCTGTAAGCTCAAAATACAATGATTCATTTTCCATCCAAAATGATGAGGTCAAATTGGTCCGTTGGGCATTGGTCAAAATGCGTTAGTTTTCAAAGTGTAGTAAAAACAAGTTGGGGCAACCTGCAAACACATTTCTGAACCTTTTCAAGTACATACTATACTAAAAGTAAATGTAATTTAGGAGGTCTTTGTGTATTTGAATATACTTCGGGAATTCGGATGTCTTTCGACATATTTGACTCATTCGATTATTGTCTACTTAACCATTTGACCCGTTAGAGATAAGACATAACCTACAGCGATCCATTTACAAATGAATGTTTGTAACAAGTATATCAAGTGACTTATTATGTGACTATGATGAAATCACTTGAACATCAGATTTCTTGAAGCTGCGGACAAAATGGGTGTGGATGCATCTTGCTGTCTCGTGATAGAAGATTCTCTGTAAGTGAATTATGGTCTTTTTCACTTTTGTTAAGTTCATGTCTGTATATTGTTTTAAGATCTTAAATAATTTTCTACTTGTATCAAGTTTGCATTTCATAAGATCATAGGTGAAACATTCTGCTCCAACAATGCGCGTTCTCTATTTTGGGTTTTACAAAAATGGAAATTTTCCGTTGTTGCAATTTACTCATTTGCCTTTATAGGACCCACTTCATGATATTGTTGGACTGATAGTGAATATGGTAATTATATCAACAGCGTAGGAATTAAAGCTGGGAAGGCTGCAAATATGCAAGTGGTGGCGGTACCATCTGTTCAAAGTGAATCAAATGAGTTTTCAATTGCTGATTATGTGATTCATTCATTCCTAGATCTTAATCCAGAGTCATGGGGACTCCCACCGTTTGATGACTGTATGTTTCCCTACCAAAGATTTCATCGTCCATTGTCTTTACTCTTTACCGAAGAGACCACATTGACTTTACCAATTTAGAGGTGGCAATTTGGACGAGTCAGGCTGGCCGGGGGAACTGTTTTTTATATGGATAAGTAGCTTAGTTCAGGATGGGTTGATCCAAGAAAAATTTAGTTAAAAAAATTATATATATCAAATAATGCGCCAAATGTTTGTTCAAAAATTATATTAGTAACATAGATTTGGAATAAAATGAGTTAGAAAAATTGTTGCAGTATATAAAGTTAAGGCAAATTAAACCTTTTTGACTAATTTAGTCATTTGACTCATTAGAGAAAAATTTCCTGTATATATATTTCAAAAGTAAAGGGGTCGAAATTGCCACATCTATGCCACACACCAGTGATATAACAGTAGTATAATTCAAGTTAACGTGTTGTCGTTCCAGGGGTGATGAAAGCTTTGCCAATTGAACCCATTCAATTTAAAGGATCATACAAAAATGGATATTTGCACGAAAATTCAGGTTTATAGTTTACTCTCGTTACATTTGCCATTTCAATTACACTATTCTAAAAGCGTATAGTGGCTAACTGGATGGGTCTGGCGGGTTGGGTAACGGACCAAAACTTGTTTTGTGTATGGTTTGGTTTTGGTCGGTCAAGCATGGCTAACCTGGAATAGTTTTTGTCATATACTGACGAAAACCATGTCACCTATACGTTCCTTTCTATTCTGACTTTCTCAAAATTAAGAAATTTCACATGCAACTGGAGTATAGTTATCACATATTTTGAGCGTTGTTTATTAATGTCTTATCGAGTTTTCAGATAATGGAGCTTCTGATCTTCCTGGTCAAGTCTGGGGTGTCTACTTTGGTTGGGTTGCAGCTCACTCACAGGAGCGATTAAAGATCATCGTTAGCATTAGATGGGAGTGTATTTGTGGCTCTTTCAAAAGAAACATTGTGAGAATCTCAGCTTTGGCTAAACCACTTACCCACGGGTGCTACTTGCGCTAAAATAAATTGGCCATCTAGCTAACCATTAATATAATAATCTTATAATAATGGCTAATTGAATTGGAGGAGAGAATTTCAGCTCATATATGTGAAATAGCCCCGTATGTGCTTTATTTTTTGCTAATAGGTCAAACAGGTAAAGTAGTAACTTTAACTTTTCTTAGGTATAAAATTAGTCGGTCAAAAGGCCGGATACCATGGTTACCCAAATAAATATAAAAATTATAGGATGACGGTTTAAAAGTCACCCAAAGCATTTTACAACCTCTAAACTTGATTTTTTTCATAGATCATATTGTTAGCAGCCCAACTTGCCTTGTTCAAAGAATGGATTGGAGAAAACTTGTTAACCATACCCAACTTTTTTACCATAACACCATGTTGAACAATACCAAGAGCCTTAGTGAACACATCTGCAGTTTGGTCCTTAGAACCAACACTCACAGTTTAAAAGCTATTAATATAGTCGCTCTTCGCAAGGTTCAAAGAATAAATTGTTAGCAGCCCAACTTGCCTTGTTTTGACCCTGCCCCAACTGGCCAGGCCATTTTGTTACCTACAGGACTAACTAAACCAGAAATATTACTTTGTGACTAGAAAGTCTATTGTAACCATATGAACAAGGTCAGAAGTAGTCGTAAATGATAAACTTACGATTTGCCTTCCAGAAAGAAGACATTAAACTTACTAACACATGGGTAGATATATATTTTTCAACTGTTTATCTTCTGCATTCTTTTTAAACAATTGAAGATGCTGTCCCTCTGCCGATAACTATATTGTTTTTTATTTGTTATGCCGCATATTTACTTTTCGCTTTCATTTCAGCAAGCTTGTTTTCTCAATAGGAGTGATGAGCAAATTGGTGAAGAGCCAATTGACATAGCACTTGTTGGTTACATCAGGGGATATCATGCCAAGGTAACTAATTCTATGTTAAAGCCTTAAAGGGGTCTTTGAGTATTCGACTATGCATATATTATATATTTATATTCAATTAAATAATCAACTGAGATAAGATGGCTACAAATATATATAGTATCCGATTGTTTGAGGAACTAATAGAGAAAATGACCAAACAACGTTAATGTGAGAAAAAGAGAGGTTTGCTAAATGAGAAACTGTTTTGTAATTTGTCTAATATTCAATTTTCTAACCACAATTCTGATGAGCTATCACAACGTTAATTTGTCTAATATGCGCCAGTTCCTTGCATAACCATCCGTTTAATTTTATTAAGTTTATGTTAAACAAATTCTTACAATATTTACAGCACATTTCTTCAACCGATGCTGGAATACTTGACCAAGACAAGTCAATTGCAGAAACTTGCTTTAACTTAGCAGCATATAGCTATCACAAGGCATAGCCCGGCTCATTTACAATAACTAGTATCCGTTAGCAACATTAAACTTTCTATTTGACCATTACATTTCAGAAAGTTCACATTGACCCCAATAGAGAAGTATAGATGCTACGGGTCCCAGAACTGAAATAATATGAAAATCTTATATGTTACGATGCATTCGATCTTCAAAATGTATAACTTTTGACATGAAGAACTAGTAAGGTTTCATTTGAATTGAATAAGGCTTGTCCAAGGTGAGAAGTCGTTTTGCATCACGAATTTTAATGGTTGTTCTCTCCTCACACTTTACTGAAATTGCTGAATACTACCAACTGGGTTGAAACTTATATATAATTTGCAGATAATACACAAGCAACATGTGACAACATTATCGATCAGTTACAAGCAATTCTTCCAGTATATGTTTCGGCAGTTAAGAACGATTTCATTAAGATGTGGTTCAGTTGATTGTACCATAACCAATCCAAAACACCAAAATCTGCAAAACATCTAGCCAAATCTAAATTGTTCTGGATGATTCAATTTGTCCAAATAATGATCAGCACCCCCTAATTTTACCATAAAAGATGATATTGATCAAGATATAAGTTAATATAAACATGTATTTAATTGGACTTGGAACATTATGCTAGTTTGTAATATAAATGTAGATATATGAAAAAGAAAAAGAAAGAAAAAAATCCGCAAATGTTGCTTAATGAAATCTAACCTCCATATTTTCCATCATGTAACCATCATGGAATTTTACTTTGTTGATTTCAAACTTGCCGTGTGAAGACTTGTAAGGTTTAACCAAATATATCCAGGATAAGAATCAATACATTTTGTGGATATAAATTTTCCATTGACCACAATGACTTCCAAGTCTTCTATGACACCAAAATGGACTAATTTGTTGATCATTTGAACCCATCTTTACCCTTTGCATTTTACTACTATTAAAAATGGCGAATCACTGGTCTTTGTTAATCCTTCTCATTTTAAATATATATCTTGTTTCAAACATACATACTTGTTTGTGTTCTCTAAATATCTCGGCAGTTTGCTCTAAGCAAGAGCGATTAGCTCTTCTCAAGTTCAAACACAGCGTCTATGATGCCACTTATATGTTGTCATCATGGGTTGGCAATGATTGTTGCCAGTGGGAAAGAGTCCATTGCGATAAAGTTACTGGGAAAGTTGACAGCCTTCATCTCAGAGGACGTGCAGACATGGATAGTGATACATACTTGATTGGTAAAGAGGTCATCACTTATTTAGAAGACTTGAGGCATCTAAAGTTCTTGGACTTGAGTGCTAATGATTTTCAAGGAAGCCAGATCCCTGAATTCATTGGATCCTTGAAACAGCTAAGTTACCTCAATCTCTCCGATGCGGGGTTTTCTGGTATAATTCCTCCTCACATTGGAAATCTTTCAAATTTAAAAGTTCTTGATCTCCGATCTAGCACGCTCATGTAAGATGATATGTCATGGATATCTGGCCTTTCATTACTCAAGTATCTTGACTTGAGTAATGTAGATCTTAGTAAGGCTCAAAACCGTGACATGGTGTTTTACATGATACCGTCCTTAGTAAAGTTAAGTTTGTCAGGATGTAGTCTGACAAATGCTGATCTTGGTACTCTTAGTAATTCGAGTTCAACACTTGCCAACATTAAGCATCTAGATCTTGGTGGCAATAATTTCAAAGGTCAATTTCCAGGCTTTTTTCAGAACATGACGTCCCTAGAATTCCTGGATCTTTCATACTTTGATTTTAGTCTTTCACGGAATTCTACAAACTTTCTAAGCACGATCCATTATTTTCCAAAGATGCGTTTGTCAAGTTGTGGCCTCCATAACATGCACCTATCTCCCAATCATCTTAATTTCACCGCAATTTCTATCATCCAACACCTGGATCTTAGCCAGAACCTAATTGAAGGCAGATTTCCATCTGCTTTAACAAACATGAGTTCTCTATTATCCCTTGACCTTTCGTTAAACAAGTTGAATTCATCGGTTCCTATCATGCCTAACCTTTTAAGCCTTGATCTCTCAAGTAACAACTTTGAGCATATTGAGGATGTTGGAATCTGGAGACAGTGTCACTTGAAAGAAATGACTGTATCGGATAATCAATTTAGTATTGAATTGACTGACTCACCAAAAAATGTATCAGAATGCTCCCAATACGCTTTCGAGAGGCTGAACTTAGATTGGAGTTTAAAAGGTGCGTTTCCTGCAGACTCCTTGGGAAGAATGGCCAATTTAAGAGGCTTAAGTTTATACGGAAACAACTTAACAGGTCAGATCCCTGAATCTCTAGGAAGATTAAGATTATTGGAAGAGTTGGATCTTTCTTTTAACCAGCTAACAGGTCCCATTCCGACATTCAATGGGAAACTTACTAAACTTGTCCTTCCTGGTAATCACTTGAACGGTTCAATCCCTGAATCCTTTGGAAGATTAGCAGCTTTAATAGTTTTGGATCTTGGTTTCAATCAGTTAACTGGCCCCATTCCAACATCTCTAGGAAGACTTGTTTCATTGCAGCTGTTTTCAGTGTATTCAAACTCGTTAAATGGGACTGTTCCAGTTTCTATTGGGCAACTCACCAAACTCAGATATCTTTATATTTCTGAAAATTCGTTAGAAGGAGTAATTTGTGAAGCCCACTTTGCAACGCTTTCAATGTTGAAGGACTTGAATACCTCTTCTAACAGTAAGCTGACATTCATTGTTTCACGTGAGTGGAAACCTCCATTTCAATTGATATATGCTGATCTCAGTTCCATCAAGATTATAAATGGATTTCCACAGTGGCTCCGAACACAAAAGAAACTAAGACGTTTAAGGTTGTCTAGTGCTAGCATTATAGGACCTTTGCCGACATGGTTGCAGAAGATGCATGTCATTGATGTCCTAGATCTCTCTCACAATAAACTCAGCGGACCTTTAACAAACCTTCCTAATGAACGAACTGTTGGTGTTTCAGATGATCATTATAAAGCACTATTACTGCAAGATAACCTTTTCAATGAGTCGATTCCTATTTCATTATGTAGAAGGACTGATTTGGAATATCTTGATCTTTCCAGAAATAGGTTAACTGGGAGCATTCCTGAATGTCTTGGGAATATGCGAAACTTGTATACCATGCAATTGAGCTCAAATCAATTATCTGGTGTCATCCCAAGTTCTATATTACCACAATCATCACTGTTAAGTTGGCTAAACTTGAACGACAATCATTTCACTGGTGAGCTTCCTCGAGAATTGGGGAATTTACAAGAACCCTTTTTTTTAGATTTGGGTAATAATGGGTTTTCTGGGAACATACCGGAATGGATTGGAGAAAACTTAACAAAATTGGCAGTTTTCAGGTTACACAAAAATAACTTCACTGGAAGTATTCCTCGATCTTTGTGCAATAGTTCATCACTTCTTCAAATTTTGGATCTGGCACACAACAACTTAACGGGTCCCATCCCTCATTGTCTAGGAAACTTGAATATGGTCGCATATAGCGATTCTTTATTTAATTATATAGAAGTCCTTTCTGAAGTAAATCTGAATCAGGTGATGAAAGGTGTCTCTCTTGAATACACAACAACATTCCAATATGTCATTAACATGGACCTTTCAAGCAATAACCTTGTCGGAGAAATACCTGTTGAGCTTATGTCACTTTCTGCATTGCTGAGTCTCAATTTGTCTAATAATCATCTCAACGGTGGCATTCCAGACAGCATTGGAAACATGAAGGCGTTAAATTCTCTTGATTTCTCAGGAAACCAGTTGACCGGTCCAATCCCTCCAAGTATTGCAGCTTTGAATTTTTTGAGCCATTTGAATTTGTCACACAACAACTTGTCCGGACAAATTCCAACAGGAAATCAATTGCAGACCCTTACGGATCCATCAATATATGTCGGGAACAGAGACCTATGTGGTGCTCCATTACAAAAGAATTGCTCCAATAATGAAGACCAAACAACAATGCACAAAAACAACAAAGCAGCTAAGCATAAATCAAACAAGGTATGGTTCTACATGGACATAATGAGTGGTTTTGCAGCAGGGTTTTGGGGTGTTATTGTAGTTTTGTTGTTCAAGAAACATTGGAGACATAAGCTTTTCACGTTTGCTGAGGAAACTGTGGACAAGATATACGTCGCAGTGGTGCTAAGAGTTGACAAGATGAAGAGAGGAAGAGAATCCGCGTAGGTCATCTGGAATGCAAGTAATACTCGGTCATATATATTATTACGTGTTATTTTGTTTTTTAATTATGTTGTCCTTATTAATATTGTGTTCAGGATTCTCTTTATATTTTGTAAGGCATTTGTCATATGGATGCTTTTAATTAAGAAACATTCAAATGCATAGCTTAGTCATCAAATTTGTATAACAGTTACTGTCTATGTTCATATTCCGTTAAATGCATAAGTAACATCTATGCATTAGAACAGATGCTATATATGTTTCAGTCGTATATGGCTGAGTTTTTCACTGCTGCTGCTACTGTAATTCCATCACATAACACAGCAGAACAAGTGATGTTGATGCTCTTACTGCATTGCGTAACAACACATGTGCCAGTGTTGCGGTAACTTGAAAAAAATAATAATAATAAAAAAATAGGTTCATATGTATTTTGCTTGCATTATGTATAAACTGATGCTTGTGACTGCATTAAGCTATTTGATTTGTTATAAGACCCATTGAACGAAAGATGCACCGTCTGTCCTTGTGGTTTACGTTGACCGACGCGGTTCGTCCATTGACCGAAACATGCACCGTTGGTCCCTAAAGCCAAACGTTATGTACCGTTCATCCCTCCCTCTAATGACTGTCACTAGCGCCTGTTAAGTCACCCACGTGATACGGTGAGGGAAAAATAGTAATTTTGGTCATGATATTGTCTTGTCTCTACTTTTTCTTTACTTCCCACTTTTCTCTTCCCCACCAACGCTTTCTTCTTCCAAAACTTTGATCTTCAGTTCTCACAACACAATAATCATCATCTTCATCACCATCTCCATCAGAATAATCTTCTCACCACTATCTTAAAAACCCACCAGATAAAGTTTAACAGTTGGGTGTTGTTATCTACAAATGATTCACATGCCCATAAGAAAGTATAATGTTGTTCCAAAGTAGAGGTGGCAAAATAGGTGGGTCGGGTCAGGTTTGGGTCATTGGTCTAGATGTGTCTTCTAGAATCATTGGTCTAAATGGGTTATGGTCCGGTTAACAATTTTTATTTTTATTTTTTTTAGTAAAAATAATAATAATAATAAAAAATGACCCACTAGACCCGCCTAGACCCGTTGGGTAATTATTATATAATTGCACTTTCTATCAAGTACCCAAGACCCATGTTTAACCAATGAGTCTCAAATTGCCACCTCTATTCCAAAAGGTTACGCCAATGCATACAATCTAAACGTTACTTAACAAACCCTTCTTTGGCATCGTAATCAACCAGAGACTAACCTTAACTTAATAGCCATATTGGCATACTTTACCATAACTAGTTTTTTTTGGACACAAAGGCAAACTTCAGTTAGCTTTGTATGCTTCATGAAATTGAGGTAGCTTTATTACAGATAGGAATATTCACAACCCAAAATCTAATACTCAAGTATCATCATTACATCTGATATGAAGATTAAATTTGTAACAAAGTAGCAATGGGAATACTAACAACTATAAAGATTAAATCTGATATGAAGCTTTACTCTTGGGCCTCACATACTCATTCATCTAGGTTGGCTTCTTAATGCCTCTTCTCGGCCTGTTAATCTGATCAACTTGTTCTCCAAAGCGAGCTAATGATGTGTTTCCATCAACTTGGCTTCTTAATGCCTCTTCTCGGCCTGTTAATCCTCCTTTGAGCACAAAGGTGTGTTGGAGTTTGGTTTTACAGGTTTAGCTAATCTGTTTTCTTTACCTGCAACTTGACATCAAATAACATTGCATTCGCAACAAGTAATAGGTTAATACTTAAAAGTATGCTAAATGTTGAAGCAATTAAAAGAAGAAAGCTTACTTAAGTCCAGTGCTTGGGATCGTGTTTTGTGGATTTCAGAATCCTGCTTTGAGCTGAAAACCGTGTTGAAGTTCAGTTTTAAAGGTTTAGCTGATGTTTTTCCATTGACAGCAACTGTAGATCAAAGAACATTGAATTTACAGCAAATCATCATTTAATACTTAGATGTATTAGAAAATATTAAAGCCATTTAGTTACAGAAGGTTACTTATGCTCAAAGCCTGGGATCGTGCTTTGTGCCCTTCAGAATCCTCGTGTGAACTGAAAACCGTGTTGAAGTTCGATTTTACATATTTAGCTGATATGTTTCCTGTAACCACCACTTGAAATCAAATAACATTGAAATTGAAACTAGTCATCTGTAAATACTTTAGAGTACTAGTAAACGTTGAAAGCCATTTGAGTGGTCAAACTTTCATAGAAATAGCTTACTTTCGTTCAAGGTCTGGGATTGTGTTTTGTGGCCTTCAGAATCCACCTTTGAGCTGAAAAACTGGGTGTAAATGTTTTCGAAGTTTGGTTTATAAGGTTCAGCTGATCCCTTTCCTGTTACTGCATCTTCAAATAAGATAACATTAAATTTACAACAAGCCGTCAGTTTATAAGTGATGCAGTAGTAAAAGTTGCAAGCCATTTAGTTGGTCAAACTTTGCTAGGAAACAATAGCTTACTTGTGTTCAACGTATGGGATAGTGCTTGGTGTCCTTCAGAATAATCCTTTGAGCTGAAAACTGTATTGAAGTTCGGTTTTACATGTTTAGCTGATGTGTGTCCTTTGACTGCAACTTGAAATCAAATAACATTGTATTCACGATGAGTCATCAGCTAACACTTAGAATAACTAGTAATGTTGAGAGCTATTTTTAGTGGTCAAACTTTCCCAGAAAACAATAGCTTACTTTTGTCAAACGACTTCAATTGTGTTGTGTAACTATCAGGATTCCCCGTCCAGCTGGAAGCCGTGTTGAAGTTTTGTTTTGAACGTCTAGCTGATCTGATTTCTTTTACTGTAACTGGAAATCAAATAACATTGAATTTACAAACAGTCTTCATTTAACACTTGGATAATAAAAGTAACAAAAATCGTAAAACGTCTCATGAACACCAAAACCGATCCTGTAAAGGACGTTTGACAAGCTCTAGTTCAGAGTTAATTAATTTATTAGCTTGTTTTATTGGTTGTAAATTTTAGTCAGTATCGCTAATAGTAATATATAGCTATCAGAGAGCACAAAACATGGGAGGAAACTGTAAAACAGAATCGTTATAGTACCATACCAAGCGGGGTACCAGTATACTTTGTACCAATAATAGCAAAAAATAGGTTATTGGCACGTGTGCAGTTCTATGTGGTCCAAACCAGATTTTTTTTCCTTATAAGTAAATGAAACGATATCAAAATTCTTTCAAAAGATTAGGTTAATATCACGAGCCCAAAGTTTGAGTCCACTTCACAGTACAGAACCAGATGAAAACTGCTACCATAACATACTGAACCGGCACTACACTGTCCGGGATTCGATCTCAAATTTTGGGAACCAGTGTGGTATGGTTTGGTATCATTGCATAGGCCCATACTGGATAACCGTTTCATTCTGTTAACATGTATAATCTAATGATGTGTAACTGCCAAAAGAATAGTCAGAAGGAGGGTGAAACCTTAAATTTCATCAATGCCTGGGAATCTTTATAATTGCCAAAAGAATCGTTCCACGAGCTGGAAGCTGTGTTGCACTCCCATTTTGAGCATTTAGATGATGCTTCATCAACCACAGAGCTAAAATCGGTCACGGAGTTAATAGTTTCAACAGCCGTTATGCAGCATTTTTGCCAATGGAGAACCGAAAGGTCTCTGATTACATCATTCAAGCTCAGGAACGCATTTGAAGAAACATCACTTTGCAGTGTCGTGTGGTGTGCATCCATCAGGTCGATTGACCTCACCGCACCCATCAAATCATTCTGCAAATATATATGGCTTCTAATAGTCAAATATACCGAATAAAGTAGAACTGGTAAGATGTGTATGTAACTGGTCAAAACAGGTGCGGGTTGAAAGTTTGTCATTTTTTAGTAAGGGTCTAGTAGGATTGACCCACAAACAGTCTTTTGTCCATTTGCTTTTTTCTTAAATACAACTAATGCATTAACTATAATTACAAAAACAATATTACTTCAATAAAAATTTATAAATTTTTGAATACAAGTCATACACTTTAATTAATCTTTGGGTGACACTCATACCCTTTGACCCGTTCGACCCATTATTTGACACATTCCCTTTATCATACAATCTTCTATATTCCCTTTGAGATAAAACAGAAGTGCGATTGACTCTAAAATATAAGAATTCATAGTTTCTCAACATAAATAATGTATAGGATCATATAACCTTTAGAACTTTGACGCTCTTGAATCCATGCATTATAATTATTTGTAAAGTAAATTGAAAGGTATTCGTAATTGTGATAAATAATGAAGCAAGTACTGAGATTTTCTCCTATCAAATTGGTTTATCCAATCAGTTGTTTTTATCAATCTATCAGTTTTAACAAAATCACCACACACCGCATATGAGTGACTTCAACATCCACAGTGTTTGATTAGCAGGTTACAAACTTATGTAGGATTGACCTCGAGCTACAAACGCATTTCAGGTAATTACAAACTGAGAGTTGGAACCAACTCTTTGATCCAAATGACTAGAGTGGGGGATGTTTGGATGTACATCTAAAGTGGTCATTGTGATTCAAAATCACAATAATCACTTTCGAGAGAGAGGGGAAAATATGATGATCGATTACTTCTGACTATTTTGGATAAAACTAATTAGATTTGGAGAAGCAGATAGAAAGAAGCTATAAGAAGACTGGTTAGTGATAACGCCTACAAATACCAAAACTATGAGTAAATTGTTTGCATTTGACTCTTCAAGTCATAATAATATGAAAACACACATGTATCCACCGCCTTCGGGTATCCCTAAATAACAATGTACAAAGCAAACTAGATTTTCTGTTAAAATCGCACACAAATACACAGATCAGACTCACTTCCCAGCTTCCTTTCGAGAACTAAGTCCTTATGTCACAGCAGTGTTGTCTTTAGAGCAGACTTATGGTTTTTTGAGAAAGGAAAAGTCTCTAAATGTGACATTGTGATGGGAGGACACCAGTTTTCTTCACTGATTATTTCGCCAATAGAATGATAAAATCAGCCTACTAAATTTGGAGAATGAGGTATAAAAGACTTGAGAAAAATAATGAGTGTAACATACATAAAACCGCCTACATAGCCTAACTATTAAATCAAAAACTAGTCGGTGACATACGTAAAACAACCTGATTATCCTACCTGTCAATTGAAAACTGATAACCGATACACACGTAAATTACCTATTATCCTAACTATTACTTAAAAACCTCATATTAAGATTCTTCAAGTCAATCTAATCACCTTGAAAATGCATACCGAAATAGCCATCAGCCTAAAAATCTCACACCAGTATACAAATCAGTCTCTATTTTCATCTTATATATCCATAACAAGCACTAATTAGTCCTTAGTTCTATCAATCACCTTATATCTCTATACATCAAACACGAGTATAGGTAAGGTCAAAATAAACGTATCAACTGAACAACTAAAAGTTAATCGGTAGACGAATTCCTTCAGCTAAAATGCAACTAAATAGATCAAATACTGATAAACTAATTAAAAAACTAAACAGACTTAAAGATTAATAAACCAGTCAACACCATAACAAAAACAAATAAGTCCTGACATATGTCAGTTACGCATAACTTAATTATCAAATAAACATGTAAAATTTATTGATAAATCTAGTCTAACTAGTTGAACGCATCATGATATAGTGTAGACTGAAGGTCAAAATAAATAAATTAAAAATTAAACAGAAATACTAAACTATCAATTAAACCTAATAAACAACAGATCAACAAGTGAATTGTTGGTTTTTATGTGTTTAAGTGCTCCCTGATTAGGGTTAAGATAATCAATAAAGGTACCGGATATTCACTTGAAATCGTGGTATCACTTTCCAATAGAAACTATTCGACCCTATGCCTGAGTTACACGAATATCTCTATGGGATAAGACTAAGTGATGTTCTTGTTTTAGGCACAAACCAAGAACCAGATGCGTATTCAAGTGTTTAGGGTTTTGTGATTTCGTATCTCCATGCAGATGTGTTATGACCTCTATTTATAATAGAGAATACTCAAACCTAGCCCATGAAATTATGTATAATTAACGGCCCATTAATTATAACATAATACTTTCCATAATAGTAGGAATCAGTGGTTAAAAACGAGCAGCAGATACTAGCAGCAGATTGCCGTCAGCAGAATCATACTAGCAGCAGAATATCTCATCAGCAGAATCTCTCATCAACAGAATCAGATTCCTGCTATCAGCAGAATCAGATTACTGCTATCAGCAGAATCAGATTTCTACTATCAGCAGAATCATTACATAACCACAATTGAGTCAGGGGATTCAGTGACCAAATGGGTGTACACTCCGTACCTCCAAACCCATTACCAGGTGTGAATTAATCCCTCAAGTGTACTAAATTTACTAACAATTCTCCCCAAATTTAGTTCACTTCCTTTGCATGAAAAAACAAACACAAACCAAAACAAGTGCATAAATGAAAATATCCTGAGGATTGAATTTTCACATTAGTACATATACTTTCAAATATTCGAGAATCAGGGTGTTCTAAGAATTGAACCCTTCAACCCATTTGAATACCTGATGATAAATACACACAAGTTTTCAAACACTAAAATACTCCTGACACTATACAAGCCATGTGTCCATATCCAATTCATAAATGTTGTAAAAGCTAAAAGTCCAAAGCTTCCTGAAGCGGCAAAACTTCAACATTCACATAGGTGGTTCATCTTTAATTCATGCTCCTGCTTAGCACTTTTTCAAAGAAAATTAACCATTAAGAAGTGAAGACTTCATCCTCCTTTCAGCAGGTAACAAGCACAACCTTGGGATGTTTGTGATACATGTGCTTCAGTCCACTAAACGATCAGCTTTCCACATTGAACTCAGCTTCCAAGTTTCCTTAGAAGGGAGTTGGGTATCCTTGCATTCAGTGACTAAGTTGGACTTAAACCCATCCCTTGAGCAGACTTTAAAACCAAGTCTCTAGCCAAACCCTTCGTCAAGTGATCAGCTAAGTTTTGTTGAGATCTAACAAACTCTATAGATATCACCCCATTCATGATCAGTTCACGAATCATGCTATGCCTGACACCTAAGTGTCTAGACTTCCCATTGTACATCTGGCTATAAGCCTTTGCCAATGTAGCAGCACTATCACAACGGATAGAAATAGGTGCTATAGGTTTAGGCCACAATGGAATCTCAAGAAGCAAGTTTTTCAACCATTCAGCCTCTTTGCCAGCAGCTGCTAAAGCCACAAATTCAGATTCCATGGTTGAACTGGTAATGCAAGTTTGTTTCTTGGATGCCCAAGAAATTGCACCTCCACCAAGTAGGAATACCCAGCCACTAGTAGACGAATTGTCTTCAGTGTTACTGATCCAACTTGCATCAGTATACCCTTCTAAGACAGAAGGATAACCAGTATATGAGAGACTATAATCCATAGTTCTCTTCAAATACTTAAAGATCCTCTGAATTGCTTGCCAATGATGAGCACTAGGATTACTAGTATACCTGCTCAGTTTACCCACAGCAAAAGCAATATCAGGTCTTGTACAAGTCATGGCATACATCAAGCAGCCAATCACCCTAGAATACTCAAGTTGAGATACAGCTTTGCCAGTA
Source organism: Artemisia argyi (assembly GCA_030686995.1). NCBI lineage: Eukaryota > Viridiplantae > Streptophyta > Magnoliopsida > Asterales > Asteraceae > Artemisia > Artemisia argyi. The sequence continues at coordinate 87,169,206 of CM060699.1, forward strand.
TTAGGCATTAGCTTCTCACTTGTATCCATGGGAGTACTCACTGGAGTACAATCAAAGTAATTAAATTTCTTTAACACCTTCTCAATGTAATGAGATTGAGATATAGAAATTTTGTTACTTTCATGTTTAATCCTTATGCCAAGGATAACATCTGCCTCCCCCATATCCTTCATGGAGAACTTTGATGACAAAAATTCTTTTGTAAGATCAACTTGATTTTGGTCAGTGCCAAAGATCAACATGTCATCAACATATAGACAAATGATGACTCCTTTACCAGATTCATCAAATTTGCTATATACACATTTGTCAGCTTGATTAAGTAAATAACCACTAGACAAAACCACTTCATCAAACTTTTGATGCCATTGCTTAGGTGCCTGTTTTAGTCCATAAAGAGACTTAATCAGTTTACACACCTTGGTTTCATTGCCAGGCATGATGAAGCCTTGAGGTTGGTTCATGTAAACCTCCTCATCTAAGTCACCATTCAAGAAAGCTGTCTTCACATCCATCTGATGAATAACCAGATTGTGAATTGATGCCAAAGCAATCAGCAATCTTATGGTACTGATACGAGCCACTGGAGCATAAGTATCAAAATAGTCTATCCCTGACTTTTGTTTAAAGCCTTGAATAACTAATCTTGCCTTGAACTTTTCAACAGTTCCATCTACCTTCATTTTCCTTTTGAAAATCCATTTGCTACCAAAAGGTTTGCAACCAGGTGGTAGATCAGTCAACACATAAGTGTTGTTGCCCATGATGGAGTTCATCTCATCATCAATTGCTTCTTTCCAGAAAGCAACATCCTGGGACTTCATTGCTTCTTCAAATGTTTTGGGATCATCCTCCACAATGAAGCAATAAGAGTATTGGTCAGAGACCTCACTCCTTTTACCTTCAATTAAGTATAATTGAAACTCAGGTCCAAATGATTTTAGAGTCCTCACCCTATTGCTCCTTCTGAGCTCAGGTTCAGGTTGTTGTTCCACAACCTCAGCAGGAACCTCATCAGTAGGAACCTCATCAGTAGGAACCTCTGAAACACCATTGTCATTGGTTCCATTTGGAATCCTTTGACTTGGTCTAGGGATATATGAGAATCTGTTCTCATCAAAGATTGCATCCCTTGATTCAATTATTGAGTTAATTGAAACAGACTCATTAGGTTCTATAACATAAAACCTATATGCCTTGGAATGCTCAGCATATCCAATAAAGATGCATTCAATGCCTCTTTCACCCAAAGTTTTCTGCTTCGGATCAGGGAGTCTTACAACAGCCCTACAACCCCATATCCTAAGATAATTAAGGTTAGGTTTATTCTTAGTCCAAAGTTCATAAGGGGTAACTTTGTTCCTTTTGTTGGGAACCCTATTTAATAAATAGCAAGCTGTTAACATAGCTTCACCCCAGAACCCTTGACTCAGCCCTGAATAGGACAACATGGAATTAACCATCTCCTTCAGCACCCTGTTTTTCCTTTCAGAAATACCATTTTGCTGAGGAGTATTGGTGTGTATTAATTTACACACTTTTTTATTACCAAATATCGACCCAAAATGACTATTTGAGCTAACAAATGCCAAGAAAACACGTGTTTTTATATTTGTGATGTGCAGGTATGGATATTATGGAAAACAAGCAAAAACCCGGAAAAACGGGCACGAGAGTATGAAAGGTTCTAAAAGCCGATGCCGGGAAGCATTTTTCAAGACCGGATCATTATTCGAATTCAAAGTATCAAATCAAGCCTTGAAGAATCATCTTATGTCAAGAAATACCCTTGGATAAAGTTCACTCAATTGGCAGATTTGGTCCTCAGAATTTAACAAATTACAACCTTGGTCCTTGTAATTTTGATACTTAAAAATCTGCTTATGCTATATTATTACAAAACTGGTCCAGTCCATATGTTATAAGTCCAATTCATTTCATAAACCAAAGCCCACTCACCAAATAAATCCCAAAGCCCAATCCTTAAATATAAACCCGATCCAACCCGGCCCCAATATCAAACAAATATAAAAAAAACCAACCCGCGCCTATTTTTACCCCCAATTCCTTTTATTACCAGAACATAAGAACCCTAGAAACAATTACCCTTTAATTACCCCACTCCCACCCAATTAACCTCGTATTAAGGGTCTTTCAGTCAATTCCCACACCCCTGACACCCTGTCAGAAGTCTGACAACAAAGAATGACATGTGGGCGCTCCTCATTGGTCTGAACGCGTCACCACAAGGATTCCAAAGCTCTGATTGGTTGGGACGAGTCACCAAGGATCAAATGAGAGTATTCTTATGGAGATACTTATTCTAGACGCTTCTGAAGGCTTGAGCTCGTGGCTATATAAGCTCCCTCTCCTCATCACATGAAGGCTGTTAGATAGTTAGATAATTAGTGGTTAGTTTTAGGAGTAGCTTAGTCTAGTTGTAGATCTTAAATTAGGGTAAATTAGTTTGTAGTTTATAGCTTATTGTTTTCAGCTTAAATTTACTTCTCTTCAAATAATGTAATCAACTCCTTTAAATGAAATTCCAGTTTTCATATTCTTGTCTCAATCTACTTTCAAAGCTTTTAATGTTTCAAGTAGTTAATAAGCTCTAGATTCTATTTTCATAAGCTCTATGTCTCATCAGCTCATTCTAGTTTTCTCAATAGCTTAAAGAGAGTTTCAATTCCTTTGTCACTGCTTCAGTTGGTTAAAGCATTTCTAGTCAATGAAAGTCAGACGTTGGGTTGAAGATGTATACTCTGGGTTAACGATGGTAGATTTTAGTTGCAGAGGTGATATAAGCCTATCTCAGAGATAGGCCTGGTTTAGACTCTACTTTACTTCAGTTAGTGATTTCAGTTGTAAGTTCTCATTTCATTCTATAGCTTAGTATAATGAATACTGTTTGATTCTGCATTTTATTTGAACTGGTTGTTTAATTGGTGACTTGACTGTTCATTTAGGTTTATATGCATTTTAGTTAGTTGGTTTGATAATTTGTTTAGGTAGTTGAAGCTTAGAATTTATAAATTTAGTGTAAACTGTTGCTATAGGGGTGTTTGGATCTGTTTAGTTGGGAGTTTCATTACTGTTAGTGTATTGTTGTTTCTGTATAATTAGTCTTATGTAGGTTAGATTAGGACAGTAAGAACATAATATAGGTAGTTTATAAGTTTTAGTCATATATTAGTTTAGTTGTTCATTTCTGCCTGCTAGTGTAATAACTGTTCTTGTTCCTTTGATATTGTGGTGTAATTTGTGTTTGAGATTATGATTTTCATGCTTAATCCTGCTTAATTACATACATTAGAGTAGAATTCAGCTGTTGAAATCCAAATTAGTCATAGCTTTAGTGTAATTCAAAAGTCAAAGTCAGGTTGCACTAGGATTTTGGACAGATTTTTACAAGCAATTGTAGGTTTCATTACTTATTAAAAATAGATAAGATTTGTTTATTTGTGTTCTCTAACATCTAGTTATTCATAATCAGCAAGTAGATTTAGGTTTTAAACTCATTAGCTTATCTGAATTTTGATTGGAAGTTGACTGCTTGAGTTTTTTATTCCCCTGCACACAGGTTTTAGGCCCACTTTCATAGCATCAATTAGAGTAGCATAGCATAGAATTAGAATGAGATTTTTGGTTTATAGCATCTTAGTTTGGTAGTCTAGTAGTTGCCTCTTTCACTTTCTAGTTTGCAGCTTATTAGTATAGCTTATCAGCCTTGCTTATTGGGTGTGTAGCATTGATTTCTGTTTGGTAATCTAGGGCTGCTAGTGTCCTTTTGTACTTTCTGCTTGTGCTTATTGTCATATCTGAGTTGAATTAGTTGTGTTTTAGGTGTTTCCTTCAGTTCATAACTTCTAGCTTATCCTAGTTCAATTCTGCTTATGCGTTAGCTTATCATAAGATTGCTATTTGCTTGATTCTTGTGTTTCTATGCTTACAGCTGATAGTTTCTTGGTTAATTTGAGTTCTTTGTAGCATAATACTGTTGTGGTATCAGTTTGGATCAGTTTTGTGGCAAGTGCTTATTAATAAGCACTTGCCATAAGCTGATTTGGCCTGTTTAAGCACTTCTGCTTATTAGATTTAATCCAAATTTTTTCTGCAAGTTTTATATAATATTTTAGAATTTCTGGTAATTTTTCATAATTTTCTGAGGTCATTTGCTATTTTTCTTAATTTCTTTTAGTTTAAAATCACTTTTTAATCATTTTTAAATAGTAAAAATCCATAAAAAATACAAAAAAGCCCTGAAAAATACAAAAATAGTTTTTAAAATTCTTTTATAATATTCTAGATTTTCTAAAGTAGTTTTCATAATTCTCCCATTATTTTTCACATTCTCCTTTATTTTTAATTACTTTTTAATTCAATAAATAGAAAATAAATTCTAGAAAATAAATAAAAAGTCAAAAAAATATTTTTCTTTTTCTCAAAATTATTTTTAGTAGTTTAAGATTTTTAGAAACTTGTTTCACGTTCGTAGGATCATTTCTTGTATATAAGTCGCGTTTTATTTCGTACGTTACGTTTTATTTTCACGTTTGAATTCCCGTTTTCTCGTTTTTAATATCCGCACATATCTAGATTGTAAATTCTTCATATTTTACTATTTCTTAGCATAACTTGAAATCCAAAATCATATTTTCCATTTTCCCGCTTTTCACGACACGATTTCTTGATTCGGTTATTCACGATTCCATTTCACCTTCGTTGGGAGAACGACCCGGGAAATACTTTCACCGGTATTTCTTCGGAATAATTATATAATACAAAAAGACTTTATCAAAATGGCGCCGCTGCCGGGGAGGGTGGACGTGAGTTTTGAATAATCGTGTTAAAAAATCGTGTTGCGTTAAGTTTTTCTACTATCTTGTGTATACTTTCTATAAAAATATAAAAATTTGAAAAATCAAAACCAAAATAATCTTCTTATCCTCTTATCCGTATAATTCTTCTTCTCTCACCCTCTATCTATCTATTCTCAAATTATGTCTTCGGTTTATCATCGTGGGAAATTTCATTATATTCCACCCGTCGTAGATGATGGAACCAAAAGTATGGAAGAATTGTTCTTGGAGGGCCATAGGCAGATTATAAAAGCGTTATTTTGTAAACATGGCATCGATTCTTCGAGTGGCAATCCCACTCCGTCTTCTGAATCTATCTTCCCTGACTCTTCCCGTCCTTCTCTCACACCGGTTGAGGGAAGCGACCCCGTTTTGGAAGATGTCGATACTTCTCTTAATGATTCTATTTCGACTGAGATTGTTGAAGATAAGCCGTCAGATCCTTTGGAGCCCGAGCTCAAGGATTCTTTACCCGATTCTGTGAAAAATGATTTTGATACGGCCGAGGAGTGTGAATTACCTCCTATTGACAATCCGAATGATCATGATGAGATATTCTCCGATTCTGAAGATGAAGATTCTATATCTTGTGGAGAAATCGAATATGTCGATGACGATCCTATGGAGCCCGAGCTCGAAGAATTTTTACCAGACTTTGAGAGTTTTACCTTCGATACGACTGAGGAGATTAGTGGCAATCCCACTTATCATCCTAATTTTTCTAATACGACTTATGAAGCTTTTCATTTTGATATCGATCCCTCGGAAGAGACGAGTCGTGGCAGTACCACTTCTCATGCTTTTATCTCTCTTCCGGAGTATGAGTCGTTTTGTTTTGACGAATTTGAATGTGAAATTGAAAAGTTTTCTAATCCAGAGTATGAAAGTTTCAGATTTGATCTTGGAATTGATTATGATCCGGGTGGTATTCTTAAAAGTGAGATTCTTAATGAAAATTTTATTCCATCCCTACCACTCGGGAAAGTTTTTAAAATGAGCTTGAACGATAAGATTCATAATTCCATAATTATGAAGTCTTCTTTTGATGATAATGAGTTTTTCATAATGATAATCAAGACCTTCTTGCCATTTGTAACATTTGGTGTGATTTCTCTTATCCTTCACTCCGCCGGGAGTGAGGATGTTGTTTTTGATCCTGGTATCTTTTGTGCCAAGTGGCCGTTTTCTTTGCTCTCCCCAAGGACGAATTAATTCGGGGATCGAGTCAAGCTCATGTGACTCGGTGAACAAAAACAAGCGCTTCGTGGGTGGCAACTCATACTTATCCCATTTCATCTTCTTATCTTTCTATTTTCTAACACCTAATGTGAGGAGGGGGTGCCTCTTCTACTCTTGTGTTCCGTGGTTGTTTGTGATGTTTGTTCAGGATTGTCCGCGATTTATGATGACTCTCGTGCTCGTTATCTTTTCTCTCCACTCGAGTCTCATTCATCGATGCTTATGGAAATCCTATATCCGTGAATCTTATCGACTAACGTTTTCTTTGGCATAATTAATAAACGGCCCTAGAATTTTGTTAGGATTACCTTAACCCACAAAACATTGAGGACAATGTTTAATTCTAGTCGGGGGGAGGGTGAATCTTCGATTCGATTTGACCTAGCATTTTTTACATGTCGTGTACTCTTGCAACTCCGTTTTTCCACCAAAAGTGATAATTTCAAAAATTTTGAATAAAAATGTCATGAAAAAGCAAAAAAATGAGAAAAAGTTGAAAAAGTTGTGCAAAAATATAATAAAATTTGAATAAGTGTTTTGACACCTTGTTGACTTTCTTGCTGGCGAGAGTAGGAATAAATATTTTGACTTGACCGGGCGTGTTGAGCCCTAGCTTGTTCCCTTAACCAATGATGATCATATAAGCTTGTGCTAGTCTTGTACACTAGGAGCTATACAATGCGAATTCTTTCTTAAGAATCTGCAAGTTCCCGTACTTGACTTTATACATGCGCAGCTTAAAAGCTTTCGCTAGTCTTTTACATCAGGAGCTAGAAAACGCGAATTCTTCTTCTAGAATTTGCAAGTTCCGTATCTGACTTTATATATGCGTGGCTGATTATCGGCTAAGTATTCGCGGGTTTCATTACTTGGAATCTTAAATTGCGAAGAGCGAGAAATGATAGAGCTTATTTAGAAGTTAGATGCTAAACGTGGAGTAGTGGTTCTCTTTAGAGCTCATGAGAGGTACTTGTGGCTTTTTACTCCCATTAGATACGTCACCATATAAAATAGATGTTCTAGGTTAATTAGTGGTATTTTGGTTTAAATAATATTTAGTTCTTTATTTTCTTAAGAGAATTTTTGCTTTAGAAGTTGGGTACATATCAAGGAACATCAAAAATAAGAGCAAAAAGTGAAAAAAAATCAAAAGTCAAAAGTTGATTATCTATGTGGTTTTGGAGCTACCCGATAAGCTTCCATTGATGTATTGAAAAAAGTAAAGAAAGAAAAAAGTGAAAAATCAAAAAATGAAAGTTGAAGTATTGTTTAATAAGAGCTATGTATGTATAAATAAGTTGTTGGCGCGTGAGGTGCATGTGATAAGTGATTAGTAATCAGTCACATGAGGTGCACGTGATTGTACTCCGCAACTTATATCTTTTATATGTATGTATCCCAAATTCCTTGATGTGGACCGAATTTCTATTGCAGTGGTTCTTAAGAGAAAATGAATAACTACTTATTGTTTAAACTTAGGTGTCACTATCGGACTTAAAAATGTTGAAACGAGAAAATATGAAGCAATTCATTTCTCAACAAAATAAAATTTTGAGATACAAAACCTAGAATATGGGAGTAAGGAGTTTCCACAAGTAACTGTTATGAGTAGTGTTAGCATCTAATTTGTAGATAAGCTGTGATCTCGTTTGTACGCTTAGTTTGGGGACTCGTGAAAAGTCAAGGATGACGATTTTTATCCGTTTGGTCACTTCTTAAAAGAAGTGTTTCTACTCGTTAACCCTAATAATTATTGCAAAATAATGAAAGTTCAACAAACCGTCACAAGTATGAAGTATGAAAAGTACAAAAATAGAATAAAGTGGAATAAAAGAAAATTTTGGAAAACGGAGCGTTTTCGGGCATAAATGATTTTGTAATCTCTTTTGAACCTCCTTGCTACTTTTCAAAGTTAGTAAAAAGAGTATCAAAATTATTTATCTCGAGAGCGTGAATTGATCACATTGCGTGAGGACACGACAATACTTTAGTCGGGGGGATTTTGGTGTGTATTAATTTACACACTTTTTTATTACCAAATATCGACCCAAAATGACTATTTGAGCTAACAAATGCCAAGAAAACACGTGTTTTTATATTTGTGATGTGCAGGTACAGATATTACGGAAAACAAGCAAAAATCCGGAAAAACGGGCACAAGAGTATGAAAGGTTCTAAAAGCCGATGCCGGGAAGCATTTTTCAAGACCGGATCATTATTCGAATTCAAAGTATCAAATCAAGCCTTGAAGAATCATCTTATGTCAAGAAATACCCTTGGATAAAGTTCACTCAATTGGCAGATTTGGTCCTCAGAATTTAACAAATTACAACCTTGGTCCTTGTAATTTTGATACTTAAAAATCTGCTTATGCTATATTATTACAAAACTGGTCCAGTCCATATGTTATAAGTCCAATTCATTTCATAAACCAAAGCCCACTCACCAAATAAATCCCAAAGCCCAATCCTTAAATATAAACCCGATCCAACCCGGCCCCAATATCAAACAAATATAAAAAAAACCAACCCGCGCCTATTTTTACCCCCAATTCTTTTTATTACCAGAACATAAGAACCCTAGAAACAATTACCCTTTAATTACCCCACTCCCACCCAATTAACCTCATATTAAGGGTCTTTCAGTCAATTCCCACACCCCTGACACCCTGTCAGAAGTCTGACAACAAAGAATGACATGTGGGCGCTCCTCATTGGTCTGAACGCGTCACCACAAGGATTCCAAAGCTCTGATTGGTTGGGACGAGTCACCAAGGATCAAATGAGAGTATTCTTATGGAGATACTTATTGTTGGGAATTATACTAACAGTTACCACGGCTAGTGAAGAAGTTACAACTGCATGAAGATTGTGCTTGCAGTGGAAACTCATTACCACTGCAAGAACAAATATTACCACTGCATAACTGTTAGAGAAACGCGCTTAGATAATTATAGAAAAGATTTTGTGTATATCTTATTCTATTAGCATTATACTTATCTTGTAGAAGAGGACTCCTTGCAGTATAAAAGGAGATCCTAGGTTAAGGTTAGAATAGATCTTTTCCAATACGTTTTCTAGAGCTTCAAGTTGTAAAACCTAGTGATATCATAGATCACTCGTATTATTATTATTAATAATATTGGAGCTATTTGTTTTGTTACATACATTGTTATTACTGTTCCATTTACAATTAATCTTCTAAGTGCTATTGAGTAGATTCCGCATACTTGATAGTATTACTCAAAGTATCAATATCAACACAAGTTCAAGGTGTTACACGATCCAACAAGTGGTATCAGAGCAAGGCTTTGATATTTTGATTTAGAAGATCCTATGGCAGACACAAAAGAAACTCTGGAGACAGAAACAAGCACATCTAACATTGCTGCAAAACTTCCAAAGCTCAAGATAAATGACTTCGAGATGTGGAGGCTTATGATAGAACAGTTTTTCATGGTTCAAGACTACACATTATGGGAGATCATTATGTGTGGTAATTCTTACAAGCCTGGTATAACTACAGAGGTGGTTGGTGACAGCACAGTTACTAAGGTTAATTCTGGTCCTGTTACAACTGAAGAAAGAAGTCAACTGAAGAATGATTTGAAAGCTAGAGGTTTGCTGCTGATGGCTCTACCTAGAGAACAAGTTCTGGCTTTTAGCAAATACAAGTCTGCAAAGACTCTTTTTGATGAGATCTGTGAAGTGTTTGGTGGTAATGACTCCACCAAGAAGACTCAAAAGACTCTACTGAAGCAGACATATGAAAACTTTGGTTCTACAAGTAATGAATCTCTTGATAGCATCTTCACTAGGCTACAAAAGATTGTTACTCAACTCACTGCTTTTGGAATAGAGGTGGAAAAGGAAGACCTTAATCTTAAGTTCCTTAGAATCCTACCTTCTGAGTTTGACACCAATGTTGCTGTTTGGGAGGATAAGCCAGATCTGGAGACCATGAAGCTTAATGATGTGTACAATAACTTCAAAGTTATTGAACAAAGATTAAAGAAAGCTGGCAAGTTAAGAACAAGTTCTGCAAGTGTAGCACTCATATCATCAAATGATAGTTCAGATGAAGAGAGTGACAGTGATGATGATGAAGACAGTGGTAACATGATTGTTTCCACTGGTAGTGGGAGTGTTTCCACTTGGAGCTCAAAGAAACAGGTTGCAGGACTAAGTGACGCTACTTTTTATGCCTTTATATCAAGTCAAGTGGGTGGCTCAATTCTCAATCATGAGGATTTGGAGCAAGTTGATGAAGATGATATGGAGGAGATGGACATTAAGTGGCAGGTGGCTTTGCTGAGTTTAAGATCAAAGAAGTTCTGGAAGAAGACAGGGAGGAAGATAATCATCAATGGCAATGAGACTGTAGGTTTTGATAAAAAGAAGGTGGAGTGCTATAATTGTCATAAAGTGGGGCACTTTGCAAGAGAGTGTAGAAAACCAAGGAAAACTGACAGCAAGTCAACTTGGTACAAGAAGGAAAAGAACAAAGAACCTACAACTGAAGAGCCAAAGGTTCTACTGGCTATTGATGGAGTGAGCTTTGATTGGAGTTTCATGACTCAGGATGGAGAAGATGATTCAGAATCTGCAATGCTTGCTACTGAGCATGCACTCATGGCTTTCTCAGACTCTGAGGTACATACTGATAATGCTTGTTCTAAAAACTGTAAGGCCTTAAAAGAGTTAAATAGCTTACAAAAACAATATAATGAGTTAATGCTAGAGTTACACCATACTAATAGTAACTTAGCAAATCATAAGAGAGGTCTAGGTGTTTTAGAAAAACAGATAGAGCATTATAGGGCAAATGAGACTAAATGGAGAGATGACATTGCTGTGTTAAAAAGTGATTTAGACTTTAAAATTGCAGTAAATGAGGCCCTTAGGAAAGAGATTGAAAAGGTTAAGAAAGCTAGTGAGAACATTCAGATAACCAAACAAACACTGGATCATCAATCCAAGTGTATTGATAAAATTTGGGAAGCTCAAGTTGTGAGCAAAGCTAAATCAGGTCTTGGATACAAATCTGTTCCACCACCACTAAGAGGTGTTCCAGCACCTCCTGGCATTGACCTAGCTCACACAGGTTTAGAAGAGTTTCAGGATCCACCTATGACCTATGGACCAAAATTTGTTAAACCAGTTGAAACTGAAAAGGTCCAGGTAGAGGTTGAGACTTTTGATAGTGCTAGTGACTCATCTCTGAAGGATGAATGTTTGAATGTTGAGTCAAAGTCTAGTGTTCCTGAGAAAGTTAAGATTGAGAATGTTAAGGTTGAGAAAGTTAAAGTAGAGGAAGTTAGAAAGAGTATTCCTGAAGTAGTAAAAGAGAAGCCTAGGACACAGTCTAACTACACTAGGCCTACTACCAGATATGCTGAGATGTACAGGGATAGGTCTAGATCACCTAGAGGAAACATGAGAAGTTGGAATCATGTTAAGACTAGACAGTTTGGTAGTGAGTTTGTGTTTAAAAATAAGGCTTGCCATATTTGTGGTAGCTTTGAACATCTTTCTTATACCTGCAACTACCACATGGGAAGAAGGGAAGTTTTTGGGAATTCCAGGGTGAATGGACACAATGCTAACAACTTTACTCACCCAAATACTCTAAGCAAGATGGTTCCCAGGTCTGTTTTACTTTCAACTGGCATAAAACCAATTTCCACTGCTAGACCAGCAGTTACCACTGCCAGTAGTAAAAACAGAGTTTATCCTAAGTCCCCTGTTACTATTTTTGCTAAATCATCAAAGACAGGGATAAAGACTAATTTTGTAAAGAATAATCACAAGAATAACACATGGAAACCCAAAGTTAATCATCCAGCAGTTTCCACTGCAAGGCCTGCAGTTACCACTGCAAGACCAAATGTTTCCACTAGGGTTTTTGTGAACAAGAAAAGGGTAAATCAGGGAAATGCTGTTAAGGCCTCAGCTCCACTGGGGTTTTTGTATGGCAGTCTTCAGGGCAGTTGTCAGTGCCTTGGGAAGTTCTTCAGACAGGTTGAAGGTTGGATCATCTCTCTCTGAATCAACATCATGAGATGGAGCTGATGCTGATGCTGCAGAGGTCTTCTTCTTATTTGATTTCTTATTGACTGATGAAGCTGATGCAGTATTTGATGTAAAAGCACTTGGTGGAAAGTATCCACTCCATCCAGAGGAAAGCTCATCTGAATCTGAGCAATAGCTGATTTCCTCATCAGAAGAATTGTCAGAAGAGATGTATACGATTGGGAACCAACTCATGATGAAGTTTAGGGTTTGTTAATGAGATGATTTGGTTGATGCTGATAGATGTGTTTTGAGACCCTTTTTATATACAAAGTTAAGGCTAATGGATAATTAATGAGGTATATTTATTCCTATCCGTTTTGGTAGATTGGAGAAGTAATTATGGAAGATATCGGTTTGACTTTGGAGCAATTAATGCATAAATAGTAACTTGGTTAAAAAGGTTACTTGGGTTAATGAATATTGGTTAAGTTTGGTCGTTAAGATGTTTAAAGTGAATGGAGTTATAAGATGTGTACTTTAAGACACATAACAAATGGTTATTGATTCACCATGTCTAATTCACATAAGAATCAACTAGTCCTGAGCAAACGGCTACAGGTAAAGACACATCAAATCCGTTCATGGTTGATAGTTTACCAAAAACTAGGTTATCAACTCACCATACATCTTTGTGATCAAGAGTTGGCTAGTCCATAGCAAACGGCTCATGGTAAAGACATATCAAATCCGTTGATAGCTGATAGTTTGCTCAAAACTATACTCAGAGCAGCTACTTTTTACATGATTTACTTATTACTGCTCTTTTTGAAAATTCTGTTGATTTTTACCACTGCAGGTTTTCAGTTACCACTGACAGTGTAAATTTTTTAAGAAATTGAATATTTGTCTAATGATGCACCTCTCTCAGAAGGTAATACATCTGGAAGTGCTAAAGGCAGTATGTTACAAAAGGAATTGATGGAACTGTGTACCTAATACTCTTGACAGGTGGTTACATATGGAATTGATGGAAGTTCTTCTGAATTTTATCTGATTCTGCTGACTTTGGTGGAGATTCTCCCAAACAGGGGAGGAGAAAAATGATGATCAGATTCAGGGGAGGATTGCTCTCAGCATGTCAAAGCTAAAGATTTCTGCAGATAATGAAAAGGTTAGAGCTTTGATTCAGAAGATTCAAGATCAATATACAAGAGCTATTCAAGTGTTGAGAAGAACAAGATAAGTGTTTGGAAGAATTCCCATATCCTCAGGATTATTGTATACTTGAAGAAACTTTTTGATTTACAAATAAATCATAAGTTTAGGGGAGGATTGTTGGGAATTATACTAACAGTTACCACGGCTAGTGAAGAAGTTACAACTGCATGAAGATTGTGCTTGCAGTGGAAACTCATTACCACTGCAAGAACAAATATTACCACTGCATAACTGTTAGAGAAACGCGCTTAGATAATTATAGAAAAGATTTTGTGTATATCTTATTCTATTAGCATTATACTTATCTTGTAGAAGAGGACTCCTTGCAGTATAAAAGGAGATCCTAGGTTAAGGTTAGAATAGATCTTTTCCAATACGTTTTCTAGAGCTTCAAGTTGTAAAACCTAGTGATATCATAGATCACTCGTATTATTATTAATAATAATATTGGAGCTATTTGTTTTGTTACATACATTGTTATTACTGTTCCATTTACAATTAATCTTCTAAGTGCTATTGAGTAGATTCCGCATACTTGATAGTATTACTCAAAGTATCAATATCAACACAAGTTCAAGGTGTTACACGATCCAACACTTATTCTAGACGCTTCTGAAGGCTTGAGCTCGTGGCTATATAAGCTCCCTCTCATCATCACATGAAGGCTGTTAGATAGTTAGATAATTAGTGGTTAGTTTTAGGAGTAGCTTAGTCTAGTTGTAGATCTTAAATTAGGGTAAATTAGTTTGTAGTTTATAGCTTATTGTTTTCAGCTTAAATTTACTTCTCTTCAAATAATGTAATCAACTCCTTTAAATGAAATTCCAGTTTTCATATTCTTGTCTCAATCTACTTTCAAAGCTTTTAATGTTTCAAGTAGTTAATAAGCTCTAGATTCTGTTTTCATAAGCTCTATGTCTCATCAGCTCATTCTAGTTTTCTCAATAGCTTAAAGAGAGTTTCAATTCCTTTGTCACTGCTTCAGTTGGTTAAAGCATTTCTAGTCAATGAAAGTCAGACGTTGGGTTGAAGATGTATACTCTGGGTTAACGATGGTAGATTTTAGTTGCAGAGGTGATCTAAGCCTATCTCAGAGATAGGCCTGGTTTAGACTCTACTTTACTTCAGTTAGTGATTTCAGTTGTAAGTTCTCATTTCATTCTATAGCTTAGTATAATGAATACTGTTTGATTCTGCATTTTATTTGAACTGGTTGTTTAATTGGTGACTTGACTGTTCATTTAGGTTTATATGCATTTTAGTTAGTTGGTTTGATAATTTGTTTAGGTAGTTGAAGCTTAGAATTTATAAATTTAGTGTAAACTGTTGCTATAGGGGTGTTTGGATCTGTTTAGTTGGGAGTTTCATTACTGTTAGTGTATTGTTGTTTCTGTATAATTAGTCTTATGTAGGTTAGATTAGGACAGTAAGAACATAATATAGGTAGTTTATAAGTTTTAGTCATATATTAGTTTAGTTGTTCATTTCTGCCTGCTAGTGTAATAACTGTTCTTGTTCCTTTGATATTGTGGTGTAATTTGTGTTTGAGATTATGATTTTCATGCTTAATCCTGCTTAATTACATACATTAGAGTAGAATTCAGCTGTTGAAATCCAAATTAGTCATAGCTTTAGTGTAATTCAAAAGTCAAAGTCAGGTTGCACTAGGATTTTGGACAGATTTTTACAAGCAATTGTAGGTTTCATTACTTATTAAAAATAGATAAGATTTGTTTATTTGTGTTCTCTAACATCTAGTTATTCATAATCAGCAAGTAGATTTAGGTTTTAAACTCATTAGCTTATCTGAATTTTGATTGGAAGTTGACTGCTTGAGTTTTTTATTCCCCTGCACACAGGTTTTAGGCCCACTTTCATAGCATCAATTAGAGTAGCATAGCATAGAATTAGAATGAGATTTTTGGTTTATAGCATCTTAGTTTGGTAGTCTAGTAGTTGCCTCTTTCACTTTCTAGTTTGCAGCTTATTAGTATAGCTTATCAGCCTTGCTTATTGGGTGTGTAGCATTGATTTCTGTTTGGTAATCTAGGGCTGCTAGTGTCCTTTTGTACTTTCTGCTTGTGCTTATTGTCATATCTGAGTTGAATTAGTTGTGTTTTAGCTGTTTCCTTCAGTTCATAACTTCTAGCTTATCCTAGTTCAATTCTGCTTATGCGTTAGCTTATCATAAGATTGCTATTTGCTTGATTCTTGTGTTTCTATGCTTACAACTGATAGTTTCTTGGTTAATTTGAGTTCTTTGTAGCATAATACTGTTGTGGTATCAGTTTGGATCAGTTTTGTGGCAAGTGCTTATTAATAAGCACTTGCCATAAGCTGATTTGGCCTGTTTAAGCACTTCTGCTTATTAGATTTAATCCAAATTTTTTCTGCAAGTTTTATATAATATTTTAGAATTTCTGGTAATTTTTCATAATTTTCTGAGGTCATTTGCTATTTTTCTTAATTTCTTTTAGTTTAAAATCACTTTTTAATCATTTTTAAATAGTAAAAATCCATAAAAAATACAAAAAAGCCCTGAAAAATACAAAAATAGTTTTTAAAATTCTTTTATAATATTCTAGATTTTCTAAAGTAGTTTTCATAATTCTCCCATTATTTTTCACATTCTCCTTTATTTTTAATTACTTTTTAATTCAATAAATAGAAAATAAATTCTAGAAAATAAATAAAAAGTCAAAAAAATATTTTTCTTTTTCTCAAAATTATTTTTAGTAGTTTAAGATTTTTAGAAACTTGTTTCACGTTCGTAGGATCATTTCTTGTATATAAGTCGCGTTTTATTTCGTACGTTACGTTTTATTTTCACGTTTGAATTCCCGTTTTCTCGTTTTTAATATCCGCACATATCTAGATTGTAAATTCTTCATATTTTACTATTTCTTAGCGTAACTTGAAATCCAAAATCATATTTTCCATTTTCCCGCTTTTCACGACACGATTTCTTGATTCGGTTATTCACGATTCCATTTCACCTTCGCTGGGAGAACGACCCGGGAAATACTTTCACCGGTATTTCTTCGGAATAATTATATAATACAAAAAGACTTTATCAAGTATAAAGGGCAGTCGTCTCATGGATTATACCAACAGACTGAAAATACAGAGTATCCATGTACTCACCTCCCCTATCAGTCCTAAATCTTTTGATTAGAGACCCTTGTTGTAATTCAACTTCAGTTTTAAATACTTTAAATTTATCTAATGCTTCATCTTTAGAATGTAATAAATAAACATGACAAAACCTAGAAGCATCATCAATAAAAGTCACAAAGTATTTCTTATTCCCCAAAGAGGGAGTAGCATGTAAATCACAAAGGTCACTGTGAATTAACTCCAAAACTTTAGTTTCACGTTTTACTCCTTGAAAAGGTTTTTTAGTTATCTTGTTCAACATACAAGTTTTACACTTTTCAGTGTTCATATCAAAAGCTGGTATTAACCCATCCTTAGACATATCTTGCATTCTTTTAAAGTGTACATAGCCAAGTCTTGCATGCCATAGGTTTGAATCATAAAGTTTAGATGTAGATATAAAAGCAGAATCAATATTATCAAAAACAATATTAAGTCTGAACATTTGATTACACAAATAACCAAAACCAATAAACACACCATTTTTAGACAAAACAAACTTATTAGATTCAATAACCTGTTTATAACCACAATTATTCAAAACACTACTAGAAACCAAATTCTTTCTAATATCAGGAACATGTAAAACATTAAATAAAGAAACAATCTTTCCAGAACTAAACTTCAAATCAACACATCCTTTTCCATGCACCAGGGCAGTTGACTCGTTTCCCATATGAAGAATAGAACCATCATTCATTGACTCATAGGTCTTGAACCAGCTTCTATCTTTACACACATGAATTGTTGCACCAGAGTCAACCCACCAAGCAACATCATCATCCTGCACAAAATAAATTTCAGATATATATGTAACATAATAAATCTCAAAAGACTTATTAAATATATTCTGACCTTTCAGAGAATTGGTGTTACCATTCCCTCCACTTGTGCCTGATCCATTGGATTTGTTTCCAACTTTACCACCCTTGCAATCTTTCCTGAAGTGACCAGGTTTCCCACACTTCCAACAAGTCACCTTAGGTTTCTTGTTAAGATCAGATTTGGTGTTATCTTGATGCTTACGCTTGCCCTTGTTATCATTGTACTTGGTGGAGTTGTTATGCTCCACCATATTAGAAACTGATGGACCAGTAGCAGTGCTACTCTTTGGCTTGTCAATGTCTTGAGCTTTGAGTGAATCCTCAATGCGCAAGTGACTGCCCAACTCAACAAGAGTTAACTCCTCCTTCTTATGCTTAAGCATATGCTTGAAATCCTTCCAAGAAGGAGGAAGTTTATCGATGATACAAGAGACTGAAATAGCCTCATCCATGTTCATCTTGTGTTGTGTGAATCGACCAAGTATACCAAGAAGTTCATTGTATTGTTCCATGACAGGTCTAGAATCAACCATTTTGTAATTGTTAAAATTACTTACAAGGAACTTCTTACTTGATGCATCCTCAGCCATATACTTGGCTTCCAAGGAATCCCATAGTTCTTGTGAAGTTTCCACATTCTGATAAATATCAAATAAAGAATCAGACATACCATTGAGAATTAAACCCCTGCAGATGTAGTCATCGTTCTCCCACTTGCTTCTTGCCCTCATCTGTTCCATAGTAGCATCTTCTCCAAAATCTTCTGGAATCTCAGTAGTAAGAACATACACCACGTTCATGCTGGTCAGCAAGAATTGCATCTTCTTCTGCCATCTTCTGAAATCCACACCTTCAAACTTTTCCAACTTGGAAAAGTTAGCAGCTATTTGTCTCATAGCAGCAGCCATTGATTATCACTATTAGTTTCTATTGATTGTTGGTTTTTATGTGTTTAAGTGCTCCCAGATTAGGGTTAAGATAATCAATAAAGGTACCGGATATTCACTTGAAATCGTGGTATCACTTTCCAATAGAAACTATTCGACCCTATGCCTGGGTTACACGAATATCTCTATGGGATAAGACCAAGTGATGTTCTTGTTTTAGGCACAAACCAAGAACCAGATGCGTATTCAAGTGTTTAGGGTTTTGTGATTTCGTATCTCCATGCAGATGTGTTATGACCTCTATTTATAATAGAGAATACTCAAACCTAGCCCATGGAATTATGTATAATTAACGGCCCATTAATTATAACATAATACTTTCCATAATAGTAGGAATCAGTGGTTAAAAACGAGCAGCAGATACTAGCAGCAGATTGCCGTCAGCAGAATCATACTAGCAGCAGAATATCTCATCAGCAGAATCTCTCATCAGCAGAATCAGATTCCTGCTATCAGCAGAATCAGATTACTGCTATCAGCAGAATCAGATTTCTACTATCAACAGAATCATTACATAACCACAATTGAGTCAGGGGATTCAGTGACCAAATGGGTGTACACTCCGTACCTCCAAACCCATTACCAGGTGTGAATTAATCCCTCAAGTGTACTAAATTTACTAACATGAATGTGATAATATACACCGCAAACTGAAGAGACAGATTCGAAATGAAACAGAAGGAAGAAATAATAAACCGGTCAACAATTGAACAAAGCATAAATATCATCTTACGCCTATCAATGGCTACCGGAAACACAAATTCGAGTAAACATCAATATATGACGTCATTCAGATAACACATATGTCAACTTAATGGCGAAATGCTTCATCATATATATAGTGAACACTGAAGCTCAAAATTTGACGGTAAATAAACCGATCAAAATTTCCGCCAAAATTAGTAGTTTATGAAATGAGATGATACCTGAGGTTTGACGGAAATTTTGGCGGTTGAGAAGAAAATTAAGATATTTTTAATTGGACCCTTTTGAATTTCGGGAAAAAATTTTCTACTGGTATTTATATTTATATTTTTGGGGGAGTGGTTAGAAAAAGTGACGTTAATGGACCCTGTTTTTATGCGTTTGGCAAACTATTCTGGGAGTTGGTTTATCATGTTGACAAGACTTAGGAGTAGTTGTGAGCGATGGCTATTTGTATGATAATTGATAAAAGTGTTTGATAACACAATTGTATTATTATAAATGAAAAATGAAATAAAAGTCAAGTACTAACACCAAACACTTTTTCAAATAACATTTGAAAAGTCATGTTTTTAGGGAAAAAAAAAACCCGGAAATCTAACCGCTCTGCCAAACAAGTTTCAATTCTGAAAGTTGGGTGTTAAATTCTCTTAGGGCTTGTTTGTTAAATTTTTTTATTAAATAATGTTTAATTAAGAAATGACTTAATGCAGACAACTTCAGTTTTATTACTTAATATTTTCAGTCATCTTTCTTTATTAAGTCACAAACAAACAGTTTTCATATGACTTAATTAATTCAGTTTTTTTTTCATATTAAGTCAATTAAGTCGAAATCAAACTCCCCTTTAGAGGCTCCTTGCTAAAAATACACTTATGCGATAAATTGCACCCACTGATATGTGTATAAGAGTTAAAGTTGGAGATAGTGACGGTTGTATATGATATTTGTGGATTTCAAAATATGTATGTTAATAATAATAATAATAATAATAATAATAATAATAATAATAATAATAATAAGTTCATTGTGGCTCCGATGATACCTTTTAGTAATGTATTTGCAGGTTTCTAGCAAGTTTCATCATCGTTGATCATAGTTGACCAATTTGTTTGACCGATTTACACAAATCAAAATATTGGTGGCCAATTAGCGCTTAAATGACGCTTAATTGGCCGTGTATGCCTTTTTTTCGACAATGCTCAACCACAACATCTCTTTTAATGTTACAAATATACCTTTGTCACTTTCTAATCGTGGTGTTCTCTAACGTATTTTGCATTTTATTTTACATTTATCAAAATTGCACATAAAATAATATTATTATCGTTTAATAAAGCTTCGAATTATTTATTTTCGTTCTTCCAATGAACATGTTTCTTAAAAGAACAAGAAACTTATGCCATATATTTCCTTAAGACCCGGTAATAATAATTTTAGCAATTAATAATTCTTTCACTAATAAAAGTTAAACATAAACACAACACATCCTTAGGGACTAATGCTGTAAGTTTTTCTCTATCATCTACTAATAGTCAAACACACTTCTTGATAAAATAACTCTCAGACACTATTTTATTCATTTCATTTTCTTCTTATCACTATCTTTATTACCCATCGTCATAATTTTCTTATTATATCCACCACCATAAAATACCTAAACCACTAACCATTAAATCATTTTCAACTATCAAAAAATACTAAAATAAGCTTTAAAGTATTTTAATTTTAAAGTGCCTTGAAATAGTTTAACTATAAAATTTATTAGTTTAAAGGCTTATTTTGATTAGTTAGTCAAATGTTTAAATTGAAAGTCAAGCTAAATAATCAAACTTGTAAGTCAAAGGTTAACTTATATATTTATGAAAATATTAGGTGGTATATCTATAAAGTAATGAGACTTTAGGGACTAATACTGCCAACAAACCAAACTAACCGTAGCTTCTTCAAAAATCAAAACTATTCATCAGTCAATGGTAAAAATCAAAACTATTCATCAATCAAAACTTTCGTTTTATTAATCCAAATCACCAACAACAGTGTGCAAGTATAATTTCTTCATTTATCAAACAACAACTTGTGGTGGTGGGTTTGAGTGATGGCGGTGGTTTTGATAAATCTAGTGGTGGTGGCAGTAAATGGTTGTTACACAGTGGCGGTAACCATCATTTACAAAACTTAATTGGTAACTTATTTTTAAAATTTAAACAAAATATATATACAAATGTTTCATGTTTTATTTCAAATGCAAATAGTGTTAGTTTCTTCCCTTGGTATTACTTTGTCAATGTAGATACAGTGTAATAACAAAACAACAAAAAGAAGCATCTACTAACTTTGTTGACTTCAAATTTTCCTTGTCAAGACTTGTAAGGTGTGACCAAATATATAGAGAAAACTGCAAAAATCGTCCTTGTGGTTTGGCCAAATTGCACGTTTCGTCCTTACTGTTCATTAAGTGCAAAAATGATCCGGATTTGGCACTGTTTCATGCACTTTTAGTCCCCCAAAAGTTACTCCGTTTATTTCAACCGTTTGGCATTGCACGTGAGTGGCACACAAAGGGTATTTTAGACTTTTACCTTTTACTAATAAAATAAACAAACACAATCATAATATAATACCCCATCCCACCACTTATCCACTCCAAACACTGGTCCCCAAATCCAAAACACACCTAAAAAATTAAAACCCTAACCCTAAAAAAGTGAAAGGGGCAAAATCAATTCATAAAAATGGTGACTTGTTTCTGTGGTACTCAAACTCGTGTTCGTACTTCATGGACAGATTTCAACCCAGGACGCCGTTTTCACTCATGTGCAGAAATTTCTGTAAGTATTAATTTGTAGTTATATTTCAACCACAAGTTATTGATTGAAGTACTCATGTGTAGGGAAGGGATTGTGGGTTTTTTGATTGGCTTGATCCTCCAATGTGTGCTCGGTCAGTGCAAATCATTCCAGGTCTACTTAGGTCAAGAAATCGGCTTCAAAAATCATTGGTTGAAATGGCAGCTGGAAGACAAAGATTGAAGATGTGGTTGATTTGTAGTTGGGTCTTTTTTTTAGCTACTTTCTTGTTGTAAGCTGATTAATGGCAGTTGTAAAACTATAACTTGAACTTAAACATTGACTTTAGTCAATGAATTTTGTTATATGTATGAATGTTCAAGTATGAATGGAAATTTCAAGTTTACTGACACTTCTATGTGTATGATCTTAAGCTGATAAGAAACATTGACAAGCTAAATTGGTAACAACCAAAAATAACCCATCTACTAGATGGTAAGAAACATTGACAGAAAAGCAAAATGGTAAGAAACAACAACTGCAAGTCTGCAACATTAGAAAGGGTAACATTTGCCATACATTAAACAAGTTTTTCAACTTGCTAAACTGAAAATTTGCATCACAATTGTTCCCATAATGTCATAAGGAGTACTGTCACAAGATTACTTAACCTTAAACAAAAGACCACTACATAACAACCATACTGTCATAAGATTACTAATACATAACCATAAGATTACTAGTTTATCTTATTTGATGCAGTTTTCTTTCCTTTTTTTGGAACTGCAGTGCCCTTGGATTGACTTGCATTGCTCTTGGATTGACTTGCAGTTGTCTTGGATTGACTTGCAGTCTTCCTTGGGCTTCTCCTTGGTGCCTTTGATGCAGATGCTTGTTTACCAGAAAGGATAGCAGTCTTCCTTGGTGCCTTTGATGCATTTGATGCAGATGATGGTGGTTGAGCACATGGTGCTTGTTTAGCAGCTGCAGATGACTGTGGAGACTTCTGCTCCAATGCTTAGGAGGTATTTTCCTCAACCACTCATGTGCCTGCCTATTGCATCCCTTGAGCTCATCCATTGCTCTCTCAAAATGAACCACAGTTGTTGCAGTGGCACACTTCCACAACCTATCTTTGTATACTCCTCCTTTCCAAATCAAATTCATGTTATCATTGATATGCCTTACACAATACCTGTGTTCAGCAGCAGGAAATAGATGTTGTATAGCTGGTAACAGACCCTATAAATAATATCTTCCATCAACAATATCTTCTATATTCCTTTCTGTGTCATTTTCAGCATCTACATTTTCATCACCTACATTTTCATCACCTACATTTTCATCACCTACATTATCAAAGCCTTTGTTCTCACCATTTTCAGCCTCTACATCATCATCATATAAGTCATCCTCATCAACTGTGGTAATCCAATGCTCAGCAAAGAATTCTATCTCCTTATTCGTTTCCACTATTTTTACCAACCTAACTAAATCATCATCACAAGTCACTGACCTTAAACCATGATCTAAACCTTTGTTAGGCATCCTAAAGAAATAAAACATAATCTCACTAGAATCATACCCTAGTTGTCCCATGATTTTGTTTATTCCCTCAACATTAAGGTGATCAACATCAATGTAATCCAAGTATATTGTCTCACCTGTAGCATACATCCTATTTGGTGGCTCTGTGAAGTATCCACTATGATTCAACTTCATAGTAAACATGGACTTGGAACCACCTGTATCATAAAAAAAAAAAAAAAAAAAAAAAAAAAAAAAAAAAAAAAAAAAATCAATGATCTAACAATGTATTATCAAATAAGTGATTATTTCAATAAAAAAAACTTATGTTCTTACCATAAATTGTGTTTGGATCAACTGATACGCCAACCTTTCTACACATGAATTTTGAATATGAAGGTGGCTCATTCATCTTTATAACCACCTGTAACTACAAGGACTAAAATTGCAACGGGTTTCAATAGCAGGGATGAGAAATTTGGCCAAATACACAAGTTTTGGGGATCTGCGGTGATTTGGGGGAAAATAAAACGGGGTATTATATTATGATTGTGTTTGTTTATTTTATTAGTAAAAGGTAAAAGTTTAAAATACCCTTTGTGTGCCACTCACGTGCAATGCCAAACGGTTGAAATAAACAGAGTAACTTTTGGGGGACTAAAAGTGCATGAAACAGTGCCAAATCAGGATCATTTTTGCACTTAATGAACAGTAAGGACGAAACGTGCAATTTGGCCAAACCACAAGGACGATTTTTGCAGTTTTCTCAAATATATATAACGACAACAATGTAAATTTTCCATTGAATGACTTCCAAGTCTTCTATAACACCATAAATTAAATGTACTAATTTGTTGATCATTAGAACCCATCTTCACACTTTGCATTTTACTACTATTATCAAAAATGGCGAATCACCGGTCTTTGTTAATCCTTCTCGTTTTAACTATATATTTTGTTGCAAACATACATACATGTTTGTGTGCTCCAAATAATATCTCGGCAGTTTGCTCTGAGCAAGAGTGATTAGCTCTACTCAAGTTTAAACAAAATGTCTACGATGCCACTGATATGTTGTCATCATGGGTTGGTAATGACTGTTGCCAGTGGGAAAGAGTTCATTGCGACAAAGTAACTGGGAAAGTTGAAAGCCTTCATCTCAGAGGAATTAAAGGCGAAATTTTTGGATATAACATATATGGTTTTCAAGAATGCTTAGTTGGTAACGAGGTGAGCTCTTCTTTACGACACTTGAGGAATCTAAAATTCTTGGACCTGAGTGCTAATGATTTTCAAGGAAGCCGGATCCCTGAATTCATTGGATCCTTCAAACAGCTAAGTTATCTCAATCTCTCTAATGCCTATTTTTCTGGTGTTATTCCTCCTCACATTGGAAATCTTTCAAATTTAAAAGTTCTTGATCTCCGATCAAGCACATACAGTTACACATACAATTACAACACGCTGATGTCATATGATATGTCATGGATATCTGGCCTTTCATTACTCGAGTATCTTGACTTGAGTAATGTAGATCTTAGTAAGGCTCAAAACCGTGACATGGTGTTTTACACGATGCCGTCCTTAGTAAAGTTAAGTTTGTCAAGATGCAATCTCACGAATGAAGATCTTGGTACTCTTGGTAATTCGAGTACAACACTTGCCAACATTAAGCATCTAGATCTTGGCCGCAATCATTTCAAAGGTCAATTTCCCGGCTTTTTTAAGAACATGACGTCCCTAGAATTCCTGGACCTTTCATACTTCGATTTTAGTCTTTCAGAATATTCTACAAACTTTCTAAGCACGATCCATTGTTTTCCAAAGATGCGTTTGTCAAGTTGTGGCCTCCATAATATGCACCTATCTCCCAATCATCTTAATTTCACCAAAATTTCTATCATCCAACACCTGGATCTTAGCCATAACCTAATTGAAGGCAGATTTCCATCTGTTTTAATAAACATGAGTTCTCTATTATCCCTAGACCTTTCATCAAACATGTTGAATTCATCGGTTCCTATCATGCCTAACCTTTTAAGGCTTGATCTCTCATGGAACAACTTTGAGCATATTGAGGATGTTGGAATCTGGAGACAGTGTCACTTGAAAGAACTGACTGTGTTGGACAATTACTTTCGTATTGAAATGACTGACTCACCAAAAAATGAATCAGAATGCTCCCAATACGCTTTGGAGAGGCTGAACTTAGATTGGAGTTTAAAAGGTGCATTTCCTGCAGACTCCTTGGGAAGAATGGCCAATTTAAGAGGATTAAGTTTATCGTACAACGCATTAACAGGTCCAATCCCTGAATCTCTGGGAAGATTAAGATTATTGGAAGAGTTGGATCTTTCTTTTAACCAGCTAACAGGTCCCATTCCGACATTCATTGGGAAACTTACTAAACTTGTCCTTTCTAATAATCACTTAAACGGTTCAATCCCAGAATCCATTGGAAGATTAACAGCTTTAATAGAATTGGATCTTAGGTCAAATCAGTTAACTGGCCCACTCCCAACATCTCTAGGAAGACTTGTTTCACTACAACTGTTTTCAGTGTCTTCAAACTCGTTAAATGGGACTGTTCCAGTTTCTATTGGGCAACTCACCAAACTCATATATCTTTATATTTCTGAAAATTCTTTAGAAGGAGTAATTACTGAAGCCCACTTTGCAAAGCTTTCGATGTTGAATTACTTGGATACCTATCCTAACAGTAAGTTGACATTCAATGTTTCACGTGAGTGGAAACCTTCATTCCAATTGATAAGTGTTGATCTCAGTTCCAGCAAGATTATAAATGGATTTCCACAGTGGCTCCGAACACAAAAGAAACTAAGAAGTTTAAGGTTGTCTAATGCTAGCATTACAGGACCTCTGCCGACATGGTTGCGGAAGATGCATATCATTGGTTTCTTAGATCTCTCTCACAATAAACTCAGCGGACCTTTAACAAACCTTCCTAATGAAGTAACTGTTGGTGTGTCATATACTTTTAATGATGCACTATTACTGCAAGATAACCTTTTCAATGAGTCGATTCCTATTTCATTGTGTGGAAGAATAGATTTGGAATATCTTGATCTTTCCAGAAATAGGTTAACTGGGAGAATTCCTGAATGTCTAGGGAATATGCGAAGCTTGTTTACCATGCAATTGAGCTCAAATCAATTATCTGGTGTCATTCCAAGTTCTATATTACCACAATCATCAATGTTAAGTTGGCTAAACTTGAACGACAATCATTTCATGGGCGAGCTTCCTCGAGAATTGGAGAATTTACGAGAATTACATATCTTAGCTTTGGGTGATAATGAGTTTTCTGGGAACATACCGGAATGGATTGGAGAAAACTTAACAAAATTGGCAGTTTTCAGGTTACACAAAAATAACTTCACTGGAAGTATTCCTCGATCTTTGTGCAAAAATTCAAATATTCAAATTTTGGATGTGGCACACAACAACTTAATGGGTCCCATCCCTCATTGTCTGGGAGAGTTGTATGCAATGGTCACGGGGATCGGTTATAGCTTAGATTTTGTAGGAGATTATTCTGAAGAAAGTCTAAATCAGGTGATGAAAGGTGTCTCTCTTGAATATACAACAACATACAAATACGTCATAAACATGGATCTTTCAAGCAATAACCTTGTCGGAGAAATACCTGTCGAGCTTATGTCACTTTGTGCATTGCTGGGTCTCAATTTGTCTAATAATCTTCTCAATGGTGACATTCCAGACAGCATTGGAAACATGAAGGCGTTAAATTCTCTTGATTTCTCAGGAAACCAGTTGACCGGTCCAATCCCTCCAAGTATTGCAGCTTTGAATTTTTTGAGCCATTTGAATTTGTCACACAACAACTTGTACGGACGAATTCCGACAGGAAATCAATTGCAGACCCTTACAGATCCATCAATATATGTCGGGAACAGAGACTTATGTGGTGCTCCATTACAAAAGAATTGCTCCAATAATGAAGACCAAACAACAATGCACAAAAACAACAAAGCAGCTAAGCATAAATTAAACAAGGTATGGTTCTACATGGACATAATGAGTGGTTTTGCAGCAGGGTTCTGGGGTGTTATTGTAGTTTTGTTGTTCAAGAAACATTGGAGACATAAGCTTTTCACGTTTGCTGAGGAAACTGTGGACAAGATATACGTCGCAGTGGTGCTAAGAGTTGACAAGATGAAGAGAGGAAGAGAATCCGCGTAGGTCATCTGGAATGCAAGTAATACTCGGTCATATATATTATTACGTGTTATTTTGTTTTTTAATTATGTTGTCCTTATTAATATTGTGTTCAGGATTCTCTTCATATTTTGTAAGGCATTTGTCATATGGGTGCTTTTAATTAAGAAATATTCAAATGCATAGCTTAGTCATCAAATTTGTATAACAGTTACTGTCTATGTTCATATTCCGTTAAATGCATAAGTAACGTATATGCATTAGAACAGATGCTATATATGTTTCAGTCGTATATGGCTGAGTTTTTCACTGCTGCTGCTACTGTAATTCCATCACATAACACAGCAGAACAAGTGATGTTGATGCTCTTACTGCATTGCGTAACAACACATGTGCCAGTGTTGCGGTAACTTGAAAAAATAATAATAATAATAATAAAATAGGTTCATATGTATTTTGCTTGCATTATGTATAAACTGATGCTTGTGACTGCATTAAGCTATTTGATTTGTTATAAGACCCATTGAACGAAAGATGCACCGTCTGTCCTTGTGGTTTACGTTGACCGACGCGGTTCATCCATTGACCAAAAATGCACCGTTGGTCCCTAACGCCAAACGTTATGTACCGTTCATCCCTCCCTCTAATGACTGTCACTAGCGCCTGTTAAGTCACCCACGTGATACGGTGAGGGAAAAATAGTAATTTTGGTCATGATATTGTCTTGTCTCTACTTTTTCTCTACTTCCCACTTTTTCTCTTCCCCACCAACGCTTTCTTCTTCCAAAACTTTGATCTTCAGTTCTCACAACACAATAATCATCATCTTCATCACCATCTCCATCAGAATAATCTTCTCACCACTATCTTAAAAACCCACCAGATAAAGTTTAACAGTTGGGTGTTGTTATCAACAAATGATTCACATGCCCATAAGAAAGTATAATGTTGTTCCAAAGTAGAGGTGGCAAAATAGGTGTGTCGGGTCAGGTTTAGGTCACTGGTCTAGATGTGTCTTCTAGAATCATTGGTCTAAATGGGTTATGGTCCGGTTAACAATTTTTTTTTTTTTTTAGTAAAAAAAAAAATAATAATAAAAAATGACCCACTAGACCCGCCTAGACCCGTTGGGTAATTATTATATAATTGCACTTTCTATCAAATACCCAATTAGACCCATCTATAATATTTAAGGACACCCAACTAGACCCATGTTTAACCAATAGGTCTCAAATTGTCACCTCTATTCCAAAAGGTTACGCCAATGCATACAATCTAAACGTTACTTAACAAACCCTTCTTTGGCATCGTAATCAACCAGAGACTAACCTTAACTTAATAGCCATATTGGCATACTTTACCAGAACTAGTTTTTTTTTGACACAAAGGCAAACTTCAGTTAGCTTTGTATGCTTCATGAAATTGAGGTAGCTTTATTACAAATAGGAATATTCGCAACCCAAAATCTAATACTCAAGTATCATCATTACATCTGATATGAAGATTAAATTTGTAACAAAGTAGCAATGGGAATATTAACAACTACAAAGATTAAATCTGATATGAAGCTTTACTCTTGGGCCTCACATACTCATTCATCCAGGTTGGCTTCTTAATGCCTCTTCTCGGCCTGTTAATCTGATCAACTTGTTCTCCAAAGCGAGCTAATGATGTGTTTCCATCAACTTGGCTTCTTAATGCCTCTTCTCGGTCTGTTAATCCTCCTTTGAGCACAAAGGTGTGTTGGAGTTTGGTTTTACAGGTTTAGCTAATCTGTTTTCTTTACCTGCAACTTGAGATCAAATAACATTGCATTCGCAACAAGTAATAGGTTAATACTTAAAAGTATACTAAATGTTGAAGCAATTAAAAGAAGAAAGCTTACTTAATTCCAGTGCTTGGGATTGTGTTTTGTGGATTTCAGAATCCTGCTTTGAGCTGAAAACCATGTTGAAGTTCGGTTTTACAGGTTTAGCTGATGTTTTTCCATTGACAGCAACTATAGATCAAAGAACATTGAATTTACAGCAAATCATCATTTAATACTTAGATGTATTAGAAAATACTAAAGCCATTTAGTTACAGAAGGTTACTTATGCTCAAAGCCTGGGATTGTGCTTTGTGGCCTTCAGAATCCTCCTGTGAACTGAAAGCCGTGTTGAAGTTTGGTTTTATATATTTAGCTGATATGTTTCCTGTAACAACTACTTGAAATCAGATAACATTGAAATTGAAACTAGTTGTCAGTAAATACTTTAGAGTACTAGTAAACGTTGAAAGCCATTTGAGTGATCAAACTTTCCTAGAAATAACTTACTTTTGTTCAATGTCTGGGATTGTGTTTTGTGGCCTTCAGAATCCACCTTTGAGCTGAAATAACTGATGCAGTTGTAAAAGTTGCAACCCATTTAGGTGGTCAAACTTTGCTAGGAAACAATAGCTTACTTGTGTTCAACGCATGGGATTGTGCTTGGTGTCCTTCAGAATCATCCTTTGAGCTGAAAACTGTGTTGAAGTTCGGATTTACATGTTTGACTGATATTTGTCCTTTGACTGCATCTTGAAATCAAACATTGTATTCACAATGAGTCATCAGCTAACAGTTAGAAGAACTAGTAATGTTGAGAGCTATTTTTAGTGGACAAACTTTCCCAGAAAACAATAGCTTACTTTTGTCCAACGTCTGCAATTGCGTTGTGTAACGATCAGGATTCCCCGTCCATCTGGAAGCCATGTTGAAGTTTCGTTTTGAACGGCTAGCTGATCTGATCCCTTTTACTGTAACTGGAAATCAAATAACATTGAATTTACAAAGAGTCATCATTTAACACCTTGATTATAAAAGTAACAAAAATCGTAAAACGTCTCATGAACACCAAAAATGATCCTCTAAAGGACGTTTGACAAGCTCTAGTTATGAGTCAATTAATTTGCAGTATTAGTTTGTTTTATTGGTTGTAAATTTTAGTCATTGTCGCTAATAGTAATATATAGCTATCAGAGAGCACAAAACTTGGGAGGAAGCTGTAATTCGTGATAGTACCATACCAAGCAGGTACCGGTATACTTTGTACCAATAACAGCAAAATAATAGGTTATCTGCACGTGCACAGTTCGATGTGGTCCAAACCGGATTTTTTTTTCTTCTTATAAGTAAATGAAACTACATCAAAATTTATTAAAAAAACTAGGTTAACATCACGAGCCGAAAGTTTGAGTCCGCTTCACAGTACAGAACCAGATGTAAACCGGCACTATACTGTCCGGGACTCACTTTCAAATTTTTGGGTACCAGTGTGGTATGGTTTGGTTTTGTATCATTGCATAGCCCCATATTGGATAACCGTTTCATTCTATTAACATGTATAATCTACTGATGTATAATTGCCAAAAGAATATTATCTAGAATCTGAGTTGTCATATGAAATATAAGTTGTCAAAGTGTCAAACTATCCGACCAAAAAAATAGTCAGGAGGGTGAAACCTTACATTACATCAACGCCTGGGAATCTGTTTTGTGACCTACAGAATCGTTCCTCAAGCTAAAATCTGTGTTGCACTCCGATTTTGAGCATTTAGATGATGCTTCATCAACCACAGAGCTAAAATCGGTCACGCAGTTAATAGTTTCAACAGCTGTGATGCAGCATTCTTGCCAATGGAGAACCGAAAGGTCTCTGATTACATCACTCTGCAGTGTCGAGTGGTGTGCATCTATCAGGTCAATTGACCTCACCGTGCCCATCAAATCATTCTGCAAATATATATGTCTTCTAATAGTTAAATATACCGAATAAAGTAGAACTGGTAAGATGTGTATGTAACTGATCAAAACAGGTGCGGGTTGAA
Source organism: Artemisia argyi (assembly GCA_030686995.1). Lineage (NCBI taxonomy): Eukaryota > Viridiplantae > Streptophyta > Magnoliopsida > Asterales > Asteraceae > Artemisia > Artemisia argyi. The sequence goes on from CM060699.1 coordinate 87,200,533, forward strand.
AGTTGTCATTTTTTAGTAAGGGTCAGAAGTGCAGATCGACTCTAGAATATAAGAATTCACAGTTTTTGAAATAAATAATGTTTAGGATCATATAACCTTTGGAACTTTGACGCTCTTGAATCCATGCATCATAATTATCTGCAAGGTAAATTGTGATAAACAATGAAGCAAGTATTGAGGTTATGCTTCAATACCTTCATCAATATGGATCTTAATGCAAGGTAAACTGAAAGTAGAGTGACAACTTCGGGACCTACGGTGTTCCTGAAGCTCCTTGGAACTCCATTACTGTGTTGTGTTAACGTGCTGAATGATTTAATTTTGAATTTCATATGGATTTTAGGATTTTCCCAGAGAGGGAGCTAATAAACAGTGTTATTTAAAATTAAAAAAAAAAAAAAAAAAAAAAAAAAAAAAAAAAAAAAAAAAAAAAAAAAGAAAGAAAGAAAAAGGAGTTTCTAGGCTTTGACAATTTGATGGTAGGACACCTGAAAGTAAAGTACTAGTACTTTTAGAAAGTGTTCAGGAGGTCAAATGGCCAGGGTAAGTAGCATCGACCATTTAGTTCAAGGTTTGTGTTGACTTAAAAGTCAAAATGACTTTGGAAAAATTGGCTCAGATGACAGTTTTGTTTACTCACTAGTAAGTAACACTCGGTTTCGAAGAAGTTTCATAAATAAATTGTTAAACCCAACTAAATCAAAATAAAGACGAAACAGTAGAACAGACTAATTGGGTACATCCAACAGTTATGTTTTCACATATCATAATAGATGAAAGATATGAAAACCTCAATAGATAAGATGCATATAATCACCACACACCACATATGACTTCAACATCCACAGTGTTCGATTAACAGAAAGCTCCCTACAGTTCCGAGATGCAGAACAACATGCCAACATTGCTTAGGAGACTTGTATCCCAATGAAAATTGCACAAGGTTATCCAAGGAAAAACCATTTTATGAAACTTATGTAGGATTGACCTCGAGCTACAAACGCATTTCAGGTTACAAACTGAGAGTTGGAATCAACTATTTGAACCCAATGACTAGATTGGGGGATGTTTGGATGTACATCTAAAGTGGTCTTCGTGATTCACAATCGCAATAATCAATTTCGAGAGAAGGGGAAAATATGATTGATTATTTCTGAATTCTGACTATTTAGGATAAAACTAATTAGATTTGGAGAAGCAGAAAGAAAAAAGCTCTAAGAAAACTGATTATTGATATCCCACACAAATACACAGATCAGACTCAAAATGGCATCTTGGTAATATGCAAACAATTATAAACTCAGCTTCAAGTAATCTGTGACAATGTGATAGTAAGTCACCGTTTTTCCTTTTGCAGATTTATCATTTCACATATCCAATGGTTATCTAATCAGTTGTGGTTGTCATTCAAATGGCCATCTTTAACACATAAAATGGCCACTTTATGCTGTCATTGCATCTATTATTCTTCCAAACTAACAAACTTTTGGTCCGTTCCAATAACTTATTATCAAAAATGACTTTACTTATGATTTCTGAATAGTGAGGCACATGATAACCAGATTTGGAATAAGGTAATAAAATGTTCAATAACTAATCAGTGACATATGAAAAACAACTTAGTTATCCTGACTGTCAATCAAAAACTGATCACTGAAACGTGCGTAAAATAACCTAATTATCCTAACTGTCAATCGAAAACTGATCAGCAACACACGTAAAACAAGCTAATTATCATACTTTTCAATCGAAACTGATCACCAAAACACGCGTAAAATTACATAATTATCCTAACTATTGATTAAAAACCTGTTATTAAGATTGTTCAAGTCACACTAATCACTTTTGAAACGCACATCAAAAGTAGCTTTCAACCTAATAAGTCCTTAGTTCTATCAATCACCTTGAAACACGAATTTATGTCAGCTCAATATATGCGTATCAACTGAACAACCAAAAATTCAATCAATAGACAGATTCCTTGAGCTAAAACGCAACTAAATCGATCAAATACTGATAGATCTAACTTAATGAGCAATTGTATGGTCAAAAACTGAAAACTGAAGCTTAAAAGCAACTAATTCAAAAATCAAACAGGCATAATAATTAATAAACCGCTAAACAACATTTCAAAAACTAATAAGTCCTTATGTATATCAGTTACACACCAACATAACAGCGTAACTATAAAATAAACTTGTAGAGATTACTGATAAATCTACTCTAACTAGTTGAACGCATCATCGTATAGTGTAGATTGAAGGTCAATTAAGCAGAAATATAACTATCAATTAAACCTGATAAACAGATCAACAAGAGAATGTGATAATATATACCGAAAACTGAAGCGACGAATTCGAAATTAATCGATGCGATGAACAACGTAACAACTGAAGGCGGAGCATCTCAACACAGCAATAAAATCCTTACATCTATCAATCAGCTTCAATTTATATACAATTACAAAGAAGTAAACACGAATACAGCTACAAACACAAGTAACTAGTTAAATTACTGATAGATGTAATTTAATTAGTTAAGCGTATCATCTTACGCCTATCAATGGCTACCGGAAACACAAATTCGCGTAAACATCAATAGATGCCGTCATTCAGATAACACATATATCAACCTAATGTTTCATCATATATATAGTGAACATTGAAGCTCAAAAATTTGACGGTAATTAAACCGATCAAATAACGACTCGTAACGGTTGAACGATTGAATGTAGATATAATAGTTTTAGCTGATGAGATGAGATGATACCTGAGGTTTGACGGAAATTTTGGCGGTTGAGACGAAAATGGAGATATTTTTAAATGGACCCTTTTCAATTTTGGGAACTTTTTTTTTATTGTTATTTACTATAAAGGTGCCCGCGCGATGCGGGGCGGATACCCTGTGATTATATTTTGCGTTATTCAAACACTTCAAACAATCTAAAAATACAGGGTTCAATTAGTACGTAAATACATATAGTATAAAAAAACAAAATACCCCGATTTAAATATATAATCAGGTCAATCATGATATTAATACGTTTCGGTTCTACAATTCTCGTTTTTGGACAACCTTCATGAATCATGACAGAAATAACCAACAATTAAATAATCCAAAAAAAAAAAGTTAGTCAACAAACAGATGACAGAAATAAATAAAATATGCCCACCACTAATCAGCTCCATGTCATTATCACCACAACTCCAATCAACCCAAACATGTCACATCAAACCCACCACTAATCAGCTCAGCCCTCACTATCAGATCTCCATTTCCGATCAAAACCACCGATGAACCACCGTCAAAACCACCATGTTACCGGCGGATCTCCAACCACGCTCCTTCCGCCCATACATCTCACCGTCAATAAGCGCATCTACTTTCACCAACAACCAACCTGCTTCCTCTAACCAACCTGTTTGGAGTCTTTCCATAATTAGTAAGTAAAAGTCTGAATTTTTAAGCATTTCTAAAAATAAATGTCCTAAATACATTATATAGTAGTATAGATATTTATAATTTTGGGGGAGGAGGTTACAAAAAGTGATGCCAATGGACCCTGTTTTTATGCGTTTGGGCAAAATACCGGAATCGGTTTTGGTAAAGTTTTTTTTTTCTTTTTTTTTTTTTTTTTTCCTTTTTGAAACCTGGGTTCTGACTCGACATTGCAAGTCGTCTAATCTCAAGATGACTATCTTTTTGGATAACCCGGAGTCATCACATGTGAACCTCTATGATATAAAAGTCAAGTACTACCAAACACTTTTTAAAATAGCATTTGAAATATCATGTTTTTAAAGAGAAAAAAAACGAAAAGCTAACCGCTCCTTGCCAAACTAAGTTTCAATTCTAAAAGCTGGGTGTTAAATTCTCTTAGAGGCTCCTTGCTAAACATACACTTATGCAATAAATTGCACCCACTAATATGCTTACAGGATTAAAGTTGGAGATAGTGACGTCTAGATATGATATTAGTGGATTTCAAAATTGTATAATAATAATAATAATAATAATAATAATAATAATAAGTTCATTGTGGCTCCGCCAAAGGTTGAACCCAAAGGTTCCGCTAGGTCTGCTGCAGCAGTAACATCCTCCACATCGAATCGTTCAAAATTTGTTAAAGTCACATATAAAAATGAAACAAAACCTGCCTTTAAAACTGGAGTAGGACTTAGTAAAAACGAATTTAGAGCTAAACCTACTCAACCAAGACCTAAGACTCCAATTCCCAAACGCCCCTTTCCAAAGAGTAACTACAACACACGACCAAACTACCAACATGTTTGAAACCAAAACACTCCTGGACATTACCAAACTCCAAATTACATGTCATGGAACCCTTATGTTCTACTTTCATACTTGGATCAAGTTAATGGTATGTTTAACCAAAATGGACCCATGAGAAATTGGGGACCAAATGTTTGAGTGTTTTTCATAAAATAGGTGTGCCTCAAAGTATGTTTGAAACCGGATGAATGGATTAAAGATAGCGGCTGTTCAAGGCACATGACGGGTAACAACTCTTCTCAACTTATCACAAATGTGATAGAGGTAATGTTACGTTTGGTAGTAATGCTAAGAGCAAAATCATCGAAAAAGGTACAATCTCTCATGACTCCCTTTTTATAGATGATGTAGCTCAGGTTGATAACTTAGGTTTTAATCTACTTAGTATTAGTCAACTTTGCCGTAATAAATATAATGTCCTTTTTAGTGAAAATGGAAGTAAAATACTTAAAGATGGTATAACCATAGCCAAAGGTGTTCTTAAGAACAACGTATACGTCATGAAGATGGATCCAACATCTAGAGACAAACTTTGTCTTACTTCATTAGATGAATCTTCAACTTTATGGCATAGACGTTTAGGACACGCTAACATGAGACTAATTCAAAATCTCTCCTCCAAAGACTTAGTTCAAAACCTACCTAAGTTGAAATATGACCAACACTTTTGTGACGCTTGCTAAGTCGGTAAACAAGTCCATAGTAGCCATAAGGCTAAAAACTTGGTTTCTACATCTAGGTGTCTAGAACTTTTGCATATGTATTTGTTTGGTCCATCCGCTATACAAAGTTATGGAGGTAACTTCTACACTTTGGTCATAGTCGATGATTACTCAAGATATACTTGGACAAAATTTTTGAAAAGTAAAAATGAAGCTTTTGATAAATTTGAGATTCTAAGTAAGAAAATTCAAAATCAAGTAGGGTCTAGTATTGTGTCTATTAGAACGGATCACGGTCGTGAATTTGATAATGAATTTCAATTTGGAAACTTTTGTGATATTAATGGTATTACTCATAAATTTTCGGCTCCACGTACCCCTCAATCTAATGGTGTAGTAGAACGTAAAAACCGGACGTTGCAAGAGATGAGTAGAACAATGCTTAATGAACAAAACATTCCACAAAAGTTTTGGTGTAATGCCGTTGACACATCAACGTACATTTTAAATCGAGTCTTAATTAGACCATTTTTGAATAAAACTCCTTATGAACTATATAAAGGTAAAAAGCCTACATTAGGATACTTTACAGTGTTTGGGAGTAAATGCTTCATTCTTAACACCAAGGATTATCTCACCAAATTTGACCCAAAGTCTTATGAAGGTGTATTTCTTGGATATTCACAAAATAGTAAAGCTTACATTTTTTTGAACAAAGAAACCTTAAGAGTCGAGGAATCGTTGAACGTAACATTTGACGAGAGTCCACCTCCCTCTAAGACATCACCTTTGGTAGATGATGACTTAGTTGAAAGCCAAGAAATAGAAAGTCAAGATATCTTATGTAATGACAAGGAAGATGAACTATTAAACAAAGAACTTGTCAATGTCAAAGAATCTAAAAGTCATCCATTAGATGGTGTCATAGGCAACATTAACGAAAGAACACTAAGATCAAAAGTTCAAAATGAAAGCAACTACTTTTGTTTCGTGTCAACCATTGAACCAAAAAATATTAATGAAGCCATTAAAGATGAGTCTTGGGTAATTGCAATGCAAGAAGAGTTAAACCAATTTGTTAGGAATGATGTATGGACATTAGTTCCTCAACCAAAGAGTCAAACAATAATTGGAACAAAATGGGTCTTTCGTAATAAAATGGATGAAAATGGAATTGTGTCTAGAAACAAAGCTAGGCTAGTTGCACAAGGATATAATCAACAAGAAGGCATTGACTACGATGAAACTTTTGCTCCGGTTGCTAGGCTCGAGTCAATTAGAATCTTACTTGCATATGCATGTGCACACAATTTTAAACTCTTTCAAATGGACGTCAAAAGTGCATTTCTAAATGGAGTCATAAATGAAGAAGTGTATGTTGCTCAACCACTGGGCTTCATCGATTTTGAAAAACCAAATCATGTTTACAAACTTAAAAAGGCTCTTTACGGAGTTAAGCAAGCTCCAAAAGCATGGTATGATCGACTTAAAACCTTCCTAGTTGACCATAAGTATACCATGGGTTTAGTTGATAATACTCTCTTCACTAAGAAGAAAGATTCACATATTATCATAGTCCAAATCTATGTTGATGACATTATATTCGGATCAACTTGTCAAGAATTATGTGTGGATTTCTCAAAAATCATGCATGAGGAGTTTGAAATGAGTATGATGGGAGAACTCAACTTTTTCCTAGGACTCCAAATTAAACAACTAGAAGATGGTATCTTCTTTAACCAATCTAAATATATTAAGGACATGCTTAAGAAATTTGGATTAGAAGATTCGAAACCAATCAAAACAACCATGTCCATGGAAACTAAACTCACCAAGGATGAGGAAAGTGAATCCGTAGATAGCACTAAATATAGAGGTATGATTGGAAGTCTACTTTACCTAATGGCTAGTAGACCCGACATTATGTTTAGTGTTTGTCTATGTGCTCGTTTTCAAGAAGATCCTAAGACAACTCATCTCGAAGCCGTTAAAAGGATTTTTAGGTATATTAAGGGCACTACACATTTAGGATTATGGTATCCCAAAGGAACGGGAATAGACACCATAGTGTATGCCGACTCGGATCATGTCGGTGACTATGTTGATAGAAAAAGCACAAGTGGTATTTGTACTTTTGTTGGACGTTGTCTCACCTCATGGTTCTCTAAGAAGCAAACGACTCTTGCTATCTCAACAACGGAAGCCGAGTACGTTTCGGCCGGAAAGGTGTGTCAACAAGCTCTTTGGATGAAGCAAGCTCTTGTCGACTACGGAATTCAACTTAACGACATCACCATTCTTTGTGACAACAAAGGAGCTATTAATCTTAGCAAAAACCCTGTTCAACATGCTCGTACCAAACATATTGAAATCCGTCATCATTTCCTTCGTGACAACGTTCAAAAAGGAAATATCTCAATTGAGAAAGTTTCTTCCGAAGACAACATAGCCAAAATTCTCACAAAACCTCTTAAACGAGAACCTTTTAACCTTTTTAGGCTAGGCTTAGGACTTATGGAACCTACATTGTAGTTCTAGACATTAGACAAAAATCACAAAAATCAAAACAAATCCATAACTCTTTTTCTCAGCAGGGTCGGCGGAACCCTCAGCCACAACGGACGGAACCCATTTTTAGGTTCCGCCGTATCCGCCGACCTGCAAAACCATTTTCTTTGTTTATATTAGACCAAACACCCATTATCTCATACCACCACTTCCAAACTCCTACTATTCACTTTACCAATCATCCATACCTATGAAAATTTGGTCTTCCTTTTATTCACATTGCTAATCAATCATCATTGTAATTATTATAAACTTGATTACAATCCTGATCTGAGTCTAGGAATTCTATTTTTGCACAAAAACAAAAACTTGGGGTTATGCATTAACTTGAGAAACTCATGCATGAAATTAGGTGTTTAACAAAACTAATCATGTTCCCCATAGTTAGGAATTGCATTCTTACTAAGTGTAAACATGTTTGCTAAAACACCCCATGTCAAATTCTTCCAAAAATTTCTCACAAATAGGACAAATATTTTTTCGTCTCACATTGTGAATACAAAATCAAAACGTTATATTTAAAACATCACTTGCATAATGTCTCTTGAATGCTAAAGGAAATACATAACCAATATGTATTTTCGGGTACATTCAAACGAAGCTACATTGAACTAGGAGCGCTTGGGTTATCTTTTGTTTTATAACAAAACTTGCATTATAAAACGTTTTTGAAGCATCAAAATGAGTCAAGATAACCGCACCTCCACATTGTTTTCATATAGGCACACACTAGAACACCCACATTACAATAGTCGTTTACTTAGACTAAAATGTGAAATTTTGTTTTTCTAGGAATCATCATGCCTCCTCTAACCCACTACAACCACAAGGACACCATTAAGTACCTACCCAAACACCATAAAACCAAAGGTCTTACTCCAACTCAAATCGACGTTTTCAAAGCCTAAGAAAAACGTTATGTCCATGAGGGTAGAACCATTGACCCATCCTTCCTAGAAGGCACAAACCTCTACACGGAATTTTCCACAATCAACTTTGAGTGTCTCTTAGAAATCAACGAGCCTATTTGTCCTAGGTTCATTTTAGAATTCTATACATCCGTCACCCTCTCCACGGATGAGTATGGTCGCATGTCTATCAACTTTAGGGCTAGTAGTCATCAATACTCCTTCAATCTCGAGGAGTTTGCTCAAATCCTAGGTGTCCCAAACCGTGGCACTTGCATCTACTCCGATTTGCACTCCCTCTCAACTCTTGACACACTCTTTTACCGCATCCATTCCTATGACACCCCTCTTGTGTCCAAAGATGAACTTCGTGACCACCTCTTCATTAGGACAACCAACACTAGGAGAACCCGTTCGGGAAATGAGGTCGATAAGGACACATATGGAATGGAACTTAATGAACTCAAGCCCCAATTCAAGTAATGGGAGGAAGTCCTTAGAGCCAATGTCATTAGCACCATAGGAAACCAAGATCATATAAGTCTTTGCCTTTGCTATATGCTCTACTCCTTGTCCGTTAGGCAACCCTTCAACCTTGCCTACTACATGGCCAAGAGAATGGCCGACATTCCTGTGCATGGCACAACAGCTATGCCGTATGGAATGCTCTTGACCCGTCTCTTTAGGTTCATCTCTCCCATTCCACCAACTCCTAACGGTCTTCGCCTAGACTACTCTCTCATTCCACACACTTTTGTCCCACTAAGTGATAGGAGAGTCTACAAAGCCCAAGGAAAACGTCCTCATCCTCCTACCTCTTCTTCATCTTCCTCAATGAGTGAAGATAACACTTTGCCCAACTCTAGGCTCCCACCTCTAGAATACCTTTCTCAACTTCCGGATATTCCTAATGAGTCGGATGAGTTCAAGAAAACAAAGGGGATGTTCAAAAATCTCGAGAGATTCCTTGGAAAGATGAAGAAGAAGATTGACCGTCAATGAGAGCGGGTGTGTAGGAGTGTTTGGCACTAGGTGCTATTTGAACAATTTGGTCGTTTAAACAATGTTTGTCATGAATTTGTGTGTTGGTACAATATGTGATACTATTTGGAACATGTATTAACTAACTATGATGCAGGTAGACAACATTTGACATGTTGTCAAATTTTCATGTTTATGAAATTTTCACTAAGTATAGTGAAATTCACTAGCCCCCGGTCAAAGTCCAATGGTATGCGTGTTTACATGTCCAATTTTTGCATTTCCTAACCAGATATGAATTATATTTTTGGTTTTAGGACTTTTCAAAAAATTTGAAAATCGTCTCGCGGGTAAAAATCGCGGACTGCCTACTTTTTCAGGACTGGCGGATCTGGCGGGACCCAAACTTGGGTTCCGTCAGTGTATTTTCTGGGCAACCCAGAAATGGCCCAACGGACCAGACGGAACCCAAATCTGGGTTCCGCCTGTGTTTCTCCAGGATTCCGCCAATGTTCCTGCAAAAAAATTTTTAGCTTTCGACATTGCAACATCCACTCAACAACAAACCATCCTTTTAGATAGAAACCAATTTCCTGCAATTTGTTAAGCACAATAGGGTAGTTCTCATTCCTTACAACTCAAAGAAAACCATTTCCCGCCAAATTTCAAAACTAGCCATAACCACCTCAAGGAACCTTCACAAATAAAGGAAGGAACCCTTCCAAAGGTTCCTTGAAATCCCTGAGACATATACCTTCAACAAATTTGCCAAAACCACTAAGCATTTAGTGCAAATCTTTGTCTTCTTACTTCACCATTTTCATTGGATTGACTTCCATGATTTGACAACCCACATTAGTCTTCCAAATCATTAGGAACCTCCATTTTTGTATGGCTAAACATCAAATCCAAACACTCATTTCCATACTTCTTCAACACTATAAATTGAACCACCTTAGAACACTATCAAATCACACCTTCACCATTACAATCTCTGATCTTTAAACCATTTTAACAATGACTAAGTCAACTATCACCTCTCAACCATCAAGACCCGTTCGTAAAACCGCCCGGATAAGTGTCAAACCACTTTGGTCTAATCAATCCATCAACCTAAGCTCTTCATCCTCGGATGAATTCACCTCACCAATCAAAAATGAACATTTTCTAAACCTTGCATCTCCATCTCCATCACCCAATGAACCCAATGAGCTCACTACTCCACCACCAACAAAATCACCCATTGACCCAACTCCACCAAGTGCTCCAACCCAACCATCCAAAACTCCATCACCATCACCATTACCTAAACTTGAACCTATGGAGTTATTTGGATCTCCTCTAACATCACCACACCCTTTTGTACAAGATCTCAATGATCTTCCACCAAGACCAACACAACCACCACATTTCACAAATGAAACACCAAGGTCATTTCTTGACCAAAATGAGTCTTTTAACCACAACCAATCACCACAACAAGAGTACCACCAACCTAAACCATTGTTGTTTCACCCTATCTACCATGACATCCATGGTCCTCTTTATGGAGAACCAAACTTTGAAAACTATGATCACCCAACTCCACCACATTCTCAATCCTAAACCTTTGAGTCTTTCTTTCCCTCCTATGAGGAAATTCAAAGCATGATCAAGAATCACCTCCATCAAACAATGGAATTTCAAACCACCTTGCTTGACTCTATACCAAACCCATCCTCCACCCAAGAACCAAAAACCAACCCATCCTCAAACCAAGAACCCAAAACCAACCCATTTCCATCCACTCATCATCATGTTTGCTCACATTGTGAGCAAATGTTAAAAATGGGTGAAAGCATCATGTTGTTGCTTCACCAATTTCAAGATGAAAACCGTTTTGCAAACCAACACATCATAGAGCGTTTGGATGCTCTTTCCCACCCAAACAAATCCTAAACCATATTTGGAGGCCTTTTGCCCCATTAAGGAAAGTAGGATTTTATTTTTTTTCTTGGTTATGTTGTTTTATTTTTAGAAGTAGTTTTGATTTCTTGTCTTTGACTTTTACAAGTCAAATTTTACTTGAAATGACATCTTTTACTACTTACTTACTTGCATTGTTGGTTGATTATTTTTGAGTTGTCATTGTGGTTGCATTGTGTGTGGTAACTACAAGCTTGATTATATATATCACCAACTAACCATTTTTTTTGTAGGTCCAAAATCCATGTTTCCCATCTTGGCACTCCTTTTAGGGGGAGCATCGGCCAAGGGGGAGCACGTGCATTATTCCGCTTCGCTACTCTACTTTTTGTTTCGACAAAAAGGGGGAGAAATATATATTAACCTTTAAACTTAAAATGATTTTCATCACTTAAGTAAAACAAGTTTAATATAACATTTTTTTTAAGTCTTAAACACTAAAATTTTGAAAGTTACTTAAAAACAAAGTTTATGTTTTGTCATCAACAAAAAGGGGGAGATTGTTAATACAAATATCGCCTAAAAACGTTATTTATATTTTACGATCTTTGCTATGTTTTGTTAACGACAAAATGTAAACTTTAGTTTCTAAGTAAAACATAATCTTAGTTTTAAGACTTGCATAATTAGACATTTGCTACATTTAACATTTCACATAAAACACAACACCTTTTATTTCTTAAAATAGAAATGTCACGTCACATTTATGGTAAGTTTGTCAATATACATTTATGAAAAGATAGTGTGTTTGACTAACCATAAGTCTTCTTGCACAAGTTTGTGTTTGACTAGTTTTTATGAGATGTGACTTTGTTTGGTTTGTATGATTTATTGCAAAACCAACTGCAAGCCTGGCGGAACCCTGGGGGTACACGGGCGGAACCCATCTGAGGGTTCCGCCGTATCCGCCAGACCTGCAGAAGGTTTTACTATAAATACCAAGCCATATGTTTGAATTTTGGCTAATCACTCTACATCATATTTTTACACACATACATTCATTCTTTCATCTAACCATTTAACATCTCATTTCATATGTGAAGTTTCTTTTTGTAGCAAAGAAGTTCACAAGTTCATAAAAAGTTACAAGTATTCAACACAACGTTGCAAGACTTGTTAGCTTAGCATTGTGTAGACTTTGTATAGTTTACACTTCATTTGATTGTGTATTTTCAGTAGTGATCGGTTAGTATTTTAGTCCTCAAAATACAAAGTGTGACGGGAGTTGTTGTACCTTTGTAAAAGAACTCGACATCTAGCTTAGTGTCGGTAAACGTGTATAAGCGACGTGTAAGGTTTTCTCCGCCGGTGAAAGGAGCTTGTTGACTAGTGAAAGAAACTCTCGAGTTGGATACTCGGGGCGTGGACGTAGGGCAAGGAAAAAGAGTCCTTGTAGCCGAACCACGATAAATACTCGTGTTGTGGTTTGATCGTTTCTTTCTTTATACTTGCATGTTATATATTGTGTTTGTGTATATATCTTTGATCAAACGGAAAGTTTCAAAAGATAATTAAACATGTTTAAAAGATTTTAAACGGAAAACTATTCAACCCCCCCCCCCTTCTAGTTTTCCACAACTATATATAGATTTTCCAAGGTGACGGCATCAAAAAGGAATTTCTGACGCCGTCAACTCGCCGCCCATAATGAAATCGGATTGCCTAGATCCACTTTTGACGCCGTCATGTGTAAAATATTCTAGGCCGTCACTAGTAAATGGACCATGACGGCCTATGGTGACGCCGTCATGTCCTTAGTGTAATTTTGTACTGGATCGTCACGGACTTCATCCACTTCCACCTCTTGTATTACTCTTGACGCCGTCATGTAGAAGCTCTTGACGCCGTCAGGTACTGTTCCCAGCAAGGAAAATTAAGACTTTGCCGTTTTCTTCACTTTTATGCTCCAAAAACGTCCAAAATGCTTCCTTTTCCAGAATTCACTTCAAAAGTACCTAAAATGACAAAAGGAACGATTTAGGGCAATATTTGATCAAATAAATTCGAATCCGGGCTTAAAAGACCCCTTAAAAGTAGTTCATTTTTCGCCTCATCAGGTGTAAACAATAATAAGAGAAAATGTGTTTACTTAGATTTCATTACTCCCTAGATATCTTTTACCGGTTGATTAGCTTGTTACAATTGCATGGATGACGGGTTATATTCCTTAATACCAGTCGTAGGGCCGTGTACGAAATTCCCTAACTCTATAAGCTCCTACTTCACTCCTATGTCGAGCCAACTAAAAGCTCCTAACATGGGATCACTAGAATTCGCTTATGCATTAAATACAACCATTAAATCGTAGTACACCTCCGATCATGTTTCTTAAGACGTTCAAGCAAGTTACCAATTGGAAGTCTGCTAGTTTTCTTAAGCCTAACATCGAATACAATCATCCACAACAATTATAAACAAACCATCAACCAATAATCAACATCTAGGTTTCATTACATCTAAGCAAACACAAGAAAAACCTAGCCTATCATGTTAAAAAGAAGAGAAGCATAAGATAGTGATAAGGCGAAAAATGAACCACTTTTAGGGGGTCATTTAAGCCCGGAATCGAACTTATTTGATCAAATATTTCCCTAAATCGTTCCTTTTGTGATTTTAGGTACTTGGAGAGTGAATTCTGGAAAAGAAGCTATTTTGGACGTTTTTGGAGCATAAAAGTGAAGAAAACGGCTAAGTACCAATTTTCCATGCTGTGAACAGTTCCTGACGGCGTCAAGGGTCACAACCTGACGGCGTCAGATGCATCTACAATTAATTTTACCGAAAGTTTGTGACGGCGTCAAGAGGAAGAGGATGACGGCGTCAGAGATCATGGAATTATTTACCGAGAGTTTGTGCGGCGTCACACACAGGGCGTCAAGAGTTAATTGCATGACGGCCTAAGGGTGACGGCGTCAAAAGTAGATCAAGAGCGTCCGATGAACTTTTTGGCGGCGGTCTGACGGCGTCACAAGTTTGTTCGTGACGCCGTCATATCGAATTTCCTATATATACTTTTCTAGTTTTTCAGTTTTAGGAGGAGTTTTTGGGAGAAACCCTAGATACGATTTTGGTGTGACTTTACAGGTTTTTCAAGGGTTCCAACCCCTTGATACCTTGCATGATTAATAAAGATAAGTGTTCCTTTAATTCAATCAATATGTCTATGTGTTGGTTGTCTATATCTTGTTCTTGTCTCAATTCTATCATGCTAGGCTAAATCTCTCTTGTGTTTGCTTAGATCTAATGAAACCTAGATATTGATTATGTGTTGATTACTTGTTTATTCTTGTTCTTGGATGAATGATTTATATGTTAGGCTTAAGAAAACTGGCAGATCTCCATATGGTAACATGCTTGAACGTCTTAAGAAACATGAACCGAGGCGTACTAGGTCTTTATTGGTTGTATTTAATGCATGAGCCACTGTTTATAATCCCTATAGTTGTGCTGGGCATGGTGTAGGAGGAGATAAGAGCTCATAGAATTGGGGAGTTATGTATGCCACCCCATGAATGGTATTAAGGAATACGATCCGTCATCCATGCAATTATAACAAGTAATTAACGTGTAAAAGATATCTAGGGAGTAAGGAAATCTAAGTAAACACACCTTCTCCAAATACTGCTCACAACCTTAGTTTAATATTAGTTTAATTTTATTTTAGTTTAATTGCATATTAGTTCTGGGTTAGTTGAATAACAACTAATTCCGCCCAAATCCTTAAAACCCGAGATTTACTTGCTTTCTAAAAAAATATAAAAACACAAAAATAATCATCTCTCATCTCTAGAACTAGTATTTAGGTTTTCTAATCCTAGCGACACTATTCCCAAGTTGAACGATCAATCCCCCGGTACCTGCCACTATACTATACTACAACGATCAGGTACACTGCCTGGTGGGGGTTGTAAGCTTCTCGAGATCCCTCGAGAGGTAAAGCCTGGTGCAATTCCCACGCATCAGATAGAATCACACAACACATAGACATATTGTATGATTATTGGAAAACTTATCTTCAATTGAACATGGATGGAACAAGGGTTGAAACCCTTATTATTACAGAAAATTCGTCTAGGGTTTTCACAAAGAAGTTCTCCAAAAGTTCCACACTTAATGAATGAAAATTAGAAAACTATATATAGATTTTACACCTTGACGGCGTCACGTTATAGCTTGTGACGCCGTTAACTTGCCGCCAAGATAAAATTCGTATTGCCTAGATCCACTTCTGACGCCGTCATGTGTAATTTTACTCTGGGCCGTCACATTTATTTTGACCCTGACGGCCTTGGTAACGCCGTCAGGCCAAATTGCCTGGAAATTGTTCTGGGCCGTCATGTGTATTTTCCACATCCACCTCTTTTGCCAAGCTTGACGCCGTCACTTGTGTAACCTTGACGCCGTTAGGTACTGTTCCCAGCAAGGATTTTGAGACTTTGTCGTTTTTTCACTAAATTGCTCCAAAAACGTCCAAAATGCTTCCTTTTGTAAATTTTCTCTCAAAAGTACCTAAAATAACAAAAGGAACGATTTAGGGCAATAATTGATCAAATAATCACGAATTCGGGCTTAAATGACCCCCTAAAAGCGGTACACTTTTCGTCTCATCAAATATCCCAACACTTGGGATTTGCTTGTCCTCAAGCAAATGAGCTTTTCCAATTTCCACCAATAAAAATACAAGTTAGGGGTCATTTAACACTAATATAAAAGTAATTACAACAAATAATCATTCCACTTAAAACCAAAAACAAGCACGGAGGTTATACACTAGCACCTCACAAATAGTGTTTAGATACTCACATCTCTCGAGTGTAATAAAGTATATATCACAATAAGAAAATGGACAACATCTCTCACTACCTGTCATAGAAAATAGATTACATAGGCTTGAGAAAAGATCAAACCTCCACCACTTGGCGTAAGCACCTAGGATAAACTATCAAAGAGGTCTTTAAAAGGGTTATAACATGAGGTATATGGATATGATAAACACGGTTTTGTTGGATAAAGGCAATATTTACTGGTGGCGAGTTAATCATCTTGGTTAATTACATATATAGCATGGCGTTGCTAAGCCAAGACTCGACTCGACTTAAGCTAATAAATCAAAAATAACAAAAACATAAAACAAACATAGAATGAAACGGGATGGTAGTCCGTATGTTTTTCTCTTTTTCTTTTTCTATTTTTTTTTTCTTTTTCTTTATTTTTTCGATTTTTTTTCCGCATACACTTTTACCCTACCATCCAAAATAATACATCATAGGGGATTTACATTCCCCATACACTTGAACTTTTACATACTTTACAATCAACTATTCTAATGACTCGAATTAAGATAATCAAAACACTTGGAGCACTTTTAAAATTAATGCACATATGGGGGTAATATATAATGTTCTTCACCATTACTCCATAACACAAGTACTTTACCCATGAGTCCCAATCCTCCCAAAATAATATGTACATGATATGACTCGATTTAGCAACCATATAATCAATTAGACAATTAACTAAAGGTTTAAACAAATAACAATAATGCACTAAAGATGAGTGCATACACAGAAGGCTAAGGCGATTTGGTTGCACATTTGGGGGTGGATTGTAAACAAATTCTTCCTTTAAGTAAAATGCTTAAAGTTAGAGACGAAAAGATAGGCTCGGAAGGGTGTACTAGGGGTATCGTGTACTAAAAATGAGTACAACGCAAAGGTGTGGGGAGAATTAATTGACTTTGTTAGTCAAGGTAATTGACTTAAATGGTCAAGTAATTATGATACGGGTTTAACACAAGGGTGATCCTAATGCCTCTTATCATGTAGTAAATCCTACTACACGAATGTAGTCTCACTAGCGGTCTCGGGATGCATCACTAACGCAAGTTCTAGAATCTAAGTACTAACGATACGCTCATAAGCACTAATAATGAATGCTTTTCCTAAAAAATCTAAAGGCGAACCTCACATATTTGGGTGAAAAAATTTTCTGAGTGATACGGTTTTTGTGCTAGTCATACAACTTCTATCCATGAGACGCTCATTAAGGCTAAAGCTTCACTCCTAAATGTTGTAAAAAAAATTAATTTGGCGCTAAAATTGCCCTAACAAGTATTTCTCTTAGTTTTATACTTTTATTACACACCTACTATTGAACAAACAAACTCAAGCGTAATTGTATTCTCAAAAGTATCATCATTTACCCTCCCCTTACACTTAAGCTGAACATTGTCCCTAATGTTCAATAAAAAGATGTAAAAGAAAATAAGGTAAAAGAATGAAAACAAATACTCCCCTGATTCGTTCGATGTGGATAGTGTGTCAACAAGGTTAGATATTCTTCCAAGAAAATGAACTTTGAAAGCTTCCCTCCAGAAATATAAATCATCCTCTTGTCCAATGTAACCTGTTAAACCTGAGAAAACAATCAAGGCAAACCTCGCGTAAAATCGGCGGCAATCCATATATACTAAAAATCCTAGAAAAAATAGCATATATATATCTTAATATTGCTTTCTAGGAATTAAAGGGATATAATGCTTGTGGAATGAATGTTTGCAGATTTCATGGAGTTTAAAAAACTAAAGAATCAACAAAAACTTTAAGACTCCAGTATAAACAAAACTCGCAAAATTTTTCAGAATTTTGTACCTGACGCCATCAGGTTATAACTACTGACGCCGTCAGAATGTTCCTGCAAAAATCTCATGTTAAGTTTCCGGAAAATTTCTGGAAAACTTATGCCTTACTTCCTGGAAATTCCTGCAAAACATCATTATGACTCGATACAAGCATTTGACTCAAACAATTACTAATACACATGTTCATTTAATATTGTTGTGGTTCATGCTCAATTTCATTCTTATAAACAAATTTGGGTCTCCCCTTACACTTAGCTTTTGCAAAATACCTTTATATGTAAATAAGACAAAGTTAAAAACAAAATAAAGCATTTTCATAATTTATTTTGAATCATGATCCACAAACAATAAAAATAAAATACGCATACGTAAACAAATAAAATCAAATAAACAAACAATCAAACAAATAAAAAGGGGCTTGGGTTGCCTCCCAAGAAGCGCTTGTTTTTGTTCGAGTCACGAGCCTGAATCTATCCTTATTTAACAGAAATAGGGGAGGCAACCCAAGCCCCTTTTTATTTGTTTGATTGTTTGTTTATTTGGTTTTATTTAACAGAATAGGGGAGGTTTTCCCTACACTTAGGATTAAGTGTGGGTGATAGTAGCAATACACACCCTTAGGGTGGAAATATGGCATGTGAGAAAAGAGTGGTGGATGAATTATATGCTTAAAGGGGTGTGCTCCTATCATCATAACCTTACCTAACTCAATCGGGTTAATGGGTGGATTAAGATTTTCTCCCAGAAATGGATCATTTTCTATCAACTTCGAGAGACTACTAGTTGGGGATCCATCTTGACCTAATAAACCCGGTTTAAACCCATAATGTTTCTTGTGATCAATCATAAATGGGTGATGTAAGCATGTAAGGTCATTTTCCACTCCTATAGTGGCTTCCTCTCTACAAGGCTTAGAGTCCACTACCTTCATCCTAAGACTACCCGGACTATATGGTTTGATGGGTGGATCGGGACCTATTTCAATTCTTGACTTTTCATCTGAGGCTGGAAGATTAGGTAACGGTTTTGGTTAAGGCTCCGGTTCATCAAAACGAGGAACTTCCCTAGAACTAAGAGTAAGGTTATTATTATAAGTATTCAAACCTATATCCTCTAGTTGTGTTTGGTTCAAAGGTTCTACCTCAATTGGGGTTCCTATAGTCTATTCTACTTCTTCCGGGTAAGCCAAGGGTGGTGTGTGTGCCTTAACTAGTGGTGGGACTTGTGGAGCACTGAGTGGGCTTATATTATCCACCTCATCCTCCATTGTATCTGGATTACCTATGTGTTCATCTTGTATTATGGTGGAATTAAACCACTCCATGTATCTAGGTATCTCATCTATAGGCCTATTATCCCCAAACAAACTTCTTGCTTGTTCCCTCAAACTTGCGATCAATTGATCTGTAACAACGCTTGTTGGGTTGTCCATTTTTTTTGTAAGTTGGGCACAATTCTCTATGGTTTCCCATGCTTCATCAGCACTTAATCCCCAAAGGTCCCCATCTGCGGCATGGTCAATGTCCATTTTGGTATAGTGGTCGACACGATGGTAAAATATTTCAATTTGGGACCACAGATCGAAACTATGATGAGGGACTTTTCGGAGTAAAATTTTAAAACGAGTCCATGCATCATAGATAGGTTCATCTTGATGTTGTTTGAACATCAAGATGTCATTCGGAGTGGGTGAATTTCGTGGTTGGTAGTAGGGCGGATTCGCATTCTCCATAATGATGAACGGAAGAGTCAATGGAAAGGTTTTTACGAAGAAAGGCACAAAGAAAATATAGACTAAAGAAACTTATAAAAATAAAATAAAAATCTTACTAGAAAGGAATCTAGCAAGTAAACCTAATAAAAAGAAATTCTAACCTAGACAATAACTATTCCCCGGGCTGCGGCGCCAAAAACTTGATGGCGCCGCACTCTTTTGCGAAAGTTGAGGAATGAATGTAAAGATAAACAATCCCCGGCAGCGGCGCCAAAAACTTGATGCGTGGAATTGCACCCTCGCAAAAGGTTTTACCTCTCAAGGGATCTTGAGAAGCTTGCAATCCCCACCAGGCAATGTACCTATTCGTTGTAGTATAGTATAGTGACAAGTACCGGGGGATTGATCGTTCAACTCAAGAATAGTGTTCGTTAGGATTAAAAAAGTCTACTAAACTAGGTCTAAAGGTGAGGGATTATTCTTTTTGTATTTTTATATTTTTATAAAAGCAAGTAAAATTTCGGGTTTTGAAGGAGTGGGTGGAATTAGTTGCTAGTCAACTAACCCAATTAACTAAAGATGCAATCAAAATAAAATAAAATAAACTAAAATTAAATTGTGGTGTAAAAAATAATAAGAGAAAATGTGTTTACTTAGATTTCATTACTCCCTAGATATCTTTTACCGGTTGATTAGCTTGTTACAATTGCATGGATGACGGGTTATCTTATTTTAATACCAGTCGTAGGGCTGTGTACGAAATCCCCTAACTCTATAAGCTCCTACTTCACTCCTATGTCGAGCCGATTAAAAGCTCCTAACATGGGATCACTAGAATTCGCTTATGCATTAAATACAACCATTAAATCGTAGTACACCTCTGATCATGTTTCTTAAGACGTTCAAGCAAGTTACCAATTGGAAGTCTGCCAGTTTTTTTAAGCCTAACATCGAATACAATCATAAACAAACCATCAACCAATAATCAACATCTAGGTTTCATTACATCTAAGCAAACACAATAAAAACCTAGCCTAGCATGTTAAAAAGAAGAAAAGTGTTGATATAAATAATGCGTAAAAACGTTATTAATATTTATCGATATCCCTATGTTTTGACGATCACAAAATATAAATTCATTAAACGTAAAATCATTACGTAAACAAGTATTTTGTGACAAAATGTCATTACATCCAACTAATTCACTTAAGGTATGAATAAACAATTGTCTAATACATTTTATGATCAAAGGAAGGTTTATTTACTAATTACAAATTATATAAAATGGTATAAACATTTTATATATTTAAGAAAAACATTTTTGGTAATTAAAGAAAAATGTTTATTTCATAAAAATTAAATGAATTCAAAATTTTAACCAAATTCAGTTAAATTTTCACCAAATAAACTTTCCCCAGAAAGGACAAAAAAATCAGGTCGTTACAGTGGGCGGCCTCCTTAATTATAAGGGGCGGCCCCCTTAATTTTAAGGGGGCCGACACACAATTAAGGGGGCCGGCATACGCTCCTCTGTCAGAATTCTTTGCCTATAAATACTGGTTCAAATCTGAATTTTTTCCTCACCTTTTGCACAATAACTTTCTGTCCAAATTCTTTCAAATCATCTTCCTAAAACCTTTGATCATAAACATATTAGCTCTTGTTTTTAAGTGATACTATCCTTCCTCATTCAAAGTGCAAGAGAATAATACTTCTCCAACATCTTGTTTAGAAGTATTGAAGTGTTGTGTATATTGTTAGTTGGTGTGTAAATTATTTGTAAAGGTGTAGAAGGTGTGTAATAGATAGATCTAGGTGGGTTAGTAGTTGTGAATAGAAGTAGTGAAGAAATAGTTATGTTGTGAAGAAGAAGTAGTGAAGGTGTGAGAAGTAGTGTAGTAGTAGTGGTGTGTATAAGTTGTGAAGAAGGTGTGTAGTGGTGTGAGATTGGTTCTAGCTACTATTAGAACTCGACATCTAGCTTAGTGTCGTTAATCGGTGTAAGCAAAAGTTGTGTAAGGTTTCTCCGCCAAAAGGGAGCTCGTTGTGTTATTGAAGAAAACTCTCGAGTAGGTGACTCGGGGAGTAGAGTAGGGCAAGGAAGGAGACCTTGTAGCCGAACCACTATAAATCCGATGTGTCTTGGTTTGATCTTTCCAACTCTTGTTCATTACCTTATTTACATCTTTATTGTTTACATACTCATAAACACTTATATCTAGTTGTAGCTTGTGATATTGTGCTAAAATTGATTTCACACAAAGTTCAAATAAAAGGTTCATTCACAAAATAAAGTTTTTATAAATAACCTAAAAAGGTATAATATATACATACACATATACAAGTGTAATTGATCATTTAGATTGAGTATAATTTTTTATTACAATTCTTGAATTGAAGATTTTGAAAACATAGTTTTTTGAAATAAAAATTGACGTAAAACTATTCAACCCCCTTCTAGTTTTTCACAATTGGTATCAGAGCCAGGTTATACAAGATTTTTAAAATAAACTGTATTTTAAAACTTGAAATCGATCTATGGAATCGGAAAAATGTTTAGAAGGAAAAATGACATTTAAACCACCATATTTTGAAAATGAGAATTTTAGTGAATGGAAAAATAAATTTGAAAATTGTGTGAAATCAATAGATCAAGATCTTTAGCACATCATTTCAATTGGTGATATTCAAACAAAAACAGATTTTGAAAATCAATACAATTACCCCCAAACCAAGATTGATAAAAACACTAAAGCCAAATTAAGGATTTATAAAATCCTACTTGGAATTGAATATGAAAGAGTATTCTTTTGTAAAACGGCAAATGATATTTGGAAATGTTTTTTAAACTTTCAACAATGGAAATGTCGAGACAAAGATGAAAAATTTGATGTTGCACAAGAATTAATTGTTCTAGAAAATTTAATAAATAAACATTTAGTTGATGTAAATACAAGTGCTACTAGTTCAATGATACGTGGGAATCGCACCAGGCTTTACCTCTCGAGGGATCTCGAGAAGCTTACAACCCCCACCAGGCAGTGTACATGATCGTTGTAGTATAGTATAGTGACAAGTACCGGGGGATTGATCGTTCAGCTTAGGAATAGTGTCGCTAGGATTAGAAAGCCTCCTAAATTAAGTCTAAGGGTGAGGGATGATTCTTTTTGTATTTTTATATTTTATTAAAGCAAGTAAAATCTCGGGTTTTGGAAGAGTGGGCAGAATTAGTTGCTAGTCAACTAACCCAATAACTAAAGATGCAATCAAAATAAAATAAAATAAATGAAAATAAAACTAATTACTAATGTGGTGTAAACAATAATGGGGAGAGTTGTGTTTACTTAGGTTTCATTACTCCCTAGATATGTTTTACAGGTTGATAGTTTGTTACAATTGCATGGATGACGGGTTATATTCCTTAATACTAGTCGTAGGGCCATGTACAATATTCCCTAACTCTATAGGATCCTACTTCACTCCATGTCGATCCTGTTAAAAGCTCCTAACATGGGATCATTAGAATTCTCCTACGCATTAAATATAACCAAAAATCATAGTACACCTTTGATCATGTTTCTTAATACGTTCAAGCATGTTACCAATGGAAGTCTGCCAGTTTTCTTAAGCCTAACATCGAATACAATCATCCGTAACAACTATAAACAAACAATCAACCCATAATTAACATCTAGGTTTCACTACATCTAAGCAAACACAAAAGTAATCTATCCGAGCATGTTAAATTGAAGACAAGTGTAAGATATATTCAAGCAACACATAGACATATTGATTGAATTGAAAGAGTAATTATCTCAAATTGACATGAAGGATCCAAGGGGTTGAAAACCCTTGAAAATACTGATAAAATTCGGACTAGGGTTTCTCCAAAGTTACTCCCTAAAAGTTACACACTAATGAATGAAAATTGCAAAACTATATATAGATTTTCCAAGGTGATGGCGTCAAGAAGGAATTTCTGACGCCGTCAACTCGCCGCCCATAATGAAATCGGATTGCCTAGATCCACTTTTGACGCCGTCATGTGTAAAATATTATAGGCCGTCACTAGTAAATGGACCATGACGGCCTATGGTGACGCCGTCATGTCCTTAGTGTAATTCTGTACTGGATCGTCACGGACTTCATCCACTTCCACCTCTTGTATTACTCTTGACGTCGTCATGTAGAAGCTCTTGACGCCGTCAGGTACTGTTCCCAGCAAGGAAAATTAAGACTTTGCCATTTTCTTCACTTTTATGCTCCAAAAACGTCCAAAATGCTTCCTTTTCCAGAATTCACTCCAAAAGTACCTAAAATGACAAAAAGAACGATTTAGGGCAATATTTGATCAAATAAATTCGAATCCGGGCTTAAAAGACCCCTTAAAAGTGGTTCATTTTTCGCCTCATCAAATACCCTTACACTTGAGATTTGCTTGTCCTCAAGCAAATGCGCTTTTATTCTAATCAAAATACAAGTTAGGGGTCATTTAACACTAATATAAAAGTAATTACAACAAATAATCGTTCCACTAAAGACCAAAGACAAGCACGGAGGTCATACACTAGCACATCACAAATAGTGTTTAGATACTCACATCTATCGGGTGTAATAAAGTATATATGTCACAATAAGGAAATGGAAAACATCTCTCACTACCTGTCATAACAAAATAGATTACCATAGGCTTGGGAAAGGATCAAACCTCCATCACATGGCGTAAGCACCTAAGATAAACTATCAAAGAGGTCTTTTAAAGGGTTATAACGTTAGGTGTAGGGATATGGAATACACGGTTTTGTTGGATATAGGCAATATTTACTGGTGGCGAGTTAGTCATATTGGTTAATTACATGTACAATATGGCGTTGCTAAGCCAAGACTAGACTTGACTTAAGCTAATAAATCAAAAATAACAAAAACATAAAACAAACATAGATTGAAACGGGATGGTAGTCCGTATGTTCTTTTCTCTTTTCTTTTTTTTTTTCTTTTTTTTTTCTACCCTACCATCCAAAATAATACATCATAGGGAATGTACATTCCCCTTACACTTGAATTTTTACATACTTTACAATAAACTACTCTAATGACTCGAATTAAGATAATCAAAACACTTGAAGTACTTTTAAGATTAACGCACATATGGGGGTAATAATTTGATGTTCTTCCCCATTACTCCAAAACAAAAGTACTTTACCCATGAGTCCCAATCGTCCCAAAACAATATGTACAAGATATGACTTGACTTAGCAAACATGTAACCAATTAGATAATCAACTAAGGGTTTAAACAAATAACAATACTGCACTAAAGATGAGTGCATACAAGGAAGGCTAAGGCGATTTGGTTGCACATTTGGGTGGGTTGTAACAAATCCTTCCATTAAGTAAGATGTTTAAAGTTAGAAACGAAAAGATAGGCTCAGAGGGATGTACTAGGGGTTTCGTGTACTAAAAATGAGTACAACGCTAAAGTGTGGGAACAATTAATTGACTTTACTAGCCAAGTAATATGACTTAAATGGTCAAGTAATTATGATACGGGTTTAACACAAGGGTGATCCTAATGCCTCTTATCATGTAGAAAATCCTACTACACGAATGTAGTCTCACTAACGGTCTCGGGATGCATCACTAACGCAAGTTCTAGAATCTAAATGCTACCGGTACACTCATAAGCACTAATAGTGAATGCTTTTCCTATCAAATCTAAATGTGAACCTCACATATATGGGTGGAAAATTTTTCTGAATGGTACGGTTTCGTGCTAGTTATACGACTCCTATCCATGAGACGCTTGCTAAGGTTAAAGTTTCACTCCTAAATGTCTTAAAAAATTTTAAATTTGGCGCTAAAATTACGCTAACAAGTATTTCTCATAGTTTTATTACACACCTACCATCAAACAAACAAACTCAAGTGCAATAGTATCCTATAAGGTATCATCATTTACCCTCCCCTTACACTTAGGCTGAACATTGTCCTCAATGTTCAATAAAAAGATGTAAAAGTGAAATAGGTAAAAGAATGAAAACAAATACTCCCCTGATTCGTTCGGTGTGGATAGTGAGGTAACAAGGTTAAATATTCCTCCAAGAAAATGAACATTCAAAGCTTCCCTTCCAGAAAAATAAATCATCTTCTTGTCAAACGTAACCTGTTAAACCTGAAAAAACAAACAAGGCAACCTCGCGTAAAATCGGCGGCAATCTATATATACTAACAAGTCCTAGAAAACAAATTAAGATATAATGCTTGTGGAATGAATGTTTGCAGATTCCCTGGAGTTTATAAAACTAAAGAATTAACAAAAACTTCAAGACTCCGTTAGAGAAACAAAATTAGCAAAATTTCCAGAATTTTACATATGACGCCGTCAAGAGTTAATTCTTGACGCCGTCAGAAGTGACCTGCAGAAATCTTTATGTTAAGTTTCCGGAAAATTTCTGGAAAAACTTATGTCCTACTTCCTGGAAAATCCTGCAAAACATCATTATGACTCGATACAAGCATTTGACTCTAACAAATACTAATACACATGTTCATTTATTATTGTGGAGAATCATGATCAATTTTGTTCTTCTAAACAAATTTGGGGTTTCCCCTTACACTTATATTTTTGCAAAATACCTTTGTATGAAGTTAAGATGAAGTTAAACAACAAAATAATGTATCTTCACAATTTTAGTTTGAAACATGATCTACCAACAATAAAAACAAAGCATGCATACGGAAACAAATAACAATCAAACAATTAAAAATCACACAAAACATGGGTTGCCTCCCAAGAAGCGCTTTTCTTTATTTTACGAGTCTTGTAGCTAGACTCAAGGTCAAGGGCCACTACGTGACCTCATCGTTGGCCTCATTCTCTAGGTCATCTCCAATCTTAGTTTTGTATTCCGGACCTAGTTTCAAGCATTCCTTATAGAAGCTAAGTATCCTATTCATGACATAATCAACTCCTCTATGTCTATCCTCATCATTCCTATAATAAACCGCTTGCTTGTGTTCCTTTTCTATGTTAGGTAAAAGGCGGTATTGTTCAATCTTATAGGGCATTTGGTAAGCAATCTCATCATTCTCTTCTTTGAATCTAACTATCCCTAAAGTAGGGTCATAACTCATCTTAGAGGCCTCAACAAAAGGTTTTCCGAACACTACTTGACTAAGGCAATCATCAATTACCGGACGAATATCCTCTACTATCACGAAGTCGATAACATAGGTGAAGTTTCCTACAAGTACATGCAATCCTTTCACTCTTCCTACAAAATTGCTTATCAAACTTATGTTAGGCATCATCCTATACCCAAGTTGCTTCTTCATTACCCAATTATAATAGGTCCTAGTCATTATGTTTATAGGAGACCTAGGATCAATATAAGTTTTCCATACATGCATATGCCCAATGTTGCATGGTATGTTGATGTTAGAGGGATCACCTACTTTAATAAGGGGTGAACCAAGGATATATGGTGTCTCGGGATCATCGAATAAATCCTTGTGATATTCCCGTTCTTCCTTGGTGGGTAATTTATCAAAGTGGTCTTCTACTTCCTCTAACTTTTCTCCCTCATTAACTTTAACCTATTTAATCTCAGTCCTAGTCTCGGTTTCTACTCTAACTTCATCCTTGTCACTCTCTTCTATATGCTTATCTTTTGGCTTAATGGTGACAACATTGACAAAGTGGACATGCTTGGATGAGGAAGGGTCCTTAACTTGGTTTCCGCTACTAGTGTCCCTAGTGTCCTTCCTAAGTGTATTAAACACTTGGTTATTGAGGGTTTTCAACAAGTTGTCAATCTTATTGGTCATCTCCGTTTGTTGTTGATTGAATTCGGTTTCAAACTTAGCTATGCGAGCTTCTTGAGATACCATGAATTTGGACATAAATCCTTCAAGATTATTGGTACTACAAAAGTTATTAGAAGGATTGTTGTTGGAAGTACGGTTAGCGGGTGGACCGTTCGGTTGGTAACGATTAGGTGGGTTGGAAGGATTGTTTTGGTTTTGTTTCCACCTAAGATTCGGGTGATTTTTCCAATAAGGGTTGTAGGAATCACCGTAAGGGTTTGGCTCGGGTTTGAAAGTGTACCACTTATCTCCCGCTTCGTCGGTACGCGAGGATGCGTAGTCCGGAAAAGCTTGTTCGGGGAGTTCCACGCAATCACGAGTGTCATGGGGACCACTACATAATTCGCATAAAGAAGTGATTTTGTTCACTTGGCTTGAAGGCCTAGGAGCTTCGCAAGATTTCATGAGAAACTTGACTTGGTCCTCAAGTTCCATGATCCTACGGTCGGGAGTGCTAGAATTGTTCGAAGGCAAAGATATTGCCTTGACCATTGATACGTGGGAATCGCACCAGGCTTTACCTCTCAAGGGATCTCGAGAAGCTTACAACCCCCACCAGGCAGTGTACCTGATCGTTGTAGTATAGTATAGTGACAAGTACCGGGGGATTGATCGTTCAGCAAGGAATAGTGTCGCTAGGATTAGAAAACCTAAATACTAGTTCTAAAGATGAGAGATGATTCTTTTTATGTTTTTATGTTTTATGAAAAGCAAGTAAAATCTCGGGTTTGAAGGATTTGGGCGGAATTAGTTGCTAGTCAACTAACCCAATACTAAAAATGCAATCAAAATAAAATACTAGAAATGAAAATAAACTAAATTAAACTAAGGTTGTGAACAATAAGTGGAGAAGTTGTGTTTACTTAGATTTCACTACTCCCTAGATATCTTTTACACGTTAATTACTTGTTATAGTTGCGTGGATGACGGATTGTATTCCTTAATACCATTCATGGGGTGGCGCACTTAATTCCCCAATCCTATGAGTGCCTACTTCACTCCTATGTCGAGCCGGCTAAGAAACTCCTAACATGGGATCATTAGAATTTATTCATGCATTAAATACAACCAATAAAACCTAGTGCACGTCAGTTCATGTTTCCTAAGACGTTCAAGCATGTTACCATTTGGAGATCTGCCAGTTTTCTTAAGCCTAACATCGAAATCATTCATCCAATACAACCATAAACAAGTAATAAACACATAATTAACATCTAGGTTTCATTAGATCCAAGCAAACACAAGATAAATCTAGCCTAGCATGATGGAATTAAGACAAGAACAAGATATAGACAACCAACTCATAGACATATTGATTGAATTGAAAGAATACTTATCTCAATTACACATGAAAGGGTTCAAGGGCTGAGAACCCTTGAAAAACCTGTAAAATTCGTGCTAAGTTCGGCCTTAGGGTTTCTCAAAAACTTCTCTCCTAATGAATGAAAATTAGAAAACTATATATAGAAAATAGGATCTGACGGCGTCAAGAACAAAATTCTGACGCCGTCATCTCGCCGCCAAAATACTCCTCGGACTGCCTTGATCTACTTTTGACGCCGTCATGGCCCAGGCCGTCACACATTTAACTCTTGACGCTCTTCTTCGTGACGCATTCATGAATCCACTGGGCCGTCATGGTTTTTACTCTTGACGCCATCAAATATTTCTTCTTAACGCCGTCACCTACTGTTCCCAGCAAGGAAAATTAAGACTTTGGCGTTTTCTTCACTTTTATGCTCCAAAAACGTCCGAATTGCTTCCTTTTCCAGATTTCTCTCCCAAAGTACCTAAAATCACAAAAGGAACGATTTAGGGTGATATTTGATCAAATAAATTCAATTCCGGGCTTAAATGACCCCCTAAAAGTGGTTCATTTTTCGCCTCATCATATACCCTTACACTTGAGATTTGCTTGTCCTCAAGCAAATATGCTTTTATTCTAATCAAAAGACAAGTTAAAGGTCATTTAACACTAATATAAAAGTAATTACAACAAATAATCGTTCCACAAAAGACCAAAGACAAGCACGGAGGTCATATACTAGCACCTCACAAATAGTGTTTAGATACTCACATCTCTCGGGTGTAATAAAATATAAATTACAATATGGAAACGGAAGATATCTCTCACTACCTGTCATAGCAAAATAGATTACCATAGGCTTGGGAAAGGATCAAACCTCCACCACATGGCGTAAGCACCTAGGATAAACTATCAAAGAGGTCTTTTAAAGGGTTGTAACGTTAGGTGTAGGGATATGAAATACACGGTTTTGTTGGATAAAGGAAGTTTTCAATGGTGGCGAGCTAACAATCTTGGTTAATTACATGTACAATGTGGCGTTGCTAAGCCAAGACTAGACTCGACTTAAGCTAATAAATGAAAAATAACAAAAATTTAAAATAAACATAGAATGAAACGGGATGGTAGTCCGTATGTTTTTTCTCTTTTCTTTTTTTCTACTTTTTATTTTCTTTTTCTTGATTTTTCAATTTTTTTTTTCTTTTTTTTTTTTTTTTTTTTTTTTTTTGCATACACTTTTACCCTACCATCCAAAATAATACATCATAGGGGATGAATATTCCCCTTACACTTGAATTATTACATACTTTACAATAAACTAATCTAATGACTCGAATTAAGAAAATCAAAACACTTGGAGTACTTTTAAGATTAACGTACATATGGGGGTTATAATATGATAGGCTCGGAGGGGTGTACTAGGGGTTTCGTGTACTAAAAATGAGTACAACTCTAAGGGTGTGGGAAAAATTAGTTGACTTAACTAGCCAAGTAATATAACTTAAATGGTCAAGTAATTATAATACGGGTTTAACACAAGGGTGATCCTAATGCCTCTTATCATGTAGTAAATCCTACTACACGAATGTAGTCTCACTAGCGGTCTCGGGATGCATCACTAACGCAAGTTCTAAAATCTAAATGCTACCGGTACACTCATAAGCACTAATAGTAAATGCTTTTCCTATCAAATCTAAAGGCGAACCTCACGTATTTGGGTGGAAAATTTTTCTGAATATTACGGTTATGTGCTAGTCATACAATCTCCTATCCATGAGACGCTTGCTAAGGCTAAAGTTTCACTCCTAAATGTTGTAAAAAATTTTAAATTTGGCGCTAAAATTGCACTAACAAGTATTTCTCATAGTTTTATTACACATCTACCATTAAACAAAACAAACTCAAGCGAAAGTGTATCTGTAAGGTATCATCATTTTACCCTCCCCTTACACTTAGGATGAACATTGTCCCCAATGTTCAAGTAAAGATGTAAAAGTGAAATAGTAAAAAGAATGAAATCAAATACTCCCCTGATTTGCTCGGTATGGATAATAAGATGGTCAGGTTAGATCTTCCTCCAAGAAAATGAACAATCAAAGCTTCCCTTCCAGAAAAATAAATCATCTTCTTGTCGTAAATAACCTGTAAATCCTGAGAAAATAGACAAAGCAACCTCGCATAAAATTGGCGGCAATCTATATAAGTTACTAAATCCTAGAAAACAAAGTAAGATATAATGCTTGTGAATGAAGTTTGCAGATTTCCTGAAGATTATAAAACTTAATAATTCAACAAAAACTTAGAGACTCCGTTAGAAAAACAAAACTGGTAAAATTTCCAGATTTTTATACGTGACGCCGTCAAGAGTTAACTCGTGACGCCGTCAGAAGTGACCTGCAAAAATTCTTATGTTAAGTTTCCGGAAAATTTCTGGAAAAACTTGGTCCTACTTCCTGGAAAATCCTGCAAAACTTCATTATGACTCAATACAAGCATTTGACTCTAACAAATACTAATATACATGTTCACTTAATATTGTGGAGAATCATGATCGGTTTGTTTCTTAAAAACATATTTGGGGTTTCCCCTTACACTTATCTTTTGCAAAAATACTTTTAGGTTGGAGTTAAGACTAGGCCAAACAACAAAATAAAGTATTTCCACTTTTTAGTTTAGAAACATGATCTACCAACAATAAAAATAAAGCATGCATACGGAAGCAAATAACAAACAAACAAAATGAAAATCACACAAAGCATGGGTTGCCTCCCAAGAAGCGCTTTTCTTTATTTACGAGTCTTGTAGCTAGACTCAAGGTCATGGGTTACTACGTGATCTCATCGTTGATTCCACTCTTTGATTGTAAGTATTCTATGTAGAAACCAATCACCTTTTTCTCAATCGCCCCCATAATCCTTTGGGCCAATTCCTTATCGACTTTATACCTTGGTCCTAGGGCCAAGCAATCTTTATAAAAAAGACTCCTCTTTTCCCATACATAATCTATGCCCTTTTTCTTATCCTCTTCATTGATGTTCTCAAAAGCACCAATGTTATCCTTATCAAATCGGGATATAAAGCGAAACTCTTTCATTCTATTAGGCATCCTATAAGTGATACTATCGGTGTTACGTGCAAATCGGATTGTCCCTTCTATCTCATCATATTCTAATTTTGACTCCTCAACAAACGGTTTGCCGAACACAACATTAGATAATCGACAATCAATAACATTAGCAAGATCTTCCACAATCATAAAGTCGGTGACAAAAGTGAAATTACCAACAAAGACATGTAGACCTGTAACTCTCCCGACAAAGTTACAAACACCACCGGGGTATTTGGGATCTCTTCTAGGTTCAAGTCTTGTTTTCACAATATCATTATAAACATTTGAGGACATGATGTTGATTGGGAATTTAAAGTCAATGTAAGTATTTTCAACGTGTCTGTACCCAATCATACATGGTATTTTAGCATTCTTAAGATCGCCTCTCTTTATCTTAGGTTCGATTATAGTGAAAGGAGATCGCGGGTTATCAATAAGATTATTATAATATGCAATCTCCTCCTTAGTGGGGTATAGATTAAAATAGTCATTAAGCTTCGGATCTATTTCCCCCTCTTCTAGTCCCTCAACAACATTCACAAGGTCATTAGGCCCTAGGTCCTCATTTGAATATAAGGCGGTCCCTAGGTCACTAAATGCATGTTCGAGCTCAACCTTAATCAACCTATTAAGCTCTCTAAGTTCCCTAATCTCACTCTCAATTTGTTCACGTAACACAGCCACTTCTCTAGGGGAAAGGGGTGGATTCGCGTTTTCCATAATGATCAACGGAATAGTCAATGAATTTAATTTACTAACAAAGGCACAACGAAAAAGATAGACTAAAGAAAACCTAAAAATAAAAATAAAATCTTACTAGAAAGGAATCTAGCAAGTAGACCTAATAAAAAGAGATTCTAACCTAGACAATAACTATTCCCCAGGCTGCGGCGCCAAAAACTTGATACGTGGGAATCGCACCAGGCTTTACCTCTCAAGGGATCTCGAGAAGCTTACAACCCCCACCAGGCAGTGTACCTGATCGTTGTAGTATAGTATAGTGACAAGTACCGGGGGATTGATCGTTCAGCAAGGAATAGTGTCGCTAGGATTAGAAAACCTAAATACTAGTTTTAAAGATGAGAGATGATTCTTTTTATGTTTTTTATGTTTTATGAAAAGCAAGTAAAATCTCGGGTTTGAAGGATTTGGGCGGAATTAGTTGCTAGTCAACTAACCCAATACTAAAAATGCAATCAAAATAAAATACTAGAAATGAAAATAAACTAAATTAAACTAAGGTTGTGAACAATAAGTGGAGAAGTTGTGTTTACTTAGATTTCACTACTCCCTAGATATCTTTTACACGCTAATTACTTGTTATAGTTGCGTGGATGACGAATTGTATTCCTTAATACCATTCATGGGGTGGCACACTTAATTCCCCAATCCTATGAGTGCCTACTTCACTCCTATGTCGAGACGGCTAAGAAGCTCCTAACATGGGATCATTAGAATTTACTCATGCATTAAATACAACCAATAAAACCTAGTGCACGTCAGTTCATGTTTCCTAAGACGTTCAAGCATGTTACCATTTGGAGATCTGCCAATTTTCTTAAGCCTAACATCGAAATCATTCATCCAATACAACCATAAACAAGTAATAAACACATAATTAACATCTAGGTTTCATTAGATCCAAGCAAACACAAGATAAATCTAGGCTAGCATGATGGAATTAAGACAAGAACAAGATATAGACAACCAACACATAGACATATTGGTTGAATTGAAAGAATACTTATCTCAATTACACATGAAAGGGTTCAAGGGCTGAGAACCCTTGAAAAACCTGTAAAATTCGTGCTAAGTTCGGCCTTAGGGTTTCTCAAAAACTTCTCTCCTAATGAATGAAAATTAGAAAACTATATATAGAAAATAGGATCTGACGGCGTCAAGAACAAAATTCTGACGCCGTCATCTCGCTGCCAAAATACTCCTCGGACTGCCTTGATATACTTTTGACGCCGTCATGACCTAGGCCGTCACACATTTAACTCTTGACGCTCTTCTTCGTGACGCCTTCATGAATCCACTGGGCCGTCATGGTTTTTACTCTTGACGCCGTCAAATATTTCTTCTTGACGCCGTCACCTACTGTTCCCAGCAAGGAAAATTAAGACTTTGGCGTTTTCTTCACTTTTATGCTCCAAAAACGTCCGAATTGCTTCCTTTTCCAGATTTCTCTCCCAAAGTACCTAAAATCACAAAAGGAATGATTTAGGGTAATATTTGATCAAATAAATTCAATTCCGGGCTTAAATGACCCCCTAAAAGTGGTTCATTTTTCGCCTCATCAACCATTTTGTTCAAATCACGGGGATCATTCCAACTTTCGTTGTCATAGAGAGCAAGATCTTCTATGAGTTCCCATGATTCTTCCGCACTTAGATCACGTAGCTTGCCACCGGTCGATTGGTCAATGGTTCGCCTTGTGGAGAGATCGATATGGTCATAGAAGATTTGGACTTGGAACCAAAGATCTATGCCATGATGAGGGACTTTTTGGAGTAAGTCCTTGAAACGAGTCCATGTTTCATATAGAGTTTCATTTTGACGTTGTTGGAACATCAAGATGTTATTTCTAAGCTTGGTAGTTCTCCCCGGTGGGAAAAATTGAGCAAGGAAACGAGTGGTGAGATCATCCCATGAGGTGATGGATCCCGCGGGTAAACGTTCAAGCCATTGACTAGCTTGATTACGTAGAGATAATTGGAATAGGCGTAATCGGGTTGACTCTCGAGTTGTAACATCAAGGTCTATAGAATCTACGATTTTAAGGAAGTCCTTGAGATGTTGATTAGGATCTTCAGAACGAAGTCCATGGAATGCACATCCGCTTTGCACCAACCGGATGGTGTCTGATCGCAAGGGGGACAAATTGGCTCCGGTGAGCTCAATAGTGTTTCGATAGCCTTGGTGGCTAGGACGAGAATACTCTCCTAGGGTTCGGGGCCTAAGAGGTTGGTTTGCTAGTGGTGGGTTTTGTGGGTGGTTTTGTTGTGGTGGGTTGATGTGTTCAAAGATGTTACCACCTTCCATGATGTCGGATGGTAAAGGTTACGAACAAAAGCACGAAGAAATAAGATAGACTAAAGAAAACCTAGAAATAAAAATAAAATCTTACTAGAAAGGATTCTAGCAAGTAGACCTAATTAAAAGAAATCCTAACCTAGACAATAACTATTTCCCCGGCAACGGCGCCAAAAACTTGATACGTGGGAATCTCACCAGGCTTTACCTCTCGAGGGATCTCGAGAAGCTTACAACCCCCACCAGGCAGTGTACCTGATCGTTGTAGTATAGTACAGTGACAAGTACCGGGGGATTGATCGTTCAGCTTAGGATTAGTGTTGCTAGGATTAGAAAGCCTCCTAAATTAAGTCTAAGGGTGAGGGATGATTCTTTTTGTATTTTTATATTTTATTAAAGCAAGTAAAATCTCGGGTTTTGGAAGAGTGGGCGGAATTAGTTGCTAGTTAACTAACCCAATAACTAAAGATGCAATCAAAATAAAATAAAATAAATGAAAATAAAACTAATTACTAATGTGGTGTAAACAATAATGGGGAGAGTTGTGTTTACTTAGGTTTCATTACTCCCTAGATATCTTTTACAGGTTGATAGTTTGTTACAATTGCATGGATGACGGGTTATATTCCTTAATACTAGTCGTAGGGCCATGTACAATATTCCCTAACTCTATAGGATCCTACTTCACTCCATGTCGATCCTGTTAAAAGCTCCTAACATGGGATCATTAGAATTCTCCTACGCATTAAATATAACCAAAAATCATAGTACACCTTTGATCATGTTTCTTAATACGTTCAAGCATGTTACCAATGGAAGTCTGCCAGTTTTCTTAAGCCTAACATCGAATACAATCATCCGTAACAACTATAAACAAACAATCAACTCATAATTAACATCTAGGTTTCACTACATCTAAGCAAACACAAAAGTAATCTAGCCGAGCATGTTAAATTGAAGACAAGTGTAAGATATATTCAAGCAACACATAGACATATTGATTGAATTGAAAGAGTACTTATCTCAAATTGACATGAAGGATCCAAGGGGTTGAAAACCCTTGAAAATACTGATAAAATTCGGACTAGGGTTTCTCCAAAGTTACTCCCTAAAAGTTACACACTAATGAATGAAAATTGCAAAACTATATATAGATTTTCCAAGGTGATGGCGTCAAGAAGGAATTTCTGACGCCGTCAACTCGCCGCCCATAATGAAATCGGATTGCCTAGATCCACTTTTGACGCCGTCATGTGTAAAATATTATAGGCCGTCACTAGTAAATGGACCATGACGGCCTATGGTGACGCCGTCATGTCCTTAGTGTAATTCTGTACTGGATCGTCACGGACTTCATCCACTTCCACCTCTTGTATTACTCTTGACGTCGTCATGTAGAAGCTCTTGACGCCGTCAGGTACTGTTCCCAGCAAGGAAAATTAAGACTTTGCCGTTTTCTTCACTTTTATGCTCCAAAAACGTCCAAAATGCTTCCTTTTCCAGAATTCACTCCAAAAGTACCTAAAATGACAAAAGGGACGATTTAGGGCAATATTTGATCAAATAATTTCGAATCCGGGATTAAAAGACCCCTTAAAAGTGGTTCATTTTTCGCCTCATCATTCAAACATGGTCATTGAAGGTATCAACAACAAAGACTACATAAGCCAAATCCGAAGAAAGATTATAAATGAAACTTGGAGTGACATGGAAGGTGAAGAGGATCATTATATAGCATGTGAAGATTGTGAAGCATATAAAGCCCCAAATGAGGTACAATCCGGAACCAAACATTTTTGCTATGATCAATTCATATTAGAGTTTCCAAAATTAGAAAGTAACTTCAAAAGTTTTTGCAACATAGACTCAATTATCATGTTTAAAAATGAATCTTCAACATCTACTGAAGAAAATTTTGAAAAAGGAAAAATACTTGCTAAATTTGAAAATAGCTCCAAATCGCTAATAAACTTACTTAATACTCAAAAGGCTTTTGATGAAAAAACCGGATTAGGATTTAATGCTAATGATACTTTGACAAATAAATCAAAACAAATAAAGTTTGTAAAACCTAGTGGAGAAATTTAGAAAATTACTCTAGTCATAACAATTGTTTATCTCTTGAGACAAGAAGGCCATTATCATTGTGTGAAAAACATATTGATAAGAAATTCTTGCACTTGTTAACAACATCTATACCATATGCATTTTAAATGCAATGGATGTTGTGACTAACCATCTAGGACCTATAAGACTTTGGGTACCAAGTTGTTTTACATGTTAGGTATCATAATCATGAGGATTGGCACATTTGCATATACGTGAAGTTTGACGAACTATTGAGACATGAATTTAATCCTTCACGTGTTTATGCTTCAAGAACTTGCTTGCGTTACTATGGTGTTGTCTTGTTACGGGTTCTCTATTGCATTGCCTTCTCTCTACGATCTTCTCGGGAACTCGTTGCTTCCTCTTTTCACTCTCTCATAAGTCTTATTGAATTAATTCATTTTAAGACGCAAGCTACGTTCTCTCTTTTAATTATAACGTAAACTTCCAAGATTGTTAATTGTATGTTTGTGTGATATTTTTGTTTACTGTATTATTTACACTACGGATATACTCACTAAACCCTTTTAGCATATACTACTTAATCACTAGCGTTTAGGAATAGAAATGATGGAGCAAACTGATAAAATTCTATTGATTTTTCATAAATAAATTATTGCATAAAATTGCTTTATTTTCCCTTCTTCATTCTTGAGTCCAGGTATCTACTTCATACAAAAATTGAAGATTGAGAACTCTACATTGCATAATTTTTTTTTAAAACTCAATCTATCTAAGCTATTCACATTTTTAGCAACAAATATTGTAAGTCATTCATAACACATTTTATCAAATTTTGGTCATAATCATTATTAAGTATTTTACTTCAATTTCTTCAACATCATTTTGGTTCTTTCAAATTGAGTCTAGAATTGTCATAACTAAATGCTTTCCATAAGATTAAAATGCTTAATTAACATTAAAACTCTTTAATTACAAATCCTCTTAATGAAATTTCTTTTTATGTATACACTACTTTTCAAAAACTTTTATTAAACACATTGTTGAATAATGCTAAAAACGTTTTCTCATAAATTGTGCTTGATACTACACATGTAATTGTCATATTATATAATCAAATATATATTTTTGACAAACGTAGGTTTAACAAATAAAATCAAGGAGATTTTGGATTGCTTCTTAAGATTTTTTTTTTTTGCATTAGGAGTTGAAGCAATCGCATCTTCACATATGTTGAATTTAGACACAAATTATTACTAAGACATAAGTCATTTTGTCACATTTGTTCCATCACTAGCTTCCCACTCACTAGTTGCCTTGGCCTCTTTTTATTAAGTTAGTTACCTTAGGATATATATATATATATATATATATATATAACTTGCTTGATTGTCCCCATACATGATTTTCTTTGCATGAAATTATATTATATGCTTAGTTGCCTACATGCGTACTTCTCTTGCATACTCCATTAAGATAATACTTAATTAAGTTGCCTAAAGAGATGGACTTGCCCAAAACGAAGCCTCCAAACAAAGATCTTTCTGGAAAAATTTCTGTCAAAAACCATTTCTGGCAATCTGGGAACCAGGCTCTGGGCGGCCCCTTTAATTTTAAGGGGGCCGGCCACCTGATGGTCGAGGTTCCCTGTTTTCTTTCCACTTTTTAGCTCATTCCACCCTATTTTGATTCCTCACTTCCCTAAATTCACAAACACATTTTGTCTAGTAAAACCTCCACTAATTTATCCTTCCATAAACACATAATCATCACACTATAAATACCTCTCCTCATAACATATCCTTGCTAAATCATCCCATCATGACCTCTCCCAACAAACCCAAATCAAAATCTTCTAAGCTAGCAAGGATGACTGAAAAACCCACATGGAGAAAGAAACAAAGCCCTCGAAACAAATCCGTCACAACAAGTGGATTTGGTAATCAATCAACACCTCCAAACACCTACTTTCCCAACTACACTCCAAAATCGCAAGGACACTCCTTTGAACCACTCTACAAACCTTACCACATTGGCCAATCATCCCATTTCATCCCAAATCATACATCCTCATTTCCATCCAACTACAATGATCCATATCACTTTGGTCAATCATCAAACTACAACCCCAACTACACAACACCAATTCATCCACCTCCACCAAATGATTCACTCCACATTACCACGGAAAGGCAAAAGTTCCGTGAAGAAATCAACCAAATCCGTGATCTTAGTGATCTTAATGCTATGCATCTTGCACAACGCAACTTGCACAAAACTCCATCGTCTCCTTACTCAAATTGCCTACCTCACTCCCTCAACTTGGATCAAGTCATCAACCACACCCACTATTGTCCTTGTTGCTACTTTCTCCAAAAACAAATCCTTGACCTAAGCAAAGATATTTTGTTGATCAAATATCTCCTCACTCGTCCACATCCATTACCTCCATTAATTAGGTATAACATACCTAGACCCACTCCTTCCGCTCCACATCCCTCACCATCATACCACTAAATCCAATCACCACGTTTCCATCTCCTAATAAATTCACCACAAACCCTTGTACCCCATGAAAGTTAAAGAGACCTCAAGTCGGCAACTTAGTTATATCTAATGTAGTTTGCTAGAAAAGCATATATGTATACACATATATGTATGCCTTTGTACTAATGATTATGTTTTTAACATAATCTACTTTAATAATCAATAAATGTGACTTATGTTCTATTAATATTATTTGCTTGGTTTTTATGCATGCTCTTCTCCTTGTTTTTTATCTATGTTTGCATGGATAGTTTATGATCATATATTTACCTCTCTAATAGACTAAAACTAAAATAAAATGTTCCAATAGAGCTTGCTGCAAACACAAAACCAAAATAAACCATTTTTAGAAATTTTTTGAAATTTGGTCGTCTAGGATTTTACCAGATGGGCGGCCCCCTTAATTAACACGAGCGGCCCCTTTAATTTTAAGGGGGCCGGCCAAGAATTAAGGGGACCGGCCACCTGGAACAGTTTTTACACTGTTTTCTTTTGCAACATGTGACTCCTTTTGCTAGTCCTAACTACCATTTCCCTTAAAAACTAAACTGATTTTGGAATCTAACAATGCAATTTCAAATTAATACCACTTCTAAACATGATTCCATGCTATAAAACCCTTATACACCTTTCATCCACACTCCATCATCATCATATTCATCAACCTCAACCAATTCATCATGTCATCACCAAAAACCACCACCTCCAACAATGCCAAGAAACAAAAACTTGTTATCATCCCACCAAAACAACTCTTTATTGATCTCACTTATGAAGACAATACCACTCCATCACCATCACCTCAATGTTCATCTCCTAGTGCTCCAAATGCACCATCCAAAATACCATCAACACATGGAACCTCCACCTCTTCCATACCATCATCATCATCCATCAATGACTACATCAACACTCACCTATCACCTCCACCAAGAATTACACCACCACCACCTCTTGAAAATGTAACCTTAGACATCACTCTTTCATTATCACCCATCACACCTCTTGATTCACAATTTTCACCATCACCACTCAATCCACCAAACTTCAATCCCATCCCATGGAGCTTGCTTGAAGCTCATGGTGATACTTGCCTTTGTTGCATCCATAACCACGCCATCATCTTTGGCTTAAGAGATGAAATCCACTACATGTTTTCATACCTTGAAAGCTTGTTCCCTCAACCTCAACCAACAACATCCACACCTCCACCACCAACATCAACCACACCTCCACCTCCATCAACATCAAACACACCTCCATCAACTCCATCATCTCCACCTACAACATTGCTCCTCCAAAACTAAGCATGGCTCATATTTGGAAAATAAAAATGTTTAAACTATTTTGATGGCAAGCTATAGGAAAAACATTTCGATTAGAGTTTTGGTTGCTTGTAAGCCCTTAAGGCTTTAGCTTATTAGTTGTATTGTTCATGCATCTTGAATGAATGTTGTTTGTATTTTCATCAATTTATTCAAGTGCTTTCTTCCATGCTTATATATATA
This sequence comes from Artemisia argyi, assembly GCA_030686995.1. Taxonomy (NCBI): domain Eukaryota; kingdom Viridiplantae; phylum Streptophyta; class Magnoliopsida; order Asterales; family Asteraceae; genus Artemisia; species Artemisia argyi. The sequence continues at coordinate 87,241,705 of CM060699.1, forward strand.
TATATATATATATATATATATATATATATATATATATATATATATATATATATATATATATATATATTTGTTGCATGCATATATATTGTATGTTCTAAATATTTTTGCAAGCATTCCATATCTCGACTTGTCTTATAACCTTAAAACGAGGGGGAGTACACATCAATGGGGAGCTCATCCGACTTCGGGATAACCTTTTTGATGTTCACAAAAAGGGGGAGAAGTGATATAAACTCACTAAATACTTGCATATATAACAATTTTTGATTTAATGAGTTTAGATTTTGTAATCATCAAAAAGGGGGAGATTGTTGATATAAATAATGCGTAAAAACGTTATTAATATTTATCGATATCCCTATGTTTTGACGATCACAAAATATAAATTCATTAAACGTAAAATCATTACGTAAACAAGTATTTAGTGACAAAATGTCATTACATCCAACTAATTCACTTAAGGTATGAATAAACAATTGTCTAATACATTTTATGATCAAAGGAAGGTTTATTTACTAATTACAAATTATATAAAATGGTATAAACATTTTATATAATTAAGAAAAACATTTTTGGTAATTAAAGGAAAATATTTATTTCATAAAAATTAAATGAATTCAAATTTTTAACCAAATTCAGTTAAATTTTCACCAAATAAACTTTCCCCAGAAAGGACAAAAAAATCAGGCCGTTACAGTGGACGACCCCCTTAATTTTAAGGGGGCCGACACACAATTAAGGGGGCCGGCATACGCTCCTGTGTCAGAATTCTTTGCCTATAAATACTGGTTCAAATCTGAATTTTTTCCTCAGCTTTTGCACTATAACTTTCTGTCCAAATTATTTCAAATCATCTTCCTAAAACCTTTGATCATAAACATATTAGCTCTTGTTTTCAAGTGATACTATCCTTCCTCATTCAAAGTGCAAGAGAAAAATATTTCTCCAACATCTTGTTTAGAAGTATTGAAGTGTTGTGTATATTGTTAGTTGGTGTGTAAATTATTTGTAAAGGTGTAGAAGGTGTGTAATAGATAGATCTGGGTGGGTTAGTAGTTGTGAATAGAAGTAGTGAAGAAATAGTTGTGTTGTGAAGAAGAAGTAGGGAAGGTGTGAGAAGTAGTGTAGTAGTAGTCGTGTGTATAAGTTATGAAGAAGGTGTGTAGTGGTGTGAGATTGGTTCTAGCTACTATTAGAACTCGACATCTAGCTTAGTGTCGTTAATCGGTGTAAGCAAAAGTTGTGTAAGGTTTCTCCGCCAAAAAGGAGCTCGTTGTGTTAGTGAAGAAAACTCTCGAGTAGGTGACTCGGGGAGTAGAGTAGGGCAAGGAAGGTGACCTTGTAGCCGAACCACTATAAATTCGTTGTGTCTTAGTTTGATCTTTCCAACTCTTGTTCATTACCTTATTTACATCTTTATTGTTTACATACTCATAAACACTTATATCTAGTTGTAGCTTGTGATATTGTGCTAAAATTGATTTCACACAAAGTTCAAATAAAATGTTCATTCACAAAATAAAGTTTTTATAAATAACCTAAAAAGGTATAATATATACATACACATATACAAGTGTAATTGATCATTTAGATTGAGTATAATTTTTTACTACAATTCTTGAATTGAAGATTTGAAAACATAGTTTTTTGAAATAAAAATTGACGTAAAACTATTCAACCCCCCCTTCTAGTTTTTCACAAAGAGCATAAGATAGAATCACACAACAAATAGACATATTGTATGATTATTGGAAAACTTATCTTCAATTGAACATGGATGGAACAAGGGTTGAAACCCTTATTATTACATAAAATTCGTCTAGGGTTTTCACAAAGAAGTTCTCCAAAAGTTCCACACTTAATGAATGAAAATTAGAAAACTATATATATATTTTACACCTTGACGGCGTCACGTTATAGCTTGTGACGCCGTCAACTCGCCGCCAAGATAAAATCCGTATTGCCTAGATCCACTTCTGACGGCGTCATGTGTAAATTTACTCTGGGCCGTCACATGTATTTTGACCCTGACGGCCTTGGTGACGCCGTTACGCCAAATTGCATGGAAATTGTTCTGGGCCGTCATGTGTATTTTCCAAATCCACCTCTTTTTCCAAGCTTGACGCTGTCACTTGTGTAACCTTGACACCGTCAGGTACTGTTCCCAGCAAGGATTTTGAGACTTTGTCGTTTTCTTCACTAAATTACTCCAAAAACGTCCAAAATGCTTCCTGATTCGAGTGAAAACCAATTTGTATAATATATCTATAAAGTCAGAGGAAATCCGCAGGAAATACGGATTACCCGAGTCGTATCCCGTCAAGGAGTGAATGGAATCGTTGAAATTCGATTTGTGAAATCGTGTCGTGAAAAGTGGAAATTGTAAAAATTGTTAATGAGAAACTCAAATAATGAAAAGCAATCACAAATAATGCAGAATGTACAAGCTATGTATGCACAAATGATTTAGATCTAAAAACGGAAATTCAAGCGTGATTTTTAAAACGTAACGTACAAATTAAAACATAACTTTTGATGAAAAATTATCCTACAAATATGAAATAAATTTTCTAAAAATCCTAAACAACTCAAAATAATTTTGAGAAAAAGAATTTTTTTTTGAATTTTTATTAATTATTTATGAATTTATTTCTATTTTTGTATTTTTAAATGAATTAAAAAATAAGAGAAAATGTAAAAATAAAAGTGAAAACTACAAAATTAATTTTGAAAAATCTAAAATATCTGAAAAGAATTATCTAAAATATTTTTGGATTTTTTAAGGTTTTTTCTAATTTTTATTTAATTTTTGTTTATTAAAAGGGATTTAAAAATGATTTTAAACTAAGATTAATTGAGAAAAATAGCAAACTAATTCAGAAAAATCTACAGAAATTCAAAAATATTAAAATGAACTTGAGAAATTTTTTTGAAAAGAAAATAAGCTAGAAAAATGCTTATTGAGCTTATCCCAGCTTATCATAAGTGTTAATTAATAAGCACTTGTGACCAATCTAAGTGAAACTGATGCATAAGACTACTTATACTCAAATGAGTTCAAATTAATCAAATATGAACAAGATTAAGCACAGTAGTACAAGTAATAAGCAATGAGCAGTTCACATTAAGCACTAAAATAAGCAGTTTCACTCAGGAATAAGCCAGATGCAAATGCCTATTCAAACCTTTAAAACACTCTTACAGAAACTTATTTTCAATAATTAAACTCAAGTTACAAGTTTAAAATCACCTCTGCAATCTTAAGTTCTCATCAGCCTTCTTATTTCTAGACACCTTATTTGCAGGCCTGATTAAGCAGTCCAAATAAGCTCTAAAGTGGAATTTTATGGGGGCAAAAGCTCAACTAGCCTACTGAGATACTAAAAAACCTAAAAGCCCTATCAATAAACTACTAATTGATCTCTAAATGCTCCTGAGATCAGCAGCCTGTATAGGTGCATAATCTGAATCAAGTTGACTATTTTATTGCACTTTCAGTTTGACTAAACTCAAACTCAGTCAATCAAATCTACTCCTAAATGTATTATTAAGCTAATTTTTAACTAGATTAAGCTAGTTTATAGTAAATCACAGCTAACTCTACAATTATACTCACTGTAGTCAATTAAATCCAACAGTTAACTATTTTAAAGCTAACTTTGACTATATTAAAGACTAAGCTACTATTTTTAGGCACTATTTATCTGTTTCTATCCTAATATGAACTAAATGTGCAGTGATTTCAGTGAATCAACAAAAGCTTAACTCATTATAAAGCAGATCCAAACACCCCTGCAACTATCTCTTTACACTACTACTCACTATTCTAAACCTCAAATTCCACAACTAAAACTCAAATCCAGTCACAAAATCAATTATATGAGTCAATTGAACCTCTAGTTATCCATAATGAACACAACTGATAAGATTCACAGATTTACCATAATGAACAATATGAACACAAATTCAATAAGTAAACTCATAAAATAAGCTCAAATATCATATATTCCACTAAAACAACCTCAAAATAGATCAATGAAATAGTGTTTACTCAAGTCTAAACCAAACACTAACAATTGCAAAGAGTACTTTGAATTTAAATCAAAACATACAAAGCTATTCCCCCTCAGTATGAACAGAGGGGGCTCACTATGCTTGCCTATCTCTTGATAGGCCAAAAGTTGCCATGATTCCTTTTGGACTACCTTTCAAACCAGATTCAATCATTAACTAGTCTTGTTGACGTTTGTTGACTGATCACAACTTTGATCACAGATCTGATACAACCTTTAATACACTCTTCACTAAAGCTAGAAAGCTTAAAATGAAAAGGATTTCACTAATAACAAGCTTGTTTGCAAGCTGAAAGTAACAATATATATTTTTTATATATTTTTTTTTTATAATTTTCTGATTTTTTTATGATTTATTGAAATGTAAACAGAAATAATAGATTCAAAGATAAAAGAGCTTAAGAAAACTTATGAGAAACTTATTATACTAATAAAACAACTTTAAGTAATGATTAGGAAGCTAATTTAAGTATGAAAACAGTAAGTAAAGAAAATTATGAATAAAGTAAACTAAAAATTCTTATTTATTAAAGCTAAAATCAATACAAAGTAACTAAAATTATAGATTATTTGAAACTACAATGATCCTAACTCTATTTCTACAGCACTTCGTTACTCTAAAAACTACTTACAAAATGAGTGAAAATGGGAGGTATTTATAAGTGGGGAGTGAGGCTTGGGGTCTCCAAATGCCAAGCTGGCAATCCAGGTGAAAATGTGCTTTCTCTAATCTTCTCATAACCCTCAGATCATTTTGTGCTTCTTTCATTCAATGACAACCCTTGGATCACTAGAAATGATGTGTTCACTCTAATAGAAAGCTGCCATTTGTCCCATATATGCATACATTCTCTGTCCGTGTCATCAGGGTGTCAGAGGCTTCTAGAAAACGGATCCAATGATGAGGGAATGATGTGTCCACACTAATCATACTCTGCCACATGTCCCTGAGCTCTAATACTCTTACTTGTCACATCCTGTGCACGTGATATGGCTTCTAGAACCTCCAATCATTGGCAATTTATGGTTTAATTATTGTGAAGTTGGGTAATTGAGGTGAGGTAAAAACTAGGGTTTATGGGATGAGAGGTTGGGGATGTACGGGGTAAATATTTTGGGGGGCGGGTAATGAGATTTTTTTATTATTGTTTGGTGGAGTTTGACCCTGGGTAAAAGATATTGACCAAGGTAATGGGCTTGGGTAATGTGGTTTTTTTGGGCTTTTGGTTTAAATGATTGGATTAGGACTTTTAGTTTGCAAATGGACTAGGCTCAATTATATTTTGGATTTTCAGATTTATTTCAATAAGGACCAAAAGTGTAATTCTGAAATTTTTAAGGACTAAATCTGTAATTTTCCAAAGTGTAATCCAAGGGCCTTTATTGACAATGCTTTGATTCATGAGGGTTGCCTTTGACTTTTCTTCAAAATAATATCATGAGGGACTAAGTCTGCCAATTTTGAAAGTACAGGGACCACTTTTGCAATTTCATCAAACTTCATTTTCAAGGATTGTTCTTGCAATTCTTTTAAACTCTGAGGATCTCTTTTAACTTTGTAGGCTCAGCTTTGACCTTTTGACTCGTTCCACTCTCGTGCTCGTTTGTGCCGGTTTTCGTTTGTTTTTCGTCTTTTTGTGAAATATCCGTACCTGCACATTCACAATCACAAAAACACATTTTCTTTAGCGTTTTGGGTTAGTTTTTGGATTATTTAGTCTTATTTTGGTAAAGAAAAAGTGAGTAAATAAGTACTCTCCAAAATCTCCCGGACTAAAGTATTGTCGTGCTCTCACGCAATGTGATCAATTCACGCTTTTGGGATAAATAATTTCATAACTCTTTCTACTATCGTTGTAAAGTAGCAAGGAGGTTCGAAAGAGGTTACAAAATCATTTATTCCCGTAAACGCTCCATTTTCCAAATTTATTCTTTATTCATCTTATCACTATTATTTTTGGTCTTTTCTCACTTTATACTTATGACAGTTTGTTGAACTTTCATAATTTTGCAATAATTTTTAGGGTCAAAGAGTAGAAACACTTCTCATGAAAAAGTGACCATACGGATAAAAATCGTCATCCTTGATTTTTCACAAGCCCCCAAACTAAGCGTACAAACGAGATCACAGTTTATCTACAAGTTAGATGCTAACACTACTCATAAAAGTTACTTGTGAAAACCTCTTACTCCCATGTCCTAAGTTTTGTATCTCAAAATTTTATTTCATGAGAAATGAATTTCTTCATATTTTCTCGTTTCAATACTTTTTAGTCCGACAGAGATACCAAGTTTAAACACTAAGTAGTTTTTCATTTTCTCTCAAGAACCACTGCAAAAGAAATTCGGTGTACATCAAGGAATTGGGTACAAACAATCTCAAATATAAGTTGCGGAGTACTACACATGCACCTCATTAGTCCAATTCAGAATCATCCACATGCACCTCACGTGCCAACAACTTTTATAACACTTAAGCTCTTATTCAACATAACTTTCACTTTTCACTTTTTTTTAACTTTTTTCATTTTTCTCATATTTTTCATTCTTTTCTTTCTTCATCATCAATGGAAGCTTATCGGGTAGCTCTAAAACCACATACATAATAAACTTTTGACTTTTGAATTTTTTTTTTCATTTTTGCTTTTATTTTTGATGTTCCTTGATATGTACCCAACTTCTAAAGCAAAGATTCTCTTAAGAAAATAAGAAATTAAATATTGCCCAAACCTAAATACCACTAATTAACCTAGAACATCTATTATATATCGGTGATATAATTTTGCAGGAGCAAAAAGCCACAAGTACCTTCCATGAGCTCTAAAGAGAACCAACTACTCCACGTTTAGCATCTAACTTCTAAATAAACTCTATCATTTCTCGCTCTTCGCAATTTAAGATTCCAAGTAATGAAACCCGCGAATACTTAGCCGATAATCAGCCACGCATATATAAAGTCAGTTACGGAAACTTGCAAATTCTAGAAGAAGAGTTCGCGTTTTCTAGATCCTTATGTAAAAGAGTAGCGAAAGCTTTTAAGCTGCGCATGTATAAAGTCAAGTACGGGAACTTGCAGATTCTTAGGAAAGAATTCAAATTTTATAGCTCCTGGTGTACAAGACTAGCACAAACTTATATGATTATCATTGGTTAAGGGAACAAGCAAGGGCTCAGCACGCCCGGTCAAGTCAAAATATTTATTCCTACTCTCGCCAGCTGGAAAGTCAACAAGGTGTCAAAACACTTATTCAAAGCTTTATTATATTTTTGCACAACTTTTAATTTTTCTCTTTTTTTTGTGCTTTTTCATGACTTTTTCATTAATTTTTCTTCAAAATTTTTCAATTTTTTTTTTCAATTTTTAGAAAAAAACGGAGTTGCGAGAGTACATGACATGGTGAAAAATGCAAGGTCAAATCGAATCGAAGATTCACCCTCCCCCGGACTAGAATGGAACATTGTCCTCAATGTTTTACGGGTAAAGGCAATCCTAAAAAAATTCTAGGGCCGTTTATTAATTATGCAAAAGAAAACTTTAGTCGATAAGATTTTCGGATATAGGATTTCCAAAAGCATCGATGAATGAGACTGAGTGGAGAAAGAACATCACGACGAGCACGAGAGTCATCATAAATCGGGGACAATCCTGGACAAACATTCACAAACAACCAAGGAACACAAGAATGGAAGAGGCACCCCCTCCTCACGTTATTCGTTAGAAATAAGAAAAATAAGAAGATGAATTGGATAAGCATGGGTTGCCTCCCACGAAGCGCTTTGTTTTTTATTACTGAGTCACATAGCTTGACTCGATCCCCGAATTCAGTCGTCCTTGGGGAAAGTTTGGAGATCACGGACTACCATGGTTGGTACGTCCCCTCCGAAGTAATGTTTCAAACGGTGACCATTCACCTTAAAGTTGGGACCATCGGGTTGAGCTAACTTAATGGTACCATAAGGGAATACTTGTGTGATGGTGAATGGTCCAGACCAACGGGTTTTAAGCTTGCCCAAGAAAATCTTCAATCGAGAGTTAAAAAGAAGCACTTGATCACCAACGTTGAAAACGCGGTCTTTAATCTTGGCATCATGAAGTCTTTTAGTTTTCTCTTTATAAATCAAAGAATTCTCGTAAGCTTGATCACGAAGTTCGACTAATTCATTCAATTGAACTTTTCGGTGATCACCCGCGGTTTTGAGGTCGAAATTTGCATGTTTTAAGGCCCAGTAGGCCTTGTGTTCAAGTTCTAAGGGCAAATGACAAGCCTTCCCGTAAACCATCTTATAAGGAGTACACCCAATGGGTGTTTTGTAAGCGGTCCGAAAAGCCCATAAAGCATCATCTAACTTATCAGCCCATGAGGCACGGTGCTCTCCTACGGTCCTTTCTAAGATATGTTTTAAACTACGATTGGACACCTCAACTTGACCACTAGTTTGTGGATGATAAGCCGTAGAAAGACGATGTGTGACACCATATTTAAGCATAACTTTAGCAAATTGGTCATTGCAGAAATGGGTCCCACGATCACTTATTATAGCTCGAGGTGCACCGAATCGGGCAAAGAGACTTTTTAGAAATTTCACAACTACTCGGGCGTCATTGGTGGGGAGCGCCTTCACTTCAACCCATTTCGACAAGTAATCGATGGCCACGAGAATATACTTATTTCCTCTAGATGACGGGAATGGTCCCATGAAATCGATACCCCAAACGTTAAAAATCTCACAAACTTGAATAGCATTTTGAGGCATTTCATCTTTTTGAGATATTTTTCCTTGACGTTGGCAAGAATCACATGATTTCACCAATTCATGGGAATCCCGATAAATCATCGGCCAGTAGAAGCCGGAATCGAAGACTTTCTTTGCGGTGAAGTTGGCACCATGATGTCCCCCCGTGGGTCCACTATGGCATGCCATAAGAATTTCAGCAGCTTCCTTGCCGTGAACGCACCGCCGGATCACTTGATCCACACAAACTTTGAACAAATAGGGATCGTCCCAAAAGTAATGCCTAACATCTTTGAAGAATTTCTTTTTTTGTTGGGACGACATCCCTTTCCTAATGAAATTCCCCGCATGGTAATTCGCAAAATCGGCGAACCATGGGGTACTTGAATCACTATTAGACACACTCCCAAGTGTCTCGAGAGGAAATGTTTGGGTAATTTCCTTTTTCTCGAGAACACTTTGATGGGGATTCTCTAGACGTGAAAGGTGATCAGCAGTAAGGTTCTCAGCTCCTTTTTTATCTCGAATTTTAACATCGAATTCTTGAAGGAGTAGAACCCACCGAATCAAACGTGGCTTAGCATCTTGTGTTGCCATTAAGTATTTTAGAGCCGAATGATCCGTATACACTATGCATTTCTTTAAAAGCAAATAAGGTCGAAATTTTTCAAAAACATAGACAACAGCTAACATCTCTTTTTCAGTAGTCGTATAGTGATGTTGAGCGCCATTCATTGTCTTGCTTGCATAGTGTATCGGCTGAAAGTATTTAGTCTTTCGTTGCCCCAGAACTGCACCAATAGCATAATCACTTGCATCGCACATTAGCTCAAATGGTAAGCTCCAATCGGGGGCAACTAAGATCGGTGCCTCCGTTAACTTCTTCTTTAAGAAATTAAATGCATTGATGCATTCATTTGTGAAGTTAAACGGAGCATCTTTCTCTAAAAGGTGGTTCAGAGGCCGGGCAATTTTAGAAAAATATTGTATAAAACGTCGGTAAAAACCAGCATGACCAATGAAACTTCTAATTCCTTTTACAGTGGTAGGATGAGGTAGCTTAGCGGTTACATCAACTTTGGAACGATCTACTTCGATCCCAGATTTGGAAATTTTATGGCCGAGGATAATGCCCACTTTAACCATGAAGTAGCACTTCTCCCAATTTAGAACCAAGTTGGTGTTTTCACACCGTTTCAGCATATTCTCTAAATGGGAGAGGCAAGAATCGAAAGAATTTCCATAGACCGAGAAGTCGTCCATGAATACTTCCATGGTTTTTTCAATCATGTCGGAGAAAATTGCCATCATGCACCTCTGGAACGTGCCTGGAGCATTACATAACCCAAAGGGCATTCTACGATAGGCAAACGTTCCATAAGGGCAAGTGAAAGTGGTCTTTTCTTGATCCTGGGGATCAATGGGAATTTGAAAGTACCCATAAAAGCCATTGAGAAAACAATAGAACTCATTTCCCGCTAATCGTTCAAGCATTTGGTCCATAAAAGGGAGCGGGAAATGGTCTTTACGAGTCGAGTCATTCAACTTGTGGTAATCAATGTAAACTCTCCATCCGGTCACAAGTCTCGTCGGTATAAGCTCATTAGCTTCATTTTTCACAACAGTGATTCCGCCCTTTTTGGGATCACAATGAACCGGGCTAACCCATGAGCTATCCGAGATTGGATAAATCATTCCAGCGTGAAGGAGTTTTATAACTTCCTTTTTGATCACTTCATGGATTTGTGGATTAACCCGTCGTTGTTATTGGACGGAAGCTAATCGAGGGTCAATTCCCTTAATGTCGGAGATTTGCCAGGCAATAGCACTTTTATGCTTCTTAAGCACATCTAAGAGTCGGGTCTTCTCCTCATCTTTAAGGTCTTTCGAAATTATGACGGGCTAACCCATGAGCTATCCGAGATTGGATAAATCATTCTAGCGTCAAGGAGTTTTATAACTTCCTTTTTGATCACTTCATGGATTTGTGGATTAACCCGTCGTTGTTGTTGGACGGAAGCTTTGTGATTATCTTCAAGCATAATCTTATGTGTGCAGAATCGAGGGTCAATTCCCTTAATGTCGGATATTTGCCAGGCAATAGCACTTTTATGCTTCTTAAGCACATTTAAGAGTCGGGTCTTCTCCTCATCTTTAAGGTCTTTCAAAATTATGACGGGCAATTTATTATTCGTTTCTAAGTACGTGTATTCGAGATGAGGAGGTAAATCCTTGAGCTCGAACTCCGTAGGATTCTCAATAGGCGGCTTTACTTCTTTTACGTCTGCCATTTTTAGGTCCATCGGAGGGGAAGAAGGAATCGGGTCTTCATTTAAAAGTTTTTCAAGCAATAAAATGTCCCCCTTCGGATTAAAATCATAATTATCAATTTCTGGTGAAATCGAATCATTTGAAAGACAAGCTTTGATTTCTTCCCAAGCGAAATCACTTCCCTCAAACGGAGTAAGGGAAGGGGAATAATCGGAGACGATTGGTTCAGTAGAAGGAGTGGGATTTCCACTCGAAGCATTATTTGTAAAACCAAGAAGCTCTTGAGAATGCTCCTCCGTAGCTTCATCGATAACATCGACTCGGTTGACGGAAACATGATTGTAATTGGAGGAGTATCTTGCAGTTTGATCGAGATTAAACGTAACAGCTTCATTTCCAACACGTAAGGTAATCTCCTCGTCGTAGACATCAATTAAAGCACGGCTAGTCCGTAGGAATCCTCTTCCGAGAATGAGAGGAACCCGTGGATCAGCATCAAAATCAACAACCACAAAATCGGCAGAGAAATTGAATTTCCCAAAATTGATGAAAATATCCTCGGCTATCCCAATTGGTCGAGATGTAGATCGGTCAGCAAGCTAGAGGGTCATAAGAGTCGGTGTCAAGTTGGGAAGAGAAAACTTTTTCCAAATCGACAATGGCATTACGTTAATGCTAGCACCAAGATCGGCCAAGGCGAAGCATTGAACCATACCCGGAAAATTGCATGGAATAAGAAGCTTGCCAGGGTCTTCAAGCTTTTTGGGTAGTTTTTTAAGAAGAACCGCTGAGCAATTCCCATTCATCTGGGTTTTTGACATTTCAAACAATTTTTCTTTGTTATTCAAAATACCTTTTAACATTGAATCAAATTTTGGCATCAAAAGTATAGCATCCGCGAGACTTATATCAAAATGCAATTCTTGAAAGATCTGATAAAACTTTTCCATCTGATTTTTATCTTTCTCGCGATAATTGTTCCATTATTAATAGGAATTTCCGGATCCGTTGTCACCTCGGTTTCATGGGCGACTACCTTAGGAGGAAGAGAAGAAGAGGTAGTCGGAGTTGTTGGTCCATCATATGAAACACCACTCCTAGTCGTGATCGCTTTTACATCGCCCCTCGGGTTAGCGATCGTGTTGCTTGGAAGAGTTTCCGAGCCCGAGGGTCGATCATTTAAACGCTTGTTAAAATCATTGATTTCAGTAGCTAATAACCTTGTTGTTTCTTCTTGTTTTGCCATAAAAGCTTGTTGGTTTTGAAGCAATTGCTTAATCAACTCATCCGTGGGCGATTGACTTGGAATAACACCTTGATTTTGATTATTGAAATTTTGCCCACGGTTTTGAAAATTACCATGATTCTGATTTCCATGATTAAAATTCCCAAGATTAACATTTTGAAAATTCCCTTGAATCGGGGCTTGATTTTGATTCCCTTGAAAATTCCGATTGTGGTTAATCCCTTGGTTTTGAAAACCTTGATTTGTTCGATTTTGATTTTGATTAACTTGATGAGTACGGTTTTACACATTGTTATTATGACTTTGATTTTGAAAACCGGGTGGTCCAAGATAATTGTTCGAACGGTAGCTGAGAAGATTTCGATCTCCTTGAGGTGGGTAACCGTTGCCACCCATGTTTGCAGCATACACATTCTCATGAGCATTGGCACCGGTTGCCAGACACTCGTAATACGGATGTGGACCACCACAAGTTTCACAACTCTGATTAACTACATTAACTTGATGATTAGGTTTTGCAATAGACATAGATCCAACTTTCTTATTAATGGCTGCTAGCATACTCATGATCTCATCATTAGTTTTGCTACTAGCATTAGAAACTTGAGTTTTGTTTCTAGCCATTACACGAGCCTTATTCTCAATAATCATGAAAGCTTCATTAGTGTTTCGAGTCAACAAATTCCCACCCGCAGCAGAATTGAGTGAGTCTTGATCAGCATGACACAACCCATTGTAAAAAGTATCAATCTGCTGTAAGGATGTGAACCCATGGTTCGGACATTTTTCCAACAAATCTTTATATCGATCCCAAGCTTCGCTGAATGACTCATCAAAAGCTTGTTGGAATCGAAAGATTTGGGATCGAAGATTAGAAGTTTTAGAAGGAGGATAGAAATAATTCACGAACTTGGAAGCTAGATCGTTCCAAGTGTGAATCGAATTCGGTGGTTCCTTTTCCAGCCAAGTCCGGGCTGCCCCTTTAAGGGAGAAAGGAAACAATTTCAATTTCACCACATCGTAAGGGACTTGATTGATCTTAATGGTCTCAGCGATGTCGGTGAAATTTTTTATGTGAACATATGGGTCCTCGTGTTCAAACCCGTGAAAGGAAATACTCTTGATCAGGTTGAGTAATCCGTGATTAATCTCAAATTGATTTGCAGTGATATCGGGAATCACGATGGCTCTCCTCACACCATTGAATGGTGATTGGAGTTGTTCCTCCATCGGACGTGGATCAAAAGCCGGTTGGGGTGCCATCGGAGGGATCCCATTGTGTTGAGGACCACCCATCGGCGGGGGTCCCATGTTTTGTTCGTTCTGGTTCATTTCCTCGTTGTTGAGGAAATGAACCCGAGGATTATGTCGTAAAACCCTCTCGGGGTTCGAGAATGGAGAAGTAAGACTTTCAGAAGTTGAACGGGTGTTCATACACCAAAAATAAAATGAAAAATAAAAAGAAAAAAATCTTTTTTATATTTTTGATTTGGAATTATTTTTGGCTTTTTTTTAAATTTATTGAAAAACAATTCCAAAAAACTTTTATTCTCTTTTTTCAACCGTTACGTTAATCGTAACCGTTTCCTTCAAAACTACTCGCGACGAAACGGGAGAGAAGAGTATTTCTCTCTTCAACTTGCAATTTAATGTCTAAGCTTCTGTATTTCCCGCTTATTCGGTTGTAGAATTAAAGTAATCCGATTAACAACTAATTTCACGAGTTCTTATGTTGGTATGCTTATTTGGTTTACAACGCCCCCTCTTCCACGAGGGAGTCGAGGCTATAACTTTCTTTATGTATTTTTGAAAACACTTTAGGAAAAGTGTTTTTGATTTTTTAATTTTTATATTTTTATAGAAAATATTCACAAGACAGAGGAAAGCTTTTCAAAACACGATTTTTTTTTTAAAACGAAATTCAAAAATTCACTTCAAACCTTCCCCGGTAGCGGCGCCAAAAATTGATTCGAGTGAAAACCAATATGTATAATATATCTATAAAGTCCGAGGAATTCCGTAGGAAATACGGATTACCCGAGTAGTATCCCGTGAAGGAGTGAATGGAATCGTTGAAATTCGATTCGTGAAATCATGTCGTGAAAAGTGGAAATTGTGAAAATTGTGAATGAGAAACTCAAATAATGAAAATCAATAACAAATAATGCAGAATGTACAAGCTATGTATGCACAAATGATTTAGATCTAAAAACGGAAATTCAAGCGCGATTTTTAAAACGTAACGTACAAATTAAAACGTAACTTTTGATGAAAAATTATCCTACAAATATGAAATAAATTTTCTAAAAATCCTAAAAACTCAAAATAATTTTGAGAAAAAGAAAAATATTTTTTTGAATTTTTTTGAATTATTTATGAATTTATTTCTATTTTTGTATTTTTAAATGAATTAAAAAATAAGAGAAAATGTAAAAATAAAATTGAAAAATACATAATTAATTTTGAAAAATCTAAAATATCTGAAAAGAATTATCTAAAATATTTTTGGATTTTTTAAGGCTTTTTGTAATTTTTATTTATTAAAAGGAATTTAAAAATGATTTTAAACTAAGATTAATTGAGAAAAATAGCAAACTAATTCAGAAAAATCTGAAAAATTCACAGAAATTCAAAAATATTAAAATGAACTTGAGAAAAAAAATTTGAAAAGAAAATAAGCTAGAAAAATGCTTATTGAGCTTATCCCAGCTTATCACAAGTGCTTATTAATAAGCACTTATGACCAATCTAAGTGAAACTGATGCAGAAGACTACTTATACTCAAATGAGTTCAAATTAATCAAATATGAACAAGATTAAGCACAGTAGTACAAGTAATAAGCAATGAGCAGTTCACATTAAGCACTAAAATAAGCAGTTTCACTCAGGAATAAGCCAGAGGCTTCTAGAAAACGGATCCAATGATAAGGGAATGATGTGTCCACACTAATCATACTCTGCACATGTCCCTGAGCTCTAATACTCTCACTTGTCACATCCTGTGCACGTGATATGGCTTCTAGAACCTCCAATCATTGGCAATTTATGGTTTAATTATTGTGAAGTTGGGTAATTGATGTGAGGTAAAAACTAGGGTTTATGGGATGAGAGGTTGGGGATGTACGGGGTAAATATTTTGGGGGGCGGGTAATGAGATTTTTTTATTATTGTTTGGTGGAGTTTGACCCTGGGTAAAAGATATTGACCAAGGTAATGGGCTTGGGTAATGTGGTTTTTTTGGGCTTTTGGTTTAAATGATTGGATTAGGACTTTTAGTATGCAAATGGACTAGGCTCAATTATATTTTGGATTTTCAGATTTATTTCAATAAGGACCAAATGTGTAATTCTGAAATTTGTAAGGACTAAATTTGTAATTTTCCAAAGTGTGATCCAAGGGCCTTTATTGACAATGCTTTGATTCATGAGGATTTCCTTTGACTTTTCTTCAAAATAATATCATGAGGGACTAAGTCTGCCAATTTTGAAAGTACAGGGACCACTTTTGCAATTTCATCAAACTTCATTTTCAAGGATCATTCTTGCAATTCTTTCAAACTATGAGGATCTCTTTTAACTTTGTAGGCTCAGCTTTGACTTTTTAACTCGTTCCACTCTCGTGCTCGTTTGTGCCGGTTTTCGTTTGTTTTTCGTCTTTTTGTGAAATATCCATACCTTCACATTCACAATCACAAAGACACATTTTTTTTGGCGTTTTGGGTTAGTTTTTGGATTATTTAGTCTTATTTTGGTAAAGAAAAGGTGAGTAAATAAGTACTCACCACTTCCTTTTGTAAATTTCCTCTCAAAAGTACCTAAAATGACAAAAGAAACGATTTAGGGAAATAATTGATCAAATAATCACGAATTCGGGCTTAAATGACCCCCTAAAAGCGGTACACTTTTCGTCTCATCAAACAACAAGGTTCATGTTTGCGTTTGGTGTTTGTAAAACGTGGTCAACAAGGGGAAGGGTAGGATTCTCATGCAAATAGTGGAGTTAGTGCATGATTGTCTTCCTTGTGAACTTTTGCCGAAAGAAAACAACAAGGGAACATGAATAGAGTTGAGTTTATTGGTGTTAGGGAAGGTCAATCCCTTTTAAACTATGCATGACCAAACCAAGAGGTCTCATAGTGCCTCTTAAGTCCAAAACGAGTAGAAAATGGAAAGGATTACACGTATACGTCCTTGTGGTATGTTAACAGGAGAAAACAACAAGAAAACCATCATTGTTGCTTGTTTTGACTCATTTGTGGTTTTGTGAAGGTCAAGAACATATTAAAAACGTGTTTGAGGACTTTGGGAAACTTTGGTGTCACGTTTAGAAAGATACGAGGGGTTGTGAACTCAACAATGGAATTTTGGTTCTTGTGGATATGTAAAAACGAGGCTGAGCTTAGTGTGATTTTCAAGGACTAAACGTACACGTTAGGAAAAACATTTTGTCACGTATGATACTTGGGTAGGAGTATTAACGAGGGGTGCAAAAATATTTAAGTGTCGTTTGTAAAAATGGAGAGTAAACGGGGCAAAGTAAACGAGATGTGAGGCATGGTTCGAAATAAATAAAATGAATTTGGGCTTGGATTTTGGTTGTTGGGCGTACGGGTGGACTAGGCTTAAGGAGAAAAAGAGATGAATAAAAAGGGTCCGTTTGGTTAGTGTTGTGTGGAACCTCATTGGGCCGAGGCCCAATGAGGTTTGTAGGCCCAATAGGTTCTTCTCGAAAGTCGTGTCGAAGTTATGAGTAGATACTGAATGTTCGTGAAAGTTTTCGTGAGCTCGGGAATTTATTAGGACGTATTAGGTTAGTTATCGGATTTTATATATATATATATATATATATATATATATATATATATATATATATATATATATATATATATATATATATATATATTACTTTACTTAATAAATGTTATTTATAAAAAAAATTTATTCGCGATACTTAGACTATCTAGGTTCGTGTGTAAGCGCGTTCCAAAGTAAACGGTAATCACAAACGACGTTGTGATTCTAAAAGTGTATCTCGACTAACAAACAAAATTATTGTTATCGGTAAAAACGGTTTTTAAATTATCGTAATGATTCGTAAATCATAAGTTTGCATTTACTATTAATGAGGGAAAATTACGGGAGGTTACAAATTCTCCCTAAAAGTTATATGCTTTAAGATCCGTTGCAAAATGTAAGTTTAAAATTCCTCGTTATTACATGCTTCACACTTTTAGTCGTATAAAAAATTCTCATTATATGGTTTATTGTACATAAACATAAGTTTTAACCACATTTAAACGTGTAAATATCAATTGTGACAGTTGATTTTTTCACACAAAATGAAGTATGGATAAAAGCAAAACCAACACTTTCAAGTGTACGCTAACAAATTTATATTTGTGAATGCGTATAAGCGCGAATTTGTTTCATTTACATTTTTTTTTCTTTTACATTTATGGAAACATGTATTTTTTTCTACACAAAATATAAGTTAATTTTACGTATTTATATGTGCGAACTATCTTACAAAAAAGTTTGTGCCTTTTAGAAATTGTGTACAAAAGAGTATGAGGAACTGACATATTTGGTTTCACAATAGTTGGGGGACATGAAGCATAAAACGGATGTCATTAGTTCAAATCCTGACCTCTTGTCCTTCATTCAAAGTAGTACCCGATATATTTTATGTTGGCCATACACGAAAGAGTCAATATGTTCCCTTATTTTAATGACATATTTGTAGTAGTCTCTCCTAAATGCAACTTTAAACACCCTCTAATAATTAATGGATGTTGAGTCTCTTTTTAAATAGTTTTTTTATTACTATTCTAAATAAAGTGTTTAATGATTGGATGTAGATTAATAGTGTCGGGAATACGTTTTAGTAATATAGTTTTAGTAATATAAAGTGTCGGTCATTTAATCTTGTAATAAGTTGCTTTATTATTTATTACGAGACATGCAGAATCCGTGCTACGCACAGGCTTCGAGTCTAATTGTTAATTGCGTATTCTTTCTATGTATTGGCGAGTGTGTGCTTAATTATTGTTTAGTATATTGTATGAAACGTTTTGACTTTCTTTTATAAAAATTTAAAAATGTTTGATGTTGTTTTGGTTTTGTGGTGTTGTATTTTATAAATGGGCTTTTGGTTATTAAGTTGTGATGGCTTTGTTTCTTTTGACCTATTACTTATTTGCATGATAAAAAAATGGCTTTGTTTCTTTTGGTCTATTACTTAGCCCTACAACACTTGTCCATTAGATGATTTTTGCATGGTAATATGAAGCACACGGGGTCTATCTAATTGGTCATAGTTTAATGTGCATTAAATATTTTCTCTATTGAGTTTGTAAGTTAAAGTTTGTGTAATAATTTATATATAATAATGCCACATAAACTGTATAAAAATCGTTACAAAACTTTTTAGCTTCATCTCATTTTATTGTACAACTAATTTCATTGAAAATTAACATTGAAGTCTAACTAATATTAATAAATTTTATCAATAAACTCAATTCTAAATAGCTAAGCAAATGAATATTAATCAACACACTATTAATAATTCTTAAAACCTTTATGTCTTAAACTCAATTCTAAATAGCTAAGCAAATGAACAATAATTAACACACTATTATGTCTTAAACTTACTTTTCTTAACTTACAAATGGGTTCGAGCAAAAATTATGTAATTTTTCTTTTATATTCATTATCCAAGTTGCATGCTTACATAAACTAATCACGCTAAAAAGTATCATTTAACCATTTAAATGTTGCTTTACATACATGCTCGTGCACATTTTCTTGAATCAATTCGCACATGTGAGCTATATCAATAGAAAACACACATAAATTACTTGTATATGAAAATGCATTAACATAATACATATATCTATATATTGCATTAGGTTAAATCATCAATTATTCTTGCAACATTTTCAACTTCATCTCAATCCATAAGCGACTTTTAATTCTATACTAATTACTAAATATCATGTGATCAATTCCGGCAAGCCTTGCACTTCCATCTCGATGTTGTATATACTTCACATTAAATGCACCGGTTTTGTTTTTCGATAAAAGTTTGAACTTTTGCTTATGTTTAAAACTCAATTTTTCTATTCATTACTCAATGTGATATTTTTAATACGTCCTATTTTGCTATTATGACAAACTCATTTAATGGGCGTAAATATTGGTTTCTCACTAATGATTCTACATATAGAAAAAGAAAACACTTTGCGATGCGCGAACCTTCTTCTCTTCAATAATAATTCAACTTCACATGATAAATTCATTATAATATTTCTCAAAGAGCATTCGAAAGCAACTACTTACATAAACTAATCACGCTAAAAAGTATCATTTAACCATTTAAATATTGCTTTACATATATGCTCGTGCACATTTTCTTGAATCAATTCGCGCATTTGAGCTACATCAATAGAAAATGCACATAAATTACTTGTATATGAAAATGCATTAACATAATACATATATCTATATATATGCTTATCTACAACAATCACCTAAATATGTAAGAAACAAATAAAATAGTTGGTATCCCAATCTTTGATTCCATTTATCTGAGCATGCATGATCTTGTGTGATTTTCATGGTACATGCGTATGATAACTAAATTAAGAAAAAAAATAAGACCAAGTTAATTATAAACATCTAAAAGATGTGTGAATCATCTCCAAAATGTTGCAAAAAAGAATTTACATACCGCTACCAACAATCAAAGATATAAAAGATGTGTGAATCATCTTAAAATGTACATAATAAATGTGATTTTGGCCTATTTATATAGGCATGAATTAGGTTAAATCATTAATTATTCTTGCAACCTTTCGCAACCCTTGCACTTCATCTAACCGACTTTTAATTCTATACTAAATGTCATGTGATCTATTCGGGCAACCCTTGCACTTCATCTCCTTTCATAATTGTATAGTTATCATGAGGCTACATTGAATTCCGAGCATTAGCTATCTTGTATTTTATGCAATCTTGATGCCTACACAATAAATTATAGGACTGAATCTTATAGTATTACGAGGCATGCAGAACCTAATTGTTAATCGCGCGTATTGTTTTTGTGTATTGTCGAGTGGATTTGTATTTTTAGTTTAGTATATTGTATGAAACATTTTTAGTATGTTGTTTAAAAATATAAAAATGGTTGATATTCTTTTGGTTTTTTGGTCTTTATATTTTCTAATTGGGTTGTCGTTATTAACTTGTCATACGCTTGATATAATTTCCTTTGATTATTTTAGCCTATTACGTAACCCAACAATAATTTTGCATTATATGGTTTTTGCATGGTAATACAAAGCACACTGGCTTTTTCTTATTTGTTATATTGTAATTTGCGTTAATTATTTTTTTTATTAGGTTCGTAAGTTGTGATTGTATTACATCTGTTGTAAGTATGCCATTAGTTGTTTGGTGATTTTTATAACATATTAGTATTTATTTATAAAGTTTTTGATTAAAAACTAAAGTTAGCTTCATCTCATTTTATTGTACAACTAATTTCATTGAAAATTAACATTGAAGTCTAATTAATAATAATAAATTTTATCAATAAACTCAATTCCAAATAGCTAACCAAATGAATATTAATTAACACACTATTAATAATTCCTAAAACCTTTTGGACTCCACTATTATGTCGTAAACTTAATTTTTTTAATTTACAAATGGGTTCGAGCAAAAATTATTTACTTTTCCTTTTATATTCATTATTCAAGTTGCATGCTTACATATACTAATCACGCTAAAAAGTATCATTTAACCATTTAAATGTTGCTTTACATATATGCTTGTGCACATTTTCTTGAATCAATTCGCACATGTGAGCTACATCAATAGAAAACACAAATAAATTACTTGTATATGAAAATGCATTAAGATAATACATATATATATATATATATATATATATATATATATATATTGCATTAGGTTAAATCATCAATTATTCTTGCAACATTTTCAACTTCATCTCAATCCATAACCGACTTTTAATTCTCTACTAATTACTAAATATCATGTGATCAATTCCGGCAAGCCTTGCACTTCCATCTCGATGTTGTATATACTTCACATTAAATGCATCGGTTTTGTTTTTCGATAAAAGTTTGAACTTTTGCTTATGTTTAAAACTCAACTTTAAGCAAAAAAGGGTTGAAGGTTGTTGTTTCAGATGACAATGGTAACCTATCAAATAGTACTATGAATGTTGTATATAAAGAAGTTCTTCAAGGTCTATGATCAAACGATCAATAGGTATGTACATTATACATAATAAATGTTTTATATTATTTTTCTTATTTACAGTTATTATAACTCCAGAGTATTATATCCCTTACATTTTTTGTATACTTATTAGGTGTTAATGGAAAGGTGCTTTTCTTCAAGTTTTGGAATGCTCACTACATCCATTTTGCTTCTCAAGACAAACACGTTGTAGATCAAGAGTCAATCAATGTTTATTACACAGATATTTATAACCATTGTATTTTATGATTTCAGTCACTTATAACTTTCATGTACTTATGTTTTTTTATTCAACAACCCTCTAAAATCCCGTGAATTTCACGGGTCTATAAGCTAGTTTAATTCATAAACATCACGATGTACAGTTATTGTAGACAATTGCTATTATCTAAAAGTAAAAGTGCAGTTATATAAATTGGTTCAGTTAATTAATGATTTCCTAAATAAACAATTAAATTGGTTTAGACAATAAATTTAAAACTCCTTAGGTTTGGTAAATACTTTTTAAAAATCCTTACACTTTGGTAAAAAAAAAAAAAAAAAAAACTTCATATTCGCACATGTGAGCTACATCAATATAAAACGCACATAAATTACTTGTATATGAAAATGCATTAACATAATACATATATCTATATATATGCTTATCTATAACAATCACTTAAATATGTATGAAACAAAGAAAATAGTTGGTATCCCAATCTTTGGTTCCATTTATCTGAGCATGCATTATCTTGTGTGAGTTTCATTGTACCTGCGTATGATAACTAAATTAAGAAAAAAAGAAGGCCGAGTTAATTACAAAGATCTAAAATATGTGTGAATCATCTTCAAAATGTTGCAAAAGAAAATTTACATACCGCTACCAATAATCAAAGATCTAAAAGATGTGTGAATCTGTACATACTAAATGTGATTTTGGCCGGTTTATATAGACATGAATTAGGTTATATCATTAGATTTTCTTGCAACCTTTCGCAACCTTTGCACTTCATCTAACCGACTTTAATTCTATACTAAATGCCATGTGATCAATTCGGGCAACCCTTGCACTTCATCTCCTTTCATGATTGTATAGTTATTATGAGGCTGCATTGAATTTCGAGCATTAGCTATCTTGTACTATATGCAATGGGACTTCATCTTGAGTATCTTGATTACTCCATATTAAAATGAATTCGACAAAAAAAAATGGAGCCTAAGATTACCCCTTCCCACTAATTATGACACATTCTCACTTTCATGTCCCTACCAACATACCAAAACTCATTTTTTCATGAATAACAACATCAAATTTTATACATATTTGTAAGACCAAAATTAAAACAAATAATTTGTGAACTTCAATTAATACCATATAATAACCATTGGTAAAGAGACCCTCAAATCCCTATAAAAAACATAGATTAAAATAAATTCTCAAAATATTAATTTTGTCTAGTTATACTTTCCATCAATTCAACTTTAATTTTGTATTATTTCTAATGTCATGGGGTGGATACATTGCAACCTCTTAAACTGCTTAAGTGGAAGGGGGGGAAAAATAAAAGCAAGATTCAAGCCACCATTAATATTCATCAAAGCTTTGTCACACTAATTATAAACCTTGTTTACATATGATTTTCATTTTCTTGCATGCCTAATTTTTTGACAGTTCTTTCATAAATGTGGAGATATTATCCACTCCGTCTCCATCTTCCACTTTGTTTTGTTATCAACATCTTGATATAACCCGTTAGCGTCACTAACCACTTATCAATACCTGCAAGAATAACATTAATAAACTACTAACCAACCCAAAATTTTAAAATAGTTAGCAGATCTAACCCTCGGTTCCTTCTCAGGCAACAACACATCCATTTGTCTTCCATAAACTTCAAAGCTGGACTATCAACCGACTTCACATGCAAGAAAGTTAACCATTTGCTTACCTTTGCACGTATACCCCCTTGCGTTAAGTAAGTCAATATTTCTACATGAACCATTGCACGTAACATTAATATGCATAATACACTTTCATTGGACGGAGAAATTTTACATTAACCAACTAAATTCAATTCCATAGGTGAGAAGCTACACCAAAAAGAACTTTATCACACTATAAGGAAAAATATGGAAAAACTATTGACTGAAAAAAATGATCATGTCAATATCTATTTCAAAACTATTTATCTAATTAGCAATCTTGTTAATTCACAGATCTTGAACCATAAAAACAGATGGGGTACATACCAAGATTACAGTTATTGATGCCAATGAGTTTAATGTCATCAATTGCTAGCATGCGATCCATTTCATTCTCAGCATGTGCCTAGAAACAAAAAGTGTAGATCAAAGGGAAATTGGTTAGTTGGTGTTGCACTGAATTTACACACAAACAATAATAAACTAACAGCAAACATGTGATTCATACAAAATCATCAAACTACACACAAATTAAAGTTTCACACACACACATATACATCATTAACAAAGACCAAATGGTGTTATTTATAGTATTAAATAATGGTGGTTGAAGGGTTTGTACATGTATTTGAAGGCAAATGAAAGGAGCAAATGATTAAATGAAAATAAAGGCTAGCAACACTTCGTATGGTTTCAATCATTTACATTTGAAACACTAAATATAGCTCATATGTACTTACCACTTAAGCATGAACATTAAATCAATGTACTTACGCATGAAGCCTCCGCATAATGAAACTCTATTTTTTGCATTTAATTCTGAGCATTAGGTAACTTGTACTCTATGCAATCTTGAAGCCTCCACATTAAATTTTAGGACTCAATCTTATATGTTTATAGATATAGATAGATAGATTACTAGTCTTAAGTTATAAGTTCATGGGCCTTTGTCAAAGCCCATTAGAAATAAATGAATGATGCCCTAGCATCCTCCCCTATAAATACTCATGTGAACATACATTTTGTTATAATTAACGGGTTTTATCATAAGATTACCGATATAATCAAGAACTTTAAATTATCATTAAAGAACCATTAAAAGAATATTAAAGAGATGATAAGTATAAGTTAACTTAAAAGGTGAACTTGGTGCATCTTTATTTGATAGATATCAGGTAGTATTTATACTACATACATTCACTATTTATTTCACAAAGGTAATAAGGGAAAAGAAGACTAACCACATTATTGATCTATACTTGACAAAAGTGGCATTCATTTAATGTTACGTGACTGCTATTTCATAACACTCCCCCTTGGATGCCACTTTTTCAGCTTAGAGTCAACTTTGAAGTACTGCCTCATTAAAAACCTTGCTAAATAAAAAACCAGTGGGAAAAACTTTAGCTAAGGGAAAAAGAGTGCAGTGTATATTTTACCCCCCTGATGTAGACATCCATAGAGTGTTATATCTTTTGTACATGCCGCATTCCAATAGCATGAACGTATTTCTTAAAAATTGAAGTTGGGAGTGCCTTGGTGAAAAGATCTGCTGAATTGTTACTTGGTTGGACATACTTCATTTCAATTTGGTTATCCTTTATGAGGTCTTGAGTGTATGAGAAGTATCTTGGAGGTATATGTTTCGTCCTATCACTTTTGATATACCATTTTTCATTTGTGCGACACAAGCTGCATTATCTTCGTAGATGAGAGTTGGGCTATTTTCTTTCTCAAGCCCACAAGAAGTCGTAATGAGTTGTGTCATCGACCTTAACCATACACATTCTTTGCTAGCTTCATGTAGTGCAATAACTTCAGCATGATTCGATGATGTTGCTACAAGTGTTTGCTTTTGAGAACGCCATGAAATAGCAGTGCCTCCATTTAAGAACACGTAACCAGTTTGAGATCTAGCTTTGTGAGGATCAGACAAATAACCTGCATTTGCATAACCAACCAATCCTTGTTTTGAATTGTTAGGATAAAATAAGCCCAAGTCAGTCGTTCCACGAAGGTATCGGAATATGTGCTTGATTCCATTCCAATGCCTTTGATGAGGCGAAAAGTGTTACGCTTTTAGGGGGTCATTTAAGCCCTAAGTCGTGATTATTTGATCAAATATTGCCTCAAATCGTTCCTTTTGTCATTTTAGGTACTTTGGAGAAGAAATCTGGAAAAGGAAGCATTTCGGACGTTTTTTGAGAGAAAAGTGAAGAAAACGACAAAGTCTCTAAATCAAGCTGGAAACAGTACCTGACGGCATCACGTTCTATAGGTGACGGCGTCACGTGTTGGCAAAGAGGTGGATATAAAGTTCACACGAGACACGCCAGAAGGTTTTTTGGATTTAAAGAGTTACGGCATCACCCTTTGTGACGCCTAGGCCATCACGTACATTCTATAAGGTGACGGCCAGTGAAGATTAAAAGGGGACGGCGTCAGATTTGGATCTAGGCAATCCGAGGAAAGCGTTGGCGGTGAGTTGACGGCGTCACATGTATAACGTGACGGCATCAAATTGTAATCTCTATATATAGTTTTCTAATGTTCATTCATTAGGGAGAGAACTTTTGGAGGAACTTCACCATAAACCCTAGGACGAATTTTAGCCTTTTTGTAAGTGTTTCAAACCCTTCTTTCATCCATGATTAATTAAAGATAAGTCTTCCAATAATCATTCAATATGTATATGTGTTGTTTGATTCTATCTTATGCGTGTCTTTATATTAACATGCTAGGCTAGGTTTATTTGTGTTTGCTTAGATGTAATGAAACCTAGCTATTGATTATTGATTGATTGTTTGTTATTAATTGTTGTTGGATGAATGATTTCGATGTTAGGCTTAAGAAAACTGGCTAATCTCCAATTGGTAACATGCTTGAACATCTTAAGAAACATGAATCGGATGTGTACTACGATTTTAATGGTTATATTTAATGCATAAGTGACTACTAAGGAGGCCATGTTAGGAGCTAGTTGTCGGCTCGACATAGGAAGAGGTAGAAGCTTATAGAGTTGGGGAAGATCATACACGGCCCCACGAATGGTATTAAGGAATATAACCCGTCATCCACGCAATTGTAACAAACTAATCGATTAATGAAAGATAGCTAGGGAGTAGTGAAAT
The DNA here is from genome assembly GCA_030686995.1 of Artemisia argyi. NCBI lineage: Eukaryota > Viridiplantae > Streptophyta > Magnoliopsida > Asterales > Asteraceae > Artemisia > Artemisia argyi. The sequence continues at coordinate 87,268,352 of CM060699.1, forward strand.
CTAAGTAAACACGTTTCTCTCCATATAAGGTTTTTCTTACATTTTATTTTCTTGTTATTTTATTTTTATTGCATTTATAGTTATTTAGGTTAGTTGACTAGCAACTAATTCCGCCCACTCTTCCAATACCTGAGATTTTTACTTGCTTTCCATAAAATATAAAAATACAAAAAGAATCATCCCTCACCTCTAGACCTAGTTAGATTAAGTTTCAATCCTAACGAACACTATTCCCCAAGTAGAACGATCAATCCCCCGGTACTTGCCACTACACTATACTACATCGGTCAAGTACACTGCCTGGTGGGGATTGCAAGCTTCTCGAGATCCCTCGAGAGGTAAAACCTTTTGCAAGGTTGCAAAACCACGCATCAAGTTTTTGGCACCGCTGCAGGGGAATAGTTATTGCTTAGGTTGAAATTTCTTTTTATTAGGTCTACTTGCTAGATTCCTTTCTAGTAAGATTTTTATTTTATTTTTATAGGTTCCCTTTAGTCTATCTTCTTCTTTGTGTATTTGTTCGTAAAAAGTGTGTCATTATGGGTACTAAAAGCCGATGTTTGGAAATTGAAAAAAGGCTTTTACAACACAACCGAATTGAAAGAGAAATTAAGGGGTTTAATGAGCTAAATGAGTTAATTAAAAAAGAAAGGGAACTGAAAACAGACCATTGTGAAAACGACACCATCCTTAACAATAGTAACACAATGGAATCTAAGGATGATTTAGGAATAGTTCAAAACTCCTCACCAACTCTTGAGGAATTAAGTCAACATAAGTTTCTTTTGAAATATCCTTGTCCCGCTAAGCATCGAAAGAACCCATGGATTAGAAGGGGGGTTATTTTAATGTGAAGGTTCCATGCATGATTGGTCACATGTTTAGGGAGCATACCTATGTCGATTTGCAAGCCCCAATGAATATCATGTATAGGCTCTACTATAATTGGATCATGAGCAATGAGCTAAAACCTAGACAAGACCCTTATAACCCTAATCGACTACGCAATTTCATAGGTATAGCTAGAGGTTTACACGTCTTTATTGGGGATTTCGTTTATCAATGTGATTTCATGATCTTAGAATATGTGAGGGGAATTATAGATCAACATTTAGATGAGATAGTTTTGGGAAAACCCTTCATCAATACGTCCAACATGATTTATGATAAGGATGAAGGCATCGTTACGTTTTCCAATGAAACCGGGTGTGTTAAGTACATGATGTCTTATAAGTTCGAAAAGTTCAAGGGTATTGATGGCTTAGATGTCGACAATATTCCAACATTCGAGGTTAGTCATGGTAACTATAGAAGAAATAAAATTAGGTATTCGGGGTGTTTGGCTTTAGGCCCGGAGCACAAGTGGGAAGGAAGAGTGATTAGAAATTTCAAAACCGCATTCCTATTGCGGAATAAGAAAACGTAATAGCCAGTGACTTTGAGTCTAGTTACAAGACTCGTAAATAAAGAAAAGCGCTTCTTGAGAGGCAACCCAAACTTTATTTGTTTGTTTATTTGTTTCCGTATGCATGTTTTATTTTTATTGTTTGCGGCTCATGTTTCAAAGTAAATTGTGAAAATGTTTTATTTTGTTTTAACTTCGTCTTAACTACATATAAAGTTATTTTGCAAAAGGTAAGTGTAAGGGAAATCTAAATTTAGAGAAAAATTTCGTAATCTTAAAAATGCATGAGTATATAAATATGGTTGTGCCGTAATGCTTTAGAATAGGCATACGAAGATATATTTAGTCCATCATTTATATAGAGTGATCGAAAGTATGTCGAGTGTGTACATATCAATATATTAGTATGTTCGTGTAGTATAACATGCATAAAAGTCACATAATCGTCTGGAGGTTGGAAGGCACAGAGAGCGAAAGGCTATAAAACATTTTTGTGGAAAATCAGTTATAGTTTAGGTCTCAATTAGACCCGTTTCTCTATAACTATAGCTCTGATACCAATCTGTAACACCCCCAATTTCGTGATGCGCAGCGGAATTCAAACTGGGTGTTACTTCATGGCACAATAGTTGAATAGTAGAAAACAATCACCAATTTAGTCGTTTTAAAAGATTTATCATTCGAATTTGTATAAATACCAGAGTTTACAAAATGAGGTCCCAGATGGTTCCATGTTTACAAATTACATTAAATGAGCTTTCGAATGATAATAAAATTTATAGCCCTCTTGAATATCCGTGCTCCTCCGTGTCAGCCTCGTTCATTATGGACCTGAAATACATGCTAAAGTGTCAACACAAAGTTGGTGAGTTCATAGAGTTTGTGGAAATAGTTGTGAAAATCTTATAAAATTAACGATACTAGTATAGGTAAATACTAAATGTAGATTCCTAGAATTCCAAGTATATGACTATTGTACTAAATACAATATCACAGGTAGGTAGTGTTTCTGTTGCTCTTAGTCTTTGACATCGAAACCTTAAGTTTTCTAGTTTATGGATTCTAGTTTCTGCTTAGTTCGTAATTGTACCTAGTCCGTTAGCTCGACACATGATTCATGATTTGTCGTATTACCTAGTGTTCTCAAATATAGTGCGCTTGTTTGCTCTAATTGAGTCAACTTAATGGTTACACTAATACCAATAGATCTAACGATAGTATTCGTGTTCACTACGCATAGTGCTTAATGGTTCATGATATAGAAACTCTAAGTATGGATATAATGGTACTTAGCATAAATAAACATTTAGTTCAGATACAACACATAGTTAGCAAATAATCGAAATTGAATTAAAATAGTTGAGCATGTATCTCCCCCAAAGAGTTTGTAAACAGTTAAAAGAGTAAAGTGGGGCTATGACTCACCGTGAGTTGGATGATGTTTAAGGATATAATGAAATCGTTGGATTAGCCGGGAAAACCTCTACGTGCAACCTAGAATAGAATGTTGTGAATTAGGTTGGAGTAATGTCTAAGAAAACATAAACGAGCCTATATATGTCTTTCATATTGTTCATGATGTAGTACTTTGATAGGTTGTATATGTCGTTATATAAAAACGGTTTATGAAACATGTTTGGTTTATGTCTTGTACTACCGTTCAGGCCATCATAATCCAGAAGTCATACAGCAAACGTTCGAGGAGCTAGGACACTTTAATTCGTAAATCCAGCAACTCGTCGATCCGTTTTACTCTAATGAACTCCTCACATGAAGCTCCTTAGTTGTGTAGTATTCGATATGGAAAATATATGTTTTCGGTCATAAAAGTTACATGTTCGAAGGTCGAATAAACTTATGAAAGTTTATTTTGAATGAAGATTGTTATCTTTATAAGTCTAGTATGGATGTGATATTACTTGTAAACTTTCATGGTTCATCGATGGAGTAGATCCAAATTATTTTGGGTTGTTTTGTTAAGTCTTAATGCTTTAGTTAATGGTTTCGGCTTAGAAAGCCTTGAGGTCTTAGCCATGGCCTTGCCGTGGCTTTATTCATGGCTACCATGGTCTTGAGACTCATCCTTGACCTTAGCCATGGTTGTGGTCTCGGCTTTAAGGTCATTAGACCTCTTGGCTTTACTTAGCCATAACCAATACATGGTCCTTTGGGTATTAAAAGGGGTTGTTAAGAATTTGAATAAAAATATCACTCGCTATGCGTTTTCAGGGTTCGAGCTTAATTAAACTTGAACGAAAACGTCGTTCCGGACAACTTTCGTGTTTTAACTTTTTGATCAAACGGAGCAGAAGGGCCTTGTATAATTAGGTCAGATCGCTTACAGTAGTGTATCGGCAGTTTCGGTATTATGGTTTCACTAACTTCTTTTAGCCGTATCTTTTGACTCGTGTACTCGTTTTAGGTGATTCCAATTGCTATGTTTTCCTTGTAAAGTCCTATTTAACAGTAGGTAAGTGTCTAATATCATGGTTATACTATTTTGGTCGTGGTTCTCAATATAAGTCACTAGTTTCCTTGATTACATCAATTAGGTTAACTTATAGTTTCCTCAACTTGTTTTTAAAGGTTTTGTACATCATGAATCAATATAGTGACTATATATATAGCATGTAATTAACATAATAAGGAAGTAATATGCATGAAATTATAGAGTGATGGTGGTGATTATGTGCTTACAACTTTTGGCCTAACAAAAGGGAAATCAAGAATCAATGACTAGTACAAGGACTTTGAGCTTTCCTCTTCTTAGATTCCTTCACTTATTTTGTATGAGCAAGGTTGTGCTAGGGCTTGAACAAGATCTTGATGATGCCTTGGTTACTTGAGTGGATTCAAACTCAAGAAGATCACCAAAGGAAGGAAGAAACGAGAGCTTGATTCATGTTAAGCTTGACAAGAGCTTAACAATGTAGTAGAACTTGTAGATTGAAGATCAATGTATCAAGGTGTTAGGGATTATGTTGTGTTCGGTTTTGGATGATGAAACAAGAAGGGAAATGAGTTTCTTAGTCTTATAATGATATTATATGAAAGATAAATGAGGAGGTTAAGTATTTAGGATATTTTAGCTAGTAGTGTACAACTTTGCTACCTAAAGTATACTTGTCACCATCCTAAGAAATCAAGGCTTAAGATCAAGCCACGATGGCTTGTGAATCACTCATAAGTCGGCCAAGGGTGATATAGGGTGACTAGATGAGTAGTCTTGGTATTATCTTGGTTACGGAATGAGTTTTGGTTCCGTTAATCGCTAACTATAAATCGTTAAGTCACGAAACGTAAAACCGGGTATCGTAAAAATATGAAACTTGTAGGAATGATTTAATTTATCATTATACTTGATGAGGCGAAAAATGACCCACTTTTAAGGGGTCTATTAAGCCCGGATTCGAATTTATTTGATCAAATATTGCCCTAAATCATTCCTTTTGTCATTTTAGGTACTTTTGGAGTGAATTCTGGACAAGGAAGCATTTTGGACGTTTTTGGAGCATAAAAGTGAAGAAAACGGCAAAGTCTTAATTTTCCTGCTGGGAACAGTACCTGACGGCGTCAGAAGTTTCTTAATGACGGCGTCAAGAGTTATACAAGAGGTGGAAGTGGATAAAGTTCGTGACGATCCAGAAGAGTTTTGTACTAAGGACATGACGGCGTCATCCTAGGCCGTCATGGTCCAAATATTAGTGACGGCCCAGAGCTAATTTACACATGACGGCGTCACCAAAGCCATCAAGAGAAAACTTGCGCGCGGAGTAGCTGATATTATTTTGGTCATAACTTTTGCATACGAACTCGGATTTAGGTGATTCAAAAGCCCACGCGAAGAGGACGAAGAGATCTACAATTTGGTGAAAAAAAAGTTGGTCGTGAAGCCGTCATGATTTTCTGACGACGTCAGATCGGGCCGACAGAATTATTGCCTATAAATACAACATTATAACTTCATTATTTTTAAGCCTTAAACCCTAAGGTCGATTCCTGGGTTTAGGTAGGTGTTTTTCCAGCAACTTAGAGGGTTTCAATCATTCCATAAACATCATGTATTGGTTTGTTGATTCTATCTTAATTATGTTTTCCATTATCATTGTTGATTGCTCTTCTTTGATGATGTTTTGCTAATTCACCTTGTGTCTACTTATGATTGTGTGAAACTTGTATATAATTGATTAGATTTTATTGATTCCTTGTTGATGTTTGTGTCTATCTTCATCAATTAGGGTGTGACACTTCGATAGGTCTAATTGGTTTAGTTTATAATTCTTGATTCCTATTGTCTCTTGTTTGGTTGATTGTATTCGATGTTAGGCTTAAGAAAACTGGCAGACTTCCATTGGTAACATGCTTGAACGTCTTAAGAAACATGATCAAAGGTGTACTATGATTTTTGGTTATATTTAATGCATAGGAGAATTCTAATGATCCTATGTTAGGAGCTTTTAACAGGATCGACATGGAGTGAAGTAGGATCCTATAGAGCTAGGGAATATTGTACACGACCCTACGAATATTATTAAGGAATATAACCCGTCAATTAAAACAAGATGTGACAATTCAATAGGTAGAATTGGATAGCTAGCAAGGAGTAACATATCATGGGTAGACATGCTTCACATCCCTTGTAGAACCTTAGTTTATTTTTCTTGCACATTAGTTTAATTAGTAGCTTTTGGGTTAGTTGATTAGCAACTAATTCCGCCCCTCCTTCCAATACCCGAGATTTTTACCTGCTTTTCATAAAATATAAAAACACAAAAAGAATCATCCTTCACCTTCATACCTAGTTAGATTAATTTCAATCCTAATGACACTATTCCTGAGTTGAACGATCAATCCCCCGGTAATTGTCACTATACTATACTACAACGATCAGGTACACTGCCTGGTGGGGGTTGTAAGCTTCTCGAGATTCCTCGAGAGGTAAAGCCTGGTGCGATTCCCACGTATCAAGTTTTTGGCGCCGCAGCCCGGGGAATAGTTATTGTCTAGGTTAGGATTTCTTTTAATTAGATCTACTTGCTAGATTCCTTTCTAGTAAGATTTTATTTTTATTTCTAGGTTTTCTTTAGTCTATCTTATTTCTTCGTGCCTTTGTTCATAACCATCATCATCCACCATCATGGCAAATGAAGATCTTTCTAGCCTTAGAGTCACTAGGAGTCGTAGTTCCGTTAGAAACCTCATTTTACCTTATACAGAACCTGAAAGGGAAATGCGTAGGCTAAGGCAACCACTCTCAACACCCGAACCATCCAGCATTGCTATCAACTTTGATGAGGCCCTTTCTGAAGAAGATTCAGATACTCATCTCACATCCTCTAGCCCCCAATCTAACAACGATTTGAGCACCCCCGAGACTATCACCCCTAAACGCCTTAAGGACTACTCCTCCCCAAATCCTCGTGGTTTCTCAAATGCCATTGTCTTTCCAAACGAACACACCGATGAGGTCTTGAATGCAAACGATGTTTGGCTTGTCCAAAGTGTGTGCAAGTTTCACGGGTTACATAATGATGACCCGATTCAACACATCAGGGACTTCTTGAAAATAGTGGACACCCTCCATACGGATGGGGCCACCAGAAACACGTCCCGATTACAATTTTTCCCTTTCACTCTTTATGAAAAAGCCCAAGAATGGTATAATAGACTTCCCTCCGAGTCTATCTTTACATGGGAGCAACTTACATCCAGGTTTATTGAGAAGTTTTTCCCAGTAGGGAAAACCTCAGTATATAGGGATAGGATCCTCCGCTTCCGAAAGGGAAAGGACGAGCTCATCCATAAATTGTGGATTAGATTTAAGGATTTAATAAGATAAGTTCCCCATCATGGCATCGAACTTTGGCTTCGTGTCCAAATCTTCTACGACAATGTCTCCTCAAACGACAAAAACGGAATCAATAATTCTAGAAAAGGGAAAATAGTTAATCTTAGCGCCGAGGAAGGGTGGAATAGGATTGAGGAGTATGCTCAAGAACAGGACGATACTTGGGATGAACCTGAATCGACTATGAGCATATCTAAAATTACACAAACACCCTCTGGTCGGCTTAGGAAAATTCACGAAAGGGAGGAATACCTTGCAGGGTCGCGAACAACTAAACAACTTTCAAATCCTTACTTGATCTGCGACTACTGTGGGGGCCCGCACGAGGTAGAGGAGTGCGGAGGAGAAACCACGACCGAACATGCGTGTTTGTCAGGACATGACATCTACGCCGACCCCTCTCTTTTACCTTTTTACCAAAACGATGATTATATCCTTTGGGGAAATCTGGTGAAAAGAAAAGAAGGGGAGGAAGGCCCTGAATACAAAATCAGGAGCACTTTCGAAGATGACCTTGGTCACTTTACCCAAGAAAAAGGTCTACAATTAAAGGGTCTTGACGAGCTCATTTCCGAGCAACAGAATGACATGGAAAAATGGTTCGACAAGCTTAATGCCACCCTTGACGACCTTGATAGGCCATCAGTAAGTCAAAATGATCCCCTGCTCGCAGTAACTACTCGAGCTGGAACAACAACCAAGGACCCTCCTTACCCGAGCTCACACCCTGTCACCATTGACTCAAACGAGCCCCACGAGGAGGAAAGTAATGTGAGCAACGAGGCTCCTGAGCATCCTCCCCTGGTAACCCCATCCCCATCAACTCCACCTAACCAACATGTAAGAATCCCATTCCCTTCCCGCCTAAAAAACCTGAAAATTAAGAACGATAATAAGAGATTCGTGTCTTATCTAAAAGACTCAGTGGTCACCATACCTCTCCTTGATGCTTGCTATCACATGCCAAAGTATAGCACATACTTCAAAAGACTACTTGCCAACCGAAAGAAACTCGAGGGTCTTGTAACCCTTGGGGAAGAATGTTCGGTGGTGACCCAACGAGGGCTACCAAAAAAGGTAGACGATCCAGGCAGCTTCACGTTGCCCTGTTCCATAGGATCCCTATCAATAAATAATGCTCTTGCCGATTTAGGGGCGAGCATCAACCTCATGCCCCACTCCATGTTCCTCAAACAAGGATACTCCGGACTAAAGTCTACCCGTATGAACATCCAACTAGCCGATAGATCGGTCAAATATCCCCTGGGGATATGCGAGAATGTGCTAGTCAAAGTTGGGAAGTTCAAATTCCCGGTTGACTTCGTGATCCTGGAGATGGAGGAGGATGACTTGGTGTCCATCATCTTAGGGAGACCATTTCTTGCTACCGCTCGTGCAGTCATTGATGTTCATGACGGTAAGTTAACCTTACGAGTAGGAGCCGACAACTTAACTTTCGACATTAAAGATACTATGAATCTGTCTCTCGAAGCAGCTAACCGGCTCTATTTCATCGGAGAGGTCGATGAACTCACGGATGTCATTGACAACTGCGTTGATGAAAAGATTGAAGTAGGGTGGTTACGGGATGAGAGTTTCCTCTCCATATTGGAGGAGGAAAAGATGGAGGGCGCTAGCGCAGTCTCCTTCTATCCCAGACAAGAGACCACTGAACAGCTCGAACTCCGAAAACCCGAAAACAAGCTTAAGCCCTCTATTATCGAACCACCTAAGCTTGAGCTTAAAGAACTCCCTAATCACCTAGAATATGCCTTCCTCCAGGGAGAGGATCAACTGCCAGTGATCATAAACTCTTCCCTTGAACATGAACAAAAAATTAGGCTCTTAGGAGTCCTGAAAAAATATAAGGGAGTCATTGCATGGAGTGTAGCCGACATTAAGGGGATTGACTCAACTTTCTGCACGCATAAGATTCTTATGGAAGAAAACTATAAACCAGCCGTGCAACCCCAGAGGCGGGTGAATCCCAACATTAAGGAGGTAGTGAAGAAGGAAGTCATCAAACTCTTGGATGCAGGGCTGATTTACCCAATTTCTGATAGCCCATGGGTTAGTCCTGTACAGGTTGTACCAAAGAAAGGAGGAATGACTGTGGTGAAAAATGACAACGGTGAGATGGTGCCCCAGAGAACAGTTACCGGCTGGCGGGTATGCATCGATTATAGAAAGCTCAATGATGCCACCAGGAAAGACCACTTTCCCCTCCCATTCATTGACCAAATGTTGGAAAGATTATCCGGGCATGAGTACTACTGTTTCTTGGATGGATTCTCAGGATATTTTCAAATCCCCATAGCACCAGAGGACCAAGAAAAAACCACGTTTACTTGCCCGTATGGAACGTTCGCCTATAAAAGAATGCATTTTGGGCTGTGTAACGCTCCCGCCACTTTTCAACGATGCATGACTGCAATCTTTCACGAATTAATGGAAGACAGCATGGAAGTTTTCATGGATGACTTTTCGGTCTTCGGCGACTCTTCGACCGCTGTCTTGCTAACCTTGAAAAAATGCTCAAACGCTGCGAGGAAACCAACTTGGTCTTAAATTGGGAAAAATGCCATTTTATGGTGAAAGAAGGGATTGTGCTTGGACATAAGATCTCAGGTAATGGGATTAAGGTGTACCAAGCAAAGGTTGAAGCTTTATCTAAACTACCTTATCCCACGACTGTTAAGGCAATACGCAGCTTCTTGGGCCACGCCGGGTTCTACCGGAGATTCATCAAAGATTTTTCTAAAGTAGCTCGACCAATGACTCAATTGCTGGTAAAGGATGCCCCTTTCGATTTCTCTCTAGAATGCAAGGATGCATTCGATCTCCTGAAAAAGGAACTAACGCAAGCCCCAATCATGGTTACACCCAACTGGGAGTTACCTTTCGAGATCATGTGCGATGCTAGCGACTATGCTGTTGGGGCAGTATTAGGCCAGAGGCGCGACAAACAATTCCAACCTATACACTACGCTAGCAAAACCATGAACCCCGCTCAAGAGAATTACTCCACTACCGAAAAAGAGTTATTAGCCGTGGTGTTCGCTTTCGACAAATTCCGTCAATATCTTGTCCTTTCAAAGACGGTTGTCTTCACTGATCATTCGGCTCTCCGATATCTTTTTGCTAAGCAAGATGCTAAACCACGACTAATTCGGTGGATCTTGTTGTTACAAGAGTTCAATGTCGAAATTCGTGATAAAAGGGGGGCGGAGAATCTGGCTGCTGATCATCTCTCTCGTGTCGAAAATCCCCTCAATGAGCATGATAAAAGCGAAATTCGGGATTCATTCCCTGACGAACAGCTCATGATAATGACAGATTCTGAACCTTGGTATGCTGATTATGCTAATTATCTTGCAAGCAGGCTCATCCCGGAAGACATGACTAGATACGGAAAGAAAAGGTTCTTTGCTCAACTAAAATACTACTTCTGGGACGAACCATTCTTATTCCGAAGATGTCCTGATCAAATAATCAGGCGCTGTGTTTCGGGAAATGAGGCAATAAAGATTATGAAAGAATGTCATTCGGGCCCTTCTGGGGCCATCACGGGATAAACACCACCGCACGAAAGATTTTCGATGCGGGATTCTATTGGCCTACAATATTTCGTGATGTAAAAGAGATGATACAAGCATGCGATGCATGTCAACGGGCCGGAAATATATCAAGCAGAGATGAAGCACCTCAGAATTTTATACAAGTTTGTGAGGTTTTTGATGTTTGGGGAATTGATTTCATGGGGCCCTTTCCGTCCTCAGGGGGGAACGAATACATTTTAGTGGCCATTGATTATGTTTCAAAATGGGTAGAAGCACAAGCCCTTAGGACCAACGATGCTAGAGTAGTTATTCATTTTCTGAAAAAGTTGTTCGCTAGGTTCGACATTCCTAAAGCTCTCATTAGTGATAGGGGGACCCACTTTTGCAATGCGCAAATGGAAAAGGACATGAAGAGATATGGAGTTTCCCACCGATTCTCCACCACCTATCACCCACAAACCAATGGTCAAGTCGAAAACACCAACAGGGCAATCAAAAGAATATTAGAGAAAACGGTTCATCAAAATAGAAAAGACTGGTCATTTAAACTTGATGAGGCCTTATGGGCATTCCGAACTGCCTACAAGACACCTATTAGAATGACCCCGTTCCGCATGGTTTATGGTAAGGCATGTCACCTTCCGGTTGAACTCGAACATAAGGCTTATTGGGCGCTTAAGGCATGTAATTAGGACTATACAATTGCTGGAACAAACAGGTTCTTGCAACTTCATGAGCTGAGGCTTGAAGCGTATGAATCTTCCATTACATATAAGCAAAGGGCGAAAAGATGGAATGACCAGTGAATTAAGAAACCTAAGGAATTCTCAGAGGGGGACAAAGTCCTATTGTATAACTCTCGGTTAAAGTTGTTTCCCGGGAAACTCAAATCTAGATGGTATGGACCCTTTACTGTGAAAAGTTCCTCTAAAACTGGAGCTGTTGTCTTAATGGACGAAGAAAATAGAGAGTTCACTGTCAACATACAACGCGTGAAACATTATCAAGAAAGTAGTAATGAAATGATTAGTGAGGAGGACGTAACATTTGAAGATGAGGTCACGTAGTAGCCCATGACCTTGAGTCTAGCTACAAGACTCGTAAAATAAAGAAAAGCGCTTCTTGGGAGGCAACCCATGTTTTGTGTGAATTTTATTTGTTTGATTGTTATTTGCTTCCGTATGCATGCTTTGTTTTTATTGTTGGTAGATCATGTTTCAAACAAAAATTGTGAAGATACTTTATTTTGTTGTTTAACTTCATCTTAACTTCATACAAAGGTATTTTGCAAAAAGATAAGTGTAACGGGAAACCCCAAATTTGTTTCTAAGAACAAAATTGATCATGAATCTCCACAATAATAAATGAACATGTATATTAGTATTTGTTAGAGTCAAATGCTTGTATCGAGTCATAATGATGTTTTGCAGGATTTTCCAGGAAGTAGGACATAAGTTTTTCCAGAAATTTTCCGGAAACTTAACATAAAGATTTCTGCAGATCACTTCTGACGGCGTCAAGAATTAATTCTTGACGGCGTCATGTGTAAAATTCTGGAAATTTTGCTAATTTTGTTTCTCTAACGGAATCTTGAAGTTTTTGTTAATTCTTTAGTTTAATAAACTCCAGGAAATCTGCAAACATTCATTCTACAAGCATTATATCTTTAATTGTTTTGTTTTTATTCCTAAGTCTGGAATTACATCTAGTTATGAGTTTTCTTTGTTCGGATTGATGCTTTGGATTTTTGTGATTGTTTTCTCAGGTTTAACAGGTTATATATGACAAGAAGATGATTTATTTTTCTGGAAGGGAAGCTTTGAATGTTCATTTTCTTGGAGGAAGATCTAACCTTGTTACCACACTATCCATACCGAACGAATCAGGGAAGTATTTGCTTTCATTCTTTTACCTATTTCACTTTTACATTCTTTAATTGAACATTGGGGACAATGTTCATCCTAAGTGTAAGAGGAGGGTAAATGATGATACCTTATAGGATACAATTGCACTTGAGTTTGTTTGTTTGATGGTAGGTGTGTAATAAAACTAAGAGAAATACTTGTTAGTGTAATTTTAGCGCCAAATTTAAATTTTTTTACAACATTTAGGAGTCAAGTTTTAGCCTTAGCAAGCGTCTCATGGATAGGAGTCGTATAACTAGCACAAAACCGTACCATTCAGAAAAAATTTCCACCCAAATATGTGAGGTTCGCCTTTAGATTTGATAGGAAAAGCATTTACTATTAGTGCTTATGAGTGTACCGGTAGCATTTAGATTCTAGAACTTGCGTTAGTGATGCATCCCGAGACCGCTAGTAAGACTACATTCGTGTAGTAAGATTTACTACATGATAAGAGGCATTAGGATCACCCTTGTGTTAAACCCGTATCATAATCACTTGACCATTTAAGTCATATTACTTGACTAGTAAAGTCAATTGATTTTCCCACACCTTAGCGTTGTACTCATTTTTAGTACACGAAACCCCTAGTACACCCCTCCGAGCCTATCTTTTCGTTTCTAACTTTAAGCATCTTACTTAAAGGAAGAATTTGTTACAACCCACTTAAATGTACAACCAAATCGCCTTAGCCTTCCGTGTATGCACTCATCTTTAGTGCATTATTGTTATATGTTTAAACCCTTAGTTAATTGTCTAATTGATTACATGGTTGCTAAGTCGAGTCATATCTTGTACATATTGTTTTGGGACGATTGGGACTCATGGGTAAAGTACTTGTGTTATGTAGTAATGGGGAAGAACATCATTTATTACCCCATATGTGCGTTAATCTAAAAAGTACTCCAAGTGTTTTAATTATCTTAATTCGACTCATTATATTAGTTTATTGTAAAGTATGAAAAAATCAAGTGTAAGGGAAATGTACATTCCCTATGATGTATTATTTTGGATGGTAGGGTAAGAGTGTATGCAAAAAAAATAATAAAAAATAAAAAAATAAAAAAAAAAATAAATAAATAAAATAGAAAAAAAAAAGAAAAGAGAAAAAAACATACGGACTACCATCCCGTTTCATTCTATTTTTATTTTAAGTTTTTGTTATTTTTCATTTATTAGCTTAAGTCGAGTCTAGTCTTGGCTTAGCAACGCCATATTGTACATGTAATTAACCAAGATGATTAACTCGCCACCATGAAATATTGCCTATATCCAACAAAACCGTATATTTCATATCCCTACACCTAACGTTATAACCTTTTGAAAGACCTCGTACCAATAACAATTGGCATAATCGTTCTAGTTAAACTTTAACCTCGTACCAATAGAAATTGGCATAATTGTTGCAATCATAGCCTAGTAGGTAATTGATTGTTGTACCTAGTGTTTATTGACTTCATACTTATGTTATTTCGGATACAAATAAGCCCACTTGTTTATAATTCTTTATTTACATAGAGAGGCGTCCCAAACAATGTGAATAAAGGAATATAAACTTATGGTTCGGTGATTTACAATTTCTTTATTTAAATGAAAAGGCATCCCAATCCATTCAAATAAGGACATTATAAATCATCCTACTTAAGAATTCCCGACGCAACATTCATACTTAGCCGGTGAGTTACAAGGTAGTGTATTACGAGATGATACTGGTGTTCCAAAAGTACGAAATGAATATTCATACTCATCTTCGGAGATGGAGAGTAAGATATCGGGGGAAATTGACGTAGTATTCAAAATAGTTGGTGAGTACATGGTTAACGTTCATAAGATGAGAATCTTTATAAGCTAGTTAACATGGCAATTATCATATCAATCCTCCTATTGTAAGTCCCGCCCATACAAGACTTGTAATACTTAGATTCATATATAATTCCATATAACAAAACTGTGACAGGTTTCGATATCATATGAAATGATATTTAAGGCGATGAAATAGTCCTAGAGACCATTGTATAATTACAATGTATGGGAAGTGAATTAGACCATTGTGTAACTCACAATGTCTGAGAAATGATAGAGAGATCATTGTTTAACTTCACAATGTTTTGAGAAATAAATGAGTCCACTGTTTCATTTACAGTGTCTGGGGATGTAATTGAGACCACTGTAGGACTTACAGTGTCTAAGAATGTAATAGAGACCATTGTATAAATTACAATGTCTCGGAAATAGGAAAGACCATTGTAATCAGTTACGAATGTCTTGGAGAAAAATTTCGTAATCCTAAAAATGCATGAGTAGATAAATATGGTTGTGCCGTAATGCTTTAGAATAGGCATACGAAGATATGTTTAGTCCATCATTTATATAGAGTGATCGAAAGTATGTCGAGTGTGTATATATCAATATACTAGTATGTTCGTGTAGTATAACATGCATAAAAGTCACATAATCGTCTGGAGGTTGGAAGGCACGGAGAGCGAAAGGCTATAAAACATTTTTGTGGAAAATCAGTTATAGTTTAGGTCTCAATTAGACCCGTTTCTCTATAACTATAGCTCTGATACCAATCTGTAACACCCCCAATTTCGTGATGCGCAGCGGAATTCAAACTGGGTGTTACTTCATGGCACAATAGTTGAATAGTAGAAAACGATCACCAATTTAGTCGTTTTAAAAGATTTATCATTCGAATTTGTATAAATACCAGAGTTTACAAAATGAGGTCCCAGATGGTTCCATGTTTACAAATTACATTAAATGAGCTTTCGAATGATAATAAAATTTATAGCCCTCTTGAATATCCGTGCTCCTCCGTGCCAGTCTCGTTCATTATGGACCTGAAATACATGCTAAAGTGTCAACACAAGGTTGGTGAGTTCATAGAGTTTGTGGAAATAGTTGTGGAAATCTTGTAAAATTAACGATACTAGTATAGGTAAATACTAAATGTAGATTCCTAGAATTCCAAGTATATGACTATTGTACTAAATACAATATCACAGGTAGGTAGTGTTTCTGTTGCTCTTAGTCTTTGACATCGAAACCTTAAGTTTTCTAGTTTATGGATTCTAGTTTCTGCTTAGTTCGTAATTGTACCTAGTCCGTTAGCTCGACACATGATTCATGATTTGTCGTATTACCTAGTGTTCTCAAATATAGTGCGCTTGTTTGCTCTAATTGAGTCAACTTAATGGTTACACTAATACCAATAGATCTAACGATAGTATTCGTGTTCACTACGCATAGTGCTTAATGGTTCATGATATAGAAACTCTAAGTATGGATATAATGGTACTTAGCATAAATAAACATTTAGTTCAGATACAACACATAGTTAGCAAATAATCGAAATTGAATTAAAATAGTTGAGCATGTATCTCCCCCAAAGAGTTTGTAAACAGTTAAAAGAGTAAAGTGGGGCTATGACTCACTGTGAGTTGGATGATGTTTAAGGACATAAATAAATCGTTGGATTAGCCAGAAAACCTCTACGTGCAACCTAGAATGGAATGTTGCGACTTAGGTTGGAGTAATGTCTAAGAAAACATAAACAAGCCTATATATGTCTTTTCATATTGTTCATGATGTAGTACTTTGATAGGTTGTGTATGTCGTTATATAAAAACGGTTTATGAAACATGTTTAGTTTATGTCTTGTACTACCGTTCAGGCCATCATAATCCAGGAGTCATGCAGCAAACGTTCGAGGAGCTAGGACACTTTAATTCGTAAATCTAGCAACTCGTCGATCCGTTTTACTCTAATGAACTCCTCACATGAAGCTCCTTAGTTGTGTAGTATTCGATATGGAAAATATATGTTTTCGGTCATAAAAGTTACATGTCCGAAGGTCGAATAAACTTATGAAAGTTTATTTTGAATGAAGATTGTTATCTTTATAAGTCTAGTATGGATGTGATATTACTTGTAAACTTTCATGGTTCATCGATGGAGTAGATCCAAATTGTTTTGTTAAGTCTTAATGCTTTAGTTTATGGTTTCGGCTTAGAAAGCCTTGAGGTCTTAGTCGTGGCCTTGCCGTGGCTTTGTTCATGGCTACCATGGTCTTGAGACTCATCCTTGACCTTAGCCATAGCTGTGGTCTCGGCTTTAAAGTCATTAGACCTCTTGGCTTTACTTAGCCATAACCAATACATGGTCCTTTGGGTATTAAAAGGGGTTGTTAAGAATTTGAATAAAAATATCACTCGTTATGCATTTTCAGGGTTCGAGCTTCTGTCTCTTGAACAAAAACGTCGTTCCGGACAACTTTCGTGTTTTAACTTTTTGATTAAACAGAGCAGAAGGGCCTCGTTTAATTAGGTCAGATCGCTTACAGTAGTGTATCGGCAGTTTCGGTATTATGGTTTCACTAACTTCTTTTAGCCGTATCTTTTGACTCGTGTACTCGTTTTAGGTGATTCCAATTGCTATGTTTTCCTTGTAAAGTCCTATTTAATAGTAGGTAAGTGTCTAATATCATGGTTATACTATTTTGGTCGTGGTTCTCAATATAAGTCACTAGTTTCCTTGATTACATCCATTAGGTTAACTTATAGTTTCCTTAACTTGTTTTTAAAGGTTTTGTACATCATGAATCAATATAGTGACTATATATATAGCATGTAATTAACATAATAAGGAAGTAATAAGCATGAAATTAGCTAGTAGTGTACAACTTTGCTACCTAAAGTATACTTGTCACCATCCTAAGAGATCAAGGCTTAAGATCAAGCCACAATGGCTTGTGAATCACTCATAAGTCGGCCAAGGGTGATATAGGGTGACTAGATGAGTAGTCTTGGTATTATCTTGGTTACGGAGTGAGTTTTGGTTCCGTTAATCGTTAAGTCACGAAACGTAAAACCATGTATCGTAAAAATATGAAACTTGTAGGAATGATTTAATTTATCATTATACTTCATAATAAAATATAAAATGAGTGGTAAGTTCCATCGGGTTGCTTAAACACTGTTAAAACTGGAAACGCGGGTCTAAAACGCGTAATTCGTGTAAAACGCTGAACTGGAAAACGAAAAATTCCAAAACTTGTGGAATTGTCGTAAAATGAGAGAAATTCATATTTCTATTGTTTATAGTGTTTTATGGACATATCGGGATGCTGGAATGACGTTTAAACCTAAACGTAAATCTCGGACACGGTTTCGTGATTTTTGCAGAAATGATCCGACGAGTGTCAAACTCTCGGATTATCATTAAAATAGTTTAACTTACGAGAATATGAAATAAACATTTCAGGAATGAATAGTGAAAGTGAATAGTAAAGATGAATAGTAACCAAAAAATGCGAATTGTTACAACTTAAAGGTAGAATTTGTTTACAATCCACCCCCAAATGTACACCCAAATCGCCTTAGCCTTCCTTGTATGCACTCATCTTTAGTGCATTATTGTTACATGTTTAAACCCTTAGTTAATTGTCTAATTGATTACATGGTTGCTAAGTCGAGTCATATCTTGTACATATTGTTTTGGGACGATTGAGACTCATGGGTAAAGTACTATTGTTATGGAGTAATGGGGAAGAACGTCATTTATTACCCACATATGTGCGTAAATATTTTAAAGTACTCCAAGTGTTTTGATTATCTTAATTCGAGTCATTAAAATAGTTGATTGTAAAGTATGTAAAAGTTCAAGTGTAAGGGGAATGCAAATTCCCTACGATGTATTATTTTGGATGGTAGGGCAAGAGTGTATGGAAGAAAAAAAACGAAAACAAAAAAATAGGAAAAAATATACGGACTATCATCCCGTTTCCTTTTATGTCTCTTTTTATGTTTTTGTAGTTTTTATTAGCTTAGGTCTAGTCGAGTCTTGGCTTAGCAACGCCACATTGTACATGTAATTGACCAAGATGATTAACTCACCACCAGTAAAGATTGCCTTTATCCAACAAAACCGTGTTTATCATATCCTACACCTCACGTTACAACCCTTTAAAATACCTCTTTGATACTTTATCCTAGGTGCTTACGCCAAAGTGGTGGAGGTTTGATCTTTTCCCAAGCCTATGGTAATCTATGTGCTATGACAGGTAGTGACATATATTTTTCATTTTCATTTGTGATATATACTTTTATTACACCCGAGATATGTGAGTATCCAAACACTATTTGTGATGTGCTAGTGTATAATTTCCGTGCTTGTTTTGGTTAAAGTGGAACGATCATTTGTTGTAATTACTTTTATATTAGTGTTAAATTATGAATTGGTAGCTCTGAATTTATAGCAAAAAAATATGGACGTTGTAAAGCTGTGTGTTTCTGTTTACAGCCATTACAGAGCTGTTGTGTATATATATTTTATAAAACCTTTTATAAAAATCAGTAAGAAGAATAAATAAGAAATAAACTCACTTAGCACATTGCAATAAATACAAGATATAAAGATTAGTAAATATGGAGATAAATATAAGTGTACGTAAATAAATAACAGTTAAGACATAAATAAAGGTTAGTTACTGAATAAGTAAATGTTAATTGTGTAAATAAAAGTTAGTTGCAATAAATTAAATGTTAGTTGCATAAATAAAAAAGTTAATGATAACAATAATAATAAAGGTTAGCATAATAATAAGATACAAATGGTTAGTAGTCCATAGTCCTCGTGTGTCCATATACCTGTCCATGTAGATGATTATGATAGTTGTGCTTCTAATTATGATTCTATGTTGTTGGCAAGAATATTGTATAACGTCATTAAGTTTATTATTAAGAAGTATACAATGTTTCATTACTTCATTGATTATAAAAAGGTATTTTTTTATTTTTGCTTCTTACCAGAAAATAAGACTAGATTTGTCATCAAAATAAATAACTTCGTACAATATTTTGGTTCCACTAGAAATGTAAAATATATAAAAATCAAGTTTGGGTTGACTAGTTGTCTTTGTATCCTTACGAAAAATAATATGTGCTACGTAGGTTTGTGAAGTCTCTGGATTAAAAAAAAGAAGAAAAAAAAACCCTTTGAAGAAGAAAGCTATCTAAATGAAATGACTATAAAACTTACTTGATGATAAAAAAAAAAAAAAAAAAAAAAAAAAAAAAAAAAAAAAAAAAAAGTTTACATGAAATGTTTTTATAAAACTTACTTGATTATAATGACGTGAAAGATCGTGCTGATAACGTGTTATAATTAACGGGTTTTATCATAAGATTACCGATATAATCAAGAACTTTAAATTATCATTAAAGAACCATTAAAAGAATATTAAAGAGATGAGAAGTATAAGTTACCTTAAAAGGTGAACTTGGTGCATCTTTATTTGATAGATATCAGGTAGTATTTATACTACATACATTCACTATTTATTTCACAAAGGTAATAAGGGAAAAAGAATACTAGCCACATTATTGATCTATACTTGACAAAAGTGGCATTCATTTAATGTTACGTGACTGCTATTTCATAACACATTTCTATTTATTGGTTATATATGCTACTAAACCTTTGGCTATTTATGCTATGATATAATTGACCTATCTCTTACATCTTTCTCTCATCTCTCTCACTTATATTATTGTGTTATATCTACTATGGTAACCTAACAAGTGGTATCAAACGCTAGAAGATAGTTAGGAGTGTCAAGTGTTGATTTTTTAAGCTTAAAAGTACTTTTTTCTACACCTTTTTTCTTTGAGTTTGGTCACTTTCTTGTTTTTTTTTCTTTGTGGTTTAGCACTTTTTTTTTTATTACAAACTAGTATTAGATAACTTTTGGAACAAGAAAGTTACAAGCTTTAAGGTTAAAAGTTGATTTATAAGTCGTACCTTTTTTATGTTCTTCATAATTTCGAGTAATTTAGAAATTTATCCAAAGTGTTAAAGTTTAAAACTTTCCTTTAGTTTTAGTCTTATTAAGCTTAGTTTTACAAAAAAAATCGTGTTTTAAAACTTGTTTTGATTGTCTTTAAGTATATATATATATATATATATATATATATATATATATATATATATATATATATATATATATATATATATATATATATATATATAGGGGGACTTTCTTGCGAGAACTGAGAGAACCACCAAAAACATACATGCACGCCTTTTAAAATAAAATAAAAATACATGCAAATCATCAATAATCGTAAGTATCCACCAATGTTCTTCAATATCCTCATGAACTCATCATCTTTTTTTCACAAAAACCTTACACACGGCCGCAATATTGTCGTTGCACGCCTTATAAGAACATACATGCACACCTTCGAAGAAAAATTTTGTATTTCCAATTTCTTATCAAATTCTTTAGAACAACTATGTTTTTCTTAAAACATGTATGTTGTTTTTAAAAGATATGTGCAAAAATACAATTATTGAAGTCGTGCATGTATTTTTTTGGTGGTTCTCTCAGTTCTCGCAGATAAAATGATTTTCGCAAGAAAGTCTCACTATATATATATATATATATATATATATATATATATATATATATATATATATATATATATATATATATGAAAATCTGTCGAAAGTTTCGAGTAAGTGTTAAAACCCTTAAGTTTCGAGCAACTCATCTGTCAAAAGTTTCGAGAAGCTTAAACCCTGTGAAAAACTAGAAGAGGGGTTGAATAGTTTACCGTTTAAAATCTTTTTAACTTATTTAATTATCTTTTGAAACGTTCCGTTTGATCAAAGATATATACACAAACACAATATATAACATGCAAGTATAAGGAAAGAAACGATCAAACCACAACACGAGTATTTATCGTGGTTCGGCTACAAGGACTCTTTTTCTTTGCCCTACGTCCACGCCCCAAGTATCCAACTCGAGAGTTTCTTTCACTAGTCAACAAGCTCCTTTCACCGGCGGAGAAAACCTTACACGTCGCTTATACACGTTTACCGACACTAAGCTAGATGTCAAGTTCTTTTACAAGGGTACAACCACTCCCGTTAGTTCTTTTACTAGGGTACAACAACTCCCAACACTCTTTGTATTTTGAGGACTAAAATACTAACCGATCACTACTGAAAATACACAATCACTTGAAGTGTAAACTACACAAGTCTACACAATACTAAGCTAACAAGTCTTGCAACGTTGTGTTGAATACTTGTAACTTTCAATGACCTTGTGAGCTTCTTTGCTACAAAAAGAAACTTCACATATAAAATGAGATGTTAAGAGGTTAGATGAGAGAATGAATGAATGTGTGTGAAAATATGTTCTAAAGTCATTAACCAAACACAAACAAATGGCTTGATTTTATAGCAAAATATTCTGCTGGCCTGGCGGATACGGCGGAACCCTCAGAAGGGTTCCGCCCGTGTACCCCCAGGGTTCCACCGGGCTTGCAGTTGGTTTTGCAATAAATCTCACAAACCAAACAAGGTCACATCACATAAACACAAGTCAAACTTAAACTTGTGCAAGAAAACTCTTGGATAGTCAAACACACTTTCTTTCCATAAATGTATATGGACAAAGCTTACCATAAATGTGATGTTGACATTTCTATTTTAAGAAATAAATGTGATGTTGACATTTCCATTTTAAGAAATAAAAAGTGTTGTGTTTTATGAAATGTAAAATGTAGCTAATGTCTAATTATGCAAGTCTTAAAACTAAGATTATGTTTTGCTTAGAAACTAAAGTTTACATTTTGTCGTTAACAAAACTTAGTAAAGATCGTAAAATATAAATAATGTTTTTAGGCGATATTTGTATTAACAAACCCTTAACTCTCGAGCAACTTATTCCGGCCATATCTTCAGGTGTATTTGGATACTCAGTGCTTCCCTCTCTTGTATAAGTTTGAGAAGCACTTCGACTCTTGGAAATCTTTCTAACTCGTACGAATTAGAAAGTTCATTTTGAAACTTGAAAGTTTCCAGTAAGTTTGCCAATTTTGAGAAGCAAGTTTTTTTGAGCAACTTTTGGATCTTTTGAGCACCTAGACTTTCGAGTAACTTATACAAATTTTCGAAGAGCTGAATTTTCGAGTAACTTAGAAACTTTCAAAGAATAGGACTTTCGAGAAACTTGGAAACTTTCAAGCAACTTAACAAAGATTCGAACAAGGACTTAACTTATCAACATTTCATAACACTTCCTACCATCTACAAGATCCATCCTTTAACAAAAAAATCAACAATGTCTTAACCACCGTATCCTTATTTCAATCAATTCCCTTTTTACCCTCATTAACAAGGCCAACCATTCCCTCCTCCACAAAAACCACACTTCTTCCAACAACAACAATATCATCAACAACTACAATTCCCAACACAACAATTCCCAATGCATCCATTGCCTCTTCCACCAAAACAACCACATTGGTTTGATCAAATGTGTGAAGCTATCAGCAGTCAACAATCCATCCATGAAGCAGGTTCACTAGAACGACCTCCAATGCTCACACCTGGTAATTATGTTCAATGGGCAAGCCGATTCTTAAGGTTCATGGAACACTGGAAGCCTCATGGCAAGTACTTGAAACAAGTTATCCTTGAAATGCCAACTATAATGGTTGCCGGTGATGCAACTGTTGTTCCTCCAAGACCTAAGACTGTGACAACTCTACCAAAGAATCAACTTACACTAGAACAGATCCTACACTGTGAAGCTAATGAACTTGCAATGGAGTATATTCTTCTGGGAATACCTAATCCAATTTACCGTAGCATTGATGCTTAGAAGACTGCTAAGGATATGTGGGAACATGGAATCTAAGCTTTATCTCGAATATGAAAATTTCATGATTGAACAAGGGGAGTCATTAGAGTCATACTCTCATCGCTTCACAAACATCATCAATATGACTTGGACCGACACAATATCATCTTGCATAAAATTGCTATCAACACTAAATTTCTCAATTATTTAGGTCAAGTTGGCAGAAATATGTCACATTTGTTCGTCAGGCCAAAAATCTTCATAATGCGAAGTATGGATTGTTGTTTGTGTTGGTTTTATAGACAAAATAATAATAGTCGTGTGTTAGGATCGAACTTGAGATCACGGGATTGCACACAATACGTATGAAGAGAAAAAGTAATAATTATTTATAAAATGTTATAATTAATTATTAAACACAAAATAAATAATAATAATTAGTATTATTGATTAATGACTAATTATCTATTAAACGAAGATTAGGAAAGTAATACTAAGGAAAACATGGAAACAAGAGAAGGTTCCGGAAACCCCTAGGGGATCCAAAACCGATCGGCATAGGGAGGTTCCACCTCCTTATGTGCCTTGAGCTCCAAGTTTTGATTAGTATATAAGCAAACCCAAGATGTCTTGTTTTCTCATAACTTGTACACACACATCTTGGTGTTTTTCTCTCCTCTCTTTTCTTGGTCGATCCATCAAACAAAACCCTTAGGGTTTTCGATTTTCATAGATCCAAAAAGATTTTGTGTTTATTACTTAAATAAACTTTTTCTTGAATTAGTACGTGTGTACAAGAACGTGAGTCAAACACACTATTGTTTGATTCTTGGATTGAATTATAAAAAGGTAAGGGGTAATTCTTATAATCCACATAAACCCTAATTAGGGTTATTGGTTCCGGAAGATTGCATTGATTCTTGTTCGGGCTAGAATCATAAAGGTATGTTTACTATTTAAATATTGATTAATTAATTACATGTTATTTGATCTTGTTATAATTGCTTCCGCTATGCTCACTTGATGTGTTTGGTTCATTATATATGAATGTCATGATGTAATAATTCCAACAGTGGCATCTAGAGCCGTTATAATGTGTAATTAATTATCAAAACGCATAAAAATTGAATCTTGATTCGTTTAGTTACATGTTTTTAAGGTTTGTTTGTTAGATTCCTAACCCTAAAATATTTTATGGGTCGATTGACCTTAAATAGGGTTTTAGGATTTATGGTTTTTTAATTTTTTAATATGATTAGAAACCCTAGGATGTCATGTAATTGTTATGCGTTTTAGTAAACGATCTTGGTGCAATATGTTAATTGTTAAGCTAAATCCATGAAAAAGTGCATATTTGCATGGATTATATATTGTGTGACTTTTAAATTGTTTAGATTGTATATATATATATATATATATATATATATATATATATATATATATATATATATATATATATATATATATATATATATATATATATATATATATATGGTCAAGTTATATTAAAACATGTAAATTTATTAATAGATGTCGAATTGGGGAAGACTCCAATATTAAGTAATCAATTATGTGCTATGTGGTATTTATTTAGTTTTGGCTTACGCAATCGATTTATCGATGTATGTGGCTCTTTTTCCTAGAAGAAGAAAGCCTTAATTTAATAAATACGTTATACACCTAGATTTGATTATTAATAGGACTATTGAATAAGATTTGCATGTGGCTACATGTTTTATACATATTTAATTGTTATGATTATGTATATTTGTTTATTTAGTTGTTTTATTTTTTATTTTACATTACTTGTTTTGTTTATTATTATGTTAAGACATGTTTATAAACGAAAAGGGTAATTTTTGAATAGAAAAATAATACGGACTAAATTATGGCGAAATTGTTTTGGTTTTTAAGAGTTTAAATTACAAATGATTGGTTGATTGATGTTTTTGTACGTAATGGTTAAATAGGCTCGACCGAAGTTTACACACTATAAGATGGGTATAAGGATGGCAACGCATTAAATTGTGGCCTTAGAGAGACAACATTCTATCTTAACGCTCGTTTGTGTGTAAATTAGACTTACCGAACAACCATTACATGTACACTGTCATCTTAAGGGTGAATTATCCACAATTCCACTTTTAGTGGACGATAATTGATGGTAATTCTTTAATTGGTGAACCCGATACCTCAATCAAAACTTTGTTATTTTACTCTTAGCTAATTGGTAATAAAAATGTTTTGTAAAACCAATGTTATGAAGTTGTATGCATGCTTCTTCATACATTATTTTGATCACATCAAAATATTAATACCCTTAATAAAATTAAGTTGAATGCCATCTAATTAAGAACACTTGAAGTTGTAATTTACGTCATGTGAGAACTTGGCGAGATTGCAATGGAGAGGTAAATTTCATGAATTCATTGCTAGCAGATCAACTGATGTGATGGATTTGTGAGTTTGCAGTTTTTAAGTTAGAAGACTTAAATTGAGTAGTAAGTGAGATCTTGGACTCAAGGCATTAAGATGGGGATTAAACATGCTTACAATACAAATGTTTTGTGATTGTAAATCCCATATATCTAGGAATTGGACAAATGTTATGCCAATTACTTGTACGACAAGTTACCTCATATTATACTTTCATTACTAGCAGATCAACTGATGTGATGAAACTATGTTTATGGAGGATCCTAGTTTTCAAGATTATTCTATGGATATGATTTCCTTGGGTATTTTAATTTTCTTGAAAAATTGTATTATCAAAAATACTAATGTTTTGAACTTTCTTTATCTGTAGAAATGGCTCAAACTGATAACACCAACTTTCGTTCTGCGTTCAAGACTTTCTTTGAACGAGAAAAATTGACTGGCTCAGAGAATTTCAATGATTGGTTTCGTTCACTCAGGATTGTCCTGCGAGTGACTGGTCAACTTGAAATCTTGAAAACGCCTTGTCCTGCTGAACCTGAAGGCGAAGCAGCTACTGATGCTACTAAGGCTGAATGGAATGTTGCTTGTAAGGAACATATTGATGTTGCAGCAATGATGTTAGGGGCGATGTCCACACCTCTTCAAAGGCAGTTTGAAGAGTATTTCCCCATGAACATGATTGATGAACTCAAGAAACTATATGAGAAACCATCAAATGTAGAGATTTATGATTTGATGGAGGCTCTACATAGCTGTAAGCAGGGTGCTGGTGAACCTGTGAGTGCTCATGTGTTGAAAATGAAGAGTTTCATGGATCAACTACAAACACTTGGGAAACCCTATGACAATGATATGGCTGTGAACTTAATCAATAGATCCCTTGATAAGGAATTTAGTGGTTTTGTGAGGAACTTCAATATGCATTGCGTAGGGAAGACTGTAAGTGAATTGCACGCACTGCTCATTGATTATGAGAAAGGTACACCACAAAAGGCTCCTACGCCCCAGGTTCTTGCGATTCATGGGGGTAGAATTAACAAGCTAAATGCGAACAAGAAGAAGGGTAAAGGAAAGAAGAAGGCTGATAAGAATAAGCAGGTTATGGCTTATCAACCACCTCAACCTAAGAAGAACCCTCCCTTCAAGAATAATCTAAAGAAGGATCAAGGATGCCATTACTGCAAGGTGATGGGTCACTGGAAGAGGAATTATCCTCTTTATCTCGATGACTTGCGAAACAATAAGGTTAAGAAGACTGGGCACATGGGCGCCAGCACTTCAGGTAACTTATTTGTCATTGAATTATTTACTTTATCTCATAAATTAAATTCCTGGGTATATGATACTAGATGTGGTATTAATATTTGTAATACACTACAGGGGTTTAGAGAGGAAAGGAGACTAGCTTATGGGGAGCAATTTCTGCATGTGGGAAATGGAGCACAAGCAGCAGTTGAAGCCATAGGAATGTTTAATTTAGTTTTACCTTCGGGTTTAGTACTTTGTTTAAACAATTGTCATTATGCACCTTCTATAATTAGAGGTGTTGTTTCCTTTTCATGTTTGTTGGATCTTGGTTTTACTCATACTATTGATGGCAATAAAATTTCTGTTTCTTTAAATGATGTATTTTATTTTAATGCTGTTGCTGTGAATGGTGTGTTTGAAATTGATTTGAATGATTGTATGATCAACAACAATAATAATAATTCGATGTACAGCATAAGTAAGAGAATGAAGTATGACTTGAATTCGTCTTACCTTTGGCACTGTAGACTTGCCCATATAGGCAAGACTCGCATGCAAAAGCTGCAACGTGAAGGGCTTTTGAATAATATCAATGATGAGTCATTTGATAAATGTGAGTCTTGTATTTCTGGGAAGATGACGAAGAAACCTTTTCATAATAATATGGAAAGAGCTTCAGATCTACTTGGTTTGATACATACTGATGTATGTGGACCACTTAGACATGTGTCAAGGAGAGGTGTTGTTTACTTCTTAACTTTTACAGATGATTTCAGCCGTTATGGTTATGTTTATTTACTTAAACATAAACATGAGGTATTTGAAACATTTAAAGTTTTCAAAGCAGAAGTAGAATTGCAATTGGAAAAGAAGATTAAATCTCTTCGTTCTGATCGAGGTGGTGAATACCTTAGTCAAGATTTTAAAGATTTCTTAACTGAGAATGGAATTGTCCAGAATCTCACATCTCCTTATACTCCACAACAAAATGGTGTATCTGAGAGAAGGAATCGTACATTGTTGGACATGGTTAGATCAATGTATAATCTTACTAATCTTCCTTTGTCTTTTTGGGATTATGCTCTTGAATCAGCTGTTCGTATTTTGAATATGGTTCCCACCAAGAAGGTTGATAAGACACCATATGAGATGTGGACTGGAAAAGCTCCGAACTTGTCTTATTTAAAGGTCTAGGGTTGTGAGGCGTATGTTAAACGTGACTCACAAGATAAACTCCAACAAAGATTTGTAAAGTGCATTTTTGTAGGATACCCAAAGGAAACTATGGGTTACTACTTTTAGTATCCACCTGAAAACAAAGTGTTTGTTGCTAGGTATGGTGACTTTCTTGAAAGTGATTTTGTACTTCAAGAAGTCAGTGGGAGAGTATATGATCTTGAATATGATCAAGATAATGCATTGCCTTCAGAAAACACTAGCACACTTCCTGTAGAACCGGAAAGTCTGGGTCCTCCACCGGAAGTTGAAGTAGTTCCCATTCGCAGATCTTCAAGATCTGTGAAAGCTCCTGACCGTCTATGTCTTAATGTAGAGGTTGATGAGCATACACTAGGGGATCTTAATGAACCTACTAGTTATAGAGCTTCCATTAATAGCCCTGAAAAGGTTAAGTGGAAAGCTGCTATGAATGGGGAA
The DNA here is from genome assembly GCA_030686995.1 of Artemisia argyi. Classification (NCBI taxonomy): domain Eukaryota; kingdom Viridiplantae; phylum Streptophyta; class Magnoliopsida; order Asterales; family Asteraceae; genus Artemisia; species Artemisia argyi. The sequence goes on from CM060699.1 coordinate 87,297,072, forward strand.
ATACAATCCATGCATGATAATGAAGTCTGGGAAGAAGTTGACTTACCTCTGGTGCCAAGGTAGTTGGGAGTAAGTGGCTCTACAAGATTAAGACTGACATGGATGGAAATGCACACATTTATAAGGCTCGTCTAGTTGCTAAAGGTTTTACTCAAACTTTTGGAATTGATTACGAGGAGACGTTTTCTCCTGTAGCAGACATAAGAGCTATAAGGATTCTCATAGCTATAGCAGCGTACTATGACTATGAGATTTGGCAAATGGATGTGAAAACCGCTTTCTTAAATGGTCATCTAGATGAAGACATCTATATGGCACAACCAGAAGGGTTTGAAAATCCAGAGTTTCCAAATCGTGTATGCAAGCTTAAAAGGTCCATTTATGGATTAAAGCAAGCATCACGACAATGGAACAAGAGATTTGATGCTGAGATCAAAAAGTTTGGTTTCACTCAGAATCTTGATGAGCCATGTGTGTATGACAAAGCTAGTGGGAGTGATAATGTAATTTTCCTAATTTTATATGTTGATGACATATTGATCATAGGAAAAGACATTCCAAGTTTGCAAAAGGTTAAGGCATATCTTGGAAAGTGCTTTTCTATGAAAGATTTAGGAGAAGCTGCATACATTCTGGGAATCAAAATCTATAGAGATAGATCAAGGCGGTTAATTGGATTAAGTCAAAGTGCTTACATTGACAAAATATTGAAAAGGTTCAATATGCAAAATTCCAAGAAAGGAAATTTGCCAATGGAAGTAAAACATGGCTTATGTAATGAGTTTTGTGCTTCAACACCTACTGAGGTGGCACGCATGAGTAAAGTTCCTTATGCTTCGGCTGTAGGATCTATTATGTATGCGGTAAAATGCACAAGGCCAGATGTGGTGTTTGCTCAAAATATTACCAGTCAATTTCAACAGAATCCAGGTGAAAAACATTGGATTGTTGTTAAGCATATTCTTAAGTATTTGAGAAATACAAAAGATATGTTTTTGGTATATGGTGGAGATCCAGATGCAGAACTTTGTGTTACAGGTTTCTGCGATGCGTCCTTTCAAAGTAATAAAGATGATTCGAAGTCTCAGACGGGTTATGTCTTTGTTATTAATGGGGGAGAAGTAGACTGGAGGAGCAAGAAGCAGAGTACAATTGCGATGTCTGCAACAGAAGCTGAATACATTGCTGCTTCAGAAGCTGCTATGGAGGCTGTTTGGACTAGGAAATTCGTTTCAGGGCTTGGTGTTATGCCTTCAATTGAATTACCTATTAATATGTATTGTGACAATTCTGCTGCAATCATATTTGCCAATGAACCTGGAGTCATGAGAGGCACCAGACATTTTCTACGGAAGTATCACTTTGTTCGTGAAAAGGTTGACGAAGGTGAAATAAATCTGTTGAAAGTTCACACAGATGATAACTTAGCTGATCCGTTCACTAAGGCTTTGGCGAAAGAAAAGCTTAATGAATTAGCCAAAGGAATTGGGCTTAAATTAGCTAGTAGTTTCATGCATAACTGTTATTAGTATTTGGATAAAGGATATTGTAAACAATTATTATTTAATGAAATAAAGTATGTTGGTATGTTTATTTCTATTGTTAATTATTGTTGTCCTATTTTTTGTATGTTTAAATCCATGAATAAGAGTTATTCTAAATTGTCCGTTGTCAGTTAATAATATGTGAATATTATTAAATTGAGACAAATCTGAAGATGGTATAATATACTTTAAGTATATTGATGCGTAGTCATGTCATTTCAGACGATATTCGATGATACTGAATATAGGACTTATCCCAACTATATGATGTTACTTTATGGATCTTGTCATTAAGTAAATCATAAGAAGTTATCCTCAGACTTGAGATACAAGATAACGGTCATAAATGTAGTACATTTTTGTGGAGCAACTTAACGCTATACGTAACTGGTAGTCATAAGGGTTGTTTTCGGAAGTGTTACAAAGTTTGTGTGTTTTGCTTGTAGTCAATAAATAATTTGTTCCTTCAAATTAATTTTTGAAGTTTAATACTGCTGGGCCCCTCGTAGGGTTGTCAAGGTGAATGCGTGGCCGCGCCCAAGGTCTTTCCTGAAAGGTTCAGAAGATTTGGTAATCTTGTCAATCACAAACAACGAGAAACAGAATGGTTAAATAAGGAATGACCTAGATCCATATCCTTATTAACGTGGTATTAGAAACAAAGGGATAATAATAATGAGAAATCATTAAAAGGTTTTCCAGGAGCCTTACTCAAGTTGTACTAGAGGCATCGGCGTGTTGCAAGACGCTAACCGATGTGATCACACTATTATGATATGTCTAAGTGGGAGCTGTTGGTTTTATAGACAAAATAATAATAGTCGTGTGTTAGGATCGAACTTGAGATCACGGGATTGCACACAATACGTATGAAGAGAAAAAGTAATAATTATTTATAAAATGTTATAATTAATTATTAAACACAAAATAAATAATAATAATTAGTATTATTGATTAATGACTAATTATCTATTAAACGAAGATTAGGAAAGTAATACTAAGGAATGGAAACAAGAGAAGGTTCCGGAAACCCCTAGGGGATCCAAAACCGATCGGCATAGGGAGGTTCCACCTCCTTATGTGCCTTGAGCTCCAAGTTTTGATTAGTATATAAGCAAACCCAAGATGTCTTGTTTTCTCATAACTTGTACACACACATCTTGGTGTTTTTCTCTCCTCTCTTTTCTTGGTCGATCCATCAAACAAAACCCTTAGGGTTTTCGATTTTCATAGATCCAAAAAGATTTTGTGTTTATTACTTGCATAAACTTTTTCTTGAATTAGTACGTGTGTACAAGAACGTGAGTCAAACACACTATTGTTTGATTCTTGGATTGAATTACAAAAAGATAAGGGGTAATTCTTATAATCCACATAACCCTAATTAGGGTTATTGGTTCCGGAAGATTGCATTGATTCTTGTTCGGGCTAGAATCATAAAGGTATGTTTACTATTTAAATATTGATTAATTAATTACATGTTATTTGATCTTGTTATAATTGTTTCCGCTATGCTCACTTGATGTGTTTGGTTCATTATATATGAATGTCATGATGTAATAATTCCAACAGTTTGATTATCTAAAGCATCATCAATTTGAAGTTGGCAAAGATCGAGCTCTTCGTGGAATGTATCAACCTTCAACACCTCCTCCACAGTCAAATCCACTTGCTCTTATGGCTCAATCTTATCAAGCTCCTTATTCACTGTCGAATCATGCGTTTGGTCCAAGCTGATATATTCTTGTCCAAGCTGGGGCATGTTCCAAAATGATGGCAGAGGCATCACAGGCGGTTTGGGAAGCATGTTCGCATGCTTTACCCATCACAAAATCCAAATGCCACTTGTCGACGTCACCCACGCTATCTATCTATGTACTTCTCATTATTGTTGCATCTTCCTATCTACCATCTTCTTGTTTCTATTTCTTACAATAGAATAAAATTGATCTCGTGTATTTTAGATGTTTAACATTTTTCAACACAATGAATTTACACATAACATAAAAATATTAAAGATAGACATTCAGTGATTTAGATAAAGAGTAAAATACAAAATTCGTCACTAGCTTTTGTATATTTTAGCAGAAAACATCAATGTTACAAACATAGGGGTGACCATCTTTAAACTTTTGGCACATTTAGGGAGTTAATCATGCTAATAATTTATGATACAGATTGTTTGTGCCAAAATGAACAAACGACAAAAAGAATTTTACAATTTACTTAGATAAATATTAAGTTAAATCAGTATAAGTACGTACATATGTATATATGCAATATATGTACGTATGAAAATTTGAAAATCGTTCAAAGAAAATACAAATCCTATGTTATTACGTAGTATTTACCATATACAGGAATATGGAAATTTGAAGTATTATTTACTAACAAAATACCATAAAGCTGAACTTTTTGTGAAAATGTTTATCCTTCTACGTGACTTCTATATCGTTTTGACCCACTAAAAAGTAAAAACTGATATGAAAATAAAGCTACGGAAAAGTTGAAACCCCAATTTGAACTCTCCCCCTAAACCTTTATGAACTTTCTTCGCAACCCTTTTGAACCTCTTAATTTGAACCCTTCTCCTCCATCATCCCCAAGTTCTCCAGCCCCTTTCCAAGATAAATCAACCAAAAGAAACGAAAGAAAAACACATTTAACCCAATAATAGCTGTCTCGTGATAGAAGATTCTCTGTAAGTGAATTATGGTCTTTATCACTTTTGTTAAGTTCGTGTTGGTAAAATAATCTACCAACAATGCGACGTTTCCTCATAAATTTCATCATTCAATGTCTTTATTTAATGGAACTAATTGATGTTACAATTAGATGTGACACTTTGAGCGAGTCAGGCGGGTCGGGTAATGGGTCCAAATGAGTGTTTTATTTTATACGGATAATTAGGTTAGTTCAGGATGGGCTGATTAAAAAATGATTTTATGAAAAAATATATTTTTCTTATATTAGATGAATGGGTCAAATGTATGTTCAAATATAATATTGTTAATCTGTTTTTTTTCTATAAATGAGTTAAGAGGTTTATTGCATTACAATTAAGGCGAATGCTACCCATTAGACTCATTTGACCCGTTTCCTTATAGGCTAAACTTTTATTTAGTCGTTTGACTTGTTAGAGGTAAAACATGACCTGTAAATATATTTCAAAAGTAAACGGTCGAAATTGCCACATCTATGCCGTACACCAGTTATTTAACAGTAGTATAATTCAAGTTGATGTTTATCGATGCAGGGGTGATGAAAGCTTTGCCAATTGAACCCATTCAATTTGAAGGATCATACAAAAATGGATATTTGCAAGAAAATTCAGGTTTATAGTTTACTATAATTACATTTTTATTTCAATCACACTATTATAAAAGTGTATAGTGGCTATTTGGATGGGTCTGGCGGGTTGGGTAACGGATCAAAACAGATTTTTTGTATGGGTTGGTTTGGGACTTTGGGTTTATTCGAGCTTGGCTAACCTGGAATATTTCATAGCAATATACCAACAAAAACCATGTCATCTGTATGTTCCTTCTATTCTGATGCTCTTAAACTTACTACAAAATTAAGAAATTTCACATGCAAGTTAGGAGTATAGTTATTACGTATTTTGGGCGTTGTTTGTTATTGTAATATTGATTGTTCAGATAATGGAGCTTCTGATCTTCCTGGTCAAGTCTGGGGTGTCTATTTTGGTTGGGTTGAAGGTCACTCACAGGAGAGATTAAAGATCGTAATTAGCATCAGATGGGACCATAATTTTGGCTCTTTTAGGAGAAACATTGTAAGAATCTAAACTTTTTCTCAATCAATTGACCATCTAGTTATTTATAATAATAATGTTAGGATAATTAGAGAAGAGACTAAACACATATATGTGAAATGGCTCTATATGTGCTGTATTTTTATGGTTAATAGGCCGAAGAGGTAAACTTTAACTTTGTTAGCTATACAGGATTTGTTTTGAGGGTTTAAAAGTCACCACTAGCGTATGTCAACCTCATAAATTGATTTTTTAAGAAGCGGATCATATATCAAATGTTGATGCAACCATATTTAATATATTTGTTATCTACCATTACCCAACTTGGTCCATTTGACCGTCACCCACTCAGCCGTTTTGACTAGCCCGTTTCACTTCCTATTATGGATGATATATCAAGAACCGTCAGTTTTGGCTAGAAAGTTTTAGGCAACCATATGAACATCAAAATTACTAATCATCCGGCCAATGTTGTTTATCTTCTATACTCTTTCGTAGGATATGGTATGTGTCTCACCCTATTATGTCTGTTATTCTTACTAGTAAATGCATTTTGTTTGTGCTGACATATATTTATAAGGAACTATTTGTAGTCAAGTGTCTACTAATAATATATTCTGAAAATATGCTCAAGTGGTTACATTCGATGTAAATCCCTGTCTATTTGTACTTCTAGGATTTTCATATGGTATCTCGCTAAAATATATACATAAAAAGGACGATAAACACGCATGTTAACTCCTAGTTTTTATTTCAGCAAGCTTATTTTATCAATGGAACCGATGAGCAAATTGGTGATGAGATAATGGAAATAGCACTTGTTGGTTACATCAGGGGATTTCATACCAAGGTAACTAAATTTATGTTAGGTTTTGGATATGTGACTGAGCATATAATATTTTCAATAATCACATTAAAAAAATCAACGGTTGGAAGATGATACTTTGATGTGCTTGGGCAGTTTGATTATTATAAAATTAAAGACAAAATGATAGTCCTAGATTATAGCTCTCCACGAGATTCACTTTATATTTAATTACTTGTTCTTTTAATCAAATTCTTACATGATAATGCAGCAAATTTCTTCAACCGATGTTCAAATACTCGACCAAGATAAGTCAATTGCAGAAGCTTGATTGAACTTGCCAGCTTATAGCTATCACCAGGTGTAGCCCCTGACCTCGCTTACAAGAACTTCCATTGGTTAGCGGCAGCAAACTTTTGATATGACCAATGCACTCTAATAAGTTCCACACTGACCCAAAAGAATAATAAAAATATTATGGGTCCCACAATTAAACCAATATTTAGACGTGTTATATAACGTCATGATGTATTCTATATTCAAAGTGTAAAACTTCTGACATGAAGAATCACTAAGGTGTCATTTGAACTGTTAAGGCGTGTCCAAGGTGAAAAGTGGTTTTGCATCATGATTTTTGATGGTTGTTCTTCTCCTCACACTTTACTGAAATTGCTGAATACTACTGACTGGGTTGAAACTTATTAATAATTTGCAGATAATAAACAGGCAACATGTTCTTTTTCAGTAGCGTAGGAGTCTGAATAGACAACATCGTCGATCAGTTACTGGCAATTCTTCCAATAGATGTTGTCTGCAGTTACCAACGATTTCATTAAGACGTGGTTTTAGATGATTGATGATGTTGTATATTCAGAATCCAAAGTTTGTGATAGTGTCAACTATTTTTTAAGACAGTGGTTGATACCAATTCATACTATATGTACGAAAACCAATTGAAAACACCAATATCTGTGAAACATCTAGTCAAATCTAAATTGTCCTGGACGATTCAGTTTGTCCCAATAGTGATCAGGACCCCCTAATTATATATATACTAAAGGATAAGAGGTTACTGCAGTAACTTTTATTTTTTTAGTACTAACGGTCGTTAGTTATTTAACGGCTGTTAACTAACGACCGTTATCTTTAACATTTTAAAAAAAATTATGTACGCACTTTGTCCTTCATCTCAGTGGTTCATTGCAAATTTAGTCCTCAAATAATTTACATAAATGGTCCTTCATGTTATACATCAATTGCAAAGTCAGTCCTAAGTAACTAACTTCACGTTAAGTAGCTAACGGCAACAAAAGAATTCCGCAGCAACGCGCGGGTACCAAACTCGTTTTACCCTAAACGATGATATTGATGAAGATATAAGTTAATATAAATTAACTTGTGTTTAATTGGACTTGGAACATTAACCTAGTTTGTTATATATATGAACCAGTTTGTTTATTTGTCAAATACTATATTTTGTTTGCTTAGTAATATTCTACAAATGTAAATATCAAAAGAGTTAAACAAAACGCAAATGTAGCTAATGAAATCTAACCTCCATAGTTTCCATCCTGTATCCATCATGGCATTTAACTTTGTTGACTTCAAACTTGCCGTGTGAAGACTTGTAAGGTGTAACCAAATATATCCAGGATAAGAATCAATACATTTTGTGGATACAAATTTTCCATGGACCCTAAGCCACAACGACTTCCAAGTATTCTATGACACCATAATTTGTTGATCATTTGAACCCATCTTTACACTTTGCATTTTACTACTACTACTAAAAATGGCGAATCACTGGTCTTTGTTAATCCTTCTCGTTTTAAGTATATATTTTGTTGCAAACATACATACTTGTTTGTGTTCTCCAAACATCTCGGCAGTTTGCTCTAAGCAAGAGCGATTAGCTCTACTCAAGTTCAAACACAGTGTCTACGATTTTGCTGATATGTTCTCATCATGGGTTGGCAATGACTGTTGCCAGTGGGAAAGAGTTCATTGCGATAAAGTAACTGGGAAAGTTGAAAGCCTTCATCTCAGAGGAAGTACAGACAATGGTGTTCAAGAATGCTTATTTGGTAACGAGGTGAGCTCTTCTTTAAGACACTTGAGGAATCTAAAATTCTTGGACTTGAGTACTAATAATTTTCGAGGAAGCCGGATCCCTGAATTCATTGGATCCTTCAAACAGCTAAGTTACCTCAATCTCTCCGATGCATATTTTTCTGGTGTTATTCCTCCTCACATTGGAAATCTTTCAAATTTAGAAGTTCTTAATCTCGGATCAAGCCCAGACAGTGACACTGCTAACACACTGATGTCAAATGATATGTCATGGATGTCTGGCCTTTCATTACTCAAGTATCTTGACTTGAGTAGTGTAGATCTTAGTCAGGCTCAAAACCGTGACATGGTGCTTTACATGATGCCGTCCTTAGTAAAGTTAAGTTTGTCAGGATGTAGTCTTACAAATGCTGATCTTGGTACTCTTAGTAATTCAAGTACAACACTTGCCAACATTAAGCATCTAGATCTTGGCAACAATCATTTCAAAGGTCAATTTCCAGGATTTTTTCAGAACATGACGTCCCTAGAATTCCTGGACCTTTCATACTTCGATTTTAGTCTTTCTACAAACTTTCTAAACACAATCCATTATTTTCCACAGATGCGTTTGTCATTTTGTGGGCTCCGAAACACTCATCTATCTCCCAATATTCTTAATTCCACTGCAATTTCTATCATCCAACACCTGGATCTTAGCCAGAACCAAGTTGAAGGCAGATTTCCATCTGTTTTAATAAACATGAGTTCTTTGTTATCCCTAGACCTTGCAGATAACATGTTGAATTCATCGGTTCCTATTATGCCTAACCTTCTAAGGCTTGATCTCTCAGGGAACAACTTTGAGCATATTGAGGATGTTGGGATCTGGAGACAGTGTCACTTGAAAGAACTGACTGTGTGGGATAATTGCTTTCTTATTGAATTGAGTGAGTCACCAAAAAATGTTTCAGAATGCTCCCAATACACTTTCGAGATGCTGGACTTACAAGAGAGCTTAAAAGGTGCATTTCCTGCAGACTTATTGGGAAGAATGGTCAATTTGAGGGGCTTAACTCTAGCGTTGAACAAATTAACAGGTCCAATCCCTGAATCTCTAGGAAGATTAAGATTATTGGAAGGGTTAATTCTTTCTGATAACCAGCTAACAGGTCCCATTCCGAAAATCATTGGGGAACTCACCAACCTCAGATATCTTGACCTTTCTTCCAATCACTTGAACGGTTCAATCCCAGAATCCTTTAGAAGACTTCTTTCATTGCAGATGTTTTCAGTGTCATCAAACTCGTTGAATGGGACTGTTCCAGTATCTATTGGGCAACTCACCAAACTCATATATCTTGATATTTCTGAAAATTCTTTAGAAGGAGTAATTACTGAAGCCCACTTTGCAAAGCTTTCGATGTTGAAGTTCTTGGTTATTTCTGAAAATTCTACCAGTAAGTTGACATTCAATGTTTCACGTGAGTGGAAACCTCCATTTCAATTGATAATGGCCGATCTCAGTTCCATCAAGATTATAAATGGATTTCCACAGTGGCTCCGAACACAAAAGAAACTAATAAGTTTAAGGTTGTCTAATGCTAGCATTACAGGACCTTTGCCGACATGGTTGCAGAAGATGCATGTCATTGATGTCTTAGTTCTCTCTCACAATAAACTAAGCGGACCTTTAACAAACCTTCCTAATAAAGGATCTGTTGGTGAGTCGATTTCACCGCCTTCTTATCCTAAAGCACTATTACTGCAAGATAACCTTTTCAATGAGTCGATTCCTATTTCATTGTGTAGAAGGACTGATCTGGAACATCTTGATATTTCCAGAAATGGGTTAACTGGGAGAATTCCTGAATGTCTGGGGAATATGCGAAACTTGAATGCCATGCAATTGAGCTCAAATCATTTATCTGGTGTCATTTCAAGTTCTATGGTACCACAATCATCCTGGTTAAGTTCGCTAAACTTGAACGACAATCATTTCACTGGTGAGGTTCCTCGAGAATTGGGGAATTTACGAGAACTGGGTATGTTAGATTTGGGTGAGAATGGATTTTCTGGGAACATATCCGAATGGATTGGAGAAAACTTAACAAATTTGATAGTTTTCAGGCTACACAAGAATAACTTCACTGGAAGTATTCCTCGATCTTTATGCAATAATTCATATCTTCGAATTTTGGATGTGGCACACAACAACTTAATGGGTCCCATCCCTCATTGTCTAGGAAAGTTGGATGGTATGATTAACGGTAGCTCTTCTAAAATGTATGAGCAATATTCCAGGTCTGAAGAAAATCTGATTCAGGTGATGAACGGTGTCTCTCTTGAATATACAACAACATTCAGATACGTCAGAAACATGGATCTTTCAAGCAATAACCTTGTCGGAGAAATACCTGTCGAGCTTATGTCACTTTCTGCATTGCTGGGTATCAATTTGTCTAATAATCATTTCAACGGTGGCATTCCAGACAGCATTGGAAACATGAAGGCGTTAATTTCTCTGGATTTCTCAGGAAACCAGTTGACCGGTCCGATCCCTCCAAGCATTGCAGTTTTGAATTTTTTGAGCCATTTGAATTTGTCACACAACAACTTGTCCGGACGAATTCCAACAGGAAATCAGTTGCAGACCCTTACGGATCCATCAATATATGTTGGGAACAGAGACCTATGTGGTGCTCCATTACTGAAGAATTGCTCCAATAATGAAGACCAAACAACAATGCGCAAAAACAGCAAAGCAGCTGGTCATAAATCAAACAAGGTATGGTTCTACATGGACATAATGAGTGGTTTTGCAGCAGGGTTTTGGGGTGTTATTGGACTTTTGTTGTATAAAAAAGATTGGAGACATAAGCTTTTTAGGTTTTCTGAGGAAATCGTGGACAAGATATATGTTGCAGTGGTGCTAAGAGTTGACAAGATGAAGAGAGGAAGAGAATCCGCATAGGTCATTTGGAATGCAAGTAATACTCGGTCATATATATATTATTACATGTTATTTTGTCTTTTAATTATGTTTTCCTTATTAATATTGTGTTCGTGATTTACTTCATATTTTGTAAGGAATTTGTCATATGGGCGCTTTTAATAAAGACATATTCAAATGCATAGCTTAATCATCAAATTTATCCTTAGTTTTGTTGAATGAAAGTGAAAAAATAATAAATGGTGTTTGGTTCAGACAAAGAAAAAGAACAGGTGGTTTACGAACAAGCTTTGTTTCTTCATGTATATGTGTATTTTCATGCGGGTGTGTAGTTGATTAATTTATGGATTTGTATTTTATTTTAGGGATTTTGTTGGAACTTAATTTTAAAGGATAACAAAAGTTTTTGCCAGAAAATAAGGTGTTGGTTGGAAAATTTAGTGTTGGCCGGCATCCGAATGAAGAAGATGATGAATGCATCATCTAAAAAGGAAGTGTATGCCACCTATTAAATAATAACATTAATACACTATGCATTTCAGTTATGCATTTTTGAAATTTCTCTGACGTATTTTAAGTTATGTATAAAGTGATGCTTGTGATTGCATTCAGCTATTTGATATGTTATAAAAACTCATTTTTATTAGAGTAATTTACACCATTCATACATGTGGTTTACGTTGACCGACTTGGTTCGTCCACTGACAAAAAAATGCGTCGTTGGTCCCTAGTGCAAACGTTATGTACCATTTATCCCTCCTCTAATTACTGTCACAAACGCTTGTTAGACAATCTCCAACCATACTTCATTTCTCCATCTTCAAATATGCAGAAAAAGTAATACAATATTTTAAGAATATTCTACCGGCCTCCAAATTCTTTCTCAAACCATATATACTTCAAAAACCTCTAACTCCAAATTATTTTACTTCATGATAAAATGAAATTAAATTATCTTTTTGGTCAAAACTTTTATACTAACTGCAACATATTTTCATATCGTTTTTCTCTACTTCCTACGCGAAGGTTTCTCTTTCTTCCCACTTGTTCTCTTCGCCACCAACGTTTTCTTCCTCCAAAACTTTCATCCACGACACCATAATCATCATCTTCATCACCATCTCCATTAGAATAATCTTCTCACCACTATCTTAAAAACCCACCATATAACATTTGACAGTTGGGTGTTGTTATCTACAAATGATTCACATGCCAAGAAGAAAGCATAAAGTTGTTCCAAAGGGTTACACCAATGCACACAAATACACAATCTAAACGTTACTTAACAAACCTTAACTTAATTAGCCATATTGGCATACCTTACCATAACTAGTTTTCACTGGACACAAAGGAAAACTTGAGTTAATTTTGCTTCATGGTTAAAAACAATGGTACTCAGAAAAAAAGATATAAGTGACGATAGCAATTTTAGAATCTCTCTGAAATTGAGGTAGCTTTATTACAGATAGGAATATTCACAATCCAAAATCTAATAACTGGGGATCATTATTACATCATTAGCTATTTTAAATTTCTGTAACAAAAGTAGCAATAAGAATATTAACTATAAAGATTAAATCTGATATGAAGCTTTACTCTTGGGCCTCACATACTCATTCATCCAGGTTGGTTTCTTAATGCCTCTTCTCGGCCTGTTAATCTGACCAACTTGTTCTCCAAAGCGAGCCAATGATGTGTTTCCATCAACTGCACCATTTGTAGCATAATAATTGGAAGTTCAACTTGATATCAAATAACATTGCATTTATTACGACTCATAAACTTTCCTAGAAAACAGTAAGTCAAAGAGATGAAAGCTTACGTTTTTTCAAAGGCTGGAATTGTGTTCTGTGGCCTTCAGAATCCTCCTTTGAGCGGAAAGGCGTGTTGAAGTTTGGTTTTAGAGGTTTAGCTAATCTGTTTTCTTTACCTGCAACTTGAGATCAAATAACATAGCATTCACACGAGTCATCAGTTAATAATTGAAAAGTACTACTAAATATTAAATCATTTCAAAGAAGAAAGCTTACTTAGGTCCAGTGCATGGGATTGTGTTTTTTGGATTTCAGAATCCTCCATTGAGCTGAAAACCGTGTTGAAGTTCGGTTTTAAAGGTTTAGCTGATGTTCTTCCATTGACTGCAAGTCTGCAACTGTAGATCAAATAACATTGAATTTACGGCAAATCATCAGTTAATACTTAGATGTACTAGAAAATGCTGAGGCCATTAGTTACGGAAGCTTACATATGCTCAAAGCCTGGGATTTAGGTTTGTGGCCTTCAGAATCCTCCTGTGAGCTAAAACCCGTGCTGACTTTAGGTTTTACATAGTTAGCTGATATGTCTCCTGTAACCACCACTTGAAATCAAATAACATTAAATTTGAAACTAGTTGTCAGTAAATACTATAAAGTACTAGTAAACGTTGAAAGCCATTTGAGTAATTTAAGTTTCCTAGAAATAGCTTTACTTTCGTTCAAGGTCTGGGATTGTGTTTTGTGGCCTTCAGAATCCACCTTTGAGCTGAAAACTGGGGTGTAAATTGTGTCGAAGTTTGGTTTATAAGGTTCAGCTGATCTGTTTCCTGTTACTGCAACTTCAAATAAAAATAACCTTAAATTTACAACACGTATATCAAATAACAATGAATTTGAAGCAAATCATCAATTAATACTTAGATGTACTAGAAAATGTTGAAGCCATTATTTATTTACAGAAGCTTACTTATGCTCAAAGCCTGGGATTGTGCTTTGTGGCCTTCAGAATCCTCCTGTGAGCTGAAAACCGTGTTGAAGTTCGATTTTACAGATTTAGCTGATATGCTTCCTGTAACCACCACTTGAAATCAAATAACATTGAAATTGAAACTAGCTGTCAGTGAGTACTTTAGAGTACTAGTTAACGTTGAAAACCATTTTAGTGGTCAAACTTTCCTAGAAATAGCTTACTTTCATTCAAGGTCTGAAATTGTGTTTTGTGGCCTTCAGAATCCACCTTTGAGCTGAAAACCGGGGTGTAAATTTTGTCGAAGTTCGGTTTATAAGGTTCAGCTGATCTCTTTCCTGTTACTGCAACTTCAAATAAGATAACATTAAATTTCCAACAAGCCGTCAGTTAATAAGTGATGCAGTAATAAAAGTTGCAATCCATTTAGGTGGTCAAAGTTTGCTAGGAAACAATAGCTTACTTGTGTTCAATGCATGGGATTGTGCTTGGTGTCCTTCAGAATCATCCTTTGAGCTGAAAACTGTGTTGAAGTTCGGTTTTACATGTTTAGCTGATGTGTGTCCTTTGAGTGCAACACATTTTATTCACGACGAGTCATCAGCTAATACTTAGAAGAACTAGTAATGTGAGCTATTTTTAGTGGTCAAACTTTCCCAGAAAACAATAGCTTACTTTTGCCAACGCCTGCAATTGTGTTGTGTAACAATCAGGATTCCCCGTCCAGCTGTAAGCCATGTTGAAGTTTCGTTTTGAACGTCTAGCTGATCTGATCCCTTTCACTGTAACTGGAAATCAAATAACATTGAAGTTTCGTTTGCCTGCCATCTTATTGTAATCTCGATATCTTGAGTATGAAAAATTAATCTCGATAACAAAGTGATGAATTATAAAAGTAACAGAAATCGTAAACGGCTCATGAACACCAAAACCGATCTTCTAAAGGACATTTGACAAGCTCTAGTTCTGAGTCAATTAATTTGCAGTATTAGTTTGTTTTATTGGCTGTAAATTTTAGTCAGTGTCGCTAATAGTTATCAGAGAGCACAAAACTTGGGAGGAAGCTGTAAAACAGAATCGTGATAGTACCATACCAAGCAGGTACCCGTATACTTTGTACCAATAATAGCAAAAAAATAGGTTATCGGCACGTGCACAGTTCGATGTGGTTTAAACCGGATTTTTTTTTCTTATAAGTAAATGAAACGACATCAAAATTATTTCAATGGATTAGGTTAACATCACGAGCCCAAAGTTTGAGTCCACTTCACAGTACAGAACCAGATGTGAACCGGCACTATACTGTCCGGGACTCACTTTCAAATTTTTGGGTATCAGTGTGGTATGGTTTGGTTTTTTATCATTGCATATCCCCATATTGTATATCCATTTCAATCTGTTATCTGATTTTTCATATGAAATAAAGCATTAATAGAGGGAGACCTGGAATCCAAAGTACCTAATATAAGTGGTCAAACTATCCTACAAAAAAATAATCAGAAGGAGGGTGAAACCTTACATTTCATCAACGCCTGGGACTGTGTTTTGTGACCTACAGAATCGTTCCTTGAGCTGGAAGCAGTGTTGCACTCCGATTTTGAACATTTAGATGATGCTTCATCAACCACAGCGCTAAAATCGGTCACGCAGTTAATAGTTTCAACAGCCGTGATGCAGCATTCTTGCCAATGAAGAACCGAAAGGTCTCTGATTACATCATTCAAGCTCAGGAACGCATTTGAAGAAACATCACTTTGCAGTGTCGAGTGGTGTGCATCTATCAGGTCGATTGACCTCACCGCGCCCATCAAATCATTCTGCAAATAAAGTACAACTGGTAAGATGTGTATGTAACTGATCTAAACAGGTGCGGGTTGAAAGTTGTCATTTTTTAGTAAGGGTCTAGTAGGATTGACCCGCAAACACTCTTTTGTCCATTTCCTTTTTTCTCATACCCTTTGACCCGTTCGACCCATTTGACACATTCCCTTTTTTATTAAATCTTTTTTATTCCCTTTGAGATTAAACAGAAGTGCAGATCGACTCTAGAATATAAGAATTCACAGTTTTTGAACGTAAATAATGTTTAGAATCATAGAACCTTTGGAACTTTGCCGCTCTTGAATCCATGCATCGTAATTATCTGCAAGGTAAATTGAAAGGTGTTAGTAATTGGGATAAATAATGAAGCAAGTATTGAGGTAATGCATCAATAACTTCATCAATATGGATCTTAATGCAAGGTAAATTGAAAGGTGTTCTGTATAAAATAATTGAGAGCCTCACCTTTCGAAGAATGGAAGAGGAGATTACATCCAGCTTCTCCAAACAAAGGTAATTTTCCAGTGACAACTTCGGGACCCAGGGTGTTCCTGAAGCTCCTTGGAACTCCATTACTGTGTTGTGTTAACGTACTGAAAGATGTAATTTTGAATTTCATATGGATTTTAGGATTTTTCCCAGAATGGGTGTTATTTAAGTAGAGTTTCTAAACTGTGACAATTTGATGGTAGGACACCTGTTTTTTGCAGATTTTCTCCTATCAAATAATTATCAATCCATCGGTTTTAACAAAATGTCGACCATTATCATATACCAGAAATATCATTTAAAATGTGATGTTCTGTTTGGTGCATCTATGTTTGAATAAATCATCAATAAAGTGGCCTGAAAGCAAAATATAAGTATTCAGGAGGTCAAATGGCCAGGGTAAGTAGCATTGGCCATTTAGTTCAAGGTTTTTGTTGACTTAAAAGTCAAAATGAATTTGGGCAAAATGGATCAGATGATGGTTTTGTTGACTCACTAGTAAGTAACACTCGGTTTCACAGAAGTTTCATAAATAAGTTTGTTAAGCCCAATCAAATCAAAATAAAGACGACATAAATAAACCAATAAGTGTCATCTAAGATCCAGAAAAGAACAAAACAATACAACAGACTGATTCGTGCATCCAGTTTTATGTTTTCACATATCATAATAGATGAAAGATATGAAAACCGCAATAGATAACATGCATATAATCACCACACACCACATATGACTTCAACATTGACAGTGTTTGATTAAAAAAAAGCTCCCTACAGTTCCGAGATGCAGAACAACATGCCAACATTGCATAGGAGTACTTGTATCCCAATGAAAATTGCACAAGGTTATCCAAGGAAAAACTGTTTTATCGAAACTTATGTAGGATTGACCTCAAGCTACAAACGCATCTCAGGTTACAAACTGAGAGTTGGAACCAACTCTTTGATCCAAATGACTAGAGTGGGGGATGTTTGGATGTACATCTAAAGTGGTCATTGTGATTCCAAATCGCAATAATCAGTTTTGAGGGTAAGGGGAAAATATGAGGATCAATTATTTCTGACTAATCAGGATAAAGTTATTTAGATTTGGAAAAGCAGATAGAAGGAAGCTCTAAGAAAACTGATTAGTGAATACGCCTACAAATACCAAAATATCTTCAATATGAACTAATTATGTACATTTGTTTAGATGTATGAAGCAAAGTAGCTTTCAAGCTAAAACTCCCACACAAATACACAGATCAGACTCAAAATGGCATCTCTGTAATATGCAAACAAATATACACTCACTTCCCAGCTTCCTTTCAAGATGAACCAAGTCATTGTGTCAATACTGTGTTATATTATCAGACTGAAAGTTCAAGTAATCTGTGACAATGCGATAGTAAGACAGCATTTTTCCCTTTGCAGATTTATCATTTCGCATTTCTAATGGTTATCCAATCGGGTGTGGTTATCAGTCAAATGGTCATCACTAATACATAATTTGGCCACTTCATGTTGTCATTGCATCTATTAGTCTTCCAAACTAACAACCTTTTGGTCCATCCCAATAACTTATTATCAAAATTGACTTTACTTACGATTTTGGAATAGCAAGGCACAGGAAAACTAGATATGGATTAAGGTAATAAAATGCTCAAAAACTAATCAGTGACATACGAAAAACAACTTAGTTATCCTGACTGTCAATCAAAAACTGATCACTGAAACGTGCGTAAAATAACCTAATTATCCTAACTGTCAATCGAAAACTGATCAGCAACACACGTAAAACAAGCTAATTATCCTACCTGTCAATCGAAACTGATCACCAAAACACGCGTAAAATTACATAATTATCCTAACTATTGATTAAAAACCTCTTATTAAGATTGTTCAAGTCACACTAATCGCTTTTGAAACGCACATCAAAAGTAGCTTTCAACCTAATAAGTCCTTAGTTCTATCAATCACCTTGAAACACGAATTTATGTCAGCTCAATATATGCGTATCAACTGAACAACCAAAAATTCAATCAATAGATAGATTCCTTCAGCTAAAACGCAACTAAATCAATCAAATACTGATAGATCTAACTTAATGAGCAAATGTATAGTCATAAACTGAAAACTGAAGCTTAAAAGCAACTAATTCAAAAATCAAACATGCATAATAATTAATAAACCGCTAAACAACATTTCAAAAACTAATAAGTCCTTATGTGTATCAGTTACGCACCAACATAACAACGTAATTATAAAATAAACTTGTAGAGATTACTGATAAATCTACTCTAACTAGTTGAACGCATCATCGTATAGATTGAAGGTCAATTAAGCAGAAATATAACTATCAATTTTTTTTTTAAATAAATTCACTTTATATATAAAAACCAAGTTACATCTGGATAATGGGTAAGCGAGCAACAAGCTGCGCCGCTATCCCTTTTTGATCAACAAGTGAATGTGATAATATATACCGAAAACTGAAGCCACAAATTCGAAATTAATCGATGCGATGAACAACATAACAACTGAACGCAGAGCATCTCAACACAATAATAAAGTCCTTACATCCATCAATCAGCTTCAATTTATATACATTTAGAAAGAACTAAACACGAATACAGCTACAAACACAAGTAGCTAGTTAAATTACTGATAGATGTAATTTAATTAGTTACGCGTATCATCTAACGCCTATCAATGGCTACCGGAAACACAAATTCGCGTAAACATCAATAGATGACGTCATTCAGATAACACATATATCAACCTAATGTTTCATCATAATATATAGTGAACATTGAAGCTCAAAAATTTGACGGTAATTAAACCGATCAAATAACGACTCGTAACGGTTGAACGATTGAATGTAGATATAATAGTTTTAGCTGATGAGATGAGATGATACTGTTGTTCTTAGCCCATGAGGTTAAGAGCCCAACTCTTTAAGGCCCATCTTGGGGTCCATTTTAGTCCCCTATATTACTTCATGTTCAGCTTTTAGAAGAGTATCAAACACGAGAGAAGTGAGGAAAAGAAGAAAAGAAAGAAGATATTTTCGGAGTGTTTATCACCCAAAACTCAGCAGCAGTGTTTCGTCGATCACCGGAGTTTGAACCGTCGGATCGTCACGATTTTTGAACTGGAGCTTCCTTACATATAAAGGAAGACTTTGACCGTTGGGATTCTGATTTTGAGGCCTGAAAGTACTGTTTCTTGCCCGGGCAGATTGCATCAGTTTTGGTGATATTCTTCCTTTCTTGTTCTTTGATTGTTGCCATATATCTTGATGTTTAATTCCAAGATTATGATGTTTGTTGTATACCTCTAGTGTTATCTAGAGAAGAACTTGTGTACCTCTCTTGGTTGATAGTGGATTTAAGCGGCACTAGTTGTCCCGTGGTTTTTACCCGTTTTGGGGTTTTCCACGCTAAAAGCTTTGGTGTTCTTGTTGTGTGTTTGATTACTTTATTACCTGCTGGTTTGGGGCTGATTTGAGACCAATAGGGGTTGTTTATAGTTGTGGTTAGTGTGCCTTATTTGTTTACTTCCTAGGTGTTGTCAAACGAAGGTTTAGCTTCCACATTTGTGTTTATACCGTTGTGACCCATTGCACCTTTACCCGTCAAATTGGTATCAGAGCTTGGTTCTTGGTTTGGGGACTTAACCTGTTTGAATGATGGAAGCTAATACAAGTAGGATGGTTAGTTTGAATGGTTCTAATTATCATGTTTGGAAAGGAAAGATGGAAGATCTCCTTTATGTTAAAGATTACTACTTGCATGTTTTTAGTTCTGAGAAACCTGAGAACAAAACAGATGCAGAATGGACTATTTTGCATAGACAGGTTTGCGGGTATATTAGGCAGTGGGTTGATGATAATGTTTTGAACCATATTTGTGAGGAGACACATGCTCGTACTCTTTGGAACAAACTTGAACAGTTATATGCTCGAAAAACTGGAAATAACAAGTTGTTCTTAATCAAGCAAATGATGGGATTAAAGTATACTGATGGGTCTCCTATTACTGATCACTTAAATGCTTTTCAGGGTATTATAAATCAGCTTGCAGGTATGGGTATCAAGTTTGAAGATGAGATTCAAGGCTTGTGGCTTCTTGGTACTTTACCGGATACTTGGGAGACTTTTAGGACATCTTTGTCCAACTCTGCACCAGATGGTGTTATCACCATGGAATTGGCTAAAGGCAGTATTCTGAATGAAGAAATGAGAAGAAAGTCACAAGGTTCTTCTTCACAGTCAGACGTCTTGGTCACTGAAAGGCGGGGGAGAAGTCAAAGTAGAGGTCCGAGTAATAGAGGTAATCATCGCAGTAGTTCCAGCAAAGGAAAATTTGCTGATGTTGAATGCTATCATTGTCATAAAAGGGGGCACACGATGAAGTTTTGCCGACAGTTGAAAAAGGAGAACAAGAAGAAAAACTACAACAACCAGAAGAACAAACACAAGAAAGATGATGATGGTGATGACAGTACTGAAGTAAATACCACCACAGATGAGTTCTTTGTTTGTTCTGATTATGATATGGTTAACCTTGCTCATGATGATTCGAGTTGGATTCTTGACAGTGGTGCTACATGTCATGTTGCAACACGAAAAGAATATTTTTCATCTTACACACCAGGTGATTTCGGTGTTGTTAGGATGGGTAATACTGGGCTATCTAGGATTGCTGGTATTGGAGATATTTGTTTGAAGTTTGACACAGGGATGGAATTGGTTTTACATAATGTGAAACATGTCCCAGATATGAGACTCAATATTATCTCAACAGGTCTTCTTGACGAAGATGGTTACCACAACAATTCTGGTAATGGCTTGTGGAAAGTGACTCTCGAATCCTTGATTGTTGCAAGAGGGAAAAGGGAATCCAAGTTATATATGACACATCCGAAGATCTCCAAGAGCATTGTCAATGCTGTAGACAATGATGATATGACCGAGTTATGGCACAAGAGACTTGGTCACATGAGTGAAAAGGGGATGTCTATTCTTTCTAAGAAGAATGTGTTAACCGGTGTGCATGATATCAACTTGAAGAAGTGTTCTCACTGTTTGGCAGGAAAGCAATCTAGACTTGCTTTCAAGAGTCGGTCTCCTTTCAGAATGGAGAACATACTTGATCTGGTACATTCCGATGTTTGTGGTCCCATGAAGACTAAAACACTTGGTGGGTGTTCGTATTTTGTCACTTTCATCGATGATCACTCAAGAAAGGTTTGGGTGTATACCTTGAAGACTAAAAATCAAGTATTGGATGTGTTTAAGCAGTTTCATGCTTTAGTTGAGAGGCAGACAGGGAAGAAACTTAAATGTATTCGAAGCGACAATGGAGGTGAATACATTGGCCCCTTTTATGCTTATTGTAGAAGCATGGAATTCAGCATCAAAAGACTCCACCGAAGACACCGCAGTTGAATGGCTTAGCAGAGCGGATGAATAGAACTTTGGTTGAGAGAGTTAGATGCTTGCTTTCACATGCAGGGTTGCCTGCTTCTTTTTGGGGTGAAGCTTTGAATACGGCGGTACATGTTATTAATCTAACCCCTTGTGTTCCTTTGCGCTTTGATGTTCCTGACAGGGTTTGGAGCGGCAAAGATGTTTCATACCGTCATTTACGAGTCTTTGGATGCAAGGCATCGGTGCATATTCCCAAAGATGAAAGATCAAAGCTTGATGTGAAGTCTAAGCCATGTGTATTCCTCGGGTATGGTCAAGATGAACTTGGTTACAGGTTGTATGATCCAGTTCAGAAGAAACTCGTTCGTAGCCGAGATGTAGAGTTTGACGAAGACCAAATTTTGAAAGATGTTGAGAAGGCTGAAAAAGAGACAATTCCTCAACATAATGATGATCCTATTGATTTAGATCCGGTTCCTCCAAGACATTTTGATGCACAGTTTGGAGATGATATTCAGAATGATGAAGAACATGGTGCTGATGATGTTGATGCTCAAGAGCAACCATACCTAGATGAAGACGTTCATCCTGAGTTACCAGTACCTATGCCACCATTCGTTCCGGTTAGACGGTCCACTAGAGATCATCATCCTTCCACACGCTATTCTACACATGAGTATGTTTTACTCACTGATGGGGGAGAGCCCGAGTCTTATGAAGAAGCTATGGAAGATGAACACAAGAAAGAATGGTCTGAAGCCACGCAAGATAAGATGAATTCCTTGCATAAAAACAATACCTTTGAGCTGGTAGAGTTGCCTAAGGGCAAGAGAACTTTGAAGAACAAATGGGTTTTCAAATTGAAGACTGATGAGTATACTTCTAGACCGAGATACAAGGCCAGATTAGTGGTAAAAGGTTTCAGTCAGAAAAGAGGTATTGATTTTGATGAGATTTTCTCTCCAGTCGTGAAGATGGGATCTATTCGAGTTGTTCTTGGTTTGGCGGCTAGCCTCGATCTTGAGGTGGAGCAAATGGATGTCAAGACAGCTTTCCTTCATGGTGATCTGGATAAAGAAATCTACATGGAGCAGCCTGAAGGTTTTCAGGTTAAGGGGAAGGAAGACTACGTGTGTAGACTTCGGAAAAGTTTGTATGGGTTGAAGCAAGCACCGAGACAGTGGTACAAGAAGTTTGAGTCGGTTATAGGGAAGCAAGGCTACCGAAAGACCTCTTCAGATCACTGTGTTTTCTTTCAGAAGTTTGGTGATGATGACTTCATCATCTTATTGCTATATGTTGATGATATGCTGATTGTTGGCAAGAACGTTGGAAGAATTGCCCAACTGAAGCGAGATTTGAGCAAGTCTTTTGCTATGAAAGACTTGGGGCCAGCAAAACAGATCCTTGGCATTCGAATTTTCCGTGATAGAGGTGCTAAGAAGTTGCATATATCACAAGAGCAATACATTGAAAAGGTGTTGTGCAGGTTCAACATGGATAAAGCTAAAGTGGTGAGTTCCCCTCTTACTCCTAACTTTAAGCTAACTGATAAAGATTGTCCTTCTTCCAAGAAGAACATTGAAAAGATGGATAGAGTTCCATATGCCTCAGCGGTTGGTAGCTTGATGTATGCTATGGTGTGTACAAGGCCGGATTTAGCTCATGCAGTTGGTGTTGTCAGTCGGTTCCTGTCAAATCCTGGTAAGAAGCACTGGGAAGCTGTTAAATGGATATTTAGATATCTACGAGGTACTTCCAAATTGGGTATCACATTTGGAAATGGGAAGCCCGTGCTTGTTGGTTACACAGACTCAAATATGGCGGGAAATAAGGACAACATGAAATCCACTTCTGGATATTTGATGACCTTTGCAGGGGGAGCTGTTTCATGGCAATCTAGATTGCAAAAGTGTGTGGCTTTGTCTACAACAAAGGCTGAGTATGTGGCAGCAACAGAAGCGTGCAAAGAACTATTATGGTTGAAAAGGTTTCTGCAGGAGCTTGGCTTCAAGCAACAGCGCTACGTGGTTCTTTGTGATAATCAAAGTGCTATTCACCTTGCGAAGAATTCTATGTTTCATAAGTGAACAAAACATATTGATGTGAGGTATCATTGGATTAGAGATGCTATTGAAGATGGTTTATTTGGACTTGATAAAGTTCATACCGATGATAATGGTTCCGATATGTTGACCAAGCCGTTAGCAAGGGAGAAGCTCAAGGTTTGTTGCTCGATCGCCGGGATGGCGAACTCTTCCTCATAGGCAGAAAAGGGGGAGATTTGTTGGGTATTTTTCTTAGCCCATGAGGTTAAGAGCCCAACTCTTTAAAGCCCATCTTGGGGTCCATTTTAGTCCCCTATATTACTTCATGTTCAGCTGTTAGAAGAGTATCAAACACGAGAGAAGTGAGGAAAAGAAGAAAAGAAAGAAGATATTTTCGGAGTGTTTATCACCCAAAACCCAGCAGCAGTGTTTCGTCGATCACCGGAGTTTGAACCGTCGGATCGTCACGATTTTCGAACTGGAGCTTCCTTACATATAAAGGAAGACTTTGACCGTTGGGATTCTGATTTTGAGGCCTGGAAGTACTGTTTCTTGCCCAGGCAGATTGCATCAGTTTTGGTGATATTCTTCCTTTCTTGTTCTTTGATTGTTGCCATATATCTTGATGTTTAATTCCAAGATTATGATGTTTGTTGTATACCTCTAGTGTTATCTAGAGAAGAACTTGTGTACCTCTCTTGGTTGATAGTGGATTTAAGCGGTACTAGTTGTCTCGTGGTTTTTACCCGTTTTGGGGTTTTCCACGCTAAAAGCTTTGGTGTTCTTGTTATGTATTTGATTACTTTATTACCTGCTGGTTTGGGGCTGATTTGAGACCAATAGGGGTTGTTTATAGTTGTGGTTAGTGTGCCTTATTTGTTTACTTCCTCATAGGTTCATACGGGTTTGGGTAGGTGTTGTCAAACGAAGGTTTAGCTTCCGCATTTGTGTTTATACCGTTGTGACCCATTGCACCTTTACCCGTCAGATACCTGAGGTTTGACGGAAATTTTGGCGTTTGAGACGAAAATGAATGACATTTTTAATTGCACCCTTTTGAATTTCCGGAACTTTTTCTATTGATATTTAAATTTATACCTAAAAATTAAAGATCAAATAGATCAATCTCAACCATTTATTTTTTATCAAATTAATTAAATTCACTTTCACACTTTTATTCAAAAATTAAAAATTTAATAAACCATTAATAATTAGATAAAACTAATTATACTATTGCGACAAGAATAAAATTATCTTTATATAGAAATCGAATATTAGATACTTTCGAATAATTTATTTTTTATTGTTTTTGCGGGTTTCGATATATTACACTATAAATGAAAATTTTGAAAATTCACATACTTTTCTTTTGTTAACCTAATCCGAACCCCTAATCCCTAACCAATAAACCCTAAAAACCCTAACCCCTAAACCATAAAAACCCTATCCCCTAAACTATAAAAACCCTAACCCCTAACCGTTAATACCTAAGAAACCTAAACCCTTCAAAAGCCTACCCTAAAAAACCTAACCCCTAAACCCCAAAAGCCTAAACCCAAACTGTAAAACTTATACTAAAAAAAAAGTCAGAAAAAAGGTTCATCGAAAGTATATGATATGGGATATCAAATTAAAGGTAATTTTATACTTGTCGTGATGGTATGATTAGTTTCGTCTAACGATCAACGGTTTGTGAGATATTCAATTTTTATAAATGAGTGTGAAAATCATTTAATTTTTTGATAAAAATGAATGGTTGAGAATGATCCATTTTTTTTTAACCAAACTCTAAAATTTACATTTTTCGGTGAAGAGGTTAGAAAAAGTGACGCAAATGGACCCTGTTTTTATGTGTTTGGGCAAACTATTACCGGAATCATGTTTTCGGGTTCACGCGTGTTAGTAGTGGTTGTGACTTGTGAGCTATGATTTTTTGTATAATATAGAGTGAACTGCAAATTACATATTTATAGTTTGTCAATTTTCACACTAAACATTCATATTAGAAACTTTTAGCAATAATAATTCTTTCATTAATAAAAGTTAGACATAAACACAATACATTCTTAAGGACTAATGCTGTAAAAAAATTATATTATCTATTAATAGTCAAAAACACTCTTGATAAAATCACTCTCAAATATCATTTTATTCAATTCATTTTCCTCAAATTCACAATCATTATTACCCATCGTCATATTTTTCTCGCTATTTCCACCACCATAAAATACCTAAACCACTAACCATTAAATCATTTTCAACTAAAAAAATTACCAAAATCAACTTTTAAGTATTTTAATTTTAAAATGCCTTTAATGGTTTAAAAGCTTATTTTGATTAGTTAGTTAAATGTTTAAATTGAAATTCAAACTAAATAATCAAACTTGTAAGTAAAAAGTTAATTTATATATTTATGAAAAGGGTAAAATGCAAAAATGGTCTCTAAAGTATCACGAAATCGCAAAAATAGGACCGAGACAAAAAGTCACGCAAAAAAACCACTAACGTTACGTAAATTTGCAAAAAAGCCATCGAGAGGCATTTTCCGCAGTTTCCTCGTTAACTGCCTAGTCATCAAGGGTAGTTTCGTTTTTTTACTGTACATACTTATTAAATTTGCCGCCATAATCAGCTCTGTGCCTGGGCATCGATTTGACATGACTTCAATGGCTAAATTTGCAAAGTAACTAAAAGGTTTTAACCCCATAAACCCCCCACCCCCCACCCCCCCATAACCCACACTTGCAAATCACGACTCGAGGTAAAAAAAAATCGCAATTTGCAGAAAATGGAAGCATCACCAAACACCGCAATAATCACCACCACCAACACACACCAAGAAACTTCAACGTTGGTGACCATAACAACTTCACATCAAAGGCCATGTCCACGTTATTTCTCAGAAGACACTAAGTTCTGCTACTACAACAACTACAGCACTTCACAGCCTCGTCAATTTTGCCGTAGCTGCCGCAGACACTGGACTCATGGTGGCGTTCTCCGGGACATCCCCGTTGGAGGTGGTACTCGAAAAAACAACAAAGGGAAAAAACCCATGAACCCCACCACCACTTCGGGTTATTGTGATACCACCTTTGCTCCGCCGGAGAACCCGGAGTACCAGGCGTACCAGTGCCATCTGACGCCTTCACCTGTGGATGCCGCCGGAAATGTGATGGTTCTGTTTGAACCCAATGTGTTTGTGTCATCGCTGTTTGAGGGTGTTGGGTTTGAGGATGGCGTCTGGCCATTTTGTGGCACTTAAGCTAGTTTCTTTGTGTAATGTTTGTCTTTTGTTGGTAGTTGTTGATGTAACCGATCTGATCTTTTGGTGAATGAATGGTAAAGTCTGGTTTGTACAATATTGGCGGGAAACTAAAACTAACTAATTAATAACTAACTGAGCCTTCTAGAACTACTTAGCTACAATGGAGTGTTTGGTTCTGCATTTATTAGCTTGACTTGACTGTTTTGACCCATGTTGAGTAGCGTCCCATTATCCCCCGTGCAAATTGGCAGTGTGTAAAGGGTTACACAGAGCTAATTTGGATTAAAAAAAATTGTAGTGCAGAGGTTTGCTTAGGCCCTTTGTGAGGATATCAGCCAATTGTCACTTGGTTGGTATGAAAGTGGGTAGAATTTGAACACCTCTAATCTTGTCTCTCATAAAGTGGCAATCAATTTCTATATGCTTGAACCAGTTAGGAAGGTCTGTACAAAGGAGTATTAGTTTCTGCAGTTATTAGGTTGACTTGACTGTTTTGACCCATGTTGAGTATCATACTCATTACAAATCCGTGTAACCATTGACTATCCGTGTAACCTTATTCAAATGAATGTGCAGGCACAAAAATACCCAAATTGACAATCAAGTTTGACTTTTGTAAATGAAAATCAACGTTGACAATCTTTGTTTTGACCTTGTAACATAGCATCATAACGTAAGTAACAAAGCAAAATAACATAATAAATCAACAAACAGATAACATAATTGATAATATAACATTAAAATTGATTAAAAAAAAAAAAAAAAAAAAAAAAAAAAAAAAAAAAAACATGCCATTAAAATTCAAAACATAACATTGATGAAACATAACGGGTAACATTAAAATTCAAAGGAACATAACATGGTTGATAAAAAACATTGAAAGAAACTCTAAAGTCCCTTGACAAATGCGTGCATGTTGAAAAGCTTGAGCTTCGCTTCGGCAATCTTCTTCTTCAATTCCAAAAGCTCGATAACGTCGGACTTTTGAAGCTTCTTAAAGTACTCCAAGCACTTGAACATCTGCACCGAGGGACGTACAAGTTCCATTTCAGCAATGTACTTGTTCCTTTGAATAACAATATCAAGCAACTCTTGATATGCCTTAAACAGATCTTTCGCATACTTGACATCACGCTATGTCTCCCTATCAAAATACACCGTCATCTGGTATGGTAACTCACTTGAGTTAGCAGCCGCTGCAAGTTCCTGAAGAAGCACAAATTGAGACATTCTTTTGTTCCTTCGTTTATGTTTTACTGTGTTTGTTTAGTAGATGAATGAGGAAGTTACTTAGGTTATAACATATAAATAGGCGTGGTAATTACATGTGAAAATGTGTTTTAGGCGTGTTTGGGTAATAAATGCTAAACGTTTGGGTTACCAACATACACATCCCAAAATTGCCTAGTTTTTTTGCTTCCATTAGATTCAATAAAATGTTATGCAACCATTGACCCTAGTTAAGATTACATAACCGATAGATAAACTTTAAGAAAGTAAATATTGTTATAATTTTCTACAAATTATTGAGCTAAACATAAAAGCATAACCATTATTTAGCATCATCCTTGGGTTCCTTGTCAGCATCATCCTTGGGTTTCTTGTCAGCCATCAGTCTTTGCCTCTTGATTGATCTTCCTTGGTCTTCAAACTTGTCCTCTGCAAGCACTCCATCTTGCCCAACTCCATTTTTTTCAAGCACTTGAAGTGGCTCATCTCCTTGTTTAGCAACCACTTTGTCCTTAATCACATCTCCTTCAACAACTAATATACATCCCTCATTTCCAACTACTATAGCACACTGACCATCTAGTATCACAGCCACATCACAAACTCTTTGTTCACCATTTCCAACTACTACAGCACACTGATCATCTGGTATCACAGCCACATCACAAACTCTTTGTTCACCATCTCCAACTACTTCATCACACAGCTCATCTAGAATCACATCCTCATCACGAACTATTTGTTCACCATCAACATCCATAAGTGGAAGCAAACTGAAACTAATTGGTTCAGCATAAAGAGCATACACCTCTATTCCTTCTCCAGCTGCAACAACGTCATCAAGTTCATCCAATGCTTGATCTATTTCATCAAACATGTCACTAATCTCTTGAGGCTCTTCAATCGGATGCATCTCTTCAGGTTCATGTACATCAACTAAATGGTATGGATCACCATGCCATTCTTGAGCAACCTCTTCATCACTTGTGTCATCATAATACGCATCATCAAAATCGAGATCATAAAAATCGAGCAAACCTGTAGGCTCCTCACTTGAATCCTCCACAGTAAAGTCTTGGTCAATCTCTTCCAATAACATTCTAAATTGAAACTCGTCACTCATCCTTTTTGTATGATCTGCAATCATTTTTTCGGCACAAAATGTTGGTGGGAAGTCACTGTCAGAATCAGTATCAGAAACAGGTCCAGCCTTCTCAGGTTGTCTTGTCTTATGCCACTCTAACAATAGTAATTTCCCACTGTTTCCAGTCTCACCATCAACACCCTTTCCAGTAGCCTCATTCATATCATCATCCACTATTTCTTCTATCACCACACCCTTGCCCTTAGTCATCATTCGATCCATCATCTCACACTCAACAATTGAAACACCGGTTTCAATATACAACTCCAATTTTGTAAATATAGGAACATACTCCACAAGTGTCTTCACATCTTCGTCAGACTTTAGTGGTAGCAAACCATCATCTAGTGACTCCCCAGGTATCCTAAAGTGAGTAAACATAAGGGTACTATTCGAGTAACCTAAGTCCTCTAACATTTCGCCCAATAATTCCATGGAGAAAACGTCAGAGTGAATTCCGTCAAACCAATCTGTATCTCCAAAGAGATACCTTCTTCCTGGTTTTGAGGTAAATTCACCATTGTGATGGATTTGCAAAGAAAACACATTTTCATTCAAATCTGTGGAACACATAAAACATCAATTACTTCTGACAACGATAACAAGTTTAAATGGAAAACATTAAAATGGAACAGAGTATTCTTACTATAAAGGATTCCTAAATCAGGTATCGGAGTACTGCGTGCACGATTTTTCCAAAGCTTAACCATTCTCAAGAACTTTACTTGTAGAATTAATATTCTCCTTGGACGAAATTGAGCCACGTATATAAAGTATCTGGGTACTACTTCCAATTCTCTCAAATTTCAAACTGCATTCACCGGTTGATAAAATCGACTTTCTATTCAAAATCAACCCTAATTGTCGAATCTCCACAAGTGACTGCAAATTTGTGATACGTGGGGATCGCACCAGGTTTTACCTCTCAAGGGATCTCGAGAAGCTTAAAACCCCCACCAAACAGTGTACCTGATCGTTGTAGTATAGTATAGTGACAAGTACCGGGGGATTGATCGTTCAACTCAGAAATAGTGTCGCTAGGATTAGAAAGCCTAATAACTAGGTCTAGAGGCGAGGGATGATTCTTTTTGTATTTTTATATTTTTATAAAAGCAAGTAAAATCTCGGGTTTTGAAGGAGTGGGCGGAATTAGTTGTTAGCCAACTATAACCCAAATAACTAAAGATGCAATCAAAATAAAATAACAAAAATGAAATGAAACTATTATACTAATGTGGTGTAAACAATGATGAGGAAAGTTGTGTTTACTTAGGTTTCATTACTCCCTAGATATCTTTTATAGGTTGATAGCTTGTTACAATTGCATGGATGACGGGTCATATTCCTTAATACTAGTCGTAGGGCCGTGTACAATATTTCCTAACTCTATAGGATCCTACTTCACTCCTATGTCGAGTCGTTAGAAGCTCCTAACATGGGATCATTAGAATTCTCCTACGCATTAAATACAACCAAAAATCGTAGTACACCTCCGATCATGTTTCTTAAGACGTTCAAGCAAGTTACCAATGGAAGTCTGCCAGTTTTCTTAAGCCTAACATCGAATACAATCATCCGTAACAACTATAAACAAACAATCAACCCATAATTAACATCTAGGTTTCACTACATCTAAGCAAACACAAAGGAAATCTAGCCTAGCATGTTAAATTGAAGACAAGCGTAAGATATAATCAAACAACACATAGACATATTTAATGATTTGAAAGACTACTTATCTCTAATTGAACATGAAAGATTCAAAGGGTTGAAACCCTTGAAAAAGCTGAAAAATTTGGCCTAGGGTTTTACCCTCAAAGTTGCACACTAATGAATGAAATTTGGAAAACTATATATAGATTTTACAGGGTGACACCGTCATGTATTAAGTTGTGACGCCGTCAACTCGCCGCCATAATGAAATCGTATTGCCTAGATCTACTTGTGACGCCGTCATGTAGGATTTTCCTCTGGGCCGTCACTAATACTTGGACCATGACAGCCTTGGGTGACGCCGTCATCTCCTATGCACAAAAGCTCTCTGGATCGTCACATGTATATTCCACATCCACCTCTTTTGTAACTCTTAATGCCGTCATGTGGAGAGTCTTGACGCCGTCAGGTACTGTTCCAGCAAGAAAAATTGAGACTTTGCCATTTTCTTCACTTTTATGCTCCAAAAACGTCCAAAATGCTTCCTTTTCTAGATTTCTCTCCAAAAGTACCTAAAATGACAAAAGGAGCGATTTAGGGCAATAATTAATCGAATAATCTTAAATGACCCCTTAAAAGTGGTTCACTTTTCGCCTCATCAAATACCCTTACACTTGAGATTTGCTTCTCCTCAAGCAAATGCGCTTTTATTCTAATCAAAATACAAGTTATGGGTCATCTAACACTAATATAAAAGTAATTACAACAAATAATCGTTCCACTAAAGACCAAAGACAAGCACGGAGGTCATACACTAGCACCTCACAAATAGTGTTTAGATACTCGCATCTCTCGGGTGTAATAAAGTATATATCACAATAAGGAAATGGAAAACATCTCTCACTACCTGTCATAGCAAAATAGATTACCATAGGCTTGGGAAAGGGTCAAACCTCCACCACTTGGCGTAAGAACCTAGGATAAACTATCAAAGAGGTCTTTCAAAGGGTAATAACTTTAGGTGTAGGGATATGGAATACACGGTTTTGTTGGATAAAGGCAATATTTACTGGTGGCAAGTTAATCATCTTGGTTAATTACATGTACAATATGGCGTTGTTAAGCCAAGACTATACTCGACTTAAGCTAATAAATCAAAAATAACAAAAACTTAAAACAAACATAAAATGAAACGGGATGGTAGTTCGTATGTTTTTCTCTTTTTCTTTTTCTATTTTTTTTCTTTTTCTTTTTCTTAATTTTTTTTTTCGATTTTTTTTTCATACACTCTTGCCCTACCATCCAAAATAATACATCATAGGGAATGTACATTCCCCTTACACTTGAATTTTTACATACTCCACAATAAACTAATCTAATGACTCGAATTAAGATAATCAAAACACTTGGAGTACTTTTTAAGATTAACGCACATATGGGGGTAATATATGATGTTCTTCCCCATTACTCAATAACACAAGTACTTTACCCATGAATCCCAATGGTCCCAAAACAATATGTACAAGATATGACTCGACTTAGCAACCATGTAATCAATTAGATAATTAACTAAGAGTTTTAACATGTAATAATAATGCACTAAAGATGAGTGCATACACGGAAGGCTAAGGCGATTTGGTTGCACATTTGGGTGGGGTTGTAACAAATTCTTCCTTTAAGTAAAATGCTTAAAGTTAGAAACAAAAAGATAAGCTCGGAGTGGTGTATTAGGGGTTTCGTGTACTAAAAATGAGTACAACGCTAAGGTGTGGGAAAATTAATTGACTTCACTAGCCAAGTAATATGACTTAAATGGCCAAGTAATTATGATACGGGTTTAACACAAGGGTGATCCTAATGCCTCTTATCATGTAGTAAATCCTACTACACGAATATAGTCTCACTAGCAGTCTCGGGATGCATCACTGATTGGCTCCAAACGATCAACCTAATTGACCAGGTGATGGTCAACAAAGTCAAATTGCCTATAGTCAATGCTCCGCGGAATATAGGGTTTCCCCGGGTCGTTATGTCCCGACGAGGTGTGGATTGTATTCAAACGGGTTTGAGATCGGGTGAATTTGGACAGAAAGGGGTTGTGAATTATTTGAACTAAGGAATATACAAAGAAATAGCTTAAATAAGCTATATGAACAAGACTGGAAATTTAGAAAAACCAGAAACATTTAAAACTTAAAAACATGTACGTTCAGATTAAGTTTACGTGAACGTACAAAATAAAAAGTGAAAAATGAAATCTGAAAACCCACAGGGGGTGAAAATGACTTTTTTATAAACCTAAGGTTAAAAGAAAATTTTAGAAAAAGAAAATTAATTTTTACACTATTTAATTATTTAATATTAATTAAAAACTATTTAATATTAATTATTAATATTTAAATAACTTAAATAAAAGAGAATATTATTTTAATACTAGAAAAATAAAAATTAAATTTCTAAAATTATAAAATAACTAAAAATAAATTTTAAAATTAAAAATATATCTTTTTGTCTTTTTGTGATTTTTATATTAAATAATTACTAATTATATTTAATTACCTAATTAAAATAAACAAAATTATTAAAAATACTAAAAAGACTTAGAAAATTAAGAAAATTTTTTATAAAACTAATTAACCATCACAGGAATCCTAAAAAATTATAAAAAGTTTGTTTTATAAGTTTTTACACTATTTTACTAATTATTATATTAAATATTAATCAATTACTAATTAAACTAAATAAATTATAAAAACTAGAAAATGAACAGTAGAAATTATAAGAAAATTCCTAAAATTATTTTATAACTTATAAAAGCTAGGAAAAATATAAAACTAGGGTTTACTTTATAAAAACTAAGTTTGCTATTTAATACTTTAATATTAATTAATAATTAAGAAAACTAATATCAAATCTAATAAATACTAAATGACAAAATAAAAATCTGAGAAAATTACTAAAATTACTTTAACATAAAAGGAATTTAAGAAAAATATAAAAATGCTAAGTGCTTAACAAAAATCTAAAAAGGAAAATTAAAAATTTAAATTACATTAAATAGAAACTATCACTTGAAATTTAATTGGATTTTCTGGATTTTTCTTTTTGAAAACTAATTTACAACTAAAAACAAACAACTTTTGTAAAAACAACTTTTTTATAACTTAAAAATAAGCCAAATGCAAGCTATAAGCTTGGACAGTTGACTTATGTTGACCAAACCAAGAAATAAGCTCAAATGAGCTTATGTGGGGTCCACAAGGGTGGAATCTGATTTAAAAGAGTTAAATGGACATGTTTAAGCAAAAATATACCAAATAAGCTCACAGGTTAAGCCCATAAGCCAGAATAAGCAATTCACTTTCTTATTTGAACACGGAAAAATGGGACAAGGTTGATGGGTGACAAGTGGGTCCCAGTGAGATTGAGCTCAAAAGCAAGCTCAAAACTTGAAGGAGGCTAGGAGGGGGGTTGAAAGAACCCAAGGTGGGGTTGTGAGACCCACTGTGGTGGCTAGGAGGAACCACCAAAGGTGGTGGTGTGGATGGTGGTCTGATGCAGCAGGGGATGTTCTTCCCCTGCAGGTGTGTTTGAGGGGCAATATAGTCCACACAAAAAATCACAAAAATATAAAAAAAATGCAGGAAACTCAAGTTCAGCTGGTAGACATCAAGTTCTGAAAAGATCAAATCCTAAAACACTTCACAAAATTCTATAAAAATCTTGCAAGAAATGGAAAAAACTGAAAACATGCAATTTTGACTTTTTCACTTGTGATGAACCTTTGACTAAAATGAACTTTGATTGGATCTTAATGACTAAAAAAGATGTAAAAAGGTAAAATGAAGCTAAACTAATCTATTTTAACAACAATTAAACTGATATATGTGATTATGGTTCCAAAATCCTCAACAGTGAACACACAGGATCAAATCAAATGTCACTTTGACTTTTTCACAAAGGATGACTGGTTTTGTTACTTAAACTGAGTTATATGAGAATAGAGTGATATACATCAGACAAGAACAGCATCACACATACCCTTTACCACAGATAACTAAGTCAATCCAAACAACCCTTTAACTGCATGATCATGAGATAATCAAAGATATTCATTGATTCAGACCATGTTTTGCATTCACAAGGTTGTATAATGATGCAATAAGCTTCTTTGAACACAAAAATACCAACCCTAACCACAGGATACCAATAGAACAGATTATGATGTAAATGGCAGTGTTGAGCTATATTGAGCAACTAGGAAAATACATGAACAAGCATACCATTTTAAGCTACATTATGACTAACCAACATCAAATAAGCAGAAAAGAACATAAACAATCAGAAGTTAGGCTCTAGTACAGTAAAAAACAAAAACATGAAATTAAGGCTTACAAAGGAGTCCAAGTGATTAACTGAGAACCAAGGTACACCAATCACATCTAAAGCTTTCCACAAAGCCTCTAAACCATAACAAGCCAGAATCAACCATAATCCATGCCTCAATCTTCTCACACAGTGATTTTTGATTTATATACTATTTTTGAGCATTTTTGAGATTTTTATGTAAAATGAAAGAAAACTGCTTTTAATGCCTTAAAACTTAATGAAGCTTATAAATACACTGAATTGAGCTTAAAGAAACAGAAAACAACAACACTTAACAACCTTGGATGAATTTGTCAATTTCACCCAAAATGGCTAAATATGAATTTATTGAATAAAACTAGAATTAAAGGTTCAAGATAGCTTTCATTGCATTAAATAAACTTAGTACAACATTTGTAAACTAGAATTTAAACTGAAAAAGCAAAATACACTACCTACGTCTACACTAAACTAAAACTAAACTACATAAACTTCTCTCTTGCCCTTTTCTTCACTCTTATAGATCTTTGTATCTTTATCTTTCATTCCCACCTTTTTTCTGAGCCGTTGGATAGCTTCTATTGATCTCAGCCTTTGAATCTTGTTTTGGCTGGAAAACAGGATGGGTGGGTTTGGTGAGATATTAATGGGGAGAGGGGGTGGGTTGGTTTTGGCAGGAAGTATAATTGATGGTTGCTTGTTTTGGTGATAAAGTGGGAGGAGGGGGGAGACAAAGTTCCTGGTAATTAGGGGGAGGTGATGGAGGTTAGGGATGAACAGTGAAACGGGGTGTGGGTTTGACTTGGGTTTGACCGGGGTTTTATATATTAAAGGGGTGGGAGTGGGCCGGATTATGGTTTTGGGCTTGTGGTTTATGGACCAGGGATTTATTTGGATTAGTGGATTTGGTTTGTTTTTGATATTACAAATGGTCCATTTGGTTAGGCTAATAAATCACAAGGACCAAATTGTAAATTATGAAAATTGAGGGTGTGTTGTGGCATTCTTCAAAATTCTTCCTAAGGACTAAAATTGCCAAGCTTTGAATTCCCATTGGCCATAAATGCTATTTTTCAACTTTTGAAATTCCCGGGGACCATTTATGTCAATTTTCAAACTCCAGGGACCAAACATGTAAATTTTCAAAACTTTTCACCCAAAGTCCATTTTTGATAACTTTTGATTTTTCAAGGACCAAAAATGATTTTTCTTTCAAAAACATCCCACCAGGGACCAAATCTGCCAAAATCTGAAAGTACAGGGACTAAACTTGTAATTTTCCAAAACTTTTGAGATTTTTCACCAAATGATTAAATATGACAACTTATGATTTTAAAAGGACCTTTGGTGATAATTTTTCATATTTTGAATGACCAGAGACTAGTTTTGACATTTTATGAAAGTTGGGGGACTGAAACTGCCAATTTTGCAAACTTTGTACGTTTTTCATCTGTTTTTATTCTTTTTGCATCTAAAACATATAAAACACGATTTTGAAATATTTTCAGTATTTTGATGCATTTCTGAGTGTTTTTGTATGTTTTGCAGTTCAGATTTGACTAAAAATTATGAGTGTTTGAGCACTCATCAATCACTAACGCAAGTTCTAGAATCAAAATGTTACCGGTACACTCATAAGCACTAATACTGAATGCTTTTCCTATCAAATCTAAAGGCGAACCTCACATATTTGGGTGGAAAATTTTTCTGAATGGTACGGTTTTGTGCTAGTTATACAACTCCTATCCATGAGACGCTTGTTAAGGCTAAAGTTTCACGCCTAAATGTTGTAAAAAAATTTAAATTTGGCGCTAAAATTACACTAACAAGTATTTCTCTTAGTTTTATTACACACCTACCATCGAACAAACAAACTCAAGTGCAATTGTATCCTATAAGGTATCATCATTTACCCTCCCCTTACACTTAGGATGAACATTGTCCCCAATGTTCAATTAAAGAATGTAAAAGTGAAATAAGTAAAAGAATGAAAACAAATACTCCCCTGATTCGTTCGGTGTGGATAGTGTGGCAACAAGGTTAGATCTTCCTCCAAGAAAATGAACATTCAAAGCTTCCCTTCCAGAAATATAAATCATCTTCTTGTCATATATAACCTGTTAAACCTGAGAAAACAAACAAGGCAACCTCGCATAAAATCGGCGGCAATCTATATATACTAACAAATCCTATAAAACAAATTAAGATATAATGCTTGTGGAGTTGATAAAACTAAAGAATTAACAAAAACTTCAAGACTCCGCTAGAAAAACAAAACTCGCAAAATTTCCAGAATTTTACACATGACGCCGTCAGGAGCTAACTCCTGACGCCGTCAGAAGTGACCTGCAGAAATTGTTGATGCATAATCTGGCGCGGACTTATTCAACGACTCTCCTTGGGCCGTTAGTCGTCTTCATAAGCCCTAAGTAGACCTGTCAACAAAGAGAACCCGTTAGGAGTGGACCCGAGGCCGTAGCCCCGGGATCCACCTCCGACGGTCAAGTTAGTATATGATGCGCGGAGCATATAATAGCTATTAGGTTTAGGATAACCTGTTATGAGATATTGTATTGTGTGGTGAATGGAATCCCAACCCTATATTTATAAGGCATGGATTAGGGTTAAGGTGTGGATGGGCCGCTGTCTGCCGGGCCTGGCCCATTCCTGGGCGCGGGCCAGACTATACGTCTACAAGCCCCCCAAGTTTAGTATGACATAGTGCGTGGCTATGTTATGCTAAACTTAAGTTCTGTTCATGGCCGCGTAGGCCCAATCAACCAAGATGGCATGGCCCATGAGTGCGCATGGGACGGACCATACTGCGCAGCCCACATGCGACAGTGCGCGCTGGGATTGCGATTGTGATTGTCTCACAATGGTGAAGGTGGATAGGTGGATCCCTATGTTGTATCCTAGATAAGGGCGTACCTTTTGTTCCAGTAGCGATACAACATAGTGCGACAGAAGACGTGCTCCTGTGGCAGAAGTGCGCGCTGTGCGCGACAAAAGTGTGCGCTGTGCGCGGTAAGGATGCGCGCTGTGCGCGGTAAGGATGCGCGCTGTGCGCGACAGAGGTGCGCGTTGTTCGCGACAAAGGTGCGCGCTGTGCGCGAACATTACATTCGTCTTTACAACCGACAAATGACGTCTTCCCTGCGACGAGATGGTGCGAATATTTAAATCCGTCTTTGTACTGGGCTTGCAATACTTCTTACGTACGATCTGCTTCCAAATATGCCTGCGTGACTTGTACGGAAACAATGGTAGTATATACGCTGGTAGCCCCCCAAGTTTGATGGTGCTACTCGTGTAGGAGTATTAAACTTAGTTATCCTGAAAACACTTAATGCAAATATTAAAAGTATATGCCGCGAATCGCGACATAGAAAACCTTAATAAAATAAAAGATTAGCGCGTAGCAAAATATAGCACGTAGCATATATAATTAAAATATAAAAGAAGTAGTAGTGCGAATTACGCCTATCGTGAGGTTTTACAAACTACGTAAAATAAGTAGCACGTAGCTAATAAATAAAAATAGTGCGCGCATGGCGATTGATTTTTCTTTTTATTTTTTATTTATTTTTTAAAGAATGGCGCGGATGGATGTACCATGACCGCGACTAATAATTTCTGTTGCACGCACAGACGCAGATAGATTTATCGTGACCGCATAGACTCTAACGTTTTTGGATGATCGCAGTTGACCACGGCTTTCGTCCACTGCCTGTACGTGACAGTGACAGTGCGCTCATGGCGATTGACTAGCATCGTGGTGCCTGTACATGACAGTGCGTTCATGGCGCCAATCTGCGAAGATTTCCGAACGCATGGACTGACGCGGGTAGATTTATCGTGACTGCGCTGTTTCACGGCTAAAAGATAAAATAATTCCGATCGTGCGGATTTAATGCGCTCGTAACGATAGATAAAATCGTGTTTATCAAGGTAAAAAGATTTATGTAAAATCTTTTTAATAATTAAAAGATATCTTCCCAATTTAAATATTGGATATCTGTTACGTATTTAGAAGATATGTTCGATCATATATATTAAAAGAAGGATACGTAACAAAATCACTGTTGTTCTATTAGATCAAGCGGTGATGAAAACAATAGTTTTAAGTTACTGTTGTCCGATTGGACATCGTATCAAAAAGTATTTTACTTTTAGGATATTGTTCTGTCGTGTACATACACAAGTAATAAATAATAACTTTAAAGTTACCGCATAATTATATATCGATGCAACGTGTAATTGTATATCGATGGTTGCTTTCTAGCGATGTGAGAGCACGAAACTTGTCGTAGCCATGTCCCACGGATGGCGCCACTTGTTGATGCATAATCTGGCGCGGACTTATTCAACGACTCTCCTTGGGCCGTTAGTCGTCTTCATAAGCCCTAAGTAGACCTGTCAACAAAGAGAACCCGTTAGGAGTGGACCCGAGGCCGTAGCCCCGGGATCCACCTCCGACGGTCAAGTTAGTATATGATGCGCGGAGCATATAATAGCTATTAGGTTTAGGATAACCTGTTATGAGATATTGTATTGTGTGGTGAATGGAATCCCAGCCCTATATTTATAAGGCATGGATTAGGGTTAAGGTGTGGATGGGCCGCTGTCTGCCGGGCCTGGCCCATTCCTGGGCGCGGGCCAGACTATACGTCTACAGAAATCTTTACGTTAAATTTCCGGAAAATTTCTGGAAAAACTTATGTCCTACTTCTTGGAAAATCCTACAAAACATCATTATGACTCGATACAAGCATTTGACTCTAAAAAATACTAATATACATGTTCATTTAATATTGTGGCGAATCAAGATCAATTTCGTTCTTATAAACAAATTTGGGGTTTCCCCTTACACTTAGCTTTTGCAAAATACCTTTATATGAAGTTAAGACGAAGTTAAACAACAAAATAAAGCATTTTCACAATTTTATTTTAAAACATGATCTATCAACAATAAAAATAAAGCATGCATACGGAAGCAAATAACAATCAAACAATTAAAAATCACACAAAACATGGATTGCCTCCCAAGAAGCGCTTTTCTTTATTTACGAGTCTTGTAGCTAGACTCAAGGTCATGGGCTATCGTGTGTCGCTTATGCTCACATACCCTAGGGTGAACCATTTAATAGTCGCCTCATCTTTCTTATAGTCATCACTTAGCTCTAAACATCCGCGATAATACCTTTTATTCTTTTCATGAGGATATTTAAGCCCTTTCTTTTTATCATTCTCACTTAGCATTTCCAGGGGTGGATACCTACTACATTTTTCCATAGAAAAATCCTTGAACCTAGGGTGTGCACGGGGCATTTGGTAAACAAAATCTTCATCCCCATCCGAGAATGTAATTAACCCTTCAATAAATTTTTCATCAATGTTTGTTAACCTTTTGAAGGGTTTCCCAAACACAACTTGGGTTAACTTACTATCGATAAATTCTCCTAGATTCTCCACAACCATGAACTCAACAAGATAAATAAAGCTTCCTACAAATACATGCAATGACATTGCCCTAGCAATAATATTATCTCCTTTGTATTCTAACTCATCTACCATAATTTTATTGTATTCACTACGCGAGATTATGTTCATTGGTAGAGATGAGTTAAGGTAGGAATCAAAGCTCCTAAATCCAATTTTACAAGGAAATTGCGTATTAAATGGGTTATCATTCTCAATCCTTGTTCTAAGATCGACATACCTAAGAGGGTCCACTTCAACATCCATCCTATCCTCATTAATTACGTCACCATCATCTAGGTCCTCATCGGAGTCCGAATAGTAAAAAGGACTAGCCCTATGGTCATCATCAAGGTCGGACTCCTCCATCTCAGAATTATTGTCAAAGTGATGGTTAGGTGGGTTCTCATTTTCCACTAAAGGGATTGAGGCGGGCATTTCGAAGATCCTACAACAAAAAACACGAATAACAGGAATCAAACGATCAATGCTATTGTTATCCATCGAGATAGTTTACGAACAAAGGAGACAAAAAAATAAGATAGACTAAAGAAAACCTAAAAATAAAAATAAAATCTTAATAGAAAGGAATCTAGCAAGTAGACCTAATAAAACGAAATCCTAACCTAGACAATAAATATTCCCCGGGCTGCGGTGCCAAAAACTTGATACGTAGGGATCGCACCAGATTTTACCTCTCAAGGGATCTCGGGAAGCTTACAACCCCCCACCAGGCAGTGTACCTGATCGTTGTAGTATAGTATAGTGACAAGTACCGGAGGATTGATCGTTCAACTCAGGAATAGTGTCGCTAGGATTAGAAAGCCTAATAACTAGGTCTAGAGGTAAGGGATGATTCTTTTTGTATTTTTATATTTTTATAAAAGCAAGTAAAATCTCGGGTTTTGAAGGAGTGGGCGGAATTAGTTGCTAGCCAACTAACCCAAATAACTAAAGATGCAATCAAAATAAAATAACAAAAATTGTGGTGTAAACAATGATGAGGAAAGTTGTGTTTACTTAGGTTTCATTACTCCCTAGATATCTTTTATAGGTTGATAGCTTGTTACAATTGCATGGATGACAGGTCATATTCCTTAATACTAGTCGTAGGGCCGTGTACAATATTCCTTAACTCTATAGGATCCTACTTCACTCCTATGTCGAGCCGTTAGAAGCTCCTAACATGTGATCATTAGAATTCTCCTATGCATTAAATACAACCAAAAATCATTGTACACCTCCAATCATGTTTCTTAAGACGTTTAAGCAAGTTACCAATGGAAGTCTGCCAGTTTTCTTAAGCCTAACATCGAATACTGTAACAATTCGCAATTTCAGGTTAATTACCATTCCCGGAAAATTTCACTATTCACTTTTACTATTCATTTTTCCCGAAACTTTCCCGAAAGTTGATTTTTATTTGATATTATCGAGTGATAAATCATTTCCATGGCAAATTAAATGTTTGACATTCGTCAGATCATTTTCGTGAAAGTTATTAAGGAATTACACGTTTTAGGGTAAAACGTCATTCAGAAATTCTACGTACAACGAAACTCGACCGCGTTAAGTGACCCCGCATCAGAAAAATGTTTGACACACTCATGATTTATTTGAGAATTAATCGTGACTGAGAAAAACATGACCAAAGACTTCCCGGCAGGTCACCCAAGCCAGTACTATTCTCACATGAGCACGCTTAACCGTATGGGCGATTAACCGTTAGACCACAAAACGCGTTTCTAACACGATTTGAGTTTTCAACTTATTAGAAAAAGTCAACATATTTTTCCCTCCTCCATTGACCAAAAATCATCCCTTGATGTTATAAGTCATTTCGTGATTTTTAGGCTTACGGTTTGATGTCTAAAAGACATTTACTACCAACCGACACTAGACTGAGCCCAGTCTAGACATTATAAGTCATTTTAAATCATTTATAACCTATTAGAAAAGTAATATTTTACTTTTCTCAATTTTACGCAATATTCGTACATTTTACGTATTACGCGTTTTAGACCCGTGTTTCCAGTTTTTAGCAGGGTTTTAGCACCCGATAGATCCTACCACTCATTTTATATTTTATTATGGACTATATGGACATGTTTAACAATACTTTCAAGTTCCATAATTTTACGACACCCGGTTTTACGTTTTGAGGCTTAATCATTTACGATTGCATTTCCCGGAGTCAAAACAAACCAAGTATCTTGGATAATACCAAGAAAAGTCTAACCCTTTCTCTCCAAGACTCATGAACCGCCCTAGGAGGGGGGAGTCACACCCATGTGGCTTCATCTCATGAATTTACCCTTAAATCAACACTTATTTACAACTTGGTCACCAAGTTGTAACACTTTCCTAGTAAGCTTCCTAACCTCCTCAATGGACCTATAAATACCCCCCTCCCCTCCCCTTTGTGCCGTGCACCTCCAACCCCCAAAACCCTTCCATACTTTGCTCATTTCCTTCTAGTTTCTTGCATGATTCAAGTGCAAGTTCAAGGTAGAAACTCTAGTTAGGTTATCATTCATCAAACACTTCCATAACTTCATATACTTGGTGATTTCTCTTGAGTTTGAATCCACTCAAGTCACCTCAACCTTCATCATCCATCTTTCAAGATTACAAGGGTAGAAAGATTGCATGAAGTGAAGTGGGTTGAAGCAAGTCTATCAAAGTCCTATCCTTACATGTTAACTTCCTTTCATCTTTGAAAGCCAAAAGTTGTGAGCCAAACCCTAACTTGATTCTTGTTAAATAATCATGTTCATGTTATTTACATATTATTTGTGCTATATTATGTCTTGTAGTTATGTCCATGATGTATAAAAGTGAGCAAAACAAGTTATTGTTATTGATTGTTACAACAAGTTACTAAAACAAGTA
Organism: Artemisia argyi; assembly: GCA_030686995.1. Classification (NCBI taxonomy): domain Eukaryota; kingdom Viridiplantae; phylum Streptophyta; class Magnoliopsida; order Asterales; family Asteraceae; genus Artemisia; species Artemisia argyi. Next base: position 87,340,728 of record CM060699.1, read on the forward strand.
AACTAGTGACTTTCTTGGTAAGACCTGATCAAAATGGTAAAAATATGATGTTGGATCATTACATATTACAGTAGAGGACTTAACAAGGAAATCATAGCAATTTGAACCACCCAAAACGAGTATACGAGTCAAAAGTTACGCCCATTTGAAGTTACCAAAACTTTGCGGCAAACTGCCAAATACCATTCTGATCAAATTTGGGTTTTGAAAGTCCCACTTCTGGTCCGATTCATCAAAAAGTTAAAACACGAAAGTTGTCCGGAACGACGTTTTCGTTCAGGAAAAAAGAAGCTCGAGCCCTGAAAACGCTTTCCGAGTGATAAATTTCTTCAAATTCTAAACAGCCCATTTTTAGACAAAGTCATTACATATAGGTTATGGTTTATGAAGACCAAAGGGGTCTTATGACCTATAATCAAGACCACCACCATGGATAGAGCCAAGGTTGTGTCTCATGACCTTGAAACAAGGACTAAGGGTCATGGCTAGGCCATGACGAAATGACCATAACAACTTACATAGGCGTAAACATGAAACAATGAATTAGGCGATAACATGAACAAGCAATTTGGATCTACTTCCCCTAAAAGGAAACCATGAGATATTACCAAGAGAAAATGGTCATTCAAGACTTATGAAACTATCCCTAATAACAATCTTCATGTACAAATAAACTTTCCTAAGTTTATTCAAATATCGGACATGTAACCTTTCGGATCAAAACTTATATCTATATATTTCATCAACTACTACAATAGTAGGGAGCCTCATGTGAGGAGTTCATTATGTAAGCCGTCGAGATGAGTTGTGGATTTACGAGTTAAAGTGTCCTGGCTCCTCGAACGCTTACTAACATGACTTCTGAATTATGTCGGCCCGAACGGTAGTAAACGATATACAAAACATACATGTTTCATGAATCTTTTCTTTCAAAGACTTATACTATACATCATACCACATCATGGACTAAATGCAAGATATATATATTGGCATGTTTATGTTTCCTTAGACATTATTCCAAACCTAAGTTACAACAATTATTCTAGGTTGCTCGTAGAAGTTCTTACGGCATATCCATCATTCTCATTATACATCATCCAACTCAAGGTGAGTTCATAGCCCCACTTTCCATTACTTAATTGTTTTACAAACCCTTGGGGGGAATACATGCTATTTTAACCGAGCACAATGTTTTAAATTGTATGCTTGCCTGATTGTTTTATTATCACTAAGTACCAACCTTGCTAAACCGAGATCCCTTATTATGAACCATTTAATCACTAGCAATAGTGAGCGCAAATATTGTGAATAGGCCTATTGGGATTGACGAATCTCATTTGTATTGACTAAGTTCAAACAAATGCATTAATATTTGAGATTTAGGTATGTTAGCAAAGTACCTACCGGGATAAATCTGCCGATCGATATTGGTACACGTTAACGTTATGGTGTCATAAGCTTAGTGTATAATAACTGTTCCGGGCGTATAATAACGTAGCCTACCTGTTTTGTTTTCCAAACATTGGTGTGAGCCTATAGCTCACACTACCAACATATTGTGTTCAAACGATTAAACAAACTCTATGAATATCACTCAACCTTTGTGTTGACCTCTCAAGCATGTATTTCAGGTTCATGACGATCAAGGATGGCACGGAAGGACACGGATACTCAAGAGGGCTATAAATTTTATTATCATTCAAAAACACATTTATTATACATTGTAAACATGGAACCATTTGGGACCTCATTTTGTAAATCTCTGATATTTACACAATTTGAATGATAAATCTTTTAAAACGACTCAATTGGAGTTCGTTTTCTATTATTGTGACTATTGTGCCGTCAAGTAACACCCAGTTCGAATTCCGCTGCAACCATGAATTGGGGGTGTTACAGATTGGTACCAAAGCCATGGTTATAGAGAAACGGGTCTAAATTGAGACCTAAACTATAACCGCAATTACAAGCAAAAACATTTTATAGCCTTCCGCTCTCCGTGTCTTCCATCCTCCAGACGATTATGGAATTAGTAAGCATGTTATGATACACAAACATATTAGTATATTCATATATACCCATTTTGAGCATTTTCCCGTAAGCATTAGTATATTGATATATAAACTCGGTTTATTTTCAATCATTTATCTAAACAATGGACTAAACATATCTGTGTATGCCTATTCTAGGGCATTTCGACACAATCACATCCTCCCAATCATGTTCCTACTCCAACATTTTTTGTCCAAGACATTGTAACTGATTACAATGGTCTCATTCACTTTTCAAGACATTGTGAGATACAATGACCTCATTCATTTTCCAAGACATTGTGAGATACAATGGTCTCATTCATTTTCCAAGACATTGTATGATACAATGGTCTTAATCATTTCTCAAATGTTTTGAGTCACACAATGGCCTAACCTACTTCCCAGACATTGTGAATTGCACAATGGTCTAACCTACTTCCGAGACATTGTGTTTTATGCAAATGGTCTCTAGAATTATTCCATCACATCATCAATATCATTTCTTATGATATCAAAAACCCATCACAATCTATCGATTTCTAAACAAGAAATATGAGATTTCTAAAGGACAAACTAATCCATCATCGACAAAAGCTGAACTTTCTCTACATTCATCAAAGTTTTCTTCTGAAACCTTCATTATTAAAAGTTCGTGATCCTGGCCAAGTATGTTCTATTTTAGAACTACTTAAAACTTCCTTTCCATACGTACCTACCCTTACTATCTTCTATGCAATGGAATATGAAAACATACGTTACAAGTCTTGTATGGACGGGACTTGCAATTGAAGGGTTTGACATCGCCTTTGTTTAGTGGACAGTTTCCCGAAAGCAACGGACATATCACAAGTATACCTAATTTAGGTATTTGAAAATTTTATCGAACCTTGGCTAAATATAGACTAGTCACCTATATTTAACCTAGGGACAGTGGAATTTAGTCTGACTAACTATATTCGACTTAAAATTTTCAAATACTGAGAGTAGTTGTACTAGGGTTATGTTTAGGTTGATTTCCTACTTGAACTCGATAAACCACCAGAATACATTAAAACAATCTAGAGACACGATAGTGCCTTACCACTCAGCAAGATCATAACACCTTATTTGTATGATCTAAATTCATTCTTGAAATTTTTCATTTATGAGATAATCCGAACTACTATCTTGGAATAGTTATCAATTATTCTCTTCATCCTGTAGAAGTACTATCCTGTTTAGGTCCTAAGGATACCATTCCATCATAAACTTTTAAAATCTCTTAAGATTTTTAAAGCAAACTCAACATCTATACCTAAGAGTATTAATGTTAAGCATACACTACACACTTTTGTTCATCAACATATCATAACATTATCTTCACAACCGTTGGAACCACAAGCTCGTTAACAGATCTTGATGCACTTTTAAAGCTCAAATCATCCTTAGTTACACCACAAGCACCCTTATCAGCTTTACAAGATTGAATATTCATCTTGTACTTTTGGAACACCAATATCATCTCGTAATACCCTACCTTGTAACTCACCGGCTAAGTATGAATGTTGGGTTGGGAATTCTTAAGTAGTATGATTTATAATTATTTGAATGGATTGGGATGCCTTTTCATTTAAATAAAGAAATTGTAAATCACCGAACCATAAGTTTATATTCCCCTATTTACATTGTTTGGGATGCCTCTTTATGTAAATAAAGAATTATAAACAAGTGGGCTTATTTGTATCCGAAATAACATAAGTATGAAGTCAATAAACACTAGGTACAACAACCGATTACCTACTAGGCTATGATTGCAATTACTATCTCAATTCCTATTAATATTCGACTGCTATATCAATTTCCTTTGATATTCGACTATTACCATACCTTTCCTACATAAAAGTAAGCCTCATCCTACGCCATACATTGAAATGACAAATCAAATTACATCACCGGTAATCCCAGACTTTAGTCCTCATAAGTAACCACACCTGTTCATCGACACCACTCCAACATATAACACACATAGAACTTCGGGAAGAAGTTCCCCGTAAGGGGTAGAGACTGTAACAATTCGCAATTTCAGGTTAATTACCATTCCCGGAAAATTTCACTATTCACTTTTACTATTCATTTTTCCCGAAACTTTCCCGAAAGTTGATTTTTATTTGATATTCTCGAGTGATAAATTATTTCCATGGCAAATTAAATGTTTGACATTCGTCAGATCATTTTCGTGAAAGTTATTAAGGAATTACACGTTTTAGGGTAAAACGTCATTCATAAATTCTACGTACAACGAAACTCGACCGCGTTAAGTGACCCCGCATCAGAAAAATGTTTGACACACTCATGATTTATTTGAGAATTAATCGTGACTGAGAAAAACATGACCAAAGACTTCCCGGCAGGTCACCCAAGCCAGTATTATTCTCACATGAGCACGCTTAACCGTATGGGCGATTAACCGTTAGACCACAAAACGCGTTTCTAACACGATTTGAGTTTTTAACTTATTAGAAAAAGTCAACATATTTTTCCCTCCTCCATTGACCAAAAATCATCCCTTGATGTTATAAGTCATTTCGTGATTTTTAGGCTTACGGTTTGATGTCTAAAAGACATTTACTACCAACCGACACTAGACTGAGCCCAGTCTAGACATTATAAGTCATTTTAAATCATTTATAACCTATTAGAAAAGTAATATTTTACTTTTCTCAATTTTACGCAATATTCGTACATTTTACGTATTACGCGTTTTAGACCCGTGTTTCCAGTTTTTAGCAGGGTTTTAGCACCCGATAGATCCTACCACTCATTTTATATTTTATTATGGACTATATGGACATGTTTAACAATACTTTCAAGTTCCATAATTTTACGACACCCGGTTTTACGTTTTGAGGCTTAATCATTTACGATTGGCATTTCCCGGAGTCAAAACTAACCAAGTATCTTGGATAATACCAAGAAAAGTCTAACCCTTTCTCTCCAAGACTCATGAACCGCCCTAGGAGGGGGGAGTCACACCCATGTGGCTTCATCTCATGAATTTACCCTTAAATCAACACTTATTTACAACTTGGTCACCAAGTTGTAACACTTTCCTAGTAAGCTTCCTAACCTCCTCAATGGACCTATAAATACCCCCCTCCCCTCCCCTTTGTGCCGTGCACCTCCAACCCCCAAAACCCTTCCATACTTTGCTCATTTCCTTCTAGTTTCTTGCATGATTCAAGTGCAAGTTCAAGGTAGAAACTCTAGTTAGGTTATCATTCATCAAACACTTCCATAACTTCATATACTTGGTGATTTCTCTTGAGTTTGAATCCACTCAAGTCACCTCAACCTTCATTATCCATCTTTCAAGATTACAAGGGTAGAAAGATTGCATGAAGTGAAGTGGGTTGAAGCAAGTCTATCAAAGTCCTATCCTTACATGTTAACTTCCTTTCATCTTTGAAAGCCAAAAGTTGTGAGCCAAACCCTAACTTGATTCTTGTTAAATAATCATGTTCATGTTATTTACATATTATTTGTGCTATATTATGTCTTGTAGTTATGTCCATGATGTATAAAAGTGAGCAAAACAAGTTATTGTTATTGATTGTTACAACAAGTTACTAAAACAAGTAAACTAGTGACTTTCTTGGTAAGACCTGATCAAAATGGTAAAAATATGATGTTGGATCATTACATATTACAGTAGAGGACTTAACAAGGAAATCATAGCAATTTGAACCACCCAAAACGAGTATACGAGTCAAAAGTTACGCCCATTTGAAGTTACCAAAACTTTGCGGCAAACTGCCAAATACCATTCTGATCAAATTTGGGTTTTGAAAGTCCCACTTCTGGTCCGATTCATCAAAAAGTTAAAACACGAAAGTTGTCCGGAACGACGTTTTCGTTCAGGAAAAAAGAAGCTCGAGCCCTGAAAACGCTTTCCGAGTGATAAATTTCTTCAAATTCTAAACAGCCCATTTTTAGACAAAGTCATTACATATAGGTTATGGTTTATGAAGACCAAAGGGGTCTTATGACCTATAATCAAGACCACCACCATGGATAGAGCCAAGGTTGTGTCTCATGACCTTGAAACAAGGACTAAGGGTCATGGCTAGGCCATGACGAAATGACCATAACAACTTACATAGGCGTAAACATGAAACAATGAATTAGGCGATAACATGAACAAGCAATTTGGATCTACTTCCCCTAAAAGGAAACCATGAGATATTACCAAGAGAAAATGGTCATTCAAGACTTATGAAACTATCCCTAATAACAATCTTCATGTACAAATAAACTTTCCTAAGTTTATTCAAATATCGGACATGTAACCTTTCGGATCAAAACTTATATCTATATATTTCATCAACTACTACAATAGTAGGGAGCCTCATGTGAGGAGTTCATTATGTAAGCCGTCGAGATGAGTTGTGGATTTACGAGTTAAAGTGTCCTGGCTCCTCGAACGCTTACTAACATGACTTCTGAATTATGTCGGCCCGAACGGTAGTAAACGATATACAAAACATACATGTTTCATGAATCTTTTCTTTCAAAGACTTATACTATACATCATACCACATCATGGACTAAATGCAAGATATATATATTGGCATGTTTATGTTTCCTTAGACATTATTCCAAACCTAAGTTACAACAATTATTCTAGGTTGCTCGTAGAAGTTCTTACGGCATATCCATCATTCTCATTATACATCATCCAACTCAAGGTGAGTTCATAGCCCCACTTTCCATTACTTAATTGTTTTACAAACCCTTGGGGGGAATACATGCTATTTTAACCGAGCACAATGTTTTAAATTGTATGCTTGCCTGATTGTTTTATTATCACTAAGTACCAACCTTGCTAAACCGAGATCCCTTATTATGAACCATTTAATCACTAGCAATAGTGAGCGCAAATATTGTGAATAGGCCTATTGGGATTGACGAATCCCATTTGTATTGACTAAGTTCAAACAAATGCATTAATATTTGAGATTTAGGTATGTTAGCAAAGTACCTACCGGGATAAATCTGCCGATCGATATTGGTACACGTTAACGTTATGGTGTCATAAGCTTAGTGTATAATAACTGTTCCGGGCGTATAATAACGTAGCCTACCTGTTTTGTTTTCCAAACATTGGTGTGAGCCTATAGCTCACACTACCAACATATTGTGTTCAAACTATTAAACAAACTCTATGAATATCACTCAACCTTTGTGTTGACCTCTCAAGCATGTATTTCAGGTTCAAGACGATCAAGGATGGCACGGAAAGACACGGATACTCAAGAGGGCTATAAATTTTATTATCATTCAAAAACACATTTATTATACATTGTAAACATGGAACCATTTGGGACCTCATTTTGTAAATCTCTGATATTTACACAATTTGAATGATAAATCTTTTAAAACGACTCAATTGGAGTTCGTTTTCTATTATTGTGACTATTGTGCCGTCAAGTAACACCCAGTTCGAATTCCGCTGCAACCATGAATTGGGGGTGTTACAAATACAATCATACGTAACAACTATAAACAAACAATCAACCCATAATTAACATCCAGGTTTCACTACATTTAAGCAAACACAAAGGAAATCTAGCCTAGCATGTTAAATTGAAGACAAGCGTAAGATATAATCAAACAACACATAGATATATTGAATGATTTGAAAGAGTACTTATCTCTAATTGAACATGATAGATTCAAAGGGTTGAAACCCTTGAAAAACCTGTAAAATTTGGCCTAGGGTTTTTCCCTCAAAGTTGCACACTAATGAATGAAATTTGGATAACTATATATAGATTTTACAGGGTGACGACGCCATGTATTAAGTTGTGACGCCGTCAACTCGCCGCCATAATGAAATCGTATTGCCTAGATCTACTTGTGACGCCGTCATGTAGGATTTTCCGCTGGGCCGTCACTAATACTTGGACCATGACAGCCTTGGGTGACGCCGTCATCTCCTATGCACAAAAACTCTCTGGATCGTCACGTGTATTTTCCACATCCACCTCTTTTGTAACTCTTGACGCCGTCATGTGGAGAGCCTTGACGCGGTCAGGTACTGTTCCAGCAAGGAAAATTGAGACTTTGTCGTTTTCCTCATTTTATGCTCCAAAAACGTCCAAAATGCTTTCTTTTCCAGATTTCTCTCCAAAAGTACCTAAAATGACAAAAGGAACGATTTAGGGCAATAATTGATCGAATAATCTTGAATTCGGGCTTAAATGACCCCTTGAAAGTTACTCACTTTTCGCCTCATCAATTTGTATGGGTGAGTTTTAGGGATTTTGTTTTTCAATTTATTTTGGTAATTGTCTAACATTGGATTGCTTTTGCTTGATATGTGTATGTATTTTATCTTCTAATCATCTCGCCCACCAAGTAATTTTCTGATTCGTTGAAAAGAAAATAGCGATTTTAATACATAAAAATTGAGAAGTAACTATTTATGTTTGATTCTTTAGATTCCAATAAGTTTACCATGTAATTTGCCTATTCCAAAAAGCACGGTAAATGTTTCAATGATTTTTCATTTTTCTCCAAGTTTCAGTGAGAAGGTGAGAAGTTTCTATATAATCACTCTAAAGTTTTTTACAATGCTTGATATAAACACTACTGTTTTGGACAAGTCCCAAAATAGAGAACTACAAACTAGTCTTATGTCTGATATTAGACCTCAAAGAGAAACAATATCTGAAAAAACTAAATCTAAACATTCTCAGAAGATCTTTCATAGTCTTGCTGCATAATCTTCCTTTTACGACAATCAAGCATTCTTAATCTCTTCAATTCACCTCATATTGCACCATTACTGTAACAATTCGCATTTTTCAGGATAATTACTATTCCCGGAAAATTTCACTATTCACTTTTACTATTCATCTTCCCGAAAATTTTCCCGAAATTTGATTTTTATTTCTTGGGCTCGAGTGATAAATCATTTCCATGGCAAATTAAAAGTTTGACATTCATAAGCTCATTTTCGTGAAAGTTATTAAGGAATTACACGGAATTACACGTTTTAGGGTAAAACGTCATTCAGAAATTCTACGTACAACGAAATTCGACCCCGTCAGGTGACCCCACATCGGAAAAATGTTTGACACGCTCATGATTTATTTGAGAATTAATCGTGACTGAGAAAAACATGACCAAAGACTTCCCGGCAGGTCACCCAAGCTAGTACTACTCTCGCATGAGCACGCTTAACCGTATGGGCGATTAACCGTTAGACCACAAAATGCGTTTCTAAGACGATTTGAGTTTTCAACTTATTAGAAAAAGTCAACATATTTTTCCCTCCTCCATTGACCAAAAATCATCCCTTGATGTTATAAGTCATTCCTTGATTTTTAGGCTTACGGTTTGATGTCTAAAAGACATTTAATACCAACCGACACTAGACTGAGCCCAGTCTAGATATTATAAGTCATTTTAAATCATTTTTATCACATTAGAAAAGTAACATTTTACTTTTCTCAATTTTACGCAATATTCGTACGTTTTACGTATTACGCGTTTTAGACCCGTGTTTCCAGTTTTAGCAGGGTTTTACCACCCAAATGGAACCTACCACTCATTTTATATTTTATTATGGAACTTATGGACATGTTTATCAAAACTTTCAAGTTCCATAAATTTTACGACACCCGGTTTTACGTTTTGAGGCTTAATCATTTACGATTGGCATTTCCCGGAGTCAAAACTAACCAAGTATCTTGGATAATACCAAGAAAAGTCTAACCCTTGCTCCCCAAGGTTGGAAAACCGCCATAGGGGGGGGGGATTCACACTAGGTGTCATGATCTTATGCTTAGAACTCTTAGATTTCATCCATGTGTAGAACTTGCTCACCAAGTGTTGACTAGTCCTAGTTCTAACCTCCTCAAGACCCTTTATAAACCCCCTCCCCCTCCCCTTTGTACGCCAACATCACACACACAAACACCATTTCCTTTGCTTGATTTACTTCAAGTTCCAACCAAGAAATCAAGTGCAATATCCATACATAAACCTAGTTAGGTTTCCATTCATCAAAACACTTCCATAACCTCATATACTTGGTGATTTCTCTTGAGTTTGAATCCACTCAAGTCACCTCAACTTTCATCATCTCTCTTTCAAGATTACAAGAGTAGAAAGATTGCATGAAGTGAAGTGGGTTGAAGCAAGTCTATCAATGTCCTATCCTTACATGTTAACTTCCTTTCATGTTTGAAAGCCAAAAGTTGTAAGCCAAACCCTAACATGATTCTTGTTAAATAATCATGTTCATGTTATTTACATGTTATTCTTGCTATATTATGTCTTGTAGTTATGTCCATGATGTATAAAAGTGAGCAAAACAAGTTATTGTTATTGATTGTTACAACAAGTTACTAAAACAAGTAAACTAGTGACTTTCTTGGAAAACCACGACCAAAATGGTAAAATTATGATATTGGATCATTACATATTACAGTAGAGGACTTAACAAGGAAACCATAGCAATTTGAACCACCCAAAACGAGTATACGAGTCAAAAGTTACGCCCATTTGAAGTTACCAAAGATTTCCGGCAAACTGCCAAATACCATTCTGATCAAATTTGGGTTTTGAAAGTCCCACTTCTGGTCCGATTCATCAAAAAGTTAAAACACGAAAGTTGTCCGGAATGCCGTTTTCGTTCGGGTATAAAGAAGCTCGAGACCTAAAAACGCTTTCCGAGTGATAAAATTCTTCAAAATCTAAACAGCCCATTTTTAGGCGAAAGTCACTAGATTATGGTTATACTTTAAATGGAACAAGAGGTCTTATGACCTATAATCAAGACCACAACCATGGCTAGAGCCAAGGTTGAGTCTCATGACCTTGGAACAAGGACCAAAGGTCATAGCTAGGCCATGACGAAATGACCATACCAACTTACATAGGCGTAAACATGAAACAATGAATTAGGCGATAACATGAACAAGCAATTTGGATCTACTTCACTTAAAAAGGAACCATGAGATATTACAAGGAAAAATGGTCATACAAGACTTATGAAACTTCCCCTAATAACAATCTTCATGTACTAATAAACTTTCCTAAGTTTATTCAAATATCGGACAAGTAACTTTTCGAATCAAAACTTATATCTATAGTAGGGAGCCTCATGTGAGGAGTTCATTATGTAAGCCGTCGAGTTGAGTTGTGGATTTACGAGTTAAAGTGTCCTGGCTCCTCGAATGCTTACTAACATGACTTCTGAATTATGTCGGCCCGAACGGTAGTAAACGATATACCAAAACATACATGTTTCATGAATCTTTCTTTCAAAGACTTATACTATACATCATACCACATCATGGACTAAATGCAAGATATATATATAGGCACTACTTCATATTCTTTACTCCGAACCTAAGTCGCAACATTCTATTATAGGTTGCTCGTAGAAACCTTCGCGATTCGACCATCACATTCACTACTCACTACATAACTTAAGGTGAGTTCGTAGCCCCACTTTCTATTGTTTAACTATTTTACAAACCCATGGGGGGAATACATGCTATTATTTTTCTACTCGAACACGATGCTTTCTACTGTATGCTACCCGACGATGTTTTATTATCACTAAGTAACGATTGCCATGTTCGAAGTCCCTATATCATGAACCATTAGTCACTACCTTTAGTGAGCGCGAATATTGTGAATAGATCTATTGGGATTGACGAATCCCATTTGTGTTGAACAACGATGAGTTCACACAAATGCACTATATTTGAGATTTAGCGGTATAACGGCAAAAGTACCTTGATAGGGCTTCTATAATGCCAATTTTGTTGGTTCGATGTTAATGTTTTGGTTGCATGAGCTTAGTGAAATAAATAACGATTTTGTTTTCTAACTATGAGTGTGAGTCTATAGCTCACACTACGACATATTGTGTTCAAACGATTTAACCAAACTCTACGAATATCACTCAACCTTTGTGTTGACCTCTCAAGCATGTATTTCAGGTTCATGACGATCAAAGATCGCACGGAAGGACACGGATGTTCAAGAGGGCTATAAATCTTATTATCATTCAAAAACACATTTATTATACATTGTAAACATGGAACCAATTGGGACCTCATTTTGTAATCTCTGATATTTATATAATTTGAATGATAAATCTTTTAAAACGACTCAATTGGAGTTCGTTTTCTATTATTGTGACTATTGTGCCGTCAAGTAACACCCAGTTCGAATTCCGCTGCGTCCATGAATTGGGGGTGTTACAGATTGGTACCAGAGCCATGGTTATAGAGAAACGGGTCTAATTGAGACCTAAACTATAACCACACTACAAGCAAAAACATTTTATAGCCTTCCGATCTTCGTGTCTTCCATCCTCCAGACGATTATGGACTTATTAAGCATTTTATGCTACATGAACATATATGTATATTCATATATACACACTAGGCATTTTACACTACACGAACAAATACTAGTATATTTATATATACATTCGAGTTATTTTCAATCATTTTATCTAAACATATCTACACATGCCTATTCTATGGCATTTCGACACAACCACATTCTCCCAACCATGTTCCTACTCCAACATTTTATATCCAAGATATTGTAACGAATTACGATGGTCTTTTCTATTTCCCGAACATTGTATGACACAATGGTCTAATCTACTTCCGAGACATTGTGATTTGTGCAATGGTCTCTCGAATTATTCCACCACCTCATCAATATCATTTCATATGATATCAAAAACCCATCACAATCTATCGATTTCCAAACAAGAAATATGAGATTTCTAAAGGACAAACTAATCCATCACCTACGAAAGCTGAACTTTCTCTACATTCATCAAAGTTTTCTTCTGAAACCTTCATTGTTAAAAGTTCGTGATCCTCGCCAAGTATGGACTGTTTTAGAACTACTTAAAACTTCCTTTCCACACGTATCTACCCGTACTATCTTCTATGCGATGGAATGTGAAAACATGGGTTACAAGTCTTGTATGGGCGGGACTTGCAACTGAAGGGTTTGACATCGCCTTTGTTTAGTGGACAGTTTCCCGAAAGCAACGAACATATCACAAGTATACCTAATTTAGGTATTTGAAAATTTTATCGAACCTCGGCTAAATATAGACTAGTCACCTATATTTAACCTAGGGACAGTAGAATATAGTCTGACTAACTATATTCGACTTAAAATTTTCAAATACTGAGAGTAGTTATACTAGGGTTATGTTTAGGTTGATTTCCTACTTGAACTCGATAAACCACCCGTATTCTTTAAAACGATCTAGAGACACGATAGTGTTTTACCACTCAGCGAAATCTTAACACCTTATTTTTACTACCTAACTTCATTCTTGAAAGTTTTCATTTATGAGATAATCCGAACTACTATCTTGGGATAGTTATCAATTCTTCTCTTCATCCCGTAAAAGTACTATCCTGTTTAGTTCCTAAGGATACCATTCCGTCATAAACCTTTAAAATTTCTTAAAATTTTAAAGCAAACTTGACATCTCTACCAGTATTAAAGTTAAGCATACACTACACACTTTTGTTCATCAACATATCACATCATTATCTTCACAACCGTGGCAAACACAAGCTCATTAACAGATCTTGATGCACTTTTAAAGCTCAAATCATCCTTAGTTACACCACAAGCACCCTTACCAGCTTTACAAGATTGAATATTCATCTTGGAACACCAGTATCATCTCGTAATACCCTACCTTGTAACCCACCGACTAAGTATGAATGTTGTGTAGGATGATTTGTAATTATTTGAATGGATTGGGATGCCTTTTCATTTAAATAAAGACATTGTAAATCACTAAACCATAAGTTTATATTTCCGTATTTACATTGTTTGGGATGCCTCTCTATGTAAATAAAGAATTATAAACAAGTGGGCTTATTTGTATCCGAAATAACATAAGTATGAAGTCAATAAACACTAGGTACAACAACCGATTACCTACTAGGCTATGATTGCAATTACTATCTCAATTCCTATTAATATCTGACTGCTATATCAATTTCCTTTGATATTCGACTATTACCATACCTTTCCTACATAAAAGTAAGCCTCATCCTACACCATACACTGAAATGACAAATCAAACTACATCACCGGTAATCCCAGACTCCAATCCTCATAAGTAACCACACCTTTTCATCGACACCACTCCAACATATGACACACATAGAACTTCGGGACGAAGTTCCCCGTAAGGGGTAGAGACTGTAACAATTCGCATTTTTCAGGATAATTACTATTCCCGGAAAATTTCACTATTCACTTTTACTATTCATCTTTCCCGAAAATTTTCCCGAAATTTGATTTTTATTTCTTGGGCTCGAGTGATAAATCATTTCCATGGCAAATTAAAAGTTTGACATTCATAAGCTCATTTTCGTGAAAGTTATTAAGGAATTACACGGAATTACACGTTTTAGGGTAAAACGTCATTCAGAAATTCTACGTACAACGAAATTCGACCCCGTCAGGTGACCCCACATCGGAAAAATGTTTGACACGCTCATGATTTATTTGAGAATTAATCGTGACTGAGAAAAACATGACCAAAGACTTCCCGGCAGGTCACCCAAGCCAGTACTACTCTCGCATGAGCACGCTTAACCGTATGGGCGATTAACCGTTAGACCACAAAACGCGTTTCTAAGATGATTTGAGTTTTCAACTTATTAGAAAAAGTCAACATATTTTTCCCTCCTCCATTGACCAAAAATCATCCCTTGATGTTATAAGTCATTCCTTGATTTTTAGGCTTACGGTTTGATGTCTAAAAGACATTTAATACCAACCGACACTAGACTGAGCCCAGTCTAGACATTATAAGTCATTTTAAATCATTTTTATCACATTAGAAAAGTAACATTTTACTTTTCTCAATTTTACGCAATATTCGTACGTTTTACGTATTACGCGTTTTAGACCCGTGTTTCCAGTTTTAGCAGGGTTTTACCACCCAAATGGAACCTACCACTCATTTTATATTTTATTATGGAACTTATGGACATGTTTATCAAAACTTTCAAGTTCCATAAATTTTACGACACCCGGTTTTACGTTTTGAGGCTTAATCATTTACGATTGGCATTTCCCGGAGTCAAAACTAACCAAGTATCTTGGATAATACCAAGAAAAGTCTAACCCTTGCTCCCCAAGGTTGGAAAACCGCCATAGGGGGGGGGGGGATTCACACTAGGTGTCATGATCTTATGCTTAGAACTCTTAGATTTCATCCATGTGTAGAACTTGCTCACCAAGTGTTGACTAGTCCTAGTTCTAACCTCCTCAAGACCCTTTATAAACCCCCTCCCCCTCCCCTTTGTACGCCAACATCACACACACAAACACCATTTCCTTTGCTTGATTTACTTCAAGTTCCATCCAAGAAATCAAGTGCAATATCCATACATAAACCTAGTTAGGTTTCCATTCATCAAAACACTTCCATAACCTCATATACTTGGTGATTTCTCTTGAGTTTGAATCCACTCAAGTCACCTCAACTTTCATCATCTCTCTTTCAAGATTACAAGAGTAGAAAGATTGCATGAAGTGAAGTGGGTTGAAGCAAGTCTATCAATGTCCTATCCTTACATGTTAACTTCCTTTCATGTTTGAAAGCCAAAAGTTGTAAGCCAAACTCTAACATGATTCTTGTTAAATAATCATGTTCATGTTATTTACATGTTATTCTTGCTATATTATGTCTTGTAGTTATGTCCATGATGTATAAAAGTGAGCAAAACAAGTTATTGTTATTGATTGTTACAACAAGTTACTAAAACAAGTAAACTAGTGACTTTCTTGGAAAACCACGACCAAAATGGTAAAATTATGATATTGGATCATTACATATTACAGTAGAGGACTTAACAAGGAAACCATAGCAATTTGAACCACCCAAAACGAGTATACGAGTCAAAAGTTACGCCCATTTGAAGTTACCAAAGATTTCCGGCAAACTGCCAAATACCATTCTGATCAAATTTGGGTTTTGAAAGTCCCACTTCTGGTCCGATTCATCAAAAAGTTAAAACACGAAAGTTGTCCGGAACGCCATTTTCGTTCAGGAATAAAGAAGCTCGAGACCTAAAAACGCTTTCCGAGTGATAAAATTCTTCAAAATCTAAACAGCCCATTTTTAGGCGAAAGTCACTAGATTATGGTTATACTTTAAATGGAACAAGAGGTCTTATGACCTATAATCAAGACCACAACCATGGCTAGAGCCAAGGTTGAGTCTCATGACCTTGGAACAAGGACCAAAGGTCATGGCTAGGCCATGACGAAATGACCATACCAACTTACATAGGCGTAAACATGAAACAATGAATTAGGCGATAACATGAACAAGCAATTTGGATCTACTTCACTTAAAAAGGAACCATGAGATATTACAAGGAAAAATGGTCATACAAGACTTATGAAACTTCCCCTAATAACAATCTTCATGTACTAATAAACTTTCCTAAGTTTATTCAAATATCGGACAAGTAACTTTTCGAATCAAAACTTATATCTATATATTTTATCAACTACTACAATAGTAGGGAGCCTCATGTGAGGAGTTCATTATGTAAGCCGTCAAGTTGAGTTGTGGATTTACGAGTTAAAGTGTCCTGGCTCCTCGAACGCTTACTAACATGACTTCTGAATTATGTCGGCCCGAACGGTAGTAAACGATATACCAAAACATACATGTTTCATGAATCTTTCTTTCAAAGACTTATACTATACATCATACCACATCATGGACTAAATGCAAGATATATATATAGGCACTACTTCATATTCTTTACTCCGAACCTAAGTCGCAACATTCTATTATAGGTTGCTCGTAGAAACCTTCGCGATTCGACCATCACATTCACTACTCACTACATAACTTAAGGTGAGTTCGTAGCCCCACTTTCTATTGTTTAACTATTTTACAAACCCATGGGGGGAATACATGCTATTATTTTTCTACTCGAACACGATGCTTTCTAATGTATGCTACCCGACGATGTTTTATTATCACTAAGTAACGATTGCCATGTTCGAAGTCCCTATATCATGAACCATTAGTCACTACCTTTAGTGAGCGCGAATATTGTGAATAGATCTATTGGGATTGACGAATCCCATTTGTGTTGAACAACGATGAGTTCACACAAATGCACTATATTTGAGATTTAGCGGTATAACGGCAAAAGTACCTTGATAGGGCTTCTATAATGCCAATTTTGTTGGTTCGATGTTAATGTTTTGGTTGCATGAGCTTAGTGAAATAAATAACGATTTTGTTTTCTAACTATGAGTGTGAGTCTATAGCTCACACTACGACATATTGTGTTCAAACGATTTAACCAAACTCTACGAATATCACTCAACCTTTGTGTTGACCTCTCAAGCATGTATTTCAGGTTCATGACGATCAAGGATGGCACGGAAGGACACGGATGTTCAAGAGGGCTATAAATCTTATTATCATTCAAAAACACATTTATTATACATTGTAAACATGGAACCAATTGGGACCTCATTTTGTAATCTCTGATATTTATATAATTTGAATGATAAATCTTTTAAAACGACTCAATTGGAGTTCGTTTTCTATTATTGTGACTATTGTGCCGTCAAGTAACACCCAGTTCGAATTCCGCTGCGTCCATGAATTGGGGGTGTTACAATTACCATCTAGCTACATTTCCAAACTCTTTTCCACAAGAACCATTCAACCTGCCACCACAAGGATTCAAGCAGAACAAGAGTTTGGCATCACTAGGCACCCATAACCTCTCCACAGCAAGGGCTATACCAGTTATGCTACATTTCCATCTACTACAATGGCTTCACATAACTGGGAACACACACCTTGCAGTGAGTACCAACCATTCCTCCTTGGCAGTGTATAGATAGGACCAAGTAGGTTCATCTTTTACTCCTCACTATTCCTATCTTCACACATTGCCCACCCACTCACTTTACCCTTCATAAAAGGAAACTCACTTTATGAATTAAACTAGACTGTTTTCTTGATAGTTACCCAAACAATCCTTCAATTACCTAACAAAGGCCTATTGGAGTCTGTTTGAGTACCTATAATATCACAATCTAGTAATCCAAGATACAAAGCCATCTTTTGTAAGTGAGCTTAAGTAGATCTTTAGTTTTCCATTGATTCAGAAAATGAAGATTCAAGGTAACACCTTTCTCTAATAATAGAGAGCAGATTTCAATTAATCATTCTGCATTATGATTTCACATGTAGCAATAGTGACCATACCATAAGTAATAAATAACACCAAATCAAGCAGGAAACTACTTTATAACTTCCAAACCTCCCACATACTCAACATAACTATATGCTCCATGAATGTTGCCCCAGCACCACATCTATGTAACAAAGTTATGATTGAATATATACGAAGCAGGAAGTTAAGGTACTAGCCCTCTGCCGTCTCATAAACCAATCTTCCAAACACCCCTTTTATCTCTGATCAGCACAATTAAGTTTCTATATAATTACTAAAGAGAATGCTTGACTTATAGTGGAACCAAATATCCCCATATTGACAGAATGTTTCCTGAAAAATAACACATACACAAAACAATTTGAATATAAGAAACAATTCAAAACATCATCAAATTTTTTATTGTGAAAATAAAAATTCGCACTTACTAATGTGAGCTAATTTAGAAACTTTGTTTTCACATATTATAGTATGAAAGAAGTAAATAAAAACTTCACACTTCTGTGTATGAAAAAAAAGGTAAAAATGTTATCACACTTTAAAGTGTGAAAACTTAAAACATTTTATCATTAAAAAAAAATCCGACAACAACTATTTCATTCCTCATCTCTTTTGATTCTTTAATACTTTCAATCCATCAATTCGATCTAAACCCTAACTTTCAATCTTGATCTGAAGGAATTTATTATGTGATTTTGATCTATAGATCCAGTTTATTTCGGTTGACATCCGTCACTCTCACGTAAGTGTGTTTTGTTTATGAAGCTATTTTTTTTTTTTTCATATTGTTGCAAATTGTTAGGTAAGTGTTTGCGTTAGTTTTGATGATTAATTAGACTATGTTTATCAAGTGGGTTGGCAACCCAATTGAAGGGAATACGATACGAAAATAATATTTTTTTAATGAAACCATCAAATCTTCCTATCTAACCAAGATCATATGGCAACCTTCAATCTGCCACATGTCAGCCCACAAATGGCTAGTTGTTATTTTTCTTTTTTCTTTTTTCTTTTTCCTTTTTAATACTTATTGTTTTATATTATTAGGTTAGGTTGTTGATAAATGGTAAAAAAAATGTAGATTGGTTGTATGTATTGGTTGTGTAGGTGGAGAAAAAAGAGAAAATAATATTTTAATGGGAGATTGTGTTGAAGTAGATTGTTGATAAACATAGTCTTACTCTTAACTAAAGGTTATGATAATCTATTTCTGTTTTTTTTAGTGCGTTTGGTTGAGTCGGCTGTATAAAGGCATTACACGTCATGATGGTGATGGTGGTGGTGGTGGTTATGGTGGAAGTTCAGAAACTAGAGGGTAAATTGTTCGGTTAATTTTTTTTTTTATTCGTTGTGAGTTTAATTGGCTAATTGTTGAATGGTGGTACTGGTGGTAGAGGCGGAGGACGTGAGGGCAGTCGAGACGGAGATGGTGGTCCTTTCTTCAACCTCGCAATGCATAGATAACTGTGTCTAATGATAGGTAACTTGAGGTTGTGAATGCTTTATTTGGTTTTCACTTATAATTTACTACGAGGGCCCTCTGTTTTTATAGTATCTTTCTAGTGTTAAAAGACATCAAAGCATTGTTATGTGATAGTTTACTGGTATTGAAAATAAAAGTGTTCACCGGAGCGTTACAAAATGTTGGTTACTTTCTCTCTATGTTTATTAGCTAAATATTACTTAGTAAATAGATGAAGACTGCACTCAATTTGAGCTGAAAGACGTCTCTTTTATAGTTAGTTCGATTGGCCTTGTCAGGACTATACTCTGTGTAAGTGATCTAGTATGATTTACAGTATATTAATTGCTGGCAGATTCTTAGAAGGACAAACGAGTCATTATACAATATATTATTTACCGTCCAAATTGACGTCGTTTTAAGTTTTGAAGCATGGCATAAGATATCGTTTCGTCTTAGGCGGTAGTTTCACATCGGTAGAAAGTTGGATTGGTCACTTATTGATATCATTATAATCCCACTGGAAGTCCTTTAAATCATAATGATTATCAAGTGAAATAAGTTCCGTTCCCTCAATGTAGTGCTGATTTACAATACTACACTCCCTGTACAGATCCTAAGGTATTGTATTGGTAGAAGTGGCAAAACGGGTCTAGATTCAAATGGCTCATTTCTTAGTAATGGACAAAACGGGTCTAGGTTGAAGTGAAAAAAACTTTCTTTTATTTGTTGTTCAAAAGCTTTAGTTTTTTTTCCTATTAATAAGTTGACTTAAGATTAAAAAACAGAATTTGTTGGACTTTCATTCACTTTGAAGTTTGACCCATTTGGCCTGTTCCCGTAGAGCTAAACTTTTATATCTGACTCATTTGACTAACGTTTAATGGTTTTGGTCAACAGAAATGGAACAAATATGGACAACACATGGTTACATTCATGGAACGCCACTGTCCACCAGGTATTGACTGTAAAGAGTGCTTGGTACCACAATCCAATGGCTACAAGGAACCCCCAAATAGCAAAAATGGATGTTGGCACAGGTAAAGATTTGATATTTTGTGATCTTATTCTATTTCTTTAAGTGTTTTGTGTTTGAAAATTTTGACAATATAAAAATTTACACAATTACATGTAGATATTTAGCATGACTCTAGATAATCGGCTATGTTACAGCAAGAATGTGCTAAACATTATCTTACCCGTAAATAATCAGAGTCATAATCAGTTTCACTATACCCAAACACTAGGCAGTAGACACTGATATCCGCTACTCAAAAATGACCAGATAATCATTACAAAACTTGAATCCCCCGCATGAAAGACGGGACTGTCCGTACTGCCATCAACACTGTTTGTGGGGTGAGTTTTGTGAGTCTAAGTTTCCTTTCAGAGTAAAAAAGTAAGTTTATAACTTTGTTGTTTCATTTGTTGTGTATTTCGAGTTTATTTGCTTTGAGTAGTAATTAGATAACAAGTAATTAACGTGTAAAAGATGTCTAGGGAGTAGTGAAATCTAAGTAAACACATTTTCTCCACTTATTGCTCACAACTTTAGTATAATTTAGTTTATTTTCATTTCTAGTATTTTATTTTGATTGCATCTTTAGTATTGGGTTAGTTGATTAGCAACTAATTCCGCCCAAATCCTTCAAACCCGAGATTTTTAATTGCTTTCTAAAAAATATAAAAATACAAAAATAATCATCCCTTACCTTTAGAACTAGTATTTAGGCTTTCTAATCCTAGCGACACTATTCCTAAGCTGAACGATCAATCCCCTGGTACTTGTCACTATACTATACTACAACGATCAGGTACACTGCCTGGTGGGGGTTGTAAGCTTCTCGAGATCCCTCGAGAGGTAAAGCCTGGTGCAATTCCCACGCATCAAGTTTTTGGCGCCGCAGCCCGGGGAATAGTTATTGTCTAGGTTAGAATTTCTTTTTATTAGGTCTACTTGCTAGATTCCTTTCTAGTAAGATTTTATTTTTATTTTTAGGTTTCTTTAGTTTATCTTATTTCTTTGTATCCTTTGTTCGTAAACTATTTCGATGGATCACAATAACATTGATCGTTTGATTCCTGTTATTCGTGTTTTTCGTCGTAGGATCTTCCAAATGCCCGCCCCACTTCCTTTAGCAGAAAATGAGAACCCACCTAACCTCTCACCCAACCACCACTTTGACAATAATTCTGAGTTAGAAGAGTCTGATCATGATGATGACCGTAGGGCTAGTCCTTTCTACTATTCAGACTCCGATGAGGATCTTGATGATGGTGATGTGATTAATGAGAATAGGATGGAAGAAGAAATAAACCCTCTTAGGTATGTTGACCCTAGAACTAGGATTGAGTGTGATAGTTCATTTAACATGCAATTCCCTTGTAAGATCGGATTTAAGAGCTTTAACGCCTATCTCAACTCATCTCTTCCGATGAATATAATCTCACGTAATGAATACAATCAAATCATGGTTGATGAGTTAGAATACAAAGGAGAAAACATTATTGCTAAGGCAATACCATTGCATGTATTTGTAGGAAGCTTGGTTTATCTTGTTGAGTTCATAGTTATGGAGAATCTAGGAGAGTTTATTGATAATAAGTTGACCCAAGTTGTGTTTAGAAAACCCTTCAAACGGTTGACCAACCTCGATGAAAAACTCATAGAAGGGCTAATTACATTCTCGGATGGGGATGAAGATTTTGTCTATCAAATGCCCCGCACACACCCTTGGTTCAAAGATTTTTCCATGGAAAAGTGTAGTAGGTATCCGCCCATGGAAACGTTAAGTGAGAATGATAAGAGAAAAGGACTTAAGTACACGCATGAAAAGAATAAAAGATACTATCGCGGATGCTTAGAGTTAGGAGACGAATATAAGAAAGATGAAGCGATTATTAGATGGCTCACACTTAGTTATGTGAGCATAAGCGATACACGGTAACCCATGACCTTGAGTCTAGCTACAAGACTCGTAAATAAAGAAAAGCGCTTCTTGGGAGGCAACCCATGTTTTGTGTGATTTTATTTGTTTGTTTGTTATTTGCTTCCGTATGCATGCTTAATTTTTATTGTTGGTAGATCATGTTTCTAAACTAAATAGTGGAAATACTTTACTTTGTTGTTTTGGCTTAGTCTTAACTCCACTTAAAGGTATTTTTGCAAAAGATAAGTGTAAGGGGAAGCCCCAAATATGTTTTTAAGAAACAAACCGATCATGATTCTCCACAATATTAAATGAACATGTGTATTCGTATTTGTTAGAGTCAAATGCTTGTATTGAGTCATAATGAAGTTTTGCAGGATTTTCCAGGAAGTAGGACCAAGTTTTTCCAGA
Organism: Artemisia argyi; assembly: GCA_030686995.1. Lineage (NCBI taxonomy): Eukaryota > Viridiplantae > Streptophyta > Magnoliopsida > Asterales > Asteraceae > Artemisia > Artemisia argyi. The sequence continues at coordinate 87,363,847 of CM060699.1, forward strand.
AATTTTCCGGAAACTTAACATAAGGATTTCTGCAGGTCACTTCTGACGGCGTCAAGAGTTTACTCTTGACGGCGTCAAGTGTAAAAATCTGGAAATTTTACCGGTTTTGTTTTTCTAACGGAGTCTTATGTTTTTTTGTGAATTATTAAGTTTTATAATCTCCAGGAGATCTGCAAACTTCATTCCACAAGCATTATATCTTATCTTGTTTTCTAGGATTTAGTAACTTATATAGGATGCCGCCGATTTTACGCGAGGTTGTCTTGTCTATTTTATCAGGTTTTACAGGTTATGTATGACAAGAAGATGATTTATATTCTGGAAGGGAAGCTTTGATTGTTCATTTTCTTGGAAGAAGATTTAACCTGGCCACCTTATTATCCATACCGAGCGAATCAGGGGAGTATTTGATTTCATTCTCTTTACTTTTTCACTTTTACATTCTTTACTTGAACATTGGGGACAATGTTCATCTTAAGTGTAAGGGGAGGGTAACAAGATGATACCTTACATATGCACTTTCGCTTGAGTTTGTTTTGTTTAATGGTAGATGTGTAATAAAACTATGAGAAATACTTGTTAGTGCAATTTTAGCGCCAAATTTAAATTTTTTTACAACATTTAGGAGTGAAACTTGAGCCAAAGCAAGCGTCTCATGGATACGAGATTGTATGACTAGCACATAACCGTATATTCAAAAAAAATTTCCACCCAAATATGTGAGGTTCGCCTTTAGATTTGATAGGAAAAGCATTTACTATTAGTGCTTATAAGTGTACCGGTAGCATTTAGATTCTAGAACTTGCGTTAGTGATGCATCCCGAGACCGCTAGTGAGACTACATTCGTGTAGTAGGATTTACTACATGATAAGAGGCATTAGGATCACCCTTGTGTTAAACCCGTATCATAATTACTTGACCATTTAAGTCATATTACTTGGCTAGTTAAGTCAACTAATTTTTCCCACACCCTTAGCGTTGTACTCATTTTTAGTACACGAAACCCCTAGTACACCCCTCCGAGCCTATCTTTTCGTTTCTAACTTTAAGCATTTTACTTAAAGGAAGAATTTGTTACACCCCACTTAAATGTACACCCAAATCGCCTTAGCCTTCCGTGTATGCGCTCATTTTTAGTGTATTATTGTTATTTGTTAAACCCTAAGTTAACTATCTAATTGATTACATGGTTGCTAAGTCGAGTCATATCTTTGTACATATTGTTTTGGGACGATTGGGACTCATGGGTAAGTACTTATTTTATGGAATAATGGGGAAGAACATCATTTATTACCCTCATATGTACGTTAATCTTAAAAGTGCTCCAAGTGTTTTGATTTTCTTAATTCGAGTCATTAGATTAGTTTATTGTAAAGTATGTAAAGATTCAAGTGTAAGGGGAATGCTTATCCCCTATGATGTATTATTTTGGATGGTAGGGTAAGAGTGTATGCAAAAAAAAAAAAAAAAAAAAAAAAAAAAAAAAAAAAAAAAAAAAAATCGAAAAAATCGAAAAAATCAAGAAAAAGAAAAAAATATATAGAAAAAGGAAAAGAGAAAAACATACGGACTACCATCCCTTTTTATTCTATGTTCATTTTATATTTTTGTTATTTTTCATTTATTAGCTTAAGTCGAGTCTAGTCTTGGCTGAGCAACGCCATATTGTACATGTAATTAACCAAGATTGTTAACTCGCCACCAGTAAAACTTCCTTTATCCAACAAAATCGTGTATTTCATATCCCTACACCTAACGTTACAACCCTTTAAAAGACCTCTTTGATAGTTTATCCTAGGTGCTTACGCCATGTGGTGGAGGTTTGATCCTTTCCCAAGCCTATGGTAATCTATTTTGCTATGACAGGTAGTGAGAGATATCTTCCGTTTCCATATTGTAATTCACACTTTATTACACCCGAGAGATGTGAGTATCTAAACACTATTTGTGAGGTGCTAGTATATGACCTCCGTGCTTGTCTATTGGTCTTTAGTGGAACGATTATTTGTTGTAATTACTTTTATATTAGTGTTAAATGACCCCTAACTTGTATTTTGACTAGAATAAAAGCGCATTTGCTTGAGGACAAGCAAATCTAAAGTGTAAGGGTATATGATGAGGCGAAAAATGATCCGTTTTTAGGGGGTCATTTAAGCCCGTATTCGAATTTATTTGATCAAATATTGCCCTAAATTGTTCCTTTTGTGATTTTAGGTACTTTGGGAGAGAAATCTGGAAAAGGAAGCAATTCGGACGTTTTTGGAGCATAAAAGTGAAGAAAACGCCAAAGTCTTAATTTTCCATGCTGGGAACAGTAGGTGACGACGTCAAGAGTAATTCCCTGACGGCGTCAAGAGCAGAATTCCATGACGACCCAGTACAGATTTGACGGCGTCACGAAGGTAGGGCGTCAAGAGTAAAAGTTATGACGGCCTAGAAATGATTAAGTCTTGACGGCGTCAAAAGTAGATCAAGGCAGTCCGAGAATAGTTTTGGCGTCGAGGTGACGGCGTCACAAGGTTGGTCTTGACGCCGTCAGACCCATTTTTCTATATATAGTTTTCTAATTTTCACATTAAAAGAGAGAAGTTTTGGACAAACCCTAAGTACGATTTTGGTGCAACTTTTACAGGTTTTTCAAGGGTTCCAAACCCTTGATACCTTTCATTGTAATTGAGATAAGTGTTCTTTTAATTCAATCAATATGTCTATGTGTTGGTTGTCTATATCTTGTTCTTGTCTTAATTCCATCATGCTAGGCTAGATCTATCTTGTGTTTGCTTAGATCTAATGAAACCTAGATGTTAATTATGTGTTGATTACTTGTTTATACTTGTCTTGGATGAATGATTTATATGTTAGGCTTAAGAAAACTGGCAGATCTCCACTTGGTAACATGCTTGAACATCTTAAGAAACATGAACCGACGCGCACTAGGTCTTTATTGGTTGTATTTAATGCATGAGCCACTGTTTACAATCCCTATAGTTGTGCTGGGCATGGTGTAGGAGGAGATAAGAGCTCATAGAATTGGGGAGTTAAGTGTGCAACCCCATGAGTGGTATTAAGGAATACGATCCGTCATCCATGCAATTATAACAAGTAATTAACGTGTAAAAGATGTCTAGGGAGTAGTGAAATCTAAGTAAACACATTTTCTCCACTTATTGCTCACAACTTTAGTATAATTTAGTTTATTTTCATTTCTAGTATTTTATTTTGATTGCATCTTTAGTATTGGGTTAGTTGATTAGCAACTAATTCCGCCCAAATCCTTCAAACCCGAGATTTTTAATTGCTTTCTAAAAAATATAAAAATACAAAAATAATCATCCCTCACCTTTAGAACTAGTATTTAGGCTTTCTAATCCTAGCGACACTATTCCTAAGCTGAACGATCAATCCCCCGGTACTTGTCACTATACTATACTACAACGATCAGGTACACTGCCTGGTGGGGGTTGTAAGCTTCTCGAGATCCCTCGAGAGGTAAAGCCTGGTGCAATTCCCACGCATCAATATACATTAGTATATCTATAGAACTGAGCAAAAAAACTTTCATGTTAGGAGTACGAATTACTGAATTAGGTACTTTATAAACCTCTCTGCACGTTGCATTTGCCTGAAAAATTGTTGGCTCTTTTGCTCAATTCACTAGAAACACACCAAGTGAGAAGGAAACAAAGATGTAGCAATATATGTGAAATTACCCTGGAATTGCATACCATACTTTCTTCTGAAATCCTCGAATTTACAAATGGAATAAATTCATCTTCACATACATGGCTCTACTGACTTCTATGCGCACTCATGCATCAGCAAAAGGACTAATAGATTACACCAACTGTTACCTATACCAATGACTTTTAATTTATATTTGTCTTACCTAAAATCAGACTCTTTTGAACTTCAACTTAAATCAACAACCATTTCGCTCTCATAAGTGCCTGAACTCCCTGCAACTTTAGCGTTTAGTCTGCCTATTTGAATGTTTTTAGAAGTACTAGCTTTCTTAGGCCATGAGTTTGTTCCGTTTTTTTCTGCTAAATCAATTGTTGTAACATTGTCATCGGATTTGAATCCTATTATTTTGCTGTTACTTGTAGGTAGAACCTCGTACCGTTGAGGGTTTTTTGCGCTCATTGGGACTGGAGATGTATTTGATTTCGTTTAAGGTTGAGGAGGTATGTGGTGCTTTTAAACTTAATTTAATTCCTATTATTATTAATGTTAAGCTTTTGAAAACCTTGTAAAACACATACTACACGATACACTTAGATGTGAAATCCAGTTACATCCGTTTGGGTACCTTAGCAATGAGCTTTGTATCTGCATATGCACTGCTATGCTTTTAATTATGACCTGCGACTGTTAATTTTTTTCAAGTTGTAGTTATTTTTTATCTTTGTATTGCGCCTTCATCACTGTACGTGCATAAAGTGCAAGACATCCTCATACGATTCAAATACGTTGATGGATGGAAATTTAGCTGATGATGAAATAGATATCGAGTTGGCACCCGTAGCTGTGCAGTTGGCCTATGTACAACAGGTAAAAACATTTAAAGTACAAAATGATGTTGCTTCAGACCTTATAATTTGTTTCAGAAAAGATATTGTTCTTCGTTGTTGCTTTGAACTATAAGTGCCACTTGGATAGTTTAAGTGATTTTATGGATTTTGCTTATTTATGTTTGAAAGTGAAAACTTGTTCTAGAATTGTATGCAGATTTCACTTTATTTGTGATATTGATTTTTGACAAAATTACACGGATGGTCCATGTGGTTTACTCGGATTGCAAGTTTAGTCCCTAAGTCAAAATAAGTACACCAGACATCCCTAATTTTGAAACCTGTCACCCTTTTAGTCCCTAATTTGGATGTCCCGTTAGTTTGGCCGTTAAGTTATTTTCACCGTTAGTCATCCGTTAATATTTTTTGCACCGTTAGTCCCTCCGTTAATATTTTGCACTGTTGTCAATCTTTTTACGTTTTCGTCTATTTTTTACGTTCTCGTCCGCTTTTTTAACATTTTCGTCCATTTTTTTTACGTTTTTGTCAATCATTTTACGTTTTCGTCCATTTTTTTACGTTCTCGTCCGTTTTCTTAACGTTTCGTTCAATTTTTACGTTTTTGTCAATTTTTTTACGTTTCGTCCATTTATTTACGTTCTCGTCCGTTTTTTTAACGTTTTCATCCATTTTTTAACATTTTCATCCGTTTTTTTACGTTTTCGTCTGTTTTCTTATGTTTTTAAACGTTTTCGTTCATTTTTTAACATTCTCGTCCGTTTTATTAATGTTTTCGTTCATTGTTTTACGTTTTTGTCAATCTTTTTTTGTCCATTTTTACATGTTTCGTCAGTTTTTTTCACATTTTCATACATTTTAATCCGTTTTTATCTTGTCTATTTTTTCAAATAAGTTTGATGATTTACACAAGTACAAAAGCGGACGAAAACGTAAAAAATGTAAGAAATGGACGAAAATGTTAAAAAAACGGACGAGAACGTAAAAAAGATGGATAAAATATAAGAAAACAGACTAAAACGTAAAAAGAGGGATAAATGTAAGAAAACCGACTAAAATGTAAAAAAGCGGACAAAAACGTAAAAAATGGACAGAAATGCTAAAAAACCGACGAGAATATAAAAAATGGACGAAAGCATAAAAAGATTGACAAAAATGTAAAAAAATGGACGAAAACGTTAAAAACGGACGAGAACATAAAAAAATGGACGAAAATGTAAAAAGATTGACAAAAACGTAAAAAAATGGATGAAAACGTTAAAAAAACGGACGAGGATGTTAAAAAATGGACCAAAACGTAAAAGAATTGATAACAGTGCAAAATATTAACGGATGGACTAACGGTGCAAAAAATGAGGACTTTTTTAGAAAATGAGGACTAACGGTGCAAAAAATATTAACGAATGACTAACAATGCAAATAACTTAACGGCCAAACTAACGGGACATCCAAATTAGCGACTAAAAGGGTGACAGGTTTCAAAATTAGGGATGTCTGGTGTACTTATATTGACTTAGGGACTAAACTTGCAATCCGAGTAAACCACAGGGACCATCCGTGTAATTTTGTCTTGATTTTTTGTTTCAGAATTGTATGCAGATTTTTTGTATTTAAGATTTTTTTCTATTATTACAATATTTTAAGTTTTTTTTATGTGTCATGTCGAGTTTTGTATGTTGTCACTAATATAACAATGTGTGAAAGCCCGCGCTTCGCAGCGGGATTTTTGAATGCAAAATTATTGGTTTTCGTTGCGAGTCGTTGCGAAGTGCAAGGGTCTCACGTTGTAGATGATCAATAACTTAAGGAATATTTTTGAAAATTCCTTTTTCAATTATGTTACAAAAACTGTCCTTACATCAGCGTTTCATTGCAAACCTAGTCATAAAGGATTGAGTCTGGAACGGACCTGTTACATGAAGGACCAAATATTTTTTATTCAGGTGTGGCGCTAGGAAACTAATTTTTTAATAGTATTCGCTACTTATGTTGCCCCATAATATATAGACTTCGAATATTATATAATGCCCGTTGCACCATAATATTTTTTATTCAGCTGTGGCGCTAGGAAACTAATTTTTTAATAGTATTCGCTACTTATGTTGCCCCATAATATATAGATACAAATAGTGACGACTAGCGGCGACCCTAACTTTTGTCACTAGACAGCATTAGTGATGACTTATAGACCGTTAGTGACAAAAGCCTTGTTGTCACTAAAAGCAATTTTTCTTGTAGTGAATTGTTTGAAGTCCAAAGTGAAGAATTAAAAGCTCACATTTAAAAGTTTTTTTTTATGTGTCATGTCGAGTTTTGTATGTTGTTGTAGTGATACTAATGGACGCGTATTCAAATTTTGATAGGGCCGGCTTTGAGGGTGTGCAAGGTGAGCGACCGCTCAGGGCCTCAAAATTTTAAGGGGCCCCAAAATTTGTCCCGTTAATAATTATATGCATGTGTCGACATATTTTTAACAAATAAAAGAGTATTTAGATGGTAAAATATCTTAAATGGGTAATATGTTAGAACGTTTTGATAACTAATTGCATTATATCTTATAAATGGTGACACTTTATATATAGCATTGCTTATCGAAAGGCCTCATTATATAATTTCGTACAGGGCCCTAAAAAATTTCACCAATTCATGGGACGGCCCTGAATTTTGAGTTATTTATCATCTAAGATCAAAATGTGTGTACGTATATTTTAAATTGAAAATGAGTAAGAGTATAGAGGTACCTAGGATGCCGAAACAAAGAATCAGTGGATGTTGGGTGTCAAAAACCGCCATGTTAGCACCCTAAACAACGGTAAATGATCAAAACGTCAATAAAAGCAACAAAGGCTAATCGGGTCAAAAAATCTTGTCGGGTTGTTTTGACCCAACCCGATAACCCAAGAGTGTTATCGGGTCGGGTTAGGGTTAAATAAATAATGTTATAGGGTTATCGGGTCAACCCGATAGAACCCAACAATCACTTATTGATTTTTTAACTTGTCATATAGAGCTCCCATATTGTGTTAACACAAGTTCTCGTGATGAGATCTAATGACCACTTGTGGTGCAAATGCTTACAAAGATTCAACTAATCCCCATATTGCTAGACCACATAAAACTGAACACTTGTGTATTGCTACAAGAGCTACTACATTGATCTAGAAAATAAACCTACATCGTTATTCCAATACAAGATGTTCTAAAATAATAATGACTGAATACTAACCATACTAGTTGCAGAATTGGAAAAGTATGATTTATACTGAGCAAGCTATGGTTCTGTCCCAAAAACACTAATCTTTACCAACTAATTAATCAGCTTTATGAACTGGATTTGTAAATCTAGAAGAATACTCAAAAGGGTTTTGAAGATTACCTATGGTATTTGTGTGTGTGTTTTACACTGTTCTCAACTTTTATGAACTGGATTTTTTTTTTGTGTTTTAAAGATTACCTCTGGTATTTGTGTGTGTGTTTTACACTGTTCTCTTGTATCTGTGTGTGTACACTGTGTTCAAGAATGCGTGTAAATAATGAGTTAATGGTACCCAAAATGGTAAAATGGGTCTCAGTTGTCTTTAAGTATATGATAGAGAGTGATAACAACCTTTTATAATTAAGTTTTTACATGAGTTATTGAAAGGGAAAAAAATACCTTACACATGTAAACCAGCATTGCGTAAAACCATTTAATTCATAATATTGTCTTTCATGGATAATAAGCATGTGAATTTTGTGTTCAGTTCCTAGTGTTCATGTGTATTATACACATAGTGACGTCACATACTAATAAACAAACCAACATTTTAACGTTCATTTTTCTAGCAAATAATAACATATAATCAACTAAACCACGTTATACAAATCGTCACATTTTAACCTAAACACACATAAGCAAAGACATTCTTAACTACATTTAACTACACATTCCACATTTTTCAAACAAAACCTTAAGAAAAGAATAAGCAGAAAACAATATATATACCTAGCTAGCTAGCTTTTGACTCTTCCTTTAGCTTAGCTTTGATCACCTTATGATCTAAAAAATAAAAACAAAATAACACACGGTTTTTATACAATGTACTAGCATTAAACCATTCTTGATTCTTCCATATCAATATAAATACCCTTGTTGTGATGAAAAAGCTTATATGGCTATTCATGGTATGTACCCATCTCTATTTAAACGTTACTGGTTGTGCTCCAGTAGTCACAAGATCTTGGAATCTTCATATCATATAGATGATATCGCACCTGATACACAAATCACCATTCGTGTGGCGTCAAATGAAGATGATATGGATACCATCACCTCACTTGTTACACGTATTTCAATCATTTTTTTATTTTTTTTTTGGTAACATGGGTTTGACATTGCGAGCCGACTAATCCCACAGCGACTACCCTTTTGGATAGCCCGGAGTCGGCGCAGGTGAACCTTCGTGGCCACAAGGGGATTAATTTTCTCCCCGTTGGATTCGAACCATTTCAATCATTTTTGTCAAAGTGTCGAACGTAACACAGTTTTTATATAGAAACTCATTTGTTTGTATGTATTGCCTAGCGTCCCATTTTTGTGATCACAAATAATTTTTGTGCATATCATTATGATATGTGTAATACATATGTATGCATCGGAAATTCTATTTGATTTTATTCAAAAATTGGATACCAAATTTTCGGATATACGAAATTTCGGATATCAAATATAAAACCTATATCCAGAATTTCGGATATCTAAAATTCCTGAATCATTTTATACTCATTGTGCTTATCATTGTGTAAATTTACTAATTTGTGATACTAACATATATGAGACCCACATGAACCCACATATTACTTAATCTAGAAAAAAAAATGGTTGCGTTTAGTAATGGAAAAGCTTTCTTAGTTTTCATTAGAATTTTATTTTTTTACTTAAAAATTGTAGGCCCGTATTTATAAAGATATACAAGCAAAATCTACAACAGAATTGCGATCACTCACATACGTGGTGACATTGTTTAGCCTCCTCTTGTGGTGAAGGAGATGAGAGATTCCTTCTTATCACTGTTAAACTTGTGGGTTCATTCATTGAATCAGTCTACATTATCATTATATATTTGCGTGATACACCAGATGAAAAGGTAAATACCTAAAAATTCTCTTTTCTTGTTAATAAAAGATGAAAATTTCCCGAATGTGGTTGAGTTAAATGGGAAGTTTTTACAACTATTATACAAAACATATTTGTTTAGAATTGTTCCAAAAACTATGTTACTTTAAGAACAAATACTTTTTTTTACTAAATGGTTGACGCGGTTTTGAGCACTTAGAAAGTATTTTAGGAATCTTTCAAACAAATATAATGCATCAACACATTTCCTTTTAGTTTTTAGTGAACTTTTAACTCAAATTGGCTTGACAATGTAACAAAAAAAGTACAATTCAACCAAAATGGGTCAAAATTATCATCTTTAATAATACCCAACTATCTTTTACTAGTACTTTATAACAAACTAATATAACGAATGAATTTTAATATAAACATAAGAAGACAAAGAAGATTATCTGTCTTATGATGGTGGGGCACGTTGTAGCTTCATTTGTTACTTTCATTCTGTCTCAAGGATGGAGACGAGCTGACATTGTAGGTTTGATATGTGTTGGAGTTTCATTGTGCCTTCTCGCAGAAGAACTTACCATCGTGGTAAGAACTTTTAATTAGTTATCAAGTTATGTTTACTTTAAATCATAACTTTCGAGCTAATTCTATTATTTATTTGTTCAATTATAAATATTGGCAATTAATATGATCGTTATCCTTCTTTTATTTGTTTGATTGTAATAGGTTCAAATTGTGAAAACAAAAAGCTCTGAATTCATATCATTCATAACTCCATTGTGGCTAACCCTAAGCAGCATGATGTGGTTCCTGTATGGGCTCTTCATGGTTTACATATTCGTTATGGTATAATATTTATCCCTTTCTCCTTTTATTTAACTTAGCAAACAACATTTATATTAGAAAGCTAGCTACAAATATCAAAACTTTTAGATTTTTTCATATTGTAGGTGACAAACGTATTTGGTTTTACACTCGAGTCACTCAACTGATGTTGTACCAATACTACAAACCTCATATCGGAACTTGGAACAATGTCTGGTGGATCATTGAGCATAATCAAAGGCTGACAGACTCATTTTTACAATTTGATGATGTTTTGAATTGTTTCTTTGATCAAAATATTGAACTTGTTTTGTGTATGTGATAATTTTCAAGAAACATTCTGTCAACATGCATATATTTGGCTCCATTCTAAGTCGAGAATTACCTTTTAGTATTTATATAGAAACTCATTTGTTTGTATGTATGCCTAGCGTCCCATTTTTTGTAATCACAAATAATTTTTGTGCATATCATTATGATATGTATGTATGTATCCAAAAATTGGATACCAAAATTCCGGATATCAAATATAAAACCTATATCCGAAATTTCGGATGTCTAAAATTCATGGATCATTTTATACTCATTGTGCTTATCATGGTGTAAATTTACTAATTTGTGATACTAACATATATGAGACCCACATGAACCCCCATATTACTTAATCTAAAAAAAAAAAAAAAAAAAAAAAAAAAAAAAAAAAAAAAAAAAAAAACTGGTTACGTTTAGTAATGGAAAAGCTTTCTTAGTTTTCATTAGATTTTTTTTTTTTTTTTTTTTTTTTTTTTTTTTTTTTTTTACTTAAAAATTGTAGGCCCGTGTTTATAAAGATATACAAGCAAAAATCTACAACAGAGTTGCGATCACTCCCATACGTGGCGACATTGTTTAGCCTCCTCTTGTGGATATATTATGGGTTAATATGTGAAGGAGATGAGAGATTCCTTCTCATCACTGTCAAACTTGTGGGTTCATTCATTGAATCAGTGTACATTACCATTATATATCTGCGTGCTACACCAGATGAAAAGGTAAATACCTAAAAATTCTCTTTTCTTGTTAATAAAAGGTGAAAATTTCCCGAATGTGGTTGAGTTAAACTGGAAGTTTTTACAACTATTATACATAACATATTTGTTCAGAATTGTTCCAAAAACTATGTTACTATAATAACATTTTTTTTTTTTTACTAAATGGTTGATGCGGTTTTGAGCACTTAGAAAGTATTTTAGGAATCTTTCAAACAAATATGTCGCATCAACACATTTCTTTTTAGTTTTTAGTGAACTTTTAACTCAAATTGGCTCGACAATGTAACAAAAAAGTAAAATTAAACCAAAATGGGTCAAAATTATCACCTTTAATAATACACAACTATCTTTTACTAGTACTTTATAACAAACTAATACAACGAATGAATTTTAATATAAACAGAAGAAGACAAAAAAGATTATCTGTCTTATGATGGTGGGGCACGTTGTAGCTTCATTTGTTACTTTCATTCTGTCTCAAGGATGGAGACGAGCTGACATTGTAGGTTTGATATGTGCTGGAGTTTCATTGTGCCTTCTCGCAGAAGAACTTACCATCGTGGTAAGAACCCCAAGTTTTGGACTCACGGCTACCAAAGTGGCCAGGTTTGTCCCACCGTGATGTTTTAGGACAACTTCAGGGACCAACAATGTATTTTTGTCTATATTTTATGTTGGCCATAACACCATTCGATGATACCGCCAAAGAGTTGATATTCCTTTTTTTTAATGACATATTTGTCAACGTTTTGAAACCCGGGTCGACCCGGCCGGTCGAACCGGTCGGACCGGAACCCGGTCAAAAAACGGGTTGTTTTGACCCGGGTTTCTAAAACCGGGTCAACCGGTGTGACCCGCCGGGTTTTGAGTGACCCGGGTTGACCCGGGTTTTGAAACCCGGCCGGGTTTGGATTTTCTCTATTTTTTTTTTTTTTTTTTAAATTTAAATTTTGACTCTTTTTTATTTATTTGTTATTATTAAGGTGCTATTTTTGTTTGATATAACTTTCTTATGGTGTTTATTCACTCATATTTGTGCGTAAAATCAATTTTTGGAAATGTGCGTAAAACCGGGTCTAACCGGGTTGACCCGGTAACTCGGCCGGGTCGATCCCAAACCCGGGTTTCAAAACATTGGTATTTGTAGTAGTCTCTCCTAAATGCAACCTTAAACACCCTCCAATAATCCATTAATGGATGTTGAGTCTCTCTTTAAATAGTTTTTAATTACTGTTCTAAATAAAGTGTTTAATGATTGGATGTAGATTAATAGGTAGCATATGATATATTCTTGTCCAAGTGGGGCATGTTCCAAAATGATGGCAGAGGCATCACAGGTGGTTTGGGAAGCATGTTCGCATGCTTTGCCCATCACAAATCCAAATGCGACGTCACCCATGCTATCTATCTATCTACTTCTCATTATTGTTGCATCTTCCTATCTACCATCTCTTATTTCTATTTTTTTTAACCATAATCGAAACACAATCTGCTAATAACACATTAATTTGTATAATTTATACGGAGTATAAATCTACTTAGAGTTTTAATTGTTATTAACTTGCCACTTTGTTTATATGTAATTTAGACTCTAGATACATATGAAAGAGGGTACTTGATTAATAATAGATCTCACTGACTGTTAGATTTAAAGGCAAAAAAAATAATAATAATAATAAAAAATAAAAAAAATAAAAAATAAAAAAATGGCAAAATGGACAGATTATAACAAATGTTACATTAAAATCTTTATATATATATATATATATATATATATATATATATATATATATATATATATACCTGAAACCTTTGTCAATAACACTCTAAGAGAGCTGGGTGCAAATCGTTATAGGCACATTTCAGTGCCTATAAGGCCGCTATAACTGCACCATGATGTGTTATTGGCGCACCGTTGTGGCCATAACGAGCAGGTTTGTGTGTGATTATTTTTTTGTGAGTAATGTTGGGTTTTTTAGTGGTGTGTTATAGAAATGTGATTGGAGAGGGTGTTTTTGGGGTTGTGTTATATGAATGTTGGTAAAAGCTAACGTCACACGCCTATAACTTGGCGGATAACACCACCTATAACTGGCACTCTAAGATCAACAGAACTATGTTAACTTTTTCATTGTTCTCTTAAATAAGATATTGAATGATTGATACACAATAATAATAAAAACAATAAAAGGGTATAATATGATTCTGAAGTAGAATAAAAAATAAAGTTCATATATTACAAGGATGTCACATAACTCAATATTTTCATCCACCACAAAGGGGAAAAACAAATATAAAAAAAGGACAGTGGAATTGGGATCAATGGAAAATAAAATAAATTGTAATCAACATATCAATGTTTTCACAAATTTTGTACTAAAATAAATAAAAATCTTATTATATATGAATTTATTTCAAGTAAAATCTCCTTTTCGTCCCTCCCGAATTCAAGGGAAGGTGTAGCAGTGGTACTTGAAACTTGAAAGAAGGCACTTGTTCATCAAACTGTACTGATGCACTTGTGTTTGAGAACATGCGTAGTCAATAATCGAAAATTGCCATGCGGGAGTTGGTTGGTTTACAAGAATAGCCATGTGGCCATATGTCGAGTCCAAGAGAATTGCCATGAGAAGAGACTTAATGGTGGCGACTCTTGATACTACTAGGTTGGGGCTCTGCTTCATGTGGAAAATTTAAAACCTTTATTAGAGACCATATCCCAATCATTCTAAAGATAAAATCTATTTTCTTAAATTACCTACCGATTGGATAAACATAATATGGTGTGTTATTAGTTTTGATAATTTGATTAATCAATAACTGATTATAAAGTGCAAACAAAATTGTCAATTTTGCCAAAATAAGATTTTGTTTGAGAAGATTACTCTCATCTCGGAACATGTCTACCCTTTACAGAAGAATGTCCTGTTGGTCATTTTACATTGGAATTTCTTAACAATTTAGAACTTTCGAGCACTTAAACAATTTGTTATCTGACATACAGTTAGCACATCCTTTACACTATCTAATTCTGTTTATTAAAAAGCACATAATTCCTTTCAATATGCAGACATTTATACACTCATGGATCTAAAAGCATAAACAGTTCAGGAAATGTTTGAAATGGTCAAATTTTAGTTTTCAACATCATTTCCTATTCATGTGAAAAGGGTAGATATGTCTTGTGAGCAGTGGGACAAATTTATTACAAGATTCCAAAGATGGTTATGCACTTTGACTTTCTAAGGTCTACTTTGTTGATTTCTAAACTAAACTGGGGTATAGATTTACATATTTAGCAACAAGATTTTTCTATTAGGCACCAGTTGTGCTTAGCTTAATGCAGCAACCAAATTTTCCAATAACAGAGAACTGATGATCATATTGAGGCTAGAAAAAGGGTCTACCTTGTCTCATAAAATTTTCAGGCACCTAAACCTACACCTATAATACAATAAGCTTATAAGCAGTTATACTTCTTGAGGTAAAAATACTCCATATTCTTGTTTGAGCATCTAGAATTCTAAACTAAACTAAACGTAATGGTTTTATAAGACGTATTGGTATAAGAAATTGTTAGACTGCTACTAATATGACTTAATAGTTAGTCTAATGATTTTATATTTTTTTATCTTCATTTTGGGATCCCATTTATTTCTCTTAATAATAGAGAACTCACACTTACATTTTCATTTCTTCTCACAACAGAACATGAGGCTGGTAAACAGAATTAGCATAACAAAGAAAGCCTATAAGTGCAAGCGTGTAACACCTATGGAGTTTGGTCAAATTAGTTCACTAGACTCGTGATCTCTCAACATAAGGGATAATTTCAAGCAAAAACGATATATGACAGATTGAGGCAAAGGTTGCGAAATATACCACATGAATTTGCCGTAGCTCTAGCACGATTAACACTAGAAGGTTCCCCTCGGGTCAATCTTAATGCTTCTTGAGCTCGTAATAAAGATTCAGCTACCTCAGTATCTCCCGGAAGTTCTTTCCTCAAAATTTCATAATCTCTCACAGCTTCGCTCCATCGCTCGAGCTATAAACCCATTTAAAAAAGCCATATTTCAAGAAATTAAACCAATGGAATCCTAAAAATCATATTATAATTCAACAAAAGTAGTAGAGCAACAAAGAACTAAAGGACCCTGATCACCTTTGCATTTGAGACTGCCCTCCTCATAATGGCCTTTGTGTAATTTGGATGGAAGTTTAAGGCTAGATTACAATCCTCAATCGATTTTTCCCACAAACCAAGCTTCGACCAACAAACCGCCCTATTACAATAGAGAACTGAGTTTGACAGGTTGAATCGGAGTCCTTCACCATAAGCAGTGCATGCCTCTGAAAATCTCCCCGAGGTAAATAAATCTTTGCCACGAGCACGTGCTTGGTTTACTAGTTTCACATTTTTTAGTAACATTGCAACTTCCATGTTTTTAATATCAATCAAGCTAGCCTTCTCTGCAAATGCAGCCGCAGTCTCAAACCTGCCATTATCATAATTCATCGTGCTCTTTAGCTCATTATAAATATTCCTTTGTCCCATGAAAGCTGCAACAGCTTCCCGTTTAAGATAGAATACATACATTACCAAATTTCACTTCTTCAAAAATAATAAAATCAAAGCTGATATTTCCGTTTTGCTTATTGTCATCATTTAAAAGTACACTTTTGATATTAAGTTTGACCCATAAAAATATTTTAATGTGTCTGTCTTTACTCACGGAAATAATGTAGGGAGCAAAGCCAAGAAAACAAGTGCACATGGTTCAGTATTTCGATATCCTCTGCTCGGTTAACCAACCAAAACCATGATAGGTTATGAATTATGTTTATTCGGATGAATTGTTATTTTAATACATGATAAATGAGTGTAAGCTCTATATCCTTAGAAAATAACATTAACTACAATTAAGTCATGGAATAACTTTTCTAACATGATTTTAAACTTCTATGAGATTAACTGCAGTAAAAATATATCATACACGAATTTTATATTAGGTTTGTACACTCTAAATACAAATATTAGGGACTCTACTTTATTGCCATGTTTTTGGGAGTATGTTACCGATTCAGCTGGTAATCAGTTGCTACCACTTATTCATTTTCATTTATATTCAAGGATTTACAGTGTAACTTTTTGATAGTTTATAAAACCACAGATATAACATTCTCCATTTGTTTGTTACTATGCAATAAGGAACCATGCTTGAATTTAATAATCACTCATGCACCCATGGGAACAAATTATATTCTAGTCGTTGTGATTTTTTAGAATAGGATGCCTAAAACAGAAGTGGAAGCATAACAATGTAATTAACAGTTTTAACTACAAGTATTTGATCATTTGGAGAGCTAACCTAGCAAACGCCATGTCAGCATGAGCTCGGACGTAAAGCACATATGCTTCACAATTGATTCCAAAGAACTTTACTTGAGAACATGAAACGGGAAAAGGTTCTATCTTTGGTAACTCGGCAAGAACAGAATCCGCATCTTCAAGTTGGTGGAGCTTCAAGAAGGCCTCCGCCTTGCAAGCAAATATCTGTAGATTACACCATTAATTTCAATTGATCTTAACTTCAACCATAGTACTCAAAATAAAAAAAAGGAAAAATCCGGATGAGTACTTGAGGAGATGAGATGGCTCCGGTTAACATGGCTGCTTCACATTCCCTAAGTGCTCCTTTCCAATCACCGATCTTTCTGGCATCCGAGCATCTGTTTATATGTTTTTCTAAAGTTTGCACCTTTTGTAATTCGGTCAAATCATTCTGTTGACCATGAGAAAGGTGGTAGTAGGCACGTTCCACCTGTCCTAACCTGTAAAACTGATTATCAGACTATATAGGGCTAAAAATCATCTAAGCAAACTGATCACTGAGATAACAATAAAATTACGTCCAATATGCACATCCGGATCTGAAGTATTAACAATTCCCACAAAAATGGGAATACTTGCAACAATGTAGGAAATTTTACCATATATGGATTCCAATAAAACACATATCATTAATGACATTCAATGTATATTATTTGCAATTCAAGATCTAAATAATTTAAACACCCATAATACATAATTATGTGATAGCAAAACAAAATCACGCTTCTATCTACAATTAAATCCATAGACGAAATCGAGAAGATCAACAAGATTATCGTTATCTTCCATTACCTGAGATAAAGAGAAGCTAATCTTTGATGAGCTCTCTGATAACTAGGATTCAACCTCACAGCCTCCTCACATTCCCTCACAGCCTCACCCAACCTTCCTAAAACCGTCAATGCCGCAGCTCTATTACTCCTACAAGCAGCATTGTCCGGCGCTATCATAATCGCACGATCATACAACGACAACGCCTCAGTAAAATTCCCTCTTTTATACAGCTCATTACCCGCATTCTTAACTTCTTCCACATCATGACTACTCATCGCCTTCTTCACAATCACCCCAATTTCCCCATTCGGATCCCCTGATTTCCCCCCACCTTTAATAATACTCCCATGACCATAATTCCCAGTCCCCATACCCAATCCCAACTTCTCGGTCTTAGTAGTCGAATTACGAATATTCATATTGGATTTAAGTATTTTACCAGATGGACAAATGTTACCACTTGGATACAACATATTAGTATTCGGCGAATTAACCGAACTTATATTACCACCACCAGCGACAACACCACCACTACCACCACTAGTAGTAGTACTATTAGTACTAGTACTAGTACTATTACTCCCATTCACAAAACCAGTACCACTACCTGAATATATCAAAGGTGCACCAGTTGAATAAGATCTCCTATGACCCATTTTCCTATTCATTTCACCCGAACCAGAACTCGAACCAGATCGAGTCTTTTCGGGTGTAGTAACTGCACTAACATTATTAAGTTCACCAGAATGAGATCTATTAGATCTTCTAAGAGATGGGTCTTTGCTAAAACTACTTAAACTAACAGAACTCAAAGAACCCAGATCAAGTTCTTTGAAATCAGGCTTGTTTTGGTCAGCCACATTTCGTTGAGGCATTTCATCAAACACCTTGTCAGCATGCTCCATTTTGAGCAGAATGAGGGTGTTTTAGAGGAAATAAAAAGATGGGTATTGATTAAGAATGAAGGTAGTAATGATATAAGTTATAAAAATTGAAACTTGATTAAAAAAAGATTGAATAAAAAAGCTAATAATGTGTACATGAAGAAGAAGAAGAAGAAGTGAGAAAATGAAAGAAAAAGAAAAGAAGATGGGGATCTCGTGATATAAATAAAAGAAACAAGAAACAAGCAAAGAATGAATGAATGAATGAACGAGTATGAGCTGTTTGAGAGTGATTTTACTACTACTATTATTTTTTTATTTTTTATTTTAGAAAAAACTATGATTCACTTCATCATACACCTAATCATATGATATTTTTTTTTTGAAATGTGAATTTCAACTTAGAAATGACCACTTTCGCGGACAGCAAAGGCCTCATCGCCACCCTCTATTTTAGTTTTGTTATGTGGTTTAATAAATTTGTTAACACTTCATTAGTTTGTTAGTTTTGTTATGTGTAGTATTTAAGAGTTATGAAAGGTAAGTGATGCGAACAAGTCAATCTTTTATCAAGCAATTTGAGTTTGAGCTTGAGTTTTACTCGATTGAGTCGAGCTTTTATCAAGCTCGAGCCCAAGCCCAATAAATAAGCTCGAAACACATAATGAGCCGAGCTCGAACTTTTAATAGCTCGAGCAAGAGCTTTTATCGAGCTTTCAAGAGTATATATATATTTAGTATACATATTTATATAAATAACTTAAAACTAACGTGAATATTGGTATAATAATTAAATATTTATAAGAAGACCATTTAAAGCATAATTCTCCATAATGTTTTGTATAAGTTATTTTCTCTCAAGTTCATCGCGTATTTTCTTGAATTTATTAATGACTTTGACTATCAATTTTAATGTTTATATATAAATTCAAGCTTTTCGAGACGAGCTCGAGCCTTACCCGAGTCTTATACTAGCCGAGCTCAAGCCTAGATGATTAAAGCTCGTCAAGTTATCAAGTCAAGCTCAAACCTACATTATGAATTTCAAGCCAAGCTCAAGCCCTGTCAAGCTCGAGCTCGGCTTGACTCGATTACACCCCTAACGGTGACATTGTGATTTTAATGCTCGTTTATCAAGAATCGATTAGCTTTTTTTTTTTTTTTTTTTTTTTTTTTTTTTTTTTTTTTTTTATCTCAAAGTGTTTATTTTTCAACACCTCATAAAATAACATTTATGAGCGTTGAGTACTTAGAAGTTCTGATTTTGCACATAATGATTACAACTACACCTATGCTACCAAATGTTTTTATAAAAGAAAATAGCTAATGCTACTACTTGTTGTTACTTTTTCCAAACACATCTGAAACGTAATGTTATTAGATCAACCGTCAAAGTAATCTAATCTAATCAGACATTTGAACTCTAAAAAAAAAGTTTTTGATTTAAACTACATTGTATTCTAGAGTTAGAGAGAAAAAATGTCGAAAACAATTATAGAGGTACCAAAGTTAGGTCACGTCAGGCCATGTGCATATGAGCTAAATACTCGGCCTTTTCGAATATTATGAACAAGAAAACGGCATAAGTTTACCCTTAAGAATTATTGTTGTCGTAACTTGTTTAGATCTTGTGATCGGATGTTTCATTTTAGTGTAATTGTGTTTTCTAACTTCAAGTTAATTTGTTATCTATAATTTCTACTTAAATGTCTTTAAATAGAAATTATATTGTTAACACTTTTATAGTTTTGTATAACTAGACGATTGCTCGCATATAACGGTTACGGTATATAGTAATGTTGATTTATGTATGTAATATATTTTTATGTATATATATGGTTGCTGAATAAGTGAGAGTGAAAAGGGCTAAGAATTCAAATTGTAATCAAATATTTAAATAAATAATAAATTGTGTTGGTTTTATAAATAAGTGATATTTTAGTCAAACAACATTACTCATTTTTTAAGTTTTAAAGTTTTAAACAAATGTATTTTCTCTTTGTATGTAGCTAGATAAAGTATAATCAAATGTTGCAAAACAAGGCATACAAGGCCGATTAATCACCGCCTAGGCGCTACTAGGCCACCAACCTTTTTGATTTGTGTAAATCAGTCAAACTAATCGGTCAATCATGGTCAAGGGCTATCAACGACTGTCAACGATGGTCAAACTTGTCGGAATATTGCAAAACTTGTTGGAATATTGCAAATCTTGCCGGAATTACCCAAAACTCATCATAAACTAGTTTTAATCGATTTATAGTCATTGTTTATACGTGTTACAATCTTTTGTTTATGAGAAATCTTGACAAGAATACCCGAAACTCGACAAAAATAATCAAAACATATCGAAAATGCCATCCGATTAATCACTAATTAATATCGCCTAAACCGTTTACAAGCTAAAAGAATTACCATTTTGAGTTGATACTTTCATTTAACATGTGTTCTAATTTTAAAAAGTAATGTTATATGATTCGCACATTAATGTATTGTTTCACAATTTGAAACAAAGTTTAATGAGATAGCAACGGGTCAATATATATTACTCGTACTCCGTAGTAGTTACAAACTTACAATCCGTATAATTCTAGGACATTAAATTCGAATAATATATATTTGGGAATTATACCTTCCAACTTTACATTTTTACCGGCAACTAAATACTTTTGTATTGTTTAACAACGTATTGTTTCAAATAATCATCGGTAAAATACATATAGCAGCACGAATTCATTTACCGTTTCAAAATTTTTAATGTTGCATCAATATCTTTGCAAATTTCAAATTACAAATATAATTTTTCAAATCTTTACTACATATAAAGCAAAAAAGTTTTGTTTAAAACTTAAAGAAATAAACCCATAAATAAAATTGATTAACGCTCGATCACCAAAATATATTTTTTAGAACTTAAATTTCAATATTTTATTTATTTTTCTAGATTAAAAATTCAAACAATACTAACTTAATGAAATAGTTTGCATTAACAATGTCCTTACCAAAAATTTAAAATATATACATGACAGTTTTTTAATGTCGTTTATTGAGACATTATATTTCAAAATTGATGTAATGTATCATTTCAGGTCACTAAATTTTGTTATACGTTTTTTGATATATTTTAAGAATTGTTTTTTATATTGAATAATTTTCAATTATATTTTGATTATTGCATTGTATGTATAAACGGTACACGAAACACTTAACCACAATACCACACCTATATTCAAACATTTTATTAATAAAACTAAACATTACATTACGAATACTTAAAAAAATAAACATAAATATATAAAACATGCGGAAATGTCAAATAAAAACAAATTACATTTTTTTTAACAAACTAAATAAAAAAATGTACTTACTAAAAAAAAAAAAAAAAAAAAAAAAAAAAAAAAAGTTACAAAAATCAGAGGGACCAAATTGCAAAAACCACAAGGACTAACTTGCAAAAACTATTAATATATCTTCTTCTCCATTACACACTGAAAAACACACGCCTGGAAATGAAGAAGAAGATGGGCTAGTTTGGGGTGGTTTGTAATTTATTATTATTATTATTATTATTATTATTATTATTATTATTATTATTATTTTATTTTGCCTTCACGTTGCAACGCAAGTTGCTGGGCTAACGTGCGTTGAAACGCAACACCAACGCAGCTCCCTTGGAAATGGACATAACACCATAACTCAAGTTGAAACCTTGCCACCTAGGAATAATGCCTCTCTTGCGTTATGGCTCCTCAGCCTCTAAGACACTAAGGGGGTGTTTCTTTTTCCTTTAGCTAAGGGAATTGGTCCAAACAAATATTTAATAATGATTTTTTTTATGTGGAGCCTACATTTTTCCACTAATAACTCTATATCACCAAGGCATATAAATATGATCTCCCTTCATTAAGAGACTCATATAGAACCTGGAACCCACATGACCTTAGCTAAGAAAAAATGAAACACCCACTAAGTCGATTTACAAAAGTTAAATATACGAAATGAACAGTTATTGTTTAAGGCACAAACAATTAATGCATTTTTAAATATTTTAAACAGATTACGTTTAGCAATTTCTCTTTCTTTTTGATATATCTTGAGCTTTAATTTTGAAAAAGCACATTAATTTATTATTATACACTTAAGAGATTGTAATAACAAAGATTTTGTATACACGAAAGTTATAAATATTAAAATGGAGCTATATATATCTTTTATATAATAAAACAAAACCTCAACTTTTCCATTTCCAAAAAACTAAACCATACCTTATTTAGTAATAATATTATTTTAAAAAAAATTATTTTCTTATTAGGTAACTTTTTATATTTATCCATAACACAAGTAGAAGATAAATACAAAAAATATAGATAAGATGCAATTAACAATAGAATTAAAATTTTTAAATAATTATCTTTAATAATAAAAACTATAATTAAAAATCATAAATCAAACAAAACAAATATTAAATTATTTGTTATTTAATAAATAAAAATATATGATTCAAAAAAAAATTTAAAAAAAAAAAAAAAAAAAAAAAAAAACTCGCGCGTACGCGAGCATTATAACTAGTTCTAATCTAAGCTACTTTAGTACCAAAAATTGTATACACACAGGGTTATAAACTAGTTATAACAACAACATAAATGTTTTTTCTTAAAGACATATATTATACATTTATTATACATACATTCTCTCAAACTATAACAATCCCACTTTTGCTTATGAGAGGACTTGAACTTACGACTTATCGGTTAACAACTCAATTTAAAATCTCTTGTTTTATAAACTTGTACAAAGTTTTGGATAACAAAAAATATTTATGAAAAACAAAGATTTATGAATGAATATCATTGTCTGATTTGTCGACATCATAAACTATGGAAGATGCCTTTAATAATAAATACACAAAAGCCACAACTTCAGATTATTGGGATCCAATTAACGACTCAGTTGCTTTCTTTATAGGCTGTTAGCAACGTGCTTCCTCGTCCAGTTGTTAGCTTGTTGGCCTTGTCGACATTTGGTAACTTTTTGACATAGTAATGTCAAATTTTAGTCTTGCTTAAAAACTTATCAAACGAGTAATTTTGTTTGACTAAATATTTTTAATTATAAAAGTTAATACAATTTATTAAGTATTTAAATATTTAATTACAATTTAGTTCACAAACTTTCTGCATATTCATTTACATATATAAACAAATAATATAAATATACATACAAACAAATTGACGCTACTATACATACAATCAACTTGAAAAGAGAAACAAGAATTTTTAGACTCTTAATGGACTACTAAGTCGAGTTCATGCTTGATAATAGCATTCGATGGGTTATTAGTTATTACTATGTACTAGTATTAAATATCATTACAAATATATACATAGCTACTGGTTTACTTGGTCTTTTTTGATCATATGAAATGAAATGTCATAGAAGATAGCAGTATTTGTTTAGATACACCATAAACAGTTTTCGAAACATTTAACCTATTTAAACAACTCATTTATTTTCTTGAACATAAAGCTCAAATGTTGCGGAACGGTCACCTTAATATTAAGTATATTTTGTTTATCTCTGTAATATACATACACCATTATGCATAGAATCAAAGTTGCAACATGCTAGCACTTAGAGAATCGAAGTCGATTTGTGATTCCAAATTTTTAAGAGCACCCGAAGTGGCCTCCATTCTCATTCAACGCATCTCTATGGGTACTAACGAAGCTACGAATATGACATGAAATGCCCCCTTCCACTCAAAAAAAAAAGAAAAAAAAAATCCCTATAGTACTTTTGTAGTGTTAAGTATAAAATATACATTACACTTTTAACCCTCTTAAATAATGAGATTTATATTTTTGGCCCTCCCACAATATATTGTCAAGCTTCGTTACTATCAACCCGCCCAACGCTTAGCCGGATGGCCTGGATCCACTCCCCCAACCTATACTTCCTAACCGATCACAGTTCTGCGTTCCACACCATAATCGTGAATTAGCATTTAAGAAAACATGATGTGTAATGTTATGATTGGTTAGTGGGTATAATCTTCTTTGAATTAATTTCAATATTTCATATATTCTCATACTTTTATGATTAACTTATATATACTCAAATTGTAATTATTTAATGCATAATTTACAATGTTTTTAAAACATACTTAGGTACATATAAAAATTTTAAATTTAAAAAAGGAAGATACGAAATTACTACATTTTCTTTTATTATAAATTCACAAAGTATTTACTCCTCGTTTCACATTTTCATATTTACCCCTACATCTTTCTTTACATTCTACTTTCAAGTTTCAATATATATAAGAACTATAATTACTTTGTATTTGACTTTTAGCACTCTATTTTCGTCTAATCTTTACGTAGCACTTATATAAATAAATTTTGTCCTAATATGAATGTATTCTTGTACACGTCAATTGGTATAAAAGCGAGAGTGATCATATGTGAACTAAATATATATAAATGGAGCTCTTTTTTAAAATGGTTTTGAAGTGATAGTAACCTGGGAATGGATATATATGTAAGCTTTGGTTTCGAGTGGCTTTCAACCCCTATTTAACTAAAAAACAAGCACAACTCACTATTAGGGGGCAAAATGGATTTATTGCTACTTTTAGATAACAACAACCAACAGCGGAACTTAGTGACGGCAAAGGAGGGTCCCGGTTCTTCAAAAAATCTGAGCACATAATATTGTTTGATATTATTAGGGATAAATTAATTATTAAATAATAAAACCTCACAAAAACTTAAGACGCCATCTAAAAGTTTACTTGTTGATATTACTCCTATTAAGGATAAATTAATGACCTTGCGATAATTGTTCTCATTAATTAACTAATTACATAGTGTTGTGTATACTTGCTAGTCCATGCATATTCTTATCATCTTGATTACAAACATATGCAACCATAAAATAGACTTATGGTTTCTCGTTTTTTTTCCTTGTAATTAAAAGCAATTAACTATAACTTTCTTGCTTCTTGAGAATATTAGAGAAGAAAACCAGAGATATTTTTATTAGACAAATCATACATTTCATTAATGAATGACGCGGTATATAAATACCGAATAAACCCTAACTTGTATGACAAGTCGATACAAGATAAACTCACAAAATTAAAGACACTTTCCAAACTCACATGACTATTTTTTAATATGACTCGAATACAACTAACTAAAAGATAGTTATCAAAAGTCGTATCACTTCTTGAATATAAATACGTCTAATGATTATTTGATATGAATACATAAACTACTCTTTGACTAAAGATCATTGATTTCATTTAAGGTAGTTAATAAATGCAGTAGCCGTGTATCTCACAATTTGTTGGATGTTTATAATGTAAAATTATACTTTATACTTAAGACGATTTCGCCCCCATAAAGAGTTGATCAAGTTCCACCACTAACAACTACCAATATACTTAGTGATTTTTCGAGAAACAAACCTATGTCAATTGTATCGACATGAAAACAACAGACAAGAATAAAAAAAAAAAAAAAAAAAAAAAAAAAAAAAAAAAAAAAAAAAAAGGTCAAAGCATATATTAGTACCCGGCCCGAACTAGGTAAAGAGAACCAAGTAAAGTGGGTTGTCTAGTACTCTAAAGTATTAGGGGTATAGCATGGTACCCTATATTAATAAATCAAGTCACTTTTGTACCATGTCTCAGTTAGCTCGTGTTGGAAAGACTAAGCTTTAGCTGCGTCAATCACATGGGTCCAAGAGTCTTTCTCTCAAAGTTTAAGCATAAAGTGCGCCCGCCCGAATACTTCAAGGACCGAAGATAAACATTTAGAAGACTTGTAGAAATGTGTTGTGATAACAGTTCTGCTATGCAGATAGCTGTTAATCTTGTACTTCATGAAAAAAATAAACATTTTCAAATTGATCTCTATTTTTTGAGAGAAAAAGTTGCTGATGGTTTTATAAAAACTATAAAACTCAAGTCTGAAGACAATATAGCAGACCTATTCACAAAAAGGCTTAATATTTCTGACTATAATGTTTTTTGCAAGCTTCTTGGTTTGTTTAATATGTTTTAGGATAAGTCAAGTGAGCAGGATAGAGCTACTGGGGGAGCTTCAGAGAGCTAAAGCTTATGGGGGAGTCTTAGAAAGACTAAGCTTTAGCTGTGTCAACCACATGGGTCCAAGAGTCTTTCTCTCAAAGTTTAAGCACAAAGTGTGCCCGCCCAAATACTGCAAGGACCAAAGATAAACATTTAGAAGACTTGAAGGACTGTCTTATAAATTAGATTAAGAGATGTATATAATGTTCTTTCTCTCATTCAGTTTTTTTTTTTTTTCTTTTTTTTTTTTCATTCATCTTGTTTTACTGCGTGCTTGTTCTCTCTCTCTCTGGTTCCTGAGTTGAGAGAAACCCTAGTTTACGTATTATTCTTGTTCTTGTATTTTCTGTATTGTAAAACAAATAACTAATCTTTAGCTACTTTGAATTAATAAAAGATTGAGCCAAGGGGAGGTTGGCTGGGTTCGGTCTAACTGATTAATGTTTAAATTGGCTTTGGTTCATTGTTTTCTACAGCTCGTTAACTCCGTTAGCTTATATTAACGACATAACTAAACGTGTAACCACCTTGCTTTCAGCCTTTGCAAAATATTTACTCCGTAATAAATAATGTCCCATTATAATCAAATGTAAGTATAAACAAACTTTTTTAATTCGGTTGGTTGCTAATGGAACTATAACTTAAACAATCCTAAAAATGTGGTATATGAACTATAATTTAATTGTCTAGAAGACTAGAGCGAGTACAAAGACGACTTGCAATCTAGTTGTCATGAATGATGGTGCAAAATGACCGTAAGTCTTTACTTCAACCTGAGTGGTACTATATTTGATTACATGAGACATTACAGTATTTATTAGCATGGACGGAGCTAGAAATTGGTATTAACGGAGGTGTGGAAAACTAGAAGGGGTTGAATAGTTTACCGTTTAAAATCTTTTTAACTTGTTTAATTAGCTTTAAAACTTTTCGTTTGATCAAAGATATATACACAACACAATATATAACATGCAAGTAAATGAAAGAAACGATCAAACCACAACACGAGTTTTTATCGTGGTTCGACTACAAGGACTCTTTTTCCTTGCCCTACGTCCACGCCCCGAGTATCCAACTCGAGAGTTTCTTTCACTAGTCAACAAGCTCCTTTCACCAACGGAGAAAACCTTACACGTCGCTTATACACGTTTACCGACACTAAGCTAGATGTCGAGTTCTTTTACAAGGGTACAACCACTCCCGTTAGTTCTTTTACAAGGGTACAACAACTCCCGTCACACCTTGTATTTTGAGGACTAAAATACTAACCGATCACTACTGAAAATACACAATCAAATGAAGTGTAAACTACACAAGTCTACACAATGCTAAGCTAACAAGTCTTGCAATGTTGTGTTGAATACTTGTAACTTTTTATGAACTCGTGAATCTCTTTGCTACAAAAAGAAACTTCACATATGAGATGTTAAAGGGTTAGATGAAAGAATGAATGAATGTGTGAAAATAGGGTGAAACAACAATGGTTTGGGTTAATGGTACACTTGTTGTGGTGGTTGAGTGTGGTTAAAATGCTCATTTTGGTCAAGAATTGACCTTGGTGTTTCATTTGCAAAAGGTGGTGGTTGTGTAGGTCTTGGTGGAAGATCATTGAGATCTTGGACAAAAGGGTGTGGTGATGTTGGAGGAGACCCAAATAACTCCATAGGTTCAAGTTTGGGTAATGGTGATGGTGATGGAGTTTTGGATGGTTGGGTTGGAGCACTTGGTGGAGTTGGGTCAATGGGTGATTTTGTTGGTGGTGGAGTGAGCTCATTGGGTTCATTGGGTGATGGAGATGGAGATGCAAGGTTTAGAAAATGTTCATTTTTGATTGGTGAGGTGAATTCATCTGAGGATGAGGAGCTTATGTTGATGGATTGGTTAGTCCAAAGTGGTTTGACACTTATCCGGGCGGTTTTTCGAATGGGTCGTGATGGTTGAGAGGTGATTGTTGACTTAGTCATGGTTAAAATGGTTTAAAAGATCAGAAATTGTGATGAAGAAGGTGTGATTTGATAGTATTTAGGATGGTTTAATTTATAGTGATGAAGAAGTGTGGGAAGGAGTGTTTGGATTTGATGTTAGGCCATACAAAAATGGAGGTTCCTAATGATTTGGAAGACTAATTGTGGGTTGTCATATCATGGAAGTCAATCCAATGAAAATGGTGAAGTGTGAAGACAAGGTTTGCACTAAATGCTTAGTGGTGTTGGTAAATGTGTTGAAGGATATGTCTCATGGATTTCAAGGAACCTTTGGAAGGGTTCCTTCCTTTATGTGTGAAGGTTCCTTGAGGTAGTTATGGGTATTTTTGAAATTTGGCGGGAAATGGTTTCTTTGAGTTATAAGGAATGAGAACTGCCCTATTATGTTTAACAAATTGCAGGAAATTGGTTTCTATCTAAAAGGATGGTATTTTGTTGATTGGATGTTGAAATGTTGAAAACTAAAAAAAAAAAAAAAAAATCTGCAGGAAATCTGGCGGAACCCGTATGACGGTTCCGTCTGGTCCGTTGGGCCATTTCTGGGTTGCCCAGAAAATGCACTGGCGGAACCCATTCTAGGGTGCCGCCAGATCCGCCAGGCCTGAAAAAATTGGCAGTCCGCGATTTTGACCAGCGAGATGATTTTCAAATTTTTCGAAAACTCCTAAAATCAAAAAGATAATGCATTTCTGGTTAGGTAATGCAAAAATTGGACATGTAAACACACATACCATAGGACTTTGACCCGGGGGTCGAGAATTTCACTATACTTAGTGAAAATTTCATAAACATGAAAATTTGACAACTTGCCAAAAGTTGTCTACCTGCATCATTGTTAGTTAAAACATGTTCCAAATAGTATCACACATTGTACCAACACACAAGTACATCACAAACATTGTTTAAATGACCAAATTGTTCAAATAGCACCTAGTGCCAAACGTTCCTACACACCCGCACTCATTGACGGTCAATCTTGTTCTTGAGCTTTCCAAGGAATCTTCCAAGATTCTTACACACCCCCTTTGTTTGCTTGAACTCCGCCGACTCATTTGGAATATCCGGAAGTTGGGATAGGTATTCTAGAGGTGGGAGCCTAGAGTTGGGCAAAGAGTCATCTTCACTCATTAAGGAAGATGATGAGGATGTAGGAGGATGAGGACGTTTTTCTTGGGCTTTGTACACTCTCTTATCACTTAGTGGGACAAAGGTGTGTGGAATGAGAGAGTAGTCAAGACGAAGACCATTTGGAGTTGGTGGAATGGGAGAGATGAACCTAAAGAGACGGGTCAAGAGCATTCCATACGGCATAGCCGTTGTGCCATGCACGGGAATGTCGGCCATTCTCTTGGCCATGTAGTAGGCAAGGTTGAAGGGTTGTCTAACGGACAAAGAGTAGAGCATGTAGCAAAGGCAAATATTTATATGATCTCGGTTTCCTATGGTGCTAATGACATTTGCTCTAAAGACTTCCTCCCATTTCTTGAATTGGGGCTTGAGTTCATTCATTTCCATTCCATATGGGTCCTTATCGACCTCATTTCCTGAACGGGTTCTCCTAGTGTTGGTTGCCCTAACAAAGAGGTGGTCACGAAGTACATCTTTTGACACAAGAGGTGTGTCATAAGGATGGATGCGGTCATGGAGGGTGTCAAGAGTTGATAGGGAGTGCAAGTCGGAGTAGATGCAAGTACCACGGTTTGGGACACCTAGGATTTGAGCAAACTCCTCAAGAGTGAAGGAGTATTGATGACCACTAGCCCTAAAGTTGATAGACATTTGACCATAATCATCCGTGGAGAGGACGACGGATGCATAGAATTCCAAAATGAACCTATGACAAATAGGCTCGTTGATTTCTAAAAGACACTCAAAGTTGATTGTGGCAAATTCCGTGTAGAGGTTTGTGCCTTCTAGGAAGGACGGGTCAATGGTTCTACCCTCATGGACATAATGTTTTTCTAAGGCTTTGAAAATATTGACTTGATTTGGGGTAAGGCCTTTGGTTTTGTGGTGTTTTGGTAGGTACTTAATGGTGTCCTTGTGGTCGTAGTGGGTTAGAGGAGGCATGATGATTCCTAGAACAACAAAATTTCACATTTTAGTTTAAGTAAACTACTATTATAATGTGGGTGTTCTAGTGTGTGCCTATATGAAAACAATGTGGAGGTGCGGTTATCTTGACCCATTTTAATGTTTCAAAAACGTTTTATAATGCAAGTTTTGTTATAAAACAAAAGATAACCCAAGCGCTCCTTGTTCAATGTAGCTTCGTTTGAATGTACCCGAAAATACATATTGGTTATGTATTCCCTTTAGCATTCAAGAGACATTATGCAAGTGATGTTTTAAACATAAAGTTTTGATTTTGTATTCTCAATGTGAGACGAAAAAATATTTGTCCTATTTGTGAGAAATTTTTGGGAAAATTTGTCATGGGGTGTTTTATAAAACATGTTTACACTTAGTAAGAATGCAATTCCTAACTATGGGGAACATGATTAGTTTTGTTAAACACCTAATTTCATGCATGAGTTTCTCAAATTAATGCATAACCCCAAGTTTTTGTTTTTGTGCAAAAAATAGAATTCCTAGACTCAGATCAGGATTGTAATCAAGTTTAGAATACTTACAATGATGATTGATTTGCAATGTGAGTGAAAGGAAGACCAAGAAATCGCAGGTTTGGATGGATGGTAAAGTGAATAGTAACAGTTTGGAAGTGGTGGTATGAAATAATGGTGTTTGGTTTAATATAAACAAAAAAATGGTTCTGCAGGTCGGCGGATACGGCGGACCCCTAAGTTGGGTTCCGTCTGTTGTGTCTAAGGGTTCCGCCGACCCTGCTGAGAAAAAGAGTTATGGATTTGTTTTGATTTTTGTGATTTTTGTCTAATGTCCAGAACTACAACGTAGGTTCCATGAGTCCTAAGCTTAGCCTAAGAAGGTTAAAAGGTTCACGTTTAAGGGGTTTTGTGAGAATGTCGGCTATGTTGTCTTCGGAAGAAACTTTCTCAATTGAGATATTTCCTTTTTGAACGTTGTCACGAAGGAAATGATGATGGATTTCAATATGTTTGGTATGAGCATGTTGAACCGGGTTTTTGCTAAGATCAATGGCACATTTGTTGTCACAAAGAATTGTGATGTCGTTAAGTTGAATTTCGTAGTCGACAAGAGCTTGCTTTATCCAAAGAGCTTGTTGACATGCCTTTCCGGCCGAAATGTACTCAGCTTTCGTTGTTGAGATAGCAAGAGCCGTTTCCTTGAGAACCATGAGGTGAGACAATGTCCAACAAAAGTGCAAATACCACTTGTACTTTTTCTATCAACATAGTCACTGGCATGATCCGAGTCGGCATACACTATGGTGTCTATTACCGTTCCTTTGGGATACCATAAACCTAAATGTGTAGTGCCCTTAATATACCTAAAAATCCTTTTAACGGCTTCGAGATGAGTAGTCTTAGGATCTTCTTGAAAACGAGCACATAGACAAACACTAAACATAATGTCGGGTCTACTAGCCGTTAGGTAAAGTAGACTACCAATCATACCTCTATATTTAGTGCTATCTATGGATTCACTTTCCTCATCCTTGGTGAGTTTAGTTTCCATGGACATGGGAGTTTTGATTGGTTTCGAATCTTCTAATCCAAATTTCTTAAGCATGTCCTTAATATATTTAGATTGGTTAAAGAAGATACCATCTTCTAGTTGTTTAATTTGGAGTCCTAGGAAAAAGTTGAGTTCTCCCATCATACTCATTTCAAACTCGTCATGCATGATTTTTGAGAAATCCACACATATTTCTTGACAAGTTGATCCGAATATAATGTCATTAACATAGATTTGGACTATGATAATATGTGAATCTTTCTTCTTAGTGAAGAGAGTATTATCAACTAAGCCTATGGTATACTTATGGTCAACTAGGAAGGTTTTAAGTCGATCATACCATGCTTTTGGAGCTTGCTTAAGTCCGTAAAGAGTCTTTTTAAGTTTGTAAACATGATTTGGTTTTTCAAAATCGATGAAGCCCAGTGGTTGAGCAACATACACTTCTTCATTTATGACTCCGTTTAGAAATGCACTTTTGATGTCCATTTGAAAGAGTTTAAAATTGTGTGCTCATGCATATGCAAGTAAGATTTTAATTGACTCGAGCCTAGCAACCGGAGCAAAAGTTTCATCGTAGTCAATGCCTTCTTGTTGGTTATATCCTTGTGCAACTAGCCTAGCTTTGTTTCTAGACACAATTCCATTTTCATCTATTTTATTACGAAAGACCCATTTTGTTCCAATTATTGTTTGACTCTTTGGTTGAGGAACTAATGTCCATACATCATTCCTAACAAATTGATTTAACTCTTCTTGCATTGCAATTACCCAAGACTCATCCTTAATGGCTTCATTAATATTTTTCGGTTCAATGGTTGACACAAAACAAAAGTAGTTGCTTTCATTTTGAACTTTTGATCTTAGAGTTCTTTCGTTAATGTTGCCTATGACACCATCTAATGGATGACTTTTAGATTCTTTGACATTGACAAGTTCTTTGTTTAATAGTTCATCTTCCTTGTCATTACCTAAAATCTCTTGACTTTTTATTGCTTGGCTTTCAACTAAGTCATCATCTACCAAAGGTAATGTCTTAGAGGGAGGTGGACTTTCGTCAAATGTTACATTCAACGATTCCTCGACTCTTAAGGTTTCTTTGTTCAAAACAATGTAAGCTTTACTATTTTGTGAATATCCAAGAAATACACCTTCATAAGACTTTGGGTCAAATTTGGTGAGATAATCCTTGGTGTTAAGAATGAAACATTTACTCCCAAACACTCTAAAGTATCCTAATGTAGGCTTTTTTTACCTTTATATAGTTCATAAGGAGTTTTATTCAAAAATGGTCTAATTAAGACTCGATTTAAAATGTACGTTGATGTGTCAACGGCATTACACCAAAACTTTTGTGGAATGTTTTGTTCATTAAGCATTGTTTTACTCATCTCTTGCAATGTCCGGTTTTTACGTTCTACTACACCATTAGATTGAGGGGTACGTGGAGCCGAAAAGTTATGAGTAATACCATTAATATCACAAAAGTTTCCAAATTGAAATTTATTATCAAATTCACGACCGTGATCCGTTCTAATAGACACAATATTAGACCCTACTTGATTTTGAATTTTCTTGCTTAGAATCTCAAAGTTATCAAAAGCTTCATTTTTACTTTTCAAAATTTTTGTCCAAGTATATCTTGAGTAATCATCGACTATGACCAAAGTGTATAAGTTACCTCCACAACTTTGTATAGCGGATGGACCAAATAAATCCATATGCAAAAGTTCTAGACACCTAGATGTAGAAACCAAGTTTTTAGCCTTATGGCTACTATGGACTTGTTTACCGACTTTGCAAACATCAAAAAAGTGTTGGTCATATTTCAACTTAGGTAGGTTTCGAACTAAGTTTTTGGAGGAGAGGTTTTGAATTAGTCTCATGTTAGCGTGTCCTAAACGTCTATGCCATAAAGTTGAAGATTCATCTAATGAGGTAAGACAAAGTTTGTCTCTAGATGTTGGATCCATCTTCATGAAGTATACGTTGTTCTTAAGGACACCTTTGGCTATGGTTATACCATCTTTAAGTATTTTACTTTCGTTTTCACTAAAAAGGAAATTATACTTATTACGACAAAGTTGACTAATACTAAGGAGATTAAAACCTAAGTTATCAACATGAGCTACATCATCTATAAAAATGAGTCATGAGAGATTGTACCTTTTCCGATGATTTTGCTCTTAGTTTTACTACCAAACGTAACATTACATCTGTCACATTTGTGATAAGTAGTGAAGAGGCTTTTGTTACCCGTCATGTACCTTGAACAACCGCTATCTTTAATCCATTCATCCGGTTCCAAACAAACTTTGAGGCACACCTATTTTATGAAAAACACTCAAACATTTGGTCCCCAATTTCTCATGGGTCCATTTTGGTTAAGCATACCATTAACTTGTTCCAAGTATGAAAATAGAACATAAGGGTTCCATGACATGTAATTTGGAGTTTGGTAATGTCCAGGAGTGTTTTGGTTCCAAACATGTTGGTAGTTTGGTCGAGCGTTGAAGTTGCTCTTTGGAAAGAAGTGTTTGGGAATTGGAGTCTTAGGTCTTGGTTGAGTAGTCTTAGCTCTAAATTTGTTTTTACTAAGTCCTACTCCAGTTTTAAAAGCATGTTTTGTTCCATTTTTATATGTGACTTTAACAAATTTTGAACGATCCGATGTGGAGGATGTTACTGCTGCAGCAAACCTGGCGGAACCTTCGGGTCCAATGGGCGGAACCCTGGATTGGGTTCCGTCTGTTCCGCGGGCTGCTGTAGCAGTTTTGTTAGTTTCTTGTGCATTCTTTTCTTATTTCATTTGACCCTTTGAAGTTTCTATTTTCATGAATCCTAGTCCTGTTTTATCAAAGGGTGACTTTTGAATTTTCATAATTTCATCCGCACAAGAAATGCTCTTATCAAACTTCTTAAACTTCGTGGTTTGTTTTATTAGATCATTTTTAGTAATTTTAAGTTTCTCAACTTCGAGTTTAAGTTCTTCACATGATTTGCAAGATGTGTTAATGCCTTTACTCTTTTCTAATCTCTTAGCTTTTTATTTTAATTCATAAACTTCATTTTCTAAAAACTCCATTTTAGTTTTCAAAAACTTATTTTTGTTTATGATTTTTAAGCTCAATTCACAAAGTTTGTTAAATTATTTTTGTAAGGTGTCATCATCAATAGAGTAGTAAGATGAGTCGGAGAGTACCTCATTTGATTTGTGAGCCATGAGAGCAATATCATCATTCTTTGGCTCATTGTCATCTCCTTCATAATCACTCCAAGCACCACCCACAAAAGCTTGTTGAGGTTTGCTCTTGGGTGGTTTTGGACATTCTCCTACAAGATGACTTGTGTCTCCACACCTATAGCATTTTCTTTCAACCTTTCCTTTCCTATCATCACGATCTTTTCGGAAAATTTTCTTGTCATCTTTAGGTTGCCTTACAAACTTCCCTCTTCTACGAAAGAATTTCTTGAAGTCTCTAACGGCCATAGCATATTCCTCATCATCACTATCCGAAGTAGATTCTTCATCATCACTTGATTGGACTCTAGCTTTCAAGGCAATGGACTTAACTTTTTCTTTCTTGCCTCTAACTAGTTCCGAATCTTTTTCCATTACCATTTCATGAACTTTGAGGTTTCCAATTAGCTCGTCAAGTGACATGCTTGAAAGATCTTTGGATTCTTCAATTGCCGTCACTTTTTCTCTCCACTTTGGATGGAGTGCTCTAAGGAATTTCCTGACAAAATTCTTACTACAAAAAGATTCATCAAGTGCTTTAAGTGAAGTAACAATAGTGTTAAACCTAGCAAATGCATTATCAATAATCTCATCTTCGGGAATAACAAATTGTTCATATTGTTGAACAAGGAGATCAATTTTGTTATCCTTAACTTGTGAGTTTCCTTGATGAGTGACTATTAAAGATTGCCAAATATCTTTGGCGGTTTTACACATAAAGACTCTTTCATATTCTTTCTTAGGCAAAACATTGTAAAGCATCATTTTAGCTTCATTATTTTTAACAATCAATTTATTTTGATCATCATCTTTAATATTAGTAACTATATTATCACCATCAATGATTAGATACCATAAATCTATATCTTTAGATTTCACGTAGGTTTCAAAATGGTTTTTCCAATATATAAAACTATTTGCTTCAAAAAGTGGTGGTCTTTGCATAGATTGCCCTTCTTTGTAATTTTCAAAATCCATGGATCGTTTCAAGTTTTAAAACACAATACATTTTAAAAGCTTGAGTAACGTAACTCTTGATGCCAATTGTGGAAAACTAGAAGGGGGGTTGAATAGTTTACCGTTTAAAATCTTTTTAACTTGTTTAATTAGCTTTGAAACTTTCCGTTTGATCAAAGATATATACACAACATAATATATAACATGCAAGTAAATGAAAGAAACGATCAAACCACAACACGAGTATTTATCGTGGTAAGGCTACAGGGACTCTTTTTCCTTGCCCTACGTCCACGCCCCGAGTATCCAACTCGAGAGTTTCTTTCACTAGTCAACAAGCTCCTTTCACCGGCGGAGAAAACCTTACACGTCGCTCATACACGTTTACCGACACTAAGCTAGATGCCGAGTTCTTTTACAAGGGTACAACCACTCCCGTTAGTTCTTTTACAAGGGTACAACAACTCTCGTCACACTTTGTATTTTGAGGACAAAAATACTAACCGATCACTACTGAAAATACACAATCAAATGAAGTGTAAACTACACAAGTCTACACAATGCTAAGCTAACAAGTCTTGCAACGTTGTGTTGAATACTTGTAACTTTTTATGAACTCGTGAATCTCTTTGCTACAAAAAAAAACTTCACATATGAGATGTTAAAGGGTTAGATGAAAGAATGAATGAATGTGTGAAAATATAATGTAGAGTGATAAGCCAAAAATAAAACTTGTGGCTTAGTATTTATAGCAAAACCTTCTGCAGGCCTGGCGGATACGGCGGAACCCTCAGATGGGTTCCGACCGTGTACCCCCAGGGTTCCGCCTGGCTTGCAGTTGGTTTTGCAATAAATCTTGCAAACCAAACAATGTCACATCTCATTATACCTAGTCAAACATAAAACTTGCAAGCAAACATATGGTTAGTCAAACACACTTTCTTTCCATAAATGTATACTGACAAAACTTGCCATAAATGTGATGTGACATTTCTATTTTAAGAAATAAAAAGTGTTGTGTTTTATGAAATGTAAAATGTAGCAAAAGTCTAGTTTATGCAAGTCTTTAAAACTAAGATTATGTTTTACTTAGAAACTAAAGTTTATACTTTGTCATTAACAAAACTTAGCAAAGATCGTAAAATATAAATAACATTTTTAGGCGATATTTGTATTAACAGGGGGCTCAAAAAAAAAATTCGACAGTAACATACGATTGTATAATTTTTTGAGCATAGCTGAATTGATAAATAATTAAAATGGAGGGGTTAAAATTGAACTTTCTAATAAAAGTATACAACTAACACATTTCTCATTAAGTACTCCGTATAAATACAGTAATACACTATTTTTATTCTTTTTCTATGTCATCTTCCTCATAAGAAAGAAAAACCTCACTACTACAAAAAAGGGCATAGAGCCCGGTTAAAAAGGTGCAAAGAGCCCGGTTTTACATGAGGGCACAAAGGGGGAGGGACTCTATGTGAAAAGCAAATAGTGCCCAGTTTGAAAAACGGGCTCTATTATATGTTATAGAGCCCGGTTTTATATCAAAGAACATGGCTCTATAAGAACAAAAAAAACTAAAAAAAAAAAAAAAAAAAAAAAAAAAAAAAAAAAAAAAAAAAAAAATCCAGCCATGAAATCCAATTGTTATCGGCCAAGTGAACATCGTATTCATTCAGATGAGAAAAGATTCACTGATATTACAACTTACATTCTGTTGATGCATTCTTGCAAACAACACATTAAAAAAAGTTACAAGCTACCTTAATTGACTACTTAAGTATAACTTTGGAGCAAACGTAGCATTGCAGCAGTAGTATAACTACCTGCACTTTATCAATGTCAAAAATGGCTCTTTGCGCATCAACTTTCACTTCACAACTGCAATCTTCAACTTTCATTTCCAATCTCAACAACTCAGCTACTCTTTTGGTGTGGTTTTCATTTAATCATTCAAATACGCAAACTTGTGTCAAGTACTACCTTAATCTGAATAAGCAATGTCTGAATCTGTTCATCAAGCAGAAACAAGAAGTATATAACCAACAAAGTGTTGCCTGGTATTTGTCGATGGTATGTATCTCCTTGGATTTTGAAAGAAACTGTTGAATGAGGTTCACCTGAGAGTTGTAAGGAGTTATAACACCAATATCTTCTCATTGTTGAGATTTTAAGCAACCACAATCAGTTTTATAACATTTCCAAAAATCACTAAAATGGAAAAAAAAAATGCCTTTTCTCTATAACATTTATCTATTGTGTTATTACTAGAGCACACTTTGCATAAGCATGTGTGTCATCAAGACTAGTAAGTTCCATGTGATGGATGGAGTTTTAAAGAAGTATTGCATACCTCTGTGATTATGTATGCTTCAAGTGGATTATTAATCGTCTTGCCATCTTTGACCTCTAGACAAGGCACAAGATCTGTGAGCATATAATTTTTGTAAGTAACAAATGCACACAGAATGTAGGATAAAACAAATGAAAATTTCCAGGCAACACAAGCACATAGCAACAAATCATAGGACACAACAACTTATAATCCCAGTTATGCAAAAACAAAGACGAAAATTATATATAAGTGACGTGAACAAAAGGACACATATGCAAGCACTGTCTTAAACTTTTAGTAAGATTAGCTTATTTGAGAAAGTTGGATTCTTGTATATGGATTGTGATGCGGCACTACATTTTTACTTTCATGTTGGTCTGTAATTAGTTATTGGTGAAACCCCCGTCTCTACGATACCTTCCACTAATAATCATAATCATGTGCAGTATTTTGTGCCAAAAAACTTAGAAGTTTAGTTCAATGATCACATATATTAATCGGACACTTAATCGTCAGGTTGGTATTGTAGGCCAATTCGGCATATGGGGTTGCTCTTGATAAGACCCAGGTCCACCTACTCGCATAGTGTCAGTCATTAACTGATAAATATAGAATTCGTACATATATATTGTCAAACACTAAACACAGTAAAAATATAAATGTATAGTTTGCACGTACAAGAACTCAAGATATGACTCTGCAATATAAAAGCTCAAGTAATTCATTTATTGTTAGATAATTACTCTTGAGCAAAATTTTATAAAACCTTTTTTATAGTTTCTTGTAGCAAGCATTAACAATTAATACATTACTCTTGTTAGTTCCTATTGCAATGTTGTTCTAAGATCACAAGTCATACAATAGATACCTTCAATTTGATGAAATTCAGCAAGATGTGTGCGATTAGCAGCTTCATTTCTGAAAACTCGATCAACAGAGTAGTACTTCTTGGGCACAAAAAGTTTACAACATAGAACATCTTTTTTCTAATTTCCAAACCATTTTTCCTATTGCCTCTTTTCTTTTTCAAACCAAAGCATCCAAAAAGTTCATGAACAGTTCAACTCCAAACCAAAGCATCCAAAAAGTTAAGGATAAAAGAACCAGCATAGAACATCTTTTTTCTAATTTCCAAACCATTTTTCCTATTGCATCTTTTCTTTTTTAATAAATTTCTTTAGGAAAAGCAGAGAAAATAAAAACCTGTGCAAGTGCATACAACATCCTTGAGGGCACAGCAGTTGTATGAGTTCGTACCAAATTTTTATTTGATTCTTCCCGTTTCCAATCATATTTAAACCTACAATATAAATGGTTCCACAATTTTTAGAAATAATAAAAAAGGATTAGGTGAATAACACCTACAATATACAAGTTTCATAGGAAGGTAGTCGCATACCCTCTTGATCCATGACCTTTAGACTCATGAATCTGCTTCACCCTTGCAACATAATCTTCAGGAAGAGTCCTTGTGGTAGAAGGCTCTAAAAATGCCATTGTCACATCATCCATTAGTGTCAATTCAGAAGCAAAAAAAAAAAAAAGCAAGACAGAAGTTATAGCTTATACCTTTTAAGAAGAATGTATCATGTGAATCACGAGCAGGGTGTTGTTGCGGTTGGAAAAGTGCATCAAAGTTCCAGAAGCTGTATTTGTGAAAAGTAGATAGTTCGGAGCTGATTATAACAACTACTATAATAGATAATCTAGGTACAGAGGTGAGGAGCATTAGCTACCTGCTTTCAACACAGTTGTTTGTTGGCATCTCCTCAAATCTGCGATATCAAACAATCAGTATTAGATATGCATACTCCACACCAGTGAACGTTACCCAACATACCATTTTGCCACCTAATACTACATGTGAATATGTGATGACCGACAATGTGGCTATTTTGTTGTATAGGAAAATAGTTTTAATTGCCAAGGCAAGATTATCTGTGTGTGTCTACCTGAACAACTAGGTGCAATTGTGCAAATTATAAGCTTGACAGAAATTAGATATCCCATGACATTATTCCAATGTTTTGACCATGTTTTTGGCACCAGCTTTATCAACACTGGACTTATGCAACCCAAAACTCAACCAAAAAACTCTTATTCATACACAACTCTTATGAAGTTTCACCAAACGCCCCCTTTATAACAGCAAATAGCACAAACAAAACAAGTAAACAACCATTTATCATAGCAAAACACAACCAAAACACCCATTTACAACTGATTATATTGTCTATATATATTGAAAACAAAGATTTGTTTTAGTTTCATACAATTTTAAATCCGATAGAGAACTTAAAAAACAATTAATTTTAACAATTTCATCCCAAAATCAATAAATTATTCCCTAACAATAAAAAATTTAAAAAAAAATCACAACTTATTCCATAATCAAATTTAAGAACATCATTAATGAGATATTAAAAACCTTAATTGAACAACATCAATTGTACCTCCTTAACTCGATTAGTCACTTGTTGGCTTGGATGCATGACGAAGGTGGCCTGCGAAGGTGGCCTGCGACGGTGGTGGTGTTGGTGGTGTGTGGCGGTGGTTAACTGGTGTAGTAAGCGGCACTGGATAGTGGGTTAGGGTTTGTGAAAGTGAAGGGGTAAAAAAAAACTTTAGGGTCTTTTGAAAAGTAATGAAAAATTGAAGAGGGAAATAACCCGCCCAAAAAGTCGCGAAGTATTTTCATTTCATTTTGAAGAACCGCCCTTGCAAAACAACATTTGATGAAGCCCGGATTTGTAAGGAAAAATAGGGCTCTAATAATTTTTTAGATAAAGCCCGGTTTGGTGGGAGAAAACATGGCTCTTTACGAGGAATAGAGCCCGGTTTTGAAGAAGAAAACGTGGCTTTAAAGTTTTTCAACATAGAGTCCGGTTTTATAAAAGAAAACATGGCTCTATACCCTTTTTTATAACATGGAATCCTTTTAGAGCCCGTTTTTCACTAAAACCGGGCTCTATTAAGGGGGATCTATGTCCATTTTTGTAGTAGTGCCTCAAACCTCCATTCCAACAAGAATTTTGTTTTCTACTCTATTATTTATTAAATTGCTCATTGTCTTTCTTTCTCACACATAGATGTAAAATGATTCTCAATTTAATTCTAACGTAAGTCTTAATTTTTCTTATACATACCTTAATTTAAAAGGCTTCGAATCTCTAAGGGGTTTCTGGGAACCACCTTATCAATCATGGGTAGGTCTGCCACAGTTGGGGGTGGCCGAGCACCCTCCACCCCTCCCCCCCCCCCCCCCCTCCCCCCCGCCCCCCTCCACTAGCTCCTGTCTCTGTTTATTAGAATTTTTGAAAACGCTAAATTCGGAAAAACAAGTGTTTGCATATTTTGTTATATCGTTAATATATAAACTAATGAAGTTAAGGAGTTAACTGGACTAGGGTATTAAAGTGACCAAGTTTATTAGTAGTATGGGGTAAATGTTATACCTCCAATATTATAGGGTACTAGACAACCTATTTGACTTAGTTTGAGTACTAATATATACTTTCGCCAAAAAAGAAACTAAATTTGGCAACATCACAAAAAAGAACCTTGGCATAAGTTCGCACAATCTAGCGGTGTTAATGGTTCGGGTAATATTCGAATAAATCGAAAATCGAAACCGAACCGAAATTATAAGCGAATTGAATTTGTTAAAATCGAGCCGAATCGAATTAAAAATTTCGGTTATCGGTTCGGTTATAGTTCTAGCAATCTAAACCGAAAATCGAACCGAAAATCGAAATCAAATAAATATATATATATTTTTTTTATATATTTAGAGAAAATTACACCATTCGTCCCTATGGTTTACTCAAAATAACACCGTAAGTCCCTTGGTTTTTATTTTTGCGTCACGAGTCCTTATAATGAAGTTTATTAACACCATTAGTTCCTATCCTTAACGATCGTTAGCTTTCTCCGTTAACTCCCACATGTGCGTTACATGTGTCGTCCATTTCTAACGACCGTTAACTTTTTTTCACGTTTTCGTCTGTTTTCGCACGTTTTCGTTCGTTTTTTTCACGTTTTCGTCCGTTTTTTACGTTTTCGTCCGTTTTTTGACGTTTTCGTCTGTTTTTACATGTTTTCGTCTGTTATTGCAACTTTTCGTTCATTAGAAAAAAAAAATTAAAAAAAAAAATTAGAAAAAAAATCAAAAAAAAATTCACAAAAATATTTTCGCTAAAAAGGTTTCCAAAAAAATTTAAAAAGCTTTTTTTTTTCAATTTTTTTCAAAAATAATTTTAGAAAAAAAAATTTCAAAAAAATATTTTTGAAAAAAATTTAATATTTTCGCTAAAAAAAATTCTAAAATTTTTTTTCTTAAAAATTTTGAAAAAAAAATATTTTAGAAAAAAAAAATTTGAAAAAAAAATAATAATTGAAAATCTTTTTCTATAACTCTTTTTTTTCAAAATTTGTTTTTCTATAAAATTTTAGAAAAAAAAACATTTGAAAAAAAAATTCTAAAATATTTTCTAAAAAAAATTTAGAAAAATAAAAATTTGAAAAAAAAAAGTTTTTGAAAAATAAAATTAAAAAAAATTACTAACGAAGAAATACGGACGAAAACATAAAAAA
Source organism: Artemisia argyi (assembly GCA_030686995.1). Taxonomy (NCBI): domain Eukaryota; kingdom Viridiplantae; phylum Streptophyta; class Magnoliopsida; order Asterales; family Asteraceae; genus Artemisia; species Artemisia argyi. The sequence continues at coordinate 87,407,220 of CM060699.1, forward strand.
GCGGACAAAACCGTATGAAAACTTAAGAAAAACGGATGAAAACATAAAAAAGCGGAAAAAACCGTATGAAAACGTAAAAAAATATTGCATGTTTTCGTTCGTTTTCGCACGTTTTCGTCCATTTTCGCACGTTTTCGTCGGTTTTTTGCAAGTTTTTGTCCGTATGAAAACGTAAAAACTTAAGAAAAACGGATGAAAACATAAAAAAGGATGAAAACTTCCAAAAACGGACGAAAACGTCAAAAAACGGACGAAAACGGACGAAAACGTGAAAAAACGAACGAAAACGTGCGAAAACAGACGAAAACGTGAAAAAAAGTTAACGGTCGTTAGAAATGGACGACACATGTAACGCACGTGTGGGAGTTAACGGAGAAAGGTAACGATCGTTAAGGATAGGGACTAATGGTGTTAATAAACTTCATTATAAGGACTCGTGACGCAAAAATGAAAACCAAGGGACTTGCGGTGTTATTTTGGGTAAACCATAGGGACGAATGGTGTAATTTTCTCATATATTTATATGTGAAAAACATATTAAAACTCTTTCATACTATAAATATAACATCTTAAAGCTTGAAATTTTTTTTGCTAAAAATCTATATAAATATATGAATAAATAATTAAAATTATGTAATTCGTATTATTCGGTTCGGTTTTCGGTTATGAGGGTTCGATTTTTGGTTATTCAGTTCGGTTTAATCAATTTAAATTCGGTTCGGTTCGGTTCTCGATTATACTCAGAAATTTTTTTTAACCGAACTAACCGAACCGAATAAACCGAACAACCCAATAACCGAACCGATGAACCACCCTAGCACAATCTGGACTATTATGGTTAGTCCATACTGAAACTAGAAAGAATATGTTGCTCTTTATATCTTTTCAAAAGTAAAATTACGAATGAGGAGTTGACCCCTTTATTAAGAGTTGGGGTAGTGACATGCAAAATCCAGTTTTAATTTTAAAAGAAATGGATACGTAAACTGGCTTACATACAACTAGACAATGGACCATATCGTGTAAAGTATATTATTGACAAGTTCATGATCGCACACCTTAAACTAATGTTAATTAATCAAGTTTAGTATTAGAATTATTTGTGAAATGGTGGATTCGTATTATAACGAGTAAACTGAAAATATGTATCTTTTAAGAAAGATAGTCGAATAATTGGATAAATTGCAAAAATGGTCCTTAAAGTTTCACGAAATTGCAAAAATGGGATCGAGACAAAAAGTAGCGCAAAAAAGACACCAATGTTCCACATTTTCGCAAAATCGCCACTGAGAGGCCTTTTCCGTTAGTTTCATCGTTAAGTGCATGTCACCGAGGGTATTATCATCATTTCACTGCTTTAAGGTCCACGTGGCATATCACTATTGATTCAGGAACTAAATTTGCAAAGTTATTTTTATCTTTTATTTCACATCTACCACCACCACCACTCATAACCACCACACAACCAACACCACCACCCTTTACTCTTCATCTTCATCTTCTCTGGTGACCAAACCTAGATTCCGGTAACCAAACCCAGATTCCGAGTACCAAGTATCTTTAACTATTGGTTGCGTGTTCAATGGTTCATAGGTCTTATTCGCATTTCATCTTTATTTGTCCGTCACCAACCAGGTACCCTTTTTTCTCTCACACAGTATCACATCAATTCAAAATAAGCATTGCTCACCGTTATAGTGTTTGAATGTGCTCTTTTGGTTTGAAGTTTGTAGCAATCATATGTTTGAGTGCGGAACATATACCATTTATAAATGAGCTTGAGTACTAATGGTGTTTTTTTTTTTTTTTTTTTTTTTTTTTTTTTTTTTTTTTGGAGGTAGGGGGGGGAGTATTGACAGTAATTTTTTGTGTTGGACAGTGAAATCATGGATGATGTAATGTGGAAGCCACAAAAGTTCAACACGATTTACATGTGGGCTACTGCGTATGTATTGGAACTTACACTTCCATTTGCTACAGCGGTTTATTGGGAATTTGGAGACTCTTTACTTATCAATCGAATGCTTTTGCCCTCCCAAAATCCCCGTGGAAAAACGTGGCTGTTACCTTATCAATCAAGTACGGTTTACAGTAATCAAATGTTTTTGCATACCATATGATTTATACTCTAATAAATTTATATTTAAATGTAAAAGCTGATTGTAATTCAGTCGTTGGATCACTTTTCGTTAATTTCACTGTCTACATCATCCCCGCTATTGCTTACGTGTTCACTTTCAGATCGTCCACTGTAAGAGAGGTAGTCTGCACATAATAATCCCAAAAGTTTATCATTTCATACAAATATTAAAATGTGCTTACCATATTGTTATAGTAGTACATACCCTTTATATTCATTATTCGTTCGTAACTTTGTATACGATTGATCAATTTTTTATTGCGTAGAACACAGTGGAGCCACCACCAAAGTTTCTTGGACGATGGGGAGGTACATACACCATCAGTTTCTTTGTAGTTATATGGGTACTCATCGTTGGATTTGGATTTGGAGGTTGATGACAACATATTGAGACAGAACCAATAAATGCATATGATGAGTCTTAAATACGCAACCAATAGTTAAAGATACTTGGTACTCGGAATCTGGAAAAAGTGATCGGAATCTGGGTTTGGTCACGGAGAAAATGAAGATGAAGGGTAAAGGGTGGTGGTGTTGGTTGTGTGGTGGTGGTGGTAGATGTGAAATAAAAGATAAAAATAACTTTGCAAATTTAGTCCCTGAATCAATAGTGATATGCCACGTGGACCTTAAAGCAGTGAAATGACGATAATACCCTCGGTGACATGGCACTTAACGATGAAACTAACGGAAAAGGCCTCTCAATGGCGATTTTGCGAAAATGTGGAACGTTGGTGTCTTTTTTGCGCTACTTATTGTCTCGGTCCCATTTTTGCAATTTCGTGGAACGTTAAGGACAATTTTTGCAATTTACCCCGAATAATTCATTGGTTTGGGTGGTCTTGGTTTTAGAGATTTGCGGAGTTTCAATTTGGCTTTATTAGCAAAACAAGGTTGGCGCCTCTTAATTAACCATGACTCTTTTTGGGCTCGTGTTCTTAAAGGTCTATATTATCCTAACGGTCATTTTTTAACAGCTCGCAAAGGTTCTCGCCCCTTTTGGCTATGGCAAAGCATTCTACAAGGTCGCGATCTTCTTCTTCAAGGAGTTAGATGGCAGGTTGCAAATGGTGAGAGTATATCTTTTTGGAACCAAAAGTGGGTCTCATATGAGGAAGACTTTTACATCCGCCATCCACGTGGTCCATTTATAGATTCTATGAAAGTTTCTGATTTTATAACTCACGGACAATGGGATGTGAATAAATTGCAGGCTCATCTATTCCCTATTGAAGCAGACTTTATCTCTCGCATTCCGATCTCTAGTACAGGGGCGCAAGATAAGCTTGTTTGGCATTATGATTCCAAAGGAGTTTATACTGTTCGATCCGGATATCGTCAAGCGCTTTTTTGGAAAAAGAATGAAACAAATTATGCATCTTCACCTGGAAGTCCGACTAGTGAGTTTTGGAAACAAATTTGGCGCTTAAAAACAGTTCCAAAAATTAAGAACTTTTGGTGGAGGGCTTGTTCAAACGCTCTTGCTACGCGTGAAGCTTTATTTAGACGAAACTGTGCAACCTCCCCGACATGCCTCATATGCCATTCCTCCCCTGAGACCGTAGAACACTTGTTGTTCGAATGCCAATGGACAAAACCTGTTTGGTTTGGCTCGATCTTGGGTCTTCGGTTAGACGGTTTATCAGGTACTATTACTTCTCGTGTTATGTCTTTGTTACAGCCTTTCCAATCCAAAATCGATTCTACAAAGTTCTTGTCTTATTTTGCCACTCTTGCATGGTCTATTTGGAAAGCAAGAAATCGCTACATATTTGATCATCTCAAAATTTTTCCTGCTAGTGTTATTTTGGAAGCTCAGACAAATGATGATGCTTTTCAATCAGCTGTTTCTTCTGAATCCACTTCTATACCGGCGACTAATGGCATCTCGCATGAAAGTTCACGTAAGTGGATCCCCCCCACTTCAAATCTCGTGAAGCTTAACTGCGATGCTTCTTTTAAGGATTCATCTGCCGCTATTGGGATTGTTGCTCGTAATTGTAATGGCTCTTTGTTTATATGTTTAGGTGAAAAGTGTCGTAGTGAATCAGTTCTTGCTGCTGAGTTAAGTGCCATTCAGTCAGCTTGCATCCTTGTTGCTATAAATGGATGGAATTATGCTATTATTGAATCTGATTCTCAATCGGCGATTTCACTTGCTTCTACGGAGAATGTGCCACCTTGGGCTTTAGCGGCTTTGGTTTCTGATATTCAATATTGGAAATCTCAATTGAATTTGCAATTGTGTTGGGCTTCTCGAGAATGTAACTTTGCAGCTCACCATGTTGCTAAAGTTGCTTACTTTTCTGATGAAAATTTCTTTTGGCTCGAAAACTTTCCTTCTGAAATTACCTCCATAGCGAGGAGTGATGCTTTGTAGTTTTTTGGCTTCGGCTTTGTTTTATATAATCTGATGTTCAAAAAAAAAAAAAAAAAAAAAAAAAGATAGAAAGTACACCCGTTTGAATTCCTACCTAGTTGCTTCGAATTATGATTGCAGTGGTTTACTAATCATGCCTCGTTTACAGATTATAAACTAGTTAACACCTACGTGAATTGTTATTAACCTTTTGATGTGTGGAATACGTTTTAATATTTATAATTCGAATCGAGTTAAGACTTGACCAACACTCACCGGCAGTGTACCCGTTTGTGATAGTATAGACTCGACAAGATTGGGTCGTTCATTGGAGCATGACATCTAAGTGATTTAAAATAAACTACCAAAAGATAAAAGATGTACCCGTCTTGCTATTCATCTATTCAATTAATGACATGTTGAAAGGGGCTGAGAGCAGGTGATTGGATTATAAGCTTAAATTTTATAAGATAAATAACAAAACGATTGGATGTGTTGAAAGGGGCCGAGCAGGCGAGCACTCCCTTGCTCCCCCCACTGTCTACGTCCCTAACTAACATATATCGACTTCATGGATGATATTTCACCATTTGAGAGTGGATTATTCGTAATTTTGCATGTCAGTTTGTACAACGGGTTCTTTAAATGGTACTACATTGGATATAATAAATATTTTGGCAATTTAATTTTAAGAATTTGTTTAGGTATGTCTGTACAGTTATTGATTATGTCAGTCTAGTCATAAAATAATGAGTTTAGGACACTAGAGCTCACGGAATGCCAACAAACGACTTAAAAATCTAGTTTTAAATGATAACTGTAGTAGAATTTTTAGCTGCAAAACTAATTTAAATATTACTGTACTACTGTATTATCTAGTTGTAGTGGAGAAGGCAGGGTTTACTTCAAATTAAGTGTCGTGCCTTCGGGCGGCTTAAGTTGAAGGTTTTCCCCCCATCGGGTTTCGAATTGGTCAAGGATTTCTCCGAAAGAACCGTTCCAAAAAAAAAAAAAAGTATTATCTAGTTGTAGATCTTGTCATCATTGTTCACATAATTTCTGGGTACATGTTGACCGGACCCTCCCCTATTTTTTAGCCGGACCCCCCCTTTTTTTTTTTTTTTTTTTTTTTTTTTTTTTTTTTTATAATTTTGTTTATATCAAAAAGCTATAAACATGAAAGTGCGGAGTAGAAAATATAAAGTTTAATATGCCAAATGCTTAAAACTGTCAAAAATACGAAACAGAAACTGACAAAAAGCGAAGTAGAGGACAAAAGGGGGGACAAGGACTGCCCTTGTGCACATCGAAAATGGTACATGTAAGGGGCTCCACATCACCTTTCAAGAGTTGAAAAATATTGACTAAAAAATTTCTTGCAATGAGTACTCAGAGTTTAGTATTAATTCATATTCGGTTAGGAGATACGAGTAATATACAAGAATATCACTCAAATACTCAATTTTTTTTAAGGTGAGGATTCTTTCAAGTACTCGTAGTATATAACTTGATTGATCAAATTGTATCAAATGAATAGATTTAACATTTGATCCAACCGCCAGTAACAATACAACTTGATCAATCAAAAAGAAAAAGAATGTATAACGAGAACTTTCTTTTGTTAATATATACTAGTATAAATATAGAGTAGCGTTGGATGATCATATCTTTGGGATCATACAATAGATAAAGTAACCATTAGTTTTCTATGTTATTGAATTTAGATCATACTCGTCATTCACATTGTTTTGTGACATCCATTAGTTATACGTTGGAATGGATACGTATTTTGGTTTCAATCGAACTAAAAGATAAGGATTTGCATATTACACAAAGATTTTCCACGCATCTGACAAACGAACGTCTGAGTAGATCAATGTGCAAATTGCGCAAAATTCTGTAACTATTCCAAACTTCAACTCCTTTGCTAATATGTATCATAAATTATAGAGTGGCCAGCTTCATTTCAAAACCAATACCGAGTGGCGATGGAACAAGAATTATAATTTATAAGTTTTATAAGCAAAATTGCATTTGGGAAAAGTCGGGACATTGTGCGAAAATATCACGAAGCAAAATTACAAAGAGATTTTGTGACACCCCGGGACACTCTAGTTCCACCACTGACAAGAGGTTTGTTTAAAAATATCTATAATGCATCAAGTTTTTAAAAACTTTATGCATTTAATGCATAATACATTTAATGACTAAAACTTAAAGCATTTGCAATATGATAGTTTTTAAAAGACTTTTCACTATTTAAAATAGCTATTACTACGTAGTATTGTTTTAAGCATTGAAACAAAGACTTAATAAATGTCTTTTTGCAAAAGATTTGTAACCTACCAAGTGTTTGATAAAAAAGTGACAAGCAATTGCCATTAAATGAACTAAGAGCAACTGCAATGGTTGTTTTTAGAATAGTTTTTTACTATTTCAACAAGCTTTTCAAAAATGTTTTTTCATTAAACTAAAGACTTGGTGAAAAGCTTTTGATGAATTTCATTTATTGTAAAAAGCCATTGGGTATCAAAGACTCGGTAGATTCAAAGCTTTTGCAAAAACCCTTTGGTCATTAATGAGTTAGCATTAAATGAATTAAATGCAATCACTTTAAAAAGCTTTTGATGACTTGCAACCATTGTAGATGCTCTAAGCATTAAATGTGAAACAAAACAATTAATTAAAAAACTTATGCATTAAATACATCAAGTCTTTAAGTAAAAATGACTTGAGGTTTACCAAGTTTTTGTTCAAAAAAACTTTAGATACAATGTGAAAAACCCTTTCAAAAAGTTTTTTAGAATAGTGAAAGCTTTTAACAAGTTAACCCATGACGATTATGATGGATGCTCTAAGCTTAACTTGATACATTAATAAGATAAGATAAAAAAGAAATAAACTTCACAAGTTTTTTCCGAATCAAATAACCTTATAAACCGCTAGAAGAGTAAAGCAAAACATGTGCTAGAAATAAAAGCTTGCATGCCATCAACATGCCCACAACATTTTTTACGAAAGATAAGTAAAGTAAAATTTTGTTTATACAGAAGAAAAGTTTCTAAACATTAATAGCGACAATTTACTTTTACAGAAGAGTTGCTCCAAATTCATGGCCTATGTGTTATTTTTGGGCCAAATTTATTTAATTATATTTTATGGACCTATATTTTTCATTTTTATGCTAACAAGGTGGTTCGACTTCGTTTTTCATGGTGGTTGACTGGTTGCAACATTTTGTTCAAAACGTCTAGCAAATTTTTGTTCGGTACTCTAGCGTATTATGGTCTGTATACATTTTAGTTGCATATGTATATGTTAAAAGGTTCTAGTGTTGTGTGTTTTAGTTGTTAGGTGTTGTAAGATTTAGGAATGATGGTACTGCTATTTAGGATTTTATCAAGTGATGTGTCACTGTTTAGGCGCGGTCGTTTGGTTTTACTGTTACTGTAATGGTAATGTAGTTTGTTGTAGGAAGTCGTGTTGTTGTAATGTAGGTGCACTCTATTTGTTAATGTGTTTATCGTTTCGTTTTTGTTGTTGTTATCAACTGTTGATTATTTTTCATTAGTTTTTTTTTTTTTTTTTTTTTTTTTTTTTTTTTTTTTTTTTTGTGGTAAAAATTATCTAGCAGTTTATAATGGTGGAAGAAAGCGATGTGGATGGAACTTTGCTTTTAATAACAGGAGGTTCATATCATACATAGGGTTCAAAATGTGTGCCTTTAAGCACTATAGTTTGTACAATAAGTTTATTGCAGCTGTGCTGCAAAAAGGTACCCAAACCAGGTGGCAGCAAATTAATAGAACGTCACATAAGGCACCCGCCTATAGGGGTGTTCATCGGTTCGGTTATCGGGTTATTCGGTTTATTCGGTTAATTTTTTTTTGAGTCAAACCGAAAACCAAACCGAACCGAATTCAAATTTGATTCAACCGAACCGAAAACCGAACTGAATAACCGATAACTGAAAACCGAACCCCTATAACCGAAAACCGAACCGAATATCCGAATTAAATAATTTTAATTATTTTTTCATTTAATTATATATATTTTAGGCACAAAATTTTCCAAACCGATAACCGAATATTTAGGTCGGTTCGGTTCGGTTTTGACCAATGCGGTTCGGTTACGAATTCGGTTCGGTTTTTTCGGTTCGGTTCGGTTTCGATTTTCGGTTATTATGGATATTACCCGATCCATGAACACCCCTACCCGCCTATATAACTCCATACAAAGTACTGGAAAGCAATGGACGGGCTTAAAAAATTAGCCCATTCACAGGCCCATGCCACACCATATTATATCCCAGTTTTTTTGATATAATATTAGCACCGACGTTTGGTTTTAGTATATTTATAGAACAAGGGCATGAAACCCGCCGCGTTGCGGCGGGGGCCTGTGCTATATTCATATAAATGTTGTGCTGTATAATTGCGATAACGTTAGAAACAACAAAATTGCAGGTTTTTAAAGGTAACCTGTTTTTTTATATAGTGGATATTGCTAGTAGTTACATTAAGGAAGGTTGCCTTTGAAAATTGAAATAAAGGTAACCTGCTTTTTCAGTTAGGAGTGCATATATTGGGTACGCGTCTACTTACTGTACATACATTATAATAGATAGAACTGCCACTTGTGGTACGGAAGAAGGGTTGATGTCTGGTGCGGGACTATTCGTGTTTTGCCTTCTTGAGCTTTTCGCCAGCCTCTTCGTCATTTGAATCCTTGAATAGTTCTCTCCTAGCTGTAACCTGTTCTCCTTTAAAAGAAGAATATAGTTATTGTTGGCTACAAAGTATAACATGTTCAGATAGCAAATTGTAATGTATGTCAATTAGACTTAAAGGTTATGGCTATGCATCAGTTTGAGAGCATCAAAGTACATGAATGCGCAGTAAAGCTTGTAGCTATCGTTGTCAGATATATTTGTAACATCATATAAATATCTACATAGTAACATATAAGTATAAATAACTACAAATGCATAATAAAAATGACCCCCGTTGCCAATAAAAGGAGGTAAAACCTGGGGTAGGCTGATTTTGTGGAGAAAATCTTTGTAAACAATATTTTTAGTGGTGTTTGCAGCCTGCTCTGGTTGATTTAGAATCACCATTTTCAAAGCTTCGGGCGACGTGGCTCTTGATAATGCAACGTATAACTGTCCATGGCCGAATATTGGTTCCGGAAGATAAACGCCTATCTTTTTCAGCGATTGGCCCTGACTTTTGTTAATCGTCATGGCATAGCAAACCTTCGCGGGGAACTGCTTTCTTTTGAATATGAAAGGTAGCTTCGCATCGTTTGATGTCAGTAGAATTCTTGGTATGAACACTCTTTGTGCTATTCTCGTGCCAGTAATAATTTTTGCCTCGATGACCTTTGTAAGTAACTGTGTAACGATCATTCTTGTACCATTGCAAAGACCTCCGGCTAAGTTAAGGTTTCTGACTAACATTATAGGTGTGCCAAGTTTTAACTCCAGTGTATGCGGTGGTAGGCCAGGAAAGGTAAGCGTATTTAAGTATTCAGGAGGGTATAGTAGCTCCGTCGCGCCCCCATCATTTGAACGTGGTATTGCTTGGTCCACGCTACTGTAAAAAGTGCTCTGTCCGTGAAGGCCCGCCATTACGTGTCTATTGATGGTGTCTGCCGTTTCATTTTTGGGACATACTATTGCTTTTTCTTGAAAGCTTTCAGCAGTAGGTGTTTGTAAAGTGTCAGGATCGTAAATGAAATTTATCAGCTGGTGTAACCCTTGATCATTAGATGGGAAGCAATGATGGTCAGGTATACGTATCAATGAGGTGTTTTCGGGGTCGGTGACATCCGGGGTGCCAGCAACGCCATCGCCTACATCAAGCAACCATTTAGAAAATGTTAGTAGTTGCTGCCTCCGTTCGGCGTTGTCTGATGCATCTTGAAGCCTCATGTTTTCATGAAGTGAAAATAGCTTAAAGTAGCGCCACAGGTAGGAATCAGATATTGAAGAAGCAATAATATCTTGTTTTGTTCCCTTTTTTTTAACGGGAGTGTCTGTCGGAAATCACCACCAAGCATGACTGTTCTATTTCCAAAGATGTGCGTAGGAGTGTCAAAGATATCTCTGAGTGTCCGGTCCAACGCCTCAAAACAGCGCCTGTCGTTCATTGGGGCCTCGTCCCAAATTATCAAGTCAGTTTGCTTCAATAGTTGACCAAGTTGACTGCCTTTCTTGACAGTACAGACAGACTCATCAGTTAATTCCAACGGTATCTTGAATCGGGAGTGGGCTGTCCTGCCTGAAGGTAACAGAAGTGAAGCTATGCCGGAGGATGCAACTGCAAGAATGATTTTACCTTCTGATCTAAGGGTTGTAATGATAGTTTTCCACAGGAATGTCTTACCTGTACCACCATGGCCATAGACAAAAACAATTTCTTGAGTATTGTTTGCCACAGACGACATAATAATGTTAAAGATTTCTCGTTGTTCTGTGTTTAACTTAGGAATATGCATATCTCTTTCTCTCGCTAGCTCAACTCTGTTGTAGCACTTTTCTTCCATAATAGCTCTGTTTGTCAAAATGTTTAGCAACCCATCTGGTGGCATAGGCATGCCAAACTCTTGTAGTGATTTGCCATACTGACCCAAGGCAACCTCAAGTTCATATAAGATCCCTCCCTTTACTTCTGATTCGTTCACATGGAGAAAGTTAATGCCATGTATTGATGACAGTAACCTTGGGATATCATCAGACATATGGCGCCAAAACGATTCCCATAGAGCAACTGGCTGAGCAACTTCACAGAAAACTAATATTTGCACGAACATTGCCCGTAACTCAGAGGCTGAGGCAGTCATAGCAGCTTCTTGTAGTGCTATCGACCATTCTCCATCATGTTCTAGCAACCCCAATGCTTCTGCAGCAGCCCGGTTTGTTGGATATGTATAGTTGTTCACTTAGCGAATACTTGGGAAAGAGGTGCACCCTTTTTGATGACATAATAGTAACCGCTGGTAAAAAAGCTCGCCCGAACTTGGATGCACATACGCCATTCTCCCAATGGATGGTTTGTTTTTATTCCTTCTTGGGAACCACTGCTTGTCCTTTTTTGACCAAACAAACTCGGACTGAAATTGCAGGTATGTGAGGTGTCTACCAACAGCTGACCATTCATTAAATTTGAGCCACTCGGTAAGCGTGGTCCTGTGAGCACCAGGATTATCCACAACTGATTGTAAGCTTTGTCTCTCTCTTAAAGTTACATGTTGCATACCTTCTAAATGCACCGATAATATCTGGACCGCGGGTTCACGGCTATGGATGTCAAAGCCAAAGATGCGCCAACATGCTTCATGAGGTCCTATGTATCGAGCATCGACAAAGTTCTTTATTTCGTCTACAACTGTAGGTGACTGTGTGTTTGAGGAATTTGGAACGACTGTTGATGGACCTGCTTGTTCTAAAGCTGTTTTGTTCCTTACTATTCTAGCAATAATTCTATCCGTACCTTTGGATATGTATTTAAACAAATACTTTATTAGCATTGTCCAACTACAACATTCCACGTTTATGTGTGCGTAAAAGGCCATGCACAATGCGCGGTTGTACGGTACAACGTAGCCATTGTCCATTTGCACACTATGTCGAGTGCAATTCATGGGCACATCCCTTCGCCTATAATGCACATACCCTACATCATCAATATAGGTCTGTTGGCAATAATCCTTTGGGAAATACTTTTTGCATGTTGATCTGCCACGCATACATGGAGCGTCTGGGAATGCAGGACCGCACGGACCGTGTATCATAAATTCTGAAACTACTCGAAAACCTTCTGGGTCGTTAACCTGATCCGGTAACTCTGCACATACGTACCTGTCCACATCAGCTGCTGTGCTTACCCGGGCATTGTTGTCATTCCAAAGGAGTATATGACAGTGAGGCAACCCGCGTTTCTGGAATTCAACAGTGTATAACACTGCATATAAAAAACTTTGTGAGCACATAAGTTAAAGTTTTAGATGCCGCTGAAATGTTAAAGACCTGTAATATATGGTAACTGTTGCTAATATTAATGTTACATGCACTAATACTTCCGAACGTCCTTCGGTCACGTATATATTTAATAAGGTCATGTATCTTGAGTTCGAACACCCTGTCAACTACATCCGGTCGGTCTGAAGCAGCTAGCTGCGGGAATGCTTGCATATACTCTTCAATCTCTGGCCATCTTACATTGCAGGTAAAAGTTACAAAGAAGGACGGGTTTCCATGGACTTGGCATATCGCAAGCGCGTCCAAATAATGGCTATACATATATCTAGGGCCACCGGTGAATGACGCGGGGAGGATTATCCTTGAGCCAACATCAGACGCATCACGGTCACCCCTTGTAATGGCATCATAGATACCCGACAGATACTCACCTCTTATATCTGATTGATGCTCTCTTATAAAGTCCGTCCTATTCTGCTCGATGCAACAGTATGCCATGACAACATATTGTTGAAAAAGCCGTCCCCCTCTCGTCAGAAGGCTGTATCTATTTATCCGATCATGTATCTGATATGCATAAAATGCGTTCATTGACATCCGTTTGTCACTTTCCGGATCTGTACCATCACCATCCAGCAAACGAAGGTCTATATGATACCCTTGTTCGCCATAAATAAACAACAACGGGAAGTGGAGTGCCATATAACCTGGGTAAAGCCTGTTTATCCTTTGCGGTTCACCAGAATGCGCTTCAACAATGATATCAAACTCGGCGTCCGTTTCAGGTCCGCTATCGAACACAATTGCTCCAATAGTATCAGCTGTTGGTAGCTCATGCTGCACCGACCCCACCATACTAAACAGCCTGACTTTGAAATCCGGAAGATCGGCGTGTTGAAGCTTGTCCCTAGCAGTTCTAAACAGCTGTACCATCCCGTTGTGGTGATCTAAAACATCTATGAGACCCTCAACAATATCTGGTCTTAGTACATTTGCACCATTGTTTGTAAAATTATTTAATCTATTGTGTACCTCATGGTCCGTATCATAGATGTACAGCTGCAAAAACCTTGGGTTCACCCCTTCGTCAGGACATAACTTACCTATAGAGTGATAGATCTGCCCCGACACTTTGAAAACATATGGCCCTCTGCCATTGTTAACAGTTTCATCGACATTCGCGCCCAATGATGTCATGGCAAACATTTGATTATATGCTCGGACATTCTTCAAAAAGTGTGGGTCTGAAAAAAGTTGCTGAATATAGAGTGGATAATCTTGAGGTATAAAAAGCTGGACCTTCCCGCCATGGCAACATCGATGATATAAAGGACCTGTGTGGCGTGTAGAGATGGTAAGCCTTTCCTCATACCAAAATCGTGCTTGACAGTGACAACATACACAATCGCACGGCCTGAAAGCTCTGTACTCAGTTGGTGGGCCTATGTGTTGGACATCAAATACAAAAGTTACTATGATGGCTGAGCTAAAGGCTAATAGTAACTCTTGCGAAGAATATACTGCCACTATATACTGTTTACCTGAACGGAAAGCATGCCGTTGCTCGTTCTGTGTGACTGGTGGTGGTACACTTGTAGACTGCGCATCTGTTTCCATCGATGACGTCTGCGTCACATCTGGTATTAAATGATTGGCATGTGAGTTTCGATCGCTTTGATGGGAAAACGGTGTTCCATACCCCGCAAATGTCGAACCGGCCTCAATTTCAAGAGAGGGACAGGATGTTCCTACACCGTGAAGAATGGGAGAAAAGTTTAGCGAATGAAACGAAAAGCTACTTTTTTAAAAAAGTCAGATCCACAAATAGCATGATGTGCTGCTCACCTACAGCCGTACTGTTTGAATGTTGGCCAATGAGCTTGGTTGGTGATAAAATGCTGGATCCAGTGTCAGACGAACAGTGCAAATCTATGATGTTGCCTGATATCATCTGGGAGCCACTAAGCACTGAAACTTCAACAACACCAAATGTAAGTGCAATGAACAATACCATATGCAAAGCGTGAAAAATACAATGTGTAGGACCTGGAAGTGGTTGGCCGTCGATGCTCGCAGCATGTGTTGGTTGGGAGCCTATTATAAATATCATAGCATATTATTAATTTACAAATAGCAGCAAAGTCTGTAAATTAAGAGAAAACATATGAGCTAATTTGAAATCGCAGTTATCATGAAAGCGAATTACATATAGACAATTGTCGACGTCTCCTTTTTGACGGCACATTTTCGTGAGGCAAGTTTTGAAGGGAACTGTCGATGATTCTTTTGCCCTTGTCTTTAGTAACATACGTTGCTGCAGCAAAGTTGTCTGCCATTTGTGGAGAAACCGTCCCAGTGACAAAGTCTAACACAACTGGTCCAGAGCGCAAGGCTAGAAAAAGCAACACACAAATGTTTAACAGCGAGTTTAGCAATTTTGTTGATACTACAGTATCATAAAGCATAGGAGACCACCAACCTTGGGTCGCAGTGGATTGCTGATGATGTATGTTAACTGTTGGTACAGGTTGTTCATTCCCTAACAACCGCTGTTTATGGCAACGGCCGATCCCATCATGTACAACTATATTGAGACAAACCGCCGCGTTAAACAGGGTCAACATTAAAGAAACGACTGCAACTATAGAGATACAAATATATAAAATACACATTACCAGTTGTTGAATCACTCGTAACACCTTCACAAGCCAACCTTTTAGAAGAATGTCGTTCAGACACTAAAAAGGTGCCACCCGCCTTTCTCTTTAAATGTGGTGCTACACATGCGTGTTGTTGTTGCTCGCACGTAAAAGGGATGCTAGTCTCATGCATATGCATCCCAGTAGACACACATGCATCGGTATTGTTGACAGAGTCGAGTTCATTTGAACATACATTTACATTGTTAGCTGTTCTAATTTTAGCCTTTCCTTTGGTTCTCATGGTCAACAGAATTAAAACATATGTTGCAATTGTTGTGACAAAAGGATGGAGCAAAACATAAGAAGCTATGAAACGTATAACAACAAAGTCTATGGCAATTCATGTTAACAAATAACACAAACGTCAGTAAAGTTCTAAAGAATTATAAACAAACAATCAGGTACCAATATTCACATACACTCAACACACAAAAGAACAAAGACCCATTATAAGTACTCCCCTACCGAACACAGCAGGTAGGGAAAAAAAAAGCTACAACCAAGGTAAGAAAAAAAGCTGTCATCCAAGCATAAAGAAACGTAAACAAACAACCAATAAAAATGGGTGAAAGCAAGAACAGAAGAAAGCAAAGAAGCTCAGATCTGGAAACCCACCGTGTAAGTCGGCAAATAACCTGTGGAAGAAACTGGTAACTATGAGAAGACAAAGTATTATTCGGAAAGGTTATAACCCACATAGAATAGTACCTCGTTTTTTTTTGGGTTACCTCATTGGGCTCCCTGTAATCCACTAAGAGGCTTAACATTTATTATTATTAAAAAAAACTTCGGAAGACGGGCCTTTAAGAAATGTACTATAGATATAACAAGGTGGTTGACCCGCCGCGTTGTGGCGGTTCTGTTTTTTTTTTTTTTTTTTTTTTTTTTTTTTTGCACTGAGAACCTGCAAACGATTTTGGTAAATAAATATGGTGCTTGTGTTACGTGTTGCATGATCTACTTTTAGTTTTCATAAGTTAAATATCAATTCTAGGAACAAAACTTATTGGTAAGAAAAAAAGGGAGACAGGTTTTTCAGATCTATAAGCAAATTACTGGGAAAAGTTTTTTTTTTGGATATTCATGCATGAAGAAACAAAACAATTAGCAACTTTGAACAACCAAAACCAAAGAAAAAAATAACGTTACACAAAAGGAAAACCAACAACATAAACAAACTACATATGAATCAAAGAGAACTTGCAAACTATAAGAAAGAAAAAGGCCAGATCTACCTACTAAACCCTTGCAAAGTTGCAAGCACCAAAACCTTCGCTTATCTGCACTTAGAAGCAAACACATAGCAGAAGTATAATAGAAACTCATATATGAGTCACAGACATTTGGGCCTAAAACTTATACGGGCTAAACTAATAGGCTAAAAGCATTGGACCAACTTTAATAATTTTATATTTCCCACCGACGTCAGGAATTAGTATATATATCTAATGTTGAGTATAGATTATCGACTGTACGTATTTGTGTTGACCTCACGGAGAAACCTTGGATAAAATTTTTGCATCAAGGTCAGCCCGAATATGATATTTTATGGAGAAACTTGAATAAGTTCAAAGATTTTTCTAGTATGATATGTTTAATAAGACAATAACCCGACTTCAGCTATTTATTGGCATGCATGATCACCTAGTTAAATGTTCTTATTTGTTTTATTTTCCCTTATTTTTGGGTTTTTTCTTTTTGTTTCTTTGTTTTAGTTACAAGAAATACGATTTGGTATTGTATTAGATTACCTTATATTCAATTATTCTTGAAGAGTCTTGTATATCCTCGCAGCACCCAAAAAGTCTTTACTCCAGCGTTGTGTAAGTTACTTATCAACAAAAAAGTTGTGAGTTCGTATCTCATTGAAGACATGCATGCGTAGTTGTGAAATAATTGATGTATGTTACATGTGCGATAGTCTATGGTGTGTATATTGTGAGATAGTTAGTTACTGTTCTAAAAAAAATTATAAAGTTGATAGTACGTTTTAAAAATTTCCTGTTAAAAAGTTAATAATAAGTAAATTTTGTAAATTATTTCATAGCAAATTCAACATCTTAGAATAAGCTACTTCATGACATCAAACATAGTGGTACCGACTATACGCATTTCAAGACTTAAAACTAGAATAATATTGTTATTATTATCATGATTCATGTAGAGGTGGCCATTTGCCGGTTCCAAAAAAAACCGGACCGGTTCCAATCCGGACCGGTTCGGTCGTCAAAGTCAATGGACCGGATCCGGTTCCAATCCGATCCGGTTCCATTCGGAACCGGGGTCCCAAAACCGGAACAAGTATACCCGGTTCCGGATCGGATCCAATCCGGTTCGGTCCCAAGAACCGGTCGGACCGGTTCCAAAGAACCGGTGGTCATTTTCTTAACAGTGGGCATGCTAACTTTTTCGATTCCGGGTTTTTTTTTTTTTTCGTTCGCGTTTCCCACACAATAAACTTAATAAACTTCGACTTTTATTAAAAAAACTAATAGACGTCACACTTAAAGTACTTGAAACACAAATTTAATACATTTCGACTATTTATTATTCTTCGGTTTCATCTTCATCTTGAATTTCAACCTGAACGGCGGCCCTTGCGGCGCTTGTAGCTTCATCGTAAGCAATTTCTTCTTCGGTAAGATTGATTACATAACCTTCTTGCACCTCGACCTCTTGTAATTGTTTTTCGTAGTCCATCGGTTCTTCAAGTATTGAAACGTCTTGTATACGTTCATTCCCATCCAAATAATCCTTCAAGCAAATACACATCTCCAAAGATAAAGGTGTGAGTTTCGTTCTTCTTACCGACAATACCCTTTCACTAGTAGAAAAAGCGGATTCCGAAGCAACGGTTGAAGCTTGTACGCTTAGTAAATCCCGGGCCATTGCGGCTAGAACGGGAAATTGAGATTCCCTTTGTTTCCACCAATTCAAAACATCAAATTTCTTGAACTCTTCGGATGTGATAGTGTTTAACCAATCGGTTCCCGTATATCTCCCATATTCGTTGCTCGTTAAATTGTCACTCCTAGCCCGTTTACCACTTTCTTGTCTTAAACTTGAAAATAAGTCCAAATCCGGATCCACGGATGAAGACGAATTCCACATACTTGGCACCGAACTCGTTCCCACATTTGTTGCACCATATTTCTCAAAATAAACATCATATAAACGTTTGAAATTATTTTTAAACGATTCTTGTGCATTAATTACATAAAAAGGGTCTATTTGGTCCAAATCCAAGTCTTCACCAATCCTTTTGATAAGATATTCCACCCCGCTAACGTTATAACATGTGTAACACCCAAATTCATGGTTGCAGCGGAATTCAAACTGGGTGTTACTCGACGGCACAATAGTCACAATGATAGAAAACGAACTCCAATTGAGTCGTTTTAAAAGATTTATCATTCAAATTATATAAATATCAGAGATTACAAAATGAGGTCCCAATTGGTTCCATGTTTACAATGTATAATAAATGAGTTTTGAATGATAATAAAATTTATAGCCCTCTTTAGTATCCGTGCCCTTCCGTGCCATCCTTGATCGTCATGAACCTGAAATACATGCTTGAGAGGTCAACACAAAGGTTGAGTGATATTCATAGAGTTTGTTTAATGTTTTGAACACAATATGTTGGTAGTGTGAGTTATAGGCTCACACCAATGTTTGGAAAACAAAACAGGTAGGCTACGTTATTATACGCCCGGAACATGTATTATACACTAAGCTTATGACACCATAACGTTAACGTGTACCAATATCGATCGGCAGATTTATCCCGGTAGGTACTTTGCTAACATACCTAAATCTCAAATATTATTGCATTTGTTTGAACTTAGTCAATACAAATGGGATTCGTCAATCCCAATAGGCCTATTAATAATATTCGCGCTCACTATTGCTAGTGACTAAATGGTTCATAATAAAGGATCTCGGTTTAGCAAGGTTGGTACTTAGTGATAATAAAACAATCAGGTAAGCATACAATTTAAAAACATTGTGCTCGGTTATAAATAGCATGTATTCCCCCCAAGGGTTTGTAAAACAATTAAGTAATCGAAAGTGGGGCTATGAACTCACCTTAAGTATGATAGCAAGTAATGAATGTAACGGTTGAATCGTGAAGGTTCTATGAGCAACCTATAATAGAATGTCGCGACTTAGGATTGGAGTAAAGAATATGAAGTAGTGCCTATATATATATCTTGCATTTAGTCCATGATGTGGTATGATGTATAATGTAAGTCTTTGAAAGAAATGATTCTTGAAACATGTATGTTTATATATCGTTTACTACCGTTCGGGCCGACATAATTCAGAAGTCATGTTAGTAAGCGTTCGAGGAGCCAGGACACTTTAACTCGTAAATCCACAACTCATCTCGACGGCTTACATAATGAACTCCTCACATGAGGCTCCCTACTATTGTAGTAGTTGATGAAATATATAGATATAAGTTTTGATCCGAAAGGTTACATGTCCGATATTTGAATAAACTTAGGAAAGTTTATTTGTATATGAAGGTTGTTATTAGGGGTAGTTTCATAAGTCTTGAATGACCATTTTCTCTTGGTAATATCTCATGGTTTCCTTTTAAGTGAAGTAGATCCAAATTGCTTGTTCATGTTATCGCCTAATTCATTGTTTCATGTTTACGCCTTTGTAAGTTGGTATGGTCATTTCGTCATGGCCTAGCCATGACCTTTGGTCCTTGTTCCAAGGTCATGAGACACAACCTTGGCTCTAGCCATGGTGGTGGTCTTGATTATAGGTCATAAGACCCCTTTAGTCTTCATAAACCATAACCTATATGTAATGACTTTGTCTAAAAAGGGGCTGTTTAGAATTTGAAGAAATTTATCACTCGGAAAGCGTTTTCAGGGCTCGAGCTTCTTTGTTCCTGAACGAAAACGTCGTTCCGGACAACTTTCGTGTTTTAACTTTTTGATGAATCGGACCAGAAGTGGGACTTTCAAAACCCAAATTTGATCAGAATGGTATTTGGCAGTTTGCCGAAAAGTTTTGGTAACTTCAAATGGGCGTAACTTTTGACTCGTATACTCGTTTTAGGTGGTTCAAATTGCTATGGTTTCCTTGTTAAGTCCTCTACTGTAACATGTAATGATCCAATATCATAATTTTACCATTTTGGTCGTGGTTTTCCAAGAAAGTCACTAGTTTACTTGTTTTATGAACTTGTCTTATCAATCATGTACGATAACTTGTTTTACTCACTTTTATACATCATGGACATGATAACAAGACAATATATAGCACAAATAATATGTAAATAACATGAACATGATTATTTAACAAGAATCAAGTTAGGGTTTGGCTCACAACTTTTGGCTTTCAAAGATGAAAGGAAGTTAACATGTAAGGATAGGACTTTGATAGACTTGTGATGAGTGTGTAAATACTCATCATTTTTGTCTTATATGAACTGCCAAAACATCCAAAAACACCCAATAATGCATCAAAATACTGAAATTATCTCAAAAGTGTGTTTTATATGTTTTAGATGCAAAACGTTTAAAAACAAATGAAAAACGAACAAAGTTTGCACAATTGGCAGTTTCAGTCCCTCAAGTTTCAAATATTGACAAAACTAGTCCCTGACGTTTTAAAACGAAAGAAAAGTCAACCCAAAGTTTTTAAAAGTTAAAATTATCAAATTTAGACTTTGGGTAAAAAGTTTGAGAAAATTACATGTTTAGTCCCTAAAAATCCAACTTGGCGAAATTAGTCCCTGGAGTTTTAGAAATTGTCAGATTCAGTCCCTGGTGGGATAATTTTGAATGAAAAACCATTTTTTAGTCCTTGGAAAGTTAAAAATATTCAATATTACTCCTTGGACAAAAGTTTTCATAAAATGGCAATTTTAGTCCCCGGACTTTGAAAAGTATCATTTTTAGTCCCCGGGAATTTTGAAAAGTACAAAATTGCAAAAAAATGATTTTGGATACTTAAGATATGCATGAATGGTCCCTTATGAGAACTTTGGAAGTTTGACATTTTCAGCCTCAACTTTTCAGAAATTACAACAATAGTCCTTGTGGTTTTTGCAAAATAAATAAACAAACAAATAAACCAAACCACCCTTTTAGCCCTACCCAAACCCAAAACCAAAACAACCCACCACAGCCCAGTCCACCCCCACTTTTAATACCACCCAGCTTTGACCCAGGTCAAACAAACACCAGAACCACTGTTCATCCCTTTCCCTGGTAACCTGCTTCCATGTCCCCCCTCCTTTCCACCAACCTGTCCCCTCTTCTCCACTCTACTAACCACCCTACACCCCATCCCATGTGATACTTACAACCCCCTCCTCCAGGTCATAATTCCACCAAAACTGTTTTCCCGCCAAAACAAAATCAAAGGCCAAGATTAATTATACAAATCCAATGGTCAATTTCAGAAGTGGGAAAGTACTTGTGGGTCACATAAACCCTAGAAGATGAATATAAAAGCAAGAGAGAAGACAGAGCTTGGGTGGCAGCTAATATAGTTAGTAGTAGTTAGTAGTTCTTAGTTTAGTTTTAATATCAATTTAGCCTTTTAAGTGTGGATTTCAGTTTTCTTAGTGTATTTTCAGTTTCATTGATGTAATTCAAGTTTAATTAATCAAGATTCCAAGTTCGTTACTCAATTTAGTTTTTATTCAAAATTCTGAAATTTCTCATTTTTAGCCAAAAGTTGTTAAACTAGTTTCCTTACTGTTTCATAAGCCATTTTTGATCATTATAAGTTGATTTCAACCTTTGTATTTCATCTTTACATGTCTTACTTTAAAATATCAAAAATACCAAAAAAATAGAAAAAATAGTTGAAAAAATAAAAACTTCAAGAAAGAAGAAGAAGAAAGCTGAAAGGCTTGGTTTAGAGCTCTTTGGGGAGCATTAGGATTGTTTAGAAAGTAATTTGGATATCATTCAACTGCCTTTGTTTGTAAGTCAAGTTTCTAATTTAGCTTATTCAAAACTGCTTATTTGAATCTGCTTATTGCACGCTTAAATTAGTGCTTATTCAGTATTTTCCTGCTTATGTAGTGTATTTGAGACTATTTGTTCCTCATTTGCTAAATGTTATTTGCTAGTTCTTAGAATTGCTCATTTTACTCACTTTAGTCATAATTTAGCATTAACTATTTTAGCTTAATAAACTACTTATTTCTGCATCATTTCAGTTTACATATCTCTCTTATAGCTTATAAAAATAGTTTGCATCAGTAGTATAGTTTGGTTCATCATAAAACAACAAAATCCAAAAACCGTTTTAGCATAAACTAGTGTTTGGCATAGTGGATCATTTTTTGGTTTAAAAGAGTGTTGGCAATTTTCTGAATTTGATCTTGCTTTAAAACCATATTAGGAGTAATTACAAGTAGTTTTTAAGTATTTGCATCAAGGTTTAAAGGTTTTGAATGAGTTTCTTAAGTTCTTAGATTTATAACTATTTAAATAATCTCTAATTAGCAAAACTAGTTTAGGCCTTCATTGGGTGTTGTCATTGCTTCACTTTAGTCCCAATTAGGTTAGTGCACCTTTCCATAACATGGTCTTTGATTTTTTAAGTCAAAAATCTTGTTTTTGCCCCATTTTGCAAAAATTCTGCACTTAGCCGAAAAAGAGCCTAAACAGCAAATTAGTTTTTGATTTTTCATTTCTTCGTTATAAGCCCGTTTTACTTGAAATTTGGTATGCATGTAAATGGGTTGATTTCCTAGTTACCTTTGATTTTTATGAATTTTTTTAAGAGTTTTAAGATGGCGTAAACACCTCCACAACCAGCAGACCTGCACATTTTATTTTTTTTGTCCAAAACAGATTTTGATTTTGATTTTTAATTTCTTTGTTTTTAATCCAAATGACCTAAAATTTGTTACAGAGCTTCTTTGGTAGTTAGGCTAGTTGCTAGTATTTTTGTTTTATTTTTTGTAATTTTTCTTGATAGCTTATTAGGCCTCCAAAGTTGCCCCTTAACCATTTTTTTTTCTGCAGCCATAAAATAGGATTTGCTTATTTGTTGTTTCTAGCTTATTCCAGGTTGCTTATTCAGTTATTTCAGCTTATTTGGGTCACCCTCAGTTCATTTTAGCTTTTTACTTCTTTTGGTGTTTAGCTTGTAGCATTTTAGAAGCCTTTCAAGTTTAAAATTTTCATTTTCAAATTAATAAGTCCACTGTCAAGCTTATAAGCTTGCACAGTGCTTATTGTGGTGTTTTAAAAGGTTTGCTTTTATAAAAGTTTGTTGTTTTTAGTGTTTAAGTAGTTTTGTACAAGAAAAACCAAAAAGAAAAATGTTTGTAAAAAGTTGAGGCAAGTGGGACTTGAACCCTTGACCTTCAGGCTACCCAGACCACCAACCCACACACGTGCACCATCTAGGCTGGTAATATCTTAGTGTTTTAAGTCTCTTGGGTTATTTATATAGTAGTGCTAGTTCTTTTAAGCTTATATAAACTTATTAGCTTATTGTG
Source organism: Artemisia argyi (assembly GCA_030686995.1). Taxonomy (NCBI): domain Eukaryota; kingdom Viridiplantae; phylum Streptophyta; class Magnoliopsida; order Asterales; family Asteraceae; genus Artemisia; species Artemisia argyi. The sequence goes on from CM060699.1 coordinate 87,430,896, forward strand.
TGCTTAATAAATAAGCTCTGTACCATTTTTATATTTTTCCCAGCTTTCTTATGCCACTAAGTATTTTTATAAAAAGTTTTGAAATTTTTACTGTTCATTTGATATTTTTTTTAATTTAAATTAGTTTAAATAGTTATAAATTAGTTTTTAATTAATAATAAATAATATAATAGTGTAAAAAAATATTTTTATTTTTCCCATAATTTTCTTTTATCATTTGGATTCCGAAAATATAATTTTCACATCTGTGGGATTTATATTTGATAGAATTCACGTTTTATTTTGTACGTTTACGTTTTATTTAAACGTAACGTACGCGTTTTTAAGTTTTAAACGTTTCTGGTTTTTCCTATTTTCACGTCTTATTCATATAGCTTATTTAAGCTATTTCTTTGTACAAATCAGTAGTGTAATCAATCACAAACCCCTTTCTCATCCAAATTCACCCGATCACGAAACCGTTTGTTTACAATTCACACCTCGTCGGGACATACGACTCGGGGAAACCTTATACTTCCGCGGAGCATTGACTCTAGGCTGTTTGACCTTGTTGACCATCACCTGGTCAATTAGGTTGACCGTTTGGAGCCAATCAACTTGCTTCAACCCACTTCACTTCATGCAATCTTTCTACTCTTGTAATCTTGAAAGAGAGATGATGAAAATTGAGGTGACTTGAGTGGATTCAAACTCAAGAGAAATCACCAAAGTTTCTAAGGATTTGAAGTAGTTTTGATGAATCAAAACTAAACTAGGGTTTATGTATGGATATTGCACTTGATTTCTTGGATGGAACTTGAAGTAAATGAGCTAAGGATGAGATGATGGTGTGTTTTTATGTGTGTGGGTCGTTGGAATGGCCAAGGAGGGGAAGGAGAGGCATTTATATGCAAATGAGGAGGTTACATTGTTGACTAGTCAACACTTGGAGGCCAAGTTGAACACATGTTCACATCTTAAGGCTCCTAGCATGAGATTAAGACACACAAGGCTGAATTCCCCCCCCCCCCTAGGTTGGTTCCTAAACTTGGGGGACAAGGTGTGGACTTTGCTTGGTATTATCCTAAGTATTAGGAAGAGTTTTGACTCCGGGAAATGACAACCGTAAATGATTAGGCCTCAAAACGTAAAACCGGGTGTCGTAAAATTATGGAACTTTAAAGTATTGTTAGACATGTCCATATGTCCCATAATAAAATATAAAATGAGTGGTAGGTTCCATTTGGGTGGTGAAACCCTGCTAAAAACTGGAAACACGGGTCTAAAACGCGTAATACGTAAAATGTACGAATATTGCGTAAAAGTGAGAGAAGTAAAATATTACTTTTCTAATAGGTTATAAATGATTTAAAATGACTTATAATGTCTAGACTGGGCTCAGTCTAGTGTCGGTTGGTATTAAATGTCTTTTAGACATCAAACCGTAAGCCTAAAAATCACGAAATGACTTATAAAATCAAGGAATGATTTTTGGTCAATGGAGGAGGGAAAAATATGTTGACTTTTTCTAATAAGTTGAAAACTTAAATCGTCTTAGAAATGCGGTGCAGGTATAGGCTAAGGTTACGGCTGAGTAAAAACGCTTAAAACTGAAAATTCCAGTTTTTCACGGCCGAGGTTTATTTTGGTCATGTTTTTCTCAGTCATGATTTATTCTCAAATAAATCATGAGTGTGTCAAATATTTTTCTGATACGGGGAAAATTAACGCGATCGAATTTCGTTGTACGTAGAATTTCTGAATGACGTTTTACCCTAAAACGTGTAATTCCGTGTAATTCCTTAATAACATTCACGAAAATGAGCTTATGAATGTCAAACTTTTAATTTGCCATGGAAATGATTTATCACTTGAGCCCAAGAAATAAAAATCAAGTTTCGGGAAAAATGAATAGTAAAAGTGAATAGTGAAATTTTCCGGGAAAAGTAAATATCTTGAAAATGCGAATTGTTACAGTCTCTACCCCTTACGGGGAACTTCGTCCCGAAGTTCTTTGTGTGTCATATGTTGGAGTGGTGTCCATGAAAAAGGTGTGGTTACTTATGAGGACTAAAGTCTGGGATTACCGGTGATGTAGTCTGATTTGTCGTTTCAGTGTATGGTGTAGGATGAGGCTTACTTTTATGTAGGAAAGGTATGGTAATAGTCGAATATTGTAACACCCCCAATTCATGGATGCAGCGGAATTCGAACTGGGTGTTACTCGACGGCACAATAGTCACAATGATAGAAAACGAACTCCAATTGAGTCGTTTTGAAAAGGTTTATCATTCAAATTATATAAATATCAGAGATTACAAAATGAGGTCCCAATTGGTTCCATGTTTACAATGTATAATAAATGAGTTTTGAATGATAATAAAATTTATAGCTCTCTTGAGTATCCGTGTCCTTCCGTGCCATCCTTGATCGTCATGAACCTGAAATACATGCTTGAGAGGTCAACACAAAGGTTGAGTGATATTCATAGAGTTTGTTAAATCGATTGAACACAATATGTTGGTAGTGTGAGTTGTAGGCTCACACCAATGTTTGGAAAACAAAACAGGTAGGCTATGTTATTATACGCCCGGAACATGTATTATACACTAAGCTTATGACACCATAACGTTAACGTGTACCAATATCGATCAGCAGATTTATCCCGGTAGGTACTTTGCTAACATACCTAAATCTCAAATATTAATGCATTTGTTTGAACTAAGTCAATACAAATGGGATTCGTCAATCCCAATAGGCCTATTATTAATATTCGCGCTCACTATTGCTAGTGATTAAATGGTTCATAATCAAGGATATCGGTTTAGCAAGATTGGTACTTAGTGATAATAAAACAATCAGGTAAGCATACAATTTAAAAACATTGTGCTCGGTTATAAATAGCATGTATTCCCACCAAGGATTTGTAAAACAATTAAGTAATTGAAGGTGGGGCTATGAACTCACCTTAAGTAAGATAGCAAGTAATGAATGTAACGGTCGAATCGCGAAGGTTCTATGAGCAACCTATAATAGAATGTCGCGACTTAGGATTGGAGTAAAGAATATAACGGAGTGCCTATATATATATCTTGCATTTAGTCCATGATGTGGTATGATGTATATTGTAAGTCTTTGAAAGTAATGATTCATGAAACATGTATGTTTTGTATATCGTTTACTACCGTTCGGGCCGACATAATTCAGAAGTCATGTTAGTAAGCGTTCGAGGAGCCAGGACACTTTAACTCGTAAATCCACAACTCAACTCGACGGCTTACATAATGAACTCCTCACATGAGGCTCCCTACTATTGTAGTAGTTGATGAAATATATAGATATAAGTTTCGATCCGAAATGTTACATGTCCGATATTTGTATAAACTTAGGAAAGTTTATTAGTACATGAAGATTGTTATTAGGGTATGTTTCATAAGTTTTGTATGACCATTTTCTCTTGGTAATATCTCATGGTTTCCTTTTAGATGAAGTAGATCCAAATTGTATGTTCAAGTTCTCGTCAACTCTTTGTTTCATGTTTACGCCTATGAAAGTTGGTATGGTCATTTCGTCATGGCCTAGCCATGACCTTTGGTCCTTGTTTCAAGGTCATGAGACACAACCTTGGCTCTAGCCATGGTTGTGGTCTTGATTATAGGTCATAAGACCCCTTTGGTCTTCATAAACCATAACCTATATGTAATGACTTTGTCTAAAAATGGGCTGTTTAGAATTTGAAGAAATTTATCACTCGGAAAGCATTTTTAGGTCTTGAGCTTCTTTGTTCCTGAACGAAAACGTCGTTTCGGACAACTTTCGTGTTTTAACTTTTTGATGAATCGGACCAGAAGTGGGACTTTCAAAACCCAAATTTGATCAGAATGGTATTTGGCAGTTTTGCCGGAAACTTTGGTAATTTCAAATGGGCGTAACTTTTGACTCGTATACTCGTTTTGGGTGGTTCAAATTGCTATGGTTTCCTTGTTAGGTCCTCTACCACAATATGTAATAATCAAATATCATATTTTTACCATTTTGGTCGTGGTTTTCCAAGAAAGTCACTAGTTTGCTTGTTTTAGTAACTTGTTGTAACAATCAATAACAATAACTTGTTTTGCTCACTTTTATACATCATGGACATAACTACAAGACATAATATAGCAAGAATAACATGTAAATAACATGAACATGATTATTTAACAAGAATCAAGTTAGGGTTTGGCTCACAACTTTTGGCTTTCAAAGATGAAAGGAAGTTAACATGTAAGGATAGGACATTGATAGACTTGCTTCAACCCACTTCTCTTTATGCAATCTTTCTACCCTTGGTATTCTTGAAAGATGGATGATGAAGGTTTAGGTGACTTGAGTGGATTCAAACTCAAGAGAAATCACCAAGTATATGAGGTTATGGAAGTGTTTGATGAATCAAAACCAAACTAGGGTTTCTATGTTGTTTAAGCTCTTGATTCTCTTGGATAATACTTGGAGTGAATTAGCAAATGGAATGGTGTTTGTGTGTGTGTTGTGGACGTTCAAGGAGAGGCAAGGAGGCTTTATATGGCCTTGAGGAGGTTAGAAGTGTTGACTTGTCAACACTTGATCACCAAGTTCTACACATGTTCTCATCTAAGGCCTCCTAGCATGAGATTGAGCCACATAGTGTGAATGCCCCCCCCCTAGTGGCGGTTTCAAGACCTTGGAGAACAAGGGTTGGACTTTGGATGATATTATCCAAGATATCTAGTGTGTTTTGACTCCGAAAACTGCAAACCGTAAGTTGTTACGCCTCAAAACGTAAAACCGGGTGTCGTAAAATTATGGAATTTGAAAGTATTGATAAACATGTCAATAAGTTCCATAATAAAATATAAAATGAGTGGTAGGTTCCATTTGGGTGTAAAACCCTGCTAAAAACTGGAAACACGGGTCTAAAACGTGTAATTCGCGTAAAACGCTGAATATTGCGTAAAATTGAGAAAAGTAAAATGTTACTTTTCTAATGTTATAAAAATGATTTAAAATGACTTATAATGTCTAGACTGGGCTCAGTCTAGTGTCGGTTGGTATTAAATGTCTTTTAGACATCAAACCGTAAGCCTAAAAATCACGAAATGACTTATAACATCAAGGGATCATTTTTGGTCAATGGAGGAGGGAAAGAATATGTTGACTTTTTCTAATAAGTTGAAAACTCAAATCTTCTTAGAAACGCGTTTTGTGGTCTAACGGTTAATCGCCCAAACGGTTAAGCGTGCTCATGCGAGAGTAGTACAGGCTTGGGTGACCTGCTGGGAAGTTTTTGGTCATGTTTTTCTCAGTCACGATTAATTCTCAAATAAATCATGAGTGTGTCAAACATTTTTCTGATGCGGGGTCACTTAACGCGGTCGAGTTTCGTTGTACGTAGAATTTCTGAATGACGTTTTACCCTAAAACGTGTAATTCCTTAATAACTTTCACGAAAATGAGCTTATGAAAGTTAAACTTTTAATTTGCCATGGAAATGATTTATCACTCGATAAAATCAAATAAAAATCAACTTTCGGGAAAGTTTCGGAAAAAAAATGAATAGTAAAAGTGAATAGTGAAATTTTCCGGGAATGGTAATTAACCTGAAATTGCGAATTGTTACAGTCTCTACCCCTTACGGGGAACTTCGTCCCGAAGTTCTATGTGTGTCATATGTTGGAGTGGTGTCGATAAAGATGTGTGGTTACTTATGAGGACCAAAGTCTGGCATTTCCGGTAATGTAATTTGATTTGTCATTTCAGTGTATGGTGTAGGATGAGGCTTCCTTTTATGTAGGAAAGGTATGGTAATAGTCGAATATCAAAGGAAATTGATATAGCAGTCGAATATTAATAGGAATCGATATAGTAGTTGAATATCAAATAGAACTTGATATAGTTAAATATCAAAATGGAAATTGATATAGTTGTCAAGTATCAATAGCAATTGATATAACAGTTGAACAACAATAGCAATTTACATAGAAATCCAATAAATGGAAATTGATATAAGAATCGAATCATGGAATAAGCGTTGAACATGTGGTTGGACCAAGTCCTGTTTGAATTGTACGGCTGCCCATGCATATGGCTACATGGCCCCGTAATGAGTTTGGTACGACTGCACATGCATATAGGTACATGGCCTCGTAATGAGTTTGTTTGTTATTGCACTATCATTATGAAAACCAAAATGTAAACCTCGTACTAATGGAAATTGGGATAGTCGTTGCAATCATAGCCTAGTAGATAATCTGTTGTTGTATCTAGTGTTTATTGACTTCATACTTATGTTATTTCGGATATAATTAAGCCCACTTGTTTATAATTCTTTATTTACATAGAGAGGCATCCCAAACAATGTAACTAAAGGAATATAAACGTATGGTTCGATGATTTATAATTTCTTTATTTAAATGAAAAGGCATCCCAATCCATTCAAATAAGGACATTATAAATCATCCTACTCAAGAATTCCCGACACAACATTCATACTTAGCCGGTGAGTTACAAGGTAGTGTATTATGAGATGATACTGGTGTTCCAAAAGTACAAGATGAATATTCAAACTTGTAAAGCTGATGAGGGTACTTGTGGTGTAACTAAGGATGATTTGAGCTTTAAAAGTGCATCAAAATCTGTAAATGAGCTTGTGGTTCCAACGGTTGTGAAGATAATGTTATGATATGTTGATGAATAAAAGTGTGTAGTGTATGCTTAACATTAATACTCTTAGGTATAGATGTTGAGTTTGCTTTAAAAATCTTAAGAGATTTTAAAAGTTTATGATGGAATGGTATCCTAAACAGGATGGTACTTCTACAGGATGAAGAGAATAATTGATAACTATCCCAAGATAGTAGTTCGGATTATCTCATAAATGAAAAATTTCAAGAATGAAATTAGGTAACACAAATAAGGTGTTAAGATTTCGCTGAGTGGTAAGACATTATCGTGTCTCTAGATTGTTTTAATGTATTCTGGTGGTTTATCGAGTTCATGTAGGAAATCAACCTAAACATAACCCTAGTACAACTATTCTCAGTATTTGAAAATTCTAAGTCGAATATAGTTAGTCAGACTATATTCCACTGTCCCTAGGTTAAATATAGGTGACTAGTCTATATTTAGCCAAGGTTCGATAAAAATTTCAAATACTTAAATTAGGTATACTTGTGATATGTCCGTTGCTTTCGGGAAACTGTCCACTAAACAAAGGCGATGTCAAACCCTTAAGTTGCAAGTCCCGCCCATACAAGACTTGTAACGTATGTTTTCATATTCCATTGCATAGAAGGTAGTAAGGGTAGATACGTATGGAAAGGAAGTTTTAAGTAGTTCTAAAATAGAACATACTTGGCCAGGATCACGAACTTTTAATAAGGAAGGTTTCATAAGAAAACTTTGATGAATGTAGAGAAAGTTCAGCTTTTGTCGATGATGGATTAGTTTGTCCTTTAGAAATCTCATATTTCTTGTTTTGAAATCGATAGATTGTGACGGGTTTTTGATATCATAAGAAATGATATTGATGATGTGATGGAATAATTCTAGAGACCATTTGCACAAAACACAATGTCTCGGAAGTAGGTTAGACCATTGTGCAATTCACAATGTCTGGGAAGTAGGTTAGATCATTGTGTGACTCAAAACATTTGAGAAATGATTAAGACCATTGTATTATACAATGTCTTGGAAAATGAATGAGACCATTGTATCTCACAATGTCTTGGAAAATGAATGAGGCCATTGTATCTCACAATGTCTTGGAAAATGAATGAGACCATTGTATCTCACAATGTCTTGGAAAATGAATGAGGCCATTGTATCTCACAATGTCTTGGAAAATGAATGAGACCATTGTATCTCACAATGTCTTGGAAAAATGAATGAGACCATTGTATCTCACAATGTCTTGGAAAAATGAATGAGACCATTGTATCTCACAATGTCTTGGAAAATGAATGAGACCATTGTATCTCACAATGTCTTGAAAAATGAATGAGACCATTGTATCTCACAATGTCTTGAAAAATGAATGAGACCATTGTATCTCACAATGTCTTGAAAAATGAATGAGACCATTGTATCTCTCAATGTCTTGGAAAATGAATGAGACCATTGTATCTCACAATGTCTTGGAAAATGAATGAGACCATTGTATCTCACAATGTCTTGGAAAATGAATGAGACCATTGCAATCAATTACAATGTCTTGGACATATAATGTTGGAGTAGGAACATGATTGGGAGAGTGTGGCTGTGCCGAAATGCCTTAGAATAGGCATACACAGATATGTTTAGTCCATTGTTTAGATAAATGATTGAAAATAAACCGAGTTTATATATCAATATACTAATATGTTCATGTAGCATAAAATGCTTAGTGTGTATATATCAATATACTAATGCTTACGGGGAAATGCTCAATTATGTTTAGGGTACATATATCAATATGCAATTATGTTTGTGTAGCACAAAATGTCTACGGGGAAATGCTCAAAAATGGGTATATATGAATATACTAATATGTTTGTGTAGCATAACATGCTTACTAAGTCCATAATCGTCTGGAGGATGGAAGACACGGAGAGCGGAAGACTATAAAATGTTTTTGCTTGTACATGTGGTTATAGTTTAGGTCTCAATTAGACCCGTTTCTCTATAACCATGGCTCTGGTACCAATCTGTAACACCCCCAATTCATGGATGCAGCGGAATTCGAACTGGGTGTTACTCGACGGCACAATAGTCACAATGATAGAAAACGAACTCCAATTGAGTCGTTTTGAAAAGGTTTATCATTCAAATTATATAAATATCAGAGATTACAAAATGAGGTCCCAATTGGTTCCATGTTTACAATGTATAATAAATGAGTTTTGAATGATAATAAAATTTATAGCCCTCTTGAGTATCCGTGTCCTTCCGTGCCATCCTTGATCGTCATGAACCTGAAATACATGCTTGAGAGGTCAACACAAAGGTTGAGTGATATTCATAGAGTTTGTTAAATCGATTGAACACAATATGTTGGTAGTGTGAGTTGTAGGCTCACACCAATGTTTGGAAAACAAAACAGGTAGGCTATGTTATTATACGCCCGGAACATGTATTATACACTAAGCTTATGACACCATAACGTTAACGTGTACCAATATCGATCGGCAGATTTATCCCGGTAGGTACTTTGCTAACATACCTAAATCTCAAATATTAATGCATTTGTTTGAACTAAGTCAATACAAATGGGATTCGTCAATCCCAATAGGCCTATTATTAATATTCGCGCTCACTATTGCTAGTTATTAAATGGTTCATAATCAAGGATATCGGTTTAGCAAGGTTGGTACTTAGTGATAATAAAACAATCAGGTAAGCATACAATTTAAAAACATTGTGCTCGGTTATAAATAGCATGTATTCCCACCAAGGATTTGTAAAACAATTAAGTAATTGAAGGTGGGGCTATGAACTCACCTTAAGTAAGATAGCAAGTAATGAATGTAACGGTCGAATCGCGAAGGTTCTATGAGCAACCTATAATAGAATGTCGTGACTTAGGATTGGAGTAAAGAATATAACGGAGTGCCTATATATATATATATCTTGCATTTAGTCCATGATGTGGTATGATGTATATTGTAAGTCTTTGAAAGTAATGATTCATGAAACATGTATGTTTTGTATATCGTTTACTACCGTTCGGGCCGACATAATTCAGAAGTCATGTTAGTAAGCGTTCGAGGAGCCAGGACACTTTAACTCGTAAATCCACAACTCAACTCGACGGCTTACATAATGAACTCCTCACATGAGGCTCCCTACTATTGTAGTAGTTGATGAAATATATAGATATAAGTTTCGATCCGAAAGGTTACATGTCCGATATTTGTATAAACTTAGGAAAGTTTATTAGTACATGAAGATTGTTATTAGGGTATGTTTCATAAGTTTTGTATGACCATTTTCTCTTGGTAATATCTCATGGTTTCCTTTTAGATGAAGTAGATCCAAATTGTATGTTCAAGTTCTCGTCAACTCTTTGTTTCATGTTTACGCCTATGAAAGTTGGTATGGTCATTTCGTCATGGCCTAGCCATGACCTTTGGTCCTTGTTTCAAGGTCATGAGACACAACCTTGGCTCTAGCCATGGTTGTGGTCTTGATTATAGGTCATAAGACCCCTTTGGTCTTCATAAACCATAACCTATATGTAATGACTTTGTCTAAAAATGGGCTGTTTAGAATTTGAAGAAATTTATCACTCGGAAAGCATTTTTAGGTCTCGAGCTTCTTTGTTCCTGAACGAAAACGTCGTTTCGGACAACTTTCGTGTTTTAACTTTTTGATGAATCGGACCAGAAGTGGGACTTTCAAAACCCAAATTTGATCAGAATGGTATTTGGCAGTTTTGCCGGAAACTTTGGTAATTTCAAATGGGCGTAACTTTTGACTCGTATACTCGTTTTGGGTGGTTCAAATTGCTATGGTTTCCTTGTTAGGTCCTCTACCACAATATGTAATAATCAAATATCATATTTTTACATTTTGGTCGTGATTTTCCAAGAAAGTCACTAGTTTGCTTGTTTTAGTAACTTGTTGTAACAATCAATAACAATAACTTGTTTTGCTCACTTTTATACATCATGGACATAACTACAAGACATAATATAGCAAGAATAACATGTAAATAACATGAACATGATTATTTAACAAGAATCAAGTTAGGGTTTGGCTCACAACTTTTGGCTTTCAAAGATGAAAGGAAGTTAACATGTAAGGATAGGACATTGATAGACTTGCTTCAACCCACTTCTCTTTATGCAATCTTTCTACCCTTGGTATTCTTGAAAGATGGATGATGAAGGTTTAGGTGACTTGAGTGGATTCAAACTCAAGAGAAATCACCAAGTATATGAGGTTATGGAAGTGTTTGATGAATCAAAACCAAACTAGGGTTTCTATGTTGTTTAAGCTCTTGATTCTCTTGGATAATACTTGGAGTGAATTAGCAAATGGAATGGTGTTTGTGTGTGTGTTGTGGACGTTCAAGGAGAGGCAAGGAGGCTTTATATGGCCTTGAGGAGGTTAGAAGTGTTGACTTGTCAACACTTGATCACCAAGTTCTACACATGTTCTCATCTAAGGCCTCCTAGCATGAGATTGAGCCACATAGTGTGAATGCCCCCCCTAGTGGCGGTTTCAAGACCTTGGAGAACAAGGGTTGGACTTTGGATGATATTATCCAAGATATCTAGTGTGTTTTGACTCCGAAAACTGCAAACCGTAAGTTGTTACGCCTCAAAACGTAAAACCGGGTGTCGTAAAATTATGGAATTTGAAAGTATTGATAAACATGTCAATAAGTTCCATAATAAAATATAAAATGAGTGGTAGGTTCCATTTGGGTGTAAAACCCTGCTAAAAACTGGAAACACGGGTCTAAAACGCGTAATTCGCGTAAAACGCTGAATATTGCGTAAAATTGAGAAAAGTAAAATGTTACTTTTCTAATGTTATAAAAATAATTTAAAATGACTTATAATGTCTAGACTGGGCTCAGTCTAGTGTCGGTTGGTATTAAATGTCTTTTAGACATCAAACCGTAAGCCTAAAAATCACGAAATGACTTATAACATCAAGGGATCATTTTTGGTCAATGGAGGAGGGAAAGAATATGTTGACTTTTTCTAATAAGTTGAAAACTCAAATCTTCTTAGAAACGCGTTTTGTGGTCTAACGGTTAATCGCCCAAACGGTTAAGCGTGCTCATGCGAGAGTAGTACAGGCTTGGGTGACCTGCTGGGAAGTTTTTGGTCATGTTTTTCTCAGTCACGATTAATTCTCAAATAAATCATGAGTGTGTCAAACATTTTTCTGATGCGGGGTCACTTAACGCGGTCGAGTTTCGTTGTACGTAGAATTTCTGAATGACGTTTTACCCTAAAACGTGTAATTCCTTAATAACTTTCACGAAAATGAGCTTATGAAAGTTAAACTTTTAATTTGCCATGGAAATGATTTATCACTCGATAAAATCAAATAAAAATCAACTTTCGGGAAAGTTTCGGAAAAAAAATGAATAGTAAAAGTGAATAGTGAAATTTTCCGGGAATGGTAATTAACCTGAAATTGCGAATTGTTACAAATATCAAAGGAAATTGATATAGCAATCGAATATTAATAGGAATTGAGATAGTAATTGCAATTGTAAAACCCTAAAATCTAAAACTTGTGAAATGACTATTTTACCCCTCTAATCTTGAATTTATAAAATATGTATAATAGTCCAAGCGCATTAAAATGCAATTCGACCTAAGTTATAAATAACTATCATACCTTAATCCATTTTGTCATCAAAGATATAATCCTTGAACTTAACTAAACCGAAAAGCTACAAAGATTGATTATATAACTTGTACAAACTAATTAAAATCGACCCCACTTATGCTTAAACTATATTTCACCCAATATTAAGTTACATGGGCTCATTTCCTTTACATAATTATACATACATGAAAACTAACTAAAGGGCCCAAGAAAACCCACGACTTGAATAGTTAAAGTATTCCTGGTCTTCCCAAAAATACTCAATCATCTCAACCGTATACCATTTACAACATAACATCTCACACACATTTAACCCTAATCAAGAGTGGCGGCATAATAACCCTTCTCTCATTTTGATCGCAAGGAAACGGTTACGAAAAAGACGTGTACAAGGCTGCTTAGGGTGGTGATCGACTTGGTGTTTTCTAGTTCAAAAGGGTGTTTGATCGTGGTGTGCTGGTTCCAAAGGTGGTGGTGTTTTGGAACGTGGGTATTATTCCTGGTTCGAGAAGTTTTGGTTCCTGTCTCGGGTTATTTTGCTTGGCAGTCAATCCTAGTTTTCTTCTTCTAGATGCGGACATGAGGGTAACGATATCGCAACCTTATTTCATTCCTTCTTATTTGATTTCTGTTCGATTGGGTTTTGTTTTGTGTTCATCTTTCGGCTACATGAAAACATGTGAAACTAGTCCACATAAAATCATTACATCACATAAAATAACAGCTTGATCAAATTATGAAATCGATCCTAAACCTGCATGTGTTGTACTAATGTGATGCGTGGTGTTTGGCTGTAACGTGGCCTAAATTTGTCACTTGTAATCGTATAAAAGACTACACATGAAATCATGATATCGACACCTATAAAAATGAAACTAAGACATGTAAATTCGACCTTATAAACTACACATGTGTGTCGACTTTTGGGTGTTTGTGACTATATTGTTCCTCGTATTACACCCCCATGTCGATCCTAGTTTCAACCTAAAACGCACCTTAAATATTAACTAAAACGCACCTTAATGACCTGATGAATCGAGCGTGTATCGAGATTAAAACAACTAAGAAATCCTAAGTCTTGGTACGACATGCATGGTATACGTGGGGATCTTTGTGGTATTATGGCTCGTTTAACCTGAGTATATCGAACCTGTTTCGGAGTCGTGTTTAACAGTCAATGTCGACTTCATTCTGTTTTGGCGCCTGCAATCTGTTTCTAGTAAACCCTTTTGAAATAGTGTCATTTAAGTTGAAACATGTTCATTAAAAAGTACCCTAATAATCTGATAGAAATTTAAGAAAGATAGAGAGCGTGTGTATTTTAATTTGAGAAGAAGGAATGAATTATACATAAATTCATGTGAGGTGATATCTTTTATACATTCGAAAAATCTGAATAGAATATGATTAAATAAGGATAGAGCATGGATGATCAGTGTTAAGTAAATTGCAAATTCTCTATACGTGGGTATGGACATGCATGGGGGAAATCGTTTGAGCCTATACACGCATAACGATTTTAACAAATTGAGAAAACATGAACCTATACACACGTATAACTTATGATGATCACATATAATTATATGCCATTTGAGTTATTAGTTTTGGAAGATGTTTATGCATTGATAATAATACATCTTGGTCGTCGCGGTCTAAGATTAATGTCGAGAATACGTTATTAAATTATGAACAACGGGGTCTAAAATTATCATTTTGATATAAAACTATAGCGTAAAGGTTAGAATAATTTTATTTGACATTTTAAGAATTAATTTTTGATAATTTATATTTTGATCCTAAACCTTACTAAATAGTCGTAATTAACTCTAATCTATTATAATGTTCATTCGAGTAATCTAACTTAGTTAATTATTAATTTTAATCCTTAAAGATCAATCTTGTTAATACGAGAAACTTACTAAAACAGGAAACTTACAAAAAAATGGAAAGTCTCCTAAAACATTTGAACTACTTACCAAATATAGAAAAGTTACCTAAAATGGAAAGCTGCTAAAAATGGAAAGTTAACTAAAAGAGGTGACTTGTGCAACTTGAACTCGCCTTGATTCGTATTCCATTCTCGTCTAGGTTCGGTGAAGCGGGAGTGCTCCATTCATCTCTTGATTTTATTGTGATCTTGCTTGCATTTGGACTAAGGTACGGATACTCTGCCTTTTCAGTAAAGGCTCCTATACTCTTCTTATGACTTTGAGCTATGATTCAGTTAAGATTCCCCAAGCCATTGCTATGCTCCCTTCTGTTGTGAACTTCCTCTGATTCCTGTTAAGCTTTGATATGTTAGCTTCTGATTCGATTCCGTTGCTATGACTTCTGACCTTTGTATACCCGATATCTCTGGTTCATCTTTTATGATAATCTTATATGAAAACCTTTTTGAAAATATAACTTGATGTTATGGAAGGAAACTGTTTTGAAATAACACTCTATGATTTTGATACGAAACCATTTTAAAATGAAGGATTAATTGGCTTTTATGAAGAATGTTTAAAAAGGGAGATCTTTGAGATGAAATGAGCAAAGGACTATTAAGGTTTTTAAATCTGTCTTATCTTAAACCTTTTCACATTTTATGAACTTATGAAACTTAATAATGAACCTTTAGTAATGAACCTTGGATATGCTGAACCATTGATATGACTTCTGATATTATGACTTTGAGATGACCTTGAGATATGACCTTGAGATGCACCTTTACTATATGACCTTTTGCATGACGTTGAGACCTGACTCTTAGTTTGATACCCGAGCCATTTATGTTTCTTCTACCTATGGAGGTACCATAGGCATGTCTGTGAAGCACCACTGGCATGACTCATGTGTGGGTGAGTGATTTCTCACGCCGTCCCTTTTTATGATTATCTGCCGGCTATTATGACTTTGAGTATATGACTTTGAGATTGACTTTGAGTAAGGGGCGTATGGATTGCAATCCTAGACATGTATGGATTTAATTATGACTTTGAGTTGACTTTGAGGTGATTGGTACTGTGTGCTATACATGCCCTTCACAACCCCTGGGAGCTGATCACTCCACCCCTGTGGATACATGAGGACACCCCTCATATTATCTGGTTGCCTGAGAGGTATCCCCTCTGATTGTGAGATTATGACATTGAGATTATGACTTTGAGATTATGACTTTGAGATTATGATGTTGAGATATGACTTTGAGTTTTGGGCTCGTGGTGGATGACTATCCTTTCCTTCCTTTCTATTATTCATTTGTTTATTCCTTATAATATTCCCCAATGCACTATACTTCTGTTTGTTTCGTTATCATTGCTTGGTATATGTATCTGTTCACTGGGCTTTTTAAGCTCAGCCGCACTTCCTTTTCCTGCGGCAGGTTTTAGTAGGAAGCTGAGTTATGGGAAGAGAGTGTGACTGGACTTAGAAGACTATGCTTTGATAGTTACGCTGGGCTAGAGACGATTAGAAGAAGTTTCACTTCATTAGACTTAGTATTTATTTTTGTAACCTTGTAGTATCAGATTTTTCATTTGTAACCTTGATATTCCTTTGTAAGTATGAATCATATGCTTGTGTTTGTTCTGATATGTCACTGTAATGTAATGCTTCTACCCTTATCGGGTTGGGGTGTTACAATTATGGTATCAGAGCCCAGGCTGCGATTCGTAATACATTTACCCTTGGCCTGTGAAGTTTGGACCCCTAAGCTTCCACTGTAGGCGCTCATAAGACAACCTTTGGAACTTTACCTTAGGATTCCCCATAGGAACCTAAGTTATTACCAGTGAGGAATGGGTAGACTAAGACATTTATGTAAGTATCATTTGCTTCCGCATCACTCTGATCGTGCCTTTGCTCTTGGATAAGCCTTATAAGGACCCTTGTTTCAGAAGTTAGAAATTTTGCAACTTAAGCTTAGTAGCCAAGTAAGTTTGGAATACCTCGGGAAGCTACCTGGATACCTTACACATTTAAGCTCCACCTTCAGATTTTGATCTCCGCCTCCTATTTGTTTGATAAACTGTTTGACAACTTTTCGACCATATCGTAGGTCATTCAACCATAATGTGTTCGACACATTCTGTGAATTCATTACTTATGTTAGGTATGAATGTATCATCCGATACTACTTAACTCTGTATGATCCATTACTACTTCTATGAGAATTCTGGTAATTATGAACCACGAATATGAGAAGTTTTGTTTCCTCTCTGTGAATGACGAACCTTGTCCTGCCAACCATTTCCTTTGGAAGGGTATGATGTAAAGACTATCTCTGTATGGAATTGTTAACTAAGCATGATGATGCTGATGACTGAGATTCTGTAACTCTCACGATTGAAAATTATACGATGTTCGTATTACCAATGATACACATCCTACCTGCTACTTATGCTAAGAAGCTAAACGAAATTCCCACACATGGAACTGTTCGTTTATCCACCCCAACATTTTTATTGAACCATGTACTTGACTCTGATATATGAACTATCTGTATGATTTGACGACTGTATTCACTCTATGAAATCCTTTGACTTTGAGATGTCTGATTGTACGGTCTTTTGGACTGAATGACTATTCGTGAAGATACCATAGACTACCGTACCTGGAATGTGACCTTAACAATCTGCTTCACCCTATTTCGTTATGATGACTCTCTACACCTGCTAAAATTTCTACCACTATGAAAACACCAAACCCGAACTCATGTGATTATCAAGTTTTCCTGAAAACCATTATTATCAACCCTTAGAAAGTTCTGCTATTGGGAAATTTTTGTTGTACGAAGATTTTCCGGTATTCTCTGATGAACCTTTTTGGTACTCCTGTGAACTGATCTCAGTTGAAGAAACCATGGTGCCATAGAAGTTGAGAGATTGAAGGAGCTAATGGAATATGATTTTGTTGACCCTTTGTGATTCTTTTTGGATACTCTTGTTTGTTTATAAAGAAGAACAAGAGAAGTATGCAATGACGTATCGACTATCGTGAACTTAAACGTACCACTATCAGTAATCATTATCTGTTTCCGCGTATCAATAATTAATTTGGTCTTCCTTCGAAACTCCGCATCTGATTGTATCTGAATAAGCAACCACAAGAACTTCTAAGAAGGGGGTTAACTAACCGAGAGTAACCTTTGTGAAGTATTTCAGTTCTTGAAGAAGAAAGAAGGCGATGTGAAAATTTCCTGAGATGATTTCTGAAGCTGCCTTTGCACTCGTCATAACATTTATGAGCTTGAATGATGCCAATGGTGTTGGCTAGAATAATCATGTTTTCGCGTGTTTTGGACAAATTGTCATAGTATGACATTGTGTTGTGTTCTAAAATGAAAGAAGAACATAGAGATTATTGGTGAGATTGAAGACCGTTATCGGAGTTAGAAACCTGGTGGAAGAGTAGTAGAAGATGGTTGCGACAAGCATTATCATGGAAGAAGCATACAAGAAGAAGAGAGGAACTGGGATAGTGCTCAATCATACATCATGCAACACGTGAAGATTTCAGTTTGGGCATCAAGACAACCAGACCAAAGAAGACGAACCATTCAACACACAACCTGGAGTCAACAACAACATCAGGTACCTTAAAACAGGGAGCTATGTTAGAAGACCTGTCGAAGACACGCAGTCTTGTTTCTCTATTCATTTTAGTTGTACTAAGATGAATTGAGAGCAGAAGCAGACCTGCGGATGGAGGGATGCACAGTGATCGTGTCAGAGACTGCCGCTACGACGCCACAGTACCAAGAAGAGTTGCTGAAGGCTTGAGGAACCAGACTCGAATTTTAAATTCTCTTAATCATGAGGTAAGACGGACAAGAGTAAACAGACTACCCCAACTTGGAAGAAATTTTGAAATTTGTAAATGAGTGGACGGATTTTGAAGCGGACATTGTGTTTAGACGAGATGATTCTGTAAAGGATTGACGCTATTGATGACGTACCCTAATTTTGAATGACGTTCTCGGATTTCCGTTACTCTTTGAGTAATTTCGTTCTCTTAGTTATGTTGTTTGATTTTGGTGACCTCTGAGACTATAGGTGGACTAGGTGGATTTAAATAAGTTTGTGTGTTCACGACTTGAGATAAAGTATGACCATCATGAGGGCATATGTATATGATGCCAGTATTATGACGCCTGGCCAACGTGATAATACTTACATCATATAACGTGCACTTATGGTGGGCATGTGATATTTCGAGGAGTGCCTTAGAAGCCTTAGAATTTCTGATATCTGATTGAAATCATTCGCACTTAGTGAGACTTTAGGTTCATTCTACTTATACGTTTGATCTGTTGTCCTTGATATACGATTCGATACGTTTGGACTCTCGACACGTGTTTTGCTGACCTTTGCAACTTCTGATAAGAATCTTAGGTTCTATTATGGAATTTCTGCCGTTGACGATATCTAACGATATGCTTTCTGTCCGTATACGTTTCGCACTCGTTGAAGTTGTTCATTATGATCTGCTATGAATAAAATATGTGATTGTGGACTTTGAGGAAACGAGACATGTTTGTTTATGAGAATACCTTTGGAAGGTTATCTGGAAGCCGAGACTATTTGAGAAGCTGAAGAAATTAAACTCATATATATCACCCTCATGATTGCTATCATTCGATACGTTCTCATTGACCAGTTCAATTACTTATCCACGGACGAAATATCCACCCAATCATACATCTTCCTTGGTATATATTTTCAAAGGACACGATTATCATCACGTTCGGTATGTGATTATCTTGATTTGGATTCTGTTCAATGTGCCTTCTCTAGGGAAACCGAAACCATCTTTTAATCAATGAGACCAAGTTTTGGGAAACAAGATCATTATGTTTGTTGAAATTCTAAAAGTCTGAATTTGTGCGAGTCAAAACTACTCCTTTTAGAACTTCCTACTGTTGGTGCAATTAATTCGAATTGAAATCTTATTCGTATTCCATATGAGCTTTCTGAAGATTCACCTATCGTCCAACTTGTGTTGTATGGACCTTTTGTTCTGAATCAACCTAATTTTTCTTCTTCTGAGAAATTTGAACCCACCTCATTTTGATTCGAGTCATGAGAAACCATTTGGTATGAAGATCTTTTTGGAAGAACCTCTCCGAGCGTGAGGATATTTGTGACGATATTTTGTGATTTGCTACGACTCCGCATAACGTTAGTGACTTCAATTTCGCGGACGAAATTTTCTTTTTAGAGGGGAAGAGTTGTAAAACCCTAAAATCTAAAACTTGTGAAATGACTATTTTACCCCTCTAATCTTGAATTTATAAAATATGTATAATAGTCCAAGCGCATTAAAATGCAATTCGACCTAAGTTATAAATAACTATCATACCTTAATCCATTTTGTCATCAAAGATATAATCCTTGAACTTAACTAAACCGAAAAGCTACAAAGATTGATTATATAACTTGTACAAACTAATTAAAATCGACCCCACTTATGCTTAAACTATATTTCACCCAATATTAAGTTACATGGGCTCATTTCCTTTACATAATTATACATACATGAAAACTAACTAAAGGGCCCAAGAAAACCCACGACTTGAATAGTTAAAGTATTCCTGGTCTTCCCAAAAATACTCAATCATCTCAACCGTATACCATTTACAACATAACATCTCACACACATTTAACCCTAATCAAGAGTGGCGGCATAATAACCCTTCTCTCATTTTGATCGCAAGGAAACGGTTACGAAAAAGACGTGTACAAGGCTGCTTAGGGTGGTGATCGACTTGGTGTTTTCTAGTTCAAAAGGGTGTTTGATCGTGGTGTGCTGGTTCCAAAGGTGGTGGTGTTTTGGAACGTGGGTATTATTCCTGGTTCGAGAAGTTTTGGTTCCTGTCTCGGGTTATTTTGCTTGGCAGTCAATCCTAGTTTTCTTCTTCTAGATGCGGACATGAGGGTAACGATATCGCAACCTTATTTCATTCCTTCTTATTTGATTTCTGTTCGATTGGGTTTTGTTTTGTGTTCATCTTTCGGCTACATGAAAACATGTGAAACTAGTCCACATAAAATCATTACATCACATAAAATAACAGCTTGATCAAATTATGAAATCGATCCTAAACCTGCATGTGTTGTACTAATGTGATGCGTGGTGTTTGGCTGTAACGTGGCCTAAATTTGTCACTTGTAATCGTATAAAAGACTACACATGAAATCATGATATCGACACCTATAAAAATGAAACTAAGACATGTAAATTCGACCTTATAAACTACACATGTGTGTCGACTTTTGGGTGTTTGTGACTATATTGTTCCTCGTATTACACCCCCATGTCGATCCTAGTTTCAACCTAAAACGCACCTTAAATATTAACTAAAACGCACCTTAATGACCTGATGAATCGAGCGTGTATCGAGATTAAAACAACTAAGAAATCCTAAGTCTTGGTACGACATGCATGGTATACGTGGGGATCTTTGTGGTATTATGGCTCGTTTAACCTGAGTATATCGAACCTGTTTCGGAGTCGTGTTTAACAGTCAATGTCGACTTCATTCTGTTTTGGCGCCTGCAATCTGTTTCTAGTAAACCCTTTTGAAATAGTGTCATTTAAGTTGAAACATGTTCATTAAAAAGTACCCTAATAATCTGATAGAAATTTAAGAAAGATAGAGAGCGTGTGTATTTTAATTTGAGAAGAAGGAATGAATTATACATAAATTCATGTGAGGTGATATCTTTTATACATTCGAAAAATCTGAATAGAATATGATTAAATAAGGATAGAGCATGGATGATCAGTGTTAAGTAAATTGCAAATTCTCTATACGTGGGTATGGACATGCATGGGGGAAATCGTTTGAGCCTATACACGCATAACGATTTTAACAAATTGAGAAAACATGAACCTATACACACGTATAACTTATGATGATCACATATAATTATATGCCATTTGAGTTATTAGTTTTGGAAGATGTTTATGCATTGATAATAATACATCTTGGTCGTCGCGGTCTAAGATTAATGTCGAGAATACGTTATTAAATTATGAACAACGGGGTCTAAAATTATCATTTTGATATAAAACTATAGCGTAAAGGTTAGAATAATTTTATTTGACATTTTAAGAATTAATTTTTGATAATTTATATTTTGATCCTAAACCTTACTAAATAGTCGTAATTAACTCTAATCTATTATAATGTTCATTCGAGTAATCTAACTTAGTTAATTATTAATTTTAATCCTTAAAGATCAATCTTGTTAATACGAGAAACTTACTAAAACAGGAAACTTACAAAAAAATGGAAAGTCTCCTAAAACATTTGAACTACTTACCAAATATAGAAAAGTTACCTAAAATGGAAAGCTGCTAAAAATGGAAAGTTAACTAAAAGAGGTGACTTGTGCAACTTGAACTCGCCTTGATTCGTATTCCATTCTCGTCTAGGTTCGGTGAAGCGGGAGTGCTCCATTCATCTCTTGATTTTATTGTGATCTTGCTTGCATTTGGACTAAGGTACGGATACTCTGCCTTTTCAGTAAAGGCTCCTATACTCTTCTTATGACTTTGAGCTATGATTCAGTTAAGATTCCCCAAGCCATTGCTATGCTCCCTTCTGTTGTGAACTTCCTCTGATTCCTGTTAAGCTTTGATATGTTAGCTTCTGATTCGATTCCGTTGCTATGACTTCTGACCTTTGTATACCCGATATCTCTGGTTCATCTTTTATGATAATCTTATATGAAAACCTTTTTGAAAATATAACTTGATGTTATGGAAGGAAACTGTTTTGAAATAACACTCTATGATTTTGATACGAAACCATTTTAAAATGAAGGATTAATTGGCTTTTATGAAGAATGTTTAAAAAGGGAGATCTTTGAGATGAAATGAGCAAAGGACTATTAAGGTTTTTAAATCTGTCTTATCTTAAACCTTTTCACATTTTATGAACTTATGAAACTTAATAATGAACCTTTAGTAATGAACCTTGGATATGCTGAACCATTGATATGACTTCTGATATTATGACTTTGAGATGACCTTGAGATATGACCTTGAGATGCACCTTTACTATATGACCTTTTGCATGACGTTGAGACCTGACTCTTAGTTTGATACCCGAGCCATTTATGTTTCTTCTACCTATGGAGGTACCATAGGCATGTCTGTGAAGCACCACTGGCATGACTCATGTGTGGGTGAGTGATTTCTCACGCCGTCCCTTTTTATGATTATCTGCCGGCTATTATGACTTTGAGTATATGACTTTGAGATTGACTTTGAGTAAGGGGCGTATGGATTGCAATCCTAGACATGTATGGATTTAATTATGACTTTGAGTTGACTTTGAGGTGATTGGTACTGTGTGCTATACATGCCCTTCACAACCCCTGGGAGCTGATCACTCCACCCCTGTGGATACATGAGGACACCCCTCATATTATCTGGTTGCCTGAGAGGTATCCCCTCTGATTGTGAGATTATGACATTGAGATTATGACTTTGAGATTATGACTTTGAGATTATGATGTTGAGATATGACTTTGAGTTTTGGGCTCGTGGTGGATGACTATCCTTTCCTTCCTTTCTATTATTCATTTGTTTATTCCTTATAATATTCCCCAATGCACTATACTTCTGTTTGTTTCGTTATCATTGCTTGGTATATGTATCTGTTCACTGGGCTTTTTAAGCTCAGCCGCACTTCCTTTTCCTGCGGCAGGTTTTAGTAGGAAGCTGAGTTATGGGAAGAGAGTGTGACTGGACTTAGAAGACTATGCTTTGATAGTTACGCTGGGCTAGAGACGATTAGAAGAAGTTTCACTTCATTAGACTTAGTATTTATTTTTGTAACCTTGTAGTATCAGATTTTTCATTTGTAACCTTGATATTCCTTTGTAAGTATGAATCATATGCTTGTGTTTGTTCTGATATGTCACTGTAATGTAATGCTTCTACCCTTATCGGGTTGGGGTGTTACAGCAATCATAGCCTAGTAGGTAATCGGTTGTTGTACTTAGTGTTTATTGACTTCATACTTATGTTATTTCGGATACAAATAAGCCCACTTGTTTATAATTCTTTATTTACATAGAGAGGCATCCCAAACAATGTAAATAGGGAAATATAAACTTATGGTTCGGTGATTTACAATGTCTTTATTTAAATGAAAAGGCATCCCATTCCATTCAAATAATTACAAATCATCCTACTTAAGAATTCCCAACACAACATTCACAATTAGCCGGTGAGTTACAAGGTAGGGTATTACGAGATGATACTGGTGTTCCAAAAGTACAAGACGAATATTCAATCTTGTAAAGCTGATGAGGGTACTTGTGGTGTAACTAAGGATGATTTGAGCTTTAAAAGTGCATCAAGATCTGTTAATGAGCTTGTATTTGTAACGGTTGTGAAGATAATGATGTGATATGTTGATGAACAAAAGTGTGTAGTGTATGCTTAACATTAATACCCTTAGGTAAAGATGTTGAGTTTGCTTTAAAAATCTTAAGAGATTTTAAAAGTTTATGATGGAATGGTATCCTTAGGACCTAAACAGGATAGTACTTCTACAGGATGAAGAGAATAATTGATAACTATCCCAAGATAGTAGTTCGGATTATCTCATAAATGAAAAATTTTAAGAATGAATTTAGATCATACAGATAAGGTGTTAAGATTTCGCTGAGTGGTAAGACATTATCGTGTCTCTAGATTGTTTTAATGTATTCTGGTGGTTTATCGTGTTCATGTAGGAAATCAATCTAAACATAACCCTAGTACAACTACTCTCAGTATTTGAAAATGTTAAGTCGAATATAGTTAGTCAGACTATATTCCACTGTCCCTAGGTTAAATATAGGTGACTAGTCTATATTTAGCCGAGGTTCGATAAAATTTTCAAATACCTAAATTAGGTATACTTGTGATATGTTCGTTGCTTTCGGGAAACTGTCCATTAAACAAAGGCGATGTCAAACCCTTAATTTGCAAGTCCCGTCCATACAAGACTTGTAACGTATGTTTTCATATTCCATTGAATAGAAGATAGTAAGGGTAGGTACGTATGGAAAGGAAATTTTAAGTAGTTCTAAAATAGAACATACTTGGTCAAGATCACGAACTTTTAATAATGAAGGTTTCATAAAAAAAACTTTGATGAATGTAGAGCTGAACTTCAGCTTTTGTAGGTAATGGATTTGTTTGTCCTTTAGAAATCTCATATTTCTTGTTTTGAAATCGATAGATTGTGACGGGTTTTTGATATCATAAGAAATGATATTGATGATGTGATGGAATAATTCTAGAGACCATTTGCACAAAACACAATGTCTCGGAAGTAGGTTAGACCATTGTGCAATTCACAACGTCTGGGAAGTAGGGTAGGCCATTGTGTGACTCAAAACATTTGAGAAATGATTAAGACCATTGTATCATACAATGTCTTGGAAAATGAATGAGACCATTGTATCTCACAATGTCTTGGAAAATGAATGAGGCCATTGTATCTCACAATGTTTTGAAAAGTGAATGAGACCATTGTATCTCACAATGTCTTGGAAAATGAATGAGACCATTGTATCTCACAATGTCTTGGAAAATGAATGAGGAAAATGAATGAGACCATTGTATCTCACAATGTCTTGGAAAATGAATGAGACCATTGTATCTCACAATGTCTTGAAAAGTGAATGAGACCATTGTATCTCACAATGTCTTGGAAAATGAATGAGACCATTGTATCTCACAATGTCTTGGAAAATGAATGAGACCATTGTAATTAGTTACAATGTCTTGGACATATAATGTTGGAGTAGGAACATGATTGGGAGAGTGTGGCTGTGCCGAAATGCCTTAGAATAGGCATACACAGATATGTTTAGTCCATTGTTTAGATAAATGATTGAAAATAAACCGAGTTTATATATCAATATACTAATATGTTCATGTAGCATAAAATGCCTAGTGTGTATATATCAATATACTTATATGTGTTCATGTAGCATAAAATGCCTAGTGTGTATATATCAATATACTTATATGTGTTCATGTAGCATAAAATGCTTACGGGGAAATGCTCAATTATGTTTAGGGTACATATATCAATATGCAATTATGTTTGTGTAGCATAAAAATGTCTTCGGGGAAATGCTCAAAATGGGTATATATGAATATACTAATATGTTTGTGTAGCATAACATGCTTACTAAGTTCATAACCGTCTGGAGGATGGAAGACACGGAGAGTGGAAGGCTATAAAAATGTTTTTGCTTGTATGTGTGGTTATAGTTTAGGTCTCAATTAGACCCGTTTCTCTATAACCATGGCTCTGGTACCAATCTGTAACACCCCAAATTCATGGTTGCAGCGGAATTCAAACTGGGTGTTACTCGACGGCACAATAGTCACAATGATAGAAAACGAACTCTAATTGAGTCGTTTTAAAAGATTTATCATTCAAATTATATAAATATCAGAGATTACAAAATGAGGTCCCAATTGGTTCCATGTTTACAATGTATAATAAATGAGTTTTGAATGATAATAAAATTTATAGCCCTCTTTAGTATCCGTGCCCTTCCGTGCCATCCTTGATCGTCATGAACCTGAAATACATGCTTGAGAGGTCAACACAAAGGTTGAGTGATATTCATAGAGTTTGTTTAATGTTTTGAACACAATATGTTGGTAGTGTGAGTTATAGGCTCACACCAATGTT
Source organism: Artemisia argyi (assembly GCA_030686995.1). Taxonomy (NCBI): domain Eukaryota; kingdom Viridiplantae; phylum Streptophyta; class Magnoliopsida; order Asterales; family Asteraceae; genus Artemisia; species Artemisia argyi. Next base: position 87,456,922 of record CM060699.1, read on the forward strand.
TGGAAAACAAAACAGGTAGGCTACGTTATTATACGCCCGGAACATGTATTATACACTAAGCTTATGACACCATAACGTTAACGTGTACCAATATCGATCGGCAGATTTATCCCGGTAGGTACTTTGCTAACATACCTAAATCTCAAATATTATTGCATTTGTTTGAACTTAGTCAATACAAATGGGATTCGTCAATCCCAATAGGCCTATTAATAATATTCGCGCTCACTATTGCTAGTGACTAAATGGTTCATAATAAAGGATCTCGGTTTAGCAAGGTTGGTACTTAGTGATAATAAAACAATCAGGTAAGCATACAATTTAAAAACATTGTGCTCGGTTATAAATAGCATGTATTCCCCCCAAGGGTTTGTAAAACAATTAAGTAATCGAAAGTGGGGCTATGAACTCACCTTAAGTAAGATAGCAAGTAATGAATGTAACGGTTGAATCGTGAAGGTTCTATGAGCAACCTATAATAGAATGTCGCGACTTAGGATTGGAGTAAAGAATATGAAGTAGTGCCTATATATATATCTTGCATTTAGTCCATGATGTGGTATGATGTATAATGTAAGTCTTTGAAAGAAATGATTCTTGAAACATGTATGTTTATATATCGTTTACTACCGTTCGGGCCGACATAATTCAGAAGTCATGTTAGTAAGCGTTCGAGGAGCCAGGACACTTTAACTCGTAAATCCACAACTCATCTCGACGGCTTACATAATGAACTCCTCACATGAGGCTCCCTACTATTGTAGTAGTTGATGAAATATATAGATATAAGTTTTGATCCGAAAGGTTACATATCCGATATTTGAATAAACTTAGGAAAGTTTATTTGTATATGAAGGTTGTTATTAGGGGTAGTTTCATAAGTCTTGAATGACCATTTTCTCTTGGTAATATCTCATGGTTTCCTTTTAAGTGAAGTAGATCCAAATTGCTTGTTCATGTTATCGCCTAATTCATTGTTTCATGTTTACGCCTTTGTAAGTTGGTATGGTCATTTCGTCATGGCCTAGCCATGACCTTTGGTCCTTGTTCCAAGGTCATGAGACACAACCTTGGCTCTAGCCATGGTGGTGGTCTTGATTATAGGTCATAAGACCCCTTTAGTCTTCATAAACCATAACCTATATGTAATGACTTTGTCTAAAAAGGGGCTGTTTAGAATTTGAAGAAATTTATCACTCGGAAAGCGTTTTCAGGGCTCGAGCTTCTTTGTTCCTGAACGAAAACGTCGTTCCGGACAACTTTCGTGTTTTAACTTTTTGATGAATCGGACCAGAAGTGGGACTTTCAAAACCCAAATTTGATCAGAATGGTATTTGGCAGTTTGCCGAAAAGTTTTGGTAACTTCAAATGGGCGTAACTTTTGACTCGTATACTCGTTTTAGGTGGTTCAAATTGCTATGGTTTCCTTGTTAAGTCCTCTACTGTAACATGTAATGATCCAATATCATAATTTTACCATTTTGGTCGTGGTTTTCCAAGAAAGTCACTAGTTTACTTGTTTTATGAACTTGTCTTATCAATCATGTACGATAACTTGTTTTACTCACTTTTATACATCATGGACATGATAACAAGACAATATATAGCACAAATAATATGTAAATAACATGAACATGATTATTTAACAAGAATCAAGTTAGGGTTTGGCTCATAACTTTTGGCTTTCAAAGATGAAAGGAAGTTAACATGTAAGGATAGGACTTTGATAGACTTGCTTCAACCCACTTCACTTCATGCAATCTTTCTACTCTTGTAATCTTGAAAGAGAGATGATGAAAATTGAGGTGACTTGAGTGGATTCAAACTCAAGAGAAATCACCAAAGTTTCTAAGGATTCGAAGTAGTTTTGATGAATCAAAACTAAACTAGGGTTTATGTATGGATATTGCACTTGATTTCTTGGATGGAACTTGAAGTAAATGAGCTAAGGATGAGATGATGGTGTGTTTTTATGTGTGTGGGTCGTTGGAATGGCCAAGGAGGGGAAGGAGAGGCATTTATATGCAAATGAGGAGGTTACATTGTTGACTAGTCAACACTTGGAGGCCAAGTTGAACACATGTTCACATCTTAAGGCTCCTAGCATGAGATTAAGACACACAAGGCTGAATTCCCCCCCCCCCCCCCTAGGTTGGTTCCTAAACTTGGGGGACAAGGTGTGAACTTTGCTTGGTATTATCCTAAGTATTAGGAAGAGTTTTGACTCCGGGAAATGACAACCGTAAATGATTAGGCCTCAAAACGTAAAACCGGGTGTCGTAAAATTATGGAACTTTAAAGTATTGTTAGACATGTCCATATGTCACATAATAAAATATAAAATGAGTGGTAGGTTCCATTTGGGTGGTGAAACCCTGCTAAAAACTGGAAACACGGGTCTAAAACGCGTAATACGTAAAATGTACGAATATTGCGTAAAAGTGAGAGAAGTAAAATATTACTTTTCTAATAGGTTATAAATGATTTAAAATGACTTATAATGTCTAGACTGGGCTCAGTCTAGTGTCGGTTGGTATTAAATGTCTTTTAGACATCAAACCGTAAGCCTAAAAATCACGAAATGACTTTTAAAATCAAGGAATGATTTTTGGTCAATGGAGGAGGGAAAAATATGTTGACTTTTTCTAATAAGTTGAAAACTTAAATCGTCTTAGAAATGCGGTGCAGGTATAGGCTAAGGTTACGGCTGAGTAAAAACGCTTAAAACTGAAAATTCCAGTTTTTCACGGCCGAGGTTTATTTTGGTCATGTTTTTCTCAGTCATGATTTATTCTCAAATAAATCATGAGTGTGTCAAATATTTCTCTGATACGGGGAAAATTAACGCGATCGAATTTCGTTGTACGTAGAATTTCTGAATGACGTTTTACCCTAAAACGTGTAATTCCGTGTAATTCCTTAATAACTTTCACGAAAATGAGCTTATGAATGTCAAACTTTTAATTTGCCATGGAAATGATTTATCACTTGAGCCCAAGAAATAAAAATCAAGTTTCGGGAAAAATTTTCGGGAAAAATGAATAGTAAAAGTGAATAGTGAAATTTTCCGGGAAAAGTAAATATCCTGAAAATGCGAATTGTTACAACATGGGTTTATTGCGGCGGCACAAGTAATTACCGGTGGAATTTCTTGAAAATATTTTTTAAGCTTTTCTTTCATCGGTACAACCATATTAGCAAAAAGTGGACCATCATATTCGTATGCTCCTAATTTTCTACACATCAAATAAAGTTGGTTGAGGACCGAATGACTCGTGGGATAATAAACACCCGATAACATAGTTGTTGCGGTTTTAAAAACTTTGAGTAAATCGGTTATTTTTTGAACAAGACTCCAATTTTCAACCGAAAATGGTACCATATTTTCTCCACGCCTTTGTCTAGCACAAAGCTCATCATGAAAATGTTGTAACGTGTTTTTTTGACGTAAAGCACTAACAAACATATCATACGTCGAATTCCATCTTGTAGGAACGTCCCAATTTGGTGATAAAAAAATGGAATTCGATTCATGACACAATTTTATATAATCCAAATATCTTGTCGAACCAACTTGAAAAATATCTTGTAACATTTTTCTAAAAGATTCTCTTAAATTAAACATTTGTTGGGTCGCTAGTCCGCTTTGCACAACCAAGTTAATGATGTGTGCAACACATCGACTATGATAAAAAATGCCTTCAACAATCGGTCGGTATCTTAGTTTTAGTAATCCTACCGCATTTGTATTATTAGAAGCATTATCGAATGCTATTGAAAAAACCTTTTCTTCTAAATTAAACATTTTCATAACATATCTCAACATTATACTTAAATTTTCACCCGTGTGCGGATTTGGAAATATTTCAAAACCAATAGTACGTTTCATCATTTGCCAAGTAGCGGGGTCAATCCAATGTGTGGTAACACACAAGTACGAACCCGACAAACCATGACCCGCCGGCCAAACATCGGTTGTTAAGTTTACACTAGTTTTTAAAGCATCAAAACCAAGTATTAATTCCTTTTTAACCTTTGACCAAGATTTAATACAATCACGTTTAAGAGTTTGACGACTTACATGAGTGTAGCGTGGTTGAAGCCTTTTTTGAATCAACCTCGTTAACCGAGGGTTGTCGAAGTGGTTGAACGACAAACCCTCTTGAATCACAAAGTGAGCTAAATCTTGACGAAGCGCCCTCTCGTCATATACAAAAATACTCCCATCTCGTCCCATAACACTTTGATCCGATGACCCAACGCCTCTTGTTGCTTTACAATGGTGATTCGTGTGCTTCTTCAACGTAGAATTCCCCGATGAAGACATATAAGTGTTACAAGCTTTACAACGAGCCTTTTTTGAATTATCCGAAAACCTAACCAAGTCGAAATGACACCAAATCTCTTGGTTTCGGGTTGTTGGTTCAATCCCAACTTCCAAAGGTTGGTTTGTAGAACTTTGAGCATGAGAAGCGGGATTGTTTGATGATGTTGGTTGAGATTGAGAAACTTGGTTTCTTCTAGACATTTTTGATCAAGTTTGTGACTTGTGAGTAAATTTTGAGTGTTTTTTTTTTTAATTTGATTGTTGTGATTCAACCAAAATCATCAATGGTATTTATAGGAATGTTTAGGAGCTTAAAATGGGACAAATAGGGGACAAACCCGTTGGAATTTATGTAAAAAACGGTCATATGACCGTTGTGCTGCTGCTGCTGAACCTACTGTGAACAAAACCCAGAAAAAAGCAATATTAACGTTGGAACCGGTTCGGAACCGGTTCCCAGGAACCGGATCGCGAACCGGTGATGGATTATCCGGTTCCGAACCGGATCTTGTATCAGAAATGTGGAACCGGACAGGAACATGCGGATAATTTTGGAACGGGACCGGATCTTGCCCGAACCGGTGTTGACCGGATTTGGTTCCGGTTAATTATCCGGTTACGGTTCTGGAACCGGATCCGTTGGCCACCTCTAGATTCATGCATGGCTTTTTACGTTGCCTAAAACAATAACCATTGTATGAACTTCTCAAAACGTTTTTTGGGAGATCCGAAAAGTTATTTTATAATTGGAAAATGACCCTCGTCTGTATTTTGTGACCAAAAGCGGCTTCTTGGAATTTTATTATTTAGTAAAACCTACTCCAAACCTGCCCAGCTATAATATTACGAGTCAACTATAAGTTGACTAATTTTCAAAAACTATATCTTAAATAATTGGTTAAACAAATATAAGTGACGTTAGTTTGGTACGGGACAGGTAAGCCGACCTACATATAATACACAATGTTAAGCGTTGATGTCCATTCCACCTCAACCCGTGACAATCTTAAAAATATTTGTTAGTTTGTTTGTATTATGCACACACATGCACAATTATGTGAAAAATATAATAACTACGTAGAATATATTGTCTTTGTGGTTATACCAAAGTTGTATATTTAGTCTCTAATGCTTATAAAATACACGATTCGTTCCTAGGTTTGCAAATATGCACACTCATAGTCCCTAACACGATTAACCTTTTGTAAATGACAAGTACCCTTCATTATTGTATCCAAACACCCTCTTAATCTACATATAAATATATTTATACTACACTAAATCCAATCATCCCCATCTACAACCTATAATACAACCAAATTCTAAATTTATACAACTTAAAAAATTAATTGAATTTCTTTTAACTAAAATAAAATATATTAGTTTAATAGATTGACATCAACATTAATTGTAAGGAATTTGGAATGCAAACACCTTTTGAGCTTGGATATATAGGCCTTATATTCATACTGATTCATTTGACATCTATATTATAGGCCTTATAAATATTGGAAAAATATTTATAGGGGATTTATATCACGTGTTGAAAAAAAAAAAAAAAAAAAAAAAAAAAAAAAAAAAAAAACTTTACGATCATTCATGTTGCATTTCATGACACTACTTAATTTCAAAATTTATGTTTATACATTTGTATGTATAGTTTTACTTTTCACTATTTCAATTATAAAGACGAGCGGTTTAGAAAAGAGGGTGTTTGCCTGCTTAGATAAAAATTAAAAGGTATTTTTGTAATTTATAAAAAGTGTAATCGTGTTAAGGACTATCGGTGTGCATATGTGAGAACCTCAAATACAATGAGTGGAACTTTTAAGATTTAGAGACTAAAAGTTAAATTTTGTGATAACCACAGGAACTATTCTTGCAATTTACTCAAATAATAGTAATATGGGTTCTTTAATTATAAAAAGTTGTTTAAAACCTTAGGTGAATTAGTTACGTTTGTTCAAAAAAAAAAAAAAAAAAAAAAAAAAAATAATAATAATAATTAGTTACGTTTGTATAGGTCTCCTGACTCTAGTTTTTTTGATTATGAGAAGCTTTGTTTTTGTTTCTTTTCCTTTCCTTTGTCAATTTTTTTCATTTGACTATTCTATCTCTTAAATCATTAGATTCTTTCTTTCTTTTTTCAACAACATTTATAGTCACACTTTTATTAAATCAAATTTCAATAACCTCATTTTGTGAATGTTTTTTTGTGAGTGTATCATTCCTCCGTAAAAAGTGGACAAGACAATTATTATTCGTCTTTGAGCCAAATAATTCTTTTAGTTGTTGTCACCAAAGGGTGGGTGCCGCATTAATTAGGCCGAGCAGTGCAGGTTTTTTGATTTTTTCGCATTCGTTAAATTCAAAATGTTTAAGTTGATTCAAGTCCATTTGTTTACTTAGATTTTTATTTATTTATTTATTTTATTATTATTTTTTTTTTAGGTTTTACAACCATATAAATATAAATGTTGTGTACATATAAATATTGTGTACAGTATTATTCACTTCTCAATTATCAGTTAAAGTTTATTTTTAGTCTAATCTTTATTTGTTTTATTCAATACCTTTGGATCAAGGCTTATAGTCATTGATCACTTTGCGTCATTCACCTTCTATTTGTTTTTATCATGTGAGAAGATATAATTCAAGATATGGTAAAAAAGAAAAAGTAATGACAAGTATAGTTGACCTAAAAAAAACTTTATATATAGAGTGATGACTGATGACCAATTTACGAAATATGCGGTAAAAAGATTCATGCACAAGCCCGCTGCATTCGTGTTTGTAGGTCGTGTGGTCTTACATGAATTCACAAGCTGAAACCCATTTTTGGCTCAGAAATCTGTTTTCTACACACCTAATGCGCGTGTAGGTGTTGAAGTAAAATCAACTTAACATAATTTGATTAAGCAATTCAAGTAGACTTGATCTTGGATCGTAACTTTTTTTAACTTAGTTATCGTATACAAAAGTATGAATATTGAAAAATGAAAATCACTTCATGGCAATCTTTTTGGGATTGATATGGGAGACGAGTCAAATCAGATGACGACAAGTAAAACCTACCAAAGATTTAAGAAAAGAGAAGTGATAAGCATGCGATTGATAATGGTTAAAATACAATACAACTACTTGTTCATAATTTTTAATATTAATAAAACAAAAAAAGTTTTTTTATTTAATCCTAAACAAATTAGATGTTGATTTAATTGGTCATCACAAGAGAAAGAAAAAAGTGATGAGCTGGTTCTTGTGGAAACTTAACCCCACCCAATGTTGTGGGACCAAAAGATCCTTTTGGCTAGCCTAACTTGACCACATTCTCATAATTATTTATATTGATATATTAACAGCAAAATCAGTAAATAAATATCAGTTAAAAGGAGGCTAATTAGGTGAATAGGTGATTAAATATGGTCGAAGTTGATAGAGTTAGAGAATAAAAAACAGACAGTAACACACAAAGATCAAGTTGTTTACGAATTTATTTTAGATACGTAGTATATAAGCTGTCTTGTTTTAAGGAGATATTTGATGTAAATAAGGTCAACTAACTTTTATGCATTTAGTAGTTTAATTGCCTTAATGGAAATTTATCACTGAATTTCATATATAGTCTAAGGAAAACAAAATGCTCTAGGGAAGATGGTTTCAAGTGTATGTCACTCATTATGAAGTTAAGATCTTGATCTATTTTACAATTTAAAGAATGACAACTAACTTGACAATAATACTCACAAAGAACATGACACCTATTTCTAAACCTCATGCTCAAAGCTATGTGTAATTATAAGATCAATAGTGCATGACAAAATCAAAAGGAAAAATTATAACAAAGAAGCACTTATTTCATGTATTACATGTTAAATAGTATAGTAGTAATTGTTATGTACTTTGAGTCTATTAGTGTTTCATTTATGTTTAGTGTTCTCTGTATAATTGCGGCTAAATAATTCTTTTGATTCAACATAAAGTTCATTAGTTAATATGAGCGGCTCTGATTCTCAGTCCTAGTCGTGATCGATCATTAGCTGACGTTTCCAACAATCCTGTTAAATCTTCCTTTATTTTTGTCTCTCTACAAACTTTATTCAGGAATTTGGAGCTACCACCTGCATTTCATAAAAGATATATCATATTAAACTATAACAGTCAGTCAGGAGCAATTAGCAATTAATAAAATCTAAAAAAAAAAAAAAAAAAATCACTAAATGAAATTATCCCATCTCCACTATGCTAAATTCATCCTCAAACTATAGTTGTTTTGAACATAACTAACATTGAGAGTTAACTGACACTATCAGCACTACTAGTGCACCACTGGCTTAATATACAAACTTCAAAAAAATGCTTTATCGAAATTGCCAATGTAGTCGCCATGATGCTCCATCATGCGTCGCCACTGGCTGCTATAAAGCTAAGAAAGAAAGATTTTTCTTTTTTCCCTCCAATCGTATATCTTCATTAACAAACCCTTTTTTTTTTTTTTTTTTTTTTTTTTTTTTTTTTTTTTTCAATTAAAATATCATACTTTAATATCAAGCTTTCGTGATTCTTTTGCTTAAACATGAAGTGAGTTTGTGAGCAAGATTTTTCCACTTCGTCATGTTTATAGTCAATAAAAGAACTTAGCCTAAAGCTTATCTAAAAGCAAAACCAAAATTGACAAATACCGTTGTAATTCTAAACAAAGAACTACAAATCAATCCAAAAACTAAATATATTGAATTACAATCGGAAATTGGTAAAACAAGCCCTAAAACCACAACAATGGCCGAGACTCATAATTGAATGGAGAAAATGTTTGTTCATAAGAGTATGCGCTATGGCTTGATGTATGCCTTTGGTAAAAAAAGGTCAGACTCGCTATAAATTGAAGATTGACAAATCAGTTGACTTTGGTACATTATGCTAATCTTTTTTTTTTCTTTTTCCTTTATTTATTTTGACAATATGTGTAATGGATTTTATGTGAAAAAATCGTTAGTCGTGATTTGTGATGATTAATTATAACGAAAAAGACTGTTTGTTCAACGATCGAGAAGGTAAACTAAAATCACACTAATGTGGCATTAATAATGACAATTACTAAACGAGGTAGGTTATAAAGACCAAGTAACACCCCATGTCTTTTTACTTATTATAATTTTTTTATTTTTTATTTTTTATATTTTTATAATTTTTTTATATCATAAAATCTGAAACCAAAAGTGTGGAATAAAAAATATAAAGTTTAACAAGTAAGGCACGAAATATTTGTACTTTTCATGAACAAGAGGGTTACAAATAGTATTACCCTTACTAAACACAATAACTCTTGCTAGAACGTTGATTACTCGTTATCTTTTCTTCACAATCTAGCTTGAGAGATTTAAAACCAGTTATTGACTTTAAGACCGTTCAAGCCCAGAAGTGACACTCACCCTTGTTTTATTAGCTTTAATGATAAAATAATGTAGATCAATATTGTAGCCACCATACTAATACAATTATTTTTTTAAAAATAACCTGTTTAAATATCAGTAATTTACGTGATTCTCGCTTCAAACCCCAAAGCCACTTTTCATTTCTTTTCAATTCTATTAACACTGCTAAAAATAACAATCTTTCAAAAAATGAAACCCATTAATAATCTTGATCATAAACCAAAACCCATTCCTTAATCACTCTCATATTTCTAAACCTCATACTCAAAGATATGTGTAGATCAATAGTGCATGACAAAATCAAAAGAAAAAATTATAACAAAGAAGCACTTATTTCATGTATTACATGTTAAATAGTAGTAATTGTTATGTACTTTGAGTCTATTAGTGTTTCATTTATGTTTAGTGTTCTTGTATAATTGCAGCTAAATAATTCTTTTGATTCAACATAAAGTTCATTATTTAATATTGGCGGCTCTGATTCTCAGTTCTAGTCGTGATCGATCGTGAGCTGCCGTTTCCAACAATCCTTTTAAATCTTCATTTAAACTTTATTCAGGTATTTGGAGCTACCACCTGCATCTCCTTAAAGATATATCATATTAAACTATAACAGTCAGACACTATAAGTAGTTAATAAAATCTCAAAACATAACAAAATAAAATTATCCCATGTCCACTATGCCAAATTTATCCCAAACTATAGTTGTTTTGAACATAACTAACATTAGGAGTTAACTGACACTATCAGCACCATTGCACCACTAGCTTAATACACAAACTTCAAAGAAATACTTCATCGAAATTGACACTGTAGTTGCAATGACACTCCATAATGCGTCGCCACTAGCCACTATAGAACCAAGAAAAGAAAGATTTTCATTTTTTTTTTCTCCAATTGTATATCTTCATCAACAAACTTTATTTTGAGGATTTTTTCATTAAAATGTCATACTTTAATATCAAGCTTTCGTGATTTTTCTGCTTAAACATGAAGTGAGTTTGTGAGCGAGATTTCTCTGCTCCGTCATGTTTATTTAGCCTAAAGCTTATCTAAAAGCAAAACCAAAATAGACAAAGACGTAATTCCAAACAAAGAACTACAAATCAATTCAGAAACTAAATGTATTGAATACAATCGGACATTGATAGAACAAGCCCTAAAACCACAACAATGGCCAAGACTCATAATTGAATGGGGAAAATGTTTGTTGATAAGAGTATGTGCTATGGCTCGATATATGCCTTTGGTAAAAAAAGGTCGGACTCGTTATAAATTGAAGGTTGACAAATCGGTTGACTTTGGTACGCTAATCTTTTTTTCTTTTTCCTTATTTATTTTGACAATATGTGTAATGGATTTTATGTGAAAAAATCGTTAGTCGTGATTTGTGATGATTAATTATAACGAAAAAGACTGTTTGTTCAATGATCGAGAAAGTAAACTAAAATCACACTAATGTGGCATTAATAATGACAATTACTAAACGAGATAGGTTATAAAGACCAAGTAACACCCCATGTCTTTTTTCTTATTATTATTTTTTTATTTTTTATATTTTTATAATTTGTTTATATCATAAAATCTGAAACCGGAAGTGCGGAATAAAAAATATAAAGTTTAACAAGTCATAAGGTACGAAATATTTGTACTTTTCGTGAACCAGAGTTACAAATAGTATTACCCTTGCTAAACACAATAACTCTTGCTAGAACGTCGATAACTCATTATCTTTTCTTCACAATCTAGCTCGAGAGATTTAACCAGTTATTGACTTTAAGACCGTTCAACAGGGACATCCAGAACCAGAAGTGACATTCACCTTTGTTTTATTAGCTTTAATGATAAAATAATGTAGATCAATATTGTAGCCACCATACTAATACAATTATTTTTTTAAAAAAGAACCTGTTTAAATATCAGTAATTTACGTGATTCTCGCATTAAACCCCAAAGCCACTTTTCATTTCTTTTCAATTCTATTAACCTTGCTAAAAATAACAATCTTTCAAAAAATGAAACCCATTAATAATCTTAATCATAAACCAAAACCCATTCCTTAATCCCTTTATATATTTCCACTATAATCACTTCCAAAAAAAGAAAGAAAAAAACTAGAATGGATTTCCCTCCAAATTGTTTCAAAGGATTCACTTCATCAGAAGAACATGTACTAAAGGAAATGATGATGATGAGTCGTGTTAGAACGACTTCGTCATCATCTTCCTTAGTATTAGACAATGAAAAAGGTGAAATAGTGAGAGCTTTAGTGACACCGGGCAGTATTCGCCATACTTTTCATGATGACCATGATCATGCAAATCTTCAAAAGGGTGCCAAAGGTGAGAAAGCTTTAATGGCGTTGAGAAATCACAGCGAGGCGGAAAGAAGAAGGAGGGAGAGGATTAATGGACATCTTTCTATGCTTCGTAGTCTCGTCCCGGGCACTACTAAGGTAAATTACTTGTTTCTGGCATGATTTAGTTCATGCTGTTTTAATTTTTTTTTTTTTTTTTTGGTCTCATAGAGTCATAGTGTTTGAATCTTTTATATGGTTATTAATTATTTAGGATAAGTTAGCTCATATAGTTTGATCATTTTGGAGAATAGTCATTGGCTACATTTTGACTTTGGGATCAAACTTTTTGCTTTAATGGGTGTTTGGATTGGCTACATGGGAAATATTACTTATTTGTGTATTTTACATCAAAATGATCAGTTGAAAATAAGTAGGCTGATATTAACTTGTTTTTAAGCCGATAAGCACTTTAAAATAAGCAATCGCACACACCATTTTAATTTATTATTTTTTGTTTTGGAGAAAATAAACTCGTTTTCTAAAAGAAATTGAAAGGAGAGTTATATGAGTGGACCACAAAGCTTACCTGGCCTTCGATTAGGGACAATAAACTTTTGCTAACTTACCCAAATATGAACTGCATTTGAGTAACTTACAGGACATGCTATTGTAGAAACTAACGAACCAAAACTAACTTGTATTACTTGATAAATAAAGAGTTCGTACAAAACATATAAATAGACAAAATAACAAAGTGATGCACTAATCTTAGATAGGCTAAATGGGCCGACATCTCTGGCCTTATTAGCTAACAGCTAAAGCTTCTAGTAGATAATTATATCAATCACTTGAAATTCTGAGAAATTCTGAGAAATTTCAGTTAACATGTGATTTAGAATCAATATGGGACCCCTTCCATATTTTGATCAAAGAGCCCAGATTAGTTCCCATTTCTCAAGTTTTTGGTGGTGTTATATGAACTTCTCATAACTTGGAACCTATGAGAATGATATATGAAATTCCTCCATAATTTACACTATAGGTACAATCTTTGCTAGTTTAGCCAGATTGCCCAGATACTTATATACGCCGATTAGAGCTAAAACTATAACTAATTATGCTAAACCTATCATAATCTGTAAAAATCAAACTTGCTTATGATGTTTTCTCGTAAATATGCATCTCCTATATAGAAACATGCTTATGATGTAGGGAGTATTATATGCTTTATGTGTTTGTCCTTTTTTCTGTAATATGATTGAATATATAATCAATAGAGCGATGAGCCTCGTTTAGGGGTGCTTTAATGTATATCTTTATTATAATTCAAATTTATTATACGCGGATTGCTTCATCAAATAATCATGTTCAAGAAGTTTAGCGACAACTTAGAAACTTCACATTCATCTTCATAAATAGTTTTACTCCACATTCTATTAGTTTGACCTTAAGTAACCTGAAAACCGTAGGATATTAAACTTGAGCTGAAGATGTTAAAAGTTGTAGTTTATTGGTTTGCATGTAACTGTAGCTGAACTTTCTTTATGAATAAACAGATGGACAAAGCCTCATTACTTGCTGAAGTTATCACCCATTTGAAGCATATGAGGATGACCACCAATGAAGCCACTAAAGGTGTTCTTATACCAATGGATATAGATGAAGTAAAAGTTGAACAACAAGATGAAAACAGTTTGGATGGATCCTCATATTCCATAAGAGCATCTCTATGTTGTGAGTACAAACATGAGGTTTTATTAGATTTAAAGGAAGCTCTTGATGGCCTCCAATTAAAAACAATTCGTGCAGAAATAGCAACCTTAGGAAGCAGGATGATGAACCTTTTTGTAATTACGGGTAGCAAAGATGAAGTAAATATCAAAGACATTGTGAGTTCTATACGCCAAGCACTCAAATCTGTACTTGATAAATTCTACGCTTCACAAGAGTTCTCTGAAAGTAATTCACTTTCAAACAAACGACGGAGGGTGTCTTTCTTTACACCCTCAAGCTCGTCTTCGTTAGGAGACTTCTGGTGAATGAGGTGATATCTTTATAACCTAAATAGATTGTGTATTAGTATATGCTCGCGCATACGAAGTCATTTTACATATTCCATTAATTAGTGATCGATGCATAATCTGTATGTTAAATAACTTGTTGTAAGTTTAGTTGTAGATAATGAATCTTCCATTGTTCATTATTCTTAACTTCATGATGAATGCTTATATATGCTAGTTCCAAGGTTCTGAGCTCCTACATTTTTATTATGATAGCTTTGTTTCTTACTACTTTTTAAAACATCTCCAATGCATCTAGGTATTGCAAAATTTGTTTTCCTATATGAAAACTATTTTTCAAAATATCACTTCAATGCAAAAGAAGGTATTTAAAAGAATTTTATTAGTACATATATTACTAAAATATTTATGTGTGAGATGAGTTTGATAGAGTTTTTCCTTCAATATTTGAGCATGCTAAAAGTTATCCATGGAAAATGCTGTAAGGTCTCCAACAATGTATCAAATCACACTTAATTAGACTAATCAAAGAGGCAAGTTTAGAGAGATGAAGAAGAGTTAGAGAGAGAAGTGGTGAGAGAGTTAAGTAGTATTCCAATATCTCAATATGGTCTTACACCCTTACAAATGAGGTTGAATAAATATAATATATATATACCGATTTTCATAGCTATCGGATCGGTTTGGGCCTTAACGTGCCTTGCTTCATGGACTAGTTACTTGGACTTGTGTTTAAACGTTCCTAAGTCCATTCACTTCTTTTATATTATATAGTATAAGTTTCAAGGTTCCTAGACTAACAATGACCATCACTTTATAAGCTAACAATCTCCCCCTAAAGGGTAGTCATTCTTCAGAGATGGTTCTTCATGACTTGGTCCTTTATTCTTCATTTACTTTAGCTTGTACCTTGTGTGTTGTAATAGAATTTATTGATTCTTCGTTCATTTCATGCTTTGTGATCTTTGGTAAAATCTTCCTTTCTTTCCTTCAATCAACATCTTCAAGTGTTGTTATTATGTCGTCTCCAACATACTCATACCACATGTAGGTCTTGAATATTGATTCTTCTGTTTGTCCTCATTTCTTCTTTAAACTTGTTCTTGACATTCTTGAGATTGACGTAGGTTTTTATTTTATTTATTTATTTATTTATTTATTTATTTTTTGTCTTGAATTAAATTGTCTTAAACTTCTTTGATTTGAAGTTGATGAGGACGAATCATATAAGTATGAGTATGTAGAGTTAAAGATGTTGAGTTGCTGATGGTGATGGATCCGGAGCGGCTTCCTTCATCGGTACCTGTTACAAGAAGATATGTATAATAATGATGTTAGGCCAATTGATCCTCGTGGTCATTTTTAAAAAAAGTGTTCCACTACGATTGTCATGGATGAAACATCTTGATTTCGCTCATCTTAGGTTGGTAGGATTAACCTCCGATTCCATAAGGACCGTTATCAATATACCAGATAAATTCAAGTATAGACCTACGTTATCAAGAATCGATTCATAAAAGGAATCTCCTTAGTAGAGTGTCCAGCTCGAAGTGCCATGTAATTCTTATGAATTTCCCCACTTTTCGTTCCTGAATCGGATGCCTCAAGTTTGCTTACAACGATTCAGGTGAATCGCTCAAGTTCCTTTCACGATTGTAGACTATTTACCACCATAAATAAACATCCCGGATCACGTAGATTTCCGGTTAACACGATGCTTAATTCATAAAGAATTAACTAACCACTTTTCATTCTGTTTGATATTAACAGTGGCGGGTTTTTCGTTCAATAATCATGAAATACTACGTGAGTACCACTATGAACGTTCTGGCAAGAGTACAAGGATCTACGTAGGACTCTTGGATCAACTTGTGTTCTAAATTGTGAATAACGAGTGTTTAAATTTTGTGTCCTATGGAAATTTTATTATTGAATCTCATTGGCTCTAGACTCAAAAAGTGCACTTTACTTTTAGTGAGCGAAGACTGGAGCAGACTGCCACCTGTTTCAATATCAAAGATTCTCTGAGTGAGATGTCGGAAGATAACGCGTGTACCTCCATGAGAAATGAAACAATATTCTTTTGAGAGAAACTTGAGTAGCTGGGAAGGGTTGTGCCTTACATCATTGGGTCCATGATATTTGTCTTGAATATCATAATAATCTTTGTGATAACTAATAACATATGTATTGACCCGGAATAATCTTTGTGATAACTAATAACATATGTATTGACCCGGTTTCTGCCTTAAGTTTAGGGAGGGTTTTCAATTCCTTTAACTTTTCATAACTTATTCTTTTCCATTCTGACAACCCTACAGTGCATATCATGTCGTCCTTACTATCACCATGTTTTGATTGTTCCGGTGACAACTCATGACAATTACAACATTATTCCCTTTCTCATACTTCTCCTTGACCTATGAACTTTCTATTCTATCTATGGAATGTCCCTGGATAGGTCCCTCCGGCTCTGGCTGGACCATGGGATAAAACCTAACCTTAACACCGTATATCTCCTCGATCATCATGATGAGTTTGGTTGGTTTAGTGTAGGTATTGTAGCCATAAAACCATTCTGAAAAAATCATTCAAAGTGTTTATAAGAAATCATTTTTGTTAACACTTTGAAGGTTACTCATTTTTTGAGAACTACTCTCCCTACACATGTGCATATATAATTTCAAAGATTTTGCACACAGAGGAAAGAGTACGCACATTGAGTCAAAATCATCTCGAGATCAAAAGATATTGATCATATTCTAATCACATTTCCCCCCTCAAAAATAGCATATCTGTGATATTTTTTATATCAAATGATTAAAAGATATGTGTTTTCTGAAAGCAAATGATGAGAAAACAGAGTTGCATGAATTTTGGAACATTTTTATACTCCCCTCAAAGATAGAGTATTTTTAAAATATTTATTGAGGGAGTTATCTTGCTATCAATTGTGAAAGATTTTGAAAAATCTTAAAAATGGTACTCAAGATTAGGGTTATCATACTTAAATTGTACAACATTGTCCTTTATTTGAAAAGCACGGGTGTTGACCTCACATTTAATCAACAACGATAGTCAAGAGCTCAAAACTTTTAATGTTTTGATTGAATTTGTTCAAGACCTGAGAAAAGTTATTTTCTTGTTGTTAGGATAAGTGCACTAAACATATAATGTTTGTCTTACTCAACACTTTCCTTTATTTGATGTCCGAGTTATGAACCGAATTGTTCATAAGTCCAAGTTATAAAAAAAGTCTTAAAAAGTTTTTTCCTTTCTTGAAAGTCTTTAAACATGCATAAGAGATGCTCCTTTTGGTGTGTAAACATCGAAGAAAAACTAATTGTATTGAATTTGAATAATAGTAATAAAGATGTACAATGACTATATACAAGCATTGGTTAGCTTGAAAACTAACCTAGGTAAATTCTAATGGGCTTGACCCTAGTAAGACTCAAATATTCTAATATTAATATTACTATATTTGTGACATCCGCTCTCAACTAACCTAGAGTAGCAGTAGTATGCTCAGCTTGTTACAAATATAAGTAACCCTAAATTAATCCAGATCCTCTTAAGCAATAAGATTCCTGGTAGCAATAATCCCAATCTTCAACAAACCAAAAGTTAATCAATCTCACTTAGGATCGTACAAAGCGTACTAAGCCGATCTCATATCGGATAGAATCAAAATATGAAGCAACTTGAAGAAAACAAGTCTTACCATAACTCCTTGTAGGAACATCAAATGGTAAATTCCATCAATCACATAGTAGAGAAGCTACAATCTAAAATCAGTAGAATCCAACTGTTTACGAGTGTGAAACATGAAAGTTTTTACAGGTGTGCAGAGTTGGACGATATTGGAATACAAGCTACAAGTCAACAAGCTACAAGCCAAGTTCATACAATATGCAAAGATCACACAGTCAATTATCTTTCTCCACACTGTATAAAGCATCAAAGTCATTTGTACAAGTTTAGTTAGCTTATGTACAAGTCTGAGTAGCTAGCATTTGGAAGTTAGTTAAATGTAATAGTATAAATACTTGTAATAACTCATTTCACTGTAATAATATCATTTTCACATTTCACTTTACACACACTTCTCTCTCAATGTTGAGTTAGTGATATGGTATCAGAGACAATCACGGTGACTCACCACCGTAACAACCTTCATCTAACAATCATAAACCACCACAACAAACTTCCCTAACCACCAAAAACAATCATAACAAACTTTTCCGATCATCATTTTCCCCCAAATTTTTCAATTAAACGCAATTATCATCAAGAACAATGGTACGACCACCATCAAATCAATCACAACAACCAGTTAATCCAACACAACCACCACTCACTCAAAAATCACAACCACTAATCAATCAACTGGAAGACACAAATTCTGTCAATCATCCTTTATTTCTTCATCAGAATGACCATCCTGGCTTAATCTTGATCTCTAAGAAGCTTCTTGGATCGGAAAACTACAGTTCATGGCGGAGGTCAATGACAATAGCACTCAACGCTAAGAACAAACTCAAACTGCTTACCAAAGAATATCCAGAACCAGATCTTGATTCACCTCTTAGAGCATTGTGGGAACGTAATAATGATATGGTGATATCTTGGATCCTCAACACAGTAACTGAGCAGATAAGTAATTCTTTAAGTTTTGTTAACTCTGCTTCTTCATTATGGCTTGAATTGCAAGAACATTATTCCCAACTTGATGGCCATAGGATTTATCAGCTAAGTAATGACATAGCACAGTTGAAACAATCAAATTGCTCAATTGAGGTGTTCTACCAGAAACTTAAGGGTTATTGGGATGAATTAGATGCTTTAGAAGCACCTTACATTTGTACCTGTAGTTGCACATGTGAAAATGGTAGGTTGAATGGTGCTAGAGAAAATAGGAAAAGGCTTATCCAATTTCTGATGGGGTTAGATGAGAGCTTTGCAAATTTGAGAGGTCAAATCTTACTAATGCAGCCCTTACCTAATGCCACAAAAGCCTATGGCATGCTGAGACAGGAAGAGAAGCAGAGAGAGAGCTTCACTCCTAAGCATGTAGCTCCCACTGTTATGTCAACCAACACTAATAACAATCATTCATCTCAATCCAACTCTAGGCCACAAAGAACTTACACTGACAATGGGAACCACAAAGGTGAACAGAATACTAGAAGAAGTGTTTTTAAGCAAGGTGTGATTTGTGGTCATTGCCAAAAGGAAGGGCATTATAAAAGTGAATGCTACCAACTAGTTGGCTATCCTATAGGTCATCCCCTTCATGGCAAGGTTAAACCTGGTTCCAATAGACCTTCAAACCCAAGAGCTAGAACAGTCAACATGGCAATGGGATCTGATGTAGCATCCTCAAGTGGCAAAGAGAACACTGATGAAACTGCAGTTTTCGCCAAAATGGATAATCTCCAAAACCAGTTGAATCAAGTCATGTTGATGCTTCAGAACTCACAAGGAGTTTGTGATCCAAAGCTCTTAACAGCATGTAGATATTTGTTTATTGCTTCCTGCATTGCTCACATAAAAGATGCTTGGGTATGTGACAGTGGAGCCACTGATCACATATGCAAAACTCTCTCACTCATGTTTAACATTAAACATTGCACCACACCTATCACTGTATTACTTCCAAATGGACACCAAACAATGGTAACAATCACTGGTTCTGTTCAACTTAAACCACATCTCACATTACACAATGTCTTCTACATTCCAACATTTGCTTACAATCTACTTTCCATAAGCCAAGTCACAAAAACTACTGCACAATCAGTACTTTTCACTCACACCACTTGCATCTTTCAGGGAAACAACCAGAAGATAGCCCATGGGATTCAATCTGATGGTCTCTACATCATCACCCCAGACACAACACCATCCACCACACCTCCTCAATCATCTGTGAATACCATCTCCAAAGATCTACATTTGTGGCATTCTAGACTAGGACATCCATCTGTCCATGTACAAAGACAAATAAAGTCTATTCCTTTTATTCCTTCTGATGTAACAAATTTTCATTGTAATATATGTCCATTAGCCAAGCAAACTGCATTACCATTTACCACAAGTACTTCACATGCACAAACCAACTTTGAATTGATTCATGCTGATACATGGGGTCCTTACAAGTTTTCAACACTCAATCAATGCAAATATTTTCTTACTTTGGTAGATGATCACTCAAGAACAACTTGGACATATTTAATCCCAACAAAACAACATGTGCCATCAACCATCAAAAACTTCTATCATTATGTCAAAAATCAATTCAACACAACCATCAAAATCATCAGAAGTGATAATGGCACTGAATTTGTAAACCATACATTAACTGAATTTTTTCAAAGAAAAGGAATTTCTCATCAAACATCATGTCCAAATACACCCCAACAAAATGGAAGGGCTGAAAGAAAACACAAACACTTACTAGAAGTAGCCAGGGCACTACACTTTCAAGCACAATTCCCAATTCACTTGTGGGGGTATAGTCTTCTAGCTGCTACCTATCTTATCAACAGGCTACCCACACCCATTCTTCAAAATAAAAGCCCTTTTGAAATGCTTTTTCACACTTCCCCAGATCTGTCTAACCTCAAAACCTTAGGTTGTCTAGCCTATGCATCAATCCACACATCCAACAAATTTGCACCAAGAGCTGTTCCCTCAACTTTCCTAGGCTATCCATTGAATCAAAAGGGTTATCTTCTCCTTTCACATGAAACACACAAAGTCTTTGTCAGTAGGCATGTTACTTTTCATGAAAACATTTTTCCATATCATACAAGCACCACAACCACAGACAACTCAACTTTACCTTCTCAATCTACTTTCACCACAACCACAGACAACTCAACTTCACCTTCTCAATCTACTTTCTTCCCTCAACCAATACCATCACCCATTATTATCTCTCCTATTTCACCATCTTCTTCCCCTGCATCACCTACTAACACTACTTCACCAACCCAAGTTGACACAGAACCATCTCACACAGTCACCACACCAACACCAGCATCTAACCCATCATCTTTCACTACATCAGAACCTAATCCACCTCCAAATTCACAACAAATACCAACACCAACACTAACAAATCCACCACCACCTCCACCAAGAACTTCCACCAGAACCAAAACCAAACCCATCAAACTCAATGATTACCATCATTATCAACCAACATCCAGAGTTAATTCTTTTCATACCAAACATCATTCATCTCATTTCATCAACTATCACAACATCACCAAACCTTCCACCCTCCATCTTATCAATTCTCTCAATCATGAAACTCAACCCACATCTTTTAAGCAAGCATCTAAAAATCCTAAATAGATTGAAGCAATGGACAAAGAAATATCTGCTCTTGAGGACAATGACACATGGGAGATTACTTTGTTACCACCAGACAAATGTGCCATTGGACACAAATGGGTATACAGAATCAAGTATCATGCAAATGGCAAGGTAGAGAAATATAAGGCCAGATTGGTGGCAAAAGGCTACACCCAAAAGGAGGGAATTGACTATTCAGAAACTTTTGCTCCTGTAGCTAAAATGGTAACGGTAAGAACTCTTTTGGTTTTAGCTTCTGTCTCAAACTGGCACATCCATCAACTGGACATCAACAATGCTTTTTTGCATGGTGATCTACAAGAGGAAGTCTACATGACCCTGCCTAGTGGTTACAACAAAAATGTACCTCCAAACTCTGTTTGTAAACTCAAGAAGTCACTTTATGGGTTAAAGCAAGCTAATAGGCAGTGGTACATTAAACTCACTACTTTTCTGATCTCTCTTGGTTTCACACAAAGCAAAGCAGATACTTCTCTTTTCACCTACTTCACCAAGGACATCTCTCTCATCCTTCTCATCTATGTAGATGACATCCTCATCACAGGCAACTCACTCTCATTCATCACTACCATAAAGAACAAGCTACATCAAGAGTTCAGCATAAAAGATCTTGGCTCACTGCATTATTACCTTGGTCTTGAATTCATCAGAGGTCCCAAGGGTGTGGTTATGACACAAAGGAAATTTGCACTTGATCTGATTGAGCATGCAGGGCTGATCAACACAAAACATGCTAGAACTCCTCTAAACCCAAATGATAAACTCACATATGAAGCTGGTACACCTCTTTCAGATCCTTCACATTACAGAACTTTAGTGGGAAAACTTATTTATCTTACCATCAGCAGACCTGATATAGCTTTTGCAGCTCAATTACTAAGTCAGTTTTCTCAATCTCCCCACACAGAACATTTGAAAGCTCTACACAGGGTAATCAGGTACATCAAGCTCAGTCCTGGTCAAGGCTTATATTTTCCAAGGTTCAATCCTCTTACTTTACAGGCCTACTGTGATAGTGATTGGGCTACTTGCCCTGAATCAAGAAGATCCATCACAGGTTTTGGAATCTTTCTATGGAACAGTCTTATATCCTGGCAATCCAAAAAGCAAAATGTGGTATCTAGGTCTTCAACAGAGGCAGAATACAGAGCCTTAGCAGATTGTTCTTGTGAAATAACATGGCTCATCTCCCTTCTCAAAGATCTTCATGTACCTGTTTCTACACCAGTAAAGGTATTCTGTGATAATGCCTCAGCAATTGCTTTAGCCTCAAATCCAGTGCAACATGCAAGGTCTAAACACATTGAAATTGATTGTCATTTTGTGAGAGACAAGGTCAAAGCTGGTCAAATCCTTCCTACTTTTGTGCCTACTACATCTCAGACTGCAGATCTCCTAACAAAGGCTTTACATGCTCCTCCTTTTTACAAATGTCTTGCCAAGTTGGGCATGTGTGATCCCTACACATTGCCAACTTGTGGGGGGGATATTGGAATACAAGCTACAAGTCAACAAGCTACAAGCCAAGTTCATACAATATGCAAAGATCACACATTCAATTATCTTTCTCCACACTGTATAAAGCATCAAAGTCATTTGTACAAGTTTAGTTAGCTTATGTACAAGTCTGAGTAGCTAGCATTTGGAAGTTAGTTAAATGTAATAGTATAAATACTTGTAATAACTCATTTCACTGTAATAATATCATTTTCACATTTCACTTTACACACACTTCTCTCTCAATGTTGAGTTAGTGATAGACGAATTTAAAACAAATCAACACAAAGCAAAACGAGACCAAAATTGTACGAGATCCTTTTGGACTGCCAACAATTAGCCGAAGACTAGAGGATTACAAAGCGTGATGGAGCGAATTTAATGCTCCGATACCACGTAAAGAGGGACGAAAAAATAATTGTATTGAACTTATTAAATAATGATAAAGATTAAATGATTTATAAACCTTGCTTAGCCTCAAGACTAAGCTAGGTTGATACTAATGCCTTGATGCTGATAAGACTAAAATATCCTAATATTAATACTACTATAATTCTAATTCTAACATGCATGGAAGGAGCCACTTGGGAGCCGGGTGTGACACGGGCCATACTCAATTTTGAGTCACGAAGTGTAATTTGTTTTTAAAAAGTGTCGTTTTTCAATACGTGTAACCCCTAATAATATTTTTTGCTACTTTATTTCTTTATAGTGGAACTTGAGATTAACCCCAAAATACTATATGGTGCAAATTTTAGTACTTATAATAGAAACAAGTTATGCAAGAATTTCGAAAAAATTTGTGCAACACCCATTTCAAAACCCTGGGTCCGTACCGCTAACATGGTGAATGTTCATATACCCTTTATATGCTTGAACCACTAACTATTCATTCGTGGAGATCATAAGGGTACCTATGAAACCACTTGCCCAAAGGCATGTTGGTTTGTTTCTCGTATTTGGCTATTCAATTTCCCATTTAACAATATTTAAGCCGCGTTTGGATATCTATTTAGGCTGGATATCGCTACTTTAAGCTGTTTTAATTATTTTTTATATTTGAATAGGTTGATTATGATTATGGTTTTGGATTATCTAGAGTGAAACTGATGAGGTTTGGTTCACCATAAGAGTAGTTGTAACTTGCAAGTAAAATTATCAAAGTTATTCCTAGCTTCATGCAACTGATTCCAGTTATGATATTTCATGTCATCGCAAACACTTCAAAAACACACATCCAAATAAGATACTGGCAATTGGGGCGAGAATCGGGCTCGACCGGAACTCAGGGATTTTTTTGGTTCTCAAAGTAAACTGTTATAGGACAAAAAATAGACGCATGGGCACTAACATACAAAGTAACTCAAATAAACTCCTTTGAATGGTGACTATGATGGCTATGACGAGAGACTGAATATATGACTGAGGGCGATGATGATGAAAGCATGAGAGTGGCCAACGAGAGGCTGAGGATATAGTGAGGGTGGCGATTTAGGGAACCAGAAGCAAAGAATGAGTTTTGGGTACTTGGTATGTCGAATATTAAATATAATTTATAACCTATATTATAAACTAATTAGCCAGGGTCCACGTCGGGGATATAGATGTCGCGTATCCTCACCCAACCTCATGTTTCTCTAAGTTTAGGATATATCATTTCCGCACCCATCGACTCAGGGATTCGCCAGTCAAACCGGGATTATATTTGGTGTATCCAAATACCCCATAAATAACATTTTACATGCAACAAACAATGATAGGAATTTTGAGCTTTTATGAGTTAGGGAAGAAACCATGATATATGAATTTATAAAACTGTGCAGAGTTTGTTCGCCATTATACTCAGGAGGACATTAGTAACCTGTGAATATAATAAATGTGATTCTGAAAACAATGAGACATAAAGTGGGAAAGTCAAACAAAGCTGAATGCTACCAAAGTCAAACAGAACTGATCAGAACTGAACAGAACCGACTTAGCTACTAACTTCACCTTCTGCTGAACTTGTGATGTTTCTGAAGCTATTTTGGAACCATTCATTTATGTCATTCTTGATTGCCCCTTTTTACCTGAACCCATCTGTCCTTTGAGTTTAAGTTTCTTTTTCACGTAGGCAACTGATAAAGTTATTCATTTGTGACTAAAAAAGGTCTTCGAGCCACATTTTTTTTCCTTTTTGAAATGCAGTTCGTAGTATAGTATTTATTTAGAATGGTTGCATTTGACATATTTGGTCTAGTTACTACACATGTTCTATACGAAATTGTGCCTTTTATTAGAAAGCAGGCCTTCTTGTCCCTGGAAAGAACCCAACATAACATCTCATGTTACACAATACCGGGTTACTTTTACTTTTTGTAACATATGTGTTGCTTTTACTTTTAGGTGTGAAATTTTTTTAGTTGGACTGCTTGTATACGAACTTGATACATGAAATATCTAAGTACTTAAGCACGTGTCTCACTAAATGGTTGGGGGTTCAAGTCTCTTTAAGATAAATAAGTAGAGAAAAATGATTCATCTGTTTATTCAAACTATAAATTATTGCAATTTTAAGTAATAATAAGTAAACATGTAGTTATAAACTATTGCAATTTCAAGTAATAATAATTCAACATTTTGTTACAAAATACTTGAAACAGTAAACGACCCAGCACCAGAGTCTTTGATTATACAGATGAACGAAAAGAACATAATTAATACTTGTATCCAAAACTGTAAAAGCCAGATATCTTCTTTAGTTTCTGCTCCTGTAAGATCTGTAGTATAACACCAGTAACGAAAGAAATCTGTAGCCAATTATGAAGACTACCATCATTCCCAAATTATGCCATTTTTGTATCTCCTTTATATTCTGTTTCTTCAAGAATTCGTCACCAGACACCAAGCATTCATCTCCGAATCGCTCGAGACACCTAAATCTTCCTTTTGTTCCCCCTAACTCGTTTAACAAAAAACACTCGAATGGGTACCTAAATAGACTCAAATAGTGCATGAAAATCCAATACTTGGGTATGTCACTATTTGATATAAAGTACCCCGAAAATAGAAAAAAGGACCCCATTAGTCCTGCCACCAAGGAAATCCCCATCATGAAGTTCGGGACGAGTGCACTAAAAAAGGCCACGAAAGAATTCGACATCAGTAAAACTAACCAAACGACTAGTGCAAAATAAAGAAACCCATCTAGATCTCTTCGTAATCCAACGAGCCAGTAGAGAGGGATGGCGTATAGAAGCGCGACAATCAAAAGAAACGGGACGAACACTAGAGTGTTGGCTAAACTGTATGATGAGACTCTATAGGCACCAACCGAGGTCTCTCTCATTAGGATTCGTCTTTCTTGTAAGAAAATAGGCAAAGCTTCAGATGATGAGTAGAGCAAAAACGTTAAATTAAATGCAAAAAACCCGATTTGAGTTTGCATTTGAAATCGGTTAACGTTATTAAAAATCGTCCCTAATAAAAGCCCGATTAGCATTGCCTGAAGCATTTTCGCCACGAAAAGCTGTTTGGTCCTGAAAATGTTGTAACAAAATCTTTGGCTCAGTATCAGCACCTCACTGAAAGGCGAATTTGCATACATCACATGATAATCTTCATTCACCGGGTCAAATTGCTTTTTAGCATCTATATGATCAAACCCCGTCTCAGATTCCACATCCGTAATTAGGCTTTCTATCATATCGATAGAAAACTCGAGCACATTAACTTGGCGAGGTATTGAATGGCCCTCAAATTTGAGCCTTTGGCCGAGGTGATCAAGTGAGCCTTGATGAACCACGGTCCCGTCCACTAAAAGCACAACTTGATCAATTAGTTCAAGAATTCGAAACCCCGGCTGGTGGATTGTTAAAACAATCGTTTTTCCATGATTGTTTGCCATCGATTTGAGCATCGACGTTACTTGAAGAGCTGCAGCTGAGTCAAGGCCCGACGTCGGTTCATCCATTAATAGAACCGCAGGATCATGAACTAAATCGACCCCAATTGAAACCCTCCTCTTTTCACCACCCGAGATTCCCCTATGAGTTCCACCTCCAATTCTTGATCCAGCAACATGACATAACCCAAGCTCCACCAGCAATTCTTGTACTCTAGTTTTCGCCTTATCTAGCCCACCATGCAGCCTGAACAGCGCGCTGTAAAGGAGTGTTTCTTCAACCGTAAGAAGCGGAAACAATAAATCTTCTTGGGTGACATATCCAGACACTCTCCGAAAGATAGTCGGGTTCATAGACTGGTCATTAACCACCACCTGACCAGAGACTCTACACGGAGGAATAACTCCAGCAAGAATCTCGAGTAATGTCGTTTTTCCAGCCCCACTAGGACCCGCAACCACGGTCATCTCCCCAGGTTTAACTTCACACGTAACATCTTTCAAAATCTGTTTCTTCAAAGTAGGATTAACCTTTTTTTGGCAAATCCAACCAAATTTACAATAAGTTGAAGATACCCCATAAGAAACACTCTTTGTTTTGATTGTATATTGAGTTTTTGGGTGGCCGGGATCCAGTGACTCCGCCGGAATCGACATTGATGGTTTGTGATGAATGGAAATGGTAATTGGTAAAGAGAATGATGATGAAAAGATTAGCTTATTTTGTGTTGGAAATAAAGTGCATGCATGAAAGGTGAATATGTATGTACATATATATAGAGTTTAAATTGACATAATGATTATTTCTAAAGGTGATAATTGTGAGGCAGGTATGATTCTGTAGTTACTCTCTTACTATATATGCATGAGACATCTGCACCAAAAAAGATATATGCATGATACATATGATAAGTTTTGGGACAAAACACGGGATTTGTTGAATTATGTTCTTTCCCCAAAGTACTAAAAGATGTAGTATTCTAGTACAAGTGGTTCTTGGGCTCGGTCTATTTACACGGCTCGGTCTATTTGACGTTTACAATTTGCCCTCCAATTGATAGATTTGATTGACATTATTTTTATAATACAAAATTATACAAGTTGAGAACCGGTACCGGCTAAATTTATTTGGTTATAGACTTATAGTTGCTATTAATTTTATAATACACTGCAAGTTAATTATAAAATAATACATAATATAATAAAGTCGTAGCATGTTGAATATTTTTTGTATTTCGCTCTCTCGTAATAACCTTGTCTCTATAATAGTTTTTATAACTTTTTTTTTTTTTTTTTTTTTTTTTTACTTTTCATTTCCTAATATTTATTGTACATACATTATAGGACTGTAGATATGGTCAATACATTATTTTAAAAGTTTAATTGGAGAACATTATAATTATTTTAAAAGAAAAACTTATATGTATAATAATTTAACTTTTTAAATATAAATAAGGTGTTACGTTTAAAGAATTTATTTCTTATTTTTTTGTCTTTTTTAAAGCGATTCGTATAATAAGCTTGTTTAGCACGTGTCCATCTAAGCCCGTGCTCGTTAGCGACAGTTGAGACACTTGTCTCTTGTGCATGTACTACGCAGCTTAAGAAACATTATGGGGACTGCGGCTTGATTCGAGCATGTGATTAGTGGACTTGGGTCACTAATAATGAGCTTTCAAGCCCCCCCCCCCCCCCCCCCCACCCCCCGGCCCCAGTCTAGTATTATGTCATGTATAGATGAGATGATGATGGACTATGAAGTAATTGAGTCTCCCCAGTCCTATGTGTACATCATATCCGTTATTTTCTTTAGCAACATCAGTCGTGCGGGAGTTTTTATTATAGCCTACTTTTTTGTTAGCATGTCAAACACTCGTTCCACATCTTTTCTTGTTGCTTCATGCGTTTGCTTATATCTTATTCGCTTCGTATCATTCGAGCATGGTTGTTAAATAGACTTAACAAGAAACTAATGTAAAACTCCATGCTCCGCAACATAGCACAGGTAGAAAATCCTCGTTATAATTGTAAGAAAACCATATAGGCATGTCACACCAACCTCATGAAAAAAGTTGTTTTACCCGATTTTAATTTGTATGTCAATAGATTCAAACCCCACAGTCCCAGATGAGTCTGCCTAAAAGTCAGAAACCATGGTTACCAAAACAAAAATGTGATATGCAAATACACTACAACACGGCTAATGCTACAGTAGGAATTTGTTGCAAATCAGTTGCAAACGGTCATTTGCAACGGATTCCTACCGTAGCATTAATGCTCCATGAAAATTTAAATTGCAACGGATTTCTGACGGGAAAAAAAAGTTGCAATGGTTTTCCAACCAAGGAAAATCCGTTGTAAATTAGCAACCGTTTTTGCAACGGGTCATATTCTAATGGTTTTCCAACGGTTTTCCAACGGTTTTGCTACAACATATATTACAAGAAAATTGCAATGGACAAAAGTTGGTACGAGATTGCAATGGCATCAAGTAGGACTGGGTTTTGCAATGGTAAGCAATTGTAACGGATATGCAACGGTGTAAAATTGTGACGACTTTGCAATGGAGTCTAACCACAATGGTTTTGTTACAATTTTCGAAAAGCTAAATATTTATGAATACACAACTGAAACCGATCATTCAAATATAATATTACATAGCGTATCAAATTCTACCAAACATACCACTTCAAAACCAAATTTTAACAAAATGCACCAGTTCTTAACGAAATGTGCATAATCCACCAATATGTGCCAAATTTACCCAAAATGAACTACTTCTAAACAAATTGTCTATGAAACACAAAGTGTACCTAATTAAGCAACGAATGATTATTCAAAACACAAGTCGACTTGCCATCTTCCTTATTTATCCAATTAGACATTAAGAACAATACAACCAATAAGAATCACATTACGTTAAGCAATATAGTACAACCCATTTTTGGCCGATGCAGGCTCAATACAACCCAATACACTAGTTATAATATAACTTCGTATTACAACATTACTTAACAACCAATTATTACATAATACTAACTCATTGCAACATATAGAAAACCAATACAACTAACTACAACATAATACAATACTAAACTGACTGACACTAAATAATTCGAAATGATTAAACTTTCCAAATCCGTTGCAATTCCATAGCAAATTATCAAGAAATTTTCAGCACAATTATAAAAAAAAACTAATATTATGTTACATGACCGCAACAATTATTTCAAACTTTACAACGGAAATACCAAAGAAATAATGAAAACAAAATTTTATTGATTAACTTGCAAATCTGTAGCAATTATGTTGTAAATTGCAAGCGGATTGAAATGAAATATTAAAAATAAATAAAAAATAAATTATGATCATGTTTCATTGCGAAACGGTAGCAATTATACAAAAAGTAGCAACAATTTTGCAACGGAAACAAATAATATTTTCTTTTATATTTACTTTTGAATATTTTGTTTCAAATCCCTAACGATTTTGCATTGGATTAGCAATGGATTATTAAATATAAATTTAAATTAAATTATTATAATTATTCCGTTGCAAATCCATAATAATTATTTAAAATTTTGCAACGATTTTGCAATGGAAGCCAATAATAGTTTCCTTTATATATATTTTTAATACTCCGTTGCAAATCCGTTACAAATTTCAAATAAACTTGACGGATTTGCAACGGAATATTTAAAAATAAATATAAAAGAAATTACTTTACTTTTTGCAACGGATTTGCAACGGGTTTCTGTGTCATTGCTAATACGTTGAAAATATGTTGCAAACCAGTTGCATATTTGCAACGGAAAATTTCGTTACAAATTTCTGTAGCATTTGCCTAGTTTTGTAGTAGTGATATTATTATTATTATTATTATTATTATTATTATTATTATTATTATTATTATTATTATTATTATTATTATTATTATTATTATTATTATTATTATTATTATTATTATTATTATGGTAAGAAATAAATAAAGTAAACTAAACGAATACTCGCGTAAAGCGACGATACATACGGTAAATAATTACACTTGTGAACTTGTGATTTTGGTGTGATAATTGATGCAACACATACGAGTTCAATTTTTAGTCATTTTTTTTTTATATAATTATTCATTTTCGTGTGATGAAAAAGTTTCCATTCAAAATTGGTAAATCATGTAGTTGTGCTTAGAAATTAAAGATCGTGTCTTATTTAAAAGTTTCCATATCTATTAAAAAGATTTCATTCAAATTATAAACCATGTAACTATGTTTTTTTTTTTAAGTTTACATTGTCTGTCTACGTTGTCATTTTAGAAGTTGCCATTTAAAATTAAAGTTTAAGAAGCATTAAGAGTATTAATAAGGGGTATTGAAAAACCACTTTACTTATTTTTATGCTTTTTTAAATTTTCAAGATTGAGCATAAATTATTTATAAGTAGTATAGATAATATAAGCGAAATTATATTTGAATAAGAAACTACATAATATTGAACAATAGAAATGTAATATGTCATGATGGTCTTCTAACTTGATAGTCCACTTGGAGTTTCACTGTTGTTTTCAATAAAACGTCCCGAGTGCAAATAGCAGCACCTTACACTCTCTGGTTCTTGTGAGACTTTGTAACCTATGCCTAAAGATTGCAAATTTTCTTTGTATTAGTGTTGTTTGAGTCTGGAAAAAGGTACTCCGTAGTTGTTTAGGAGATTACTTCGTGACATGGATTTTTGGTCATGTTTTTAGGATAGTAAATAAAGTGTGAAACAGAATAGAAGTGTCACATGGCTTTGGTTAAAAACACACCGTAAAAGGAATACTTTACAGCTTAGTCATGACATTGTTTAAACGTGGGTCTTGTTTACCGATCACATTACAATCAAGTTAACACATTTTGTTTCCTGAACAATTCAAGATAACACATAAAAAGGATAAAAATGCTTGTAAATGGTCACATGATGTTTATGCTTAATTATAAAGCTAATGATGCAATCAATGATTACATATTAAAGTTTTTGATACCATGGAATTTGTGACAATATCTTTAGGATCCTGAGATAAAGTGGATGACAGCTATTACAATTTACTCCTAGTTAAGGGTCGTTTGGTTTGTAAAGGGATTATAAAATTTATAATTGGAATTAGATTTAGTATACAATTATACATAATTAGAACCAAATGAGAAGAATAATTAAAATTAGAATGATGAGAAGTAATCACAATCTCACATTTTAGATGTACTACAATAATGGATGCATCATTATTCAAATTTTCCCTCAAATTTAAAATGTATAGCTAAAATTACTTCTTATCCTTTTCATTTTAACTATCTTTCTCACTGGATCCGTTCCCATAGTATACAAGTTAAATATAAAATTGTTATTTTGGTAATTGAATTAAAATTAAAAATATAATTAAAAAATAAAATGATGAGTCATATATATGAGAGAGAAAAAAAGAGATACTATAAAAAAATAAAGTCCAAAATACATCCATATGGTTTAACATGTGTAACACAACACATCCCTTGTCGATAAGTTGGAATCATGTGATACCAAGAGTCCACTCATAAGTCATTTTCTAACCATGATCCACCCTAAGATTTGTGCTTGTGGGTTACCAACAGTTTTTCGCACTTCATGGAGACCAACAAAGACGGGATGACGCTTTCATCGTTGTCCAAAACCTGTAAGTATTGAATAACTTGATTTTGTATTTTGATTTTTGATTTGTAAATGTAACTTTTTTTACAAATTTTTGAAGGAACCAAATTGTGGGTTTCAAGACTGGGTGAACCCACTAAGGTGTCCAAGATCTGTAATGATTATTCCTGGATTATTAAAAAACATGAATGAGCTTCAAGAATCATTAAGGGAAACTTCTTTAATATTTTGTTCTTATCAATGAAGTGTGTTTGGTTTTCATGTCAATGTAATGTCTTCTTGTTATCAATAGGTTCATATAGGTTGAAATGCGTCCAAATGGTTGAAATGATAGAAATGGTTGAAATGGTTGAAACAGGTTCAAATTGTTGACTTGAAATGGGTAGAAATTGACAGATCAAACCAGTACATAGGTTAGAATGGGTTAAAACAAACATATACCGTTACACAACTTAAACCAATTACATAACTCAAACGAGTACACTTGGTTCCAAAATGGGTGGAAACAAACATAAACCATCACACGACAAACATAAACCATTACTACAATTGCACTGAGTTCCAAAATGGATAGAAACAAAAATAAACCATTACACAACAAACATAAACCATTAATACAACTGCACTTGGTTCCAAAATGGTTAGAAACAAACATAAACCATTACACAACTTAAACCAGTACTCAAAATAACTTATACC
Source organism: Artemisia argyi (assembly GCA_030686995.1). NCBI lineage: Eukaryota > Viridiplantae > Streptophyta > Magnoliopsida > Asterales > Asteraceae > Artemisia > Artemisia argyi. Next base: position 87,490,131 of record CM060699.1, read on the forward strand.
AGTACACAACTTAGATGATTTGCTTCCAAAAGGATAAACTTGTACATAAATTAACTTAGTACATGTTTCCAAAAGACATAATTAACCATTACACAACTTAAAGTAGTTATAAAACATACCACATAATCTAAACTTTTTAAAAGGCCTAAACAAACACTTAAATCAAATCTTGACTTTTCTCTTAACATTTGATCTAGTAGTAGTTCTTGCAGAAGCCTGAAATCCACCAACACTTGAAGCCTGTGTTCCAGCAACAATAGAAGACTGTGATACATCAACCTTCTTCTTATATGTCCTTTTGTTGTAACCTGTGTTGTGACAGTCAATACATGTTACTATTTTCCCATCCCTAGACAGTTTACCATTTTAGACACAGAGGTCTTGCAGCGCAAAGGTTGATGGTGTAATTGTATTGCTTTCCCAAGTACTTAGCCAATAAGAATTATGAACCCATGTATCAGGCAACCCAACATCAGCTCTATTTCCAGCCATGTCATTGATCACTAGAACAACATGCTTGCAAGGCATTCCGGTAAGCTCCCATTTTCTATAGCTGCAAGCTTTGTCTTGGACATCAACTACACATTATCTTCCCATGGACCACTTACTTGGTACTTAGTTCCACCATTAAATAGTACCTGCAATAAGCAATACAATTGGAACTATTATTGAGCAATACACTTTTAATAAGCAATCCAGTATAGTTAATAAGCAATACAATTTACTATAAAATTTGGCCTCATTCTTTATTGCATCAAACAACTTAGTAGCAGCTGGTGTTTAAGGACCTTGAGTCTTTGAAATCACTTTTTAAACATTGACTATCCTATCATCAAGTATTCCCTAACAAATTATAGGTATGTGATAATGGGAACATCTCTACCATCCAACAACTGTCAATTAAAGATTTCACACAAATTGTTAAGTAAAATACCACAATGTGCTCTACCTGCAACATTGACACTTAATAAGCAATTCAGTTAGTACTTTTAATAAGCAATAGCGTTAATAAGCAATACATAATAAGAAATAGAGTTAATAAGCAATACAGTGGGAACTTTACCACTGAAATGAGCTTTTGACCATTGTTGTGCAGGTATCTTCTTCAAATAATCATAAGCTTCTTCATTCAAACTCTTTAACTGATCCATTGCTCTATCAAAATATTGCACAGTAGTAGCTAATGCCCATTTCTAAAGCAAGTCCTTGTATAGTTTACCTCTCCACTTAAGTTTCATATTCTCATGTATATATCTTAAACAAAACTTATGCTCAACACATGGGAATATTGTTGCAGTTTTAGGCATGATACCCTATCATAATAGGTAATATAGTTAGTAATTATTAAACACAATGAAAAAGATAGCTAAGAATTAAGCACGAGTAACTTTTTCTATTGGACACATTAGTGTGTTCGCCCAGTCTTGAAACCCACAATTTGGTTCCTTAAAAAGTTTGTAAAAAACGTTACATTTACAAATCGAAAATCAACATATAAAATCAACATCGAAAATCAACATATAAAATCAAGTTATTCAATACTTACAGGTTTTGGACAACAATGGAAGCGTCGCCCTAGATTTTTTGGTCTCCAGAAGTGCGAATAACTGTTGGTAACCCATAAGCACAAATCCTAGGGTGGAACATGGTTAGAGTTTTTTCAATTTTGGGATAGTTTAATTAGGTTAGACCCATATCTTCTTTAACACACAAATCAACAACTCACTACTTAAGCATTCAATCAAGCAATGCAAGAAAATATTAAACAGTTCTTGAAGGATATTAGAGCATAATAAGATATTCAAAGACATCAATCATTATTAAGTGATAATAAACAAATAGACGATCTACTTCACACATTTCCCATTTTATAAAACTCGTATCGGTAAGCTATAAGAAAAACATGATACATCGGTCATAGCAGCAAAGCATGAATACGCCTAGTCCCACGTTCACATAAATTCTAAAAAACATTTGAACCCGATGATCACAGCCACTTAGATTACTTTATAAATTGTATAGAAACTGAACCCATGAAAAAATATCAGCCGATAAAAGACGTGACAATATTACAAACCACTTATGATAATCAACAATTATGAGCACATCTCATCATTTAAAAGACAGATTATAGGTTAAACAAACAAAAACGCATATCCATAAATTCACCAACGGCAAAGCATAAAAACTAAAATCCTAACAAAGAAAACAACTTTTGGGCACATATCAATTTTTATAAATAATATAAAATCAACACCCATAATAAATCTAATAGCATGCATTAATCAAAATCATCAAAACTAAAATACATATACAATTCCAGAAACCCAATCATCTCTCTCGGAAAATTGTAAAATAAGACCCACAAACTAATCGACATAATTTTTTTTTACTAAACACTACAATTCAACAAACCCTAAATATTTAAATAAAATAACCATAGTTAGGGTTCACAAACCTATAATTTGGACCCGAAATAAGCGACAATATCAAGAAACTAAATCTAGAATCCTCATTTTTTACTCTCTCTGAATCGTTTATTGGGAGTATTATGATTTTGTGTATGGATTATTATAAATAAAGATCCGATGCACACGTGTTCTTGAAGGATCTATGTTTAAGCCACGTTTGTCTCTACCGAGGACACATATAAACAAAATTAGATAGCAAAACAACGTCATTTTGGGCCAACGTTATTTGCAACCATGAAATGGCGCCATATGGAGGCAAGGAAAGAACAAGAAAAAAGATAAAAAAAAAATAGTGTTGTTTTAGAGGCTCTCTAAATGATATCGTTTCCTACGATAAATGTATTGTAGGGTAATATATTTTTTTTTAACAAAGAGTAGTATAATTTACTCTTCTAAAAACTAAAGGTATGAAACAATAAAAACAAAATATAGAGTAAATGTCATAAATCATCCCTGTGGTTTACCGTGTATAACGAAAAACATCCCTATACTTTTTTTCCCCGGATCCTCTCCCTGTGGTTTTAGTGATTGTTGACGATTACTCTCGCTTTACATGGGTGAAGTTTTTGAGATCCAAGGATGAGACTCCGGAGATTATCATAAGACTTATCAAGCAATTGCAAGTTAGACTCAACAAAACAATCAGATTCATCCGTACGGACAATGGAACGGAGTTTGTTAACAAACAACTTACTCAATTTTATGAAAATATTGGCATCAGTCACCAAAAGAGTATTCCACGCACACCTCAAAAAAATGGAGTGGTTAGAAGGCGGAACTGTACACTTGTCGAAGCTGCTAGGACCATGCTAATATTTTCTAAAGCTCCGATGTTCCTTTGGGCCTAAGCCATTGCAACAGCTTGTTACACTCAGAACCGATCCTTGATACATCCTCTCCACTGCAAGACCCCATACAAGCTGGTGCATTGCAAAAAACCAGACCTCTCGTTTCTATGAGTATTTGGTGCACTCTGTAATCCAAAAAATGATAGTGAAGACCTTGGGAAACTTAAAGCCAAAGCTGGCATAGGCTTCTTCGTTGGATATGCTCCAGATCGAAAGGGATACCGAATCTACAACAGACGTACCTGAGAAATCATGGAAACAATTCACGTGACATTCGATAAGCTGACTAAGCAACCTCGTCACTCAAGTTCTGGACCCGCATCTAACTTTTTGTCTCCTGGACCAATTAGTTCAGGACTTGTACAGCATCCCACTCCTGCTACTCCTTATGTACCACCAACAGGTGATGATTTGAAGAAGTTGTTTGATCCCATGCTTGATGAATATTTTAAGCCACGGCGTATTGATGCACCTGAACCACAAGTTGCTGATCTTCCCGTTGCTGTTGCAAATGATCCACAAGACACTAATGGTCCATCTATCTCGGTCTCCATCGATCATGATGCACCATCTACTAGTCATTCACCAACAAATTCAAACGCTCAATCTTCGTTTGTACATCAAGGGATGGTAGTCGATAATTCTTTTGATGTGAATCTGTTTGCCTCTGCTGATGATGCTCCATTCGAAAATATCTTTGCTCCTGAACCTACTAATGATACGGCTTCCTCAGGGGATTCTATTACAGCAACATCAGTTTCCTACCCTCAACCACATGAACACCTCAGAAAATGGACCAACGATCACCCTATTGACACATATTGGGAATCCCTTTCGACTAGTGTCCACACGTAAGCAACTTGACACCGATGCATTGTGGTGCTTTTTCAATTCCATACTATCCAAAGCCGAACCCAAAGATTTCAAAGATGTGTTGTCTAAAGAATCTTGGTTCATTGCAATGCAAGAAGAAATTCATGAGTTTGATCGACTTGATGTGTGGGAATTAGTACCTCCTCCAGACTATGCAATGATTATTGCTCTCAAGTGGATCTTCAAAGTGAAACTTGATGAACATGGTGATGTGTTGAAAAACAAGGCTCGATTAGTTGCTAAGGGATATAGCCAAGAAGAGGGAATTGATTTTGAAGAATCCTTTGCACCATTCGCTCGTATTGTGGCCATTAGAATATTTCTAGCTAACGCTGAGAGTAAAAATATGATATTTGTTACACCCCGTGCCCGCTTAGACTAAAAATCAAAACTTTAATGCGGAAACGACTTCATTTTAACGGACCCTTCAATACTCTTTTAAACATTAAAAAAAATCTATAAAATTTCAAGCCTTGAAACTATTTTTAAATGAAACTAGACTCAATTACTTTCGAAACGACGGGTGGCATGACCCGTGACGACTTACGGTTTAAAAGATATGAAATTCCAAAAATGACCAAAAGCTGAAATTCTTTTATTTATTTTCTGATGAGAGCATATGGCCATATGCTGAAATACGATATGGCCATATGCTGGCCATATGCCCTTTTACAAAATCCCTGAAACAACCATATGGCCATATGCTGAAATATACATATTGCAACGATATAAGTGATCTTGCAATTCTAAGCTTCTATATGATAATCATAACTCATAATCCACTAAAAACACACCTCCCATCACCAACTTATCTAAAATTTCCAACAATGACAACTAGTCATATGGAAAATTTACTATTTTGACTTTATATAAGTCAAACTTCAACACTATATCCACGTCATTCACCAATGCACTAACATGACCTTAAGAAAATATCCGGTCAATATCACACTCTACTTAACACCCAACTCATATCTATTTCAAAATCGATAACTTATTTCAAATTTAGATAAAGTACCATCTAATCGGCACTTCCAAATTCTTATCCACGCATTTCTCAAGCAATCTTCTTGTTAAATCTTAGGAATGCTTACCCATTATCTTATCGATCTTAAGGCACAAACTCATTCTAGGCGTCTATCTTAAGGTTCACACATAACCTTAATGCCGCTATTAATATCTTCTTATGACGTCTAACTTATTTTAGTTTTCACTTCCTCATCTCTATCTGTACTCATGTCATATCGGCTACACATAAGACCACTCATTTATAACTTTTTACTTACATAAAAAGGTGTTCCAATCTATGCAAGTAAGGCGTCCCAATCCATTTAAATAAGGATATTATAAATCATCCTACTTACGTACTTCCGACACAACAATCGTACTTACTTTACTTTACATCTTTTCTAGCGCTGGATCCAATCTCTCTAACTTTCCATCCATTTCATAAAGACAAGCTGGCTATCCCGAAGGATACCAAAATATCCATGCCCTTGCGGCAAGCTGGGCCACCCCGAAGGATGCCATAACTATCATCCATGCCATAAGGCAAGTTGTACAACCATGCCATGAAACGCAAGCTAAGCTATCCCAAAGGATACTTTCATATATGCCAAGAATATAGGCAAACCATGCCGGCGAAGGAAAGCTAACAACCATGCCATGAAAGGCAAGCTAACATCCATACCATAAAGGCAAGCTAGGCCATCTCAAAGGATGCCAAAACACATGCCATGAAGGCAAGCTAACAACCATGCCATGAAAGGCAAGCTAGGCCATCTCGAAGGATGCCGAAAACAAATGCCATAAAGGCAAGCTGGGCTATCCAGAAGGATACCAAAACTAGAGAATTGGATCCAAGCTATGCTTACTTTAACATATTTACTCGTTTTATCTTTCATGTACTTTTATCATTAAGTAAACAATATCATTTCAACATTTCTCATTACTTTAAGCAATTTCAACATTCGCTACCACGTTTACTTTCATCTAGACAAGTTGCTATATTACACTTGTTAAATTATGTTTGCATTCTCACAATGCTACTTATCATTTATCTGTCTACCCCAAGTTGACTAATACATTCACTACGTGGCATCTCTATTTTAGACAAGTTCTATATGATGCTTGTCCATTTACAGTTTACACATTCTCTATATGTCCTTACCACACACTTTTACTATTATCCGTCAACCCTTGTTGACCATGTTCACAACTCATACTATCACTTCATTTAGTCTACTCAAATTTACACATATAAGCCTTACATAGGCTTATTCCATAACATTTTCATTAATCTCATCACATACTATCCAATATATAAACATGACTATACAAATGTTTTACAATTCTTCTAGCGCACTTCATATCACTTATGAATTCAAGCGCAATCTATGTCTCATTCATCACTTCTAGTTATCACGCTTAACCATTTACTTACTAACACATTTTACTTATCATGTTTTATATATAACATGATCTCATCATATCTTAACCGTATACTTTAACTTTTCTTATTTTAATTAAGTGTGTAAGACTTATGCTTCAAGCATCTACTCATTATTACATCTAATCGTTCATGTCTCATGAAATATGCATTCCAATGCATCTATCTCAACTCATACACTTCTGTGAATCGTGCTCTCAAGAACATCACATAAAACTTAGACATATAATAAACTACTACCATAGACTTAACGTCACATAAACAATAACACTTAACACTTATCTAACAAGTGTTAAAACATTCATAATCATAATCAAATCATATAGTCGACGGCTCATACATCGCATTGAACAATCAAACTATGTCTAAGCATCAATATTCTAACTAACCGCAGGCACTAGTCTACCTTATAACTAAGGCATCATAAAACCTTACTCCACTTACTAGCCCATCTCTAATACCGTTTAGCATTAATACTCGCATTTTATTACCATACTATCACATAATCACATCATAATCACCGGCACCAACTGAGGTCCACGGTTAACTAATCATTTAAGCATTTCAAGTCCTCCACGGACTTACATCTCATACACATCAACACTATATCATACATCCATCACTTATCATCTATAAGTTCAACTAGCATAAAACATAATCCGTCTCACACTTAACAATTACTTCTTGCATCACTAACACTTACGCTCAACGCTCCTATGAGTGGTTTAAGACTAGGCAACCTATAGTGGAAACCTAATTCACTTAAACCGAAGCTCTGATACCAATTTGTTACACCACGTGCCCGCTTAGACTAAAAATCAAAACTTTAATGCGGAAATGACTTTATTTTAACGGACCCTTCAATACTCTTTTAACCATTAACAAAAATCTATAACATTTCAAGCCTTGAAACCATTTTTAAATGAAACTAGACTCAATTACTTTCGAAACGACGGGTGGCACGACCCGTGACGACATACGGTTTAAAAGATATGAAATTCCAAAAATGACCAAAAGCTGAAATTCTTTTATTTATTTTCTGATGAGAGCATATGGCCATATGCTGAAATACGATATGGCCATATGCTGGCCATATGCCCCTTTACAAAATCCCTAAAACAACCATATGGCTATATGCTGAAATATACATATGGTCATATACCCATTGCAGAAAATTTACATAAAAATATATTTGCTTTATTTCCGGAAAACCAACTTCCGAGACTCAAGAATTAATGAAACTTTCCAGAAATCTTTACCATAACATAATACATTGTTTCCATAACCGTTCAACCCGTTTACAACCCAAAATGGGTATATTCACGCTTATGCCAAACACCCCTTTAACCTTTACCATAAATACTTAAAACACACTTTAACGATACTATAACATACCCATTCATACATTTGACACTTGACTATACTTTACAAAATGTTACTTGACTCACGAGGGTACAACATCAACATAGAGCTCGGTATCTACCTAAGCTCCTACTTTCCTACCCAAACCTTTTAATCTCGCATAACCGAGCCTTAATCCATATATCCAAGCCATCCATAAAAACGTGCCAACCTACAAAACGGTTAGACAACTAAACCGTAAGCACAAAAGCTTAGCAAGTAAAACGATCATAATAAAACATCATAACTCATTCACACATTAAGCATCATAATCCACTTATTTCATCGCAATACTAACATAACACATACCTTGGCCACTTCAAGCCTTATCATTACATCTCAATCTTTCCTACTCACTTACACTAGTCCAACTAAACTCTCAATCTCTTTTGCTAGTTATGCCAAACTAGCCTTACATCTACTTCTTCATCACATCATCATTCAAACACTATAAAACATCTCATCATAACAATCATATAACACAAAATGTAAGAAATCATTATAATATCAAATCATAACCGGTTTACTTACCTTGAATCCAAGCTAAGCTAGCAATCATTATTTCACCACCGCCATCATCATCCTCACTAGTCATCATCATTATCATCATCCTAGGTCATAATCATCACCACATAACACTTAAAACAAATAACCAAATAACTATAACAAGGGTTAGCACAACCATAACTCACCTCTAAACACCCCTAATCATCATATAATCATATCTTGATTATATGATGATAAATCCCATAACTAACTAGTTAAAAGAGATTACTTACCTGTGATAATCATGATAGGGATTAACCCTTTGCTTTGGGACCTCAAACCCTTCATGGATTTACCATCCAACTCCATCTTCTTTCCCTCTCTTCTCTTATCCAAAATCCGGACACACAAACACATCCACACACTTCTTTTATTCTCTGGAATCCTCCACACAATATAATACTTACACATCTTTGGTCCCTTGGCACATTAAGTCCCTCCATTCCTATTCTTCCTACTTTAGACACCAATAAACTTATAACACCTACATTATGCGACAACATAAGCCTTTTGAGTTTGCATCCATTCTAAATATGCCTCATTATTTTTTCCATAATTAATAACTCATTCATTGACTATTAGTTTGACTATTGGGTTTGACCACTACGCAACATTCGTTGACTGGCCAATCACATAAAGTCCTTAGTCAATTCCATCTAGGGTGAGGCCTATTTGTATTTCGGGAAACGGGTCTAACAATTCTACCCCCTTATTTAGATTTCGTCCTCGAAATCTCTCGTCTAAACTATCCAAAACTAATTCTCAACATGCACCCGTTCTCATACTTTCAAATCCTTAGTCATTACATTGCAACGATATAAGTGATCTTGCAATTCTAAGCTTCTATATGATAATCATAACTCATAATCCACTAAAAACACACTTCCCATCACCAACTTATCTAAAATTTCCAACAATGACAACTAGTCATATGGAAAATTTACTATTTTGACTTTATATAAGTCAAACTTCAACATTATATCCACGTCATTCACCAATGCACTAACATGACCTTAAGAAAATATCCGGTCAATATCACATTCTACTTAACACCCAACTTATATCTATTTCAAAATCGATAACTTATTTCAAATTTAGATAAAGTACCATCTAATCGGCACTTCCAAATTCTTATCCACGCATTTCTCAAGCAATCTTCTTGTTAAATCTTAGGAATGCTTACCAATTATCTTATCGATCTTAAGGCACAAACTCATTCTAGGCGTCTATCTTAAGGTTCACACATAACCTTAATGCCGCTATTAATATCTTCTTATGACATCTAACTTGTTTTAGTTTTCACTTCCTCATCTCTATCTGTACTCATGTCATATCGGCTACACATAAGCCCACTCATTTATAACTCTTTACTTACATAAAAAGGTGTCCCAATCTATGCAAGTAAGGCGTCCCAATCCATTTAAATAAGGATATTATAAATCATCCTACTTACGTACTTCCGATAAAACAATCTTACTTACTTTACTTTACATCTTTTCTAGCACTGGATCCAATTTCTCTAACTTTCCATCCATTTCATAAAGACAAGTTGTCTATCCCGAAGAATACCAAAATATCCATGCCCTTGCGGCAAGCTGGGCCACCCCGAAGGATGCCATAACTATCATCCATGCCATAAGGCAAGTTGTACAACCATGCCATGAAAGGCAAGCTAAGCTATCCCAAAGGATACTTTCATACATGCCAAGAATGTAGGCAAACCATGCCGGCGAAGGCAAGCTAACAACCATGCCATGAAAGGCAAGCTAACATCCATGCCATAAAGGCAAGCTAGGCCATCTCAAAGGATGCCAAAACACATGCCACGAAGGCAAGATAACAACCATGCCACGAAAGGCAAGCTAGGCCATCTCGAAGGTTGCCGAAAACACATGCCATAAAGGCAAGCTGGGTTATCCCGAAGGATACCAAAACTAGAGAATTGGATCCAAGCTATGCTTACTTTAACATCTTTACTCGTTTTATCTTTCATGTACTTTTATCATTAAGTACACACTATCATTTCAAAATTTCTCATTACTTTAAGCAATTTCAACATTCGCTACCACGTTTACTTTCATCTAGACAAGTTGCTATATTACACTTGTAAATTATGTTTGCATTCTCACAATGCTACTTATCATTTATCCGTCAACCCCAAGTTGACTCATACATTCACTACGTGGCATCTCTATTTTAGACAAATTCTATATGATGCTTGTCCATTTACAGTTTACACATTCTCTATGTGTCCTTACTACACACTTTTACTATTATCCGTCAACCCTTGTTGACCATGTTCACAACTCATACTATCACTTCATTTAGTCTACTCAACTTTACACATATAAGCCTTACATAGGCTTATTCCATAACATTTTCATTAATCTCATCACATACTATCCAATATATAAACATGACTATACTCATGTTTTACAATTCTTCTAGCGCACTTCATATCACTTATGAATTCAAGCGCAATCTATGTCTCATTCATCACTTCTAGTTATCACGCTTAACCATTTACTTACTAACACATTTTACTTATCAAGTTTTATATATAACATGATCTCGTCATATCTTAACCGTATACTTTAACTTTTAATTAAGTGTGTAAGACTTATGCTTCAAGCATCTACTCATTATTACATCTAATCGTTCATGTCTCACGAAATATGCATTCCAATGCATCTATCTCAACTCACACACTTCTGTGAATCGTGCTCTCAAGCACAACACATAAAACTTTGACATATAATAAACTACTACCATAGACTTAACGTCACATACACAATAACACTTAACACTTATCTAACAAGTGTTAAAACATTCATAATCATAATCAAATCATATAGTCGATGGCTCATACATCACATTGAACAATCAAACTATGTCTAAGCATCAATATTCTAACTAGCCGCAAGCACTAGACTACCTTATAACTAAGGCATCATAAAACCTTACTCCGCTTACTAGCCCATCTCCAATACCGTTTAGCATTAATACTCGCACTCTATTACCATACTATCACATAATCACATCATAATCACCGGCACCAACCGAGGTCCACGGTTAACTAATCATTTAAGCATTTCAAGTCCTCCACGGACTTACATCTCATACACATCAACACTATATCATACATCCATCACTTATCATCTGTAAGTTCAACTAGCATAAAACATAATCCGTCTCACACTTAACAATTACTTCTTGCATCACTAACACTTACGCTCAACGCTCCTACGAGTGGTTTAAGACTAGGCAACCTATAGTGGAAACCTAATTCACTTAAACCGAAGCTCTGATACTAATTTGTTACACCCCGTGCCCGCTTAGATTAAAAATCAAAACTTTAATGCGGAAACAACTTCATTTTAACGGACCCTTCAATACTCTTTTAACCATTAACAAAAATCTATAACATTTCAAGCCTTGAAACCATTTTTAAATGAAACTAGACTCAATTACTTTCGAAACGACGGGTGGCACGACCCGTGACGACATACGGTTTAAAAGATATGAAATTCCAAAAATGACTAAAAGCTGAAATTCTTTTATTTATTTTCTGATGAGAGCATATGGCCATATGCTGAAATACGATATGGCCATATGCTGGCCATATGCCCCTTTACAAAATCCTTGAAACAACCATATGGCCATATGCTGAAATATACATATGGTCATATACCCACTGCAGAAAATTTACATAAAAATATACTTGCTTTATTTCCGGAAAACCAACTTCCGAGACTCAAGAATTAATGAAACTTTCCATAAATATTTACCATAACATAATACATTGTTTCCATAACCGTTCAAGCCGTTTACAACCCAAAATGGGTATATTCACGCTTATGCCAAACACCCATTTAACCTTTACCGTAAATACTTAAAACACACTTTAACGATACTATAACATACCCATTCATACATTTGACACTTGACTATAATTTACAAAATGTTACTTGACTCACGGGGGTACAACATCAACATAGAGCTCGGTATCTACCTAAGCTCCTGCTTTCTTACCCAAACCTTCTAATCTCGCATAACCGAGCCTTAATCCATATATCCAAGCCATCCATAAAAACGTGCCAACCTACAAAACGGTTAGACAACTAAACCGTAAGCATAAAAGCTTAGTAAGTAAAACGATCATAATAAAACATCATAACTCATTCACACATTAAGCATCATAATCTACTTATTTCATCGCAATACTAACATAACACATACCTTGGCCACTTCAAGCCTTATCATTACATCTCAATCTTTCCTACTCACTTACACTAGTCCAACAAAACTCTCAATCTCTTTTGCTAGTTATGCCAAACTAGCCTTACATCTACTTCTTCATCACATCATCATTCAAACACTATAAAACATCTCATCATAACAATCATATAACACAAAATGTAAGAAATCATTATAATATCAAATCATAACCGGTTTACTTACCTTGAATCCAAGCTAAGCTAACAATCATTATTTCACCACCGCCATCATCATCCTCACTAGTCATCATCATTATCATCATCCTAGGTCATAATCATCACCACATAACACTTAAAACAAATAACCAAATAACTATAACAAGGGTTAGCACAACCATAACTCACCTCTAAACACCCCTAATCATCATATAATCATATCTTGATTATATGATGATAAATCCCATAACTAACTAGTTAAAAGAGATTACTTACCTGCGATAATCATGATAGGGATTAACCCTTTGCTTTGGGACATCAAACCCTTCATGGATTTACCATCCAGCTCCATCTTCTTTCCCTCTCTTCTCTTATCCAAAATCCGGACACATAAACACATCCACACTCTTCTTTTATTCTCTGGAATCCTCCACACAATATAATACTTACACATCTTTGGTCCCTTGGCACATTAAGTCCCTCCATTCCTATTCTTCCTATTTTAGCCACCAATAAACTTCTAAAACTTACATTATGCGACAACATAAGCCCCTTGAGTTTGCTTCCATTCTAAATATGCCTCATTATGGTTTCAATAATTAATAACTCATTCATTGACTATCGGGTTTGACCACTACGAAACATCCGTTGACTGGCCAATCACATAAAGTCCTTAGTCAATTCCATCTAGGGTGGGGCCTATTTGTATTCCGGGAAACGGGTCTAACAATAGTCTACCAAATGGACGTTAAGATAGCTTTCTTGAACGGTGACTTGAAGGAGGTAGTCTACGCGACTCAACCAAAAGGATTCGTGGACCCTGAGCGTCCTAACCATGTCTATCGCTTGAAGAAGGCACTCTATAGTCTAAAGCAAGCTCCAAGGGCGTGGTACGACACATTGTCTAAGTTTCTTCTTGCAAAAAAATTCTCCAAAGGTGTTGTTGATCCTACCTTGTTCACTAGGAAAACAAGCAAACATCTACTACATGTTCAAATCTACGTAGACGACATAATATTTGCCTCCTCTGATCCTATGGAGTTTTTCCAAAGAGATGGGTTCAAAGTTCCAAATTTCAATGATGGGACATATGTCATTTTTCCTGGGGTTACAAATCTCTCAGAATCCAAGTGGCATTTTCATAAATCAAGCCAAATACGCTAATGAAATCTTGAAGAAATTTGGATTTAAAGATAGTGATGCTGTTGATACTCCCATGGTTAAAAGATCAAAGCTGGACGATGACCGTTCTGGGATCCCTATTGATCAAACTAAGTACAGAAGTATGATTGGATCCCTATCTTACTGCCAGCAGGCCAGACCTTCTATTTGCTGTATGCATATGTGCTCGGTATCAATCCAAGCATACCAAAAATCACTTGGAAGCTGTCAAAAGGGTCTTTAGGTATCTCCAAGGAACCATACACCTGGGTCTGTGGTATCCTAAGGACACTGCTATAGCACTCACGGCCTATTCAGATGCAGACCATGCGGGGTGTCAGGATAATCGTCGAAGTACTTTAGGAGGTGCTCAATTTCTGGGAGATAAACTTGTAAGCTGGTCATCAAACAGGCAAATGAGTACTCGATATCCTCCATAGAGGTTGAATACATTGCCATGTCTCCATGTTGCGCTCAAATCTTGTGGATGAGATCTCAACTATCGGACTATGGTTTTACTTTCAACAAGGTTCCAATGTATTATGATAACAAAAGTGCCATTGCTCTTTGCTGTAACAATGTCCAACATTCCAGATCCAAGCACATCGACATTCGTCATCACTTTTCAGGTAACAAGTTGAGAAAGGGGTAGTGGAACTTTACTTTGTGAGGATAGAGTTTCAGCTGGATAATATTGTTGGATCGGTATACTCTGACCAAACTACTTTGTAGCTTGTAAGGGTTTAACAATATTGAGTAAACTCAACACTATTAATATTGAAACACTGTTTAACCTTGTAAAGTATGCGGAATCTACTAACACAAAGCTTAAGAAGAAATTTTATATTAACCAAACTTTGAACCTGCTTTGTTATACAAATTCACTAACAATCCCTAATTATTTATCAACTTTGATCGACTCTAAAACTTATGAAAACTTATATCGACTAATACCCTTTAAGGCTCTTTATATAGATAACCTTAAGTCGGTTTACAACATATAATCCTTGAATGATAAGTCATTATCCCTAACTAATTCTAGAATATTCGTTCAATATTACACATTAATCCTTAGCTAATATTGCACATCAGTCCTTGTTTCCTTCGAAGTACTTTAAACATTCTTCAGTAACAGCAGTACTTTAAATTTTACCTTCAGCAGTACTTTGACTTTATTCTTCATGCAACAGTACTTTGACATACAAAAGTACTTTTGATGAGTGTGTAAATACTCATCATTTTTACCTTTTCTGAGCTGCCAAAACATCTAAAAACACTCAATATTGTATCAAAATAGTGAAAATATCCCAGGAAAGTGTTTTACATGTTTCAAATGCAAAATAATCAAAAACAGATGAAAAACGCACAAAGTTTGCAAAATTGGCAGTTTCAGTCCCTCATCTTTCAAAAGTTGTCAAATCTAGTCCCTAGTTGTTCTAGAAACTTGAAAAAGTCACCAAAGGTCCTTATAAATCAAAAAGTTACACAATTAGTCCTTTGGTGCAAAGTTTCACAAAATGTCAAGTTTAGTCCCTGAACTTTGAAAATTGTCAAAAATGGTCCCTGGGATATTAAAAACTTTGAGAAAAACAAATTTTGTCCTTGCACTAACCTTTTATGGCAGGATTGGTCCTTGGTGGAAAAGTTTGGTGAAATTACACAAATGGTCCCTGAAGTTTGGAAGTTTGGCAGTTTTAGTCCCTGGTGCAATTTAAAATGGAAAAATCATTCCATGGCCTCATACTATTCATCACTTGGCATATTCAACCCCATGGAATGCTTTAGAAACATGCCAAATCCAGTCCTTACACTTTACCAAAATTGCAAAAATGGTCCTTGTGAAATACCAAAACCATAACCGGACCTAAAATAAATACTACTCCAAACTAAAACAAAACCCAATCCACAATGCCAAGCCCGTCCCGTTCTAGGCCCAAAGCTCAAACAGCCTACACCCCTAAATAATATAAACCGGGGTCAAAGTTTGACCCCCTCGGTAAAACGTAGTCAAACAACCATCCCCACCATCCTTCCCTCCCACTTGACTGCAACTCAGTCCCATCATCACCACCCTCTCCCACTTGTTCCACCGCCCAAAACACTCACCCTACACCTAACTATCCCACCACAATAAATGCTACCCCCCCCCCCCAATTGCTATAACAGTCCAAATCCTACTATCCAATTTTGGCGCCAAAATCCAAATCAAAGGCTGAGATCATCTCAGAGCAATTCAATGGCCAAGATCAAGTGGGAAAGACTCAGAGATATCCAAGGAACCCTAATTTGCTACTATAAATAGAAGAAGGATGCAAGGAATGAATAGTGTAGTTTTTTTTAGTTAAATTTAGTGTCGAATCAAATTAAGTTTTTAAATTCAGTGTAATCTATCCAATTCAAGTATTGTAGTAGTTTCCTTATTGTAATCTAAATCCTTTCAAGTTATAAAATTCAAAGTTTTCATTCTGTTTTGTGTTATTGCAGTTTACTTAATTTCTGAATTTCTAAATAAGCTTAAGTGCCACTTATATCAATGAACTTGGACTGAATTAGGATCACTTAAGTTCCATAAAGCTTATTGAAGCTTTTAGAGACCCTAAAACTCAGTATTGATAGAAAACATCAAAAATATAAAAAAAGTCAATATTGGTTAACTGTGTTTGCTTTTGAGTTGTTTTCAGGTATTGAGAAGCATTGGTGAGCAAGATTTGAAGTGGAGTTGGCCTATCTAAAGATAGGCATCAGTGGAAAACCTCTTGTTCATGCTAGGGGTAGCTTGTAAGAATTTGCTCATTTAAATTTTCCTCTAAAAATCTTAGTATCCAATTGCTTGTTTGTACTTTGTATTTTGTGCTTGTTTATGTTTATTTAAGAGTTGTTTAGTTAATTCATAGCTTAATATAAATAACTTATTAAGATTTGTAGTTACTTTGAATCATAGTTTTAAACAGTCAAATTAGTTAAGTAGTATTATTGTGTGATTTTGGTTATTCTCTGTTTCTAAGCAGTCATTTAAGGATAATATCTCATAAAAAGTTGAATTAGAAAAGCCTCATAAGCTCTCACAACTCTTTGCTACTTAAAACCTTAGACAGTTAAGTATTAAGGGGTGTTTGGCTTAACTCAGTAACATGGGTTCTTTAGGTTGTTTCATGGTTGTTGTAGTTTAGAAAGACTGCATTAGGCATAGTGTAGTTAAGTAAAACCTAAAATTCAAGTTTCTATTTGCTTAAAGTCAAAATCATAAAAATTTTCCCCTCACAGTTAACTGTGAGAGTTTTGGGTGTCTAAATCCATCACATTAGCTAAATAGGTTGTTAATTCATAATAATATAGCTTAGATATAGTTTATAACTTAATCTTTAATTAGTAGGAGTCAGTAGAAATCCAAATAAGTCAAACCTTGTATTTTCCTCAAAAAGTGATTTTTGCAAAAGTTACAAGAATTAAATTGATTTTTGTGTTTGGATCTGAGGTTTGAAATTGCTTGGGTATTTAGTTTAGCAGCTGAACTTGTGATTTCCATGGTTGTTAGATTTTTGTAATTTTTTTAGTGGACTAAATTGCCCCTTGAACTGAGTTGCAGGGCAAACCATTGCCCTGTGCATCAGTTGACCATCTCACCACCACCACTTTGGTGGCTGACTGTGGCCAACTCAGTGGGCCCCAATGGTTCATTTTTGGTTTCCCCAACCCCCCTCCTACCAGAGATCAAGGTTTGACCCTTTGTTTGGCCGAGGATCAAGTGGACCCCACCTGGAATCCACCCCAAAGTCTGTCCCATTTCTGAGTAAAATTCCAAGTTGCAAAGTGCTTAATTGGTTCTTATCAGCTTATTTGTGATCATTGCTTGTTGTTTCTGGCATAATCTAGTTACGTTAGCTTATTTATATCTAGTTCCATCATTGTGGACCCCACCTACAGTCATTTGAGCTTATTTGTCCACTCAGTCAACAAAAGTCAAACTGTTTTGGTTTAGGGGGTGCACACAGCTTATTTATAAGCTATTTCAAAAGTGTTTTCACAAAAGTTTTCTATTTTCAGTAGTTAAGTAAATTAGAAAAAGAAAAACCAACAAAAACCAAACATAAAAATAGTAATAGCTTCTATTTAATAGAAACTATCTTTTTCATTTTTCATTTTAGCTTATTTATAAGCACTTGTCCATTTTTATAATTTTATAAATTTTCTAGTACCTTTAAGTATTTAAAATAATTTTCTTAGATTTTTCCTGATTAGTTTACTATTTATTAGATTTAAAAGTAGTTTAATTAATTAAATAAGTAATAATAGTAATTAATTAGTTTTCTTAAATTTTTAGTAACAACAGTAGGTTTTTATAATTTTTCTAAGTTTTATAAATTAGTTAAGACTTTTAGAAAATATATTTTTAATTTTTACTGTTCATTTTCCATTTTTCTTATTTTAATTATTTAAATTAGATTTAAAGAAATTAAAAGGTAATTAATTAGTGGATTAGCCTTAAACATAATTTTTAGAAGTTTTTATAATTTTTTAGGATTCCTGTGATGGTTAAATAATTTTATAAATTTTCTCATAATTTTCTAAGTTAATTTAGTATTATTTGTAATTTAAAGTAGTTTAATTAAGTTAAATAGTTTTTCACTAATAAAAAATCCATAAAAAGACAAAAATATTTATTTTTATTTTTTATACTTTCTTCAAGTTCTATTTTAAGTTTAGAAATTATTTTTGCAAATTTTTAGTTTTATTTGTAATATTTATAATTATTAGTTAATTTAAATTAGACTTAAATTAGATTTTAATTAGTTTAATTAATTGAATAATATTTAAATAGTAAAATAATCATTTTTATAACTTCATTTTAATTTTCAATTTTCTTTTAATTTTAAGTTTTCAAAAGTTTCAAAAGCACCCCCTGTAGTTTGTAATTTATCAAATCCCACTTTTCTGTTTGTTACGTGATCTTAATTGTAAATTTGTGCATATACCTGTATATCTGATTTTTGTGAATATTATATCTGTGTACAAATACCAAAATAACAGTGGCAAAATCAATTCCATATCATCTGGGCTACTGTCCTCAGTGCCACTCATTCCTAAACGATTTCAAATAACACCATTTCAATCTCGCTGGGACATAACGACCCGGGGACACACTATACTATCACCGGATAATTGGAACGAGGCTGTCTTTGACTTATTGATCTTGGTTAATAATATCTGACTGCTTTCACACCAATCAACTTTGATATTTTATATCCCAACAAATATCTTTACTAAGGTACTATCCAGAGAACGATTTCAATTTTTTCTCCCGCGTCTTGGAATGAAGAGTCTTACGCCAGAGTCACTCAAAAGTCTTCAGGAAGAGAATGAGGAGTGATGGATTTGCTTCATGTATCCTTTGTACATAGTGTATATTAAAAAGAAAATAAAAAATATAAAACTTATCAAAAACCCATAAAAATCTGAAAAACCATGAAAAATCCAAAAATATTCTTCTCACGACATGTCTCTTGTGTAATCAATATTATGCACGTTTCTAGAAATGTCATTCAATAATGACACGGAAACATACATATGCTTGAGCAAGAGTTTTTCTTTTAACTTCAAATAATGTTTTTCTAAAACATATCGTTTCTCAAAATATTCATATAAAAAAAAAGTTCATTAACACTTTTCCTAAAGTGTTAACAACACCAAAAAAATCAAAAACAACAAAACAAACTGTGAAGTTAAATTACTTCGTTTTCTTTAAGGTAAAGTTCTGACATTAAATTGCGAACTGAAGAGGAAACCTATTTACTTCCTCCCGCCAGCCTGCGAGTAATCTTAAAAGAACGATTTTGGTTAACGAATCAGTTCCAAAAATATTTCCCAAGTTTTATGCACACACACCTATAAGCCTAAAGCAGTTTTTCAAATTAATAAATACATAAAATCTTACCACCGCAAACCAAGGCTGAACACCTACCAACTGGGGGTGTTGACATAATAAGTTCCCAAACTTAAGATTAAAATTTGCCTTTATATCCCTGTGAGTGGTGTACCTTTATTAAAAAAGCCATTCACTTGTGATAATTGGTTTAAATTCACTGTGGTTTTGCCTCGATCTTGTTTTGAAAAATTGTTTTTAGTGCATGCGCACTCGGTCACAAACAAAACGTAAACTTCAGAAAAACGTACCCGAGCTACGTTCTGATACACAAGAACCAAAGACCGAAATGGCCGCTGGGCCACCACCACCATTACCACCCCTTGACCCTCCCAGGGAGGAGCTGTGCCAGCCTACCATGCAAGGGCGGGGTGGGCCTATTGCACCACTCACTATTGAGGCTACGGACTTTGGCCTCAAGCACCACATGATCCAACAAGTCCAGAATTCGTGTCAATTTCACGGATTACCGGGTGACGATGCTAACAAGCATCTTGACAAATATCTTATGGTCACCCAAAGCATGAAACAACATGGTGTCACCGATGATGCCCTCCGGCTGTACCTCTTTCCCTATTCTCTCACTCATCATGCCACTGCATGGTTTGACCGACTCCCAAAGAATTCTATTCGTACCTTCGATGAAATGGTAACCAAGTTTTTAGCAAAATATTTTCCACCTTCCTTGGTTACCAAGTTACGAAATGATATCAGCAACTTCCGGCAACATCCCGATGAGTCTCTTTTTGAGCCTTGGGAACGTTATAAGCTAGCTATTGATCGGTGCCCTAACCACAATATGTTACAAGTTACCATCATAGATACCTTCTATAATGGTCTGACATTGAGGCACCAGGATATTCTCAATGCTGCTGCTGGCGGGACCTTTATGAAAAGGCGTCCCGAAGAGTGCTATGACTTGATTGAGAACATGACTGCCCACCATAACTTTTGGGATTCCTGTGCGGAGAGGGATGCATCATGTAATTCAGTTACTCCTTCATCATCATCTCCTGAAATAATTGCTCTTACCAAAAAGATGGATGATATTTCTACGGCTGTGTTGAGAATGAACCAAACGATGCAAAATCAGGTTCAAAATCAGCAAGTAAAAGCCGTGGCCCGAAGTTGTGAAACTTGTTGGGGCCCACATCTGTATTCCGAGTGTCCAGCTGCTGCTGGCTTTCCTCAAGAGAATGTTTATGTTGCTCACGGTTCCTACAACACGGGGGGTAATTCTTACCAACCGCAAGGGGACCGTAATCTCTTAAGCTATCGTTCCAACAATTTTCTCGGACCTCCCGGTTTTAACCAAAATCAAAACCGTAACTCGAATCAGAATTTTAACCAAGGTCAAAACTCAAATTTCAAAAACCCGAACCAAAATCAAGGCCAGTTTAATCAAAACAATTTTCAAAATGGCAATCAAAACCAAGGTTTTCAAGGAAATTTTCAAAGAAACCAAAATCAAGGGAATTACAATCAGGGTAATTTCAATCAGAGAAACAATTTTCAGGGTAACAACAATCAAAATCAAGGAAATTTTCAAAACAACCGTGTTCAAAATCCTCCTCAAAACGTTGTTCCACCCTCGTCTTCCTCTGATGAAGTGCTAAAACAATTCATGAAAGCACAAGAGGAAACGAATCGATTATTGATCAGCAAGATCTCTGAGCTTCAGAAGTCTTTAAATGATGGACCCTCGGGCCCGGGTACACTACCGAGCAACACGATCGCTAACCCGAGGGGCGATGTCAAAGCGATCACTACCCGAAGTGGGGTATCATACAATGGACCCTCGATTCCCTCTACCTCTTCTTCTCCTCCTACTAAGGTAGCGGAACGTGAACCTGAGGTTACCACGGACAAGGTACTTCCTACTAATAACGGAGGTATCAACAACGTCCACCCTCAAGTTGTCCCGGTCCCGACTCATAAGTCGAAAGTTGTATTTGATCCCCCTGTGAGTTCTGATGAAATTCAAAAGAATGATCCTAAGCCTTCAATTCCTTATCCTTCACGTTTAAATGGTTAAAAGAACTGCGAAAAAGCTAACCATCAGATGGAAAAATTTTATCAAAATTTCCAAGAATTACACTTTGATATTAGCTTCGCGGATGCTCTTCTTCTCATGCCTAAGTTTGCTTCGAGAATCAAAAATCTGATAAGCAACAAAGAAAAACTCTGTGAGATGGCAAAAACTCCACTTAACGAGCATTGCTCAGCAGTGCTTTTGAAAAAGCTTCCCGAAAAGCTTGGAGATCCCGGGAAATTTCTCATTCCTTGTGTTTTCCCGGGAATGGTTGAATGCTTTGCCTTGGCCAATCTCGGTGCAAGCATTAACCTGATGCCTTACACAGTCTGGAAAAGACTCTCACTTCCTGCTCTCACTCCGACATGCATGACACTCGAGCTTGCAGACCGTACTATATCCCGTCCTCTCGGCATTACCGAAGATATCTTCGTGAAAGTAGGAAAGTTCCATTTTCTGGCAGATTTCGTGATTGTTGATTTCGATGCTGACCCAAGAGTTCCTCTCATTCTCGGGAGGGGATTCTTAAGAACGGGTCGTGCTTTAATCGATGTATTCGAAGAAGAAATCACTCTACGTGTTGGTGGTGAAGCCATCACATTCAATCTTGATCAGACTTAAAGATACTCCTCCAACTATGACGCTGAAACGGTTAACCGAATTGACATCATCGATGTTGCGTCTGAGGAGTATTCTCAAGAAGTCCTTGGTTTCTCATCCAGTGGCAGTCTTTCTACTGATCCTATCATTTGTTCCCCTTCTCTCACTCCGTTTGAGGGAAGTGACTTCCTTCTGGAAGAGGTCGAGGCTTTTCTTGCTCAAGATAGCTCAATCCCAAGTGGGGTTGATGAAAACTATCTTGACCCGGAAGGGGACATTCTTCTCCTTGAAAGATTGTTAAATGACGATCCTTCACCCTCTCCGACCCCAAAAATACTTCATAAAGCGGAAGTCAAAAATGTTGAAATAACTGAAGACTTTCCCGAGGTTGAGCTCAAGGACTTGCCTCCTCATCTAGAATATGCATTTCTGGAGGGTGATGATAAATTGCCCGTCATTATTGCTAAAGACTTAAAGGATGAGGAAAAGGCAGCACTCCTAAAGGTTCTTAAGTCACACAAGCAAGCAATTGCTTGGAAACTCTCCGACATTAAGGGTATAAGCCCGAACTTTTGTACTCATAAAATCTTAATGGAGGATGACTTTAAGCCAGCAGTGCAACAACAAAGAAGGCTAAATCCCAAAATCCACGAAGTTATCAAACAGGAGGTTCTAAAACTTCTTGATGCGGGATTGATTTATCCTATATCTGACAGTCCTTGGGTTAGCCCAATTCATTGTGTTCCTAAAAAGAGTGGCATTACCGTTGTCACCAACGAGGATAACGAGTTAATTCCAACTCGTTTGGTCACGGGTTAGCGAATATGTATTGACTATCGAAAGTTAAATGAAGCCACCCGTAAAGACCATTTTCCTCTCCCTTTTATGGACCAGATGCTTGAAAGACTTGCGGGGAATGAATACTACTGCTTCCTCGATGGTTTTTCGGGTTACTTCCAAATCCCCATTGATCCACAGGATCAAGAGAAGACTACCTTCAAATGCCCCTACGGAACTTTTGCTTACAGACGTATGCCTTTCGGCTTATGTAATGCACCAGGCACGTTCCATAGGTGCATGATGTCTATCTTTTCCGAAATGATCGGGAAAACCATGGAGGTATTCATGGATGACTTTTCAGTCATCAGGGATTCATTCCAGACCTATCTCTCCCACTTGGAACAGATGCTTAAACGTTGCAAAGAAACGAATTTAAGTCTTAACTGGGAGAAGAGTCACTTTATGGTTAAATAGGGCATTGTCCTCGGCCATAAAATTTCAAAGAACGGGATTGAGGTTGACAAAGCCAAAATCGATGTCATTGCTAAATTACCTCATCCCACCACCGTTAAAGGTGTTAGGAGCTTTTTGGGTCATGCCGGCTTCTACCGTAGGTTTATCCAATATTTCTCTAAGATTGCCCGGCCTATGACCCTTCTCCTCGAGAAGGATGCTCCTTTCATCTTCTCTCCTGAGTGCATCGAAGCTTTTGAAACATTAAAGAAAAAGCTTACCGAGGCACCGATTCTTGTTGCCCCCGATTGGGACCTACCTTTTGAGCTTATGTGCGATGCTAGTGATTTTGCCATAGGTGCGGTCTTGGGGCAACGTAAAGCAAAATACTTTCAGCCTATACACTACGCAAGCAAAACTATGACCGAGGCTCAGAGTCATTACACCACCACTGAAAAAGAACTCCTAGCTGTGGTGTATGCCTTTGAGAAATTCCGGCCATACTTAATCTTTACCAAGTGCGTAGTGTATACGGATCACTCGGCTTTGAAGTACCTATTTGCAAAGCAAGATGCAAAGCCGAGGCTTCTCCATTGGGTTCTCCTCCTCCAAGAATTCGATATCATTATCCGTGATAAAAAAGGAGCCGAGAACCTTGCTGCTGATCATCTCTCACGATTAGAAAACCCTCATCAGGATGTGTTCGAGAAAAAGGAAATAAATGAAACATTTCCTCTCGAGACACTCAATGCGGTTGCTTTTCGTGGTGACTCTACTACCCCATGGTTTGCCGACTTGGCAAATTACCATGCGGGTAACTTCATCGTTAAGGGGATGACGTCCCAACAGAAGAACAAATTCTTCAAAGACGTTAAACATTACTTCTAGGACGACCCATTTCTCTTCAAAATCTGTGCCGATCAAGTCATCAGGTGATGTGTATACGGACAGGAAGCCGCTGATATTCTCAAGGCTTGCCATGCTGGACCCACCGGGGGCCACCATAGTCCTAACTACACCGCCAAAAGGTGTTTGATTCTGGTTTCTATTGGCCCACGATCTATAAGGATGCCCACGAGTTAGTCAAAGCTTGTGATGCTTGTCAGCGTCACGGGAATATTTCACAAAAGAACAAAATGCCACAAAATGCTATTCAAGTTTGTGAAATCTTTGACGTCTGGGGCATTGATTTTATGGGGCCATTCCCATCTTCTCGTGGAAACAAGTATATTCTCGTGGTTGTTGACTACTTGTCAAAATGGGTTGAGGCTAAGGCCTTACCCACTAACGATGCCCGAGTAGTTGTGAAATTCTTGAAATCCCTCTTTGCTCGTTTTGGAACTCCACGTGCCATCATTAGTGATCGTGGTACTCACTTTTGCAATGATCAATTCGCAAAAGTCATGCTTAAGTACGGTGTTACTCATCGTCTTTCTACCGTGTATCACCCACAAACAAGTGGGCAGGTGGAGGTTTCCAACCGTGGTATAAAACGGATTCTTGAGAGGACAGTAGGTGAAAACCGTGCTTCCTGGTCGGATAAACTAGATGATGCACTCTGGGCCTTCCGTACAGCTTACAAAACACCCATCGGGTGTACTCCATACAAGCTTGTATACGGGAAGGCGTGTCATTTACCGATCGAGCTCGAGCACAAAGCCTACTGGGCCTTGAAACATGCTAACTACGACCTTCATAAAGCGGGTGATCACCGTAAGGTTCAACTCAATGAATTAAACGAACTTCGTGATTAAGCCTACGAGAACTCTTAGATCTACAAAGAAAAGACAAAGAAGATTCACGACTCTAAGATTAAGAACCGCGTTTTCAACGTCGGTGACAGAGTCCTTCTTTTCAACTCAAGGTTAAAGATCTTCTCGGGGAAATTAAAAAACCCGATGGACCGGACCATTCACTATTGCTAAAGTATATCCATACGGGACTGTTGAATTATCTCAACCCGAAGGTCCCAACTTCAAAGTGAATGGTCATCGTTTGAAACATTATTTTGGAGAGGACATACCACCTATGGTTGTCCCTGATCTCCAAACTTTCCCCATGGACCAATGAATTCAGGGATCGAGTCAAGCTAGTGACTCGCTGAACAAAAATTAGCAACATATATGGGTTTTCACCCGTATTTCTGACTTCTTTCTACTTTCTACCACCCTAGTGTGGGGGAGTGGCCGTCCCCCACCTTTTGAAAAGTAAATATGTATATAAGTTTCAAAAAAAAAATGTGTGTAATTGTATGTACAGATAAATAAAGTGAAAAATAAAATCGATATTTCCACAAGTTAGTTTCGAATATTAGCTTTTTCCGTTCAGAGATTCGGCATAATAGCCGGGACTTTGAATATTGAGAACAATATTCAATTCTAGTGTGGGGGGGGGGGGGGGGAATTCTTACGAATTTTATTACAAAACTTTCTAAGTACCCCTATTTTTAGGCCTAAATTTTTCAAAAATTTTTCACTTTATTTCAAAATTTTTGTGGTTATCAGTCCGCCAAAGTCTAAATGACAAATGGATTGGCTAGTCCAGGAGCAAACGGCTCTTGGTAAAGACATCTCAAACCCGTTGATGGCTTGCAATTTGCCAAAAATTGTATGGTTCCTCAACTCCCCATATCCTCAAAAGTAAATGAGTTGGCTAGCCCGCAAGATTATGGCTTGTGGTAAAGGCCGAGGAAAATCCATAATTGGTAATCAGCTCACCAAGATGTTGACTTACTCCTTCAAGATGCTGGCTAGTCCAGAAGCAAACGTCTTTTGGTAAAGACTAATCAAATCCGTTGACAGCTGGTGGTTTGCTCAAAATCACACGGTTATCAGGTGTGCCACAGTTCTTACACCTGGCTACTCCAGAAGTGATGGCTTTTGGTAAAGAGATTTTCAAATCCATCATGTTTTTCTCAAAAGATTGCTAGGGACTAGCAATGTTTTAGTGTGGGGGATTGATGAGTGTGTAAATACTCATCATTTTTACCTTTTCTGAGCTGCCAAAACATCTAAAAACACTCAATATTGTATTAAAATAGTGAAAATATCCTAGGAAAGTGTTTTACATGTTTCAAATGCAAAATAATAAAAAACAGATGAAAAACGCATAAAGTTTGCAAAATTGGCAGTTTCAGTCCCTCATCTTTCAAAAGTTGTCAAATCTAGTCCCTAGTTGTTCTAGAAACTTGAAAAAGTCACCAAAGGTCCTTATAAATCAAAAGGTTACACAATTAGTCCTTTGGTGCAAAGTTTCACAAAATGACAAGTTTAGTCCCTAAACTTTGAAAATTGTCAAAAATGGTCCCTGGGATATTAAAAACTTTGAGAAAAACAAATTTTGTCCATGCACTAACCTTTTTATGGCAGGATTGGTCCTTGGTGGAAAAGTTTGGTGAAATTACAAAAATGGTCCCTGAAGTTTGGAAGTTTGGCAATTTTAGTCCCTGGTGCAATTTAAAATGGAAAAATCCTTCCAGGGCCTCATACTATTCATCACTTGGCATATTCAACCCCATGGAATGCTTTAGAAACATGCCAAATCCAGTCCTTACACTTTACCAAAATTGCAAAAATGGTCCTTGCGAAATACCAAAACCATAACCGGACCTAAAATAAATACTATTCCAAACTAAAACAAAACCCAATCCACAATGCCAAGCCCATCCCTTTCTAGGCCCAATGCTCAAACAACCCACACCCCTAAATAATATAAACCGGGGTCAAAGTTTGACCCCCTCGATCAAACGTAGTCAAACAACCATCCCCACCATCCTTCCCTCCCACTTGACTACAACTCAGTCCCATCATCACCACCCTCTCCCACTTGTTCCACCGCCCAAAACACTCACCCTACACCTAACTATCCCACCACAATAAATGCTACCCCCCAATTGCTATAACAGTCCAAATCCTACTATCCAATTTTGGTGCCAAAATCCAAATCAAAGGCTGAGATCATCTCAGAGCAATTCAATGGCCAAGATCAAGTGGGAAAGACTCAGAGATATCCAAGGAACCCTAATTTGCTGCTATAAATAGAAGAAGGATGCAAGGAATGAATAGTGTAGTTTTTTTTAGTTAAATTTAGTGTCGAATCAAATTAAGTTTTTAAATTCAGTGTAATCTTTCCAATTCAAGTATTGTAGTAGTTTCCTTATTGTAATCTAAATCCTTTCAAGTTATAAAATTCAAAGTTTTCATTCTGTTTTGTGTTATTGCAGTTTACTTAATTTCTGAATTTCTAAATAAGCTTAAGTGCCACTTATATCAATGAACATGGACTGAATTAGGATCACTTAAGTTCCATAAAGCTTATTGAAGCTTTTAGAGACCCTAAAACTCAGTATTGATAGAAAATATCAAAAATATAAAAAAAGTCAATATTGGTCAACTGTGTTTACTTTTGAGTTGTTTTCAGGTATTGAGAAGCATTGGTGGGCAAGATTTGAAGTGGAGTTGGCCTATCTAAAGATAGGCATCAGTGGAAAACCTCTTGTTCATGCTAGGGGTAGCTTGTAAGAATTTGCTCATTTAAATTTTCCTCTAAAAATCTTAGTATCCAATTGCTTGTTTGTACTTTGTATTCTGTGCTTGTTTATGTTTATTTAAGAGTTGTTTAGTTAATTCATAGCTTAATATAAATAACTTATTAAGATTTGTAGTTACTTTGAATCATAGTTTTAAACAGTCAAATTAGTTAAGTAGTATTATTGTGTGATTTTGGTTAATCTCTGTTTCTAAGCAGTCATTTAAGGATAATATCTCATAAAAAGTTGAATTAGAAAAGCCTCATAAGCTCTCACAGCTCTTTGCTACTTAAAACCTTAGACAGTTAAGTATTAAGGGGTGTTTGGCTTAACTCAGTAACATGGGTTCTTGAGGTTGTTTCATGGTTGTTGTAGTTTAGAAAGACTGCATTAGGCATAGTGTAGTTAAGTAAAACCTAAAATTCAAGTTTCTATTTGCTTAAAGTCAAAATCATAAAAATTTTCCCCTCACAGTTAATTGTGAGAGTTTTGGGTGTCTAAATCCATCACATTAGCTAAATAGGTTGTTAATTCATAATAATATAGCTTAGATATAGTTTATAACTTAATCTTTAATCAGTAGGAGTCAGTAGAAATCCAAATAAGTCAAACCTTGTGTTTTCCGCAAAAAGTCAAACTTGCACATTTCAGATTTTTGCAAAAGTTACAAGAATTAAATTGATTTTTGTGTTTGGATCTGAGGTTTGAAATTGCTTGGGTATTTAGTTTACCAGCTAAACTTGTGATTTCCATGGTTGTTAGATTTTTGTGATTTTTTTAGTAGACTAAATTGCCCCTTGAATTGAGTTGCAGGGCAAACCATTGCCCTGTGCATCAGTTGACCATCTCACCACCACCACTTTGGTGGCTGACTGTGGCCAACTCAGTGGGCCCCAGTGGTTCATTTTTAGTTTCCCCAACCCCCCTCCTACCAGAGATCAAGGTTTGACCCTTTGTTTGGCCGAGGATCAAGTGGACCCCACCTGGAATCCACCCCAAAGTCTGTCCCATTTCTGAGTAAAATTCCAAGTTGCAAAGTGCTTAATTGGTTCTTATCAGCTTATTTGTGATCATTGCTTGTTGTTTCTGGCTTATTCTAGTTACTTTAGCTTATTTATATCTAGTTCCATCATTGTGGACCCCACCTACACTCATTTGAGCTTATTTGTCCACTCAGTCAACAAAAGTCAAACTGTTTTGGTTTAGGGGGTGCACACAGCTTATTTATAAGCTATTTCAAAAGTGTTTTCACAAAAGTTTTCTATTTTCAGTAGTTAAGTAAATTAGAAAATGAAAAACCAACAAAAACCAAACATAAAAATAGTGATAGCTTCTATTTAATAGAAACTATCTTTTTCATTTTTCATTTTAGCTTATTTATAAGCACTTGTCCATTTTTATAATTTTATAAATTTTCTAGTACCTTTAAGTATTTAAAATAATTTTCTTAGATTTTTCCTGATTAGTTTACTATTTATTAGATTTAAAAGTAGTTTAATTAATTAAATAAGTAATAATAGTAATTAATTAGTTTTCTTAAATTTTTAGTAACAACAGTAGGTTTTTATAATTTTTCTAAGTTTTATAAATTAGTTAAGACTTTTAGAAAATATATTTTTAATTTATACTGTTCATTTTCCATTTTTCTTATTTTAATTATTTAAATTAGATTTAAAGAAATTAAAAGGTAATTAATTAGTGGATTAGCCGTAAACATAATTTTTAGAAGTTTTTATAATTTTTTAGGATTCCTGTGATGGATAAATAATTTTATAAATTTTCTCATAATTTTCTAAGTTAATTTAGTATTATTTGTAATTTAAAGTAGTTTAATTAGTTTAATTAAGTTAAATAGTTTTTCACTAATAAAAAATCCATAAAAAGACAAAAATATTTATTTTTATTTTTTATACTTTCTTCAAGTTCTATTTTAAGTTTAGAAATTATTTTTGCAAATTTTTAGTTTAATTTGTAATATTTATAATTATTAGTTAATTTAAATTAGACTTAAATTAGATTTTAATTAGTTTAATTAATTGAATAATATTTAAATAGTAAAATAATCATTTTTATAACTTCATTTTCATTTTCAATTTTCTTTTAATTTTAAGTTTTCAAAAGTTTCAAAAGCACCCCCTGTAGTTTGTAATTTACCAAATCCCACTTTATTGTTTGTTACGTGATCTTAATTGTAAATTTGTGCATATACCTGTATATCTGATTTTTGTGAATATTATATCTGTGTACAAATACCAAAATAACAGTAGCAAAATCAATTCCATATCATCTGGGCTACTGTCCTCAGTGCCACTCATTCCTAAACGATTTCAAATAACACCATTTCAATCTCGCTGGGACATAACGACCCGGGGACACACTATACTATCACCGGATAATTGGAATGAGGCTGTCTTTGACTTATTGATCTTGGTTAATAATATCTGACTGCTTTCACACCAATCAACTTTGATATTTTATATCCCAACAAATATCTTTACTAAGGTACTATCCAGAGAACGATTTCAATTTTTTCTCCCGCGTCTTGGAATGAAGAGTCTTATCCCAGAGTCACTCAAAAGTCTTCAGGAAGAGAATGAGGATTGATGGATTTGCTTCATGTATCCTTTGTACATAGTGTATATTAAAAAGAAAATAAAAAATATAAAACTTATCAAAAACCCATAAAAATCTGAAAAACCATGAAAAATCCAAAAATATTCTTCTCACGACATGTCTCTTGTGTAATCAATATTATGTACGTTTCTAGAAATGTCATTCAATAATGACACGAAAACATACATATGCTTGAGCAATAGTTTTTCTTTTAACTTCAAATAATGTTTTTCTAAAACATGTTGTTTCTCAAAATATTCTTTCAAAATGGCTTGCTATTACGTTGATGCGTGGGGTTTGCACCAGGCTTTACCTCTCAAGGGATCTTGAGAAGCTTACAACCCCCACCAGGCAGTGTACCTGATCGATGTAGTATAGTATAATGACAAGTACCGGGGGATTGATCGTTCAGCTAGGAATAGTGTCGCTAGGATTAGAAAACCTAATTACTAGTTCTAGAGATGAGAGATGATTCTTTTTGTATTTTTATAATTTTTTAGAAAGCAAGTAAAAATCTCGGGTTTTGAAGGATTTGGGCGGACTTAGTTGCTAGTCAACTAACCTAATACTAAAGATGCAATCAAAATAAAATACTAGAAATGAAAATAAAACTAAATTAAACTAAAGTTGTGAGCAATAAGTGGAGAAATGTGTTTACTTAGATTTCACTACTCCCTAGATATCTTTTATACGTTAATTACTTGTTATAGTTGCGTGGATGATGGATTGTATTCCTTAATACCATTCAGGGGGTGGCGTACTTAACTCCCCATGAGTGCCTACTTCACTCCTATGTCGAGCAGGCTAAGAAGCTCCTAACATGGGATCATTAGAATTTACTCATGCATTAAATACAACCAATAAAACCTAGCACACATCGGTTCATGTTTCCTAAGACGTTCAAGCATGTTACCAATTGGAGATCTGCCAGTTTTCTTAAGCCTAACATTGAAATCATTCATCCAATACAACCATAAACAAGTAATCAACACATAATCAACATCTAGGTTTCATTAGATCTAAGCAAACACAAGATAAATCTAGCCTAGCATGGTGGAATCAAGACAAGCACAAGATATAGACAATCAACACATAAACATTTTGATTGAATTAAAATAATACTTATCTCAATTACACATGCAAGCATTCAAGGGCTGAAAACCCTTGAAAAACCTGTATAATTCGTATATGGTTCGGCCTTAGGGTTTCTCCAAAACCTGTTTTTTTTTTTTTTTAATGAATGAAAATTAGAAAACTATATATAGAAAATTGAGTCTGACGGCGTCAAGAACAACCTTGTGACGCCGTCATCTCGCCGCCAAAAGAATCCTCGGACTGCCTTGATTTACATCTGACGCCGTCATATATTACACTTTTCCAGGCCGTCACGTATTTAACTCTTGACGCTCTTCCTTGTGACGCCTTCATTTCTGTACTGGGCCGTCATGATTTTTACTCTTGACGCCGTCAGGATAATGCTCTTGACGCCGTCACACACTGTTCCCAGCTTGGAAAATTAAGTCTTTGGCGTTTTCTTCACTTTTATGCTCCAAAAACGTCCGAATTGCTTCCTTTTCCAGATTTCACTCCCAAAGTACCTAAAATCACAAAAAGAACGATTTAGGGCAATATTTGATCAAATAAATTCAATTCCGGGCTTAAATGAACCCCTAAAAGTGGTTCATTTTTCGCCTCATCATATACCCTTACACTTGAGATTTGCTTGTCCTCAAGCAAATGCGCTTTTATTCTACTCAAAATACAAGTTAGGGGTCATTTAATACTAATATAAAAGTAATTACAACGAATAATCGTTCCACTAAAGACCAAAGACAAACACAGAGGTCATATACTAGCACCTCACAAATAGTGTTTAGATACTCACATCTCTCGGGTGTAATAAAGTATAAATTACAATATGGAAACGGAAGATATCTCTCACTACATGTCATAGCAAAATAGATTACCATAGGCTTGGGAAAGGATCAAACCTCCACCACATGGCGTAAGCACCTAGGATAAACTATCAAAGAGGTCTTTCAAAGGGTTGTAACGTTAGGTGTAGGGATATGAAATACACGGTTTTGTTGGATATAGGCAGTCTTTACTGGTGGCGAGTTAACAATCTTGGTTAATTACATGTACAATATGGCGTTGCTAAGCCAAGACTAGACTCGACTTAAGCTAATAAATGAAAAATAACAAAAACATAAAATAAACATAGAATGAAACGGGATGGTAGTCCGTATGTTTTTTCTCTTTTCTTTTTCTATATTTTTTTTTTCTTTTTCTTGATTTTTTCGTTTTTTTTTTCTTCATACACTCTTACCCTACCATCCAAAATAATACATCATAGGGAATGAACATTCCCCTTACACTTGAATTTTTACATACTTTACAATAAACTAATCTAATGACTCGAATTAAGATAATCAAAACACTTAGAGTACTTTTAAGATTAACGTACATACGGGGGTAATAAATGATGTTCTTCCCCATTACTCCATAAAATAAGTACTTTACCCATGAGTCCCAATCGTCCCAAAACAATATGTACAAGGATACGACTCGACTTAGCAACCATGTAATCAATTAGATAGTTAACTTAGGGTTTAACAAATAACAATAATGCACTAAAAATGAGTGCATACACGGAAGGCTAAGGCGATTTGGGTGTACATTTAAGTGGGGTGTAACAAATTCTTCCTTTAAGTGAAATGCTAAAAGTTAGAAATGAAAGGATAGGCTCAGAGGGGTGTACTAGGGGTTTCGTGTACTAAAAATGAATACAACCCTAAGGGTGTGGGAAAAATTAATTGACTTAACTAGCCAAGTAATATGACTTAAATGGTCAAGTAATTATGATATGGGTTTAACACAAGGGTGATCCTAATGCCTCTTATCATGTAGTAAATCCTACTACACGAATGTAGTCTCACTAGCGGTCTCGGGATGCATCACTAACGCAAGTTCTAGAATCTAAATGCTACCGGTACACTCATAAGCACTAATAGTGAATGCTTTTTCTATCAAATCTAAAGGCGAACCTCACATATTTGGGTGGAAAATTTTTCTGAACGATACGGTTATGTGCTAGTCATACAATCTCCTATCCATGAGACGCTTGCTATGGCTAAAGTTTCACTCCTAAATGTTGTAAAAAATTTTAAATTTGGCGCTAAAATTGCACTAACAAGTATTTCTCATAGTTTTATTACACATCTACCATTAAACAAACAAAATCAAGCGAAAGTGTATTTGTAAGGTATCATCATTTTACCCTCCCCTTACACTTAAGACGAACATTGTCCCCAATGTTCAAGTAAAGAATGTAAAAGTGAAATAAGTAAAAAGAATTAAATCAAATACTCCCCTGATTCGCTCGGTATGGAAAATAGGGTGGCCAGGTTAGATCTTCCTCCAAGAAAATGAACAATCAAAGCTTCCCTTCCAAAAAAATAAATCATCTTCTTGTCATACATAACCTGTAGATCCTGAGAAAACAAACAAGACAACCTCGCATAAAATCGGCGGCAATCTACATAAGTTACTAAATCCTAGAAAACAAAGTAAGATATAATGCTTGTGGAATGAAGTTTGCAGATTTCCTGGAGATTATGAAACTTAATAATTCAACAAAAACTTAAAGACCCCGTTAGAAAAACAAAACTGGTAAAATTTCCAGATGTTTTACACGTGACGCCGTCAAGAGTAAACTCGTGACGCCGTCAGAAGTGACCTGCAGAAATTCTTATGTTAAGTTTCCGGAAAATTTCTGGAAAAACTTGGTCCTACTTCCTGGAAAATCCTGAAAAACTTCATTATGACTCAATACAAGCATTTGACTCTAACAAATACGAATATACATGTTCACTTAATATTGTGGAGAATCATGATCGGTTTGTTTCTTAAAAACATATTTGGGGTTTCCCCGTACACTTATCTTTTGCAAAAATACCTTTAGGTGGAGTTAAGACTAGGCCAAACAACAAAGTAAAGTATTTCCACTTTTTAGTTTAGAAACATGATCTACCAACAATAAAAATAAAGCATGCATACGGAAGCAAAAAACAAACAAACAAAATATAATCACACAAAATCATGGGTTGCCTCCCAAGAAGCGCTTTTCTTTATTTACGAGTCTTGTAGCTAGACTCAAGGTCATGGGTTACTATGTGACCTCATCATTGGTTTCATTCTCCGATTGTAAATGTTCTTTGTAGAAATCAATCACCTTTTTCTCAATCGCTCCTATAATCCTTTGGGCAAATTCCTTATCGACTTTATACCTTGGTCCTAGAGCCAAGCAATCTTTGTAGAAAAGACTCCTCTTTTCCCAAACATAATCCATGCCCTTTTTCTTATCCTCTTCATTGATGTCCTCAAAAGCACCAACGTTATCCTTATCAAATCGGGATATAAAGCGAAATTCTTTCATTCTATTAGGCATCCTATAAGTGATCCTATCGGTGTTACTTGCAAATCGGATTGTCCCTTCTATCTCATCATATTCTAACTTGGACTCTTCAACAAACGGTTTACCAAACACGACATTGGACAATCGACAATCAATAACATTAGCAAGATCTTCCACAATCATAAAGTCGGTGACAAAAGTGAAATTCCCAACAAAGACATGTAAACCTTTAACTCTCCCGACATAGTTACAAACTCCACCGGGGTATTTGGGATCTCTTCTAGGTTCAAGTCTTGTTTTCACTATATCATTATAAACATTTGAGGACATAATGTTGATTGGGGATTTAAAGTCAATGTAAGCATTGTCAACGTGTCTATACCCAATCATACATGGTATCTTAGCATTCTTAGGATCGCCTCTCTTTATCTTAGGTTCGATTATAGTAAAAGGAGATCGCGGGTTATCAATAAGATTATTATAATATGCAATCTCCTCCTTAGTGGGGTATAGATTAAAATAATCATTTAGCTTCGGATCTATTTCCCCCTCTTCAAGTTCCTCAACGACCTTCACAAAATCATTAGGCCCTAGGTCCTCATTTGAATACAAGGCGGTCGCTAGGTCACTAAATGCTTGGTCGAGCTCAACCTTAATCAACCTGTTAAGCTCCCTAAGTTCCCTAATTTCACTCTCAATTTGTTCACGTAACACAGCCACTTCTCTAGGGGAAAGGGGTGGATTCGCGTTTTCCATAATGGTCAACGGAATAGTCAATGAATTTAATTTACTAACAAAGGCACAAAGAAAAAGATAGACTAAAGAAAACCTAAAAAAAATAAAAAATAAAATCTTACTAGAAAGGAATCTAGCAAGTAGACCTAATAAAAAGAGATTCTAACCTAGACAATAACTATTCCCCGGGCTGCGGCGCCAAAAACTTGATGTGTGGGGTTTGCACCAGGCTTTACCTCTCAAGGGATCTTGAGAAGCTTACAACCCTCACCAGGCAGTGTACCTGATCGATGTAGTATAGTATAATGACAAGTACCGGGGGATTGATCGTTCAGCTAGGAATAGTGTCGCTAGGATTAGAAAACCTAATTACTAGTTCTAGAGATGAGAGATGATTCTTTTTGTATTTTTATAATTTTTTAGAAAGCAAGTAAAAATCTCGGGTTTTGAAGGATTTGGGCGGAATTAGTTGCTAGTCAACTAACCTAATACTAAAGATGCAATCAAAATAAAATACTAGAAATGAAAATAAAACTAAATTAAACTAAGGTTGTGAGCAATAAGTGGAGAAATGTGTTTACTTAGATTTCACTACTCCCTAGATATCTTTTACACGTTAATTACTTATTATAGTTGCGTGGATGACGGATCGTATTCCTTAATACCATTCATGGGGTGGCGTACTTAACTCCCCAATCCTATGAGTGCCTACTTCACTCCTATGTCGAGCCGGCTAAGAAGCTCCTAACATGGGATCATTAGAATTTACTCATGCATTAAATACAACCAATAAACATTTTGATTGAATTAAAATAATACTTATCTCAATTACACATGCAAGCATTCAAGGGCTGAAAACCCTTGAAAAACCTGTAAAATTCGTATATGGTTCGGCCTTAGGGTTTCTCCAAAACTTGTTTTTTTTTAATGAATGAAAATTAGAAAACTATATATAGAAAATTGAGTCTGACGGCGTCAAGAACAACCTTGTGACGCTGTCATCTCGCCGCCAAAAGAATCCTCGGACTGCCTTGATCTACATCTGACGCCGCCATGTATTACACTTTTCCAGGCCGTCACGTATTTAACTCTTGACGCTCTTCCTTGTGACGCCTTCATTTCTGTACTGGGCCGTCATGATTTTTACTCTTGACGCCGTCAGGATAATGCTCTTGACGCCGTCACACACTGTTCCCAGCTTGGAAAATTAAGTCTTTGGCGTTTTCTTCACTTTTATGCTCCGAAAACATCCGAATTGCTTCCTTTTCCAGATTTCACTCCCAAAGTACCTAAAATCACAAAAGGAACAATTTAGGGCAATAGTTGATCAAATAAATTCAATTCCGGGCTTAAATGACCCCCTAAAAGTGGTTCATTTTTCGCCTCATCATACGTCAGATAGCAACCCGCACCTCTAGATGGAGAAAACACGTCGCCGAAAAGATGGTTGTTCTTCTTATTGGGTGAAGTTCACCCAGGCATGGATTACTTTATATCCATGTTTCTTCGAAATAATGTACGTTTTAGTGCATCATTTCTTGTATAAGAAGAGAAGTCTTCTTTACATCACAAATACTTTTCCATCTATGATTCTTCTGGAAAGTATTTGTACCAAACTTGGTGGTACCATGATTTTTTAAATTCAATCAGACTTGAAATTTTTCATTAAATTTGCCACTCAATCAATGACAAATAGGTTAAGTTTTTCATCTAAAATTGTAAATTGAAAATGGGTCATCGATTGAGGAGGAGAATGATTTCAAAACTCTATATCATCAAAACTTGTTTCTTTGTTAACATCAAGCAGTGAACAAAATGTGGTTGTTATGTGTTAGAATATAAATTTTATTTCATGAGTTTTTCGGTAAACTCTAAATCATTAATAAACTCATCATTTCTGACACATAACATGCTCCCCTCATGGATTGAGGGGAAGTAATAGGGTTGTAAATGAATCGGACGAACACGAACGGAGCCCTGTTCATATTCGTTTATTTAATTTTAAACGGACAAATAAATGGACACGGACGCTTATACAGACGAATTTTCTTGTTCATGTTTTTTTATTAAGAAAATGAATTGTTCATGTTCGTTCATTAAGACACTAAACGAACGTTAAACGAACATAAACGATCGAACATAAATAAAAATAGACACACAAACATAAACTTTATTAAATTCTTCACAATATATTGGTTTGTTTAAACAAACCAATTTTTAAAATGATAAAATTAAAATATATGATATATGAACATAAATAGATAAATAAACTGTGAAAAACTAGAAGGAGGGTTGAATAGTTTTACGTCTTTTTAATTTATTATAAAAGATTGTTAGAGAGTTCTCTTTATTTTCAAAAATTTAGATTCGATAATAAGTGATCTCAAGTCTTGCACAATATAAACAACAATAAATATATACGATATAGCAATAATGATGTAAGTAAAGAAATGAATGAGAGATGGAAAGATCGAACCGCGAGACAAGAGATTTATATTGGTTCGGCTACAAGGACACCTTCCTTGCCCTACTCCACTCCCCGAGCACCTAACTCGAGAGTTTTCTTCACTATGTCAACAAGCTCCCTTATGGCGGAGAAAACCTTACACACCAATGTACACACCACAACTTCGTCACAACTTAATCACAACTTCTACACAACCTCTTCACACCAATCTACTTCACAACTTACTACTTTACACCTATCTATTTCACACCAATCTTCTTCACTACAATCTACTTCCTAACTCTTCTTCTTCACAACAAACTACTAACCAATCACACTATCTATATACCTAGCTAAACTATCTTCTATCAAATATTCACAACTAATTACACAAAGAGATAGATACAATGAATGATGCTCTAACAACTTGGATGTGGAGATCACAACAAGTTGTAATACTTCTTGTCTTGAGGGATAGAAGTATTCTTCTCTTGCACTTGAGAGGATGATGTTTGAGTCACTTTGAAACAAAGATTTATGAATGTATGATCAAAGGATTAAGAGAATAGAAATGGAGATCTAGAATAGAAAGTTTAGGAGTGCAAAAGGTGAGAAAAAGCTGTAGAATGAACTAGTATTTATAGGGAGCAAAAATACTGTTCTGGAGCGTGGCCGGTCCCCTTAATTAGGGGCAGTCCCCTTAATGATTAAGGGGGCTGCCTAGTATAATTAAGGGGGCCGCCCTCCTGAACGTTGGAGTTTTTTGACCTTTTGTGGGGAAGGTTTTTCTGGATAAAAGTTTATATTTTTGGTTGGAAATTTGAAATCATATATTTATAGTGATTTAAACATATTCTTTTAATTCCAAAAATATTTTATAAAAGATATTAAGTGTTTATGACATTTTATAAAAGTTACAGTGATTTAGAGAAATTTTCCTATGATCAAAGATTGCAATAAACACTTTGTTTATTCATACCTTAAGTGATTTGGATGTAAAGAGAATATTAATCACTAAATACTTGTTTATGTCATAAATTTTAGTTCAATGGGTTTATGTTTTGTAACTATCAAAACATAGAGATATTGATAATATGTTAATAATGTTTTTAGGCATTATTTATGTCAACATAAACATAAACGAATGCCTAATCGGATGTTCAAAAACATAAATGAACGAACGAGACTTTTGTTCATGTTCATTCATTTAACTAAACGAACGTAAAATATTGTTCATGTTCGAATCATTTAATAAACGAATGAACATAAAAGAACTTTTTACCGAGCGTGTCGTGAAATGTTCACTGAACGTTCAGTTCGTTTACAACCCTAGGGAGTAATGTCTCGTCTCATTATCAGTATATCTTAAATTAGACCACATTTTTTCTCCCAAACTTTTCTAATTCATTTAAATCACTTGGGATCACAAATCTCAAATGGTTTGAAATTTTTGATCGGGGGAGAAAATGTGATATAAATATGAAATCCGGTAATAATGTGATATCTTGGACTTAATGTAAGCTTTCCCATATGTGCTAAACTCTTTTGTATATAACTGCATATATTGAGGGGGAGCAAATGGTTTGTAGTGACTTAAAAGGATTTGGCACCTCATATGAGCACGACTCAGACTTCAACAATGAATTGACGAAACAAAAACTGTCATTAATCGAAAGGACTTGTCCTGGTCGGTTAATAACTTCAAGCTGGTCTAACCAGTGATGTAAGCGTGTCTCAAAGAGGACTTATGTGAGTAGAGTGTACCGTTTTGAGAAACCTTCGGTGGATATGACCAGGCCAGGTAATAACTTCAAGCTATTTTATCTAGTGATGTAAGCGTGTCTCGAATCGGTCATGTTCACTGAAGATGGATCAACTAAAAAAAGTGCAAACTCTACCCTTTATGTGCAAATTTTTATACAAAATCATATGAGCACATGATAAGGGGGAGTATTTGAAAAATACAAAACTCTCAAAGTGCTAACAAAATATGTTTCATAATCATAAACACTTTGAGAAGATTTTTCAATGATTTGGTTTACGGCAACATAGGATAGTCATGAAGTTATAAGGTGACTAAGGTTAGGAAAACCATCCTATGATCCGCTAGAGCCAGAGGGATCTAACCAAGGACAATACTAAATAGATAGTATTAGAAAGTCCTAGGTATGATCATGAAAAAAGGAGTAATATGAGAAAGGAGAAAGAAGGGGTTGAAGAATTAAAAAGAAATGAAATGAGAAAGGGTGAAAAGAAATAGCCCTCCATTTATTCAACCTTAGGGCAGAAACCGGGTTCAATTCATATGCTACTGGTTGTTGCTAAGGCGACACCGATATTGAAGATAAAGACGTCATGGACGCAGTGACGCACTGCACCTAACCTTCTAAGCCACTCAAGTTCTATCAAAAAAGTTTGTTTCATTCTCACGAGGAACCCTGAGATAATCTATCGACCGCTCATTACGAGCCATGTTGATATTGAAACAGGAGATACCACTCCAGTCTCCGACTACCAAATAGTGCACTTATTGAGTCTAGAGCCGTGGGATGAATCAAAATATCTCATAGGAAAACATATTACTTCTACACTGGTTGTTCAACATTAAGGACACCAATTGTAATCTAATGAGTCCTACGCAGATCTCTGCAATCTGCCTAAACATTTATGAGGGAATTTACTACGGTAATTCTTAATGATTGAATGGAAATTCCTACCAAGGTCAACATCAAACAACCCTGAAAGCAGGTCACTTAGGAAATTCTTTTTGGATTACGCTTAGTGGTCATGGTGGCTACAAACGGTCTACAGTCATGGGGTGAACTCCAACGACTCACCTAAAACATTGATGTACTTTGGTAGATCTTGTAAGCTCTCTCGAGGGTATCCGGTTCAGGAACGACCTTGGCAAGGATTAGAGAAAGTTCTCACATTATGCTGATTACAATCTCTATATCAAAACCTATAAGTGCCGGATGATTTGTTGCTAACTGTTTGCTTGCAGGAACTTCTGACGATTGCTGCTGATTGCTGAAAAGATGTCGATCCATCACCCCATGCTCACACATAATCGTCCTGCTCAATGTACTCATGACAATTGATTGGCCTCCATCTATGCTTTTGCAACTCTGATGCCTAACAACATGAATCAAGGAACATGTGAGCATGTCGGTTCAAAGATCACAATCACACATGAAGACGATAATGCTTAAGATGACTTGACGATGAAAGTTGGATGATGACCTCAATGAATTCTCAAAGATCATCCAAGACCAATGAATAGTCATTAAAAGTTTACTGCTTGAAGCACAAAGTTTAATGATGATGAAGAATCAAAGACTACGAGCTACAAAGTTAACTTCAAAGATTAGAATGCTTGAATTCAATTTGTAAATTCTGGGGTGACCTCCCTTAGGGGGAGATTGTTAGGAATATAACTATTCATATGAAATACTCGGTCACCCCGAGTATCTAATAGCATTAAGATAGCTCGTAGACATTACTATTATTAGTTAGTCGTAGTTTAGTTTAAGTAACATCGTGGAGGACGGACGGGTCTTTACCCACTGTATACCCGATCCACAGCCCGAGTGAGGGCGTTTTTGTTTGTGCTATAAATACCCCTCTCCCACCAAGGGAGAGGGTTGGACCTTTCACTTAATCAAATATCTCTTGTGTTTCTCTCAATAGAAAAAGGCTCCCAACACCACTTTCTCTCTCTAAGTCTCTTCCATTCGAACCAAATCCACAAGATTCATACGAGTTTAAGTTTATGAGTATGTTACAAGATACATAACTGCATATACCAACCAAGAATTTAATTGAATTTACTTTTACATTGAGTTATGTGTTGCTAGTTACTTTAAATTCACATACATACATACAACATAAACCATAAAGCTCTGTCAAACCCTATACTTTATCCGAACTTCTCAACAATGAGTTCCAAGCTAGATACCATTGACATATCATTTGATTCAACCTCATCTGATGAACTCATGTCTCTTCAACCACCTTGGAATTTACCACACACTACTACAAACTCAGTTAAGAAAATGGCAAGGAAAAGGGTTGATGATTCAAGCTCAACTTACAGCTCTGATTCCAGCTCTATTTCCAGCTATGTGTCTAGCTATCATTCAAGCTCTGTAGATGTTCAATCTCTGTCAAAAAAGGGTACAAACTCAAACACTGCTCCTTTATAAGCTATGCAGGTTCAAACTTAGTCAATCCCTGGTAAAAGGATTCAAGTGCTAGGGCTTGCAAATGAGCACACTTGGGCAGCAATCAAAGGCAAGATGTTTGGGATAAAAAAACACCAACTGGCACAGGACCAAATGCAGGCAACAAAAGGAAAGGGAAAAGGACCATGGGCTAGCTTTTTATGTTACTTCAACCTTTTATAATGTCTTAAGTTTAATATGTATGTCTTTATCTTTTGATGGTACTTTAACAACTTCTATGTAATTAACATATGCATCTATGTATGCTCCTACTATGCAATGAAATATGCATCTATTATGCAGTATTTTCTAATGTAGTAAAAGTTAAATGCTACTTATTTGTCAAGTTGAAACTGCTAATTTTCATTCGTCTTAAAGCCAAAATACAACTTGATAACATACTTGACTGTCTTGCTAAACTACACCATTCTTCCATCACCAAAGTACATGCTTCTTTCATTCATTACCTACTTAACAGAAGCATATCACTTAAAAACCAAATAACGATAAAAAACAACCAACTTATAACCAACATCTTCTTCATTCTTTTAGCTTCAACATTTTTTTTGGTGTAGTGCACCCTATAGATCATTCATTGAACGTAAAAGACCTGGAATGATTTGGATAGCTCTCTCATATATAGGAGGGTCATGTCAGTCAATTATTCCACAATATGTTCCCTATTAAAAATAAAATAACTAAATTAGGTCAAATTGAGGGTTTTTTAAAAATATGAAATTGAAGACTTACTCTTTTGCTACAACAGTAAAATCGTCTGCGTGGTTTATATGGTGTCCATGAAGTTTTGATGATGGCTTGTGAACCACAGTTGTTGCATCAGTATGTGTTTGTGTGTGTGTTTTAGATGTGTAACGTTAGAGAAAATGAAAGAATAAGATATACAAATAAGTTAGGCAAACATAGAAAGACTATAATACCCCCCACATATTAGCCACGTAACGGGCCAAAACCACAAAGAAAAGATCCAGAGAAAAAAAAAAAGTATAGGCACATTTTTCGTTATACCCGGTAAACCACAAGGACGATTTATGACATTTACTCCAAAA
Source organism: Artemisia argyi (assembly GCA_030686995.1). Taxonomy (NCBI): domain Eukaryota; kingdom Viridiplantae; phylum Streptophyta; class Magnoliopsida; order Asterales; family Asteraceae; genus Artemisia; species Artemisia argyi. The sequence continues at coordinate 87,534,127 of CM060699.1, forward strand.
TATACACAAACGCAAACAGCACCGTTTGTTTGAACAATGACAACCAGTACCCTTTGAGCTGACATGTCAGTTTCTGATTGGACAACCTAGATTACACTAAAAAACACTAGATATGTAACACCAGTTAACAAAAAATAAACATACTTTCAAAAACAGCAACACCATTAGTTAATGGCTCTCTGTGTGTTCCCTCCAACCAAATATGTCAACCATTATTATCATTTTAATAACAAAAGAACAAAGCTAAGTAAACAACAAAGGGTGATGACTGTGCGGATGGCAGCTTCATTTGAAGAAGGGAACCTTGAAAGACCAAACTGGGCTGGTGAAACAAATCTTTCAAGACTTGTTGGTGCTTTGATTGGTTTTAAACCTCTTTATTCCTTGCTTAAACTTGGTGCTAGACAAGTTCTTATTAGGTTTGTGACATTACTACATTTTATCATGTTACATTTTTATATTTTATATTTTGCATGTTAAGTTGGATGTTTGTTTGGTAAGTTTGGTTTATGACATTTTGGCTGACTAATTTATAGCCCTCCCTTTACGGGAAGTTTAGATATGTTGGATTTATTAAAAGTTTATTGTCATCATTCTACATGTTTTAAAGGTATTGTTTAGAGGGTGTTTGGGGATTGATTATTATTTTTTTCCTAAGAAGATAAGATGTACAAAAAAAATAATGTTTGGATTTGCTAATGCTGGAATAAGACCCGATTTTTTGTTTTTTATTTTTTATTAGAAAGTTTCCGTCAGATGTAATTTAAGAATGTTTTAAGTGAGATATGAGGTAAAGGAGTAATTATGCTTTCAACTCATATAAGTACTCTGATAAAAAGTAGGTCATAACTGCTTATTTTTACCCTATAGCTTATTTTATCCGAAATTAAGCAGATAAGGGAGAGATATTTGATTATCCCTTTTAGAAATAAGCAATCCCAAACACCCTCTTTGAAAAATGCTCCATTTTATTAATGCCATTAGCCTTTTAGAGATTGAACGGATGTGGTTTTCCCTATTCACGTTACCGGGGAGAGAGAGTCTTTTTGACTCAGATGTACACGGCCTCACCGGGGGACCGTTTCGACCCTTCCCTAGCCACCCACAAATGTACACACCTAGTGAGGTTTGAACCCTTAACCTCTTGTTTGAAGGTCAAGGACCTTACCACTAGGCAATTTGGTAGTTGTTATTAGCCTTTTAGAAATTAATGCTGTTAAAATACGCCAAGTACATATAGGCTGCTGGTGATATGATTTGGTTATTGAATGATGTCTTTTTTGAATAGTACGGCTGAGAAAAACAATGTACGATGGCGAGATATGACAAAGGAAATTTTGGAATCAGATGTTTACGACGAAATGGGGAGTGTTCAGAATACATCCATAGTATACCCTGACTGTAAATTCCTCTCCCATTCTGAGTATTGTTATAGGGAAAGTTACATAAAAGAGCATTTCCTTTTACATTTTATCTGAATTTTGTCATTGTACTTACTTTTTTGTTTTGCTTTGGTAGTTACTTAAAAGTATGTATTATATGTTATATGGTCATTGAATGTATTATTGTGGCACTATTAAGTGAACAAGCAGGGACCCGGACACAATTTAGTAGGACAGAAATTACTAAAAAAGAGCATACTTTAATCATAAAAATGGAAGTAAAAGCATATTTATGCTTATTACAGTAGTATGGAAAACAAAAGAAATTTTTATAACGACCAGATAGGAACTAAATTTCAGTGACCAAAATGGAGCCAAAAACCTACACAGGTTTTTTGTGTATTTTTCTCTTGTCCTATTCTTGTATTGATTTCCCTTCACTATACGTTATGAAAGTGTTATTTATATTAAAATAGTAGAATGCTGAAATTTTTATAGAATTCGGATGCATATCAGCTTGTTGACTAGAGTTAGGTGTGGGCAAGACAGCTGGATGCACTGATTAGGTATGAGTTTCTGGTGACGGAATAGAGTTTGGTGAGTGCTAACGTGTGAGATTGTGTGATATTTGGTTGCTGACGTCATATAGAATGGAAATGATTAAAGAGGAGTATATTGTTGGTAATCGGGCCTCCCATTGCTAAAGTGGTTGTGGACATCATATCGAGGCTACAAGCTCTGTGATTCTAAAGTCAAATTCATCATAATCTTTGTTCAGAACACAAATGGTGGCGAAGGAAGCGTTTGTGAAGCTCAAACAGAAATGGAAGACCATTAAAGGAGTCTTGTGGAGGCCTGATAAAAGCAGACTACCCTTGATTATTCTAGCTTGCTGCATTCTTTATCATATATTTACCCATGTCGAGGATGAGGTTCAGATCAGGTGAAGCTTGTGTTTTCAGACCAAGAAAAAAGCAGTTCGAGAAACCAAACAAGTCACTGGTTATGAGTCTGGTCTTTTAGTTTATTAGACTTGATGGTATTCACACTCAGTTTATACGACTTGGAAAGGAGCGAAGAAGAAACCAATGCAACAGTCGTGTTAATGAAAATTAACACAAATATGATTCAGATGTTTCTGTGCTGCAGAGGAGTAATCTAAGGTCTGCTACATGTGGACAAAAATATTGGGTCAGGGTTGAAAAACGGATGCAGTTCGCGCCTAAATGTTTTTGACAGTTGATGTAACTGGAGACTACTTGGAGACTGGGACAGAAAGTTTTCTACATTTCCAAATGGGAGAGAAAGTTCCCTAATGAATGTCTAATATTTTCTCATTTTGAGCTTATAACTCATTCATGATTAATACATTTTGAGCTTATACTTATAGGATGCCATTTGAAAGGTCGCATGGCGTAGAAAGATGCTTTAAGTTTAGTCAATCATGAAAACAAATGGCTCTTCTGTGATCTATGAACATTTCTGGTGCTGTAGATATTTAGACACTGCTATACTACTTGGTTAACATCGTCTTGAAGAAACAAACACCCCTAGGTTTGAGAAATCAGGTCTTGTTTCATATTTACTTTTCCGATTGTTACCTACTATTCAAGGATATTAGTTTACGGACTGAAATGCTACCACAATGTTTGTAGTAAACCTGGCAAAATAGGCGGGTTGGGTAATGGTACACAATGGGAAATTTGCCAATCTATGAAGATTTTTATGAATACTATGTGTGTTACTTTTAATTGCAAAAAGAAATATTATTACATTTATAATCTGTAGCTTTGAAATAATTTAGGTCATATGCATTAAAAAAATTACTTTGGTTGAATTTATAAGTAAATGGTCGTAATTTCCACCTGCGTTCATAGCCTAAATGACAAACCCCTTGGCCCTTTCAAATAATTGGTGTGATGTACGATATATTTTCTTTGTGAGATGTTGCTATATGTTACTCATATATATCCCATCTTTCTTTTCTAGGAAGATTGAGTTAGGTTAGATGACTATATGTTACTCATATGTTAAGCAGGTTACTATATAATTAACTTGATCGTTGCTCTTTCTGAACAGACTATCTCAATCCATTTCATGCATATGATGAAGGAAACCTTTCTTGGCTGGTAAAGATTCTTTCATTCATCTCCAACTTTTAGAAAGTATGTTTTCTATTTCATGGGTTTCCCTTTTTTTATGTACCCCGTATTATTTGTTATTTGTTATTTGTTTCTTGTCTTAAGTTGAAGTGTGAAATGGTAGATAAATATATTGTGAAAACTTTTTATCTGAACTTTCTTATAGCCTGATAGGTGAAGTATAAGTCTTGAATTCAACTATACATTCTGTCTTTTTTTTTTTTTTTTTTTTTTTTTTTTTTTTTTTTTAGTGGTCAAAAACCTAACTCGGTGATGCCTCAAACTTAGAGGTGCAGTTTTGAGTAATTTATATATTATCTATGTCCAAACGGGTAAATTAGACAATTAAGTTTAAGGAAACGGTTCAATAGTCGTCCAGAGTGCAACTTAACGCATAAAACCTTCAAAATCATTTTATTTAGCACTTATGCAGTTATTGAAATAATCAATACAACAACAACAACAACAACAACAATAACAATACCTAATCCCGTCATAACGCGGTACATTTAACAGACTAATTATTTATAGAAGGACCCAAGCACAAATTACCTATTTTTCACTGCCCCTGACCGTTTTCCCTAATTACCTTTATCCGCCCGGCGTGCCATTATGGCACATCTACTCAAACAGACTTGAAGTCACAACCTAAGTGTTATTAAGATCGACTGATATTAGTGCGCCAATGGCCACTTCATACATTACGTTGTTTATAAATATCACAGTTTCATTTTTTTCATTGAATGAATGAAATATGAAACGTTGACATATCAAAGGTGAAAGTCTATAAATAGGGAGTATGGGGAGTTAAGTCGTATACTTTCTTTGAGTATTGAATCAGGGTTATTTAGGGCGAATAGTCACCACCAAGTTGGCCTAGTAGTCAGTACCTGATTTCCTCACAAGAGGTCTAAGGGACCTCACTAGGTACACATGTGGGGGTAGCCAGGGAAAGGGTCCGAAACAGTCACGTGGATGCCTCATTTAGGCCACGTACATATGAGTCAAAGGCTCGCCCTCCATGGGTAACCTGAACATGAAAAACCTCATTCGTTTAGTTGAGTTGGGCGAATATGGTAGAACTGGTTGTGACTGGAAGAAACAAGTACCTCTTGAGTCTTGAACCAAGCCGGCTTTTTATTTGTTAGTATGACATTTATTCTAATCAAAATGAGTAGTATCACTACAGTATAATTTTGGTTATATATAAGTTTCAAGTTGATTAAAATTTAAAATGGGGTCAAATCGATCAAACAGTCTGAAGCTCCCCAAAATGCAATTCCAATGCATTTAACCTCCTAAATAGTTTTATGCAAAAAATTCAGTTCAATTCAGAAATATATATTTTGTAATCATATTAACTGCTTAACTCAGTCAACGTTCACTAAATTTTGGCCAAAAAGTGTTACGCATCAGCCCATACAAAATCTTACTGTTTGACATGCTACTTCTGTCTATTTAGGCTGCTGCAGAAGCTGAGGCTGCAACTATGTCAATTTCGAAACGGGCTATACCTGATGCTTCTACAGTTGCTGAAGCAAATGAGATAGTTCGTGGAAATTGGCTTAATGCGATTGAGCTACATCATCAACAGTATTCAGGAAACCTGAAAATAAGAGACATTCTTGATATTGGATGCTCTGTAGGTGTCAGCACAAGATATCTTGCTGATAAATTTCCTTCTGCTAATTTGACTGTAAGTACTAGCTTCTTCACTTCCTTTAAAATGAACATTTTCCTTTCTTTTTTGTCCTTACCTTGAAGAACTAGAGAATCTTAGGCCCAACTAGTGCATCCTCCATATAAAGTAGATATGACATAATGGACAATGGGGCAAGCTGGCTAACAGGTCAAACGAGTTGAGTTAAAGATCAGTTTGTTGATATGTGTCATTTTATCCACTCACCTAACTTCCCTCCCTTTCTACTTTCTGTTTGTTATTTATGTCAAGATATGACGTGTCACCAAGTGACACTTGTCAATTGGTGATTGGTTAAAAAGTAAGCTAGTACTTACAGTCAATTTAGAAGTTAGAACTTGAGTTTTCTCATTTTTTTATTTTTTTTTTATTATTTTTTTTTAATCTACTTGAGCTGTTCTCAAGTGTGATCGGATGAGAGTTTCTCACTTGTGAGAGTAATAAGTCAGTTGCATCTGTAATCAACCGTTTGTTCTTGTGTTCTTAGCATTTTTTTTGTACTCGTAGGGTTGGGTAGACAGAATATGGTTGGAGAACTTAATCCAATTATTCAAACAAACAAAAAAAATTATGCCTTTTGGAGGATTTACTCATAAAAATACACTTTAGGACACTTTTAGTCCGTTTAATCGATTTCACCCATCTTCTTATGAGCTATTTGGTTTTATCTTAATTAAAAGCCATGTCTTGACATAGAAACTACAATGGTGGATTTTGTTCATGTTGTGCCACAGGGTTTGGATTTATCACCTTACTTCCTAGCGGTTGCTAAATATAAAGAAAAGAAAAGTCCTAAGGGATCAAACTCATTCCAGTGGATACATGCAAATGGTGAAAATACAGGCTTGGATTCACAATCATTCGACATTGTTTCAATTGCTTACGTGGTACGTCTTCTTTGGTATTATGTTAAAAAAAAATGGAACAATGCACATTAAAATCCGACAGGAACTAATAGCACCCAGCCGGGGTGGTGTGTATACAATTATTAAGTGAACTAATATGTTCTTCGTGACACCTTGCAGCTTCATGAATGTCCGGCAAGAGCTACAATAAATTTGGTTAAGGAAGCATTTAGGTTGCTTCGACCTGGAGGAACATTTGTTATCACTGATAATTCAGTAATTACCTGCTCCTGTTAATCTTCCCCTTTCACATAGGATGACTAGACTTGGCAATTTCAACCAATTTGCCTGAAAATGGGTCAATTTGGTTTGCATATTAGCTCCAATGGGTCAAACGGGTAAACCTTTTAAAGATTAAATGGATCAAAAGTCACCCAAAGTGTTTTCAAATCCTTAAACCCATAAATTATTTGTTTAGCAATAAATAATAAGTATAATCTTTCATACATACATTACCACTGATACAAATTTTAAAAAATTGGACAACAGTGTTACGAATGACCCAGCCCATTTAGACCCGTTTTGAACCGTTACCCACCCCATCCTACCTACCTAATTTTCCTACTCTTAATCATTTGCTAATGAGATCTAACATTTGATTGTGTCCTGTGCAGCCGAAGTCTAAGAAACTTCAGGTACACACTATTTTTGTTTGTCGTCTTTGTACTTTGTGTTCTCATGATTTTCAGCATTCTAAGATTTTTAGATATTTGTTCAGCTGATTATGCATTTGATATCTTTCTAGGAATTGTCGCCTGTTTTGTTTACTTTAATGAAGAGCACTGAACCTTTTCTGGATGAATACTACTTGCTCGACCTGGAAAAAGCTGTGAAGGATGCTGGCTTTGTGAATATACAAACAGTTCTAACGGATCCCAGGCATCGGACATTGACGGCAACTGTGCCCCACTGACATACCATTTTTTTCATTTGTTATACTCTTGCTTAAAAGCTCACTAGCATTATAAAACAAGAACATATAATTTAGTAGACTTTGTATTGCAGAGGCAAGTATAAATTGATTGGAGGCACAAGTTGAATATATACATGGGATTTTGAGGCCACACAAACCTGGTAAATTAGTAGAGGTGACAAAACATTGTTCCGGTTTGGGGTGACTACGGTTCGGTCTGGTGAAATCTTAGCCGACCGACACCGAATATTTTTGTTTTAGCAAATCTATAACTAACTGGTTTCAGTTGGGGCGAGTATGGTTTGGTTTGGTGTAAACCTAACCGATCAGACGCATCACATTTTTGTTTTTGCAAATCTATAACTAATTGGTTTCAGTTATGTATCGTTTCGATTATCTATACTCCTTTATTAAGTGTTTTAAGACATTCTCAATATAGTAGTCTTAAAACTAATACCAAAAATATTTCTATAAAAAGGAAGTTACTTTTGCTAAGCATGAAAATTTAGCATACATATAATTAATGTCTTAAATTCTTATATTTGTAACATCCTCCAATATTGATGAAGGAAATGAGGGTGTGTTGTTTGTTCTGTGGGTTTTAATAGGCTTTTGGGGTTTTTGTTTTATAGGTTTTTAACAAATAGTAAATGTCACATTTTTAGCAATAGTAAATATCATTATCTCAATGTTTTAAAATGTTTTATTTTTATAATTTTATTTTATTTGTATTTTTATTTTAATGAATAAAAAAGTAATTGGTTTGAAATAACGGAAAAGAAAAAAGATGATTGGTCTCAAAAGTAAAAGCTGATATGGAAGTTTGATTTAAACCTCTACACTTGATACTATAAGAAAAACATTTCACCAAGTTAAAAAAAGGTGTAATTCTTGATAAATTTAACTGTGGATTAGTCATTGCCTTTTAACCTTTTCTTTTCTTCAAAAGTAACATTTGAGTCAAGAAACTAAAGTTCTAATTAACCTGTTGGGTTTAAAAATTTGACTCATAAGTCGCGATCAGGACGAATTAAATGTTACTAAAAATCAATGGTTACTTTTAAGATAAAACCAACTCCGTTGACATGCCTCAGATTAGAATTCAACAGTTTATTGAATATGATTATTGATAGGTAGGTTTTAGAATTGATTTATTTTATACTAGTGTGATATTTTCGCAATGCCTTGTTAAAATAAATAAATAAATAAATAAATAAATAAAAAAGGAGGAGTTAAATGCTTCACGATATTCTCTAAATGTAATAATTAAATAGGTATCAAAAAAAAAAAAAAAAAAAGTATCCACTTTGGGTCCTTACCATTCTACACGAGAAACCATACAAAACAACCATCACACAATCCACTCTTAATCACATTTTACATATTTTACATAAACAATGATAATCAATTATATTTTGAAGTGTATTTAAGTAATTTGACTAGCTATAAGCTCTCATCAGCCTATTTCAATTGGCTTGAGCTTATGAAGTCTTATGTTTTATAAAAACTTCTATAAACCCATGCCACAAATAAATTTAATTCATACAATAGCTTATTTTAAAAGCTTAAACTCAGTTATAAACCTCGCGGCAACGTATACACCAAAATAACGCCAAACACCCGTAGTCCCAACGTGAAACGTGAGCCCCAAGTGACGTTGACCATAAACAAAAGTCTCTCTCACAAAACCGTGAAACATGTTTTTGTTTTTTTATATAAAAACCTAATTATCCCCCAATTGACACAGTACGTCATCCAACACTTGTCACTTTTAAGGTATCATTATTTGCTTTCATAAATCTCTATCTTTTTAATGATCATCATCTGATCGATTTTTGTTTAATTCATCCTTATCATGATCCCGTGATTATGATTGTATTTGTGATTTTGGTTTCGTATTTTAGTATTAGTTTTAGACTTATATTATCCTAGCCATCATCAGTCTACTTTAGTGGCCAAGCCAACGGCTTTACCCGGTTTTAGTTTGTGTGGCGGTGGGCTCAAACTACGTGCAATGGTTATCCAAAAAATAAATGGTGAGTGGGGAATACAGGGTAAATATTGAGTGAGGATTACATGTACGGGGGTGTTTGCTTAAGCTTATATGTGGCTTATGAGCTTATTTGATTCCGGCTTATATTTCATAATCCCCAGTTTTCCGGCTTATTTTGAGACTTGTAGGCTTATATAAGTTTATTGCGATATAATAAACTTATATAAGCCCATTAGTCTTGAAATAGGCCGAAAAATTAAGGCTTATGAAATACAAGCCGAAATCAAATAAGCTCATAAGCTCACATATAAGCTTAAACAAACACCCCTGTAGTCTAAGGGTGTAACGGCCCTTATAATCCATCATGATGGATGACTAGTTGTTACAAGGCTCTATGGGTCTAGTGGGTTTAGGGTTGGTGGTTCCCTCATATTTAGAAAAAGAAGAAAAAAAATTAGAAGAAATTGGTCGGGAAATTGTGTTTGGGTTAGACCCCAAAAGAGAATAAATATTTAGAAAGTGTCGATCGAATACTTTATATACAAGGTATTAGGTTAGAGACGAGGCTGAAAGAGTATAGTTTATCCCTAATAAGCAGGTCCTTCAATTTCCTTGTTTAAAATCGTTTAAATAAACAGATAAATTGGACGGTTTGTTTTATCCAAACACTCGAAACTGCTTATCCGCTAACAAATAGTAATTGATTAGATAAAACGGATAAAAAAGCAATACCAAACGCCGTCTTAATATGTGGTTTACTTATTTTGATAAACAATTGAACAAATGGTATCAATATATAAAAACTGTTCCTAATACTTTTTGATTTATAGTAAACTTGTGATTTCATAAACAGTTATTTTGAAAATATTGTATGTTTGGTGAATTCATGAAGTTTTGATCTAGTGTGTGTTAGCTGTTCTTCTGTTTTCTGATTGAATTTACACTGTTAGAATCTTAAATTTGAAGACTTTTTAGCATCTTCTGTTGGCTAAAAGGTCCAAAATTTCCTTGATCCATTTGGTTTTGTTTTATGATTGGATTAACTATTGCGGTATCTTGAATTTATGTTGCATGTGGTTTCACATTCACTTGTTTCATTTTCAGTCATATGTGAGTAGATATAAGAGCACTCAAAGGGTCATCTGTCGACATAATTATTGAAATTGGTTTTAACTAACGAAGGAGTAGCAGGATGAGTGATTCGCCAAAAAAGAGATGTGCACATGAGGTCGCGATTCTTCCTTATGACATAATTTTCAAAATTCTTCTTTTACTTCCTACAAGTCAACTCGTAAAGCTGATGCTCGTATGCAAGCTATGGCATAAGTTAATTAAAAGTCCTAATTTTGTTGAAGCTCACATGAGCCGGTGTGAAGCGGTTCTCACTTTTCTGGAATATTTTACCCAACCCCATCCTAATACATTCTCTATTGTCACCAATAACGACCAGCCTACACTCTTTGAGCCATTGTCTCGTAAACTTCAGATGTGTTTACTTGATTTTAAAGATAAAAATATTAAGATCAGTGGACTAAACATATCTGGGTTTAGGGATATTCTAGCAACATGTGACGGTTTAGTTTTGGTAAAAAACGAGGCTAAAGTTTTACTAGTCTTGAACCCAACAACCCGAAAGCTTCTCCCACTTAAACCAGGAACTATAGTTCGACACAGCCGTGATGAGTCATATGGATTTGTGTTTAGCCATCATACAAAAGAATATAAAATTGTACACATATTTCGTGACAAATCTAGTCATATAGATAGTGAGATATTGAACGTAAAGAATATGTCATGGAAAGGATGCAATGTGCCTTCTTCTGGGCTTTTTCGTGACTTCGATCATAAACCAGTTGCAGCATCTGGGGTCTTGTATTGGCTTCCGCAAAGTCATGAAGCCAGTTACATTGTTTCAATGGATATAAATGAAGAAAAGTTCGTTAGAAAGGATCTCCCGGTTAATAGCAGTGGTTCAAATGATAGACTTGTGGAAAATGGAGGTTTGTTGAATTTTGTGGCTCATATGACGGTTTACAGGATTCAGTTGTGGACACTGAAAAGGGACGGATATGAGGATAAATGGGTAAAGAGTTTCACAGTCAACATGGATTATGACATAACGGATTTGGTTCCTGTGTTAATGACAAAAGAGAGTCGATGTTTGATCTTCATGATGTTTGATGATGAACAGCTTTATGAATATGATATGGAAGATGAGGAAATGGAGCAAGTGTTGGTAGATCGGAATGTAAATTTCAGTGCTAAGATTATGTTTCCGCATATGAATACTCTTGCTTCGTGGGATAATTCTGGACCATTATGGTAGTAACCGTTGAGCATAATAGATATGCTGCCAAGGTATATATATTATTATGTTCAGATGTTATCGGTTAACCTATGTGTATTTAGCAGTTTGCAACTTTTTAACTTAATTATCTAGTATTGGTGGTGCCTATTGTATTGGTTTCCGTTTCATGAATTTTACTAAACTTATGTGAGCTCAAACTTGATTCAAGCTCGACCAAGTTGAATGTTATGCAGTTCGTGTGTAATATGAGTTCAAAATATATTAGTCTGAACTTTAGTCTAAAAAGACTCGATGTATGATCCTTTTTTACCACAATGTGTATAAACATGTAAATACTTTTGGTGTAAATTTTGGGTACAATATTGTTTTGATGCATATTTTTTAGCTGTCTGAGGTTAGAGTAAGCCTGAACCAGTAGGAAAAGACTCTTTGGTATACTGAATCTAGCCTCGCACAAGGTGGATATGAGCTTGATATTCATGCAGGTCTTTTTGCCGTCCTAGTGGCTTTGATTGAACACTAGTTTTTGTACAGTTTGCTAAGATTGGAACCATGGACAAGTCACGAGTCCTGCGATTATAGTTGGTATGTAGATCTAGTCCATGGATTCTTTTTGGGTTGCCTTCTAAAACACCACAGTACGACATACACAATCCTTTAAGGCCGATGCCGTTAGGGGTTGTTTGGTAAACTTATTTAACTATATATGTTACTTGGTTTATGTCGCTTTGGTATAGTTGATAAGAAATTCAAAGTGTTTGGATTGTAAGGATTGTAAAAGCTTAGGCTTATGAGTTGGCTTATTTGTAAAATTATAAAAAGCTTTAGGTTAAGGTGTCATGCTCTCATAATCAGATCTCTGTTTTAAATCATATTCATATTTTTTTTATTTGTTATGGAGTCCATCAAACTTATAAACACAAAAGTTGAAATGAAATTTGCAAATACAATTATCTAATGCAGGACAGATACAATACTTCATCTTTACATGCAAAGTGCAAAATTAAATATCAACTTAAAATGCAATAATTTGCTTTAATACGAGACGATGGTAATAGGATGTGAAAAAAAATAAGTTCACTACCACTAGGCCACCTTAACACTCGGTTCTTGATGTTTTTTTGGGAGGAAAATATAAGAAATGCTAGCGACTAATATGCCAACTTATAATACTCCACAAATAAAAGAGCAATGTTACATCCACAAAACGTTATAAAAATATACTCGCACAATTTTTTTTTTTTTTTTTTTTTTCAGAACGGCACCACACTTGAAATCCGACCCCTGAGTTAAACTATCCAAACGGGCAGGCCCCGGGACCCCGAACCACTAGGAGAGATCCGCGAAAGGAAACCCCTAAAACTCACGGCTTCACACTAAAAGAAAAATTCCGGTTTTTTTTGTCACTTGCGAGACTCGAACCAGGGTAAAACTCCCCCAAGCTCCAAAAGGAACTTAGGTGGCCAACTGAGCAAGTCAGTTGGTTATTATACTCACACAATGATTTTGCAACTAAATGTGAAGAGTAAGAAAGAAGAAAGAGATTATAATGCAATGTGATTGGACCACAACACTTGTCAAGTCATTGTGTAGATATTATTTTATAATCTCTTTGTGGATATAGCATTAATACATAAAAGTAAAATTGTCAGTTTCTCTTTTCATTCCAACTCAAGAACACAAAATATATATCATGTCGAACTTTTTTTCAATTTCAAAAACACATACCGAGTATTTGTTTCTACTTTTTTAATATCTAATCATTTTTCCTTCAATGAAAAACTTGAGAAGAAATAAAAAATCCATCCGTGTTCATGTTTACGTAACTCAAAATAACCCAAATAAATTCAGGATTATTGAAATAAAAACAGATTATATTCGTAACCAAAAGTATATACAAAGCTATACTACTCGTTCCACACGCTCACCTAATACAATTGCACATATCACCTACTTACCTACTAATAATTCATACTTTTATACAATGATTTGATTATCATAGAACTTTAACTTATATCAAATAGCATTAGTATTTGGGATTTTCTAAAATGTACCATAAGGTCACATGTTTGAGCGAATAAAAAGTCAAGTACTAATTTATTAAATAGAAAATTACATGTAATCACATTTAATTTCAACGTATAGATAGGTGAGTTAAACCAAAAAGATACGAGTATTTTTTTATAGAAAAGAGAAAATAGACTTTGAAGAAAAAAAATGTTGTCAAATAGAATCTAAGCTCAGGGTGTACGACGAATTCAGAAAAGGAATAAACAGAATGAACACTGTAATCGGATAAATAAGGTAAATGATCACTACCATTATAATCATATTTGGTTGATATAATAGCATGTAATGAAATCAATAAGAAAAATTTTTATAACACTTTTGATGATAGGAAAGGTTTTTTTTGGTTATGTTGAATGGAATGATGAAGGAATGGAAATAAAGATGTAATAGGATGAGATAGTATTTGAAAGAATCATTACAATTTTGTTATTTTGTTTGGTTGCCTTTAGGGCTGGCAATTTTGACACGAAACGTGTTAACACGACACGACACGACCTGTTTTTAACAGGTTTCGTGTTTGACCTTAACAGGTTTCGTGTCTTAACAGGTCAGACCTGTTAAGACCTGTTATGACCTGTTAATATTATAATATATATATAAAATACCCAGAAAATAATATACTCCCTCCTCTCAGTACCCACCCCATCATTTCATCTTTTCCCCAACAAATAATATACTCCATCCTCTCACTAAACCCTAGCTGCCACCACCACCGCCACCGCCACTTGTGTCTCGCCACCACCACCACCAAAATACTCACCGCGACCTCCTCTTCAACTATCTCTACCACACGTGCTGTCAAAACGAACCCCACCATCATTTCGCCATTAGCGTGCCTTCACTCCCACACCTAACCACCCTCAGTTTATTAGATCGAGAAGAAAAGGTAAGCCGCATGTTGAAGCATAATTCCGTTAGGCAAGTCCGGAAGGCCCACGTGCCATCCATCCTCATTCCCAAGCCTTGAAGTTTGCTGCAATCACGAAAGAACCCGTTAGAAGGAGTCCCGAGGCCGGAGCCCCGGGACCACCCTCTGACGGTCAAGTCAGTGCTCTCCTATAAGTATGGAGGGATGCGAAGCATGGAGGGATGAACCCTCTAATTAAGAGTTATTCTAGAGAGAGAAAGTAGAGAGAGGTAGGAGATCCCCTTTACAACCAACAAGAGTAGTGTATTTATAGTACCTTGGTTACTGTAGATGACATCATCATGGGGACACATCCCCTTAAAACCTGGGTAGTAGGTATACGTGTGATCACATCAATAAGGAACATATTACCTGATGGTCAATGCGTTGTGTTGTTCTTCGTTCATGTCGTTCGGCCTCTGCCGTCCTTCCTGTATCGTTCGGCCTATGCCGTCCTTCTTGTACCGTTCGGCCTATGCCGTCCTTCCTGTATCGTTCGGCCTATGCCGTCCTTCTTGTACCGTTCGGCCTATGTCGTCCTTCCCGTATCGTTCGGCCTCTACCGTCCTTCCTGTACCGTTCGGCCTCTGCCGTCCTTCCTGTACCGTTCTTCCGGTGTCTTGATAAATCAGGTCTATCAGACCATATACGTCAACATGTCCCCCCAGTATTGCATTATTAGTAAAAGACTAATGATGTAATACTTGAAAAATACCTGTATGGCCTTTAGGCACACGCCGTTCGGACATATACGCCAATATGTCCGAACGGTATTGCATTATTAGTAAAAGACTGATGATGTAATACTTAAAGAATACCTATGGCATTTCAGCCCTTTGTCATTCGGATATGCCCTCCATTTAGTGACCATCTTAGAGTAGCTCACCAAGTGGCCCCTAAGACGGTGCTTCATAAGGCGAGTTAGGTCTATTAGACCACATATGTCAACATGTCCCCCCAGTATTGCATTATTGACCTACGGTCAATGATGCTATACTTAAATATTGTTGGATCCGAAGCGAGACATGCCTTTTCCATCATCCACTTGTTTCCTGCACAAGTAAAATATAGCTTCTCTACCATAATCATTATTTTGTGAAGTGTCATTATATATCATTTAAATTTTAATCACAAACGTACACCGAACACTTGTTTTTTATTACCGTTGCTATTTACATAGCTCTTGGAGGTACAAGTTTATATGTTTTGAGACCATTTGATGACGGAGTGTTTTGCACTATCCGTTTGATGACGACGGAGTGTTATCACCATCCGCTTAGCGGAGTGTTTTCACCATCCGTTTATAATTTTGGACGGGGTGTTTCTGCACGACCCGTTTATAAAATTGGACGGAGTGTTTTTGCACGATCCGTATATAAAATTGGACGGAGTGCTTTTGCACGATCCGTATATAAAATTTGACGGGGTGTTTCTGCACGACCCGTTTATAAAATTGGACGGAGTGTTTTTGCACGATCCGTATATAAAATTGGACGGAGTGTTTTTGCACGATCCGTATATAAAATTGGACGGGGTGTTTCTGCACGACCCGTTTATAAAGTTGGACGGAGTGTTTTTGCACGATCCGTATATAAAATTGGACGGGGTGTTTCTGCACGACCCGTTTATAAAATTCTTTTAATTGTTACGCATGTGAGACCTCATACAGTTATCCCTGCACATTAAGTCATGAAAGCTACTTGCCTTTTCCCGTTAGATATGACAAACAAAATATTTTCATGTATCAATAGAAATATTGGGTTAAATCCGAACCGTAACATAACTGATGGGGGTATCATACCACTATTATTCCCCCAGTTCCAAGGTGCTGATGTTTATTAGTATCATTGAACTTGAATAAAACAAAGTATTAGATAACATAATAAATGTTTAATAACAATTGTTACCCATGCGTGTTAAATAGGAAACATGTGATGTTTATCGCCCTCATTGACCACGCTTTACGAAATCATCATCTTATGCTTGCCAGTCCTGTAGAGTGAAACTTGAAAGCTTTTTTGCTTTCTCCCGTTAAATATGACAAATAAAATACTTCACTTGTATCAATACATAAATGGGTTACAACGGAATCGTGACAAAACCGATGGGGTGTTATACCACTATACTTCCCCCAGTTCAGTGATACTAAATCTTTTTAGTATTGTTGAACTTAAATACCATAAAACGCTAAATAACATAATCAACAAATAATACCCAACGGTTTCATGAATGTTAAATATGAAACATGTAGTTTTTCTTTCTCTTGATGGTAAGGTGCCAACTATTTCAAATTCTTCGTTGTGACAAAATGTTTAGATAAGTCCATCATATATATATGTGTATATATATTTGTTGGTCATAGTGGCTCGAAATTTTATTTTTTATGTAGATGTCCGTACAACCAAAGGTCCGCAAACCATGAGTTATTACAGAAGACGAGAGATCGATCATGGATTATTATTTTTTACTTACTCATTAATTAATTATTTATTTATCTATTTATTTTGAGATGTCCTAAAGTTTCATGACGATGACAAGCAAGTCACTGACTCGTTGTTTCGGTCTTCAAAGTAGTTACTAAAGTTGCATGACATTAAAATTGCGCTGTGATCAATTAATTCACATATATTTGTGTGACCTATATGTATTTTATGCGGTAATGAACTAGAGACGAACACATACGTAGATTATATATAGGGAAAATTCCACAAATACCCCAATAGTACAAACCCACTCACCCTAAATGCCCCACTTTTTTTTGTTTTCTCCAAATACCCCAAGAGGAGAGGGTCGCCTGAAAATCTTGGGCGGATCTCATAAAAGAGTGATATGTGTCCCTATACATGTCCCCACCAAATACTTACATGGTACCTGTTACAATAGGACATTTCTTGGGCGACTGGGACCACATTTCTTGGGCGACTTGGCTTTTTTGTCTTTTTGTCAAAAAGTTAATAATAAAATTAATTACATTTTTAATCCTTGTAGTTTGCTTTATATTTCATTTTTGATCAATCTTTATCATAACCCATATGTTTTTGTGAACAAGATTGGTCAACTCAACCTGGAACCCATGATTCTACTACCATTTATAGAGACGTGGAATCTGCTTATTGTTGAATTATCTAACAAGAATGGCTAACCATGGTGAAGACACAAGTTCAATAAACTAACGTAAACGTATGTTTATTTTCTGTGTAGGAGGTTAATTGTAAATAGTGATTACTTCGCATACTGCATCACAATTCCAGTCAGATTATTACTCGTGGAACCCATTTAACATGAACAAGATTGTTTGGCCTGGAACCCATGATTCTACTACCAACGACACCACCATAACTCCATCGCCACCACCATAACTCCATCGCCACCACCACCAAAACCTATAAAGATCCAAACCCACTACACCCTATCAAGATCCAAACGCCACCATCGACACCACCAAAACTCCATCGCCACCACCACCAAACCCTCATCGCAACCACCACGAAACCAACACCAGTAAATTCGACCGGATCTGGTCAAGATCCGGCCAGATACATGGTGTGGTGGCTCGGTGATGATTGGGGTTCATGGTGGTGGCGCGTACGGGTGGTTGTGGTGGGAGCCAAAGGCTCAAATGCTCCAGGAATGTTGTAAATGTTTCGATCTATCGATTTGGCAAAGAAAGTGTCTCGCCGAAAAATATTCCGGTGGCCGGCGCCGGAATCTGCTGGTGCTCCGGTAAGGGGCAGCGGCCGGAATCTTCAAGAGAGAGAAAGAGAATTGTGAGTGTGTATGTGTGTTTGTTTTGGTATTAAATGAGAAAATTGGTATTAAAGGGGCTATTATTAAATTTTTTACAAAAAGACAAAATAGTGAAGTCGCCCAAGAAATGTGGGTCCGAGTCGCCCAAAAAGTACACATTGCGAGTTGTACCATGAAGGTACATGGTGGGTCCATGTATAGGGACACATGTCACTATATTATACTATCCGCCCAAGTTTTAAGGGCGACTCTCTCCCCTTGGGGTATTTGGAGAAAACAAAAAAAAGTGGGGCATTTAGGGTGAGTTGGTTTGTACTTTTGGGGTATTTGTGGAATTTCCCCTTATATATATCCTTAGTACTATCCCAAAATTTATTGTTTGCGAATTTTCAAGAAATATACGCTTGCCAAAGATCATTAAAACTTGGAGAGTTGCCAAATTGATCATACTCTAGCATGACAATTATATAAAATTAGTTTTCTATTCCCTATGCCACCACCAACCACGTGAAGATCAATAGCCCTCTTTTTTCTTCTTTTATTCCCCATCTCATGTGATCGGATTAAAAGGCTTTCCAACAAAGTTATAACTGCACCACCGTTCTCTCTCCGGTTGTCGTTTTTCGGCGGTAAAAGTGAAATCTTTTTTCAAATAAAATCTTGTATACGATAGCCTGAACCGTTTTACCGATCCGTTGCACAACACCCTTAACTAACGAAATAGTTACAACGCGCCCCAATGGCACATATGGTAATTTCTGACGGTAGTTGACCGATGGACATATGAAGCCGGAGGCTACATGGTATTCCGGTGACCGATGGCCAGAGAGGCCGAAAAAACTTTCGAAGCAGCAGTATGGTCTATAAAGTTTTGGGTCGACCCAGATACGTTGAAGGAAAAGAGGACAAGAACCCTTCCGATCATGCGAGCTAAATGAATTTTGTCGTCTCAATCCTTCAGTCTTGTATGTTGGTGTGATGATGAGCAGCCAGGAAATAAATTCAAGAATCTGAACGATCGCTTATCTTTTTATAAAGTTGAACAAATATTATATAAACATAACTTGTGTAATCAACAGATGCCGAAGGTTGAGAGAAAGAGGCGTAGACGCCGAAGGCAAGAGTTGCCGAAGGTCTGATGTGAATTGAATTTTATTCAAACAAGATGTGCGAATGTCTATACTTAACCATTATGGTGAATGAGTTTGCTTCTTAAAGCTGGGCCTTTAATTTTAGTTAGGCTTTATAGTTGCTTCTTAAAGCAGAGTGGCCGAAGGACCAGATACTGACGATTGACAACCGGGGCACAAGAGAGTATTCTCGCTTATAGTCGTCCAGCTGAACCTTCAAAGAATGCGAGGAGGTGAACACGTTCTCAAATATATGATCAGCTTAACCGAAGGACCAGTAATTTTCATTCGATGAGTTGTTTGGCCGGGGCCGATTTCCATCCAGCGGAGACGGAGGTTCTGTCACACCCCCAATTTACCTGACTTGCAGTGGAATGGAATACCTGGGGGTGTCTGTCATAGCACCACAGTTACAGTTACATTAAACGACCTAAAGTGTCGTTTGGAAAATACTTCGTTTGATCATTGAAATTATTCAGAGTTTACAAAAGGAGGTCCCCAGAGGGTGTTGCATGTTTATGAAAAACAAGTCATACTAGATCAAACGTTTACATAAGTGCATGAAATAATGGTGAGACGCGTCGACCCCGCGACTCCATGAAGGTCCAAATGCATGTCACATGAGCTACCTTAATAACCTGAAATACATTGCTAAAACGTCAACACGAATGTTGGTGAATTCCATAGGTTTGTAAAATGTAATGATGTACGGCCGCCACAAGTAAAAGTGCAAGATAAAAATCTCATGAAAATTGTACAATAGACCTTAAGCTCATGACCCCGAAGCTATGACTGATGAAATTATATGCCCCTCCCGAATGTTTTACCAGAACACTCGTAACTGTGTCAAAATGAAATGCATCCGCTTACGGTTGGTAATCACTACCACGGATGGAGGCGTCACCCTCGATAGATCTATCCACTCACTCTCGCTTACCGGAAAATTAACGGTCCATGATAATAAACAGGGGACTTTAACTGAATGGTAAGGCAACTTAAGCAATATACATATGTTTTGGTACTTGGGCTCGTACTAAAATGATTGATGCAATGTATTCCCCCCGTAGGATTTGAAAACAATCAAAAATGTTGAATTGAAAACGGGGCTATGAAAACTCACCTCTAGCTGATGATACTGTGATGATGTGAAATGAACAACCATGAACATGTAATGAGCTGAAAAACAAGGCGCGCACACTAGCCGCAACCTAATGTGAATGATGAACGTTCTAATTTAGATCACCAAATGATGTTATGAATGTCCATGCACATGTTTCCTATACCACTCTACTCTTTGAAAAATACTTGTTGTTATAAAAAATATATATTCCAAGACTTAGGAAAAATATGGCTATTAGAAAAATAAAACTAGTTGCAATATATATACTTATATATATATCGTATGTACCAATGTTTGTGTTGAAATCCTCGGTTTGAAATCCTTGAAATAACGCCTTGTAGTAATGAAAATATATTTGTAATCACTAATACATCATTAGTTATGAAATTGGGTACTTGGTTAATATTTCTAGAAAATCTAGAATTTAGTACGTAGTATTATTATTATTTTTAAAAGCTGCCAATTATAGAGGATTTTTGCCGATATAGAAACATGAATATCTTTGTCGTTATAAGTCCGTTTTACTTGTTCTTTATATTCACGGTTACTTCTTAGTATGTAGTAATATATTTTGGAAAGCTTGGCTCCTCCGGGTTACGTCTAAAGCCTCTTTTTGACCGACAAAAAACGCCAACAGCATGTATTTTTCCGGAAAATAGTTTTCGTCAATAAACTTGCAAAAATCATAACTTCTTCGTTATAAACTCTTTTTAATCCGTTCTTTCGCCTACGGATTCGTTTTTGAAAGTATTTTCTAAAAATTTTGCCAAAGTTTACTTTATGTTTACTGATTTTCCTGGATTTACAAAAATGGGACAGTAGGCTTATATACTTGTTACAAATCCATTTCCAAGGTTCAAAACTAGTTTCTACATCAACCAAAACTCTTGCAAACTTCACAAAACTATACTAATCTTACCATACACCTTCTTAGGGTGTCATGGGTTCCTAATGACTAGTAATCAAGTTAATTTAACAAGGGAACACCTAAAACCAATTCTAGGGTTTGTATGTTCAAAAAGTATACAAAAATAAAGTGGTATAGCTAGTATGAGCATGAAATTAAGCATGAATACCATGAGATACATATGTTAATTAGATGAAAACATGAAAATAAATTTGAATACTCACTTTGAAATAATAGGTGGTGAGATGATTAGAAACCTTGGATTACTTGTGTTTTTGGGTTATGATTCTTGATTAGGAAGACAAAATGAACAACTTTGATGCTTTAACTTTTGGAAAATCACTTCTTGATCTTGGATCTTGGTTAAAGTCGTGGGTTTTGAGGGTGGAGAGGATGAGATGATACTTTTTGATTCTCAAAATTTATGTATGTTATGTAAAAGGTGTTTATGAGGTTTTTAGTAAATAAGTATAACATGTTATATAGTATAATACTTGTACTTAAATGCATGAGGTTAGAAATGAAGGTCATGTGGTCTAGGGATGTCTTGTGGCCAATTTTCAATAAGTGAAAGGGTAGCAAAAATCGATTTTGAGTTGCTTAAAATAAGTTAGTGTAGTTTTAGTGTAAGTGTTAGTTATAATCGGGTACCGGGTTTGCTAGAAATAAATATTAATGAAGTTAACCGAGACAAAATAAAGTTGTAAAAATGTTAAAAATATGTTGGGTACAATTACTAAGTGTTCGGGTGATTATTGTTTAGTTTTCACGAAAACCGTCGTAATATTTATAAGCTTACGTTATAAATAAAATAAATTTCCAAAATACTGGGTAAATGAATATTATAACTTTTATGATGATAAAATAGATATAAAAATATGTCGGGACCATTGTGGGAATATTTAGATATATTCGTCGTGTTTATAAACCAGGTGTTAACGTTTATTATAAATAATTATAAGGAAAACGTTAAATGTATCAAATATATAAATTTGAAAATCCTAAGAGTGGTATAACATGTAAATGACCTACTGATGATATGCAGACTATCTCTAGTCCGTATGAAATGTCCTTACTGATAATGAAATAAATTCGCACCTAAACCAATTCGGTTACGCGAATTTGAATACCCGTAAACTAAATTTACGGTGAAATGAGTAATGAAAGTGAATAATGAAAACTTTTCCGGCAATGAATAATGTTCAATGAATAGTAAAATTTCTAAATGCTTCCCTGAATGTCAAACTGACACAAAAAATGATGAATAGTGTTTGATGAATAGTGTTTTAATGAATAGTGTTTGATGAATAGTGTTTTTCCAAAGTTCGGGAAATGACCTGAAATGGTGAGTTGTGACAGTCTTCCCCTCTAAAAGGAACTTCGTCCCAAAGTTCAGTTTATGTTGGTATCTGAGAATGTTTTGGTGAAAAGGTGATGATATTCGAGAATTCCAGCGAACTCTAACGATAGGAATTCGACTCTGCTTCAACTGTTCGACCTCTCGGTCCATGATTTCTACTTGTTCTCCTGCAAGGTTTATGTTTGACTTTGGGTTGGATTCCTTTCCAAATGGAATTATGATTGACTAATCCGAAAAGATGATAATACATGGTTGTGTAATCCTGTTGTTCTCTAACAAGGCTCAAGTCTGACGGCCACTAGGCCTATTCTGTCTGGAATATTTCATGGTCCAGTGTATATCGGGTTTAACTTTCCAAGTTTTTCTGAATGATATCATGCCTTTCCTAGGCAGAACTTTCAACATAACTCTGCCTACCAACTTGAAGTTTTAATAGTTTACAACTTATTGAACTTGTAACTGATTCTTGACTTGTAGGAAATTTCTGGTTATCTCATGAATGCCTACTGGACTAGTGAGTTGAGCTTTTTTTGAGTTTGGCCCATCAATCGATGGTCTGCGCTTCTTAATGTTTTAAATGTGATACTGGTAATATATACTGCTGAATTCTGCCAGAACTCAAGTTTGTATGCTAGTTGGTCGATTCTAAAATGAATCTTAGATGGTCCAATATGCTAAAAGTTCGACCTCCCTTGTTATCCAATTTGTATCATGCCAATCCAAGGCAATGCTTTTAACTTAGTTTATCCTCCCACTTGAATCTTGATGGTTTGTTGTTCAGGATACCCAATCCAAATGATGTGTGTTATGTACCAACCTAACTTCTGCCAGTTTCTCGCTGTTGGTGTGATAACTATTGTTGTAGATGAATTTGATTTATGTTAAATGATTAGTCCAACCATTTCTAGGGTCAATCACTCATGCTCTGAGCATACTTTCCTATGTTTGAATTGTTCTCTCGCTTTGACCATCGGTCTGAGGATGATAGGTGATGTTCACATCTAAATGGGTTTCTGAAGGAAATTCTGAAATGATTACCTGAAGTCCAAGGTGAATCGGTTTCCTTAACAGGAATAACTGAAATGGGTACAATAAACCTTTGTGACTAATTCCACAACGTTCGGTCCTTCGAATTTGGCGTTAACTGAAAGGGATAGAATATAGGTAACAATTTGATTCCTTGTGTTTTGTTCCAACGGATGATAAGACATATGTCCTTCTTTGTCTATTGGGTTTGATCTCCACTACTGAAGTTCGTGATTAATTTGTGATGTCCTTCCTAATTCCTTCATCACATATTCCAAATATTCTTTATTGTCAAGTCACAAATCCTAAATGCATAAGCGATGTTGTAGGGAAATTGGTTCTGGAAATTTGTCTCGCGATTGTGAGTTTTGGTTGAAATCTTTTTCCGAATAAACGAATTTAGAAAATGGAGCAAATGATTTACTAAGTAATATTTTTCCTGATGATTCAAAATTTCAGTAGTTATGAAGTAGAAAAATGTTTTCAAACATGTTGTGATTAAGACTGCTTACCAAAGTTTGATGTTTATGTATATTTCTCATTGTACAATAGTGTTGCTAAAGATTGACCAAAAAGGATCGTACTTGTTCAAAATAGGAATTTCAGAAATCATTTTTCCACAAGGTATGTGATTTATGTAAACGCATCAACTTTATTTAAAAGTGATAACACTAACAAGGATAAAATGGTAGAATAGGAAATGTTCGCTTACATGCATAGATGTCTAACATTTAATTCCTGAGGTTGGATAATGCCTATTGGTGGTTATCAGGCATAACTACAAGCATAGGTATTTAGACTAACTTAAATCCTGAAATAGTTTATCGTTGTAATTGGCAAGACGAAGGTATCACTTGATGTTGTGTCGATGAATGTCTATTCTGTTTTCCCATGTAGATGAGGAGATATGTTCTGGTTTGATCCCTTTCTTGGTATGAAGGTGAGGTTATCTGAAATTTCTAGTGACATAATGCCTTAGGGGAATCTACATCGATATTCTTGTTTCAAACAATTGTCCTTTGTGAAAACTTACTGCAGGAAAGTTTATGTATGGATGAGGCCATGTTTAAATGAAATGCTCTACAGTCTCAACTAGAAGCTTGGTTTATTTCTATTGTGTTGTCTTGCGGACATTTATATTGAGTTCAATCCTGTAGCTCAGTCTAGCTAGTACTTTTAAATGATAGAATTTGATAACTAAGTCAGAGATGGTGATTCGGATGGTCTCGCGGTATCTTAGAATTTGTTGTTGAGTCATGAATTCTCTCACTATATACCTCTAGTTCTGTTTAGTAGTTCTGTAATCCTTTTATTGCTTTTCTTGTATCGAGGAATCCTACTTGTAATTGATATAGAAAGTCTCTCCTAGGGAAGTCAATGGGAAAATCCAACTTAATTTCTAAGTGAGTGACAGGTGGGGTAAGTATCCAGGGATAGTTCGGCAAAAGGGATGTTTATGGAAGAGTTCCTTTGTTTACAAAACTTTTAAATGAAGATTGTTATTAACAATCCTTTGAAAAGGTAATTATTTCCTTCATGGCACAATCCTTCCTGAATTTTACATAGGTGATCAGGCTATGTACAATTGAGGACTAATGATGCGATGTTAGATTTTGTCAAAATATCATAACTTTTCTCAAAAGTTTTAGATGGTGTTCAACGCATTGTTATTAAAAATGGTATCCTGATGTTTTCTTTCAAATAACATGAAAATTGCTCGCGTAATAATAGTAAATACTTGGTGTAATGACAGAAAATCAATTTATAGGATGCTAATAAAATAGATTACTTCAGAAATTTTTCTGTAAAACAATTTCCCCATATGATAGTAAAATAGCTTGAATGGTGTATTGGATACGTGGGTGAATCTTGTCGAATGGTAATAGTCTACTAATTCATCAAAAACGAAATCAGCCTAACCCCTGATAAGACAATGCTAAAATGTTGCGAAAGATTGAAGTCTGAGAAATTGGGATAGAAAATGGAGTAAACGATGGTTGTGATTATCACCTAGGTAACAAAGGATAGATACTGCATTGGCTAGAAAAGTGCTTAATACAACTAGGTCATGTCATCGTACCAACGGTAAGTACAAAAGGAAAGATACAACCCTAAAGGGCTCGAACTATGGTTTATATATTGAAACAAGGCTCCTTCTGCTGAAGCATTGTTGTTATCCTTGATGTTGCTAATATCCTGACGGTTCTCTTTCAACAGCTCACGCTATTCCTCGAGCGATTCAGTCTTGATTCCAAGTTCCTGATTTTCCTTGTTCCTTAGCTCCGGGCAGTCATTCTTGAAATGCCCTAAGTTTCCACATTTGAAGCAACTCCCTGGGGTCTTCTGATTTGTGAGTTTCCTACAGTCTTCAGTCCAATGACCCCGCTTCTTGCACACTCCACACGTTTTACTGCAATGACCTCGGTGATGTTGATTACACAGGTTGCAGTAAGGTAACTTTCCAATATACCTTCTCTTCGTTTGCGGTTCTGCAGCAAAGGCTCTATTCACTTCTTGTCCTTTGGGTGATTGTTGAGCAGCATTACAACCTAGATTGTTGTTCCACTTCCTTTTATTGTCACTATTGTTTCCTGATGTCTCGGCGTGAACTATGAGTTCTTTTGCTTCGATTGCCATTTTGATAGCTTCAGACATGGTATCGGGTTCCCATGCGATGACCAACATACGAATTTCATTTGAGAGTCCCCCAATGTACTTTTCAAGTTTCTTGCTTTCCGGTTCATCCATTGCAGAACCTAGTCGTGTTAATTCATAAAAATGAGTAGTGTACTCATCAACATCATTTCCTACCATGGTAAAGTTTAGTGTTTCCTGTTCCTTTGCTCATAATTCATTTCCTACACAAAATGTTATACTCATCATCCTTCTTAGTTTCTCCCAAGAGTGTGAGTAGGCAGCATCAACTCCCACCATCTTAATATGTTTGGTCCACCATTCCTGGGCATGATCCTGAAAAGTGCATGTGGCGAACTTAACCTTGTCTTCTTTACGACAGTCGCCACATCGAAATATTGTTTCTATTTCTTCGAACCAATTGAGAACCAATTGAGAAATTCCTTTGTGTTTCTAGTCCCGCTAAAGGAGGGAGGATTGCACCCCATAAATTCCACGTGAGTAAGTTCCTTAGTGAGGGCGGTGGCTATGTTCTTGGCAATGACTTGTCCAACAGCAGCTTGCGTCATGCTTGGAGTGGTTTGCTTAAATCTCTCTTCATCAAATTATAAGAGACCATGAGGATCTATAGGTAATAGAAATTATCATATTCACAACACCTGAATATAATACATGAAAATTTCGGTCTACGTGAACCGATATCACAAATAGCACAACCATTCCTTACATAGTAGAGTCACACTTGATATATTTGTTTGTACAACAATCAAAAGACAACAAGTTCTTTAAACTATGTCCCACACCTTCTGTGGCTAGGATAATAGTAAAAGCTAGTGAGGATATATGTCTGGTCTAGAGACTTCCTGGTGTCCCTCTGTGTGAAGTCAGGTTTGTGGCATCATAAGGTCGAGATAGTCCTGAAGTGGTGTCTGAAGTTGTGCATTGATCAAATCTCAAACAATGTAGGTTCTGAACCATTCCTGAAGAATCTGCGGATGTTCCTGTTGAGTCCGTGATATTGATATTATCTACTAGGTGTTATCTAGTTCATGGCAAGTGGGAATGGAAAAGGAAAATGACAATGATGGTACTAGTGAATGGAATACTACCCTCTTTCGCGCTACTTCATGACATCCAAAAGGTAAAACTAAAGTACGCATTGTGGGACGACCAATAGTGTAATAAGTAACTGATGGTGGTGATAGTACCTGAGTAGTGGGTGCTCTACTAGTGAAGGGAAGAAAACACACCATCTTCCTTGAAATAAGCAATCAAATATGACCATTAAGATTAAGTCTGAATACTCTACAAAAAGGCATTCTATGTATGGGCTGAATGATAGGAAAACCCTTTTCCTATGGCAAATCAATAGTGCTAATGATGGTATAAGTGCAACTGGTGGTATAATGGTAGTGGAAGATGACAAGGCATCTTCAATGTCGGAATCCGATAAAAGGATGTCAGGGTGAGTATCTGAAGGCATGTCACTTGTGAACCAGGTTAATAAAATGATATATATATATATATATATATATATATATATATATATATATATATATATATATATATATATATATATATATATATATATATATATATATATATATATATATATATATATATATACGAAAATGAGTATAAATAACTCGCACAGGGTATGCATGAAACAACATGTATCATGATTATGCACTTATGATGAAATGATGAGATGCTATGCTGATGTGGTTATAGTCTAGGGTCCAAGATACATCCTAGTTCGCTATAACCTTAGCTCTGATGCCAATCTGTCACACCCCCAATTTACCTGACTTGCAGCGGAATGGAATACCTGGGGGTGTCTGTCATAGCACCACAGTTACAGTTACATTGAACGACCTAAAGTGTCATTTGGAAAATACTTCGTTTGATCATTGAAATTATTCAGAGTTTACAAAAGGAGGTCCCCAGAGGGTGTTGCATGTTTATGAAAAACAAGTCATACTAGATCAAATGTTTACATAAGTGCATGAAATAATGGTGAGACGCGTCGACCCCGCGACTCCATGAAGGTCCAAATGCATGTCACATGAGCTACCTTAATAACCTGAAATACATTGCTAAAACGTCAACACGAATGTTGGTGAATTCCATAGGTTTGTAAAATGTAATGATGTACGGCCACCACAAGTAAAAGTGCAAGATAAAAATCTCATGAAAATTGTACAATAGACCTTAAGCTCATGACCCCGAAGCTATGATTGATGAAATTATATGCCCCTCCCGAATGTTTTACCAGAACACTCGTAACTGTGTCAAAATGAAATGCATCCGCTTACGGTTGGTAATCACTACCACGGATGGAGGCGTCACCCTCGATAGATCTATCCACTCACTATCGCTTACCGGAAAATTAACGGTCCATGATAATAAACATGGGACTTTAACTGAATGGTAAGACAACTTAAGCAATGTACATATGTTTTGGTACTTGGGCTCGTACTAAAATGATTGATGCAATGTATTCCCCCCGTAGGATTTGAAAACAATCAAAAATGTTGAATTGAAAACGGGGCTATGAAAACTCACCTCTAGCTGATGATACTGTGATGATGTGAAATGAACAACCATGAACATGTAATGAGCTGAAAAACAAGGCGCGCACACTAGCCGCAACCTAATGTGAATGATGAACGATCTAATTTAGATCACCAAATGATGTTATGAATGTCCATGTACATGTTTCCTATACCACTCTACTCTTTGAAAAACACTTGTTGTTATCAAAAATATATATTCCAAGACTTAGGAAAAATATGGCTATTAGAAAAATAAAACTAGTTGCAATATATATACTTATATATATATCGTATGTACCAATGTTTGTGTTGAAATCCTCGGTTTGAAATCCTTGAAATAACGCCTTATAGTAATGAAAATATACTTGTAATCACTAATACATCATTAGTTATGAAATTGGGTACTTGGTTAATATTTCTAGAAAATCTAGAATTTAGTACGTAGTGTTATTATTATTTCTAAAAGCTGCCAATTATAGAGGATTTTTGCCGATATTCAAACGTGAATATCTTTGTCGTTATAAGTCCGTTTTACTTCTTCTTTATATCCACGGTTAGGTCTTAGTATGTAGTAATATATTTTGGAAAGCTTGGCTCCTCCGGGTTATGTCTAAAGCCTCTTTTTGACCGACGAAAAACGTCCAACAGCATGTATTTTTCCGGAAAATAGTTTTCGTCAATAAACTTGCAAAAATCATAACTTCTTCGTTATAAACTCTTTTTAATCCGTTCTTTCGCCTACGGATTCGTTTTTGAAAGTATTTTCTAAAAATTTTGCCAAAGTTTACTTTATGTTTACTGATTTTCCTGGATTTACAAAAATGGGACAGTAGGCTTATATACTTGTTACAAATCCATTTCCAAGGTTCAAAACTAGTTTCTACATCAACCAAAACTCTTGCAAACTTCACAAAACTATACTAATCTTAACATACACCTTCTTAGGGTGCCATGGGTTCCTAATGACTAGTAATCAAGTTAATTTAACAAGGGAACACCTAAAACCAATTCTAGGGTTTGTATGTTCAAAAAGTATACAAAAATAAAGTGGTATAGCTAGTATGAGCATGAAATTAAGCATGAATACCATGAGATACATATGTTAATTAGATGAAAACATGAAAATAAATTTGAATACTCACTTTGAAATAATAGGTGGTGAGATGATTAGAAACCTTGGATTACTTGTGTTTTTGGGTTATGATTCTTGATTAGGAAGACAAAATGAACAACTTTGATGCTTTAACTTTTGGAAAATCACTTCTTGATCTTGGATCTTGGTTAAAGTCGTGGGTTTTGAGGGTGGAGAGGATGAGATGATACTTTTTGATTCTCAAAATTTATGTATGTTATGTAAAAGGTGTTTATGAGGTTTTTAGTAAATAAGTATAACATGTTATATAGTATAATACTTGTACTTAAATGCATGAGGTTAGAAATGAAGGTCATGTGGTCTAGGGATGTCTTGTGGCCAATTTTCAATAAGTGAAAGGGTAGCAAAAATCGATTTTGAGTTGCTTAAGATAAGTTAGTGTAGTTTTAGTGTAAGTGTTAGTTATAATCGGGTACCGGGTTTGCTAGAAATAAATATTAATGAAGTTAACCGAGACAAAATAAAGTTGTAAAAATGTTAAAAATATGTTGGGTACAATTACTAAGTGTTCGGGTGATTATTGTTTAGTTTTCACGAAAACCGTCGTAATATTTATAAGCTTACGTTATAAATAAAATAAATTTCCAAAATACTGGGTAAATGAATATTATAACTTTTATGATGATAAAATGGATATAAAAATTTGTCGGGACCATTGTGGGAATATTTAGATATATTCGTCGTGTTTATAAACCAGGTGTTAACGTTTATTATAAATAATTATAAGGAAAACGTTAAATGTATCAAATATATAAATTTGAAAATCCTAAGAGTGGTATAACATGTAAATGACCTACTGATGATATGCAGACTATCTCTAGTCCGTATGAAATTTCCTTACTGATAATGAAATGAATTCGCACCTAAACCAATCCGGTTACGCGAATTTGAATACCCGTAAACTAAATTTACGATGAAATGAGTAATGAAAGTGAATAATGAAAACTTTTCCGGCAATGAATAATGTTCAATGAATAGTAAAATTTCTGAATGCTTCCCTGAATGTCAAACTGACACAAAAAATGATGAATAGTAAACTGACGAATAGTGTTTTGATGAATAGTGTTTGATGAATAGTATTTTTCCAAAGTTCGGAAAATGACCTGAAATGGTGAGTTGTGACAGGTTCAACCGACCACCGGCGTATAAAAGTACCATAACGCCAGTACCGGAGTAAAGTTACCGGAACTCAAAGGTGAGCAATCATATCATAGTTTAGAGGATGAAGTAATAGTTAAATCAAGTTAGTATTTTGTCCGACGTTTATTGAGAACCATAGCAGCTGATAACCGGACGACCAAACGAGAACATGTACGAATTCTTGTCGTAAACAAATGATGTTATGACCAACCCCCGGCATAAGAATCCGAATCACCAAAACTTATGACTATTAGCAACCAGGGTGCAAGAAAATGTTAGTGTGCACAAAGTTGGTCGGATGGACAGCGGAATCGGTCAAAGGGACGATACGTCTTTTTCTGGTTCGTTTGAAGTCGCCACATGTCACCTTATCGAAGCGCATAACGCAAAGTCGCAACCTGACGAAGGAGTAACTTAGATGTCAAAGGACCATCATATGATACTGAAGGACCATCGCAGAGGCCGAAGGGCAGGATCGTACTTCAGTGACCGACGGGTTCCGGAGTTCATCGTGGAAAAACTTGACAGATACTACCGTCCTTTATTTTTTAGTTTTAGTTTTTATATAGTACTATGACTGTATTTAGGAAGATGTAACATGCTACCGTACAAAATTAAACAATGTCACACAAAAGTCAAGCATGCATGCACTCCCCACGTGATTTGCAGGAATTAGTATTATATATCCAGGTTGTCGTAAAAAGGGTCTTTTATTTTACCGATGAAAAACATGTGGTAGGGAGGAATTATCGTCCCTTCCTCTCCATTATTAAATCATATTCATAATATTCGGATCTTCATAAAACTGTTTACGCATCGTCAAAAAGTTTGTTCGGTGTCATCATATAAAAATATTTGTGGCATGGAAAGCAAGTAGATTTGTTTGTGTGACACGTACGTCCGATACAGTTGACCACCGATTATATATTCAGTACAATAAATTCTGGCTGGTCTTGTAGTGGGTATGGAGTCCCAAGTGTTAAACAGTTAAGCCCAAATCATATTGGCTCCACCCAGCCAAGGATATAATAAGAGAACAAAAAAAGAAAACATACCAAGCATTGAACTTCGTCACTCCTCACCTTATGGTCCTACGTTAGCCTTTCCCTTCATACCGAAGGGATGATGGATGGTATCATACCGGAGGGCCAGAGGAAGAACCTACACCTTCATACCGAAGGGATGATGGATGGTATCATACCGGAGGGCCAGAGGAAGAACCTACCGAATGATATGGCACCTCCCTTTCATACCAAGTTGAACTATACCGAACGATCCGAATGGAAGAATGGCACCACAGGAGAGCACTCCGAACGGATGATAGAACAACCACCTCCGAAAGGACGGTGGACCAGCCATCTTCGCAAGGACGGTGGAAGAACCACTTTTGGTGTCATCCCTCCGGAAGGAGGGTAGACGATCCCCCTCCGAAGGGGCATACCGAACGGAGGATGGAGGTCCTCGAAGAGTGAGATCCATCATCCTTAGCTCTGGTAGATTGAATAACGGGTCCCACGGATGGCGCCAATTTGTTGAAGCATAATTCCGTTAGGCAAGTCCGGAAGGCCCACGTGCCATCCATCCTCATTCCCAAGCCTTGAAGTTTGCTGCAATCACGAAAGAACCCGTTAGAAGGAGTCCCGAGGCCGGAGCCCCGGGACCACCCTCCGACGGTCAAGTCAGTGCTCTCCTATAAGTATGGAGAGATGCGAAGCATGAGGGGATGAACCCTCTAATTAAGAGTTATTCTAGAGAGAGAAAGTAGAGAGAGGTAGGAGATCCCCTTTACAACCAACAAGAGTAGTGTATTTATAGTACCTTGGTTACTGTAGATGACATCATCATGGGGACACATCCCCTTAAAACCTGGGTAGTAGGTATACGTGTGATCACATCAATAAGGAACATATTACCTGATGGTCAATGCGTTGTGTCGTTCTTCGTTCATGTCGTTCGGCCTCTGCCGTCCTTCCTGTACCGTTCTTCCGGTGTCTTGATAAATCAGGTCTATCAGACCATATACGTCAACACCGCACTAAGTCACGCGCGTGGGTTTTGTTGTTTTTATTTTGATTCGAATTTAGCTCACATTTGTAATCGTTATTGTGGTTGTTGTAATTTTTATTTTGATTCGAATTTAGCTTAAGCTCACGGTTGTAAACTTGTAATCGTTATTGTTTTTTTTTTTTTTTTTTTTTTTTTTCGAATTTAGCTTGATTTTGTTGATGCCGAGATATGGCCGAGAGATTAGGACTAGAAATTGTGGATTGATGATTGGTGGTTTGATTGTTGATGTTGTTGTTGTCGTTGAGGTTAGAAACCCTAAAATCCTAATATGCATGTTAACAGGTCTTAACAGGTGCATCTGTTAATTTTCGTGTCGTGTTCGTGTTTGAGAAAAATGACACGATTAGTTAACAGTTCGTGTTCGTGTTTGACTTTAACAGGTTCGTGTGACCTGTTATGCCAGTCCTAGTTGCCTTGGAATAGAATAATAGATCACTTACATATATTGTTTGGTACATGGTAATCGACGTGGAAATGAATGGAATACATGAAAAATTGGTAAAAAAAAATCTTCTCATGTTAAGGTAAAATGTGACTATGAAGTGAAAATAACGTTTCCAAACGTAATGAAATAGATGTATGTCATTCTAATCATAAACTTAAAAAATAAAATAATAAAAAAAATAGTTACGAAAAGACTTTAGTTGTTTCTTTTTTCTTTCTGGATCCTATAATATGTCTTGTAAATTTCTCGACTAACGTTGGTTTTCAAAAAATCCACTTTATTAGTTTATTTCAAGAAATGACTAGTTATTTAATATTTCTTGTGCATCTATGTTACATATAAAGTATGTTGAGTTTTTTTTTTTTTTTTTTTTTTTTTTTTTTTTTTTTTTTTTTTTTAACTTTGTACAATTTATTTAGAATTATTATGATTTTTAAGTAAATACAAGTGATAATACACGATGTACGTCTTAGAAGTGGTATTAATAATTTATCTTCCACAACAACTTAATAAGTCTTTTTTTTTTTTAATAGTACAGTTGCTTATATTATATTTAGGAGATGTGTATTTGTAAATTAATTTGCATAATGATACAATTAATTTTTAAAAATATTGTGCAAATTAAAATAAAACACTATATTACTGTTTAAATGTGTAGATTTATATCGTATAAAATACTAGCTTAGAGACCCGTTGACACCGGGTAATTTTTTAAAGAAATAGAGAAATAAGATGATAAGAAAAGTAATAACGTAAATTTGTTCCATTTAAAATATGAAACAAAGAATGATACAATGCGTCCATTATAAGATAAGAAATTGCTTATGTTACAATTACACTAAGAAACGTCCAAACTTGGGGTCTCAAAAATTGATTGTCTTGAGTAGCAAAAGATGTGTGTGAGCACCTATCGATTTACAACCCAATGTCTATGACGTGCACACCTAATAGTCCATATCTGATATGAGTAAATGCATGTTGTCACTGATAATATATTTCAATTGAGAATATGAGAAAAAAAAAAAAGGGACGTGTGTATTTTACATACCTTTTGAAGTTTTGATCATAGACCTTCTAATACTTCTCTATACACGACATTTGTTGAAGGTTTGATCATAAACCAACTTTAGAAAGTGATTGCCCTTGTCTTTTGTTGATTGTCATGGTAAAATATACAGGGATATGAGAGAAACATTTTTGTAAGATATGTGCGAATAAAATAAGAGTATTTTTGTAAGAAATTATTTGTGTGAAAAAACCAACTTTAGAATTGCGAATAAAATAAGAGTATTTATCTACTTCTTTAAAATGCATATTGGCCATGATCTTGGTTGGCTAATTGTCAATTGAGTGCGCACAACATCGACCATGCCAATTGGCGTTCACAAACTCGCTCTTAGTAATGATGACATCCCAATGTTTAGTCCAGGTTGATCCTTAGCCAAATGGGCCTCAATTATTTACTCAAATATGGCATAGACCAATTGATTACAATGGTTTTAGTTGAAAGGATGGTGGGAATATGTTTAGTGAAATGTATCAACTGTGATTCAGATATAATAAATTAATTTTGCATATAGATTTATGAATATCATAGGTAAGGAGATGCCTTACCTACAGATTACATTTCTCATAGTAAAAGTTTATTTCAATTTACATATTCCAGTTTTTAATACCGATTTTGGACAAAGCACTCAATTGGTAAACGTTGCTAAAGTTACCTAAATGCTTACAATGTTGTAAGTTTCACCTTTCATGCAATAAAGTTATCCCAATTGGAATCTATGCAAAAAAAAAAAAAAAAAAAAAAAAAAACCTTCTTATAGCAAGTCTTTATTTATTTGAAGAGAGTCTTACTTCCTGAACCCCCATTTTTTAGCTTTTATTTGCACACAAATCAGCAAAGATACAAAAACGGCTATCAATAAAGTGTTTCTTTGTAGGACTCAGTTAATTTCGCTAAATGTGCAAACAGTACCATTGGTGGGAAAGTTAACAAAATCAAGTTAAAATTAGACGTGCCAATTTACACAACTGCAAAATGAATGGGTCAATGTGGGTAATATTTAATATCTCTAACGGTTTCAGGTGGTGAATGGTTTAGTGTCGGGTTGTGATTATGTTGTGGTATTGAGCTCTCTGATTCATACACACAAGTTCAGGTTTCGGGTTTGTGGAGGTTAAGGATTTTGATTTTAGGTTTAGCTTGTGTACTCAGTTCGCCTTTGTTAGGTTAGTGAACTTCAATGCTAATCTCCTCCTCAAAAACTACACATCAGTAGTAGTTTTTGCATTTAATCGACTACGGTTGAGGTTTTGTTTTGGTATTATCACCTGATGGTTAACTCCCATTTCCATCTCCCAACTCTGGTTCAACCTTTCCCTGATTCTTTTACCCTCTAAATCACAAGCATCCGCTCTGATCTATCACTTACATACCCTGGTTCATACCACATCTGGCTTTATAAACCGAATCATCTATGCTTAAAACTAATTCTTCAAATGTAGATGTGTGTTTGTATTAATACCAAAACTGTGAAGTGGTGAACACTTTTATATTTACCTACATAAGAGCAAATAAAGATATTATAGTGCTAAAAAGCCATTGCATCCAATTTTGATGATAGATCCCAAAAACTCACTTCCCTATCCACACATGCATTTAAATAAAAAGCACAAAAGGTACTCATAAACCTTGATAACAAATGCACATATTTCACAAAAGGTTATGTACTAAGGGTATATTTTCAAGAGATTTTCAACCCTTTTTGACTTGTTTGTTATTGAGCTACTTTACATTTTACATTCTCCTGACTTAAACTTCACCAAGAGGAAGCTCCTAAATTGTTAGACCTTTGACTTAAATTATATAAGAAAGCAAAACACTAAAGGGTCCAAATAAATCGAGCAAAATACATCAGTTTCCTGATTACCATTCATCAATACCGAAAGAATTTCTAATTCAGGTTATTTAGCAGCTTCGTAACGTTTCTAAATACAAAATCAATTAAAACATAGTTGAATCACCTTATTATTGAAGGTCTGATCTCAATCTACTCACCCATATAGAATAAAATGCCTGCAAAAAGTAAACAAAAAACATCAAATCAATCGAAGCACAAAACTCTTACATAAACCAAAGCGTATAGAGAAATTGATTCGGTCACCTACAAAAGCCCTTAAAGAACCTTTTTCGTTACTTCATTTGGCTTATATAAGAAGCCAAAAAAGGCTAGAAGATCATTTGGCTTATATAAGTTCAAGTTAATAACTTTGTAAGTGAAGGAAATTATTTCCAAAAAACAGTTGTAGGGATGTTCGGGTTAACTTTGTAAGGCAAAAGGCAATGGGAAGAGAAATGTGAGGCAGAAGAGTAAAAGGCTTAGGCTCACCTCGTTCCCCAAATAAGTCACTCTTGTACTCTGGTCAAGTGTAGTTGCAAATGTAAACGGTGAAGCAAGAGCACCTGGCCATCCGAGGGCCACGTTAGTGGATCTGCAACATACTGAAGAAAAGTACCGGTTTTTAAAACGTTAACTTATACAAATGTTAATTTTTTAAAGTGTTTGATGTATGTATAAAATTTTAGTCTATAAAATGTGACCTGAACGGGACTCCAAACATCTTTCCAACTTACTTTCCGTTTGGTTCCAATCGGCTACGACCTGCACAAATCGAACTATGTATGTCACTGCAAGTTACAAACATGCCTCTACACCAGGCTACAACATGCACAAACTATGTCTATTTTATTTTTGTGAATGTTCCTAGCGTGTTCAAGCCCAAGAACATGTGGCGCTATAAGCTCAACTAAGCAATCCCATAAGCCTAAAAAAGTAACCTCATCATGTTTCAAAAAACTAAATAAGCTTAGAAGTTGGGAAAATAAGCTAATCCAAACACTCCCTAATAAAATGCGATAAATAAACACAATGTGGTAAATTCTATCTCCCTAATACTCAAAACTCACGGCTTCATAACAAAAACTAATTAATCATATCAAACATACGCTTGCAGCTAAACTTTTACTGTTCCACTCTCAAGTCTTAACAAACATAAACTACAAAATCGACCCGAAATATTTAGAATAGTGTTATACCCGATCTCCTAATTACCTCAATGCATAAGTATCCCTTTCGATACATCAAATCATAACAAAAATAAGGAGAAAATTGAGAACCTTATTAGAAAAGGAAAAAAATACTTGGATAGTCAATGAAGGCTGTCAATGAAGACACTAAAATACTGTGATGTTAATGGTAGTAATTGTGATTATGTACTATGTTTAATTGAAGATCCAATCCATTACCTTTGAACAAAAACTGACTTGAGCTATCAGATTATTTGATATGTTTGATCTATGTTTTGGCTATTCTTCATCTGCATCAACCATTAACAAATTAAAAAAATATTAATTAATTATCCATTCTCAAATCACAACAAACAGGATAAGCAATAAAGCAAAACAATTGAAAAATTGACACTGAAAGAAACGACATCGAGATTACAAATATAACTGAAGAAGGAGCGTACCACTTTTTTCATTAAATTTATAAGAATTTACAGGACGCTCCTCTTGTTAAAAATTGGAGCGAAACGTAAGGAGGAAGTGATTGATTGATTTTCATCCTCAAAACCAAATCACAACCAAATAGCGGAGCGTGGATTAATTGAAACGTAGGGAGGAAGTGATGGATGTGTTATTAATACTTTACAAAATTAAGAATCTTGAAGAGGAAGATGATTATGAAACCGAATAGGAGAGTGTTATCAAATTGCTCCTTTTGCCTGTCGAATCCAAACAACAAACTTATGAACAAAATAATATTAGAATAATCGAATTACACATATCAAAATTAAACGGCACAAAATTAAATTGAAAAACTAATAAACCTGTTACATATAAAACCTGCTACAAATAAACAAAAACGTATTGTAATTCAATCTTAAATGTTGTATTATGCGATCTGAATATAAACCCTAAAATAGAAGACGGTGAAGATGATAAATCAAGTAACATCCGACAAAAAAATAGATCAAAAAAATCAAATTCATTACCTGTTTTAATTTGATGAACCAAAAGATCAAATTGTGGAAGGATTTGAGAAGTATCAATGGAAAACCGATTAAGAATCAAATTGGGCTGGCAACTCAACATCTCAATGAATGGGTTTACAAAAATATTTGACACCGAAACTTAAGGAAGAAGTGATTGCTTGATTTTCATCCTCAAATGCGTTTTTTTGATTTATGGAAAGAGTTTTGTGTGAATAACAAACGTAGGGAGGAAGAATCGAAATCAAAGATAACGCAAAATTGATGAAAGCTTGTAGAGGAAGATGTGGAGCGGAATTAATTGGTGTTTAATGGTTTCCAAAAATAAGATTGAAGAATGATAATTGGTGTTTAATGGTTTCGACAAATAGTGTTGTGCAGGGCTGGTGTTGTACTTTGAAGCTAAATAAGGAATTCCACATCAGAGCATTAAACGAATTTTTAATGCTCCGTGCTTAGTAGTACTTGTACAAAACCTTATTATATTAGATAAAATAGATAGTAAAACTTATCACAAAGTCTCTTAACTACTTGCATCTATATGAAATGTAATATAGTAGTATTTTGTTATTGCCCAAAGTTATTTCAACTTAACATTCTAACATTTCATAAAATTATTATCACAAAAAATGTATTATCAAAAAAAACACTAAACATTATTCGTACTTGCTAAAAATTTAAATTACACCCGGCTTGTAATTAGTTAAGGCTGCTTACAGTAAGGAGGAATGAATCGATCAATCACCCAATCCCTATAAATCGTCCTTATGGTGGTGAATAATCATCAATCGATCGTTTAGTCTTTTTTTTTTTGGATAAGGGTCATCCAAATGACCAAATCGTTTGTGTACTATTATTTATTTTGTGTGTGCTTTTTTGTATTTAAATTAAATATAAAAGGTATTTTTATGTGATATGTTATCTATACTATCTATAATGGAAAAATTGTTAAACTTGAAAAGTTGAGTCTTGAAAGTTGAGTATTGAAAGTCAAATGTGAGAGAAAATTAATGTAATTAATACTTTAATTAAAACACCACATTACTTAAAAGTACAATAATTTATTCACATTATATAACCAATTAAAAACATATCTATCAAATTAAATACAACCAATTAAAACACAAACCGGGTTGACCCGGTAATTTGACCCGTTTTCGACCCAACGTAGCAAGTTGACCCGGTTTAAATCGACCCATTTTTCGACCGGAGCGGTTCAACCGGTTGAACTACCCGGGTCGAACCGGGTTTCAAAACATTATCCTTTACTTAAAAGTACAATGATTTATTCACATTGTAGAACCAATTAAAAAACATATCTACCAAATTAAATACAACCAATTAAAACACAAACCGGGTTGACCCGGGACGCTTCAAACCCAGGGATTGACCCGGTTTAATTTGACCCGTTTTCGACCCAACCTAGCAAGTAGATCCCGGTTTAAATCGACCTATTTCTCGACCGAAACGGTTCAACCGGTTGAACCACCCGGGTCGAACCGGGTTTCAAAACATTATTTTTCGTTTATTAGTAGTAGTAAAATAAAATATGAAATAAAAGAAAAAGAAATAAAATATAATTAATTAATCGCAGGTAAAACAAAAAGGCTTTCTCTTGTCTTGTCTTGACTGCGATTCAGATCACCAAATAGTACTTATTAGTTAAACAAACACACACAATTTTGATTTGATTTACGCAAATTGAATTCTATAAATCATGAACGAAGAACAGAAGCAATCATCGAGTTTAGATGATATTGAACCGGCTGAGCTTGTTCTTTTTCAAGTCTCTGAATGTTACGTTTATCTGGTACTAATTTCTTTCCTTCTTTTTAATCATGCATTAGCTAATCTGTTTATAAGTTAGGTCAAGTACTAATTAGCTATGTTTATTGATTTCTAGCTTACCTTTTTATGTATTATTCATATTTAGGCTGTGTTTGGCGATGACTTTAATTTTAGCATTTAGAATATCATGCTTGTTTGGTTTCGCAACACGCGTTTAGCCTCTTTTTTTTTAATTCGTTTATACACTCGTGGTGTGTTTGGCGCAAAGCGTTTAGGAGCAGTGAGCTTTAAGCGTTGTAATTTTTAATGCTCATTTGGCAAGTAGCTTTATCTTTTTCCCGGAATGCTTATTTTCCAACGCTCCATGAAATAGCATTTATGAAGTGTTTTACACATTATGATTACGGCTACAAAAGTGCTATTCTATAAGACAAATGTGCTACTATTTGTAGCTACTGATACGGCTACAGCTCTGCCAACATAGCCTAAGTGGTAAAGAAGATAAAAATATGTTACACTTAGGCGTATGTCGTTAAATAGGGACTTACTTGTCTTGGTGTTCCAGTTTGATAATTAATTTCTTTGGACAAGTTTTTGTATATATAATTTTGTTTGGTGTGCTAATTTGGTAATTTAAACACTAAGTTAACTACATAAACGGTCAATTGTTGACGTGACAAAAAATATTTGCATTTTTGTGCTGTACTGGTATTTATACTTTAATTTTATGTGCTGATTTGGTAATTTATTTTATGGTGACCTTAGAAAAAATGGTGTGTTAGCAATTTGACTGTAGAAGCTCGTCTTGCGACACTAACTTACCAAATTAGCATACCGAATGAAAGTATAAACACCAAAACAGGACAACAATGAAAGTATAGTTACCAAATTGGAACATTGAGATAAGTAGGCTGCTAATTTATGACATTTTGCGCATGTGATGTTTACATACGATTGCATCGAAATGTTAGGAACATACAATAATAGAAAGGAAATTAAGTTGTTGGCAGTCGCAGAAATGTGAAAGTATGTTACATGTTGTAGCAGTTAAGCCTTTGTGTAATTTACGAAGATTAGGGACACATAAGTTTTGGTGGTGAGTTATATTGTTGTGTTATTCCTGATTAGATTTTTATTTGTTACTTTATAAAATGTACTCCAATCAATGCTATTTCCAAAACCAGGGCATTAATATATGGGGCAACTTTGGTTAGCCTTTACTATACACTAGTGTTGGTAAAACCTATGTAAAAAGCTACTAGGCTAGTTGATAACATTTTTGGTCATGGTTTTACATAAAACTGCAAAGGTCATGGAAATTTCAGGGGTAAGTTTGGGTTTTTGCAAATAATAATGCAATCCTGTTCTTCAATTTCGTGAGCTAAAACAACATTTAGATATTTCGGTTTCTAGCAAAGCATCACTCTTCTAACTTCTTCTAGGAATAGAAGTGGAAAACACTGCTATATTTATAGTCGCAACATGATAGACCTACCAAACTGGAATAATGTAGCAGGATTGGTGATTTATTGGGTATTTGCATAAGAGTACTGGTAAGGGCTATAATAACTCAATTTCAATAGATGAGAACACTTGAATAAGATAGTGGAAATCATTGAGTATAGTACATAAAAATTTGTTTTTCCTATTAGTTTTGTTAGAAATGGTGCCTTATTCTATGTCTTTCTATCCCACCCTTTGATTGGGAGGAGGACAAGAACGTAGGAAATTGATTGCAAGGGCAAAACTAGTAACCGGAGGTTCTTTTAGACAGTTGTTAAATTCCTTTTTCTTCAGAGTTGCTAATAGCAACTGGAATGAGTTGTTGGAAAGCATTGATGAAACTATTTTTTTTTTTGGTGAAAAGTGGCATATTAATCAATCAACATTTACAAACAATAAAGAGAGAAATGGTTTGGACAAACCCCTAACCATGATACTACTGCACTAATACTGACTTGAACAAAACAAACATATCTAATACTAATCAGATATAACAAACATCTCTGATAAAACTAATGCAACATATCTGATGGAGCATACTCTGTCACTGATGCAGTCCAAAACAGTAAAATTCTATCCAATGTTCACCTTGATTCACCCACCATAACCTCATGACTACATTTCCTGAATAAGGGACCACTATATATCATTCAACCATCATCCACAATAATATATAGAGTCCCTTAACAGGCTTCATCATGTAGGCTATAGCACCCAGACTCCTCAATGGGGGGCTATACCCAACTGACTACATTTCCTGGCCAAATACTCTCAAACCAGTCATAGCAGCAGC
The DNA here is from genome assembly GCA_030686995.1 of Artemisia argyi. Taxonomy (NCBI): domain Eukaryota; kingdom Viridiplantae; phylum Streptophyta; class Magnoliopsida; order Asterales; family Asteraceae; genus Artemisia; species Artemisia argyi. Next base: position 87,576,868 of record CM060699.1, read on the forward strand.
AACCTCACTACAACTGGATCAAAAGGTAAGTTAGACCAGGCATCAACAGCTAGGGAACACTTCACCCTCAAAGAAGAAACCATCCTATCCTCCTAGTAATGCAATGCTAGGACCAAGAGGCCTCATCTTTCACGACCCTCTATTCCTAGCATCTTGTATTACCACACCAAGCTCATTTTACCCTCCTCATCAGGGATACCTACTTTATGATACACATGTCAACCAAAAAGTACTATGCTGAAAGCCAAAACAAACCACTCCCAAGGCTAGTCTATCTATAACTATCACCACAGCACTATTTTGATTGAGAGTGATCAAGATACAAGGCCATCCTGATGAAAATGAGCTAGAAAGGATCAATATTAAATGTTGAAATACTGATATAGAGGTTAAACCTTTTATGATAGGGATAGATATCATCTTGATACTATCCTATACTTGAACAGCAGTAGAAATAGTAATGAAATGTATGCTCTTATTCTACATTTGTATGTCACAGTTCACTGGGTGATTGGAGGATGTTATCTTAAGGTATTTCAGTAAAGAGAGAACTAGTTTGCATAGAAATAATAATGAAAGAGACATGGGAAGAAGACCTCTATAGAACCAATATACGACATTTAAATTATCATGCCTATATGTTATATGTATTTAGTGGATAACTGGACACCATTTTAGGGATCACACTAATGCACCCTAGTGCAGTATCTAGAGTGATGCTTTTAGCTGTAACAATATCAACTGTTTGCAGCTGGTAGGACGTATGTGTGTGAACATATTTACCAACACCCAGATTTTGTTTAATTATGTTTGCACTCTTACGAGTTTAAGTTGTTCAATTGAGTGACAACCATCACTTCGCATTTGCATTTATAAACCAATAGGTTTTTATTGCATAATGATTGGAGAAGCAGGTCAGTCTCAAATAATAGCTTCATTCTAGTTCTAGAATAAACATATTTACTGTTGAAAACTGAAGGCTTGAACGCTTTTTGGCTGGATTTGCTCATTGTTAGCAGTTCCACTAAGGCTATAACCAGTGGTGTCACTGTCACTTATGTAGATTGTTTATAGTTGAAGTTAATTTCTTACTATTAGTTTGTAGTGAAATTGGATATTCGTCCTCCTTTTGTTTTGAATGTGATATGTGGTAATGTGATCGATGCCAAAAGATAACGGCTGTGGATGATAATTGTGTACTACACAAAATGCTTTTAAGTAGGGTGTTATACCACAAATGTATACGAGTTTCAATATGTTCAGTTTTGGTTTCCAAACTGGGTGACAAGTCTGCAAAAGCATTACAATCTTAACCTGTCATAGGTTTCTAGTATGATTGTTAATCTTTTATTGTCCAACACTTAAATTCAATTCCCAGATAGATTAATTTGGTATAACAGATAGATAAAACCTCTGAATTTGTACTTTTCTTAAAGTGTATTAGGATCTCTGTATGCAGCTTTAGAAAGCAAACCCTCCTTTTTATGCGGTGTATTTACTGTTTGCCAGCATAGCAAATGTTTCTGTTTTAATCTCATTGAATTAACACCTTTTCTGGTGTGTTTGTGGTAGCATCTTCAAGTAAGCTTGTTCCTAATAAAATGTTCTCTTGTGTTCTTGATTTCATACTTGTCAACCATGTCTGCAGGAGTGTGTTTATGTGTTATATATTATCATTCCATCTTCAAGTTAGTGAGTTTCACATACTATTGTTTTTACGCAGATACCTCCGAGGAAGACTGCAGCTTCTCACAGGCACGTAAAAGCTCCGAACTTCTGTTCTTCCTTTCAGACTGTATATAAGCACAAAAGTCTCAAAAAAGCTAGAAAATTGGGGCTTATGAAATATAAGCCGAAACACAAAAAACTCATAAGCCACATATAAGCTTTAAACAAACACCCCCTATGAGTAAAATTAGTACGAATTTTAGTTTTTCTGTCACCTGTGTTCCTTTGATTGTAACTTCAATTGCTAAGAACTCAAGTGATTACACCTTGACAATATAATTTTCAAACTAGGAAATGTTATCATGTAACCTGCAATTTCTCTTCACCTGATTCCTAATATCAGTTTCATACTTAAAGCTGCATGTAAGGGGATGTTGGTCAATGAATTCTAAACACGACTTTATTTAAAAAGCATGAATAAACTATTCTCACATCTATTATGTAACTGAGATAGTACAGTACAGTCTTTATATCAATTTCTCTTCACCTGATTCCTAATATCAGTTTCATACTTAAAGCTGCGTGTAAGGGGATGTTGGTCAATGAATTCTAAACACGACTTTATTTAAAAAGCATGAATAAACTATTCTCACATCTATTATGTAACTGAGATAGTACAGTACAGTCTTTATAACTATTATTGTACATGCTGGGGATGTGGGACTTATCGGTGTGTGCTTTGTTATAGGGCTGATGAATGGGATATAAACAAATGGGCTTGGGAGGGAACAATGAAGGTGGTAAGCAAGGGAGAAGAGTGTATTATCAGACTTGAAGATAAGACAACAGGTGATAATATCTCTGCTTTTATTGTTTACTGCATTTATGGATTGTATAATTACTTATGTTAATCTTTAGGTGAACTCTATGCTCGGGCATTTTTAAGAGACGGAGAGCCTCATCCCGTGGAGCCTGTAATTGATAGTAGCCGGTAAATCGTCGTCTAATCTGTGACAGCTATCAAATGTATCTTTATCAATTCAATATCTGTGTTTACTAAAGAATCAGATCATGACTTATTCATCGTCCTAAGTAATTTTTTTCCAAGGAATTGGTTTGCATCTTTAATCTCCCTGAAATTTGCCATATCCTGTGAGTCATATATCTTACATCTCCGACTGACTATTATATTACTAACTATTATATTTTTCTGCAGGTATTTTGTTTTACGCGTGGAAGAGAACATCGGTAAGTGTACATGCTTTAGTGAATATTCTTCTTTCCATTGAAAACCTGATGATAATTAGTTAGAGGTGGCAGTTTCAACCCATTGTCCTCAAATGCGTTGATATGTGATAAGTTCTATATTTAGTGTGTCAAATCTCTGACGTGCTCTTTGTTGCCTCCTCTAACTTGTAATTCCTTAAACAAAGCCATGAGTTGTCTGAAAATAATGCAGGTGGTCGCCTTCGCCATGCTTTTATTGGTATAGGATTTCGAGAAAGACCTCAAGCTTATGATTTCCAAGCTGCTCTTCATGATCATATGAAGTACTTCTCTAATTCATTTATTCAATCACATTCTTCAGTTCCATTTCCTTAAGATATTTCAGTTAATCACTCAGTTTTAAGTACATTGATTATTTTTAATGACTAAACATCATATATTGCTTGAAGGTACCTTAATAAGAAGAAAACTGCCGAAGAGATGGAACAGCAGTACCAGAAAACTTCTTCTGTTGATTATAGTTTGAAAGATGGAGAAACAATAGTGCTTCAACTGAAGAATGTAAGCAAACTTATAGCTTTCTATTTGATTTTTGAACTAGAGGTGGCAAGTGGACGGGTTGGTTGGGTAACGGGTAAAACAGGTAACTGTACTCGGGATGGGTTGACCTGTAAGTCTTTCAGTCCAATTTTCTTTGTAGATAAGTAGTTTCTCAATTATGTTACAAAAGTTATATTATTATGGGAATAATCTGATTTTTTTAATTACTCGTAATATTACACTTTGGGTTTCCCATTTGACTTGTTTTGCTATAAGATAATTATGATTTAACCCTTTGAAGAGAAAACATAACCCCAATCGACCCATTTTTAATTAAATGGGGAAAAATTGTCACATCTAGTTTGAAGTGATCCCATAACTTTTGTTCAATATTAGTTCAGGACCTATGATTCAACTATTCAAGAATGACATAAACTCCTAATTCTTAAATTACATGGCTCAATGCTTCCTCCTTTCGAATTTCATTTAAAAAATATATATATATATCTTTTGGTTGGGGCTGTGTCCCAAGAAGTGATGAAACTTGCAAGTTTTCATGTGAAAATCATGTTAGTGTTCCGTGAAAAATCTGTATAAACTATTTGCAAGTTAAAGGGGGTTTACGTTTTATATGGTGAAATCTTGTGGATATTTTATGCAGGCAAGGATTAGACTCCCCATTTTAAAGTGAAAAATAAACTGTTGATATATTCTATTGAACAAATCACAAGAATATCAACTAGCAACTTACGTTCACTGATTTTCATGGTGATCGTTGTAAATAACATTCAGTATACTTAAAAAAAACCTTTAGAAAATACTTTAGTCTTCACTTAAAAAGTTTACATGTTTTTATAACGATACTAAAAATCGACTGACCAAACTAGAAATGAAGTGAAACGATCTTACTATGTATTTCAATCAAAAATTGTAATCGAATTCCTTCTTTTTGATGGATATAGTATTCCTAATGTTGGTTCACCTGTATTCTCATTACAGACAGGTGGTCGAAGCGTGAGGTCCAAGTTCTTCGAGCAGGGACTAGATCAAAAAGAAAAGGGCAAGAATTCAATTACTAGTATACTCCCACCCCCACCTCCATCTCCATCACTTTCACCACCTGTTAATGCAGTGAAAACCCCTCTAGACTCGCCCTCAAAGTTGTCCCTTGATGGAAGTCCCAAAGACAGTTTTGCAACTGCTTTTGACAAGCAATCAACTGAACCCGATTCTGTTGAAAAACAAACTGCTCAAGACGTACCTGACGATGATTTTGGGGATTTTCAAGCAGCTTAGTGATGGATATTTCCTTTAAACACTAAGAAGTTATCAGTTATTTCATGTTCTTTTAATGAGTTGGTAAATATAGCATTTTATTTCATATATCAATTATTTTATGTTGTTTCGTTTCTGGTATCTATGAAACACCCATACCTGTGTTATTTTGTTCTCTGTTATTGTATGCACTTTGTGTGCTTTGCTGATAAATGGATCATTAGTTTATGCTACAACTCACTTCATTGTTTTGGGTGTAAATAGGCTTCATGGTACTCCACATTTGTGCTTTGTGCTTTTGACGATGTGTGCTTTTTAGTCTTTGATTTTAGAGTTGGGTTACTTCAAGTTGGGAGGTCAACGAGTAAAGTTAATGCATCATGTGATATTGATTTTGTAGCATTACAAAATATTTAGCTAAATACAACATGATTAATGAATTCAAGACACGTATTAACCATATCATACGAGCATTAGCATTGCTAGTCACGTTTGTGTTGGCGGGTCGACACAACTCAACTTGAAAGTGACCGATTTTCATACTGTATAAGACATGGTATGTACACGTTAAACGGGTTGGTAGTTAAGTGAGCTGTTATGGCGACCTATGTAACACGCCAAGATCGAGACATGTTTATATACGTATTAGTAAGTCTGTAACCGTTTTAAGTTGTGTCGAAATTTACCTCATTAAGGTGAGCCTCGGCTATTGTACCTCTGTACCTAGAATAAAAAATTTCACCACATATAGTCAACTATGAAAACACGATTATATAAAAATTCGAAATATTTCTGGTAAATGTGTTTTATATATATATATATATATATATATATATATATATATATATATATATATATATATATATATATATATTCATTTCGCTACTATGACCTGAAACGACCCGTTCATCAAACGGGTAGATAAGCCGACCCGAACACAACACAAACACACCAAGATCGAGCAATGTTTATATACGTGTTAGTAACTCTGTAAGTGTTTTAAGTTGCGTCGAAATTTACCTCATTAGGTGACTCTCGGCTATTGTACTTGTGTACTTTAGAATAAAAAATTTCACCATATATAATCCACTATGAAAACACGATTATATAAAAATTAGAAATATTTTGGGTGAATGTGTGTTATAATACTTTTTTCATTAATTCACCACTTTTGTATGTTGCTTATTAGCTTATTTGTTTTTCGCTTTATATTTCATAAGCCTCAATTTTCTGGCTTAGTTTGAGACTTATGAGCTTATATAAGTCTATTATGATATGATTAACTTATATAAGCCTATAAGTATCAAAATAAGCTGGAAAGTTGAGGCTTATAAAATATAAGCCGAAATCAAATAAGTTCATAAGCCTACATAAACTTAAACAAACACCCCCGTATTGTTAGATGTTTGATTTTTTGTTAGAAAATACTAGTTTATATAACAAAAGAAAAAGAAAGATACTTGATTTGTTAACAATGTTATTTCTATATTTAGTTAAAATTGCGCGTTTCCACTAGACTAGCTGTAATACGACGATTTTTTACATGTCAACGATGACCACCTAACGTGGTTGGCCACTACACAACCATCACGCGTGGTTGGTGTGTTTTGGTGTGGTCTTGTCACCTGGTCCATTGAATGAAAGAACGAAGGATAACTCCCAACGATCAAAAAATGAGTCTTTGAGTGATATATATATTTAGAATGCCTAATTCGTTTATATTCACACCAAAATTCATTCTTTTTATATACTTTCAACTACAAAAATGTGTCAAAATACTTTCAACCAAAACAAACTATGCTAACATACTCAAAACACCAAAATACGTCAAAATACATTTTTGGGGAAAAAAGAAGGGCAAACGGGATGTTTTTTGGAAATGAAGAAAGGGGAACTTGAGATCAACGAAAGGGTAATTGCAATACGAGAAACAGAGTTCGAGTTTGATTAGTAACGACTAACTAGGTGAACTATTCTATACGACACACTACGATCATTTGAGCGACAAACAAGTTGAAAAATTGGTGAAGATGAAATCATAAATTATGACGAAATGTAAGTCATAATGTTTGTTTAGATTTGTAAATTTTCTTTGTTTATGTCTTTAGTTTCTTAATTCAAAGGGGTAAACGAATAAGTTTAGGCCAACTTTTTTAACTCAAATGTACGTGTCTTCACTTGGGACCGTTTCCGACTCTTCCCTCCCTCATATGCACAAGCATAGCAAGATTTAGTTAGGAAATCAAAGACCTTACCATTAAGTCGATTGGTTTTTAGTTTTCTAATGCAGTGTTATTTAATTATCTTGTCAATAAAAGTAAAAAAGAAATTAGTTAAGAAATTTGATGATGTAATAATGATGTGAATTGAATGTGATTTAGTCAACCATCTTAAAATTTAATTTACGTCTAATTCTATATACCTTGGGGAGGAAGAGGCATGAAAGAAATTGAAATGGACTTGGAACATGATACAGAAAGACACACGTGTACACCAAGTATATATAATACAAAAATCCAAAATTTTAAATAAAAAAGTTATATAAGGTACAAGTATCCGAGTATGTACGTTTCAATAATTTGGCTTATTACTCAAACTCTTTCCCTAAACCCTTCCTTCCAATACACCATCATCTTTTTTTTCTTTTAGGGTTTTCTTTCTAATTTAAATAAATAATTATTTTGTAGATAATTATTATTCTTCTTCTGTTCATCATCATCATAATCATCTCCTATACGTACGTCTTAATTATTTTCATTCATCGATCATTCTTATTATTATGATTATTATGTTGTTGTTGTTCAAGTTTAAAGTTTATTAATTTTGATTATTGTTGCCACGTGTCTGATGATCATGATTCTTTTGTTTTATGTTCTCATAGGGTTATATAAATTTTGATGAATTTAACTGATGATAAAATATTTATATTGGAACCAGATTACTATTAGGATCGTTGTAGGATGCTTGTTTGTTATGTATTAATAGGAAAAGCGATGTTAATGGATAAGGAAGTATTTGGTAGTTTTTTTTATGCGATGTGATGTATAGTTGTTGTTTGCACGTGTGTGGGCACGGGATTGAGAATTGGAGATTTTGTAGTTTACTGCCATGAAAATCCAAACTAACGATTCGTAACAAAGATATTTACATAATTACTTTGAAAAGGTATAGAAGAAATTGTGTATTTAATGCCGTCATCCTGGTTTTTGTGGTTCCACCTCTGTGATTGTTGGACCGTTATGGAATACTTTAAGATAGTGAAAGTCAATTTATATGGCTGAAACCACTAAGTTGAGCGTTATGTTGTCGTTTGCTTATTCTTAAGACCGATGAGGAATGAAATGATGTATATTTAGGACTCCTTGTAAGGCGACTCTGAATTATGGCAATCTCGACGCAATTGCAATAATGTTAATGTTTAGGAGAGAATCTAATTATTAACAGCGAAGTAAAAGTACGGATTGCCTTCCCCTTTAACATTTATACAATTTATTTATTAGGACCTTTTCACCAACTATCATTTTCTACGTATTGGCACGTCGTACAAGCTCACAATCATATGTAATGGTTTTCTATTTTAATGTTTTCTAGTGTAGTGTGTTCATAATACCGAAACAACCCTCTAATAGATACAATCTGTGTTGGTTCAGGGGCTATTTTGGAGGTTTATTAGGCGAAGTGACGGAAAGGTTTCGTGCTTGTTCTGATTTATGGAATCTATGGATTTTAAAGGTATAGCCTGGGTTGGTAATATATACCAAAAGTTCGAGGCAATGTGCTTGGAGGTTGAAGAAGCAATGACTCAGGTATTACCATACTAGTTATAATTGAACCCGTCAATCAAGTAGTATCTTTGTCAACAACCTTGTAAAAATATGTGATTTTGACACGATCAATGTTTGTCTCATGTGTATTTAACATTCTTAAACTTGATTGCTTGAGCATCTGCTTGTAAATTGCCGCCCTCGTTTTTTATTCAACTTAACCTGCATGATAACTTCTTTCAGGAAACAGCTAAATACGTTGAAAATCAAGTCCAGACAGTGGGCGCAAGTATGAAAAAGTTCTGTTCTGATGTCATGCAGGATATGGTACCTCCGTCTTCAAAGGATCTCTCTCGAGTTGCTAGTGCTGAATTGTCACTGAATCCATATCTTGAGTTTGGAGTACACAAGGTCAAGAAGCCAATATCAAGCTTCAAGAAAGTTGCTGTTGATCATGTGCGTGTCAAGGATATCCCTGAGGATAAATCGAACTCTAGTAATGATGTTTGGGAAGACTGGTCTGCTGCATCGATTAATTGGGAAATAAGTGACAACGATGAAGAAAATTGTGAGCGGATGACCGGGCAAGCGGCAAGTGAAGCTACAGCGTGTGAGTCAAGAGGAGAGCAGGAAGGGAAAATATTTAATACGGTTGTGGGTACTTCAATTGCTTCTCCAGCTTCCAGCACGACTGCATCTACTAAAACCATTGCAAAAGAGGGAAAAAGATCAAGATGCATCTCCTCTAGCAATGCCGTCAGAGCCAAACCTACAGGTAATTCTTCATATATGCATCTTTTGGCACACTTAGAACATTTAAAATATTCTTTACATTATCCGCTATGTACTGCAGATACATGTGAAAATAGTGGGTTGGATTCTCAGATAAGTTCGCTAGCTACTTCTAATACATCAAGTTGTCAGTCCGTTGATGGAGATGTGTCTTGTACAGGTTTGTCAAAGCTTGTAATCTTGTCCCAATTTGTTAATAGCAGAAGTTCCAGTTATAACATTAAACATATGCTCACATTTTTCTTAAGTAAATTGCTATAAGTGATTTTAAATCTTGATTCACAGTAAGGGAAAGTTTTCGAGTAAAAGGGAATTGTCTACGGTTTAAAAAGGAAATGTATAAATACTCTTTCCTTTGTTTCCAGTAAAAGTAGATGTTACCATGAAGTTTTTTAATAATAAAATTTTGGGAAAGATTGGTAAATTTCGGTGTATATGTTTCCCATAATGTTACACATTGGAATTAATGCGGGACCAGTGCTGTGATATATACGTAACAAATGGGCCTAGTCAAAATCGTCCTCTGCCATGAATGTATCTGTAGCTTTTCAGTCTTCATACATTTATTGTTCCTGTGATTGCAGAGTCGAGTGAAAATAGAAGACAAGTGTCTCTTTCTCAGACAGGTTCACACATTAACTCTAATAATCAATGTTGCCAATCTGTTAGTGATGAAGTCATTCGGCCACATACAGGTAATGTCACTTCACCAGTTCATTTTGTTAAAACAAAATCCAACTGCATTACTTGCTTAAACATCTATTTTTGATTTTCAAGTTATGTCTGCATCTATCTCACTTTGATCTTATCTGTCCTGCATTGATATGCCTGCATGTATCTAGTCATTACTACTGTTGAAATGCATCTAGTTACTCGTTGCCGTGCCTGTTTTATTTTTTTCTGGTCATAAGTTTTTTTTTTTTTTTTTTTTTTTTTTTTTTTTTTTTTTTTTTTTTTTTTTAATTTATTTATTTATTTATTATTACTATTTATTTATTTTTATTATTATTTTTTTTTTCTGGTCGCAAGTGACCTTAATATCTTCTGTTGTTTACTGAGTTCATCAAGAGACAAAAAAGGTTGTCAGAAGTTCAATCTTTGTCTGGTAGTATTGTATAATGACATTTATGCAAGATAGTCTGAATACCTAAAGATTTTAAGTGTGCATTGAATAAGTGTTACATGCTAAGTTTCTATAAAAGTATCTTAAATCTGGACAACATTCTTTTAATTTAGGTCCAACATACCGACCCTGCTATAGTCTATCGAAAATATATTATAATGTAAGATAATCAAGCTTAAATATCTTAAATATGGATGAATTTAACTCGCTTGAAGATATATCTCATACTAAATGACAAAAGAATAGCAGTTTTATCGTAAGTTGGATCATGAGTACATACTTGGTCTTTCAAGAATATCGTCAACGGGACTATATCAATCTAAGTTTAGTTCTAGCATATCAACCATACAGCATCCTGACAATTGCCTAATAATTTTGTTGCAATTTACATGGACATATTTAAGCATGTATTCCCTCATTTGGAGTTATAAACTTGGGCCATAGTAATGCTGTAATGGCATGTGTGGCTCTATAAAGTCTAATGACACTGCCAGTTCTTGTAAGGTTATCCCAACAACCTATCTGTTCATTTTTTGAGATCCTGTGCTTTTTTTCAATGTTATTTTGTTCGCATCTGATGTTATAAATGTTCAGCTCTTGAATTTATGTTCTCTTAATTGAAATGTGCCCCTAAATCTTATCATTAATTTCTAAGCTAATATAAATGTTCTTTAAACATCATTAATATCTTATTGGGAGGGTACGCTGGAGGCTTTGAAAATTCGCATGCTAATGTTAGCTATATTCTATAGGAAGTACAGAAGACCGTGATCCAAATTTAAAAGATGATAATTATACAACCGTGCAAATGATGGAACCTACTGGGCATGAATCTGAGTCAGGATTTGAGGAAACATGTGTTTTAGTGGACGGAAATGATTATCGCTCTGACAATCATAAAGAAGAAAAAAGACGGTCTTATAAGGTATTTCAGCCCTCTTTTTTTTTTGGCATGTGAGTGAAGCATGAATTGGCAATTTAACCTATTGGTGTTTGAATAGGGCTCGACTTGGGTTGTGTGTTATATCTCGAACACGTCAAATAATTTTGTAGGAAAAGGGTGTACAAATTAATTGAAGTTTATAATGCATACAACCTTCTAAATCAATTTTATCTTAAGAGTTCAGGTTATTATTGTAATACTACTGTTTTTGTTATAGTAGCCTTGTAATAGTAGTTAACTCAGTACTTTCAGATAGACAAAACGTGTGCGGTTCAACCCACCCTGGCCTGCCCCATTTAGACACTTACTGCATATGGACCCATACTGCATATTGACCTGTTTCAATTTGAATTTTTTGACGTATTACCCAACCTACCCACCTTACCACCTCCAGTCTCTAGATGAAGTTTACATTTCTAATGACTAAATACTTGCCATGCAGAAAAAGATTCAGAACGCCTTTTCTTTGAAAAAGAAATCATCAAGGAAGCACGAGTACAAGCAACTTGCTGCACAATTTAGTAATGCCAATGCCGAACCTAATGTACAAGGTGTTGAGACTGAATCACATGCACTCACTCTTTCAGAAGATAAGAAACCACAGCAGTTAGCAACTCATGACTCACTAGAGTCCGAATGGGAGCTTCTCTAGATGCCATTATCGATGCCATTGTAAATAAACTTTTATATATGTCTGCTTCCGGCCCCTTTTTCAGCACAATCTAAGCTAAATTGTGTTGGGAAAATCCTGTTAATCACCTGATTTAACGCAAGGGAGCTGTTAATAGTGTTTATTGTGGAGAGTTAAAACTTGCTTTTGAGCTGATCTTAAGCTCTTATTTGAAGCTATATTTATTATATTGTACACAAAGTTGTCAGTCCTTATTATTCTCGTCATGGAATGCTACAGAACTTCGGTAAATTTCCAGTTCTTGATAATGTGCCTTGTATATCTTTTATTAACCAGCTGCTAAGATCTTTTTAGTCTGTTTGACCAAATGACAACTGCTGCCGTGATAATATTTATATGTCGTCTGCTGAAAAGAAAGAAAACATAAAAGAAAGGAAAGAGTGGGAAAAGAAGAAACGAAGACATTTGTCATGCTGTGTTTACATTTTAGACTTTTTACACTTTTAAAAACTTTTCATACTATCTCAACCCAATTGTAAAAATGTCACCGGTTTTAATTGAGCGCCCCTTTAGTAAACACCCTTCACAACACAATGACAAACTGGAGATCCTATGTTTTAACAATGTTGGCAAGTCAGTTTTATCATATTGTTTTGTAACAATGGTAACTCCTGCTTACATGTTATGTAATAGTGGCATCACGACCAATACAACCGAGGTAAATCATGTAATACCATAATCAAAAAGACATGTGAACCCATAGCATCCGCTTTACGCTACATACTATCAATGGAAGTAAAACTCAGAGAACTAAGCATCAAATATCAAGAAATAGAAATTGACAATTGGGTAACTTCTGTTTTTGATTATTTCCTCGTTTCCTATGCTGTTGTATATGACTAGGAACATCAAATGTGATGATTTTTCATTCATTTACTATCTTGTAGTTGTAACTAGAATTATTTGTCTTATATATCTTGTTCACCTTGCACACATTCAGAACAACAATATCTCCTTAAAATTATATAAGGGTTTATCAAACACATTGACAAAAACTAGTTTCAGTTTACTCCGAGATGGTTTAACCTTGACACAACTAAGAGGGTGGCAGCCTTTGGACTTGCAAGATACTCGGAATATTGATGACAGGCTTATACAAAGAATTGTCCATCAATTGGTAGACCATCAATTGGTAGACCATCAAAGGAATACGCGCTGTGTATAATTGAAAGAGAATATTTTAGTCTCCCCATGCATCGTCTTTCAGATTCTGTCTAGAAATTATACGTTGCCTCCGGGCTTCTTCTTGTTCTTTAAGTTCTTTTTGGCCAAAACTTGTGGAAGTCAACTTAATTCCCATTCCATGAGCAATCAACCTTTGGGCAGTTCTTGCTGATGTTTTCGGCCTTTGTCTAGGTGGCTCCAAATCTGCCAACAAACAAAAATTAAAAATATGTTTTAAGATATTTATTTGATCTGTGCTACACTTCCTATATATTATGAAAACCTGACTTATATATAATATAGAGAAATGTAACTTCTAAGCAAGAGCCCATTGTCACTCGATGACATTTTATGTTACTCTTTCCATCTCACAATGAAAAACTTTGGACTTATGACAGTTTAGAAGTGAAAATAACACCAAATCAAGAACACCAATATCATGTATAGTTGCTAACAATAAAACATAATGTCTTCTAATCTATGTTCGTATATAACCAAATACTCCATACAATTAAGTCATGTAAAGAAACAGGAAGGCCATATCCATTTCTATTCCAACTAGAAAACTAATGATTTTAATTATTGTACAAAAACTATATTAGTGAATTAGCATTCTCATTTCGTGATTACAGTTGTCAAAAAAAGAATGACCATTTGGTGGTTAACAACTAGCGATGGAGTTACGTGAGACAGAATGGTGTATAATAGTATATACGCTCTTAGAAGCATGTCTAAGAATTCCTCAGAGGTGGCCAGGTGAGTGGACTGGGGAGATTCGGTAACAGGTCAAAAGCCCAAAACAAGGTATCTTTTTTGGTACCAGTAGAAACGGGCCATTATCTCTTTAAGAGTTGTTATATGTGATGAATGTGTTAATTATGTTTACAAAAACAATACTATAGCAAGAATAATCTAAAACTTCTGAATAGAACAAATTCAGATGCTGTATTATCCAATATAAAGCCGTTAAACATCTTTCAATCAGTTTGACCCATTTGACCTGTTTCCCCTTTTAGCTAAATTTCCTTTAGTTTGGCATGTTTGAGATAAAACACAACTCAAAAAGATCTGCTGATAAGTAAATGGGCTGAAATTGACACCTCTAGAATTCATACAAATCATTCAGCGTTATCGTTATCTACTATGCACGTATCTTGCTATGGACAGTGGGAACTCTGTGAAAGAGAATCTAGTCATGTTACCTCTTTCTGGGATAGAGCTTGCGAGTACATCATTCTCTTCAAGTACACGTACTGTAAATGGACACTTAATTGATTGACATGCCTCGAGAGCTGCAGAAAGATATTGTAAACTTGTTAACAACAAGCAGTAACCTGATTCAACCTAATCAATACAATTAAAAATGCACATATCATCAAGATTCAAGTTAATAAAACCATCCACCATTATAATTTATCAGCATTAAAGAAAATTATTTAACTTCAGAAATGAAACATTATATAAACTAAAAACGATCACACACACAATATGACATACTGAATAAAGGGGATCAGAAACTAATTAGTCCATTATATACAGTGTTGTAAATATCGCTCGGCGGTCGACCACCGCCAAGCGCCAAGACCGATATGGCGGCGATATATCAGTGATATATCGGAGACCATAAATTATAAAGAAATTTATGTATATTTTTGAAATGCAACATATGTAACACAAAACAAAACATAAATTATATTTATAACTTATAAGAGAGAACTGGTATACTACCAAAGTGCTCCAATTAAACTCGAATATATGACTGATTGACTCGAAACCGATAAATTTGACCGATTTGACTGATATTTGACCGATATGACCGATATTTGACTGATATGACCGATATTTGACCGATATGACCGAAATATGACCGATAAATTTGACCGATAAATTTGACCGATATTTGACCGATATGACCGATATTTGACCGATATGACCGATATTTGACCAAACCGATAAATTTGACCGATAAGTGAAATATCGTATCGGTCGACCGCCGATAAGCGATATATCACTGATATATCGGCCGCCAAGACCGATATTTACAACACTGATTATATATTTTGAAATCTTATACTTTCTGCTTAGCTTCCTCTAATATGACAATTAGTTCAAACCTATAAGTCTATAACTTAACATGTGGAAGATGAATACCAATTGTTGGAGTTCTAAATATGGCAAGGGCAGTGGTATCATTGATCCAGCGAATCACAACATCGTGATAGTTGAACTTCTCCAACATATTCTCAAGCCCACTTGTAGTCATACTTGGTTGGAAGTCTTCCATAACAAGAGCATGCCGTGTGCCATATTTTACTGTAATCACAAACGAATAGGAGTCACATGCCATTATTGACGGTAAAAAGTTTCTTATACATACAAAATACTACAAGAATCTCTTAAATGTAAAACTGTAGGGTATTAAGGCATTTGATTAATCATTAATGATCAAAAACTTATACACAACTATGTGCCTATTCAAACATTGCAAATTTCATTGTAGAATGGAAGTAGAATTTTAACCAATAAAGAGCTTACAATCTCTTTTTGTCTGTTCATGTCCTTCAGAACTAGAAGACACTTCTTGCTTGGTTGAATCATCCTCGAGGGACCCACCAGACTGCTGATCACTATACAAGGCATGCTTTTGATATGAGAATGTGCCCCTCCCACGTCTTACAGGAGGTTGCTGAACTTTTTTATCTTCAAGTGTGAGTTTGCTTACATCTGGTAAGCCCTGTGATGATAGCAACTCATCAGGAGCAAGATCTGCAGCAGCTTCCCAATCTGCTGATACACAAAGCATCAGTAAGTCACATAAAAGTAGCCGTGTGACATAGAATTAATAAGAGCGAATATACATAGATCACTAAAGACGTAAAATATGTATTTCTAGTTAACACCTGCTATAATAAGCATAATACACGATTTCCCATTTGGAAAGACTAATAGGTTCTCTAATTTTGCAATCGTCTTATTTATGTTTCGCCCTCATTGGCTCATTATACATGTAAACTATTTATTTTCACATTTCAAAATGATACATATACACTTCTGTAGATCATTTTCCCGCTCATGGTGTAAGACCCACAGCACTAAATACTAGCCGTACCCCTAACAAATAGCCATGATGCCCCCTTGCCATGTGCTTCATTGCACTTGTAACTCCAACTGGTTGTGCATATCTCTTTTGAAGTGAAAAAGTATAGTTAATGTTAGCTTAATGTTTAATTGCAGCCTACTCAGTTCAATCGTCATATTGCCTTTCAAAAAAATAATAATAAAAAAGAAAAAAGAAAGCCAAGTTATGTTCACAGGGACTAATAATTTATTATATCTGCTTCCCATTGCTCCTCTTACATGTTTCCAATTTATGATTGTATCTGTAAAGTCACACATTTTAGCATAATTTTATCCAGTGGTCAACCCTACGAATTAATCTACGCCGAGAAAGAGGTATATGTGCTTATGTATCATTTCAAATTTCAGTGAACACGTCACAAACTATCTATTCTCAATTTAATTGCAAGAAACTCATGACCTATAGCCATCTTAACTAAATAGTATTTAATGATTAAGTGTGTCGGGGCGTTATATTTTCTTTAAAAGTAAGTTACATCATGTTTCGGGTACATAATAAGGAAACAAAGATGCATATTTAAGTTTGCAATACCAAGTGTATACCATCTTCTGAATCGTCATTAGCCTCATTATTCAAATGTGAGTCTTCCTTTGTCTCCATATCAACAATTTGCTGAAAAAAAAAATCAAAAATTTGGTGAGAACTTTAGTGAGTGACTGAGTGGGATACAAAGGGTTGAGTCAGATTGATGAAAGCTGGAAAAATAGCCATAGTGTGTTGTTGGATTTTATGAAGCAAAATTATTACCGTTAAAAACAAGTCGGTTAGTTGAATTGTACCTAGGTAAGAAGGTACTGCATCGTAGAGGGAAGAAAAATTTCACGCGCTGGTTTTATATTAACTTTCACGAGGATACTAAATTAATACATAGTTAATGTTTTGTCATATGTGAATGTGAAGTGATATTGTATTAACTTTGATGCTCGATAACGCTGATTTCATATGTTAAAATGGCGATTCGGTGAAGTTTTACGGGTAAAACCAGGATTGGAATTATGGTTAACGTAAGTGAAAGATTGGGGTGTTTCATCTATGACTATCTATGAGATTGATGATAGAGTAGTTGAATGTGTTCCACTTCCAGCAACAAAAATTAACGAAGAAAATCTGATAAACTAGTGTAATTGAGTTAGGGGATTTCATCAGATACGAAATGAACATGTGAAAACTAGTTTTAACATCAAACTACTTAGAATCATAAAGTTTATTATTAATTCATCTTGTAATCAATTGAAAAAGAAACATCTAAAACAAACACTTACTGTTGGTCGTTATGAGGTTGAAACAAACACCAATTTTTAGTTGTTACTGTTGAAGATTACAAATCACCTTCAATCGGAAAACTCAGGAAAAGAATCAACATTCGCATATCAAACCCTAAATTGATTTTTTTTTTTTTTTTTTTTTTTTTTTTTTTTTTTTAGGTTTTGAGCTTGACCCTATCAAATATGTTAAATTACCCAAAGACAAAATTACACGTGCCTGTGGTTTACACGGTTAAGTTAAAATAAATACACCAGACATCCCTAATTCTAAAACCTGTCACCCCTTTAGTCCCTAATTTGGATGGGCCGTTAGTTTATCCATTAAGTTATTTGCACCGTTAGTCCGTCGTTAATATTTTTTGCACCGTTAGTCCTCATTTTCTAAAAAAGCCCTCATCTTTTGCACCGTTAGTCCATCCGTTAATATTTTGCACTGTTATTAATCTTTTTACGTTTTCGTCTATTTTTTACATTCTCGTCCATTTTTTTAACGTTTTTGTCAATTATTTTTACGTTTTTGTCAATCATTTTACGTTTCCGTCCATTTTTACGTTCTCGTCCGTTCTTTTAACGTTTTCGTTCATTTCTTACGTTTTTGTCAATGTTTTTACATTTTCGTCCATTTTTTTACGTTCTCGTCCGTTTTTTTAACGTCTTCATCCATTTTTTACGTTTTTGTCCACTTTTTTTACGTTTTCGTCTGTTTTCTTATGTTTTTAAACGTTTTCGTCCATTTTTTTACGTTTTCGCTCTTTTTTTTGTGATTAGGTAAATATACTAAAAGAAAACTTGACATTTGATAAATATATTTCTAAAACGATTATAAATCACGATTTTGTCCCCTTTCTGCTCCGAATCATCAAAAGTGTAAAACACGAAAGTTGTCCAGAATGATGTTTTACATCGTGACTCAGGAGATTTTAACATGAAAAATGCAAAACAAGGATTGTTTACTACCAAAACTTAAGGCATTTTCGTTCGTTATCATTCATTAGTTATATATCAAATCGGGCTCACCGGCTAGTGTATATGTCTTAGAGGAGAAAACTATATGAATATCTTTACGTTTTCGTCCGTTTTTCTCACGTTTTTATATGTTTTTGTCCATTTTTACATGTTTCGTCAGTTTTTTTCACATTTTCATACATTTTAATACGATTTTATCTTGTCTGTTTTTTTCAAATAAGTTTGATGATTTACACAAGTACAAAAATTTACAAGAGTTTATAAGTTATGAACTTGGTAAAAAAATGGCTTAAGTTTTGGTAGTAGACAGCCCTTGTTTTGCATTTTCTGGTTAAAATCTTGCGTGTCCTAATGTAAAACATCATTTCGGACAACTTTCGTGTTTTACACTTTTGATGATTTAGAACTGAAAGGGGTCAAAATCGTGATTTAAAATTGACACCGAAACATTTTTCTCAAATGTCAAATTTTCTTTTAGTGTACTTACCTAATCACAAAAAATGAGCGAAAACGTAAAAAAATGCGAAAACAGATAAAAATATAAGAAAACAGATAAAAACGTAAAAAAAAACAGACGAAAACGTAATAAAACGGATAAAATATAAGAAAACAGACTAATACGTAAAAAACGGACAAAAACGTAAATAAATAGACGAAAATATTAAAAAAAAAACGGGCGAGAACGTAAAAAATGGATGAAAACGTAAAAAGATTGACAAAAGCGTAAAAAAGGATGAACGAAAACGTTAAAAAAAATGGACGAGAACGTAAGAAAATAGACGAAAACGTAAAAAGATTGACAAAAACGTAAAAAAAATGGATGAAAACGTTAAAAAAACGGACGAGAACGTTAAAAAATGGACAAAAAAGTAAAAAGATTGATAACGGTGCAAAATATTAATGGAGGGACTAATGGTGCAAAAAATGAGGACTTTTTTAGAAAATGAGGACTAACGGTGCAAAAAATATTAACGAAGGACTAACGGTGCAAATAACTTAACGGATAAACTAACGAACCATCTAAATTAGGGACTAAAAGGGTGTCAGGTTTCAAAATTAGAGATGTCTGGTGTACTTATTTTGACTTAGGGACTAAACTTGCAATCCGTGTAAACCAAATGGACCATCCGTGTAATTTTGTCTTACCAAAAAATGCATCAGACGTGGAAAACACCGAACGTAGGTCGAAAATACGGGTTAACCCAGGTTTGAATCGTACAGGGTCAATTAGTTTTTCAATGTGCATTAACAAACTTTTGTAACATATTTTTTAACATTTATTTATTTTTATTTTTTTTTAATTTTAAAATTTCACTTTTCACTTTTCACTTTTCGCTTTTTAGTTTTTCCAGTAAACTAAGCGATTACTCGTGCATAGCAACGGAATTTCTAGCGGCAGATAATTAACGATTTGTTATTGTAGTGAGTGTTTTGTGTAACATTCAAAATAGAACGTGAACCGATCGGAATGTAATTACAAACAGTTGTACTATACGATAACTAAAGTCTTGAAAAAATTCTTAACATCGATCAAACAACATATAAAAACATTTAATGAAACTGAAAGTAAAACTTTACATCAGTTATGAGATAAAAACTAACAACATACTTTACTCGTCGCGTAAAACTTCTTGATACACGATATTTGTGGTGTAGCATCATGAATTCTTCCCGTAGAATCGTTTTACTGATGGCATGGTTGCATAGCGGCAATTATGTATACTTAACAACATCTAGTAGGATCCATTTGTGTGTTGTTTTTTTGGGAATGTTTTATCGGTTGATATGTAATAATAGACTACTCGTGTAAAGTGACGATGGCATAATTTCCAGAGACAATTTTACCATTTGTGGCATTGGGTTATAGTCAAATTTTCATGTGATGACAAATTTACGATTGATGTTTAAAGTCTTTTACTTTTTGGTATTATTATCTAAAGTTATTTAGCTGCAATTTCTTTTCGTGAAAATTTAACATGTATTATGCTTGTTCTCGTAAGCAACATTGACGTGGTTGGTCTGACGCATAAATATTATAGTATCTTTTCTTTCTTTGTTTTGCGTGTAAGATTGAATTTTTTTATGCAAATTTAAAAAATGGTTTTAAAAAATCAAAACAAATGTGTTCATATCTTAATCTTTTTGTTGAGCATACCTTGGTCCTTTTTGTTGAGTAGTTTTCATAATTTAGTTTTTAACTTCGTTGACTATGAGTTACCGATGTTGGTATTAAATTGTTTGTGTGTGGAGGATCTCAAATTTTAATGCAAACTCTAAAATCTTTCATCCCGCCAAGTAAACTTCTTTCAAATTTCAAATAAATTTTGGTATTTTCTTACCTAATTTTCGCCAATGATGCAATTTATGTGTATATGAATTATGACGTTTCGTAGAGCTTTGACATGAATTATGACGTTTAACATATCTTTCCTTGAGATCATGACATGATCATCACCCACACAAATGTGTTGTTTAATAAAGAGTATCCAAACATAATATGCATCCATAATATCATCACCTTAATAGCTTCATAGGCCACACCTAAACAATAACGATTCACCAAAACCTTGTGCATCGTCAATACATGTAACACAAATTTAACTACATAGGAGGGTACCCGCGTATTGCGTCAGCAGGTACTATGAAATTAAATTTTCCGGTAAATCATGTATTTTAGTTTATTACGTTATTTTTGACAATAAATTTACGGATATCAAAATTTCGTTTAACCCGTGCCCATTCGAGATCGACCCGTTTGCCCGTGCCTGTTCAGACTCGAGCCCGTTTGGCCCGTGTCCATTCGGGCTCGATCCCATTTGGCCCATGCCTGTCAATATATGTATAGCATTGAATATGAGTTTCAACATTGCATTCCTTCCTTTTTAAATCTTTTAAACATTCAACAATTTAATTCTTTTTAAACATTTCATTCCTTATGTACGTATAGCATGTAGCAAAGTCAATATACATATAGCATTGAGTATGAGTTTCAACATTCATTCCTTCCTTTTTAAACATTTTAAACATTCAACAATTTAATTCTTTTTAACAATTTCATTGAATATGTGTTATATATGGAATTGATTTAACACTAATATACGTAGATGTAGCATTTCAACATTTTAGACATTCAACAATTTAATACCTTTTTTAATATTTTCAACATTCAACTTTCAACAAAGTCAATATTCAAGTTTGACTATTTTTCCATTATAGATAGTACTAGCTTATAGACCCGTGGAATCCACGGGCTTTTAGAGAGTTATTGATTAAGAAAAGGTAAGTACGTGAATACAGAAACAAAGAACAACGAACGTAAACGTTATAAAATTTTCTTCAAACGGAACAATAAATTATAATTGAGTAAAAGTATAAAACATAATGAGTGTAAATATCTGTGTAACAAAAGTTGATTGCCTCTTGTTCTCCAATATGTTTGTCTTGATAAGCAAATGGTTTTCCAATCTATATATATTTCTTTTGATCACAATGTAGGTTCTTGTTATCGTTAATATCTACGGATTAATTGTGAATAACATCCACTTTCATTGTCTCTTGATACCTGGTATCGTTGTTCTTTCCTACGCTCTTTGGGTCGTACTGTAAGGATTCCTAAATAATGAATAAAGATATCATTAGTTATGAGGAAACTATAAAAGGAGACCAAATATGTAATATGTATAGTATACATACCTATTGACCGTTTAATCACAGACCTTGAAGGACTTCTTTATATACAACGTTTATAGTAGTTGTGGATAGGTTACCATCCGCATCGGAAGACACAACCTTCAAACCTTTTTTGCTTTTCACACGTGAAAAAGCGACATACAACTGTCCATGTGTGAAAACAGGACGTGGCAAATACAATCCTACTTTCGAAAGCGACTGCCCTTGGCTCTTATTTATTGTCATGGCGAATGACACTGAAATTGGATACTGTTTTCTCACAATCTTTAGAGGTAAACGTTTATCAGATGGAGTAATTCTCAATCGTGGTATGATAACCTTATTTCCAAAATGCGTCCCATTAATGACTTGTGCTTGAATGGAAGTCCTTGATAATCGTAAAACTTGAAGTCGTGTCCCGTTACACAATCCATTAGATTGATCAATATTCCTTAGCAACATGATGGGGACACCAACTTTTAACACCAATCTATGGTTCGGTACGCCTGAGAACTTTAGTCCATTGATAAAATCAGTTGAGAAGACTGATTCATCTATTGATGTTCCACGATCCATTTTGTCAACGCTATCGCAACTAAGGTAAACCATTTCCTCACCTGGAAATTTCTTAAGCAACTGATCATTTATACTATCGACCACTTCATTGGTCGGAGCAAGAATAGCCTTTTCTTGAAAATACGACGGATCATCTATGTTATTTAAAAGGTTTGGATAGGTAAAATCTACAATAGATGCTATCAGACCAGTAACATCATGTATTAGAATATCATCTGGTATGTCTATCGAAACCTCACCGTCGTTTGAATCTCCGACGTCCCCGTCTCTTACTTTTAGTATCCATTCAGCAAAATCACGTATCTCGTTGACATCTTCGGGCCGAGATCCAACAGTTAGCCTCATGTTGGCTGTTAACTTGAGGACCGTGCAATGATCCCACAAATAAGATTGTTTTAAAGATGCACTTACGATGTCTTGACGTGAACCTTTTGGAATAACGGGAAGAACTTGTCTAAAATCACCACCAAAGACCACCGTCATTCCACCAAAAGCCTTATCGCAAATGTCAAACCTAGTCTTACGTAGAACATCGCGCAATGACCGATCTAAAGCTTCAAAACAAAGCTTATTTGTCATTGGCGCTTCATCCCAAATAATTAGCTTGCATTTCTTTAACAACTGTGCAAGATCACTTTGAGGACATATGCTGCAACTAGAAGTCTCATCAATATTTATAGGAATATGGAATCTTGAATGAGCGGTCCTACCACCGGACATCAATAAAGATGCAATACCACTTGATGCGACGTTTATGACTATATCCCCATTTCTTCTAATACCAGCAGCTAGGGTTTTCCATAAAAAGGTCTTGCCAGTACCACCGTATCCGTACACAAAATATACACCTCCCGAACCTGTTTCAACAGATGTCATGATGGTGTCATATACACCTTTCTGTTCGGTAGTTAAAGACACGTACATGCGGACATATTCATCTTGCAATTCTTCAGGATTATAATGTGTCTCGTCATATATAAGTCAATTACCGAACTCAGATACGTATCTATCATCTGGGTAAGGCATCTCAGGAAAACGTCGCAATGTAGTTCCTCTGGAACGCATAAGCTCTTCGATCCAGAACAAAGCAATATTTTTTTTTCTTCGTCACTCAGTCGCAAGTCTACATGAAATAAATTTTTTTTAGCAAGTGAAGTATGAGCAAAAGAATAAAAGAGCAAATTTGCGATTGAAGATGTATTAAAAGAGCTGTTTTGCCATTTATTTTTTCAACCACCATTGTTTGCCATTTAACTGGATAATAAGTGTTTATTTGCCACTCAAATGTTTTAGATTTTTAATTTTGGTACTTTCTTAGTTAACCTAGAAAAAAGTTCGTTAGTTTTAACGAATATTTCGTTAAATACCAAGTGCAAAGGCTCAAATATAATCTAAAAAATAATTGTGACTAAAGCAACCACTTAGCAAAATAAAGCATATGTTTTCAACATGGTTGATGCAACAACTGTTCAAAATACCTAACACTTAATTCTTAATCATTAAAGTCATGCAAATTTATTTGTTCGTACAATACATGTGTCACAGCTTGTCAAAAATTGTATAAGAAATGGTAATGTAAGCCTAAAGTGAATAGGAAAATGCAATTATATATGTGAATTTCATCCCAATTGGGTCGTTTAAAAGCGAGTCCTGTGATCTAGACTTACATATGATGTCACATCACACCAAGTTAGAGCAACCATGTCTAGTAAGCGAGTTTAACAAAGGAATGGCAAACTTGCACTAACGACTCATGTTTAGTGGCAAATAAGGGTAGTTGAAAAATGAGTGGCAAAATTACTGTTTTGAAATATTTTCAATGGAAAATATGATTTTTTAACCATGAGCAAAAGTATTAAATCATTAGATTCTGAAATAGTAAATGACGTACCTGGTATTCCTAAAATTTGACGTCTTTTGCATTCGACATCTTCAGCAAGAAAATGCCATGTTTGTAACCACACAGTCAAAGGTGTTTGAAGTTCCTTTTGAGAGAGCAACGTCACAAAAAGGTCACGTATATGATCAGCGGATGCCCAATGGGATGCGTCTTTAATACTCTCAATGTACTCCTTGTCGTCCTCTAAAAGTCCCGCTGCATAGCAAGCTTCTTTGTAAGTAGGATAAAGCACCTCGTTCCATGTTCTTATTTCTTTGTGTGACTTACACCCTTTTTGGCAATTTAGTAGCATCCTACAGTAGTAAGCCTCACCGGTTGCGATAGGAGCATTATGAATTCTCCCAATCGCGTAATGTTTCTTTCTGAACGTCCAAATTCTTTTTTGAGGATTCCAAACAAATTTTGTAGGAAACTCCGCATATGTAAGCGCCCTTGCCTCAGGATATTTGTCATTCATTTTCATCCAAGCATCAAACATAGATGCACCAACTGTCGGCTTGTTAATAACTGTTTCAAGATCACTGTTCTCATCATATACAACACTCTGTTCGCCTTCTAGGTGAAAAGATAGCCTTTCAACAGCTGGTGTTCTATAGTGAACCTCAAACTTAAATAATCTCCAAGCAGCCTCACACGCCGACACGTACTTGCAGTCCAAGTATGCCTTAATCTCATCAACTGGTTTAGAAGTTTCTTGATCTCCGCCCGTGGTAGCAGGTTCATACAACTGTGCAGAAACTCTATCTGGACCTTTGTTTATATACTTAAACAAATATTTGATTGATCCTGTTTGATTACACCATTCAACGTTAAGGTGGCACTGGTAGCGTTTGAGAAGCGTAGCATTGTACGGTATAACATAACCGTTATGCAACTTGTGTCCACTCTTTTCAACATACTTTCCATTGTCACGTCGTCTATAAACAGGGTACCCTTCTGAGTCAACTGAACTTTGTTGCATGAATTTTTTGGGAAAGTGTTTGGTACATTTACCATCAGTGGTGCAAACCTGATTTGGTTCATCAGGACCGCAAGGACCATGCATCATAAAATCAGAAACCAATTTGTGCAATTCGGGCTCCTCGTTTGGATCTGGTATCTCAGCAGATATGTATTTGTCGATATGTTCAACATTTGGAACCTTGTCATCCTTATGCAGAAACAAACATATATGTGCATGTGGTAGTCCTCTCTTTTGGAACTCAACGGTATATACCACTACAAATGTTGTGTGTTCGTTAGTGACAAATGACGGAAAATTACATGTTTTAAATAGTGTAACAAACTATAATTATTGCTTTTCCAATAATTTATGTAAGACATAAATAAAGTACCTGCTTGAATGCGTCCGAATAGCTTTAATTCTTTAACATCCTTTATCAACTGATCCAACTTCATTTTAAAAACTCTACTCAGCACATCGGGACGGTCTGTAGCTGTAAGGTTGTGCTCGGCCATATAACGTTTAATTTCAGGCCATTTAGGATTGCATGTTATCGTTAGAAATAAATCTGGGCAACCATACCACCTACACAAAGCCATGGCATCCATATAGTTTTGCTGCATGAACCTTGGTCCACCAGTATACGAAGAAGGCAAGATGACAGGTTTTCCAAGCTGGGTAGGGTCGGTATTTCCAGATGCAATGCTTTTACGGATATTAGCGTATGTATCACATCTAAATTTCGACTGATTGGACCGATGAAAATACAAACGTTCAGTCTCTACCATAGTGAAAGCATCCACAAGAAACTGTTGAAACAACCGACCTCCACGTAAAAACAAATTCTCTTGATTCGGACGGTCTTGAATTTGATAGGCAAACCACTCTCGCATAGTAACCGTTTTTTCGTTTTTATCACTGCTCTTTGGTTTCCCAGATATATTTATTTGAGGGATTCCCAAAGTATATCCATCTTGTGCACATGGCATTAACAAAGGATATTGTAATGCAAGGTACATAGGATGAAAAATATTAATACGCTGCATAGGTCCATTACGCTTTTGTAAAACAATGTCCCGATCCTCTACACAAGTGTCCAAGTCTCCTACAATAACACCTGCAACTTCGTTGGCAGTTGGAAGATCGTATTGGCGTCCATCTTTGCCTCGCTTTGCAATGAGCTTTATTCTTATATTTTGCTCGTTATCTTCTGTGTATGCCTCACGTGCCCTTCTAAATGTCTTAACCAAATCACTTGATTCATCTAAAACATCTTTAATTTGATTCATAATGTTTCGATCGATAGGTTTCTTTGATTTAGAAGGAGCAGACGTATTAGAAGATGAGCTGCGTATCAAAACAATATTTGGATTAAAAACAATAGAAAGTTCCATAAACAGGTATTTTAGTATTTCAATGTGTAGAAAATAATTAAAGTATATACGTTATAGATGTTACCTTAAAGCCTTTTCTCTATTTTCTATTTCGTTTTCTGTGTCGTAGATATAGAGCTGTGCAAATTTGGGTGGAGTACCTTCTTCTGGAAGTAAGGTACCTATTTTATGGTAAGTCTGTCCATGTAACCGAAAAACGTACGGAGCACGTCCTGTCTTGTTTATTGAATCATCAATCTTCCCACCCATGGAGGTAAAAGCAAACATGCTATTGTACGTTCTGATGTTGTTTTTGAAATTCTTGCTCTTCTCATCCTCGTTCATGAATAACTCAAGCAATGGTTTTGGAGTTGGCGGTGGGGCATCAACTTTTATTTTTCCCTTTCCACAGCATATACTGTAAGATTTGTTTGTCGGATTATCATTTCCTGTTCTTGCTTCTTGTTCCCATAACAAAGCATGACATTTTGTACACTCAAATTTAGGATCTCCATGGTCGTAGTAATCTACATAATTAAAAACATTATTTTGTTATAATTAACGTAAAAAAACGCATTGATGGGGATGGTTAGAAAATAAGACAGTAAGTTACCTTCTGATATACCAATGTATTTGTCATAAACTTTTCGTACGTGCACGTCATCATCAAGATTAAAAGAAATTGGCGTACGACTTTGTAAAGTAGCTCTCTTAGATCTTTTTTGCCTTGTTGAAGTTTCTCCTACTTCGTAAGTAGACTTTTGTGTTGTTAACACAGATCGCTTGGTTGCAAAACACGATGTTGATTTATGTGTAGCTCGTTCATTAACGGGAGTAAGACACGGTGACTGCAAAGTAACTGGATAACCATGTTATAAGAATGTTAATGACATGTTAAAAATAAAACCATCATGTTACAAAGGAATATTAAAATTATAAATACTACAGTTTGAGGCGTCGGTCAAAGGAGAATTGCGTTTCGTTGTTGAAGCCTCTGGTGTCATTTTATCGGTGCTTTTTGTAACAGAATTTGGTGAAATTGTTGAAATATTTCCAGCTGTAATCGTGTTGAAGCACAGTGACCTTTGTGAAGCTATATGGGAATAATACAATCATATTACATTATTATATTTATTATATACAACGATTATAAAAGAAGGATATAAGATACTAACAGGTAGAAATTTCAGAATTTGGAGATCTGATAATGCCTACAGCATTAGGAGTTGTTGAAACATTTGGTTGGCAGTTTGTATTAACTGAAGCAGGACCTGTATAATTGTTGTAGAGATGGAACCAACAAAGGTATCTGTATCAATATAGTAATTGATTTTAAAAAACATGACATGTACTTTTAGTTAATAGTATATCTTACCTGATTTCGAAGGAGGGGCGAAAGCAGAAATTGTGTTTTTCCTGAGCAATGGATTCATTCCTGTTACCGTATTCACAAAAATGGACCATGTTACAATCATTTGATTAGCTCATTATTTGTAACCATGTACACAGCATAAATATTATATAATGATAAAATGGACATACCGCTAATTAGCGGTGATAATATTGAATTCCTTTGTTTTGACAAATTAACTGTTGTCGTGGCATCTTTTGGTGGTCTTCCCCTTGGTCTTGGAACAAAATCAACTGGAGAAGTCGCTGTTGCTCTTGCTGAAAAAGAAATTGGAGCGGGTGTACTTGGAAAAGCTACGTCCAATAACATGAACAAATTAATTTAGTGTACCGTGAAACACAAATTGCTTCGTAAGTAGTATCTAACAATGTTGAAGTGGTTGTATAACATGAAATAGTAACTTACAATTACTCAAGTCTGAAAGCGGCAGTCTTTGATGAGTTGTTTGTTGAGTCGTTGTAGAGTTAATATACGAACCTATTAATTAAAAATATGAAATGAATACGGTAAACTAAAGGAACCAATGTAAAAAAAATCTGTTGACGGATTATGTTCAGCGGTTTTTTTTTTTTTTTTTTTTCATTTATGTTTTTCAATGTTAAAAAACATACACTAAATTAATGGTAATCAAAAGTAGACTTTGTTATTAACAATCAACATACCTGAAGGATTGGTTGTCAACGTTGTAGGTATGTTGGAAAAAGTCTGTTGACCGAGATTTGTAGTTACTGTATGACCTGAATGTTATTGATTATCTAACAATTTGAAAGCATATATGAAGAATAAATAATATATGATTATAGAATAGTTGTACCACTGAGCAACGGTGGTAATGTTGCGCTTACTTGTTTGACAGAATTAGTTGTTGTAGTGGCATTTTGTGGTGTTGCTTTAGTAGACAACGGATGTTGAAGTGCACCTGAAATTGTTCTAACGTATTAACACGCATAAAAATAATAATCACATATCGTGTTCTTGTCATATGTAAAAAATCCTCCATTCTTCTGCGTTATAGTGAATACAACTTTATGGTGACAAGGTAGGCAACAGTAAATAGATTTTGGGTTCAAGTCCTTCAAAGTATAAGTATAGTTTGTTACCAGATACTTGTATACAACAAAAAAGTGAAAAACTACAGTTTGTAAGCTGTAACAAAAGCTAGCGTGTTGCCACTTGCCACCATAGTTTGAATACAACTTTATTAAAACAATGTCTTTAAAGTAATTTAAACCATAATGAAGTTTATTGCATACCACTCGAGATGTCACGTTTTGGTGGTCTACCTCTTGTTCTAGGAACAAAATTAACTGACGAAGTTGTTGTTGGTCTTGCTGAAAATGAATTTGAAGCGGGTATACGTGGAAGAGCTACATGAAACATTAATACAATAAATTAGTGTAGGCGTAACACAAGTAGTTACTAAAGTGGTATCTAACAAAGTTTAAGTTATTGTATAAGATGAAAATGTAAGTAACTATTAGTCACGTCCGAAAGCGTCAGCCTTTGATCATTCGTTGGTCTAGTCCCTGTAGAGTGAATAGAGGAACCTATGAATTAAAACAACAAAATGAATAAGGTAAAGAAATGAAAACAATGTAAAAAATTGTTTATTGAGCAATTATGTTTAGCGTTTTATTCATTCATGTTGCCGATGATACAAAGATACATAAAATGAATTGTAAAAAGAAGTAAAGTTTCACATTAACAATCAACATACCTAAAGGACTTGTTTGTAACGTCGTAGGTGTATTGGGAAAACTCCATGGTGGTACATTTTCAGTTAGTGGATCATCTAATGAATGGAAAATTAAAGATTAATAACATGTTGTGAAAAACCAAGAAAATTTCATAAAACTCGTCCACGTCTGCTTACAATTTAACAGTTCCGTCAAAGAAAGTCTTCTTTTAGTTGAAGGCGAATCACCAAAAATTGGCTGTGGAACATTCTCTGATGAAACATAAGAAGCAGATTGAAACGGTGTTGAATTGATAGTGGAGGTGGAAGTATTATGGTCTTGATGAAATTTCTTATTCGGGAGTTTTTTAGGAGATATGCACTTTCTTGATTTTCTGGAAGTGTTTTCTTCATCCATGTTTATGTTTTAAAAATCGTTATTTGGTTTATTGATAAGTGCATAACATATTGGGTTACTATGGATTGGGATATTCAAAATAAATGCATAACATATTGGGTTACTATGGATAGGGATATTCAAAAGTAAGTTAACTATTATTTGGGTTGTTATTGATAATTAAGGAAGTGATTTAAACTCGAGTATTTTTTGATCATATTATTCTTTGAAACCACGAATTATTTGGGGTTGCTATTTTTAAGTCAGAGTTGTTTTGCAAATATTACATTTTAGGAAACGATTGTTCCATTCATAAACACAAATTGATTTGCATTAAGTTAGTTCAATTTACAACTAATTCAACAATACGTTAGTAAAATTCAACATACCTAAACGATCGGTTACTGATGTTGTGCGTTTATTCAAAGAAGAAAATGGAGCGACATTTACAGCAACAGGATCATCTAATACATGGAAGTAAAAAAAAATTACAAACCATATGTTAAAAAGGCAAGCAGACATTTTAATTATTGAGACACACTTACAATTCACTGGTTCAGTCAAGGAAACTCTTCGATTATATGAAGGTGAATCTACCAACATAGGTTGTGCAACGTTTTCGCTTGAAACCAAAGAATCATTCGAATTTTTTGTATCATTGATGAATGTGGATGAACTTTGGTAAAGATCATATTTTTTAGTATTTCGTTTTTGAGTTGTGTGATTTCTGGAATGGTTTGTAGTATCCATGAGTTGTATTGAGGATTGTCGTGTTTTTGAACACTGCTTATGAACATATTTATAGCAATGAAAGGTAATGTAAAAACGGAAATGATATATATTATTAAACACTATGATATGTTATAATGATATTTATTAAGATTGATATGAAATTAATTCTTCAATCGAAATTGATTTTTGGAGTTATTTTTGGAGGTATATTTCGAGGAGGTTACAGATCTTAAGCGCATATCAAACAGTACTCAAGAAGCAATTTTGTGTGTTCAATAATAGAAAAGAGTTGTGCGCCAACAATAGCGGTAATCTCATGACATATAAAGTAATTATTGAAAGAAATATTTATTGAAGAAACAACTTTAACATAAAATGCATAATACAAAACTAAGTATGATAAACACATTCATCATACTCTTATTCAGGACATATAAATTAATTATTCATAGTAATCTTAAAGTTAATATAATTTCTTGATAACAAATTCATCATCAACATTCACATCATCATATTCAAGAATATGATTGTGGTACAGACAATCTTTGTTAATACATATCCATTCATCGTTATCATCATTCACGAATGCTTCATCATCAACTATTTTACTGAATATCAATGTGTCATCGTGATGATTATGGTATAAACATTCTTTGTTTACACATGTCCATTCATCATTATCGGCATCAGCATCCTGAAAATAATGTAATATAAGTAAAATGACATAAGTGTTTGTTAATATTTCTATAAAAACTGATGAAACACGTACCATTTCATCATTTGATAAGATTAGTACGGATGGGTCTTGGATCCAAAAATCATTTGGTGATGGTTTATCAAGTTCTTGCTGCTAAGAATCAAAGACATAAATGTTATAAGGGTGAATTTAGCGTATTAATAGACAATTATGGTATTAGAATAAACAGAAGTAGATCAAGTATATAGAAAAATGTTTGTTTACTTTTGATGGCTTCTGCTGATCATGGTCCATTTTAACATCATCCAACATTGGATGAAAGACAGACAACTGAGTCATATTATGTTCCATTGATAATAGAGATAATACTCTTACTCTGCAAAAGAATTGTAAATAATAGGATATGGAAGATGAAAGTGATAATATCTTCATATGCAATGTCTTTTTATAGATAAAAGATTAGGTTAAAATGCATGGAAATGATTATATTAAGGAAATAGTTTGAAAAATTAAAGTATTCAAAGAGATGCATGGAAATGATTTGCATAGAAATGGCCCTTTAGAAAGTATTCACTACCTTCCCTATTGAAACTATGTTAGGAAACATAGTTGGAACCTTGCTGGTCAAAACTACAGGAAATCAAACACATATAAGGAAATATTGTAATGGAAACCAAGAAAGTTAAATGCATTATGCATGTGTTGAAACGAATCAGAAGTAAAAAAGGAAACCAAGAAAGTTAAATGCATGTGTTGTACGTTAAGAACTATGGACTTTTCAAAGGCTGGTGTAAATTGAAAACCTGGCGTTGTAATTAAGGAACTATTGCAGGAAACTATTGAAATGTTTTACTTCTCTAATACACATTAGTATTGAAGGAAACATAACTATACTATTGAAGGAAACAAAACTATACTATTGAAGGAAACGAAACTATTAAAGAAAATGCAAGGCTGGACATTAAAATCAAGAAATCGTATGTATCTTTGACAAATATGGAAACCGTATGTATCTTTGACATTAATGTGTCTAAATATTCTATTATATTACTACTATACTCTATTACTAATTACTAAAAAAAAATATATGTTACATGTATTATGAAAGGAAATGATTTCATTTGCACTTCTTTCTTGGTTATTTTGAATAAAATTTTGCTTTATATCAATTCTTTGTCATTATACTTGATCATAAGTTCTGGTCTTTAGTTTTTAAGTTTTTTCCAACAGGTATTAGTTGTGATTCTTTAAAGAATTTCTATATATACTCCTATACTTGTAATACTTGTTGATGATTTACACGTTTGTGGTTTATTAAATAGAATGAGCACGCAATTTTTGGTTGAGGCGAACCAACGCAACATTCAAACACTACAGGTATTTTCTAACAAAAATACTAATGATACTTGTTGCGTTTATTTTGACCATGGTTTATCATACAACTCAAAATGAATATACGGACTACGTCGGTGATTTTCAGGTTCTACCAAAATTTTTTACGGAACGACTATACCCTGTCAATCCATGGATTTACTTAATCCATAATCGAGGAACTAAACATAAGGTCTACATACAGAAGGTCGCTGGCAAGCGTTTGAAGTTGTATCCTGATGAGTGGCGCGGTTTTCTAAGTGACAGTAGATACACGAACGTGGCCACTTTCCATTTCATTCGTGAAGAACAGGATTGTTACTACGTAACAGCGTACGACAATGCCGGATACGAATGCAATGGATACAACCTCGCTGAGGTCGGATACAGACAACGGAGATGCTTGGTTACGTTGGTGCATCTTCAAGAGTCGCCGGTAAGCCCGATCATTAATCATTACATGCTATAACCTTGATGGAAATCATATATATTCTGATTATTACTCGATATTTTTTTTTTAAATATTTTTGTTATTCAGCTCTTTCCTGTCGAATTCCTAACCAACACTGCGAATGACCAATTCCGCGTTCTTGTGAGTGGTGTGGTGGTAGGAACTGTGACTCACCGTCTTATTAATCAACCGGCTGAAAACATACATGGGCATGTGTTTGGAGGACAGGGATGGCATGCATTGGTTGAAGTTGTACACCTCCTAAATGGCACGAGATTGGTTTTCACAAATATTCTCAACAATTCTGTTTCAATGATGCCATTTGATGCGTCTGGTTTTGAGTTGCGTTCTGAAATCGCTGAACGTTTGTTTCTGAATGAGGATAATCCGTTTATGAGAAACCCAATTGACAAAGGTATGTTAATTAAAGTGTATGCATAATGTATGTATTTTATTTAAAATGAATATTATTTGCTTCGCCTTAATTATTTGTTTATTTAGTTATTTTTTTAATGATAATCATGTAGATGAAAGAATGCAACACATGTGTCAATGGGAAGGCCACAGAGAGCACGATAATGAGAAGGATTGTTTTTACTCTCCAATTCTGGCCTATGTGATAATCAGATCTCGGTTGGTAAGCAACTCCTATATATATATATATATATATATATATATATATATATATATATATATATATATATATATATAGATAGATTTCATTGATATGTATTTGAGTGATGTTATGAAATACTTTATGACATGAAGATAGTTATTTTGGTTATAATACATGTTTTGTTAATGCAGACCATACCACATGAGTTTGTGAAGCCAAAGAAGATGTTCCAGTACCATAATGCACTTTTGCAACACGATGGACAGGAATTCTATGTCGAGTTAGAACTTGTGCACCACTCTGATAGACCTAACAGCAAGAATCATGTGAACATAAAAGCTAGATGGAATCACATTGTTACGATGTGCGATTGGGATGATAACAAAATGGTTCGCTTCAAGCTTGTTACCATTGTTAAAGATGTCCAAAAAAATGCCTCTGATAAGGATCCAGTGTTCATTCCTGTGTTTCACATGTGCTAAGACATATTCGGTGCAGGTTCTTAATTTGTTTTGGTAACTACTATATGGCTTCCTTATGACTCTAGTAAACGTGGGGTATCTAATGAATGACTTATGTCGACCATTGTGGTCAGAACTGATTATCATTTGTGTTTTCAACTACTTATGTATTAATTTTTGTGTTTGACTGTTTATCAGTTGCAAACTTTCTGGACCGTTGTGGTTAGAAGGTCTCATAAAAAGTATCTTATGTTATGTTCAAATCTGGGTATTTATATATGAAAATTAAGTGGGTGAAAATCAGATAATCGCCCCTTAATTGGTGTACTCAAGAAAATGTATATGGATTTGCTTATGCAATATGATAACGTAATAATCAGATAACAAATGTATGACGTGTGTGGCAATTTTGGTTATTAAATCATGGGGTATATTTGGTAGTTAATATTATATGTCTTGTGTCAAGAAAGAAAACGTGTGTATTATTTTAGGTGGTGCACGAGCTGAGCTCGTTGAGTAAATTGTATCACAAAACAATTCGAAACAGCCGTGCTTCGCAAAAAAAAAAAAAATCTCTCTAATATACTCTTAATGTGAATTTGTTGAAAGGTTCAAACTTGGAGTTGATTATCATGGGGTATATTAGGTAGTTAATATTATATGTCTTTTGTAACTATGAATTTTTATAACTTTTGCACATGTATGGGGTTGACTGCATAATTTCTGTTTCATTATTTAGATCTGTGTTCTAGTTGGTTTATGTGATTGAGATCTGTGTTCCTGAGTTGAATTAGCTTATTTGATCATCATTCGATCCTGGTTTGGTGGTTTGGATTGGTTTTTCACTCATAAATAGGCTTAGGCAGTTAATAAAGGGGTGTTTGGATCTAGTGTTTAATCTGAATTGTGATTGTTTCCTGGCTTCTTAATTGGTTAAGACATATTGCTTTAGGTGTCATTAAGTTAGTTTAAGTAAAAAAATCAGTAGGTTTAAAGTAAAAAGTCATAGTAGCTTTCAAATTTCCAATTCAGTTGGTTATTAGTAGATTTAGGTTGTATAATCCTAGAAGTAGTTGCATTAGTAGTCTAAATAGCTTGTTTTAGGTTCATTGTAGCTTATTACAACTTAAGTAATCATTTATGACTAATACAAATTCACTTTAGTCAACTTAGCTTGCCTTTTCAAAAGTCAAAAGCAAAAAATAATTTTCTGTTTGATCATTCAACTTGCATTTTTATTTTTTTTTCTCCATAAAAAGGTTTCATCTCATAGATTATTAAAGTTTTACAGCTTGTGATTCCAAAAACAGTTTTAGAATTTTTTTCAGATTTTTATAAGTGCTGATTTATAAGTTTCAAAGTAGCCTGTTTGCACCATAATTCTCCTGTGCAGGGGAATCCTTTTGAACCTGTCAAAATTTGTGGTCTCTTATTCTGCTTAATATTTGAGATTAGGTTGAGAACTTGGGGGCAAATAGAAGTTTATATAGCTAACCTTTTAGATCTCAGCTTGAATTGTACTTGGGAGCTTATTGGACAGCTTATTTAGCCTTTTAAGTTGGTCTTATTCCATCAGTATACACTACTCAGTATACACCTAGCTTATTGATTGCTTAGCTTGTTTCAGCCTATTTGTTGGTCATTTTAGTTCATTAGGGTAGGATTTAGTTCTATGAAGCTTATTTCATCATATTGGCTTGTTTTGTGCATCACTGCTTATCCTTTGAGCTTACTTAGAACTGCTTTTGGTCTCTAGCTGTTGTTCTGTGGTTCTATTGGTCTGATCTTAGTACTTTTGAGCTTTATTTGAGTCAAAAACATCTTTGGTAAAAGTTTGGTACACGTTGGTCCAAAGTGCTTATCAATAAGCACTCTATATAAAAGTTTGGTACACTTTGGTCCAAATTGTATATACATTCTCATATAAAATATATTATATAATATATTCTGTTCTAAATTAGAGATTCTTGAGATGCATGAATATCTATGTCTTCCAATCTCAGCGTGTTAGTTCATGTGTCATACATGATCTGTTGCTACCAAATATAGGAGTGTTTGGGATTGCGTAATAATGCTTTTCTACGTATCAGATATTCACAATAAACTGTTTTGGACAAAAAGTTTCTTGGTGTCTATTCAAAACATATATTTCCTTACAACTGATTGTCAGTTATATCAAAATGCAGCAAAAAGAAACAATTTGCGATTACATCAACACATATGAACAATTCTTATTACACAGCCACAATTTTATATGAATCAGACAAATTTAGGTTCTTGAAGTCTTCAAGTAACAAACACAGTTTCTAATAGATTGATAATACACTTGGAACTCAAATCCAACTATATGATACACAAGTCGCAAATCATACCTACTATATCAATGTCCAAATTATTTCCTTGATCAGTTTACCATTCGAATATACTTGATCATAATGCAAGCAATAATGATTTACCGGGAGGGCGAGTTTTTTTACTCGTATATACGCGGCTTAAATGTGTATCCTATAGCCGCCCTCAAATGTGTACCTTGGTGCGTGGGAATCGCAACAGGCTTTACCTCTCGAGGGATCTCGAGAAGCTTACAACCCCCACCAGGCAGTGTACCTGATCGTTGTAGTATAGTATAGTGACAAGTACCGGGGGATTGATCGTTCAGCTTAGGAATAGTGTCGCTAGGATTAGAAAGCCTAAATACTAGTTCTAAAGGTGAGGGATGATTATTTTTGTCTTTTTATGTTTTTATGAAAGCAAGTAAAATCTCGGGTTTTGAAAGAGTGGGCGGAATTAGTTGCTATTCAACTAACCCAAAACTAAGATGCAATCAAAATAAAATACTAAAAATGAAATTAAACTAATTTATACTAAGGTTGTGAGCAGTAATTGGAGAAAATGTGTTTACTTAGACTTCATTACTCCCTAGATATCTTTTACACGTTAATTACTTGTTATAATTGTATGGATGACGGATCGTATTCCTTAATACCATTCATGGGGTGGCATACATAACTCCCCAATTCTATGAGCTCTTATCTCCTCCTACACCATGACCCAGCACAACTATAGGGATTGTAAACAGTGGCTCATGCATTAAATACAACCAATAAAGACCTAGTACGCCTCGGTTCATGTTTCTTAAGACGTTCAAGCATGTTACCATTTGGAGATCTGCCAGTTTTCTTAAGCCTAACATATAAAATCATTCATCCAAGACAAGAATAAACAAGTAATCAACACATAATCAACATCTAGGTTTCATTAGATCTAAGCAAACACAAAAGAGATCTAGCCTAGCATAATGGAATTGAGACAAGAACAAGATATAGACAACCAACACATAGACATATTGATTGAATTAGAAGAACACTTATCTCAATTACAATGCAAGGTATCAAGGGTTTGGAACCCTTGAAAAACCTGTAAAAGATGCACCAAATTCGTCTTTAGGGTTTCACCAAAACTTCTCTCAATGTAAAAACTATAAAACTATATATAGGAAAACTGGGCTGACGGCGTCAAGACAACCATGTGACGCCGTCACCTCGCCGCCAAATACTTCCTCGGACGGCCTTGATCTACTTATGACGGCCTGTGTGACGCCGTCACCTACCACGGTATTTTATTCTTGATGTCTGACGCCGTCAGGGTATAACTCTTGACGCCGTCACCTAGTGTTTCCAGCATGGAAAATTGATACTTTGCCGTTTTCTTCACTTTTATGCTCAAAAAACGTCCAAAATGGCTTCTTTTCCAGAATTCACTCTCCAAGTACCTAAAATCACAAAAGGAACGATTTAGGGCAATATTTGATCAAATAAAGTCGGATTCGGGCTTAAATGACCCCCTAAAAACGGATCATTTTTCGCCTCATCATATACCCTTACACTTGAGATTTGCTTGTCCTCAAGCAAATGCGCTTTTATTCTACTCAAAAGACAAGT
The DNA here is from genome assembly GCA_030686995.1 of Artemisia argyi. Classification (NCBI taxonomy): domain Eukaryota; kingdom Viridiplantae; phylum Streptophyta; class Magnoliopsida; order Asterales; family Asteraceae; genus Artemisia; species Artemisia argyi. The sequence goes on from CM060699.1 coordinate 87,615,638, forward strand.
TAGGGGTCATTTAACACTAATATAAAAGTAATTACAACAAATAATCGTTTCACTAAAGACCAATAGACAAGCACAGAGATCATACACGAGCACCTCACAAATAGTGTTTAGATACTCACATCTCTCGGGTGTAATAAAGTAATATAACATTATGGAAATGGAAGATATCTCTCACTACCTGTCATAGCAAAATAGATTACCATAAGCTTGGGAAAGGATCAAACCTCCACCACATGGCGTAAGCACCTAGGATAAACTATCAAAGAGGTCTTTTAAAAGGTTGTATCGTTAGGTATAGGGATATGAATTACACGGTTTTGTTGGATAAAGGAAGTTTTACTGGTGGCGAGTTAACAATCTTGGTTAATTACATGTACAAGATGGCGTTGCTAAGCCAAGACTAGACTCGACTTAAGCTAATAAATCAAAAAATAACAAAAACGTAAAATAAACATAGAATGAAACGGGATGGTAGTCCGTATGTTTTTTCTCTTTTTCTTTTTCTATTTTTTTTTTCTTTTTCTTGTTTTTTCAATTTTTTTTTTTTTTTTTTTTTTTTTTTTTTTTTTTTTTGCATACACTCTTACCTACTATCCAAAATAATACATTATAGGGAATGAACATTTCCCTTACACTTGAATTTTTACATACTTTACAATCAACTAATCTAATGACTCGAATTAAGAAAATCAAAACACTTGGAGCACTTTTAAGATTAACGTACATATGGGGGTAATAAGTGATGTTCTTCCCCATTACTCCATAAAATAAGTACTTACCCATGAGTCCCAATCGTCCCAAAACAATATGTACAAGGATATGACTCGACTTAGCAACCATGTAATCAATTAGAAAGTTAACTTAGGGTTTAACAAATAACAATAATGCACTAAAAATGAGCACATACACGGAAGGCTAAGGCGATTTGGTTGTACATTTAAGTGGGGTGTAACAAATTCTTCCTTTAAGTAAGATGCTTAAAGTTAGAAACGAAAAGATAGGCTCGGAGGGGTGTACTAGGGGTATCGTGTACTAAAAATGAGTACAACGCTAAGGGTTTGGGAAAAATTAGTTGACTTAACTAGCCAAGTAATATGACTTAAATGGTCAAGTAATTGTAATACGGGTTTAACACAAGGGTGATCCTAATGCCTCTTATCATGTAGTAAATCCTACTACACGAATGTAGTCTCACTAGCGGTCTCGGGATGCATCACTAACGCAAGTTCTAGAATCTAAATGCTACCGGTACACTCATAAGCACTAATAATGAATGCTTTTCCTATCAAATCTAAAGGCGAACCTCACATTTTTGGGTGGAAAATTTTTCTGAATATACGGTTATGTGCTAGTCATACAATCTCCTATCCATGAGACGCTTGCTATGGCTAAAGTTTCACTCCTAAATGTTGTAAAAATTTTTAAATTTGGCGCTAAAATTGCACTAACAAGTATTTCTCATAGTTTTATTACACATCTACTATCAAACAAAACAAACTCAAGCGAAAGTGCATATGTAAGGTATCATCTTTTTACCCTCCCCTTACACTTAAGATGAACATTGTCCCCAATGTTCAAGTAAAGAATGTAAAAGTGAAAAAGTAAAGAGAATGAAATCAAATACTCCCCTGATTCGCTCGGTATGGATTATAGGTGGCCAGGTTAAATCTTCTTCCAAGAAAACGAACAATCAAAGCTTCCCTTCCAGAATATAAATCATCTCCTTGTCGAACATAACCTGTGAAACCTGACAAAATAGACAAGACAACCTCGCGTAAAATCGGCGGCATCCTATATAAGTTACTAAATCCTAGAAAACAAAGTAAGATATAATGCTTGTGGAATGAAGTTTGCAGATTTCCTGGAGATTATAAAACTTAATAATTCACAAAAACCATAAGACTCCGTTAGAAAAACAAAACCGGTAAAATTTCCAGATTTTTGACTCCTGACGCCGTCAAGAGTAAAACTCTGACGCCGTCAGAATGGACCTGCAGAAATTCTTATGTTAAGTTTCCGGAAAATTTCTGGAAAAACTTGGTCCTACTTCCTGGAAAATTCTGCAAAACTTCATTATGACTCAATACAAGCATTTGACTCTAACAAATACGAATATACATGTTCATTTAATATTGTGGAGAATCATGATCGGTTTGTTTCTTAAAAACATATTTGGGGTTTCCCCTTACACTTATCTTTTGCAAAAATACTTTTAGGTTGGAGTTAAGACTAGGCCAAACAACATAGTAAAGTATTTCCACATTTTAATTGAGAAACATGATCAACCAACAATAAAAATAAACATGCATACGGAAGCAAATAACAATCAAACAAATAAAATCACACAAAACATGGGTTGCCTCCCAAGAAGCGCTTTTCTTTATTTACGAGTCTTGTAGCTAGACTCAAAGTTATGGGCTATCACGTGATCTCATCATTGGTTCCACTCTCTAGGTCGTCTTCTAAACCAGTTTTGTATTCCGAACCTAGTTGCAAGCACTCTTTGTAGAAACCAAGCATCCTATTTCTAACATACTCTACTCCTCTACGTCTATCCTCCTCATTCCTATAATAAGCCGCTTACTTGCGTTCCTTTTCGAAATTAGAGAGAAGGCGGTATTGCTCAATCTTGTAGGGCATTTGATAAGCAACCTCATCGTTCTCTTCCTTGAATCTAACTATCCCTAAAGTCGGATCATAACTCATCCTAGTGGCCTCAACAAATGGTTTCCCAAATATTATTTGACTTTTGCAAGCATCTATCACCGGACGAGTGTCTTCCACTATCATAAAATCAATCTCATAGGTAAGATTCCCTATAATCACATGTAATCCCTTAACTCTCCCTACAAAATTACTTATCCAATTTTTACCGGGCATCATCCTAAAATTGAGTTGCTTCTTCATCACCCAATTGTAAAAAGTCCTAGTCATGATGTTCACGGGGGATCTAGGGTCTATGTAAGCTTTCCATACATGCATGTGCCCGATATTGCATGAGATGTTAATGTTAGAGGGGTCTCCCATTTTGATAAGGGGGTCGCCAAAGATATATGTTTTCTCGGGACTATCGAATAAATCCTTATGGTATTCCCGTTCTTCCTTGGTTGGCAACTTATCAAAGTATTCCTCTATAGGTTCTACCTCCTCTAATTCCTCATCCTTATTAACCTCAACTTCCCTACTCTCATCCTTACTATCGGCTTCTATTCTAACTTCATCCTTGTCACTCTCCTCTATCTCCTTATCTATCGGCTTAATGGTGACAACATTGACAAAGTGGACATGTTTGGATGATGAGGGGTCCTTAATTTGGATTCCACTATTGGTGTCCCTAGTGTCCTTCCTAGGTGTGATTAATGTTTGGTTGTTGAGGGCTTTCAACAAGTTGTCAATCTTGTTGGTCATCTCCGTTTGTTGTTGGTTGAATTCGGTTTCGAACCTAGCTATGCGGGCTTCTTGAGATGCCATGAATTTTGACATCAATCCTTCAAGATTGTTGGTACTACCATAGTTGTTAGAAGGATTGTTGTTGAAAGTACGGTTGGATGGTGGACCGTTTGGTTGGTAACGATTAGGCGGATTGGAAGAATTGGGTTGGTTTTGTCTCCACCTAAGGTTTGGGTGATTTTTCCATGAGGGGTTGTATGATGGCTCGGGCTTGAAAGTGTACCACTTATCTCCCGCTTCGTCGGTACGCGTGGGTGCGTAGTCCGCAAAAGCTGTTCCGGGGAGTTCCACACAATCACGAGTGTCATGGGGACCACTACATAATTCGCATGAAGAAGTGATTTTGTTCACTTGGCTTGAATGCTTCGGAGCTTCGTAAGATTTCATGAGAAACTTGACTTGGTCCTCAAGTTCCATGATCCTACGGTCGGGAGTGCTAGAATTGTTCGAAGGCAAAGATATTGCCTTGACCGTTTTGTTCAAATCACGGGGATCATTCCAACTTTCGTTGTCATAGAGAGCAAGATCTTCTATGAGTTCCCATGATTGTTCCGCACTAAGATCACGTAGCTTACCACCGGCCGATTGGTCAATGGTTCGCCTCGTGGAGATGTCGATATGGTCATAGAAGATTTGGACTTGGAGCCAAAGATCTATGCCATGATGAGGGACTTTTTGGAGTAAGTCCTTGAAACGAGTCCATGCTTCATAAAGAGATTCATTTTGACGTTGTTGAAACATCAAGATGTCATTCCTAAGCTTAGTAGTTCTCCCCGGTGGGAAAAATTGAGCAAGGAAACGAGTGGTGAGATCATCCCATGTGGTGATGGATCCCGCGGGTAAACGCTCAAGCCATTGACTAGCTTGATCCCGTATAGAGAATTGGAATAGGCGTAAACGGGTAGTCTCTCTAGTTTCAACACCTAGGTCTATGGAATCTACGATTTTGAGAAAGTCCTTAAGATGTTGGTTTGGATCTTCGGAACGAAGTCCATGGAATGCACATCCGCTTTGCACCAACCGGATGGTGTTGGATCGCAAGGGGGTCACATTGGCTCCGGTGAGCTCAATGGTGTTTCGGTAGCCTTGATGGCTAGGTCGGGAGTACTCTCCTAAGGTTCGGGGCCTAAGGGGTTCTAGTGGTGGGTTTTGTGGGTGGTTTTGTTGCGGTGGGTTGATGGGCTCAAGGATGTTACCACCTTTCATGATGTCGGATGGTAAAGAGTTACGAACAAAGGCACGAAGAAATAAGATAGACTAAAGAAGACCTAAAAAATAAAAATAAAAATCTTACTAGAAAGGAATCTAGCAAGTAGACCTAATAAAAAGAAATCCTAACCTAGACAATAACTATTCCCCGGCAGCGGCGCCAAAAACTTGGTGCGTGGGAATCGCAACAGGCTTTACCTCTCGAGGGATCTCGAGAAGCTTACAACCCCCACCAGGCAGTGTACCTGATCGTTGTAGTATAGTATAGTGACAAGTACCGGGGGATTGATTGTTCAGCTTAGGAATAGTGTCGCTAGGATTAGAAAGCCTAAATACTAGTTCTAAAGGTGAGGGATGATTATTTTTGTCTTTTTATGTTTTTATGAAAGCAAGTAAAATCTCGGGTTTTGAAAGAGTGGGCAGAATTAGTTGCTATTCAACTAACCCAAAACTAAGATGCAATCAAAATAAAATACTAAAAATGAAATTAAACTAATTTATACTAAGGTTGTGAGCAGTAATTGGAGAAAATGTGTTTACTTAGACTTCATTACTCCCTAGATATCTTTTACACGTTAATTACTTGTTATAATTGTATGGATGACGGATCGTATTCCTTAATACCATTCATGGGGTGGCATACATAACTCCCCAATTCTATGAGCTCTTATCTCCTCCTACACCATGACCCAGCACAACTATAGGGATTGTAAACAGTGGCTCATGCATTAAATACAACCAATAAAGACCTAGTACGCCTCGGTTCATGTTTCTTAAGACGTTCAAGCATGTTACCATTTGAAGATCTGCCAGTTTTCTTAAGCCTAACATATAAAATCATTCATCCAAGACAAGAATAAACAAGTAATCAACACATAATCAACATCTAGGTTTCATTAGATCTAAGCAAACACAAAAGAGATCTAGCCTAGCATAATGGAATTGAGACAAGAACAAGATATAGACAACCAACACATAGACATATTGATTGAATTAGAAGAACACTTATCTCAATTACAATGCAAGGAATCAAGGGTTTGGAACCCTTGAAAAACCTGTAAAAGATGCACCAAATTCGTCTTTAGGGTTTCACCAAAACTTCTCTCTCTTAATGTAAAAACTAGAAAACTATATATAGGAAAACTGGGCTGACGGCGTCAAGACAACCATGTGACGCCGTCACCTCGCCGCCAAATACTTCCTCGGACGGCCTTGATCTACTTATGACGGCCTGTGTGACGCCGTCACCTACCACGGTATTTTATTCTTGATGTCTGACGCCGTCAGGGTATAACTCTTGACGCCGTCACCTAGTGTTTCCAGCATGGAAAATTGATACTTTGCCGTTTTCTTCACTTTTATGCTCAAAAAACGTCCAAAATGGCTTCTTTTCCAGAATTCACTCTCCAAGTACCTAAAATCACAAAAGGAACGATTTAGGGCAATATTTGATCAAATAAAGTCGGATTTGGGCTTAAATGACCCCCTAAAAACGGATCACTTTTCGCCTCATCATACCTTATCCTTAACCTCTTGCGAGGAGGTCAAGTGACTTACCACTACACACTATTTGGTGGTTGCGAAAACAGTCATTATTTTCGGCTATATTATCTGTTCGACTTTATACAATTATTTGTGGTTGTTTCTCATTGTAAATCATTATAACTCTGTACAAAAAAATAATAATAATAAATCTCAATTCAAGCTATTCACTGATCATTGAACAAATATAAAACCTTAGAAGTTGCTTAAACCATTAATAATAACTTCCTTCAGTGGATATTAAGAATTATTCAACAAAACTTGTCCAGAAAGAACTTGTCCCAAAATGCAAAGTGCAAGTGATTGGGACTCCCCAACCACAAATAGTCAACAAAACTTGTCCAAAAAGATTTATTCAAACCGAAAATAAAACAGTCTATCAATTGGTAATGCAACAGACATCAACACTTCAACGGAAGCCTGTTTATGGTTTCTTTTCCAACTTGATGTCGAGAAGTGCCTTTTTACCATTCGAAGACATGCTTCCATCTGCTTCATCGTCTGCTGCTCGCTTGTTCTTAACACCGGATTTGTCTGCATTTGTAGGGGTGGTGTTGTCATCCGTCTGCGATTCCAAATCCTTGACAATACGAAACACATAGTTAGTTTACTATAATATTAGCACCATTTCAAAAAATGGTTACAATTTTTAAGTAACTAATCTTACGAATGGTGTCACAACTGGTACAATGGCACTTGTAGCTTCGCTATCCGGCTGCTGAAACAAATAAATTAATATGTAAGTTGGGCTCCTGAAAACAGCTTATAATAACGAAAACAAATGTAATGACTAATGATTTGATTAGTTATTACCTTGACGGGTGTTTCAGCTGCGTGCAGCGATTCAATAATTTCCGGATCCGCAGACATACGCAATACATTAAACACAAGCAACAACTTTGTAGCATTGAATTTATCCATGAAGACCTTAAAGGCAAACTTGGTACCAATAACTTTTGTAATCTCAGGCGGCACAAATTTGCTATCAGTCTATAACACATGAAATAATTATAATGTATTATTTTATGTAATCCTTTATTTAATTTTAGGACAAAATAAAAAATAAATAAAATAAAATAAATTAGTATAAGCTTGTGAATGTACCTTCCCGTATTTGTCACACAGCTGGTATGCGGATCTATCAGCAATGGCTTGTACCTCATCATTAAAGAGGGACAAAGAGCATGTCCTAGTTGAATCTTGAACGCGTATCTGAAGACGGAACCTAAACATAAAAATATATTAGGTCATACACTGACGTTTAATTTATAATAACATTTACAATTTTTAATTGCAAGGTAACGTAATACTCACTGTGTTTTGAGACTCGAAACAACAACCAAGCATTTAGTGCAATACCATTCAGTTGGCCCACCAAACTGTTTTCCCGTGGTTTCGGATTCCACATCCACTATGTCACTTGCCTTAACAACCTTCTTTTTGCACTTGCCACAACCAAGGTACCACCACCCTTCATCTTTATTTATTGCACAGACAGTGCCCACGATTACAGAAGAGTTACCCTGATGATAAATACCAAATCATGTAACGCTAAATTGTAGAAAACGGTACACATATTACTTATTTTATGAGCGGTAATTATAGCACAAGAATTAAAAATTGTAAATTATATTAACTAATAATAGTATCTTAGTTGTACCTGTGGAACATCCAAGAGCTCGACAATGTGTCTCATTGTAACAGAATTGGTAAAATCTTCTTTTGTCGAGTATCTTGAGGCGGTGGAGATGCGTGAGGCAGTATTTTCAGACATTTCATCTATATTTTTAGCAACCAACCTATATATTAAATGTAATTTTGTAGTCAGGAATCGCTTGCACACGTGGTTTTTGAAAATTGCATCTAAAAAACGTGAAATAATATTTGTTCTAAACAATCGATTACGTGTTGTGTACATACCTTTGTCTGAAGTCCTCAACATCTTTGAATTCAGATGCTGTGATAATTTCTTTTCCGTTGAAAAGGAATAACCTTGTTGCATTGTAACCATTCTGCACACCCATTTTACCTATGCAACTCGAACAATGTTTCAATTAGATGTAAACTATAAGTATAAATAATATATTAAATTGACCACTTATATTCTGCTCCTAAAACTTACCATCCCACATCTTCATCATGCCAAGATAAAGAACAACTATAATCTTTGAATGGTCATCACATGTATGTAGAAAATCTGAGAATTGTTGCGCAAATGCTCCCCACAAAGTACACCTCATTTCAGTGCCCCTGCAACAATGAGTATAGTGGTATAAATGTAATGTATACAGAATGTTTATGTATTGGGCAAAGTGAATGTTAAATAATATTGACTTACTCTGCATCAATAAGGGTGAGTGGCTTCTTCTTCCCAGCTTTTCCATTCTTGTCATAGCAATCAAGATCATCGCAAGCAATCACCAGGCCTATGACATCTGGGCTCGAACAAACAAATAAAGAAGATTTTATCAATTTCACCTAATTGCACTCGTTACATGAACAAATATAGTATAACAAAAAAATGTGCTTACCAAACTGGTCGTCCTCCTCAACTCCTAGATTTGTTATGGTTTTAAAAGTTCTAAAGTCAAAACCATAAATTGAGCCAGTAAAGTCATTACATTTTTCAACAACTGTATTGGCTAAGAAACTTAGCCGGAGTCCGTTTTTAACCATCCTGTATTTAGGCTGAATCTCACCCAGGACGTAACGATACAGCGTGACTGCATTACCCTCTTCAAGTTGATGTTTGAAAGTATCAACCTGTTTCATCCGGACCTGAGCTTGAATTCTTGTATTCTGTTTCAATTCAGTCCTTATATATATCGTATATGGAAGCATAAATTATACGCAATAAAATGTAATAAAAAATATAGAATGACTTACATGCTCATCCATTACAATGAGCTCCAAATTGTTAACGTGGGGTTTGCCAAATACAGGCTGGATCCACGCACGCAGAACTCTTACGCGCAGTTTCACATTATCCTTCACAGCAGAAAGATCATTGATGTAACCATTAGTGAACTCAGCCATTGATTGTTATGATATGTGCCTTAAAAATTAGGATGAAGGATGTGAGCATTTAGGCTAAACTTCTATAGGTTTATATAGGCAAATTGACAAAATTAGGGTTATGAATTTTTTAGAAGGTTGTTAATACATGATTCAATCCCAGTACAAATAAAACATATCTTTTCTAAAAAATAATATCACATTATTGTACAAACGCGGCATTCCTTAATTAACTAAAAGTAATTTTAGGCCCAAAATCAAAGATCAATATAGAAGTCTGAACATTCATTATGAGTAATTTTATTCAATTATTTGCACTTTAACAATCTAATTGAAGCATAAAATATTTAAAAACAAACAATTACCCGAAAAACTGTTGAATAATCATAAGAAAATCACAAAAAAAAAAAAAAAAAATATATATATATATATATATGAGCCTAAAGATCTATTGAATAATCATTCATTATTCATTCATGTAAAATCAATTATTAAATAAAAAGTATATAAAAAAGAAACTTGCAATATAATCCCAAAGTGGGATTGGCTCGAATTAGGATAATTGATATGGGAAGGGTCATACGCACCTATGAAACGCACAATCGAATCCGAAAATAACATTATGAAACGCACAATCGATTCCAAAAATATCATTTGGAAAGGATATGAATTGAATGTAGAGGAGCGTATGATTTGTTTGGATTTTTTGATATGGGTTTGCGTTTGGATCTGTGAAATAGTAAAGACTAATGAGTTTCCAAAATATAATAAAAGAAACGTATTGACTTTGGAGTGTGTAAATAATTGTGCGTACTGAAGAAGCTTTGCTTAAATAAGGAATACATTAATCGTATTGAAGAATGATATTATTAATTATTTTCTGACCTACCAAAAATATATGGACTTGTCTCAAAGGGAGTGTGGTAGCATATTGGAGAAGATAATTCTGGTATTCATTGAATAGCATTCATTCAATAAAAACTTTCTGTAATGGTTGAATGATAATAATGACTATCCAAAAATATAATAAAAGAAAAGTATTGACTTTGAAGAAGTGTATGAAAGAAGTTTTGGTGGAAGATTGAAGAATGAGAATGAATTGTTGACCTACCAAAAACAAAACGTTGAAGAGTAGTAGCGCATAGGATAGTTGTACATATGAGAGCATTTATGATTTATGGAGGAGCATTAATGATTTATCGACCAATAGGAGAAGAGACACATCAGCGCATTAATGAATTTTCGTGCTTAAAGGACTTGTAAATTATTCACGTTTATAGATATAATCCGGGTTGAATGTTTAGTCTTGAGTCAATTTCATATTTACCCAAACAAAACATCAAAATTTCATATTTCCCCACCATAAGCTTTAAAAGTTTAAAGTTATTGTATTTGTGCATTGAAAATTTATGTTTTAGAGCACTAGGTACCGTGGTGCCATCGGCTTGGTGCCGTGGGCATTTTTTGCTGCCACGTCAGCAAAAAGCTCCACGGCATCAGAAATCCCACGGCACCACATTTCAGGGGTATCCGTTGGCACCAGAATTTCTGGTGCCGTCAGCCATTTTTTTTTTACTTAAATTAAAATATATACAATATAAACTAAATAAACTTCATTAATATTAAAAACAAACATTACAAATAAAAAAACATACATTACAATAAAAAAATACAAACTAATTAAGATACTTAAACATAAACTAAGATTAAACTAAACTACGAATCAATAAAACGAATCATCCGACACGTATCCCTCGTGACTCGAATAGGAGGCACTCGAATCGTCCTCACTCGTTGGCACACGGTCTATTCCATTTGCCCATCGCCATTCTGCTCGACGGTTTCGACGATCCTCTTTGGCTTTTGCTCGTTGCTCACGAGCTCTTGCTTCCCTTTCTTCCTCTGCTTCAACACGTAACAATTCTTGCATATTTTGTTCAAAAAATTCTTCATCAGTCAACCCTCTCCAAATGGGTTGGTTTTCCACCGGTAGATTGTTCACCGGTTGATCAGGTTGTTGTTGGACAACATGTGGATTAGGCACCGGTTCATTATCCGGTGTGAATACCGGAAAGATGTCTTCCGGTGGAGTGTTCACGGGTGCAGTTGCATTCAGATTCATGCTGGAGCTTGGGAATTGCTGGGAAAAATCACGGTGAGTGGGAAATTGTTGGGAGAAGTCACGGTGAGTTGGAAATTGTTGAGAGAAATCTTTGCGAGACATTGTCTAAGAGAAATGTGTGAAAATTATGTGTGAATTGTGTGAGAATTAAGTGTGAACTGAAATGATGTTAAATAAGCTCAAAAATCCCGCCCATTCATTTCAAATTTTGAATTTTAAACGTTTAAAAAAAATCCTGCCCATTCATTTCAAATTTTGAATTTTAAACGTTTAAAAAATCCCGCTTCTTCATCTGAATTTGAATTTTGAAAATTTTAAAAATCCGCTATAAACAACACACCATCTAATACTTTTCTTCACACACTTCTAAAGCATTTCACAATGAATAATCGTTGGTCAATAGAAGAAGAAATCTTGCTAGCTATCGTTTGGCTTGAAGTTCAAGATTCTACAGACCTTTTGATTGAACGTTCTTTTTGGAATGTCGTTACACGAAAGTTTAACGATCAGACTAATGGTGTTCACCGTAATAAAAATAGTATTACGGCTCAATGGAATAGAATGAACGTTGAATGTCGTAGATATAATGCTATTTACAAAGAGTTGCAGCGTACAAGTCAAGACACTAATCGTCTCACCAATGCAAACCAAATTTATTATGAACGCTATGGGAGAGAGATATATTACCAACAAGTGTGGTTCACTCTGAGAAACACAAGGGCATGGGACAGATACGATGAGTAATGGTCTTTTATGTTAAGTATTCCGTTTCGATTCTTTTTTATGATGTTTATGTAATGTTAAGTATTCTGTTTCGTTTCTTTTATGTTTAGTATTCCGTTCGTTTCTTTTGTATGTTGTTTATGTAATGTTTACGTTTTTATTTAATGAAATTAATGTTTTATTAAGCTTTTAGTTAATTTTTCTTTTTTTTTTTTTTTTTTTTTTTTTTTTTTTGGTAAAGACTACTAGCTCCCTTTTGGAACCATGCTCCCATTTTCAAAAAATGTTACCATTTCCAGCCAAATGGCGCAGCGCCGATGGGACGGCGCCAGATGCGATGACACGAGAGACGGTATCGTGCGCCGGCGGAAAAATTGGGCTGGTGGCCATGGCGTCAGCCATGGCACCACCGTACCCCAAGCTCTTAGAGAAATATGAAATTTTGATTTTTTGGTTGGGTAAATATGAGATTATCCATTGGTTTTTAGTTGAGTTTTTACTGTATCATCTAATAATTAAAACAAAGGTTGCAAAAGTCGCAAATCACTAGTCGAGCGGTCGAACCTCTTGTAACTTGTAATCAGTTTAGGCGGAATTAATTGGATTGATATTTTTAGCAAGTTTCGGGTATTTTCAACGAACTTTGGGTATTCCCGGCAATATTTTACATAAAAATATCTTGTACTAGATATAAACATTGACTATAAGTGATTAAAACTAGTTTACGATGAGTTTTGGGTATTTACGGAAAGATTTGCAAGTTTCCGACAAGTTTGACCCTTGTTGAAAGTCGTTGACTGTCGTTGATCGTGGTTGACCGATTTACACAAATCAGAAAGGTTGGTTGGCCACTAGCACCTAGACGGCGATTAATCGATCTTGTTTAGCGTTTTTTGCAACAATGATCGAAGGACTGCGTCATTTGTCTTCTGGATCACTTTGCATAAAATGTCGTGTTTCAATAACTTCTTGCTGTTTTGAAGAGGGATTTTCACATTGTTGCGACACGATGGTGGGTGGTTTTTATGTGTACTTGAACTAATGTTAAAGTAGTCGTTCAAATGTTGTTTCTTTCACTTTTCAGCTGTATCTTTTATATAATAAAAGAATTACATCATTTCTGAGTTTTTTTGCAATTATTTTTTCATTGGAAAAAAATTAGACCAATAGGAAAACTTGATTTTGACACGTAGGTGAAATCAAGCAATATGATTGGATAATAAAAAGTCAAAATTTAATTGATTTTTCTCAAACTTTAATAAATTTGTTGAAGAATTTTATTGAGAAAAAAGAACACATAAAAATAATAGTGTCAAATTTATAAAAATAAAAACTTAAGAAAAAAGGAAGTAATTAATAAAATCTTAGTGGTTGAATTTTAAATAAATTACATAGATCTAAGTGTAAAATTATAAGTTTTCATATTTTTTAATAATTTTAGAAAAAAGACAAATAACCCCTTACACTTTATACTTCATATACTTTATAATATGAACTTTCTTTAAACTTATATGAGTATTAGTATTATTTTCAGGCCTTTATCTATTAAAATCACAAAGTAAATATATGACTTAGTTTTAATACATGTTAAATATTTTTTTTAAAACTAATATTAATTTTAGACTTTCATTTATTAAAATATTTTTTTTACTATATACGTTACATAAAGACTCATGTTAATTTTTTTAAAGTTTAATTTATGGGTACACATGTTTGAATATTAAATACGGCTAAACTGTTGTTAACGGCAATATGAATATCAAATGTAAGCACGAATTACTGTTATATGAAAATAAATAAATAATATTGTACTTATAACAACGACTTATGAAATTATTATTTAAAGTTTATATATGATATTCAGAAAAACATTTTTAAAAAACTTTACGGAGCATATTTTAACTTCATCAACGCTAATTATGTGCTACTAAACTCGCACATTTTGTAAAACATGATATGAATTGTTAAAATTAAACAACAACATCTACCTCAACCTCAACACCTATGTCACTTAAACAAGTTACATCTTTCAACCAATAAATTTATTTACAAAATATTATTTTAATATATATTAACACATAATAAAAAAAATCTTGAACAACCATTAGTTGTACATATATCACAAATTTTAATTGTAAATTCATATATATCCATATACTGAACTAAGATTTTAAAATAAATTTGATTTGTGTGTAAACCCGTGCGTGCACGGGACTTATAGCTAGTTTATGATGATGATAATGCGGTTAATCTTGGTCATTTTTATCTTTATGGGGGGTTTACCTTGTTTGTTTTCTCGATCGAGTACAACATTATTATTATTATTATTATTTTTGAAGGTTAACTTTCATAAAAACACCAAGGACGACTATCTCCAAGACGGAGAAAGCGACCCAAAACAACTTACATCAACTCGAAATTACACCATTTATCCCATCCTACCGTATCTTTTTTAAACCTATATCTATACCACAAAAAACCAATAACTTTAACATCGGACACAATCTCCACGACCTTAGCTCGCTTGTTTTGGAAGATCGTCTCATTTCTCCACTTCCAAATCCTCCAACATGTTATAATAATAACCCCATGTAATATCGATTTCTTCAAAGGAGTTGCGGGAATGCTTTTGTGTAACTCAAGAAGATCTTTAACTAAAAACGCGAATATACTCGGGATACCACACCATTTAGAAATTAACAGCCACACCCCGGCCACTAGACCACAAGCCGTAAACAAATGCTCCGAGGTTTCATTTCCATCATCACATAAACGACAAATACAATCTTCTCCTGTCATGTTCCTCCTTTGTAATGCAACTTTAGTCGGTAACCTGTCCATCTCAGCTCGCCACATAAAAATGTTACACTTGTTCGGGATCCTTTTACACCATCTAAAAATGAACCTTCCAATCAAATCACTTTTAGTTGATAACCATTCTTTAGCCGAGGAGACCGAGAAGATATCTTCCTTACTAATTCTCCATTTCCATACATCTGGGTTACTGTTAAGCAAGCGACCTTGTAATAACCTCTCACAATCCTCCCTTTCCTTTATCTCATTTTCGGATGAAGGCAACCTATTCCAATGCCAAGCTATAATATAGTCCTCTCCATCCTTGACATATCGATCAGCCACTTTGCACATTTTATCCTTGTCAAGTCTAAACAATAGAGGAAACTTATACTTTAGCGGCTCCTCACCGCACCAATAGTCCAACCAAAACCGAACTTGTGACCCATTTCCCACTCTGCCAAAAATCACACGATCCAAACCAATACCTTCCACCCTTAGCTTGGTACCAAACAAACTAATATTCCTCCAGACCCCTGTTATGTCTTTATTAAACGGAACAATCTCCCATTTATGAACCGACCCATGAATGACATCAATAATTTTCCTCCACAAAGATTTCGGCTCAGACTTGTACCTCCACATCCATTTTAAAAGAAGCGCTTTATTTGACACCTCCAATTTAGTAACTCCCAACCCACCATCTTTTTTAGGACAAGCTACCCTATCCCAAGAAACCCAACTGATCTTTCGAACCTCAACCGAACCACCCCACAAAAAATTCCGAGTTAAAGCCTCAAGATTCTTAATGATCCCCAATGGTGCTTTGAACAAAGAAAAATAATAAGAAGGAATACTTTCCAGGACTGCTTTAACGAGAACAAGCCGACCCCCTATAGATAACGCATCCGCTTTCCATTTGGATAACCTACTCCGAAATGTTTCTAGCACCGGCTCCCAGTTAGCTATCCTGTTCATATTTGCCCCCACCTTTATCCCCAAATAAGTAAACGGAATATCTCCCTTTTTACAACCAAGCAAAAGAGCCCCAGCTTGAACAGCCTCACTTCCAACACCAACTCCGTACAGAACCGACTTGTGGATATTAAACTTTAACCCGGAACATAAGAAAAAAATACGGAGCATTCATTTCAGGTTCACAAAGTTAATTCCTGACCACCTCCCCATCACCATAGCGTCGTCTGCATATAGAAGATGTGATAAAATCGGCCCGTCGTTAGAGAACCGAATCCCTTCGAAATACCCCATCTCATACGCATTCTTTATAATACACGAGAAAGCCTCCATCACAAATAAAAATAGGAAAGGCAAAATAGGATCTCCTTGCCTTATTCCTTTACGACACTGAAAACCAAAGGTCGGTGAACCGTTAACTAATACTGAAGACCGAGCAGACTCCAACACACCACGAATCCACTTACACCACACCTCCGGAAAATTCATTTGTTTTAGAATAGATATAAGAAAGTCCCAATTAACATTGTCATAGGCTTTTTCAAAATCTATCTTAAACAAGAAAATATCGTTACCACTCTTTTTAGCCCAAGATAAAATCTCATTCGCCACCAACGGACCATCAAGAATGAATCTTCCATTAAGAAACGCCGATTGAGTATCAGAAACAATGTCCCCCATAACCTTCTTCAGTCTGTTAGCTAACACCTTAGAAACCGCTTTACTAATAATCCCAATCAAATTGATTGGTCTATAGTCACTTAAAGCAATCGGGTCTATATTTTTTGGAATCAATGTTATGAACGAAGAACCCACCCCCCTTCCAAAACTCCCAACTTCATGATAGTGCCGAAAAATATTTACAAAGTCACCTTCAAAAAAATCCCAAAAGCATTTAACAAATCGAAAATTGAACCCGTCAGGACCCGGGGCCTTGTCATCTCCACACTCGAAGACCGCATCTTTGATCTCTTTGACTGAAAAAGGAGCTGTTAAAACGGCGCCTTCCTGTGTGGATATAGCCTTCAAGCCGTGACATTTTAAATTAGGACGACATGGCATCGCTTCCATGAACTTGCCTCTAAAGTAACCCAACACCTCCTTTTTTACTAGGTTCGGGCGTGTCGTCCATTTCCCATTTATCGTTAACCCGGGAATATAATTCGCGACCTTCCTTTTATTGATAATACCATGGAAAAATCTGGAATTTTCATCACCCAACTTAGCCCACCCACCTCTCGCCTTTTGCCTTAGATCCATGTTGTTAAAATTCTCCAATTCCGGCACGTCTCTTCCTAGCTTCCTCCCAAATCCATTGCTCATCTTCAGACAAATCTCTTCCATCCAAAACACATTCCAACTGTTCGATCTCTTTCTTCACAATATTGAGTTCTTCCATTTCTTTCTCTCTAGTCCTTGAAACCCACTCCATAATAACTCTTTTCAATAACTTAAATTTGTTCAGCAAAACAACATCAGGATCCCCTATACCTTTGAAGTCTTTCAGCGCCTCCTTCACCAAAATATCAAATTCAGGTCGCTCTAACCACGAATTAAAAAAGCGGAATGGCTTAGAACCGAAACTTTTGGACACCGTTTTAAGAATAATCGGACAATGATCCGATTTATCCCTAGATAGAGCCCGATACTCCGCCAAAGGCCACTCGTTCAATAAGTCCCAACTAACCAAAATGCGATCAATTCGACTAAGCTTATCACCCGAAATACGAGTGAATTTCCTCCCTTTCAACCCATACTCATGAAGGTTATTATCTAAGATAAACTGATTAAAATCGTTGGCGACCACTGCATTAAATTTGGAATTTCTCCTTTCCGTACGAAATCTAACCGCATTAAAATCCCCGGAAATCACCCACATACCGCTACCATTACGAATGATCTCCCCAATATCCTCCCACAAGGATCTCTTAACAACCGCATTTTGCGGCGCATAAATGTTGAGAATGTTTGAAACCACCCCACTCCCTTTAATATAACCAGAAATAAGAAGAAAGAATCTCGCCTTCTTGATAGCCGTAACCGTAAACACTGAAGGATCCCATAACGTGAGCAATCCCCCTGATCTCCCTTGCGCCTCAACATACTCATATCTAACTAAACCTCTTCCCCAAAAGCTTTCACAAACCTCAGAAGACAAGACAGCATGTTGCGTTTCCTGTAATAACACAAATGTAGCTTCGTTTTGCACTCTCAAATCACTAACCCACTTACTTTTACCTGGAACCCCCATACCGCATACGTTTAAGGACAAAATATTCATGATTGCACCTTTTGATAACCTTCCTCCCTTACAATCTGTTGTAACTGAGTAACGAAATCTGCAACGTTTACGACCCCAAGATCTTTACCCATAGTCACAGTACACTCGGCTTCATTGATCTCCTCCTTCCTTCTGTCATCTAAGCCATTATTTTCAGAAAGTCCCACCTCCTCACCAATATCCCTTTGAACATTACTCCCTACACTCCTCTCGTCACTACCAATTCTTTTATTCAAATCTGGGGTGAGAAAAACGTTACCGTCGATGTTCTCTTCGACCTCCTGATCCACTTCAGATGATCTTATTGGGCCGTTCCAAATCAACGGATCAAGTCCAAACGGGTCCGAGTCTTCCCGGGCTCTCTTCTTTGGTCGTTCTTGGGCTTGCGGGGACACCGATTTGGGCCGATTCTTACCTTTCTTTCTAAACTTCCTCTTATTCACACCTCCTCAATTTGAATTAGAAATACTAATGTTAAGGTTAGAAACATTATCACCCAATATCTCACCATTAAATGTCGAGTGAATGTCGCCAACTTTAGAAACCGAATCCACACCATCATTTACGCCATTTACCATATTTACTTCGTCCTCGGAGCTTCCTCTACCTTTACCATCGGTGCAAGGTTTGCCATACGGAGCATCTAACTTCCGACCATCATCTAATTCCATAGATCCATCTTCCGAACACGATAATCCATTCTCCAAGTCTTCGATGCATTCCGGAATCCACTCTCCAACATCTTCCTCAACCCAAACCAAGAACAAGTTGCCTCTCCAAGATAGGTATAATCTATCATTTATCCTATGAGGAGTCTTACACAAGACCCCTACATTCACAGATGAGAAATCCCGCACCTCCTCTGTAACCTGAGCCGGTTGGACAACTACTCCATACCGTTTACCAATAACATTAAAAGTCGACTCCATTGATAGATGTACAGGTACCCCATGAATCTTAACCCACGCAACCCTTTCATACTTATAAAATTGCCCTGTCCATTTTTCTAATGATTCAAACCACTTCTGCCAAGCAGTAACATTCTCAAGGAACATTTGGCTTCCACCACCATCTTTAAACAACAATAACACATGGAAACCTCCTAGGTACTTAATTGTAATTGAACCACCTTCAAAAGAATTAAGCAAACCTCTCAAATTAGTCAACGTCTTCAAATCTCGAACCTTCGCCAGAAAAGCATCCTCCGTCCAAGAAGGAAAAGCGAACACGTTATCGTCCATTTTAATCTCTTTCTTCTCATTACTCAGAGAGGCTTCCCTATTCAATAGTGTATCACAAAACGTTCTTTTCCCAAATCCTTCGCCCCCATCGTTACCCCTTCTTTCACTGCCTCCATTCGTTCCTGCCTCCTTCTCCACAGGTTTCATATTATCCCCTTTTTTAACATACTGAGTACCACCGCTAACCCTACCGCACCGCTCTTCTCTTTTTAAGTGCACAACTTCCCCGTCAACAAACCTTGCCACGACCACATAAATCTTATAACTTCCAATCCAAACATCCTTCATTTCATCTTCAAGTTTATTTGGGTCACGTACATTACGAAACGAAACAAAAGCAAATCTCTTCCCCCACCGATCTAGTTTCCTGGCAATATACGACCCCTCATATTCCCCGTAACCCTTTAACACATCTTTCAGATCCGTCGACGAACATCTGGAGGCAGATTCGACACAAAGAACTTAGTGAAGCCAAATCTTTTCTTCGGCTGATCTTTTGTGTTGTAATTCTTCGAAACACTTCTTCCATGACGGGACGTAACCTCATACCAAACATCTTGCTTGAATCTTCCATGATTTGTCATCTCTGACTTTTTAGGGGAAAAACCTATTCACCGTTGACTTTTTTGGTGGAGAGAATTGAGAGAGAAAAAGTTACGCCTCCGTTTTGCCTATGCCTTAGTACAACATTATTAATCCACATATAAATTACCAAGATATCATCTATGACTATAGAGGTAAAATATCTTCACGTCATGAATGTGATTTATATGGTATCATACTCTTCAGGACCAGTGATTTAATGATATTGACACTTCATATATAACCGTTTTTTCCTCATAACGTCAAGGAATACGTACGAAAGGTGACATAGGAAAACTTTAGGAGATTATGTCGATTTCCTCATTTGATATGTGAGCAGCTTGACAAATCCCAACACAGTACAGATATGAGATTGAAACAAGTAACCATAAATCGAATTACGAACATGTATCTGAAATCTGGAGATTCACTGGTGGTTCGTTACTAGGGATGAGCACGGTACCGGTACCGTACCGAATTAGTGGTACCGAATTTTTCCCGAGCATAAATTAGGGTACCGGTACCGTACCGAACGGGATTCGGGTATCGGTACCGGTACCGGGAAATCGGGATTTTCCCGTTTTTTTTCGGGAATTTCCCGATTTAGTACCGGTACCGTACCGAATTAGTGGTACCGAATTTTTTTCCTCCTTATTTCGTAGTACCGGTACCGTACCGTATATCGGGATCGGTACCATTTCGGTACGGTACAGGTACGGTTCCGGTTCGGTTCCGGTATTCGGTACGAAATGCTCATCCCTATTCGTTACCATGTAACGAAATTATGGTGCTTTCCAGTTGCCCCTGGCGTGCTTACTTGTAACTTAGCTTTCTAGTTAAACACGTAAAGCTTACTTTCTTTTTAACGTCCTCAACTTGTTAATGTGCATATTGTCCGAAATGAAGGAATGTTTTTTGTTTACAGTTTTGGCAATGTGACATGGACAACTACAAATGAATGTCTAAACAAGTTTAGAAAACAAACAAACAATTCTATACGATTTAAGCTCTTTTCTTGAACAGATATGATGATTCCCATGTTTTTGATTTTGCTTTTTTTAGTGTTTGATTTTATTACAAATAACGTTATTCAAATCAGGTAACCCATGATTCAAACGGGTGTCTGTCATCTTAGGTTCTGGCTCAGGTCCAATAAGCCAATTTTCTGGCCGCTTTATAATTTAACCAACCACTATGTGGCCCGTAAGCATCCGTAATGCATATTGTCTTGGAGAAAAACATGCACTAGAAAATGTTGGCATGCTATTCAGTAATCCTTGACCTGTTGTTTTTCCGTATATTTTTGTTCGTCTATCTATCGGCAAATATACAGCTTAACCGGCACAAAACTTTGTACGGCTTCGGATCACTGACTGTAAAATGAGGGTCATAAACTGCGTGTGATTTCCTAATTTATGCTTTGTCATCCTATTATATCTTTAATCTTTGATAAACATATCATAAATCTTTATGCTGCACACGTAAAGGTATCTAGAAGTTAGTTTTATCTCTTTTTTAAAGGAATACATACATATTAAAACCAAAAGAGCTATAGAACAAACAAGAACCCAACCAGAGGGCCCAATGTGAACATAAATGATGTTACAAATAATAAGACATCACTAACAACAATAGCCAATCTAAAAGCCATCTTTATAAGTTTTTTTAACCATAATATATTCTTTTTGGGCAAAAAAGTCAAAAGATGACTGTATTAATTAGCTGTTAGGCTTCCCAACTAGGATGAATATAACATATTTCTAAAGGGTGCTTGAGTATGCGTTTTGTGGACAAAAATATTTGATTTTTATGTGTACACGACGCAAAACCGCAAATAATCTAAAAACTAGTTTTCGTAGACCTTATCAAATGTCAGGATTTACGTTTTTCTAACGAGATATCCTAGCTTCCGGATACCATGCATGTTGCGAGTTGCGTTTCCTAGACGGGGAAGTTTTCACTCATCAACAAGTTTGTCTAACTATTGCATTCACATTTTTTCCGAACTAA
Organism: Artemisia argyi; assembly: GCA_030686995.1. Taxonomy (NCBI): domain Eukaryota; kingdom Viridiplantae; phylum Streptophyta; class Magnoliopsida; order Asterales; family Asteraceae; genus Artemisia; species Artemisia argyi. Next base: position 87,637,581 of record CM060699.1, read on the forward strand.
TAATACTTTTTCCCGAAAGTAAACTATTATATATACATTTTCACAAACCACAGTTTGTTTCGTGTCATGTCATGTATTGCCACTGCCAATGGCGGAACTATGTAGGGGAAGGGGAGGGTCCCGGCTCTCCCAAAATTTGCGGCACTTAATGTAAATATTATAGGTTTTAGAGGTAATTTAGTTGAAGTTACAAACAAATCTCCAATTCGGCCCTCCCAAAATTCGGCCCCCTCTAAAAGATATTTAAGTTCCGCCACTGGCCACCGCTAATTAAAAGGGTCCGCGAAAGACTTAATTGACCATTTTGTAATTTAAATTTCTAAGAAACTTCAAAATTTGTTCTCTTTCGATGATTATAAATACTGTAAATCTCTTTCACTTTAAATATGAAAAGTTAAAAGTTGATCTGTTCTTAAACAAAAGCTTATCCTTCTATTGCTTTAAGATGAATAAATTCCAAAGTCAGTATTGTCATCATTCGACCAATGCAATGGTGGCCTGAGTTTAGTTGAAAAGATGATTAAGATGTTTCAAATCAAACCAACTACAAATATATAATAGAAAGGTTCATTTCAATCATTCAATGGATTGATCTTTACGACAAACTAAAGCTGAGAACTTTATTATCCTTCTACTTCTTTTTTGATATTTTATTTATACGTTTTTATTTATTTTATGTGTTGATAAAGAATATATATATACCTAAAACTAATAATATACAAATTTATATACTTGACTTTTGGATTGTGGAGTAAACTTTTTCTTGGCCAGTTCATGTATTTTAATCATCGTGAGCTATGCTTCGTCGTACCAACGATGTTGTCATGCATCCCGAGCGATGTTCACACTAGAGCAGTGACTGACCCAGGATTTTTCAAAGCGGGGGGCAAAAATTTTTTTTTTTTGATAAAATTCGTGAAACACTTTAATAAAAATGTCATAATTTTTTTATATTTTTTATTATTTTATTTTTTTTAACACTAAAAACTAAGATTTTTACATTTCTGCCTTCAAGGTGTGGGCAATTTGATTTTTTGAAGGGGTGCATTTTAATAAAAAGGTCCCAAAAATTTTTTTTTACACTAAAATCTGAACTTTTTCGACGAGTCGTAGAGGGCAGTGGCGTAGCTTTTAAGGGGCCGGGGGGGGGGGGGGGGGGGGGGGCGCCCGACCCCCCGAAATTTTTTTTGCGATGTAGGGTGTATATAGTTTTCGTGTAGAAAAATTTCGGTATATTCGGTTTCGACCCCCCGAAAATTTTGGTATACCTGAAATATAGCCTTAGGAAAAAAAAAATTTAGATCCCGACCCCCCACTTGAAAATTCCAAGCTTCGCCACTGGTGGAGGGCACCCCAAAATGTATGCTTGGGTCCGCCCCTGCACTAGAGGTCGCATGTCTCCAACGACTGAACTACAGTTGTTATAGCTAATGATCGATCGAGTTGCACTAATAGGAAATATGTTTTAACTCAAATAGTTCATGAAATTACGTCGAGCTGAGTACAATAGATTGAAAAAGAACTTTTTAACACCGTTACTAGTTACCTATCAAGACCAGTAGTAAAACACTTATTTGAACACTGGAGTTGACATCGATCACGTCCGATTTGAAATCACTTAGGGGGTGTTTGGTTGGGGTAAATTCAAGGTTATTGGAGAAATTTGAAATTAAAATTGCTTCAATTCTCTTGTTTGGTTCACAATAAATATGTGGACCCAAGAATTTTATTTGCCTTAATGAGGCTAAAAGTGAGATATTTTAATTTTCTTTCACATAAGAAGCATTTACATTTGTTTAGAATTTTAAATAGCACCATTTATATATCTTGAACCAAACGCTCCCTTAGACTAATGCTAGTGGTGACTACTTTTTCACCCAAGCAACTCCGCCACCTCAGTGATACCTCAGTTTTCTCTCTCCACAACTCTACCCCAACCATAACTAGCTAGTGATGACCACAAAAGCAACCCCGTAAATATACATATAAAGAGTAACAAAAATTGGAGTTGCTTTGTTAAATGTTTCGGTCACTCAACCAACCAAAACATTAAAATAGTCATCAAGCAACGCGTCGTTTTGAGGTAGGCTAACGGGCAACGCATTGCTTTTATGGGGTTGTGGTTGGAGGGCAACGCCCATTAGCATTAGTCTTAACGAATTTATTTAGTTGTAACTAACTTATGATAATGCCCCCTAAGACTAATGCTAGTGGTAACCACATTTTCACAAAAGCAACCCCGCCACATCAGCGCCAACTCAGCTTTCTCTCTCCACAACTCCACCCCAACCACAATTACCTAGTGGTGAACACAAAGCAACCCCACCCATTTACTCCCAATGTTCAAACAATTATGAAGAATTGGTGCAATTCTTTCGGTTGGTGAGGCAACCACTTTTTGACAAAAGTTGCAATCCAACGCGTCACTTAAAACATTGCTAAGGGAGGGGGCGCGTTGCTTTGTGGGGTTGTGGTTGCCAAGCAACACCCACTAGCATTAGTCTAATAGTTAGATGCATTTGCATGATACATAACTTTTTTTGTGTTAGGTGCACATGTATATACTTTACGCATATATGTATGATAGTTAAGTTGATTAGAAGGGAAGAAATCTGTAGTTCTGTACTGCAATCATCTCAAAATCACAAATATTGTGAATTATGAAAATGTTCAATAATGCATGTCTTAATCTATGATCATATTTTGATGATTTTACGTGCCTTAATCAAATTCTTTTTCTTATTGTTATATGGGATTTTCTAACAGCATGTCCTTTTTCGTGAAGCCCATGATATTTTTGGTGTGCTTAACTTGTGCCTTAAGGCACAAGTTAGAAAAACCCTTGTTATATAGTTGTAGGGCTCTATTGCACAACTTGTCTTGTTAAATTAAAAATAATGAATAATTTATTCGTCTATCATATAATATTTGGTTTTACATATTTTAATAAGTTAATTAACATGTTAAAAGAACTAACTAACAATCACATGAGATAAAACCTTTTCAAAGCCACCAGAGTGACTAAATTTGTAAAAACCTTTAAAGTACTATAACATAAAGCATAAATGCTAAAATCTTATAACTTGAAGACGCAATTATGCCCCTTTTACTAAACTTATCAATTATAAGTTCCGTGTCCGTAAAAGGTTTATACATGAATCAAAATTATTTTAAATTTTAGTATAATATGCCGGCATATAAGAATTTGACACTGTTTAATGTTTTGTACATGTCATATTACATGCATTGGGTTCAAACTATAAGTATAGCTAATATTTTAAATAACTAAATTGATTTGTGTGTATTTATAAGTCATGCTGTTATTTTGATACTTATAATCACATGCATTTACTTATTTTTTGCATTACAATTAAATTATAAAACATGGATTAGTTCGGACACTAACTATAAATAATATTAATATTACAACTATATTTGCTCGGGTTTAAAAATATGATCGGTATTGTTTAATAATCTTATATTTTGAGTAGTTTAATTGTATATTTTATTATAATTAAAATTCAGTGAATATAAATGTATATATATGTGTTATATTAATCTCGTTCATATATATACTTAATAACATGTAGTCGTGCGTTGGTGGTGTTTTTAGTACAAAGATCAATTTAACAATAATAATAATAATAATAACATATTGGTGGTAGTAGTTGTTGTTTAAAAAGTTTAAAGTATATATGGTTTTGTTACGTATATGATTTTCTTAAAAATTGTGGAAATTAAATAATTTACATTTAAGTTGTTAAATTAGATTTAAAATTGACTTCTTAGTAAAAGTTTAAGATTTTGCTGTAAATTATATTAACCAATCAAAATATAATGTTTATTTACAATTAAGTTCGAAATTATAAAACATGAGCTCACAAATCCATCTGATCTCTTATAAAAACGCGTGGTTGAGTGGCTTACTACGCCTCGCCTAGATAAACTCGATCACTTCAAGCCTTCTAGATGTGTCGATTATTTTTTTTTAATCAACATAATTTAAACTCTTTTTCTCAAAAAGAAACTCTTTTAAGTTTCAATCTCGATCATTACATTGCGTTATTTGGATTATACATAGGATGATCTCATGATCATGCTTAATATTATTTGCTTGTTCATTTTTTTGGATCATTCGAAACTTAACACTTGCGCTATTAATTTATTTATGTTTATCTTCTTTTTCTCAGGAATGCATAGCTACAACCAATTTTTTCAGAAAAATAAATATAAACCTTATTGACACATGTTACACCAATAAAACCCGACTTTTTTTTTTCTTTGCACTTGACTTAAATTGAAGTCTGAAGTAATGCATAAGAGAGTGACATTAGCAAGCAAGATGGTCAAACAAGTTTTGCCATTCACCAAACAAATACCAAACATATGCCTAGTAACACAACCATCAAAGCCAACAGACAAAATGAACTTAAGCATCAACGACTTTGAATAAGGATATCAAAGTGTCAAACGGTGCCTACATTTAATTGGCCGGTTTTACTTGCGCATATTATACAAAATAAGTTCCATATATACACGGCGAACGTACATTTTGGTTTTCTAATAAGTTGTGGTAGAAACTTATTTGGTAGAAAGTGCATAAAACTAATTTATTGATTTGGAGTTAATTATCATTTAAATATATGTGATAAGAAAGTGATGGCTCGATATTTGTTTTTTGGTTGTAAGAGTCACAGTTATTTAAATTTTATGGTATATAGTTGTCTACGTAACTTAAACGTTTTAGTTTGAAATATTAATACTGTTAATGTTGAAAAGTAGACAAACAAGGGGGTTTGGTAGGAGATAGTTAAACGAAGAATGCAGTTTATCCTAGCAGTACGTGTGATATGCTTACCAACAAAGTGATTGTTTGCGATTAATATAATGAAAGAGCAACATGTGGAATAAGGTAATAATTTACGTCTAATAATCTAAAACATGCATAACCTTTAATTATTTCTTGCGTAACAATAGTTTTTGACATTTTAGTTGACTAATAAACGAGATTTGATATCATCGTCGTCACACAGACTCAAACCGGATAAGATACTCCCTTTTTCATAACTTTTTACCCTAAGAAAGCATTTTAGTTGGAGAAACCATTTACTAATTTTCAATCTTAATTTTTGTAGAAATTTGGAAGGGGTTATCTTATCTCCACAAAACTAGAATGTTAATTGTTGTAGGAATATGGAAGGCGCTGTGTTATCAACAAAAAAAGGCAGAAATTAAGAAAATGCAAAGATGATTTTGCTTTTACAAGGCTATATCTTAAACTTGACCATGCTTTCAATGGACGGACCTTAGTGGAGATGGGTGAGGGCCACGGCCCTCCCGAAACTTTTACTTGCTTAGAGGAGATACAACTTTGGTCTTCCCAAATAAACTGATATAACACTCGGCCCTCCCAATAAATTCACCCAAGTTCCTTCTAACTCAAACGCGATAGCCAGAACAAGTAGTTAATACTTAGTTGATTGACATCAAATTCACCGAGCTTCTTGTTGGAATGACTAGCTAGTCCGACCTAAACCTCGATCCTTTTGCTATTAAACTTGTATTAGAAAAGTTTCATTCCATTTCAACTACTGCAAGTCTGCAACTTAGACTTGAGCATGCTAACTCAAACCCGATAGCCAGATTAAGTAGTGTATACTGAGTCGATTGACATAGAACTCACTTAGCTTCTTGTCGAATTGACTAGCTAGTCCGACCTACACCTCTTTTTGCTATTAAACTTGTATTAGGAAAGGTTTCTTCTTACGATTTCTACTTTTTCATTCCTCGTTATCAAGTAAACGTATCAATTATTGCTGAAAAACAATAATAATTCATGCAAGACTCTTATCGTCTTTCAAATGATAAACTCGTGGCGGCTGAAATATAAAAACAAAATGATTGGACCCATTTCCCTTATCAATTATGTGCAAACCTTTTAGGTCAACTCAAAAACTTTAAAAAGAAAAGCTAGCTCACGCCATCTTTGAATACGAAGTGTCCATAGATACATTTGGCTTAAACTTACTCATTGTAACAAGTTGCATTTAGCTTTTATGAGATAAACGTTTACATCCTTTGGGTGTTATGAGCCGAATTCAACGTATTTAGTGAATGTTTACTTAAGCTTGTTATTTCCGGCTTATATTTTATAAGCTTATATTTTCGACTTGCTTTAAATTTATAAGTCATATACATTTAGTATGATACAATAAGTTTAATAAGTTTATATAAGCTCATAAGTTTCACACTAAGCTTCGAAAATAAGCTTGTGAAAGTGTGAAACATAAGGTGATCAAATCACATAAGCTGTTAAGAACTTAAAGCCTAAAAACCAAAAGAGTTTATTGCATAAATCGTCCCTAAACTTTGGCCAGATTGCATGTTTCGTCCCAACAATTTCAAAAGTGCATAAATCGTCCATGTGAAAAACCTTTGAGTAAATTTTCGTCTCTGATTGGGACGAAACATGCAATTTGGCACTTTCGAATTATGCAATTTTCGTCCCAACCAGGGACGAAAATCTGCTCAAATGTTTCTCACATGGACGATTTTTGCACTTTCGTATTGGTTGGGACGAAACATGCAATCTGGCCAAAGTTCAGGGACGATTTATGCAATTTACTCTAAGTAGGCTTAAACAAAACACCACCTTAGTATTCATTTGATTAATTAATAGAGTTCGGAAGAGTTTTATTAAACAGTTGATATGACATTTTGTATACTATATATGACATCATTAGTATTTGCTATTTGGTCTAGCTATTGATAGCCATATTAAAAAGGAATGATAAGGTAAAAAAACTGTTTCATTACGTTTCAAAACATATACATTTGTTCATTTCGTCCTCACTAAACATTTTTCCGTTGTTAAAGACACAAACTTGATTGACTTTCTTACTTCACAAATCACAATACCAGATGCTCGCATGCAATAATCTATCTAGACTGCACTTTAAAAAACATATTAGGTGTAAAACATGTGATATTAATGGTCCTTGAATTTAAAAGTGGGGATGTTTGACAACATTATTTCATTGATTATCAATCAAAACTTTGAGTCACCAATTTATAGTTTTAAATGGATTTAGAAACTGAATATTATTATTATTAATTATTATCTTTATTATATGAAGGTGATACAACAAGACGAATCAATACAATATGTACTAATGGGGTCAGCAGTACCACTTAATGTGAGTCAGATTTGTATATGTTGTGAGATAATCGGTTGTTTTATAGAAACAAGTAGAACAACATGTAATATTGAGAGAATAGAACTTTGCTTCACTAAATAAAAAATAAAAATACCACGATAATTCATGAACAGCAAAGGGGCCTGCCATTTAAGGAGACGAGTTTGTACTTGTTTGTCTATAGAATAAAAGTTAAGAAACAATATCCCCCACATAACCCCTAAACCAATCTTAAAGAATTCAACTATACAACAATAATTAGCCTTCATTTTACATGTAAATATACTAACAAATCTTAAAGAATCCAACTATACAATATTAATTAGCTTTTATTTTACATGTAAATATACTAGACGAGTGCACGTGCAATCGTGCATATTAACATGATTTTATAGCGACAAACAGCTAAAGTTGTAATATTATGGTTAAGTGTTTTGTGTAACGTACGTACATACAAACGTAAAATAATTAAAATGTAATTAAAAATGGTTGTAACATGCAATAATTCAAGTCAAAAAACAATTCTTGAAATGTATCAAAAAACGTATAATAAAACATTTAGTGAACCTGAAAATGCAACATTACATAAATTTTGAAATGACTAATAATGCACGTTATTTGTCATGTAAAACTTTTTGGTACACGACATTTGAGATGTAGACTCTTTTTTGACTGAACTCTTGGGCAGACTTCACTAATACCTTTGTAGTTTTACTTGATATCTTTCTAGACAACGCAACATAAAACTAACCTCATTTTAGTTTAAAACTTGTTGTGCACGAAGCCGGAAATGATACTGGCAAGTGAGTAGGATTTTGATGGGGTTGATCATTAATGATACACTTTAAAATAAATTTTAGTTGATCGTTGACAATTCTTATCATAAGATTTTGCGTTGTCACAAATCTTATAGTCATACCCAATGTGTATTTGCTGTCATTTTAATTCTTGTACCTTGAAAAAATTCAAATTTTGATGAAATAAAATCATTATAGTGATCATACATGATAGAACCTCGTACTTGTAAGATTATTTATTGAATAATAATGGAACTAGAGGTCATTCTGTGTCACAAGACACTGATGAAATTTTGATCATGATGTTAATTTCCTTGAAACATTGATTTTTATTTGAATGCTTAAGAAGGAAAAGATCTAGTGAGAAAAATAATTGAAATAAAAATAGTGAAAAGTAAATGTAACCACACATTCTAAATGAGAAAAGAAAAAATTTGAAAGATATATCTATTTTTGTAAATACTAAAGTGTGTGATTTTTTATTTTTATTTATTTTTTCATTTTAATTATTTTTCTTACTTGATCACAACTCAAGCACCCGGTTTTACATGGTTTAATTTTTTTCTTTTTCACCCGGTTCTGTGACCGTCCCTGTGATTGTAACTATCATCTTGAGTTGTTAAATTGATCGTGGATGGATAATGTATTTTTGAAACTTCGTTAAGGAAAAATAAAAAAATAAAAAAAATATCGAACTTCGTTAAGGAAAAATAAAAAAACAATATTCGTCGCATGTTGTTTATTCAATCTATTATAAAATTCTTGCTCAAAACAAAAATCAATTATAAAATTACACATTATCGATCTGAGCAAGAATGTGAATGATTGGTTCGAACATGTTACGGTTGTAATTAATTACTCCGTAATAACTATATATGTATATCCGGAATTATTACTTCAGATTTCAGAATTATCCAGATTAATTTCATGTTTACATAAAGAAGGACGTGTCAATATATAATTTACTTATTAGCAAAATATTTGGAAACTCTATTTTATGCGTCTTATTCATTACAGTTGGTGCCCTATTAGGCTAAAAGAATTGCTCGGAGCTATTTCTTATGAGTTGGACAATAGCTGGTGCAAAAAAGCATCGAGATCATAGTGTCCCCGCCAAACTTACACATTTATTTGTGGATAGTTGATATATAAATTAAACATTTCTTTCTTTTCTTATTTGTCTTTGATGATCTTGAGACATGTTTTATTCATTTTTAGGCACAATTTTAAACATATGAAAATCCTTGTAACTCATATATATAAAGTACCTGTTAAAAAAATTATATTATATTAAAGTACGAGTAATTTTTACATACTTTCTAAAAGTTATCGATTCAACACATTATATCTACTTTAGAAAAGAAAACGTTGTTTGACGTATGTAAATGTTGATAAAAGTCATTAGAAGTAAAATTTATATAAGTAAACATCAAATCTCATGTTTCGACCATATTTGTTCCAATGACTAAAAAGTTCAAAACTAAGTAGACATATTTGTCTAAGCAGTAAGACATTTTCTTTTTGTACAACTGTCCAAGCAAAAGTAGCAAGATAAAACCATTAGAAGTAAAATTTATAATGGAAATGTTGAATAATTAGACCATTTGCTAGCATATTATTGGATTACATTTAACTTAATCCAGTTTTTACTATTACCTTTATTATGAGTTATGTATGCATTATAAGTTCACATGAGGAGCGTATTCTACGGCATGACTTCTGGCCATATCTTTTTATCATTTCATAAATATGAAATTATGAATCCACATGAACACCTTGTGTCCATCCATTGGAATGTATAACACCACTCTTTACCATTTCATTTAATTTAATATGATTTTGTGATACTGCATCCCATTTTATGCTCCCAAACAATTGGAAGAAAAAAACATATCCAAAATTAAGAGATTTGTTGTCTTGTATTTTCTAAATTCCAATTTATCATAAATAGTAACTAAACAAGTTAAGGTTGCTCTACAGAAGATGGGTAGAAACAAAGCTGTTGGCCCGGACCAAATACCCATAGAAGCCTGGAGGAGCCTAGGAGATGAGGGGGTAATATGGTTGACTTGTCTCTTCAACAAGATATTCTCCGGCGCAAAGATGCCAGATGAATGGAGACTCAGCGAAGTCATCCCCATCTTCAAGAACAAGGGAGACGCTCAAGTGTGTAGCAACTATAGGGGTATTAAGCTACTTAGTCACACCATGAAGCTCTGGGAGAGAGTTATAGAGAGAAGGTTAAGAAGGGAGACGAGGGTGTCAGAAAACCAATTCGGATTTATGCCAGGGAGGTCCTCGGTCGAGGCTATCCACCTCCTTAGAAGTCTTATGGAGAAGTATAGAGAAAGACAGAGAGATTTGCATATGGCCTTCATTGACCTAGAAAAGGCATACGATAGTGTCCCACGAGAGTTGATATGGAGGACTCTAATAGAAAAAGGGACCCCAAGGAGATACTTAAAAGTCATTAGGGATATGTACGATGGGGCGAAGACCCGCGTACAGTGCACGGTGGGGTGCACTGAGTTTTTCCCGGTGAAAGTTGGACTACACCAAGGATCAGCCATTAGCCCTTACCTTTTCGCCTTGATTCTCGATGAGATATCCCGAGGGATACAAGAGGACATCCCTTGGAGCATGATATTCGCAGACGATATTGTGTTGGTTGCAGAATCGGCCGAAGGGTTAAACTACAGACTGGAACACTGGCGCGAGGCTTTGGAAGACAAGGGGCTTCGGGTGAGCAGAGAGAAGACGGAATACATGAGATGTGATTTCGGTAGCTACGAGATCGGCCGAAACGAGGAGGAAGTTCGTATCGGAGACCAGTTTCTTCAACCTAAGGAGTCTTTTAGGTATTTGGGTTCGGTGATACACAAATCAGGAAGGATAGACGAGGACGTTACCCACCGTATTAGAGCAGGTTGGGCGAAATGGAGGGCGTCGTCAGGAGTACTCTGTGATAAGAAAGTCCCCCTTAATCTTAAGGGAAAATTTTATAAGGTGGCAATCAGACCGGCTATCTTGTACGGGTCAGAATGTTGGCCTATCACAAAAGCTCAAGCTGACAGAGTGGAAGTGGCAGAACTGAGGATGCTTAGGTGGATTTGTGGTAAGACGAGGCTTGACATGATCCCGAACGGAGTTTTCAGAGCGGAACTTGAAGTTGAAACTATAATCTCGAAGATGCGAGAAGGAAGGTTGAGGTGGTTCGGTCATGTCAAGAGGAGGCCACAAACCGCACCGGTTAGGAGAGTCGAAGCGCTGATGGTCGACGGTTTGAGGAGGAGGGGAAGACCTAAGCTCAGGTGGGAGGATCGACTTAGGTTAGACATGAAGGAGCTTCTCTTGTCCGAGGACATGATCTCAGATAGGAATGTGTGGAGAGCTAGGATTAGGTCTTGCGTGTAGTGTCGGATGGGTTGTAGGTGCTTGCCTTTGCGTTTCTCTTCCCTTTGTTGCCCTGCCCTTTGCCTTTTAGGTTTAGTTTGCCCTTTGCACGTTAGGTTTAGTGGCCCCGTTGCTCTTCCCTTTTTAGGTTTGTAGTAGGCTAGTGGTGCCTCTTTTCCCTTTGCTTTGCCTTAGCTTTAGCCCCCTGCGTTGCCTTGCTTTGTTGTTGTGGTGCTCTTCTTGCCTTTTGCCCGCTTGCTTTTGCGTCCTTGCTTTGTTGTGTTTGTTTTTGGCTTTTCTTTTGCTCTCTTTCTTTTGCCCTTCTTGCTTTGTTTGCATGTTTTGTTTGTCTTGCCCCTGGTTTGTTGTTTGTTTGTTGTTTTGGTGCTCTGCTTGTTTGCATGTTTATTTGTTGTCTTTTGTACTAGGCCCCTTGCTGGTTGGTTGCTTGCTTCTATTTGCTTTTACATGATGCTCTTTTACTACTTGCATCTTTTATTTCTATATCACTCGCACTGGTGCACGGGCCGGAGGTCTCACTGGAAGCAGTCTCTCTACTCCTAGGTTTTACCTGGGGTAGGGGTAGGACCTGTCTACATTTCTACCTCCCCCATACCTCGCCTTCGCGGGATTGGGTATGTTGTTGTTGTTGTTGTTGTTGTTGTTGTAGTAACTAAACAATATGTAATTGATATTCAAACTAGAAAATAAAGGGTTCATTTTGTTGGAATTATGATATCATAACATTCATATAAAATAAACCAAACACATCAAGTGAGCATAGCGGAAGCAATTATAACAAGATCATATAACATGTAATTAATTAATCAATAATTAAATAGTAAACATACCTTTGTGATTCTAGCCCGAACAAGAATCGATGCAATCTTCCGGAACCAAGAACCCTAATTAGGGTTTATAAGGATTATAAGAATTACCCCTTACCTTTTTGTAATTCAATCCAAGAATCAAACAATAGTGTGTTTGATTCACGTTCTTGTACACACGTACTAATTCAAGAAAAAGTTTATTCAAGTAATAAACACAAAATCTTTTTGATCATTATGAAAATCGAAACCCTAAGGGTTTGTTTGATAAGAATCGACCAAGGAAAGAAAAGGGAGAGAAAACACCAAGATGTGTGCGTACAAGTTATGAGAAAAACATGCATCTTGAGTTTGCTTATATACTACACAAAACTTGGAGCTCAAGGCACATAAGGAGGTGATACCCCCTTATGCCGACCGGCCATAGAACCCAAAAGGGTTTTCTGGAACCTTCTCTTGTTTCCAAATTTTGCCTAGTATTACTTTCCTAATCTTCATTTAATAAATAATTAGTCATTAATCATTAAATACTAATTACTATTATTTATTTTGTGTTTAATAATTAATTATAACATTTATAAATAATTATTTCTTTTTCTCTTCATACGTATTGTATGCAATCCCGTGATCTCGAGTTCGATCCTAACATACGACTACTAAAATAATGTCCATAATCTAACAGCTCCCACTTGAACATATTTTAATAGTGTAATCACATCGGTTAGCGTCTTGCAACACGCCGATGCCTCTAGTACGATCTCAAGTAAGGCTCCTGGAAAACCTTTTAATGATTTTTCATTATTATTATCCTTTTGTTTCTAATACCATGTTAATAAGGATATGGATTAAAGTCATTCCTTAATTAACCATTCTGTTTCTCGTTGTTAGTGATTGATCAAGATTACCAAATCTTTTGAACATATTCAGGGAAGATCTTGGGTACGGCCGTACATGCATCTTACCAACCCTACGAGGGGCTCAGCAATATTAAAACTCCAAAAATTAATTTGAAGGAACAAATTCTATCTTGATTACAAGCAAAACCCACAAACTTTGTAACACTTTCGAAAACAACCCTTATGACTACCAGTTACGTATAGCGTTAAGTTGTTCCACAAAAATGTACTACATTCATGACACTTATCTTGCATCTCAAGTCTGAGGATAACTTCTCATGATTTACTTAATAACAAAATCCATAAAGTAACATCATGTAGTTGGGATAAGTCCTATATTCAGTATCATCGAATATCATCTGAAATGGCATGACTACGCATCAATATACTTTAAGTATATTATACCAACCTTCAGATTTGTCTTAATTTAATAATATTCTCATATTATTAACTGACAACGGACAATTTAGAATAACATTTATTCATGGATTAAACATACAAATATAGGATACAATTTATTATAAATTAAACATACCATGTATTTAAATTTATTATAATAATTGTTTAACATCCCTTATCCAAATACTAAATAGATCAATGCATGATAACTCTTGTTGATGAATTATGTCTCAAGCAATGACATTCATACTTGTTGACAAGACATAAATCATCCAACTTTGATCTATCGGAATTTTGAGAATATTTATTTCAAGAATTCAACTATTGAAATTCTTATATGTGTATAGTCAACTATTTTGATAATGCCATATTTCATAAAAATGTGAGACATCCTTAACCACCAATTTATGATAATTAAACTTCCAAACATTTTAAAGTTTAAAGTATTCTTATTCTCTTAATGTATAATGCAACTTATGATTTTAGTAAGCACAGCTAGTACATATAGCAAAGATGAAATCCTTACCATAACTAGCATTGAGCGTCACCTCAATTTCATTAACATTATTGTATGCAATAACAATATGTTATTAAAATTTCTCGTAAACTTAATATCTATTGTGTAATGTTTGATGCCCTTCAAACTTTCAAGTTTGTTGGCTATGACAATTTTCACAACAATTGAAAAATTGTTCATCTATAGAATTTGGAAGCTGTTCCAGATTTAGGATGTGATTCTATAATCAAACATATTCTTTTAGAATATTACACAAGTTATCTAATAACTTTTAATTAGATATTAATATTTCCAAATCATCTTGAAATCAAGCATGATACAACAAAACATGATGTTAATGAAAAATCTTTGAGTCATACTTAAATTTTATTCATGTTGTACATATCCATTTAGACTTTCTAAATAATATATCATGTTATATTAGATTTATTTACCGCACATGTTTCAACAATAAACATTCATTCCAAGGTTGTATGTCTTATTTCCTAAATCTTTAAAGTTTCATTCCAAACTAAGACTTAACTTTTAACTTATATGGAATGTTACCTTTTATATGTTCTACACATATATGATTTAAGAAATTAAACATAATACTCCCACTAGCTTTTAGGAATACTTAGAAATTATCTTATTTCAATTATAAATCAAAACATGAATTTAATAATTAAATATAAGAGTAATCTTCTAGATGCATGCATTTATCCATTCATTGATTATTGCACTTTGTACACTTCTAAAGATTTATTTAAATTCATAAACTCTTTTTGATTACTTATCGTCCTCGCTGAAGTAATCACTTAAGAAAGAGTTTTGATATTCTATTGTCAATTTCATAAATATGACAATCATAATCTTTATATATTTAATGTGTTTAGAAAAGAATATTCAATCACAGTTAATTGCTTAAGTGTGATTAATAATCTTGTCATAAGACATGCATTAAATACGTGCACAATATTGTCCATATGATTTCTATACAAAGATTTAAACCACAAGAGTTACCTAATCTTTGAAGAGACTCATCTTCATTTTCTAGTCTGACTATTAAGATAAACCAAGTTTCTAAAATTGATTATCTTTATGGACAACATCTTAATCATTCATATCATGTATACTTTACTCAATTTCATATTTGGTAATGTATCATAATGATTATCAGGTTTACAATAATCCTGTAAATCATAGTCCTCAGCATATTAATCAAATATCTGAGATATATTGCTATTCTATGAATGATAATTCCATTATCTTGAGATTTAACATTTAAATGTCAACCTTTATTATCATGTTGAGATTTAACATTCAAATGTCAAACTTAATCATGATATTTACTAGTGTATTTTAGAAGATTATGTATATTATAATTTTAACTTTTAAAGATCAAAACTCCCACTTGTTTTTAGTAATTTAAAGACTATCTTTAAATACTTAGCAAATAAAGAAACAATACAATGTTCTCTTTTGGGATATTACAAATACTTATTGATAGTTCCTGACTTAACTTTGTTAATAACCCCTTCATAAGCAGTTAAACAAATTTAGAACTTCAATTTAAGACTTAATGTGATTCATCACATTCATCACATTCCATGTCTTATTAATATTCTATGTTGGAGTTTTATTAAATATGTCCAAGTCATACTCAACATTCTAACCTTGATAACTTTTGGAAAAAAAGAAGTCATAGTTATCTTTAATCAAACAATATAACAAGAGTTTGATTTTCCTAACTGAACATACCATAAACATTTGATATTTCATTAGTATTAATATTGTAAGACAATCTAACAATATTAAAGATAACCATATTTCTTTTGACTTGTCTATTTATCAACTAATTCATTTTAATGGTATAATAATATTCAAGCCAATTACATGCTTTATAACACAAGTACTTTTTACAAAGTCACTTCATGTCCATGTCTTTACAAGAAAACATAAACTGTTATAATCCCACTATACGTTATAAGTCATTTAACAATTTAATAACTTCATGTATATGTCTTAATTAAAAAACACAACAAGATAACGTCTTACTTTATTATAAGTCTTGTAACAATTAAAAGACTTTATGTTTATATCTTTACAATGAAACATAAACATGTTTAACTAAAGTAATTATGAACATCATCTTTTGGTTTCAATAGTAATTTCAAGTTAATTTATTACTTCACAATAATGTGAATAACATTATTTCTTCATTTATTTAAGTCATTCCAAGAACACATAAATATTCAGATTGAAGTAGCATTAGATTACTTAATTAATTTATATCATTCCATGAATTCATAAATCTATAAATTAAAGTAGTCTTGATATCATATTGACACATGTTCTAATAGGTATCTAATTTAGAAACTGTAAATTCTCATAGTTCAATTACATCAGTTGATCTGCTAGTAATGAAAACATGAAATTCACCTTGTTGTTGCAATCTAGTTAAGCTTTCACATAACATAAATTGTAACACCAAGTGTTTCTTGAATTAGCTTAGTATAATTCATATTAGAACATTATTCCAATTTAGAAACTGCAAATTCTCATAGTTCAATTACATCAGTTGATCTGCTAGTAATGAAATATGAAATTCACCTTGTTATTGCAATCTAGCTAAGCTCTCACATAACATAAATTGTAACACCAAGTGTTTCTAGAATTAATATTAGAACATTATTCTCTTACCTTGTAGTCAAGAGAATCCATTAAATCATATCTTTATGAGTTATTTCTTGCACACATTAAAGATAACATTTCTCCCACTTGTGCATGGAACAACCTCATATAGTTGATAAACAACATGCCATGCATTTGTTTATGTGTTCAATATGATTGTGTCATAGATTTTAGCATAACAAGTATATGTAAAACAACAATGTCTAGTAAGGAAACGTACAAGACTATCATTAAAAGTATGAGTGTCTACACTTGGAAAGTAATTATCTTTAGCTACCAAGATGTCAAAGCTTGTAACTCCCACTGAATTAAAGATCATTACAATAATTCCTTATTCAGTAATAAGTACACAATACTCCCACTGAATTTGACAACATTGTAAATGTTTCATACCCAGTGAAAACAAATATTGTGCTTTTAACTTTCCTACACCTTTAAATGTCCATACGTAACAATTACTTATGTACTAAAAGTGTCTTCTACTACGTAAATGATGGACTATCCACCAAATGCTATTAACTTGAAAATTGGGCATGCAATTTCTTCCTTAATAGGTCTACCATCCTACAATGTATGTAGCACATTTAAAATAGTTAAAACAACTAGTTTGTCTTTAAACATTTTGCAGTAATTAGTCTAGATTCTAGTTATAATAACTCATAAAATGTCATACATAATTTTCTGTTAACCAAATATCATATTTGTTACTAAGAATTTAATCACCGAATGAGAATGATGAAATCCCTATGAAAAATGTACGCAATTTTCTTAACTATTAAAAATTTGCTATGAGTTATATTAGAATTTAGACATATCTAATATTCCTATTATCCTTTCTCTTTCATGAAAAGGAATAGGATTGTGTCTCACTCTTCCTTCATAGAAAGGAGACTTCTTTTGTCTTTTAAGTAAATATTTCTTATTCAAACATTTGTTTGAAAACAGAACTAGGTCAATTTACCAAAGCCGAAAGTGCGTTTACGGTTTGAACGTTGCATTAATACATTAAAACGAATAACAAAATTCAATTTCAGTATTTTCAATAATTAGGTCTTTAAGAAAATAATAAACCCAATGGTAAATATTTATATAAATCGTAGTATTTTCTTAAAGCTAGGATCCAAATTGACATAGTACCATTACATCAGTTCATCTGCTAGTAATGGTAATATTCAACAAGGTAATTGTCGAACAATAATTGCCAATATCATATTGCAATTCCTAGATTTATGGGATTTACAATCACAAAACTTTTGTAATGTAAGCATGTTTGATCCCCATCTTAATGCCTTGAGTCCAAGATCTCACTTCCTACTCAATTTAAGTCATCTAACTTAAAAACTTCAAACTCACAAATCCATCACATCAGTTGATCTGCTAGCAATGAATTTTTGAAATTTACCTCTCCATTGCAATCTCGCCAAGTTCTCACATGACGTAAATTACAACTTCAAGTGTTCTTAATTAGATGGCATTCGACTTAATTTTATAAGGGTATTAAATTTTGACGTGATCAAAATAATGTATGAAGAAGCATGCATACAACTTCATAACATTGGTTTTACAAAACATTTTTATTACCAATTTGCTAAGAGTAAAATAACAAAGTTTTGATTGAGGTATCGGGTTCACCAATTAAAGAATTACCATCAATTATCGTTCACTATATCGTACTTTTGCATAAGCCCGAAAGCTTAGTGTTTCGGATAATCATTGTGAAATTGTGGTTAATTCACCCTTAAGATGACAATGTACATGTAATGGTTGTTCGGTAAGTCTAATTTACACACAAACGAGCGTTAAGACAGAATGTTGTCTCTCTAAGGCCATAATTTAATGTGTTGCTATCCTTATACCCATCTTATAGTGTGTAAACTTCGGTCGAGCCTATTTAACCATTACGTACAAAAACATCAATCAACCAATCATTTGAAATTTTAAACTCTTAAAAACCAAAACAATTTCGTCATTATTTAGTCCGTATTATTTTTCTATTAAAAAGTTACTCTTTTCGTTTATATACATGTCTAACACAATTAATAAACAAAAACAAGTAATGTACAATAAAAAAATAAAACAACTAAATAAACAAATATACATAATCATAATAATTAAATATGTATAAAACATGTAGCCACATGCAAATCTTATTCAATAGTCCTATTAATAATCAAATCTAGGTGTATAACGTATTTATTCAATTAAGGCTTTATTCTTCTAGGAAAAGGAGCCACATACATCGATAAATCGATTGCGTAAGCCAAAACAAAATAAATACCACATAGCACATAATTGATTACTTAATATTGGAGTCTTCCCAAATTCGACATCTATTAATAAATTTACATGTTTCGATATAACTTAACCATTAATTCATATATACAATTTAAACCATTTAAATAATCACACAATATAAAATCCATGAAAATATGCACTTTTTCATGGATTATGCTTAACAATTAACATATTGCACCAAGATCGTTTACTAAAACGCATAACCAATTACATGACATCCTAGGGTTTCTAATTATATTAAAAAATCAAAACCAAAACCCTAAAACCCTAATAGGTCTAAATCGACCCATAAAAAAAATTAGGGTTAGGAATAAAAAAACCCTAAAAACATGTAACTAAACGAATCAAGATTCAATTTTTATGCGTTTCGATAATTAATTACACATTATAACGGCTCTAGATGCCACTGTTGGAATTATGATATCATAACATTCATATAAAATAAACCAAACACATCAAGTGAGCATAGCGGAAGCAATTATAACAAGATCATATAACATGTAATTAGTTAATCAATAATTAAATAGTAAACATACCTTTGTGATTCTAACCCGAACAAGAATCAATGCAATCTTCCGGAACCAAGAACCCTAATTAGGGTTTATAAGGATTATAAGAAATACCCCTTACCTTTTTGTAATTCAATCCAAGAATCAAACAATAGTGTGTTTGATTCACGTTCTTGTACACACGTACTAATTGAAGAAAAAGTTTATGCAAGTAATAAACACAAAATCTTTTTGATCTTTATGAAAATCGAAACCCTAAGGGTTTGTTTGATAAGAATCGACCAAGGAAAGAAAAGGGAGAGAAAACACCAAGATGTGTGTGTACAAGTTATGAGAAAAACATGCATCTTGGGTTTGCTTATATACTACACAAAACTTGGAGCTCAAGGCACATAAAGAGGTGGTACCCTCCTTATGCCGATCGGCCATAGAACCCAAAAGGGTTTTTCGGAACCTTCTCTTGTTTCTAAATTTTGCCTAGTATTACTTTCCTAATCTTCATTTAATAAATAATTAGTCATTAATCATTAAATACTAATTACTATTATTTATTTTGTGTTTAATAATTAATTATAACATTTATAAATAATTATTTCTTTTTCTCTTCATACGTATTGTGTGCAATCCCGTGATCTCGAGTTCGATCCTAACATACGACTACTAAAATAATGTCCATAATCTAACACATTTAATATCCGAAATTAGCATGCTTTGTATTACTAGTTAACAACTAAATACTCTTATAACATTTACATAAACTTGAGACATGCTAGCGTTACATTTAGTATCGTACGTTTCATATTCTTTAGCTCCTTGTTAATTTAATGAATCGCCCTTTAAAAACTTGTTGCGTATCATTGTCATTGGATTTCATCATGAAATACTTAGTAATGCAACTTACATTTCGTTTTTTACAGTATGATACCTATATCAAGAATTATATGTGCTTAAATGTTTGTATAATATCATACAAATAGGACCAACACTTACTAAATTATTGGAGGCTTAATGTCATAATGCTAATTATCATTTGCATATGAGATATTTATGAAAATAGTCATATTACAAATAACTTTTATCATGAAACAAATTGTCTTGATGTCAAAATGGCAAGCCACTTCACAAATTTTGTTACCTACACTCTTTATGTACTTTGCTAAAATATTAGTATAACCATATAGTAACATCTTTCAACATTATTATCACACGGCCTGGACTAATCTTCGGTGACTCCTTGAATCAACGCAATGCCACAATTAAATCATTCCCTCCTAAACCCCCAAAATGCTAGATCATGTACGTGTGCTTCATTAGCTCGTGTACTTCGTAATCAGCTATATGTGACTTTTCTGAAGACTAGCTATCCCATACTCTAGCCGGATGCAATCTATATTCGACATTGTAAACCCTAGATACCCTAAACTCACAAACCGGGCTCGGATCTATTTATCCTTTAATATATTCCCAGGCAATTTTTTCTGACCACAAACTATTCCAAAACCCTTATCCTATAGCATGTGTTGATGTGCAAGTGGTACGAGGAAGAAAGCAATACACATGAAAAAGACATTCATTTTAAACTGCAAATGCTTAGTTTTTAAATAATTACAAAATCCGTTTTTAAAAAGCATTGCTTCTTGCCTTCTTATGAAGGAATGATATTTGTGTTTTCGTTATTGCTTGAGCTTACTTGGAGGTTAAGAAAACTCATATAAGTCGATCCTAATCTTATACGGAGTCTTACTTTATATCTAAAACATGAATAAAGGATCTTAATATTAGGTACCATAATTTTTAAGCCACCTAGGAAAGAAAAGTTGTAGTAAGCTGGAAGCATCAAGCCAAGGTGAGCAAATTACTATTATATTGTCTACAAGCTTACTTTATATGCAGGACGAAATGAAGTCTAATCAAATAGAGTTAGCACAAAATGAAATCAAACCCGAGCAGCATTTATCCGAAGTCCAGCTAGTTATGTTTTGAATTGCCGTTAAAAAATATGTTTTACCTTATAAACAAGTAAAATAAATTAGCTTATTGACCAAACGAGGTCCAGCTAGTTATGTTTCGAAAAACTAAGCCCCTTTTTTGCATTTTAAAAAGGGCTAGCGACGCAGCTTGTTACCCGTTTAAATTCCACCTTTATGTAAATCCAAAAATAATTCAATAAAAATAGAAAAAGATGATAAAATTTAGTGGTATGTAAACATGAAAATGAAGGTTGGGACGACCTCATTAGCACGCAGTTTCCACTACCACTTGCACCTTTTATAAGAAACCACTAATTGACTAATTGTCTTCTATGTGCATTTGATGTAACATATGTTACGTAAATAACTCAATTTTAATAAAATGGTTAATGTCACCGTCTATTCATTAATCCTTATAGAAAGAGTTGCCTAGTATTTTCTTTACAGGGAATTGCATAGATCTCCTTCCAAAGGCTTAAAATTACGTATATATATCATAATTAAACTCATAATTAGATATAATGAGCGGGGCACCCGCGCGTTGTTGCGGGAATGTTGTGTTTAATTTAAACTCAGAATAAAACGATCGTAAAAAAAAATTATTTTTGTTATTAAGGACCAAATTTGCAAAAGATCGGTAATGAAGGACTAACGGTGCAATTTACAACTAACATGAGAGACCATTTTTGTAAATTCCTTATGAACAGTATGGTTACTGTTCTTAAGCGGGTTACTGTTCCTAAGCATTTGATTTTTAGTATATACATAAAATTTCAATTTTAAGCTTTTAAGAAAACAAGCGGGGTAGCCCGCGCTTTGCCGCGGATTTGTTATTTTTTTTTATGGTGTTGTATTTTTGTTTTGTATTGTTTTTGTTATTTGTTTTTTTTTAAACAAAAATGAATGACCGCATAATAAAAATTTTTTGTGCAAGTTTTGTATTTTTTTTATTTAAGGAAAATTATTCATAGTTTCCCAAAAAAAAAAAAAAAAAAAAGGTGCTACAGTACATCTGCTACAGTAACGTACAACATGGGACAGCACACATGTTACTGTTTAGTCAACTGTGCGGTACAACTCTTTGAAGCACGCTTTGCCGCGGATTTGTTATTTTTTTTATGGTGTTGTATTTTTCTTTGTATTTTTGTTTTGTATTGTTTTTGTTATTTGTTTTTTTTTAAACAAAAATGAATGACCGCATAATAAAATGTTTTTGTGCAAGTTTTGTATTTTTTTATTTAAGGAAAATTATTCATAGCGGGCGTGTTTTGGAATATAGTATTTGTACATTTTGTGTTTTTTGGTTTACACTGTTTGTAATAGAATTTTGTATTTTTTTTTACCTAATGTTTATAACTTTATAAGATACCCGCGCGTTGTTGCTAGAATGTTGTGTCTAAGCTAAAATTGAAATAAAACGATCGGGGAAAAAAATTATTACGGACTAAATTAAAAATTAAAAAAAAAAAAAAAAAAAAAAAAAAAAAAAAAAAAAAAAAAGCTACAGTAGCGCTGCTACAGTAGCGGACTCACACAAAAACACTGTTTAGTCAACTGTAGCAAACACTGTTGCTGCAACAGTGTTTGCTACAGTAAAATCCCGGGCTTTTAATATATTTATAATTATAATATATATAAATGCAATTCTCCGTTATTTATATAATAAGACGCCATTAAAGTGTACATATGAAAGCTTCGTTAAATATATTTTTCCAAAGATATTGATTTGGATATTACACCTGCACGATTACTTTCTTTGTTCTTTCTAAAACTAAAATTCCACTTACATACCCGGAAGTATCACAAAAAAAATAGAAAAAAAGGACTGCCTAGGTTACATGCCATGTGCACTTATTTCTGACAAATTGAATAAAGTGTCTTATCGTCCTCTTTTTTTTAAAGGTGAATTTCAACTTAGAATCGACCACCTTCGCGGACAGCGAAGGCCTCATCGCCACCCCGCCAGACTATGTTGTCTGAACCAGGTCTACGCTGATCTCAGGTAGTAACGGGTTTTCCCCGGAAACCGTACTGCCTCCACACAAGTTTACCTTGCTGGAGAAACAGCCGGATGAAAACCGAGCCATGCTCAAGATTCAAACCCCCGCAACGAGTGGCTCAAGGGTTAAAATCCATCATTGCAATATATCTCCAGAACAATATGGTCTACAAGTGGACCACAAGTGAGGACTTCCCGGGTGATCATCCACCCGGTACTACTCCCACTTGTGGCTCGCTTAACAAGTTAAGCCCCACCCACTAGACCGCAATTCCTTTGATATCTTATCGTCCTCCTTAAAAAAAGTTATAAGAACAAAAACAATTTAAAGAATGATAGATGTAATACTTATTATTATAAAAATAAATAAGAAAGCAATATGCTAAAGATTAGTCAGGTAAGACACTTCTTTTTTCTTGTGGTTATATTTTAACAGCGAACATTTGAAACTGAAAAAATTTAAAGGTATTTAGTTTTATTTCAATCTAAAAAACACTATTTCTTAATTGAAACTTATCTAAAAACAATTAAGAAAACAATATGCTAAAGATTAGTCAAGTAAGCCACTTCTTTTGTTTTCATACTAAACAATTGAAATTGAAAATATTAAAGGTTATTTATTTTTATTTTTTCTTCGAAACACGTATACCATACATTTAAAACACACTAATTCGAAACTCAAACTTAAACAAAAAATTAATTAGAAGTGAACATGTAGCAAAAATCATCAAATTTGAACCTATTGGTCACATCATCTTATATGGATTAGTTATTTACAGAATTGGCAATAGTGCTGCAATCGAGTCAAGCCAAGCTCAAGCTCAATAAGGCTTGAGCTTGGCTTGAAAGAAAAACACTAGGCTTGAGCTTGGCTTGATAGCTTGTCAAGCTTTCATCATCCAGGCTTGAGCTTGGCTTGAGTAGGTTTGAGCAAAGCTTGAGCTTGGCTTGAAAAGCTTGAATGAATACAAAAATATTGTATTCAATAGCTAAACTCAACAATAGATATATGTATAAAGTAAAACAAGCTAAAACCATATTTGAAAACCAAATTAGATTGATTTAACACTAATAAAACCAAAAACAACATTTTCATACCCAAGTCGAACATCAAAATGAAACATAAGCCAAAGTACTAATTAAGGTTCAAATGTCTAAAACATATCAACAAAATATATCTCGTGAGGCTTCATAAGGTTCACATATCAACAAAATATATGAAAATATCTATATTAAAGCTTGATAAAAGCTTGATACGAGCTCAAGCCAAGCTATCCAAAGCTTGAGCTTGGCTTGTTAAATATTTCGAGCTAATTTTTGAGCTTGAGCTTGATAAAAGCTTGACTCGATCGAGCCAAGCTCGAGCTCAAGTTGCTTGATAATAGTTTGACTTGATTGCATCCCTAATTGGCAAAACTAAACATATGACCGAGCTGACAATTTTGATATGTACTCATTTCTGTCATTTCGTTCCAATACTCATAATAAGAATTCAAAGTGACAACCTTAACATCATTTGCTTAGATGAGATACGAATATTTGTGCTACTTTATATAGTTATAAACCCATTATACAAATATAAAAATGAGACAATTAATAGTCTTTCCACACTTGCTTCCCCTCTCTTCCCCAACTATAAATACAGAGACAAACTAGTACTAGTCCTTACAACACCACAGCATTGGATCAAAACCCAAGAAATGGGATCTCTGCTTACCTCATCATTATTATACTTGTCATTGTTTTTGTCTTTCTTTTTATACAAAACAAATGCCACTTCTTCTTTTCTAAATTCTTCAAAGGCAACTTCTTGCAATCCTTTCAAAGGCAAATGGGTCTATGATCAATCTTACCCTCTTTACAACCCTGCTACTTGTCCTTTTATGGATCCCCAATTCGATTGTGTTAAGTATGGAAGACCTGATAAGTCGTATCTTAAGTACCGGTGGCAGCCTTTTGGCTGTAACCTTCCTAGGTAAGTTTTTTATATTTTTTATAATGTTTCTGTTTCTGGGTGCATTTTAGCTAAATGCACCCGTTTAGTCACCTCTGAATCATGTATGATTCAGAGGTGGGGCACCTGCAGTTTTTGAGATAACTGGTTGGTGCAGGTTTAATGGGGCGCAGTTTTTGCGAAAATATAGAGGCAAGAAGATTATGTTTGTGGGAGATTCATTGAGTTACAATATGTGGATCTCACTGAGTTGCATGATACATTCATGGGTGCCTAATGCTAAGTATACACTTGTCAAAACTGGTGGAAGTATTCTTACTGATCTTACATTTCAGGTTAGTTTTCTCATTCTGTTATTGCTATTTGTTTTCATATTTTAGTAGTAGAGTATTTTTTTACACTTATGGACAATTATTGTCATTCCAACAACCTCCCTCCTTTTTCTTGGCTAAAGCTTTATTATTCCTTCAATTCACTTTCAAATTAATAATATTAAATGTTTTGATGGGTCAATATTGAAAGAACATGGTTTTTTAAGGTTGCTTGGTTGTAAAAGTTTTTGAATAATTTATAAAATATACCATTAGAAAAAATATGTTTTGGTTAGTATATCAAATATTATAGGTGGTTAAATCCAGTTTTACTTGTTTTATTTTATTCTAACTGAAACATTTAAAGTGAAAAATTAAGTGTAGGAAATGACTGTATAATGTTTTTAAAAAATAATACGTAGTAATGATGGTTGAATTTGGTGCACGCCTTTTGTGTCCCTTTGTCTACGTTAGAGTCAAAAGCGAATGTCTTTTTCTGGTTTCTGGATTTTACGTTATCAACTGCTTGTAATTCGTTTAGCTATTATGGTACTTTCCTATTGGTTTAAATTATCAAAGAAAACAAAGTAAATTTAGCAAATATCTGTAAGAATCGTATCAAAAAAATAATTGAGTCATATATTATGTTTTATATTGTGCCTAACACTGCTGATAAAATTATTATTTTATGAACAACTGAGTCATTTTGATGTAATCAACAGAGTTCTAGCGAATAAGTTTAGACGTAAAATTAATCATGCAGTTTTGTCGAATTCGTGTGTATGTAATATTTGCATTGGCGGCTTTAAAAATATTTTCTTGTATAAAAGTCAAAACACTAAAAAAAGTAAGAAATATAAGATGAAATTTTGTAAATAACTATTGTTGTATTAATTTGTTAAACTCTAATTTCCAACTCACAAAAGCACTTTGTACAAAGTCAATTTTGCCGGTTGGCTAAGCTTTAGATGCTTAACACACCATGACACCAACTTACAAATGCAAGTTATCTATCCCTCAAGTGTTAATTTAGAAAAATCAAGTACTAATATCTACCAAACTAGCTAGTTACCATTAAAGTGTTTTAGAATACAATGTTGATGTTCTTTCTAGATTTTAAGCGATCATTTAAAGCAAGCCTAACTTAATTATGGTAAATTATAGTCAAGCTAATAAGTTACTTTTTGTGTTTTAGTGGTATATTTGTTTTTGTGAAATTTAACAAAGTTTGGCTGACATTTGTCTCATTTAACAGCTTTTCTGTCAAACTTATAACACAATCAAAATCATAACCGAATTTTTGTTTCTATATCTGTTCTTTCAAGACAACCTATAAATGTTTGGTTTGGCAAGAGTATCTTAAATGGTTTTTTCTTTTTTAAAACATATACTAATATATATATATATATATATATATATATATATATATATATATATATAAGATGAATACAAAACATTTTAGTCCATTATTGAACTTACCAATTAATAAATAAATAAAAAAAGGCAATTTTTAAGAATTCAACATATATATATATATATATATTTTTCTAGAGACAGAAAAGAGTGAATTTTCTAAAAGGTATTTAGAGCTGTCTTCCTATATACCTAACAAACGTACCACCAATTAAGCATGTTGTATTAGTAATTTTGATCAGAGATAGTACATCATGAAGGTTGTTCGTCAACCAATCATTACACACTCCTTGATTTGTTGCTTAATTTTCCAATCATCTTCGTACCTTTCTTTTTACATTTTATATTTTGTGCACAAAACATAAACTATTTAAAATGAAACAAGATTGTGTGTGTAAGTTGGAAAAAGTTAAAGAAACTCTCTAAATGTTGTAATATATAGTTAGTGACAACCAAATATGGACAAAGAAGCAGCAAACATAAATGATTGAAGTACCTTTTGTTTTACTGCTTCAATCTGTTTCAATTTTGAAATAAAGTTGTTCAATCATTATGGGTGTTAATCGGGTTGGTTTAGTCGGGTTCGTGTGAATGCGCCTGGTCAAAGTTGAGTCAATGGTAAAAATAACGTACCCGAATCCGACCTTATTTAACTCGGGTCAGTCGCATTCGGGTCAATTCGGGGCGGGTCCACTCGGGTTTTGGTCAGTCCGAATATAAATTAGTCATAAGACTGCCTACTTGTTCTAATTTAGATAGAATAAAAATATGATAAAAAAGATTAGAAAAACTCTTATTCGAGTCAAACGGGTTGACCCTAATTCGAGTTAGCCATACATTTTCAATCAGATACTCGACCTTATTTAGTACTTGGGTTGACCCGACTAATCCAATTACATATTTTAACCTTAGTAACCGAACTCAAATATGCTTAATCATGTTTGAGTCCGACTCGTCTTCGGATCGAGTTTTTTTTAACACCCCTACTTAACATCATAAACCCCTTAAACATACACAAATTCAAAATCTTTAGGTGTGCTCAAATACTTTCTCTGTATTTACTTACATTATCATTTTCAAACTAAAAACAATTAATAATGCAAATACTTAAAATACAATATCCTATATCTTAGGTATCCAACTCATGTTTTACTCTCTGTTTTATTTAAAACCAACAAAAAAAAAAATTAATTAGAAAAATGAAGAAAAGGCTGTCAACATAGATCAAATAGTATCACGTGACTCGCATGTGGGAGTGGGATAGTCTCACGAGAGGAGATGTAATAATAATAGATGTGCTGCATTTATTATTTGGCATTTTACTATTTTACTCTCAACTTTCACGTGTTACGTTTTTAACTAGTAATTTACATTCCATTTTGCTTCTTGTTTTCAAGTTTTGTTACATCTTGCCTAACTTTTTATACAACCAAAAAACTTTACTTGATTCAAATGTATGATTATGTCGTATAATGTTACATTGTTATCTATCGACAGGATTATGGATTAAAACTGTCGGTGTATCGTACAACCACCCTAGTCGACATTGTGAATGAACGTGAAGGTCGGGTGCTAAAGCTAGACTCAATCCGTCAGGGAAATTATTGGAAAGGAATGGACGTGTTGATTTTTAACTCGTGGCATTGGTGGATTCATACCGGACGTGACCAACCGTAAGCGTTTTAGTTCTTTGATTTTACACTATGAACAATCATTCATAAAAGTAATGTCCTAACATATGTGTTTAGGGTCGTGCTGACGTGAAATTGTAATGCAGGTGGGATTACATGCAAGAAGGGGGAAAACTGTACAAAGACATGAATAGATATGTTGCATATTACAAAGGGATGACAACCTGGTCGAGATGGGTCAATCGATTTGTTGACCCATCAAAAACCAGAGTTTTTTTCCAGGGCGTTTCCCCTGTACATTATGAGTATGTTCCCTACTCCTTCGATTCTCAATTTTTAGAAATTTCAAATAATATTGTTTCTCTATAATGAAATAGCAATATGCAATAATTTCATGGGATTATACTCACATCGATCATATTGTTAATCACATAGGGGAAAGGACTGGAACCAACCAACTAAATCATGCAAGAGCGAAACTCAACCATTCTTCGGTTTAAGGTATCCTGGTGGCACACCGATGGCATCAGTTGTACTTAATAAAGTGATGTCTCGTCTCAAGAAACCAGTGTACATGCTTGACATCACCACACTTTCACAATACCGTAAGGATGCTCACCCGCAAACCTATAGTGGCAACCACATTGGTCTAGATTGTAGTCACTGGTGCCTTCCTGGCTTGCCAGACACATGGAACATACTTCTCAATTCAGCTCTCGGTTAAGCTGGAGAAACGTTTGATCACAAAGTAAATTGCTTTGTGTATGAACAAATATACAAATTGATGTCCCTCAGCTAGCCTATCATGTTTGTATAAAATACAAACATGGCATGCGCCTTTGGGACGTGTATTATTCGTTTGTTTACATAGGATTCGTCAAGTTAGGGTGTGTGATTTATTGCTAATTATTAGTCATAGCCCCAATGGCTTCATTAGCTTCCATTCTTATACATTTGGCCAGGTTCGTAATTGTTTGTCAAATAAAGAGAGCACACTGATGATTCTTTTGTATAAGATTTGACAATTGATTGTATTTATATTTCACTACAAGAGTTATAAAAAGATTGTTCTTGATTGAGTTACAACTCTTTGGTAAGATCCAATATATTTCGTACTTTTTTTTTTGAAACAATATATTTCGTACTTACTATGTCCGAATTTGGATAGTGTTTTACTTGTTAAGAAATCAATGAGTCTGTCTGAGTTATTTTTAGCCCCTTTCGCGTTAAAACATTGTGTCGCACGAGTTGAATGTGAGCCATCGCATTGTACATATATAAGTATTACGGAAAGTAGTAACTAAAAAAGTATTGATTTGTTCGTCAAAATAGTTTTACTAGCTAGACTCGAGTATTATTGTTTAACCATGTGGTATAGTGGTGGGGATGCTTCTTGTTAGAGTAATGGACCACTAGAATAGCGGAATAGCATAGATGATGGTCATAGATACCATATTTGACTGGATCTTCTTTAGACTTATTATATCTACTTGAGCATACTATTTGATGAAAATTCTTTTTCTTTTTCGTTTTTCCATAATCCATATTGCATCATGAACATATATGTTAGTGGTTGTACTCGTAGCTGCCTTTGGTCGGGACCCCTTACCGAAAGAAGATGGCTGGACATGAATTGCATCATGATCATCCGTGTAGGGTATTGCGGGTTAGAACTAAATAGGTCCGGTTTAGTTCTTGGTCTAGGGCCTTGTGATATTCGGTTAAGACCTAATTGGGCCCATAGGCTAATCAAGGACTCAGGGTCAAGCCTAAGCTCGTAATTGGATTGCTTCTGGAAGAGTGGAAACTGGAACTCGTGGAAGTAGGGAGGGGATAAGAATGAGGCGATGAGGTTAAAGAAGATTATCTTTTTGAAGTCGGCAAAGTTTTTGCAACATTCTGAAAATGGGCCAAGGTAAGCAGAGTGGACAACAGAAATGGACCGGGCCCAAAAAGTGAAAGTCCAAAACGACATCACATGCCTCGTTTTCACGACGCTATATATATATATATATATATAT